>CM066320.1:92105071-94745071 GCA_033807775.1 Saussurea involucrata
AATCACGATTTATTTATCACAATGTCGAGGATTAGTGGCTACTAAGTTATGCATACCCCTAGATCAATATAATGCATTTGCGTGAAATGATAATAAAATAATCAATTAACCGGAAGCGCATAAAGCAAATTGTTATGAAATACTATCAGGATGTTCTTTCATGCATTACTCACGCCACGTATAAATTATTTCGTACATTGAACAAGTTGCAACGAAATGTGCTAACACAAATCTTCAAAAGAGAAATTATGCGACACAAAAGTTCCAAAAACCATTCCTTTTGGTCGCCTTATGGCATAAAATAATATTTCTCAACAAAACCCGCATGAAACAAAATGCCCAATGTAATCCAAAATTAACACACATAATAACTAAAGTATGCACATTACAAAATTGCACTCACGGGACACAAAACGTCGTAAAACGAAACTCCGTAAAACTCTATGGGCTCGATGGCCTCAAATCAACCAAATGGTGCCAAACCTTTCGCTTCCAAAATCAAATTGCATAAAGCAAAATCATGACTAAAATGTCAAAATTCCGAAAATTCCCTCTTTGTTGCAATACAATATAAACAACACTTTTTAGCAAAACTCCCATCAAATAAAATTTTCCAATAAAGCTCGACAAAGACATAATTAAAGATAACTCTCCGTCCACACCTTACCATATGTGGAGGAGATCCAATGTTAAAGTCATAAGACGTAGTTACTTGTCCAACATTAAAATATGGATATCACTGTATCCGAAAGTAACGTCGGACAACAACAAAAATAAAGCAAGTCCCGACAGAGTTTGCAACTCCCCGCAATTAAATAATTTCATGCATGTTCAAAACCATGATTTAAAATATTGTGTGTACTAAACGTTTTTCCGAGATTTCGTAACACAATCCACATGAGGATTTGAAACAAAAGAAATAATTGATGCAATTTATTTTGAAAATAAATTTTGTGCATGAATTTAGTCGGCACTCAACGCCTCAAACCACACTCCTCCGAGTTCCTCCAGTCACACTATCGTCATCCGGATGTTCAAACATCTTAAGACAATTGAAGGTTACATCGATTCACTTTACAATTTCTCCTAGAATTAAGGTCGATTCAATAAGCCTATGGTTCTAATCCAACCATCAACTTTGACCCGAAATGGTCCACTTAATGCAATCACTATGCTGAATGCCATTCCAAATGGCAGATGCTAAAATCATCATCCTCTTCTAACGACTATTCGCTTACAAACTGCTTCACAACCCCGACGATCATCACCTCAAAGTAGTCCAAGTATGCACATGTAACTAGTAGGTTCACCATAACACTAACCAGGTGCAATTATGAACGTATTGGTACATGATTATCCATGCTACCCTCGACGTAATTCTCGTTTCTAGCGACTCAATCAACCTCAAATTGTCTTATCTTAAAGTGCCTAATGGTGCAATTTCACTTTCATTTACTTAAAAGAACGCTAGTTTGAGTCCAGGTATCCAAAATCAACACCTAATTCTCTCAAACTTAATGTAACACCCTCAAAATTGGAACGAGCAACTAACGGTCATTTCGATAAAATAACTAAAAGATTATAAAATCACTTCTACAAAACATCCTTAAAAAATACCTCAAAGTTTGAACGTCACAAACTACACAACTAACATCTCAAGACGGGTGTTACTTAACCCATTTACAAGTTGCTAATCCCAAATATGTGCGGAAGACTTCGCTAAGCATCTCACTTCTTGTGCACTCTACTAGCACTCATCCATTCACGGTGTAGCTAAAGTTATTCCCAACCTGAACCTGTTGCACATGCCGACAAATAAAAAGGTTAGGCTAACGCCTAGTGAGTTCAAGAGTTTACATCAAGAGTAAATTATTTGATAAACCAAAAGATTCAACGTAATAAATGATCTTCAAAAAGGGTTTGTATAAAAACATCGACAACCCAATTTACAAATGCACACAACTCTTGTGAGGAAAGCTTCCAACGAAAATCGTTTCTCTGCAATAGACTCAAATCCAAACTCCATCAAGAGTTAATTAAATAATTATTTCACAGATAATTGCCATAGCGAATAAAACTCCAATAGTTAAAACATCCAATAAGGATGGAACATAAATCCGCCCATCAATTATGGAAAAATAGTTCGTAAGCATATAATATAACCTCGACAACGGGGATAAATAAAATACCCAAAATAAACACCCTTCGGTGACGGGGGAGACCCGATTTCATCGAATGTGGCAAACACATAAATTAAACCACGATTAAATAAATGCAAGTAAGCTTCTTGGATGTGGAAAACAGATGACATCAGCCATACTAGGTCTTTAGTCAATCCTCGGCATCAATCATACTATATCTTTAGCCCATCTTAGACATCAACCATACTAGGTCTTTAGTCCATCATAGACATCAACCATACTAGCTCTTTAGTCCATTTTCGGCATCAACCATACTAGGTATTTAGCCCCTCTTAGACATCAACCATACTAGGTCTTTAGTCCAAGCCCTCAAGTTCAATCCTACTGGATCTTTACCTTGGAAAACCCACCATCCACAACAAGCTTACTCGACTTAAATATAAATACATGACCCCAAAAGAATAACTAATGCATTCAAATCATGTAAATCTCAAATATAATGCAACTCAAACAATGCAAACCCCAAGCCCACGTCGAACTTATTAAAACCGGGCGAATGCCATCAGGACTCAATCGAGTCCAAAACTGAGCCATCTGCTCAAAGATCTAATGATCATTTTTCAACATCAAATCATGCCAATGTAATGCATCTAGTCCACAATATGCAAACACATGCTCCGGGGTATGATAATCTCACAACCCCTTCATTGCTACCTTCCCAATGAAGTCAAATCATATATGCATCTATATGTATAAGTATATGCAACTCTTTCATAACTCAACAATGCATATAATTCACCCAGGTTCATTAGTACTAAGGGTACTAAGAGTGCAAAACTATCAAACGGTCTTCACCCATAAGACCAACACTTAAACCGGCACATATTCTAATAAAATGCAATTAAGCATATATCACATCCAAGACTCCACCCCGAGCCACTAAAACCGGCAAACACTCAAAAGACTCATTTGAGTATAATTCAAGCCTTTAAGGCCAATATAGACGTGTTGTTAAATACGTGTCACTCACACGGTTACGTAAACCAAAATGCATCTTTACCCCAAAATCTGTACCTTTTAATTTCTCAATTGGCCATCGGCCCCAAAATAAATGTTTACAACTGTTAAAACACTCACATGGTCGGATTTACCAAATCCCCAACCCACACGTTCACACTTTAAGATACACCACATCATATTTATCACATAATCACAAAATACTAAAGTGTAGTTTGACCAAATCCTCTTCACTTAAGCAATAGATTATCAAAACCTCTTTCACTCGTGATTTATTCATCAATCACTCAAAATTCCCAAATATGGGTGTTTTATAAGATTTGTAAAGCTCAACACTTTGATTTAAATCAAAACCCACCAAATAATTCAACAAGGGATAATTTCACATAAAGCACACAAATACTTTAAAACACATATTTTGGCATGTACAAAGTTTTCACAAAGCAACTTGAACTCACCTCGCTAGATTAAGCTAAATCTAGATTTTCCCAAACGTATGCTCCTTTGAAGAAGTCTGCATCTTCAAGTCCAAATCTTCCAAAACCTAAATCCATAAGTTTCCAACCATAAGTATTTATCCCCAAACACTTAGAATCATTTCCCTCAACATATTACACCCAAAATCACAAATAGATCAAAACCCTAATTTACTAAACTCTAGCTTTTGACAAAACAATGTCAAAACCCTTATAGTAAGCCATCATAATTGATAGAAGTGAGAAATCATGTACATCTAAGTTTTTCCACCACTTCATACAACAAGATCTTGAAATCCTCAACCTCTTTTAGTCACAAGGAAAATCATAACTATGAGTACATGGAACATAAATAAACTAGACTCATCCACAATAGTACGTAATAAAGATTAGGGATTAAGATAACTTACCAAGAAGGGCTTGTAAAGAGAAAACCCCAATCCTTACAAGAACCCTAATCACAAGGAAAACCCTAGGGTTTGCACACTTGACACACTTGGGGATTCTTGTAGAAGATTTTTAATGCCAAGAGATAATAGAGGTGAAGGATTGAATGCTCAAAAGAAAATCAACTCAAGCATTAAATGGAGAGGGTATTTTGCTGCTGAGAAATGGTATGGGAAAATAAGATGGAACTCTCTAAAAAGACTGATCATCGCTGCCCTTATATTTACCTTAAAAATCTCGCCGGCGAAAGTGACCAAGCGATTGTGACATGGCACTCTCGCCATGTCACTTCCGCTAGAATGGTACCGAGAATCCCCTATGCCCAGCCATTTTCTTCCCGGCGACTATGACCTCGCGATTGTGACCAGGCATTCTCGTCGGTCACTATCGCTGATGATGTACCGCGAGTTCCCCCTTGATGCAACCAATTTTCCCGTCGCGATTATGACCCTACGAGAGTGCCATGGCATTCTCGCCCTGTCACTCTCGCCAACCCTATACCGAGTGTTCATGGCGAGCAACATCAGACCCAAAGAAGACAAATGGGAAAAGGTTGTTTGCTGGGATGGATTTTAACCTTGCCCTTTAATAAATCTAAATGGATCCATTTACAATTGGAGTTAGGATTTTCGGGGTGTTACACTTAAGCTCTGATACCAACTTGTAACACCCTCGAATTGGGAAAGACCAACGAAATAAAATTTTCAATAACACATCTAAAAGAATAGAATTTCTTCCTATAAACCAATCCGAGAAATACCCCAAATTAAAATCTATGATTAACGTCAAACAATTTATAACCCAAGTCTTATTACAAAGGCTAAATTTACATCGGGTGTTACTTAACTCAAGTACAAATTGTTGTTCCTAAAAATTAACGCGGAAGACTTCACTTAACCAATTCACTTCTCGAGCACAGTACTAGCACTCGACCTTTCGCAGTATCACTAGAACTACTACCAACCTGAACCTGTTGCACATGCCGACAAATAAAAAGGTTAGGCTAACGCCTAGTGAGTTCAAGAGTTTATAACATGATTTAAATAATTCGTTGAATGAAAGTTTACGACTTAGATTACGATTTCCAAAAGAGTTTATGAAAAGGATGTAAACGGCTCATTTTCCAATGCACACAAAATCTATGAGAAAAGTTCCCAAAATGTATATAGCGTTTTCCAAAACTAATTCCAATCCAAACTCACTCAAAACGTGAATAAATCTATATTATGCAAAACCTTCAAATACGTGGTGCTATAATACTCAACCCATAAATCATGGAAGAGCAATCCATATAAGTATAATACTTCACCAAAATCATGATACGAACCAATACTCACACGAACGTAAAATGTAATGAAGTCCAAATACCATAAATATGGAAATGACCTGCTTCATTCAAACTTTAATACACATGGAGGGAAATCCAATATTAAAGTCATATGTTGCAGTCAATCGCACAAGACCAACGATAATAAAACCAAGACATTATAATATCCAAAGTAATGTTAGCCGACAACAGGGGAGACCCGTATCCATTGATAGTGGAGGAACACAAAAGTATGCCACTCATACAACGTTAATCGTATGACACTTCATGACATAAAAGCCCAAGTGTCCCTACAATTACTTTCAAGACACACCCAAAGAGACAGCTAACCTTAGTGGAATATTAACATGAATACCACCAAAGGCTCGGCACAAGCGGGGTTACAACCATGGCATTGCCCCGACATGGCAAAGGTCATAAACGCCCATCAATCATGATAGCTCAACCGGACTAAGCCCTCCTAGTGTACTCGTGAAAAGTAAAGGTCATAAAATATTGGTCTTGAAGGGTTATACAAGTTTGTAGAAGGGGGGGGGGGGGTTGAATACAAACACAGATTTTTATCTTTCTAAATTTTTTATTGATATAATCAAACAATCTACAGTTTGTTGCGGAATAAGATCAAGTTAAAAACATAATCTAAACAAACTATGAGAACACACATATTTTCTTGCACTAGAAAATAAAGAGAAACAAGGATAAGAAAACTAAGGATAATTTTCTAACACACAATAGTTCAGCGAGAAGGAATGGTCGAGATACTTCAAGAATGAAGTAAGGTTTCCTATGTATACTGCATGCATTTAATGCAAAACAGTACACCTTTACACGTGGCAGCCTCTAGTTTGTTGCATGATTTGACTTTAGTAGACAACCTAGTGGCCGCTTGATGAACAGTGTAGTTGGCAGAGTTGGTTGTACGATTCTGGACAAAAGGGATGTCCGCTCTGAGAAAATCGTACGGAGGCGTGCAAGGAGATAAGACAAAAGTTGCTTGTAGAACAGGCTTCATGATTAGCGGTTGCTGAATGAATCTTTATCAGCGAATGATAAAGTTCAGTGTTCGCTGAAGTATTCTACTTGAAACTTCACGTGGAATGGACAAGTCTTGTCTTCGCTGATATCCGCATCAGGTCACTAGTAGACTTAGTCACTTGTTATTCAGCTTGGTCTTCGATTTCAGCTTCGAACTTGGTTGACACGAATCTTGTCTTCAAGGATCATAAGTAAACAATTTACATAATGAACATTCATCGATCATCAGTGAGACTTGAACAGGCTCAGGGCTCACTGATGTACAGTGTTCGCTGAAGTATAAATTAAAACATGTTTTCCATCAGTGATACTAAACAGACTTAGTATATATTCTTTGATGACAAAACATTAATACATATTGTCTACTTACAAGTTTCACTAAGTGTTTCTCAGAGTCATTATCAAATCACTGAGGCTTTGGATCAACAATATCCCCCTATTTGATGATGACATATTAATGAGGGAAAATTGTTGAGTAAGAAAACATAAGGATAAAAAGAACTCGTAAAACGCGTGTCCCATTTACTGTTTTCAGGGATCTTTTCTAGTACTGATGGAGTAAAGTATATTCACTGAAATTTTTCATTAACTTCGTAAAGGTTACAGAGGAAAGTGGAAAAATTACAAGTACAATGAATTATAATTACAAGTACAAAAAGATGTAAGCTGATAAAATAGAATAATACAAAAGGTAGATCATATCATCTATTTAGGTTCTTTCTTTACAAGAAGTTCATCAAGAGTATCAGTCTCTGGAATCATCCAATCAGGGACTGTGATTCCCTGTTCCCATATTTTCATAGCTTCGCGATAGATATGGGGCTTCAGGAATTATCTAAGTTGACTGTTTCTGTAGTCGCACCAGTAGAGTAGATCTCTGAATTGTTCGATTGGAGTTTTGTATAACTCAGAGATGCGTTGAAAGCATTCGCGACCAGTGAAGTCATAGAAAAATATGCCGTATGGATCACTGATAACTTTACCAGGGACGAAGTCTTCTGCTGAAGGTTAGTAGATATCGAGGTTGGATAGATCAAGATTGGGGCCAAGAACTGCTTCACGAGAAAAATCAATCCCTGTCTCGTTTCTGATTGCGGAGCCTGAAGATGAAGGAGTCTTCTTCCTCTTTGGAGTGTTTCTTCTGAATAGGAGGAGGAGGTGGAATATCAACCACTGAGGTTACCATGTCAATTTGCCTGTTTATGGCTTTTTCAACATAGGTCTTGAAAGTTGAGCGGGATCACTGAATTGCGATTCTCATTTCTAACCATTCATGGAAACCAAGTTTGTCCAGGTCTGACATGTAGCAAGTTCGGTTGAAGCCGTTTTCTCTGACTATCTGGATATCAACAATCTGTACCTCTTTAGCAAATCTCCCTCGTATGTTGACAGCGCTTATCCTTGATCCATGGCTTCTGAAGTGGCATTTTTTCTTGTACCAGGTCAGTGTGGAGTCACTGACCTTGATCTTTTCCTGGCTGATCTTTTGTGCGTCTTTTATCAACTTTCTTTGAACAGCAACAAGGAACTTCTTCAGGTATGGATCCTTGACTGAACGTTGGACAAGTTCCAAGGCATATTCTTTATCTTTTTGTTCTGCCTTCTTTCGTTCATCAAGGATCTGCTCAGCTTTCAGGGCTTCAGCGATTTCCTGATTGGATAGGCATATTAGGTGCGAAGGAACAATACGCTGATCATCTAGCTGTTGGATCATCGCTTCTCTCTTTCTTCTTTCATCGTCACTTGTTTTTTAAAGTGGCAAGGAAGGTCTTTTGGTGTGGAAGAGCAGTTCTTTTTCTATTTTAGCTTGTTCTTCGGTCTCATCAAAGTTCAGGACCGGAATTATTTTCATTTCTTCAGCTCTTGTAGCTGAGATTATTGGTGTCGAATGTTGAGTAGCTTCAGCTTGACCCTTAAGCAAGGGAGAGGACTAGCTGAAACGAAATGATCGATAGAGTTAAGTCATTTGAGGAGAAAAGATAGAGAAAGGGGATAGCTAAGTATTTAGAGGTTTGAGAGTGAGAAGGATTGATATTGAGAAGGGATGCAGAGTAAGGGAAGAGAGTATAAAGTACCTGACATGTTGGCTTTTTTGTGAGAATGGCTAAGTTGTGAGCGGCGAGTCGCTTTTGTTTTTTTTTTATTGGCCGGCTTCGCTGGGGATTTTGCATTGGTCCCCTCCCCTGGTTCTTTATAGATACCCCTTTCTGAGCAGGGGTTCTTACAGTTCTACGTTTGAAGATGAATTCGTCATTGTCTTCATCATCATCATATTTTGGAGATGATGATGGTTCGCTGTCAGCGATGTCGACGTCTTCATAATCTTTCTCATCCTCACCCTCAGAAGAAAGATTTTCAATGATGTCCGCTAAGGCATGAGTTAGGACTTCGCCTTGCTCCCCCTCAGATGGAGAGGGACTTTCAGCAGTTCCCTCAGGATGATCAGATTCCTGAGGGTCTTCATTATTTTCTTCCTCCCCCTCAACATTTAGGGGAAGGCCTTGGTCATAAATCTTCTCCCCCTCTTTTGCTGAATGGGTGAGGGAGGGAATGGAAGTAGCAGCAACAGCAATAGTGTCAGTGTCAGGATCTCTGTCTTATGGGCCAGAGATCCCAACTTGTTGTTCAACCACTACCATTATGTCTTCGAGGCCAGAAATAGCCGAGGTGCCTTGAAAAATGAAGTCCACTGCCATCTCCATCCTCTCTCGGTCATCCTGGGAGAAGTGAGATGTAGGTACAGTGGGAGCAGCCATCCTTTCGAGGATCTTGGTGAGTAGTGTTTTGATGTCAGCGACTTTGGTGGTAAGGCTTCTCACTTCACCTTGTAGACCAGTGTAGTTGGTCTTCAGAGTACTTACCTCACCACTGAGAGATGAAACCCCAGTAGAGAAATCAGTGATGCTGGCGTTGAGTTCGTTGATGGAGGCGGTATTGTTGACTATGGCTGTCTTTACTATCGTCAGTCCTCCATCCACTTTGATGAAGTCAGCGGATGAGGCTTTGTCCTTGACAGCAGTTGAGAGCTGCCTCAGCGTCTCTCCAACGTCTGTAACCGCTGAAGAGTTTTTTGAGATGGTGGTGGTGAGATTCGTCACTTTATCAGCAATATCCTTGAGGGAAGTACTGATGGTGGCCAAGTTTGGACCTGAAAAAGTAGACAACTTGTGAGCTAAGGAAAGCTCAAAAGTTTGGGGTCCAGAGAGAGATATGGTGGTTGGGATACCTGTAGAGGGGTTGGAGAAGGTGTTGAAATCACTGGTTCCTGAGAAGTGTTCCAAGTCGTCTTCGAATGATCTTTCAGGGATCATCGTACCTACAGGTCCAATGTTTTGCTGCATCATATGTTGAAGATGGGCAGCGGCTGAGTCCGTCAGCGATATCGTTGGCATGGTTGGTGCCATGGTATAGATGAAAGAAGCGAAGGTTGAGAAGGGTGTAGTGGTAGCAGTTTCAGCGTTGGATCAGCTGGAAATCTTCTCAACAACGCTTTGAGGCGATATGGAGGTTTGGTTCTCGTCCAAGAAAGTTTCAGTGAATGGATTCACTGGAACGGTTGAAGAAGGGGTGGTTTCAGTATATGTGACGGAGATGGTCACGAAATCGTCCAGCGTGGCCTGTGAAGACACACGTTGTGTCTTCAGCCTGGGAAGGCTTGGGATTCTCCTTGGAAATCTTCTTGGACTTATGGGTGCCATGTGGTTTATCAGAATGTTTCCTCTTTTTAGAAGAGGTGGTTGTAGTGGCCTGCGTGTCAGTGGTTGGGGCTACCGCTGCCGTTGAGGTAGCCACTGAAGTAGAAGAATTAGAGGGAGTGCGGAGAAGAGAGAGTAAAGTAAAAAGACGTACCTCGTTGGGGACCGGCTTGCAATCAAGGACTTTCGGGCCAACCTGAGAGAGTTTCAGGTCTCCATGCTTGGGGTAGTCTTCTTTCAGGCCATAGGCGAAGATGGCGCTGAGGAAACGGGGGTATGGAACAACGGTGGGGCGGTCAGGGGCTTCGACTCTTTCCAGCATATCTTTGAATACGACTTTGGCGTAGTCTACGTGGAGGCCTTTGAGGAGAGCATAGGACATGAGGTACTGAGGCTTTGAAGCCTGGTCAGTGGAGTCGTGCTTCGCTGTCATGTTGCTTATGACATGCGTGAAGATGAAGTTGATCTTCGATGGCATCCTGTTCTTGAGTATCGTAGTGAGCTTCTTCTCAGGGCCTTCGCGCCTAGCGTTCCAGATATACTTCATTTTTTCCAGGAAGGAGATGATCCCTTCCTTCCCTTCAACGGTGTTGAGGTCAGGGAATGGGACAAAGGGATAAGACTTAGGGCCAACAGGTAGGTTCAGTGCTCCACAGATAGCTGCAGGAGTAATGGAGGCTTCACCTAGCTTTGTCTCGAAACTGATGACAGGGTATTCCTTTTTGGATTTAGTGGAGATAGCTGTGGTACGATGAGCAGTGTACCAGAACTGCTGTATGAGTCTTTTGTGGGCAGGGGGTGTTTTGGTCATCGCTGTAGAGAGAGGGTAGGTTTTGATGAAATTCACAACATCATCAAAATGGGTTACCAGTTTCTTTTTGGGAAACTCAAGGAGAGCGTATGGGTTGTTGGTGGTGAAGGTGATCTCATGTAGATCGTGTTTCATGTTAGCAGTCCTTTGAAAGAGAGGGACAGTGGGAGCAGTGGTTGCAGCAACATCAGTGTTGGAAGCCATTTCTGTAGAGAACAAAAAAAATAGAGAATAAGAATCTTAAAATGGAATGAAGTTCCAAAATAAGGGTTTTACAGTTTTTACAGTTTCCATTTTTGGGAAAGAAAGTGTAAAAGAAATAGGGTTTCTAGTTTTTACAAAAGAAGGTTTAAAAACTAGTGAAAAGTCTTGTTTTCCAGTTTCCTTTTAAGGAAAGGATTCTGGAAAAACGTATGAAGTTTTAAGTTTAAACTTAATTGAAAAACTTTGAAAAAGTTTTATTCATAAAATCATGAAGAAGATGATTTTATTGTTTAAAAAACACATTTGTTTGATCTTGTATTAGCAAGAAGAAGCAAAACAAGTAATAGAATGGATTAAAGATAAGAAAAAAATAAGAACCTGTGTGTTGAATGTTTGAAGAATATGAATACCAGTTCTCAAAATCAAATGGAAATGCAAGAGAGTCTTTCTTCTTTAGGAGAGTTTGAGAGCGTAAAAGGTAAAAATATAAACTCAAGTGGTTTATATAGTGAGAGTAGAGAGAGAAAGTGATGAGCGGGAAAAGAAACTCATCATGGCACGTGACACGTCCCACAAAGCGTATTGGTCAAGAATTTCAACAGACGAACGTGTTAGAGAAAAAGGCGTGCCATAGGTTATCCGTTTTGATGACGTCATAAACGTCCTTTCAGATTTCTAAGTTGTCTCTGAGGGTTTTTGAAAAACTCAGGGATAATTTAAAAGAAATCACTGATGAGAAATATCAATGACCATAGTTATTTCAAAAAGAATCACTGAAGGAAGAGATATTCAGCGATACAAATTATTTTGAAATCCTGCATACTGAAGTAAACTTCAGCGTTTAAAGAGAGAGAACATACCTTGATATCAACGAATCATTTTTGTTCAGAGATTAGATAAGGAATGAGTGAATAAAATTTTATTTATCAGTGATCCAATACTTTACCGCTGAAGATTTATTCTTCAAGGTTCAGCATTCCAAGGCCGCTGAAATTCAGTTGGGATAAAGTGAAGTTCTATGTCACCATTCATCACATGATCTCTGATAAAGTGATACCTGATCTCGATGTATTTGGTCTTTGAGTGTAGTACTGGATTATTGGCTATAGCGATGCCACTAGTGCTGTCGCAATAGATTGGAATTTTGGAGAGCTGAAGGTCATAGTCTAATAGTTGATTTCTCATCCATAAGACCTGAAGCACAAATGCTTCCAGCGGCTACATACTCAGCTTCAGCTGTAGAGGTGGACACTGAACTTTGCTTCTTGCTTGTCCAACTCACCAGCTTTCCACCTAGGAGCTGACAGCCTCCTGTGGTGCTTTTCTGTTGGTTCCCGTTTTGCTTATACAAGATTGTCAGATCTATTAGTTCGAATTTATATTTGATGCGGAAGCGTTTTTGAAGAACTAACAGAAACGTTTGATAGATTTAGAACACAATATAAATAAACAGTGAACAGGAAATAATATCTCAAAGTTTACTGAATATATATATATCAAGAACATATTTAAGAACAGTGAGTAAGCAAAGCTTTAAAACATATATGACTCTTAAAGTGTTTAAGTTGTGTGTTCTTGTGATGTTTTTCTCTCTTGTTTTCTTTTTATCTTTCTTGATTCTTAATTATTAGGAAGAACTCAACATGAGTCTTCCTTTTATACTACTCAAAGGGGACCATAAAGCATGAGCTACTATTCAGAACGGACGGTATGAATAGTTGGAAGGATGGCATGAACAGTTGGATGTGCTGTATTGCATTTAATGCAGCAGACGTCTATTATGTACTAAGCCCTATTGAGTCCACTCAGAGTTTGACACGTTGAAGTTGGACAGGGTACGTTGGCATGCAAGTTGATGAACAGGTCCAGGAACAGTAGCAAGATATTATAAATATCCTTGAAGTCTTTGTTGAAGACCGCAGAGGCTCTGTGAAGGGTCACATAGGTTCTGCGGTTTGGTCCTTAGAAGAGCAGTCTTCACCGGATTCCGAGTCTTTGGTCTTCTTTGCGCGTATGACAGAGCTTTTGTAGGACGCCTCTTTAGCTTCTGTAGCTTCTCGACCTTGATCTCTCGGTAAGTTCGGCAGAGCCTCTGTAAGAGGCTTTCTTCACTTAGCGTATTTTTCACTACTTCTAAATACTTCTATGATTAGGAAGATTGAAGCTAACAATCTCCCCCTAAGTAGTGAAAAATAAAAAAATTGAACTTGAGTTTAATTAGGCTAAGTTAGATAAGACAGAGGTTAAACAATACCTCGAAAGTTCTTTCATTCAGAAATATGCCAGAGGCAATTTACATTTGAGTACAATGAAAGATAAACTTTTGAATTGGTTTGCAGAGATTTGAGGTTTGAGAATCATATTTTGGCATCTTTGAAATCGTTGTAGCTTCTGTTGTCTCTTCCGATTCTTCTGATCTCTTTGTAGAAACTGATGCAGAGTTCTCTTAGGCGGATTGTGGCATCAATCTCTCTGATGAAAGTATCTGCAACATCTCTATCCATTTTCTCTGTACCTCTGTATTTTACAAGGCTTGCTCTGAACTTGTTCAGAGTACTAGTTGCGTACTTCTGACAATCCATGCACACAAATAGTTTGATTTCGCCTTGTGGGTTTTGAAATACTAACCCGAATCTTGGTTCTGTAATGATAGAGTTGGGCACGGCGTTGGGTGGGTAGCGATCTTCTGGTGGTCGTAAATTTAGATGTTTGAGACCAAGATCCTTTCCCAGTTGAAAATCTATCATACTGAAGATCAGAAGCTTTTCCCTCATTGCTTTTCTTAACACTTGATAGGCTCTGGTGTTTGCCTCTGTGTTGTAGTTGTCCTTTGTCCATTGCAGAAGGTCAGGTAGATCATAAGGATTGATATTTCTTAGGTCAGCATCAGCGAAGGTGGTTTCTGAATTGTCTTCTCTTTTGACTTTGTAAAGATTGTACCTGACCCTTGGATAGGTTCTTGTAAAGGAGAACCTGCAGAAGATTACCTTTTTGATCTTGTGGATTGAGAAGACATCTGCTTTGGTTCTTGGCTTTGTCCTTGTGAAGATGTTCTCAAATTCTTCTCTTTTCCTTGAATCTGTCACATGATCTGTTGGATGATTGGTCTGAAAGGTTTGTTTATAGAGGTATTTGTATACCACTTCTTCCATCTCTTCATGTGTTGGACCAGGTTTTGGTACTTGTCTTCTGAGACTCTCCATCTTTTGAACAATTTCTGCAGCTCTGCCAGTTAGAGGAATGTCTGTCGGAGGCTTTAATCCATATGCCCAGTCCTCTTCTTCAGGCTTTGGAGTTTGAAAGGCATCAAAAGCGCTTTTCATCAATTTTTCTGTAGGCTTGGGCAATGATTTCTTTTTCTTGGGCTCTTCTGTCAGTATTGCTTTGTCCTTGTCTTTGATTTTTGGAGGTGCAGAACCTGTTTCTTCTGTAGGTTTGGAGGTTGGTGCTTCTGTTGGCTTGATGGTTGCCTCTGTAGGTTTTGACACTTGTGTTTTAGAGGACTTTTGTGGCGATGTTTCTGTTGGCTTGAGTTGCTCTGTAACCTCTGTTGGAGGTTCCTTGGTGACTTCTTTTGTGAGCTCTATTTCTGTTGATGAAGATTGGACATTGAATCTTCTTGCCATTTTGAAAGCTAATGTGAACCTGTGCCTTTCTTCTTCTCTCTGCGACATTCGATCTGTAACATCCCAAAAATTCAAGCAAATTTAAATTTTTTTAAAATAAACATTTCATTCATAACAAACCATTAAATGAACCCAACGTTTCGTTTGCAAACTCATAATTAAAATCTTTATAATAAAACCAGCGGAATAAACATTTAATTATTAAATCATAAAAACAACCAGCTCTCCTCGCGCGCCAGTGTGTACTCGTCACGCCTTGGAGCCGCTCGGACCCGAAACCACAGTTTATTGGGAAAGGGTAAGCACGAAGCTTAGTGAATTCAAACACCATAAATAATACAGTTATTCCACACTACCCCTAAACAGATAGTGACACATAAACGATCACACAGGTCTACGAACAAATCATAAACATGTATATCCACAACCACCCGCCTAAAAGGCACAAGTCGGTCCCACCGACCACAAGATGACATCTTCGGCCCCGCCGGTGACGAAAACGAAAAGAAAAGAAACGTCGGGTGAAACCTTACCTCGATGACGACACAACAACGAAATCCGACACCTTCACTCTCTCTCCCTACACCCCCTCTTCGCCGGCAGAACCAACAGCGCCGGCGCCGGCTGCTTGTGGGTGGCTCACGGCGGCAGCAGCGACCCGGCGAACATCGGCGGCGGTTCCGGCAACGGCGGACTCCGGCGGCTTTCCTCCTCCTCACTCTCGCCTTCTCGCTCTTCCTCTCCCTCTCACGAATTTCTCTTCTCGGCCGTACAACACAAAGGAAAGAAAAGGGTTGTAGGGTTTTTGGTTTATTACTTGTTTCTTGCTCACGACTCCAACACACGCAACCAAACAAAAGAATGGGTTTTGGTTTTTTTTTTCCTTTGATTATCCCTCACGGCAACAACACCAAACAATTTAACATGGATCTCGACAAGTTTCTGCATGGGCCGAAACCCAATATGGGTTTTTGGCCTTTGCCACAAATGGCCTTTCAACTTGCAAGCCTCTCACCCCTAACCAAGAATTTCGATACTTAACGATTTGACCCAACTCGACTAACCCCGTTTACGGAAACCACAATAATCGAACTTAAAAGAAAATAATTAATACTAATAAATTACATACCGGGATACGGGCTTTACAACTCTCTCCCACTTGGATTAGACTTCGTCCACGAAGTCTCTGCCTACGAATAGCTCCGGATAGTTCTCCCGCATATCATTCTCGGGTTCCCCAGTCCACTCGGACCCCCTTTCGGTGTTGCCACTGGACTTTCACTAACTGGGATCTAAATTTCTCACACCGTCTAAGAATCTCCCGAATACTTCCTTACTAACAACACTCATTCAAGAACACTGAAAACGCGATTGGAAGAACACTCCAACAATCGGAATCATTCCTAGTTAAACGACTACGGTTGTCCCCCAACCTTAGATATTCCATACCTCCCGAGTCAAAACTCAAGCTCTAACCACTCTAAAGCTGTTCACCAGTATACCCTACAGGATACTCGGTTACGATCCCTCCTATCATTAATTGACGATTAACTTCTACGAATTCTAATAGACTCCAAAGATTTTCAATAACTTATATTAACAAAACATCGACCCCTTGCCGAACATCGGTCCAACCGATTACAATAACAAACATCGACCACCCGCCGAACATCGGTCCAACCGATTACAATAACAAACATCGGCCACCCGCCGAACATCGGTCCAACCGATTACAATAACAAACATCGGCCACCATAACCATTCATCACAAGTGATCATTTCAGGGTTACTACTACCATCACCATGATTATCTTAACATCGGCTACAACTCTCCGATTATACTAAAGGTGCTTGGCCTCAAGCCCAAAAGTCGACACCTAAATATATCACCTACCTCAAAATGGTTGATGCGCATTTATTCTCTTAATAACAAAGGGCATCAATCCCTTAATCGATACTATTTGGCCTACAGTACTAACGCGCGTGGAATACCTACCTTCCACCGTCGACGTATCATCCACACTTGCTCTACGAAGCCAAGTCACACCGTATCGAGGATACACCTTGACGTCTACCTCTCAGGTAAGTGCCCACAACTATATCCTCCTAGTACCAACTGGAAAGTCTAGGTTAAAACACATGAATACCGGGGTCCCACCCCGAGATACCCAACCGACCATTACCAACGACTGACTAACGTGTCTAAGGATCCAAAGCAAACAGCCTACCAACAACATGCCTATTCCGGATTGACTCACTCACCCAAACATGTAAACACTCAACGTGCAAAGAATGCCAAACGGTGCGACAAAAACAACTCATCAACTAGACTCCACATCGAGCCATTAAAACCGTGTAATTGGCCCATGACTAACTCCAAGTCAAAATCGAGCAAAATGCTCCACGCTTGCTAGACCCATAGGTCGGAAAATGCGTTTAAACAAAGTTTAAGCAAGCAATATTCTGAAATCAACCTTAGTCCCAGACTCAACACGGGTTAAACAAAAGGGTTTTCCAAAAGGACTCACACCCTAAAAAAATTCTCGAAATGACACATGACACTTAAAAACACATTTCCCCAAATGGTTTACAAAATCATTTACAAAATATTTTCAACATCAGGATTTTCATCTCAAAAAGATCGTATGTAATAAAACTACTATTACCTGATCGATAGTTACGCAAAACTGGACACGCTCGTCCCACATAGGAAAATCATGTTGAAAATCGTTCCATTGCAGTTCAGTTTACTCACACAAAAGCAAGCGTAATAAATAATTTCTTTAAAATGAACCGTCTCGATTCCAGTATGGATTGACTCATGACGTGCACTTAAAGTAACCGTTTGACCTTAAACAGGGTGCGACAAAGGTGTGCACATAATTCAAAATAAGTTTCACGACATTTGATTCAAAAATTCTTCTTTTTAATCATAAAAATGACGTGGCACAGGGTTCGCCACAAATTTTTCGCGCGTCAGCTAATCACACAAAACGATGACACGGTTTACAAATATATTTTTGTTAAAACACAACTGTCTCGTGTAAGTTTCAGACTTGAAGACAGAAACCAGTCCGCTTCTAATAATTGGAAATATCGACTAAAACCTCATAAAATCTCAAACTGGGGGCAGGCATGCAAGCTTGTAACACTTCCTCAAGTTTCGTACTTGGGACATATAACACCAAAACATTATAGTTTAAAAATGTATTTATCGAAAATGCCCAAAATACTCGTTTCCTCCAAAGCAAAAGTTTTTAATTTCCCAAAAAAAATGATCGGTAATTCTAAATTAACCGAATGTCAAAATCTACGCATTTATATTTCCAAAATATAACACATTGTAATCGAATGCATGATATTCACAACATTAAAACACTCATTGGATCAAATGGTCTTTCATTTCGACAAAAAGGAAGTAAAACATTCTCATGCACGACTCGTTTATCAAAATGTCGAGAACAAAGGTTACCCCAGTATGCATACCCCTAAGTCGATAAATCGCATTTTCCTTGAAATGTCAATAAAACCTTTAGCTGACTAACAAGCGCACTAAACAACTCCTTATGAAAAGTTACCAAATTTCCTCCATGCATCACTTATGTCACGCATGAATCAATCCACACACCGAACTATTTGCAATAAAACACTTAGTGATACAACCTCTCGAACAAAAAGTTAAGCGACACTAGAATTCCCAACTCATTTTAAACAAATCACCAAAATAGCCTTTATACAGACATCGTGGAATGTAACTTTTCCGTCTCAACTCTATCACATGTGGAGGAGTTCCAATGTTAGAGTCTCAAGCCGTAGTCACTTACCCAACATCTTAACCACCACAAAACACGTATATCATCGTACCCGAAAGAACCGTTGGAAAATAATCAAATGAAACAATCTTTTACAAAGTTTTCAACTCCCGTGATAAAACGGTTTCAAGCATTTTCAAACTATAATTCGAAATCTTGTGAGTGTGCTAAACATTTCCCAAGTTTCAAAACACAATCCATATAAGGATTGGAAACACCAGGATTAGTTAATGCAATCCTATTTTCAAAATAAACTCTGTGCATGACTCAGTCGGCATTCAACGTCTCGACCCCTACTACTCCGAAACTCTCTGGTCTACTATTGTCGTCCAGACATTTAAACCTCTTAAGGCAAGTTGGGAAATCACATCAAATCATCTTACGGATTTTCCTCAAATCAAAGTCGGCTCTATGAGCCTATGACTCTAGCACAATCTTCCATCTTGACCCGAAATGATCTGCTTACAACAAGTATCATCCTTATCGTCACTCCAAGTGACTAATATTAGAATCGTCTTTCTATTCCAACGACTACTAGTTTAGGACCTTCATCACTACCCCCAACGATCATCACCTCAAAACACTTCGAGTACACACCTGTACTAGTAGGTTTACTATAGTTGTTCCTCCTGGTGATGGCTATTCTGGGTAGACAATACAACGCGTTATTAGCACATAATAACTCATACTAACAACACTCACGCTCAACTCCTCGGATTCCTCGTGACTTCCCCGACTCGAGCATTGATCCTGTGCTTCCGGTAGTAGGAGCTCTACTACTACCATCCACACCTATCATCGCCCGTTCCGAGTTCCATCCCAAGGGGTCCAAGTAGTTTCTCGCCGAAACTATACACATATGCCCGCACCGACATATGTACACACTCTTCCTAGCTCCCTAGGAATTCCATCCAAACCACTACCCTTGCTACTGCCAAATCCCTAATAGCAAGCAGCAGACATGCAATACAGTGTAACAAGCACCAAGCAATTTAGCATACATACTCCTATGTTCTAGAAAGCAATCTAGCACACGTACTCATACATAAACACCCTTCCCAGCTCTCTAGGAACTTCCTCTTATCCCACTACCCTTGCTACTACCGAATCCCTACTAATTATAACGGGTGACCTCGCGAATACCCGATTATATGCAGTGCGAAACAAATAGACAGTCGAATACAAGACTCTATCCTAGAACGGTTGGACTCAAACAAGAGCTGTGCAATAGAACTAAATCGAATATTCTAAGGCTATAAATCTCTTACTGCATACAACCTAGAGGGCATCCACTTAGTAACCTATCATAATTAGCATAAATTCCTAATAGCAAGTAGTTCAACATACATCATAGTGTCCACAACAGGCAATCTAGCATGCATACTCTATGATCTAGAGAGCAATAAAATACTAAGTACTGTACCTTTCCCCTTTGGCTCCGGCTGAATGTACACACTGCGCCTCCGATCACCGTTTCTCAAACGGATCTTTCCTTTTTCTTTTATTTCCAAAAAGATTTAATAACGAATTTGAAAATTTCCCAGCCGCAACTTGAGACCAAACACACCGAGGTGCGTTTGATTCACTCAAGCTGTGCTCTGATACCAAGTTGTAACATCCCAAAAATTCAAGCAAATTTAAATTTTTTTAAAATAAACATTTCATTCATAACAAACCATTAAATGAACCCAACGTTTCGTTTGCAAACTCATAATTAAAATCTTTATAATAAAACCAGCGGAATAAACATTTAATTATTAAATCATAAAAACAACACGCCTTGGAGCCGCTCGGACCTGAAACCACAGTTTATTGGGAAAGGGTAAGCACGAAGCTTAGTGAATTCAAACACCATAAATAATACAGTTATTCCACACTACCCCTAAACATATAGTGACACATAAATGATCACACAGGTCTACGAACAAATCATAAACATGTATATCCACAACCACCCGCCTAAAAGGCACAAGTCGGTCCCACCGACCACAAGATGACATCTTCGGTCCCACCGAGTCTCTACGCCCCGCGTATAAAACCTCCGGCCCCGCCGGACCCCCGGTCCCACCGAGTCTCTATGCCACCCGCGTATAAAACCTTCGGCCCCGCCGGACCCTCGGTCCCACCGAGTTAACATGGCAACATAGTATCAACTAGACACCCTACTATCTAGTTCCACAACACAATCACATAAAGCTACCACACACGTACTACGGCAATGATAAAACAACTATTATTAGATATAGTGAGAGAACTCACCTCGAATGCGCGCCTAGCTTAACAACACAATTCAAGATTCACAAATACGGTCACTTCCCAGCACCTAAACGCATGTTAAAACGTGTCAATACGAGACTCGGACCCTATGACACGACACACGCTTAAACCGTCACTAAAACTAATTTCCGTTCTCACAAAACAGGTCTGTTCGGGACCTGATTCGACCCCTTTAAACCCAGAAAATTCCCAATATTAAATTATGACCAGAAAGTACTCTGAGATAGGGTTTCAAGGACATATTATACGCCTCCTAATGATTTTTCTACATTTAATTACGGATTTTATAAGATCAGCCCGCAGAACAGCGAAAAACAGCACTTATCAGCATAAAACGACGATTTGGCCTAAGCTACGTTCCGAACTGGATTTTGCACAAAACACAGAAAAGTTTATAGACTCAAAAAGGGAACTTTTGGCACCGAAATCACCCCAATCCGAGTTACGAGGAAAAAGTTACAGCTTACGCAAAACAGTGACCGAACTGCAGTTTCTTTTACATAAAATGACGATTCACTGAACTTACGACCACTTTTCCACCTAGCTAGAGGCCGAACCAGTTTTCCGCTAAAACACGGAAAACATGCCCGACCCCGAGCTTGAACCGTGGGCGCCAGTTTCGGCTCAATCAGAGTTACGAAGAGAAAGTTATGGTTGACGCAAAACAGTGGCAGAAGGACGTTTTTCACATAAATTGACGATTTTATAAAACGGTTTGAACGATTCGGCTTAATCGATTAAGTCAAGGCTTAACGGATTCTACGGTGATTATTAATAAGACATGACCACGCACTACCGTCTACCCTCCGGCAGTGGTGATCGTCGGCGGCGGCCGGCGGCGGTTCATCGACGAGGAAATAAAACAACCCGCAAACCACCGCGAGACCACTACCCTCTCGATCACCCTACCGCGTGCACCAACGACTCACACCACCACCGCCACCCGACACCAAGCCACCATAGTGGCGGCGCGGCAGCGGCAGCGGCGGCCGGCCGGCGGTGGTCCTCCGGTGACGAAAACGAAAAGAAAAGAAACGTCGGGTGAAACCTTACCTCGATGACGACACAACGACGAAATCCGACACCTTCACTCTCTCTCGCTACACCCCCTCTTCGCTGGCAGAACCAGCAGCGCCGGCGCCGGCTGCTTGTGGGTGGCTCACGGCGGCAGCAGCGACCCGGCGAACAGCGGCGGCGGTTCCGGCAACGGCGGACTCCGGCGGCTTTCCTCCTCCTCACTCCCGCCTTCTCGCTCTTCCTCTCCCTCTCACGAATCTCTCTTCTCGGCCGTACAACACAAAGGAAAGAAAAGGGTTGTAGGGTTTTTGGTTTATTACTTGTTTCTTGCTCACGACTCCAACACACGCAACCAAACAAAAGAATGGGTTTTGGTTTTTTTTTTCCTTTGATTATCCCTCACGGCAACAACACCAAACAATTTAACATGGATCTCGACAAGTTTCTGCATGGGCCGAAACCCAATATGGGTTTTTGGCCTTTGCCACAAATGGCCTTTCAACTTGCAAGCCTCTCACCCCTAACCAAGAATTTCGATACTTAACGATTTGACCCAAATCGACTAACCCCGTTTACGGAAACCACAATAATCGAACTTAAAAGAAAATAACTAATACTAATAAATTACATACCGGGATACGGGCTTTACACGATCAGACATTGTATTGTCCATCTTTCTCAGAATATAAAAAGCAGAGGTCGTTGCTCTTTTTGGTTTGGTGGCAATCGACTTTCTTCTTGGTATGGTTTGGGCTTTTTCTGTTGATTTTGTTGAAGGACTATTTTCCAAGTTGATTACCACAGGGGTGGTTGTTGCCTCTGTGGTATGATGATCAGCTTCTGGAATATTGGTTTCTTCAGGAGTTGATTCCACAGAGATGGGTGTTGTCTCTGTGGTCTGTTGATTTTGTTGTTGATCTTGGGTTTGTTCTGGAGGGGCTTGACTGATTGGTTCTGCTGCGATTGGTGGAGCTTGTATTCCTCTGGTCGTAGCTATCTCCCTTATATTCTCCCCCTCAATATTATCTGATGGACCAGGATGGTCATCATCAGAATCATCCCGACTTTTATCAAAAGTACCCTCTGCTCTGCAGGAAGCTTTGGGTTTCTTTGGTAGTTCTGCTCTTGCGGCCATCAACTTCGCACATACATCATCACAGAGGCCGAATAGAGTTGCAAGCTCTGCTTCTGTGTTGAAGCGCATTCTGCCGACACTTTTTCTGAACTCTTTGGCGTAGTTGGCATTTGCAGTAGTGAAGGAGACAATGACTTCAGTGACCTGGTTTATGACATTTTGGCCGAGCTCTGTTAGCTGTGCTCTGGTCATGTAGTCTATTGGCTGCATTATTGTAGTGTTGCGCATTGCCTCTTCTTGAACATTTTGCAGAGCCTTCTGTAGTTCTGTAGGTGTGATGCTCTGTGATTTGTTGGATTGCTTGTTCATTTGTTCAAGGAAATGTTTTACTGATTCATTGAATGCAGAAGTTGCAGCTATTCCAAAATCTTTAGCAGCAGAAGTGGCTGTAGTTGTGGCAGTTGTTTGAGCAGAAGATTTCATCTCTGTGATGGCTGTTACCACCTCTGTGGATAGATTGTCCATTTTGGTGTTCAGATTCAGCATGGTCGTTGATGTTTTCTCTGCAAAAGATGTGAAAGAGCTTTGCAACTCTTTCATGGTTTGGTTCACAGAGGTGACAAGGGTTTGGAACTCATCCCTTGATACTTGTGTCCCTGGTGTAACCTCTGGAGGAACACATTCGTCTCCAGAGTGAGTCCCTGCTCCTGGGAAACCTTCGTTCACCCTTGTTTGTACGTTGGGGGTGGAAGGATTTCCATCTGATCTTCGAGCAGAAGCATCTAGTGCTTCAAACTCTATAGAAGTTCTGTGAACGACATTGTCTAGATCCACTTCAGAGGTGGGTACTAGATTATCCTTCTGTTGACTCGGAGACTTGTCTAGAGTCTCTTCGTCGTTGTGCTCACTACTTCTCTCTGAAAGAAGGGTTGGCCCTATTTCGTGCGTGGCAGAGGAAACGAATTCCTCTATAGGGTGTTCTAGTGTGATCTGGGGCGATTGATCACGAACTATAGGTGAGTCTCTTTGAGGAGACTCCTTAGGAATGGATTCCCCGGTTTTTGTGGGCGCAGAAGTCGAAAGAGTGACTTCTGGCTGGAAGGGTTGGGTTTGGATCGAGCTGTGCTGCTCTTTTTCAATAACTCCTTCTGCAGCTAGACCTGCGGAGTTAGATGTGTAGGTTGCACTGCGGAGTTAGATGTGTGGGTTGCACTGTGCCTTCTTCATCTTCGGCATCTTTTTCTTTTACATTTTCTTTTCCTCCATATGTTTCTATCCTATCCTCTGTTGAAGTTCCTGTGCCTAAGAAGTCATACATTTGATGAGAGCCGTATAATTTCATGACATGTGGATGATAGAGACCTTTTCGTATCCAGACAGCTTCTTCTTCGTCTGAATCTACCTCTGAGACCTCCATTCTTGTCTCTGTTACTTCATCTCTATTCCACTGAGCTTCTCTTTGTCCTATTTCTTCTGAAGCTAGGCATGGACTCCTTCTGTGAACGTCCAATCCTTGTTGAATGAAGGGGTTCTGTAGAATAATAGGTGTCTCAGCTGATTGATCTCTGGGTGTTTGATCATCTTCTTGCAGATGTGTGTCAATGCCGGAAATAGAGAAGTATTGTTCTTCTGGGGAGTGGTGGTCGAGAGGTTGTGCCGTCCACCCTGCTGTATTTAAAGTGTTGGCAATGTCAGGGTTCTGTAGGAAATCGTTTAAGTTTCCTTGGTGAGCAAATCGATCTGGGGATTGATGGGGCGATTGATATCCCTCTTCTGTCATTTCTACTTCTGCATCTTCTTCTTCTGCAGTTCTTTCTTCTGCGATTGCTTCCTCTTCTATGGTAACCAATTTCTCAAGTGATTTACCATGCTTCTTTTTGGTTTTCCTCCTCTTAGGTTTTGGTGCCCCTTCCTCTGTAGTTTTCGATTTTCTTTTCTTCTTTAGTTTTGGAGAGGAGGGAGGAGCAGAGGAGCCAATTTCTGTGGCATGAGGAGGTGAAGGTTGATCTTCTGCAGCGCTTGTAGAGGTGCCTTCTGCAGTTTTCCTCCTTTTTGATTTTGGAGTAGAGGCAGAAGATTTTGAAGAGGACTTCTTTCCCATGAGCTCTGCACGTTTGGCTATGAAGCTAAGTTGAATAGCCATGTGTTTTGCTAATTTGTGATCTTTTTCTTCTTGAGTGCAAAGATGTTCTGCAATCATTGTTCTTAGAGGGACACCTAAACGCGGGGGTGTCATAGGACTCAGTTTAGGAGTTCTATGATCGCGTATATACTCCTTTTTAAGGGTTGTATTCAAGGCATACTTCAGAAGTTTCTTTGACAAAGGTCTGCAGTGTGTGTAGCCATCTACATGATCAGTGGGAATATTTTTGTTCATTGGGAACTGTTTGGGAATTGGCCCTTCCATTGGCCATTTTTGTATCAGCAACAGAGGTTCGAACAAAACTCCCAGTATTCTTTGGAATTGCAGAGGTGGTAGAAACTTAGGATCGTTCTCTTTGACCCTTCTTGTGTTGTTCTTTTTGTCGATGGTGTTAATGATCTCTTGCATCATTATGGTCGCGTAATCCAGTGGGAGATCATAGTAAACCCCATACATGATGGTTAATATCTGATGTGAGCTCTGGTCAATACTGCCTATCTTCCCTGTCAGGCATCTGTTAAGAATTGAGAACAAGGTGTTCCACAGAGGTGGTAATCTACCTCTGCGGAAGTCATTTCTCTTCCTCAGTGGTGTGTTGTACCCAAGCATTTCTAGGAAACGACAGATCTTGTCGTCTGTTGGTTGCTCTGCATACTTCTTTAATCCAAGAAGACCCCTTGTTGGTAGGTTGAATTCAAGTGAGAACATTGTTCTATTGAACTTGATTTCCAGATGCTCAGATTTGTCGGGTCTTGAAATGTATCCTTTGATAAGAGAATCATCTTTATCAAATCGGCAACTTTGCCAAAACTGGTTCAAATATCTAACTGGAATTTTCTTTGGGGTTCTTGAGAGTAAAGGGAAGAGGATATGATTTTCCATTATTTTTAGAAGAATGGCATGGGCTTCGCCGAAAGCAGTGGGTGAGGGGACCAAATAGCAATTGTTGGATTTGATTGGTAGTATCTTTTCGAAATGATCCTTTGCTATAAAGTTTTGAAGATGTGTGGTCGGAGCAAAGTCTACTGAATCGCCGGAATCTTCTAGTTCAAAATTTTGGGCAAGGTTGGGGTTTTCTGAATGTTCAGAATGAGCAGGTGAATGTGCTGGTGAGTTCGCCTGAGAGTGTGCAGGGGAGATAGCTTGAGAAGATGAAGCCATTGGTAACGAGAATAAGATACTTGCAGGTTTTTGCAGGGTTTCGCCGGAGAAGAATGAGGGTTTGTAAAAAGTTTATGAGAGGGAAAGCTTGGTTTTTATAGAAGGGTAAAATGGTAGATTTTGAAAGAGTAAAATATATGGCAATGGATTAAAATTTGTAATCCGTACTCAAGTTAGAACGGCGGGTTCAACTTTCCACAGAAAACGTTCCATGTACGCCCAATAAAAATGGGACACGTAGGCCATGTCAGAGGATGACAGGACGTCGTGCGCGGCCCATTAATGCTAGGCGCGTGGGGTTGTTCTTAGCCACATGAGATTCACTCTCAGTAAAAGTAACCATTATTACTACAGAAATGCCCAAGTAACAGATTGACAGAACTTCTGTGGTTTACAAAAGCTCTGTGATCTTGAAAATCTTTGATGTCTATCCCTTTCTCCTATATCTCATTGTTATCATGACTTCTGTGGGGTTCTTCTTTAATCAAAACGTTTGTAAAGGCATTGGAGAGGATCAATAGGATTTTTAGTTAAGAGTTTTTACTCGTAGAGGTTTTGTGGCTCTGTTGGAACTTGCAGAAGCTCTGTGAGGGCCAGCAGAAGCTCTATGAAGGAAAAAATCTCATAACAAAAATTCTATTAAATTTTCTGATCATCCAATTTTTGATCTGTTTTAAGAGATGTTTTTCGGACATATTTGAAAGTTGGTGTCCGAGAAAACTGTTATTGTTGGTCCCGAAGGCCTATACAAGTTTGTAGAAGGGGGGGGGGGGGGGGGGGGGGTTGAATACAAACACACAAAATTTACTTTTCTAAATTGTTTATTGATAAATCATTAACAATTTACAGCTTGTTGCGGAAACAAGATTAAGGATAAACCTAAATCTAAACAAGTTGGAACACTAAGGTTTCTTGCACTAAGAGAGATAAGGAAATTACTAATAATAACCTATCTTGAGATAAGAGATTGAACTTGTCCAGAGTTAGCAAGTTACTTCAAATGAAGTGGGTTCATCTCTTTATATACCGCATGCATTTAATGCAAGTCAGTATACACTTTACACGTGTCATCAGCTGATTGGTTGCATGTCATTGACCTTTGTTGACAACCTTAGTAGCCGCATGGATGAACAGTGTAGTATTAGAGTGGTTGTACGATTTCAGACAGTCGGAGGTTCTTTTCTGACATTTCGTACGGAGTCGTGCAAGGGTGGTTAAGACAAAAGTACTTTGTACGGAGGACTTCATGATCAGCTTTCGTTGATTCAGCGATCTATTATTTCATATCAGCGAATGATAGAGTTCAGCGATAGCTGAAGTCTTGTACTTGATACTTCACGTTGAGTGGACAAATCTGAGTCTTCGCTGATCCGCATCAGTTCATTAGGAGACTTGTCGCTGGTTCTTGAGCTTGATCTTCGACTTCAGCGTAGAACCTTTGTTGACGTGAAACTTGTCTTCAGGGATCATAAGTAAACAACTAACTTATCAGCGATCATCATAATGACTGAACAGACTTAGAGCATTATTGATGAACAGTGTTCGCTGAATGTTTAATTTAAAAGAGCGAGAGTTCCTATCAGCGGTACTGTAAGATCTTAGTACTTATCAGCGATAGTGAAACTCTGATACATATTGTTTACTTACAATTTTCACTAATTATATAAGAGAGGGTCATTATCAAATCACTGAGGGTTTGGATCAACAATCTCCCCCTCTTTTCTTATGACATAGCAACAAAGAAAATTGCTATTTAATGAAAACATAAGGATAAAAAGAACTCATAAAATATTTGTCCCTTTTACTGTTTTCTGGGATCTTTTCAGTACTGATGGAGTAAAGTACATTCGCTGAAATCTTTCTTTAAAACTTTGAATCAGGATACAAAGAGAAATGAAAAGATTGCAAGTACAAGCGAAATAAATTACAAGTACAAAAGGATAACTGATAAAATAGATGAAAGAGGCGATCCTATCAGCTTACAAAGGTTCTTCCTTAATGAGAAGTTCATCAAGGGTCATTGATGTGGTGGGAATCATCCAGTCAGGAACGGTTACACCTTGTTTTCTTTTGATCAACGCTTCTTCAAAAATCAAGGGTTTCAGATGTCGTGCCTGAGGGTCATTTCTGAAGTCACACCAGTAGATGAGATCTCTGAGCTGTTCCATTGGAGTGATTGGAAGCTCAGCGATCAGTTGAAAACGCTTTCCTTCATCGTAGTCATGAAAAAATATCCCGTAGGGTTCGCTTATGACTTTGCCAGGGATGAAAGTCTCACCAGGAGGAAGAGATGTGTCAAGCATGGAAAGATCAGGATCAGGACCAAGGACTTCAGCACGTGAAAAACCAATACCTGTTTCATTTCGAATGACAGGGCCATCACTTGAAGATGTAGATTTCTTCTTCTTCTTCGCTGAGGCCTTTCTTTTCTGACTTTCGAGAGGAGGAGGAGGAATATCCACACAGGAGTAGACTAAGTCGATTTGTTTGTTGATCAGCTTTTCAACATGTTCCTTGTATTTCGACTTGGACTTCTGGATGGCTAACCTGATCTCCAACCATTCAGAGAGACCGTACTTCGTTATGGCTTCAGCATAGAATTTTTCGGACTTCTTATCTTCTCTGAATATCTCGATTTCAGCGATTGAAACAAGGGTTGTTCTTCCAGAGATGAATACCTTGTTGATTTTGGCAGGAGAGTCTCTGTAGTTGACCTTTTCTTTGCACCAGGCTAAGGTTGACTGAGACACAGTTCTCTTTTCTTCAGTTATCTTCTTGGCGTTTTCCCAGAGCTGACGTTGAACATCAATGGGAACTCTTTTCAGCTTGGGGTCTTTTATTGAACGTTTAGAAAGCTGGATGGCGTATTCTCTGTCTTTTTCTTCAGCTTCTTTTCTTTCAGCTATTAGACGTTCAGCTCTGAGATGTTCCTTGTATTCCTTTTTGGAAATTCTGAACTTTGGAGGAACTGAAGGAAGTTGATCACGCCTCAGAATGATTCGCTGATCCTCGAATCGCTTTATTATCTCCTCTTTTCTTTTCTGATCCTCTTCACTTAGCTTTTGAGGAGCTAAGGAAGGTATGCCTGTGTGCGAGAGTAGCTGTTCTTCTGGTTCATCAGTCTCAGAGATTAAATCTAAGACTGGGATTATTTCTTCAGCAGCAACTGGTATTTTTGGTGAAGTCGCAGTTGTGGAGCCTTCAGCGATATCCTCAAACAGTGGAGAGGACTAGCTGAAACACAGCGATCTTACAAGTAAGAACTTGGGTAGAATCAGATAGAGAGAATTGGTTCAAGTGTACAGGCTTGGGTAAAGGAACTGATAGTGTATGATAGAGGAGGGATGAAGTGAGAGATGATTAGTGTACCTGACAAACCGGCTTTCCAAGCAAGATCATCAGATTGTCATCTTCAACGACACTTTTGCCTTTGCCTTTCTCAGCTCCAGAGGCTGAGGGCATTGTCTTTGTCCGCTCCCCTGAAGGTTCATTTATCGAGATTCCCTTAACAACTTTGATCTTTTGAGCAGGTTTGACGATAAAGAAGTCATCGTCATCTTCGTCATCATCATCATCATTCTTTGGAGAAGAAGATGGTTCATCATCAGGGATGTCGACGGCTTCATCATCTTCTGCTTCGGATTCAGTTTTCTCAGCTTCTTCTTCGAGTTGCTCCCCCTCAGATACAGAGGCGAGCTTCTCGGTTTCCTGAGGGTTTTCATCTCCCTGAGGTCCAGCGGTGGTTTCTTCAGTATTCGTCTTCTCTCCCCTGATAGATTCATCATGGGAAAGGTCTTCAGCGCTCTTGGCGAGGTCTTCAGCGCTCTTCTCCCCCTCTTTTTCATGATGACTGGGGGAGGAATGGCTAGATTCAGCAGCGTTGGTAGGTTCTCTGTCTTCTTGGCCAGAGAGACCTACACAAACTTCAATCTTTGCTAATCTGTCTTCAAGGCCAGAAATAGCAGGATTGATCTTCCCGAGCTCAATGCGATCCGCCGCTGTAAAATGTTCAGATTCAGGGACAGGGGCAGGAGCAGGAGCAGGAATATTCACCTTGTGCAGCAGCTGTTCGATCATTGTCTTCATCGAACCAAAGTCAGTCTTTACAGAGCTTAAGTCAGTCGTCAGAGTGTTGACATTTGTCTTCATAGCAGACATATCTCCCTCTAGTGTTCCAACCGATGTCTTCAGCGTTGTAAATTCGCTGGACATGGACGAAACTGAGTTTTTGAGAGAGGTGTAGTCTGTGTAGATATCAGCGAGCACCTTGGCGAAGTCACTGAGAGTCTTATCAAGTTGCTTCATGTCATCTGTGGAAGCCTTCTTCTCCACCACCGTTGTCAGTTTGTTCAGATTCTCTCCAGCGTTTGTTACAGCTGTAGAGTTATTGGAGAGAGTAGTGGTGAGACCTGTCAGCTTTGTCTCCACGGACTTCAGAGAGGCGTTGATATCTCCCAAATTAGGACCTGTAACATATAAAAACTTGTGAACAGAGGAAAGCTCAGAAGTTTGGGGTTTAGTCACAGTGTTTATGGGTTGTTGTTTACCTGCGGGAGGATTGGTGAATTCATCAAAATCACGGGTTCCTGAGTAAAGTTCCATGTCATCTTCAAAAGTGCCCATGGATTTTTCTGCAGGTCCTGTCTTCATCATTCCTAGAGAATCAGCTTTATGTTCCGAGGAAATGATGGCAGCTCCAGTTAGATCTGGAGTAGAGACCAAATGAGTGGAGGGAGGAGCGAAGGATAAGAGTGGGGGTTGGGTTATGAGTTCAGCGTTGGATTCGCTGACAATCACTTCATCAGTCTTTTGAGAGACTGAAGGAGGTTGGGTCGGTTCCAAGTTTGTAACCTCAGCGTTTAGAGACGCTGAAGTTTGGATAAAAGGGATGGCTTGTTCAGGTGTGGCAGAGCGTACCACTGAACGTTCCTTCAGCTCTGCAGAAAGAGCTGAGGAGTCTTCAGCATGAGATTGCTGGGGTTGCTCCTTTGTTTTCTTGATCCTTTTAGAATCAAGTGGGGTAGATGAATGTTTTCTTTTCTTAGAAGGAGAGGATTTTGTGGCCAGGGTATCAGCGATGGGTATTGTCGCTGAAGGAGCCACAGAAGTAGAAGAAGAAGGGTTGAGAAGAGTTAAGAGGGTAGAAAGACGTACCTCATTTTCAACAGGTTTGAAGTCGAGTACCTTAGGGCCAATCTGAGAGAGTTTTAGATCGCCCTCTTGCGGGTAGTTGTCCTTCAGGCCATATTGAAAGATAGCGCTGATGAATCGGGGGTAGGGAACCCAAGCAGGCCTGTCAGCGACAGAGTCTACTCTTTGCAGCAAGTCATCATAGACGAGAGATGCCCAGTCAATGTGTAGACCTTTCAGCAGAGCGTATCCCATAGCTTGCTGAGGTTGAGCGGCTTGATCAGAATAGCCGGTCTTGGCAGTCATGCAGCTGATAAGGTGAGCGAATATGAAGTTCATCTCGCTGGGCATTTTCGATTTCTTCAGCAGTGTTAGCTTCTTCTCAGGCTTCTTGTCTCTGCCCATTTCCCATACATAGCCCATTGCATCAAAAAATGCAATAAGAGCTTCTTTGTCAGCGATCTTCTTATGGTCAGGGAAAGGAACAAAAGGTTTTTCCTTTGTAGCGATGGGAAAGTTCAGTGCTTTGCGAATGATGGCGGGTGTGATCTTTATTGTGCCATATTCAGTATCGCAGAGGATACAATCAACTGTTTTGGAGGGATCTTTGGAGGATGGTAGCTGAGAGTGTCTGGCCGAGTACCAGAACTGAGATAGTAGCAGCTGAATTGCATGGGGTGAAATTTTCAGGGCTGTTGAAATGCAGCAATTCTTCAGGAAATTCACAGCATCTGTCAGATGTGTGACTTGCTTTCTAGGAGGAAACTCGAGAAGCGCAGAAAGGTTGTTTATCTTTGTCCAGTCTAGTTGATCAAGTTTGAACTTGACTTGTGGAGCCTTGAGGATTTCCACTTCCTCAGAGTCAGCGGAGATGTTCTCAGCGGTAGCAGGAATGTCAGACGAGGCCATTTCTCTGTATTAACAGTTCAACCAAAGATGTTAACAAATAAGAATAATCTTAATGTGGAAAGAATTTCCAATAAGATGTTTCGAATTTTATCCATTTCATTCAGACATAAATGTCTTAATGAAGATTAGGGTTTTTCATGATTTTTGAAACGAAATGTAAAACCCATTTTCTTGTTTTCCAGTTTTCTTTGAAGATTGGGATTCTGGAAAAACGAATGAAGAACAAGTTTAAGATTTTGCATTTAAACTTGAAGAACAACCATGAAATGGTTGTGTTCATAATACCACGAAAGAAAATGATTTCATTTTACGAAGTTCTTTTGTTTGATCTTGTTAAAACAATGAGAAGATCGGAAACAAGTTATACGCATTTGGTAATAAACAAGAACATATTAACCTTGATGTTTGATGAAGAAGATGATGAACAGTTCTTGATGTTTTTGAAATCACAAATGCAACAGTGAATTCTTTCTTGCGGAGGAAGATTGATCGCGTAAAAGAAAAATATAAAGAAAGAATTTGTTTATATAGAGATTTTAGAAAGAGAAAATCTTGAGCGGGAAAAGATTTTCATCATGACACGGACACGTGTTTGCATTTGATTGGAAGTTTCAACGAGACGTGCAAACGTGTGTCAGGAAGAGAAAACGTGCCGGGGTTTTATCCGTTGTAATGACGTCACAACTGTCCTTTCATATTCTTGGTGGTCTCTGAGGTTTTGAAAAACTCAGAGATACTTTTGAAAACATGAAGCACTGAATGAAAATATTCAGTTAAGGTTTTAAGAAATTTCAAAATATCGCTGTTAAGGAAGAGATATTCAGCGATGCATTTTGTTTTGAAATCTTGCATTTTCATGCGATTGTCAGAGAGAGAGAGAACATACCTTGATATCAGTGAATCAAGTTTATTCAGAGAGAAGATGATAGAATGGGTTATACAAGTTGATTTTATCCTTTCGCTGATCAATGTGAACCGCTGAAGATTTTATCCTTCAAAGTTCAGCATTCCAAGCTCGCTGATGAGAAAGTTGAATCTTGTCTCATCAAGAGGTTTGGTAAATAAGTCAGCTAACTGATAATCAGTTGGGATAAAATGAAGTTCTATATCACCATTCATCACATGATCTCTGATAAAATGATATCTGATTTCTATATGTTTGGTCTTTGAATGTAGTACTGGATTGTTTGCTATAGCGATGGCACTTGTGCTGTCGCAATAGATTGGAATTTTGGAGAACTGAAGATCATAGTCTAGTAGCTGATTTCTCATCCACAAGACTTGAGAACAACAGCTTCCAGCAGCTACATATTCAGCTTCAGCTGTGGAAGTGGACACTGAGTTTTGCTTTTTACTTGTCCAACTTACCAGCTTTCCACTCAGGAGCTGACATCCTCCTGTGGTGCTTTTCCTATCCATTTTGCAACCTGAAAAATCACTATCTGAATAGGCGGTTAGATCGAATCCTGAATCTTTGGGATACCAAAGACCTAGATTCGCTGTACCCTTAAGATATCGAAAGATTCGCTTTACAGCTTTCATATGAGATATCTTAGGTTCAGCTTGATATCGTACACACAAGCATGTTGCAAACATAATATCGGGTCGGCTAGCTATTAGATACAATAGAGAGCCGATCATCCCACAGTACAGCGTGACATTGACAGGAACACCCTTAGTGTCCTTATCAAGTGTCAGCGGTGGTGCCATAGGGGTTTTCATAGCTGAACTTTCAGTTAAGTCGAATTTCTTCAGCATATCTTTAACATATTTTCCCTGATTTATGAAAGTTCCTTTCTCAGTTTGCTTAATCTGAAGACTAAGGAAATATGTTAGTTCACCCATCATGCTCATTTTATACTCATCTTTCATTCTATCAGCGAAACGAGTACAAAGCTCTGGGTTAGGAGAACCAAATATAATGTCATCAACATATATTTGAACTAAAATGATATGACCTTTCACTTTTCTAAAAAATAGAGTTTTGTCATTCTTACGTCGCTCAAATTTTTCAATATGGAGATAAGTAGAAAGTGTGTCATACCATGCACGAGGAGCTTGCTTCAAACCATAAAGTGCCTTGTCCAGTTTATAAACATAACCTGGACGCTTAGAATCTGAGAATCCTGGAGGTTGTTCCACGTACACTTCTTCATTCAGCTTTCCATTCAGAAACGCTGACTTAACATCAATCTGATGTACTTTGAAGTTTTTGTGTACAGCATATGCTAAGAATAGACGAATAGATTCAAGTCTTGCTACTGGAGCAAATGTTTCGTCATAATCTATACCTTCCTCTTGTTTGTATCCCTGAGCAACAAGTCGAGCTTTGTTGCGGGTTACAGTACCATGTTCGTCCAACTTATTTCGATAGACCCATTTAGTGCCTATTACTGTTTTATTAGTTGGTCTCTGAACAAGTTTCCAAACTTTGTTTCTTTCGAATTCAGTCAGCTCTTCTTGCATGGCGCTGACCCAGTTTGGATCTTTGAGGGCATCATCTACTTTCTTTGGTTCAGTTAGTGAAATAAAATTTACAAATAAACAAATATTACCTGCACTTCGTCGAGTCTGAATCCCAGCGTTTGGATCACCAAGAATTTGATCAATTGGATGATTTATAGTCCATCGCTGAGCCGGAGCGTGAGACGCTGACTCAACTTGAACTGGAGGAACTGAAGATGAAGCTTCAGCGACGTCAGGAGTATCAGCCAAGAGAGGAATGGATGCAGTTGTCATTATATTCACTGATTGCTGAGAATTAGATGGAATGTCTGAGACATTTGGTTCAGCGTTAGGTATAGTGTTTATAGGAACAACTGAGACCCAAGAAGTTTCAGCTTCACTGTTCTGCATATTTGGAATGATAGGACTATCATCTTCTACTGGATGAGCATTAGTGGGAATATCTTCTGAATCACCAAGATGAGAAAACATCCATTGATTCAGTTCTTCAGTATCAGCGGACGGTTTAGAGTTCGCTGAATGTGATTCGTCAAACGTGACGTGAATAGTTTCTTCTACAGTTTGTCTTCTACGATTGAAGACTCTGAAGGCTTTGGAAACTGAGGAGTATCCAAGAAAGATTCCATCATCAGCCTTAGGATCAAACTTTCCAAGAGCATCTCTGTTGTTCAGTATAAAACACTGACATCCAAAGATGTGAAGAAAGCTGATTGAAGGCTTTCTCCCATGAAAAAGTTCATAGGCTGTCTTTTTGAATCTTTTGACTATCAGCAACCTGTTTTGCGTAAAACAAGCAGTGTTGACAGCTTCTGCCCAAAACTGAGTAGGCAGGTGAGAATCGCTGAGCATTGAACGTGCAGCTTCAATAATTGTTCTATTTCTTCTTTCAGCGACTCCATTTTGTTGCGGTGTTCTCACTGAAGAAAAGTTGTGAGAAATACCCTTACTCTCAAGGAAGGAATCAAGAGAGCTGTTTTTGAATTCAGTCCCATGATCACTCCTTATTGAGCGAACGGTCAGATTGTTCAGGGTTTCCATCTTCCGAACAAAATTGATGAGTTCTTCAGGGGTGTCACTCTTAGAACGGAGAAACATTACCCAAGTGAAGCGAGAGAATTCATCAACTATGACCAGCGTATATTTCTTTCCAGCGATGGATTGTTTGTTAACAGGGCCAAACAAATCCATATGGAGTAGTTGTAGAGGAGATGACACTGAAGAAACTTGCTTTGACTTAAAGCTTGCTTTGGTCTGCTTCCCTTTTTCACACGCTGAACATAACGACTCTTTGGCGTATGAATGCTGAGGTAGACCAGTGACTAACTCTTTTGAAGAAAGAGTGTTTAGTGTCTTGAAATTTAGATGAGATAGCCTCTTATGCCATAGCCAGTTGACATCAGATGAGGCCTTTGAGAAGAAACAGGAGTTCTCAGTGGTTGTTGAGTCCATGTTTATTACATAAACATTTTCCAAACGATAACCGCTGAGAGCTATCTTCTCCTGTTTGTCAGAGACAAAGCAGGATTCCTTATTAAAGATTACTTTGTTATCCATGTCGCAAAGCTGACTGATGCTTAGAAGATTATGCTTCAGCCCTTCAACATATGCGACTCTTCTGAAGGAGGTTGTACCATTTGAAAGTACACCATACCCTCGGGTATGTCCCTTTCCATTTCCACCGAAAGTCACAGAGGGACCCTTCTCTTCTTTGTATTCAGCGAGCAGGCTTTTCTTTCCAGTCATGTGTCTAGAGCATCCGCTATCAAGATACCAGATACCCTTCTTAACCTGCAATACAAAGGAAGATTAGTTTTTCTTGGGTACCCACTTAACCACGTATACACGTTTGTCAGTGGAAGTAGTTGGAATGGAAGGTTCAGCAGTCTTCGCAGCATTTGAAGATTCAGCTTTGTCTTTCTTCACTTTGGTTAATTTCTTAACCTCAGTGGTAGAATTCACCTTGACCTGATTTGCACCAGGGTTGGTCTTATTTGCCTTGGGGGCAATCTTCACCTTAGCTATCTTTTTAGCTTTGGTGGCTGTGGGGCATTTACTAGCAATATGATCGGTAAGTCCACAGTGATAACATTTCCTATAACTAAAAGTAGTTCTAGGACCATTTGAATGCTGAGGTTTTAATTTCAAATTAGAAGTGCCAGCACCAAGTAAACTATTGGCTTTAGAAATGGGACGAACATTCAGTTCTTCAGATTTCTTACCAAGGACATCCAATCTGAGTCTAGGAGTAGATCGCTGAATAAATCCAGATATCTGCTTCCTTGATCCAGAGGGATGAGCCACTGAAGCTTTAGAAGCATTCAGCTTTGGTACTAAGGTACCCTTCTGAGGATTCTGGTAAATAACAATTCCTTTACCTTTGTCTTTAAAGACAGAGGTAGGTTTTGAATAAACCATTTTCTCCTTGCCTTTTGAGGAGGTAGGAGTTTCCTCAGGGATTGGTGTAACGGACGAGGAGCACTGAGAAGATGAAGTATCAGCGACTGAGGATACGAACGTTCCAAATTTAAGCATTGAACGCTCAGTGGTTGGTTTTGGAGTATCATATTTGTAACCCAAACCACGTTTACCACTCAGGGGAATCTGAGACTTTATTATCTCAGTGATCTTTGTTGAAGAATTACACCATCCTTCAACAGTAGCTTTTTCAGCCTTTAATGCAGCGATAGCTTCTGCTCGTTCGATTTTGACTAGCTGATTTAAATATACTTGATCTTTAAAATCTTCTTCAATTTTAGAAAGCTTTTCTATTTGAAGGTGGCGGTTTTTAAGCTTTTCAGCGAGATCAAGATTTTGGTTTTCAACCACAGTTTTGCCGTTCATGGCTTCGTATAAACTTCTAGTCAAGAGATCGATCTTACGGAGACTATCAGCTTCATCAATATTTGCAATATTGGTAAAGAAAGAGGTGATACCTGAATAGCAGATGTTGAAGTGGAGGGAATGTCTGAACTTTCTTCCTCTTCTTCAATCTTGGCCATAAGACATAGATTTGCTTCATCAACTTCAGAGTCAGATGATGATGCTTCTTCATCAGAAGCAGCCCAATCATAGTCAGCCATCAGGCCTTTATTCTTTCTTCTTAAAGCTTTTCAGCTTTGCATATTTTTCTTTCAGCTTTGAGTATTTGTCATCTTTATTCCTTGGAACAAAGGGTTTCTTTGTAAAAGCTGAGGGTCTAGAAACTTTCTTTAAGCTGCACTCGTTAGCGAAATGTCCTGTCTTTTCGCAGTTAAAACAAGTAGCAGTAGCCTTGTCAACAAAAGCTGATGATCTAGGCTTGTCAGTTATGGAAAGAGGTTTGTTCTTTCTAAACATTTTCTTTTTGGCAAATATCCTGAACTTCTTAGTTAGGAGAGCCATAGATTCATCATTATCTGAATAATCAGAATTTGATGACCTTTCAGAGTTACTTTCTAACTCAGTGATAGTGACCGAGGGTCGCTGAGTAGAAGGTTCCTCTGAGATTAAAGCAACAGGGGTGCTTTTGGAATCTTTTACAAGATTCTTCTTAAGATGGCTCGATTGCTCATGATTCAGCAACGTGCCATATAAGGTTGAAAGGGTCATTGATTTTAGATCCTTTGACAGCTTGAGACATATAGAATAATTGTCCCAGCTTTCAGGTAAACATTCTAGAAACTTTGTCAGCACTTCAAAGTTAGAATATTCCTTACCAACAGTTTTCAGATCTATAATTAAACAATTAAAACGTTGGTGAACTTCAGATAGAGATTCATTCTTACCAGAAATGAAGCTTTCGTATTGTCTTACCAGGTTGATCTTTCTTGAATCCTGGACTTCAGACGTTCCTTCATACTGAACACATATTGTGTCCCACATGGCCTTTGATGTTTTCAGGTTCATGACGGAATGGTAGACTTCGTCAGGAAGAGCCATGGATAGTATGGATCTGGCTTTTGTATCTATAGCCACTTTCTTCTTATCTTCGTCAGTCCATTGAAAGATTTCCTTAGGTACCAGCCTTTCTGGAATAGCAGGTCTATTCTCAGCGGCTGGAACAGCAGCCTCAATTCTTACAGGGATGAATGGACCATTTTCTAGATAGTAAGGCATAGTAGGGTCTACACCTTCTAAGAAGAGTGTCATCCAATTTTTCCATAAGTTGAAGTTATCTTTGGAAAATCTAGGAGGTTTAGCAAGAGAACCATTGTCTATATAATTTGTGTTTGTGTTGGTGGACATTTTCAGATAATAGCAAGGAAGAGAAATATCTTAGATTAGATCTTGTTTATGAGATTAAACAAATCCGCTCTGATACCACTTGTTGGTCCCGAAGGCCTATACAAGTTTGTAGAAGGGGGGGGGGGGGGGGTTGAATACAAACACACAGATTTTACTTTTCTAAATTGTTTATTGATAAATCATTTACAATTTACAGCTTGTTGCGGAAACAAGATTTAGGATAAACATAAATCTAAACAAGTTGGAACACAAAGGTTTCTTGCACTAAGAGAGATAAGGAAATTACTAATAATAACCTATCTTGAGATAAGAGATTGAACTTGTCCAGAGTTAGCAAGTTACTTCAAATGAAGTGGGTTCATCTCTTTATATACTGCATGCATTTAATGCAAGTCAGTATACACTTTACACGTGTCATCAGCTGGTTGGTTGCATGTCATTGACCTTTGTTGACAACCTTAGTAGCCGCATGGATGAACAGTGTAGTATTAGAGTGGTTGTACGATTTCAGACAGTCGGAGGTTCTTTTCTGACATTTTGTACGGAGTCGTACAAGGGTGGTTAAGACAAAAGTACTTTGTACGGAGGACTTCATGATCAACTTTCGTTGATTCAGCGATCTATCATTTCATATCAGCGAATGATAGAGTTCAGCGATAGCTGAAGTCTTGTACTTGATACTTCACGTTGAGTGGACAAATCTGAGTCTTCGCTGATCCGCATCAGTTCATTAGGAGACTTGTCGCTGGTTCTTGAGCTTGATCTTCGTTGACGTGAAACTTGTCTTCAGGGATCATAAGTAAACAACTAACTTATCAGCGATCATCATAATGACTTAACAGACTCAGAGCATTAATGATGAACAGTGTTCGCTGAATGTTTAATTTAAAAGAGCGAGAGTTCCTATCAGCGGTACTGTAAGATCTTAGTACTTATCAGCGATAGTGAAACTCTGATACATATAGTTTACTTACAATTTTCACTAAGTATATAAGAGAGGGTCATTATCAAATCACTGAGGGTTTGGATCAACAGTTATGAAAAAAGTTTTGTTCGTGAAGGTCATGGTGTATGTATTCGGTTTCCGAGATAACTTTCCAAAAGATCGATAGAGGGTTAATTTGTGATCACAGAGCATATTTCTGGAAGAACCTCTGTTGAGCTTAGCAGAAGCTCTATGATCTTAAATTTCTCCTAATTCGAATTTTATGAAACTTTTTGAGCTTTTGATTTTTGAAATGTTATTCTCAGTATATTTAGGACATATTTGACAATTTGTGTCCTAGAAAACTGTTTTAAAAACATTTTGGGCGAGAGACATACCTTTTGGTTCTTCTTTTCTCGGCAATGATGTCTGACTTCTGTCGATATAGATTCATTGACATTCTTCTTTGGCTTTCCCTTGAAAGTTTTACCTCTATAGATCATTTCAGGGTCCCTTTTTGCTCCCTCTTGATCTAATCACCTCTGTAGATTAAGTAATTTCCTTTTGCTCCCCCTTGACCTATGCTTGGATCAAAGAATGATAAGTTTTGCATAGAACATAGGTCATATTTTCCAGAGGTTCTGTAGGGGTTGTCAGAGGTTCTGAGTAGACTTACAGAAGCTCTGTGATTTTAAGAACTATTTAAGATTGAGAACTTACATACAGAAATAAATTAATTAAAGAAAAAATAATTAGAAATATATACATATTTACAGAAGATAAAGCTATACTTACAGAGGATTTTCACGTCATATTGATCATTCCTAACTTACCCACCAAGAAATTGAATCTTTTATCGTCTAAAGCTTTGGTGAATAAGTCCGCGAGTTGGTATTCTGTGGGCATGAAATGCATCTCGATTGTACCGTATTCAACATGATGTTTCAAGAAATGGTATCTTATATCGATATGCTTGGTTTTTGAGTGTTGCACAGGATTGGCAGAGATAGCAATGGCACTTTTGGAATCACATAAGATGGGTATTTTGAATACGATGTGGCCGTAGTCTTTTAGCTGAGTCTTCATCCATAGAACCTGAGAACAACAGCTTGCAGCAGCAACGTATTCAGCTTCTGCAGTGGATGTTGAGACACAATTTTGCTTCTTGGAGGTCCAACTGACTAGTTTACCACATAGGAATTGACAACTCCCAAAGGTACTTTTTCTGTCGAGCATGCATCCTCCATAGTCTGAATCTGTATAAGCTTTAAGACTAAAACCAGAGTTCTGTGGATACCAGAGACCGAGATTTTTGGTCCCCTTTAGATATCTAAAGATTCTTTTCACAACATCATAGTGTGATTTATTTGGATTAGCTTGATAACATGCACAAAGACATATGGCATGCATAATGTCAGGTCTGCTTGCAGTTAAGTATAACAGAGATCCAATCATGCCTCTGTAGAGAGTGCATTCTACAGAGATGCCATCTGGATCTAAGGATAACTTATTTCCAGTGGCCATTGGAGTTTTCATTGCAGAGGTATCAGAGAGGCTATACATGAAAAGAATGTCAGAGACATATTTGGCCTAATTTATAAAAATTCCCTCGGATGTTTGTTTGACTTGGAGTCCGAGGAAGAATGTTAGTTCTCCCATCATACTCATTTCAAACTCACTCTGCATGAGTTTTTCAAAACTTTTGCACTCTTCTGTGTTAGAAGACCCAAAAATTATGTCGTCCACATAGATTTGTACAAGCATTATTTCACTGTTTTTACGTTTATAGAATAAGGTAGTATCTGTTGTACCTCTGTCGTAGCCATTGACTAGCAGAAAGGTAGAAAGTCGTTCGTACCATGCTCTTGGAGCCTGTTTCAGTCCGTACAGAGCCTTTTCAAGGTAGTATACATGCCTTGGGAACTTTGAGCTTTCAAACCCTGGTGGCTGATTTACGTAAACCTCTTCTTGGATTTCACCATTGAGAAAAGCTGATTTTACGTCCATCTGATAGACTTTAAAACCTATGTGGGCTGCGAAGGCTAAGAATATTCTTATTGCTTCGAGCCGTGCGACAGGAGCAAAAGTCTCATCGTAATCTATGCCTTCTTCTTGTCTATAACCCTTGGCCACCAATCGTGCTTTGTTTCTGATGACCACTCCATCTTCATCCTTCTTATTTCTGTAGACCCACTTAGTCCCAATGGCCTGTTTCCCTCGTGGCAGAGGTACTAAAGTCCATACTCTGTTACGCTCAAACTGCATAAGTTCTTCTTGCATGGCGTCTACCCAGTTTGGGTCATCTAGTGCTTCAGAAATCTTCTTTGGTTCTATCACACTAATAAAATTTGTAAAGAAACAAAAATTAGCAGTGGCAGACCTGGTTTTTACTGAGTCAGAAGGTTCTCCACATATTTGGCTATGAGGATGGCTTTTTGTCCACTGAGTGGTGCGTGGAAGATGGTCATCAATGTCATCGAACCTTTCTTCAGAAGCTTCTTGTGGATCTTCTTCTTGTATAGCCTCTGTCGTTCTTCTTACCTTGGTAGAAGATTCTACCATTTGTGTAATGATTGGTATTAGTGGTGGTGGTGTTTGTTCCTCTGAGGACGTATAGTCTTGGTCCTCAATTTCCTCTGTAATTGGTTCTTCTGTGGATTGTGGAGTTTGTTTTTCAGCAGCTTCTGTGGTCGTTTTTCTTGATGTTTCATCTTCTGCATTTTCTTCTTCGGCATTTGCATCTGTAGTATTTATAGAAGAAGATGAAGCATTATTTGGACCAGTTAGAGTCATACCTGTAGGATTTTGTCCAACAGAGGATGGTTCTCCAGAAACTCTGATGGTTCCAACAGAAGGATCAATGTCATCGTGGAACATCTCTAAAAATAGAAGATTCAAGTCTTCTTTCGTTTGCGGGATGCCAGAGGTTTCTATTTTAAGTTCGAGTTCTGAACTGATTTGCTCAGAAGTCATTTGGAATGAATCATCAAAGGAAACATTGATACTTTCTACTATTTTGCGAGATCTTGCAAGGTATACTCTGTAGGCTTTGGAAGTGGCAGAGTATCCAATGAATTTTCCTTCGTTAGCTTTTACTTCAAACTTTCCTCTGGAATCTCTGTCGTTTAAAACAAAGCATTTACATCCAAACACATGGAAAAACTTGATGTTTGGCCGCCTTTTGTTGATCAGTTCGTAAGGAGTCTTGATGTGTCTTTTCACAATGGTTGACCGATTCTGTGTAACAAGCGGTAGAAATTGCTTCTGCCCAAAAGTTCATCGGTAATCCGTATGCTGATAGCATAGTTCTTGCGGCCTCCACGAGCGTTCGATTCTTCCTTTCGACTACGCCATTCTGATGTGGAGTGCGTGCGGCAGAGAAGTTCTGTGATATTCCTTGCGTAGAAAGATAGGCTTCAATGACAGAGTTTTTAAATTCTGTGCCATTATCACTTCTTAACTTTTGTATTCTGCATTCATAAAGAACTTGGATTCTTTTCATTAGATTAATCAAGATGATTGGAACATCCGATTTCTTTCGAATAAATTCAACCCATGTGAAACGCGAGTACTCATCATTTAAGACAAGTATGTATTTCTTGCCACCTAGGCTCTGTATGGCAATGGGACCGCAGAGGTCGACATGAAGCATGTACAGAGGCCTAGTGCAAGACACATCTGTTTTGCCTCTGTGGGAAGCTCTTCTGAGTTTTCCCATTTCACAGGCAGAACATAAGTGATCCTTATTAAATTTAACATTAGGCAAACCTTTAACTAGTTCAAGTTTGACCAGTTTATCCAAGGTGTGAAAGTTCAAGTGACAGAACCTGTTATGCCATAACCAGGCTTCTTTACTTTCGCAAGCTACAAGGAAAAGTTTGTCCTTGGTTGTTGAACAAAAGTTCATTAGATACAGATCACCTTTTCTTTCGGCTCGTAAAAGTTCCATTCCTGTGTCTTCACTTTGTAGATAGCAGAAAGTTCTTTTGAACAATACATCAAATCCTGTATCACAGAGTTGACTTACACCGAGTAGGTTGTGTTTAAGGCCATTCACATATGCAACTTTGTATACAGAGACGGTTTCCTTCTGTATGACTCCATAGCCTTTGATGTATCCCTTTTTGTTGTCTCCAAAAGTTACAGATCCACCATTGTGTGTTTCTTTGTACGTGGATAGTAAACTTCTGTTGCCAGTCATGTGCCTTGAGCATCCGGAGTCAAGATACCAAATTGGCACACACCGCTTCTGTAAGACAATCACAGAGACTTAGGTACCCATATCCATATGGGTCCAATATTGTTAGAATTTTTTAAGTTTGCCTTAGCATTCTTGAAATACATTTTATCTTTTGTAGAAAGATCAGATTGTTTCTCTATGGGTTTTGACTTTGGAGTTTGAATTTTAGTGGAGAGTAAGCAATCTGGACATGAGAAGTGATTTTTTAATTTGAACATAAGATCAAAACAATGACAGTATTTAATATGAGACGTGATTTGTTTGAACTTTTCATTGAATTCATTGAACTGAGCCACAGAGGCATTACATTCTTTCTTAACATTTGATTTCTTATTACAAGAAGATCTATGAATACTAGAATGTTGTTTGCAAAAATCTTGTTTAGGTCCTGCCTTCTGTGAGTCTCTTCTGTGGTGAACGTCTGTCTTCACTGTTACAGAGGAAAGATATTTGTTAGCTTCAGGCCTTAAAGATTTTGAAAATTTTGAGCTTTTAGGATTTTCAGAGGCCTTTTTCAAATTATCAAGCTCTGTAGAGGTTTTGACTTGTATACACATTTTGAGAAAATCTGGACAAATCGGTATCTCTGTGATTTTCTCTTTTGGAGAAATTGTTCTGTTAAGAGCCTCAGAGGAGAATTTAACACCCTCTGTGTCACAGTGAATTATCCCTGATTTAGAATCAGTCTCTGAGTCGTCAGAAGATGAATCGTCCTCATATACAGAGGTTGAGTCATCTCCTTTGACAGAGGCTGGATTTTCTGAGCATGTATTGTACGAGTTTTCTTCCTCTGTAGAAAAACTTTCATAGATGGCAGAGGTTTCAGATGAGATCTCTTCAGCGAGAATTTGATCTATAGAAGATGTACAGAGATTTTCTAAAACATTTGATTTCAAAACTTCCAAAATTTCTTTTTCAATTGATCTTTTAAGATTTTCTTCTGAAAAGATGGGTTTAAACTCAGGAGCTTTTGCAGATAATTTCTTTTTGACATCTATCATACAGACAAAAGCGACCTGTGTTTGAGTCACTGGTTTACCAAACTTAAAGATACCAATCTGATCTTGTGTTTTCAGATATTTCTTTGGTTTGATTCCTCTATTGACAGAGGTTGAAGATGATGAATCTGTGTTTTCAAACCACACATTGATCATCTTCGTATGTTTCTTCAAGTAAGGTTCTTCAGAGATTTTAACCCTTTTACTTACAGAGAGTAAGTTTGGAAAATTTGGTTTATTTGTTTTTCCTATCACAAACAGAGAAGACAGAGGTTTGAGTCTTTTGCCTTCAACACCTAGAGTAATATCATCGTACCCTATACCTCGTCTTCCTATTTGTGAGTTTACTTTCTCATACACCTTCTGTGCATCTTTATAGTTTTTAAGTAAAACTTCTCTTCTGAGTAGATCTTGCCAAAGTACTTCTCTCTCTTTTTGAAAGTATTCTTTCAGAGCTCTTATGTCAGTTGTTTCACTCCTAGAAACTGAAAGCTCTTTTGTTTTGATTTTTAAAGCAGAGGTTAATTCAGAAATTTGCCTTTTTAAAGGATCTATATTATTTCTCCAATATTTTTCTACTCTTTCCTTTTCTTCAAAAATTTTGGCTATTTCTTGAGTGAGAAGCCTTACTTCTCTCTCATTAAAAGTGAGTCCTTTTTGAATGCTTTCATTTATCTCTTTTAGTTCAATCAGTTCAATGTTAAGTTTAATTGAATCATTATCTACAGATTTAGTACAAGAGGTAGAGTTTGAAATGGATACCTCATTGTCAGTTTCGGAGTCGACTTCTGCCATGCCACAAAACAGGGCATTGGTGGTGAATTCATCATCAGAGGTAGAGTCTAACTCGAAGTCCTCCTTGTTTGCTTCAGAATGCCCTTTGTTCTCCATTAGGGATTTTTGCGCATAATATTCAGCCTTCTTTTTGTAAAAAGCTGAGTCCTTCTGTGGGCGATTTTGACTACTTCTGCATTCTTTTGCAAAATGGCCTGGCTTGCCACAGTTGAAACAGCCTTGAGAAGTGTTTCCAGATCGATCGTCGGACTTCTGTTGATCTCCACCTTTCTCTATTCTGCATTCGTTTGCTTAATGACCAGGCTTACCACATTTGTAGCATTCTTGTGCGTGGCCTACCTTGTCATCTGACCTCTGTCGGTCGTTTTCTCTGTAGTTTCTGTCGTTCGACCTCTGTCGGTCACTTCTGTAGTCTGACCTCTGTCGGTCACTTGATTCTTCTCTTCTTCCATCATCTCTTCTATCTCTCTGGTTGTCTCTGCTATATCTGTCATTTCCAAAATTTCTTTGGTTACCTTTGAACTCTCTTGTCAATAGAGCCAATGATTTAGCTAATGACGCGAGAGTTATTTCTTCCTCTATCAGCTCGTCTTTTTCGCTATCAACCATTACCATTTTTTTCTTCTCCTTTTTCTTCTCCTCAGTTGCTCTCTCATTTCTCGGTCTTTCTTTAGCCTCTGTCGATTTACTAACCAATGCGTATGGTGCAATGGTTAGTGTTTTAGCCTGTGCTATTTGAGGCTCTTGTGCAGCTAGTGTTCCATAGAGATCAGAGAGTGTCCATGAGTCTAGATCTTGGTTTGTTTGTAAAGACATAGATAATTGAAGCCACTCATCATTCATGCTCTTTAGAAACATGACGTTATTTTCTTCCGAGGTTCTGTGAATGCCAGACTTTTTGCATTTGTTTATGAGAGAGTTGAACCTGTCGTACGTCGTTTGCAGAGATTCTGTTGCAGAGGCTCTGAATGCATGATATTCATTTATGTACTGTTCCCTTCGGTTCTTCTGTGTTTTAGCACCCCCTTCCAATTGTCTTTCTAATTCTTTCCAATGATCGTGCGCAGTTTCGCATGCATCTAAGGATTGAAAAAGTTCGTTGGGGATAGCCATTATCAAGATTCTTTTTGTTTTCTGTGCAACTTCATCTTCTGCCTTATCTTCATTTGACCATTCTTCTTTCGGCTTCGGTTTTTGATGTTCAGGGATTTCAGGAGATTCAGCAGTAGCTGGTACACGTGGTACTATTATCATGGGAACAGGAGGAAGGTTGTAATGATATTGTACTAGATTTTTTTCAGTACCCTCAAAGAAATGAACCATTCTTATTTTCCATTGAGGATACTCATCTCGTAGGAGAGTAGGAGGCTTGGTGAGTGAACCAGCAGTAAAGAAGTTGTTTGTATTTGTCATTGTTAAGGTTCTGAAAAGATAGAATGATTAAAGAGTATGAGTCTGATGATCTGGAAAGTTTTCTGGGTTTGAACAGTTCCCAGAGTACACTTTAATGGAGTTTTAACCTAGAAATGAGGAATAAGTTAAAAGAGGAATGATGTCTATCACCAATCTTGTAATAAAGAGGATCACTTGATATTGAAAATCAAGCTTTGCTCTGATACCAATTGTTGGTTCCCGTTTTGCTTATACAAGATTGTCAGATCTATTAGTTCGAATTTATATTTGATGCGGAAGCGTATTTGAAGAACTAACAGAAATGTTTGATAGATTTAGAACACAATATAAATAAACAGTAAACAGGAAATAATATCTCAAAGTTTACTGAATATATATATATCAAGAACAGATTTAAGAACAGTGAGTAAGCAAAGCTTTAAAACAGATATGACTCTTAAAGTGTTTAAGCTGTGTGTTCTTATGATGTTTTTCTCTCTTGTTTTCTTTTTATCTTTCTTGATTCTTAATTATTAGGAAGAACTCAACATGAGTTTTCCTTTTATACTACTCAAAGGGGACCATAAAGCATGAGCTACTATTCAGAACGGACGGTATGAAGAGTTGGAAGGATGGCATGAACAGTTGGATGTGTTGTATTGCATTTAATGCAGCAGACGTCTATTATGTACTAAGCCCTATTGAGTCCACTCAGAGTTTGACACGTTGAAGTTGGACAGGGTACGTTGCCATGCAAGTTGATGAACAGGTCCAGGAACAGTAGCAAGATATTATAAATATCTTTGAAGTCTTTGTTGATGACCGCAGAGGCTCTGTGAAGGGTCACAGAGGTTTTGCGGTTTGGTCCTTAGAAGAGCAGTCTTCACCGGATTCCGAGTCTTTGGTCTTCTTTGCGCGTATGACAGAGCTTCTGTAGGACGCCTCTTTAGCTTCTGTAGCTTCTCGACCTTGATCTCTCGGTAAGTTCGGCAGAGCCTCTATAAGAGGCTTTCTTCACTTAGCCTATTTTTCACTACTTCTAAATACTTATATGATTAGGAAGATTGAAGCTAACATTTTCCTATCCAGCTTGTAGCCTGCAAAATCACTATCTGAATAGGCAGTTAGTTCGAACCCTGAGTCTTTGGGATACCAAAGACCTAGGTTGGGAGTACCCTTCAGATATCTGAAAATTCGCTTTACAACGATCAGATGTGATTCTTTCGGTTCATATTGATATCGTGCACACAAACAAGTAGCATACATAATATCAGGACGGCTAGCTGTAAGATAAAGGAGAGAGCCGGTCATCCCACGGTACACAGTGACATTAACAGTTTTCCCTGAAGGATCTTTGTTAAGTGTCAGCGGCGGTGCCATTGGGGTTTTCATAGCTGAGCATTGAGTAAGATCAAACTTCTTCAACATATCTTTGACATACTCACCTTGGTGGATAAACATACCCTTATCATTTTTCTTGATTTGGAGTCCAAGGAAGTAATTCAGTTCACCCGTATTACTCATTTTATATTCAGCTTTCATTCTTTCGGCGAAACGAGTACATAGTTCAGGGTTAGTAGAACCAAATATAATATCATCGGCATATATTTAAACAAGAATGATATGACCTTTTACTTTCCTGAAAAATGGAGTATTATCGATTTTACCACGCTCAAAATTTTCAATATGGAGATAAGTTGAGAGAGTGTCATACCATGCACGTGGAGCTTGTTTCAGTCCATAAAGTTCCTTATCCAGTTTATAAACATAACCTGGATGCTTAGGATCAGTGAATCCTGGAGGTTGTTCAACATAGACTTCTTCATTCAGCCTTCCATTGAGGAATGCTGATTTCATATCCATTTCATATACCTTGAAGCCTCTATGAACAACGTAAGCAAGAAATAGACGAATGGATTCGAGTCTTCCCACTGGGGCAAAGGTTTCATCATAATCTATACCTTCCTCTTGTTTGTATCCATGAGCAACTAAGCGAGCTTTGTTGAGGGTTACAGTTCCATTTTCATCCAACTTATTTCGATACACCCACTTGGTGCATATTACTGATTTGTCAGATGGTCTTGGAACGGGATTCCAAACCTTGTTTCTTTCGAATTCAGTCAACTTTTCTTGCATAGCGCTGACCTAGTTTGGATCTTTGAGGGCATCATCAACTTTCTTTGGTTCAGTTCGTGAATTAAAATTTACATAAAGACAAATGTTACCTGCACTGCGTCGAGTTTGAACACCTGCATTTGGATCACCAAGAATTTGATCAATAGGGTGATTTATGGTCCATCGCTGAGCACGAGCATGAGCTACTGACTCAGAATGAAACTCTGGAATCACTGAGGAGGAAGCTTCAGCGACATCAGGTAGTAGAGGCACGATTGGCAGTACAGATGAAATTTCATTCACAAACTGCTGAGAGGTTGATGAAATATCAGATGATGGTTCAGAAACAGGCATAGTGTTGATGGGAACAGCTGAAACCCAAGATGATTCAGCTTCACTTGTCTGCACGCTAGGAATGATGATAGGATCATCATCAGCGGTTGTAGTATTGACTTGTGGGTCAGGGTTAGGAGCAGTTTCTGAATCCCTAAAATGAGAAAACATCCACTGATTGTGTTCTTCGTTATTAGTAGATGGTGTTGAGTTCACTGAACGGGATTCGTCAAAGGTGACATGAATGGTTTCTTCTACAGTCTGTCTTTTTTTATTGAAGACCCTGAAGGCTTTGGATATAGAAGAATATCCAAGAAATATTCCATCGTCAGCTTTGGGATAGAATTTTCCAAGAGCATCTCTGTTGTTTAAGATAAAGCATTGACAACCAAAGATGTGAAGAAAACTGATAGATGGTTTTCTTCTGTGGAAAAGTTCATAGGTGGTTTTGTTGAATATTTTGACGATCAACTATCTATTCTGCGTAAAGCAGACAGTATTAACAGCTTCAGCCCAGCACTGAGTAGGTAGATGAGAATCACTGAGCATTGAACGAGCAGCTTCGATGATCGTTCGATTTCTTCTTTCAGCGACTCCATTTTGTTGAGGTGTTCTCACTGAGGAATACTTTCAAAGAAGCTATCAAGGGAACTGTTTTTGAATTCAGTTCCATGATCAGTTCTTCTGAGGTATCGCTCTTAGCACGGAGAAACATAACCCAAGTGTAGCGAGAGAATTCGTCCACGATAACCAGCGTATATTTCTTTCCAGCGTTGGATTGAACGTTGGCAGGACCAAACAGATCCATGTGGAGAAGTTGGAGTGGGGATGACACTGCGGAAACTTGCTCTGACTTGAAGCTAGCTTTGGTTTGTGTTCCTTTTTCACACGTTGAACAGAGAGATTCATTACCGTATGAATGTTGAGGAAGACCAGTGACTAACTCTTTTGAAGAAAGAGTATCCAGTGTGTTGAAGTTGACATGAGAGAGCCTTTTATGCCATATCCAATTGACATCAGATGAGGCTTTGGAGAAGAAACAAGCATTTTCAGTGGTTGTTGAATCCATGTTTATTACATATACATTTTCCAAACGATATCCACTGAGAGCAACTATCTCCTTCTTGTCAGTGACGAAACATGCTTCCTTAGTGAAGCAAACTTTGAAGTCCTTGTCACATAGTTGACTGATGCTAAGAAGATTGTGCTTCAGCACTTCGGCGTATGCGACTCTTCTGATGGTTGTTGTACCATTAAAGAGTACACCAAACCCTCGGGTAAAGACTTTTTGTTGGTCAAGGATGGGTTATACAAGTTTGTAGAAGGGGGGGGGGGGGGGGTTGAATACAAACACACATAATTTACTATTCTAAATTGTTTATTGATATTTATCAAACAATTTACATCTTGTTGCGGAACAAGATTAAGGATTAAACCTAATCTAAACAAGTTATGCGAAACACTAAGTTTTCTTGCACTAGAATTAAGCAAGAAAGGAGATAAGAATATTACGAATAATATTCTAACACAAAGTAGTAGAGAGAAGAAGATGGTCGAGCACTTCATTTCTGAAGTAGGGTTTTTCTTATATACTGCATGCATTAAATGCATATCAGTACAACTTTACACGTGCAACAGTTGATTGGTTGCATGGTTTGACCTTAGTAGACAACCTAGTAGCCGCATGATGAATAGTGTAGAATCAGAGTTGGTTGTACGATTATGGACAAAAGGGATATCCTTTCTGACATTTTTGTACGGAGGCGTGCAAGGGGGTAAGACAAAAGTAACTTGTAGAGGAAACTTCATGATCAGCGTTCGCTAAATAGATCTTTATCAGCGAGTGATAAAGTTTAGCGTTCGCTGAAGTCTCCTACTTGAAACATCACGTTGAATGGACAAATCTTGGCTTCGCTGATATCCGCATCGGTTCATTAGTAGGCTTGTCGCTGGTTCTTTGGCTTGATCTTCGACTTCAACGTAGAACATGGTTGACATGAAACTTGTCTTCAGGGATCATAAGTAAACAACTAAAATCATCAGCGATCATCAACAAGACTGAACAGGGCTCAGAGCTTTATTTATGAACAGTATCGCTGAATGTGTAATTTAAAGAGCATGAGTTTCCTATCAGCGGTACTGTAACATTCTTAGTACTTATCAGCGATAGTGAAACTCTAATACATATTGTCTACTTACAATTTTCACTAAGTGATTCTCAAAGAGTCATTATCAAATCACTGAGAGTTTGGATCAACAATCTCCCCCTATTTGATTATGACATAGCAATAAAAGAAAATTGCTAAGTATGAAAACATAAGGATAAAAAGAAATCATAAAATATTTGTCCCTTTTACTGTTTTCTGGGATCTTTTTAAGTACTGATGGAGTAGAGTACATTCACTGAAATTTTTCTTTAAACTTCGTATAAGGTTACAAAGGGAAGTGGAAAAATTACAATTACAACAAATAATAATTACAATACGAAAAGATACAAGCTGATAAAGATAGAAGAATTACAAGAAATCCTATCAGCTATACAGGTTCATCCTTAATGAGAAGTTCATCGAGGGTCTTTGTGGTAGGGATCATCCAGTCAGGGACTTTTTCACCAAGATCCCGTCTATTCTTTGCTTCTTTGAATATCAGCGGCTTCATGAAGTATCCAAGAAGATCATCTCTGAATCCACACCAGAGCTGTTCGATAGGAGTGATGGGAAGCTTAAAGATGCGTTGAAAGCGTTCTAGTCCATCATAGTCATTGAAGAAAATACCATATGGATCGCTCAAGACTTTTCCAGGGATGAAGCGTTCATCAGGGGGCAGGGAGTTGTCGAGAGCTGAGAGGTCAGGTTTAGGACGAAGAACTTCAGCGCATGATAAACCAATACCGGTTTCATTTCGGATAGGAGGGCCTGAGTCTGAAGGAGTTTTCTTCTTCTTTCCGGCAGACCTTCTTCCCTTTTTAACTGGAGCAGGAGGAGGAATATACACAGCACATGTAACCAAGTCGATATGTTGATTTAGAATTTTCTCGACATGGTCATTGAATTGTGAGCGTTATTGCTGAACGAGTATCCTCATCTCCAACCACTCAGAGAAACCGTATTTTTTGATTGAAGAGGCGTAGATGGTTTCCTTTGTACCATTCTCTCTGAATAAGTCGACCTAGACAACTGGAACTTTTATTGGCGTTCTTCCCCTGATGTACACTTTGTTGATTTTGGCTGCCCGATATCGATAGTGCAGTGTTTCTTTGCACCATTCCAAGGTAGAGTCAGATACCTTGGTCTTTTCTTCGACGATCTTCTTGGCGTCCTTCCACAATTGACGTTGGACATCAATGGAAGTCTTCTTTAGATCTGGATGTTTCACCAAACGTTGAGCGAGCTCGATAGCATAATCTTTATCTCTTTCTTCAGCTCTTCTTCGTTTAAAGAGTTGTCTTTCAGCTTTATGGTGTTCAGCGATCTCCTTTCTTGTGATTTTGTATCGAGGAAGGATGATTCATTGATCTTCAAGCTGTTCGATCATGGCTTCTCTCTTTTTCAGTTCATCTTCACGTAGCGTTTGAGGAGCTAAGGAAGGTCTTTTGTTGTGAGAGAGCAACTGTTCTTCAGGTTCATCGGTCTCAGTGAAATCCAAGACTGGGATTATTTCTTCAGCGATAGGAGATGGATTTATTGTTGTAGTTGCAGCAGGAGGAACTTCAGCTGGATCCTCAAGCAGGGGAGAGGACTAGCTAAAATACAGCGATCGTTTAAGTAAGATCATTTAGGAAAGAAAGAGATAGAGAAAGAATGAGGTTTAACTGTATAGAGGTTTTATGGAGAGGAGAACTGAGGTAGAGAAGGGATAGAGTAGGGATGCAGTATAAGGGAATAGAGTGTATGTTACCTGACAAACTGGCTTACTGAAGAGAATAGCCAAGTTGTCTTCAGTTGAGACACCTTTATTCTTTCCTTTGTCAGCTTCAGTCGTTGCAGGCTTTCTCGTTGTCCCCTCCCCTGATGATTCTTTTATCATAACCCCTTTTTGAGCAGGGGCCTTTGCTGGTTGGAAGAAGAAGTCAACATCATCATCATCATCATTATTCTCAGGTGATGTTGATGGTTCATCGTCAGCGATATCGACGTCTTCATCGTCTTCAGCTTCTTCTTCAGATTCTTCCTCATCAGCATAGGGTTCTGTGACATCAGCGTCAGCTTCATCGAGTTGCTCCCCCTCAAACTCAGAGGGAGGTTTCTCGGTTCCCTCAGGGTTTTCAACTCCCTGAGGTTGTTCAGTAGAAGCAGAAATAACACCCTCCCCCTCAGAGTTATGGGGTAGGTCTGCAAGATTTTTCTTCTCCCCCTCGACATTATGGGGAAGGTCTTGATCCTTCTCCCCCTCTTCCACATGATGGATGGGGGAGGTAACTGGAATTTTAGCAGTAGCAACATCAGTATGCATTGGGTCACTGTCTTCCAGGCCAGTAATCCCAACGCAGGTTTCAATCGTAGCTAATCTGTCTTCCAGGACAGATATAACAGGACTGATCTTTTTGAGATCCTATCGATCCGCCTGAGTAAAATGCAAAGGGGCGCATGTGGCAGCATTCAGGCGTTCAAGGATTTGCTGCAGTAAACCGGTGGCAGTGCTGACATCTGTCTTTAGAGTTGACACCTCTCCCTGAAGATCTACAACCACTGTCGTTAATGATGTGACTTCATTGGACATGGCTGTAAAGTTGGTGGAGAGAGTGTTGTTGGCGGTGGAGTTTTCAGCGAGAGTAGTAGCAAGATGACCGAGACTACCTTCCACCTTTTCCAGATCAGCACTGGAAGCTTTGCCTTTCACCTCATCAGTGAGCGTCTTGAGACCCTCTCCAGCGTTTATAACCACTGAATAGTTTGTAGAGAGGGTGGTGGTGAGAGATTCCACATTTGTTGACAGATCTTGGACCGATGTGTTGATGTCGCCCAAATTAGGACCTGTAACAGTTAACAACTTATGAACAAAGGAAAGCTCAGAAGTTTGGGATTTTGAGAGAGGAGTGTTTATGATGTTGTGTATACTTGCGGGATGGTTGACAAAGTCCTCAAAGGTTCGATAACCTGAAAAAGTTTCCATGTCACCTTCCAGAGAGCCATCACGCTGAGAAGTTCCCACAGGTCCTGTGTTTTGATCAATCATCCGCTGTAGTTCTTCAGTAGATGAGTCACTCAAATGAATGACTTTTGTTGTGGAGAAGGGAGGAATAGATGGAGTGACCAAATAAGTAGTGGGAGGAGTGAGAGTTGAGAAGAGGGTTGGGGTGCCAGATTCAGCGTTGGATCCGCTGGGAATGACTTCCGCAGTACTTAGTGGTACTGAGGGAGGGAGGTTCTATTCCAAGTTAATAACCTCAGCGTTTAGAGACGCTGAAGTTGGTATGGAAGGGGTAGCTTCATCAGCTGTGGCAGAGCGTACCAATGGACTATCCAACGACTCTTGAGAAGAGTGAGCCACAAAGTCTTCAGTCTAGAAAGGCTTGGGGGGTTGCTCCTTGGTTTTCTTGATCCTTTGAGCATCAAGAGGGGATTTGTAGGGTCTATGAAGAGATAAGAGTTTAGAAAGACGTACCTCGTTTGGTAGGGGCTTGAAGTCAAGAACCTTAACGCCAACCTAAGAGAGTTTCGGGTCAACCACTTTTGGGTATGCGTCTCCTAGTTCGTTTAGAAAGAGAGCACTGACAAACCGGGGATATGGAACAGTTGTTGGTCTATCAGCCGCATCCACCCTAAGCACCATATTGTTGTAGATGATTGTTGCCCAATCAATGTGAAGGCCCTTCAGCAGTGCATACCCCATAGCCTGCTGAGGTTGTGATGCTTGGTCAGTTGACCTAGTTTTCGCTGTCAGGCAGCTGATCAAATGGGCGAAGATGAAGTTCATCTCGCTGGGCATCTTCGATTTCTTGATGGCGGTCAACTTCTTCTCAGGGAGTTCATCTCTCCCTGTTTCCCATACATACTTCATTGCATCAAAGAATGCAATCAGTGCTTCTCTATCAGCTAGGTTTTTGGGGTTCGACAGAGGGACAAAGCGTTTTTCATTAGAACTACCGGGAAGGTTCAAGGTATGCTTGATAGTACCAGGGGTGATCTTGGAAGTGCCATGTTTGGTGTCACAAAGAATGACATCGAGCATTTTCTTTGGGTCTTTGGTTGAGGGTACTTGAGCTCTTATGGCAGTATACCAGAACTGAGCTAGAAGACTCCGATGAGCAGGGGGTGCGATGGTCACAGCTGTCGATAGAGGACAGGTTTTGAGAAAGTTTACATCGTCATCAAGGTGTATGATCGGCTTCTTTTGAGGGAAGTCGAAGAGAGCATAAGGGTTGTTGCTTTGAAAGTTAACTTGCTCGAGTTTAAAATTAACCTGAGGAGCTTTTGTGAGTACAACACTTTCAGCAGCAGTGGGGGTCTTAGCAGTAGGAGCTTCAGTAGTAGATGTCATTTCTGTTTATATAATATAAGAATGAAGAATATGAACAGAACTGTCTTAAAATGAATAAAGTTCCAAAAATGAGGGGTTTTTAGGGTTTTGTAATTTCTATTTAGAGGAAGAAATAGAAATTAGGGTTTTTCTGGTTTTGAAAAGAAGTACAAAACATAGTGAATAATCTTGTTTTCCAGTTTCCTTTTAAAGAAGGGATTCTGGAAAAACATATGAAAAGTCAACTTTAAGATTTTTGTTTTAAACTTGAAGAACAATCACGAAGATTGTGTTTATAAAATTATGAAGAGAAATGATTTCATTTTAAAAAGTTTCTTTTGTTTGATCTTTTAGAAACAAGAATAAGATCGAAAACAAGTATATTAGTTGCAAAGTAAAAGAAATATTAACCTGTGATGTTGAAGAAGATGAAGATGAACAGGTTCTTGAGTTAATATTTTGAATGCAATAGAGAGTTCTTGCTTGAAGGAGATGATGTTCACGTAAAAGGTAAAAATATAAACGCAATGGGTTTATATAGTGAGAGTAGAGAGAGAAAAACTGTGAGCGGGGAAGTTTTTCATGATGACACGGATACATCCCTTGAATTTGATTGGACAAGTGTAGGTTCCCAGATTCAAGTTGTTTCATATAAATAGCATAAACACAGATAGCAGAAGCATATTAAATACGAGTGGTTGTGTAAACGATTATGTAACTGTGAGAGTATCAATAATGAACAGTAAATGATAACAAGATCAAGTAAATAAGCTGCTCGTATATTGATATATTTGAAAAACACCAAGAACACGTTCAAGTGTGTGTATTCTGAAATCTCTCAGGAAACAAATCGTACAGTGATAGTGGAATAGAATGTTGTAGTGTGTGCTCTCACAAATGTGGAAAACAATTCTTCCAATAGCTTACAAATGTGTGTTCCACTACCCTTCTATTTATAGCATGATAAAGTGAAAGATAGTGTACTATCTAACCCTGATGTGACATGTGGAAAGTGTGTCTCCGTCCTTTTAGGGCCGACGTGGAAAGTACGGACACGTGTCTAACAATTAGAGATTTCTACGAGACTTAAGCTTCACAGAGGTCTTTATTTACCAGAGCTCTTACGCCAGAGCTCTGATGGTCTTCTGGTGTGAACAGTTCTTCTGGTGGAACAAAATAAGTCTTCTGCCAGAGCTCTGTCGATCTCTGATGATCTTCTTGTTGATTTTTCTCTAAGTCTTCTGTTGGATCTCTAGTGGTCTTCTGACTTGTAATATTTTCAATACTTTTACATCTTGTATACTTGGGGCTAACAATATCCCCCCTAAGTATTGAAAATACAAATAACACTATCTACAGAGATTTAAACAAAAGACAAAGAGGAGAAAGTCATCCTCTGTGAAACTTGATACTATTCTTTAAAATGTTACAATATAGAACAAAGAACTAGTATACTAAGCATAGTACTCTCCTCTTAGAATTCTGTCGAATCTTCTGATCAGGTCTCTGAATTATAACATGAGATCTATCTGGTTGATGTACCTTTTCATTGCTTCTTCTGGACACTTTTACCTTGGAAGGTTCAAGATTATATTTCTGAGGTACTGCAGCGATTCACTTGAGTACTTGTGGGTTTCAGCAGATCTGATGGCCTTCTTGATGCCCTTCTGTCGGTAAATAAAGATTGGTGGATTCTCAACCACAGTTCCAGTTCTGTAATGGTCATAACCCTCAAGATTTTCATTTGGAGGTGCAATCGCCAGTCTCTCCACTTCGAACTCTATGCCTAGCTGAAAGTCAACTTGCGTTATGAGGTTGATGTGCTCTTGCATAGCGAACTGAACCTCTGGTAAAGCTGCCCTTGCGGGTTTGTATCTGTCATGGAAGTTCACGCAATAGCCATGAAGAGTTACCAGATCATATGGATTCAGAAGCACAAGATCATTGTTGTTGAAGGTCTCTATCTTCTTGTCTTCTGATGATTCCACAGTGTATAGATGGTACAGAACTCTGTCATGGGAAAATTTTCTATGCTCTATTTTCAAAATTCTGCCAATCCCAAATGACGAGTTTATGGCTCTGTTCAGATGTGACTTTGTTTCAATGAACCTTCGCCTAGCGTCAGAAAGAGTGTTTACTCTAATGGGGTTTAGGTAAGGATTGTTGGGTACGGAATTAATGGGGATAATATCTCTGTCAGCATAGAGATATGCAAACACTTCTTCTAGAGAAGGTTTGTCTGTGTGTTGGGTTAAAGATTCTGGATTCTGTTGAGGGTTTTGCTCAGGTGGGTTTTGGGGTTGGTTTTCTGGTTGCGTTTCAGCCATGATTGTATCAGTTTGGTTCTGTGGCTCTTCTGTAGTTTGGGTTTGGTTTATATGTTATTCAGCAGAGAATGGTTCTATTCTCTCTGGTTCATTCCTTGGGGATTGGGGAGGAGTGTCTAGGATGATGATCTCTGGTGGTTGAGATGTCGATGCCTCTTCTGGTGCTCTAAATGTTAAGTCTTTGTAGATGTAATCGAACTCTATCATCCCAGTTTCTGTTGGAGTTTCCTCTGTCTCCTTCTCCCCTTGTGTTTCCTTTTCTTTCTCTGTCCATGTCTCTGTCTCTTTCACTATCTCTTCCTCTTTCCCCTTTTCTTTCTCCCCCTTTTGTTGATCCGAGGACTCTCCCATCTGATTGTCTGAGCGCTCTGCTGCAGCGTCTTGTAAGTCATAATCATCATCAGAAGCTGCAATTCCGTTTTTGGGTGAGTCCGGAACAACAAACTTACCCTTCTTCTTTGAAGGTTCTCCTTCTGGGGCTTCTTCTGCAGGTCTTTTGTGCAAAGCAGTCTGTAAGATGGCATCTATGAAGATAACGACTGCCTTTTTCAAAGCATCTTCGACCTCTGTTGCAACAGTTCTGACCTCATCCACTTGACTCTCAATGTTTAATTTGTGAGAGTCAAGAGATGTATGTACATGTCTTTCTGTCGCTTGAGCTTTCATGATGAATTTGGACGAGATGGTCATCATCTTGCTTAGAACGTTTCTGCTGAACTCTCCCATCTGGCCAACTGTCATAGGTAGTTCATTGGGGCTTGGACCAAATGCATTAAGTGGAGTAGCAGAAGATGTCGTGGCCTCTTTGATAGCATCCTTGACAGAATTGTTGAGCATCTCTGTAAAGGATCTGATGTTGGAGTTAGAGAGGAGAATGGAAGGCATTGGCAGAGTTCTGTTCATTGCTGCTTTGTGATTCTCTGCTATTGTTCTCTTTAGATCAGCGAGCTCTGTTGTCAGTTTCTGTGTCTCCTCTGCTCTGGCCCTTTCAGAATCAACAAACTTCTGAGAAGCCTCTGCATATTTCCTTGTAATCTGTTGTAGCTCTTCTTTGAGAGAAGCATTCTCCTTGCGGATCAGCTCCTCTTTGCCATCATTGATAAGTTTATACTCATTCAAGGAGTTGCTAATACTGTCACAGAAGCTTTTGAGCTCTGCTCTGGGGACAGTGTCAGCGGTGGTAACCTTGGTTCCAACACATGGATCCAAGTCAGCCTCGAGCTCAGAGGGGCCTCCTTCAAGAGTTGGTTGGATGTTGGCTCTTGGAGGACTTCCACTCGATCCTTGATGTTCCTTTTCAGGGGATACATCTCTGGGTGTTGTGATCAGAGTTTCCTTTTCCAGCTCAGGTTCTGGAGAAGGAAATCTGATGTGTTGGGAGGACCTGGGATCAAGACAGGTCTTCCCTTGTGATACTAAGTCATCCCACTGCCCCTGAGTTGGGCAGAGCCTACGCGAGATTCGAAAGATCTCAGGGCTAGTTTGTGTCAAATCTATGCAAGCCACAAAGGCTTCAGCGTGTATTGGAGACCTATTGATGTCCTGGGGTGATTGGCCATCATTACCAAAAATGGATTCCCCGACTTCGTGCATACCAGAGGCGTGAAGAGTTGCCTCTGGTGGTTCAAGCTGGTTTGGGTTCGAGGTGTGCACCTCTGTTTCAATATCCATTTGGTCTTGATCACCAAGGATAGGTTGTGTGGTAGCACTGGGAGTTGGGCTTGGGAAACGCACATGTGTGTTCATTCGAACATCTTCTTTTAAACTCACATTTCCCTCGGCTCCTAGGGATGTAGAAGACTCAGATGTCTCTCCCTCACTACTGCCAGAGGAGGACGAACTCTCTGCCACCTCCTTTGCAGTTTCCCGTACTTCCTCTTGGACAGCCTCCATAGGGGATGCTCTGTCCACTACTTCCTCCTCCTCTCTATTTGCAGAGGAAGACCCCACTTCGGGTACTCTTACCTCTGGTCTTTGTACTTCTTCCTCTTCTCTCACATCACTCACAGACTCTAACGAAGGTTCAGGACCTATGTATACTAGGGATCTCACCTCAGGTTCTTGAGGTTGAGAAGTATGTCTATAGTTTTGGAGAGAAATGTGGTTTGGATTTATCAGAGAGAGCATTGTGCGTGGAACTCTCCTGGTGTTAGGGTACTCACCTGTAGTTGTCGGATTGAATCTGGACATCACCCATCCAGCAGTTGGATTGCCTTGTTGAGTTAGTTGCAGGGTTTGGAATGCTTCTCTGATGACAAGGCTAATGAACCTTGGAAATCTGATGTGCTTCAGATTCCTGTGCATGCCCACTTCTCCTCCTCTTGCCAGAGTTTATGTCTTTGTATTCACAGCGCTCAGAATCTCTTTGTAGAGGATTTTGGCATAACCAAAATGCCTTTTGAAGTATAGGCCATACATAATCTGAAGGATTTCAGTGCTAGCTTGGTCTTGGCTACCACTTTTGCAGGTTAGGGTTCTGTTGAGCGTGGAAAACATGAAATCCCAGATTGGGGGTAGATTACCTCTCTTAAAACCCCCAATCTTGGTTAGGCCTTTGTTGTAGCCTAAGAACTGAACAAATGCAAGAAGAAAGGGACCTTTGGGGTTTTTTCTTATGCAGGGATCCCCAACTGTCTAGTGGTCTGTATTCCAAAGATTCTTCGAAGGGTTTTGTCGCGAATGCAAATCGTTCCTGCTTCGCCTTGTCTTCCTGAATCAACCTTCCCAATAATACCTTTCATTTCTGGAATGTACTGACAAGTTGTCCACCATTGTTGGACATAAATCTCTGGAAGGTCATCATCGAACATTGTGAGGGCTTGGAAGATTTCAGAGTTGACTGGATTGGCGTCGAATCTGTAGTTGTTATCTACAAACTCGTAGGGTTGGATCACTATGTGATCAATGGGTACTATTCTGCTCGATTCCGCCGAGTTTTCTTGTTCTGCCATTGTTGTAGGTTTCTGGGTTTGTGAAGAACACGAAGGATATTTGAACAAAGGAGGGAAGAATATGAAGATTTGAATACTTAGAAGTCGTAAGAAATGAAATGGGTCAAGGGAAATGATATTTATACTCGAAATATCTGGCTGGATAACCATCGTAGGTACTGTAGGCACTTGAGTGTCAGATAGTGGAACGACCTCTACAGTAGAACGTGGAAACAACTAACGGTTGGTCTTTCAATCAAAGGATGCCACGTGGGTTTTGGTTCTGACAACTTTTGGGCAATAGAACTGTCACGGTTAGAGATATGTGGGTGACATGTGGTTGACTCTTGACATTATAAAAAATGTTTTCATCAGAACAGGTTTTCCCTTCCTTAAAAAGATTTTCCTTTATTTTCAACGAGCCAAGTCATTTAGATTTGAAATTGTTTTGACTTGCCCCCCCTTAAACCATGCTTATTTTTCTTTTTAAGCTCTCCTTTGAATGATGAGCTTAATTTGCAGATTTATCTTTTCAGCTTTTCTCTTTTCTTGCAACTTTTAAAAGATTAAACAAAATTTACAAAGAAAATATATACAGATATGAAACGCACAAAAGAAAATATTGAAAAAGTATGTTGGCAGAGCTCTGAGATGAACATCAGAGGCTCTGGTGAAGTATCCTACCAAACTAATTTGACAGAGCTCTGGTATGAACATCAGAGGTTCTGGTGAATATTGAATGGAGTTAGGAGGACATGTTCAGCATGCCCATCTTGCTGATTAAGAAGTTAAATCTCCTTTCATCAAGGGCTTTTGTGAACAAATCAACAAGTTGGAAGTCGGTTGAAACAAAGTACATTTCAATAGTCCATTTTTCAACATGATCCTTTATAAAATGGTACCTTATGTTGATATGCTTTGTCTTTGAGTGTTGGACTGGATTAGCTGTAATTGCTATTGCACTCTTGGAGTCACACAGAATTGGGACTTTGTTGTACTCCAGGCGATAGTCCTTGAGCTGTGTTTTCATCCAGATTACTTGAGTACAACAACTAGCAGCAGTAACATACTCTGCTTCTGCTGTAGAAGTTGATACACAGTTCTGTTTCTTGGATGTCCAACTCACCAGTTTGTCTCCAAGCAATTGGCAGCTACCAGAAGTACTCTTTCTGTCATTCCTGCATCCTCCATAATCTGAATCTGTGTATGCTACAAGCTCGAAACCAGAATTAAGAGGATACCAGGTCTGCTTGCAGTTAAATACAGAAGTGACCCTATCATGCCTTTGTAGTTCTTGACATCCACAGATTGTCCTTGAGGATCATGGTCAAGTTTAACTCTAGTGGCAATAGGAGTTTTCATAAGATTTGAATTATTGAGCTTATACTTTTTCAATATATCAGAGACATATTTAGATTGACTTATAAATGTGCCTCTGATGGATTGTTTAACTTGTAAACCAAGGAAGAAAGAAAGTTCTCCCATCATGCTCATTTTAAATTCACTTTTCATCAAATCCTCAAACCTATCACAGTATTTCTGCCTAGTAGACCCAAAGATAATGTCATCAACATATATCTGGACCAGAAGAATGTCATTTTTATACCTCCTAATGAATAAGGTTGTATCGACAGTACCTTTCTCGTAATGGTTAGTCAACATAAATTTTGATAGAGCTTCATACCATGCTCCGGGGGCTTGTTTAAGGCCACACAGAGCTTTGTCTAGCTTATATACGTGGTCTGGAAACTCTGAACTTTCAAGACCTGGTGGTTGCTGGACGCAGACTTCTTCTTGCAGTTTGCCATTCATAAAGGCAGATTTCACATCCATTTGATAGACCTTGAGACCTTTATGAGCAACATAGGCTAAGAAGATTCTGATTGCTTCTAGCCTCGCCACAAGTACAAAGGTTTCATCATAATCAATGCCTTCTTCTTGGCAATATCCCTTTGCAACCAGCCGAGCTTTGTTTCTGATGATAATACCATCTTCATCTTTCTTATTTCTAAACACCCACTTGGTTCCAATAGCATCTTTGTTTTCAGGGAGTGGAACCAAGGACCAAACTTTATTTCTTTCAAACTCCAGAAGCTCCTCTTCCGTGGCTTCAATCCATTTTGGGTCTTCAAGGGCTTCAGAAATCTTCTTCGGCTCAATCATACTTAGAAAATTTACAAAGAAAGCCTCATTGATTGTTGCAGATCTTGTCTTTACACCATCTTCAGCAGCACCTATAATTAGATGATGGGGGTGATCCTTTGTCCATATGGTCATTGGAGCATAGAAAACAGGTGGAGTCTGTGCTTCTGATGGGAAAAGACGTATGTCAGCATCAGAGCTCTGAGGATTGGCACCAGGGCTCTGAGGCACACAACTCTGGAGAGTGGCTTCATTGCTCTGTGATGTACCAACAGGGCTCTGAGATGGTGAGCTTTCATACAATGAATTTCTTCCAATATGGGTCACAGGTGGTGATGATGGCTCTTATTCAGGTTCTCTTACATCTGACTCTTGTCCCTCATTTCTTTGAATTTGTCCTGTAGACAGAGAAGTATATGGTGAAGAATTGGAGGGACCTGTTAGAGATGTACCTGTTAGATTCTGTTCAGCAGAGTTTTGAGCCTGATTGCCTCTGGTGATGTCGACAGAGGAATCATCATCATCGAAGAAATCATTGAATATTAGATTGATGTCTTCTTCCCTTGATTTTGACGAGCTAGGCTTCTCTTTTGTTTGTATCCCCTCTGGTGATTTGCAATAAGAGGAACTTGATGTATTTTCATCAAAGGATACATTTATGCTCTCTTGAATGACTCTGGTTCTTGAATTGTAGACTCTGTAGGCTTTAGAGGTTAAGGAATAACCAATAAAGATTACTCCGTCAGCCTTCTTATCAAATTTGCCCAGCTGATCTCTGTTAGCTTCAATCTTCCTAATCATAGAAGTATTTAGAAGTAGTGAAAAATAGGCTAAGTGAAGAAAGCCTCTTACAGAGGCTCTGCCACTTCCGAAAGATCAAGGTCAAGAAGCTACAGAAGCTACAGAGGTGTCCTACAGAACCTCTGTCTTACGCACAAAGAAGACCAATGACTCGGAACCCGATGAAGACTGCTCTACAGAAGACCAGACCTCAGAACCTCTGTAACCCTTTACAGAGCCTCTGCGTTTTACGATAAAGACTTGGAAGATATTTTATATCTTGCTACTGTTACTGGATCCGTTAATCAACTTGCATGGTAGCGTGCCCTGTCAAACCTCAACACGCGTCAAGCTCTGAATGGACTCAATAGGGCTTAGTACAATATAGACGTCTGCGGCATTAAATGCAATACAGCACGTACAACTATTCATGCCGTCCGATCAACAGTAGCTCATGCTTTATGGTCCCCTAGAGTAGTATAAAAGGAAGTCTCTTGTTGAGATCTTCCTTAACAATCTTAAGGACTTAACGAAGAATCTGAGTTTTTCATGCTTATGCTTTATATCGCCAAACCTGTTAAGCATTACACTCTCTCACACACACCAAACAGTTCTTAATCTGTTCTTGGTGTTCTTATTATATATCGAACGACAGTAATATTCAAGATATCATTTTGTTCTTAAAATACCGTTTCTTTATATTGTGTGTTCTAAATCTATCAAACATATCTGTTAGTTCTTTAAATACGCTTTCGCATCAAACATAAACTCGAACTAATAGATCTGTTAATCTTGTCTAAGCAAAACGGGAACCAACAATTGGTATCAGAGCCTTCCTTGATTTTTAATATCAAGTGATCCTCTTTGTTACAAGATTTGTGATAGACATCATTCTGTTTTAACCTGTTCTTCATTTCGTTGAAAAGTTTCTGTTTTCCTATCATTTTTCGATTTATTCGAAAGTGATATTCTTAAAAGAAACTATTTTTTCCAGGTTAAAACTTCATTAAAGTGCACTCTGGGAACTGTTTAAACCCAGAAAACCTTCCAGATCATCAGACTCATACTCTTTCGTCATATTATCTTTTCAGAACCTTCGAAACTCTTACAATGACAAATACAAATAACTTTTTCACTGTTGGTTCACTAACCAAGCCTCCTACTCTCCTTCGAGATGAGTATCCTCAATGGAAGATAAGAATGATCCATTTCTTTGAGGGTACTGAAAAAACTCTCGTACAATATCTTTACAACCCTCCTCAAGTTCCCACGATAATAGTACCACGAGTACCAGCTACTGCTGAATCTCTTGAAATCCCTGAACGTCAAAGACCTAAGCCAAAAGGAGAATGGTCAGATGAAGATAGGGCAGAAGATGAAGTTGCACAGAAAACAAAAAGAATATTGATCATGGCTATCCCCAACGAACTTTTTCAATCCTTTGAAGCATGCGAAACAGCGCACGATCTTTGGAAAGAATTAGAAAGACAGTTGGAAGGGGGTGCTAAAACGCAGAAGAACCGAAGGGCACAATACATAAATGAATATCATGCCTTCAGAGCCTCTGCAACAGAATCTTTGCAAACGACGTACGACAGGTTCAACTCTCTCATAAACAAATGTAGAAAGTCTGGCATTCACAGAACCTCAGAAGAAAGTAACGTCATGTTTCTAAAGAGCCTGAATGATGAGTGGCTCCAGTTGTCTATATCTTTACAAACAAACCAAGATCTAGACTCCTGGACACTCTCTGATCTCTATGGAACACTAGCTGCACAGGAGCCTCAAATAGCACAGGCTAAAACACTAACCATTGCACCATACACATTGGTTAGTAAATCTACAGAGGCTGCAGAGAGACCGAGAAATGAGAGAGCAACAGAGGAGAAGAAGAAGGAGAAGAAGAAGATAGTGATGGTTGATAGCGAAGAAGACGACCAGGTAGAAGAAGAGATAACTCTTACGTCATTAGCTAAATCCTTAGCTCTGTTGACAAGAGAGTTCAAAGGAAATCAGAGGGGTTCAGGAATTGATCGATATGGCAGAGACAACCGAGGTGATAGAAGAGATCATGGAAGAAGAGAAGAATCGAGTGACCGACAGAGGTCAGATGATAGAAATAACCGACAGAGGTCAAGCAACAGAAACTACAGAGGTCAGATGACAAGGTGAGCCACACACAACAAGAATGCTACAAGTGTGGCAAGCCTGGTCATTACGCAAACGAATGCCGAACGGAGAAAGGTGGAGACCGACAGAAGTCCGACGATCGTGCTGGAAACACTTCCCAAGGTTGTTTCAACTGCAGGAAGCCAGGCCATTTCGCAAATGAATGCAGAAGTATACCAAATCGCCCACAGAAGGACTCAGCTTTTTACAAAAAGAAGGCTGAATATTATGCGCAAAAATCCCTAATGGAGAACAAAGGGCATTCTGAGGCGAACAAGGAGTACTTCGAGTCAGACTCTACCTCTGACGATGAATACAACACCAATGCCCTATTCCGTGGCATGGCAGAAGTCGACTCCGGCACTGACACTGAGGTATCCACTTCAAACTCTACCTCTTGTACTAATTCTGTAGATGATAATTTACTTAAACTTAAAATTGAACTGATTGAACTAAAAGAGATAAATGAAAGCATTCAGAAAAGACTCACCTTTAATGAGAGAGAAGTAAGGCTTCTCACTCAAGAAAAAGCCAAAATTTTTGAAGAAAAGGAAAGAGTAGAAAAGAATTGGAACAAAAATCTAGATCCTTTAAAAAGGCAAATTTCTGAATTAACCTCTGCTCTGAAAGTCAAAACAAAAGAACTTTCAGTTTCTAGAAGTGAAACAACAGACATAAGAGCTCTCAAAGAATACTTTCAAAGAGAGAGAGAGATACTTTGGCAAGATCTACTCAGAAGAGATGTTTTACTTAAAAACTATAAAGATGCACAGAAGGTATATGAGAAAGTAAACTCACAAATAGGAAGACGGGGTATAGGGTACGATGATATTACCCTAGGTGTTGAAGGCAAAAGAATTAAACCTCTGTCTTCTCTGTTTGTGTTAGGAAAAACGAACAAACCAGATTTTCCAAACTTACTCTCTGTAAGTAAAAGGGCTAAAATCTATGTGGAACCTCACTTAAGGAAACATACGAAGATGATCAATGTGTGGTTTGAAAACACAGATTCATCATCTTCAACCTCTATCAATAGAGGAATCAAACCAAAGAAATATCTGAAAACACAAGATCAGATTGGTATCTTTAAGTTTGGTAAACCAGAGACTCAAACGCAGGTTGCTTTTGTCTGTATGATAAATGTCGAAAAGAAACTATCGGCAGAAGTTCCTGAGTTTAAACCCACCTTTTCAGAAGAAAAACTTAAAGAAACAATTGAAAAGGAAATTTTGGAAGTATGGAAAACAAACGTTTTAGAAAACTTCTGTACATCTTCTGTAGAAAAATCTCTCGCTGAAGAGATCTTATCAGAAACCTCTGCCGTCTATGAAAGTTATTCTATAGAGGAAGAAAGCTCGTACGATACATGCTCGGAAAATCCAGCCTCTGTCGAAAGAGATGACTCAACCTCTGTATATGAGGACGATTCATCTTCTGACGACTCAGAGACAGATGTTACATCAGGGATAGTTCACTATGACACAGAGGATGTTAAATTCTCCTCTGAAGTTCTTAACAGAACTATTTCTCCAAAAGATAAAATCACAGAGATACCTATCTGCCTAGATTTTCTAAACTTGTATTTACAAGTCAAAACCTCTGCTGAGCTTGATATGTTAAATCTTAAAAAGAAGACCTCTGTAGATCCTAAAAGTTCAAAATTTTCAAAACATTTAAGGCAAATTAACGAAAATCCCACTTGGCAACAAAAGGGAAAATGGACTAAAGTTAACAAATCTTTTTCCTCTGTGACAGTGAAGAAAGATGTTCACCACAGAAGAGACTCACAGAAGGCAGGAACTAAACAAAGCTTTTTCAAACAACATTCTAGTATTCATAGATCTTCTTGTAATAGGAAATCTAGTGTTAAGAAAGAATGTAATGCCTCTGTGGCTCAGTTCAATGAATTCAATGAAAAGTTTAAGCAAATCACGTCTCATATTCAATATTGTCATTTCTTTGATCTTATGTTCAAAATAAATAATCACTTCTCCAGTCAAGATTGTTTACTCTCTACTCAAATTCAAAAGTCAAAACCTACAAAGAAACAATCTGATTCTTCTACAAAAGATAAAATGTATTTCAAGAATGCTAAGGCAAACTTGAAAAATTCTAACAATATTGGACCCATGTGGATATGGGTACCTAAGTCTCTGTGATTGTCTTGCAGAAGCGGTATGTGCCAATCTGGTATTTAGACTCCGGATGCTCAAGGCACATGACTGGCGACAGAAGTTTACTATCCACGTACAAAGAAACACTCGATGGTGGATCTGTAACTTTTGGAGACAACAAAAAGGACACATCAAAGGCTATGGAGTCATAAAGAAGGAAAACGTTTATGTATACAAAGTTGCATATGTGGATGGCCTTAAACACAACCTACTCAGTGTAAGCCAACTTTGTGATACAGGATTCAATGTGTTATTCAAAAGAACTTTCTGCTCTCTGAAAAGTGAAGACACAGGAATGGAACTTCTGCGAGCCGAAAGAAGAGGTGATCTATATCTGATGAATTTCAGTTCCAAGAACAAGGACAAAGTTTGCCTTGTAGCCTACAAAAGTGAGGAAGCCTGGTTATGGCATAACAGGTTCTGTCACTTGAACTTTCACACCTTGGATAAACTGGTCAAACTTGATCTAGTTAAAGGTTTGCCTAATGTTAAATTTAATAAGGATCATTTGTGTTCTGCCTGTGAAATGGGAAAACTCAGAAGAGCTTCCCACAGAGGCAAAACAGATGTGTCTTGCACTAGGCCTCTGTACATGCTTCATGTCGACCTCTGCGGTCCCATTGCCATACAGAGCCTAGGTGGCAGGAAACACATACTTGTCTTAATTGATGAGTATTCGCGATTCACATGGGTTGAATTTGTCCGAAAGAAATCAGATGTTCCAATCATCTTGATTAATCTAATGAAAAGAATCCAAGTTCTTTATGAATGCAGAATACAGAAGTAAAGAAGTGACAATGGCACAGAATTTAAAAACTCTGTCATTGAAGCCTATCTTTCTACAGAAGGAATATCACAGAACTTCTCTGCCGCACGCACTCCATAGCAGAACGGCGTAGTCGAAAGAAAGAATCTAACGCTCGTGGAGGCTGCAAGAACTATGCTATCAGCATGCGGATTACCGATGAACTTTTGGGCAAAAGCGATTTCTACCGCTTGTTGTACACAGAATCGTTCAACCATTGTGAAAAGACACATCAAGACTCCTTACGGACTGATCAACAAAAGGCGGCCAAACATCAAGTTTTTCCATGTTTTGGATGTAAATGTTTTGTTTTAAACGACAGAGATTCCAGAGGAAAGTTTGAGGTAAAAGCTGACGAAGGAAAATTCATTGGATACTCTGCCACTTCCAAAGCCTACAGAGTATACATTACAAAGTCTCGCAAGATCGTAGAAAGCATCAATGTTTCTTTTGATGATTCATTCCAAAAGACTTCTGAGCAAATCAGTTCAGAACTCGGACTTAAAGGGGAATCCTCTGGCATCTCACAAACAAAAGAAGACTTAAATCTTCTATTTCTAGAGATGTTCCACGACGACATTGATCCCTCTGTTGGAACAATCAGAGCTTCTGCAGAACAATCTTCTATCGGTCAAAATCCTACATGTATGACTCTAACTGGTCCAAATAATGCTTCATCTTCTTCTGTAAATGCTGCAGATGCAAATGCTGAGGAAGAGTCTACAGAAGATGAAACACAAAGGAGAACGACCACAGAAGCTGCTGAAGAACAAACTCCACAATCCACAGAGGAACCAATAACAGAGGATATAGAGGACCAAGTCTATACGCCTTCAGAGGAACAAACTCCACCACCACTCATACCAATCATTCCACAAACTGTAGGATCAACTACAAAGGCACGGACTACGATAGAGGCTACACCAGAAGAAGAAGAAAAACAACAACAAGAAGCCTCTGAAGAACAATTCGATGACATTGGTGACCATCATCCACGTACAACTCAGTGGACAAAAATCCATCCTCCAAGCCAAATAATTGGTGAACCATCTGACACGGTAAAAACAAGGTATGCCACTGCTAATTTTTGTTTCTTTACGAACTTTATTAGTGTGATAGAGCCAAATAAGATTTCTGAAGCCCTTGACGACCCAAACTGGGTAGACGCCATGCAAGATGAGCTTCTGCAGTTTGAGCGCAACAAAGTCTGGACTCTAGTACCTCTGCCACGGGGGAAACAGGCCATTGGAACTAAATGGGTCTACAAAAATAAGAAGTATGAAGATGGAGTGGTCATCAGAAACAAAGCGCGATTAGTGGCCAAGGGTTATAGACAAGAAGAAGGCATAGGCTACGATGAGACTTTTGCCCCTGTCGCACGGCTCGAAGCAATAAGAATATTCTTAGCCTTCGCAGCCTACAGAGGTTTCAAAGTCTATCAGATGGACGTGAAATCAGCTTTTCTCAACGGTGAAAACCAATAAGAGGTTTACGTAAATCAGCCACCAGGGTTTCAAAGCTCAAAGTTCCCAAGGCATGTGTACTACCTTGAAAAGGCTCTGTACGGACTGAAACAGGCTCCAAGAGCATGGTACGAACGACTTTCTACCTTTCTTCTAGTCAATGGCTACGACACAGGTACAACAGATACTACCTTATTCTATAAACGTAAAAACAGTGAAATAATGCTTGTACAAATCTATGTGGACGACATAATTTTTGGGTCTACTAATACAGAAGAGTGCAAAAGTTTTGAAAAACTCATGCAAAGTGAGTTTGAAATGAGTATGATGGGAGAATTAACACTCTTCCTCGGACTCCAAGTCAAACAATCATCAGAGGGAATTTTTATAAATCAGGGCAAATATGTCTCTTACATTCTTTCCAAGTATAGCCTCTCTGATACCTCTGCCCTGAAAACTCCAATGGCCACTGGAAATAAGTTATTCTTAGATCCAGATGGCATCTCTGTAGAATGCACTCTCTACAGAGGCATGATTGGATCTCTGTTATACTTAACTGCTAGCAGACCTGACATTATGCATGCCACATGTCTTTGTGCACGTTATCAAGCTAATCCTAAGAAATCACATTATGATGTTGTTAAGAGAATCTTTAGATACCTAAAGGGGACCAAAAATCTTGGTCTCTGGTATCCACAGAACTCTGGCTTTTGTCTTAAAGCTTATACAGATTCAGACTATGGAGGATGCATGCTCGACAGAAAGAGTACCTCTGGGAGTTGTCAATTCCTATGTGGTAAGATAGTCAGTTGGACCTCCAAGAAGCAGAATTGTGTGTCAACATCTACGGCAGAAGCTGAATACGTTGCTGCTGCTAGATGTTGTTCTCAGGTTCTGTGGATGAAGACTCAGCTAAAAGACTACGGCCACATCCGACTCAAGATACCCATCTTCTGTGATTCCAAAAGTGCCATTGCCATCTCTGCCAATCCTGTGCAACATTCATAAACCAAGCATATCGATATAAGGTACCACTTCTTGAAACATCATGTTGAATACGGTACAATCGAGATGCATTTCGTGCCCACAGAATACCAACTCGCGGACTTATTCACCAAAGCTTTAGACGAGAAAAGATTCAATTTCTTGGTGGGTAAGTTAGGAATGATCAATATGACGTGAAAATCCTATGTAAGTATAGCTTATCTTCTGTAAATATGTGTATAAATATATTTCTTTATTTATTGCTTTGATTGATTTCTTTCTGTATGTAAATTCTCAATCTTAAATAGTTCTTGAAATCACAGAGTTTCTGTGGGTCTGCTCAGAACCTCTGACGACCCCTACAGAACCTCTGGTAAACATGACCTATGTACTATGCAAAACTTATCCTATTTTGATCCAAGCATAGGTCAAGGGGGAGCAGAAGGAAATTATTTGATCTACAGAGATGGTTAGATCAAGGGGGAGCAAAAGAAAGTAACTTGATCGACAGAAATGGTTAGATCAAGGGGGAGCAAAAGAAACCTTGAAATGATCTACATAGGTTAATCTTTAAAGGGGGAGCCAAAGAAGAGTGTCGATGAATCTATATCGTCAGAAGTCAGACATCACTGCCGAGAAAAGAAGAACCAAAAGGTATGTCTCGTACAAAAGGTTTTTGAAAACAGTTTTCTGGGACAAAAAAATGTCAAATACGTCCTAAAAATACTGGGAATAAAATTTTAAAAATAAAACTATTAAAACTTTTAATAATTTTTGAGTTATGAGAAATTTGAGGTCATAGAGCTTCTGCTGAGCTCAACAGAAGTTCTGCCAGAACACTGCTCTGTAATCGCAAATTTAACTCGGAAACCGAATACGCACAAATACACACACCATGACCTTCTCGCACAAAACTTTTTCCAAAACAGTTTTTTTTTCTCGGACACCAACTTTCAAATATGTCCGAAAAACATTTCTTAATTCAAATCAAAACTTGGATGATCAAAATTGTTAATAGATTTTTAGTTATGAGAAATTTTCACTCATAGAGCTTCTGCTGGCCCTGACATAGCTTCTGCAAGTTCCTACAGAGCCTCAAAACCTCTGTGAACGAAATTTCTTCACTAAAATCCTATTAATCATCTCCAATGCTTTTACAAATGTTTTGGTCAGAATAGAACCTACAGAGTCATGATAACAATGAGATATGTGAGAAAAGGGTGAAAATCCAAGATTTTCAAAATCACAGATCTTCTGTAAACCACAGAGCTTATGTGAATTTGGTATTTGGGCATTTCTGTAAACAGTAACGGTTACTTTTACTGAGAGTGAAAATCATGTGGCTAAGAACAACCCCACGCGCCTAGCATTAATGGGCCGCGCACGACGTCCTATCATCCTCTGACATGGCCTACGTGTCTCATTTTCATTGGGCGTACATGGCACATTTTTTTTGGAAAGTTGAACCCGCCGTTCTAACTCAAGTACGGATTCCAAATATTTATCCATTGCCAAATATTTTTACCCTTTCAAATTCTACCGTTTTACCCACCTATAAAACCCAAGCTTACCCTCTCATAAAATCTTTACGAACCCTCATTCTTCTCCGGCGAAACCCTGCAAAAACCTGCAAGTATCTTATTCCCATTACCAATGGCTTCATCTTCTCAAGCTATCTCCCCTGCACACTCTCCGGCAAACTCAACGGAACACTCCCCTGCTCATTCTGAACATTCAAAAAACCCCCACCTCGCCAAAAATGCCGAACAAGAAGATTCCGGCGACTTAGCAGACTTTGCTCCGACCACCCATCTCCAAAACTTTATCGCAAAGGAGCACTTTGAAAAGGTACTACCCATCAAATCCAATAAGTGCTATTTGGTCCCCTCACTCACTGCTTTCGGCGAAGCCCATGCCCTTCTTCTAAACATCATGGAAAACCATATTCTCTTTCCTTTACTCTCAAGAACCCCAAAGAAAATACCTGTTAGGTATTTGAACCAATTTTGGTAAAGTTGTCGATATGATAAAGATGATTCTCTTATCAAAGGGTACATCTCAAAGCCAGACAAATCTAAACATTTGGAACTCAAGTTCAATAGAACAATGTTTTCTCTTGAGTTCAATCTACCAACAAGGGGTCTTCTTGGACTGAAAACATATGCAGAACAACCAACAGACGACGAGCTCTGTCGTTTTGTAGAAATGCTTGGGTACAACACCCACCTAAGGAAGAGAAATGACTTCTGCAGAGGCAGACTACCACCTCTGTGGAACACCTTGTTTTCGATCCTCAACAGATGCCTTACAGGGAAGATAGGCAGCATTGACCAGAGGTCGCACCAGATCTTAAACTTCATGTACGGGGTCTACTACGATCTCCCACTCGATTACGCGACCATCATGTTGCAGGAGATCATCAATACGATCGACAGAAAGAACAACACCAAAAAGGCAAGAGAGAACGATCCTAAGTATCTACTGCCTCTGCAATTCCAAAGGATATTGGGAGTCCTGTTCGAACCTCTGCTGATGATGCAGAACTGGCCAATGGAAGGGCCAACTCCCAAACAGTTCCCAATGAACAAAAACATCCCCACCGATCATGTAGATGGCTACACCCACTGTAGACCTCTGTCAAAGAAGCTTCTGAGCTATGCCAAGAACAAAACCCTTAAGTTAGAGTATATACGCGATCATAGGACTCCAAAACCGAGCCCTGTGACACCCCCGCATTTAGGTGTCCCCCTAGGAACAATAGTTGCAGAACTCCTCTCTACAGAAGCAAAGGAGCAGAAACTGGCAAAACACATGGCAATCCAACTTAGTTTTATAGCCAAACGAGCCGAGCTCGTGGGTAAGAAGTCTTCTTCTAAAGCCTCTGCCTCTACCCCAAAAACAAAGAAGAAGAAAACTGCAGAAGGCACCTCTACAAGCATTACAGAAGCTCAACCTTCACCTCCGCATGCCACAGAAGTTGGCTCCTCTGCTCCTCCCTCTTCTCCAAAACAAAAGAAGAAAAGGAAATCAAAACCCACAGTAGAAGGAGCACCAAAACCCAAGAGGAGGAAGACCAAAAAGAAGCATGGGAAACCACTTGATCAAATGGTTACCATCGCAGAAGAGGCAGCTGCAGAAGTTGTTGAAGAAGAGGTCATAGAGACCCGGGTCGAAGAAACTGCAGAGGAAGAGACTGCAGAAAAAGGAGTTGCAGAAGAGGGATATCAATCACCTTATCAATCCCTAGATCGATTCGCTCATCAAGGTAGCTTAAACGATTTCCTTCAAAACCCTGACATTGCTAACACCCTAAATACAGCTGGGTGGAATGCACCACCACTTGACCACCACACCACAAAAGAACAAGACTTCTCTATCTCTGGCGTTGACACAAATCTGCAAGACGATGACCAAACCCCCAGAGATCAACCGGCTGAAACTCCAAACATTCTACAGAACCCCTTCATCCAACAGGGATTGAACGTCCACAGAAGGAGTCCAAGCCAAGCTTCAGAAGAAGGTATAGAAGAAATCGATATGTCAGATGATGCCACTAGGGAAAGGATTAGGCTACAAGAAGAAGCTGAGTGGAATAGAGATGAGGTTACAGAGGCTTTAGATAGAATGGGAGAAAAAGAAAAAGGGATAGAAAAAGATGCCGTAGAAGTAGAAGGCACACATCCTCAAACCCCTCCCAGTGCAACCCACACTTCTAACACCGCATGTCTAACTGCAGAAGGTGTTATTGAAAAAGAGCAGCACAGCTCGATCCAAACCCAACCCATCCAGCAAGAGGTTATTCTTTCAACCTCTGCGCCCACAGAAACTTGGGAATCCATTCCAAGGGAGTCTCCTAAGAGAGACTCACCTATAGTTCGTGATCCATCGCCCCAGATCACACTAGAACACCCTATAGAGGAATTCGTTTCCTCTGCCACACACAATTTAGGGCCAAAACTTCTTTCAGAGAGAAGTAGTGAGCACAAAGACGAAGAGACTCTAGACAAGTCTCCAAGTCAAAAGAAGAACATTCCGATACCCACCTCTGGAGTGGATTTGGACACAGTTCTTCGCAGAACTTCTGTAGAGATTGAAACTCAAATTTCTTCTCGAAGATCAGACGGAAATCCTTCCAGCCCCAACGTACAAACAAGGGTGAACGAAGGTGTCCCAGGAGCAGGGACTCACTCTGGAGACGAATGTGTTCCTCCAGAGGTTACCACAGGAACACAAGTATCAAGGGATGAGTTCCAAACCCTTGTCACCTCTGTGAACCAAACCATGAAAGAGTTGCAAAGCTCTTTCAACTCTTTTGCACAGACAACATCGACGGCCTTACTAAATTTGAACACCAAAATGGACAATCTGTCCACAGAGGTGAAATCCGCCATTACCCAGATGAAGTCTTCTGCTGAAACAACTGCCACTTCTGCCGCCAAAGAATTCGGGATAGCCGCAACTTTTGCGTTCAAGGAATCAGTCAAACATTTCCTTGAACAACTGAACAAGCAATCCAACAAAGCAAAGGGCATTACACCTGTAGATCTACAGAAGGCCCTGAAACACGTACAAGAAGAAGCAATGCGCAACACTGTGATGATGCAGCCTAAAGACTACATGACCAGAGCACAGCTATCAGAGCTCGGGCAGAATGTGATAAACCAGGTCACAGAAGTCATCGTCTCCTTCACTAATGCAAATGCCAACTACGTTAAAGAGTTCAGAGCAAGTGTCGGCAGAATGCCCTTCAACACAGAAGCAGAGCTTGCAACTTTATTCGGCCTCTGTGATGATGTATGCGCAAAGTTGATGGCCGCAGGAGCAGAACTACCAAAGAAACCCAAAGCTTCTTGCAGAGCAGAGGGTACTTCTGATAAGGGTCAGTATGACTCTGATGATGACCACCCTGGTCCATCAGATCATCCTGAGGGGGAGAATACAAGGGAGAAAGCTACGAGCAGAGGACTTCCAGCTCAACCAATAGCCGCAGAACCCATCAACCAAGCCCCTCCAAAACACACCCAACAACAACAAACTCAACAGACCACAGAGACAACACCCATCTCTGTGGAATCAACTGTTGAAGAAACCCATGTACCAGAAACTGCTCAACAGACCACAGAGGCAACAACCACCCCTGTGGTAATCATCTTCGCAGAACTTCGGTAGAGATTGAAACTCAAATTTCTTCTCGAAGATCAGACGGAAATCCTTCCACCCCCAACGTACAAACAAGGGTGAACGAAGGTGTCCCAGGAGCAGGGACTCACTCTGGAGACGAATGTGTTCCTCTAGAGGTTACCACAGGAAGACAAGTATCAAGGGATGAGTTCCAAACCCTTGTCACCTCTGTGAACCAAACCATGAAAGAGTTGCAAAGCTCTTTCAACTCTTTTTTCAGAGACAACATCGACGGCCTTACTAAATCTGAACACCAAAATGGACAATCTGTCCACAGAGGTGAAATCCGCCATTACCCAGATGAAGTCTTCTGCTGAAAAAACTGCCACTTCTGCCGCCAAAGAATTCGGGATAGCCGCAACTTTTGCGTTCAAGGAATCAGTCAAACATTTCCTTGAACAACTGAACAAGCAATCCAACAAAGTAAAGGGCATTACACCTGTAGATCTACAGAAGGCCCTGAAACACGTACAAGAAGAAGCAATGCGCAACACTGTGCTGATGCAGCCTAAAGACTACATGACCAGAGCACAGCTATCAGAGCTCGGGCAGAATGTGATAAACCAGGTCACAGAAGTCATCGTCTCCTTCACTAATGCAAATGCCAACTACGTTAAAGAGTTCAGAGCAAGTGTCGACAGAATGCCCTTCAACACAGAAGCAGAGCTTGCAACTTTATTCGGCCTCTGTGATGATGTATGCGCAAAGTTGATGGCCGCAAGAGCAGAACTACCAAAGAAACCCAAAGCTTCTTGCAGAGCAGAGGGTACTTCTGATAAGGGTCAGGATGACTCTGATGATGACCACCCTGGTCCATCAGATCATCCTGAGGGGAGAATACAAGGGAGAAAGCTACGAGCAGAGGACTTCCAGCTCAACCAATAGCCGCAGAACCCATCAACCAAGCCCCTCCAAAACACACCCAACAACAACAAACTCAACAGACCACAGAGACAACACCCATCTCTGTGGAATCAACTGTTGAAGAAACCCATGTACCAGAAACTGCTCAACAGACCACAGAGGCAACAACCACCCCTGTGGTAATCATCTTGGAAGAAAGTCCTTCAACAAACCAACAACCCGGAGCAACAAAAGCTCAAAAGACCACAGAGGAAACACCCACCTCTGTGGAATTCCCTACAATGTTTGGAGTAGATGCTCAACATCTGTCATCCTCTTCAGAAGAAGATCTTCCCTCCCTAACTACAAAACCAACAGAAAACCCCCAATCCAACCCAAGAAGAAAGTCTATTGCCCACAAACCAAAAAGAGCAAAGACCTCTACTTCTTCTGTTCTAAGAAATATGCACAACACAATGACTAAACGAACGGCGCAAAGAGCAGAAGAAAGACAAAGGTTTACATCATCTTTCCGAATGGCAAGAAGATTCGACATTCCTCAACCCACAGAAACCGAGCTCACAGAAGGAGTCACCAAAGAACCTCCAACAGAGGTTACAGAGCCAATCAAGCCAACAGAACCAACGCCACAAAAGTCCTCTCAAACACAAGTGTCAAAACCTACAGAGGCAATACCCATCATTCCAACAGAAGCGCCAACACCCAAACCTACAGAGGCAACAGGTTCTGAACCTCCAAAGGCCAAAGACAAGGGAAAGGCGAAACTGACAGAAGAGCCCAAGAAAAAGAAATCATTGCCCAAGCCTACAGAGAAATTGATGAAGAGCGCCTTTGATGCCTTCCAAACTCCAAAGCCTGAAGAAGAGGACTGGGCATATGGATTGAAGCCTCTGTCAGACATTCCACTAACAGGTAGAGCTGCAGAAGTTGTTCGATAGATGGAAAGTCTCAGAAGACAAGTACCACCACCTGGTCCAACATACGAAAAAATGGAAGAAGTGGTATACAAATACCTCTACAAACAACCCTTTCAGACCAATCATCTAACAGATCACGTCACATATCCAAAGATCAGAGAAGAATTTGAGAACATCTCCAACAGAACAAAGCCAAGAACCAGAGCAGACATCTTCTCAATCCATAAAATCAAAAAGGTAATCTTCTGTAGGTACTCCTTTACAAGAACCTATCCAAGGGTCAGGTACAATCTTTACAGAGTCAGAAGGGTAAACAATTCAGAAACCACCTTCGCTGATGCTGACCTAAGGAATCTGAATCCCTATGATCTACCTGACCTTCTGCAATGGACGAAGGACAACTACAACACAGAGCCAAACACCAGAGCCTATCAAGTGTTGAGAAACGCAATGAGAGAAAGACTTCTGATCTACAGTTTGCCAGACTTTCAGCTAGGAAAGGATCTTGGTCTCAAACATCTGAACCTTCGACCACCAGAGGATCGCTGCCCACCTGACGCTGAGCCCAACTCAATCATTACAGAACCAAGGTTCGGGTTAGTATTTCAAAACCCACAAGGCAAAGTCAAACTTTTTGTGACCATGGACTGTCAGAAGTATCAACCCAGTACTCTGAACATGTTCAGAGCAAACCTTGTAAAATACAGAGATACCGAGCAAATTGATAGAGACGTTGCAGATGCTTTCATCAGAGAGATTGATGCTACAATCCGCTTAAGAGAACTCTACGTCAGTTTCTACAACGAGATCAGAGAAGTCGGAAGAGACAATAGAAGCTACAACGATTTCAAAGACGCCAACATCTGATTCTCAAATAAAATCTCTGCAAACCATTTTCAGTTTATCTTTCATAATACTCAAATGTAAAATGCCTCTAGCATATTTCAGAATGAAAGAACTTTCGAGGTATTGTTTAACCTTTGTCTTATCTAACTTAGCCTAAAGTACTTCAATGTCAAATTTTTATTTTTCACTACTTAGGGGGAGATTGTTAGCTTCAATCTTCCTAATCATAGAAGTATTTAGAATTAGTGAAAAATAGGCTAAGTGAAGAAAGCCTCTTACAGAGGCTCTGCCACTTCCGAAAGATCAAGGTCAAGAAGCTACAGAAGCTACAGAGGTGTCCTACAGAACCTCTGTCTTACGCACAAAGAAGACCAATGACTCGGAACCCGATGAAGACTGCTCTACAGAAGACCAGACCTCAGAACCTCTGTAACCCTTTACAGAGCCTCTGCGGTTTACGATAAAGACTTGGAAGATATTTTTTATCTTGCTACTGTTACTGGATCCGTTAATCAACTTGCATGGTAGCGTGCCCTGTCAAACCTCAACACGTGTCAAGCTCTGAATGGACTCAATAAGGCTTAGTACAATATAGACGTCTGTGACATTAAATGCAATACAGCACGTACAACTATTCATACCGTCCGATCAATAGTAGCTCATGCTTTATGGTCCCCTAGAGTAGTATAAAAGAAAGTCTCTTGTTGAGATCTTCTTTAACAATCTTAAGGACTTAACGAAGAATCTGAGTTTTTCATGCTTATGCTTTATATCGTCAAACATGTTAAGCATTACACTCTCTCACACACACCAAACAGTTCTTAATCTGTTCTTGGTGTTCTTATTATATATCGAACGACAGTAATCTTCAAGATATCATTTTGTTCTTAAAATATTGTTTCTTTATATTGTGTGTTCTAAATCTATCAAACATATCTGTTAGTTCTTTAAATACGCTTCCGCATCAAACATAAACTCGAACTAATAGATCTGTTAATCTTGTCTAAGCAAAACGGGAACCAACAATCTCTGTCATTCAAGATATAGCATTTGCAGCCAAAAACATGAAAAAATTTCACATTTGGCCTTCGGTTGTTGATGAGTTCATAGGGAGTCTTCTTGAATCTTTTCACAATTACAGCTCTGTTCTGGGTAAAACAGGCTGTTGAGACTGCCTCAGCCCAGAAGTTGATAGGGAGAATAGAACCTGCCAACATAGTTCTGGCGGCTTCTACCAGAGTTCTGTTCTTTCTCTCCACAACACCATTCTGTTGGGGAGTTCTGGCAGCTGAGAAGTTCTGGGAGATTCCTTCCTCTGATGGGTAGGCATCAATTCTTGCATTCTTGAACTCTGTCCCATTATCACTTCTCAACTTTTGGACTTTAAGACCTAACAGAACCTGTATATCTAGAAAATTCATCTATAAGAACAAGAATATACTTTTTACCAGACAGACTTTGCACAGAAATTGGACCACAGAGATCCACATGAAGCATATGCAAAGGTCTAAGGCAGTTGTGATCACTCTTTGTTCTGTGTGAAGCTCTTTTCAGCTTACCCAATTCACAGGCAGAATAGAGATGGTCTTTGTCAAATTTAAGTGAAGGCAGACCTTTCACTAAGTTAAGTTTCACGAGTTTGTCAAGATTTGAAAAATTCAGATGAGCAAATCTTTTATGCCAGAGCCAAGCATCTTCCTTTTTTAAAGAAACTAAACAAAGTTTTTCTGTTGTAGTACTTTGATTTGGATTAAAATTCATTTTATACAGATTGCCTTTTCTGTCGGCTCTTAAAAGTTCTTGACCAGACTCGGAAAGTAATAAAGAACAATATGTCTTCTTAAAATTGACATCGAAGCCATGATCACATTGTTGACTTATGCTGAGCAGATTATGGTTTAAACCTTCAACATAAGCAACTTTCGAAACTGAAACACCACCATTATTTAAAATACCATAGCCTCTAATCTGTCCCTGTCCATCGCCTCCAAAGGTTACTGCACTTCCCATTTTGTCTTTAAATGAAGTCAGCAATTCCTTATTGCCTGTCATGTGCCTGGAACATCCTGAGTCTAAGTACCAGATCTGCAAATGAGGCTTCTGCAAGACAGATTAGTTCTTTTTAGGTACCCATTGCATAATGGGTCCTTTCTGGTTAGGCTTACAGGTGTTAACAAGTTTACCTGTTGGCTTTCCATTCTGTGATGGTGTGCCAGAGGATTTTCTCTGTGTATTCTGAGCAGTCTTAGGATTATTTCTTTCAAATGACTGATTTAGAATACAGCGAGGACCATTCAGGTGATTCTGTAACTTTAACAGAATTTGAATGCGATTACAGTTGATAGAACATGACGATTGGTGCATATTGCTATTTCTTTTCAATATCTGTTAATTGAATGGCACTTGAGATTGAAAAACTTTAGGACCAGATGTCTTTACATACATTCTGTCCTGGTTTGGTTTCTTGAAATTGACATTGTTCCTGGGAACAGATTCTTTGGACCAAAAAGTGTTTTTCCTTTGATTTACTGCAGAGTTGGGAATAGATTGGTCATTGACATTCCATTTGCCCTTTTGCTCTGGAGTAAATCTGATTGGTTTATAAGCAAATGGTACTGAAGTATGGTTCACATAAATACTTTTTGCTTTCTCTCTTCACTTCTCTTCTACCTCATCAGAAGAAAGAATCCTGATACCCTTGTTTTCGAAATCAGGAACTGGTATAAATCTGGATTGATTCTTAAAAAATGAGACAGTTTTCAAATCTCCAGACCCAACTAGTACCTGCTTGGGTTTGTGCAAGATGTTCTCTTGAGCACAGAAAATCTGCTCATCCACCTCAGAATCAGAGTCACTGTCAGAGTCTAGAAAGTATCTGGTGGCTCTGGTAGAGGTGTGAGCCTCTTTGGGTAAATCAGAGATATTTGCTCTGGTGGACTTGAACTTTCATAATCTTGGTTTTAAAGCATCAGATGCGGCATTTTCCTCAAGAACACTTTTAATATCCTCTTCAAAAGATGTTCTAATTGACTCAGAGGTTGTGGAGAAGACTCGTGCTTCAGGGTTGAGCTCACTCTGTGTTTTAACACCAGAGGACTCAGCGACAGAAGTAACAGACTTCTGGCCCTTAATAAAGTTGAAGTGAAAAATTTCCTTAGGATCGAGTGTAATCACCAGTTTCTATTAGGTAATCATCAAATTATCCATTGATCTTGAACATAATAGAGATTACATATGATTGATGCACTTTCTCTCTCTAGAGTGCTCTCACTTCTCTCTCTAGAATATTACAATTAAGATCATTCTCTAATGACTTCCTTCAGACTTGCTTGAGACTTGCTTACAAACTAAGCTTTACAAAACCTATTTATATCTCCTAATTACAAAGCTTTAAACACTAAAGCTAGTTTGACTTTATATGACTTTGACTATTTTGACTAATACTTTGACTTTACAATGTTTGACATTATACAAGACTTTAACAATAAATCTTGAATACAATAATGCTCTAACATTCTCCCCCTTTGGATTCAAGATTTAAAAAAATATAGCAGCAGTCTTCAGATCTTGATCTTCAAAACTTTAACTATGACCACTTTGTACTTTGAAGCTTTGGCACTCTTCAAACAGTTGAATCTACACAAGGATGCGAAGCCTTCACATTTTTGAATATTTAGGTGTAAGCACAATCCGAGTCTCTCAGATCTAAGATAACCATATTCAAAAACACTTCAGACTTCACATGATCCGAAAACTTCAACTTTGAGCAATCCGAATCCATATATGAGTGATTCGAAAACATCTTTGTTTTTCACAATGTAAAGTCAATCTTCTTCAAAACTATCTTCATCTCTTTGACCTTGAATTGTCTTCGACATGAAATTGAATTAAACATTTCTCCCCCTTTTTTGATGATAGTGAGCATCATGATCATCAAAAAACTTTTTTCAATTTAAGTCGCGTCTCTGAGTATCACTAACAATCTCCTCCTAGTGTATAGGTTAGCAGATCCCAGACCAGTTTGGCCTTAGGTGCTAGGTGTCAAGCACCCCTTAGAACTTAATTTCCCAAACCAGAAAGGCCACATCGATATATCTTAAACCCATTTGTACAAGTAGAACATGGCTTTCTATCTGGTTCTATAGCAGGATTTGGGTCAGCCGATCCCAGACCAGTTGATCTTAGGGACTAGGTGTCTAGCACCCCTTAGGACTTACTCTCCCAAACCAGAAAGGCCACAAGTACACACTTTCAAACTAAATGATTTTTATTTGTTTATTTGATGCATCGCAATCACTTGGTTCTAAAAACATAATGCTTCCCCCATATTTTCGTTTCCATCCATCATTTTGAAAAATAGGCTTTTAAACATTATATTCTATATAAGTCCAGATTTACAAATTTCCGAGCATTCAGCATAATTTCATTCATGTTTTGCTGACCTTTCGATTTATTTCAGAAGTGAAAGTTGAAACAAATATAACTCAGATAATACAAAAATACTTGTAAAATCACCCTTGACACACATTTTATTCATTGAATGAAAAATTGAGAATTTCATCTCATTGAATTAAATTTGTGAAGGTTCAAACTTTCAAATTCAATAGAAATAAAACATAATGCAATGTTACCTTTCACCACTGGTTCCTTGAAACAGAAAGATGTGACAGTTAAGGATATCACCTGAGAAGTATGAGTTCTAAACTGATTTGTTTAGAAGTCTTAGATTTTGAAGTACGGGTCCTGAACTGAATTGTTCAGAAGCCAGAGTCGTTGAAGCATGGGTTTTGAACTGATATGTTCAAAAACCTAAAACGTTGAAGCACGGGTCCTGAAATAATGTATTCAGAAACCAATATTTTTGCTCTCCCTTAATGGCACAAGTATTCTTCAAAAAAATTCACCGATTCTCTTCTGTTTTAAGTCATGTGTGTGGTTTATATGTAACATTCAGCACAACACATGAAGAACCTACAAAACAGATTAAGCAGGTCTTGGTACCCAACGGCACTTCGGTCCTAATGTGTTATGTGTATATTTCTTAAAAGGAATACTGTAAGTACCGTACCAATAAGAAGTATAAACTTTATGTACAAAATCATTTGATCCACAGTAAGAACAACAAATTTTCTTATGTGCCAACCTAATCAAATATTTGCGGAATGAATAGGATTAGGTTTAGCAGAAGATTTACCTTTCGGCGCATTGTTCTTTTTGACCTTTGATGTGGAAGCAGATGATTTTGGTACATCTTTCTTTGGAATCGTTGTGCCTTTGACTCTCCATTCCATCTTCACCTTTTTTAAGACTGGAACTTCTTCAGGTTTGGAAGTATTAACCTTAGGCACATTTGTTTTGTTATCTGATTTATCAAGCAGAGGATTATATAAGTGATTTGTTGAACGAATCTGATCTTTTGAGAAATCTGTTGATCTATTAAATTGTTTAGAAGGAATGTTTTTAACACTTGAACTTGAAGCAGTTTTAAAAGAACATTCAGAATCATTTGAATCAACAAATGGAGTCTGAAAGATAGAATTATGACTGGTCTGCTTTGAGACATCAAATTTAAAAATGACGTCTTCAAGTTCTTTGACTTTCTTTATCAAAACATTTTTCTCTTTAGAAATTAGATCAAATTTCTTTTGGAGATCAGATTTGATCAGTTGATCCTTCATAATATCAGATGATAAACCAGATAATCTTTTGGTAAGATTATGAATCGCATCTTCAAAATATTCGCGTTCCAATTCAAAATCTTTTTCCAAAAACTTTCCTTTATCAGTAATCTCTTTGAAAATTTCCATATTTTTCTTTTAAGGGTTTTGCTTTCCTTTTCAAAGAGATTTTTCTTTTCCGCAAAATCTTTTCTTTCTTTTTTCAAAAGATTTTCTAAATTAGAGATTTTCACGGAAAGTTCATTACTTTTGATCTCAAAAGATTTCTTTTTAATTCCAAACTCAGCTCTTTCTTTTTCGAGCTTGTCTTTTTCTAAAATTAAAACTTTCTCAAATTCCAAAACTTGTTTTGAAAGTTTTATACATTTCAGCTCAGTTAGTTCCTTTTCTTTAAGAATTTTCTTTGAAGAAGAAGACTCTATTTCATGTTCAGAAAGCTTCTTCTTCAATTCAACGTTTTCACTTTCCAACGTTGTTCTTTTCTCTTGAACTCTTTTTATTTGATCTTGTAGATATGAGTTCCCCTTCTCTCTCTCTCGATTTCTCTACTCTTCATATCAGCATTTTCACTTTGAAAAGTTGTTACTTTCTCTTGAAGTTTCTTGAGTTGATTGTGCAGACTTGAGTTGTCTCTCTTTGCTTCAAGATCTGCAATATAAACGTCAAGATCAGTAACTCTTTTAATAAGTTTATCATTTGAAGAAGAAATGTCTAAAATTTGTCTCTTCAGATTAGCATTTTCTTCCTCCAATTCTTTTATACTTCCTTTGAAGCTCCTTCATGTCATCTTGATGATTTGAAGGATTTGAAGTATTAGTTTTAACAAAATTTTGCTTCAAACCTTCACCACTGGATTTAACAATAGTTTGCTTCAAACTTTCATTATTAGATTTAACAAAAGTTTGTGGTGTTGAAGGTATTTCAGTTATAAGAACTTGTTGCAAAATTTCATTATTTGATTTAACATAAGCTTGTGGAGTTGGAGGTATTTTAGTCATAAGAACTTGTTGCAATCTTAAAACCCCATCTTCTGTATAAGTAGACATCTTGAAGAAAACCTGAAAAGAAACACAAAAAAAAATTAGATGAAAAATATGAAAAATAATACTACCTAATAGAGTGATCGTCAAGAGAAACTTCGATTAGAAGTTAGAATTATGTGCACACTCTTAAAAAACAGAAAAACACAATTAAAGTCAGAAAAATTTTCAAAAATAAAATTTGAAAAAAAAATTATAAATTTATCTTCCAAAACTTAATTCTGAAAAATTTGCGCGGAAATATTGGACTTTAATTGATAAACCTGCAAAACAAGAGAAAAATATGTCAGATACGAATAAAAGCAGGTAAAATAACAAAAAATCGACACTAAAATGACTAAAAATGACAAAAATACAAAATATAGGGACTAAAAGTGAAAAAATACTAAGACTCAACAAAAACCGAAAAATAATACTCAAAGGACTAAAACTGTAAAAATCTAAAATTTAACTACAAGGACTGAAAGTGTAAAAATACTAAACTTATACTACATGGACTAAAATTGTAAAAGTCCTAAACTATAACTACAAGGACCAAAATTGTTACACTCTAAAAACCCCTAACTGGACCTAACAGACAAACTAACTAAAGACCAAAAATGTAAGAAAAACTAACGAGATTAAACGGAGTTAACGAAAAAGGACCAAAACTGTTAGAAAACTAACAGAACTAACGGAGTTCCGTTAGTTACTGTTCATCATCTTCACAAAAATGAATTTACGATCTGAGCTTTTAATACGTCGATATCTCCTTCGTTTCTCAACCAAATCGAATGAAATTTGTTGCGTTGCAATCCTTGTTCAAGGAGAAATCGAATGATACCAAAATTTATCGATCATGCAACAAAATCCGTGATGTCTCCGGCGATCCCGTTTTTCCGGCGATGCTCCGGCGAAGACGAACAAATGATGGTTTCTTGCTGCTTTTTGACGAAACTTGTACCAATGTGATCACAACCTTTAAGACAAACAGATATATGCTGAAATGAAACCCAAAAACTCTCGCAAAAATCCTTTTCCGGCGAAGCCCAGTTTTCCGGCAAAGCTCCGGCGAAGATGAAAACTTAGGATTTCGTATCCTGTATGGTCCGAAACCTGATGGTTTCTTACCAAGCAGTGTCTGAAACCTGATGGAACCTTTTACAGTTAGATCTGAAACCTGATGGTTTCGTATGAAGTGAAGACCGAATTCTGAAGGTTTCGTATCAAGAAGGGTTCGAATTCTGTTGGTTTCGTACGTAGAAGGGTTCGAATTCCGTTGGTTTCGTACTCAGTAGGAATCGAATTCTGAATATGTTTTACAAGCTTTCAAGCACACTGCTCAAACACACACTCACACTGCACACTTATTTAAACACATACTGACATCTAAACATTTGCTTAAACACACAAACACATAGTTGAATCACACACACACACACACTCAGCACACATTTACTATGTGTGATCCGAAACCAATTAGTGAAGGGTCCGAATTCCTCTAATATGCACACACACAAGCAGCTTTCTTCTTTTCTTTTCTTCTGTTGATTTTCTGCACATACAAAAAAACTCACAAACAAATATTAAATCTAGATTTTAAGATCAAACAAATTCAAAAACACATTTCTAACAACACTTAACTACAAAAATGGATCAAAATTCAAGATCTAATCAATTTTGCTCAAGAACACTTGAAGATCATCAAGAACATGAAGAACACCGAAAATTTCAAAACTCAATTTTATGAATGAAAACTTGAAATTTTTGAGTATTTCATGTCTAAAAACAATTTTTAGAAACGATTTGGCACTAAAATTGATCAAATCACCAATAAATTGCAAAATCAATCTCTAAAATTTTTCACAGCTTACTTTCTTCAAGAACACAAAAATTTCAAAAATCTTCAAATTGATCAAATCTTGATGTGTTTTTGCGAAATTGATGATGCAAAACAGATTTAGAATGATATAGAAACACTTTGCAATCAAAATCAAGCACAAAAACAAACAAGAAATGCATAACCCATTTGTGTTCTTCAAATCTTCAAAAATGGAGATTTTCTTCAAAAAATCTTCAATTCTTCAAGAAATTGGACGATTTTTGCACATAATTCAATCTCCCAAAGCTCTGATACCAATTGTTAAACCAGTTTCTATTATGTAATCATCAAATCATCCATTGATCTTGAACATAATAGAGATTACATATGATTGATGCACTTTCTCTCTCTAGAATGCTCTCACTTCTCTGTCTAGAATATTACAATTAAGATCATTTTCTAATGACTTCCTTGAGACTTGCTTGAGACTTGCTTACAAACTAAGCTTTACAAAACCTATTTATATCTCCTAATTACAAAGCTTTAAACACTAAAGCTAGTTTGACTTTATATGACTTTGACTATTTTTACTAATACTTTGACTTTACAATGTTTGACATTATACAAGACTTTAACAATAAATCTTGAATACAATAATGCTCTAACATCAAGACTTTTGACAGAATCAGGGAATTTGACCTCACCTTTTCCTTGATCATGAATGAACTTTTCAAATGGTTTTGTAACCTTTTCATGATCCAAGGAGTCATAGTTGACATTCCTGAAATTCAGTCTTCTTGTTTTTGAAACATCTGAGGTTTTTGCCCTCTTAAAAACTGCAGTACCAGAGATCCCATTTTCTTGGATTTTCCCAACACAGAAGGCAGAGGACAGAGATGTCTTCTGCCTTCCAGTGTAGGGAGCAAGGTCACTAAAACCCAGACCTTGCGTACCCTTTTTAGAGTTGATTTTAATATGCACATCTTGTGCATCCTGGTACTTTTTAATTAAAATTTCTTTCCTTTGTAAAGACTGGTGCAAAACCTCTCTCTCTCTTTGAAAATAGTTTTTTAGAGCAACAGAGTTAAGCCTTTCATATACAGATTTCTTAACCTCTTCTGCCTTTTGCTTTAACACTTCCTCATATTCCTTAACTTTTTCAGATAAAGAATTTTCTTTCTATTTTTGTAAGACTTCTAGTTTAGCTTTTTCTTTGGAGATTTCTTCCTTCTCCTGTTCCAAGAGAGTTTTCTCTCTCTTGTAGAAGGACAGATCCTCTTGAGCTAGCTTTCTTAACTCTTTTTTCTCCTGAAAGCTTTTGTTTCAACAGTTGAAATTCCTCAGTAAGTACAGACACAAGCATTTCCAACTCAGAGTCAGGTTTTGATTCAGAAGTAGAACATACCTTGGCACTGGGTTTGGTAGTCTCCAGCGCTCTGTCGTTTGAATCTGTTACAGAAATAGCACATGCATTCAGAGACACATCTGCCTCTATTGATCTTTCTGGAATTTGTCCAGTCATCCAGTCTGCTACCTCTTCTAAACTTTCATCATCTACAGCAACCCCGCAAAAAATGGCTTGCTCTGGTTCGTCATCAGAGGACGAGTCAGAGATCCATTTTTCCATCTCAGCAACATAGCTTCTCTCTCTGTAGTTGTACTTGTACTTGTTCTTGTAGTATTCCTGGTCTTTTACCAGTCTACCCTTACAATTAGCAGAGAAATGGCCGGGTTTGCCACATCGAAAACATCGTCCATCATTCTGGTTGATGGGTTGGGCAGCATCAGCTTGCTTCTGGAGGGCTGGAGGATTGTACTTCTGTTGTGGTCTATGCTCTTGTGGAGCTCTGTTGTTGTTCTGATGGTGAGGTGCATCATAACCTCTCTTCTCGTCTTTTTCTTCTCTCTCATATCTTCCTCTTCTATCAAAAACTTTGTTACGAAATCTCTTGTTAAACTTTTGAGTTATTCGGGCAAGAGATTGGGCAAAAGCATTGATATCATCATCCTCTGATGAACTTTCCTCTGCATCACTTTCAACAACTAAACTTTTCTTTCCATTCTTTTCACAGCTTTCTCTTTCTTCTTCTCTCTGCTAGAACTTTCTCTGTTGGACTTTCCTTCAGTGGGAGTTTTCGAGTCAGGGATCAAAGCTATTATACCTGCAATGGTGGATTTGCCCTTTTGTTTGACAACATCCTTCTCTTGTGCAGCAAGAGTGCCATACACATCAGTAAGAGACCATGCATCCAAATCTTGGTTAGCTTGTAGAGACATGGATAGATTCAACCATTCATCATTTAGACTTTTTAAGAACAGGACATTGTTATCTTCTTTCGACCGAACAACCCCACACTTTTTACATTTGTTTATTAAAACATTGAATCTGTTGTAAGTCTGTTGTAAGGTTTCCACAGGAAGTGCTTTGAAATCATTGTATTCATGAATACATTGGGTCCTTCTGTTCTTTTGGGTTTTGATACCACCCTCAAGTTGATTTAGACGCTGATCCCAGATTTCCTTTGCAGTAACACATGAGTCTAGTTCTTGGAAAATATCGTTGGGAATGGCCATAATCAGAAGTCTAACTGGCTTGAGGTCATTTTCCATTTTTAGCTTTTCTTCATCAGTAAACCCAGTGGTTTTAACTTCGAAGTGAGCTGGAACCTCAGTAGTAGTTTCTGTAGCGGGTACACGAGGAACCAAAACCATAAGTTGGAATGGTCCACTTCTGACAGATCGCATGAGGTCTCTATCCATTCCATCAAAGAAGTTAACCATCCTAATCTTCCATGGAGGATATTCATCTCTCAGAAGAGTAGGAGGTTTGGTTAGAGAACCAGCGGTGTAGAGAGCATTAATGTTGTTATTAGCCATCTTTTCAGAAAACAGAGTACGAAGGTTTCGAAAGATTTTAAAAGGGTTTTAAACTGAAAGTAGATGAACAGTAACCAGTGGAACAGTAACTTGAGTAGAGAAGATATTCAGACGAACTAGAAAGCTTAAACATGAATTAAAAGAACTCTGAAGAACTTGTTTCAACCTTTGAGCAGAAATAGAGTATTCTATGAAGCTTTTGAAAACAAACACAATCAACAACAGTGAATCAATCTGGTTAGATTGGATCGTTTGATTTGAGCAAATCAATCCGCTCTGATACCAACTGTAGGTTCCCAGATTCAAGTTGTCTCATATAAATAGCATAAACACAGATAGTGGAAGCACAATATAAAGCTATTAAATACGAGTGATTGTGTAAACGATTATGTAATCGTGAGAGTATCAATAGTGAACAGTAAATGATAACAAGATTAAGTAAATAAGCTGCTCGTATATTGATATATTTGAATAACACCAAGAACACGTTCAAGTGTGTGTATTCTGAAATCTCTCAGGAAACAAATCGTACAGTGATAGTGGAATAGAATGTTGCAGTGTGTGCTCTCACAAATGTGGAAAACAATTCTTCCAAAAGCTTGCAAATGTGTGTTCCACTACCCTTCTATTTATAGCCTAATAAAGTGAAAGACAGTGTACTATCTAACCCTGAGGTGACACGTGGAAAGTGTGTCTCCGTCCTTTTAGGGCTGACGTGGAAAGTACGGACACGTGTCTAACACTTAGAGATTTCTACGAGACTTAAGCTTCACAGAGGTCTTTATTTACCAGAGCTCTTACGCCATATGGTCTTCTGGTGTGAACAGTTCTTCTGGTGGAATAGAAGAAGTCTTCTGCCAAAGCTCCGTCGATCTCTGATGATCTTCTTGTTGATTTTCTTCTAAGTCTTCTGCTGGATCTCCGGTATCCGTTGTTGATTTACATCTTGTATACTTGGGGCTAACAACAAGGAAGACGAAATGGGCGAACGTGTCATAGAAAGCGTGCCATGGTTTATCCGTTGTGATGACGTCACAAACATCCTTTCATATTTTAGGATGTCTCTGAGTATTTGAAAAACTCGGGGATCTTTTGAAAAACATGAAGCACTGACTAGAAATATCAGTGTTAAGTTTTGAAATTTCAAAGTATCACTGAAAGGAAGAGATATTCAGCGATGCAATTTGTTTTGAAATCTTCCATTCATAGGCGAACGTCAGCGAGTAAGAAAGAACATACCTTGATATCAACGAATCAATTTTGTTCAGAGAGAAGATGATAAATAGGGTTATACAAGTTTGTTTTATCACTGATCAAATGTGAACCGCTGAAGATTTTACTCTTCTAAGTTCAGCATTCCAAGCTCGCTGATGAAAAAGTTGAATCTTATCGCATCAAGAGGTTTGGTGAAAAGATCAGCTAACTGAAAGTCAGTTGGGATAAAATGAATTTCTATATCACCATTCAAAACATGATCTCTGATAAAATGATACCTGATTTCGATGTGTTTAGTCTTTGAGTGTAACACTGGATTATTGGCTATAGCGATGGCACTTGTGCTGTCGCAATAGATTGGAATTTTCGAGAGATGAAGGTCATAGTCCAGTAGTTGATTTCTCATCCACAAGACCTGAGAACAACATCTTCCAGCAGCTACATATTCAGCTTCAGCGGTTGAGGTGGACACTGAGTTTTGCTTTTTACTTGTCCAACTCACCAGCTTTCCACCCAGGAGCTGACAGCCACCTGTGGTGCTTTTCCTATCCAATTTGCATCCTGCAAAATCACTATCTGAATAGGCGATTAGATCAAACCCTGAGTCTTTGGGATACCAAAGACCTAGGTTAGGAGTACCCTTAAGGTAACGAAAGATTTGCTTTACAGCGATCAAATGAGATTCCTTAGGTTCAGCTTGATATCGTGCACACAAACAGGTTGCATACTTAATATCAGGTCGGCTATCTGTAAGATACAAAAGTGAGCCGATCATCCCACGGTACATCGTGACATTAACAGGTTTTCCAGAAAGATCCTTGTTTAGTGTCAGCGGTGGTGCCATAGGGGTTTCATAGCTGAGCTCTCAGTTAAATCAAATTTCTTCAGCATATCATTAACATTTTTCCTTGGTGAATGAAAGTTCCTTTTTCACTCTGTTTGATTTGAAGACCTAGGAAATATGTTAGTTCACCCATCATACTCATTTTATATTCAACTTTCATTCTATCAACGAAATGAGTACAAAGGTCAGGGTTAGTGGAACCAAATATAATATCATCGACATATATTTGAACAAGAATAATATGACCTTTTACTTTCCTGAAAAATAGAGTTTTATCAATTTTACCTTGCTCAAATTTTTCGATTTGGAGATAAGAGGAGAGAGTGTCATACCATGCACGAGGAGCTTGCTTTAAGCCATAGAGTGCCTTATCCAATTTATAAACATAACCTGGATGCTTAGGATATGAGAATCCTGGAGGTTGTTCCACAGAGACTTCTTCATTCAGCTTTCCATTGAGGAACGCTGATTTAACATTCATCTGATAAACTTTGAAGTCTTTGTGTACAACATAAGCTAGGAATAGACGAATAGCTTCGAGTCTTGCCACTGGGGCGAATGTTTCGTCATAATCTATACCTTCCTCTTGTCTGTATCCCTAAGAAACAAGTCGAGCCTTGTTGCGGGTTACAGTTCCATGTTCATCCAACTTGTTTCGATAGACCCATTTAGTGCCTATCACTGACTTATCGGACGGTCTAGGAACGAGCTTCCAAACTTTGTTTCTTTCGAATTCTGTCAGCTCTTCTTGCATAGCGCTGACCCATTTTGGATCTCTAAGGGCATCATCTGTTTTCTTTGGTTCATTCAGAGAAATAAGTTAACAAATAAACAAATGTTACCTGCACTTCGTCGAGTCTGAACACCAGCGTTTGGATCACCAAGAATCTGATCAATAGGATGATTTATAGTCCATCGCTGAGCCGGAGCATAAGTCGCTGACTCAACCTGAACTTCTGGAGGAGCTGAAGATAAGGCTTCAGCAACTTCTGGTATATCAGCCAAGAGAGGAAGAGGTTCAGATGTCATTTCATTCACTGATTGTTGAGAAGTAGATGGTATGTCTGAGATAGAAGGTTCAGAGGCAGGCTTAGTGTTTAGAGGAACAACTGAGACCCATGATGTTTCAGCTTCACTAGTCTGCATGCTTAGGATGATGGTAGGATCATCATCTTCAGCGGGATGAGTATGAGATGGTGGAGTGGGAACATCTTCTGAATCACCAAGATGAGAAAACATCCATTGATTCAGTTCTTCAGTATCAGCAGAAGGTCTAGAGTTCGCTGAACAGGATTCGTCAAAAGTGACATGAATTTTTTCTTCTACAGTTTGTCTTCTACGATTGAAGACTCTGAAGGCTTTGGAGAATGAGGAGTATCCAAGAAAAATTCCATCATCAGCCTTAGGATCAAACTTTCCAAGGGTATCTCTATTGTTTAGTATGAAACACTGACATCCAAAGATGTGAAGAAAGCTAATTGAAGGATTTCTCCCATGGAAGAGTTCATATGATGTCTTCTTGAATCTTTTGACAATCAGCGACCTGTTTTGAGTAAAACAAGCAGTGTTGACAACTTCTGCCCAAAACTGAGTAGGTAGATGAGAATCGCTGAGCATTGAACGTGCAACTTCGATGATGGTTCGATTTCTTCTTTCAGCGACTCCATTTTGTTGCGGTGTTCTCACTGAGGAAAAGAGGTGAGAAATACCCTTGCTTTCAAAGAAGGAATCAAGAGAACTGTCCCATGATCACTCCTTATTGAGCGAACGGTCATGTTGCTCAGGACTTCCATTTTCCTGACAAAGGTGATGAGTTCTTCAGGGGTGTCACTCTTAGAACGGAGAAACATTACCCAGGTATAGCGAGAGAATTCATCAACTATGACCAATGTATATTTCTTTCCAGCAATGGATTGTTTGTTAACAGGGCCAAACAAATCCATATGGAGAAGTTGTAGAGGACATGATACTGAGGAAACTTGCTTAGACTTGAAGCTTGCCTTGGTTTGTTTCCCTTTCTCACACACAGAACATAGAGAGCGTCCACTATCGAGATACCAGATACCCTTTGAGACCTGCAAACAAAGGAATATTGGTTTGATTTGGGCACCCATTTTACTATGGGTCCACATTTGTCAGTGGTGGTAGAGGAAGTAGAAGGTTCAGCAATCTTCGCAGCATTTGAAGATTCAGCTTCAGTGACATTCTTCACTTTGGTTAATTTCTTAACCTTAGTGGTGTTTTTCATCTTGGTCTGATTTTTATCAGGGATGATCTTCTTTGCCTTGGGGGCAGTCTTCTTTACCTTGGCTAATTTCTCAGCCTTGGTAGTTGTGGGGCACTCACTAGCAATATGATCGGTAAGTCCACAGTGATAGCATTTCCTATAGCTAAAAGTAGCTTTAGGTTCAATTACATGCTTAGCAGAAATTTTTAAATGGGCAGGGCTAGCACCAAGAATACCTTTGGCTTTGGAAATTAGAGGAACTATTAGTTCTTCGGATTTCTTACCAATTACATCCACTCTCAGTTTAGGAGTAGATCGCTGAATGAATTCAGGGATTTTATTTTTTGAAGTAGAGGGATGGCTCGATGAAGTTTTAGAAACATTCGGCTTAGGTACATTGGTACCCTTTTGAGGTTTTTGAATTTCTTTTTTCTTACCTTTAGAAATCAAGGTAGGTTTGTCCTCAGGGATGTGAGTTTTAGAAGAAGAGCACTGAGGTAATGAGATGTCAAGGACAGAATACACGAACATTCCAAACTTAAGCATGGAACGATCAGTGGTTAGTTCCTCATCGTCAGCTTTATAACCAAGACCACTTCTGTCTTTAGCGGGTATCTGAGCACCGATTATTTCAGTGATATTTGTTGAGGATTTATACCATACTTCAACAGTAGCCTTTTCAGCTTTCACGTCAGCGATAGCTTTTTCTCGCTCGATACTGATGACTTGATTTACGTAGACCTGATCTTTCAAATTATTTTCTACATTTTAAATCTCTTGAATTTTCAGGTGATAATTTTTAAGATGTTCAGTTAACTCTAAATTCATTTGTTCAGCTTTGGTCTTGCCATTCATGGCATTGTATAAATCAACAATCAGTATATCGATAGCTCAAAGTCTATCAGCTTCAGTGATAGTTGAAGTAGAAGTAGGAGAGATTGATGTCTGAGAGGTAGACGTAGAAGTAGAGGGAATTTCAGCTTTTTCTTCCTCTTCTTCTATTTGGGCCATGAGGCGGAGATTTGTGTTGATCCAAACCCTCAGTGATTTGATAATGACCCTCTTTTAAACACTTAGTGAAAATTGTAAGTAAACAATATATGTATTAGAGTTTCACTATCGCTGATAAGTACTATGTCTCTACAGTACCGCTGATAGGAAACTCACACTCTTTAGATTAAGACATTCAACGAACACTGTTCATCCAGTAGCTCTGAGCCTGTTCAGTCTCCGTGATGATCGCTGATAAGTTATAGTTGTTTACTTATAATCCCTGAAGACAAGTCTCACGTCAACAAAGGTTCTACGCTGAAGTCAAAGATCAAGCCCAAGAACCAGCAACAAGTCTACTAATGAACTGATGCGGATATCTGCGAAGCAAGACCTGTCCATTCAACGTGAAGTATCAAGTAGAAGACTTCAGCAATCGCTGAGCTTTATCACTCGCTGAAAAAGTACTGTTCAACGAACGCTGATCATGAGGTCTACTCTACAAGTTACTTTTGTCTTACCCCCTTGCACGTCTCCGTACGAAATGTCAGAACGGACCTCCCTTCTGTCTAGAATCGTACAAAAAACTATGATTATACCGTGCACCATGCGGCTACTAAGGTTGTCTACAAAGGACAAAACATGCAACCACTCAGCTGCTGCCATGTGTAAAGTAACAATGCCATGCATTAAATGCATGCAGTATATAAGAAGAACCCTACTTCAGAATTGAAGTGCTCGACCATCTTCTTCTTTCTATCTTAGTGTTAGAATATTATTCGTAATATTCTTATCTCCTTTCTATCTTATTTCTAGTGCACGAAACTTAGTGTTCTTAACTTGTTTAGATTAGGTTAATCCTTAATCTTGTTCCGCAACAAGTTGTAAATTGTTTTAAGATTTATCAATAAATAATTTAGAAAGTAAAAACCGTGTGTTTGTATTCAACCCCCCCTTCTACAAACTTGTATAACCCTTCGGGACCAACAAGTGGTATTAGAGCAGATTTGTTTAATCTCATAAACAATATCTTATCTATACTAATCTTCTCTTCCTTTCTATTTCTTAAAATGGCTACCAACATAAACACTAACTATATTGACAACGGTTCTCTTGCAAAACCCCCTAGATTCTCCAGAGATAACTTTAATCTGTGGAAAAATAGGATGATTCTCTTCTTAGAAGGTGTAGACCCTACTATGCCTTATTATCTTGAAAACGACCATATATTCCTGTTAGAATTGCTCCTGAAGTTCCAGCCGCTGAGAATAGAGCTGCTATTCCAGAAAGGTTGGTTCCCAAGGAAATTCATATGTGGACTGATGAAGATAAGAAGAAAGTGGCTATTGACACTAAAGCCAGATCCTTTCTTTCCATGGCTCTTCCTGACGAAGTCTACCATTCCGTAATGAATCTGAAAACCTCCAAAGCCATGTGGGACACAATATGTGTTCAGTATGAATGTACGTCTGAAGTCCAGGACTCACGTAAGATAAACCTGGTAAGACAGTACGAAAGATTCATTTGTGGTAAGAATGAATCTCTCTCTAAAGTACATCAACGTTTTAACTGCTTAATAATAGATCTGAAAGCCGTTGGTAAGGAATATTCTAACTTTGAACATCTGACTAAGTTCTTAGAATGTCTACCTGAAAGCTGGGACAGTTATTCAATGTATCTCAAGCTATCAAAGGATCTTAAATCTATGACTCTTTCTACCTTATATGGCACGATGCTTAATCATGAGCAATCGAGTCATCTTAAGAAGAATCTTGTAAAAGCTTCCAAAAGAACCCCTGTTGCTTTAATCTCAGAGTCACCTACCACTCAGCGATCTACTATCACTATCACTGAGTTGGAGACTAACTCTGAATGTTCATCAGATCCTGACTCTTCAGATCTTGATGAATCTATGGCTCTCCTTTCTAATAAATTCAGGAGATTCGCCAATAAGAAATTTTTCATAAAGAACAAACCTCTTGCTATTACTAACAACCCAATATCATCAACCCCTTTTGATAAGGCTACTGCTACTTGCTATAACTGTGAAAAGATAGGACATTTTGCTAGCGAGTGCAGGTCAAAGAAAGTCTCTAGACCCTCAGCTTTTCCCAATAAAAACTTTATCCCCGGGTCTAGAGATGACAAGTACCAAAAGCTGAAAGAAAGGTACGCGAAACTGAAAAGCTTTAAGAAGAGAGGCAAAGGCTTGATGGCTGACTATGATTGGGCTGCCTTTGACGAAGAAGAATCATCTGACTCTGAAGATGATGATGAAGCCAATCTCTGTCTCATGGCCAAACTTGAAGATGAGGAAGAAAAGTCTGACATTCCCTCTACTTCAACCTCTACTACTAAGGTATCACCTTCCTTTTTTACCAATATTTTAAATATTGTTGAAGCTGACAGTCTTCGAAAGATCGATCTCCTGACCAGGAGTTTATATGAAGCCATGAATGGCAAAACTGTTGTTGAAAATCAAAATATTGATCTCGTTGAACAACTTAAAAACTGTCACCTTCAAATAGAAAAGCTTTCTAAAATTGAAGAAGACTTGAAAGATCAAGTTCATATAAATCAGCTAGTCAAAATCGAACGAGAAGAAGCTATCGCTGCATTAAAAGCTGAAAAAGCTATTGTTGATGGATGGTATAAATCCTCAACAACGATCACTGAGATAATTAAGTCTCAAATTCTTCTGAGTGACAAACGTGGTCTTGGTTACAAAGCTAACGCTGAAGAACCAACCACTGACCATTCCATGCTTAAATTTGGAATGTTTGTCTCCTCTATCCCTGACACTTCATCTTCTCAGTGTTCCTCTTCAAAACCTCCTATTCCTGAGAAAATCTATACCTCAACTTCTAAAGGTAAAGAGAAAATTGTTTATCCAAAACCTCAGATGGGTACCTTTGTACCAAAGCTGAATGCTTCTAAAGCTTCAGTGACTCATCCCTTTACTTCAAGGAATAAGATCCCTGGATTTATTCAGCGTGGATTCATTCAGAGATCTACTCCTAGAATCAAAGTGGATACTATTGGTAAGAGATCTGAAGAACTGATAGTTCCTCTCATTTCCAATGCCAAAGGTATACTTTATGCTAGCCCTGCTCATTTAAAACTAACGGCTAAGCATGCAAATGGTCCTAAGACTACTTTTAGTTATAGGAAATGTTATCACTGTGGACTTACAAATAGTATTGCTACTAAGTAACCTACAGCCACCAAAGATAAAAAGATAGCTAAGGTGAAGATCAATGCCCCCAAGGCAAAGAAGACCACAGAGGTTAGGAAATTAACCAAAGTGAAGACTGAAAACAAAGCTGAATCTTCAAATGATGAGAAGACTGCTGAACCTTCCATTCCATCTACCTCCACTGACAAGTGTGTACACATGATGAAATGGGTGCCCAAGTCAAACTAATCTTCCATTGTAATGCAGGTTAAGAAGGGTATCTGGTATCTCGATAGCGGATGCTATAGACATATGACTGGTAAGAAGAACCTGCTCACTGAGTATAAGGAAGAGAAGGGTCCCTCTGTGACTTTCGGTGGAAATGGAAAAGGACATACCCGAGGTTTTGGTGTACTATCTAATGGTACAACAACCTTCAGAAGAGTAGCATATGTTGAAGGGCTGAAGCTTAATCTTCTAAGCATCAGTCAGCTTTGCGACATGGTTAACAAAGTAATCGTTACTAAGGAATCCTGCTTTGTCGCTGACAAAAAAGAGATGATAGCTCTCAGCGGTTATCGTTTGGAAAATATTTACGTTATAAACATGGACTTAACTACCACTGAGAACTCGTGTTTCTTCTCAAAAGCCTCATCTGACGCCAACTGGTTATGGCATAAGAGGCTCTCTCATCTAAACTTCAAGACACTGAATACTCTATCTTCTAAAGAGTTAGTTACTGGTCTACCTCAACACTCATACGCCAAAGAGTCCTTATGTTCAGCGTATGAGAAAGGCAAGCAGACCAAAGCAAGCTTTAAGTCAAAGCAAGTCTCCTTAGTGTCATCTCCTCTACAACTTCTCCATATGGATTTGTTTGGCCCTGTTAACAAACAATCCATTGCTGGAAAGAAATATACGTTGGTCATAGTTGATGAATTCTCTCGCTATACCTGGGTAATGTTTCTCCGTTCTAAGAGTGACACCCCTGAAGAACTCATCACCTTTGTCAGGAAAATGGAAGTCCTGAACAACATGACTGTTTGCTCAATAAGGAGTGATCATGGAACTGAATTCAAAAACAGTTCTCTTGATTCCTTCTTTGAGAGTAAGGGTATTTCTCACAACCTTTCTTTAGTGAGAACACCGCAACAAAATGGAGTCGCTGAAAGAAGAAATAGAACTATCATTGAAGCTGCACGTTCAATGCTCAGCGATTCTCACCTGCCTACTCAGTTTGGGGCAGAAGCTGTCAACACTGCTTGTTTTACGCAAAACAGGTCGCTGATAGTCAAAAGATTCAAAAAGACAGCCTATGAACTTTTTCATGGGAGAAAGCCTTCAATTAGCTTTCTTCACATCTTTGGATGTCAGTGTTTCATACTGAACAACAGAGATGCCCTTGGAAAGTTTGATCCTAAGGCTGATGACGGAATCTTTCTTGGATATTCTTCAATCTCCAAAGCCTTTAGAGTCTTCAACCGTAGAAGACAGACTGTAGAAGAAACGATTCACGTCACCTTTGACGAATCCCGTTCAGCGAATTCTAGACCTTCTGCTGATACTGAAAAACTGAATCAATGGATGTTTTCACATCTTGGTGATTCAGAAGATGTTCCCTCTCCTCATACTCATACCTTAGAAGATGATGGTCCTACTATCATCCCAAACATGCAGACTAGTGAAGCTGAAAGTTCATGGGTCTCAGCTGTTCCTCTAAACACTATGCCTGCTTCTGAACCAAATGTCTCAGACATTCCATCTACTTCTTAGAAATCAGTGAATGTAATGACATCTGCACCTACTCCTCTCTTGACTGATATTCCAAAAGTTGCTGAAGCCTCATCTTCAGCCCCTCCAGTTCACTTTAGCCAATAATCCAGTGTTACACTCAAAGACTAAACACATCGAAATCAGGTATCATTTTATCAGAGATCATGTTTTGAATGGTGATATAGAAATTCATTTTATCCCAACTGACTTTCAGTTAGCTGATCTGTTCACCAAACCTCTTGATGAGACAAGATTTAACTTTCTCATCAGCGAGCTTGGAATGCTGAACTTTGAAGAATAAAATCTTCAGCGGTTCGCATTTGATCATCAATAGGATAAAACCAACTTCTATAACCCATTCTATCATCTTCTCTCTAAACAAACTTGATTCGCTGATGTTAAGGCATGTTCTCTATTTACTCGCTGTTGTTCGCAAATGAATGCAAGATTTCAAAGCAAATTGTATCGCTGAATATCACTTCCTTATCAGCAATACTTTGAGATTTCTAAAACCAACACTGATATTTCTATTTAGTGCTTCATTTTTTCAAAAGTGTCCCTGAGCTTTCAAAAACCTCAGAGATATCCTAAACTATGAAAAGACGTTTGTGACGTAATCAAACGGATAAACCCTAGCACGTTCTTTTTCTGACACACGTTTGCACGTTTCGTTTTCTCATCCAATCAAATGCAAACACGTGTCCGTGTCATGATGAAAAACTTTTCCCGCTCAAGTTTTTCTCTCTCTATTCCCACTATATAAACCCATTCGAGTTTATATTTTTTCCTTTACGCGAACAACTTCTTCTTCAAGAAAAGAATTATTGTTGCATCTCAAACTCTCGTTTCAAGAACTGTTCATCTTCTTCAAACTTCGAAAGGTCAATATTCTTATTATTTACCTATTGTTAACTTGTTTTTGATCTTATTCTTGTAATTAACAGATCAAACAAAAGAAACCTTTTAAAATAAAATCATTTTCTTTTCATGATTTTATAAACACAACCTTCATGGTTGTTCTTCAAGTTTGAAACAAAACTCTTAAACTTGTTCTTCATATGTTTTTCCAGAATCATTTCTTCAAATAGAAACTGGAAAACACATACTCTCCATGTTTTGTATCTCTTTTTCAAAACAAAGAAAAACCCTAATCTTCATCAAGACATCTTTGGTCTGAATGAAATGGACAAAACTCAACAACACCTTATTGGAAAATCTTTCCACATTAAGACATTGTTTTTTATCTCTTCTTCATGTTTATATGTGATTAACAGAAATGGCATCTTCTACTGAATCTCCTGCTGATAAAACCTCCATTGCTGCTGAGGTCACTGAATTCACAAAGGCTCCTCAGGTTAAGTTCGATTTCAAGAAGGTTACTTATCAACATAATAATCCTTATGCTCTCTTCGACTACCCTGAAAATAAACCTGTCACACATCTTGATGATGCTGTGAACTTTGTTAAAACTTGCCCCATTTCATACGCTCTCACCATTGCACCCCCTACTCGTTGTTCTCTACTAGCTCAGTTCTGGTATACTGCCAGACGAGCTCAGGTTCCTTCACCCAAAGACCTAGAGAAAATGGTCGATGTCATTCTCTGTGACACAGACCATGGTACTTCCAAGATCACCCCCAACCATATCGGGCGTGCTCTAAAACTCCCTACCAGTACCAGAGAAAACTGTTTTGTCCCTCTACCAGATCCCAAAAAGAACCCTAATGATAGAGGAACCCTGATTGCATTCTTTGATGCAATGGGTTACGCATGGGACATAGGGAGAGACAAAAACCCTGACAAAAAGATAACTGCCATCAAGAAGTCGATGATGCCTAGCGAGATGAATTTCATCTACGCTCATCTGATCAGCTGTTTGACAGCTAAAGTTGGGTCAACTGACCAAGCATTCCAACCCCAACAAGCCATGGGATATGCTCTGCTGAAGGGACTCCACATTGATTGGACGTCAATCATCTACGACGATCTGATGTTCAGAGTGAACATGGCTGAAAGACCAACTTGCGTTCCATATCCAAGGTTTATCAGCGCCGTCTTCCAACACGGACTTGGGAATGAAGACCCAAAAGTAGGAGACCTGAGACTCTCTCGGGTTGGCGCTAAAGTTCTAGATTTCAAGCCCCTACCAAACGAGGTACGTGTCTCTGCACTCTTATCTTTTCTTAATCCTCCTTCTTCTACTTCTGCGGCTACTTCAGTGGTAATCCCAACCGCTGATACCCAGGCTGCACCCTCCACTCCATCTCATAAAAGGAAACACTCAACTTCCCAACTTGATTCCAAAAGGATCAAGAAAACCAAGGAGGAACCCTCCAAGCCATCAACGACTGAAGACTCCACGACTCATCTTATACAAGAGTCGCTGGATAGTTTCGTGGTACACTCTGCCACAGCTTCTCAAGCCACCCCTTCCATCCCAACCTCAGCGTCTCTAAACACTGAGGTTATAAACTTGGAACTGAACCCACCTCCTTCAGTCTCTCTACAGACTGACGGGATTGTCAGCGGATCCAACGCTGAACTCCGCTCCCAACCAATCTTCTCATCCTTCACTCCTCCCACTCTTTCTTTGGACACTCCACCAATTTTCCCTCTATTCTATGGAACCACCGTCATCGGTCATGACTCAGCTGCTGATACTCTACATACGATGATGGACACAAACGTAGGATCTGCATGCACCTCCATGCGCCAAGGCACTCTCGAAGGCGACATGGAATACCATTCAGGGTTACAAGGTTTCGACAACTTCGCCAACCTGCCTGCAGGTATACACATAACTCAACCTACTCCTCTCTCAAAACCCCAAACTTCTGAGCTTTCCTCTGTTCATAAGTTAATAAATGTTTCAGGTCCTAATTTGGGAGATATCAACACCTCCCTGAAGGCACTGGAAACAAAAGGTGGAATCCCTCACCATAATTCTCTCATCAAATTCTTCAGCGGTTACAAATGCGGGAGAGAACCTCAAAAAGATGACTGAGGTTATTGATAAGAAAGCCTCCAATGCTGATATGGAGAAGGTAGATGGTAGCATTGCTCAGTTTGCTACACACTCGTCAACGATCTCAACCTCACCAACACCACCCTTGCAACAAACTTCACCACTCTGTCCAATGAAGTTACATCATTGAAGACAGAGGTTGGTACTCTTAAGGGTGAGGTCTCCACGGTCAAGGATCTACTTCAGCAAGTCCTCGATCGCCTGAATGCTGCCACTTGTGCTCCTTCGCACTTTACTCAGGTAGATCGAGAAGATCTTCAAAGACTCAATCCTGCTATATCTGGCCTAGAAGACAGATTAAGCAAGATTGAAAACTGGGTTGGGATCTCTGGCCTGGAAGACAGGGACGCAATGCATGCTGCTGCTGCTGGAATTGTTGTATCCTCCCCCATCCATCATGTGGAAGAGAGGGAGAAGACTAACGAAGACCTTCCCCATAATGTTGAGGGGGAGAAGAAAACTCTTGAAGACCTTCCCCTAGCTGAGGGGGTGACGAGTTCTACTACTGCTGCTGGATAACCTCAGGGAGATGAAAACCCTGAGGGAACCGAGAAAACTCCCTCTGCTCTTGAGGGGGAGCAACTCGATGAGGAAACTGAAGTTGCTGCTGATGTTACCGTTCCTTATGCTGACGAGGTTGAAACTGATGAAGAAGATGCTGAAGATGATGAAGCTATCGACATCTCTGATGAAGAACCATCATCATCCCATAAAAACGATGATGATGATGATGACGATGATGATGATGATTCCTTCTTTGTCCAGCCAAAGAAAGCCCCAGCTCTAAAAGGGATTTCAATAAATGAACTTTCATGGGAAACGACCAAGACAAAGCCTACAGCGTCTGAAGCTGACAAAGGCAAAAACAAAGGCCTCGCTGTAGAAGGCAATCTGGCCATCCGTCAGATAAAACCAGTTTGTCAGGTACAATATCTTCTCTTCCGTTACTCTGCATCCCTCCTTTACTCCTTCTCAATCTCAGTTCTCCTCTCAATAAAACCTCTATACACTTAACCATATTCTTTTCTCTATCACTTTCTTCCCCAACTCTTCTTACTTAAACAATCGCTGCTTTTCAGCTACTCCTCTCCCCTATTTGAGGATCCAGCTGAAGTCCCCACTGCTGCACCAACAATAATCCCAGCCACAAGAGCAGAAGATATAATCCCGGTCTTGGATTTAATCACTGAGACCGATGAACCAAAACAACAACTTCTCTCTCACAAAAACATACCTTCCTTAGCTCCTCAAAAGCTAAGTGAAGAGGATCAGAAAAGGAGAGAAGAAATAATCAAGAAGTTCGAATATCAGCGAATCATCCTCCCTCGCTCTAAAGTCACTCCTGTTCCTTCAAAGCTTAGGTTATCAAAGAAAGAGTTCGTTGATCACCTAAGAGCCAAAAGATTACTCGCCGAATAGAAGGAAGCTGAAGAAAAAGATAAGGCCCTCGCCATCCAGCTTCCCAAGAATCGGTGAATGACCCCGTACTGAAAATGACTCCCATCGAAGTCCAACGTCAGTTGTGGGAAGACGCCCAAAAGATTATCGAAGAAAAGACCAAGGTATCTCAATCTACCTTGAAATGGTGTAAAGAGAAAGTACACTTTCGATATCGTGCTGCCAGAATTAACAAGGTTCACATCACTGGAAGATCGACCATCAAAGTCCCAATTGTTGAGGTCGAGATATTCAGAGAAAATGATACCACTGAATCCTTCTACGCTGATGCTATCACGAAGTATGGTCTCTATGAATGGTTGGAGATCAGAATAGCCATTCAGAAGTCACGTTCTAAATACAAGGATCATGTCGAGAAACTTATAAATCGATAGATCGACTTGGTGTCTTCTGTTGTGGATATTCCTCCTCCCACTCCTCTTGCGACTCAACAAAGAAGGGCATCTGCAAAGAAAAAGTCAAAACCTTCAGATTCAGGTCCTCGTATCCGGAACGAAACAAGAATTGGTTTCTCATGCGAAGAAGTACTTGGTCCTGAACCTGACCTCTCAGCGCTTGACACCTCCCTGCCTCCTGGTGAACGATTCATCCCTGGAAAGGTCATAAGCGAACCTTATGGTATCTTCTTTCACGACTATGATGAAGGACAACGTTTTCAACGTGTCTCTGAGCTTCCCATCACTCCCATTGAACAGCTCAGGGATCTCATCTATTGGTGTGAATTCAGACGCGATCTTCAGGCATGATATCTCAAGCCCCTGATCTTCAAAGAAGCACAAGAAAGAAGAAATAAAGGAAACACTGACCCTGAATGGATGATCCCTACAACAAAGACCCTTGATGAACTTCTCATTAAGGAAGAACCTTTTGAAGGCTGATAGGATTTCCTTGTAATCTTTCTATCTTTATCAGTTTCCTCTTTTGTACTTGTAAATTTATTTGTTGTACTTGTAATTTTTCCACTTCCCTCTGTAATCTTATACGAAGTTAAAAGAAAAATTTCAGCGAATGTACTTTACTCCATCAGTACTTAAAAGATCCCAGAAAATAGTAAAAGAGACAAATATTTTATGAGTTCTTTTTATCCTTATGTTTTCATACTTAGCAATTTTCTTTGTTGCTATGTCATAATCAAATAGGGGAGATTGTTGATCTAAACCCTCAGTGATTTGATAATGACCCTCTCTTAAACACTTAGTGAAAATTGTAAGTAAACAATATATGTATTAGAGTTTCACTATCGCTGATAAGTACTATGTCTCTACAGTACCGCTGATAGGAAACTCACACTCTTTAGATTAAGACATTCAGCGAACACTGTTCATCCAGTAGCTCTGAGCCTGTTCAGTCTCTTAGCAATTTTCTTTGTTGCAATGTCATAATCAAATAGGGGGAGATTGTTGATCCAAACCCTCAGTGATTTGATAATGACCCTCTCTTAAACACTTAGTGAAAATTGTAAGTAAACAATATATGTGTTAGAGTTTCACTATCGCTGATAAGTACTATGTCTCTACAGTACCACTGATAGGAAACTCACACTCTTTAGATTAAGACATTCAGCGAACACTGTTCATCCAGTAGCTCTGACCCTGATCAGTCTCTGTGATGATCGCTGACAAGTTATAGTTGCTTACTTATTATCCGTGAAGACAAGTCTAACGTCAACAAAGGTTCTACGATGAAGTCGAAGATCAAGCCCAAGAACCAGCGACAAGTCTACTAATGAACTGATGCGGATATCAGCGAAGCAAGACCTGTCCATTCAACGTGAAGTATCAAGTAGAAGACTTCAGCAATCGCTGAGCTTTATCACTCGCTGATAAAGTACTGTTCAACGAACGCTGATCATGAGGTCTACTCTACAAGTTACTTTTGTCTTACCCCCTTGCACGTCTCCGTACGAAATGTCAGAACGGACCTCCCTTCTGTCTAGAATCGTACAACAAACTCTGATTCTACACTGTGCACCATGCGGCTACTAAGGTTATCTACAAAGGTCAAAACATGCAACCACTCAGCTACTGCCACGTGTAAAGTAACACTGCAATGCATTAAATGCATGCAGTATATAAGAAGAACCCTACTTCAGAATTGAAGTGCTCGGCCATCTTCTTCTTTCTATCTTAGTGTTAGAATATTATTCGTAATATTCTTATCTCCTTTCTATCTTATTTCTAGTGCAAGAAACTTAGTGTTCTTAACTTGTTTAGATTAGGTTAATCCTTAATCTTGTTCCGCAACAAGTTGTAAATTGTTTTAAGATTTATCAATAAACAATTTAGAAAGTAAAAATCGTGTGTTTGTATTCAACCCCCCCCCCCCTTCTACAAACTTGTATAACCCTTCGGGACCAACAATTTGCCTCATCATCATCAGAGTCAGATGATTCTTCATCAGAAGCAGCCCAGTCATGATCTTCGGCGATCATGCCTTTTCCTTTCTTTTTGAATCCTTTCAGTTTTTTCATACTTTTCTTTCAGCTTCTGGTAGTTGTCAACTCTAGCCCTGGGGTTAGAGGATTTCTTGTAGGAAGTAGATGAAGGTTTAAAGAGTTTCCTTGACCTGCATTCACTTGCAAAGTGTCATACTTTTTCACAGTTAAAGCAGGTAGCAGTAGCCTTATCAACTGGAGTAGATTTAGGCTTGTCAGTGATAGTGAGAGGTTTGTTTCTTCTGAAGTTACTCTTTCTATCAAACCTCCTGAAAGAATTTGACAGGAGTGCCAGAGATTCATTAAGTTCTGAAGGATCAGCGTCTGATGAATCATCAGAGTTAGATTCCATTTTAGTGATCGTGACAGTTGATCGCTGAGCCGGTACTGACTTTGAAGAGAGTAAAGCAATAGGTGTGATTTTGGAATCTTTAACAAGATTCTTCTTAAGTTGACACGACTGCTCAAGATTGATCATATACCATGCTTGAGACACATGGTATAGTTGTCCCATCTTTTAGGAAGACATTCCAGAAATTTTGTCAGGGTCTCGTTATTAGAGTAGGTCTTACCAACAGTTTTTAAATTAATAATTAAACAATTAAAGCGTTGGCGAACTTAAGAAAGAGTTTCATTCTTACCAAAGATGAAACTTTCATATTGCCTTACCAGGTGTAACGTCCCAAAAATTACAAGCAAATTTAAATTTTTAAATAAACAGTTTATTTACAACAACTCATTAATTGATACCAACGTTTCGTTTGCAAACACATAATTAATATCCTTATAAATTAAAACCAGCGGAATAAACGTTTAATTATTATAATCATAAAACAACTAGCTCTCCTCGCGCGCCAGTGTGTACTCGTCACGCCTTGGAGCCGCCCGTACCTGAAACCACAGTTTATTGGGAAAGGGTAAGCACGAAGCTTAGTGAATTCCAACACATGCGCAGATAGGAATTATATACACATCACCCCTATCCGCACATAAGCAACAACATCACAGTTACATAAAACGAGTAACATCTACAAGTAATTATGTATCCAACACCTCAGTACCATCGAGGCCTCGGTCCCACCGAATTGTAATGTATCCAACACCTCAGTACCATCGAGGCCTCGGTCCCACCGAATTGTAATGTAACCAACACCTCAGTACCATCGAGGCCTCGGTCCCACCGAATTGTAATGTAACACATTTGTACCAAGCATTCAAACCAATCAAATATTACACACCACAAACAACTAGTTCACACCACAAAGACAATAGTACATACAAACTATTATGACATGCATACAACCCCTAGCTACACAGTGAGAGAACTCACCTCGAATGCGCGCCCAGCTTAATAACACAATTCAAGCTTCACAAATACGGTCACTTCCCAGCACCTAAACGCATGTTAAAACGTGTCAATACGAGACCCGGACCTTATGACACGACACACGCTTAAACCGTCACTAAAACTATTTTCCATTCACCCAAAACTGGGTTTTGCACAAAACACAGAAAAGTTTCTAGACTCAAAAAGGGAACTTTTGACACTGGTTTCACCCCAAACCGAGTTACGAGCAGAAAGTTACAGCTTACGCAAAACAGCGACAGAACTGCAGTTTCTTTTACATAAAATGACGATTCACAGAACTTACGACCACTTTTTCGCCCAGCTAGAGGCCGAACCAGTTTTCCGCTAAAACACGGAAAACGTTCCCGACCCCGAGCTTGAACCGTGGGCGCCAGTTTCGGCTCAAATGGAGTTACGACGGAAAAGTTATAGCCGTCGTAAAAACAGTGGTTGCACCATTTTCCACATGAATTGAAGATTATAAAAACGACGGTTTTAACGAGACGGCTTAAACGATTAAGTCAAGGCTTAACGGATTCTACGGTGATTATTAATAAGACATGGCCACGCACTACCCTCTGCCCTCCGGCAGTGGTGGTCGTCGACGGCGGCCGACGGCGGTTCATCGACGAGGAAATAAAACAACCCGCAAACCACCGCGAGACCGCTACCCTCTCGATCACCCTACCGCGTGCACCAACGACTCACACCACCACCGCCACCCGACACCCAGCCACCACAGTGGCGGCGCGGCAGCGGCAGCGGCGGCCGGCGGTGGTCCTCCGGTGACGAAAACGAAAAGAAAAGAAAAGTCGAGTGAAACCTTACCTCGATGACGACACAACGACGAAACCCGACACCTTCACTCTTCTTCTCCGGCGGACACGACAACGACGGCGGCGACCTCCACACTTTCCGGCGAACTCTCTCCCGACTCCTCTCTTGCTCGCCGCCAATTCTCTCTCTCTCTCTTCTCGCGATCTCTCTCTCTCTCTCTCTCGCGATCTCTCTCTCTCTCTCTCGTTTCTTCACTCTCGGCCGCACCAACAGGAAAGGAGAAAAGAAAAGGGATTGTAGGGTTGTTTGGTTGCTTGTTTTACAAGGAAAAGAAGAATCAATGGAAATAGGAGGTACCGAGTTATGGATTACGTGAGAGCAAAAATAAGAAAGGAAAAAAATGGGGGGTTTCGGCCCTTTCTTGCATGGGCCGAACCATGCTCAATTATTTTGGCCAAACCCAAGATTAGCCCCTCAACAACCCCACACCTTACACTAACCTTACATAACTTAAGATTTAACAACGAAGGCTAACGGTGCTACTCTCGCTAATGCAAAAGTTACCAATTACAAGTGATTAAAAAAAAACTGAGCGGAAAACAAAAATAATAATAAACCATACCAGGACACGGGCTTTACAACTCTCCCCCACTTGAATTAGACTTCGTCCTCGAAGCCTATGCCCGCGAATATCAATAGATAGTTCTCCCTCATCTCAACCTCAGGTTCCCAAGTTCACTCGGAACCCTTTCGGTGTTTCCACTGGACCTTCACTAACTGGAGCCTAATTTCTCACACCGTCTAAGAATCTCCCGAAAACTTCCTTACCAACAACACTCCTTCAAGAACACTGAAAACGCGATTGGAAGAACACTCCAACCATTGAAACCATTCCTAGTCAAACGACTTCGGTTGTCTCCCAACCTTAGACATTCTATGTATTCCGAGTCAAACTTCAAGCTCTAACCATTCTAAAGCTGCTCACAGTATACCCTACAGGATACTCGACTACGATCATTCCTACCCCTAACTGTTGATTAACTTCCACGAATTCTAATAGACTCCAAAGATTTTCAATAAATCATATTAACAAAACATCGACCCCCTGCCGAACATCGGTCCATCCGATTACGATAACAAACATCGGCCACCCTCCGAACATCGGTCCAACCGATCACAATAACAAACATCGGCCACCCGCCGAACATCGGTCCAACCGATTACAATGAATCACATAAGCGTGGTATTATCCTATACACTAACACAAATAGATATCCTCTACAATCAAGTCGACTAACACACACGTAGGTCATTCCACCATAACCATTCATCACAAGTGATCATTTCAGGGTTACTACTACCATCACCATGATTATCTTAGCATCAGCTACAACTCTCCGACTATACTAAAGGTGTTTGGACTCAAGCCCAAAAGTCGACACCTAAATATACCACCTACCTCGAAATGGTTGATGCACATTTATTCTCTTAATAACAAAGGCATCAATCCCTTAACCGATACTATTCGGCCTACAGTACTAACGCGCGTGGAATACCTACCTTCCACCGTCGACGTATCATCCACACTTGCTCTACGAAGCCAAGTCACACCGTATCGAGGATACACCTTGACGTCTACCTCCCAGGTAACGCCTCCAGACCCAGCACACCGGAACTACCTCCCAGGTAAGTGCCCACAACTATATCCTCCTAGTACCTACTGGAAAGTCTAGGTTAAAACACATGAATACCGGGGGTCCCACCCCGAGATACCCAACCGACCATTACCAACGACTGACTAACGTGTCTAAGGATCCAAAGCAAACAGCCTACCAACAACATGCCTATTCCGGATTGACTCACTCACCCAGACATGCAAACACTCAATGTGCAAAGAAAGTCAAACGGTGCGACAAAAACAACTCATCAACTAGACTCCACATCGAGCCATTAACACCGGGCAATAGGCCCATGACTAACTCCAAGTCAAAACCGAGCAAAATCCTCCACGCTTGCTAGACCCATAGGTCGGAAAATGCGTTTAAACAAAGTTTAAGCAAGCAATACTCTGAAATCAACCTTAGTCCCAGTCTCAACACGGGTTAAACAAAAGAGTTTTCCAAAAGGACTCACACCCAAAAAAAATTTCTCGAAATGACACATGACGCTTAAAAGCACATTTCCCCAAATGATTTACAAAATCATTTACAAAATATTTTCAACATCAGGGTTTTCATCTCAAAAAGATCGTATATAATAAAACTACTATTACCAGATCGATAGTTACGCAAAACTGGACACGCTCGTCCCACATAGGAAAAATCACGTTGAAAATCGTTCCATTGCAGTTCGGTTTACTCACACAAAAGCAAAGCGTAATAAATAATTTCTTTAAAATGAACCACCTCGATTCCAGTATGGATTGACTCATGACATGCACTTAAGGTAACCGCTGACCTTAAACAGGGTCCGACAAAGGTGTGCACATAATTCAAAATAAGTTTCACGACGTTTGATTCAAAAAAAATCATCTTTTTAATCATAAATGACGTGGCACAGGGTTCGCCACAAATTTTTCGCGCGTCAGCTAGTCACACAAAACGATGACACGGTTTACAAATATATTTTTGTTAAAACACAATTGTCTCGTGTAAGTTGCAAACTTGAAGACAGAAACCAGTACGCTTCTAATAATTGGAAATATCGACTAAAAACCTCGTAAAATCTCAAACTGGGGGCAGGCATGCAATCTTGTAACACTTCCTCAAGTTTCGTACTTGGGACTTATAACGTCAAAACATTATAGTTTAAAAATGTATTTATCGAAAATGCTCAAAATACTCGTTTCCTCCAAAGCAAAAGTTTTTAATTTCCCAAAAAAAAAATGATCGGTAATTCTAAATTAACCGAATGTCAAAAATCTACGCATTTATATTTCCAAAATATAACACATTTTAAACGTATGTATGATGCTCACAACATTAAAACACTCCTTGGATCAAATGGTCTTTCATTTCGACAAAAAAAGGAACTAAAACATTTTCATGCACGACTCGTTCATCAAAATGTCGAGAACAAAGGTTACCCCAGTATGCATACCCCTAAGTCGATAAATCGTATTTTCATGGAAATGTCAATAAAACCTTTAGCTGACTAAAAAGCGCACTAAACAACTCCTTATGAAATGTTACCAAATTCCTCCATGCATCACTTATGTCACGCATGAATCAATCCACACACTGAACTATTTGCAAAATAAACACTTAGTAACACAAACTCTCGAACGAAAAGTTAAGCGACACTAGAATTCCAAACTCATTTTAGACAAATCACTAAAATAGCCTTTAAATAGACATCGTGGAATGTAACTTTCCGTCTCAACTCTAACACATGTGGAGGAGTTCCAATGTTAGAGTCTCAAGCCGTAGTCACTTACCCAACATCTTAACCACCACAAAACACGGATATTATCGTACCCGAAAGAACCGTTGGAAAATGTTAGATCTGAAGTTTTGTCAATAAACCAAGTGTTGAAGATCTGATAAGAGGACTCAGATGTTCTGAGTAGAGAAGTAAGAGGTCTGACTGTGAAGTCAGAAGTATTGATCAGTGGAAAGAGAAGTCAGATGTCTGATAAGAAGAGTCAGATGGTCTGAGTAGAAGACTCAGATGATCTGAGAAGAAGAGTCAGAGATATGAGAGAAAGAGTCAGAAGATCTGAGAAGCTTTATCAGAAGAATGTTCAGAAGTTCTGAACTACTTGTTCAGAACTTATGACAAGATACTTATTTAGTATTTTATAAACTAATTAGGACACGTGTTATGTTCTTATTAGTCTTTCTTATTTGTACTGTAGCTTTAAGATGTTCGTTGCAGTATAAATAGTAGTTAGCTCTATGTTGCTAACTGATTGATTTTACCCGTATAACTGTGTATTCATTCTCTGTAATCTTTGAGATTCTCTCTCTCATAGATCTGTAATTCTGTTCATCATTGAATACAATTGGGCTTGATCATACAACTTCTCAATTACTGCTTTCTATATTGATTGTGAGATTAGATCCTGTTCTTTCAATTGGTATCAGAGCCAATCAACAAACAAATTCGTTCAAGATTGTTATCGCGAAGATCAATTGATAAATTTCTTGAAGATTTCTTGATTCATTCAATATTCGATTCCGCTGCTAGGGCTAATTCTTGAATTCTTGTCAATTCTTGAATTACCTGTTACATTTCGATCAAGAAACTCGAATTTGTCTTTCTGTTGAATTTTCTTACAATCATGTCTTCTAAAGAATATCTAGCCATGGGATCTGAAACCAAACCGCCTGTTCTTATACCAGAAGAGTATCAGCAATGGAAAATCCGAATGATCCAATTCCTAGACAACATTGATGAAAACCTTATGATTTCTATTCGAGAAGGCCCAATTGAAGTGTACATCGATGTTGTTGCAACCCCTGCTACAGAGACAACTCCAGAAATTCCAGCGACCAGGGTGAAAAAGAGTTATTCCCAATACACAGCTGAACAGAAGAATAGGCATGCTATTGACAAAAGAGCAATTACTTTGATGACTTTGGCTGTCCCAAATGAGGTTCTTAACAGGATTGACAGTGGATCATCAGCTAAAGAAATGTGGGACGAATTGGAAAGGCAAATGTTAGGAACTGTGAGATCTATTCAGGCAAAGTTAAATCAAAGCATAAATGCTTATGAAAGGTTCAAAGCAAAAGAGTCAGAAAGTTTGACACAGACATACAGTAAATTTTGCACTATTCTAAATGACTTGAGAAGAAATGGACTGAAGAAAACAAAGTCAGAAATAAATTACAAATTTCTGAACAGTCTAAATTCAGAATGGTCATCATTTGCCATAAGTCTGCAAATGAACAAGGATATGTGTGAAGAAGACTTAAATGATCTATTATGTGTTCTTAATCAACATGAAGACTCTGTCAAGTTAGTTGTGGAAGAGAAGAAAAATGTTGCTGATCAGTTAGCGTTCTTATCAAAGTCCAAAGCAATCAAAGCACCCAAAAAGACTGCATATCTATCAGAGATACCTAATCTGGAAGAATCTGACAAGGAAGAAGGATCAGAAGATGATGAAGATATCAAGATAATGGCTGAGAAACTAGCTTTGTTGACAAATACTTTCAATAAAAGGTATGGGAAGGGTAGATTTCAAGGAAATTATAAGAGAGTTGGGAGTTCAGACTATAAGAAGAAAGAAGACAGAGAAGAAAATAAGTTTGAAAAGAGAGTAGAGAGAAGTGAAGAAAACAATGAAGAGAAGGATGAAAGAAAAGAAAAGAATCTGTGTTTCAAATGTGGAAAATCTGGCCACTATGCTAAGGATTGCAGAGTTAAAATTGTGAAAGACTATGAGTACTACACCAAGAAGGCTCAGCTTGCAAAGAAGAGAGATGATAAAATTGCTTTGTTGGCTGAACAGGAGAATTGGTTGTACTATACTTCTGATGAAGATGATCACATCAACTTTCCACAGATGCAGAGCTATATGGCAAAAATGAGGAATGAGGATGATTCTGATTTTGAAGATGCTGATTCTGAGTCATCTGCTGAGGTACATTCTTCACTTGAATTAGAGTTAATGACACAGATTGGTGAAATGAAAACCGAATTTGCTAATCTAAGAAAACAGATAAAAGGAGAAAGAAATTTGGTTAACAAATTCAGAATTGAAAAAGAAGTAATAAAAGAACAATATGAAGAATCTTAGGCTGAGAAACAGAAAGTTAAAGATGAAAATTCTGAATTGATGAAAAGGCTTTCTGAACTAAAAGCTGAGTTTTCAAAAATAAAGGATGAAAAAGGTGATTTACAAATAAAATTTGATATGTTATTTGAAGAAAGAAAGAATTTATACACTAAAATTAAAGAATTAGAAGATCTGAATTTGAAAAGGGGTCAGACTCAGCAAACACTAAATCTTTTATTAAACAACGTTAAAGATACAAGATTTTACAACCCAAAGAAGGGATTGGGATTGGAAGAAAATGTTACTTTAAAAAGAGCTCCAATTAACTTGTATGAAAAACTTCAAGTTTCTAAGCCAAAAATCCCAGAAATTGTTGAAGTTTTCATAAGACCTGCTAGTTCTATAACAAGTTCTGACAATTTGCAAAGACCAAACTCTAAAAAGTCAGATGAGAAAATTTCTGAGTCTAAAACAGAAAAGTCAGTTGGTTCAGAAGAAAAGGTTAAGAAAGAAGTTTCTAAACCAACAGATGAAAAGCCAAGATACAATGATACTAAATTCAAGTATGATTCCTTAAATGTCAGCTACAAAAATAAACAACCAAGTTTTTCATATCATGACATTGAGAGCATATTTGACACAAGTAAAAATTCTGAAACAGTCAATCAGAAGTCTGAAACTTCTAGTCAGGATTCTGAACTTTGTAGTCAGAACTCTGAGTCTAAAGATCAGACATCTGAGTCTGTAAATCAGAACTCTGACTCAGATAGTCAGAAGTCTGATTCAACTGGATTTTCTGAAACAAAATCAGATGAATTTTTGCAACTTGAAAAGAGATTTAATCTTGTGAGTCAAGAACTTGAGGACTTAAGGAAAGCTTATGATGAACTTGAAAATGATTTCTGTGAGGTGGATATTAAACTTGAAGAAGCTTTAAAAGAAAAGAATATTTTTATTCAGAAAATAACAGAGCTTGAAAAACTGAAGACTGAGTATGATCTTTTTAAAATTAATGCTTCAAGAGAAAATGATAAATTCTTTAATGAATCAAGTACATATGAAAAAGGTGAATCATCTAATTCTTCTAACAAAAAGAACTTGAAGTTTTCAGAAAAAGAAGAAAGCAAAAGGAAAGATGATCTTGCAAAGTTGAATGATCTGAAAAGGGATCTTGAGAAGCTTAGAATGAAATCTACTTCTGAACTCAAAACTAGAAATTCTTGTAATAAGGGCAATTGTACTCTGAACAGTATAAATAAAAATGAAATGATCTATGTTTCAGATTTATTGTCACTTGCAAAGAAAAATCTTGTTTGTGTTAGATGTAAAAATGATTCATTCCAATATTCTCATAAATGTCAAGTCAAAATAACTTCTATTTCATACATAAGAAAAGATATTCAGAAAGTTTCTGTTTCTCAAAATACAGAAAAGAAGAAAATTTCTGTTCCTCAGACTCAGAAGAAAGAAAAGATAAAAGAAAAGAAAGTTGAAAATATAGCAAAACCAAAAGTTACAACTCTCAAAAAGAATTTGAACAAGCTTGTAAGCAGAAAATGTTCTGACTTCATAAAAGTTCAAGGAAAGTGGTGTTTGAAGAAAGATTTTGAGTGGAGAGTAAAAGGTACTAATGTTAAATCAAATGACAAAGCTAACAAAGATGGACCCATTCCAAAATGGGTACCTAAACCTAACTGATCCTTTTGCAGGGCTGTCATGTGTGGTTTTTAGATTCAGGAGCTTCAAGACACATGACAGGTCAGAAGTCTTTTCTATCAAACTTCACATAAAAGGCTGGAGGAGCAGTAAACTTTTGAAATAACAGCAAAGGACAAGTCAAAGGTTATGGGGATTTAACTAAAGGGGATCTGACTATCGAAAAGGTTTTCTATGTTGAAGGATTACAGCATAATCTTTTCAGCATAAGTCAGTTTTTAGACAGTCTTTGTCAAATTAAGTTTCAAATAACAGGTTGCATGATTTTAACTGAAAATGATGTTAAAGTCTTCTGGGCCAAAAGACATATGGACTTATTTGTAGTTAATTTTTCAAAATTGAAAACATTAAATACAGTTTGTCTTTTATCAAAATCAACTGCAAATGAATGCTGGCTTTGGCACAGAAGATGTTCTCATCTGAATTTCAAAGATCTTAATAATCTTGTTGCAAAACATTTGGTTAAAGGCTTACCAAAGCTTAAATTTGAAAAAGAATCATTATGCTCTGCTTGTGAAATGGGCAAGATGAAAAAGAGTTCTCACAAATTAAAAATGGACTCATCTTGCAAAGCACCATTAGAAATGATTCATACTGATCTTTGTGGTCCAATTTCAGTTCAATCTATGGGAGGAAAGAAATATATGCTTGTGATTGTTGATGAATTCTCCAGATACACATGGGTTGAGTTCCTAAGAGCTAAGTCAGAAGCTGCTACTACATTGATAAATTTTATCAAAAGGATTCAAGTTCTCTTACAACTTCAAGTTCAGAAAATCAGGAGTGATAATGGAACAGAGTTCAGAAATGAGACTCTTCAGAATTTTTTAGAAAGTTCAGGGATTTCTCACAATTTTTCTGCTGTCAGAACTCCTCAACAAAATGGTGTTGTTGAAAGGAAGAATAGAACTCTAGTTGAAGCCGCGAGAACAATGCTGGCTTATGCAAATCTTCCTACTTTCTATGGGCTGAAGCAATTGCAACTGCTTGTTTTACACAAAATAGAACTTTAATCAATAAAAGATTAAATAAGACTGCTTATGAACTGATAAATAAAAGAAAACCATTAATCAAATTCTTTCATGTTTTTGGTTGCAGGTGCTATGTTCTCAGAGACAGAGAAAATCTTGCCAAATTCGATAAAAAGGCAGATGAAGGATACTTTGTGGGTTATTCTTTAACTTCCAAAGCATTCAGAATCTACAATAGAAGAACCAAGAGGATGATGGAGAGCATAAATGTAACTTTTGATGAAGCCAGAATGCGGACTTCTGAACAAGACAGTTCAGAACTCATGCTGAACAAGACAAAAATGACTTCTGATACAGATTCTAATCCTATTTGTTCAGAACTCAATTTACTGTTTAAGGATGCTTTTAGTGAACTAATTTCTGATTCTTATGCAGAATATGAAAACCCAAAGATGGTCAAAGAGATGAAAAATAAGACTCCAGAAATAGTTCAATCAACTGTAATTTCTGACAAAGGTCCATCAGAGGAATGTCCAAATCTAATACATACAATTGGTGAAAATTCTGAACCTTGTAATCAGAATTCTGATTCTTGTACTCAGAACTCTGAACAAGTCACTCAGAATTCTGACTTCATTAATCAGAACCCAAACTTGGATATGACTTCTATTCATACATCAGAAAAAGGGGACAGTTCAGAATTACAAGCAATCATTGATGAGAATGATGCAAACAACAATTATTCAGAGATTGATGTACTTCCTAGTGCAAATAAATGGACTAAAAATCATCCTATTCATCAAGTAATAGGTGATCCTTCAGAAGGAGTAAAAACCAGATCAGCTACAGCAAATGAAGCAATGTTTGCTGGTTTCTTGAGTGTAATTGAACCAAAGAAAGCTAATGAAGCCTTAGAGGATCCAGACTGGATTTCAGCAATGCAAGAGGAATTGCTTCAATTTGAAAGAAATAAAGTCTGGAGACTCATCCCAAAGCCTGAAGGTAAATCTATTATTGGAACTAAATGGGTGTTCAGAAACAAAAAGGATGAATCAGGTGTTGTCATCAGAAACAAGGCAAGATTGGTTGCTAAGGGATACTGTCAACAAGAGGGAATTGATTATGATGAGACATTTGCACCAGTGGCAAGAATAGAGGCAATCCGAATATTTTTAGCCTATGCTGCACATAAAAACTTCAAGGTGTATCAAATGGATGTCAAATCAGCCTTTCTAAATGGCAAACTTAATGAAGAGGTGTATGTCCATCAACCTGAAGGTTTTGTTGATCCAGAATTCCCTGATCATGTTTATATTTTAGACAAAGCTTTATATGGTCTAAAACAAGCACCACGAGCCTGGTATGACACTCTTACTAAACACCTGTTAGGTTCAGGATTCAAGAAAGGTAAGATTGACACAACTTTGTTTTTAAAGAAACAGGGTGATGATTTGATTCTGATTCAGATTTATGTTGATGACATAATATTTGGTTCTACCAGTCCAGAATTATGTGATAATTTTTCAAAAATCATGTCATCTGAATTTGAAATGAGCATGATGGGTGAACTGAATTTTTTCCTTGGTCTTCAAGTCAAACAATTACCAAAAGGTATTTTTATAAATCAAGGAAAATATGTCAGAGATATTCTGAAAAAGTTCAAAATGTCTGATTGTGCTTCTATGAGAACACCTATGGCAACTAACATAAAGTTAGATGCTGATCTCAAAGGTGTTTCAGCAGATATCAAACTTTATAGAGGCATGATTGGATCATTACTTTATTTGACTGCAAGTAGACCAGATATCATGTTTTCTACCTGTTTCTGTGCTAGATTTCAATCTAACCCGAAAGAATCACATATGTTGGCTGTCAAAAGGATTTTAAGATATCTCAAAGGAACACCTGATCTAGGTTTATGGTATCCAAAAGAAACTGACTTCAAATTGACTGCTTTCACTGATGCTGATCATGCAGGAAGTAGGTTGGATAGAAAGAGTACATCTGGTGCTTGTCACTTTTTGGGAGATAAAATAGTGAGTTGGGCATCAAAGAAGCAGAACTGTGTATCCACTTCAACTGCTGAAGCAGAGTATGTTGCTGCTGCTGCTTCATGCTCTCAAACATTGTGGATGAGAACACAACTCATGGACTATGGATATCAGCTTAACAAGATTCCCATCTATTGTGACTCAGAAAGTGCAATTGCTATTACTCAGAACCCTGTTCAACATTCGAAGACTAAGCATATAGATGTGAGATATCATTTTATAAAGGACTATGTGGAAAAAGGAACTATAGAGATGCACTTTGTGCATACAAAGTATCAATTGGCTGACTTGTTCACAAAGCCTCTTGATCACAAAAGGTTTTCTTTTCTCATATGTAAAATAGGAATGCTTAATCTGCCTAATTGAAAATATTTTTTTCTTAAAAATGTTAAATTTTTCTAAGTAAACTTGTCTGAGTAGTGTATTCAGAACTTCTGAGTCTTGAGTTCAGAACTTCTGAGTCTTGAGTTCAGAACTTCTGAGTATTGAGTTCAGAACTTCTGAGTCTTGAGTTCAGAACTTCTGAATCTTGAGTTCAGAACTTCTGAGTCTTGAGATCAGAACCTCTGAATCTTAAGGTCAGAGATTCTGAGTCGATACTTCAACAATCTAACTTTCAAAAATTTATTTTTGAGAAATACAAATAACTTCAACTGTATGGATTATGCTTCTTCTATTATCTTTTTATCTCATCTTTATGTATCATTAATAATCAAAAGCATGCTCAAATCAAGGGGGAGCATCAAAATTCTTTTGAAAATCATTTTGTGATGCTTAAAAGATTTGTTTTCATTTCTTATCTGTTCAAACCTCTTCTGAATAATCAAAATGTTTTATATTGGTCAGAAGTTGATTTTAAATGACAGTTTGGTTACAAGGCAAAATTCTTCTGAGTCATGGAATCAGAACATCTGTGCGTGTTATTCAGATCTTTGACTTGAGTCAAAATTCTATCCACTAACACGTGTCAGCTTCATATTTGTTTGACAATGCCACGTATTTCATTTATATCCTTTGTGGCATTTCACATGTGTTGACTCCGTTATAACATTGATTTCGCTTTTCCGTTAAACCTTTCAACTTCGCGGATTTTAAATAGGTCTTAAAATCCCTATTTCAAATTTCTTTCAAATTCCAGAGCGAAACGTGAGATACGAATCAAATCCAGAGTTCTTTGAATCTGTTTTTCTTCTTAAATCATGTCTGAAATACGAAGAAGTGGTCCAATTTCTCTACATTCTACAAAATCGATAATGGATTCATCCGATTCGGAAAATGATGAAGTACAAAATAGAGTTGCAGAGGAAGGGGCAATAAGAAATGATGAAGAAGATGAACAAATGGATGAATCTGAAGGAAATGCGGATGAGGTAAACGTTAATATTGAACATGAACAGAGTGCTGCAGGTTCTATTATGTCAGATAGATCTATTTTAGTGGAAAGAGTTGTTCCTGAGAGTGAATGGTTGAAATTATCTGAAAATAACTGTGTTATACTGTTTGAGGAAAGTCGTTTTAAGCCTGAACACAGAATTATCATGGAGCTATTCAAACATCATCCGTACAGAAAATGGTTTACAAGAAGTAAAAATGTGCCTGTTCAGTACATACAACAATGGTGGAAACATCTTAGGTTAGAAGATAATAAGTTTGTGTCTGAAATTGGAGGAGTGACATTTGTCTTATCTATCTCTGCACTAAGAGAAATGCTGAATCTACCAGAGAAAGATGATGTACAAAGAAGAACAGATTTTGAGGATTTACCCTTAACAGAGGAATTAATAGCAGAGTTTATGAAGTTGGGATACAATGAAGGATTGAGGACTCTCAGTTTGTTCAGAAGAAACAAATTACCACCTATTTGGGCTTGCTTCTTTCATGTGGTAAATAAATGTTTGTCAGGGAAGAATAGTTCTGCTGATCAAGGTTCTAAACAAATTCTTCAGATATTTCAGGGTTTAGTGAAGAATAGGCATTATGACTATACTTTAATACTTTGGGAAGATATGAAGAATACATTTGAGAAGAATCAGAAAGCAATTCAGAAGAAAACAAAGGATGCTCCACTGACATACATTCCCTACATAAGGTATTGGCAAATTGTTATTTGGTATGCCATGCAGGAAAACAGAACAATCTCAAGAAGAACAAATGAAGAGCATGGTCCTACATTTTATTTGGGTAAGATGACCTCAGTAACAAGACTTGAAAACTATCCTAATCATAAACTATTGCCAAAATCACTTAGGAGCTATATTCCAAGGGAGAGTGAGATTTTAAAAGCTTATTGCACCTCTATGGGAATTGAATTACCTCAAATCCCTACCCAAGAGGACCAACCTGAGAAGAGAGGTGAGGGGTCTAGTCGAATTAGAGAGGGGGAGGATGTTCAGATGGGTGAACATTCTGAGAGACTTGAGGGGGAAAATTCTGAGAGCTTGGTTAGATTTGGTGAGGAAAAACAGAATGAGAGTGATGAGGATGAGAGATTGTCAACAGAGGTTCAAACAGAAAGAGATGCCTCTGAACCAGCTAATCTTGACCAGGTAACCACAAATGCTATTGGTTCACATCTCTTGGTGTCGAATATTGAAACAAACACCATGGACCTAGTGGTGGATCTTGAACAACCCATCCATACCCACTCAGAAGCATTTCAACATGCTACTGTTTCACACAAATCCGGGGAACCATCCCAAACTCATTTGGAGGGAGGTGATAAATCCCAATTTATTTTTCAACACATTGAGTCTGAATACCACAGTCCTATTCATATTGAGCCTGAAATTCCTTTTGACACTTGCACAAATCAGGAATTTCGTATTCCTGAAACAACATTCATAGACATACCTAATGTTGGGTGTCGAGGATTGGATGGAAGTCCTGGTGAGGTGAACATTACAAAAGCCTCATTCAAACGTGCATCTGTTGTACAAGATGACTGTGTGTTATCTACAGGCCATGAGCCCTCTAGGCACATGAAAACTGGACCATCTGTTGGTTCAGGTTCACTGTTAGAAACTTCTGAATTTGAAAAGATTCAGAAACAAAACAAGGAGATGGGGGAAAAAGTATAAAATTTGGAGAAGAGGGTGGAGGATTTGAATGATGAAGTATCAGATTTGAAAGTTGTGTTGGAGAAAAAGTTGATTTCTGTTGAAACCAAGGTAGATGATGTAAAGAAATCCTTGGATTCTCACAAAAAGGAGATCGTGGATATAATGTCTGGTTTTCAAAAAGATATGTTAAAACAGATGCAAGGTATGCAGGAATCTATATTGAAAGCACTGAGTGTATCTTTGGCTTCTACTTCAAAGCCTCTTGATCCTGTTCCTATTGCAGAAGCTGAACCTGAAGTTGCTTTTAATCAGAACTTGAAAAGGAAGTTTGATGATAATGATCCTCATGATCATCAAAAGGGGGAGAAAAGACAAAGGTTAAGTTCTGATGATGATATTGGCATAGAAGATTTTGAGATAGCAGACATGCACTTAGCCAATACAAAAAGTTCAGAAGATCAGACACAGGAAAATTTAAAGGAGATGGTTCAGATAGTACAGCTTGATAGTTCAGATACAGAAGAAATGGAGTTGGGAAGTATTGATAGTAATGAATCAGATAAAACAGAGGAATTGAACTTGGATACTGAGATGGAAGGAAACTCAGATGAAACTGTAGCTATTGAGGAATCTGATTTGAGAATAGAAGAAATAGTGGAAAGTACAGTGGTAAACAGGTGTACAGATATTGTGGTTTATAACAGAGAAAGGGCAATGGAGTCTGAATCAGAAGAAAGGAGGTTGAATGAAGAATTGATCAGAAGAATGCATAATGAAGTAGTCAGAGCTTTGAGTGTTCAGAAAATTCATAAAGGGATAAAAGTGATAAGACCCATTGATCTAATGGGAGAAGAAGACAGAACTGTGGATTATACTCAGGATTTTAAAGATGATTTTAGGTTTAACTTTTGTGATGAGTTAAATACAGAAGAAGAGTATGTGAAAGTGAAAGACTTCTTTATGCCTTCTGAATATGTATTCAGAAAACCAATTGAGATTCCAAAGATTAAATTGCAAAGACTAGAAGAACCTGTGTGTGATTTCATTCTAGAGTTAAGTGATGTGCCATTAGCCAGACAATTTCATGATGATATTTTTCCTGAGGAAATATATGATAATCTCTACTACACAGAAGGAGAGTATGAGCTTTTGGAAAGTAACATTGATGGTTTTATGGATGACAGAGCTCAGATGGTCTACTCAGAAGCTTCTAACATGTTCAGAGTTCCTGACTCAAAACTGCATATTCAGAAAAGAATCGAGAAAGTTCTGATGTTTCAACAAGATGAATTCAATGGTTTAATGTTTGTTAGAATGGAAGTACTGAAAGAAAGAAATACAAAGGTTTCCATGTCTACATTTGATTTTCACAGATTGACTTTTGATGATCAGATCTTTCTAGTCAAGTTCTTTGCTAGCACTGAAGAAGCCTTGATAGAAATTGAATGCAGAAGACTTCTGGGTATTTATGTCAGAAATATATACTTGTATGACTTCCAGTTGGCTATTGAAGAAAGAAAAGAAAAGTGTAATCTGAGTTCTCCCACAAAGAAAACAGAAGTTGATTTGCATGTGAAGGGATTTGTGAATGAAGGAATGGAGACAGAAGGGTTCACATATATGGTTCACGAAAGACTTGAATTGTTCAGATTAAAAGAGTTGGTGAAGTACAGTGATGCAACTCTGAATTGGTTGTTGATTAGAATGGAAGTAAGTATGGATGCTGAAAAAGAGAGTTTAAAGAAGAGATGCATAAACTGTGTGAAGAGGAGGTTGGATCTTAGAAGAAAAATCAGAAACAGTAGTGAATGGTTGCTATCTGAGGTGAATCCCAAAAAGATTCTACATAATGATTTTGTGTTTCCTGCTGAGTATGAAGTGAATGGAATTTTGTCAGATGAAGTTGAAGAAATGCAGAACACAATATCTCAGAATGTGCAGATAACTAGTTTTGATCAAGCTGAACAGTCTGAACCAAAAGAAGATGAAATATCCATTGATCTAAATGGATACTTTCTTGAATTTGATTTACCTGAGTTCTTCAAACCAAAAGAGGTACAATTCTTGGATGTGTATTATGATAGACCTAAGGAGACTCAGATCTGGTTGGCTGAAAAATTAAGATGTCTTGGCAAAACAAAGCAAGCTGTTTTCTCAGATTTTTTAATCACTGGAATCAGAGAGTTGAGGGTTAAGAAATTCAGAAAGATGGAGTACTTATCTTTTGAAGTTCTGAGAGAAGATGGCAAGGTTTATTACTTTACTGATGCAGATTTTGAGAAACTATCAGTAGTTGACTTCTACAGATTACACAGTTTTCTATGCTTCAAAGAGTCAAGCAAAGACAGAAATGAAAGGAAGGCCAGAAGTGTGGTAATTGAGGCCATGTTCTACATCTTAAGGTGGCACTGCTATACAGATTTTCAAATAGCTTTGTACCTACAAAAGTCATGTGTTTATCTGGCAAATCCCAACACAGATCATGAACAGAAAAAGAAGTTAAAGACTGGAAGTGTTCACAAATATCCAGAGTTGGGAGTATTTTTGAAAAACAAAAGTGGAAAGATCTTCTTCAGAGCAAAGGAAACCGCAAAATATTGTTCTGGAACTTTAAGAATCATAAAGCACAATTTGGAGAAAAAGATGCTGAAAGTGAAGGAAGCAACATGATTCAAGAAGCAATCAATCAGCAAGTTGAGATTATTCAAGAAATCATTGACAAAATTGATAAAAGGCTTAATCTGAGAAATGTGCTACTTCAGAAGATTGTTCCTGCTCTGAAAGAACTGGATGATGCAAAGTTTAAGTTTATTTGACAAAAAGGGGGAGATTGTTAGATCTGAAGTTTTGTCAATAAACCAAGTGTTGAAGATCTGATAAGAGGACTCAGATGTTCTGAGTAGAGAAGTCAGAGGTCTGACTGTGAAGTCAGAAGTATTGATCAGTGGAAAGAGAAGTCAGATGTCTGATAAGAAGAGTCAGATGGCCTGAGTAGAAGACTCAGATGATCTGAGAAGAAGAGTCAGAGATATGAGAGAAAGAGTCAGAAGATCTGAGAAGCTTTATCAGAAAAATGTTCAGAAGTTCTGAACTACTTGTTCAGAACTTATGACAAGATACTTTACTTAGTATTTTATAAACTAATTAGGACACGTGTTATGTTCTTATTAGTCTTTCTTATTTGTACTGTAGCTTTAAGATGTTCGTTGCAGTATAAATAGTAGTTAGCTCTATGTTGCTAACTGATTGATTTTACCCGTATAACTGTGTATTCATTCTCTGTAATCTTTGAGATTCTCTCTCTCATAGATCTGTAATTCTGTTCATCATTGAATACAATTGGGCTTGATCATACAACTTCTCAATTACTGCTTTCTATATTGATTGTGAGATTAGATCCTGTTCTTTCAGAAAATAATCAAATGAAACAATCTTTTACAAAGTTTTCAACTCCCGTGATAAAACGGTTTCAAGCATTTTCAAACTATAATTCGAAATCTTGTGTGTGTGCTAAACATTTCCCAAAGTTTCAAAACACAATCCATATAAGGATTGGAAACACAAGGATTAGTTAATGCAATCCTATTTTCAAAATAAACTCTGTGCATGACTCAGTCGGCATTCGATGTCTCGACTCATATCCCTCCAAAACTCCCCGATCCACAATCGTCATCCGGACATTTAAATCTCTTAAGGCAAGTTGGGAAATCACATCAAATCATCTTACGGGTTTTCCTCAAATCAAAGTCGGCTCAAAAGCCTATGACCCAAAATGGTCTACTCAAAACAAACCACATCCTCATCGTCACTCCAAGTGATTGATACTAGACACGTCCTTCTATCCCAACGACTACTAGTTTAGAACCTTCATCACTAACCCAACGATCATCACCTCAAGCAAATCAAGTACACACTTGTACTAGCAAGTTTACTATAGTTGTTCCTCCTTGTGATGGCTATTCTGGGTAGACAATACAACGCGTTATTAGCACATAATAACTCATACTAACAACACTCACGCTCAACTCCTTGGATTCCTCGTGACTTCCCCGACTCGAGCATTGATCCTGTGCTTCCGGTAGTAGGAGCTCTACTACTACCATCCACACCTATCATCGCCCGTTCTGAGTTCCATCCCAAAGGGGTCCAAGTAGTTTCTCGCCGAAACTATACACATAATACAATTAATCCACACATGCCAGTTCAAGAACATATCCTAAACAGGCAAACTCATACAACTACTGTATATACAAAACCACCGGTCTCCCCGATCAGACGGCCACAATTGTATACTTAATAAACCATCGGTCACCCCGATCATACAATGACAATTAAAATATATATATAACCATATGCCTGCACCAGCACATATATACATCCACCCTTCCTAGCTCCCTAGGAATTTCCTCTTATCCCACTACCCTTGCTACTACCGAATCCCTACTAATTATGACGAGTGACCTTGCGAATACCCGACTATATGCAGTGCGAAATAAATAGACAGTCGAATACAAGACTCTATCCTAAAACGGTTGGACTCAAACAAGAGCTGCGCAATAGAACTAAATCGAATATTCTAAGGCTATAAATCTCTTACTGCATACAACCTAGAGGGCATCCACTTAGTAACCTATCATAATTAGCATAAATTCCTAATAGCAAGCAGTACAACATACAGCATAGTGTCCACAACAGGCAATCTAGCATGCATACTCTATGATCTAGAAAGCAATAAAACACTAAGTACTGTACCTTTCCCTTCGGCTCCGGCTGACTGTACACACTGCGCCTCCGATCACCGTTCCTCGAACGGGTCTTTACTTATTCTTCTATTTCCAAAAAGATTTAAAAAACGAATTTGAAAAGTTCCCAGCCGCAACTTGAGACCAAACGCACCGAGGTGCGTTTGATTCACTCAAGCTGTGCTCTGATACCAAGTTGTAACGTCCCAAAAATTACAAGCAAATTTAAATTTTTAAATAAACAGTTTATTTACAACAACTCATTAATTGATACCAACGTTTCGTTTGCAAACACATAATTAATATCCTTATAAATTAAAACCAGCGGAATAAACGTTTAATTATTATAAACATAAAACAACCAGCTCTCCTCGCGCACCAGTGTGTACTCGTCACGCCTTGGAGCCGCCCGTACCTGAAACCACAGTTTATTGGGAAAGGGTAAGCACGAAGCTTAGTGAATTCCAACACATGCGCAGATAGGAATTATATACACATCACCCCTATCCGCACATAAGCAACAACATCACAGTTACATAAAACGAGTAACATCTACAAGTAATTCTGTATCCAACACCTCAGTACCATCGAGGCCTCGGTCCCACCGAATTGTAATGTATCCAACACCTCAGTACCATCGAGGCCTCGGTCCCACCGAATTGTAATGTATCCAACACCTCAGTACCATCGAGGCCTCGGTCCCACCGAATTGTAATGTAACCAACACCTCAGTACCATCGAGGCCTCGGTCCCACCGAATTGTAATGTAACACATTTGTACCAAGCATTCAAACCAATCAAATATTACACACCACAAACAACTAGTTCACACCACAAAGACAATAGTACATACAAACTATTATGACATGCATACAACCCCTAGCTACACAGTGAGAGAACTCACCTCGAATGCGCGCTCAGCTTAATAACACAATTCAAGCTTCACAAATACGGTCACTTCCCAGCACCTAAACGCATGTTAAAACGTGTCAATACGAGACCCGGACCCTATGACACGACACACGCTTAAACCGTCACTAAAACTATTTTCCGTTCACCCAAAACATGTCTGTTCGGGACCTGTTTCGACCCCTTTAAACCCAGAAAATTCCCAATATTATTTCATGACCAGAAGGTACTCTAAGTTAGGGTTCCAAGGACATATTATACGCCTCCTAACGATTTTTCTACAATTTACTACGGATTTTACAAAAACAGTTTCCGGAACAGCGAAATTCAGCACCATTCAGTATAAAACGACAAATCGACCCATTCTACGTCCCGAACTGGGTTTTGCACAAAACACAGAAAGGTTTCTAGACTCAAAAAGGGAACTTTTGACACTGGTTTCACCCCAAACCGAGTTACGAGCAGAAAGTTACAGCTTACGCAAAACAGTGACAGAACTGCAGTTTCTTTTACATAAAATGACGATTCACAGAACTTACGACCACTTTTTCGCCCAGCTAGAGACCGAACCAGTTTTCCGCTAAAACACGGAAAACGTGCCCGACCCCGAGCTTGAACCGTGGGCGCCAGTTTCGGCTCAAATGAAGTTACGACGGAAAAGTTATAGCCGTCGTAAAAACAGTGGCTGCACCATTTTCCACATGAATTGAAGATTATAAAAACGACGGTTTTAACGAGACGGCTTAAACGATTAAGTCAAGGCTTAACGGATTCTACGGTAGTGGTGGTCGTCGACGGCGGCCGACGGCGGTTCATCGACGAGGAAATAAAACAACCCGCAAACCACCGCAAGACCGCTACCCTCTCGATCACCCTACCGCGTGCACCAACGACTCACACCACCACCGCCACCCGACACCCAGCCACCACAGTGGCGGCGGGGCAGCGGCAGCGGCGGCCGGCGGTGGTCCTCTGGTGACGAAAACGAAAAGAAAAGAAACGTCGAGTGAAACCTTACCTCGATGACGACACAACGACGAAACCCGACACCTTCACTCTTCTTCTCCGGCGGACACGACAACGACGGCGGCGACCTCCACACTTTCCGGCAAACTCTCTCCCGACTCCTCTCTTGCTCGCCGCCAATTCTCTCTCTCTCTCTTCTCGCGATCTCTCTCTCTCTCTCGTTTCTTCACTCTCGGCCGCACCAACAGGAAAGGAGAAAAGAAAAGGGGTTGTAGGGTTGTTTGGTTGCTTGTTTTACAAGGAAAAGAAGAATCAATGGAAATAGGAGGTACCGAGTTATGGATTACGTGAGAGCAAAAACAAGAAAGGAAAAAAAATGGGGGGTTTCGGCCCTTTCTTGCATGGGCCGAACCATGCTCAATTATTTTGGCCAAACCCAAGATTAGCCCCTCAACAACCCCACACCTTACACTAACCTTACATAACTTAAGATTTAACAACGAAGGCTAACGGTGCTACTCTCGCTAACGCAAAAGTTACCAATTACAAGTGATTAAAAAAAAACTGAGCGGAAAACAAAAATAATAATAAACCATACCAGGACACGGGCTTTACACCAGGTTTATTCTTCTAGAGTCCTGGACTTCAGTAGTACCTTCATATTGAACACATATGGTGTCCCACATGGCTTTTGAACTTTTCAGGTTCATCAGGGAATGGTAGACTTCATCAGGAATAGCCATAGAGATGATAGATCTGGCCTTAGTGTCGATGGCCACTTTCTTCTTGTCTTCTTCAGTCCGCTGAGAAACTATTCTATGAATCAGTGTTTCAGGAACAGCGGGTGTGTTGGAAGTGGCTGGAACATCAGGATCTATAATGAAAGGAACATAGGGTCCATTTTCAATATAGTAAGGTATAGTGGGATCTACACCTTCCAAGAAGAGCATCATTCGATTCTTCCAAAGATTGAAGTTGTCTTTGCTAAATCGAGGTGGTTTGTCAAGAGAGCCACTATCTATGTAGTTAGTGTTTGTAGGATTTGCCATATTGAACAAATAGCAAATAAGGGAGTATAAGCAAGATCTTGTTTATTAGATTAAACAGTCTGCTCTGATACCACTTGTTGGTCTCGAAGGGTTATACAAGTTTGTAGATGGGGGTGTGTTAAATACAAACACAAATTTGTATCTTTCTAAATTGTTTATTGATATAATCAAACAATTTACAGTTTGTTGCGGACTAAGATCAAGTTAAAAACCTAATCTAAACAAACTATGAGAAAACACATAGTTTCTTGCACTAGAAAATAGAGAGAAAGAAGGATAACAAAACTAAGGATAGTTTTCTAACACACAACAGTTCAACAAGAAGGAATGGCCGAGATACTTCAAGAATGAAGTAGGGTTTCCTATATATACTGCATGCATTTAATGCAAAACAGTACACCTTTACACGTGGCAGCCTATGGTTGGTTGCATGATTTGACTTTAGTAGACAACCTAGTGGCCGCATGATGAATAGTGTAGTTGGCAGAGTTGGTTGTACGATTCTGGACAAAAGGGATGTCCGCTCTGACAAAATCCTACGAAGGCGTGCAAGGAGATAAGACAAAAGTTGCTTGTAGAACATGCTTTATGATCAGCGCTTGCTGAATGAATCTTTATCAGCGAATGATAAAGTTCAGCGTTCGCTGAAGTCTTCTACTTGAAACTTCACGTGGAATGGACAAGTCTTGTCTTCGCTGATATCCGCATCAGGTCACTAGTAGACTTAGTCACTTGGTCTTCAGCTTGGTCTTCGATTTCAGCTTCGAACTTGGTTGACGTGAATCTTGTCTTCAGGGATCATAAGTAAACAATTTACATAATGAATATTCATCGATCATCAGTGAGACTTGAACAGGCTCAGGGCTCACTGATGTACAATGTTCGCTAAAGTATAAATTAAAACATGTTTTCCATCAGCGATACTAAACAGACTTAGTATATATTCTTTGATGACAAAACATTAATACATATTGTCTACTTACAATTTTCACTAAGTGTTTCTCAGAGTCATTATCAAATCACTGAGGGTTTGGATGAACATAAAACATGGGGCCCGGTCAAATCCCGCAACACCCAGTAGACCATCAAATAAAGACTGACTTTCGTGCCTACGGATCCAATGCAACACAGTCTACAATTACATGCCCATCCCGGAATGACTAAAGCACTCGAGCATGTAAATATCAGTAATATGCAATAAAATGCAATAAGTTGCAATAAATGTAAACCATTAATAGGACTACATATTGAGCCATCAAAATCGGACAAGATGTCCCCAAAGACTCCTTTAAAGTCAAAACCGAGCAAAATGCTCAAAACTCATTAGACCAATAATTAACGGTCCTCAAAATATAAAACACATTTTAACATCGCGTAGGTAAACATATACCACAAAATCACCATTAACCCAAAACTCATCACGGGTTAGAACAAACAGTTTCCCCAAATGGACTCATACTCCTATAATTCTCAAAATGACTCATGACACTAAAATGTGCATTTTACCAAAGGGTTTATAAAATCAATTACACCAATATGCTTAAACCATTGAATAAACTCCATTTGAGCAATAAATCATTTAAGGACATATTTATGATTTATACACATCAAAATATCCAAAAATCCCAAATATGGGTATTTTACGAACATTATAAAGTTAAACACTTCGACAGGTAAAATTCACCAAATAACTGAACAATTGATAATTTCAAGTAAAACACACAAATACTTGGAAAATAACATTTTTGGCATGTACAGCGTTTTCACAAATCAACTTGAACTCACTTTGCTAGATTTAGGCTAAATCTAGATTTCCCCCAACTTTAGCTCCTTTGGGAAACTGGGATCTTCAAGCCAAAACTTTCAAAACCTAGATCCACAAGTTTCAAACCATGAATAATCATTCCCAAACACTTATATACGTTTCCCCCAACATAAAACATCCAAAACCACCAAAATACCAAAACCCTAACTTCTTAGATGGAGAAAAATGAGAAACTTACCCCAACCACCACCAATGAATATTGGATCATCCAATATACTTCAAAAAACTTTATATATCCTTGAAGATCTCTCAAAAGCGAAACCATGGCAACTTGAATCACTAAAATCGGAGTTGGGATGCAAAAGTTATGAAGGAATGAAGAATGAGGGTTGAGATTCGCGACTTAAAGATCCAGACCACTCCCGCGGTTTGTCCCGCGACTTGAAGTCGCATGGAAAGTCGCACGGGTCATCAAACATAGGGTTACGCGGCTTGGGCCGAGACCCAAAGTCGCACACCAGCTCGTGCGGCCCCTTTTTGATCCGATACTGTTTTGGCTGTAACTTCTTCGTTTTAGCTCCGTTTTAGCTCCAGAAAGAACCGTTGGACTCGTATTCGAATTCCCCATCCAACAAACCCATAAAAATATAGGAATTAATACAAAATCCTATTTTTCATATTTTTCTTAAAAGATCGATTCCACACTGATTCGAAATTGTACTTATCCGAAAATTATGGGTGTCACACATATGTTTGTTGATTTTTCGATGGAAATACACTCGCTTGAATTCCTATTTGCATTCAAAGTTCATCATTTCTATTAATGATTCAATTCTTATCTGATATATTAATTGTGATTTGTTCTTCACAATTAACCTTTCTATTTATTGTTTAATTTTTGATCATAATGTGCTTAATGCGTCATTCTGTTTAGCGCTTGATCTTGTTCATTGAAATCCTCTATTTCAAATGATTTTTATGACTTCTGATTACCTCAGATCAGAACTCGGACTTCATTTTTATGACTTCTGATCATCTCATATCAGGACTCGTTCTTAAATGCTTTGACTTCTAAACACTTCAGTTTAGAACTCGTACTTCAACGTTTGCTAAACTGTTTGATGAATGAAAGGAGTGTTCAGACTTATATTGTTTCTATGGTGTTGATCCAAACCCTTAGTGATTTGATAATGACCCTCTCTTAAAACACTTAGTGAAAATTGTAAGTAAACAATATGTATTAGAGTTTCACTATCGCTGATAAGTACTATGTCTCTACAGTACCACTGATAGGAAACTCACACTCTTTAGATTAAGACATTCAGCGAACACTGTTCATCCAGTAGCTCTGAGCCTGTTCAGTCTCTGTGATGATCGCTGATAAGTTATATTTGCTTACTTATTATCCCTGAAGACAAGTCTAACGTCAACAAAGGTTGTTAAACCCTAAGGATCAATCAAGATAGAGAAGATGTGAATTTGTCATCTCATTGATCAAGAACACTGTATACAAGATGTGAGTTCAACACTTTCTCTCTCTAAGATATGAATGTGAATACAGAGAATGTTTCTAAGAGTCTCTCTAAACTAACCTACACAAAGGCTATTTATACAAAACACATTACATTGACTTTGACTTTGACCTTTCTATATTTAAACCTTGAAGACATATTGCACTAACAATCTCCCCCTTGGATTCAAGGTTTAAACAAATGCGATCAGCAAGCTTTAGCTTTCTTGAATCTTCGATCTTCATCAAAGCTTGTCAAAGTCAAAACGTCATCCAATCTTCAAACGGCAAATAACGAACTTCTTTCTTCGAGCAGGAGAATATGAATCTTCACACAAAGATTTTTAATACAATTAAGCACAAGTTCAAGAAAAAGAGATCACATAATGGATCAATCGATTTTCCTCAAACTCTTGAAGAATTCTCCCCATTTCCATTGACTGGAGAATTTCATTCTTCAGTGTCGATCTTCATAAACGCGCGAGTTCAAAAGAAAGAGATCACTGAAAAGATCAATCGATTTCTTAAAAACTCTTGAAAAATAAGAATCCCCCTATCATTTCTTGAAACGACGTCTTCTTTCTACAAATCTCCCCGTTGACATTAAAATGAATCTTTGATTTTAAACTTTCTTTGACATGAAATTGATGTAGACATTCTCCCCCTTTTTCGATGAATGTGAGCATCACGAGCATCGAAAATCTTCTCAATTTCAGTCACGAACAATCTCCATCTTCAAAAACATTTCTTCTCCTTGAAAAACACAAACAATCTCCCCATAAACGAAAGATCTTGCTCCCTTTAATGGCACAAATAATCTTCTTTCTTCTGTATAATCTTTGTCAGTTCTGATCATTGGGCCTTCAGTGAAAGATTTTATCATGTTTTCACCATTTTCTCTACTTTCAATAAAATCGATGAACGAGACTCTCCATAGTTCAAAATCAGATTCTTTGAACAACACTGGAAGCCGCTTCATGTTTGAGGAATTAAAAAAAATTATATAAAACTTTTTCTTGAAAAACTCCTAAAGTGTATGAAATACACTATAGAAAAAATTTCAGTATAATTTTTTTTAAAACAAGTCAGAAACTCGCAACTGTGAGAAGCGAAAAGTAAGAAACTCGCAAGCTAAGGTTGCGAAAAGTAGAGAAACTCGCAAGCAACAGTTGCGCAAAGTGGAGAAACTCGCAAGCAACGGTTGCGAAAAGTAGCCTTGGACACTGAAAGAAATCTGATAGATCACTTTTCGCAAGAGAAGCTTGCGAAAAGTTTCAGAAAGCGGGTCAGTGGGTTGCGAAAAGCTGAGAATTCGGGTCTAAGGCTTGTGAAAATCTGTAAAACTCCGGCCTTGAATGAACAACAATGCTCAAAACTATGAAGCTTGCGAAAAGCTTGATTATGGTTGCGAGAAGTCTGGATCTAGCGAGATTCGACTAAAAATGACTGAAATCACTTAAATCCTCAAAAACACTGAAATCAAACTATGCAGAATAGTTCGAAATATGGAATCGAACACCTCTTCTTCATATACAAACCTCTGAAAACCTCTGAATCACAAAAATTGAAGATCGAACAGTGAACTTTCACGAACCGAACAAAAAACTCAGAAAATCACAAAATTGATCTTGAAATCCTTCGAATTAGTTCTCTATCTTTGAAGAAGAAATGATCTACTACTGAAACCGAATCCAAAGAACCAAAATACAGAACAATTCGATCAAAAATCAGAAAATTTTGATCAAATTTCAAGAAAATGAGATTTAAACCTTGAACAAGCTTCAAAGACGGAGAAGAAAGATAATGAAGAAAAGAAAGCTCTTGAACTCAAATGCATAAAACTTTCCAAACAAAATTCAGATTTTGAGAAAGTTTTATTTTTGGAAAAAGAAAAGTTGGAGAAGGAAAGGGTCGAGTATGAAAAAGAAAGGAAAAGCTTTGAAGCGAAGAATGCGAAACTGTCAAAGAAAATTTCTGATCTTCAAAAGGATTTAGAAAAGTAAAGACAAGAGCTAGATAAGGAAAGTCATGAGCTAGAAAAGATGAAGAAAGCTGACTTTCAAGCTAAGTGCGATAAAGACGAATTTTCTAAAGAGAGAAAGATATTTCAGCAAGAAATACGAAAGCTGACAAAGAATTTGGTCGTGTTATCGACTGATATTATGAAAGAGAAGAGGGTTAATTGTGACATTCAGAAGAAGCTTGATTTGATGAACAAGGAACGAAATGACTTATCAAACAAAGAGAAGTCACTCAACAAATCCAAAAGCTATTCAGAAAGTCCGATTCGACCGTCTAATCTTTTCTATGATCATTCAGTGGATAATTCTTCTAAGTATCAATTTGCTGATCTTCCTTCATACAAGAAAGTCAACATGCAATGGAGAGTAAAAGGTACGACTCCTCAAAAAGATGTACCAAAATCGTCTGTTCCCAAAAAGAACACTAACCTAAAAGGTAAATCTTTTGCTAAACCTGATTCATTATATTCTGCAAATCATTTAATCAGGTTAGCACAAAAGAATTTTTGTTGTTCTTATTGTGGTACTAATGATTTTATTAAAAATGATAGTATTCAATATTGGTATGGTACTTATCATTTTCCTTCCTTTAGAGCTCCGCTTAACAAGCCAGGACCCAAGACACGTTGGGTACCAAAATCTATTTAATCTGTTTTTGCAGATTTAGAAGCAAAGCGTTGAACTCTCGGAAGAAGATTATTTGTGCCATTAAGGGGGAGTAAAGAGATGGTTTCTAAACACCTCAGTTTAGAACCCGAATTTCAAAGTTTTTGGTTTCTAAATACATCAATTTAGAACCCGTGCTTCAACGACAATGGCTTCTGAACAAATCAGTTCAGGACCCGTACTTCAAAGACTAAGACTTCTAAACAAACCAGTTTAGAACTCACACTTATCAGGTGATATCCTTAACTGTCATATCTTTTTGTTTCAAGGAACAAGTGGTGAAAGGTAACATTGCATTATGTTTTATCTCTACTGCTTTGAAAATTTGATCTTTACAAATTTAATTCAATGAGATGGACATTTTTTTTTCAACTTTCATTCAATGAATGAAATGTGTGTCAAGGGTGATTTTACAAGCGTTTTTGTATTATCTGAGTTAAATTTGTTTCATCATTCACTTCTGAAATAAATCGAAAGGTCAGCAAAACATGAAGGAAATTATGCCGAATGCTCAAAATTATGTAATTCTAGACTTATATAGAATATAATGCTCAAAAAGCCTTTTTGTCAGAATGATGGATGGAAACGAAAATATGGGAGAAGCACTATGTTTTAGAACCAAGTGATTGAGATGATCTAAGTTTTAAATATAAATCATTTAGTTTGAAAGTTTGTTGGAACCCAGATACACTTAATCAAGATTAACAGTCTATTAGTTGAGTTTAGAGTTTGATGCGGAAGCGTATTAAACTAACAGATATGTTTGATAGATATTAGAACGCACATATATAAAGAAAACAGTAAGGAATAAAAAGGATTTCTTGAACAGTTACTGTTTATTCAATATATAATAAGAACACGAATAACAGATTAAGAACTGTTGGTGTGTGTGAGAATATAACACTCAGATATTTGACAATAACGTTTGAGAGTATTAGTGATTCCTTGTGTAATCGTTCTTAGGAATATCTCAACATGAGACTTCCTTTTATACTATTCTTAGAAGACTATGAAGTAGGTCACTGTTCCTTTTACGGCATGAATAGTGAACTGAATGGTGTGAACAGTGGACTGGATGGTGTGAGCAGTTGTTTGAGCCATGCGCATTTAATGGAGCAGATGTACTATTGGTAAATGCATTAAATGGCGCAGACGTCTATTTTGTACCATGCCCTATTGAGTCCACTCAGAGCTTGACACGTGTTTTGACAGTACTTTTCCATGCAAGTTGATGAACGTATCCAGTAATATCTTCCAAGTCTTCATAGCAGACCACAGAGGCTCTGTAAGGCATTACAGAGGTTCTATGGTCTGACCTTCTGTGGAGCAGTCCACTTGTTTCCGAGTTGATCTTCTTCTTGCGCACTACAGAGGTTCTGTGATTACCTCTGTAGCTTCTGTGGCTTTCTGGACTTGATCTTCTGGAAGAAGTGGCAGAGCCTCTGTGAGAGGCTTTTCTATACTTAGCCTATTTTTCACTACTTCTAAGTATTTCTATGATTAGGAAAATCGAAGCTAACAATCTCCCCCTAAGTAGTGAAAAATAAAAAATTTGACTTTGAGTTTAGTTAGGCTAAGTTGGATAAGACAGAGGTTAAACAATACCTCGAAATTTCTTTCATTTAGAAATATGCCAGAGACATTTTACATTTGAGTACAATGAAAGATAAACTTTTAACTTTGTTTGCAGAGATTGGAGGTCTGAGAATCAGATTTTGGCATCTTTGAAATCATTGTAGCTTCTGTTGTCTTTTCCAACTTTTCTGATCTCTTTGTAGAATCTGATGCAGAGTTCTCTTAGGCGAATTGTTGCGTCAATCTCTCTTATGATAGTATCTGCAGCATCTTTATCCATTTTCTTTGAACCTCTGTATTTCATAAGGCTTGCTCTGAACTTGTTCAGAGTATTTGTTGCGTACTTTTGACAGTCCATGCATACAAATAGTTTATTTTCGCCTTGAGGGTTTGGAAATACTAACCCAAACCGTGGTTCTGTGATGATTGAGTTTGGTATGGCGTCTGGTGGGCAGCGATCCTCTGGTGGTCGTAGATCCAGATGTTTGAGACCGAGATCCTTTCCCAGCTGGAAATCTATCATGCTGTAGACCAGAAGCTTTTCCCTCATCGCTTTTCTCAATACTTGATAGGCTCTGGTGTTTGCCTCTGTGTTGTAGTTGTCCTTTGTCCATTGCAGAAGGTCAGGTAGATCGTATGGATTGATGTTTCTTAAGTCCGCATCAGCGAAGGTAGATTCTGAATTGTTCTCTCTTCTGACTCTGTAAAGATTGTACCTGACCCTTGGATAGGTTCTTGTGAAGGAGAATCTGCAGAAGATCACCTTTTTGATTTTGTGAATTGAGAAGACATCTGCTTTGGCTCTTGGCTTTGTTCTTGTGAAGATGTTCTCAAATTCTTCTCTGATCCTTGGATCTGTCACATGATCTATTGGATAGTTTGTCTGAAAGGATTGTTTGTAGAGGTATTTGTATACCACTTCTTCCATTTCTTCATGTGTTGGACCAGGTCGTGGAATTTGTCTTCTGAGACTCTCCATTTGTTGAACAACTTCTGCAGCTCTACCAGTTAAAGGAGTTTCTGGCAGAGGCTTCAATCCATGTGTCCAGTCAACTTCTTCGGGTTTTGGGGTTTGAAAGGCGTCAAACGCACTCTTCATCAGTTTCTCTGTTGGCTTTGACAATGTTTTCTTCTTCTTAGGCTCTTCTGTCAGTATCCCTTTGCCTTTATCTTTTGTTGTCGTGGCAGAACCTGTTGCTTCTGTGGGATTTGAGGTTTGCACTTCTTTAGGTTTGATGGAGGTTGCCTCTGTGGATTTTGACGATTGTGACTTAGAGGACTTTTGTGGCGATGGTTCTGTTGGCTTGACTTTCTCTGTAACCTCTGTTGGAGGTTGTTTGGTGACTTCTTCTGTGAGCTCAGTTTCTGTTGATGAAGTGTTGTCATTGAATCTTCTTGCCATTCTGAAAGCTAAAGTGAACCTGTGCCTTTCTTCTTCTCTCTTCACCATACGATCATTAATTGTTGTGTGCATCCTTTTCAGAATGTCAGAAGCAGAGGTCGTTGCTCTTTTCGGTTTGGTGGCAATCGACTTTCTTCTGGGTATGGTTTGGGGTGTTTCCACAGAGGTGGGTGTTTTCTCTGTGGTTGGTTCATCTGTTTCTTCCAAAATGATTACCTCAGGGGCGGTTGTTGCCTCTGAGGTTTGCTTATCTGCTTCTGTAGTGTTGGGTTCTTCAGAGGTTGAATCCACAGAGATGGGTGTATTCTCTGTGGTTCTTTGAGTTTGTTGTTGGGTTTGTTCTGGAGGTGCTTGACTCAGAGGTTCTGCGGCTATTGGTGGACCTGTAAGTCCTCTGCTTGCAGTTTTCTCTGTAGTTTTCTCCCCCTCAGGATGATCTGATGGACCAGGATGGTCATCATCATCAGAGTCATCCTGACCCTTGTCTGATGTACCCTCTGCTCTGCAGGAAGCATCGGGTTTCTTTGGCATTGTGGCTCCAGCAGCGATCAGTTTCGCGCAGACATCATCACAGAGGCCAAGAAGAGTTGCTAGCTCTGCCTCTGTTTTGAATCTCATCCTTCCTACACTTTCTCTGAAATCTTTGATGAAGTTAGCATTGGCAGTGGTGAAGGAAAGGATGACTTCTGTCACTTGATTAATCACGTTCTGCCCAAGCTCTGTCAGCTGTGCTCTTGTTATGTAGTCTTTGGGTTGCATCAGCATGGTATTTCGTATGGCTTCTTCTTGAACTTTTTGTAGGGCCTTCTGTAGATCTGCAGGAGTGATGCCCGTTGACACTGAAGTCTGTTTGTTCAATTGATCAAGGAATTCTTTGACCGAGTCCCTGAACGCAGAAGTTGCAGTTGTTTTGAATTGATGAGCGGCATAAGTGGCTGTTTCTTTGGCAGTGGTTGTTGCAGAAGACTTCATCTCTGAGATGGCGTTTTTCACCCCTGTGGACAGATCGTCCATTTTGGTGTTCAGATTCAAGAGAGCTGTAGATGTTGTCTCTGCAAAAGATTTGAAAGAGCTTTATAACTCTTTCATTGTTTGGTTCACAGAGGTGACAAGGGTTTGGAACTCATCCCTTGATACTTTTGTTCCTTGTGTAACCTCTGGAGGAACACATTCGTCTCCAGAGTGAATCCCTGTTCCTGGGACACCTTCGTTCACCCTTGTTTGTACGATGGGGGTGGAAGGATTTCCTTCTGATCCTCGAGAGGAAACCTGAGTTTCGTTCTCTACAGAAGTTCTATGAAGAACAGAGTCCAAATCCACTCCAGAGGTGGGTATTGGAATGTCCTTCTGTTGACTAGGAGACTTGTCTAGAGTCTCTTCGTCTCTATGCTCACCACTTCTCTCTGAAAGAAGGTTTGGCCTTAATGTGTGCGTGACAGAGGAAACGAATTCCTCTGTAGGGTGTTCTTGTGTGATCTGGGGCGATTGATCACGAACATTAGGTGAGTCTCTTTGAGGAGACTCCCTAGGAATGGATTCCCCGGTTTCTGTGGGAACAGAGGTTGAAAGAGTAACCTCTGGCTGGATGGGTTGGGTGAGGTTCGAGCTGTGCTGCTCTTTTTCAATGACACCTTCTGCAGCTAGACCTGCGGTGTCAGAAATGTGGGTTGCACTGGGAGGGGGTGATTGATGTGTGCCTTCTTCAACTTCGGCATCTTTTCTTGTTTCTTCTTCTGGTTCTGTGGAAGTTCCTTTCTCTGTGCTCAAGGAGTCATACATGTGATGAGATCCGTATAATCTCATGACATGAGGATGATAGAGACCTTTTCGTATCCAGATAGCCTCTTCTTCATCTGAATCTACCTCTGAGATTTCTATCCCTGTTTCTGTGGTTTCTTCTACAGTCGTTGCCTCTGTAACTTCAGTTGTATTCCACTCAGCTTCGGTTTGTTCTGTATCTTCTGAAGCTTGGTTTGGACTTCTTCTGTGAACGTCCAATCCTTGAATGAAAGGGTTTTGTAAAATCACAGGGGTTTCGGCTGGTTGATTTCTGGGTGTTGTGTCATCTTCTTGTAGATGAGTGTCAATACCAGAAATGAAGAAATCATGTTCTTCTGGAGAGTGGTGGTCGAGAGGTTGTGCCGTCCACCCTGCTGTATTAAGGGTGTTTGCAATTTCGGGGTTCTGTTGGAAATCATTCAGGTCTCCCTGGTGAGCAAATCTATCTGGAGATTGATAGGGTGATTGATATCCTTCTTCTGTCATTCCTATTTCTGCATCTTCTTCTTCTGCAGTTTCACCCTCTATGATTGCCTCTTCTGCAATGGTAACCAATTTTTTAAATGATTTACCATGCTTCTTTTTGGTTTTCCTCCTTTTTGGTTTTGGTGCCCCTTCCTCTGTTGATTTGGATCTTTTCTTTTTCTGTTTTGTGAAAAGGGGAGGAGCAGAGGAGCCAATCTCTGTGGCATGGGGAGGTGAAGGTCTATCTTCTGCAGTGCTAGTTGATGTGCCATCTGCGGTTTTTCTCTTCTTAGCTTTTGGAGTAGAAGCAGAGGTCTTTGCTGAAGATTTCTTTCCCATTATTTCTGCGCGTTTGACTATGAAGCTGAGTTGAATAGCCATGTGTTTTGCTAACTTGTGATCCTTTTCTGCTTGAGTGGAAAGAGGTTTTGCTATCGTTGTTCCTAGGGGGACACCTAAACGCGGGGGTGTCATAGGACTCGGTTTTGGAGTTCTATGATCGCGTATATACTCTTTCTTAAGGGATATGTTCGATGCGTAGCGCAGAAGTTTCTTTGACAGAGGTCTGCAGTGTGAGTAGCCATCAGCGTGATCAGTGGGGGTATTTTTGTTCATCGGGAACTGTTTGGGAGTTGGCCCTTCCATTGGCCAATTTTGGATTAGCAGCAGAGGTTCGAACAGTACTCCCAATATTCTTTGGAATTGCAGAGGTGGTAGAAAGTTGGGATCGTTCTCTTTGACCCTTTTTGAGTTGTTCTTTCTGTCGATGGTGTTTATGATCTATTGCATCATTATGGTCGCATAATCTAGTGGAAGATCATAGTAAACCCCATACATGATGCTCAAGATTTGATGTGAGCTCTGGTCAATACTCCCTATCTTTCCTGTCAGGCATCTGTTGAGAATAGAGAACAAGGTGTTCCACAGAGGTGGTAATCGGCCTCTGCGGAAGTCATTTCTCTTCCGTAGTTGGGTGTTGTACCCAAGCATTTCCACGAATCGACAGAGCTCTTCGTCTGTTGGTTGCTCTGCATAACTTTTCAAACCCAGAAGACCCCTTGTTGGTAGGTTGAATTCAAGTGAGAACATTGTTCTGTTGAACTTGATTTCAAGATGCTCAGATTTATCAGGTCTTGAAATGTATCCTTTGATAAGAGAATCGTCTTTATCAAATCTGCAGCTTTGCCAAAATTGGTTCAAATAACGGACTGGAATTTTGTTAGGGGTTCTTGATAGTAGAGGGAAGAGGACATGGTTTTCCATGATGTTCAGAAGTATGGCATGGGCTTCGCCGAAAGTAGTGGGTGAGGGGACCAAATAGCAGTTGTTGGATTTGATGGGAAGATTGGCTTCGAAATGATCCTTAGCTATGAAGTTTTGCAGGTGAGTCGTCGGAGCAAAGTCTGCGGAGTCCCCGGAATCTTGTTGTTCAATATCTCTTGCAAGGCTGGGGTTTTCAGAATGTTCTGAATGAGCAGGGGAGTTTTCCGTTGAGTTCGCCGGAGAGAGTTCAGAGGATGAAGCTCGAGAAGATGAAGCCATTTGCAAGTGTTTTGAAGGGTTTCGCCGGAGAAGAAGATGAGAGTTTGTAAAAGGTTTTATGTCAGGGTAAAACTTGTTTTTATAGGATGGTAAAACGGTAGAATTCGAAAGAATAAAATTTATGGTAATGGATTAAAGTTTGGAATCCGCACTCGAGTTTGAGCGGCGGGTTCAACTTTCCAAATAAAAACGTTCCATGTACGCCCAATGAAAATGGGACACGTAGGCCTTGTCAGAATATGACAGGACGTCGTGCGCGGCCCATTAATGCTAGGCGCGTGAGGTTGATTTTAGCCATATGAGTTTCACTCGCAGTAAAAGTAACCGTTATTACTACAGAGATGCCCAAGTAATCAGATTGGCAGAGCTTCTGTAGTTTACAGAGGCTCTGTGATCTTGAAAATCTTTGATGTTTATCCCTTTTTCATATATCTCATTGTTATCATGACTTCTGTGAGGTTCTTCTTTAACCAAAACATTTGTAAAGGCATTGGAGAGGATAAAATCGGATTTTTGTGAAGAAATTTGCTTCGCAGAGGTTTTGTGGCTCTGTTGGAACTTGCAGAAGTTCTGTGAGGTCCAGCAGAAGCTCTATGAGAGAAAAAATCTCATAACAAAAATTTTATTAGTATTTTTGATCATCCAATTTTTGATTTGGTTTAAGAGATGTTTTTCGGACATATTTGAAAGTTTGTGTCCGAGAAAACTGTTTTAAAAAAGGGTTTGTTCGAGAAGGTCATGGTCTGCGTTTTCGGTTTTCGAGATAACATTCCAAAAGATCGACAGAAGGTTAATTTGTGATCACAGAGCATATTTCCTGCAGAAGCTCTGTTGAGCTCAGCAGAAGCTCTATGACCTTAAATTTCTCCTAATTCGAATCTTGTGAAATTTTTTGAGCTTTTGATTTTTGAAATGTTATTCACAGTATATTTAGGACATATTTGACAATTCTTGTCCTAGAAAATTGTTTTCCAAAAACCTTTTGTGCGAGAGGCATACCTTTTGGTTCTTCTTTTCTCGGCAGTGATATCTGACTTCTGTCGATATGGAGTCATCGACATTTTTCTTTGGCTTTCCTTTGAAAGTTTTATCTCTTTAGATCATTTCAGGGTTCCCTTCTGCTCCCCCTTGATCTAATCACCTCTGTAGATCAAGTAATTTCCTTTTGCTCCCCCTTGATCTGATCACTTCTGTAGATCAAGAATTTTCCTTTTGCTCCCCCTTGATCTATGCTTGGATCAGAATATGATAAGTTTTGCATAGTACATAGGTCAAGTCTATCAGAGGTTCTGTGAAGGTTGTCAGAGGTTCTGAGCAGACCTTACAGAAGTTCTGTAGTTTCAAGAACTATTGAAGATTTTAAGAATTTACATATAGAAGTAGAATCTTTCAAGACAATAATTTAAGCAATGTATTTACTTATTATTTACAGAAGATAAGACTATACTTACTGAGGATTTTCACACCATGTTAATCATTCCTATCTTACCCACCAAGAAGTTGAATCTTTTCTCGTCTAGTGCTTTGGTGAATAAGTCAGCGAGTTGATATTCTGTGGGCACAAAATGCATTTCGATTGTACCGTATTCAACATGATGTTTCAAGAAGTGATACCTTATATCGATATGCTTGGTTTTTGAGTGTTGCACAGGGTTGGCAGAGATAGCAATAGCACTTTTGGAATCGCAGAAGATGGGTATTTTGAACAGGATGTGGCCGTAGTCTTTTAGCTGAGTCTTCATCCATAGAACCTGAGAACAACAGCTAGCGGCAGCAACGTATTCAGCTTCTGCAGTGGATGTGGAAACACAATTCTGCTTCTTGGAGGTCCAACTGACTAGTTTACCACCTAGGAATTGACAACTCCCAGAGGTACTTTTTCTGTCGAGCATGCATCCTCCATAGTCTGAATCTGTATAAGCTTTAAGACCAAAACCAGAGTTCTGTGGATACCAGAGACCAAGATTTTTGGTCCCTTTTAGGTATCTAAAGATTCTCTTTACGGCATCATAATGTGATTTCTTTGGATTAGCTTGATAGCGTGCACAGAGACATGTGGCATGCATAATGTCAGGTCTGCTTGCTGTTAAGTATAACAGAGATCCAATCATGCCTCTGTAGAGAGTGCATTCTACAGAGATGCCATTTGAATCTAAGAATAACTTGTTTCCAGTGGCCATTGGAGTTTTCATTGCAGAGGCATCAGAGAAGCTATACTTGGAAAGAATGTCAGAGACATATTTAGATTGATTTAAAAAAATTCCCTCTGATGATTGTTTGACTTGGAGTCCGAGGAAGAAAGTTAATTCTCCCATCATACTCATTTCAAACTCACTCTGCATGAGTTTTTCAAATCTTTTACACTCTTCTGAATTAGTAGACCCAAAAATTATGTCATCTACGTATATTTGTACAAGCATTATCTCACTACTTTTGCGTTTATAGAATAAGGTAGTATCTGTTGTACCTCTGTTGTAACCATTGACTAGAAGAAAGGTAGAAAGTCGTTCATACCATGCTCGTGGAGCCTGTTTCAGTCCATATATAGCTTTTTCAAGGTAGTATACATGCCTTGGAAACTTTGAGCTTTCAAATCCTGGTGGCTGATTAACGTAGACCTCTTCTTGGATTTCACCGTTGAGAAAAGCTGATTTTACGTCCATCTGATAGACTTTAAAACCTCTGTGGGCTGCGAAGGCTAAGAATATTCTTATTGCTTCGAGCCGTGCGACAGGGGCAAAAGTTTCATCGTAGTCTATGCCTTCTTCTTGTCTATATCCCTTTGCTACTAATCTTGCTTTGTTTCTGATGACCACTCCATCTTCATCCTTCTTGTTTCTGTAGACCCATTTAGTCCCAATGGCCTGTTTTCCTCTTGGCAGAGGTACTAGAGTCCATACTCTGTTACGCTCAAATTGCAAAAGTTCTTCTTGCATGGCGTCTACCCAGTTTGGGTCATCTAGGGCTTCAGAAATCTTCTTTGGTTCTATCACACTAATAAAATTTGTAAAGAAACAAAAGTTAGCAGTGGCAGACCTTGTTTTTACTGCGTCAGAAGGTTCTCCGATTATTTGGCTTGGAGGATGGCTTTTTGTCCATTGAGTTGTGCGTGGAAGATGATCATCAATGTCATTCAGACTTTCTTCTTGTGTTTCTTCTTATGTAGCCTCTGTTGTTCTTCGTGCCTTGGTAGTTGATTCTACCGTTTGTGGAATGATTGGTATGAGTGGTGGTGGAGTTTGTTCCTCTGAGGACGTATAGTCTTGGTCCTCGATTTCCTCTGTAATTGGTTCTTCTGTGGTTTGTGCAGCTTCTGTGGTCGTTTTCCTTGATGTTTCATCTTCTGCACATTCTTTTGCTTCGGCAATTGCATCTGTAGTATTTACAGAAGAAGATGAAGCATTGTTAGGACCAGTTAGAGACAAACCTGTAGGATTTTGTCCAACAGAGGATGGTTCTTCAGAAACCCTAATTGTTCCAACAGAAGGATCAATGTTTTCGTGGAGCATCTCTAAAAATAGAAGATCCAAGTCTTCTTTTGCTTGTGAGATGACAGAGGATTTCCCTTTAATTCCGAGTTCTGAACTGATTTGTTCAGAAGTCATTTGGAATGAATCATCAAAAGAAACATTGATGCTTTCTACAATCTTGTGAGACTTTGTAAGGAATGTTCTGTAGGCTTTGGAAGTGGCAGAGTATGCAATGAATTTGCCTTCATCTGCTTTTACATCAAACTTTCCTCTTGCATCTCTGTCGTTTAAGACGAAGCATTTGCATCCGAATACATGAAAAAATTTGATGTTTGGCCGCCGTTTGTTAAGCAATTCGTAAGGCGTCTTGAGGTGTCTTTTCACAATGGTTGATCGATTTTGAGTATAACACGCAGTAGAAATTGCTTCTGCCCAAAAGTTCATTGATAATCCGCATGCTGACATCATAGTTCTTGCGGCTTCCACAAGTGTTCGATTTTTTCTTTCGACAACACCGTTCTGTTGTGGAGTGCGAGCTGCAGAAAAGTTCTGTGATATTCCTTCTGTTGAAAGATAGGCTTCAATGACAGAGTTTTTAAATTCTGTGCCATTGTCACTTCTTAACTTCTGTATTCTGCAATTATAAAGAACTTGGATTCTTTTCATTAGATTTATCAATATATTTGGAACATCTGATTTCTTTCTAACGAATTCAACCCATGTGAAACGCGAATACTCATCAATTAGGACAAGTATGTATTTCTTGCCACCTAGGCTCTGTATGGCAATGGGACCGCAGAGGTCGACATGAAGCATGTACAGAGGTCTAGTGCAAGATACATCTGTTTTGCATTTGTGGGAAGCTCTTTTGAGTTTTCCCATCTCACAGGCAGAACATAAATGATCCTTATTGAATTTAACATTTGGCAAACCTTTAACTAGATCAAGTTTGACCAGTTTTTCCAATGTGTGAAAATTTAAGTGACAGAACCTGTTGTGCCATAACCAGGCTTCTTCACTTTTGCAGGCAACAAGGCAAACTTTGTCTTTGTTCTTTGAGTTGAAGTTCATTAGATATAGATCACCTATTCTTTCAGCTCGCAGAAGTTCCATACTTGTTTCTTCACTTTGTAGAGAGCAGAAAGTTCTTTTGAACAACACATTGAATCCTGTATCACATAGTTGACTTACACTGAGTAGGTTGTGCTTAAGGCCATCCACATATGCAACTTTGTATACAGAAACGTCTTCTTTCCTTATGACTCCATAGCCTTTTATGTGTCCTTTCTTGTTGTCTCCAAAAGTCACAGATCCACCATCTTGTGTTTCTTTGTACGTGGATAGTGCACTTCTGTCACCAGTCATGTGCCTTGAGCATCCGGAGTCTAGATACCAGATTGGCACATACTTCTTCTGCAGGACAATCACAGAGATTTAGGTACCCATATCCATATGGGTCCAATATTGTTAGAGTTTTTCAAGTTTGCCTTGGCATTCTTGAAATACATTTTGTTTTCTGCAGAAGAGTCAGATTGTTTCTTTGTGGGATTTGACTTTTGAATTGTCGTAGAGAGTAAACAGACTTGACTTGAAAAATGATTATTAAGTTTAGACATAAGATCAAAGCAATGACAGTATTGAATATGAGATGTAATTTGCTTGAACTTTTCATTGAATTTTTTAAACTCAGCCACAGAGGCATTACATTCTTTCTTTACATTAGATTTCCTATTACTAGAAGATCTATGAATACTCGAATGTTGTTTGCAAAAGCTCTGTTTAGGACCTGCCTTCTGTGGGTTGCTTCTGTGGTGAATTTCTTTCATCACTGTCACAGAAGAAAAAGATTTATTAACCTTGGGTTTTGAAAATCTAGAATTTATAGGATCAATAGAGGTCTTCTGTAACATTTTAAGCTCAGCAGAGGTTTTGATATGTAGATTCATTTTTAGAAAATCTTGGCAGATTGGAATCTCTGTGAGTTTCTCTTTTGGAGAAATAGTTCTGTGAGGAACTTCAGAGGAGAATTTGACATCCTCTGTGTCACAGTGAATTATACCTCATTTGAAATCAGTCTCTGAGTTGTCAGAGGATGAATCGTCCTCGTATACAGAGGTTGAGTCAATTCTTTCAATAGAGGCTGGATTTTCTGAGCATGTATCGTACGAGCTTTCTTCCTCTGTAGAATAGTTTTCATAGATTGCAGAGGTTTCTAATAAGATTTCTTCAGTGAGAGTTTTATCTATAGAAGATGTACAGAAATTTTCTAAAACGCTTGATTTCCATATTTCCAAAATTTCTTTTTCAATTAAATTTTTAAAGTTTTCTTCCGAAAGAATGGGTTTAAATTCAGGAGCTTCTGCTGATAATTTCTTTTCAATGTTTATCAAACAGACAAAAGCAACCTGTGTTTGGGTCTCTGGTTTACCAAACTTGAAGATACCAATCTGATCTTGTGTTTTCAGATATTTCTTTGGTTTGATACCTCTATTGACAGAGGTTGAAGATGATGAGTCTCTGTTTTCAAACCACACGTTAATCATCTTCTTATGTTTCTTCAAGTAAGGATCCACAGAGATTTTCGCCCTTTTGCTTACAGAGATTAGATTTGGAAAATCTGGTTTGTTCGTTTTTCCAATTACAAATAAAGAGGACAGAGGTTTATTTCTTTTGCCTTCAACACCTAGGGTGATATCATCATACCCTATACCTCGTCTTCCTATTTGTGAGTTTACTTTTTCATAAACTTTCTGTGCATCTTTATAGTTTTTAATCAAAACTTCTCTTCTGAGTAAATCTTGCCATAATACCTCTCTTTCTCTTTGAAAGTATTCTTTAAGAGCTCTTATGTCAGTAGTTTCGCTCCTTGAAACTGAAAGTTCTTTTGCTTTATCTTTTAACGTATTGGTTAATTCAGAAATTTGGTTTTTTAAAGGATCTAGAGTTTTGTTCCAATTCTTTTCTATTCTCTCTTTTTCCTCAAAAATCTTTGCTTTTTCTTGAGTGAGAAGCCGTACTTCTCTTTCATTGAAGGTGAGTCTTTTCTGAATACGTTTGATTTATCTCTTTCAGTTCAATTAATTCAATGTTAATTCTAAGTGTATTATCATCTACAGAGGTAATACAAGAGTTGGAATTTGAAGTAGATACCTCAGAGTCAGTGCAGGAGTCGACTTCTGCCATGCCACAGAAGAGGGCATTGGCGGTATGTTCATCGTAAGAAGTAGAGTCTGACTGGAAGTCTTCTGTGTTTTCCTCAGAATGTCCTTTTGCCATTAAGGATTTTTGAGCATAATACTCGGCTTTCTTTTTGTAGAAAGCAGAGTCCCTCTGTGGGCGATTTGATCTGCTTCTGCATTCATTCGCAAAATGGTCGGGTTTGCCGCAGTTAAAACACCCTTGAGGAGTGTTTCCTGTTCGATCATTGGACTTCTGTAGGTCTCCACCTTTCTCTGATCTACATTCATTTGCATAGTGACCAGGTTTGCCGCATTTGTAGCATTCTTGCTGTATGTGGCTTACCGAGTCATCTGACCTCTGTCGGTCATTTCCTCTGTAATGTCTTTCGCTTGACCTCTGTCGGCCACTCGATTCTTCTTCTCTTCTGTCATCTCTTCTGTTTTCTCTATCATATCTTTCATTTCCGGAACCTCTTCTGTTTCCTCTGAACTCTTTTGTCAATAGAGCTAAAGATTTAGCTAGTGACGCAAGAGTTATTTCTTTTTCTGCTTGTTCTTCTTCTTCACTGTCTATTCTCATCATCTTCTTCTTCTCCTTCTTCTTCTCCTCTGTGGCTTTTTCATTTCTTGGTCTCTGTGCATCTTCTTTAGTTTTACTAACCAATGCATATGGTACAATGGTTAGTGTTTTAGCCTGTGCTATCTGAGGTTCTTGTGCGGCTAATGTTCCGTAAAGATCAGAGAGAGTCCAGGTGTCTAGATCCTGATTTGTCTGTAGGGACATAGACAGCTGGAGCCATTCTTCATTTAGACTTTTTAAAAACATGACATTGTTTTCTTCAGAAGTTCTGTCAATGCCTGATTTTCTGCACTTGTTGATTAGAGAGTTGAATCTGTCGTATGTTGTTTGCAGAGATTCTGTTGAAGAGGCTCTGAATGCATGATATTCATTGATGTACTGTGCTCTTCGGTTTTTTTGTGTTTTAGCACCTCCTTCCAACTGTCTTTCCAGTTCTTTCCACAGATCATGCGCTGTTTCACATGAATCCAAGGATTGAAAGAGTTCGTTGGGTATTGCCATAATCAATGTCCTCTTGGTTTTCTGAGCAACTTCATCTTCTGCTTTATCTTCGGTTGACCACTCCCCTTTTGGCTTTGGTTTTTGATGTTCGGGGATTTCGGCAGATTCAGCAGTAGCAGGTATACGAGGTACTACTGTTATGGGAATAGGAGGAGGATTGTATAGATATTGTACTTGATTTTTTTCAGTGCCCTCGAAAAAATGGACCATTCTTATTTTCCACTGAGGATACTCATCTCGAAGGAGACTAGGAGGTTTAGTGAGAGAACCAGTAGTAAAGAAATTATTTGTATTTGTCATTTTTTGAAGATTTTAGAAAGAAGGTATGACTAAAGAGTTACTTCGATGAACTTGAAGATTTTCTGAGTTTAAGCCGTTTCCAGACACAATAATATCTATCACGAATCTTGATAAGTGGATCACTTGATATTGAAAATCAAGGATGGCTCTGATACCAATTGTTGGAACCCAGATACACTTAATCAAGATTAACAGTCTATTAGTTGAGTTTAGAGTTTGATGCGGAAGCGTATTAAACTAACAGATATGTTTGATAGATATTAGAACACACATATATAAAGAAAACAGTAAGGAATAAAAAGGATTTCTTGAACAGTTACTGTTTATTCAATATATAATAAGAACACGAAGAACAGATTAAGAACTGTTGGTGTGTGTGAGAATATAACACTCAGATATTTGACAATAACGTTTGAGAGTATTAGTGATTCCTTGTGTAATCGTTCTTAGGAAGATCTCAACATGAGACTTCCTTTTATACTATTCTTAGAAGACTATGAAGTAGGTCACTGTTCCTTTTACGGCATGAATAGTGAACTGAATGGTGTGAACAGTGGACTGGATGGTGTGAGCAGTTGTTTGAGCCATGCGCATTTAATGGAGCAGATGTACTATTGGTAAATGCATTAAATGGCGCAGACGTCTATTTTGTACCATGCCCTATTGAGTCCACTCAGAGCTTGACACGTGTTTTGACAGTACTTTTCCATGCAAGTTGATGAACGTATCCAGTAATATCTTCCAAGTCTTCATAGCAGACCACAGAGGCTCTGTAAGGCATTACAGAGGTTCTATGGTCTGACCTTCTGTGGAGCAGTCCACTTGTTTCCGAGTTGATCTTCTTCTTGCGCACTACAGAGGTTCTGTGATTACCTCTGTAGCTTCTGTGGCTTTCTGGACTTGATCTTCTGGAAGAAGTGGTAGAGCCTCTGTGAGAGGCTTTTCTATACTTAGCCTATTTTTCACTACTTCTAAGTATTTCTATGATTAGGAAAATTGAAGCTAACAAAGTTTGTGTCTGTGGCCTATCTGGTTTGGTAGATTAAGTCCTAAGGGGTGCTTGACACCTAGTCCCTAAGGCCAACTGGTCTGGGATTGGCTGACCCAAATCCTTCTATAGAACCAGATAGAAAGCCATGTTCTACTAGTACAAATGGGTTTAAGATATATCGATGTGGCCTTTCTGGTTTGGGAAAGTAAGTTCTAAGGGGTGCTCGACACCTAGCACCTTAGGCCAACTGGTCTGGGATCCGCTGACCCAAATCCTGCTATAGAACCAGATAGAAAGCCATGTTTAACGGTGTATCTTATTCTTACTAAACTTTTTGATTAAAAGATGCCAATGTGCACAAAAGTAAAAGATGCCAATGAGCACAATATCAAAAGATGCCAATGTGCACAAAATCAAAAGATGCCAATGAGCACACATCTCTTGAAACTTGGGGAAAATACAAAGTCGCGAGAATCCTGTAAATTTGTGAAAATCTTGATTTTGGGCAAATAGTGTGAGTAGAGCAGAGTATTCTGATGTGTTTTAGAATTGCATATGCTTGTTGCTAATCATATTTCGCATGCTAGCACACCAAATAGATTTTATAAAGGAGTTGAAACTGAACTTTTGTAAATTGATATGCAATGATGTCTTGTTTTTGAATCCAAACGCATGCATTTGATTTCACTTGATGGAAATATCTGTTACATTTCATTAAGTTGAATTTCTTTTGTTTGGTGTTCAAATGATTAATTGGTAGTAGTTATAAAATGTAGTTCAATGAATTAATTTTTTTTTCCTTGTACAAATTTGTTAAAATGTGCGCTAATGAAATTTTATGCAAATTTTCAGGGGGAGAAAATCAATTTGCTCTACAATTCTTATTTTTAGGGGGAGCAAGATCTTTCGTTTATGGGGAGATTGTTTGTGTTTTTCAAGGGGAAGAAATGTTTTTGAAGAGGGAGATTGTTCGTGACTGAAATTGAGAAGATTTTCGATGCTCGTGATGCTCACTTTCATCGAAAAAGGGGGAGAATGTCTACATCAATTTCATGTCAAAGAAAGTTTAAAACCAAAGATTCGTTTTAATGTCAACGGGAGATTTGTAGAAAGAAGACGTCGTTTCAAGAAATGATAGGGGGAGTCTTATTCTTCAAGAGTTTTTAAGAAATCGATTGATCCTTTCAGTGATCTCTTTCTTTTGAACTCGCGCGTTTATGAAGATCGACACTGAAGAATGAAATTCTCAAGTCAATGGAAATGGGGAGAATTCTTCAAGAGTTTGAGGAAAATCGATTGATCCATTCTGTGATCTCTTTTTCTTGAACATGTGCTTAATTGTATTAAAAAGCTTTGTGTGAAGATTCATATTCTCCTTCTCGAAGAAAGAAGTTCGTTATTTGCCGTTTGAAGATTGGATGACGTTTTGACTTTGACAAGCTTTGATGAAGACCGAAGATTCAAGAAAGCTAAAGCTTGCTGATCGCATTTGTTTAAACCTTGAATCCAAGGGGGAGATTGTTAGTGCAATATGTCTTCAAGGTTTAAATATAGAAAAGTCAAAGTCAATGTAATGTGTTTTGTATAAATAGCCTTTGTGTAGGTTAGTTTAGAGAGACTCTAAGAAACATTCTCTGTATTCACATTCATATCTTAGAGAGAGAAAGTGCTGAACTCATATCTTGTATACAGTGTTCTTGATCAATGAGATGACAAATTCACATCTTCTCTATCTTGATTGATCCTTAGGGTTTAACAAAGGTTCTACGCTAAAGTCGAAGATCAAGCCCAAGAACCAGCGACAAGTCTACTAATGAACTGATGCGGATATCAGCGAAGCAAGACCTGTCCATTCAACGTGAAGTATCAAGTAGAAGACTTCAGCATGCAGTATATAAGAAGAACCCTACTTCATAATTGAAGTGCTCGGCCATCTTCTTCTTTCTATCTTAGTGTTAGAATATTATTCGTAATATTCTTATCTCCTTTCTATCTTATTTCTAGTGGAAGAAACTTAGTGTTCTTAACTTGTTTAGATTAGGTTAATCCTTAATCTTGTTCCGCAACAAGTTGTAAATTGTTTTAATATTTATCAATAAACAATTTAGAAAGTAAAAATCCGTGTGTTTGTATTCAACCCCCCTTCTACAAACTTGTATAACCCTTCGGGACCAACAATTGGTATCAGAGCAGATTTGTTTAATCTCTTAAACAAGATCTTATCTATACTAATCTTCTCTTCCTTGCTATTTCTTAAAATGGCTACCAACACAAACACTAACTATATTGACAATGGTTCTCTTGCAAAACCCCCTAGATTCTCCAGAGATAACTTTAATCTGTGGAAAAATACGATGATTCTCTTCTTAGAAGGTGTAGACCCTACTATGCCTTATTATCTTGAAAACGACCCATATATTCCTGTTAGAATTTATCCTGAAGTTCCAGCTGCTGAGAATAGAGCTGTTATTCCAGAAAGGTTGGTTCCCAAGGAAATTCATATGTGGACTGATGAAGATAAGAAGAAAGTGGCTATTGACACTAAAGCCAGATCCATTCTTTCCATGGCTCTTCCTGACGAAGTCTACCATTCCGTCATGAACCTGAAAACCTCCAAAGCAATGTGGGACACAATATGTGTTCAATATGAAGGTACGTCTGAAGTCCAGGGCTCGCGTAAGATCAACCTGGTAAGACAGTACGAAAGCTTCATTTGTGGTAAGAATGAATATCTCTCTAAAGTACATCAACGTTTTAACTTCTTAATAATAGATCTGAAAACCGTTGGTAAGGAATATTCTAACTTTGAACTTCTGACTAAGTTCTTAGAATGTCTACCTGAAAGCTGGGACAGTTATTCAATGTGTCTCAAGCTATCAAAGGAGCTAAAATCCATGATTCTATCTACCTTATATGGCACGATGCTTAATCATGAGCAATCGAGTCATCTTAAGAAGAATCTTGTAAAAGATTCCAAAAGAACCCATGTTGCTTTAATCTCAGAGTCACCTACCACTCAGCGATCTACTATCACTATCACTGAGTTGGAGACTAACTCTGAATGTTCATCAGATCCTGACTCTTCAGATGTTGATGAATCTATGGCTCTCCTTTCTAATAAATTCAGGAGATTCGCCAATAAGAAAAATTTCAGAAAGAACAAACCACTTGCTATTACTGACAAGCCAAGATCATCAACTCCTGTTGATAAGGTTACTGCTACTTGCTATAACTGTGAAAAGATAAGACATTTTTCTAGCGAGTGCAGGTCAAAGAAAGTCTCTAGACCCTCAACTTTTTGTAAGAAAAACCTTATTCCCAGGACTATAGATGAAAAATACAAAAAGCTGAAAGAAAGGTATTCAAAGCTGAAAACCTTTAAGAAGAAAGGCAAAGGCCTGATGGCTGATGATGATGAAGCCAATCTCTGTCTCATGGCCAAACTTGAAGATGAGGAAGAAAAGTCTGACATTCCCTCAACTTCAACCTCTGCTACTAAGGTATCACCTTCCTTCTTTACCAATATTTTAAGTATGGATGAAGCTTATGGTCTTCGAAAGATCGATCTCCTGACCAGAAGTTTATATGAAGCCATGAATGGAAAAACTGTTGTTGAAAATCAAAATATTGATCTTGCTGAACAACTTAAAAACTGTCACCTTCAAATATAAAAGCCTTCTAAATTTGAAGAAGACTTTAAAGATCAAGTTCATATAAATCAACTAGTCAAAATCGAACGAGAAGAAGCTATCGCTGCATTAAAAGCTGAAAAAGCTACTGTTGATGGATGGTATAAATCCTCAACAACGATCACTGAGATAATTAAGTCTCAAATTCCTCTGAGTGACAAACGTGGTCTTGGTTACAAAGCTAACGCTGAAGAACCAACCACTGACCATTCCATGCTTAAATTCGGAATGTTTGTCTCCTATATCCCTGACACTTCATCTTCTCAGTGATCCTCTTCAAAACCTCCTATTCCTGAGAAAATCTCTACCTCAACTTCTAATGGTAAAGGGAAAATTGTTTATCCAAAACCTCCGATGGGTACCTTTGTACCAAAGCTGAATGCTTCTAAAGCTTCAGTGACTCATCCCTTTACTTCAAGGAATAAGATCCCTGGATTTATTCAACGTGGATTCATTCAGAGATCTACTCCTAGAATAAAAGTGGATACTATTGGTAAGAAATCTAAAGAACTGATAGTTCCTCTCATTTCCAATGCCAAAGGTATACTTTGTGCTAGCCCTGCTCATTTAAAACTAACGGCTAAGCATGCAAATGGTCCTAAGACTACTTTTAGTTATAAGAAATGTTATCACTGTGGACTTACAAATCATATTGCTAGTAAGTGCCCTACAGCCACCAAAGCTGAAAAGATAGCTAAGGTGAAGATCAATGCCCCCAAGGCAAAGAAGACCACTGGGGTTAAGAAATTAACCAAAGTGAAGACTGAATACAAAGCTGAGTCTTAAAATGCTGCGAAGACTGCTGAACCTTCCATTCCATCCACCTCCACTGACAAGTGTGTACACATGATGAAATGGGTGCCCAAGTCAAACTAATCTTCCTTTGAAATGCAGGTTAAGAAGGGTATCTGGTATCACGATAGCGGATGCTCTAGACACATGACTGGTAAAAACAACCTGCTCACTGAGTATAAGGAAGTGAAGGGTCACTCTGTGACTTTCGGTGGAAATGGAAAAGGACACACCCGAGGGTTTGGTGTACTCTCTAATGGTACAAAAACCTTCAGAAGAGTCGCATATGTTGAAGGGCTGAACCATAATCTTCTAAGCATCAAGCAGGTTTGTGACATGGATAACAAAGTAATCTTTACTAAGGAATCCTGCTTTGTCGCTGACAAAAAGGAGAAGATAGCTCTCAGCGGTTATCGTTTGGAAAATGTTTACGTTATAAACATGGACTCAACTACCACTGAGAACTCCTGTTTCTTCTCAAAAGACTCATCTGACGGCAACTGGTTATGGCATAAGAGGCTCTCCCATCTCAACTTCAAGACACTAAATACTCTTTCTTCTAAAGAGTTAGTCACTGGTCTACCTCAACACTCATACGCCAAGGAGTCCTTACGTTCAGCGTGTGAGAAAGGCAAGCAGACCAAAGCAAGCTTCAAGTCAAAGAAAGTCTCCTCAATGTCATCTCCTCTACAACTTCTCCATATGGATTTGTTTGGCCCTGTTAACAAACATTCCATCGCTGGAAAGAAATATACACTGGTCATAGTTGATGAATTCTCTCGCTATACCTGGGTAATGTTTCTCCGTTCTAAGAGTGACACCCCTGAAGAACTCATCAACTTTGTCAGGAAAATGGAAGTCCTGAACAACATGACCGTTCGCTCAATAAGGAGTGATCATGGAACTGAATTCAAAAACAGTTCTCTTGATTCCTTCTTTGAGAGTAAGGGTATTTCTCACAACCTTTCTTCAGTGAGAACACCGCAACAAAATGGAGTCGATGAAAGAAGAAAAAGAACTATCATTGAAGCTGCACGTTCAATGCTCAGCGATTCTCACCTGCCTACTCAGTTTTGGGCAGAAGCTGTCAACACTGCTTGTTTTACGCAAAACAGGTCGCTGATAGTCAAAAGATTCAAAAAGACAGCCTATGAACTTTTTCATGGGAGAAAGCCTTCAATTAGCTTTCTTCACATCTTTGGATGTCAGTATTTCATACAGAACAACAGAGATGCCCTTGGAAAGTTTGAACCTAAGGCTGATGATGGAATCTTTCTTGGATATTCTTCAATCTCCAAAGCCTTCAGAGTCTTCAATCCTAGAAGACAGACTGTAGAAGAAACGATTCACGTCACCTTTGACGAATCCCGTTCAGCGAATTCTAGACCTTCTGCTAATACTGAAGAACTGAATCAATGGATGTTTTCTCATCTTGGTGATTCAGAAGACATTCCCACTCCTCATACTAATACCGTTGAAGATGATGGTCCTACTATCATTCCAAACATGCAGAATAGTGAAGCTGAAACATCATGGGTCTCAGCTGTTCCTCTAAACACTATGCCTGCTTCTGAACCAAATGTCTCAGACATTCCATCTACTTCTCAGCAATCAGTGAATGTAATGACATCTGCACCTACTCCTCTCTTGGCTGATATTCCAGAAGTTGTTGAAGCCTCATCTTCAACCCTCCAGTTCAGGTTGAGTCAGCGACTCATGCTCCGGCTCAGCGATGGACTATTAATCACCCTATTGAACAGTTTTTTGGTGATCCAAACGCTGGTGTTCAGATTCGATGAAGTGCAGGTAACATTTGTTTATTCGTTAACTTTATTTCTCTGATTGAACCAAAGAAAATAGATGATGCCCTCAAAGATCCAAACTGGTTCAGCGCTATGCAAGAAGAGCTGACTGAATTTGAAAGAAACAAAGTTTGGAAGCTTGTTCCTCGTCCATCCGACAAATCAGTGATAGGCACTAAATGGGTCTATCGAAACAAGTTGGATGAACATGGAACTGTAACCCGCAACAAGGCTCGACTTGTTGCTCAGGGATACAGACAAGAGGAAGGTATAGATTACGACGAAACCTTTGCTCCAGTAGCAAGACTAGAAGCCATTCGTCTATTCTTATCTTATGTTGTACACAAAGACTTCAAAGTTTATCAGATGGATGTTAAGTCAGCGTTCCTAAATGGAAAACTGAATGAAGAAGTCTACGTGGAACAACCTCCAGGATTCTCAGATCCTAAGCATCCAGGTTATGTTTATAAACTGGATAAGGCACTTTATGGCTTAAAGCAAGCTCCTCGTGCATGGTATGACACTCTCTCTACTTATCTCCATATTGAAAAATTTGAGCGTGGTAAAATCGATAAGACTCAATTTTTCAGGAAAGTAAAAGGTCATATTATTCTTGTTCAGATATATGTTGATGACATCATATTTGGTTCTACTAACCCTGACCTTTGTACTCGTTTCTCCGAAAGGATGAAAGCAAAGTACAAAATGAGTATGATGGGTGAGCTAACATATTTCCTTGGTCTTCAGATAAAACAAAATGAAGAGGGAACTTTCATTAATCAGGGAAAGTATGTTAAGGATATGCTGAAGAAATTTGATTTAACTCAGAGTTCAGCTATGAAAACCCCTATGGCACCACCGCTGACACTAAACAAGGATTCTTCTGGAATACCTGTTAATGTCACGACGTACCGTGGGATGATCGGCTCTCTTTTGTATCTTACAACTAGCCGACCTGATATTATGTACGCAACCTGTTTGTGTGCACGATATCAAGCTGAACCTAAGGAATCTCATATGATCGTTGTAAAGCGAATCTTTCGTTACCTTAAGGGTACTCCTAACCTAGGTCTTTGGTATCCCAAAGATTCAGGGTTTGATCCAATCGCCTATTCAGATAGTGATTTTACAGGTTGCAAATTGGATAGGAAAAGCACCACAGGAGGATGTCAGCTCCTGGGTGGAAAGCTGGTGAGTTGGACAAGCAAGAAACAAAACTCAGTGTCCACCTCCACCGCTGAAGCTGAATACGTAGCTGCTGGAAGCTGCTGTTCTCAGGTCTTGTATATGAGAAATCAACTACTGGACTATGACCTTCAGTTCTCGAAAATTCCAATCTATTGCGACAGCACAAGTGCCATCGCTATAGCCAACAATCCAGTGCTACACTCAAAGACCAAACACATCGAAATCAGGTATCATTTTATCAGAGATCATATGATAAATGGTGATATAGAACTTCACTTTATCCCAACTGACTTTCAGTTAGCTGATCTGTTCACCAAACCACTTGATGAGACAAGATTTAACTTTCTCATCAGCGAGCTTGGAATGCTAAACTTTGAAGAATAAAATCTTCAGCGGTTCGCATTTGATCAGCAACAGGATAAAACCAACTTCTATAACCCATTCTATCATCTTCTCTCTGAACAAACTTGATTCGCTGATGTTAAGGTATGTTCTCTCTTTACTCACTGTTGTTCGCATAGAAATGCAAGATTTCAAAACAAATTGTATCGCTGAATATCTCTTCCTTACCAGCAATACTTTGAAATTTCTAAAACCAACACTGATATTTCTATTAAGTGCTTCATTTTTTCAAAAGTGTCCCTGAGCTTTCAAAAACCTCAGAGATATCCTAAACTATGAAAAGAAGTTTGTGACGTAATCAAACGGATAAACCATGGCACGTTCTTTTTCTGACACACGTTTGCACGTTTCATTTTCTCATCCAATCAAATGCAAACACGTGTCCGTCATGATGAAAAACTTTTCCCGCTCAAGTTTTTCTGTCTCTATTCCCACTATATAAACCCATTCGAGTTTATATTTTTCCTTTACGCGAACAACTTCTTCTTCAAGAAAAGAATTACTGTTGCATCTCGAACTCTCGTTTCAAGAACTGTTCATCATCTTCAAACTTCGAAAGGTCAATATTCTTATTATTTACCTATTGTTAACTTGTTTTTGATCTTATTCTTGTTATTAACAGATCAAACAAAAGAAACCTTTTTAAAATAAAATCATTTTCTTTTCATGATTTTATGAACACAACCTTCATGGTTGTTCTTCAAGTTTGAAACCAAACTCTTAAACTTATTCTTCATATGTTTTTCCAGAATCTCTTCTTCAAATAGAAACTGGAAAACACACACTCTCCATGTTTTGTATTTCTTTTTCGAAACAAAGAAAAACCCTAATCTTCATTAAGACATCTTTGGTCTGAATGAAATGGACAAAACTCAACAACGTCTTATTGGAAAATCTTTCCACATTAAGACATTGTTCTTTATCTCTTCTTCATGTTTATATGTGATTAACAGAAATGGCATCTTCTACTGAATCTCCTGCTGACAAGACCTCCATTGCTGCTGAGGTCACTGAATTCACAAAGGCTCCTCAGGTTAAGTTCGATTTCAAGAAGGTTACTTATCAACATAATAATCCTTATGCTCTCTTCGACTTCCCTGAAAATAAACCTGTCACACATCTTGATGATGCTGTGAACTTTCTTAAAACTTGCCCCATTACATACGCTCTCACCATTGCACCCCCTGCTCATCGTTCTCTACTAGCTCAGTTCTGGTATACTGCTAGACGAGCTCAGGTTCCTTCACCCAAAGACCCAGAGAAAATGGTCGATGTCATTCTCTATGACACAGACCATGGTACTTCCAAGATCACTCCCAACCATATCAGACGTGCTCAAAAACTCCCTACCAGTACCAGAGAAAACCGTTTTGTCCCTCTACCAGATCCCAAAAAGAACCCTACCGATAGAGCAACCCTGATTGCATTCTTTGATGCAATGGGTTACGCATGGGACACAGGGAGAGACTAAAACCCGACAAAAAGCTAACTGCCATCAAGAAGTCGATGATGCCCAACGAGATGAATTTCATCTACACTCATCTGATCAGGTGTCTAACAGCTAAAGTCGGGTCAACTGACCAAGCATACCAACCCCAACAGGCCATGGGATATGCTCTGCTGAAGGGACTCCACATTGATTGGGCATCAATCATCAACGACGATTTGATGTCCAGGGTGAACATGGCTGAAAGACCAACTTGCGTTCCATATCCAAGGTTTATCAGCGCCGTCTTTCAACACGAACTTAGGAATGAATACCCAAAGGTAGGAGACCTGAGACTCTCTCAGGTTGGCGCTAATTTTCTACATTTCAAGCCCCTGCCAAACGAGGTACGTCTCTCTGCACTCTTATCTTTTCTTAATCCTCCTTCTTCTACTTCTGCGGCTACTTCAGTGGTAATCCCAACCGCTGATACCCAGGCTGCACCCTCCACTCCTTCTCGTAAAAGGAAATACTCAACTTCCCAACTTGATTCCAAAAGGATCAAGAAAACCAAGGAGCAACCCTCCAAGCCATCAACGGCTGAAGACTCCACGACTCATCTTATACAAGAGTCGCTAGATAGTTTCGTGGTACGCTCTGCCACAGCTGCTCAAGCCACCCCTTCCATCCCAACCTCAGCGTTTCTAAACATTGAGGTTATAAACGTGGAACTGAACCCACCTCCTTCAGTCTCTCTACAGACTAAAGTGATTCTCAGCGGATCCAACGCTGAACCCCGCTCCCAACCAATCTTCTCATCCTTCACTCCTCCCACTCTTTCTTTGGACACTCCACCAATTTTCCCTCCAGTCTCTGGAACCACCGTCATCGTTCATGACTCAGCTGCTGATACTCTACATACGATGATGGATACAAACTTAGGATCTACAGGCACCTCCATGCGCCAAGGCACTCTCGAAGTCGACATGGAATACCATTCAGGGTTACAAGGTTTCGACAAGTTCGCCAACCCGCCTGCAGGTATACACATAACTTCAAAAACTTCTCTCTCAAAGCCCCAAACTTTTGAGCTTTCCTCTGTTCATAAGTTATTAACTGTTTCAGGTCCTAATTTGGGAGATATCAACACCTCCCTGAAGGCCCTGGAAACAAAGGTGGAATCCCTCACCACAACTCTCTCAGCAAATTCTTCAACGGTTACAAACGCTGGAGAGAACCTCAAAAAGCTGACCGAGGTTGTTGATAAGAAAGCCTACAATGCTGATATGGAGACGGTAGATGGTAGCATTGCTCAGTTTGCTACCACTCTAGCCAACAACTCCACAATCGTCAACGATCTCAACCTCACCAACACCACCCTTGCAACAAACTTCACCACTATGTCTAGTGAAGTCACAAAACTGAAGACATAGATGGTAACTCTCCAGGGTGAGGTCTCCACGGTCAAGGATCTACTTCAGCAAGTCCTCGATCGCCCGAATGCTGCCACTTGTGCTCCTTCGCACTTTACTCAGGTGGATCGAGAAGATTTTCAAAGACTCAATCCTGCTATATCTGGCCTAGAAGACAGATTAAGCAAGATTGAAAACTGTGTTGGGATCTCTGGCCTGGAAGACAGGGACCCAATGCATGTTGTTGCTGTTGGGAATGTTGTATCCTCCCCCATCCATCATGTGGAAGAGGGGGAGAAGACTAAAGAAGACCTTCCCAATAATGTTGAGGGGGAGAAGAAAACTCTTGAAGACCTTCCCCTAGCTGAGGGGGAGACGAGTTCTACTACTGCTGTTGCAGGACAACCTCAAGGAGTTGAAAACCCTGAGGGAATCGAGAAAACTCCCTCTGCTCTTGAAGGGGAGCAACTCGATGAGGAAACTGAAGCTGCTGCTGATGTTACCGTTCCTTATGCTGACGAGGTTGAAACTGATGAAGAAGATGCTGAAGACGATGAAGCTATCGACATCTCTGATGAAGCTATCGACATCTCTAATGAAGAACCATCATCATCGCATAAAAACGATGATGATGATGATGATTCCTTCTTCGTCCAGCCAAAGAAAGCCCCAGCTCTAAAAGGGATTTCAATAAATGAACCTTCAGGGGAGACGACCAAGACAAAGCCTGCAGCGTCTGAAGCTGACAAAGGCAAAAACAAAGGCCTCGCTGTAGAAGGCAATTTGGCCATCCTTCAGATAAAACCAGTTTGTCAGGCACAATATCTCGTCTTCCCTTACTCTGCATCCCTCCTCTACCCCTTCTCAATCTCAGTTCTCCTCTCCATAAAACCTCTATACACTTAACCATATTCTTTTCTCTATCTCTTTCTTCCCCAACTCTTCTTACTTAAATAATCGATGCGTTTCAGCTAGTCCTCTCCCCTGCTTGAGGATCCAGCTGAAGTCCCCACTGCTGCACCAACAATAATCGCAGCTACAAGAGCTGAAGATATAATCCCGGTCTTGGATTTAATCACTGAGACCGATGAACCTGAAGAACAACTTCTCTCTCACAAAAACAGACCTTCCTTAGCTCCTCAAAACCTAAGTGAAGAGGACCAGAAAAGGAGAGAAGAAATAATCAAGAGGTTCGAAGATCAGCGAATCATCCTCCCTCGCTCTAAAGTCACTCCTGTTCCTACAAAGTCCAGGTTATCAAAGAAAGAGTTCGCTGATCACCTCAGAGCCAAAAGATTACTCGCCGAAAAGAAGGAAGCTGAAGAAAAAGATAAGGCCCTCGCCATCTAGCTTGCCCAAGAATCGGTGAATGACCCCGCACTGAAAAGGACTCCCATCGAAGTCCAACGTCAGTTATGGGAAGATGCCTAGAAGATTATCGAAGAAAAGACCAAGGTATCTCAATCTACCTTGAAATGGTGTAAAGAGAAAGTACGCTTTCGATATCGTGCTGCCAGAATTAACAAGGTTCACATCACTGGAAGATCGACCATCAAAGTTCCAATAGTTGAAGTCGAGATATTCAGAGAAAACGATACCACTGAATCCTTCTACGCTGATGCTATCACGAAGTATGGTCTCTCTGAATGGTTGCAGATCAGAATAGCCATTCAGAAGTAACGTTCTAAATACAAGGATCATGTCGAGAAACTTTTAAATCGACAGATCGACTTGGTGTCTTCTGCTGTGGATATTCCTCCTCCCACTCCTCTTGCGACTCAACAAAGAAGGGCCTCTGCAAAGAAAAAGTCAAAACCTTCAGATTCAGGTCCTCGTATCCAGAACAAAACAGGAATTGGTTTCTCACGCGAAGAAGTACTTGGTCCTGAAACTGACCTCTCAGCGCTTGACACCTCCCTGCCTCCTGGTGAACGATTCATCCCTGGAAAGGTCAGAAGCGAACCTTATGGTATCTTCTTTCACGACTATGATGAAGGACAAAGTTTTCAACGTGTCTCTAAGCTTCCCATCACTCCCATTGAACAACTCAGGGATCTCATCTATTGGTGTGAATTCAGACGCGATCTTCAGGCACAATATCTCAAGCCCCTGATCTTCAAAGAAGCACAAGAAAGAAGAAATCAGGGAAAAACTGTCCCTGACTAGATGATCCCTACAACAAAGACACTTGATGAACTTCTCATTAAGGAAGAACCTTTTGAAGGCTGATAGGATTTCCTTGTAATCTTTTTATCTTTATCAGCTTACCTCTTCTGTACTTGTAAATTTATTTGTTGTACTTGTAATTTTTCCACTTCCCTTTGTAACCATATACGAAGTTAAAAAGAAAAATTTCAGCGAATGTACTTTATTCAATCAGTACTTAAAAGATCCCAGAAAACAGTAAAAGGGACAAATATTTTATGAGTTCTTTTTATCCTTATGTTTTCATACTTAGCAATTTTCTTTCTTGCTATGTCATAATCAAATAGGGGGGAGATTGTTGATCCAAACCCTTAGTGATTTGATAATGACCCTCTCTTAAAACACTTAGTGAAAATTGTAAGTAAACAATATGTATTAGAGTTTCACTATCGCTTATAAGTACTTTGTCTCTACAGTACCGCTGATAGGAAACTCAAACTCTTTAGATTAAGACATTCAATGAACACTGTTCATCCAGTAGCTCTGAGCCTGTTCAGTCTCTATGATGATCGCTGATAAGTTATAGTTGTTTACTTATGATCCCTGAAGACAAGTCTCACGTCAACAAAGGTTCTATGCTGAAGTCGAAGATCAAGCCCAAGAACCAGCGACAAGTATACTAATGAACTGATGCGGATATCAGCGAAGCAAGACATGTCCAATCAACGTGAAGTATCAAGTAGAATACTTCAGCTATCGCTGAGCTTTATCACTCGCTGATAAAGTACTGTTCAACGAACGCTGATCATGAGGTCTACTCTACATGTTACTTTTGTCTTACCCCCTTGCACGTCTCCGTACGAAATGTCAGAACGGACCTCCCTTCTGTCTAGAATCGTACAACAAACTCTGATTCTACACTGTGCACCATGCAGCTACTAAGGTTGTCTACAAAGGTAAAACCCATACAACCACTCAGCTGCTGCCACGTGTAAAGTAACACTGCCATGCATTAAATGCATGCAGTATATAAGAAGAACCCTACTTCAGAATTGAAGTGCTCGGCCATCTTCTTCTTTCTCTCTTAGTGTAAGAATATTATTCGTAATATTCTTATCTCCTTTCTATCTTATTTCTAGTGCAAGAAACTTAGTGTTCTTAAATTGTTTAGATTAGGTTAATCCTTAATCTTGTTCTGCAACAAGTTGTAAATTGTTTTAAGATTTATCAATAAACAATTTAGAAAGTAAAAATCTGGGTGTTTGTATTCAACCCCCCCTTCTACAAACTTGTATAACCCTTTGGGACCAACATATGGTCTATCTAGAACCGGAAGGACCTACCCAAGAAACACATCCAATTATAGACAACAATGAGGGGTCTAGCTTGATAGATGAGTTTGGAGTGAAAAGAATTTGGTGGATGTAGCAGGACTTAAAAGAATTATTGGTCCTTACCAAACCGAGTCAGTTATCTGGGTAACCACACAATCTATTCATTCTTGTTCTTTGGAGATGAATATTGAAACAGACTTGGATCCGCTGTCGATAACTTGTGTCACCCCACCTATCCACTCAAGTATCTCCCAAAAGATGTTTGTTTCATATATTCACGAAGGTTTCATACTTTACTCGATCAGTACTTAAAAGATCCCAGAAAACAGTAAAAGGGACAAATATTTTATGAGTTCTTTTTATCCTAATGTTTTCATACTTAGCAATTTTCTTTGTTGCTATGTCATGATCAAATAGGGGGAGATTGTTGATCCAAACCCTCAGTGATTTGATAATGACCCTCTCTTAATCACTTACTGAAAATTGTAAGTAAACAATATGTATTAGAGTTTCACTATCGCTGATAAGTCCTAAGACTTTACAGTACCGCTGATAGGAACTCTCACTCTTAATAATAGATATTCAGCGAACACTGTTCATCATGATATAGCTCTGAGCCTGTTCAGTTCTATTGATGATCGCTGATAGTTTAGTTTGTTTACTTATGATCCCTGAAGACAAGTTTCACGTCAACATATGTTCAACGCTGAAGTCGAAGATCAAGCTCAAGAACCAGCGATAAGTCTACTAATGAACTGATGCGGATATCAGCGTAGCCAAGATTTGTCCACTCAACGTGAAGTATCAAGTAGAAGACTTCAGCAATCGCTGAACTTTATCATTCGCTGATAAAGATCTGACTCAACGAAATCTGATCATGAAGTCTCCTTGCATGTTACTATTGTCTTACCTCCCTTGCACGTCTCCGTACGAACTGTCAGAACGGACATCCCTTTTGTCTGTAATCGTACAACAACTCTGATTCTACACTGTGCACCATGCGGCTACTTAGGTTGTCTACAAAGGTAAATGACATGCAACCACTCCGCTGCTGCCACATGTAAAGCCATACTGCCATGCATTAAATGCATGCAGTATATAAGAAGAACCTTACTTCAGAAATGAAGTGTGCTCGGACCATCTTCTTATTCTCTCTTATTGTTAAGTTAGTATTCGTAATTTATTTAACTCTTTCATTGCAAGAAACTTAGTGTTTCTCAAGACTTGTTTAGATTAGGTTTATCCTTAATCTTGTTCCGCAACAAGTTGTGAATTGTCTTGATTTATCAATAAACAATTTAGAAAAGTAAAATTGTGTGTTTGTATTCAACCCCCCCCCCCCCCCTTCTACAAACTTGTATAACCCTTCCGGACCAATAAGTGGTATCAGAGCAGATTTGTTTAATCTCATAAACAAGATCTGATCTATACTAAGATTTCTCTTCCTTGCTATTTCTTAAAATGGCTACCAACACAAACACCAACTATATTGACAACGGTTCTCTTGCAAAACCCCCTATATTCTCCAGAGATAATTTTAATCTATGGAAAAATAGGATGACTCTCTTCTTAGAAGCTGTAGACCCTACTATGCCTTACTATCTTGAAAACGGCCCATATATTCCTATAAGAATTGATGATGCAGTTCCAGTCGCTGAGAATAGACCTGCTATTCCAGAAATGCTGATTCCCAAGGAAACTCATATGCGGACTGATGAAGATAAGAAGAAAGTGGCTATCGACACCAAAGCTAGATCCATACTCTCCATGGCTCTTCCTGACGAAGTCTACCATTCCGTCATGAACCTGAAAACCTCAAAAGCAATGTGGGACACAATCTGTGTTCAGTATGAAGGTACTTCTGAAGTCCAGGACTCTCGAAAGATCAACCTGGTAAGACAGTATGAAAGCTTCATTTGTGGTAAGAATGAAACTCTCTCTGAAGTACACCAACGTTTTAACTGCTTAATAATAGATCTGAAAACTGTTGGTTAGGAATATTCTAACTTTGAAGTACTGACAAAGTTCTTAGAATGTTTACCTGAAAGCTGGGACAGTTATTCTATGTGTCTCAAATTATCAAAGGATCTAAATCAATGACCTTTCTATCTTATATGGCACGATGCTGAATCATGAGCAATCGAGTCATCTTAAGAAGAATCTTGTAAAAGATTCCGAGAGCACCCCTGTTGCTTTAATCTCAGAGTCACCTTCCACTCATCGATCGACTATCACTGTCACTGAGTTGGAAACTAAGTCTGAAAGATCATCAGACTCTGACGTTTCAGATAATGATGAAACTCTGGCATTCCTGGTTAATAAATTCAGGAGATTTGCTAGAAAGAGTAATTTCAAGAAGAATAAACCTCTTGCTATTACTGACAAGCCAAGATTATCAACCCCTGTTGATAAGGCTACTACTACTTCCTATAACTGTGAAAAGATAGGACAGTTTGCTAGCGAGTGCAGGTCAAAGAAAGTCTCTAGACCCTCAGCTTTTCCCAAGAAAAACTTTACTCACAGGACTAGAGATGAAAAATACAAAAAGCTGAAAGAAAGGTATTCAAAACTGAAAACCTTTAAGAAGAAAGGCAAAGTCCTTCTGGCTGACTATGATTGGGCTGCCTCTGACGAAGAAGAATCATCTGACTCTAAAGATGATGATAAAGCCAATCTATGTCTCATGGCCAAACTTGAAGACGAGGAAGAAAATTCTGATGTTCCATCTACTTCAACCTCTGCTACTAAGGTATCACCTTCCCTCTTTACCAATATTTTAAATATTGATGAAGCTGATAGTCTTCGAAAAATCGATCTCTTGACTAGAAGTTTATATGAAGCCATGAATGGCAAAACTGTGGTTGAAAATCAAAACCTTGATCTCGCTGAACAGCTTAAAAACTGTCACCTTCAAATAGAAAATCTTTCTAAAATTGAAGAAGATTTTAAAGATCAATTTCACTTAAATCAGCTAGTCAAAATCGAGCGGGAAGAAGCTATCGCTGCATTAAAAGCTGAAAAGGCTACTGTTGATGGATGGTATAATTCCTCAACAAAGATCACTAAGATAATTAAGTGTCAGATTCCCCTGAGTGATAAACGTGGTCTTGGTTACAAAGCTGATACTCTAGAACCAACCACTGACCGTTCCATGCTTAAGTTTGGAATGTTCGTATCCTCTATCCCTGACACTTTCTCATCTCAGTGTTCCTCTTCTAAACCGCCTATCCCTGAGGAAATCTCTACCTTAACTTCTAAAGGTAAAGAAAAAGTTGTTTATCCAAAACCTACCTCAATCTTTAAAAACAAAGGTAAAGGAATTGCTTTTAACCAAAATCCTCAGAAGGGTACCTTTGTACCAAAGCTGAACGCTTCTAAAGCTTCAGTGACATATCCCTCTGGTTCAAAGAATAAGATTCCTGGATATATTCAGCGTGGATCTATTCAGCGATCTACTCCTAGAATCAAAGTGGAAATTATTGGTAAGAAATCCGAAGAACTTAATGTTCCTCCCATTTCAAAAGCCAATAGCTTACTTGGTGATGGTCCTTCAAATTCAAAATCAAAAGCTCAGCATGTAAATGGTCCTAAAACAACTTTTAGTTATAGGAAATGTTATCATTGTGGACTTACCAATCATATTGCTAGTAAGTGCCCCACAGCCACCCAAGCTAAAAAGATAGCTAAGGTGAAGATCATTGCCCCCAAGGCAAAGAAGACCACTGAGGTAAAGAAATTAACCAAAGTGAAGACTGACAAAGCTGAATCTTCAAATGTTGTGAAGACTGCTCCACCTCCTCTTCTACCCCCACTGACAAGTGTGCACACATGGTTAAGTGGGTACCCAAGACAAACTAATCCTCCTTTGTAATGCAGGTTAAGAAGGGTATCTGGTATCTCGATAGCGGATGCTCTAGACACATGACTGGTATGAACAACCTTCTCACTGAGTACAAAGAAGAGAAGGGTCCCTCTATAACTTTCGGTGGAAATGGAAAAAGACATACCCGAGGGTTTGGTGTAATCTCTAATGGTACAACAACCTTCAGAAGAGTCGCATATGTTGAAGGGCTGAAGAATAATCTTCTAAGCATCAGTTAGCATTGCGACAAGGATAACAAAGTAATCTTTACTAAGGAATCCTGCTTTGTCGTTGACAAAAAGGAGAGGATAGCTCTCAGCGGTTAACGTTTAGAAAATGTTTATGTAATAAACATGGACTCAACAACCACTGAGAACTCTTGTTTCTTCTCAAAAGCCTCATCGGATGTCAACTGGCTATGGCATAAGAGGCTCTCTCATCTCAACTTCAAGACACTGAACACTCTTTCTTCAAAAGAGTTAGTCACTGGTCTACCTCAGCACTCATACGCCAAAGAATCCTTATGTTCAGCGCGTGAGAAAGGCAAGCAGACCAAAGAAAGCTTTAAGTCAAAGCAAGTTTCCTCAGTGTCATCTCCTCTACAACTTCACCATATGGATTTGTTTGGCCCTGTTAACAAACAATCCATCGCTGGAAAGAAATATACACTGGCCATAGTTGATGAATTTTCTCGATATACATGGTTATGTTTCTCCGTTCTAAGAGTGACACCCCTGAAGAACTCATCACCTTTGTCAGGAAGATGGAAACCCTGAACAACTTGACCGTTCTCTCAAAAACAGTTCTCTTGATTCCTTCTTTGAAAGTAAGGGTATTTCTCACAACTTTTCTTCAGTGATCACACCGCAACAAAACGGAGTCGCTGAAAGAAGAAATAGAACTATTATTGAAGCTGCACGTTCAATGCTCAGCGATTCTCATCTACCTACTCAGTTTTGGACAGAAGCTGTCAACACTGCTTGTTTTACGCAAAACATGTCGCTGATAGTCAAAAGATTTAAAAAAACAGCCTATGAACTTTTTCATGGGAGAAAGCCTTCAATTAGCTTTCTTCACATCTTTGGATGTCAGTGTTTCATACTGAACAACATAGATGCCTTTGGAAAGTTTGATCCTAAGGCTGATGATGGAATCTTTCTTGGATATTCTTCAATCTCCAAAGCCTTCGAAGTCTTCAATCAAAGAAGACAAACTGTAGAAGAAACTATTCACGTCACTTTTGACGAATCCCGTTCAGCGAATTCTCGACCTTCTGTTGATACTGAAGAACTGAATCAATGGACGTTTTCTCATCTTGGTGATTCAGAAGATATCCCCACTCCTCATACTCATACCGTTGAAGATGATAGTCCTACTATCATGCCAAACATGCAGAATAGTGAAGCTGAAACGTCATGGGTCTCAGTTGTTCCTTTAAATACTATGCCTGCTTCTGAACTAAATGTCTCAGACATTCCATCTACTTCTCAGCAATCAGTAAATGAGATGACATCTGCACCTACTCCTCTCTTGGTTGATATTCCAGAAGTTGCTGAAGCCTCATCTTCAGCTCCTCCAGTTCAATTTGAGTCAGCAATTCATGCTCCGGCTCAGCGATGGACTGTAAATCACCCAATTGATCAAATCCTTGGTGATCCAAATGCTGGTGTTCAGACTCGGAAAAGTGCAGGTAATATTTGTTTATTTGTTAACTTTATTTCTCTGATAGAACCAAAGAAAATAGATGATGCCCTCAAAGATCCAAACTGGGTCAGCGCCATGCAAGAAGAGCTGACTGAATTCGAAAGAAACAAAGTTTGGAATCTTGTTCGAAGACCAACTGAAAAGACAGTGATAGGCACTAGCAAGACTAGAATCTATTCATCTATTCTTAGCATACGCTATACACAAAGACTTCAAAGTATATCAAATGGATGTTAAGTCAGCATTTCTCAATGGAAAGCTGAATGAAGAAGTCTATGTGGAACAACCTCTAGGATTCTCAGATCCTAAGCGTTCAGGTTATGTTTATAAACTGGATAAGGCACTTTAAGGCTTAAAGCAAGCTCCACGTGCATGGTATGACACTTTATCCTCTTATCTCCTAATTGAAAATTTTGAACGAGGTAAAATCGACAAAACTTTATTTTTCAGAATAGTAAAAGGTCATATCATTCTTGTTCAGATATATGTTGATGACATTATATTTCGTTCTACTAACCCTGACCTTTGTACTCGTTTCGCTGATAGAATGAAAGAAGAGTATAAAATGAGCATGATGGGTGAGCTAACATATTTCCTTGGTCTTCAGATAAAACAGAATGAAAAAGGAACTTTCATTAATCAGGGAAAGTATGTTAAAGATATGCTGAAGAAATTCGATTTAACTCAAAGTTCAGCAATGAAAACCCCTATGGCACCACCGCTGACACTAAACAGGGATTCAAATGGAATACCTATTAATGTCACGCTGTACCGTGGGATGATCGGCTCTCTCTTGTATCTTACAGCTAACTGACCCGATATTATGTACGCAACCTGTTTGTGTGCACGATATCAAGCTGAACCTAAGGAATCTCATATGATCGATGTAAAGCGAATCTTTCGTTACCTTAAGGGTACTATGAACTATCAGCTCAAGTCTTGTGGATGAGAAATCAACTACTAGACTATGACCTTCAGCTCTCGAAAATTCCAATCTATTGCGACAGCACAAGTGCCATCGCTATAGCCAACAATCCAGTGCTACACTCAAAAACCAAACATATCGAAATCAGGTATCATTTTATCAGAGATCATGTGATGAATGGTGATATAGAACTTCATTTTATCCCAACTGACTATCAGTTAGCTGATCTGTTCACCAAACCTCTTGATGAGACAAGATTCAACTTTCTCATCAGCGAGCTTGGAATGCTGAACTTTGAAGAGTAAGATCTTCACTGGTTCACATTTGATCAGTGATAGGATAAAACAATTATATAACCCATTCTATCCTTCTCTCTCTGAACAAAATTGATTCGCTGATATCAAGGTATGTCTCTCTCTTTACTCACTGACGTTCGCATGTAAATGCAAGATTTCAAAACAAATCACACCGCTGAATATCTCTTCCTTAACAGCGATACTTTGAAATTTCTTAAACTAACATTGATATTTCTATTCAGTGCTTCATGTTTTTCAAAATAGTCCCTGAGCTTTCAAAACCTCAGAGACATCCTAAAATATGAAAGGACGTTTGTGACATCATCACAACGGATAAACCCTGGCACGTTCTTTTTCTGACACACGTTTGCACGTTTCGTTTTCCATCCAATCAAATGCAAACACGTGTCCGTGTCATGATGAAAAACTTTCCCGCTCGAGTTTTTCTCTCTCTCGAATCTCTCTATATAAACTATTTCGAGTTTATATTTTTCCTTTACGCAAACAATACTTCTCCTCCAAGAAATAAAAGATTTACTGTTGCTTATTTCCAGAAATCTGTTCATCTTCTTCTTCAATTACCAGGTTAATATTCTTATTATTCACCTGCATAACTTGTTTCTGATCTTCTCGTTGTTTTTAACAGATCAAACAAAAGAAACCTTTTCTAAAATGAAATCATTTCTTTCATGGTTTAATGAACACAACCTTTTCATGGTTGTTCTCCAAGTTTAAAACTCAAAATCTTAAACTTGTTCTTCATTCGTTTTTCCAGAATCTTTATCTAAAGGAAAATGGAAAACAATACTTTTAGTGGGTTTGTTTTTCTTTTTCAAAACAAGAAAACCCTAATCTTCATTAAGACATTTCTGTCTGAATGAAATGGACAGAATTCGAAAAACATCTTATTGGAAAATCTTTCCACATTAAGACTATATTTTTTATGATTCGTGGTTGATATGTTAAACATAAATGGCATCTTCTACTCCTGCTCCTACCGCTGAGAAATCCACGGCTGCAAAGAAACTGACTCTCGTCAAAGCTCCTCAGGTCAAGTTCAAGCTTGAGGAAATCCATTTTTCAAAATCGAAGAACCTCCATGCACTTTTCGAGTTTCCTCCTCGAAAGCAAGGCACACATCTGGATGATGCTGTGAATTACCTCAAAACATGTTGCTTATCTACAACCCTGACTATTACACCCCCTGCTCATCAATTCCTACTATCTCAGTTCTGGTATACTGCAACAAGAGCTCGAGTACCCCATGCCGAAGACCAACGAAGATCGTTGACTCCATTCTGTGTGACACCAAATTTGGCACCACCAAAATCAACCCTGCCATTATCAGGAAAGCACTGAGTCTTCCTACCTCTACCAAAGAAAACCGCTTTATCCCTCTCCCAAACCATAAAAACCATTCTGATAGGGAAGCCATCACTGCATTCTTCGATGCAATGGGTTACGCATGGGACACTGGAAGGGACAAGAAGCCTGAGAAGAAACTGACCATGATCAAGAAGTCCAAAATTCCCAGCGAGATGAACTTCATCTTCGCACATCTGATAAGCTGCAAGACAGCGAAGAGTGGCTCTTCTGATCAAGCTGCTCAACCTCAGCAAGCAATGGGCTATGCATTGCTGAAAGGTCTAAATATTGACTGGGCCTCAATCATCTATGACGACCTTGCGTTCAGAGTAGATATGGCTGAAAGATCTGCATGGGTTCCTTATCCCAGATTCATCAGCGCCGTCTTTCAACTTCGACTTGGCGAGAGGTACCCAACAGAGGGCGATCTGAGACTCTCTCAGGTTGGCCATAAGGTGCTCAACTTCAAGCCGCTGGAAAACGTGGTACGTCTTTCTACTCTCTTATCTCTTCTCAATCCTCCTTCTTCTACTTCTGTAGCTCATTCAGTGGAAATCTCCAACGCTGATACCCACGCTGCACCCTCCACTCCTTCTAAAAAAAGGAAACAATCTACTTCCCACCTTGGTTCCAAAAGAATCAAGAAAACCAAGGAGAAACCCCCCCAGCATTTACACGCTGAAGACTCCACAGCTCATCTTGAAGAGCTGATGGAAAGTTCTGTGGTACGCTCTGCCACAGCTGATCAAGCCACCCCTTCCATCCCGGCTTCAGCGTCTCTAAACGCTGAAGTTATAAACTTGGAAATGAACCCACCTCCTTCAGCCTCTCAACAGATTGAAGTGATTGACAGCGGATCCAACGCTGAACCTCGCACCCAACCATCACTCTCATCCCTCATTCCTCCTACTCAATCTTTGGTCTCTCCACCAATTTTCCCAACTTTCTCAGGGACACCCTTCATCGTACATGACTCAGCTGCAGACACTCTAAATACGATGATGGATGCAAACTTAGGATCTACAGGCACCTCCATGCGCCAAGGTACTCTTGAAGGCGACATGGAATATCATTCAGGACACAAAGGGTTCGAAAACTTCGCCAACCCGCCTGCAGGTATACACACAATCCAAAACACTCCTCTCTCTCTACCCCAAACTTCTGAGCTGGGACAGTTATTCAATGTGTCTCAAGCTGTCAAAAGATCTAAGATCTATGACTCTTTCTACCTTATATGGCACGGTGCGGAATCATGAGCAATCGAGTCATCTTAAGAAGAATCTTGTAAAAGATTCCAAAAGCACCCCTGTTGCTTTAATCTCAGAGTCACCTTCCACTCAGCGATCGACTATCACTGTCACTGAGTTGGAAACTAACTCTGAAACATCATCAGACTCTGACGCTTCAGATAATGATGAAACTCTGGCATTCCTGGCTAATAATTTCAGGAGATTTGCTAGAAAGAGTAATTTCAAGAAGAACAAACCTCTTGCTATTACTGACAAGCCAAGATCATCAACCCCTGTTGATAAGGCTACTGCTACTTGCTATAACTGTGAAAAGATAGGTCATTTTGCAAGCGAGTGCAGGTTAAAGAAAGTCTCTAGACCCTCAGCTTTTCCCAAGAAAAACTTTACTCACAGGACTAGAGATGAAAAATACAAAAAGCTGAAAGAAAGGTATTCAAAGCTGAAAACCTTTAAGAAGAAAGGCAAAGGCCTTATGGCTGACTATGATTGGGCTGCATCTGACGAAGAAGAATCATCTGACTCTGAAGATGATGAAGCAAATCTATGTCTCATGGCCAAACTTGAAGATGAGGATGACAACTCTGAAATTCCCTCTACTTCAACCTCTGTTACTAAGGTTAAGATGGGTATCTGGTATCTCGATAGCGGATGCTCAAGACACATGACTGGAAAGAAAATCCTGCTCTCTGAATACAAGGAAGAGAAGGGTCCCTCTGTAACTTTTGGTGGAAACGGAAAAGGACATACCCGAGGGTTTGGTGTACTCTCTAATGGTACGACAACCTTTAGAAGAGTCGCATATGTTGAAGGGCTGAAGCATAATCTTCTAAGCATCAGTCAGCTTTGCGACATGGATAACAAAGTAATATTTACTAAGGAATCCTTCTTTGTCGCTGACAAAAAGGAGAAGGTAGCTCTCAGCGGTTATCGTTTGGAAAATGTTTATGTAATAAACATGGACTCAACAACCACTGAGAACTCCTGTTTCTTCTCTAAAGCCTCTTCTGATGTCAACTGGTTATGGCATAAAAGGCTCTCTCAAGTCAACTTCAAGACACTGAATACTCTCTCTTCAAAACAGTTAGTCATTGGTCTACCTCAGCACTTATACGCCAAAGAGTCCTTATGTTCAGCGTGTGAGAAAGGCAAGCAGACCAAAGCAAGCTTTATGTCAAAGCAAGTTTCCTTAGTGTCATCTCCTCTACAACTTCTCCATATGGATTTGTTTGGCCCTGTTAACAAACAATCCATCGCTGGAAAGAAATATACTCTGGTCATAGTTGATGAATTTTCTAGATATACATGGGTAATGTTTCTCTGTTCTAAGAGTGACACCCCTGAAGAACTCATCACTTTTGTTAGGAAGATGGAAGTCCTGAACAACATGACCGTTCGCTCAATAACGAGTGATCATGGAACTGAATTCAAAAATAGTTCTCTTGATTCCTTCTTTGAGAGTAAGGGTATTTCTCACAACTTTTCTTCAGTGAGAACACCGCAACAAAATGGAGTCGCTGAAAGAAGAAATAGAACAATCATTGAAGCTGCACGTTCAATGCTCATAGATTCTCACCTGCCTACTCAGTTTTGGGCAGAAGCTGTCAACACTGCTTATTTTACGCAAAACAGGTCGCTGATAGTCAAAAGATTCCATAAGACAGTCTATGAACTTTTTCATGGGGGAAAGCCTTCAATTAGCTTTCTTCACATCTTTGGATGTCAGTGTTTCATACTGAACAACAGAGATGCCTTTAGAAAGTTTGAACTTAAGGCTGATGATGGAATCTTTCTTGGATATTCTTCAATCTCCAAAGCCTTCAGAGTCTTCAATCGAAGAAGACAAACTGTTGAAGAAACTATTCACGTCACCTTTGACGAATCCCGTTCAGCAAACTCTAAACCGTCTGCTAATACTGAAGAACTGAATCAATGGATGTTTTCACATCTTGGTGATTCAGAAGACATTCCCACTCCTCATACTCATAATGTTGAAGATGATGGTCCTACTATCATCCCAAACATGCAGAATAGTGAAGCTGAAAGTTCATGGGTCTCAGCTATTCCTTTGAACACTATGCCTGCTTCTGAACCGTCTACCTTAGACATTCCATCTACTTCTCAACAATCAGTGAATATAATGACATCTGCACCTACTCCTCTCTTGGCTGATATTCCAGAAATCGCTGAAGTCTCATCTTCAACCCCTCCAGTTCAGGTTGAGTCAGCGTCTCATGCTCCGGCTCAGCGATAGACTGTAAATCACCCAATTGATCAAATCCTTGGTGATCCAAACGCTGGTGTTCAGACTCGAAAAAGTGCTGGTAATATTTGTTTATTTGTTAACTTTATTTCTCTGATTGAACCAAAGAAAATAGATAATGCCCTCAATGATCCAAACTGGGTCAGCGCTATGCAAGAAGAGCTGACTGAATTTGAAAGAAACAAAGTTTGGAACCTTGTTCGAAGACCAACTGACAAAACAGTGATAGGCACTAAATGGGTCTATCGAAATAAGTTGGACGAACATGGAACTGTAACCCGCAAAAAGGCTCGACTTGTTGCTCGGGGATACAGACAAGAGGAAGGTATAGACTACGACAAAACATTTGCTCCTGTAGCAAGACTAGAATCTATTCGTCTATTTTTAGCATATGATGTACACAAAGACTTCAAAGTATATCATATGGATGTTAAGTCAGCGTTCCTAAATGGAAAGCTGAATGAAGAAGTCTATGTAGAACAACCTCCAGGATTCTCTGATCCTAAGCGTCCAGGTTATGTTTATAAACTGGATAAGGCACTTTATGGCTTAAAGAAATCTCCTCGTGCATGGTATGACACTCTATCATCTTATCTCCTGATTGAAAATTTTGAACGTGGTCAGATTGACAAAACTCTATTTTTCAGGAAAGTAAAAGGTCATATCATTCTTGTTGAAATATATGTCGATAATATTATATTTGGTTCTACTAACCCTGACCTTTGTACTCGCTTCTCTGAAAGGATGAAAGCAGAGTATAAAATGAGCATGATGGGTGAGCTAACATATTTCCTTGGTCTTCAGATAAAACAAAATGAAAAGGGAACTTTCATTAATCAGGGAAAGTATGTTAAAGATATGCTGAAGAAATCTGATTTAACTCAGAGTTCAGCTATGAAAACCCCTATGGCACCACCGCTGACACTAAACAAGGATTCAAATGGAATACCTGTTAATGTCACGGTGTACCGTGGGATGATCGGCTCTCTCTTGTATCTTACAGCTAGCCGACCTGATATTATGTATGCTACTTGTTTGTGTGCACGATATCAAGCTGAACCTAAGGAATCTCATATGATCGCTGTAAAGCAAATCTTTCGTTACCTTAAGGGTACTTCCAACCTTAAGCGAATCTTTCGTTACCTTAAGGGTACTCCCTGACTGGATGATTCCCACATCAAAGACCCTCGATGAACTTCTCATCAAGGAAGAACCTTTCGACTGATAGGATGGCCTTGTAATTCTTTCTATCCATATCTGTCTACATCTTTTGTACTTGTAATTTTCTTTGTTGTACTTGTAATTTTTCTACTTCCCTCTGTAATCTTTACAAAGTTTAAAGAAAAATTTCAGCGAATGTACTTTACTCCATCAGTACTGAAAAGATTTCAGAAAACAGTAAAAGGGACAAATATTTTATGAGTTCTTTTTATCCTTATGTTTTCATTAAATAGCAATTTTCTCTGTTGCTATGTCATAATCAAATAGGGGGAGATTGTTGATCCAAACCCTCAGTGGTTTGATAATGACCCTCTCTTAAACACTTAGTGAAAATTGTAAGTAAACAATATGTATTAGAGTTTCACTATCGCTGATAAGTACTAAGACTTTACAGTACCGCTGATAGGAACTCTCGCTTTTTGAATTAGACATTCAGCGAACACTGTTCACCATAATGCTCTGAGCATGTTCAGTCCTTATGGTAATCGCTGATAGTTAGTTGTTTACTTATGATCCCTGAAGACAAGTTTCACGTCAACATATGTTCAACGGTGAAGTCGAAGATCAAGCTCAAGAACCAGCGACAGGTGTACTAATGAACTGATGCGGATATCAGCGTAGCCAAGATTTGTCCATTCAACGTGAAGTATCAAGTAGAAGACTCCAGCAATCGCTAAACTTTATCATTCGCTGATAAAGATCTGACTCAACGAAAGCTGATCATGAAGTCTCCCTAGATGTTACTATTGTTTTACTTCCCTTGTACGTCTCCGTACGAATTGTCAGAACAGACATCCCTTTTGTCTGAAATCGTACAACAACTCTGATTCTACACTGTGCACCATGCGGCTACTAAGGTTGTCTACAAAGGTCAATGACATGCAACCACTCAGCTGCTGCCACGTGTAAAGCCATACTGCCATGCATTAAATGCATGAAGTATATAAGAAGAACCCTACTTCAGTTTTGAAGTGCACTGGCCATCTTCTTCTATCTATCTGGGTGTTAGAATATTATACTTAATATTCTTATCTCCTTTCTATCTATTTCTAGCGCAAGAAACTTAGTGTTCTTAACTTGTTTAGATTAGGTTAATCCTTATCTTGTTCCGCAAGAAGTTGTAAATTGTATTTGATTTATCAATAAACAATATAGAAAAGTAAAATCGTGTGTTTGTATTCATCCCCCCCCCCCCCTTCTACAAACTTGTATAACCCTTCGGGACCAACTACAGACGCTGGAGAGAAACTCAAAAGGTTGACCGAGATCGTTGATACGAAAGCCTCCAAAACTGATCTGGAGAAGGTGGATGGTAGCATTGCTCAATTTGCTACCACCCTCGCTGACAATTCAACCGCCACCACCTCTCTTTCAACAAACCTCACCACTCTGTCCGATGAAGTCACATCATTGAAACATTGACTTTGACTTTGACCTTTCTATATTTAAACCTTGAAGACATATTGCACTAACAAAGACAGAGGTTGGTTCTCTTAAAGGTGAAGTCTCCACGATCAAGGCTGCGGTCTCCGCCGTCAAAGAAATTGTTCAGAAAGTACTCGATCGCCTGAATGCCCCAACTTCTCATTTTACTCAGGATCTTCAAAAGATCAATCCTGCTATAACTGGCCTGGAAGTCAGATTAGCAAAGATTGAGATCTGTGTTGGGATCTCTGGACTGGAAGACAGAGACCAAATACACACTGCTGCTGCTGAACAATCTGTTACCTCCCCCAACCATAATGTGGTAGAGGGGGAGAAGACTAAAGAAGACCGTCCCCATAATGCTGAGGGGGAGGGTATTGAAACTGCTGCTGCTGCTACTTCTACTTCACAACCTCAGGGAGTTGAAAACCCTGAGGAAACCGAGAAACCTCCCTCTGTATCTGAGGGGGAGCAACTCGATGAGCAACTTAAGGAAGCTGCTGCTGACGTGACCGAATCTTATGCTGAAGAGGTCGAGTCTGAAGAAGAAACTGAAGACGATGAACCTGTCGACATCTCTGATGAAGAACCATCATCATCCCCCAAAGATGATGATGATGACGATGATGATGACGACTTCTTCTACATCCAGTCTGTTGCAAAAGCCCCAACTCAAAAAGGGATCGAGATAAAAGAACCTTCAGGGGAGCGGACCAAGACAAAGCCTGCAGCGTCTGAAGCTGACAAAGGCAAAAACAAAGGCCTCGCTGAAGAAGACAATCTGACGATCTTGCTTCAAAAGCCAGTTTGTCAGGTACACTACCTTCTATTCCCTTACACTGCATCCCTCCTCTATCCCTTCTCAATCTCAATCCTACTATCCTTAAAACCTCTATACACTTAACCACATTCTTTTCTCTATCTCTTTCTTCCCATATTCTTACTTAAACAATCGCTGTGTTTCAGCTAGTCCTCTCCCCTGTTTGAGGATCCCGCTGAAGCCCCCACGACTACACCAGAAATAATCCCAGTCTTTGATTTAACCACTGAGACTGATGAACCTGAAGAATAGCTGCTCTCACAAAAACAGACCTTCCTTGGCTCCTCAAAAGCTAAGTGAAGAGGATCAAGAAAAGAGAGATGCAATGATCAAACAGCTTGAAGATCAGCGAATCATTCTTCCTCGTGACAAAATCCCTGCTCCCACAAAGTTCAGAATATCAAGGAAAGATTACGAGGATCATCTAAGAGCTGAAAGATTACTCGTCGAAAAGAAGAAAGCTAAAGAAAAAGATAAGGCTCTCGCCATCCAGCTTGTCCAACAATCGGTGAAAGACCCCGCGCTGAAAAGAACTCCCATTGATGTCCAACGTCAGCTATGGGATGCTGCCCAAAGGATCGTTGAAGAAAAGACTAAGGTATCTGATTCGACTTTGGAATGGTGTAAAGAAATGCTGAACTATCGATCTCGACCATCCAAAATCATCAAGGTAAATATCAGAGGAAAACTGTTCGTAGACGTTCCTGTTGTTGAAGTTGACGTATTCAGAGAAGACAAAACCAAGCAAACCTTCTATGCTGCTACTTTGGAGAAATTTGGTTTCTCTGAATGGTTGGAAGTGAAATTAGCCATTTAGCGATCTCGCTCAAAGTTCAAGAGCCATGTCGAGAAAATTTTAAATTCTCAGATCGACTTGGTTTCTTCTGATGTGGACATTCCTCCTTCCACTCTTCTTCCTCCTCAACAAAGAAGAACCTCTGCAAAGGAAAAAAAAAACCTCAGACTCAGGTCCTCCTATACGGAATGAAACAGGTATTGGTTTCTCTCGTGCTGAAGTTCTTGGTCCTGATGCTGACCTCTCAGCGCTTGACACCTCCCTACCACCTGGTGAAACTTTCATCCTTGGCAAAGTCCTGAGTGATCCCTATGATATATTCTTTCTAGACTGCTATGGAAATCAACACTTTCAACGCATCTCTGAGCTTCCAATCACTCCCATCGAACAGTTCAGAGACCTCATATACTGGTGTGAAGTCAGACGCGACATTCAGGCACGTCACCTCAAGCCCCTGATCTTTGAAGAAGCAAAGAACAAAAAGGATCAAGGTGTAACAGTCCCTGACTGGATGATTCCCACATCAAAGTCCCTTGATGAATTTCTCATTAAGGAAGAACCTTTTGACGGATAGGATCGCCTTGTAGTTCTTTCTATCCTTATCTGTCTACATCTTCTGTACTTGTAATTTTATTTGTTGTACTTGTAATTTTTCCACTTCCCTCTATAATCTTTACGAAGTGTAAAGAAAAAATTCAGCGAATGTACTTTACTCCATCAGTACTGAAAAGATCCCAGAAAACAGTAAAATGGACAAATATTTTATGAGTTCTTTTTATCCTTACGTTTTCATTAAATAGCAATTTTCTCTGTTGCTATGTCATAATCAAATAGGGGGAGATTGTTGATCCAAACCCTCAGTGATTTGATAATGACCCTCTCTTAATCACTTAGTGAAAATTGTAAGTAAACAGTATGTATTAGAGTTTCACTATCGCTGATAAGTACTAAGACTTTACAGTACCGCTGATAGGAACTCTCACTCTTTATATTAGATATTCAGCAAACACTGTTCATCATCATATAGCTCTGAGCCTGTTCAGTTCTATTGATGATCACTGATAGTTTAGTTTATTTACTTATGATCCCTGAAGACAAGTTTCACGTCAACATATGTTCTACGCTGAAGTCGAAGATCAAGCTCAAGAACCAGCGACAAGTCTACTAATGAACTGATGCGGATATCAGCGAAGCCAAGATCTGTCCACTCAACGTGAAGTATCAAGTAGAAGACTTCAGCAATCGCTGAACTTTATCATTCGCTGATAAAGATCTGACTCAACGAAAGCTGATCATAAAGTCTCCCTGCATGTTACTATTGTCTTACCTCCCTTGCACGTCTCCGTACGAACTGTCAGAACGGACATCCCTTTTGTCTGTAATCGTACAACAACTCTGATTCTACTCTGTGCACCATGCGGCTACTAAGGTTGTCTACAAAGGTCAACGACATGCAACCACTCAGCTGATGCCACGTGTAAAGCCATACTGCCATGCATTAAATGCATGCAATATATAAGAAGAACCTTACTTCAGAAATGAAGTGTGCTCGGACCATCTTCTTATTTCTCTCTTATTGTTAAGTTGTTATTCGTAATTTCTTTAACTCTTTCTAGTGCAAGAAACTTAGTGTTTCTCAAGACTTGTTTAGAACAGGTTTATACTTAATCTTGTTCCGCAACAAGTTGTAAATTGTCGTGATTTATCAATAAACAATTTAGAAAAGTAAAATCGTGTGTTTGTATTCAACCCCCCCCCCCTCTTCTACAAACTTGTATAACCCTTCCGGACCAACAATCTGACACGTGTAAAGTGTTCCTGCCATTCATTAAATGCATGGGGTTTAAATAGGAGCAACTCCCTTCATTTTGAAGGACCCCTGACTTCTTTGTGCAAGTAGAAAATGTTATCCCCAAGTATGCCATTGTAAAAGTATTGAAAATATCACAAGTCGGAAGGACGTCAGAGAACAGGACGCCAGAGATCAAGCTGAAGACTTAGCGGAAATCCATCAGAGAACAAGATAAATCCATCAGAGATCGTCAGAGCTCTGATAGAAGACCTCTGATAAATCCATCAGAGAACAAGATCGCCAGAAGACCTCCAGTGCTCTGGCAGATGATCTCTGGTGAATGAAGACATCTGTGAAGCCGAAGTCTCGTAGAAATCTCTAAGTGATAGACAAGTGTCCGCACTTTCCACGTCAGCCCTAAAAGGACGAAGACATGTTTTCCACGTGTCATCACAGGGTTTGATAGCACACTGTTTATTTCTTTATCAGGCTATAAGTAGAACGTTAGTGGAACACACAAATTGTCGAGAATTGTAAGCTTTTGTAAGAATTGTTACTAGAATCGTGAGAGCACTATCATTGCACAATTCCATTCCACTTCTAGTGTACGATCTGTAGCATGAGAGATTTCAGAATACACACACAAGAAAGTGTTCTTGGTGTTATTCATATTTCAATATACGAGCAGTTTGTTATTCAATATTATTATCTATTACTGTTCATTATATTGTTATTCTCTCATGTTTTATGCTACACACAATCACTCATACACAAACAGTTCTATTATGCTTCCGCTATCTTTGATGTTTCTGTTTTTATGAGACGAGGTGAATCTGGGAACCTACAGAAAAACCTTCTATTATCTACTTATCCTTTCTTTCTAGTTCTAGTGCAAGAACCTTAGTGTTTCTCCCGTTTGTTTTGATTGGGTATTATTTAATCTTATTTTGCAACAAACTTTAAATTGTATTTTGAGTTATCAATAAACAATTTAGAAAAAGTAAATTTTGTGTTTGTATTCAATCCTCCTTCTATAAACGTTCACCCTAATAGAACCCCATCGGGACCAAATTACAATTATATTAAATAAAAGTAGATTGATATTTTTTAGTTTTTGTATCATGTTATTCCAATTTTTTTGGTAATCCCATCTCAATCCTTGTCCCTTGTCTCATAGACATCAAACGTGAAATATTGACTTTTTTTTTATTATGTTTCATTATCACACCAAATATAGAACAATGAGTCATGTCATCTCTAGTCTAATATAGTGTTACCAAACACAGCCGTATAGATACAAATAAAGGAAAACAGGTGGTAGGAATATGTAGTGGAATTATATTTAACTAGTGTTGGTCACCGCGTGTTGTGCGGTGGCGATTATTGTTTTCAAATGAACGCAATATAAAATAATAATGTATTTTCAAATGTGATTAATTTTGCATATAGTAGTAATAGTTTTTTGGTACGAAAAGTTTAAGATGCACCTATACTTTTATGTTATTACAATCCAAAAAACGTGTCCTACAACAATATCACTATTATTGAAAATAGTATATATGTGCAAATTAGTTAATTAATAGGCAATATAGGCTATATGTGTATATAGACCGGGTTCCGGTGAGAAATTGATTTTAACGTGGGAAGCGAGAGAAGTGGTTATCAACTGTTGGTTGAGAAATATATGCACATTAGAATGAGATTCACCGAGATAAGATGCACAAAATCAATTCCTTCTAAGCTGTGATTCATGGGAGGACATTTGAAGGTTAGTAACCAAATGACCCTTTTAGTTTTTAAAGGTTTCTCCTCATTTTATATACCCTACTCTTCTATTGATATATCGCTTTTCTCATCAATGTACATTGATATATTTTTGTTTCAACATGTAGACTAAAACTAACTATTTTTTTATTAAAATTGAGAGTTAAAGATGACATGAGTAGCGAATGAACTTTTTAGCTTTCAAAGGCTTCTTTTCATCCTTTATATACTCAACTATTCTATAAATGTATCACTTTTCTTATCAATGTGGGATACACAATATTTAACTACAGTATAGCATTTGAAAATACTCGATTCTCATGGTGTGACCTCAATTTCTATTGTTTGCTGCTTGTATATATTGATATATAAGACAATTCTTTAAGTCAAGCAACAAATTTCTATTGCAAGAGGAGGGTCATCGAAGATAAGACACCCTTAGAGTCAAATGCTATAATTTGACACAAATGCCTTTCAACCACATTTCTTTATGCATATCACTTTATTCCAATATTTCAACTTTCCATCAATGTGGGACACCTACAAATCAACCATAATTTACCCTTTGAGAGTACCCACACTCATACACCATTGGACACGTTATCCACTTCTAGATGCAAGTACATGGATTGTCTCATACAAACGTAGATTAAATTTGTATGGCGAATATATAGAGCGTACTTGTAATCGTGGATATATTGAATTAAATGAATAATCAGAGTTGGAACATGTTGGAATAAACAGTATTTTTGTAACGTATTTTAGTTAATATTTGGCTCATTTCGAAATAATATAATTAAATAAAAAAATAAGAAACTATCGACGAATAACAATATAAAAAAATAACGTAAACGTATGACATATTATAATATAATTAAATAAAAAACTCAATATTGGGCTCATTTCGAATGTATCGACGAGACGATTATAATGACGTAACTTGTTAAAATTTAGAAGTATTTTTTTAACATAATTTAGTTAATATACGATTATATGTGTTAATATAATGAAAATGAAAAATAAAAAATATAAAACTAAAAGGTTTAATAAGTTCAAGGGCGTGAAATGTAACTTTAAAACTAAAAAAATTAAAAATTTGAGTGTGTGAGGGGAGGGGGTATACAAATGTTGCAGGGGGGGGTATACTTAGAATACCCCTATATAACTTGTTAAGGTACGTTAGAGTGTTTAGAGTGTCAGAAGTCGACCCCTATAACTTTATTTTAATGATTGATTTACACTGTAACGTGTTATGATATGTTAGGCACCCACAATGGTAAAGCTTTTAAGAAAGATTTGATAAAAATAAAACTATATAAAAAATAGGTTGGTCCCACCAACATATACTTTCTCTCTCTTTTGTTTCTCACATTCATTTTTCTAAGGCTTGAGGAACATCAAGTCTTTGATAAGTTAAGTCATTTTCAAGTCTTTGTCTCCAATGGTTAACCTATCTTCAAGTCTTCTTCAAGTCCATTTCAAGTTTTTTTTCAAATACCTGGAGATGCTCTTATAATGCACTAGTTTCAAATTTGTGGGATGTTTTTAAATATATAATTTGAGAAATAAATGTAAATTTATTTATGAGACGTAAAGTCATAAATAAACATAAAAATTAAAACTATAAATAGGTAAATATTTACTCTCCTTCTCCTTATAGGAGGAGTCGAACACGATTTCTTTGGAAAAAAGAAATTAGCGAGTACAAAATTTAAGAGGTTTAGTCTCAATTTTGTGCATTTGATATCATTTTCTATAAGTTCTATATATTTGGTTTAATGGTTCTTTCTTTTTTGGAAAAAAGAAATTAGCGAGTATGATTCAAGACACTAAATCCTTAGGGCATGCCTTGGCTTCGATATAATCATAAGACTTAATACTTGACCTCCACACCACTCCATCATTTTAGTTCATATTTTTGTATGTAAATTATTGGTATTTTATGTTGTGCAATAAAATATTCAACACATAAAATATTTCAAAAATAAATGTTTGTATGACTTAACTCGGCTTGATTCCAAAAAGTTAATCGAGCCAAGTCCAACATTGGTGTCGAGAGTTTGACTCAATCGTTAACTTAAAAGAACTTCATTTTTTTATGTTCAGGATCTACTCGAGCTTAAAAACCACTAAGCACAAGCTTGAGATAACCAAACTCGAATTAGCTTTGTCCAAATTGATTAGGTCAGGGTGAAAAAAGGCCAAAAAAATGATTGGATAATAATTTGCCTACTGATATTCAGAAAAAAATTCACCGATTTTAAATTAAATTTCAAGATTTCATCATACATCTCCTTTATATCTACCAATCTTTTTAGATCATTAGATATGTAAACATATTTCCTTTAATCTGTCTACCCTTCAAGTTACAAAGTCAAGGAGTCTTATAATATACAAGCAAAGGAGACATAATGAACTCAAAATTTCCAACACTACATTAACTACACCTTATATGTAAATGTTAGAAATATGAAACCATTCTATGCTATATGAGAATAAGGATCGCTAACAAGCATCATACTTGTCAATAGAGGTCATCATTTATAGGCTTGGTGGGCCATGGACCAGATCTAACATATTTTCTTGTCCAATGGCCTAATATTGCAAACCCAAGCCTGTTTTTGTGAGCTTGAAAACTTACCCATACCCGTCCTATAAGCGGTCCGGTTTGCCAACGAGTCTAAAAAATTTACACATGGAAATATTTATATAAAATGGTAAGTTCTGTAAAATTTTCCAAAATACATATTTTCTTTTGCAACTAAAAACGTAACATATACTAATGTAAACAATGTAAGCAAAAGGTAATTTTCACAAAATATGGAGTATGAATATTTCCTCTCCAAGGATTATCACCCTTCGAAGTTCGGATTCTTCAACAACAAAATTTTTAACCACCTAATATTTAAAGATCGAGATTTGAGGCGTATTATATGACATAGCAAATATAGTATATATTTCTGAGGTGGTTGGTAGTAAGTAGACGGAGTCTAACCCAAACACTATTAAACTTTTGAAATGAAATATTAAATATATTAATAATTATTCTAATTATCTAACGGGTCGGGCAGGCCTGTGCAAATTTATTTTTCCATCGCCTGAGCCGCCCATTAATTTGAATAGTCCCGCTCGAGCCCGTCCATGTTTTTAAAATGGTTGTCCAAGCCGCTTTTCTGACGGGCCAAGCGGCCCCATCCAGCAGGTTGTACCGCCCATGAACAGCTTTACTTCTCAATAATCAATTAAAAAAAATTCTAGAGTACGGTCAACTTCAGGAGGAAACCACACATAAAAAATGAAAAACTGATAAACACCTTGGTAACCGTTCATATGGACGGTGTAACACCCTAAAAACCGGGCCAAATTTAAATCTTAAAATTTATCAGAGTTAATCATAAATTCATCGAAACTTTTATTCATAAGCGGAGAATTAACTATGAGGGTTCATATACACATTTTCGAATTATCAAAACAACCTATTAATCTAATTTTGACAACTACGATTAGATTAAATTGGTTGTCTAGGCCATTCATCAAAAGCATCCTCGCATAAGCTAACTTCTCCACTTAGCATGAAAAGTTGAATACCAAAAACACTCGTCCCTCTTCCCGTTATTTCCCCGAGCTCGTACCTGGTAAGAAAATTTAATTTGAAACGATTAGGCTTACGCCTAGTGAGAACATCCATTTTCAAATTAAAACTTTAGCAGCTTTGGAAACACAAGTAAACAAACCTGGTTTGTCATCACTCTTACCGTACGTCTACACATCTTACCATGACGGGAACATACCCGATTCCATGAGTATGACTAACATTCAGAAAGTCATATCATCACATTCGAGAGCCTACTACGAATCATTACAGATTCTAGATTATCGCCTGTGTCCAAGAAATTACAATTTACTTTATGCCTATTTCTTGGAGTGGAAGTAGAGATTACAATTTACTTTATGCCTATCTCTTACCTTCCCATAGAAATTAGGAATTACAATTTACTTTATGCCTATTCCCATATTTCTATTCACAACAAGAAATGGGAATTACAATTTACTTTATGTCTATTCCTCATTTCTCATTACCTTATGAAATAGGAATTACAACTTACTTTATACCTATTCCTCATTTCAGGTCAACGGGAATTACAAGTTAAATTATGCCTATTCCACGTTACAAATACTGCCAGTGCCTATGGATCCATTACACTCACTAGCGTATATGCATAACAACATATCACGCCACATCTCGTATCATATTCACAACTCTAAGAATACTAGATAACCTATCGTATCCTTATCCTCAATTGTCCCCCCCCCCCCCCCCCTTCGGCGACTTAGCACATCCGGAAACTTAACCAGACAACACATCCGGAAACTGTATCCGGACATCAAAAGTTTCCGGACACCACAACTATCCGGACGTCGTAACTTACAGGACATCATAACTTACCGGTCATCACAACTTACCGGTGATCATAATTTACCGGATACTAACCCTATCCGGATGTTACCGGAAACATATACAATCCGGATGACATCCGGAAACCAAAGTAATCCGGATACAATCTGGTATCTATTTTATGCGGAAACTTAAATACTTACCGGATACCTTCACTAGCGGACAACACTGATAAAGAACTACCAGACACTTATCAATTTGTCCGATAACTTCGACCTGCGCACTAAAACATCAATCCAGACCAATGTTTGTTCCACCCAGCTTATTTTACACACATCCACTCAGCCCCAAAAGAATTTATATTGGCATCTTCATGCTTAATTTGAAAGAAAACATTGATTTAAACAAAAAGAGAGGGTGAACTCATCTGGAGTTCTTAGACCCACTTTCTTCTGCACAATCCAAATCAAATACTCCAAACAAACTGTACCTAGTTAGAAATAAGATTAGTTTGTAATCACAGTCTCCATACTGAAATCATCTTGCAGAAAACTATTGAATTTCTTACCAAAATCAAATTGCTTTTTCTCTTCTTCTTTCTCTCTGTTCTTGTTGCAAACCCACTTCTCAGGAAACTTCAAATGAGATAAAATCTCATTTTTAGCCGACCTCCATCTTATCTACACTCATCTATCACTAAATGGCCAAACAAACCCTTAAGTTCCAATTTTCATAATTAACTTTAAACTTTGGTCAATTTCACTTTGATCCTTCAACATATAAATTGTACATTTAGTCTAAATCTTTAGGCTAAATTACAATTCGACCTCATTCATATTAAATATACTATAATGGAAATTTGAGGTGTTACAGACGGTACGCACCAGTGCTTAGAAATATTTTGGAAACAATTTATCCTGAACGCACAACATGCACGCGTGCATAAAAACCAAAAAACAACTCCAAATACTTGCATGCACATGTGCATACCATCCCAATAAACAGTTACCAGGATATTCTTCAGTTTTTCATACTTTTTACAGTTTTCCTTGAACCTCCATCTTCCACGGTATTCAATAATGAAATATGAAAACATACTTCTATAAACAAATCACGGGGCCTTATCTTTGAAGAGAAGTTTATAAAAACGTTTTCTTTCCTCAGGATCAAATATATATACCACCAAGATCATCATCAGCCTCATCATTGACACTTCATTAACAGGGTCCCTTTTCCCTTGTTTAATTGCTATCATACCTTTCTTTCTCCTTTACAACCACAACCGGATCTTTGTCAACCAGTTCCGACCCTCAGCACGCTTCTCTAAGAACAACATTATAAATTTTATATTTATTCGAAACTTAAAATATTCCCGGATGCTTCAGCAACAAAACATTTAACTTTCCCAATAAACAAAACTCCCTCCTAAAATGACATAATTTTATGATAGATGATTTCTTCCATAATAGCTTAAGCGAGAGCAATTCATGCACCAAACCAATCGTTCTCTTCTATAATTCCCTTTACCCCTTGATAGGACCTCCGAGTAAGAAGTGGAATAATAGAGAGAGATGAGGAGAACAGAGAGAGATGGGAGAATGATTTTAGTAATTGTCTATGGATCAAAACCCTAACTCATTCATTTAATAGAAGTTCTCGTTACATTATACCCATTAGAACAAAACAGACAACAATCTAACGGTGCCATTTTAATAAAAGAGAGACTAGCAATATTCTATAAGCAAGCTGAGAAATGATCCACATAAATAAGATGCATGTTAGGTAAGGTAGTCCCTAAGTTTGGTAGGCAATTGAGTGGTACGTTTGGGTCTACTAGCTTTGGTTAGTTGTACTGTATCATGGCCATCCTCTGGGGAAGTCACCTTGTCCTCAAGGTTGAAATCAGGGAAGCTGAGCTGAAATTGTTGTGATTCTTCCCATGTATCGTTGTCGGAAGTGGTATTTTCCCAGTGAACTAAGAGTTGGGTTTCCCACTTGTGATCCACCTTGACTCTTCGGGTTTGAAGTACAGCTTGGGGCAGAAACATTGGTCACCCTTTCGTGGAATGAGGAGGTAATTCCGAAGGAGCCACAGAGTTCGGTTGAGGACATAATTTCAACACAGAAATGTGGAAGACATTGTGGACTTTGGCGGTAGCCGGTAATGCCAATTGATAGGCTACTTTGCCCACCCGAGCGGTGATCATGAAGGGCACGAAGTACTTCTTGGCGAGTTTGGGGTATCGGTGAGTTTCTACCGAATGCTGGCGATACGGTTGTAGTTTCACAAATACCTAAGGCCCAACAGCAAATTCTTTATCTTGACGGTGCTTATCCGCTTGGTTTTTTCATACGAACTTCGGCACGCTCCGGGTTAACTTTAACAGAGTCCAAGATAGTCTTGCGGTCTGCAAGCCAAGTGTCTAAATCGGCTACCGATGTAGACCCTAGGGTGAAATTAGGGGCGGTGGATGTCCATAAACGACATGGAAAGGGGAACGACCCGTGGCGCTATGAATGCATGTGTTGTACCAATATTCTACCCAGGGGAGGTAACGAGCCCACTGATTAGGGTGATCACTGGCGACAACTTGAAGGTATGTTTCTAAGCAACGGTTAACGACCTCGGACTGGCCATCCATTTGTGGATGGTAAGAACTACTATAGTTAAGAGATGCACCTTGCAAACGATATAATTCTCACCAAAATTACTAGTAAAGAGCTTATCGCGGTAAAAAATAATGGATGTGGGAAAACCATGGTGATGGACATATTCATGAATGAAACGTTCTGCTAGCTTAGAGGCTATAACAGAAGCTGGTAAAGCGCAAAAATGACCATATTTCAATAACCTATCCACGATGACCCATATGCAACTGTTTTCGTGAGAGGATGGAAAACCGGATATGAAATCCATGGAAATAGAGTCCCACGTCCTGCCGGGAATGGGTAAAGGTTGACGCATGCTTTTGTAAGGAGACGTACTTGGCTTGATTTATAGACAAACTGAACAGTTTTGAACGTAAGTCTGAACATCTTTTTTCATCAACGACCAATAAAAGGATGCAGGGAGGCGGAGTAGAGTAGCTCGTACCCTAGAATGTCCTCCAATAAGGGAGTCATGGTGAGCCGAAATAAGGAGTTGTTGTAAGTCACCCATAGCTGGAACAAAGATTCGTCCACGAAAGAATAGAATATCATCACAGAAAGTGTAATCATTATCAGTAGAGGACTGTTGATGCAACCGAGTGAGTATTGATTGGGTTATGGGATCAGTAGTCATAGCATATCGGATCTGATCAAGCAATCCGGAAACTGGCATTGACACGACCATGAGAGTGCCCATTGCGTTGCCAGACCAACGAGAGAGGGCATCCGTTGCCTGGTTGGTGGCTCCCGACTTGTAGACACTGGTAAAGTCGAAACCCAGTAACTTGGTTAGCTACTCCTGTTGTTTATGGGTCTGGATGGTTTGAGAAAGTATTTCTCGAAGGCTTTGATGATCAATGACGATTGTAAAGCGATTTCCCAAAAGATATTGCCGCCACTTTTTTATAGCTTCTGTGATAGCAAACATTTCCCGAGAATAAGTGGAAGCGTGTTGCATATGGGATGAAAGGCGTTTGCTGAAAAAGGCCACTAGATGATTGATTTGTGATAAAATAGCACCAATGGCAATAGCAGTAGAGAGATCTATTGGTTTGTGGAGAATAACCTCACTCCTAATATCAGGTTTAAGGCCAGAGATGAAACAACTCAATAGAGATGATGGGGAAAGATCATTACCTCTGTTACTGTAAGTCTCGAATGCAATCTGATAGGCAAGAACCGAAACAGTCTGAGATAATTTGAACAATGTCCCTTGTAAGTCGTTGAAGGACGATAGTAACACCTTGAATTTCCATTGTATTATATTTAATATAAATGGGTCTATTTGTAATTTAGTCTAAGTTTGTGGACTATTTTATGAATGTTAACTCTAGGGTTAATTTTGTAATTTGACCAAAGTTAAAGTTGATATTGAAAATTAACTTGAGGGGTCTATTGGTCAATTTGTGATAGTTGAGATCACCTTATAAGGCCATCAGTACCCCATAAACCCTATCTTTCAAAGATTCCCCTCCACCTCAGCGCCACATCAGCTTTTCTCCCATCCCTCACTCCATCCCTCACGATCCCTAAACATCCGTACCCCATTCCCTCAAACCCTTTTGCCACCTCATTTATTTTAATTCTTTTATTTATACATTTAATTATTTAACAAAATAAAAATATTTATATATTTTTTAATAAATAAAAATAAGATAAATAATAAAAATTAAAATTCATATCATTCATTAAAAATAAAAATTACAAAATACAAAACACTACCAATTATGAAATTTTTGGAGTTGCTTTTTTCTCGCTAAAGTAGCCCTCAAAGCGTTTCCCGTAAGGTGATCATGCGGGGTTATGAAAAACTCGAAGTCTTTCTCAAATCGATTTGAGCGTTCGATTTCGATTTCGAGATCGAGTTTTTTCATTTTGTATTCCATTTCGATTTCGAGATCGAGTTCTGTTTGGATTCATGATGAGAGAGGTGTGAAAAATAAGAGGTTGAGAGAATTTGAGAGAGTTTGAGAGGTGTGAGATTGAGAGAATTTGATAGTGTGAAAAATAAGAGGTTGAGAGGTGTGAGAAATAAGAGGTTGAGAGGTGTGAGAAATAAGAGGTTGAGGGTTAAATATATAGTGGGATTAAATTGAGAATTTTTTTTTAAGAAAGAGCCGTTCAACGGTTATTTTTTAAAAAATTTAATTAAAATTTTTTTTTTTAAAAAACCCTCGGGATGGATCGGGATCCCATCCCCGAAAACCATCCCTTCCCGCATGCCCATCCCGCCCCGTACCCCATCCCGCAGCCATCCCGCTGCCACATCCCCATCCCGAGCCCCTTCCCGCTATGGCTACGGAAGGCCTAATGAGGTAAGTTGATTGAGATATATTTATCTCATATTACCTTTTTGGAAAGTCGGTCATTAGAAAGCAAAGAAAGAAAGAAGAAGAAAAGAGAAAGGAGATACGATATGGAAATTTTGGTAAGGAATTTGAATCATCTCACTTATTCTTCTCAATCTGTTTAGTTAGATTAAGATTAATTTCTACTGCTATTAGATTGGTGGAAGCAAAGAAGAAAAGATTTGGAGTTGCTGGGTTTAAAACTTCATCATGTGAGTTCATCTTTTTCATTTTAGAAATTATAGTTGAAATTGAATTAGATTTGGTATGTAAATCATCTGAATGAATTGGTAGAATTGCTAGAGATGAAATTTATCATTAAGATGTGTTCCGATGAACTGTTTGAGTAAATTTTGACGTGAATCGAATAAAATTGTAACAAAGTTCCGGTTTTAAGGAAAATTCCGGAACTGGGTTGGGTTCCGGAATAAATTGGAATCCGGAATTGGACCGGATCCGGAATTGAATTGGATTCCAGAATGGACCGGATCCGGAATCATTTTGGTTGGGTTCTTTTAATTGGATCCAGAATCAATTTCTACATACCGGAAGTTGGGCCAAGCCCGGAATAGACAAAAACCGGAATGGGCCTTAATTATTTTGTGTCCCGGAATTTAACAAAACCGGAATGGGCTTGGAGTTGGACCGGAATTAATTCCGGAACTTGAGTGGGGGGTGGATCCGGAATTTCTTTTCCGGAAGTGGACTTAAACCTTGGACCCGGTAATGATTTGGAAGTGGGCTTGAGGTTTGGTCCAATATCAATCTTATGGAAACGACTGTATTTTTGGACTGTATTATTGTCCAAGAGTTTGGGCTTGGGCCGGTACAAAGAAATTTTGGGAGTTAGGTATAATATCTATTATGGGTTTCATTTTAAGGATACGATTTCTATTAAAATTATTATCCCATTTTGGATCGAGGTTTCGGAATTTTTTCTAGATTTAATTTCTAGAATAAGAACGATTGAGGGTACATTAGGTTATCCGGTGTTCTTAGAATTGATAATGTTATGGTATTAGTGTGATATGTATTGATACATATACATTAATAAGTGCGATGGATCCATATGAACTGTTTTTCTTTTAACGTGGAATATGCATAAAGTAATTTGTAATTCCCGTTGACTTGAAATGTGGAATAGGCATAAAGTAATTTGTAATTCCCATTTCGTAAAGGTGTTATGAAATGAGAAATAGACATAAAGGAACTTGTAATTTCTATTTCATAGTGTGATGTGAAATGTGGAATAGGCATAAATGAATTTGTAATTCCCGTTCACGTGGAAATGGAGAATAGGCATAAAGTAAATTGTAATTCTCATTTTATAGTATAGAAATCGAGGAATAGTCATAAAATAAATTGTAATTCCTGATTTCTATGGGATGACCAGAGATAGGCATAAAGTAACTTGTAATCTCTACTTCCAGTTCAAGAAAAAGGCATAAAGCAACTTGTAATTTCTTGGATAAGAGCAATGATCTAAAATCTGTAATGATTCATAGTAGGCTCTTGATTGTGATAATATGACTTACTGAATGTTAGTCATATTCATGGGATCGGGTATGTTCCCGTTATTGAGGTGAGCACGTGTACGGTAAGAATGGTGGAAGACAGATTTGTTTATTTGTTTTGGATATTTTCAAAGTTGTTAATGTTTTAATTTGAATTTGGATGTTCTCATTAGGCGTAAACCTGATTGTTCAAATTAAATTTTCTTACCAGGTACATGCTCAGGGAAGTAAATGGGATGTGGGACGAGAGCTTTTGAAGTATTCAACTTTTGAGATAAGCGGAGGATTTAGCTAACACAATGAGACTTTTTAATGGATTGCTTAGATAACCCAGTTAATCTGATTATAGTTGACATGATTAGATTAATAGGTTATTTGGAGAATTCAATATTTGTAAATATGAACCCTCATAATAAATTCTCTCCTTATTTATATAAAAGTTTGGATGTTATTCTCTCATAACTTGTTACAATTTGAGGTTCAAATTAGCCCTGATTTTTAGGATGTTACAACGATGGCCTAAACCGCCGCTGAAGTGCCTGAGATAGGGCAGACTAGGAGAATAATTGTTTATCACGGTGCATCTATTGGAACCTGGGTTAGGGGTTGCCCACTCATATAAAAACTTGCTAAATCAATTTGTTGTTCATTTGGGGTTGAGTGATACGAGAAGAACCTTTCAGCTTGAAAAATCCAGTCCAATGGATTGGAGCCGTCGCAGAATGAAAGCTCGCATTTTGGAAGACGGGCGGTGTAAGTTCGATGTTCTGGTGGTGTAGGGTTTTTTGTGACCAACGATAGGAGATCAGAAAGCTTGGAATTGATTTCGGCAATGGCGTCAGTATTAGCTTCAGTAGCAGTACGCAGTTCATCCATAGTTTGGGCTCTGGTTGGCATCAAGACCCAAATCAATGAAAGCACCAATTTGATAGGACCTCCGAGTAAGAAGAGGAATAACAGAGAGAGATGGGAGAATGATTTCAGTAATTGTCTATGGATCAAAACCCTAACTCTTTCATTTAATAGAAATTCTCTTTACATTATACCCATTAGATCAAAACATACAACAATCTAACGGTGCTATTTTAATAAAAGAGAGACTACCAATATTCTAGAAGCAAACTGAGAAATGATCCACAGAAATTAGATGCATGTTAGGTAAGGTAGTCCCTAAGTTTGGTAGGCAATTGAGTGGTACGTTTGGGTCTAGTAGCTTTGGGTAGTTGTACCATATCACCCCTCTTCTGATCGTGTGGGACCCACATAAGGTGAAATATAAGGATATGAATCGAATTCTCGGAATCTCTCCCTAGATTTAATTTAACCCAAATTGGGAGCAATGAACATGGGAATGATGGCTTACAAGCTTGGTTTTGAGCTATTCCTTTCAATGGCCGAGATCGAAAGATCTGGCTTCCAAGTGGCGAATTCGATTTCCATTGAACTTTTCCTCCCGCTATAATCGACCATTCGAATCGAAACATATCAAGATGCTTAGGTACAATTCTTATTAAATAATCATCCGGTAATCCTTTTAATTCATTGAGTTTTGAGACATTTTGTTTATGATTAGAAACCGTCATTAATACATTGGCTAATCTTTCAACAATTACTGTTTCTTTCTTGCATATCTTTTACGGATTCTTCTCTTCTTGTACCAAACAAAGCATCTTTTTGGTCAACCGACAATAATTAATATTCATCGTTTTCAATGTTTATTTCAAAGCAAAGCAACACATGTATTTCTTAAGCCAATTGAGGGCTTTCCCTTGAGTTTTGAATTTCTTTTGGAGGAAATATATATAATTAACCAACCGATGCCACCTGATTAGGAAGGACATTGCATGATTATGTTTTTAATCTGGTTATTTATGATTAATATTCATCGATGTTTATATCAAAGCAAAGCAACACGGGTATTTCTGGATAAGGAAGCTTCTAGATCCTCCGGGTCTTTTTTCATTGACCATAGAGAGAACCTTCGGAGAAGCTAAGGTGGTGAAGATGCCATGGAGGAAAACAAATGACGGAAGCTGGAAATTTTGAATAAATGTTGATCACCATCTTCCCATGCACTTAATTGGCATCTTTGTTATTTGACCAAGATCTATCTAACCCTGTCTAATTAAAGAAATAGAGAAAATAAATAATATAACATAAATAGGTTCTCATCTATTGGATGGGGATAAGATAACTTCCGCAAACAATAATACTATCGACGTGTAAAAGTAAAACGCAACAAAGATGAGGAAGTAAACGGACTCCAATAGTGTTCAAATGTCCCAAGGTAAGTCTTACAACTCTTAGGGTGCGTTTGGTTCATGGATTCTGATGGAATCTGGTGGAATTGGAATGTCAGATTCTTTTGACTAGATTCCATTCCAGTGTTTGGTTCAATCTTTTGTATAGATGAAATCTTAAAAATTCCAATGAATTCTATGAAGTAGCCAATTTTCATTCCATCACTTAAACAAGGTATTCTAAATGAATGGAATTGAACATTTTCTTATTTCCAAAATTACCCTTGCCCTAATTTTGCATTATCAGCCGCCATCTTCACAATCACGAAACAAACCCTCTCTCTCGTTTTCTCTCCATCGCAAACTCCTTCCTCGTGACTGATCTGGTAAGATTTCCTGCTGGTTTCGATTTATCTTTCTGCTTGCTTTCGATTTTTGCTTGGTTTCGATTTTTGGTTGCTTTAGATTTCTGGTTGGTTTCGATTTTGTCAGCCGCCATCTCTTCTCTTCTGCTTGCTTTCGATTTCTGGTTGGTTTCGGTTTGTACATCTGGTTGATTTCTGCTTTCTTTTCGATTTTTGGTTGATTACGGCTTGCTTTCGATTTCTGGTTGCTACTGATTTACCTATCTGTTGCTACTGATTTATCTATCTGTTGCTTTCGATTTCTGGTTGCTTGCTTTTGTCTATGAATTTACAATCTGTTACATCTGTGAAATTTGCTACTGATTTATTAAAAATTAAAAATTAAGAAAATGATACTTTGGTCATTTATCCAAATTTCATTCCAATTCCAACCAAACAGACAGGTTCTAATTCCTTTAACAGATTCCATTCTAATTATGTCAACCAAACAGCTGGTCAAACCTGACAAACATTCCATTCCAATTCCTTCAAAGTCAAATTCATTTGACAGATTCCATTCGATTCAAAAACATTATACGAACCAAACGCCCCCTTAATTAATGCTATAGCACCATTCCCTTAAACAAGGGGAATCTTTTATTCTTTTATTTTTTTCACTTTTCTTGGTTATGGAGCTAAGGAAAAGAATTGGATGATTTATGGTTATTTTATGCTAAATTTGAAATTTTATTTTATGGCGGGTAGAAGTTGATGGAATACGGAGGATGATATAGGATGAGCATCGAGGACCATTTTCCCGAACCGAATCGAGACCAAATTGGTAATATGTATTTGTTCCGGTTTTCAGTTCCGGTTTTCAGTTCCGGATATTCGTCAAAATCGGATATACGCAATTCGGTACCGAGAAAAACAAAACCGAACAGGAATTTAAAAGGCAATGTTTTTTTTTAAATTCTTTAAGTATGCATATCATCTCCTAAATAAAGTTTATCTTTTTCTAATCAAACTATACCATCTCCTAAATAAAGTTTATCTTTTCCTAATCAAACTATACCATCTCCTAAATAAAGTTTATCTTTTCCTAATCAAACTATATCATCTCCTAAAACGAGCAAACAAAAGGAAAAGAATACCGAAGATTGTTGCACTTTTGATTAATTTTGAACTTTTGATTGGTTATGAACTTTTGATTGGTTATGAACTTGTGAACTTTTGATTGTTTGGGATTGGTTTTGAAACACATTTGAAACATTATGCAAATATTTTGTTGCGATTGATTTTGATACACATTTGATACATTTTCGGTCCTAAGTGGTCCTAGTACCGATTTTCCCGTCCCAAAACCAAAACCAAAACCAAACCCGAACCGGTACAAATGGATCAGTTTTCGATACCACTTTTTAGTCCTAAAATATTTAGGAACCAACCGGTTCGGTCACGATCTCATTCCTAGGATGATATTAAGTGAAGGATTTAAGCCCATGCATGCTTTCTGAGAGAAGGTGGAGTCAATGATCACCTTATGCAACCTCAAAGTACGTAGATATTATTATAATAGTGAAGCTCGTCCCTTATCTCTTGTTTACCCTTTGGGTGCTATGCATTGAACTTTTCGTTTGTAGTTTGCCTCGTTTGTAAGCCACCTCCCTTAAACGAAAGGTGGTTATGCATTTTAGATGGACGTCTTTAGTTAGTAATAGTACTGCTCTCTTTATATTACTTTCAAGCATTTGGTTACATTTATCTTGTTCTCTATTTGTTCTATTTTTAATACCTTGTCATTTACGATTCTTTGCATTACATTATGTTATTTACAATTCAAGTCTTTATTTTTATTATGCTAATCATACATGCGATGGTGGGTTAAACACGTTAACTTGGGTTGAGGAAAGGTTGAAAGATTAAACCATTGGATTAGTGGATATTCCTTTTTGCCATAGCAATCAACTACACATTTCACTCATGGTTATATTGTTTTATTTAAGCATCTATCAACAAGTTGACAATATGTATTTTTTAAGCATTAATTTTTTTTGAAGGATATCCTAGGCTATGCCTAAACTAATCCCTTGACACATTATGACTGTAAGACATTAAACTCTAAACCCTCACTAATACAGAATCAGAAATAGACCCCGGTTATTAAACTATATAGTACCCGGTTATGGATCCGGGTCCTATTAAATGGGGGTAGCATTGTCTTGTGTTATGGTACCCGGTTTTCCAACCGGGTACGATTGATGTAATGGACCCCGGTTCTTTAATTTCACCGGGTAGCATTAGAGTATTTATAGGGAAGGATTAGGCAACTAATCAACTAATGGGACCCGGTTTTTTATAAGAAACCGGGTAACATTAGACGGGTTTCTTTTTAATATTTGTAAATATGCATATACGAACCCAAACAAATATAATGTACATAATATCTACAATCTTGTAGACTTCAAACATCAACCCCAAGTAAAAGAGAGTAATCTCAACAATATAAACAAAACATAAAACTATTATTGGATCAACAAAGTTTCCTAATCAACATCAAAAACAAGAATTGTGCATTTACCAAACTCAATATCAAGCAAGTTAAAGGTGTATCCATCCCAAAAATAGATGTATTTACTGCTATTACAAGGGAACTTATGTAAGCATTGAACCACGAGGGTACCGACATTCCGAGAGTAAGTTGTGTGTTCTGCCAAACAACCGTTCCTTTTGCAACAAAGCTATAAATCAATCCTTTCTGATTCATCTCCAGATTTCTTCCCACGAAAAATAAGCCCTCGAAATACTTCAGATCAACTTCATGCCATAAACAAAACACAAAAAACATAAAAATTAACGGTATATACTCTAATTAATTAGGAGAAACTGAAACCATCGTCAAACAAATGAAAAGGAAAACAACGTTGATAATCAGTTAAGTTTAACTATAATAAGTGAAAAACTATCTCCAATTAAAGTAATTAGAGAAGGTATTTCAAAAAACACCTAAAAATAGCTCAATGTTGACATAATGTTGTGACAAAGGTATATTCTAGAAAGTTTACCTCAAACATACCACATTGAAGTGTTAACAAATCAAACAATAAAGCTTGTCTAAAAGAAACTAAGCAATAAAAATGCTTGTAGGCGATATCAAGAAACTAACCGTTATCAATTCCTCATATTCTTCAGATAAGTATTTGAGAACTGTTTAGCCCATGTCACAGCCATATTGTCCAACATCCTTTCTGTAAGGGGAGTCGTGTCATTCCACGGTATCTACAAGCAAATTAAAGGCAAATTTGTTATTTGACTACAAGGTTGAGTGCAATAGATATAAAGAAAGAACTTTAACAATTACGTACTCTCTTGGGAAATTCTGATTGATGATACATCACAAAGTTGAACATGAAATGCATAACATAGTACCCTCACTCCCAACTAGACCTTTGTTGATTGCACTAAAAAAATTATGTATTAGACAAAACCAATAACGAAATAATTTGTTTTTAAATATATCGAGAGGGATTACGTTTGAGAGTTCCCATCTAAATGGTCTTGATTTATCTGTATCACACACCCCTCCTTCTTCATGATACCTTGCAACAGCCCTACACGAAACGTATGCAAGTCATTTCAGAAATTATATAAAGAGAGAAAAATTTAACCAACTTTAGAATTGCTTACGATTCCACATGTTCTTTGATAATGTAGGAATCCACGGTCTTCTCTTCATACATTAGCGAATCCAATATATATACAGTGCGACGACGAGGAAAAATAAGAAGCAGACTCCAATGGTGACTGGTGATGTTTAGAGTTGTAAGTATAAACATATACACCATAAACATTATAACAATAAAAATAGTAGCATATCGTACCTCTGTAGGTAAGGTGCAAGAAAAAACCATAGTTCTCTATTGTGAGACAACGAGCTAGAGATGTTACTTATGACACCCTTTGGGTTTAATAGACATTCGTCGGCATGAATATGAGCTGGACATATGAAACCACATCGATTTTTCTCCTTCGTTTGCATAATTCCATGTAAAAACCTAAAAAAACACAACAACATGATAAAGTAGAATATTGGGAACATAAGCTTAAATATGTAGTATTCACCGACTTACATTTGGAACCAAGAAATAATGGTATGATCGAGCCATGCATTCTTCACTAAACAATGCATGTCATCACGGAAAGTCATAAACTCAACTGATTGAGCTCCAAACACCCCAGACTTGGCATCTACTTTAATCCCTTCTTTCGAATTCGAGCGTGACTCCCAACGTTTATATAGTGATTGTAGTTCTTTCGGCCTCTTACTCAAAATTTGCACTGAGATCACACTTTTCACAGCCCCGGTTTGCTTTTTAGAAGTAGTCTTTTTGTTCATTCCATTCAACGATTGTGAACTCTTAGTCGAAAAATGTAGTTGTGTGGAAGATTCCATATTATGAATTGGCACACTCTTAGCAAACCCATTTGATTGTCCAGAATTCCCTTCATTGTGTATCATATGTTGACTTTTGGAGACCTATAAACAACTTCATAAGAAAAATATGTAACGAATTAAAGAAAGAGAATTATATTGAACTTGTACCTGGGTGAGAACAATCGCATTACGTGGCCATTGGATAAAACTATTTCGTGCTTCACCTAGTTCCTTCATTTCTTCATTCGGCAAAGGAAGAGGAAAATTCACAAACATACTTTTGACTTGATCTGCATGCACCTTTACATAATCTGCCTTCACAGGAACTGAATGACATAATCTATCCCCTATAGAATGAACCATCCCTTTCGCACAAGAAAACTTATACTCACCGTCTACTACCAATAAGTCGCAATGGGCGGGTAACTGCTAATAGTTATGTATGTAATTATGTGTGTATCTATACATGTAAGTATGCATAATGTATGTTCGTATGAGATAAGTTACTTGTATGCCATCAAATTCGTCGAAATATGCCACCGAGATATAAGTACTCTTCCCAATCCCCATGCTTGGGACTCCATCATGTAAGTCATCGTGCTTAGACTTCATTTGCGTGAGCATGTTAATCTTAGCATCAACTAACTTATTCTTTTCCTCAATGTCAGCATCAAAGACTCGTTTTTTCTCATCAAAGTGAGCATCGATTAACCTGACTTTCTCCTTACACATGGCATCTAAGTCCGCTTTCCTCTGCTCCCAATCAATATCTACTGGGATTCGGCTTTTTTTCTTGCAATGGTCTGTTTCAAGCCGATTGTATGTCCGACTGCCCTGGTGCGACCTGGGTGCTCGGGTCCTAGCACGGCTGTAAGTACATCCTCTCCGCTATTTTGCATTGTACTTTTTTCATCCTGTCGTTTGGTGTAAAATGTATATCCATTAATGTCATAGCGTTGGTATGAAGACACAACATATCGCGGACCGAACCCCAACCATTCCACGACCTGATCAACTTTTTCTCCCTCAGAACTTGTTGTCACTCTTTCTTTTAACCATTGGGCAAATGTTTTGTTGTGCTCAGTTGCTAACCATTTTTTCGTTCCTCGATCTATTCTTTTCTCGTAACATTGTCATGTGCTCATGTATGTAGGGTGCAATAGCTGTCATGTTTTGTAGAATGAAAAAATGTGCTTGTTGTAATTGGTTCCGATCTGGAACAATCCTTTTAAATCCAATTGTCCCAACCCCTGCAAGTCTACCCTCATGTCGAGATAGCGGAATGCCAACATTCTTTACACTCGCCAAATAATTTGTACAAAAATCAATCACCTGCTCAGAGGCATATCCTTCAACGATGCTGCCCTCTGGTCGATTTCGATTCCTTACATATACTTTTAAGAAACCCATATATCTCTCGAATGGATACATATACCGTAGAAAAACAGGACCACATGCCTTTATTTTCCCGACAATATGCGATATCAGGTGAACCATGATATCGAAAAATGAAGGCGGAAAGTACATCTCGAGTTGACATAGAGTGAGGATAATGTCCCTTTGCCATGAATCCAATACCTCAGGATCAATCACTTTTGAATGAATCAAGTTAAAAAACAAACAAAGCTTTGTGATTGTGTGTCGGATGCGTTCCGGTAAAATCCCACGAATTGCAATGGGAATCATATGTGTCATTAAAACGTAACAATCGGGGGATTTCATACCAAGAAATTTCAAGTCTTTCATTGACACCAACTTCTTAATATTAGCTGAATATCCGGATGGAACCTTAATACCATGCAAACATTGACAAAATCTAGTTTTCTCGACCCTCGACAACGTATAGCATGCTGGTGGTAGATACATGCGACTTCCACTCTCAACAGGAGCAAGTTGTGATCGAATCCCCATTTCTACCATGTCTTTTCGAACTTTTACCCCATCTTTCGTCTTCCCTGGAATGTTCAACAACAAACCTAACAAGCTATCACATACATTTTTCTCAATATGCATAACATCAAGACAGTGTCGAACTTGCAAGTGCTCCTAATATGGCAAATCCCAAAAAATAGACATTTTTTCCAAATATTCTTAGGAGGAGTTATACCACCTTTTTCCGAGCACAATGTTTAGATCTTCAACTCAAGAGTAGGTAGTTGGCATCTAATGGCGGCCTTATCACTCCATGCTCAGTTTTCCCATCAAACTCGTTCTTCAACTTGCGATATGGGTGACTCTTTGGAAGCGATCTTCGATGACCCATGAACACGTTTTTCATACAGTTTCTCAACCTCAAGGAATGTGTGTCATCCTCACAAACAGGACACACTTTTGCTCCTTTTGTGCTATATCCTGATAAATTTCCGTATGCGGGGAAATCATTTATGGTGCAAAATATCATGGCCCGTAATCGGAAATCCTCTTTACCATACGCATCATAGACTTGGATGCCCGGATTCCACAATTCTTTCAAGTCATCAATTAAAGGAGCCAAATACACATCAATGTCGTTCCCTGGTTGTTTCGGACCGTGAATTAACAATGACATCATGATGTATTTTCGTTTCATATACAGCCAAGGTGGAAGATTGTAGATACATAGAAGAACTGGCCATGTACTGTGACGACTACTCATATTCCCAAATGGATTAATTCCGTCTGAACTTAGCCCAAAACGAATATTTCTGATCTCCTCACCAAATTCTTCAAAATCAGAATCGATATTCCTACATTGAGGAGAATCTGCCACGTGTCTTATTTTCCCGTCTCTTTTACGCTCCTCGACATGCCAACGCAACAATTTTGCATCTTTGGCGTTTGCAAATAACCGTTTCAACATTGGCACAATGGGCAAATACCACAATAGTTTAGCAGGGGGCCATTCTTTATCTCATCAATGTTTTCTGCCGAGCGTTTTTTCGGCTTATACCGCGACATACCACATCTAATACATTCATGAAGGTTTGCATACTCGTTTCTGTACAATATACAATCATTTGGACATGCAAGTATTCTTTCAATTTCCAATCCCATTGGGCACATAAGTTTTTTAGCGTGGTATAACGAAACAGGCAACTCATTATCTTCGGGAAGCATTTCATGCAAAATCTCTAATACACTAGTGAAACTAGTATCACTCCAACCATTGTTTGCTTTTGGGTTAAATAGTTTCAGCACAACAGAAAGTTTGGTAAATTTTGTACAACCAAGATACAACGGTTTTTCAGAGTCAACAAACAATTGTTGAAAATTTTCATAATGTTTATCCGCAACAGTATCCTCCACATCATGCAACATATCATCAAAATTATCATGACTATTATTATCTGAATCATTGTTGTCATCGTCATTACAATCAGGAGCAATCGTGTTATCGCCATCAAATACTTCACCGTGTCTTGACCAAATGGTATACCTTTCCATAAACCCACGGCATATCAAATGTCCTTGAATTACATGATAATCATTAAACTTATAAAAATTATGACAATCTTTACAAGGACACCAAATGTTACTTTCTCCATTGTTCATTCGATTAGCCTCAGCAACTTTTAAAAACTCGTCCAAATTGGCCAAATATTCAACGGTAGCACGTGGTATTTTGTACATCCAAGTATTTCGATCCATCTGTAATGTAAAAATATAATATTAATAAAATGCATGCAATGTATGAATAGAACAAGTGACAAGTGGTCAATCCTAACCCACTTTTTGAATAGTTTGTCTCATATGTGAACGAGTATTAGCGGACTAAGTATTTTAAAAAAAATCGGCAGCATTTCCCTTTGACTCCCCAAATAGGCGTTATGGAACACATACTCGTGGGAGCAATGAGAAATGTCTACCGAATTATTCTAAAATACTTAACCCACTAATACGCATCCACATCCTAAATGAGACAAAATATTCAAAAAGCAGTCCCAAAACGGGGACTATCCGAAATTAATCTCTATTAGATTAATCTCGGACGAGTATAAATCTAACGGCACATGCATTATATTAAACTAAAGGAATATTATTATCGTGTAGAAAATTATATATGTTTGTACAATAGTAAAAATAAATTATGAAATGACAAGAAAATACCTCCATCAAGCTTACTAATCAAATGATCGAAGTGATCCTTGTAATTCGATTGCTCAAATGGTCCTATATATAACATTCACAAAAAAGCAAAATCAACAAATTAGAACATATATATCGAGATATATATATATATACAGGGAAGGGTTCAATAGAGAAATAGAGAAGTGATATTGACCATGCATTCGGTCAAGATCGACGGCTTTGACCGAGAAGCAAAGGATAATTCCTCGCGTGGTCTGCGTGTGGTCTGCACAAGATAGAGGGGTATTTTCGTAAAAAATACACGGGACAGGTTCATATATGAATTTGTGTGATTCATATATGAACCTTTGTGTTCATATATGAATCTTTGTGTTCATATATGAACCTTTGTAATTCACATATAAAATATTTTTAACTAATTCATATATGAACCTTTGTGATTCATATATGAATCAGTTAATTTGTTCATATGAGAATTAGTTAAAAAAAGTTCGTATATAAATCACAAAGGTTCATATATGAACACAAAGGTTCATATATGAACACAAAGGTTCATATATGAATTAGTTAAAAAAAAGTTTATATGTAAATTACAAAGGTTCATATATGAATCAGTTAATTGGTTCAACTGATTCATATATGAACCTACAGTTAATTAGTTTCATATACGAAACACAAAGGTTCATGCATGGAATTAAAATAGGAATTAATTAGTTTCATATACGAAACACAAAGGATCATATACGAAACACAAAGGTTAATTAGTTTCATATATAGGAATTAAAATTTGTTACCTTTTAATATGGAAGTAATTTAGAAGGAAGGCAGAAATGTGAATCCGTTTGCCGATTAGAAGTATTAATGGTGAATGCATGGATAATGATCATAAAAACATTTATGGTGATTGTCGGCTCTATGAATGGCGGCCGATAGAATTAATTGAGATGCCTACAATTCAATTCAAATTGTAGTGGATAATACCTAATTGAGAGATACATAATTAATTGTAGTGGACGATAGAATTAATTGGGCTTAAATGTGATTCAAGTTAATTCAAATTGAAAGATACATATAATTAGTTCAATTGTGATTCAAATTATAGTCGGCCTATTTTTTAATTAATGGAAAATTAGTTGGGCTTAAACCCTAATTAAATTTTCTTATTAAATTTATATTAAAACCCATATATTAATAAAATATTTTTAATGGTATCCGGTTTTTTTTAAACAACTGGATAGGATCTTTATCGGAATGGTTCATAAATAAAACCCTGTTAATGGTGCCCGGTTTTTTTAAAGAACCGGGTACTATGTTCATTTTTAATAAATCCCCCCGAATAAAACTAGTCGCCTTTCAGGAACCGGGTAGCATTCATGAAAAAGGCTAATAGAACCTGGTTGTTTGAATTCATGGGGTCTATTTGAAGGGTACTATTAGCCTTTTTGTACTAGTGCCTAAGACATCAGCTCTGATTAAACCTCAGTGACCACTATTGTTGTGGGATTCGAACCCTGGACAGATGGGATATTCCACCACATCCCCCAAGGCCTTAACACTACGCCACAACCCTTGTGGTTTTTAAGCATTAATTATTTGTACCCTTAAATTTTTAACCACCAAGTTGCATTAAATAGGCTATACTTTTGGTTTTAGAAGTTGTGCATCTTAATATTCAACAATGTAGCTTAAACTTGTGCTTGTGCATTGTTTTGTTGTAACTAAGGCCAACACTTTAAATGCTTTAAATAAATAAAGATACTCATGTGTATATAATAGCATAGCACACTTGCTTTAAAACTAAACAAAAAGGTTGTAAAAATATACAAACACACTAGTCGAACCCATCTACAAGATCCCATAAATTAGCTCTAATACTATGTGGTAGGGTTTACCTATGTTTGGTGTTGGTAGCTGAAATCGTGAATCCAGAAATGTGGACACAAATGTTCCCACAGTGGGGGCACAATGTTGATCCAACCCTTCAGTGATTTGATGATGACCCTTAGAATCACTTAGTGAAAATTATAAGTAAACATTATGTATAAGTGTTTCACTATCACCGATAAGAAAACTGAGTATGTTCAGAATCGCTGATGGGGAACCACTGCTATTTATTATTCATCAGTGATAAATGTACATCAGTGATAACTGAGCATGTTCAGTTTAACTGATGCTCACTGATTGATTATTTGTAAATGTTTTCTTGTAATACCTGAAGACAAGTTTCGCGACAAAGGAGTTCATCGCTGAATCTAAGACAAAGCTGATGAACAAGTGACAAGTCTACTAATGATCTGATGCGAATATCAGTGAAACCATTACAAGTCCACAACACGCGATATTTCAAGTAGAAGACTTCAGCGATAGCTGACCTTCATTCAAGTCTCACTAAAGAAGATCAACTTAGCGATCGCTGATCATGAAGCTTGCTCTACAAGAAATGTTTGTCTTATCCCCATGTACACTTTTGTACGATTTGTCAGAGGGACATGCCTTTGTCTAGAATCGTACAAACCACTCTGCCACTACACTGTTCACCATGCGGCCAAAGCATGTTCGTAAAAGTCAGAAGCATGCATCCAACCAAATAGTTACACGTGTAAAGTCCTCGTGACATGCATTAATAGGAGGAATGCATCTTCATTTTGAAGTGCGGTCATCCCTGAACCTACTTTGTGCCTTAGAAAATTATCCTTAATTTTCTTTCCTTCTTTCTCTCTATTTCTTAGTGCAAGAAATCTATGTGATTCTCATAGTTTGTTTAGATTGAGTCTTGTACTTAGTCTTATTTCGTAACAAGTTGTAAATTGTTTGATTTATCAGTAAAATAATTTAGAAAGATAAAAAATATTGTGTTTGTATTCAACCCCCCTCCCTTCTACAAACTTAATACTTGTATTACCCTTCGGGACCAACTAGTGGTATCAAAGCAGATTGTTTATTCTCAATAAACAAGATCTTGCTTATACTAATTTCTTCCTTGTTGTTCTTCATATGGAAAACACCACAAACACAAACTACATCGATAATGGCTCTCTTGCTAAACCTCATCGATTCAGTAAAGATAACTTCAATCTTTGGAAGAATCGAATGATGCTTTTCCTAGAAGGTGTAGATCATACTATACCTTACTATATAGAAAATAGACCCTATGTTCCATTCATCATAGATGTTGTTGCCCCATCCACTGCAAACACCCCTGCCATTCCTGAAAGGCAGATCGTCAAGGCAGTTTCTCAGTGGACTGAAGAAGACAAGAAGAAGGTAGCCATCGATACCAAAGCCAGATCTGTCATTTCTATGGCTCTCCCTGATGAGGTCTGTCATTCCATCATGAACATTAAAAGCTCCAAAGCCATGTGGGACACAATCTGTGTTCAATATGAAGGTACCGCTGACGTACAAGAGTCCAAAAGAATAAATCTGGTAAGACATTATGAAAGCTTCTTTGTGGTAAGAATGAAACTCTCTCTGAAGTTCACCAACGTTTTAACTACTTAATCATTGATTTGAAAACTGTTGGTAAGACCTACTCTAACTCCGAGATCCTGACAAAGTTCTTAGAATGTCTTCCTGAAAGTTAGGACAACTATACCATGTGTCTTAAACTCTCAAAGGATCTAAAATTCATGACCTTAAGTACTCTTTTTGGCACTATGCTCAATCATGAGCAGTCGTGTCAACTTAAGAAGAATATTGTCAAAGATTCCAAAAGCACATCTGTTGCTTTACTCTCTTCATAGTTAATGCCCGCTCAGCGATCTTCTCTCATTATCACTGAGTTGGAATCTAACTCTGATGATTCATGAAAAACTAATCCTTCAGAGCTTGATGAATCCCTAGCACCACTGACTAACTCTTTCAAGAGATTCGCTAGAAAGAGTAACTTCAGAAGAATTAAACCTCTCACCATCACTGACAAGCCTAAATCTTCTTCTATTGATAAGGCTTACTGCCACTTGCTATAATTGTGAAAAAATAGGTCACTTTGCTAGTGAGTGCAGGTCAAATAAAGTTTTCAAACCTTCTTCATCCTTCAAGAAATCCTCTACTCCTAAGACTGAAGATGATAAATACCTTAAACTCAAAGAAAAATATGAGAACCTAAAAAGCTTTAAAAGAAAAGGTAAAAGGTCTGATCGCTGAAGACCACGATTGTGCTGATTCTGATGAAGAATCAGATTCTGATGAAGAAGATGAGGCCAATCTCTGTCTTATGGCCAAAATCCAAGAAGTAAAGGAAGAACCAACTGAAATTCCATCTACTTCTACTTCTCAGGTATCAACTTCCTCTCCTTCTCTAGCTATTATTGACGCTGATAGACTTCGTGCTATTGATATAATGACTGTTGATTTATATGATGCCCTGAATCGCAAGACCAAAGCTGAACAACAAAATTTAGATTTAACTATTAAAAATCCATGAGCTTTCAAAAATCGAAGAAAATTTGAAAGATCAAGTCTATGTAAATCAAGTCATCCGCATTGAACGCTAGCAAGCTATCGCTGATCTGAAAGCTGAGAAAGCTACTGTTGAAGGATGGTGTAAATCCTTAGCAAAGATCACTGAGATAATCGGTTCTCAGATTCCTGTCAATGACAGAAGTGGTCTTAGTTATAATGCTAACACTGAAGAACCAACAAAAGATCGTTCCATGCTTAAGTTTGGATTGTTCATTTCTTCTATACCTAACACCTCTTCTTCTTAGTGCTCTTCTTCAAACAATCCAATCCTTGAGGAAAAAATCACCATTGATAAAGGAAAAATGTTTCAGAAAAACCTCAGAAGGGCACCAAGATGCCAAAGTTGAAGAAGTCTACACCTTCAGCTAATCAACCCTCTACATCAAAGAACAAGATCCCTAAACATGTTTAGCGATCTACTCCTAGAATAAGAGTTCTTGTTATTGGCAAGAAATCTGTAGAACCAAAGGTTCCTCCGATCTCTGATGCCAAAGGTATTCTTGATACATGCCCTGCCCATTTAAAAATATCAAATGATTATGCATATGGTCATAAACCTACTTTCAACTATAGGAAATTTTATCAGTGCGGACTTACTGTTCATATTGCTAGTAAGTGCCCCACAACCACCAAAGCTGAGAAATCAGCTAAGGTGAAGATAAATGCCTCAAAGGCAAAGAAGATCACCCCAGGTGAAAACCAAGCAAAGGTGAAAAATGCCTCTAAGGTTAAGAATGTAACCAAAGTGAAGATTACCATTGACGTTGAGTCATCAGATGCTGTGAAGTTCACTGATCCTTCTACTTCCTCTACCACCGACAATTTTGGACCCGTAGTTAAGTGGGTACCAATTCAAAATTAATCTTCCTTATGTTTGCAGGTCTCGAAGGGTATCTGGTATCTTGATAGTGGATGCTCTCGACACATGACTGGAAAAAGAAAACTGCTGACTGAGTACAAGGAAGAGAAAGGTCCCTCAGTGACCTTTGGTGGAAATGGAAAAGGCTATACCTGAGGGTTTGGTGTACTTTCTAATGGTACAACTACCTTCAGAAGAGTCGCATATGTTGAAGGACTGAAACACAATCTTCTTAGCATCAGTCAGCTATATGATAAAGACTACAAAGTCTGCTTCACTAAGGAAGCATGCTTTGTCACTGATAAGAAAGAAAAGATTGCTCTCAGCGGCTATCGTTTGGAAACTGTTTATGTCATAAACATGGACTCAACAACCACTGAGAACATTGTTTTCTCTCTAAAGCTTCATCAGATGTCAACTGGCTATGGCATAAAAGGCTCTCTCATCTCAACTTCAAAATACTGAACACTCTCTCCTCCAAAGAACTAGTCACTGGCTTACCTAAGAACTCATACGCTAAGGAATCTCTTTGCTCAGCGTGTGAGAAAGGAAAGCAAACAAAAGCTAGTTTCAAGTCGAAACAAGTGTCTTCAGTGACTAACCTACATCAGCTCCTCCACATGGATTTATTTGGCCCTGTCAATATACAATCCATCGCTGGAAAGAAATACACTCTGGTCATAGTAGATGAATTCTCTCTCTATACGTGGGTTTTGTTCCTCCGTGCAAAGAATGACACCTCATAAGAACTCATCTCATTTGTCAGGAAAATGGAAGTACTGAAAAATATGATGGTTCGCTCAATAAGGAGTGATCATGGAACTGAATTCAAAAATAGTTCTCTTGATAACTTCTTTGAGAGTAAGGGCATTTATCACAACTTCTCAGTCGTGAGAACACCTCAGCAGAATGGAGTCGCTGAAAGAAGAAACATGACGATCATCGAAGCAGCTAGATCTATGCTCAACGATTCTCATCTTCCATCTCAATTCTCGACATAAGCTGTCAACACTGCTTCTTTCACACAGAATAGGTCGCTGATCATCAAAAGATTCAACAAAACGACCTATGAACTTTTCCATGGGAGAAAGCCATCTATCAGCTTTCTTCACATCTTTTGTTGTCAATGCTTCATTTATAACAACAGAGATGCCCTTGGAAAATTTGATCCCAAAGCTGACGATGGAATATTTCTTGAATACTCTTCAGTGTCCAAAGCCTTCAGAGTCTTCAACAAGAGAAGACAAACTGTAGAAGAAACTATTCATGTCACCTTTGAAGAATCCCGTTCAGCGAACTCTAGACCTACTGCTGATAACGAAGAACTGAATCAGTAGATGTTTTCTTATTTTGGGGAATCAGAAGCCAATCTTATCCCTAACCCTCGGGTCAACAACCCAGTCGTTGATGATGTTCCTAACATCATTCCTAGCATGCAAACAAGTGAAGCTGGATCCTCCTCTTGGGAATCAGCTGTTACCATTAACAATTTGCCTCCTTCTAAACCCTCAACCTCTGAAATCCCATCCACTTCTCAACAATCAGTGAATGAAATCTCATCTGAACCTGAGTGAATTCTACCCGGTATACCTGAAAGTGCTGTTGAAGCTTCCTCTTCAGCACCTCCAAAAGTTCTATCTGAGTCAGGGATTCAAGCTCATACTCAACGATGGACTTTAAATCACCCAATTGATCAATTGGGGATCCAAACGCAGGTGTCCACACTCGATGAAGTTCAGGTAACATTTGTTTATTTGTTAATTTTGTTTCACTAATTGAACCAAAGAAAATAGATGATGCCCTCTGTTGATCCAAACCCTCAGTGATTTGATAATGACCCTCTCTTATATACTTAGTGAAAATTGTAAGTAAACAATATGTATCAGAGTTTCACTATCGCTGATAAATACTAAGATCTTACAGTACCACTGATAGGAACTCTCGCTCTTTAAATTAAACATTCAGCGAACACTGTTCACCATTAATGCTCTGAGTCTGTTCAGTCATTATGATGATCGCTGATAAGTTAGTTGTTTACTTATGATCCCTGAAGACAAGTTTCACGTCAACAAAGGTTCTATGCTGAAGTTGAAGATCAAGCTCAAGAACCAGCGACAAGTCTCCTAATGAACTGATGCGGATCAGCGAAGACTCAGATTTGTCCACTCAACGTGAAGTATCAAGTACAAGACTTCAGCTATCGCTGAACTTTATCATTCGCTGAATATATAATGATAATGCTCTGAATCAACGAAAGCTGATCATAAAGTCCTCCGTTAAAAGTACTTTTGTCTTAACCACCCTTGCACGACTCCGTACGAAATATCAGAAAAGAACCTCCGACTGTCTGAAATCGTACAACCACTCTGATACTACACTGTTCATCCATGCGGCTACTAAGGTTGTCAACAAAGGTCAATGACATGCAACCAACCAGCTGATGACACGTGTAAAGTGTATACTAACTTGCATTAAATGCATGCAGTATATAAAGAGATGAACCCACTTCATTTGAAGTAACTTGCTAACTCTGGACAAGTTCAATCTCTTATCTCAAGATAGATTATTATTAGTAATTTCCTTATTTCTCTTAGTGCAAGAAACCTTAGTGTTCCAACTTGTTTAGATTTAGGTTTATCCTTAATACTGTTTCCGCAACAAGCTGTAAATTGTTAATGATTTATCAATAAACAATTTAGAAAAGTAAAATATGTGTGTTTGTATTCAACCCCCCCTTCTACAAACTTGTATAGGCCTTCGGGACCAACAAGTGGTATCAGAGCAGATTTGTTTAATCTCAAAAACAAGATCTAATCTAAGATATTTCTCTTCCTTGCTATTATCTGAAAATGGCCACCAACACAAACACAAATTATATAGACAATGGTTCTTTTGCTAAACCCCCTAGATTTTCCAGAGATAACTTCAACTTATGGAAAAATAGGATGACACTCTTCCTAGAAGGTGTAGACCCTAGTATGCCTTACTATCTTGAGAATGGTCTATTCATTCCTGTAAGAATTGATGCTGCAGTTCCAGCCGCTGAAAATAGACCTGCTATTCCAGAAAGGCTGGTCCCTAAGGAAATATTTCAATGGACCGACGAAGATAAGTAGAAAGTGGCTATAGATACAAAAGCCAGATCCATACTATCCATGGCTCTTCCTGACGAAGTCTACCATTACTTCATGAATCTGAAAACATCAAAAGCCATGTGGGACACATTATGTGTTCAGTATGAAGGAACGTCTGAAGTCCAGGACTCAAGAAAGATCAACCTGGTAAGACAATACGAAAGCTTCATTTCTGGTAAGAATGAATCTCTCTCTGAAGTTCACCAACGTTTTAATTGTTTAATTATAGATCTGAAAACTGTTGGTAAGGAATATTCTAACTTTGAAGTTCTGACAAAGTTTCTAGAATGTTTACCTGAAAGCTGGGACAATTATTCTATGTGTCTCAAGCTGTCAAAGGATCTAAAATCAATGACCCTTTCAACCTTATATGGCACGTTGCTGAATCATGAGCAATCGAGCCATCTTAAGAAGAATATTGTAAAAGATTCCAAAAGCACCCCTGTTGCTTTAATCTCAGAGGAACCTTCTACTCAGCGACCCTCGGTCACTATCACTGAGTTAGAAAGTAACTCTGAAAGGTCATCAGATTCTGATTCTTCAGATGATGATGAATCTTTGGCTCTCCTAACTAAAAAGTTCATGAGATTTGCCAAAAAGAAAATGTTTAGAAAGAACAACCCTCTTTCCATAACTGACAAGCCTAGATCATCAGCTTTTGTTGATAAGGCAACTGCTACTTGTTTTAACTGCGAAAAGATAGGACATTTCGCTAACGAGTGCAGGTCTAAGAAAGTTTCTAGACCCTCAGCTTTTACAAAGAAATCCTTTGTTCCAAGGAATAAAGATGAAAAATATTCAAAGCTGAAAGAAAAATATGCTAAGCTGAAAAGCTTTAAGAAGAAGAGTAAAGGCCTGATGGCTAACTATGATTGGGCTGCTTCTGATGAAGAAGCATCATCATCTGACTCTGAAGATGATGAAGCAAATCTATGTCTTATGGCCAAGATTGAAGAAGAGGAAGAAAGTTCAGACATTCCCTCCACTTCAACCTCTGCTACTCAGGTATCACCTTCCTTCTTTACCAATATTGCAAATATTGATGAAGCTGATAGTCTCCGTAAGATCGATCTCTTGACTAGAAGTTTATACGAAGCCATGAACGGCAAAACTGTGGTTGAAAACCAAAACCTTGATCTCGCTGAAAAGCTTAAAAACTGCCACCTTCAAATAGAAAAGCTTTCTAAAATTGAAGAAGATTTTAAAGATCAAGTATATTTAAATCAGCTAGTCAAAATCGAACGAGCAGAAGCTATCGCTGCATTAAAAGCTAAAAAAGCTACTGTTGAAGGATGGTGTAATTCTTCAACAAAGATCACTGAGATAATAAAGTCTCAGATTCCCCTAAGTGATAAACGTGGTCTGGGTTACAAATATGATACTCCAAAACCAACCACTGAGCGTTCAATGCTTAAATTTGGAACGTTCGTATCCTCAGTCGCTGATACTTCATCTTCTCAGTGCTCCTCGTCCAATACACCAATCTCTGAGGAAACTCCTACCTACTCAAAAGTCAAGGAGAAAATGGTTTATTCAAAACCTACCTCTGTCTCTAAAGACAGAGGTAAAGGAATTGTTATTTACCAGAATCCTCAGAAGGGTACCTTAGTACCAAAGCATAATGCTTCTAAAGCTTCAGTGGCTCATCCCTCTGGATCAAGGAAGCAGATCTCTGGATCTATTCAGCGATCTACTCCTAGACTCAGAGTGGATGTCCTTGGTAAGAAATCTGAAGAACTGAATGTTCGTCCCATTTCTAAAACCAATAGTTTACTTGGTGCTGGCACTTCTAATTCGAAATCAAAAGCTCAGCATTCAAATGGTCCTAGAACTATTTTTAGTTATAGGAAATGTTATCACTGTGGACTTACCGATCATATTGCTAGTAAGTGCCCCACAGCCACCAAAGCTGAAAAGATAGCTAAGGTGAAGATTGCCCCCAAGGCAAAGAAGACCAACCCTGGTGCAAATCAGGTCAAGGTGAATCCTACCACTGAAGTTAAGAATCTAACCAAAGTGAAGAAAGACAAAGTTGAATCTTCAAATGCTGCGAAGACTGCTGAATCTTCCATTCCAACTACTTCCACTGACAAATGTGTATACATGGTTAAGTGGGTACCCAAGAAAAACTAATCTTCCTTTGTATTGCAGGTTAAGAAGGGTATCGGGTATCTCGATAGCGGATGCTCTAGACTCATGACTGGAAGGAAAAGCCTGCTCGCTGAATACAAGGAAGAGTAGGGTCCCTCTGTAACTTTCGGTGGAAATGGAAAAGGACATACCCGTGGGTATGGTGTACTTTCAAATGGTACAACCTCCTTCAGAAGAGCCGCATATGTTGAAGGGCTGAAGCATAATCTTCTAAGCATCAGTCAGCTTTGCGACATGGATAACAAAGTAATCTTTACTAAGGAATCCTACTTTGCCACTGACAAAAAGGAGAAGATAGCTCTCAGCGGTTATCGTTTGGGAAATGTTTATGTAATAAACATGGACTCAACAACCACTGAGAACTCTTGTTTCTTCTCAAAGGCCTCATCTGATGTCAACTGGCTATGGCATAAGAGGCTATCTCATCTAAATTTCAACACACTGAACACTCTTTCTTCAAAAGAGTTAGTCACTGGTCTACCTCAGCATTCATACGCCAAAGAGTCTTTATGTTCAGCGTGTGAAAAAGGGAAGCAAACCAAAGCAAGCTTTAAATCTATGCAAGTTTCATCAGTGTCATCTCCTCTACAACTACTCCATATGGATTTGTTTGGCCCTGTTAACAAACAATCCATCGCTGGAAAGAAATATACGCTGGTCATAGTTGATTAATTCTCTCACTTTACTTGGGTAATGTTTCTCCGTTCTAAGAGTGACACCCCTGAAGAACTCATCACCTTTGTTCGGAAGTTGGAAACCCTGAACAATCTGACCGTTCGCTCAATAAGGAGTGATCATGGGACTGAATTCAAAAACAGCTCTCTTGATTCCTTCCTTGAGAGTAAGGGTATTTCTCACAACTTCTCTTCAGTGAGAACACCGCAACAAAATGGAGTCGCTGAAAGAAGAAATAGAACAATTATTGAAGCTGCACGTTTAATGCTCAGCGATTCTCACCTGCCTACTCAGTTTTGGGCATAAGCTGTCAACACTGCTTGTTTTACGTAAAACAGGTCATTGATAGTTAAAAGATTCAAAAAGACAGCCTATGAACTCTTTCATGGGAGAAAGCCTTCAATCAACTTTCTTCACATCTTTGGATGTCAGTGTTTCATACTGAACAACAGAGATGCTCTTGGAAAGTTTGATCCTAAGGCTGATGATGGAATTTTTCTTGGATACTCCTTAGTTTCCAAAGCCTTCAGAGTCTTCAATCGTAGAAGACAAACTGTAGAAGAAACTATTCACGTCACGTTTGACGAATCCCGTTCAGCGAACTCTAAACCGTCCGCTGATACTGAAGAACTGAATCAATGGATGTTTTCTCATCTTGGTGATTCAGAAGATATTCCCACTCCTCATGCTCATCTAGTAGAAGATGATAGTCCTATCATTCCAAACATGCAGAATAGTGAAGCTGAAACATCATGGGTCTCAGCTGTTCCTATAAACACTATACCTACCGCTGAACCAAATGCCTCAGACATTCCATCTATCTCTCAGCAATCAGTAAATGAAATGACAAATGCAAGTATTCCTCTCTTAGCTGAAACTCCAGAAGTAGCTGAAGCCTCATCTTCAGCTCCTCCAGTTCAAGATGAGTCAGCGACGTATGCTCCGGCTCAGCGATGGACCGTAAATCACCCAATTGATCAAATTCTTGGTGATCCAAACGCTGGTGTTCAGACTCGACGAAGTGCAGGTAATATTTGTTTATTTGTTAACTTTATTTCTCTAACTGAACCAAAGAAAATAGATGATGCCCTCAAAGATCCAAATTGGGTCAACGCCATGCAAGAAGAGCTGACTGAATTCGAAAGAAACAAAGTTTGGAAACTTGTTCGGAGACCAACTGATAAAACAGTAATAGGCACTAAATGGGTCTATCGAAACAAGTTGGACGAACATGGTACTGTAACCCGCAACAAAGCTCGTCTTGTTGCTCAGGGATACAGACAAGAGGAAGGTATAGATTATGACGAAACATTTGCTCCAGTAGCAAGACTTGAATCTATTCGTCTATTCTTAGCATATGTTGTACACAAATACTTCAAAGTACATCAGATGGATGTTAAGTCAGCGTTTCTGAAAGGAAAGCCGAATGAAGAAGTGTATGTGGAACAACCTCCAGGATTCTCAGATTCTAAGCGTCCAAATTATGTTTATAAACTGGATAAGGCACTTTATGGCTTGAAGCAAGCTCCTAGTGCATGGTATGACACTCTTTCTACTTATCTCCATATTGAAAAATTTGAGCGAGGTAAGATTGACAAAACTCTATTTTTTAGAAAAGTGAAAGGTCATATCATTCTAGTTCAAATATATGTTGATGACATTATATTTGGTTCTACTAACCCTGAGCTTTGTACTCGTTTCGCTGATAGAATGAAAGATGAGTATAAAATGAGCATGATGGGTGAACTAACATATTTCCTTGGTCTTCAGATTAAGCAAACTGAAAAAGGAACTTTTATTAATCAGGGAAAGTATGTTAAAGATATGCAGAAGAAATTTGATTTAACTCATAGTTCAGCTATGAAAACCCCTATGGCACCACCGCTGACACTTGACAAGGATTCAAAGGGAATACCTGTTAATGTCACGCTGTACCGTGGGATGATCGGCTCTCTCTTGTATCTTACAGCTAGCCGACCCGATATTATGTATGCAACATGTTTGTGTGCACGATATCAAGCTGAACCTATGCTATCTCATATGAAAGCTGTAAAGCGAATCTTTCGATACCTTAAGGGTACAGCGAACCTAGGTCTTTGGTATCCCAAAGATTCAGGATTCGATCTAACCGTCTATTCAGATAGTGATTTTGCAGGTTTCAAAATGGATAGGAAAAGCACCACAGGAGGATGTCAGCTCCTGGGTGGAAAGCTGGTAAGTTGGACTAGTAAAAAGCAAAATTCAGTGTCCACTTCCACAGCTGAAGCTGAATATGTAGCTGCTGGAAGCTGTTGTTCTCAAGTCTTGTGGATGAGAAATCAGCTACTAGACTATGATCTTCAGCTCTCCAAAATTCCAATCTATTGCGACAGCACAAGTGCCATCGCCATAGCAAACAATCCAGTACTACATTCAAAGACCAAACACATAGAAATCAGATATCATTTTATCAGAGATCATGTGATGAATGGTGATATAGAACTTCATTTTATTCCAACTGATTATCAGTTGGCTGATTTATTTACCAAACCTCTTGATGAGACAAGATTCAACTTTCTCATCGGCGAGCTTGGAATGCTGAACTTTGAAGGGTAAAATCCTCAACGGTTCACATTGATCAGCGATAGGATAAAATCAACTCGTATAACCTATTCAATCATCTTCTCTCTGAATAAAACTTGGTTAAGCTGATATCAAGGTGTGTTTTCTCTCTCTGACAATCGCATGAAAATGCAAGATTTCAAAACAAAATGCATCGCTGAATATCTCTTCCTTAACAGCGATATTTTGAAAATTCTTAAAACCATCACTGATATTTTCATTCAGTGCTTCATGTTTGTAAAAGAGTCCCTGAGCTTTCAAAACCTCAGAGACATCCTAAAAGAATATGAAAGGACAGTTGTGACGTCATTGCAACGGATAAACCCCGACACGTTTCTCTTTCTGACACACGTTTGCACGTCTCGTTCAAACTTCCAATCAAATGCAAACACGTGTCCGTGTCATGATGAAAATCTTTTCCCGCTCAAGATTTCCTCTCTCTAATCTCTCTATATAAACAAACTCGTGGTTTATATTTTTCTTTTACGCGAACAATCTTCCTCTGCAAGAAAGAATTCACTGTTGCATTTGTGCTTTCTAAAACTTCAAAGAACTGTTCATCATCTTCTTCATCAAACATCAAGGTTAATATGTTCTTATTTATTACCGAATGCGTATAACTTGTTTCCGATCTTTTCCTTGTTTTAACAAGATCAAACAAAAGAACTTCTTAAAAATGAAATCATTTTTTTTCATGGTTTTATGAACACAACCATTTCATGGTTGTTCTTCAAGTTTAAATGCAAAAATCTTAAACTTGTTCTTCATTCGTTTCCAGAATCTATTTCTTCATAGAAAACTGGATAACAAGAATAAATGGGTTTTACATTTCATTTCTTAAAATCCAGAAAAACCCTAATCTTCATTAAGACATTTGTGTCTGAATGAAATGGATAAAATTTGAACCATCTTAATGGAAAATCTTTCCACATTAAGATTATTCTTATTTGTTAACATCTTTGGTTGAATTGATAATACAGAGAAATGGCATCGTCTGACATTCCTGCTACCGCTGAGAACATCTCCGCTGATTCTGAGGAAGTGGAATTTATCAAGGCTCCTCAGGTTAAGTTCACTCTGGAACAACTAAATTGGACCAAAACGAACAACCTTTCTGCGCTTCTCGAGTTTCCTCCTCGAAAGCAAGTCACACATCTGAAAGATGCTGTGAATTTCCTAAAAAATTGCTGCATTTCAACAGCCCTGACTATCTCACCTCCTGCAAGTCAGCTACTACTATCCCAGTTCTGGTACACTGCCAGACACGCTCAGTCACCATCCGCCAAAGATCCCTCCAAAACAATTGATTGTATCCTCAGCGATACTGAGTATGGCACGATAAAGATCACACCTGCCATCATTCGCAAAGCTATGAACTTTCCCAACGCTACAAAAGAAAGGCCTTTTGTTCCTTTCCCTGACCATAAGAAACTCACTGACAAAGAAGCTCTTATTGCATTTTTCGATGCAATGGGCTATGTATGGGAAATTGGCAGAGACAAGAAGCCCGAGAAGAAGCTAACCCTGCTAAAGAAGCCGAAAATGCCCAGCGAGATGAACTTCATCTTCGCTCACTTAATCAGCTGCATGACTGCCAAGACCGGCTCCTCTGACCAAGTCGCTCAACCTCAGCCAGCAATGGGATACGCTCTGCTGAAAGGTCTACACATTGACTGGGCATCTCTTATCTATGATGACTTGGTGCAAAGAGTAGACTCTGCCGCTGACAGACCTCCATGGGTTCCTTACCCCCGATTCATCAGCGCCATCTTCTAATATGGCCTGAAGGACAGCTACCCGCAAGAGGGTGACCTGAAACTCTCTCAGGTTGGCCCTAAGGTACTTGACTTCAAACCAGTTGAAAATGAGGTACGTCTTTCTAACCTTTTAACTCTTCTCAACCCTTCTTCTTCTACTTCTGTGGCTCCTTCAGCGACAATTCCCATCGCTGATACCCTGGCCACAAAATCCTCTCCTTCTAAGAAAAGGAAACAATCATCTACCCCACTTGGTTCTAAAAGGATCAAGAAAACAAAGGAGCAACCCCAGCAATCTCATGCTGAAGACTCCTCAGCTCTTTCTGCAGAGCCGAAGGAACGTTCAGTGGTACGCTCTGCCACACCTGAACAACCCATCCATTCCATCCCAACTTCAGCGTCTCTAAACGCTGAGGTTACAAACTTGGAACCTACCCAACCTCCTTCAGTCTCTCAAAAGACTGATGAAGTTATTTTCAGCGAATCCAACGCTGAACTCAGAACCCAACCTCCATTCTTATCCTTCGCTCCTCCCTCTACTCATTTAGTCTCTCCTCCAGTTTTCGCTGGAGCTGCCATCATTTCTACGGAAACTAAAGCTGATACTCCAGGAATGATGAAGACAGGACCTGCAGGACAGTCCATGGGCACTTTTGAAGATGACATGGAACATTTTTCAGGAACCCGTAATTTTGACGAGTTCATCAATCCTCCTGCAGGTACACACCAACCCATAAACACTGTCACTAAACCCCAAACTTCTGAGCTTTCCTATGTTCACAAGTTCTTATATGTTACATGTCCTAATTTGGGAGACATCAACGCCTCTCTGAATTCCGTGGAGACAAAGCTGACAGGTCTCACCACTACTCTTTCAAATAACTCTACAACTGTAACAAACGCTGGAGAGAATCTTACAAAGCTGACAACGGTGGTGGAGAAGAAGGCTTCCACAGATGACATGAAGAAGGTTGATAAAACTCTCAGCGACATCGCCAAGGTGCTCGCTGACATCTACACAGACTACACCTCTCTCAAAAATCCAGTTTCATCCATGTCCAGCGATGTCACAACGCTGAAGACATCGGTTGGACAACTAGAGGGAGATATGTCTACTGTAAAGACTGACTTAGGCTCTGTAAAGACCGATGTTAGTTCGATGAAAACGATGATCGAGCAGCTACTACACAAAGCGAATACTCCTGCCCCTGCCCCTGCATCTGACAATTTCACAGCGGCGGATCGCACTGAGCTGGAGAAGATCAATCCTGCTATTTCTGGCCTTCGAGACAGAATAGCAAAGATTTAAGGTTGTATAGGTATCTCTGGCCAAGAAGACAGTGAACCTGCCAACGCTGCTGAGTCAACCCATTCCTCCCCCACTAATCATGAGAAAGAGGGGGAGAAGAGCGCTGAAGATCTCTCCAAGAGCGCTGAAGACCTTTCCCATGATGAATCTATCAGGGGAGAGAAGAAGGATGATGAAGAAACCACCGCTGGACCTCAGGGAGATGAAAACCCTGAGGAAACCGAGAGGATCGCCTCTGTATCCGAGGGGGAGCAACTCGAAGAAGAAGCTGATAAAACCGAATCCGAAGCAGAAGATGATGAAGCCATCGACATCCCTGATGATGAACCAGCCTCTTCTCCAAAGAATGATGATGATGATGACGAAGATGACGATGACTTCTTTATTAGAAAAGAAAGGCCTCAGCGAAGAAGAAGAAATCTAAATCTTCAATTGATGGCCCTGTCATACGAAATGAAACAGGTATTGGTTTTTCACGTGCTGAAGTCCTTGGTCCTGATCCTGATCTTTCCATGCTTGACACATCTCTTCCTCCTGGTGAGACTTTCATCCCTGGCAAAGTCATAAGCGAACCCTACGGGATATTTTTCCATGACTACGGTGGTGGAAAGCATTTTCAACACATCTCCGAACTTTACATCACTCCCATCGAACAACTGAGAGATCTCATCTACTGGTGTGACTTCAGGAATGACCCTCAGGCACGACATCTGAAACCCTTGATTTTTGAAGAAGCGCTGATCAAAAGAAAACAGGGTGTAACCGTTCCTGACTAGATGATTCCCACCACATCAATGACCCTTGATAAATTTCTCATTAAGGAAGAACCCTTTACAAACTGATATGATCGCCTATTTCTCTATTGTATCAGTTATTCTTTTGTACTTGTAATTTATTTCGCTTGTACTTGTAATCTTTCCATTTCTCTTTGTAACCTGATTCAAAGTTTTAAAGAAAGATTTCAGCGAATGTACTTTACTCCATCAGTACTGAAAAGATCCCAGAAAACAGTAAAAGGGACAAATATTTTAAGAGTTCTTTTTATCCTTATGTTTTCATTAAATAGCAATTTTCTTTGTTGCTATGTCATAATCAAATAGGGGGAGATTGTTGATCCAAACCCTCAGTGATTTGATAATGAACCTCTCTTATATACTTAGTGAAAATTGTAAGTAAACAATATGTATCAGAGTTTCACAATCGCTGATAAATACTAAGATCTTACAGTACCGCTGATAGGAACTCTCGCTCTTTAAATTAAACATTCAGCGAACACTGTTCACCATTAATGCTCTGAGTCTATTCAGTCATTATGATGATCGCTGATAAGTTGGTTGTTTACTTATGATCCCTGAAGACAAGTTTCACGTCAACAAAGGTTCTACGCTGAAGTCGAAGATCAAGCTCAAGAACCAGCGACAAGTCTCCTAATGAACTGATGCGGATCAGCGAAGACTCAGATTTGTCCACTCAACGTGAAGTATCAAGTACAAGAATTCAGCTATCGCTAAACTTTATCATTCGCTGAATAGATAATGATAATGCTCTGAATCAACGAAAGCTGATCATGAAGTCCTCCGTACAAAGTACTTTTGTCTTAACCACCCTTGCACGACTCCGTACGAAATATCAGAAAAGAACCTCCGACTGTCTGAAATCGTACAACCACTCTGATACTACACTGTTCATCCATGCGGCTACTAAGGTTGTCAACAAAGGTCAATGACATGCAACCAACCAGCTGATGACACATGTAAAGTGTATACTGACTTGCATTAAATGCATGCAGTATATAAAGAGATGAACCCACTTCATTTGAAGTAACTTGCTAACTCTGGACAAGTTCAATCTCTTATCTCAAGATAGGTTATTATTAGTAATTTCCTTATTTCTTTTAGTGCAAGAAACCTTAGTGTTCCAACTTGTTTAGATTTAGGTTTATCCTTAATCTTGTTTCCGCAACAAGCTGTAAATTGTTAATGATTTATCAATAAACAATTTAGAAAAGTAAAATCTGTGTGTTTGTATTCAACCCCACCCCCTTCTACAAACTTGTATAGGCCTTCGGGACCAACACCCTCAGAGATCCAAACTGGGTCAATGCTATGCAAGAAGAGCTGACTGAATTTGAAAGAAACAAAGTATGGAATCTTGTTCCCAAACCATCTAACAAAACAGTGACAGGCACTAAATGGGTTTATAGAAACAAGGTAGATGCGTTTGGAACTATAACCCGCAACAAAGCTAGGCTAGTTGCTCAGGGATACAGACAAGAGGAAGGCATAAACTATGATGAAACTGATAGTTCCAGATCCGTGCAACGAACAACAATGAAATCAATAGATAATAAACACGGGTTATGATTTCAACTGGTCATCCAATTTAGCTTTCAACTTGAGAGAGTTTTACAATATGGAATATGAAAGCAAATGAACAACTAGCCTATTTTGTAAGGCTAAGCAAACATTATATATGACGGGCCCGTGGTTACCAAGCCCACGGCCCGTTCACTAACTAGGCTCAAAATAAACTATTACAATTCGCCCCTTTAACTTTAATTCAACATTAAATGACCCTAACAATCTCCCACTTTGAATTGAAGTTCGAGTTGGCGCAAGTTTGCGGCATATCTTTTACGGAGCACAAAGTGAACCTCAAACATTCTGATAGCACGACGATAGTCGATGCGTTCTTCAACCATTTCTAAAGCATTCCGAGCGGTTGTTTCATTCGGATTAGGAACATACGAATACTTTGGGTTTTCAGACTCGTGCTGGATGATCTTTCGAAGGGAATCTTGGACATTGAAGAACGTGTCGTCGCAGAATCTATCTACCTGACTGAAGTGCAGAAATCTCTTTTCTTTCTATTCATTGATGTAGACAATCCCAAATTCTGGTTCCAGAAGCAGTCCGTTCTCGGGATACATCTTCAGTTCGGGCTCTTTCAGATTTGGCTTTATCAGATTTACCTTCTTTGCCCTGTTCTCGATTGCCATTTGGAAGTCCGTGACATAAGACATCATGATGGTACGGACCAGGAATCGACGAACAACTTCGAGCGCTTTAGTTACAGGAAACGGTCGGATAGATCTTGTACGGAGGTCTTTCAGGATATCGTAGAAGTCGAACGGTCGAAGGTACTTGAAGTCGTCTTCAGAAAATCTCCGTTCATTCCCATCTTCGCGTCAGACGGTGAATACATGATAAATAACTTTCATAATATGGCCTGACTGGATGTTGAGCACTTTGGTGATTTTATGCTTGGTTCGGACTTGGCTAACTGGTAGACAACGCTTCATTGTGCTTATCTACCGGCGTTGGTATTCGGGGTTGGAACTATAAATACCAAGGCAGAAAGTCGGCTCGATTGGGCGTAGCTTGTGGACGAACAACTTCTTCATTGATTCCTCCAGGTGAGGAATAAATATCGTGATCTTCTCCCAACGTATTTGTTGCTGCTGAGGAGGAGGAAGATCAGATGCTGTCGGTTGTTGATGAGGAGATGTCAGAATATTTGCAGTTGTAGTTTCGGGTCTTGTTGAAGTTTCGGCGGCTTGAGCTGAGTGAACGGGAGTACCATACAAATTCTGGAGCAGAAACTGGTCGTAGTCAATGTTGTTGTCTTCATCAGTAGGGAAGACCAAATTAACCTGGAGATTTGTGGCACTGGCGGCTTTTTCATACCATGCATCTTCGGTCTCCGGGTTGGTCTCGCAGTCTGGATCAATCAAATCCAGTATCGGAGTATCTGATGAGTCAAAAGTAACCAGTTCCTGTGCCGTTCCCTCAGGATTTTCAATCGTCGGGTCTTCATCATCGGAGATATTCATATCAATTACCATCTCGGGAAACGGAAACTCGGCTTCAGGTGTATCTTCGGTTGTAGTAGCCGCAGTTGAGGGTTCCGGATGAACCACAGTAGTCGTTTCACTGAGGATCTGGGCGGTCTCGGTTAGTCTTTGTCTTTTCTCCCCCTCACGGTGATTAGGATCATCCTGGTCGTCGTGCTTGCGCTTTAGACCGCCGGCTTGACTCTTGCAGGTATCTTCGAGTGAACGGACTCTCTCGGACAACATTGTAAGCGCTTGTTGAACGTCCTTAAGAATCGAGTCAAGGTTATCCATCCGAGTGGTGATCGATGATGAAGGAGCAGTGACCTGGGATTTCAGAACGGATAACAGGTCTGCTTCAGTTGAGGCATCGGTTTCTGATTGTTGGAGCAGCTGAGCTAGAAGCATCGTCTTTAGGGTGTCCACCGAGTAGATAGGCTGAACAGGAGCCGGTGGAGGTGTATGGGTGGTTTCAGCTTCGACGACCTTCTATTTACCTTTGATTAAACTCTTAATTTTGTCGAGCTCGGTGGTGTGGCGCTGCTCCATTGCCTCGCGGACAGCCTTGAGGGTGCTGTCCAGAGACCCTTATGACACAAAGTCGGGTAACGTAACTACGGGATCACTTAGATTGCCCGTTGAAGCATCTACCTTAGAGGCAGAGCCACCTACGTTCATGGTTGGCATAGGGGTAGCCATGGTAGGATTTCCCTCCGATCCTCGCGCTTCGCTTAAGTGCGGAGACACTACGGAGGTTCCGATCGAGTCACAAAGAGCATCGATTTGGTGAGTCTCATCATGTGTCCTAGCCGAAGAATGTAATATTTCAAGTAGCTCTAGACTCAATGGTGCACTGAAAGAAGTCGAGACCGGGGGTTGCTGGTCTCTCATTTCAATACCAGTACTCTTATATTGAGAGACTGGTAGAAGTTGTGCTTGATCCCCGTGAGAAGTTGAAACACCCGTCTTTTGAGAGACACATGAGTGGCTTTGGAGGTTGTGGAACTGCGCCACTAGGTCCACGTCGGCTTCTTCAATACCCCGTCCCAACGGATGAAACGGGATAGCAGATGTGGCAACCTGGATGACACTCAGTTGGGGTCGCTCAGAAGCCTCGTTATCTTTACGGCTCAATCTTTCTTGGTTCATTTTCGACCGTAACTCTCTCCTTCTCACATGGTCTAACTCTTCAACTAAATGTCCCTCAGGTCTCCGTGTAACTCCCATATCAGGCTGGGTAGTATGGGTTAGTTGTGGTGTCGGTGATTCGGAAGGGATTCCTTCGGTAAAGTCTGGGTTTGGTCCGATGCCATAAGGGATTAATTTCAGGCGTATGTTACGGTCCGTATCGGATTCCGTGGAGTCAGATTCAACGTTCTCAACTTGTCGGCGTGGTAAAGGGGGGTCAGAAAGATAAGGTTCGGTGTCATGGTGGAGCATCAGTCGGGATGATGTTCCGGCTTAGAATTGGCTAGCACTGGGATGCGTTTCCACTGCACCGCTCACTCCAGTTCCCCTCCCACGAATTCCCAACACACCCCGCCCGGGAGCCCCAGTTGGCCGGGCCCTTCCACCTCTTGTCCTAGTTCCCTCACGTCCCTCTGGTCTAAGTCCCTGGGCAGGTCCCTCCGGCGCTGGCTGGACCATGGGATTCCCTAACTCTTGCCTATAAGCTACCACACTCGGTGCAGCGGGATCCACATGAGCCAGAAGGGCTTCAGGTATGGGCATGGCTATGGCGTTGGATGGGTTACGAATCACCATATATTGTAAGTGGTTACGAATCACCATATGATGATTAAGACGTCACGGTATCGCCGGATTCGCGTCCATATGTTGTTGCACAGCCAGTGATATGAAACGAGGGTATGGGAGGAACTTCTTTTGCTTCGTACCTCCGATTTGTCGAATAGCTTGTACCAATTTGGGCCAAATGATCATCGCGAAGTCGACGTGGCGGTTGTAGCATACGGCATGAAATAACCGTAGGAAGTCGCCGGTGCACTGGTCGATGCCCTTCCATATGGAAGATAGGCACCTGTTCAGAATCGTAAACAGGGTGTACCAGATGGGGGCCAGATACTTGTGGCTGAACGCGGACGGTAGGTCGAGGGCGTGATTGTAGCCGAGTGCGTGTACTTGAGCACACAACGTTTGGTCATTGATTGCGGGGTCGTTGGCTTGGTGTCCGCCGATATTTGCTGCTGGAAGTGAAAGAAGGCGACGGAATGACTTAGGTGTGAGCGTGAAGGGTTGGTTGTCAATCTGCTCCGTAATGGACTGAGAATTGGCCGCTGTGTTGACTCGTACGACGAGCCAGACTTGAAGAACATACAGGACAGGAACGTCAGCTGTAATGGTGAGGGACTCACGGAGAGGGTGACGCAACAATATATCCACGATCACACGGTGTTGTGGTTGTGGTCGGAACTCAACGGCGTCCAGGTGGTGGTTGTTGGGCTCTATCTCTATGCCATGGTCAGGGGCGACCAAAGCATTATCGGCGGCTTCGTCTATAAAAACCTCTTAAAGAGGATTTTGCACATCAGGATTTTGCTGTTGTTGTTGATCCGCCATGGAATATCTGGATAAGAGACACAATTAGTAATTAAGACGGATGAACAAGTATCGGCGCGTACCTTTGCAATGAGTGGCTCAATCTGAGGAGATTGAGGACTGGCAGTGATAAAACAGGTACTGAACTGACAAAAATAGAGGTGTCCGGACAAGACAATGAAATGCCAAACTTTCCGGACAAACCAAACATTCCGGACAAAAGGAGTCCGGATAGCAACAGTTTCCGGATATGATGATGGTTTCCTGACACAATGAGGATTCCGGACAAAATGTGGATTCCAGACAACCATGGTTTCCGGATAAGCTGGGGTCCGAACACCTCAACGGTCCGGTAGTTGAACTTACTGGAAACCTGAGGGTTCCGGACAACTAGGTTTCTGGAGAGTGAGAGTGTCTTGTCAAAATATCTAGTATTATGGAGGTTACCGGATAAATCATCAAGAACTTAAACATGTCGGGACATGAAGAATGTGTTCGGACGAGACCCAAATTAATCAATCGAGTAAATGGCAGTACCTAACATGTGCTAATACAATCAAGTAGTGTCTATTAACGCATATGAACATACAACGTGTACTAAATCACACTGAATGAACTCGAAATCGAAGAAGCACAAGGATGGGTTCGGAAACATGCAATCGACTAACACAGGGGTCGATTTGTGGTGTGAAGTGTAACAAACTGGACTACAAATGATCGACACAATGTTGCAAAGGACGTACCTGATTTGTGAACAAAACGCAAGTGAAAACCGTGGTTTGTGAGATAAGTTGAAAGAGAGAGAGAGAGAGAGAGGTCGAGAGGTTTTAGGGTTTTAGCGATGGAATCCGGATAAATGAGACAAGGGGAATTCATACCCTTTTATATGGCCCAGGTAATCTGGGTGTGGTATCTGGGTTCTCATCCAATCCGATTGAGGACCCGGTCCGGAAACCTATCCGGAAAGATAGGGTTTTCGGATACCTGTCCGGATACCCTGGGATTTTCACAAAAAAATTAGCTCTGTCCTTGTATATTTTGCAAGAATAGGACTTTTTGGATTTAAAAACGAACCTTCTCTCGCTCCCCCTCAAACTGAGCATGGGGATGACTTTGCTCCCCCTCGAATAGTGCAATGGAGAGTCCGACACAAAAAAAACTTTTGGACTTTTTAAAGAAAAACACTGTGTCGCTCCCCCTCAAATGATGAACATGAAATGAAATTCACATGGGAGTATCCACACACACAAAAAAAACTTTTCATCAGATTAAAAAAATTGTATGTGACGCTCCCCCTCAACAATAGAGTAGACTAACTTGATACCGGTTCGTGCTCCCCCTGAACACATGAACACTTCGTGAAAGCACATATATAAACAGATAAAAAACAGACGATAGTATGAAAGAAAAGGAAACACACGAAGAAAGAAAGTAAACAAACGAAATCTACCTAATAAATACAGAGACTGTGTAACTGAAACATGTAGAATACAAGTGCGTGAAAGTGTGTGCTCAATCATGGGGAGTGTGAACACCAGATGATGAGTAGACATTTTCGCGTAGATGTATGGAACTCGTAACGGGCACATAATCGGATTAAGTCTTCAGATTTAGCATACCTAAGTTGGACACCAGAGTATTAAAACGTTTTTCGTCCAAGGGTTTTGTAAATAGATCTGCTAACTGATGTTCAGTATTTACAAAGTAGAGTTCGACTGTACCTCTTCGAACGTGATCCTTGATGAAGTGATACCGAACGTCGATATGCTTTGTCTTAGTGTGTTGGACCGGGTTGATGGATATGGCAATGGCGCTCTTTGAGTCGCAGTAAATGGGCACCTTGACATACGTAAAGCCGAAGTCCTTGAGTTGCGTCCGCATCCAGATTACTTGAGAACAGCAGCTTGCGGCGGCCACGTACTCCGCCTCGGCAGTTGACGTAGAGACGCACTGCTGCTTCTTGGACGCCCAACTCACTAGACTATCTCCCAAAAACTGCACATGCCCTGATGTGCTCTTCTGGTCAATCATGATGCCCGTGAGGTCCGCATCAGAATAAGCGGATAACTCAAAACCTGTGTCTTTCGGGTACCATAAGCCAAGATCAGCAGTACCACGTAAATAACGAAAAATTCGTTTTACAACAATTAAATGAGACACCTTCTGTTTTGACTGAAACCGGGCGCCTAGAAAGGTGGAAAACATGATATCCGGCCTACTCGCAGTTAAATACATCAAAGAACCGATCATACCCCGATACAGTTTAGTGTTCACATCCTCTCCCTTAGGATCGGCGTGAAGCTTTGTACCAGGTGCCATAGGAGTTTTCATGGGTGGGGACTGTTCCATCTGGAATTGCTTAAGAATATCCCGGATGTACTTAGCCTGGTTTATGAATATCCCGGTCAACAGTTGTTTAACTTGAAGACCCATGAAGAAATTCATCTCACAAAGCATACTCATTTTGAAAAATTCACCCATTAACTTGGCAAAGTTCTTAGCATATTGGGGATTAGTAGAGCCAAAGATTATGTCATCTACACACACTTGAACTAGAAATATGTGACCTTTTTAATTTTTGATAAACAGGGTAGAATCGATTTTACCTCGTGTGAATTTTGCCTTTATCAAAAACTCGGACATAGAGTTGTACCAGGCTCGCGGAGCTTGCTTTAGAACGTAAAGCGCCTTGTCTAGAACGTAGACATGATCAGGTCTCGAATCTTCCACGAATCCTTCTGGTTGCGACATGTATACTTCTTCCTTTATATCGCCGTAGAGGAATGCGGTCTTCACATCCATTTGGAAGACCATGAAGTTTTTGTGCGCGGCGTATGCAAGGAACATACGTATGGCTTCGATTCTTGCCACCGGAGCATAGGTCTCATCATAATCGATCCCTTCTTGTTGACGGTACCCCTTGGCCACGAGATGCGCTTTGTTGCGGACTATGATTCCGTCCTCGTCCTTCTTGTTCTTGAAGATCTACTTGGTGCCGATCACCGTCTTGTAGGTTGGACGTGGGACCAGTCGCCATACCTTTAGAGCCTCGAATTGGTTGAGCTCCTCTTGCATGGCTATGATCCAGTCTGGATCTTCGCGCGTTTCTCGTACGTTAGTCGGATCGATCTTGCTCAAGAAGCTGGAGAAGAGGCAGAAATTAGCTGAAGCGCCTCGCGTTTGAACATGAGTGGAGGGATCACCGATGATTTGGTGTAGGGGATGAGCTCTCGTCCATTTGGTGGTTTGTGGAAGTGGCTGTTGAGTTGAATGAGAGGTATCTGGATCCACATAGTCACTTGAAGGGAGGTCTTGAACTGCTTCAAGTGTTGCAGGCTAGTTTCTCGGAGGAGGTGAGGGAGGATTCGCCGAGGGTTGAACAACTTCTGGTTCCGAGAAGTTTAGAGGTTGGTCGTCGATCGTGGCAGATGACGAATCATTAGGAGTGATCTCCAGGTTTGTTACGGGTTCCTCTGGGGGGACAGTAGTATCAGATGTCATTGATGATGACGGTTGAGTTGTCTCCACAGTGATAGACGGCGTGCTTATAGAAGGCGGCGGACCAGATAGATTCGCCGGATCCTCAATACGAGCACCTTCAAGTCGAGGTTGTGCTGAGATAGGAGTAGGAGAAGCATTAAATATGTCATCATAAAAGTATTTAAACAATAAATCTAAATATGAAAGATCTGCATTCGATGAAGATGCATGATTCGGATTTACTGTCGCTTGTGCAGATCCCGAACGAGGATGTTCGGAAGCTAGCACGCCAGTTAAACCGGGTTCTGAACTGAGGTGTTCAGAAGCCAAATCTGCGGCTTCGTCGAATGTCACGTTTACACTTTCAATAACGGTTTAGTCCGTTTGTTGTAAACACGATATGCCTTAGCCTGCATGGAGTATCCGATGAAAACTCCTTCGTCCGCCCTTGGGCTGAATTTGCCGAGATTGTCCTTGTTGTTTAAAACGTAGCACGTGCATCCGAATGCATGGAAGTACTTGATGTTCGGAACGCATTTGTTGATGATCTCGTACGGCGTCTTGTTGAACCGCTTGTGGATGATGGAGCGGTTTTGCGTGTAACAAGCCGTAGACACCGCTTCGGCCCACAGAAATAACAGTAGTTGGGATTGTGAAATCATAGTACGAGCTTCTTCGACGAGGGTACGATTGCGTTTTTCCACCACTCCGTTTTGCTGAGGAGTGCGTGCCGCCGAAAAGGTTTGCGAAATACCGACTGAAGTCAAGTAGTCATTCAACGTTTGGTTCTTGAATTCCGTCCCGTTGTCGATTCTAATAGTCTGAACTGCACTTTGAAGATTCAGCTGGATGGTCTTCAAATGGTTGAGGATCAGCCCCGGAGTTTCGTCTTTTGAGCGAAGGAACTTGATCCAAGTATAGCGCGAGAAGTCATCCATCATCACCAGGACGTACTTGCGTTTGTTGATGCTTTGAACACGCATCGGTCCACACAAATCCATATGGATAAGTTCAAGGGACTGGGACGTCTCGGAGCTGCCTTCGGCGGATGCGGCGTTCGCTTCATCTTTCCCATTTCACATGCCCCGCAGAGACGATCCATCACGAATTGAAGATCGGGCATGCCTTTTACGTGTCCGCCCAGCACCAGTTTGTTGATACTTTTGAAGTTGAGGTGCGAAAGACGTCGATGCCAAATCCATGCTTGCTCAGAATTCGCCTTTGACATCAGGCAGACAGGTTTATCAGTCTTCAGGGTTACGAGGTCGATGATGTGGAGGTTGGTCTTGCGCTTTCCAACCAGTAACTCCTCTCCGTCATCATTGAGTATTCTACACCTTTTGGCTTTAAACCGGACCTCGAGATCTTTGTCGCAGAATTGGCCGATACTGAACAGATTGTGTCCCAATCCCACGACGTGTGATACCTTCTTGATAGTGATCTTGTCTTGAACAATGTCGCCGTAGCCCAGAATCGGCGCCTTGTGGTCGTTCCCAAATCTCACGTCTCCACCATATTCTTCTTTGTAGTTCGTGAGAAGCTCCCTCCTTCCGGTCATGTGCTTGGAGCATCCAGAGTCTAAGTACCACACATGACCGTGCTGCAAAACAGGTTTAACGGATTTTAGGTACCCATATTTGCATGGGTCCTGGAGGGTTAGATTTGGCACCTCTCGGAGGAACTTGCTTTGAAACAGATTTCCCCGTAGGTGTTGGTTTTACACCGTTCGAAGGAACTGGTTTTGGCACAGGTTGCCTCTTAGGTGTAGGTTTTACACCTTTTGGAGGAACAAGTTTTGCAGCAGGTTGCCTCTTTGGTGCCGGTTTAACCTCAGTAGGAGAGACCTGTTTGGGAATGGGTTTTCTCTCCTGCTGTGGTTTAACCTCTGATTGGGACCCCCGTGGAGTACGGTGTTTCTTTTTATTTTTACGGGGTTTTCTTTTGGGTGTATGATTATATATGTGATATAACCCAAACCAATCATTATTATTTATATCATCAAAGTCATTCCAACCAGATTTAGAACAACACAAACAATCATGCGATAACTGAATCAATTGCTGAACAGAATAAAGTTTAATTGTAAAAGAAACATCACGTTTAACAAAATCATTCCTATGATTCAAAGCGTAATCATTTTGTTCATCCTAGGGTAAAAAACAGTATTGAAAGACTTTGATGCTGCATCCTCGACAGGTTCCTTAGCTAGCCACTTTGGTTTTTCTTGATTAGCGCGACCGTTTTTATCTTAAACAACAGGGACAGTACGGTTAGTGACTTTTGAAGGAACAATATTTTTGGCAGTCAATTGCTCGGTCTTTTGCCTTGGCTGTGATTTTTTTTGAGAAACCGGTTTAGATTTAGAGATCTTCATCACAGTTGGGGTCTTTGTGTTTGAACAGACACCCTTTAGAAAATTGACCGGTCGATTGACTACTGGAGACAAAAAATCAGTATGACTCGGAAGAGGTTGGTTGAAGGGGAACGACTCAAACTCTTCATCAGAATTTCCTTTGGAGTTCATATATTCAGAAAAATCGACATCCGGAATTACATGACTTGGATTGGTCGAGGAAGGCGATGAATACTTGTTGCTTGTGTGCTTTGGGGAATTTGGTGCGGAAGCTAAGAAAAAATCAGAATTCAAATTTCTTAGAACACTCTCGTCTTGAGAATATTTACCGTCTTGTGTAGTAGAAATTTTGCCTATGAAAGCTTGACACGAAGACGTCTCGGATGAGTTTGAGGAAGATTCGGGTGAAATCTGCTTCTCCGATTTGAGTTGGTCAATCTGCTCTTGGAGCTGACCATTTTTCGTATACTCTTGCATCGCATCTGTGGCCAAGGCAACCAGCTTTGATGTGAGTTTTGTGATTTCACACCGAAGGATTTGTTGTCCTTCATCAGACACAACTTCGGTTTTGACCGGTTGTAGATTCTCAAGTTTCGCAATTAACGCTTGCTTTTCCATTTGAGAATTTGACATTTCTTTCTCGAGTGACTCCTCCAACTCGACTATCTTTTCTTCCAAGATGAGAGGGGGGAACATAGAGCTTGTACTCATCGATCTAGTTCTTGGTTTCAGTTGCTTGGACCTCATCCTTCTTGGAAGAATCCTTGGGCGTTGCAACCTTATAGCAATCGAAGTAGTCATTCGAGAGGTACTTCTTAGTTTTCTGATAGGAATGATTTAAAGATCCATAACTGAATGGAAGTTGCATTTTGGATGTGCGTGTGCGCTTGTATTCCTCAGTTTCCTCTTCCTTTTCAGGTTCAAGAGGACCAGTCCATTTAATTGCATATTCCGGATAATCTTTGGCAATTCCAAGACAACTAAAATCATACAATATAGGTCTTTTGGCTATACCCTTTTTCAGGTAGTGCGGGTTATCATATCCGATTCCCCAGTCCTTGTTGAAATACGTGAACTCCTTTGGTTTATTCATATGGATAGTTTGATCAGTTTGACCTCTTTTATGAAGTTTGGTTTCAAGATCAAGAATTTTAGTAACAAATTCCTTGTGCTGAATTTGAAGAGCAGAACATTGATAAACAATTTCCACTTTCTCATTGATAAACTGAGACTGAAGTTCAGATAATTTGGCCCTTAAGTCCTTAGATGCCATTGAAAGATTTTTTCATATTTCTTTTAAATTAGCAATTTCAGACTTATATTTCTCAGTTATTCTCTTTTGAACATCTAGCTTTTCAGATAATGATCTAATCTCAAGCAGTTGTTCATTAGAGGTGGCCGTAAAGGAATCTGCCCGATCAGTAAGTGATTGCACTTGATTAAAGAGATCTTGTTGGTTAGATTCACATACCTGACTTGTCTTTTCCTTTGACTGAGGTGAATAAGACATCTTATATTGCACTGGAGTGATCGTCAGACGATGTGATCGATTCAAAGTGGAACAGTATCAAGGATACTTAAATATCCCCCTCCCGCGACTTAGCACGGGGGTCCCGGATACAATGGGTTTTCGGATGAAATTAGTAAAAACAGAACTTACCGGATGGTAGGGGTTTCCGGATGACAAGCTTCCCGGATGGAGTGAGTTTCCGGAAGAAATCAATTTTACCGGATACCTTGAGTTGTCCGAATAAAATGTTTTACCGGAAACTTGGAGTTGTCCGGATACAATACTTTACCGGAAACTTTGAGTTTCCAGAACAATTGTACCCGGGTACCTTGCATCTCACAAAACTTCTCTGCCGCACGCACCCCACAACAAAATGGTGTGGTCGAACCCAAAACTCTCACACTTGTGGAGGCTGTAAGAACCATGCTCACAGCATCTGGATTACCCATTTCTTTCTGGGCAGTAGCTGTTTCAACTGCATGCTTTACCCAGAATCGATCAACAGTGCTGAAAAGACACATCAAGACACCATACCAATTGATCAACCAGAGGAAGCCAAATATCAAGTTATTTCACGTTTTTGGGTGTAAGTGTTTTGTCCTCAACAACAGAGAAGCACGTGGGAAGTTTGACGTTAAGGCAGATGAGGGAAAATTTATTGGGTACTCTGCCACTTCCAAGGCCTACAGAGTCTGCGTTCTGCGAACTCGATCAATTGTGGAAAACATTAATGTTTCTTTTGACGACTCTTTCCAAAAGACTTCTGAACAAATAAGTTCAGAACTCGGGCTGAACAAAGAAACCTCTTGCGTTTCTAAATCAAGAGAATGAGAGCTTAATCTGCTATTTGAAGAAATGTCCAATGATGATGTTGATCCTTCTGCTGGAATTCCTAGAGCCTCTAGAGAGACATCCTCTACTGACCAGACAAATCAAGGTATAACCCTTACTGGTCCCTCAAATTCTTCACCCTCTTCCATTAAATGTACAGGTACAAGTATCGAGGGGTAGCAAGCAGAGAATAATGTGAACAATGGATCTACAACAGAGGCAATGGAAATACCAACTCCTATAACAACAGAGGAATTTACAACAGAGGAAAATGAGGATTCTGTCTCAACCTCTACAGAGGATTCAATACCAACTCTCATAGAGATACCTCAAGCTGAAAGTCCAAGCACAAGCACAGAAGTACCATAAACCACTAAAGTTGCACCAGAACCATCATGTGCAACAACAGAAGTTCAACTCGATGCTACAAACGACCATCTCCTAAGAATGTCCAAGTGGATAAAGGACCATCCTCAGAGCCAAATAATTGGCAGTCCTTCTGACAATGTTTAGACAAGATCAGCAACTGCTAATTTTTGTTTCTTCACAAATTTTATCAGTGTGATCGAACCTAAGAGAGTTTCTGAAGCCCTGGAAGATCCAAATTGGGTGGAAGCAATGCAAGAAGAGCTTCTCCAATTTTAGAGAAACAAAGTGTGGACCCTTGTTCATCTGCCAAGAGGAAAATCAGCTTTAGGGACCCAATGGGTCTTCAGAAACAAGAAGGATGAGGATGGAGTGGTCATCAGAAACAAGGCAAGACTGGTGGCTAAGGGATACTGTCAGGCAGAAGGGATTGACTATGATAAGACCTTTGCTCCTATCGCACGACTCGAAGCAATAATAGTTTTCTTAGCCTTCGCAACCCACAGAGGTTTCAAGGTATTTCAAATGGACGTCAAATCTGCCTTTCTAAACGGACAGATTCAAGAAGAAGTATATGTCCAACAACCACCAGGTTTTGAAAGTGCTTAATACCCAAACCATGTCTACTATCTAGATAAGGCTCTATACAGACTCAAACAGGCCCCAAGAGCTTGGTATGAACGTCTTTCAACCTTTCTCCTTGTTAATGAGTTCGAAAGAGGTACCACTGATACAACTTTATTTTATAAGAGAAAAGGTGATGAGATTCTACGTGTACAAATATATGTGTACGACATTATTTTTGGCTCTATAAATGCAAAATATTGCACTGATTTTGAAAAACTCATGCTGAGTGAGTTTGAGATGAGTATGATAGGAGAATTAAACTTCTTCCTAGGTCTCCAAGTCAAACAATCATCAGAGGGAATCTTTATAAATCAATCAAAATATGTCTCTGATATACTTTCAAAATTCAAACTCTCTGATGCCTCTGTCATGAAGACCCCAATGGCCACTAGATCTAAGTTACACTCAGATTCAGAAAGAAAACTGTCGAGTGAAAGATCTACAAAGGCATGATCGAGTCTCTTCTATACTTAACTGCTAGTAGGCTAGACATAATGTATGCCACATGTCTATGTGCAAGGTATCCAGCTAACCCCAAAGAATCCCACCTACTTGCTGTTAAGAGAATATTTAGATACCTTAAAGAAACATATTACAGATCTAGAGAGAGAGAGTCTCTCAAAGATTACAAAGTGAATACAAAGTGATACAAAAGTTAGTTAGCTTACAGTTGCTAACTCCTATATATATATTGTAAAGGAAAGCTAAAGCTACATTACATATATATGACAAACCAACTGAAAATGTCCCAAGACATAAGTTCTAAACAACATGTTCAGAACTTTTGAACATCCTTCTGATTAAGCACTTCAGAACATACACTTTGACACTTGGACATTTTCTTCTTCATCTTCAGAGCTTCTGAGTCTCTTAGTCAGAACTCTGAGCCTTCTGTTCAGACTTCACACTTAGTAATCTTTGCTAGACTTCTCAATCAGATCTTCTGAGTCTCCTACTCAGAATTCTGAGCCTTCAAATCAGATATCAACACTTAGGCTTTTTGATAAACTTCAGTTCTAACAATCTCCCCCTTTTGTCAAACAAGCCTATATTGATCAACATTAAATTCCTTTAGAGCAGGTACAATCTTAAGAAGAATTACATTTCTCAAAGCAAGTGTTCTATCAATCTTTTCAATAACTTCTTCTGTCTTTTCAACTTGAACTCCTTTTTGTATCTTTTTCTTTAAACTGTTCTTGATAAATATGAGAGTTCCAGAGCACTAGAGCAGTACTTGGCAACTTCACTTGCTCTAAAGAAAATCTTTTGGCTTTGTTTATTTTTCAGTACAACTCCCAACTCTGGCAGTTTACAAACATATCCTGTCTTCAACATACTCAGTTTCTCATGCTCATTGTTTGGCTTCGAAATATAGACACATGGTCTATGCACATATAGAGCAATTTGAAAATCTGTATATGCATACCATCTCATAATGTAAAACATAGCCTCTCTCACTGTTGCCAATGCTCCTCTTTCCTTTTTGTACTTACTACAATCTTTATTCTCCAAAAGACAATACAATATGTAGAAATCAGATACTGAGATCTTATCAAAATCAGCTTCAGTGAAGTAGTAGACTTTTCCATCCTCTCTCAGAACCTCAAACCCATAGTATTCATGTTTCTTGAATTGCTTGACACATAATTCTCTGATTCCAGTGATCATAAAATCAGAATATACAACCTGCTTTGGTTTTCCTATGCATCTTGATAATTCAGCACGAAACCATCTAGAAAACTCTGGCTTATCATGATACACACTCAGAAACTGAACATCTCTTGGTTGAAAGAAGTTTGGCAGATCATATTCCAAAAGGAAACCATTTAAGTCAATTGGAACTTCTTCTTCATTAGCACCAGACTTTTCAGCTTGTTTAACATCTTTCATTTGAACATCTTCTTGTGCATCTGATACTTCTGGAATAGATTCATCAACATCATCAGAGTAAACACCATTAACTTGGTATTCTGAAGGAAATACGAAGTCAATGTGAAGCAACTTCTTAGGATTCTCTTCTGATAGCATCCATTCATAAAAATTTCTGACTTTGTTTCTGAGCTCCATTCTTTCATTTATACATCTGATACATTTATCTTTCACAAAAGTTCTGACATTCTCAACATATGCTCTCATCTTTAACACTGTAAATTTCAAAGTAGCATCACTATATTTCACCAAGTCCTTCAATCTGAACAAAAAGACTTTATTGGATTCTGAATGAATAAATCTTTCATTACCAACTTCTTCACTGATAAATCCATCAATGCTATTCACTGCATCCAGAAATCTGATTGGACACTCCAAGTTGCACTTATCTTCCCTTGATTCAATTGCTAATTGAAAATCATAAAGATGCATATTTCTGACATATATCCCCAAAATCCTTCTGCATTCTAGTTCCACCCAAGTCTCTTCAGTACTTGCAAAGAATTTCACCAAGAAAATATGGTTATCTAAGAATAGTCTGTGAAAACCAAAGCTAGTCATGCTTACTTTAAAGTCCCATTCTTTCAGAACTTCCATGTTGACATACTTCAAACCATCAAACTCTTCAATTTGAAACTCTAACACCTTTTCAATCCTTTTCTGAACAAGTATCTTCTCATCAGGTTTTCTCAGTCTGTTTGAAGCTTCAACATACACCATCTGTAACTTTCCATCCATGAACCCAACAATGAAGTTTTCAATATCTACATACTCATCTTCTTTGCAGTAGAGATTCTCATAATTGTATTCTGGAAAGATGTCAAGAATGTAATTTCTGGCAAGTGGAGTATCATTTTGTTGGATAATGAAATCACATACTGGTTCTTCAAGAATCGGCAAATCAATTCTGGAAATGATAATTGGAGTTCTGTTTGTGTATGAAGGCAAGAAGAAGTCAACAATTCTGGCTAGATCTTCTTCTGACACATCCTCAAAATAATGTTCTGCAATTTCCTTTTCAAACTCTCTTGAATAATTGACTGTGCAATCAAATTCTCCCATCAAATCAATTGGCCTCACCATTCTGAGAAATCTATAAACTCTCTGACCATTAAGAGCATTTACCAACTCATTGTGCATTCCTCTTATTAGAGTATCATTCATCCTCCTTTCTTCAATCTCAGAGATAAGATCACCTCCAGTATAAAGAATAATGTCTGAACATGTAACCACTCTGTCCATTTCAGAACTTTCCACTAACTCTACTTCAGAGATATCCATCATAGAAGAGTCTGCAATAACTGTTTCAGAATTTGCCAACACATCCATTTCAGAACCTGTGATCATTTCAACTTCAAAAATATTCACTATTTCCACTTCATATGCCATAATCATTTTAGTAATCATAGCCACAGCCACATCATCTTTAGAAATATTCATCTCCAATTCTGAAGTACTTTTTAGAACTTTATCAGCACCTACTTCAGAAGTATTTTCCATCATCACTTCTTCTGACTCCAAATCTTCAGAACTAGAATCTTGAACAACAACCAACTCAGCACTCTGTTTCTATTTTTTCTCCCCCTTTTGATGATCATGGGGATCATTATCATCAAACTTCCTTTTCAAAGTCTGAGTTGAAGTATCCTGTTTTTTAGCAACTGATAAAGCTTCAACTTCCAATGGTTTTAAAATAGTTGCCAATTGTGAGCTGAAAGCCGTAACCAAAGAAGTTTTAAAATCATCCATATTCTTCTAAATCTCCTTCTGAAAATCTGGCAATCCATCTTTGATCTTCTTTTTGTGAGATTCCAAAGACTCTTTGACCTCATCAAATTTTTGTTCAACAGATTTGACTTTGCTTTCTAGTGTTGTTATGAGATTTTTAACTTAATCTTTCAAAGAAGTTACTGAGCTTTCTATGTTCTGAACCTTCTCACCCAAATGATTGTTTTGTTTCTGAATCGTTTCAAATTCAGAAGATGCTAACGGTATCTTTGGAACAACTGATGAACCAATTTGCATGTGCTCAGAGAACACATGGCCTGTAGGTGCCACATAGTCACCATGTACAACAGATGCACTGTGTAAAGAGGCTTTTAAGATGTTCACCTCCCCAGAACTTCCATCCAATCCTTGACTACCAGTAATAGGTATGTCTATGGAAGTTGATACAGGAATACGAAATTCCTGTGATGTGCTTGTGTGAAATGAAAAATCAGGCCTAAATTGGATATCACTGTGCAATCCAGACTCAATGTGTTGAATAATATGTTGGGATTTATTACCAAACTCCAAATGAGTAGGTAATGGTTCCCCTGTTTGAAATGAAACAGTAGCATGTTGAAATCTTCTGAGTGGATGGGATTGGATAATTCAATTTCTACCATGGGCTGAATGGTATTTTCTTCAATATCGGTCACCAAGAGTTGTGAACCAATAGCAGATGTGGTTTCCCGGATTAGATCAGCTGGTTCAGAATTATCTCTGTTTTCTAATTCTGGTGACATTCTTTCATCCTCACCCCTCTCTATAAGTTTTTTTTGGCTCACTTCTAACCAAGCTCTCAGAATTTTGCCTCTCAATTCTCTCAGAATGTTCTCCCACCTGAACATTCTCCCCCTCTCTATTTTCACTAGACTCCTCACCTCTCCTCTCAGGGTTTTCCTCATGGGTAGGGACCTGAGGTTGTTCAAGTCCCATAGAGGTGCAATAAGCTTTTAAATCTCACTTTCCTCTGGAATGTAAGCCCTAAGTGATCTTGGCAATGGTTTGTTATTAGGAAAATTTTCAAGTTTAAGAGATGAAATAATCTTACCCATGTAGAATACTGGCCCATGCTCCTCATTTGCTCTCCTTGCAATTTGAGCATCTTGTCTCATAGCATACCAAATCACCATCTGCCAGTACCTTTGATAAGGTATATATGTCAAAGGATTATCTCTTGTTTCTCTCTTTAGTGCCTTCTGATTCCTCTCAAAGGTGTTCTTCATATCTTCCCATAAGATAGAAGCATAATCATAATGCCTATTCTTCACTAACCCATGAAAGATTTGCATGATTTATCTTAATCCTTGATCTAAAGAACTGTGCTTCCCATGTAAACACTTGTTAATGATGTTGAAGAAACATACCCAGATTGGTGGTAGTTTATTTCTTCTGAATGAACTAAGGTTCTTCAAATCACCATTATATCCTAACCTCTTAAATTCAGTTGTTATATCTTCTGTTAAAGGTGAATCCTCAAAGTCTAATCTTCCCTCCAAATCATCTTTCTCTGGAAACCTCAACATTATTCTTAAGAAATCAACAGTTAAAGTCAGTGATACTCCCCCTACATTTAACACAAACTTATTACCTTGCAATTCTAAATTCTTCCACCACTGTTGAATATAATGAATTGGAACAGACTTCTTCAGAGTGAACCACTTCTTGAACGGATGATACTTTAACAATTCTATAATAATCCTATGTTCTTCCTTGAAATTTGTTTCATCAAGCACTAACACACAGTTGTTTTCTAACAACGCCAAATATTCATTATCTGGTACTAACCGTTCCCTTGAAATGTGTCTAGAAGACATTACAGATCGCACAACACTTTGTTGGTGTTCAATGTTTGCATTTCCTTTATCTGCATTGCCCTCAGACTCAGCCATTTGCTCATCCTCTTCATTTCCACCAATATTTCCTCCTAAAATGTTTCTCCTATAGCCTCTTCCTCTGCGACTATATTATCAGGCATTCTGACTTCATCATCATCATCCGAAGATGCCATTAAGGTTCTTGTTGAGTGTAATGATGTAGTTCGACCTCTTCGTGCAACATACATGATTATCACTGAAGAGGTATGAAAGAAAACAGAATCGATGAACTCAGGAATTTTGCGTATCTCACTTTTTCACTCTGGAATTCGAATGAATTTGAAATAGGGATTCTAAGGTCTATTTAAAATCCGCGAAGCTGAAAGAATTCAAACGGTGAAAAACTGCTTTTTGTCAGAGTTATAACAGATTCTAACACTGTGAAATACCATAAAAGATGTTAAATAAAACGTGGTATAATCAAATGAATAAGATGCTGACACGTGGTATTTGATATAAATCAACACAAGTTAAAGTTTTGAATAACACGTTCAGAATTCTGAGAATGCATACTCAGAAGTTCTGAGTATACAATTCAGAAGAAATTATTTTGAAGTTAAAATTCATTTAAACCCTCAACTTCTGATTATGTAAATCTTTTTAACCATCAAGAAGTAGTTTGAACAAATAGAAGATTGTTTTTATCATCATAAGTCTGTCCCTCTTAAGATGATTTATGATTTCTGAAAATCATTTAAAATCTAACTTATGACCTTGAAATCCTTTTTAAGTATTCAGAAGTTGTTTGAACAAGTATAAAACAATTTATCATTAAAAGCTTGTTCCCCTTAGAATGATTTGAGATGAGAAAAGAATACAAACCTTGTAGGTATCTCAGAATAATTTCTGAAAGATATCAATGCTCCCCCTTGACTTAAGCATATACTCAAACACATATTAGACATAAAGGAATAAAAAATAAAACAGAAAGAACTTAACAACAAATTGAAATACTTGTAAATTTCCAGAAAAAAGGTCTGAGAGGTAAAGTCAGAAAATCTGAGTAACCTAATCAGAAAAAAAAATAAGTCAGATTTCTGAAGTATTGACTCAGAAGTTCTGAACTCAAGACTCAGAACATCTGAGCAAGAGAGTCAGAATTCTGAGTACACTACTCAGAAAATCTTACTTAAAAATTTATTTCTGAAAGTAACAAATATAATTGTTGGTTCCCGTTTTGCTTTAAACAAGATTATCAGATCTATTAGTTCAAGTTAATGTTTGATGCGGAAGCGTATTTGAAGAACTAACAGATAAGTTTGATAGATTTAGACCAAAATATAAATAAACAATGAACAGGAAATAATCTTTCAAAGTTTACTGAATATATATTAAGAACATATTTAAGAACAATGAGTAAGAAAAGCTTCAAAATAGATATGACTCTTAAGGTGAATAAGCTTTTTGTGTTCTTATGATGGTCGATTTATGAGATTGATTGATGATTATTAAGGAAGAACTCAACATGAGTCTTACTTATATACTACTCTAAAGGGGACCATAAAGCATATGCTACTATTCAGACGGTACTGATGAATAGTTGAACGGATGTCGTGAACAGTTGCAAGAACGGCATGAACAGTAAGACGTGTTGTATTGCATTTAATGCAGCAGACGTCTATTATGTACTAAGCCCTACTGAGTCCAATCAGAGTTTGACACGTCGACGTTGGACAGGGCATGCTACCATGCAAGTTGATGAACGGGTCCTGTAACAGTAGCAAGATATTATAAATATCTTCAAGTCTTTCAGTGAGGACCACAGAGGCTCTGTAATGAGTTACAGAGGTTCTGCGGTCTGGTCCTCTGTTGGAGCAGTCTTCCCTGGATTCCGAGATATTGGTCTTCTTTGTGCGTATGACGGAGCTTCTGTAGAGCGCCACTTTAGCTTCTATAGATTCTTGATCTTGAGCCCTCGGTAAGTCCGGCAGAGCCTCTGTAAGAGGCTTTCTTCACTTAGCCTATTTTTCACTACTTCTAAATACTTCTATGATTAGGAAGATTGAAGCTAACAATCTCCCCCTAAGTAGTGAAAAATAAAAAATTTGAACTTGAGTTAAGTTAGGCTAAGTTAGATAAGACAGAGGTTAAACAATACCTCGAAGGTTCTTTCATTTAGAAATATGCCAGAGGCATTTTACATTTGAGTACAATGAAAGATAAACTTTGACTTGGTTTGCAGAGATTTGAGGTTTGAGAATCAGATTTTGGCATCTTTGAAATCGTTGTAGCTTCTGTTGTCTCTTCCGACTCTTCTGATCTCTTTGTAGAAACTGATGCAGAGTTCTCTTAGGCGGATTGTGGCATCAATCTCCTTGATGAAAGTATCTGCAGCATCTCTATCCATTTTCTCTGTACCTCTGTATTTTACAAGGCTTGTTCTGAATTTGTTCAGAGTACTAGTTGCGTACTTCTGACAGTCCATGCACACAAACAATTTAACTTCGCCTTGTGGGTTTTGAAATATTAACCCAAACCGTGGTTCTGTGATGATTGAGTTAGGTACGACGTCCGGTGGGCAGCGATCCTCTGGTGGTCGTAAATCCAGATGTTTGAGACCAAGATCCTTTCCCAGCTGGAAATCTATCATGCTGTAGAGCAGAAGCTTTTCCCTCATCGCTTTTCTCAACACTTGATAGGCTCTAGTGTTTGCCTCTGTGTTGTAGTTGTCCTTTGTCCATTGCAGAAGATCAGGTAGATCATAAGGATTGATATTTCTTAGGTCAGCATCAGCGAAGGTGGTTTCTGAATTGTCTTCTCTTCTGACTTTGTAAAGATTGTACCTGACCCTTGGATAGGTTCTTGTAAAGGAGAATTTGCAGAAGATTACCTTTTTGACCTTTGAGATTGAGAAGACATCTGCTTTGGTTCTTGGCTTTGTTCTTGTGAAGATGTTCTCAAATTCTTCTCTGATCCTTGGATCTGTCACATGATCTGTAGGATGATTGGTCTGAAAGGATTGTTTATAGAGATATTTGTATACCACTTCTTCCATCTCTTCATGTGTTGGACCAGGTTGTGGTACTTGTCTTCTGAGACTCTCCATTTTTTGAACAACTTCTGCAGCTCTACCAGTTAGAAGAATGTCTAACAGAGGCTTCAATCCATATGCCCAGTCAACTTCTTCAGGCTTTGGAGTTTGAAAGGTATCAAACGCGCTTTTCATTAATTTATCTGTAGGCTTGGGCAATGACTTCTTTTTCTTGGGCTCTTCTGTCAGTATTGCTTTGCCCTTATCTTTGGCTTTTGGAGGTGCAGAACCTGTTTCTTCTGTAGGTTTGGAGGTTGGTGCTTCAGTTGGCTTGATGGGGGTTGCCTCTGTAGGTTTTGACACTTGTTTTTGAGAGGACTTTTGTGGCGTTGGTTCTGTTGGCTTTCTTTGCTCTGTAACCTCTGTAGGAGGTTCTTTGGTGACTTCTTCTGTAAGCTCAGTTTCTGTGGATTGAGGTATGTCGAATCTTCTTGCCATTTTGAACGCTAGTGTGAACCTGTGCCTTTCTCCTTCTCTCTATGACATTCGATCAGTCATTGTATTGTGCATCTTTTTCAGAATGTCAGAAGCAGAGGTTACAGAGGTCGTTGCTTTTATTGGTTTGGTGGCAATCGACTTTCTTCTTGGTATGGTTGGGGGTTTTTCTGTTGATATTGTTGAAGGACTTTCTTCCAAAATGATTACCACAGGGGTGGTTGTTGCCTCTGTGGGTTGCTGATCAGCTTCTGGAATATTTGTTTCTTCAGGACTTGATTCCACAGAGATGGGTGTTGTCTCTGTGGGCTGTTGAGTTTGTTGTTGATCTTGGGTTTGTTCTGGAGGAACTTGACTGATTGGTTCTGCGATTGGTGGAGTTTGTATTCCTCTGTTCGTAGCTTTCTCCCTTGTATTCTCCCCTTCAGGATTATCTGATGGACCAGGATGGTCATCATTAGAATCATCCTGACTCTTAACAGAACTACCCTCTGCTCTGCAAGAAGCTTTGGTTTTCTTCGGTAATTCTGCTCCTGCTGCTATCAACTTTGCACAGACGTCATCACAGAGGCCAAGTAGAGTCGCAAGCTCTGCCTCTGTTTTAAAACGCATTCCTCCAACACTTTTTCTTAAATCCTTGACAAAGTTGGCATTTGCTGTTGTGAAGGAGACAATGAATTCTGTGACCTGGTTTATGACGTTCTGTCCTAGCTCTGTTAGCTGTGCTCTGGTCATGTAGTCTTTTGGCTGCATCATTGTCGTGTTGCGCATTGCCTCTGCTTGTACTTGTTTTAGGGCATTCTGTAGATCTGCAGGAGTAATGCCCTCTGTTCTGTTGGATTGCGTATTCATTTGTTCAAGGAAGTTTTTGACAGAGTCCTTGAACGCAGAAGTTGCATTTGTTCCGATTTCTTGAGCGGCAGAGGTGGCTGTAGCTTTGGCAGTGGTTTCGGCAGAAGACTTCATCGCGGAGATTGCAGATTTTACCTCTGTGGACATATTGTCCATTTTGGTGTTTAGTTTCAGGATAGCCGTTGATGTTGTCTCTGTAAAAGATTTGAGAGAGCTTTGCAACTCTTTCATTATTTGGTTCACAGAGGTGACAAGGGTTTGGAACTCATCCCTTGATACTTGTGTTCCTTGTGTAACCTCTGGAGGAACACATTCGTCTCCAGAGTGAGACCCTGTTCCTGGGACACCTTCGTTCACCCTTGTTTGTACGATGAGGGTGGAAGGATTTCCATCTGATCCTTGAGCAGAAGCAGCTAGTGCTTCAGACTCTACAGAAGTTCTGTGAATGACATTGTCTAGATCCACTTCAGAGGTGGGTACTAGATTATCCTTCTGTTGGCTTGGAGACTTGTCTAGAGTCTCTTCGTCGTTGTGCTCACTACTTCTCTCTGAAAGAAGTGTTGGCCCTAGTGTGTGTGTGGCAGAGGAAACGAATTCCTCTGTAGGGTGTTCTGTTGTGATCTGGGGCGATGGATCACGAACTTTAGGTGAGTCTCTTTGAGGAGACTCCCTAGGAATGGATTCCCCGGTTTTTGTGGGCGCAGAAGTCGAAAGAGTGACTTCTAGCTGGTTGGGTTGGGTTTGGATCGAGCTGTGCTGCTCTATTTCAATAACTCCTTCTGCAGCTAGACCTGCGGAGTTAGATATGTGGGTTGCACTGGGAGTTGGTTGTTGTTGTGTGCCTCTATTAATCCAGGCATCTTTTCTTGTTTCTTCCTCTGTTAAGCACCCAAACACTACATCACCGTCTATTATTTCAGCCTCTGTAGCTATCCTACGGCTTGGTGCTTCTTCCCTTGCTTCTGTTGAGGTTCCTTGCTCTGTGCGTAAGAAGCCGTACATTTGATGAGAGCCGTATAATCTCATGACATGTGGATGATAGAGACCTTTTCTTATCCAGACAGCTTCTTCTTCATCTGAATCTACCTCTGAGACCTCTATCCTTGTCTTAGAAGCCTCTGTTACTTCACCTCTATTCCACTCAGTTATGTTAGTTCTTTTTCTTCTGAAGCTGGGTTTGGACTTCTTTTGTGGACGTCCAATCCCTGAATGAAAGGGTACTGTAAAATAACAGGTGTGTTAGCTGGTTGATCTTTGGGTGTTGTGTCATCTTCTTGCAGATGTGTGTCAATGCCAGAGATGGAGAAATATTGTTCTTCCGGGGAGTGGTGGTCGAGAGGTTGTGCCGTCCACCCTGCTGTATTTAAGGTATTGGCAATGTCAGGGTTCTGTAGGAAGTCGTTCAGATCTCCTTGGTGAGCAAATCTATCTGGAGATTGATAGGGTGATTGATATTCCTCTGTTGCTATTCCTTTTTCTGCATCTTCTTCTGCAGTTCTGTCTTCTGCGGATTCTTCTACTTCGGGTTCCTCTTCTGCAATGGTAACCAATTTATCGAGTGATTTACCATGCTTCTTTTTGGTTTTCCTCCTCTTGGGTTTTGGTGCCCCTTCCTCTGTGGTTTTCGATTTTCTTTTCTTCTTATGTTTTGGATAAGAGGGAGGAGCAGAGGAGCCAATTTTTGTGGCATGGGGAGGTGAGGGTTGATCTTCTGCAGCGCTTGTGGAGGTTCCTTCTGCAGTTTTTCTCTTCTTTGCTTTTGGAGTAGATGCAGAGGTTTTTGAAGAAGATTTCTTTCCCAGAAGTTCTGCACGTTTGGCTATGAAGCTAAGTTGAATAGCCATGTGTTTTGCCAATTTTTGATCCTTTTCTTCTTCAGTCGAAAGAGGTTCTGCTGTTATTGTTCCTAGGGGGACTCCTAAATGCGGGGGTGTCATAGGACTCGGTTTAGGAGTTCTATGATCGCGTATATACTCTTTCTTAAGGGTTTTATTCGAGGCATACTTGAGAAGTTTCCTTGACAAAGGTCTGCAGTGTGTGTAGCCATCTACATGATCAGTGGGGACATTTTTGCTCATCGGAAACTGTTTGGGAATTGGCCCTTCCATTGGCCATTTCTGTATCAGCAACAGAGGTTCGAATAATACTCCTAATATTCTTTGGAATTGCAGAGGTGGTAGAAAGTTGGGATCGTTCTCTTTGACCCGTTTGGTGTTGTTCTTTCTGTCGATAGTGTTAATGATCTCTTGAATCATTATCGTCGCGTAATCGAGTGGAAGATCATAGTACACCCCATACATGATGGTTAAGATCTGATGCGAGGTCTGGTCAATGCTGCCTATCTTCCCTGTCAGGCATCTGTTAAGAGTAGAGAACAAGGTGTTCCACAGAGGTGGTAATCTTCCTCTGCGGAAGTCATTTCTCTTCCGTAGTTGTGTGTTATACCCAAGCATTTCTACGAATCGACAGAGCTCGTCGTCTGTTGGTTGCTCTGCATATTTCTTCAAACCAAGAAGACCCCTCGTGGGTAGGTTGACCTCAAGTGAGAACATTGTTCTGTTGAACTTGATTTCAAGATGTTCAGATTTGTCAGGTCTTGAAATGTACCCTTTGATAATAGAGTCGTCTTTATCAAATCGACAGCTCTGCCAAAACTGGTTCAAATATCTGACTGGTATTTTCTTTGGGGTTCTTGAGAGTAGAGGGAAGAGGATGTGATTTTCCATTATGTTCAGCAGAATGGCGTGGGCTTCGCCGAAAGCAGTGGGTGATGGGACCAAATAGCAGTTGTTGGATTTGATTGGTAGTACCTTTTCGAAGTGATCCTTAGCTATGATGTTTTGCAGATGTGTTGTCGGAGCAAAGTCTGCTGAGTCGCCGGAATCTTCTAGTTCAATGTTCTGGGCAGGGTTGGGGTTTTCTAAATGTTCAGAATGAGCCGGTGAATGTTCTGGTGAGGTCACCGGAGAGTGTGCAGGGGAGATAGCTTGAGAAGATGAAGCCATTTTGATACTGAGAATAAGAAACTTGCAGGTTTTTGCAGGGTTTCGCCGGAGAAGAATGAGAGTTTGTAAAAGGTTTATGAGAGGGTAAGCTTGGTTTTTATAGGAGGGTAAAACGGTAGTGTTCGAAGGAGTAGAATATATGGTAATGGATTAGAATTTGGAATCCGTACTCGAGTTAGAACGGCGGGTTCAACTTTCCACAGAAAATGTTCCATGTACGCCCAATGAAAATGGGACACGTAGGCCATGTCAGAAGATGACATGACGACGTGCGCGACCCATTAATGCTCGGCGCGTGGGGTCATTCTTAGCCATGTGAAATTCACTCTCAGTAAAAGTAACCGTTATTACTCCAGAACTTCTGTACCTTACAGAAGCTCTGTGAATTTGAAAATCTTTGTTGTTTATCCCTTTCATATATCTCATTGTTATCATGACTTCTGTGGGGTTCTTCTTTAACCAAAACATTTGTAAAGGCATTGAAGAGGATAAAATCGGATTTTTGTCAAGAAATTTGCTTCGCAGAGGTTTTGTGGCTCTGTTGGAACTTGCAGAAGTTCTGTGAGGGCCAGCAGAAGCTCTATGAAGGAAAAAATCTCATAACAAAAATTTTATTAAAATTTTTGATCATCCAATTTTTGATTTGGTTTAAGAGATGTTTTTCGGACATATTTGAAAGTTTGTGTCCGAGAAAACTATTAAAAACAAACGGTTTGTTCGAGAAGGTCATGGTTTGTGTTTTCGATTTCCGAGATAACATTCCAAAAGATCGACATATTTCTTGCAGAACCTCTGTTGAGCTCAGCAGAAGCTCTATGACCTTAAATTTCTCCTAATTTGAATTTTGTGAAACTTTTTGAGCTTTTGACTTTTGAAATGTTATTCACAGCATATTTAGGACATATTTGACAATTCTTGTCCTAGAAAATTGTTTTCCAAAAACCTTTTGTGCGAGAGACATACCTTTTGGTTCTTCTTTTCTTGGTAGTGATGTTTGACTTCTGTCGATATGGAGTCATCGACATTCTTCTTTGGCTTTTCCTTGACAGTTTGATGTCTTTAGATCATTTCAGGGCCCCCTTTTGCTCCCCCTTGATCTAATCACCTCTGTAGATCAAGTAATTTCCTTTTGCTCCCCCTTGACCTATGCTTGGATCAAAGAATGATAAGTTTTGCATAGAACATAGGTCATGTTTTCCAGAGGTTCTGTAGGGGTCGTCAGAGGTTCTGAGTTGACTTACAGAAGCTCTGTGATTTTAAGAACTATTTAAGATTGAGAACTTACAAACAGAAACAAATTAACTTAAAGCAAAAATAAAGTAAATTTGTACATATTTACAGAAGATAAAGCTATACTTACAGAGGATCGTCACACCATGTTTATCATTCCTAACTTTCCCACCAAGAAATTGAACCTTTTCTCGTCTAGTGTTTTGGTGAATAAGTCAGCGAGTTGATATTCTGTTGGCACGAAATGCATTTCAATTGTACCGTATTCAACATGATGTTTCAAGAAATGGTACCTTATATCGATATGCTTGGTTTTCGAGTGTTGCACAGGGTTGGCAGAGATAGTAATGGCACTTTTGGAATCACAGAAGATGGGTATTTTGAATAGGATGTGGCTGTAGTCTTTTAGTTGAGTTTTCATCCATAGAACCCGAGAACAACAGCTAGCAGCAGCAACGTATTCAACTTCTGATGTGGATGTTGAGACACAATTCTTCTTCTTGGAGGTCCAACTGACTAGTTTACCACCTAGGAATTGGCAACTCCCAGAGGTACTCTTTCTGTCGAGCATGCATCCTCCATAGTCTGAATCTGTATAAGCTTTAAGACTAAAACCAGAGTTCTGTGGATACCAGAGACCTAGATTTTTGGTCCCCTTTAGGTATCTAAAGATTCTCTTCACCGCATCATAATGTGATTTCTTAGGATTAGCTTGATAACATGCACAAAGACATGTGTCATGCATAATGTCAGGTCTGCTTGCAGTTAAGTATAACAGAGATCCAATCATGCCTCTGTAAAGAGTGCATTCTACAGAGATGCCATCTGGATCTAAGAATAACTTATTTCCAGTGGCCATTGGAGTTTTCATTGCAGAGGTATCAGAGAGGCTATACTTGGAAAGAATGTCAGAGACATATTTGGCCTGATTTATAAAAATTCCCTCTGAAGTTTGTTTGACTTGAAGTCCAAGGAAGAATGTTAATTCTCCCATCATACTCATTTCAAATTCAATCTGCATGAGTTTTTCAAAACTTTTACACTCTTCTGAATTAGTAGACCCGAAAATTATGTCATCCACATAGATTTGTACAAGCATTATCTCACCCTTTTTATGTTTATAGAATAAGGTAGTATCTGTTGTACCTCTGTTGTAGCCATTGACTAGAAGGAAGGTAGAAAGTCGTTCGTACCATGCTCTTGGAGCCTGTTTCAGTCCGTATAGAGCCTTTTCAAGGTAGTATACATGCCTTGGAAACTTTGAGCTTTCAAACCCTGGTGGCTGATTTACGTAAACGTCTTCTTGGATTTCACCGTTTAGAAAAGCTGATTTTACGTCCATCTGATAGACTTTAAAACCTATGTGGGCTGCGAAGGCTAATAATATTCTTATTGCTTCGAGTCGTGCGACAGGGGAAAAAGTCTCATCGTAGTCTATGCCTTCCTCTTGTCTATATCCCTTTGCTACTAATCTTGCTTTGTTTCTGATGACCACTCCATCTTCATCCTTCTTGTTTCCGTAGACCCATTTAGTCCCAATGGCCTGTTTCCCACGTGGCAGAGGTACTAAAGTCCATACTTTGTTACGCTCAAACTGCAGAAGTTCTTCTTGTATAGCGTCTACCCAATTTGGGTCATCTAGGGCTTCAGAAATCTTCTTTGGTTCTATCACACTGATAAAGTTAGTAAAAAAACAAAAATTAGCAGTGGCAGACATGGTTTTTACTTAGTCGGAAGGTTCTCCTATTATTTGGCTTGGAGGATGGTTTTTTGTCCACTGAGTTGTGCGTGGAAGATGATCATCAATGTCCTCGAACCTTTCGTCAGCGGCTTCTTGTGTTTCTTCTTGTGTAGCCTCTGTCGATCTCCGTGTCTTGGTAGTTGATTCTATCGTTTGTGGTAATATTGGTATGAGTGGTGGTGGGGTTTGTTCCTCTGAGGACGTATAGTCTTGGTCCTCGATATCCTCTGTAATTGGTTCTTCTGTGGATTGTGGAGTTTGTTTTTCAGCAACTTCTTTGGTCGTTTTTCTTGATGATTCATCTTCCGCATGTTCTTCTTCGGCAATTGCATCTGTAGTATTTATAGAAGAAGATGAAGCATTATTTGGACCTGTTAGAGTCATACCTGTAGGATTTTGTCCGACAGAGGATGGTTCTTCAGAAATTCTGATGGTTCCAACAGAAGGATCAATGTCATTGTTGAACATCTCTAAAAATAGAAGATCCAAATCTTCTTTTGTTTTTGAGATGTCAGAGGATTTCCCTTTAATTCTGAGTTCTGAACTGATTTGTTCAGAATAAGGAAGGTTCTGTAGGCTTTGGAAGTGGCAGAGTATCCAATGAATTTTCCTTCATCAGCTTTTACTTCAAATTTTCCTCTCGAATCTCTGTCGTTTAAAACAAAGCATTTGCATCCGAATACATGGAAAAACATGATGTTTGGCCGCCTTTTGTGAAATAATTCGTAAGGCGTTTTGAGTTGTCTTTTCACAATGGTTGAACGATTCTGTGTATAACACGCAGTAGAAATTGCTTCTGCCCAAAAGTTCATTGGTAATCCGCATGCAGATAGCATAGTTCTTGCGGCCTCCACAAGTGTTCGATTCTTTCTTTCGACTACACCGTTCTGTTGTGGAGTTCGAGCGGCAGAGAAGTTCTGTGATATTCCTTCTGTAGAAAGATAGGCTTCAATGACACAGTTTTTAAATTCTGTGCCATTGTCACTTCTTAACTTCTGTATTCTGCAGTCATAAAGAACTTGAATTCTTTTCATTAGATTTATCAGTATAATTGGAACATCTGATTTCTTTCTAATAAATTCAACCCATGTGAAACGTGAATACTCATCAATTAGAACAAGTATGTATTTCTTGCCACCTAGGCTCTGTATAGCAATGGGACCGCAGAGGTCGACATGAAGCATGTACAGAGGCCTAGTGCAAGACACGTCTGTTTTGCCTTTGTGGGAAGCCCTTCTGTGTTTTCCCATTTCACAGGCCGAACACAAGTGATCCTTATTGAATTTAACATTTGGCAAACCTTTTACTAGATCGAGTTTTACTAGTTTATCCAAGGTGTGAAAGTTTAAGTGACAGAACCTGTTGTGCCATAACCACGCTTCTTCACTTTTGCAGGCTACTAGGCAAACTTTATCCTTGGATTTTGAAGTAAAATTCATTAGATATAGATCACCTCTTCTTTCAGCTCGCAGAAGTTCCATTCCCGTGTTTTCACTTTGTAGAGAGCAGAAAGTTCTTTTGAATAACACATCGAATCCTGTATCACAGAGTTGACTTACACTTAGTAGGTTGTGTTTGAGGCCATTCACATATGCAACTTTGTATACAGAGATATTTTCTTTCTGTATGACTCCATAGCCTTTGATGTGTCCCTTCTTGTTGTCTCCAAAAGTTACAGATCCACCATCGTGTGTTTCTTTGTATGTGGATAGTAATCTTCTGTCGCCAGTCATGTGCCTTGAGCATCCGAAGTCAAGATACCAAATTGACACATGTTGCTTCTGCAAGACAATCACAGAGACTTAGGTACCCATAACCATATGGGTCCAATATTGTTAGAATTTTTCAAGTTTGCCTTAGCATTCTTGAAATACATCTTATCCTTTGTAGAAGGATCAGATTGTTTCTCTCGAGGTTTTGACTTTAGAGTTTGAATTTTAGTGGAGAGTAAGCAATCTGGATTTGAGAAGTGATTATTCAATTTGAACATAAGATCAAGGCAATGACTATATTTAATATGAGACGTGATTTGTTTGAACTTTTCATTGAATTTATTGAACTGAACCACAGAGGCATTACATTCTTTCTTAACATTAGATTTCCTATTACAAGAAGATCTATGAATACTAGAATGTTGTTTGCAAAAGTCTTGTTTAGGACCTGCCTTCTGTGACTCTCTTCTGTGGTGAACATCTTTCTTCACTGTCACAGAGGAAAAGTATATGTTAGCTTCAGGCCATTTTCCCTTTTGTTGCCAAGTGAGATTCTCTTTAATTTCCCTTAAAGGTTTTGAAAATTTGAACTTTTAGGATATACATAGGTCTTCTTTAACATATCAAGCTCAGCAGAGGTTTTGACTTTTAAATTTATGTTCAGAAAATCTGGGCAGATAGGTATCTCTGTGATTTTCTCTTTTGAAGAAATAGTTCTGTTAAGAACTTCAGAGGAGATTTTGACATCCTCTGTGTCATAGTGAACTATCCATGATTTAGAATCAGTCTCCGAGTCTTCAGAGGATGAATCGTCCTCATTTACAGAAGTTGAGTCATCTCTTTCGTCAGAGGCTGGATTTTCTGAGCAAGTATCGTACGAGCTTTCTTCCTCTGTAGAATGACTTTCATAGATGGCAGAGGTATCTGATGAGATCTTTTCAGCGAGAATTTGATTTATAGAAGATGTGCTGAGATTTTCTAAAACATTTGATTTTAAAATTTCCAAAATTTCTTTTTCAATAGATTTTTCAAGTTTTTCTTCTGAAAAGATGGGTTTAAACTCAGGAGCTTCTGCTGATAAATTTTTTTCATCGTTTATCATGCAGACAAAAGCGACCTGTGTTTGAGTCTCTGGTTTACCAAACTTAAAGATACCAATCTGATCTTGTGTTTTCAGATATTTCTTTGATTTGATTCCTCTATTGACAGAGGTTGAAGATGATGAATCTGTGTTTTCAAACCACACATTGATCATCTTCGTATGTTTCCTCAAGTGAGGTTCTGCAGAGATTTTAACCCTTTTACTTACAGAAAGTAAGTTTGGAAAGTTTGGTTTGTTAGTTTTTCCCAAAACAAGTAGAGAAGACAGAGGTTTTAGTTGTTTATTTTCAACTCCTAAGGTAATATCACTGTACCCTATTCCTCGTCTTGCTATTTGAGAGTTTACTTTTTCATACACCTTCTGGGCATCTTTATAGTTTTTAAGTAAAACTTCTCTTCTTAAAAGATCTTGCCAAAGTACCTCTCTTTCCTTTTGAAAATATTCTTTGAGAGCCCTTATGTCTGTTGTTTCACTTCTTGAAACTGAAAGTTCTTTTGTTTTGATTTTTAAAGCATAGGTTAGATCATAAATTTGTCTTTTTAAAGGATCTACGTTTTTGCTCCAATATTTTTCGATTTTTTCTTTTTCTTCAAAGATTTTGGCCTTTTCTTGAGTGAGAAGCCTTACTTCTCTCTCATTAAAGGTCAGCCTTTTCTGAATGCTTTTAATTACTTCTTTCAGTTCATTGTTAAGTTCAAATAAATCATCATCTACAGTATTAATATTTGAGGTAGAGTTTGAAATGGATACCTCAGTGTCCGTGCCAGAGTCAACTTCTGCCATGCCATAGAACAAGGCATTTGTGGGGAATTCATCGTCAGAAGTAGAGTCTGACTCGAAGTCCTCCTTACTTGCCTTAGAATGCCCTTTGTTCGCCATTATGGATTTTTGCGCATAATACTCAGCCTTCTTTTTGTAAAAAGCTGAGTCCTTCTGTGGGCGATTTTGTCTACCTCTGCATTCTTTAGCGAAGTGACCTGGCTTGCCGCAGTTGAAACAACCTTGGGAGGGGTTTCCAGTTTGATCTTTGGACTTCTGTTGGTCTCCACCTTTCTCTGTTCTGCATTCGTTTGCGTAATGACCAGGCTTACCACATTTGTAGCATTCTTGTGTGTGGCCTACCTTGTCATCTGATCTCTGTCGGTCATTTCCTCTGTAGCTTCTTTCGCTCGACCTATGTTGGTCGTCATTTCTGTAGTCTGACCTCTGTCGGTCACTTGTTTCTTCTCTTCTTCCTTCATCTCTTCTACCATCATCTCTTCTACCATCGTCTCTTCTACCAGAATTCCTTTGGTTATTTCTAAACTCTCTTGTCAATAGAGCCATTGATTTAGCTAATGACGCAAGAGTTATTTCTTCCTCTTTCAGCTCGTCTTCTTCGCTATCAATCATTACCATCTTCTTTTTCTCCTTCTTTTTCTCCTCTGTAGATCTCACTTACAGAGGGATAAGCTCATGTTTAGCATACCTAGGTTACCCACCAAGAATAAGAATCTTTTTCTCTATGGAACACTTTGTCTCTGTGGTGGGTAACCTTGTGCGGCTAGTGTTCCATAGAGATCAGAGAGTGTCCAGGAGTCTAGATCTTGATTTGTTTGTAAAGACATAGACAACTGAAGCCACTCATCGTTCAGACTCTTTAGAAACATGACGTTATTTTCTTCCGTGGTTCTGTGAATACCAGACTTTCTGCATTTGTTTATGAGAGAGTTGAACCGATCGTATGTTGTTTGCAGCGATTCTGTTGCAGAGGCTCTGAAGGCATGATACTCGTTTATGTATTGTGCCCTTCGGTTTGTCTGTGTTTTAGCACCCCCTTCCAGTTGTCTTTCTAATTCTTTCCAAAGATCGTGCGTTGTTTCGCATGCATCTAAAGATTGAAATATTTCGTTGGGGATAGCCATGATTAATATTCTTTACGTTTTCTGGGCAACTTCATCTTCTGCCTTATCTTCATCTGACCAGTCTACTTTCGGCATAGGTTTCTTATGTTCAGGGATTTCAAGAGATTCGTTAGTAGCTGGTACACGTGGCATAGTTATCATAGGAACCGGAGGAAGATTATAAAGATATTGTTTGAGATTTTTTTCAGTACCCTCAAAAAAATGAACCATTCTTATTTTCCATTGAGGATACTCATCTCTAAGAAGAGTAGGAGGTTTAGTTAATGAGCCAGCAGTAAAAAAGTTATTGGTATTTGTCATTTTGAGAAAAGGATAACCTGATGGAGGATTTATGAATATGAAGATCTGAAAGTTTTTCTGGGTATAACTAATATCCATAAATCTGGTGATGAAGAGAGAAAATAATCTATCAGGAAAAAAATTGTAAAACGAGGATCACTTGATATTGAAAATCAAGCTTAGCTCTGATACCAATTGTTGGTTCCCGTTTTGCTTTAAACAAGATTATCAGATCTATTAGTTCAAGTTAATGTTTGATGCGGAAGCGTATTTGAAGAACTAACAGATAAGTTTGATAGATTTAGACCAAAATATAAATAAACAATGAACATGAAATAATCTTTCAAAGTTTACTGAATATATATTAAGAACAGATTTAAGAACAATGAGTAAGAAAAGCTTCAAAATAGATATGACTCTTAAGGTGAATAAGCTTTTTGTGTTCTTATGATTGTCGATTTATGAGATTGATTGATGATTATTAAGGAAGAACTCGACATGAGTTTTCCTTATATACTACTCTAAAGGGGACCATAAAGCATATGCTACTATTCAGACGGTATTGATGAATAGTTGAACGGATGTCTTGAACAGTTGCAAGAACGGCATGAACAGTAAGACGTGTTGTATTGCATTTAATGCAGCATACGTCTATTATGTACTAAGCCCTACTGAGTCCAACCAGAGTTTGACACGTCGACGTTGGACAGGGCATGCTACCATGCAAGTTGATGAACGGGTCCTGTAACAGTAGCAAGATATTATAAATATCTTCAAGTCTTTCAGTGAGGACCACAGAGGCTCTGTAATGAGTTACAGAGGTTCTGCGATCTGGTCCTCTGTTGGAGCAGTCTTCCCTGGATTCCGAGATATTGGTCTTCTTTGTGCGTATGACGGAGCTTCTGTAGAGCGCCACTTTAGCTTCTGTAGATTCTTGATCTTGAGCCCTCGGTAAGTCCGGCAGAGCCTCTGTAAGAGGCTTTCTTCACTTAGCCTATTTTTCACTACTTCTATGATTAGGAAGATTGAAGCTAACAATAATCAATTAGTCAGATTAAGCATTCCTATCTTACATATGAGAAAAGTAAACCTTTTGTGATCAAGAGGCTTTGTGAACATGTCAGCCAATTGATACTTTGTATGCACAAAGTGCATTTCAATAATCCCCTTTTCCACATAATCCTTAATGAAGTGATACCTTACATCAATATGTTTGGTCTTTGAATGTTGAACAGGATTCTGAGTGATGGCAGTTGCACTTTCTGAGTCACAGTAAATTGGAATCTTGTTAAGCTGATATCCACCGTCCATGAGTTGTGTTTTCATCCACAGAGTTTGAGAACCGCAAGCAGTAGCAGCTACATATTCTGCCTCAGCAGTTGATGTGGACACACAATTTTGCTTCTTTGAAGCCCAACTCACTATTTTATCTCCTAAAAAGTGACAAGCACCAGAAGTAATTTTCCTATCCAACCTACTTCCTGCACGATCAGCATCAGTAAAGGCAGTTAACTTGAAATCAGTTTCTTTTGGATACCAAAGGCCCAAATCAGGTGAACCTTTGAGATATCTTAAGATCCTTTTAACAGCCAGCAAATGAGATTCTTTTGGATTTGATTGAAATCTAGCACAAAAACATGTAGCAAACATGATATATGGCCTACTTGCAGTCAGATAAAGTAAAGAACCAATCATGCCCCTATACACCTTGTTATTTACTGAAACTTCAGAGAGATCAGCATCTAACTTGACATTTGTAGCCATTGGTGTTCTCATAGCAGCACAGTCAGACATCTTAAACTTTTTCAGAATATCTTTTACATATTTTCCTTGATTTAAAAAAATTCCATTTAGTAACTGTTTTACTTGAAGACCAATGAAAACGTTCAATTCTCCCATCATGCTCATTTCAAATTTTGATTTCATGATATATGAGAATTCATCACATAATTATGCATTTGTAGAACCAAATATTATATCATCTACCTATATCTGAATCAGAATTAAATCATCACCTTCTTTCTTCAAGAAAAGAGTAGTATCAATTTTACCTTTCCTGAAGTCATTTTCTAATAAGTACTGAGTTAGAGTGTCATACCAGGCTCTTGGTGCTTGTTTCAGACCATACAATGCTTTATCTAAAACATACACATGATCTGGAAACTCAGGATCAACAAACCCTTCAGGTTGATAGACATAAACTTCTTCATTGAGTATACCATTCAAAAATGCTGATTTGACATCCATTTGATACACTTTGAAGTTCTTATGTGCAACATATGCCAAGAATATTCTGATCGCTTCAATTCTGGCAACTGGTGCAAATGTCTCATCATAATCAATTCCTTCTTGTTTCTGACTACAACACCTGACTCATCTAGCCTTATTTCTGACTACAACACCTGACTCATCTTTCTTGTTTCTGAACACCCATTTTGTTCCAATTATTTATTTTCCTTCAGGCCTTGGAATGAGTCTCCAAACTTTATTTCTTTCAAACTGTAGCAATTCATCTTGCATTGCTAAAATCCAGTCTGGATCCTCTAGGGCTTCAGTGGCTTTCTTAGGTTCCATTATACATAGAAATCCTGCAAACATTGCTTCATTTGCTGTTGCTGATCTTGTCTGAACTCCCACTAATGGATCTCCTATCACTTGATGAATAGGATGGTATCTTGTCCATTTGTTTGAACTTGGAAGCAACTCAAGATCTGATAGATTGTTGTTTGTATCATTCTCATCGGTAACAACATGTAATTCTGAACTATTCTTTTGAGGTGTGACATTCAATTCTGGATTCTGAGTAGTAGAGTCAGAATTCTGAACAACTTGTTCAGAGTTCTGAGTACATTGTTCAAAATTCTGAGTTCCTTGTTCAGAATTCTGAGTAGCTTGTCCAGAATTCTGAATACCTTGTTCAGAATTATGAGTACCTGACTCAGAAAAATCACTTGTATTTACCAAAATTGGACATTCCTCAGATGGACCAGAGTCAGAAATTACAGTTGTATGAACCTCTGCACTTCCCTTTTTCATTTCTTGAACCATTTTAGGATTTTTAAAATCTGCATAAGATTCAGAAGTTAGTTCCAGAAATTAGAATTAGAATTGGATTCATAAGTCATTGTTTTTGTATTATCCTGATTGAGTCCTGAACTGTCTTGTTCAAAAGTCTTTAATCTTGACTCATCAAATGTAACATTGATGCTTTCCATAATCCTCTTGGTTATTCTGTTGTAGATTCTGAATGCTTTGGAAGTTAGTGAATAACCAATAAAGTATCCTTCATCTGCTTTCTTGTCAAATTTACCAAGATTTTGTCTGTCTTTGAGAATATTGCATCTGCATCCAAAAACATGAAAGAATTTAATCAGTGGTTTTCTTTTGTTAATCAGTTCATAAGCAGTTTTATTTAGTCTTTTATTAATCAAAGTTCTGTTTTGAGTAAAACAAGCAGTGGCAATTGCTTCAGCCCATGGGAAGGTTGGAAGATTTGAATAGGCCAACATGGTTCTTGCAGCTTCAACTAGAGTTCAGTTCTTTTCTTTCAACAACACCATTTTGTTGAGGAGTTATGACAGCAGAGAAATTATGAGAAATCCCAGAACTTTGTAAAAAGTTCTGAAGAGTCTCATTTCTGAATTCTGTTCCATTGTCACTCCTGATTTTCTGAACTGGAAGTTGTAAGAACACTTGAATTCTTTTGATGAAATTAATCAATGTTTCAACAGCCTCAAATTTTGCTCTTAAGAATTCAACCCATGTGTATCTTGAATACTCATCAACAATGACAAGTATATACTTCTTTCCTCCCATTGATTGAACTAAAATAGGACCACATAAGTCAGTATGTAGCATCTCTAATGGTGATATGCATGAAGAGTCCATTTTTAACTTGTGAGAACTCTTCTTCATCTTGCCCATTTCATATGCTGAACATAATGAGTCCTTCTCAAAGTTGATCTTTGGCAGTCCTTTGACCAATTGTTTGCCAACTAGATTGTTCAACTCCTTAAAATTCAAGTGAGAACACCTTCTGTGCCATAACCAACATTCATTTGCAGTTGCATTTGATAGTAGACTCACTGGAGTTAAAGCTTTAATCTTTGAAAAATTAACCACAAATAAGTCCATGTGTCTCTTATCCCAGAACACTTTTATTCCATTCTCACTCAAAATTAAACACCCTGTTATGCTAAACTTGATATCACAAAGACTATCCAAGAACTGACTTATACTGAACAAATTGTGTTGTATACCTTCCACATAGAATACTTTCTGAATTGTTAAATCTCCCTTTGTTAAATCCCCATAGCCTCTAACTTGCCCTTTACTGTTATTACCAAAGTTAATTGCTCCTCCAGCCTTTTCTGTGAAATTTGTCAGAGAAGGCTTATGACCTGTCATGTGTCTTGATGCTCCATAATCTAAAAACCACACATGACAGCCCTGCAAAAACAGGTTAGTTAGATTTAGGTACCCATATAGGAATGGTCCTTCTTTGTTAGCTTCAATATCAGATTTAACAAAAGTTCCTTTTACTTTCCATTCAAAATCTTCTTTTAAGAACCACTTTCCTTGTACTTTTATGAAATCATAACATTTTCTGTTCACATAATTGTCTCTTTTCTCTTTGAAAACTTTTGGTTTGGATTTAGAAACATTTTCATTTTTCTTTCCTTTGGACTTGGATTCAAACATATTTTCAGTCCTTTTCTCTTTTGTCTTGAATTGAGAAATGTTTTTAGATTTCTTCTCTTTTGACTTGGATTGAGAAACCTTTTCAATCATCTTTTCTGAATTCTGATTTGCTTTAGTTTTGTAAGATGTTTCAGAAGATATTTTAGAAATTTGACTTTTCTGAGAGAATTGAAATGAATGACTACCACATTGAACACATTTCAGATATCTACTTGCATGAAACAACAAATCTGAATGAAAATAATTTTCATTTTTATTCATACTATTCAGATTACATTTGCATTCAATACAAGAACCATTGACATTTGGTTTTGAAGTAGTATTCAATCCAATATTCTCAAAGATCTTTTTCAGATCATCTTTCCTTTTGCTTTCCTGCTTTTCTGAAACATTCAACTTTTCAGAATTAGCAGATGATTCACCATGTTCATAAGTACTTGATTCATTAAAGAATTCCTTATTCTGTTCTAAGGTATTAATCTTAAACAAATCATACTCAGATTTTATCTTCTCAAGCTCTGTTATTTTCTGAACATAAGTTTTGTTTTCCTTTAAAACTTCTTCAAGTTTAAAATCAGCATCACATAAATCATTTTCAAGCTCATCAAAACTTTTTCTGAGATCATCAAGCTCTTGATTTACATGTTTAAACCTCTTCTCAAGTTCTGAAAAACTTTCTGAATTATACTCAGAATTTTCAGTTGACTCAGAGTTCTGACTATAAGTTTCAGAATTCTGACCAACAGACTCAGAATTCTGACTAACAGACTCAGCATTCTGACTAGAGAATTCAGAATTCTGACTAACTGTTTCAGAATTCTCTTTGTTTTCAGAAACCTTGCATGCTTCAAATATATTCTGAATGTCAGTATAGGAGAAACTTTGTTGTTTATCTTTGTAACTAACATTTAGAGAATCATATTTGAATTTCGCAATGTTATACCTTGGTTTTGAAAGTTCTCTCTTAACCTCTTTTTCTGAACATTCTACCTTTTCAGGTTTTGACTCAGAAGTTTTTACTTTTTCTATTTTTGGTTTCTATAAACTATCAGAACTTGTTATTGAGCTTGCAGGTCTCACAAAAACTTCAACTAAGTCTGGAATTTCTGGTTTGGGTCCTTTTAGTTCCAAAAAATAATAAAGATTTATTGGAGCCTTTTTCAAAGTAGAGTTTTCTTCGAAACCTAATCCCATTTTTGGATTGGAAAACCTTGTGTCTTTTACATTGCTTGTGAGAAGACTCAATGTTTGTTGAGTTTGACCTCTTTTCAGATTAAGATCTTCTAACTCTTTGATTTTAGTATATAAATTCTTTCTTTCATCAAGTAGCATATCTACTTTAATCTGTAAATCAACTTTTTCATCTTTTACTTCTGAAAGTTCAACTTTTAACTCAGATTTTTTTTTCAAAAGATCAGAATTCTCTTTTCTGACTTCTTGTTTCTCAACCTATGTTTCCTCAAATATAACTTTAAACATTTCTTTTTCTGTTCTGAATTTATTAACCAGAATTCTTTCACCTTTAATCTGTTTTCTCAGATTAACAAATTCAGAAATCATATTACCAATTTGAGTCATTAAATCTATTTCAAGAGCAGAATGTACCTCGGCAGAAGATTCAGAACCAGCATCCTCATAGTCAGAATCTTCTTCATTACTCATCTTAACCATATAACTTTGCATTTGTGAGAAATGAATGCAATCCTCTTCATCAGAAGAATAGTACAGCCAATTCTCTTGTTCTGCCAGAAGTGCAATCCCACTGTCTTTGGTTTTGGCTAGCTGAGATTTCTTAGCATAATACTCATAGCCTTTAACAACTTTCACTATGCAATCCCTTGCAAAATGACCAAGTTTTCCACACTTGAAACATAAATCTTTCTCTCTTCTTTCTTCCTTCTCTTCTTTCTTCTCATACCTATTCTCTTCTTTCTTCTCATACTTATTTTTTTCTCTATCATCCTTTTTCTTATATCTCTTATCTGAACTCCCCTGTCCACTTCTTCTGTACTTTCCTTCAAATTTCTTGTTTCCATACATTTTATTGAAAGTATTGGTCAACAATGCCAATTTCTCAGCTATCACTTTGATATCATCATCCTCATCAGATCCTTCTTCTTTCTCAGATTCCTCTAACTTTGGAATTTCAGACAAAAACACAGATTTCTTTGATGATTTAGTGATCTTAGTCTTTCTTTCTGAAAGCAAAGCTAATTGATCATAAACACGTTTCTTCTCTTCAACAACTTGCTTAACAGAATCTTCATGCTGATTTAAGACACAAAATAGATCATTTAGATCTTTTTCACACATATCCTCATTCATCTGAAGACTTATTGCAAAAGAAGACCATTCTGAATTAAGACAATTCAGAAATTTGTATTTGATCTTTGACTTAGTCTTCTTCAGCCCATTCCTTCTAAGATCATTTAATATTGTGAAAAACTTGTTGTAAGTCTGAGTTAAACTCTCACTTTCCTTAGCCTTGAATCTTTCATATGCATTTATGCATTGATTTAGTTTTGTCTGAATTGATTTAGTTGTACCAAGCATCTGCTTCTCCAGTTCATCCCACATTTCTTTAGCAGATGTACCACTGTCAATTCGATTGAAAACTTCATTAGGAATAGCCAAAGTCAACAAAGTTACAGCTCTTTTGTCTATTGCATGTCTCTTCTTCTATACTTCAGTATACTATGAAAAAAGTTTCTTCACTCTAGTAGCAGGAATCTCTGGTGTTGTATTAGTTGCAGTGTAGCAGCAACATCAATATAGACTTCAATTGGACCTTCACGAATTGAGATCATCAAATTCTCATCAATATTATCCAAAAATTGGATAATTCGGATCTTCCATTGTTGATACTCTTCAGGAATAAGAACATGAGGCTTCGTCTCAGATCCCATCGAGAGAAATTCTTTGGAAGACATGATTGTAAGATGAATTGAATTGAATCGATTCAACAGAAAGACAAATTCGAATTTCTTGAACAAAAACAGAACTAATTCAGGAATTAATAACAATTCAAGAATTACGAGTAGCAGCGGAAATCAGTTATCGAAATGATCAAGAAATCTTCAAGAAGACGATCAAGAAACCCTCAAGAACACGATCTTGAACAAATTTGTTTGTTGATTGGCTCTGATACCAATTGTAGAAATCAGGATTCGATCTTACAATCAATTAATCAATCAAGAACAATCAAACAGTAGTATAATAGAGATTTGGATCTGTTGGTTCCCAGATACACTTAATCAAGATTAACAATCTATTAGTAGAGTTTAGAGTTTGATGCGGAAGCGTATTAAACTAACAGATATGTTTGATAGATATTAGAACGCACATATATAAAGAAAACAGTAAAGAATGAAAAGGATTTCTTGAACAATTACTGTTATTCAATATATAATAACAACACGAAGAACAGATTAAGAACTGTTGGTGTGTGTGAGAATATAACACTCATATATTTGACAATAAAGCTTGAGAGTATTAGTGATTCCTTGTGTTTTCGTCCCTTAGGAAGATCTCAACATGAGACTTCCTTTTATACTACTCTTAGAAGACTATGAAGTAGGTCATTGTTCCTTTTACGGCATGAATAGTGAACTGGATGGTGTGAGCAGTTGTTTGAGCCATGCGCATTTAATGGAGCAGATGTACTTTTGGTAAATGCATTAAATGGCGCAGACGTCTATTTTGTACCATGCCCTATTGAGTCCACTCAGAGCTTGACACGTGTTTTGACAGTACTTTTCCATGCAAGTTGATGAACAGGTCTTGGAACAGTAGCAAGATATTATAAATATCTTCAAGTCTCAGTGAGGACCACAGAGGCTCTGTAATGAGTTACAGAGGTTCTGCGGTCTGGTCCTCTGTGGAGCAGTCTTCGCCGGATTCCGAGTCTTTGGTCTTCTTTGTGCGTATGACAGAGCTTCTGTAGGAAGCCTCTGCTGCTTCTGTAGCTTCTTGACCTTGATTTCTCGGTAATGTCGGCAGAGCCTCTGTAAGAGGCTTTCTTCACTTAGCCTATTTTTCACTACTTCTAAATAATTCTATGATTAGGAAGATTGAAGCTAACAATCTCCCCCTAAGTAGTGAAAAATAAAAAATTTGAACTTGAGTTAAGTTTGGCTAAGTTAGATAAGACAGAGGTTAAACAATACCTCGAAATTTCTTTCATTTAGAAATATGCCAGAGGCATTTTACATTTGAGTACAATGAAAGATAAACTTTAACTTTGTTTGCAGAGATTGGAGGTCTGAGAATCAGATTTTGGCATCTTTGAAATCGTTGTAGCTTCTGTTGTCTCTGCCGACTTTTCTGATCTCTTTGTAGAATCTGATGCAGAGTTCTCTTAGGCGGATTGTTGAGTCTATTTCTCTGATGAAAGTATCTGCATCATCTCTATCCATTTTCTCTGTACCTCTGTATTTTACAAGGCTTGCTCTGAATTTGCTCAGAGTACTGGTTGCGTACTTCTGACAATCCATGAGTACAAAAAGTTTAACCTGGTGTTGTGGGTTTTGAAATACTAACCCAAATCTTGGTTCTCTGATGATTGAGTTGGGCACAACATCTGGTGGGCAGCGATCTTCTGGTGGTCGTAGATCTAGATGTTTGAGACCAAGATCCTTTCCCAGCTAAAAATCTATCATGCTGTATAGCATAAGCTTTTCCCTCATCGCTTTTCTCAACACTTGATAGGCTCTGGTATTTGGCTCTGTGTTGTAGTTGTCTTTTGTCCATTGCAGAAGGTCAGGTAGATCGTAAGGATTGATGTTTCTTAAGTCAGCATCAGCGAAGGTAGATTCTGAATTGTTCTCTCTTCTGACTTTGTAAAGATTGTACCTGAACCTTTGATAGGTTCTTGTGAAGGAGAATCTGCAGAAGATCACCTTTTTGATTTTGTGAATTTAGAAGACATCTGCTTTGGTTCTTGGCTTTGTTCTTGTGAAGATGTTCTCAAATTCTTCTCTGATCCTTGGATCTGTCACATGATCTACTGGATGATTTGTCTGATAGGATTGTTTGTAGAGGTATTTGTATACCACTTCTTCCATCTCTTCATGTGTTGGACCAGGTCGTGGAATTTGTCTTCTGAGACTCTCCATTTGTTGAACAACTTCTGCAGCTCTACCAGTTAGAGGAATTTCTGACAGAGGCTTCAATCCATGTGCCCAGTCAACTTCTTCGGGTTTTGGGGTTTGAAAGGCGTCAAACGCACTCTTCATCAGTTTTTCTGTTGGCTTTGGCAATGTTTTCTTCTTCTTTGGCTCTTCTGTCAGTATCCCTTTGCCCTTATCTTTTGCTATTGTCGTGGCAGAACCTGTTGCTTCTGTGGGTTTTGAGTTTGGCACTTCTGTTGGTTTGATGGAGGTTGCCTCTGTGGATTTTGACGATTGTGATTTAGAGGACTTTTGTGGCGATGGTTCTGTTGGCTTGACTTGCTCTGTAACCTCTGTTGGAGGTTGTTTGATGACTTCTTCTGCGATCTCAGTTTCTATTGATGAAGTATTGACATTAAATCTTCTTGCCATTCTGAAAGCTAAAGTGAACCTGTGCCTTTCTTCTTCTCTCTTCACCATACGATCACTCATTGTTGTGTGCATCCTTTTAAGAATGTCAGAAGCAGAGGTCGTTGCTCTTTTTGGTTTGGTGGCAATCGACTTTCTTCTGGGTATGGTTTGGGGTGTTTCCACAGAGGTGGGTGTTTTCTCTGTGGTTTGTTCATCTGTTTCTTCCAAAATGATTACCTCAGGGGCGGTTGTTGCCTCTGTGGCTTGCTGTTCTGCTTCTGGAGTTTTGGTTTCGTCAGGAGATGATTCCACAGAGATGGGTGTTGTCTCTGTGGTCTTTTGGGTTTGTTGTTGTCGGGTCTGTTCTGGAGGTGCTTGACTCAGAGGTTCTGCGGCTATTGGTGGACCTGTAAGTCCTCTGCTTGCAGCTTTCTCTGTAGTTTTCTCCCCCTCAGGATGATCTGATGGACCAGGATGGTCATCATCATCAGAGTCATCCTGACCCTTGTCTGATGTACCCTCTGCTCTGCAGGAAGCATCGGGTTTCTTTGGCATTGTGGCTCCAGCAGCGATCAGTTTCGCGCAGACATCATCACAGAGGCCAAGAAGAGTTGCTAGCTCTGCCTCTGTTTTGAATCTCATCCTTCCTACACTTTCTCTGAAATCTTTGACGAAGTTAGCATTGGCAGTGGTGAAGGAAAGGATGACTTCTGTCACTTGATTAATCACGTTCTGCCCAAGCTCTGTCAGCTGTGCTCTTGTCATGTAGTCTTTGGGTTGCATCAGCATGGTATTTCGCATGGCTTCTTCTTGAACTTTTTGTAGGGCCTTCTGTAGATCTGCAGGAGTGATGCCCGTTGACACTGAAGTCTGTTTGTTCAATTTATCAAGGAACTTGTTGATGGAGTTCTCAATCGAAGAAGGAGTAGTTGTTGCGGCAGAAGTGGTGGATGTGGTTGCAGCAGACTTCATCTGTGAGATGGCAGTTTTCACCTCTGTGGACAGGTTGTCCATTTTGGTGTTCAGGTTTAGCAGTGCCAGTGATGTTGTCTCTGCAAAAGATTTGAAAGAGCTTTGCAACTCTTTCAAGGTTTGGTTCACAGAGGTCTCAAGGGTTTGGAACTCATCCATTGTAACTTGTGTTCCGGTGGTAACCTCTGGAGGAACACATTCGTCTCCAGAGTGAATCCCTGTTCCTGGGATACCTTCTTTCATTCCTGTTTGTACGTTGAGAATGGAAGGATTTCCTTCTGATCCTTGAGAAGAAACATGAGTTTCAATCCCTACAGAAGTTCTGAGAAGAACATTGTCCAAATCCACTCCAGAGGTGGGTATTGGAATATCCTTCTGTTGACTAGGAGACTTGTCTAGAGTCTCTTTGTCTTTGTGCTCTCTACTTCTCTCTGAAAGAAGTGTGGGTCTTAATAAGTGCGTGGCAGAGGAAACAAATTCCTCTATTGGGCGTTCTTCTGTGATCTGGGGCAATTGATCACGAACTATAGGTGAGTCTCTTTGAGGAGACTCCCTAGGAATGGATTCCCCGGTTTCTGTGGGCACAGAGGTTGAAAGAGTAACCTCTGGCTGGATGGGTTGGGTGAGGTTCGAGCTGTGCTGCTCTTTTTCAATAACTCCTTCTGCAGCTAGACATGCGGAGTTAGAAATGTGGGTTGCACTGGGAGTTGGTTTTGGTTGTGTGCCTCTATTTATCCAGGCATCTTTTCTTGCTTCTTCCCTAAGTTCTGTGGAAGTTTCTTGCTCTGGTCGTAATTGGTCATACACTTGATGAGATCCAAATAATCTCATGACATGTGGATGATAAAACCCTTACGTATCCAGATAGCTTCTTCTTCATCTGAATCTGTCTCTAAGATCTCTATTTCTGTTTCCGTTGTTGCTAATCCCTCTTTTTGTACAACTTCGGCCCCTTTTTCTTTTTCTTCTTCCAGCATGTTCTCAGAAGCCTCTGTAATTTCACCTCTGTTCCATTCAGCTTCAGCTTGTTCTATTTCTTCTGAAGCAGGGTTTGGACTTCTTATGTGGACATCCAATCCTTGAATGAAAGGGTTTTGTAAAATAACAGGGGTTTCGGCTGGTTGATTTCTGGGTGTTGTGTCATCTTCTTGCAGATGTGTGTCAATGCCAGAAATGAAGAAATCTTGTTCTTCTGGAGAGTGGTGGTCGAGAGGTTGTGCCGTCTACCCTGCTGTATTTAGGGTGTTGGCAATTTCAGGGTTCTGTAAGAAGTCGTTCAGGTCTCCTTGGTGAGCAAATCTATCTGGAGATTGATAGGGTGATTGATATCTTTCTGTAGCCATTTCTTCTTCTGCAACTTCTTCTTCAGCAGTTTCCTCTTCTGCAATGGTTACCAACTTTGCAAGTGATTTACCATGCTTCTTTTTGGTTTTCCTCCTCTTAGGATTTGGTGCCCATTCTTCTGTTGATTTTGATCTTTTCTTCTTCATTTTTGGGGAGGAGGGAGGAGCAGAAGAGCCAATTTCTGTGGCATGAGGAGGTGAGTGTTGATCTTCTGCAGCGCTTGTCGAGGTGCCTTCTGCAGTGTTCCTCTTCTTAGCTTTTGGAGTAGATGCAGAGGTTCTTGATGAAGACTTCTTTCCCATTAGTTCTGCACGTTTGGCTATAAAGCTGAGTTGAATAGCCATGTGCTTTGCTAACTTCTGATCCTTTTCTTTTTGAGTGGAAAGAGGTTTTGCTATCTTTGTTCCTAGGGGGACACCTAAACGCGGGCGTGTCATAGGACTCGGTTTAGGAGTTCTATGATCGCGTATATACTCTTTCTTAAGGGATTTATTCGATGCGTATTGCAGAAGCTTCTTTGACAGAGGTCTGCAGTGTGAGTAGCCATCAGCTTGATCAGTGGGGGTATTCTTGTTCATCGGGAACTGTTTGGGAGTTGGCCCTTCCATTGGCCAATTTTGGATTAGCAGCAGAGGTTCGAACAGTACTCCTAATATTCTTTGGAATTGCAGAGGTGGTAGAAAGTTGGGATCGTTCTCTTTGACCCTTTTCGAGTTGTTCTTTCTGTCGATGGTGTTTATGATCTCTTGCATCATTATGGTCGCATAATCTAGTGGAAGATCATAGTAAACCCCATACATGATGCTCAAGATTTGATGTGAGCTCTGGTCAATACTGCCTATCTTTCCTGTCAGGCATCTGTTAAGAATAGAGAACAAAGTGTTCCACAGAGGTGGTAATCGGCCTCTGCGGAAGTCATTTCTCTTTCGTAGTTGGGTGTTGTACCCAAGCATTTCCACGAATCGACAGAGCTCTTCGTCTGTTGGTTGCTCTGCATAACTCTTCAATCCCAGAAGACCCCTTGTTGGTAGGTTGAATTCAAGTGAGAACATTGTTCTGTTGAACTTGATTTCAAGATGCTCAGATTTATCAGGTCTTGAAATGTACCCTTTGATAAGAGAATCGTCTTTATCAAATCGGCAGCTTTGTCAAAATTGGTTCAAATAACGGACTGGAATTTTGTTCGGGGTTCTTGATAGTAGAGGGAAGAGGACATGATTCTCCATGATGTTCAGAAGTATGGCTTGGGCTTCGCCGAAAGTAGTGGGTGAGGGGACCAAATAGCAGTTGTTGGATTTGATAGGAAGAGTGGCTTCGAAATGATCCTTTGCTATAAAGTTTTGCAAGTGTGTCGTCGGAGCAAAGTCTGCTGAGTTCCCGGAATCTTGTTGTTCAATATTTCTTGCAAGGCTGGGGTTTTCAGAATGTTCTGAATGTGCAGGGAAGTGTTCCAGTGAGTTCGCCGGAGAGAGTTCAGAGGATGTAGCTCGAGAAGATGAAGCCATTTGATTTTAAGAATAAGATTTTTGCAAGCTTTTTGCAGGGTTTCGCCGGAGAAGAAGATGAGAGTTTGTAAAATGTTTTATGAGAGGGTAAGCTTTGTTTTTATAGGATGGTAAAACGGTAGAATTCGAAAGAGTAAAATATATGGCAATGGATTAAAGTTTGGAATCCGCACTCGAGTTTGAGCGGCGGGTTCAACTTTCCAAATAAAAACGTTCCATGTACGCCCAATGAAAATGGGACACGTAGGCCTTGTCAGAATATGACAGGACGTCGTGCGCGACCCATTAATGCTAGGCGCGTGAGGTTGATTTTAGCCATACGAGTTTCACTCGCAGTAAAAGTAACCGTTATTACTATAGAGATGCCCAAGTAATCAGATTGACAGAGCTTCTGTAGTTTACAGAGGCTCTGTGATCTTGAAAATCTTTGATGTTTATCCCCTTTTCATATATCTCATTGTTATCATGACTTCTGTGGGGTTCTTCTTTAACCAAAACATTTGTAAAGGCATTGGAGAGGAGAAAATCGGATTTTTGTGAAGAAATTTGCTTCGCAGAGGTTTTGTGGCTCTGTTGGAACTTGCAGAAGTTCTGTGAGGGCCAGTAGAAGCTCCATGAGAGAAAAAATCTCATAACAAAAATTTTATTAATCTTTTTGATCATCCAATTTTTGATTTGGTTTAAGAGATGTTTTTCGGACATATTTGAAAGTTTGTGTCAGAGAAAACTGTTAAAAAAAACGGTTTGGTCGAGAAGGTCATGGTCTGCGTTTTCGGTTTCCGAGATAACATTCCAAAAGATCGACAGAGGGTTAATTTGTGATCACATAGCATATTTCTTGCAGAACCTCTGTTGAGCTCAACAGAAGCTCTATGACCTTAAATTTCTCCTGATTCGAATTTTGTGAAACTTTTTGAGCTTTTGATTTTTGAAATGTTATTCACAGTATATTTAGGACATATTTGACAATTCTTGTCCTAGAAAATTGTTTTCCAAAAACCTTTTGTGCGAGAGACATACCTTTTGGTTCTTCTTTTCTCGGCAGTGATATCTGACTTCTGTCGATATGGAGTCATCGACATTTTTCTTTGGCTTTCCCTTGAAAGTTTTATCTCTTTAGATCATTTCAGGGTTCCCTTCTGCTCCCCCTTGATCTAATCACCTCTGTAGATCAAGTAATTTCCTTTTGCTCCCCCTTGACCTATGCTTGGATCAAAGAATGATAAGTTTTGCATAGAACATAGGTCATGTTTTTCAGAGGTTCTGTAGGGGTCCTCAGAGGTTCTGAGTTGACTTACAGAAGCTCTGTGATTTTAAGAACTATTTAAGGTTTTAAGAATTTACATACAGAAGTAGAATCAATCAAAGCAATAAATTAAGCAATGTATTTACTTATTATTTACAGAAGATAAATCTATACTTACAGAGGATTTTCACACCATGTTAATCATTCCTAACTTACCCACCAAGAAGTTGAATCTTTTCTCGTCTAATGCTTTGGTGAATAAGTCAGCGAGTTGATATTCTGTGGGCACGAAATGCATTTCGATTGTACCGTATTCAACATGATGTTTCAAGAAATGATACCTTATATCGATATGCTTGGTTTTTGAGTGTTGCACAGGGTTGGCAGAGATAGCAATAGCACTTTTGGAATCACAGAAGATGGGTATTTTGAACAGAATGTGGCCGTAGTGTTTTAGCTGAGTCTTCATCCATAGAACTTGAGAACAACAGCTAGCGGCAGCAACGTATTCAGCTTCTGCAGTGGATGTGGAGACACAATTCTGCTTCTTGGAGGTCCAACTGACTAGTTTACCACCTAGGAATTGACAACTCCCAGAGGTACTCTTTCTGTCGAGCATGCATCCTCCATAGTCTGAATCTGTATAAGCTTTAAGACTAAAACCAGAGTTCTGTGGATACCAGAGACCAAGATTGTTGGTCCCCTTCAGGTATCTAAAGATTCTTTTTACAGCATCATAATGTGATTTCTTTGGATTAGCTTGATAACGTGCACAAAGACATGTGGCATGCATAATGTCAGGTCTGCTTGCTGTTAAGTATAACAGAGATCTAATCATGCCTCTGTAGAGAGTACATTCTACAGAAATACCATTTGGATCTAAGAATAACTTATTTCCAGTGGCCATTAGAGTCTTCATTGCAGAGGTATCAGAGAGATTATATTTTAAAAGTATGTCAGAGACATATTTGGCTTGATTTATAAAAATTCCCTCTGAAGATTGTTTGACTTGAAGTCCGAGGAAGAATGTTAATTCTCCCATCATACTCATTTCAAACTCACTCTGCATGAGTTTTTCAAAAATTTTGCACTCTTCTGAATTTGTAGACCCAAAAATTATGTCATCTACGTATATGTGTACAAGCATTATCTCACTATTTTTGCGTTTATAGAATAAGGTAGTATCTGTTGTACCTCTGTTGTAGCCATTGACTAGAAGGAAGGTAGAAAGTCGTTCGTACCATGCTCTTGGAGCCTGTTTCAGTCCGTATAGAGCCTTTTCAAGGTAGTATACATGCCTTGGAAACTTTGAGCTTTCAAAACCTGGTGGCTGATTTACGTAAACCTCTTCTTGGATTTCACCGTTTAGAAAAGCTGATTTTACGTCCATCTGATAGACTTTAAAACCTCTGTGGGCTGCGAAGGCTAAGAATATTCTTATTGCTTCGAGACGTGCGATAGGGGCAAAAGTCTCATCGTAGTCTATGCCTTCTTCTTTTCTATATCCTTTTGCTACTAATCTTGCTTTGTTTCTGACGACCACTCCATCTTCATCCTTCTTGTTTCTGTAGACCCATTTAGTCCCAATGGCCTGTTTCCCTCTTGGCAGAGGTACTAAAGTCCATACTCTGTTACGCTCAAATTGCAGAAGTTCTTCTTGCATGGCGTCTACCCAGTTTGGGTCATCTAGGGCTTCAAAAATCTTCTTTGGTTCTATAACACTAATAAAATTTGTAAAGAAACAAAAATTAGCAGTGGCAGACCTTGTTTTTACTGAGTCAGAAGGTTCTCCGATTATTTGGTTTGGAGGATGGCTTTTTGTCCACTGAGTTGTGCGTGGAAGATGATCATCAATGTCATCAAAGCTTTCTTCAGAGGCTCCTTGTGTTTCTTCTTGTGCAGCCTCTGATGTTCTTCGTGCCTTGGTAGTTGATTCTACCGTTTGTGGAATGATTGGTACGAGTGGTGGTGGAGTTTGTTCCTCTGAGGATGTATAGTCTTGGTCCTCGATCTCCTCTGTAATTGGTTCTTCTGTGGTTTGTGCAGCTTCTGTGGTCGTTTTTCTTGATGTTTCATCTTCTGCACTTTCTTCTGCTTCGGCAATTGCATCTGTAGTATTTATAGAAGAAGATGAAGCATTATTTGGACCAGTTAGAGTCATACCTGTATGATTTTGTCCGACAGAGGATGGTTCTTCAGAAACTCTGATGGTTCCGACAGAAGGATCAATGTCATTGTTGAACATCTCCAAAAATAGAAGATTCAAATCTTCTTTTGTTCTTGAGATGTCAGAGAATTTCCCTTTAATTCCGAGTTCTGAACTTATTTGCTCAGAAGTCATTTGGAATGAATCATCAAAAGAAACATTGATGCTTTCTACAATCTTGTGAGACTTTGTAAGGAATGTTCTGTAGGCTTTGGAAGTGGCAGAGTATCCAATGAATTTGCCTTCATCTGCTTTTACATCAAACTTTCCTCTTGAATCTCTGTCGTTTAAGACGAAGCATTTGCATCCGAATACATGGAAAAATTTGATGTTTGGCCGCCGTTTGTTAAGCAATTCGTAAGGCGTCTTGAGGTGTCTTTTCACAATGGTTGATCGATTTTGAGTATAACACGCAGTAGAAATTGCTTCTGCCCAAAAGCTCATTGATAATCCGCATGCTGACATCATAGTTCTTGTGGCTTCCACAAGTGTTCGATTCTTTCTTTCGACAACACCGTTCTGTTGTGGAGTGCGAGCTGCAGAGAAGTTCTGTGAAATTCCTTCTGTTGAAAGATAAGTTTCAATGACACAGTTTTTGAATTCTGTGCCGTTGTCACTTCTTAACTTCTGTATTTTGCAGTCATAAAGAACTTGGATTCTTTTCATTAGATTTATCAATATAATTGGAACATCTGATTTCCTTCTGATAAATTCAACCCATGTGAAACGTGAATACTCATCAACTAAGACAAGTATATATTTCTTGCCACCTAGGCTCTATATTGCAATGGGACCGCAGAGGTCGACATGAAGCATGTACAGAGGCCTGGTGCAAGACACATCTGTTTTGCCTTTGTGGGAAGCTCTTTTGAGTTTTCCCATCTCACAGGCAGAACATAAATGATCCTTGTTGAATTTAACATTTGGCAAACCTTTAACTAGATCAAGTTTGACCAGTTTTTCCAATGTGTGAAAATTCAAGTGACAGAACCTGTTGTGCCATAACCAGACTTATTCACTTTTGCAGGCAACAAGGCAAACTTTGTCCTTGTTCTTTGAGTTGAAGTTCATTAGATATAGATGTAACGTCCCTTAATCCCAACATACAAGTTCCATATAATTCACCACAAAATAACATATCATAATCCAAAAATGGTCCCTTAAATTCTACAATTAGGTCTTTCGGTACAAACTTTTTCGAATAAAGTAAAATACATAACAACTACTAATTATAACTGAAATCTTCATAATCATTCAACATCCACAAAAGCTAACATGATAAATCCTATCATTGTCTCTTGTTTGCTCCATGACCTGGAATACATATTTTAAAACAAAAATGAGGGTTAGACCTTGAGGTCTAGTGAGAAAATCCCCGTTAGTTAAAGGAAACATTTGCACATAATCATTCACGTAATTCACATAAGAATACCAATTACGACTCATGCATCATGTATCTTTCCATCTCTTTCTCTTTTCTTTTCCTTGGCCATATTAATTGGTAGCAAGCCAATTAATTTATTTACACCGCTGTACTAAATACAGCCAACACCACTGTCCCTTGTACAGCCAACTTTCACCGGTCCTAAGCCCGGCCAACTTGTACTCATACAATGTAATATTCATATAAACGCTTTATGCACCATATTACATTTAATCACATATATGTATTCCATTTTGAAAACATTTCAATTAAAAACTCACCTCTTGTGTTTATCACAAAAACTCTTCCAAGATCAATCACGTAGGTCGATTCTTCACAAAATCTGAAATCAGATAAAATACCAAATATCTCTTTTAATACTTAAACTTACAAAATTCCCAACTGAAATCGCAATGAACAGTACTCAAGTAGCAGTCTCCTATCGCGATTTCACCCCCGAAGTCGCAACCCCTTATTGCGATTCCACCCTGGAGTCGCAATTCACTATTGCGATTCCACCCTGGAGTCGCAATTCACTATTGCGATTCCACCCTGGAGTCGCAACCAACTATTGCGATTCCACCCTGGAGTCGCAACCAACTACTGCGATTCCACCCTGGAATCGCAACCAACTATTGCGATTCCAAACTTGAATCGCAATCAACTACTGCGATTTCAAGCCAAGTCGCAAACGACCATTGCGACTTCAATGCCAAGTCGCAACCAACTGTTGCGACTTCGTTGAATGTCGCAGTCGTCTATTGCGACTTCGATGAATATAAGCCTACTGCGATTTCGATGAATATCTCAGCCTACTGTTTCATCCTAAAACCCAGATTTTTGCAGATTTATACTATGCATGTTTATGTAACTTTGCAGATATGTTTTATACTACTATTAGAACACTATTCCAAACCCAGAATTCATATACCTTCTAAAAATAACATAACCCACCAAGAACTTAAATATAAACCTCAAGAACACTTTAGAGAATTAAAACACATAAAGGTATGGATTAATTACCTTGAATTACTGCAGTTAAGTACTTAAATCTCTGTAGCAACCTTTGAATTCCTTCTTCTTCTTGTTTCCTTCGATCTCTCTCTTTTTCTCACAACCGTACACACACTCACACACTAACACTAGACTATACTTTGAATGGCTAAAAGAGAAGACATCATTCTCAATTTCTCTTGTTGATGTCGGTTGTGGTAGACAAGGTTAGCAAAAAGACCACTTAAATCCTAAACTTTACTCTTTTGGCATAACTTACCCCCAACTTCCAAGTAACAATTAATACTTACCCCTTATCTCCTAATTCCATAAAATATTAACATAAAGACTTATAAAATTTTCATATTTTAATTTAAATAAAATACCTGGTTATTACAACATCTTCCCCTTAAAAGAATTCCGTCCCGGAATTCGATTAAGCGAACAGATGAGGGTATTTGGCTCTCATCTCGGACTCTGATTCCCATGTAGCATCCTGACCTCGATGATGTTTCCACTGAACCTTTACCTGCCTGATTTCCTTATTCCTTAATACTTTGACTTTGTGATGCTTCTTTTCATCCCCGGCCACCAGTAAAATGGCTTCAGATCTCTATACATCTTATTTGTACCTAGATGAATGGAGAATCGAGATTGATGAGCTTCTTGTAGTACACGATCACGTAATCCACCCAAACGAGGTACCCAAATCCTATTCTCCAAACACAACAACCCACGGTTATCTTTCCCAAGCAATGCTGATATCCCAACCAACCGTTCAGATTTCAAACTTTCTTCTTGATAAGCATCTAATTGGCACTTCAGTAATTCGTCAAAAATGTTTGGAAGCAGTTCCGCTCTTAAAGATATGGCCTTTATCGTTCCACTTCTTTCTTGTCGACTTAGTGCATCTGCCACCACGTTCGCTTTTCCTGGGTGATAAAGGATTTCACAATCATAATCATTCACTAACTCTAGCCACCTTCTTTGCCTCATATTCAGTTCCTTTTGATCAAAAAGATGTTGAAGACTCTTATGATCAGTAAAAATTTGACATTTGGAACCATACAGATAATGTCTCCAAATCTTCAATGCAAAGACAACCGCTGCAAGATCCATATCATGGGTAGGATATTGCCTTTCACGATCCTTTAATTGACGAGAAGCATAGGCAATTACTTTTCCACGTTGCATGAGTACACATCCCAAACCTAACTTAGAAGCATCACTGTAGACCACAAAATCATCCGAACCTTCTGGCAATGCTAATATCGGCGCGCTGCAGAGTTTCTCCTTTAATATCCTGAATGCTTCGTCCTGTTCTGCCTTCCATTCGAACTTCAAATTCTTCCGAGTCAGTTTCGTCAACGGTGTGGCAATACGAGAGAAATCTTTTATGAACTTTCGGTAGTAGCCGGCCAAACCCAGAAAACTTCGTACTTCTGTTGCTGCCTTTGGTGGTTCCCACTTTTCAACTGCTTCCACTTTTATTGGATCGACTTGTATACCCTTTTCAGAAACTATATGCCCCAGAAACTGAACTTCCCGTAACCAGAATTCACACTTTGAAAATTTCGCGTATACCTTTTCTTTCTTCAAGAGTTCTAAAATCAAACGTAGGTGTTGCGCGTGCTCTTCCTTGGATCGGGAATAGATAAGTATATCATCAATAAACACAACAACGAATTTATCAAGATACGGCTTACATACCCGATTCATTAAATCCATAAAAGCGGCTGGAGCGTTCGTCAATCCAAATGGCATTACTAGAAACTCATAGTGACCGTACCTGGTGCGAAAAGCAGTTTTCAAAACGTCTTCTTCCTTGACCTTCAACTGATGATAACCGGATCTTAAATCAATCTTGGAGAAACAACAAGCTCCGACTAATTGATCGAAGAGGTCATCAATTCTAGGTAGGGGATACTTATTTTTGATCGTGCGCTTATTCAATTCTCTGTAGTCGATACACATTCTCATCGAACCATCTTTCTTCTTCACAAACAAAACTGGTGCTCCCCATGGCGAAGTACTTGGTCTGATGAAACCCTTATCGGATAGATCTTGCAGTTGTGCCATCATTTCTTTCATTTCCGGAGGCGCCAAACGATACGGTGCACGGGCTATAGGGTTGGCTCCAGGAATTAGATCTATACCGAATTCTACCTGTCTAACGGGCGGAAGACTGTTCAAGTCTTCAGGAAACACTTCTGGAAAATCACTAACAATTGGGATGTCTTCTAACTTACTCTTCTCTAGCTTAGTATCTATTACGTAAGCTAAGTAACTCTGACAACCTTTATTAACACACTTACGGGCTTTTATCATAGAAATAAGATTATACTGGTGATTCCTACGATCGCCATAGATCACTATCGGGCCTTTTTCAGGTAACACAACGTTTATTAACTTCTTATCACAATTTATATTAGCTTGATTCTCGGCTAACCAGTCCATTCCTACTACCACATCAAACTCAACCAGGGCTATTGGAAATAACTGAATCGGTACCCCGCACCCTTCTATATCTATCACACAACCATCAAATACTTCTTTAACTGATACTTGATTTTCATTTGCCGTATCTACCATTAAAGCATGATCTAACACTTTCGGCTTTAAACGCATATGAGTAGCAAATGAAGGAGACACAAACGATCGGTTTGCACCGGAATCAAATAACACCTTAGCACGTGTAGAATTTATTAAGAATGTACCTGTAACCACGTCCGGAGTTTCCTCCGCTTCTTTTGCTGTCATCTGAAATGAACGGCCTCTTGCTGTTGTTGGCTCTGACCTCGGTACTGTTGGTCTAACACCCGTTGCTCTTGTCGACGTGCCTCCCGATGGTATTCTTCCCAGTGGACAATCCGATTGAAGATGATCTGGAGAATTGCATGAAAAACAAAATCTAACCACCCGACAATCTTTAGCAATGTGACCAAACTTCCCGCACTTATAACAGTTTCTAGGATCTACTTGACAGTTTCCCTGGTAGAAACGGTGGCACTTTGGGCAAGGTCTTTCAGCTGCTCGAAAAGGTGGACGATTATCAGATCTCTGAAACCCAGACGTCTTCATATCATGTGGCGGTCCTTCCCATTTTCTCTTTCCCGCACTTTTATCCCCAACATCCCTCTTATTGTCTCGCTCCACATTTTCCGCAGCATTGACTGCTTCTGAAAACGTATTAGGTCTCGCTGCAGTTACCAACTTTCTGATCTCCGAATTCAATCCGAATACATACCTTTCCATCTTCATCTTTTCGGTGGCAACATAATATTCTCCGAAACGCGACTTTTCCAAGAAACGAGCAGTGTAGTCTCTTACCGATAAATTTCCTTGCTGTAGGCTCAGGAATTCCTCTTCCAACTGTCTAACTGCGGCTTGCGGGCAAAACTGTTCCTTAAATGCTCTCGAGAATTCGCCCCAAGTAAAAGTTGAATATACCTCAGGTCCTTCAGAGTCAATAAGGGCCTCCCACCAATACAAGGCGTCCGCTTTCAACATTGTTGTTCCATATAACACTTTATCTTCTTCCGCGCATTTACTGGTCTTAAATACAGCTTCAACTTCCTTCAGCCATCTCATTGCTTTTACTGGATCTCTGTCCCCTCCATACGTGGGTGGTTTACAGCTTAAAAACATTTTATAATCACACTTTCTTGGTACTGATGTGACAATAGGCGCGATAGGTACTTCGTTTCCAAGGGTAGGGTCTGGTATTTCTGTTTCCGAATGATGAGTCTGGTTAAACATGGCTTGTATATTTGCCTGAAGTCTTCCCATTTCAACCGCTAGATCGTCTCTCGTAACAAACTCCGTGCCTCGCCCCCGTACACTGCCCCCTGTCCTACCTCTGCCTCTTTCTCCTCCTCTTCCCCTTCCTCCGGCTGTTTGTCTCGTTCCACTTGCCATTCTGTTGATTCAAACAAGGTTAATATACACATAAGCACATACCCCATATAATAAAGTATTCTGGTTCAAACATGTACCTGTAAGATCATAATTACACTGGCCAGGTGTAATCTGAAATTACCTCACATGATGTTCCTTCTACCTTTTTATATTTATCGTCCCAAGGTTCTAAAATAACAAGGACATCCTACTTCGCATGCAGTTTAAGTCTAGGTACAAATACTAATACCTAAATCTCTTAAACTAAGGCTCTGATACCATTTGTAACGCCCCTTAATCCCAACATACAAGTTCCATATAATTCACCACAAAATAACATATCATAATCCAAAAATGGTCCCTTAAATTCTACAATTAGGTCTTTCGATACAAACTTTTTCGAATAAAGTAAAATACATAACAACTACTAATTATAACTGAAATCTTCATAATCATTCAACATCCACAAAAGCTAACATGATAAATCCTATCATTGTCTCTTGTTTGCTCCATGACCTGGAATACATATTTTAAAACAAAAATGAGGGTTAGACCTTGAGGTCTAGTGAGAAAATCCCCGTTAGTTAAAGGAAACATTTGCACATAATCATTCACGTAATTCACATAAGAATACCAATTACGACTCATGCATCATGTATCTTTCCATCTCTTTCTCTTTTCTTTTCCTTGGCCATATTAATTGGTAGCAAGCCAATTAATTTATTTACACCGCTGTACTAAATACAGCCAACACCACTGTCCCTTGTACAGCCAACTTTCACCGGTCCTAAGCCCGGCCAACTTGTACTCATACAATGTAATATTCATATAAACACTTTATGCACCATATTACATTTAATCACATATATGTATTCCATTTTGAAAACATTTCAATTAAAAACTCACCTCTTGTGTTTATCACAAAAACTCTTCCAAGATCAATCACGTAGGTCGATTCTTCACAAAATCTGAAATCAGATAAAATACCAAATATCTCTTTTAATACTTAAACTTACAAAATTCCCAACTGAAATCGCAATGAACAGTACTCAAGTCGCAGTCTCCTATCGCGATTTCACCCCCGAAGTCGCAACCCCTTATTGCGATTCCACCCTGGAGTCGCAATTCACTATTGCGATTCCACCCTGGAGTCGCAACCAACTATTGCGATTCCACCCTGGAGTCGCAACCAACTACTGAGATTCCACCCTGGAATCGCAACCAACTATTGCGATTCCAAACTTGAATCGCAATCAACTACTGCGATTTCAAGCCAAGTCGCAAACGACCATTGCGACTTCAATGCCAAGTCGCAACCAACGGTTGCGACTTCGTTGAATGTCGCAGTCGTCTATTGCGACTTCGATGAATATAAGCCTACTGCGATTTCGATGAATATCTCAGCCTACTGTTTCATCCTAAAACCCAGATTTTTGCAGATTTATACTATGCATGTTTATGTAACTTTGCAGATATGTTTTATACTACTATTAGAACACTATTCCAAACCCAGAATTCATATACCTTCTAAAAATAACATAACCCACCAAGAACTTAAATATAAACCTCAAGAACACTTTAGAGAATTAAAACACATAAAGGTATGGATTAATTACCTTGAATTACTGCAGTTAAGTACTTAAATCTCTGTAGCAACCTTTGAATTCCTTCTTCTTCTTGTTTCCTTCGATCTCTCTCTCTTTTTCTCACAACCGTACACACACTCACACACTAACACTAGACTATACTTTGAATGGCTAAAAGAGAAGACATCATTCTCAATTTCTCTTGTTGAAGTCGGTTGTGGTAGACAAGGTTAGCAAAAAGACCACTTAAACCCTAAACATTACTCTTTTGGCATAACTTACCCCCAACTTCCAAGTAACAATTAAAACTTACCCCTTATCTCCTAATTCCATTAAATATTAACATAAAGACTTATAAAATTTTCATATTTTAATTTAAATAAAATACCTGGTTATTACAATAGATCACCTATTCTTTCAGCTCGCAGAAGTTCCATACTTGTTTCTTCACTTTGTAGAGAGCAGAAAGTTTTTTGAACAACACATTCAATCCTGTATCACAAAGTTGACTTACACTGAGTAGGTTGTGCTTAAGGCCATCCACATATGCAACTTTGTATACAGAAACGTCTTCTTTCCTTATGACTCCATAGCCTTTTATGTGTCCTTTCTTGTTGTCTCCAAAAGTCACAGATCCACCATCTTGTGTTTCTTTGTACGTGGATAGTGCACTTCTGTCACCAGTCATGTGCCTTGAGCATCCGGAGTCTAGATACCAGATTGGCACATACTTCTTCTGCAGGATAATCACAAAGATTTAGGTACCCATATCCATATGGGTCCAATATTGTTAGAGTTTTTCAAGTTTGCCTTGGCATTCTTGAAATACATTTTGTTCTCTGCAGAAGAGTCAGATTGTTTCTTTGTGGGATTTGACTTTTGAATTGTCGTAGAGAGTAAACAGACTTGACTTGAAAAATGATTATTAAGTTTAGACATAAGATCAAAGCAATGACAGTATTGAATATGAGATGTAATTTGCTTGAACTTTTCATTGAACTTTTTAAACTCAGCCACAGAGGCATTACATTCTTTCTTTACATTAGATTTCCTATTACTAGAAGATCTATGAATACTCGAATGTTGTTTGCAAAAGCTCTGTTTAGGACCTGCCTTCTGTGGGTTGCTTCGGTGGTGAACTTCTTTCATCACTGTCACAGAAGAAAAAGATTTATTAACCTTGGGTTTTGAAAATCTAGAACTTATAGGATCAATAGAGGTCTTCTGTAACATTTTAAGCTCAGCATAGGTTTTGATATGTAGATTCAAATTTAGAAAATCTTGGCAGATTGGAATCTCTGTGAGTTTTTCTTTTGAGAAATAGTTCTGTGAGGAACTTCAGAGGAGAATTTGACATCCTCTGTGTCACAGTGAATTATCCCTGATTTGAAATCAGTCTCTGAGTTGTCAGAGGATGAATCGTCCTCGTATACAGAGGTTGAGTCAATTCTTTCAATAGAGGCTGGATTTTCTGAGCATGTATCGTACGAGCTTTCTTCCTCCGTAGAATAGTTTTCATAGATTGCAGAGGTTTCTAATGAGATTTCTTCAGTGAGAGTTTTATCTATAGAAGATGTACAGAAATTTTCTAAAACGCTTGATTTCCATATTTCCAAAATTTCTTTTTCAATTAAATTTTTAAAGTTTTCTTCTGAAAAAATGGGTTTAAACTCAGGAGCTTCTGCTGATAATTTCTTTTCAACGTTTATCAAACAGACAAAATCAACCTGTGTTTGGGTCTCTGGTTTACCAAACTTGAAGATACCAATCTGATCTTGTGTTTTCAGATATTTCTTTGGTTTGATACCTCTATTGACAGAGGTTGAAGATGATGAGTCTGTGTTTTCAAACCACACGTTAATCATCTTCTTATGTTTCTTCAAGTAAGGATCCACAGAGATTTTCGCCCGTTTGCTTACAGAGATTAGATTTGGAAAATCTGGTTTGTTTGTTTTTCCAATCACAAATAACGAGGACAGAGGTTTGTTTCTTTTGCCTTCAACACCTAGGGTGATATCATCATACCCTATACCTCGTCTCCCTATTTGTGAGCTTATTTTTTCATAAACTTTCTGTGCATCTTTATAGTTTTTAAGCAAAACTTCTCTTCTGAGTAAATCTTGCCATAATACATCTCTTTCTCTTTGAAAGTATTCTTTAAGAGCACTTATGTCAGTAGTTTCGCTCCTTGAAACTGAAAGTTCTTTTGTTTTATCTTTTAAAGTATTGGTTAATTCAGAAATTTGTTTTTTTTAAAGGATCTAGAGTTTTGTTCCAATTCTTTTCTATTCTCTCTTTTCCTCAAAAATCTTTGCTTTTTCTTGAGTGAGAAGCCGTACTTCTCTCTCATTGAAAGTGAGTCTTTTCTGAATACTTTGATTTATCTCTTTCAGTTCAATTAATTCAATGTTAATTCTAAGTGTATTATCATCTACAGAGGTAATACAAGAGTTGGAATTTGAAGTAGATACCTCAGAGTCAGTGCAGGAGTCGACTTCTGCCATGCCACAGAAGAGGGCATTGGCGGTATGTTCATCGTCAGAAGTAGAGTCTGACTGGAAGTCTTCTGTGTTCTCCTCAGAATGTCCTTTTGCCATTAAGGATTTTTGAGCATAATATTTGGCTTTCTTTTTGTAGAAAGCAGAGTCCCTCTGTGGGCGATTTGATCTGCTTCTGCATTCATTCGCAAAATGGCCTGGTTTTCCGCAGTTAAAACACCCTTGAGGAGTGTTTCCTGTTCGATCATTGGACTTCTGTAGGTCTCCGCCTTTCTCTGATCTACATTCATTTGCATAGTGACCAGGTTTGCCGCACTTGTAGCATTCTTGCTGCGTGTGGCTTACCGAGTCATCTGACCTCTGTCGGTCATTCCCTCTGTAATTTCTATCGCTTGACCTCTGTCGGCCACTTGATTCTTCTCCTCTTCTGTTGTCTCTTCTGTCATCCTGGTTGTCTCTATCATATCTTTCATTTCCGGAACCTCTTCTGTTTCCACTAAACTCTTTTGTCAATAGAGCTAAAGATTTAGCTAGTGACGCAAGAGTTATTTCCTTTTCTGCTTGCTCTTCTTCTTCACTGTCAATTATCACCATCTTCTTCTTCTCCTCTGTGGCTTTATCATTTCTTGGTCTCTGTGCATCCTCTTTAGTTTTACTAACCAATGCATATGGTGCAATGGTTAGTGTTTTAGCCTGTGCTATCTGAGGTTCTTGTGCGGCTAATGTTCCGTAAAGAACAGAGAGAGTCCAGGTGTCTAGATCCTGATTTGTCTGTAGGGACATAGACAGCTGGAGCCATTCTTAATTTAGACTTTTTAAAAACATGACATTGTTTTCTTCAGAAGTTCTGTCAATGCCTGATTTTCTTCACTTGTTGATTAGAGAGTTGAATCTGTCGTATGTTGTTTGCAGAGATTCTGTTGCAGAGGCTCTGAATGCATGATATTCATTGATGTACTGTGCTCTTCGGTTTTTTTGTGTTTTAGCACCTCCTTCCAACTGTCTTTCCAGTTCTTTCCACAGATCATGCGCTGTTTCACATGAATCCAAGGATTGAAAGAGTTCATTGGGTATTGCCATAATTAATGTCCTCTTGGTTTTCTGAGCAACTTCATCTTTTGCTTTATCTTCGGTTGACCACTCCCCTTTTGGCTTTGGTTTTTGATGTTCGGGGATTTCGGCAGATTCAGCAGTAGCAGGTATACGAGGTACTACTGTCATGGGAATAGGAGGAGGATTGTACAGATATTGTACTTGATTTTTTTCAGTTCCCTCTAAAAAATGGACCATTCTTATTTTCCACTGAGGATACTCATCTCGAAGGAGAGTAGGAGGTTTAGTGAGAGAACCAGTAGTAAAGAAATTATTTGTATTTGTCATTTGAAGATTTTAGAAAGAAAGTATGACTAAAGAGTTACTTCGATGAGCTTGAAGATTTTCTGGGTTTAAGCAGTTTCCAGACACAATTTTAAATCTCAATAATATCTATCACGAATCTTGATAAGTGGATCACTTGATATTGAAAATCAAGGAAGGCTCTGATACCAATTGTTGGTTCCCAGATACACTTAATCAAGATTAACAATCTATTAGTAGAGTTTAGAGTTTGATGCGCAAGCGTATTAAACTAACAGATATGTTTGATAGATATTAGAACGCACATATATAAAGAAAACAGTAAAGAATGAAAAGGATTTCTTGAACAGTTACTGTTATTCAATATATAATAACAACACGAAGAACAGATTGAGAACTGTTGGTGTGTGTGAGAATATAACACTCAGATATTTGACAATAAAGCTTGAGAGTATTAGTGATTCCTTGTGTTTTCGTCCCTTAGGAAGATCTCAACATGAGACTTCCTTTTATACTACTCTTAGAAGACTATGAAGTAGGTCATTGTTCCTTTTACGGCATGAATAGTGAACTGGATGGTGTGAGCAGTTGTTTGAGCCATGCGCATTTAATGGAGCAGATGTACTTTTGGTAAATGCATTAAATGGCGCAGACGTCTATTTTGTACCATGCCCTATTGAGTCCACTCAGAGCTTGACACGTGTTTTGACAGTACTTTTCCATGCAAGTTGATGAACAGGTCTTGGAACATTAGCAAGATATTATAAATATCTTCAAGTCTCAGTGAGGACCACAGAGGCTCTGTAATGAGTTACAGAGGTTCTGCGGTCTGGTCCTCTGTGGAGCAGTCTTCGCCGGATTCCGAGTCTTTGGTCTTCTTTGTGCCTATGACAGAGCTTCTGTAGGAAGCCTCTGCTGCTTCTGTAGCTTCTTGACCTTGATTTCTCGGTAATGTCGGCAGAGCCTCTGTAAGAGGCTTTCTTCACTTAGCCTATTTTTCACTACTTCTAAATAATTCTATGATTAGGAAGATTGAAGCTAACAATCTCCCCCTAAGTAGTGAAAAATAAAAAATTTGAACTTGAGTTAAGTTTGGCTAAGTTAGATAAGACAGAGGTTAAACAATACCTCGAAATTTCTTTCATTTAGAAATATGCCAGAGGCATTTTACATTTGAGTACAATGAAAGATAAACTTTAACTTTGTTTGCAGAGATTGGAGGTCTGAGAATCAGATTTTGGCATCTTTGAAATCGTTGTAGCTTCTGTTGTCTCTGCCGACTTTTCTGATCTCTTTGTAGAATCTGATGCAGAGTTCTCTTAGGCGGATTGTTGAGTCTATTTCTCTGATGAAAGTATCTGCATCATCTCTATCCATTTTCTCTGTACCTTTGTATTTTACAAGGCTTGCTCTGAATTTGCTCAGAGTACTGGTTGCGTACTTCTGACAATCCATGAGTACAAAAAGTTTAACCTGGTGTTGTGGGTTTTGAAATACTAACCCAAATCTTGGTTCTCTGATGATTGAGTTGGGCACAACATCTGGTCTCCTACTCAGAATTCTTAAGCACTTCAGAACATACACTTTGACACTTGGACATTTTCTTCTTCATCTTTAGAGCTTCTGGGTCTCTTAGTCAGACTATGGTCTAGACATCTAAAAGATACCAATACTCTATGACTCCAAAAGCGCCATTGCGATCACTGCCAATCCTTTGCAGCACTCTAAGACAAAACACATAGATATCAGGTACCACTTTCTGAAGTATCATGTTGAACAAGGCACCATAGAGATGTACTTTGTGTCTACAAAATATCAGCTTGCGGACTTATTCACCAAAGCACTTGATGAGAAAAGATTCCTATTCTTGGTGGGTAAGTTAGGTATGCTAAATATGAGTTGATCCCTCTATAGGTGAGAATAAATCCTCCTGTATATATGTGAATTTTTCAATCTTTTAGTGTATACATTCTTTACCTTTAAAAAGTTATGTACTAAACATAACTTCTGTGGAATAGCTCAGAGACTCTGTCTATTCTCACAGAATCTCTGATAAAACTGATCTATGCTTTGTGTTTTACTTACCATTATCTGATCCAAGCATAGGTCAAGGGGGAGAAAAAGGGGACCTTGTAATGATCTGCAGAGGTTAATCATTCAAGGGGGGGGGGCTAAAGAGGATCTTTGGTCGAACAAACCAACAGAAGTCAGAGACCATGCTACACAAAGGAGAAACTTAGAGTAAATTCGTCGCACAAATTCCCTTTCCAAAACATTTTTCTAGGACACCACTTTCAAAATATGTCCTAGAAACACAGTTTAAACCAGTCAAAACTTTGAATGATCAAAAATTTTATGAACTTTCCGCAATTAGAAATTTTCAGTCATAGAGCCTCTACTGAGATTGCCAGAGCCTCTGTGAATCAGAGCCTCTGTAACTGAAAATCTCGTACGGATACTTTATCGATCATTTCAATTGTATTTTCAAATGTCTTTGGTAAAGGTGCAAGACTGAGAAATTGAAGGAAGGTCTCAGATCACATAGCTCATTCCACCACAGAGCTTCTGTCGATTCTGACACTTGTGTCTTTAAAAGGGTTCTGAGGTGCGAGTTATTTTCAAAGGTGACAGCCCTTTGGGCATAGAAACTCGCACGCACTCAGCATTAATGGCCGCCACACGACGTTCCATCGTGCACCGCCACTTCTGACATGGCACGTTTCTATTTGACGTGTGTGCCACACGACATGACTGAAGCATTGAACCCAGTTGTACACTCGAGTGCGGACCCCAAAACTTATTGAATTTACTTTTTACCGCCCAAATTCTATCCAAATTAACCCCTCTTTTACCCTTCTTCCTCATTTTTACGACTCCTTTCTCTCTGATTTCTCCGGCGAACCTTTGTAAAACCCGCAAATCTCAAGAACAACCGGCAAATCTGTGCTATTTTCTCAAGAACTCTCAAGCAATCATTCAAATGGCTACTCTTGCTAACTCTCCTGCTCCATCTGAGCACTCCCAGAATCCATCTACGGCCAGAAACGACATAGAAAGAGATAACAGTGGTGATTCCGTTGAATTTGCTCCGACTTCCCATCTGCAAAACTTCTTCGTCAATGACATGTTCGAACTCCCTCCCACTAAAACCAAACAATCATTACCTGGTAATCTTTAGAACTGCTTTTGGAGATGAACAAGTCATTCTGATGAACATTCTGGAATACCATCCCCTTAAAACCCTTCTAACCAAGAATGTCACCAAAATCCCTGCCAAATATCTGAACCAATTCTGGCAGAGCTGTTACTATGACTCTGAAACCAAACAGATAAATGGATATCTGTCAAAACCTGATAACTCACAGAACTTAAACATAGGGTTCAATAGGACCAGGCTCTCTGTCGAATTCGAACTCCCCACCAGAGGTCTACTGGAATTAAGAAATATGTTGAAGACCCCTCTGATGCAGACCTATGTGCCTTTGCAAAGATGTTAGGATACAATAGCCACCTCACCAAAAGAAACGATTTCAGAAGGAACATACTTCTCCCTCTATGGAACACTTTATTTTCAATCGTGAACAGATGCCTAACTAGGAAGGTAGGCAGCCCAGACCAGAGCTCCCACCAAATTCTGTCGATAATGTATGGGATCTACTACGATCTGCCTCTGGACTATGCTGCTCCGATGATGCAAGAACTGATAGCCACTATAGAACACAGACAGTCCACGCTGAGGCCAAAGGGCAAAAATGCAAAAACTCAGCTCCCAGCTCTGCAATTTTAGAGAACAATAGGCGTTCTGCTGGAACATCTACTGATAGCAGAAAAGTGGCCCATGGAAGAAGTTGTGAAAACCTATCCCATGATGAAGAACGTTCCAACCAAACACGCAGACGGCTACAAATTCTGCAGACCTCTGTCAGCGAATATACTGACCTATGCCTCTGACGTAGAACTTAGGAGAGAGTATGTGCGTGCACACAAGACTCCCAAAACAAGTCCTGTGACCCCCAGGCTTAGGAGCCCCCATAGGAACTGAAGTAGTTGAGAGATTGAGTGAGAAGGAATGGGTTGTGGCTGTGGATAAGCACATGCAGAAGATGGAAAAGATAAGGCTAACTAGATCTAGGGCAGAGACATATGAGCCCCCACTGCGTGTCATAGAGCAACCTCCACAACAAGTGGAACACAAGAAAAAGGCTCCAATTGCCAAGGCAGCAAAAGAAGTAGCCTCTGCCAGCACTGAACCACCCCAAAAACCACCCACATAAGCAACTGTGGTAGCATCTTCTCCTCAGAAGGAGAAAAAGAAAAATAGAAAGTCAAAAACCTCTGAGGAAGGAGCTCCCAAACCGAAGAAGAAAAAGAGAACCCTCCAACCCACATCTCCTCTGCAGACCATCGCAGAGGAAGTAACAACCGCAGAAGAAATCTGCATACCCCCATCCCTTTACAATTCGCAGAGCCTTATGACTTCGCTTATTTCCTAGAGCGTTCAGATATCGCAAACACCCTCGATACATCTGGATGGGAAGAAGAGGCTATCCCAGAATTCAACACCGACCCTGCCTACATGACTTGTACTGTGGCAGATGTTGACTCTGACCTGGAAGAGGAAGACAAAACCCCCACTGGCAACCAGGCAGAAACACTAGAAGGACCCATGAATTCAGATCTTTTTGCATCTCCACTGAGCTATGACCCGCAGCTAGAACATACAGAGGAATTTATGGACGCATGAGATACTTGGGAAGAGGTAGAATCCAAAGTAGAAACCCCAGAAGCTTTAGGAAATCCTATAGAGGATGTGGTAACTAAAGATGCCGTAGAAAGAAGTGGCACACAACTCAACCCCCCTCCCAGTGCAACCCACATATCTAACTCTGCTAGTCTAGTGGCAAATAGAGTTATTGAATTAGAGTAGCACAGCTCGAACCCATCCCCATCAAACCGGGCAGAGGAACCTCTTTCTTCCTCTGTGCCAAATCAAGCCGGTGAATCCCAACAGAAGATATCCTCTCCACAAGACACTCTTCTTATTCATAACCAATCGCCCAGGTCATAACAGAAATCCCAACAGAGGAATTTGTTTCCTCTGGCACATGCACACACATAGGTACCAACCGCTCTTCAGAGGAGCGTACAGTGCACTTCAGCGAAGGGACTCTAGACAAGTCCCCGAGAAAACTCAAAGACACGTCTGTCCCCACCTCTGAAGCGGACCAGAATAGGATCTTTGACAGAACTTTTATAGAGTCTGAGGCCTTAAAAACCTCTACTCGAGGATCAGTTGGAAGTCCTACCATCCTCAACGCAAACACGGGAATGAAGGTAGGCGTCTCAGGAACAGAGACAAACTCTGGGGTAGAATGTGTTCCCCCAGAGGTCACCCCCAGTTCATATGTTGCAAAGGATAAGTTCCAAACCTTTGTGACCTCTGTGACCACCTAATTGACAGAGTTGCAAATCTATATCAAATCTCTTGCTGAATCCTCGCAAAAGGCCATCAACGAAGTTACCACCAAAGTTTACTCTCTTACAACAGAGGTGAAGAACACAAACGCCCTGCTAAAGCAAACTGCGACCACTCCAGCACATAGCACAACCACCTCTGCCACTAATGACTCTATCACTCACCTATCCAAACAGATCAAGAAGGCAAGGAAAGCTGCTAAGGCTCTGACAACTAAAACCCTTGCATCCCCATCCATTACCACAGAAGACCTACGCAAAGCTCTGGAGAAGGTTTAGGAGCAAACAATAGAACAACCACAGGCTCTAAAACTGTCAGACTACATGACAAGGGCTCAACTCACAAAACTAGGCCAAGGCATCCGGAACGAAATGACAAAATTCATCAAAGCCTTCACTTTTGCCAACGCATCGTACGTCAAAGAATTCCAGAACAGTGTTGGGAAGCAACGCAGAGAGTAGAAAGGATGGTAAGAGGCAGGATGACTCTGATAGCGACTCTGATGGGCCATCAGATCATCCTGAGGGGGAGAAGAGCAGCAGCGCCAGCAGAGCCATACTACAACCACCACTTGCCATCAAACCTGTAACACAGGTGCCTGCTCAAATACAACCATCCAACCAATCCCAAGAACAGAAGACCACAGAGGCAACACCCACCTCTATGGAAACAAATCAACCCACAAAAGACTTGCCCTCACCCACACCTAAACCAACAGCAGAAGAAACCAAACTACAATCCCCCACACCTACAGAAGCCCAAACGAAACCAAAACCAAGAACAAAAACCATAGATCCTAAACCAAGAAGATATATGAGCAAATCCAAACCAACAATAGAAGAAATCCTAAAGCAACTCCAATAGAAGCCAGTACAGAGGGAATAGGTCAGAGCAACATTCAAACCAAAATTCTCAACAGCTGAAATGATCCACAAACTCTTGCAAACCAAGCTTCCAGAGGGAACATTAGCAGAAGAGCCTACACCAACCAAACCGTCATCACCTATCAAACCTACAGAAGAGCCATACACCCAACAACCAATCAAACCTGCAGAAGCACCTTCAACCAAGCTCCCAACCAAAACTGCAGAAGAATCATTAACCCAACCACCAACAAAACCTACAGAGGAGACACTACCTAAGGTATCTGCCAAGGACAAGGGAAAGTCCATAGCTACAGAGGACCCAAAACCCAAGAAACACAAAACTCAAGTCACAGAAAAGCTCATGAAGAGCTCTTTCGATGCTTTCATCATGCCCAAACCAGAAGAGGAAGATTGGGCCTTTGGGATTCCTCTGTCAGAAAAACCCACACTTAACCCCAAGTCCAAGCCAACAGATGACAGAGTGGCCTATGTTATCAGAGACATGGAAGCTCTGAGGAAGCCAATGCCTCCACCCCCTGTCCCTTAGCGTCAAATGGAAGAAGTTGTGCACAAATATCTATATAGCAGAGCCATAAACGATCCTCTGCCTAATCCAACTCTGAGCCGTGACATTATACAATAGGATAGAGATAGGTTCTTCAGAGATAAAGCCAAAAATGTCAAAGACGTTTTCTCAGAGTCAAGAATCAAACAAGTCTTGCAATGAAAGCTATCACATACAAAGGACAAGAACTTTTGGTACAACCTCTATACTGTGCTAAGAGAGGACATAACACAGATGAAGTTCTCTGATGCAGACCTGAGAAACATGTCACCATACGACCTTCAAGAACTCCTCAGCTGAGCAAAAAAAACTATATGGAAAGGCTAGAACACCAAAGAGCTATGACGAGATCAAAAAGGCCATGAGGGAAAAGCTGTTATTCTATAGCGTGATTGACTTTCAAGTGGCGCTGGACCTTGGAGTCAAGAAAATCAGGCTCCCAATCCCAGATGATAGTTGCCCCTCCTCTGCTGAACCGCACACCATCATCCAGAATCCCAAGATTGGTTATGTCTTTCTTGATCCACAGGGAAGGAAGAATTTGTTTGTGGAGTACGATTTCCAGAAGTACACCACAGAAACACTTCTCCAATTAAGGATGGATCTTTTGAATAGCAGAGGAACAGAGCTCATAGACCTATATTATGCCAATAGGTTGATTGAAGTAATTGACGCCACTATCCGATTCAGAGACCTCCGCGCATATTTCTACAGAGAGCTCAAAGCTGGAGTGTTCACAAAGTCCATAAATGATTCCCCTAACGCAAGGATCTAGCCTCTGCAACTATGTTTTTGCTTTTCTTTAATTCATATACTCTTTTTCTTCCAAACATTTGTAAATGCCTCTGGCATAATAATGAATGAAAGAGTTACTTTCCTACAGAGGTTGAATGTTTCACCTCTTGTTCTCTTTAGCCTAGGAATCCATGCAACTTTTTATTTTTTATTTTTCAATACTTAGGGGGAGATTGTTATCTCCAACTTCTGTTAGTAGAAAAGTATTGAAAATAGGCTAAAGATAAATTCTGGCAGAAGCCTCTGCCGAACACCAAGAGCACATAATCTTCACTTGTCATCCATCAGTAGATGATCAAAGGACAAGGTCACAGACCCTCTGTCACCCTTGACAGAACCTCTATGGTATGAAGAACTGAAGTTGAAAATATTTGAAGACAAAGACAAGGACAGGCGTGCCCCTCACGTGCCTCTGTTGTACAAAGATCCCGAAGATCAATAGTATAAGGCGTGATCCTCTACTTTCCATGTGTCATCATCAGAGAGGTTGCAACTTTTGCAATTTGCGGCGCAGTTTATTAACGTGTACTAGGATCAGTCCCACGACTTTGTCTCCTGTACCCCCTGTACTATTTGTCCCCTGTCATTTAGTATAAATAAAAGGCTCGACCAGACATTTCTGGTAACAATAGTTGTTGGTCCTGAAGGGTTATACAAGTTTATAGAAGGGGGGGTTGAATACAAACACACGATTTTTACTTTTCTAAATTGTTTATTGATAAATCAAGACAATTTACAACTTGTTGCGGAACAAGATTAAGGATAATCCTAATCTAAACAAGTCTTGAGAAACACTAAGTTTATTGCACTAGAAAGAGTTAAAGAAATTACGAATAATAACGTAACAATAAGAGAGAAATAAGAAGATGGTCCAAGAACACTTCAAAACTGAAGTATGGTTCTTCTTATATATTGCATGCATTTAATGCATGGCAGTATGGCTTTACACGTGGTAGCAGCTGAGTGGTTGCATGTCGTTGACCTTTGTAGACAACCTTAGTAGCCGCATGGTGCACAGTGTAGAATCAGAGTTGTTGTACGATTACAGACAAATGGGATATCCGTTCTGACAGTTCGTATGGAGACGTGCAAGGGAGGTAAGAAAATAGTAACATGCAGGGAGACTTCATGATCATCTTTCGCTGAGTCAGATCTTTATCAGCGAATGATCAAGTTCAGCGATTGCTGAAGTCTTCTACTTGATACTTCACGTTGAATGGACATGTCTTGCTTCGCTGATATCTACATCAGTTCATGAGTAGACTTGTCGCTGGTTCTTGAGCTTGATCTTCGACTTCAACGTAAAACATATGTTGACGTGAAACTTGTCTCTAGGGATCATAAGCAAACAAACTAAACTATCAGCGATCATCAATAGAACTGAACAGGCTCAGAGCTATATGATGATGAACAGTGTTCGCTGAATATCTAATCTAAAGGGTGAGAGTTCCTATCAGCGGTACTGTAAAGTCTTAGTACTTATCAGCGATAGTGAAACTCTAATACATATTGTTTATTTACAATTATCACTAAGTGTTTAAGAGAGGGTCATTATCAAATCCCTGAGGGTTTGGATCAACAATCTCCCCCTATTTGATAATGACATAGCAACAGAGAAAATTGCTATTTAATGAAAACATAAGGATAAAAAGAACTCATAAAATATTTGTCCCTTTTACTGTTTTCTGGGATCTTTTCAGTACTGATGGAGTAAAGTACATTCGCTAAAGTTTTTCTTTAAACTTCGTAAAGATTACAGAGGGAAGTGGAAAAATTACAAGTACAACAAATAAAATTACAAGTACAGAAGATGTAGACAGATAAGGATAGCAAGAATTACAAGGCGATCCTATCCGTCAAAAGGTTCTTCCTTAATGGGAAGTTCATCAAGGGTCTTTGATGTGGGAATCATCCAGTCGGGGACTGTTACATCTTGATCCTTTTTGTTCTTTCCTTCTTCAAAGATCAGGGGCTTGAGGTGACGTGCCTGAATGTCGTGTCTGACTTCACTCCAGTATATGAGGTCTCTGAGCTGTTCGATGGGAGTGATTGGAAGCTCAGAGATGCGTTGAAAGTATTGATTTCCATAGCAGTCTAGAAAGAATATGCCATAGGGATCACTCAGGACTTTGCCAGGGATGAACGTTTCACCAGGTGGTAGGGAGGTGTCAAGCGCTGAGAGGTCAGCATCAGGACCAAGAACTTCAGCATGAGAGAAACTAATACCTGTTTCATTCCGTATAGGAGGACCTGAGTCTGAGGTTTTCTTTTCCTTTGCAGAGGCTCTTCTTTGTTGAGGAGGAAGAAGAGTGGAAGGAGGAATATTCACAGCAGAAGAAACCAAGTCGATCTGAGAATTTAAATTTTTCTCGACATGGCTCTGGAACTTTGAGCGAGATCGCTGAATGGCTAATTTCACTTCCAACCATTCAGAGAAACCAAATTTTTCTAAAGTAGCAGCATAGAAGGTTTGCTTGGTTTTATCTTCTCTGAATACATCAACTTCAACAAAAAGAACGTCTACGAACAGTTTACCTCTGATATTTACCTTGATGATTTTGGATGGTCGAGATCGATAGTTCAGCGTTTCTTTACACCATTCCAAAGTCGAATCAGATACCTTAGTCTTTTCTTCAACGATCCTTTGGGCATCACCCCATATCTAACGTTGGACATCAATGGGACTTCTTTTCAGTGCGGGGTCTTTCACCGATTGTTGGATAAGCTGGATGGCGAGAGCCTTATTTTTTTCTTCACCTTTCTTCTTTTCGGCGAGTAATCTTTCAGCTCTTAGATGATCCTCGTATTCTTTCCTTGATATCCTGCACTTTGTGGGAGCAGGAATTTTGTCACGAGGAAGAATGATTCGCTGATCTTCAAGCTGTTTGATCATTGCATCTCTCTTTTCTTGATCCTCTTCACTTAGCTTTTGAGGAGCCAAGGAAGGTCTGTTTTTGTGAGGGAGCAGCTGTCTTCAGTTTCATCAGTCTCAGTGGTTAAATCCAAGACTGGGATTATTTCTTCAGCTCTTGTGCCTGGGATTATTTCTGGTGTAGTTGTAGGAGCTTCAGTGGGATCCTCAAACAGGGGAGAGGATTAGCTGAAACGCAACGATTGTTTAAGTAAGAACATGGGAAGAAAGAGATAGAGAAAAGAATGTGGTTAAGTGTATAGAGGTTTTAAGGATAGAATGATTGAGATTAAGAAGGGATAGAGAAGGGATGAAGTGTAAGGGAATATAAGGTAGTGTACCTGATAAACTGGCATTTAAAGCAAGATCTTCAGATTGTCTTCTTCGGCGAGGCCTTTGTTTTTGCCTTTGTCAGCTTCAGACGCTGCAGGCTTTGTCTTGGTCCGCTCCCCTGAAGGTTCTTTTATCTCGATCCCTTTTTGAGCCGGGGCTTTTGCAACAGGCTGGACGTAGAAGAAATCATCATCATCATCATCTTTGGGGGATGATGATGGTTCTTCATCAGAGATGTCGACAGGTTCATCGTCTTCAGCTTCTTCTTCAGACTCGACCTCTTCAGCATAAAGTTCGGTCACGTTAGCAGCAGCTTCCTTAAGTTGCTCATCGAGTTGCTCTCCCTCAGATACAGAGGGAGGTTTCTCGGTTCCCTCAGGGTTTTCAACTCCCTGAGGTTGTGAAGTTGAAGTAGCAACAGTAGCATTTTCAATACCCTCCCCCTCAGCATTATGGGGAAGGTCTTCTTTAGTCTTCTCCCCCTCTTCCACATTATGGTTGGGGGAGGTAACAGATTGTTCACCAGTAGTGTGTATTTGGTCTCTGTCTTCCAGGCCAGAGATCCAAACACAGTTCTCAATCTTTGCTAGTCTTACTTCCAGGCCAGTTATAGCAGGATTGATCTTTTGAAGATCCTCTCGATCGAACTGAGTAAAATGAGAAGTTGGGGCGTTCAGGCGATCGAGTACTTTCTGAACAATTTCTTTGACGGCGGAGACCTCAGCCTTGATCGTGGAGACTTCACCCTAAAGAGAACCAACCACTGTCTTCAATGATGTGACTTCATTGGACAGAGTGGTGAAGTTTGTTGAAAGAGAGGTGGTGGCGGTTGAATTGTTGGTTCCCGTATTTGATTAACAAAGATTATCTAATCTATTAATTCAAATAAGATGTGTTGCAGAAGCGTATTTGAAGAACTAACATACATGTTTATATAGAAACAACACACAATATCAAATAATCAGTGTATGAAGAACAGATGAATATCTCAAAGATTACAGTATTTGATATATATTAAGAACACCAAGAACTTTAAAGGATTGACAAGAAATCTGCAGTTAATGGTGTGTGTGTGTTATGCTTAAGCTTAAAAGATATATGAGTATTTTCGTGATGTTAAGCTTTATAGAAGAACTCAACATGAGTCTTCTATTTATACTACTTCTAAAGGGGACATACTTTAGACAACAAGGACTGATCTACAGTAGACAGGATTGGGTGAATAGTAGCTTGGTACGATGTTCATTTAATGTGTATGTTCCAATTATGACAGAGCCCAATCAGAGTTTGACACGTGTAGTTGATGTCAGGGAACGCCTGGAACAAGTGGATGAACGGATCCTGGAACTGTAGAAAGATATTTGTAAATCTTCTAAGTCTTTAGTATAAACCACAGAGGTTCTATCAAGGGTGACAGAGGTTATGCGGCTCGATCCTCTGTGAGCAGTACTTCTGTAGTTCGTTCTTTGGTCTTGGCGTTTCTTGATTGATCTTTTTGTTTACTTCGGCAGAGCTTTGGTGACACTCCGTAGAACTTCTATGATCATTCGGCATAGCTTATGTCGAAGTCTTCTATACTTAGCCTATTTTTCAATACTTCTAATATTATGAATATTGGAGCTAACAATCTCCCCCTAAGTATTGAAAAATGAAAATTTTGAATTATGCTTAATTAGGCTAAGTAAATAGACAGAGGTTAAACAATACCTCAAAGATTCATTTCATTTCTTTTCATTTTGAAATTATGCCAGATGTATTTTAAAGTTTACAGAGGTATGTAGATGAGACTCAGACATTTGCATTTGTGAAGTCGTTGAAACTTCTGTTGTCGAATCCCACTTCTCTGAGCTCGTGATAGAATTTGATGCATAGTTCTCTTAAGTCAATTGTAGCATTGATTTCTCCGATCATTCTGTCTGCTGATTCTCGATCCATAAGCTCAGTATCTCTGTTCTCTTCTAGGATTGATCTGAACTTGTTCAGAGTACTGGTTGCATACTTCTGACAGTCAATTTCCATAAAAAGTCTTAATTGAGCAGCAGGATCCTTATACACTAACCCGTACCTTGGTGTTTTTATGATTGAGTTGGGCACGGCAGAAGGTGGGCAGTGATCCTCTGGTGGTCTTAGGCTTAGGTTTTTGACTTCAAGATCTCTTCCCAATTGAAAATCTATCATGCTATATAGCAGAAGCTTTTCCCTCATCGCTTTCTTGAATACTTGATAGGCCCTTCTGTTAGCATCGGTGTCGAAGTTTTCTTTCGTCCAAAGTAGAAGATCTGGAAAATCGTAGGGGTTCAAGGTCCTTATATCGGCATCTGAAAATTGATTTTCGGACTTGTTCTCCCTTTTGACTTTGTAGATGTTGTACCTTATCTTTGGAAAGGTTATTGTTTGAGAGAATTTTCAGTAAATTACCTTTTCAATTTTGGACTCTGAGAAGACTTCTGCTCTTGCTTTTGGCTTTGTTCTGGTGAAGGTGTTATCAAGGTCAGCTCTGAGTTGAGGATCTTCGATGTGAGGCAGAGGATTGTTCTGATTATGCTGTCTGTAAAGATACCTATACACCACCTCTTCCATTTCTGCATGACGTGTACTCAGTGGAGGTATTGGTCTTCGTAGAGCATCCATTTCTCATTTTATCTTTGTAATTCTACCCTCTGTTACCTTTGCTTTTGGATCAAGGATCGGAATTTTTGACAGAGGATCTAAATTGAATGCCCAGTCTTCTTCAGGTTTAGGAGTGACAAAGGCATCGAATGAGCTCTTCATCAACTTCTCTGTTGTCTGAGGCACTGGCTTTTTCTTCTTTGGTTCTTCTGTCATGATACCCTTTCCTTTATCTTTGGCTTGGGGAGGCTCAGAACCTGTTGCCTGTTTTGGATTTTCTGGGATTGCTTCTGTTGGTTTGGGGGTTTGGTCCTCTGTTGGTTTGGGTGTAGAGGTTTCTGTGAGTATGATGGGGATTGCCTCTGTAGTTTTTGACACTTCAGTTTCTGAGGACTTTGGTGGTGATGGTTCAGTTGGTTTGATTTGGGATTTGGGTTCTGTAGACGGTTCTTCTGTGAGCTCGGTTGTGGTTTATGGAGGGATATAAAAACGTCTTGCTGTTCTGATAAGTAGCAGAGCGTTTTGGTCTTTTTGGTTTGTGGGCAATGGATTTTCTTCTTGGGTTTGTTTAGGGTTGGGATATTGGTTTTGGTGGAGGAATGGAAAGTTCTTCTGAGGAGGAAGATGATAAGATGTGGATCTTTTCTTGAGTAGGGGCATCTTTTCCAAAGACATAGATGGTTTCCACAGAGGCTGGTGTTTCCTCTGTGGGCCTCTGTTGGTTTCCTTGACTTTGGGTTGGGGGATCTTGAGTTTCAGGCTCTGCGGTTGTCGTAGTTTCTGCAGGTGTAGCCTCTGTTGTTTTCTAAGTTTGGTTCTCCCCCTCAGGATGACCTGATGCATCATCATCATTAGGGTCATCCTGCCTCCTTTCTTTAGAACTTTCTGCCCTACAAGTATTGTCGGGTTTCTTTGCATCTTGTTGCCTTATCTTTTCAAGATAAATCTTGATGGAGTTTTTGAATGCAGAGGTTGCACTTCTTTCGAATTCGGCAACATGTATTCTGGCAGAGGTTGCACCAGAAGATTCGAGAGCAGACTTCATCTGGGAGAGAGCTTGTTGTACCTCTGTGGACAAGGCGTCCATTTTGGTATTTAGACTTGTAATGGCTCCTGAAGTAGTCTCTGTAAAAATAGAAAAGGAGCTTTGCAACTCCTGTAGTTTTTTATTAACAGAGGTTACAAAGGTTTGGAACTCATCCTTTGTCACATGAGAGTCAGTGGTAACCTCTGGAGGAACACATCTATCCCCAGAGTGAGTCCCTGTTCCTGGGACACCTTCGTTCACCCCTGTTTTTACGTTGAGGGTGGAAGGATTTCCTTCTGATCCTTGAGGAGAAACTTGTGTTCCAACCTCTACAGAAGTTCTGTGAAGGTCAGTGTCCAAATCCACTCCAGAGGTGGGTATTGGAATGTCCTTCTGTTGACTCAGAGACTTGTCTAGAGTCTCTTCATTTCTGTGCTCTCTACTCCTCTCTGAAAGAAGGTTTGGCCCTATTGTTGTGTGCGTGGCAGAGGCAACATATGCCTCTGTTAGGAGTGCGATTGTGGTCTCGGGCGAATGACCACGAACTACGGGTGAGTCCTTTAGAGAGGACTCCCCTGGAATGGTTTCCCTAGGTATAGGTGGCACAGAGGTTGAAAGTGTAACCTCTGGCTGGTCGGTTTGGGTTGGGGTCGAGCTGTGCGGCTCTTTTTCAATAACGCCTTCTACCGCTAGACCGGCGGTGTTAGATATGTGGGTTGCACTGGGAGAGGGTTGGAGATTTGTGCCTTCTTCTTCTGCGGCATCTTTTTCTGTAGGACCCTCTGTGGTTTCTACCCTAACATCTTCTTCTGTGCGTGTAGGGGTTGGTTCCTGAGTGTTAAGCTCTGGATGGAGGAAAGGATTGTGCAGAACCTCTGGAGTTTGACATTGAATGTTCTGAGGAGTTTGATAATGTTCATCCAAGTTTGAGGCTATCGTGTAGTTGGGTGTCTCTGTCGATTCATGAGACAACGGTTATGCGGTCCATCCTGATGGATCTAAGGTGTGAGCTATTTCGGTTTGGATGATGAAGGCATTAAAGTCTCCCTGTGGATCTGCATAGTTTATTGGGGAGGGAGGTTGCAGAGGTATAGTTTGGTCTTCCTCTTCCTGTTCGACTCCCTCTGTAATGGACTGCAGAGGAGATGTGGGTTTCTTCTTCTTTGACTTCCTCCTTTTTGGCTTAGGAGCTCTCTCCTCTGTGGATTTGGTTTTTCGTTTCTTTTGTTTTGGAGGGGAGGGAGGTACAGAGGATCCTGTTTCTGTTGCAGGGGGTGGATATGGTTGAGCTGCAGAGGTTGAAGTTTCCTCTGTGGGTTTCCTTTTCTTGCTCTTCTTTTAGGGTGTGGTTGTAGAGGTTTTTCTCTTAGTTGAAGGGATAATGGATTCTCTCTGTTTGTGGAACCTCTCTTGTATTTGCTTATGTTTCTTAAACGCTACTTCCCACTCTTCTTCTGTTATCCTTTCCACTACATCTAAATCTAATGGGGCTCCCTGACGCGGGGGTGTCACAGGACTTGGTTCTGGAGTCCTGTGGACGCGTATATATTCTAACTTCATCTCTTTATTTTTGACATATCCCAGAAGGTAATTTGACAGAGGTCTGCAGTGAGGGTAACCATCTAGATGTTTTGTTGGAGTGTTCTTTGACATGGCAAAGACTTTGGTGGTTGGTCCCTCTATTGGCCATTGTTGCATAAGTAGCAGAGGTTCGAGTAAAACTCCGGGAAGTCGTTGGTATTGCAGAGGTGGTAGATAATTCGGTGTACTCTCTTTTGTCTTAATCGTGGCAGTCTTTCTATCAATGGTGTTAACCATTTCTTGCATCATTATGGTGGCATAATCAAGAGGAAGATGATAATATACCCCATACATGATGGATAGAATTTGATGTGAACTCTGGTCAGGGTTGCCTATCTTTCCAGTAAGGCATCTGTTTAAGATTGAGAAGAGGGTATTCCACAGAGGTGGTAGTCTGCCTCTGCGGAAATCGTTTTTTTTTTCTTAGGGTTGTGTTGTACCCTAACATTTCCAAAAATTTGCAGATCTCCTCATCTGTTGGTTCCTCTGCAAACTGCTTTATACCTAGAAGACCTCTTGTTGGAAGATTGAACTCAAGTGAGAACATTGTTCTGTTGAACTTGAGTTCAATATGCTCGGATTTATCAGGTGTAGATATGTAGCCTTTGATCTGTCTGTCATTTGAATCGTATCTGCAACTCTGCCAGAACTGATTCAAATACCTAACTGGGATTTTGGTGGGGGTTTTGGATAGAAGAGGGTAGAGAAAATGGTTTTGAAGAATGTGGAGAAGAATGGCATGTGCTTCTCTAAAAGTCGTTTCCGATGGTACTAAATAATAGTTATTGGATTTTAAAGGAAGAGTTTGCTCGAAATGTTCATGAGCAATAAAATCTTGGAGATGGGTTGTTGGGATAAAGTTTGCTTCGTCGTCGGAGTTGTCCTGTTCTTGGTTGCTGACAATGTTAGGATGTTGGGAGTGCTCAGATACCACTAGAGAGTGTTAAGGGGTTTTCGCCGAAGAGGTTTGTGCAGCATGTGAATTGGAAGCCATTTTTGCAATTAGGAACAAATGAAGTTTTGAGAATAGTTGCAGGTTCGCCGGAGAAGAAAGTAAGTTCGTAAAGTTTTTTTGTGAGGAGAGGTACTTTGGGTTTTATACTGGGGAGTAACGGTTAGAATCTGAAAGGGTTAATATTTGGAGGTGAATAATATTTGGGGTCCACACTTGAGTGGTTACGACTGGTTCAACTTTCCAGGAGAACGTGTGTCGTGTACGTCCAATGAAAATGTGACACGTCAGCGGTGTCAGAGCATGACTTGACGTCGTGCGAGGCCCATTAATGCTTGGCGCGTGTGTTTCTTTTCGTCCATATATTTTTCACTCGCAGTAAAATAGTCGTTTACTGTTGCAGAAATGCCCAAAGTAAAACTGACAGGGGCTCTGGGATTTACAGAAGTTATGTGATTTGAAAACCTTGTTTTTCTTTCCTCTGTAGGTTGTACCTAAAAAAAACGTTTGAAAAAGCATTGGAGAGGATCGATAGATTTTTAGCGAAGAAATTGCTTTCACAGAGGTTTTGGAGCTCTGTCAGAGCCAGCAGAAGCTCTATGAGAGGAAATTCTCATAACTAAAAATCTATTAAATTTTTTGATCATCCAAGTTTTTATTTGTTTTAAGAGATGTTTTTAGGACATATTTGGAAGTTGGTGTCCTAGAAAACTGTTTTGGAAAAAGGTTTTGTGCAGCAAAAGTTTGATATGTGATGGTCTACAGAAGTTCTTTATTGTGGGAAGAACTCTGTAACCAATGACTTCTGTTGCAGTGCATTTGTACGCGATGATTCTCTTTGAAAATGACACCCAAGGTGATCGACAGAGTTTCCAAGATTATTGATTTATGATCATAGAGCTTTTGCCTGCAGAACCTCTGTTGGACTCAGCAGAGGCTCTATGACCTTAAATTTCTAATAATGGAAAGCTCAATATTCTTTTTGATCAAATTTTATTTGGAATGTTTTTAATAATGTTTCTAGAACATATTTAGAAATTTGTGTCCTAGAAAATGATTTTCAAAAAGAATTTGTGCGAGATACCAACCTTTTTGTTCTTCTTTGTCCGACAAAGTTCTTTTCTTTTGTTGATGTCATCTCTTCCTTGGCTCCCCTTGACCTATAAATCTCTGTAGATTAAGCAAGGTCTCATATTGGTCCCCCTTGATCTAATCAACCTCTGTAGATCAAGTAGTTCTCCTTCTGCTCCCCCTTGACTTATAAATTTCTGTAGATTAAGTAAGGTCTCCTATTGCCCCCCCTTGATCTAATCAACCTCTGTAGATCAAGTAGTTCTCCTTTTGCTCCCCCTTGACTTATGCTTGGTTTTAAAATGTGAAGTGTAGAACATAAGTCAAGTGTGTCAGGGGTTCTGTGAGTATCGTCAGATGTTAATTCATGTCACTCATTTCAAGATCTTTGTTTATGACTCCATCGTCTTTAATGTACCCCTTCTTGTCTCCAAAGGTCATAGGTCCACCATCGAGTTTTTCTTTGTACGTGGACAGAAGACCTTTGTTGCCAGTTATGTGCCTCGAGCATCCGGAGTCTAGATACCAGATTAGCACATACTGCTTCTGCAAGACAATCAGAGAGTTTTAGGTACCCATATCCACATGGGTCCTTTTTTGTTAGAATTTTCATGACATGCTTTGTTGAACTTGTTATACACACCAGAAATGAATAGCTTTTGAGTATTTTGAACAAGTGTAGAGCCTTTCACTATCCAAACCATTTTCACCCTTCTAAAAGCTTGATTAACTATGTTGTCTAGCCTATGATCATGGAAAAATTTAGAAGTGGAGGTCTCAATTTTTGAAAATATATTTGGCTTAATGAACCCTTTTGAAAAACTTTTTCTTTTTATTGAACTTGAACTTGAAGTTGTTTTAAGTGAATAATTTGAGTCTGCAAAGTCAAATTCCTTGAGCCTTTTAGCTAAATTATTCTTTTCTTTAAGATTCCAATCAAACTTCTTTAGAAGATCTGATTTATACACTTTCTCCAACGTAATCATGGCTGACAAAACAGATAGTCTTTTTGTCAATTTGGACATTTCAGCTTTAAAAACCTTTCTTCCTCGCTCAAAAACATCTCTTAAACACTTTGTTTGAAATCCTTCAACCTTCACCTTTTCAGACTCTTTTCTATTAAAATCATGCACTCTCTCCTCCTTTTCAAGAGTTTTCTGTAACTCTGAAATTTTGCAAGAAAACTCCATAGATTTTGTTTCAAAAATGGTTCTCTCTTTTTCAAATTTCTCTCTCTCACAGATCACAAGTTTCTCAAAATTAGAAATCAGACTAGAAAATTTTAAACATTTGAGTTCAAGTCTTTTCTTCTCTTCCTCAAAAATTGTCTTAACTTCCTCAAACTTCTCTTTCTCCTTTTTCACAAAGCTTTTCTGACTCAGATAATTTCCTTTTCAGTTTAAGATTTTCACAGTTTAGAAGTTTACCTGATTCTTCAACCTTTGCAATTTTATCTGAATCACTAAGAATGCTCTTGTTCCTTTCATCAAGTTCTTTCTCAAGAATAGGAATTATCTTGCGAAAATTTGTACTTAGTTTCGAATAATAATGAGAATCAGCATCACCACATAATTTTATTCTAGACATTGTTACTTGAGAAATCTAGAGACAAATGAATAATGATTCAATCACCGACAATAGTGCACTTTAATGGAGTTTTAACGAAAGAAATAGTTTCTAGTTTTACCAAATATCGAATAAATCGAAAATGCCTGAAAAACAGAATCTGTTTGAAGGAATGAATAACGGGTTAAAATCAGACCACGCTTCTACCAATAATCTTGTTAAACGAGGATCACTTGATTAAAAATCAAGCTTCGCTCTGATACCAATTGTTGGTTCCCGTATTTGATTAACAAAGATTATCTAATCTATTAGTTCAAATAAGATGTTTTGGGGAAGCGTATTTGAAGAACTAACAGATATGTTTATAAAGAAACAACACACAATATCAAATAATCAGTGTATGAAGAACAGATGATTATCTCAAAGATTACTGTATTTGATATATATTAAGAACACCGATAACTTTAAAGGTATGACAAGAAATCTGCAGTTAATGGTGTGTGTGTGTTATGCTTAAGCTTAAAAGATATATGAGTATTTTCGTGATGTTAAGCTTAATAGAAGAACTCAACATGAGTCTTCTATTTATACTACTTCTAAAGGGGACATACTTTAGACAATACGGATTGATCTACAGTAGACAGGATTGGGTGAATAGTAGCTTGGTACGATGTTCATTTAATACGTATGATCCAATTCTGACAGAGCCCAATCAGAGTTTGACACGTGTAGTTGATGTCAGGGCACGCCTGGAACAAGTGGATGAACGGATCCTGGAACAGTAGAAAGGTATTTGTAAATCTTCTAAGTCTTTAGTATAAACCGCAGAGGTTCTGCGGCTCGGTTCTCTGTGAGCAGTACTTCTGTAGTTCGTTCTTTGGTCTTGGCGTTTCTTGATTGATCTTTTTAGTGACACTCCGTAGAACTTCTGTGATCATTCGGCAGAGCTTCTGTCGAAGTCTTCTATACTTAGCCTATTTTTCAATACTTCTAATATTATGAATATTTGAGCTAACATGAATTGTCAGCGAGGGTGGTAGCAAATTGAGCAATGCTACCATCCACCTTCTCTAGATCAGTTTTGGAGGCTTTCGTATCAACGATCTCGGTCAACTTTTTGAGTTTCTCTCCAGCGTCTGTAACCGCTGAAGAGTTCGTGGAGAGAATGGTGTTGTAATTCTCCACCTTTGTTTCTAGGGCTTTCAGGGAGGTGTTGATATCCCCCAAATTTGGACCTGAAACAGTTATTAACTTATGAACAGAGGAAAGCTCAGAAGTTTGGGGTTGAGAGAAAGGAGTGTTTGGGATAATGTGTATACCTGCAGGCGGGTTGGCGAAGTTGTCGAACCCTTTGTGTCCTGAATGATATTCCATGTCGCCTTCAAGAGTACCTTGGCGCATGGAGGTGCCTGTAGATCCTATGTTTGCATACAGCATCGTATTTAGAGTGTCTGCAGCTGAGTCATGTACGATGAAGGGTGTCCCTGAGAAAGTTGGGAAAATTGGTGGAGAGACCAAAGATTGAGTAGGGGGAATGATGGTTGAGAATGATTGACGGGTGCGAGGTTCAGCATTGGATCAGCTGACAATCACTTCAGTCTGTAGAGAGGCTGAAGGAGGTGGGTTCATTTCCATGTTTATAACTTCAGCGTTTAGAGACGCTGAAGCCGAGATGGAAGGGGTGGCTTGATCAGCTGTGGCAGAGCGTAGCACGGAACTTTCCATCAGCTCTTCAAGATGAGCTGTGGAGTCTTCAGCGTGTAAATGCTGGGGGGGGTTGCTCCTTGGTTTTCTTGAGGGAAGTAGATTATTTCCTTTTTCGAGATGGAGTGGAGGGTGCAGCGTGGGTATCAGCGGTGGGGATTTCCACTGAATGAGCTGCAGAAGTAGAAGAAGGAGGATTGAGAAGAGATAAGATAGTAGAAAGAGGTACCTCGTTTTCCAGTGGCTTGAAGTCTAGCACCTTAGGGCCAACCTGAGAGAGTCTTAGATCACCCTCTGTTGGGTACCTTTTGTAACAACCTGGATTCCCAACATACAAATAACATATATTTCACCACAAAATAATACATCATATTTCATTTACGGTCCCTTAGCTTAACCAAATAGGTCTTTCAACTACAAACTTTTTCTTTTATAATAAAGTACAAAATGTCATAACAGATACAAAACACATCTTGAATCTTCATAATCATTTATCTTCCAAAAAGCTATACATGATAAACCTATCATTTGTCCTTACTTGCTCCTCGACCTGGAATACATATTTTAAAACAAAAATGAGGGTTAGACCTTGAGGTCTAGTGAGAAAATCCTCGTTAGTTAAAAATCATCTTTTACAAACATTCAATACACATAATGCACATAATAAAAATACCAAATATGACTCATACATCATGTATCTTTTCATCTCTTTCTCTTTCTCTTTCTCTTTCTCTTGGCCATATTAATTGGTAGGAAGCCAATTAATTAATTTACACCGCTGTACTAAATACAGCCAATACCACTGTCCCTCTGTACAGCCAACTTTCACCGGTCCTAAGCCCGGCCAACTAGCACCCATGCAATGTAATACTCATATAAACACCATATGCACAATATTACATTCATTCACATATATGTATTCCATTTGAAAACATTTTAAATAAAAACTCACTTGTTTCGATTATTTCCAAAATCCTCCCAAGCTATTACCAAGCACTCCAAATTCTTCAGTTCAGTTTCACAGAATCTGTATCACACAAATACAAATATTTCTTTTAAAGACTAAAATCTCTAAAATCCGGAAATCCTCGACTCAAGTCGCAATCAACTACTGAAATACTCTATGACACAATACACTACCCCAAGTCGTAACCAACTACTGCGACACAGTTCCAAGTCGCAATCAACTACTGCGACATCTCCCTTATGTCGCAACCAACTGTTGCGACAACCCCCTCAAGTCGCAACCAACTGTTGCGACATAGCACCAAGTCGCAACCCACTATTGCGACTTCACGAGCAAGTCGCAACTCAAGGTTGCGACATTCATGAAGATCATAAAATTCAACCATGTCGCAACCTACTGTTGCGACTTCAATGAATGTATCAGTCCATTGTTCTTCCTAAAACCCAGAAATTCAATCCTTTAAACTATGCATGTTACTGTAATTATGCAGATATATTTAAGACTATTAACATAACCTAACCATATGCTCAGATTTTTCAAAACATCCCTAAATCACAAAAACCCACTTCTAAAACTCATATAAAATCTATTACACATAAAAGTAAGGATTTGTATGGATTAATACCTTTGTTTTCTTGCTGTGAATCCCAAAATACTCAGCTGGATCTTGCCTTCTTCTTCTTCTTCTTCTTTTGATTCTCCTTTTCTCTCCTCTCTCTCTAAACCGAACACACACACACACATGGAGGACACCTCCTCCTAGTGAGGTGAGTGTGGCGGTGGTGGAGGTGATGTTTGGCAAAAATACCAAACAAACCCCAAACTTACTCTATATGGCAAAATACATCCCTATATGTCCATATACAAATTAAAACTTACCCCTTAACTTCTAACTCCATAATTACTCAACTAACATTAATAAATCTAACTCCAACCCCTTCTTAAATTAAAATAATAAATCAATAACATACCTGGTTATTACAACATCTCCCCCTTAAAAGAATTCCGTCCCGGAATTCAGTTAAGTGAACAGATGAGGGTATTTGGCTCTCATTTCTGACTCTGATTCCCACGTAGCATCCTGACCCCTATGATGTCGTCACTGAACTTTCACTCGTCTTATCTCCTTTTTCCGTAGAACTTTGACTTTTCGGTCAACAATAGCTTCAGGTTCCTCCACATAATTCAGCTTTTCATCAACCTGTATATCTGGTAGAGACACTACCTGATCTGGTGTAACCAAACACTTTCGAAAATTCGACACATGAAAAGCGTTGTGAGTCCTGCTTAACTCTGGAGGTAAATCTAGTCGATAAGCTACTTCCCCAATTCTTTCAGTAATTGCAAATGGTCCAATATATCTCGGACTAAGTTTACCTTGCTTTCCAAATCGAATGACTCCTTTCCAAGGTGAGACTTTTAACATTACAAAATCTCCAACTTGGAACTCTAACGGTTTCCGGCGTCAGTCGGCATAGCTTTTCTGTCTATCTTGAGCCACTTTCAATCTTTCCCGAATCTGAGTAACCTTATCCGCTGTTAACTGCACTATATCTGGTCCTGCTAACTGTTTCTCTCCAACTTCATTCCAACACAGAGGCGTTCAACATTTTCTACCATACAATACTTCAAGCGGTGCCGCTTGAATGCTGGAATGATAACTCTTGTTGTAGGCAAATTCGATCAACGGTAAATGCTTATCCCACGATCCCCCAAAGTCAACAATGCAAGCCCGGAGCATATCTTCTAATGTCTGAATCGTTCGTTCACTCTGACCGCCAGTTTGAGGATGATAAGTTGTACTTATCTTTATCTGCGTCCCCATCTCCTTTTGGAAACTTCTACAGAATCTTGAAGTAAAACGACTATCCCGTTCTGAAATAATCGAGATTGGAACTCCATGTCGAGTCACTATTTCGTCAATGTACAATTTGGCTATGTGACAACCGTCAATTTTGCGTTTCAGGTTAGAACTGCACTGAACGTTTCAATTATTCACATTATAGGCCACACAGTTCAATTTTAGCAATAAACCCAGTACAGTAGGAAAAATATGAGGATTTTTGCCTAGAAACCCTCAAATTAGGAATTATCCATAAATCTCATAAAATGCCAACGTAAACAACAATTATACCACAACTATAATTATATTTTACAACTAAGATTAATTCAACCAAAAATAATGTTAATACTTCTGTTATTAAAGTTTGAAAGTATTTGTTGCATGCATGAAATTAAATCAAAAAGACAAGATTTGACAATTTTAGCAAGACATCATCATTTTATTACATTTAATTTTATTCCGCATTTTCTCTTCTCTCTCTCCCAAAAATCGTCCAATCTCTCCCCTTTACCCCTTTTTATGTTTTCTCTTCTCATTTCCAATTCACTTGCAACTTCACTCTCTCTCTCTCTCTCTAAAGTCTCACTCTAGACTTTCTCTCTTTTCTCTCTCAATCTTCATCCACATTCATTCAAGAAAATCCATAAACTTCAGCCCCTAAAACACATCTCATTCAAGAGATTAAAGTGTTCAAGGTAACTACAAGTGTGTTGGATGAAATCCACACACCCCCTTTTGTTCTAATTTTCATTCTTGCACTTTTTCTTATGAATGTTCTTCATCTTCTTCTACATTATCTTTAATTTTGTTAAGAAACTTCTTCATACATCTTAATTTTGTAGATTCATCACCATAACACTTTGCATGTTATTAAAAAGGTGATGAATCCATAATCAAACCCATGTTAAGATCAAAGAAGATCTCTAAATAGCATGCATGTAGTTGTTCTTAAAGATCCATACTTTTTGACACAAAAGTTTCATAAGTAGCTCTTTGAATCCACTAAAAACATGTTTAAATCAACATGAACCAAAAATATACAATTTTAAGTTGCCTGGAGAAGATCTTGGCATAAACACCCAAGAAATCTTCAAAAAGACCCATTTTCAAGTTTTTACAAAAGATGAGTTTCATAGATAGCTTGCATGTATTCTAAATGGCTCAAAAATATGTTTCTAAACTGAAAATATCTGTATGGGAATGTGTCAAATCGGATTGCATGCAAGAAGAATAAGAAAATTAATAAAAAGACAAAAGGATTGCACATGCACAAAGTCTAGTTTTGACAGCATGCTGCCAGAATTTACCTCTCTCTTCAAAAAGTCATATCTCACTCAATAATGCTCCAAATGGAGTGATTCGTTTTCTGCAATTTACGTTTATGAGTTAGGATTCAAACCCAACTGGAATCATTGAAAAATATTAAGATTTAGACCTTCAAACATTTTTCACAAAAACAGTGCGCAAACAGCAACGTTTTCTGTCGAGTTTTACGTCAAGTATTTTTTTCACGTACTTAAACACTTCTAAAAATTATGAAACTTATGCCAAAAGTTTCCTAACTCATTAAACCACTTGGACATAAAATATATAGACCTAACTATACCTGGAAGTTATCCAAAAATGGACACAAAGTGACACCAAAATCTGGACAGCAAAGGACAATTTTCTTGTTATGATTGAAAGTTAATTTTTGAACCCATTTCATCATTTTATGATGAAATTGTGGAATATATATATATACTATATATTCATATAATTATGAAATTTATATACTTTAAACCCTTTTCATCATTATTATGATGAAATTGTGGTATATATAAATATATATATGTACTATACATTTATAAATTTATGCACTTTAAATACTTCATCTTTACATTTTGAACCCTTTTTATCATTCTTATGATAAAATTTCGGTATACATACATATGCTATATATAAAGTCTTTGGACCCTTTTCGTTACTTATTATGACGAAATTGCGGTAAATCACAACAAATGCATTTTATGATGATTTGGATAGTTAGTACCGAACCTTTGAGATTAAAACTCACTAGTGACCTTACGTTCATAGGTTTGAAGTAGGATCACACTGAAGTATCTTGTGGGAGATTCCCGGATTTCTATCGCGTATCAAGTGAGTTTTCACAGCCCCTTTTTACTATTTTATACATTTTGGGGTGAAAAGCATGTTACGATTTATTTCGCACCGATTGTACTGTTTACTCAAAATGCTGAATATTTTTCCATATACTTATGCGCTACGGTATGTATGCTTATGTTAGTTGATTCTGAGTTTTGCTATTAAGTCCCCGGTTACTCTACATTACCCATTAACTCACGTTTTGAGCCGTTAGTATTATGGATAACGTTATTAGGTTGACACCCACTCACCTCGCGAGTGCATAATTACTATTTTCCTTAATTCCGTAATTCCGTAATTCTGTAAGCATGTTTGTGAGGAACATGCAGTTTGGGGCATTCCGTAACTAGGTTTGGGTAGTGGGCTCATTACTTTAACATATAATTGCATACGATATTATACCTTGCGCATGTTGACATATCCACTTGTGCGGATTTTATAAAAGTGTTTTCATAACCGGTTGACATATCCACTTGTGCGGATTTTAAAAAAGTGTTTTCATAACCGGTTGACATATCCACTTGTGCGGATTTTATAAAAGTGTTTTCATAACCGGTTGACATATCCACTTGTGCGGATTTACAAAGGTTCTTTAAAACTACAACCGGATACTCAATCCACTGGTGCGGATTAAAAACTGTTTCTATGACAAACTTTGTTGTACTCATAAAACCTGTGATCTCACCAACTATTCAATAGTTGACCCTCTCATTTACATGCTTTTCAGGAAATATCAAGTAAGGTTGAACTTTAGAAGGCACCTCAAGTAGCTGCATTCAACACGTTTTTCCTTATCATGTCTATTTGTGTTTTGGACAAATTATATATTTTTGGAACAAGATGTATCTTTTGTAAACTTTTTATGCTATGATGACGATTGTGTGTTGTCTTCTACCTTACGCAATGAAATCTTTTGCTGTGACATCCCGTATTTCCGCTTTAGCGGGGTGTGACGGAAATGGTATCAGAGCCGAAGGTTATAGAGAATACCGGTCTTTCATTGGAAAAACCCAACTATAACCAAAAGTCCAAAACTTACATGAAAATAACTGAACCTACTACTAGTATAACTAAGTCTAGAATGGTATTAACAGACTTTAATTAAACATAGCCTGATCACCTATGTTCGATTAAGGAAGGTTAATGCGAGACTAGAAATGGTTATAGTAGGAGTATGTCAATTTTTACTTGCACACTCTAGAAGCATGCTTAGTACGTAGACATTGCATAGGATAGACATATCACTTATACGATTAGTTACTAAGTACACTTTTGCTTCAGTTTCACTATGTCATCATCGTCACCATCCTACACTCCCGATTCTTACTTGACCGATGTGTCGGATCACGTCATTGGTCAACCTCAAGTCAACCCACCCGAGCATCCGGGAAAATAAGAATCCTAGGAGCACTGAATCAGAACAGGAAGTGTCGAGCGAGCGAGATCCTTACGACGGACCGAGGGTGTCGCCAACCCCGGTACTACCCCGACCGACCCCAATAATTGTCCAACCGAACCCTAGAGGGCCCCGTATTATGCAAACGGCGAGAAAAAGCGTCCCGATCCCGATACGAGTAACGCTTAGGTCAGAACGTCCGGAGGCGCCGGAGCCACCGCTTATAATCACCGGCATGCTAATCAGACGAGTGTCCGGAATGCCTTAGGCAGAAGAGCAGCACTTAAGGGCAATGACGACCGAACTACAAGGTTGTCAGGTGAGGGTAACTTACCAAGGACAGGTCTTAACAGAACTGGTGGAGCTAGCACACCTATTGTCCAATGTTTCGACCCAGGTTTTGGAGAGCGTTAAGACGGTTAGACGGACCGCGATGAGGGCGGAGCTTGCATGAGTGATTGGAGGAGTAGTACTCGCTATGATTGTGTTGATGATTTTGATAGTTGTGTATTTGGGATGGTTTTGTTTAGTATGATTGATAGTTTGGCAGCTTTTGATAAGCCTTTTAGGTTCAGAGGAAAACATTTTCTTGTGGTTATTATAAACTAAGTATTTTGGGTAATTTTAAGTGATTGATTGTATTAGATCTAAAAACTTTAGTATTGATGTAGGATGAACCTCGGAATTTTGGTATTGGTGGCATTATCTAAAAATAGGAATGAATTTTTATATTGATGTTATCGGGAGCACGAATAGGAAGGTAGTGAGAAATTTCGGAGTAAAGGCTCAGGACTCTAGGCAGGTCAATGGTCCACACCAAAAGTGTAACAAATGTAACTACTATTATGAAGGAGCCTGCCCTGTTTGTGGCAATTGTAAACGAGTGGGTCATTACACCAAATTACGTAGGATGGAAAAGGGCCTCAATGAACGGAGAAGGGCATGCTTCGAGTGCGGAAGTCAAGATCACTTCCGGAATACGTGCCCGAGATTATGTAGGAGGCCGAGCAATAACAATAATGGGAATCAGGCCAATAAGGGAAATCAAGGAGGCCAAGCTCGAGGCATTTGTCATTGGAGCTGACAAAACACGTTGCGACCCCAACATAGTGACATGTACGTTTCTTCTAAACAACCACTATGCATCAGTATTATTTGACACTGGAGCGGATAGGAGTTTTGTTTCGTTAGAATTTAGGCCACTAATTAACTTGGAATCTAGGAGAATGTCGGATGCTTATATTATTGAGGTTGCTAATGGTCATAAATTTGAGGCTAATGATGTAATTATAGATTGATAAGACGATTAGAGTACCTTTGCAAGACGGAGAAACCCTCGTTATACAAGGAAACAATGTTGGAAGAAGCCTAGAGATAGTGTCAAGTGTGAAAGAACACAAGTAATTGAGGAAGAAGTGCGTTACATTTTTGGCACTCATAGTTGAGAAGAAGTCAGAGGAAAGGAGAATCCAATACATTCTTGTGGTGAAGGATCACCCAAAGGTGTTCCCCGACGATTTTCCTGGACTTCCCCCGTTTAGACAAGTGGAATTTCAAATTGACCTCATACCTGGAGCAGCACCTGTAGCTAAGGCACCGTATCGTTTAGTACCTGCTGAAATGCAAGAGTTGTCGAGTCAACTTCAGGAACTCCTGGACAAGTAATTTATTAGGCCAAGTTCCTCACCTTGGGGAGCCCCAGTCCTGTTTGTCAAGAAAAAGGATGGATCGTTTCGAATGTGCATCGATTATAGGGAGCTAAACAAGTTGACAATCAAGAACCAATATCCTTTCCCACGAATAGACGATTTGTTCGACCAGTTGCAGGGTGCAACTTACTTCTCAAAAATTGACCTTCGATCAGGATATTATCAGTTGAGAGTCCGTGAGGAGGACATTCCTAAAACAGCTTTTAGGACTCACTATGGACACTACGAGTTTTTAGTCATGCTATTCGATTTGACGAATGCGCCAGCAGTATTTATGGATTTAATGAACAGGGTATGCAGACCATACCTTGACAAGTTTGTGATCGTGTTTATCGACGACATATTGATCTACTCTTAAAGTAAGAAGGATCACGAACAGCATTTAAGAGTAATTGTAGAGACACTCAAGGATCAGAAACTGTATGCCAAATTCTCAAAGTGCGAATTTTGGATTCGAGAAGTACATTTTCTTGGTCACGTGACTGGAGGGAAAGGAATTCACGTGGACCCGGCTAAATGGAAGTCGTTAAAGAAGTGGGAAGCTCCTAAGACCCCGACAGAAATTTGTCAATTTCTGGGTTTGGCGAGTTATTATAGGCGATTTATCGAGAACTTCTCAAGAATTGCTAAACCACTCACAACACTGACCCAAAAGGATAGGAAATTCATTTGGAGAAAACCGCAAGAGGAGGCGTTCCAACTATTGCAGAAAAAGCTGTGCAATGCACCAATTTTAGCGTTACCGGAAGGAGCAGATAATTTTGTGGTGTATTGTGACGCGTTGTATCAAGGTTTGGGTTGTGTATTGATGCAAAAGGACAAGGTTGTAGCATACGCCTCGCGACAACTAAAAGTTCATGAGAAGAACTATACCACACACGTCTTGGAACTCGGAGCGGTGGTATTCGCTTTAAAGATTTGGAGACATTATTTATGGCACTAAATGCACTATCTTCACCGATCATAAGAGTCTTCAGCATATCCTAGACCAGAAAATGCTCAACATGAGACAAAGGAGATGGGTAGAACTACTCAGCGATTATGATTGTGAAATTCGTTATCACCCAAGTAAGGCCAATGTAGTGGCCGATGCCCTGAGTAGAAAAGAAAGGGTAAAACCTTCACGTGTACGAGGAATGGGAGCGCTTGTACAAACGAGTTTAAAGACTCGAATCATTGAAGCTCAGATCGAGGCAACGAAAACAGAAAACTTGAAGGACGAGACCCTTCGCGGTCTAGAAAGCAGATTTGAAACTAAGGGTGGTGGAGTACGTTACTTCAAGGACAGAGTTTGGATTCCAAGAGCTAACAACGTACGAGAGACAGTTCTGGATGAAGCCCACAAGTCTCGTTATTCAATTCATCCTGGTGCGGATAAGATATATAAGGATTTAAGGGAAGATTATTGGTGGCCAGGAATGAAGAAAGACATTGCCTTGTATGTAGGGAAATGTTTGAGTTGCTCAAAGGTCAAACCTTTATACTAAAAACCATCTGGTTTGCTGCAACAACTAGAGATTCCCCAGTGGAAATGGGAACAAATAACCATGGATTTTATAACCAAACTCCCAAGAACTGCCAAAGGGCACGACTCGATTTGGGTTATAGTAGACCGATTCACGAAATCTGCACATTTCCTACCGATTAGGGACGATTATAAGATGGAAAAGCTTGCTCAGATCTACATCAAGGAAATTGTTACACGTCATGGAGTCTCAATTTCCATCACATCAGATAGAGATATCCGTTTCACATCTCGGTTTTGGCAGTCACTCCAAAGAGTGTTGGGTACGCAATTGAATTTGAGTACTGCCTACTATCCTCAAACGGATGGGCAAAGTGAACAAACTATTCAAACGTTATAAGACATGCTTCGGCATGCGTTTTAGACTTCGGAGGAAGTTGGAATAATCACTTACCTTTGGTCTAGTTTTCTTATAGCAATAGCTATCACACCAGTATTCAGTGTGCGCCATTTGAAGCTTTGTATGGACGCAAGTGTTGTTCACCCCTTTGTTTGTTAGAATTTAGAGATAGACATAAAGCATCCAGAGATCGTCAGAAAAGTTATGTGGATAATCGTAGGAAGCCCTTAGAATTCCAAATTGGTGATAGAGTGCTTCTAAAGGTATCACCATGGAAAGGAATAGTCCGGTTTGGAAGACGAGGAAAGTTGAGCCCTCGATAAATTGGACCAATGGCATAAAGGCTGGATTTGCCAAAGGAGTTAAGTGTTATCCATGACACATTTCATGTGTCGAACCTTAAGAAATGTTTAGATGACGATTCATTAATCATACCTCTGGAAGAAGTTCAGATTAACGATAAGTTGCATATCATGGAAGAACCAATTGAAATCCTTAATAGAAAAGTTAAGCGTCTTAAGCAAAGTAATATTTCGATTGTAAAAGTTCATTGGAACACAAGGCGTGGGCCTGAGTATACATGGGAATGAGAGTATTACATGAAACATATGTATCCTCGTCTTTTTGCTAACAAAACAGGTTAAGGACGGAAGTTCTTGAATTTCGGGACGAAATTCTTTTAACCGGGGGAGACTGTGATAACCGTCAATTTTGCGTTTCAGGTTAGAACTGCACTGAATGTTTCAGTTATTCACATTATAGGTCACACAGTTCAATTTTAGCAATAAACCCAGTACAGTAGGAAAAATCTGAGGATTTTTGCCTAGAAACCCCTCAAATTAGAGAATTATCCATAAATCTCATAAAATGCCAACATAAACAAGAATTATACCACAACTATAATTATATTTTACAACTAAGATTAATTCAACCAAATATAATGTTAATACTTCTGTTATTAAAGTTTGAAAGTATTTGTTGCATGCATGAAATTAAATCAAAAAGACAAGATTTGACAATTTTAGCTAGACATCATCATTTTATTACATTTAATTTTATACCCCATTTTCTCTTCTCTCTCTCTCCCAAAAATCATCCAACCTCTCCCCTTTACCCCTTTTTATGTTTTCTCTTCTCATTTCCAATTCACTTGCAACTTCACTCTCTCTCTCTAAAGTCTCACTCTAGACTTTCTCTCTTTTCTCTCTCAATCTTCATCCACATTCATTCAAGAAAAGCCATAAACTTCAGCCCCTAAAACACATCTCATTCAAGAGATTAAAGTGTTCAAGGTAACTACAAGTGTGTTGGATGAAATCCACACACCCCCTTTTGTTCTAATTTTCATTCTTGCACTTTTTCTTAGGAATGTTCTTCATCTTCTTCTACATTTTCTTTAATTTTGTTAAGAAACTTCTTCATACATCTTAATGTTTGTAGATTCATCACCATAACACTTTGCATGTTATTAAAAAGGTGATGAATCCATAATCAAACCCATGTTAAGATCAAAGAAGAACTCTAAATAGCATGCATGTAGTTGTTCTTAAAGATCCACACTTTTTGACCCAAAAGTTTCATAAGTAGCTCTTTGAATCCACTAAAAACATGTTTAAATCAACATGCATGAACCAAAAATATACAATTTTAAGTTGCATGGAGAAGATCTTGGCATAAACACCCAAGAAATCTTCAAAAAGACCCATTTTCAAGTTTTTACAAAATATGAGTTTCATAGATAGCTTGCATGTATTCTAAATGGCTCAAAAATATGTTTCTAAACTGAAAATATATGTATGGGGATGTGTCAAATCGGATTGCATGCAAGAAGAATAAGAAAATTGATAAAAAGACAAAAGGATTGCACATGCACAAAGTCTAGTTTTGACAGCATGCTGCCAGAATTTACCTCTCTCTTCAAAAAGTCATATCTCACTCAATAATGCTCCAAATGGAGTGATTCGTTTTCTGGAATTTACTTTAATGAGTTAGGATTCACACCCAACTGGAATCATTGAAAAGTATTAACATTTAGACCTTCAAACATTTTTCACAAAAACAGTGCGCAAACAGCAACGTTTTCTGTCGAGTTTTATGTCAAGTATTTTTTTCACGTACTTAAACACTTCTAAAAATTATGAAACTTATGCCAAAAGTTTCCTAACTCATTACACCACTTGGACATAAAATATATTGACCTAACTATACTTGGAAGTTATCCAAAAATGGACACAAAGTGACACCAAAATCTGGACAGCAAAGGACAATTTTCTTGTTATGATTGAAAGTTAATTCTTGATCCCATTTCATCATTTTATGATGAAATTGTGGAATATATATATATATATATATATATACTATATATTCATATAATTATGCAATTTATATACTTTAAACCATTTTCATCATTATTATGATGAAATTGTGGTATATATAAATATATATATATGTACTATACATTTATAAATTTATGCACTTTAAATACTTCATCTTTACATTTTGAACCCTTTTTATCATTCTTATGATAAAATTTCGGTATACATATATACGCTATATATAAAGTCTTTGGACCCTTTTCGTTACTTATTATGACGAAATTGCGGTAACGTTAACCTAACAAGAATGAAGTATACATATGTTACGATTACTAATTTCAGTAACTCTTTATGATTTATAATAATTAAATCACAACAAAGGCATTTTATAACGATTTGGATAGTTAGTACCGAACCTTTGAAATTAAAACTCACTAGTGACCTTACGTTCATAGATTTGAAGTAGGATCACACTGAAGTATCTTGCGGGAGATTCCCGGATTTCTATCGCGTATCAAGTGAGTTTTCACAGCCCCTTTTTACTATTTTATACATTTTGGGGTGAAAAACGTGTTACGATTTATTTCGCACCGATTGTACTGTTTACTCAAAATGCTGAATATTTTTCCATATACTTATGCGCTATGGTATGTATGCTTATGTTAGTTGATTCTGAGTTTTGCTATTAAGTCCCGGGTTACTCTACATTACCCATTAACTCATGTTTTGAGCCGTTAGTATTATGGATAACGTTATTTGGTTGACACCCACTCACCTCACGAGTGCATAATTACTATTTTACGTAATTCCGTAATTCCGTAATTCTGTAAGCATGTTTGTCAGGAACATGCAGTTTGGGGCATTCCGTAACTAGGTTTGGGTAGTGGGCTCATTACTTTAACATATAATTGCATACGATATTATACCTTGCGCATGTTGACATATCCACTTGTGCGGATTTTATAAAAGTGTTTTCATAACCGGTTGACATATCCACTTGTGCGGATTTTATAAAAGCGTTTTCATAACCGGTTGACATATCCACTTGTGAGGATTTTATAAAAGTGTTTTCATAACCGGTTGACATGTCCACTTGTGCGGATTTACAAAGGTGCTTTAAAACTACAACCGGATACTCAATCCACTGGTGCGGATTAAAAACTGTTTTGTTAGTCCCCAAGGCCTATACAAGTTTGTAGAAGGGGGGGGGGGTTGAATAAAAACACACAGATTTTACTTTTCTAAATTGTTTATTGATAAATCATTAACAATTTACAGCTTGTCGCGGAAACAAGATTAAGGATAAACCTAAATCTAAACAAGTTGGAACACTAAGGTTTCTTGCACTAAGAGAGATAAGGAAATTACTAATAATAACCTATCTTGAGATAAGAGATTTGAATTTGTCCAGAGTTAGCAAGTTACTTCAAATGAAGTGAGTTCATCTCTTTATATACTGCGTGCATTTAATGCAAGTCAGTATATACTTTACACGTGTCATCAGCTGGTTGGTTGCATGTCATTGACCTTGGTTGACAACCTTAGTAGCCGCATGGATGAACAGTGTAGTATCAGAGTGGTTGTACGATTTCAGATATTCGGAGGTTCTTTTCTGACATTTCGTACGGAGTCGTGCAAGGTTGGATAAGACAAAATACTTTGTACGGAGGACTTCATGATCAGCTTTCGTTGATTCAGCGATCTATCATTTCATATCAGCGAATGATAGAGTTCAGCGATAGCTGAAGTCTTGTACTTGATACTTCACGTTGAGTGGACAAATCTGAGTCTTCGCTGATCCTCATCAGTTCATTAGGAGACTTGTCGCTGGTTCTTGAGCTTGATCTTCGACTTCAGCATAGAACCTTTGTTGACGTGAAACTTGTCTTCGGGAATCATAAGTAAACAACTAACTTATCAGCGATCATCATAATGACTGAACAGACTCAGAGCATTTATGGTGAACAGTTTCGCTTAATGTTTAACTTAAAGAGCGAGAGTTTCTATCAGCGGTACTGGAAGATCTTAGTACTTATCAGCGATAGTGAAACTCTGATACATATTGTTTACTTACAATTTTCACTAAGTATAAGAGAGGGTCATTATCAAATCACTGAGGGTTTGGATCAACAATCTCCCCCTATTTGATTATGACATAGCAACAGAGAAAATTGCTATTTAATGAAAAACATAAGGATAAAAAGAACTCATAAAATATTTGTCCCTTTTACTGTTTTCTGGGATCATTTCAGTACTGATGGAGTAAAGTACATTCGCTGAAATCTTTCTTTAAAACTTTGAATCAGGATACAAAGAAAAATGAAAAGATTACAAGTACAAGCGAAATAAATTACAAGTACAAAAGGATAACTGATAAAATAGATGAAAGAGGCGATCCTATCAGCTTACAGAGGTTCTTCCTTAATGAGAATTCATCAAGGGTCTTTTCAGTGGGGATCATCCAGTCAGGAACCGTTACACCTCGCTTTCTTTTGTTTAGCGCTTCTTCAAATATCAAAGGTTTTAGGTGTCGTGCCTGAATGTCTTTTCTGAAGTCACACCACCAGATGAGATCTCTGAGCTGTTCGATTGGAGTGATTGGAAGCTCAGCGATTCGTTGAAAACATTTACGTCCGTCGTAGTCGAGAAAGAATATTCCATAAGGATCACTGACGACTTTACCAGGGACGAAAAGTTCACATAGTGGCAAAGATATGTCAAGGGCAGATAGATCAGGGTCAGGACCAAGCACTTCAGCGCGAGAGAAACCAATTCCAGTTTCATTTCGTATGACAGGACATGAGTTTGAATCTTGATGTTTCTTCTTTGGAGAGGCCCTTTTTCTTTTCAGCTTAAGATCAGGAAGAGGAGGAATGTCCACACAAGAAGATATCAAATCGATATGTTTGTTTATCAGTTTTTCGAAATGATCCTTGTACTTAGATTGTGATTTTTGGATAGCTAACCTCATCTCTAGCCATTCAGAGAGACCATACCTTTTTACAGTGTTAGCGCGAAAGGTTTCAGTTTGACCATCTTCTCTGAAAAGTTTGATGTCAACAATAGGTACTCCGATAGAGGTTCTTCCAGAGATGAATACCTTGTTGATCTTTGCTGGACGATATCTGAAGTGAGTTTTCTCTTTACACCAGATCAGGGTGGTCTGAGAAACTTCAGTTTTCTTTTCCACGATCTTCTGGGCTTCTTCCCAAAGTCTACGTTGAACTTGAATGGGAACACGTTTCAGCTTGGGGTCTTTGACAGATTCTTGAGTAAGCTTGATGGCGTATTCTCTGTCTTTTTCTTCAGCTTCCTTTCTTTCAGCGAAGAGGCGTTTAGCTCTGAGGTGTTCCTTGTATTCAGCTTTTGAAATTCTAAACTTTGGAGGAACTGAAGGCAGTTGATCACGCCTTAGAATGATTCGCTGATCCTCGAATCGCTTTATTATTTCCTCTCTTTTCTTCTGTTCTTCTTCTCTTAGCTTTTGAGGAGCTAAGGAAGGTCTGTGTCTGTGAGAGAGGGTCTGTTCTTCAGGTTCATCAGTCTCAGAGATCAAATCCAAGACTGGGATTATTTTTTCAGCGGCAGCTGGTATTATTGGTGAAGTCGCAGTTGTGGAGCCTTCATCGATATCCTCAAACAGGGGAGAGGACTAGCTGAAACACAACGATCTTACAAGTAAGAACTTGGGTAGAATCAGATAGAGAGAAAAATATTCAAGTATATAGGCTTGGGTAGAGGAACAGATAGTGTATGATAGAGGAGGGATGGAGTAAGAGATGTTTAGTGTACCTGACAAACCGGCTTTTCAAGCAAGATCGTCAGTTTGTCATTTTCAACGACGCTTTTGCCTTTGCCTTTCTCAGCTCCAGAGGCTGAGGGCTTTGTCTTTGTCCGCTCCCCTGAAGGTTCATTTATCGAGATTCCCTTAAGAGCTTTGATCTTTGGAGCAGGTTTGACGATAAAGAAGTCATCGTCATCTTCGTCATCATCATCATCATTCTTTGGAGAAGAAGATGGTTCATTTTCAGGGATGTCGACGGCTTCATCATCTTCTGCTTTGGATTCTTCAGCGTCTTCTTCAAGCTGCTCCCCCTCAGATATAGAGGCGAGCTTCTCGGTTCCCTCAGGGTGTTCATCTCCCTGAGGTCCAGCGGCTGCTTCAGCTTCAATAGTCTTCTTACCCTCTTCAGTGAAGGTGAGGTCTTCGTTCTTCTCTCCCCTGATAGATTCATCATGGGAAAGGTCTTCAGCGCTCTTGGAAGGGTTTTCAGCGCTCTTCTCCCCCTCTTTTTCATGATGACTGGGGGAGGAATGGGTAGATTCAGCAGCGTTGGTAGGTTCTCTGTCTTTTTGGCCAGAGAGACCTACACAAACTTCAATCTTTGCTAATCTGTCTTCAAGGCCAGAAATAGCAGGATTGATCTTTTCCAGCTCTTTGCGATCCGCCGTTGTGAAGTTTTCAGTTTCAGGGACGGGGTTAGGGGCAGGAGCATTTGCCTTGTGCAGCAGCTGTTCGATCATAGTCTTCATCGAACCAACGTCAGTCTTTACAGAGCTTAAGTCAGTCGTCAGAGTGTTGACATTTGTTAGATCTGAAGTTTTGTCAATAAACCAAGTGTTGAAGATCTGATAAGAGGACTCAGATGTTCTGAGTAGAGAAGTCAGAGGTCTGACTGTGAAGTCAGAAGTATTGATCAGTGGAAAGAGAAGTCAGATGTCTGATAAGAAGAGTCAGATGGTCTGAGTAGAAGACTCAGATGATCTGAGTAGAGGAGTCAGAGATATGAGAGAGTCAGAAGATCTGAGAAGCTTTATCAGAAGAATGTTCAGAAGTTCTAAACTACCTGTTCAGAACTTATGACGAGATACTTTACTTAGTATTTTATAAACTAATTAGGACACGTGTTATGTTCTTATTAGTCTTTCTTCTTTGTACTGTAGCTTTAAGATGTCCGTTGCAGTATAAATAGTAGTTAGCTCTATGTTGCAAACTGATTGATTTTTCCCGTATAACTGTGTATTCATTCTCTGTAATCTTTGAGATTCTCTCTCTCATAGATCTGTAATTCTGTTCATCATTGAATACAATTGGGCTTGATCATACAACTTCTCAATTACTGCTTTCTATATTGATTGTGAGATTAGATCTTGTTCATTCAATTGGTATCAGAGCCAATCAACAAACAAATTCGTTCAAGATTGTTATCGCGAAGATCAATTGATAAATTTCTTGAAGATTTCTTGATTCATTCAATATTCGATTCCGCTGCTAGGGCTAGTTCTTGAATTCTTGTCAATTCTTGAATTACCTGTTACATTTCGATCAAGAAACTCGAATTTGTCTTTCTGTTGAATTTTCTTACAATCATGTCTTCTAAAGAATATCTAGCCATGGGATCTGAAACCAAACCGCCTGTTCTTATACCAGAAGAGTATCAGCAATGGAAAATCCGAATGATCCAATTCCTAGACAACATTGATGAAAACCTTATGATTTCTATTCGAGAAGGCCCAATTGAAGTATACATCGATGTTGCTGCAACCCCTGCTACAGAGACAACTCCAGAAATTCCAGCGACCAGGGTGAAAAAGAGTTATTCCCAATACACAGCTGAACAGAAGAATAGGCATGCTATTGACAAAAGAGCAATTACTTTGATGACTTTGGCTGTCCCAAATGAAGTTCTTAACAGGATTGACAGTGGATCATCAGCTAAAGAAATGTGGGACGAATTGGAAAGGCAAATGTTAGGAACTGTGAGATCTATTCAGGCAAAGTTAAATCAAAGCATAAATGCTTATGAAAGGTTCAAAGCAAAAGAGTCAGAAAGTTTGACACAGACATACAGTAAATTTTGCACTATTCTAAATGACTTGAGAAGAAATGGACTGAAGAAAACAAAGTCAGAAATAAATTACAAATTTCTGAACAGTCTAAATTCAGAATGGTCATCATTTGCCATAAGTATGCAAATGAACAAGGATATGTGTGAAGAAGACTTAAATGATCTATTCTGTGTTCTTAATCAACATGAAGACTCTGTCAAGTTAGTTGTGGAAGAGAAGAAAAATGTTGCTTATCAGTTAGCGTTCTTATCAAAGTCCAAAGCAATCAAAGCACCCAAAAAGACTGCATATCTATCAGAGATACCTAATCTGGAAGAATCTGACAAGGAAGAAGGATCAGAAGATGATGAAGATATCATGATAATGGCTGAGAAACTAGCTTTGTTGACAAATACTTTCAATAAAAGGTATGGGAAGGGTAGATTTCAAGGAAATTATAAGAGAGTTGGGAGTTCAGACTATAAGAAGAAAGAAGACAGAGAAGAAAATAAGTTTGAAAAGAGAGTAGAGAGAAGTGAAGAAAACAATGAAGAGAAGGATGAAAGAAAAGAAAAGAATCTGTGTTTCAAATGTGGAAAATCTGGTCACTATGCTAAGGATTGCAGAGTTAAAATTGTGAAAGACTATGAGTACTACACCAAGAAGGCTCAGCTTGCAAAGAAGAGAGATGATAAAATTGCTTTGTTGGCTGAACAGGAGAATTGGTTGTACTATACTTCTGATGAAGATGATCATATCAACTTTCCACAGATGCAGAGCTATATGGCAAAAATGAGGAATGAGGATGATTCTGATTTTGAAGATGCTAATTCTGAGTCATCTGCTGAGGTACATTCTTCACTTGAATTAGAGTTAATGACACAGATTGGTGAAATGAAAACTGAATTTGCTAATCTAAGAAAACAGATAAAAGGAGAAAGAAATTTGGTTAACAAATTCAGAATTGAAAAAGAAGTAATAAAAGAACAATATGAAGAATCTGAGGCTGAGAAACAGAAAGTTAAAGATGAAAATTCTGAATTGATGAAAAAGCTTTCTGAACTAAAAGTTGAGTTTTCAAAAATAAAGGATGAAAAAGGTGATTTACAAATAAAATTTGATATGTTATTTGAAGAAAGAAAGAATTTATACACTAAAATTAAAGAATTAGAAGATCTGAATTTGAAAAGGGGTCAGACTCAGCAAACACTAAATCTTTTATTAAACAACGTTAAAGATACAAGATTTTACAACCCAAAGAAGGGATTGGGATTGGAAGAAAATGTCACTTTAAAAAGAGCTCCAATTAACTTGTATGAAAAACTTCAAGCTTCTAAGCCAAAAATCCCAGAAATTGTTGAAATTTTCATAAGACCTGCTAGTTCTATAACAAGTTCTGACAATTTGCAAAGACCAAACTCTAAAAAGTCAGATGAGAAAATTTCTGAGTCTAAAACTGTGAAATCCCAAATCTCTAGCAATAAGATATGAATGTAGTGAGAGAGAATCTAGAGAGCAAATATGTCATCCATGTATTAAGCTCAAAGGATTACAAAAGGTTTCTAAAAGATTACTTAAGCTTTTTTAACAAATGAACTAGACAAGCCTATTTATACCCATGACATACAAGGTATAAAGGCATTCACAATACTGTATAGACTCATACAGTACATTGACTTTACAGTAAATCTTGAATACAACAATGCTCTAACAATCTCCCCCTTTGGATTCAAGATTTAAAAAATTTGACAGCAGTCTTCAGCTCTTTGTAAAGTCAATCTTCTTCAACAGACACTTTATCAAACTATCTTCAAGTAGCTTTATCTCCACTAGTTCACGGCGAACTATATGCTTTGACACTCTTTAAGAACTCAGCTTTGAAGAATCTTCAGACAAACATGAAAAGTCATTGTCTTTTTCTTTGAAAAATCAACCTTCTTCAATACAATCTTCAACAGATTGTCTTCAAGTCTTGAACATGGATTTCATATCTTTATATAGAACCATCAATTCGGAACAAGATAAATCAGAAACGATTAGAGTTTGGATCAGAAAGATGTGAAACCATCCACATTGTTGAACTTTTAGGTGTAAGCGCATTCCGATAACCACTCAGAACTAAGATAACCAAATTCAGCAACATTTGGACTTCACATGATCCTTCTCACCAATCTTCAGTCTTTGTTCACGAATCTTTGACTTGAACCATCCACATTGTTGAACTTATAGGTGTAAGCGCATTCCGATAACCACTCAGAACTAAGATAACCAAATTCAGCAACATTTGGACTTCACATGATCCTTCTCCCCCTAATCTTCAGTCTTTGTTCACGAATCATTGACTTGAAAGCTCTTAGACATGAGATATCTTTGACATGAAATTGAATTAAACATTTCTCCCCCTTTTTCGATGAAAGTGAGCATCATTATCATCGAAAACCTTCTTCAATTTCAGTCGCGTCACTGAGTATTACTAACAATCTCCTCCTTAGTGGATAACCTTGCTCCCCCTCAAAATAAGAATTCTGGAGCAATTTGTTTTCTCCCCCTGAAAGTATGCATATATTTCAATACCGTACAGTATTTGAAATTATAGCACAAATTTTAAAACAAATTTACACAAGGAAAATAAAATTCATTGAACTTCATTTTATAACTACTAACATTTGATCATTTGAAAGCTTTACAAAAGAAATTCAACTTAATGAAATTTAACAGATTTTTCAATCAAATGAAATCAAATGCATGTGTTTGGAATCAAATACAAGTCATCATTGCATATCAAGTTAAAAACGTTCAGTTTCAACCCCTTTATTAAATCTATTTGGTGTGCTAGCATGCGAAATATGATTAGCATCAAGCATATGCAATTCTTAAACATATAAGAATACTTTGCTCTACTCACACTATGTGTCCAAAATCAGAATTTCATAAATTTACGGGTTTATCGCGACTTTGTATTTTCCCAGGTTTCAAGAGATGTGTGCTCATTGGCATCTTTTGATTTTGTGCACATTGACATCTTTTGATTTTGTGCTCATTGGCATCTTTTGATTCTGTGCTCATTGGCATCCTTTGATTTTGTGCTCATTGGCATCTTTTGATCAAAAAGTTTAGTAAGAATAAGATACACCGTTAAACATGACTTTCTATCTGGTTCTATAGCAGGATTTGGGTTAGCAGATCCCAGACCAGTTGGCCTTAGGTGCTAGGTGACGAGCACCCCTTAGAACTTAATTTCCCAAACCAGAAAGGCCACATCGATATATCTTAAACCCATTTGTACCAGTAGAACATGGCTTTCTATCTGGTTCTATTGCAGGATTTGGGTCAGCCGATCCCAGACCAGTTGATCTTAGGGACTAGGTGTCGAGCACCCCTTAGGACTTACTCTCCCAAACCAGAAAGGCCACAGGCACAAACTTTCAAACTAAATGATAGTGCAACTATTTTATCTCAATCACTTGGTTCTAAAACATAGTGCTTTGTCCATATTTTCATTTCCATCCATCATTCTGACATATAGGCTTTTTGAGCATTATATTCTATATATATCCAGATTCACATAACTTTGAGCATTCAACATAATTTCATTCATGTTTTGCTGACCTTTCGATTTATTTTAGAGGTGAAAATTGAAGCAAATCTAACTCAGATAGTACAAAGTTTCTTGTAAAATCATCTTTTAGCACACATTTAATTCATTGAATGAAAATTGAAAATTTCATCTTATTGAATTAAATTTGTAAAGTTTCAAGTTTTCAAATCAGTAGAAACAAATATAATCCAATGTTACCTTTTGCCACTTGTTCCTTGAAACAAAAATATATAGCAGTTAAGGATATTACCTGAGAAGTGTGAGTTCTAAACTGATTTGTTTAGAGGTCTTAGTCTTTAAAGTACGGGTCCTGAACTGAGTTGTTCAGAAGCCATAGTCTTTGAAGAACGGGTTTTGAACTGATTTGTCCAAAAGCCAATTACATTTAAGCACGGGTCCTGAATTGATGTATTCAGAAACCATTCATGATTTGTCTCCCCCTTAATGGTACAAATATTCTTCATAGAAATACGCCGCTTCTCTTCTGTTTTCAGTCATGTGTGTGGTATGTATCTACAAATCAGTACAACACATGATGTACCTACAAAACAGTTTAAGCAGATTTTGGTACCCAATGGCACTTGGGTCCTAGTGGGTTAGGTGTAGATTTCTTACAAGGAATACTGTAAGAACCATACCAATAAGAAGTATAATCTTTATGCACAAAATCATTTGATCCACAGTAAGAACAACAGATTTTCTTATGTGCCAACCTAATCAGATGATTTACAGAATGAATAGGATTAAGTTTAGCAGAAGATTTACCTTTTGGCGCATTGTTCTTCTTGGCATTTGATGTGAATACAGATGATTTTGGCACATCTTTCTTTGGAATTGTTGTGCCTTTGATTCTCCATTCCATCTTCACCCTCTTGAAGACTGGAACTTCTTCAGATTTGGAAGTATTAATTTTAGGCACCTTAAGAATATCATCCGATTTATCAAACAGAGGATTATAGAAAAGATTAGAAGAACGAATCTGACCTTTTGAGAAATCTGTTGATCTTTTAAATTGTTTAGAAGGAATGTTTTTAAAACTTGAACTTGAAGCAGTTTTAAAAGAACATTCAGAATCATTTGAATCAACAAATGGAGTCTGAAAGATAGAATTATGACTAGCCTGCTTTGAGACATCAAATTTAAAAATGACGTCTTCAAGTTCTTTGACTTTGTTTATTAAAACATTTTTCTCTTTAGAAATTAGATCAAATTTCTTTTGGAGATCAGATTTGATCAACTGATCCTTCATAATATCAGCTGATAAACCAGATAATCTTTTGGTAAGATTAAGAATCACATCTTCAAAATATACACGTTCCGATTCAAAATCTTTTTCCAAAAACCTTCTTTTATCAGTAATCTCTTTGAAAATTTCCATATTTTTCTTTTTAAGGGTTTTACTTTCCTTTTCAAAGAGATTTTTCTTTTCCGTGAAATCTTTTCTTTCCTTTTCCAAAAGATTTTCTAATTCAGAGATTTTCATGGAAAGTTCAGAACTTTTAATCTCAAAAAAATTTTGTTCAGTTTCAAATTTAGCTCTTTCTTTTTCGAGCTTGTCTTTTTCTAAAAATAAAACTTTCTCAAAGTCAGAAACTTGTTTTGAAAGTTTTATACAATTAAGTTCAATTATTTCCTTTTCTTTAAGAATCTTCTCTCTCCTGTCTTCAATGCTCTTCAGATCAGCATTTTCCTTTTTAAGAGTTGTTACTTTCTCTTGAAGTTTCTCGATTTGATCGTGCAGACTTGAGTTGTCTTTGTCTTTCTTTGTTTCAAGACCTGCAATATAAACTTCAAGATCAGTTATTCTTTTAGTAAGTTTAGCATTTGAAGAAGAAATGTCTAAAATTTGTCTTTTCAGATTAACATTTTCTTCTTCCAATGCTTTATTTAAAATAGGAGTTGAAGAATTTGAAGCATTATCTTTAACAGGAGTTTCTGATATAGGAGATGTTTCTGATAAAATAACTTGTTGCAAAATTCCATTATTTGCCTTAGCTTTTTCAAGTGGCTTTGGAGGTGTTTTTGTTATTATGACTTGTTGCAACACTTCATTATTTGGTTTAACAGATACATGTGAATTAACAGATGTTTCTGTTATAATGACTTGTTGCAACTTTACATTTGGTTTAACAAAAACTTTTGCAATTGGAGGAATCTCCTTTTTCAGAGTTTGCTTCAAATCTTCACCACTGCTTTTAACAATAACTTGTTGTAAAACCATTTTGAATATTGCTAGAAATTGATCGTTCAGAAGATCAAGCAGACAGTGTATGAAAATACACAAAAAATATATAAAATTTTTTCTTGAAAAGCTCTTACAGTGTATGAAATACACTATAGAAAAAATTTCGGGATAAATTTTTTTTTTTTTAAATTCACAAGAATTCGGATGAGTAAGGGTTCGAATTCAACGAATTCGGATGAAGAAGGATTCGAATTCAATGAATTCGGATGAATAAGGGTTCGAATTCAATGAATTCGGATGAAGAAGGGTTCGAATTCAATGAATTCGGATGCTGAAGGGTTCGAATTCACTCAATTCGGACTTAACTTGGTTCGAATTCAATGAATTCGGATGCTTAAGGGTTCGAATTCAATGAATTCGGATGCTTAAGGGTTCGAATTCAATGAATTCGGATGCTTAAGGGTTCGAATTCTATGAATTCGGATGCTTAAGGGTTCGAATTCTATGAATTCGGATGCTTAAGGGTTCGAATTCAACACTTGGAAAATTTAATCAACTCAATTCGAATCTAACACAGTTCGAATTCTCCTCAATTCGAATCTAACACGGTTCGAATTCTCCTCAATTCGAATCTAGCTGGGTTCGAATTCAATCAATTCGAATCCTTCTTGAGTCGAATTCTACACTTGTATTTCCAAGAACACTCCGAATTCTTCTTTGAATGATCCGAATTCACCAAGAATGATCCGAATTCTGCACTTCGAACACGAAAATCACTAAATCAGCCATAACTTTTTCAATTCTTGATCAATTGTTATGAAATTTGCACAGATTTGTTCGAAATTTGATTCCACACACTTTCTTAGTTAATCACAAATCCTAATTCGATCAATTTAATCGAATTTTGATCCAAAAATAGTAGAAAAAGTTTTCGAACAAAAATGATATAAAATGATCAGATCTGCAAATTCTGTGCAGATTTTGGTGTTGATCCAAGAATTAAAGATATTCAGGAATCAAATCCGAGTGCAATGATGTCAAGAATCAATCCAAAAGATCAAAAATTAAAGAAAAGATGAAATCTGGATGAATAGTAAATGAAGAAGGGTCAGAATTCTTGATGAACAGTGATGAATAGTGATGAACACCCAATTCGAATTCTTCAGCTTTAGTGTAAAAAATCTTCAATTTGGTCTTCGATCTGCTTGAATCTTCTGTTTAGCTCTGATACCAATTGTGAAATCCCAAATCTCTAGCAATAAGATATGAATGTAGTGAGAGAGAATCTAGAGAGCAAATATGTCATCCATGTATTGAGCTCAAAGGATTACAAAAGGTTTCTAAAAGATTACTTAAGCTTTTTTAACAAATGAACTAGACAAGCCTATTTATACCCATGACATACAAGGTATAAAGGCATTCACAATACTGTATAGACTCATACAGTACATTGACTTTACAGTAAATCTTGAATACAACAATGCTCTAACAAAAACAGAAAAGTCAGTTGATTCAGAAGAAAAGGTTAAGAAAGAAGTTTCTAAACCAACAGATGAAAAGCCAAGATACAATGATACTAAATTCAAGTATGATTCCTTAAATGTCAGCTACAAAAATAAACAACCAAGTTTTTCATATCATGACATTGAGAGCATATTTGACACAAGTAAAAATTCTGAAACAGTAAATCAGAAGTCTGAAACTTCTAGTCAGGATTCTGAACTTTGTAGTCAGAACTCTGAGTCTAAAGATCAGACATATGAGTCTGTAAATCAGAACTCTGACTCAGGTAGTCAGAAGTCTGATTCAACTGGATTTTCTGAAACAAAATCAGATGAATTTTTGCAACTTGAAAAGAGATTTAATCTTGTGAGTCAAGAACTTGAGGACTTAAGGAAAGCTTATGATGAACTTGAAAATGATTTCTGTGAGGTGGATATTAAACTTGAAGAAGCTTTGAAAGAAAAGAATATTTTTATTCAGAAAATAACAGAGCTTGAAAAACTGAAGACTGAGTATGATCTTTTTAAAATTAATGCTTCAAGAGAAAATGATAAATTCTTTAATGAATCAAGTACATATGAAAAAGGTGAATCATCTAATTCTTCTAACAAAAAGAACTTGAATTTTTCAGAAAAAGAAGAAAGCAAAAGGAAAGATGATCTTGCAAAGTTGAATGATCTGAAAAGGGATCTTGAGAAGCTTAGAATGAAATCTACTTCTGAACTCAAAGCTAGAAATTCTTGTAATAAGGGCAATTGTACTCTGAACAGTATCAATAAAAATGAAATGACCTATGTTTCAGATTTATTGTCACTTGCAAAGAAAAATCTTGTTTGTGTTAGATGTAAAAATGATTCATTCCAATATTCTCATAAATGTCAAGTCAAAATAACTTCTGTTTCATACATAAGAAAAGATATTCAGAAAGTTTCTGTTTCTCAAAATACAGAAAAGAAGAAAATTTCTGTTCCTCATACTCAGAAGAAAGAAAAGATAAAAGAAAAGAAAGTTGAAAATATAGCAAAACCAAAAGTTACAACTCTCAAAAAGAATTTGAACAAGCTTGTAAGCAGAAAATGTTCTGACTTCATAAAAGTTCAAGGAAAGTGGTGTTTGAAGAAAGATTTTGAGTGGAGAGTAAAAGGTACTAATGTTAAATCCAATGACAAAGCTAACAAAGATGGACCCATTCCAAAATGGGTACCTAAACCTAACTGATCCTTTTGCAGGGCTGTCATGTGTGGTTTTTAGATTCAGGAGCTTCAAGACACATGACAGGTCAGAAGTCTTTTCTATCAAACTTCACAGAAAAGGCTGGAGGAGCAGTAAACTTTGGAAATAACAGCAAAGGACAAGTCAAAGGTTATGGGGATTTAACTAAAGGGGATCTGACTATCCAAAAGGTTTTCTATGTTGAAGGATTACAGCATAATCTTTTCAGCATAAGTCAGTTTTTAGACAGTCTTTGTCAAATTAAGTTTCAAATAACAGGTTGCATGATTTTAACTGAAAATGATGTTAAAGTCTTCTGGGCCAAAAGACATATGGACTTATTTGTAGTTAATTTTTCAAAATTGAAAACATTAAATACAGTTTGTCTTTTATCAAAATCAACTGCAAATGAATGCTGGCTTTGGCACAGAAGATGTTCTCATCTGAATTTCAAAGATCTTAATAATCTTGTTGCAAAACATTTGGTTAAAGGCTTACCAAAGCTTAAATTTGAAAAAGAATCATTATGCTCAGCTTGTGAAATGGGCAAGATGAAAAAGAGTTCTCACAAATTAAAAATGGACTCATCTTGCAAAGCACCATTAGAAATGATTCATACTGATCTTTGTGGTCCAATTTCAGTTTAATCTATGGGAGGAAAGAAATATATGCTTGTGATTGTTGATGAATTCTCCAGATACACATGGGTTGAGTTCCTAAGAGCTAAGTCAGAAGCTGCTACTACATTGATAAATTTTATCAAAAGGATTCAAGTTCTCTTACAACTTCCAGTTCAGAAAATCAGAAGTGATAATGGAACAGAGTTCAGAAATGAGACTCTTCAGAATTTTTTAGAAAGTTCTGGGATTTCTCACAATTTTTCTGCTGTCAGAACTCCTCAACAAAATGGTGTTGTTGAAAGGAAGAATAGAACTCTAGTTGAAGCTGCGAGAACAATGATGGCTTATACAAATCTTCCTACTTTCCTATGGGCTGAAGCAATTGCAACTGCTTGTTTTACACAAAATAGAACTTTAATCAATAAGAGATTAAATAAGACTGCTTATGAACTGATAAATAAAAGAAAACCATTAATCAAATTCTTTCATGTTTTTGGTTGCAGGTGCTATGTTCTCAGAGACAGAGAAAATCTTGCCAAATTCGATAAAAAGGCAGATGAAGGATACTTTGTGGGTTATTCTTTAACTTCCAAAGCATTCAGAATCTACAATAGAAGAACCAAGAGGATGATGGAGAGCATAAATGTAACTTTTGATGAAGCCAGAATGCGGACTTCTGAACAAGACAGTTCAGAACTCATGCTGAACAAGACAAAAATGACTTCTGATACAGATTCTAATCCTATTTGTTCAGAACTCAATTTACTATTTAAGGATGCTTTTAGTGAACTAATTTCTGATTCTTATGCAGAATATGAAAACCCAAAGATGGTCAAAGAGATGAAAAATAAGACTCCAGAAATAGTTCAATCAACTGTAATTTCAGACAAAGGTCCATCAGAGGAATGTCCAAATCTAATACATACAAGTGGTGAAAATTCTGAACCTTGTAATCAGAATTCTGATTCTTGTACTCAGAACTCTGAACAAGTCACTCAGAATTCTGACTTCATTAATCAGAACCCAAACTTGGATATGACTTCTATTCATACATCAGAAAAAGGGGACAGTTCAGAATTACAAGCAATCATTGATGAGAATGATGCAAACAACAATTATTCAGAGATTGATGTACTTCCTAGTGCAAATAAATGGACTAAAAATCATCCTATTCATCAAGTAATAGGTGATCCTTCAGAAGGAGTAAAAACCAGATCAGCTACAGCAAATGAAGCAATGTTTGCTGGTTTCTTGAGTGTAATTGAACCAAAGAAAGCTAATGAAGCCTTAGAGGATCCAGACTGGATTTCAGCAATGCAAGAGGAATTGCTTCAATTTGAAAGAAATAAAGTCTGGAGACTCATCCCAAAGCCTGAAGGTAAATCTATTATTGGAACTAAATGGGTGTTCAGAAACAAAAAGGATGAATCAGGTGTTGTCATCAGAAACAAGGCAAGATTGGTTGCTAAGGGATACTGTCAACAAGAGGGAATTGATTATGATGAGACATTTGCACCAGTGGCACGAATAGAGGCAATCCGAATATTTTTAGCCTATGTTGCACATAAAAACTTCAAGGTGTATCAAATGGATGTCAAATCAGCCTTTCTAAATGGCAAACTTAATGAAGAGGTGTATGTCCATCAACCTGAAGGTTTTGTTGATCCAGAATTCCCTGATCATGTTTATATTTTAGACAAAGCTTTATATGGTCTAAAACAAGCACCACGAGCCTGGTATGACACTCTTACTAAACACCTGTCAGGTTCAGGATTCAAGAAAGGTAAGATTGACACAACTTTGTTTTTAAAGAAACAGGGTGATGATTTGATTCTGATTCAGATTTATGTTGATGACATAATATTTAGTTCTACCAGTCCAGAATTATGTGATAATTTTTCAAAAATCATGTCATCTGAATTTGAAATGAGCATGATGGGTGAACTGAATTTTTTCCTTGGTCTTCAAGTCAAACAATTACCAAAAGGTATTTTTATAAATCAAGGAAAATATGTCAGAGATATTCTGAAAAGGTTCAAAATGTCTGATTGTGCTTCTATGAGAACACCCATGGCAACTAACATAAAGTTAGATGCTGATCTCAAAGGTGTTTCAGCAGATATCAAACTTTATAGAGGCATGATTGGATCATTACTTTATTTGACTGCAAGTAGACCAGATATCATGTTTTCTACCTGTTTCTGTGCTAGATTTAAATCTAACCCGAAAGAATCACATATGTTGGCTGTCAAAAGGATTTTAAGATATCTCAAAGGAACACCTGATCTAGGTTTATGGTATCCAAAAGAAACTGACTTCAAATTGACTGCTTTCACTGATGCTGATCATGCAGGAAGTAGGTTGGACAGAAAGAGTACATCTGGTGCTTGTCACTTTTTGGGAGATAAAATAGTGAGTTGGGCATCAAAGAAGCAGAACTGTGTATCCACTTCAACTGCTGAAGCAGAGTATGTTGCTGCTGCTGCTTCATGCTCTCAAACATTGTGGATGAGAAAACAACTCATGGATTATGGATATCAGCTTAACAAGATTCCTATCTATTGTGACTCAGAAAGTGCAATTGCTATTACTCAGAACCCTGTTCAACATTCGAAGACTAAGCATATAGATGTGAGATATCATTTTATAAAGGACTATGTGGAAAAAGGAACTATATAGATGCACTTTGTGCATACAAAGTATCAATTGGCTGACTTGTTCACAAAGCCTCTTGATCACAAAAGGTTTTCTTTTCTCATATGTAAAATAGGAATGCTTAATCTGCCTAATTGAAAATATTTTTTTTTCTTAAAAATGCTAAATTTTTCTAAGTAAACTTGTCTGAGTAGTGTATTCAGAACTTCTGAGTCTTGAGTTCAGAACTTCTGAGTCTTGAGTTCAGAACTTCTGAGTCTTGAGTTCAGAACTTCTGAGTCTTGAGATCAGAACCTCTGAATCTTAAGGTCAGAGATTCTCAGGCAATACTTCAGCAATCTAACTTTCAAAAATTTATTTTTGAGAAATACAAATAACTTCAACTGTATGGATTATGCTTCTTCTATTATCTTTTTATCTCATCTTTATGTATCATTAATAGTCAAATGCATGCTCAAGTCAAGGGGGAGCATCAAAATTCTTTTGGAAATCATTTTGTGATGCTTAAAAGATTTGTTTTCATTTCTTATCGCTAATCATTCTAAGAACAAGCTTTTAATGAAAATTTTTTTGTTATTCAAACTATATCTGAATTAAAAACTTTTCATAATCAGATATAAGCTTTTAAATGATCCTTTTTTTACATCATCATAATATGAACAGAGTTTTGATGATAAAAAGTGCTTCTATCTGTTCAAACCTCTTCTGAATAATCAAAATGTTTTATATTGGTCAGAAGTTGATTTTAAATGACATTTTGGTTACAAGGCAAAATTCTTCTGAGTCATGGAATCAGAACATCTGTGCGTGTTATTCAGATCTTTGACTTGAGTCAAAATTCTATCCACTAACACGTGTCAGCTTCATATTTGTTTGACAATGCCACGTATTTCATTTAAATCCTTTGTGGTATTTCACATGTGTTGACTCCGTTATAACATTGATTTCGCTTTTCCGTTAAACCTTTCAACTTCGCGGATTTTAAATAGGTCTTAAAATCCCTATTTCAAATTTCTTTCAAATTCCAGAGCGAAACGTGAGATACGAATCAAATCCAGAGTTCTTTGAATCTGTTTTTCTTCTTAAATCATGTCTGAAATACGAAGAAGTGGTCCAATTTCTCTACGTTCTACAAAATCGATAATGGATTCATCCGATTCGGAAAATGATGAAGTACAAAATAGAGTTAAAGAGGAAGGGGCAATAAGAAATGATGAAGAAGATGAACAAATGGATGAATCTGAAGGAAATGCGGATGAGGTAAACGTTAATATTGAACATGAACAGAGTGCTGCAGGTTCTATTATGTCAGATAGATCTATTCTAGTGGAAAGAGTTGTTCCTGAGAGTGAGTGGTTGAAATTATCTGAAAATAACTGTGTTATATTGTTTGAGGAAAGTCGTTTTAAGCCTGAACACAGAATTATCATGGAGTTATTCAAACATCATCCGTACAGAAAATGGTTTACAAGAAGTAAAAATGTGCCTGTTCAGTACATACAACAATGGTGGAAACATCTTAGGTTAGAAGATAATAAGTTTGTGTCTGAAATTGGAGGAGTGACATTTGTCTTATCTATCTCTGCACTAAGAGAAATGCTGAATCTACCAGAGAAAGATGATGTACAAAGAAGAACAGATTTTGAGGATTTACCCTTAACAGAGGAATTAATAGCAGAGTTTATGAAGTTGGGATACAATGAAGGATTGAGGACTCTCAGTTTGTTCAGAAGAAACAAATTACCACCTATTTGGGCTTGCTTCTTTCATGTGGTAAATAAATGTTTGTCAGGGAAGAATAGTTCTGCTGATCAAGGTTCTAAACAAATTCTTCAGATATTTCAGGGTTTAGTGAAGAATAGGCATTATGACTATACTTTAATACTTTGGGAAGATATGAAGAATACATTTGAGAAGAATCAGAAAGCAATTCAGAAGAAAACAAAGGATGCTCCACTGACATACATTCCCTACATAAGGTACTGGCAAATTGTTATTTGGTATGCCATGCAGGAAAACAGAACAATCTCAAGAAGAACAAATGAAGAGCATGGTCCTACATTTTATTTGGGTAAGATGACCTCAGTAACAAGACTTGAAAACTATCCTAATCATAAACTATTGCCTAAATCACTTAGGAGCTATATTCCAAGGGAGAGTGAGATTTTAAAAGCTTATTGCACCTCTATGGGAATTGAATTACCTCAAATCCCTACCCAAGAGGACCAACCTGAGAAGAGAGGTGAGGGGTCTAGTCGAATTAGAGAGGGGGAGGATGTTCAGATGGGTGAACATTCTGAGAGACTTGAGGGGGAAAATTCTGAGAGCTTGGTTAGATTTGGTGAGGAAAAACAGAATGAGAGTGATGAGGATGAGAGATTGTCAACAGAGGTTCAAACAGAAAGAGATGCCTCTGAACCAGCTAATCTTGACCAGGTAACCACAAATGCTATTGGTTCACATCTCTTGGTGTCCAATATTGAAACAAACACCATGGACCTAGTGGTGGATCTTGAACAACCCATCCATACCCACTCAGAAGCATTTCAACATGCTACTGTTTCACACAAATCCGGGGAACCATCCCAAACTCATTTGGAGGGAGGTGATAAATCCCAATTTATTTTTCAACACATTGAGTCTGAATACCACAGTCCTATTCATATTGAGCCTGAAATTCTTTTCGACACTTGCACAAATCAGGAATTTCGTATTCCTGAAACAACATTCATAGACATACCTAATGTTGGGTGTCGAGGATTGGATGGAAGTCCTGGTGAGGTGAACATTACAAAAGCCTCATTCAAACGTGCATCTGTTGTACAAGATGACTGTGTGTTATCTACAGGCCATGAGCCCTCTGGGCACATGAAAACTGGACCATCTGTTGGTTCAGGTTCACTGTTAGAAACTTCTGAATTTGAAAAGATTCAGAAACAAAACAAGGAGATGGGGGAAAAAGTAGAAAATTTGGAGAAGAGGGTGGAGGATTTGAATGATGAAGTATCAGATTTGAAAGTTGTGTTGGAGAAAAAGTTGATTTCTGTTGAAACCAAGGTAGATGATGTAAAGAAATCCTTGGATTCTCACAAAAAGGAGATCGTGGATATAATGTCTGGTTTTCAAAAAGATATGTTAAAACAGATGCAAGGTATGCAGGAATCTATACTGAAAGCACTGAGTGTATCTTTGGCTTCTACCTCAAAGCCTCTTGATCTTGTTCCTATTGAAGAAGCTGAACCTGAAGTTGCTTTTAATCAGAACTTGAAAAGGAAGTTTGATGATAATGATCCTCATGATCATCAAAAGGGGGAGAAAAGACAAAGGTTAAGTTCTGATGATGATATTGGCATAGAAGATTTTGAGATAGCAGACATGCACTTAGCCAATACAAAAAGTTCAGAAGATCAGACACAGGAAAATTTAAAGGAGATGGTTCAGATAGTACAGCTTGATAGTTCAGATACAGAAGAAATGGAGTTGGGAAGTATTGATAGTAATGAATCAGATAAAACAGAGGAATTGAACTTGGATACTGAGATGGAAGGAAACTCAGATGAAACTGTAGCTATTGAGGAATCTGATTTGAGAATAGAAGAAATAGTGGAAAGTACAGTGGTAAACAGGTGTACAGATATTGTGGTTTATAACAGAGAAAGGGCAATGGAGTCTGAATCAGAAGAAAGGAGGTTGAATGAAGAATTGATCAGAAGAATGCATAATGAAGTAGTCAGAGCTTTGAGTGTTCAGAAAATTCATAAAGGGATAAAAGTAATAAGACCCATTGATCTAATGGGAGAAGAAGACAGAACTGTGAATTATACTCAGGATTTTGAAGATGATTTTAGGTTTAACTTTTGTGATGAGTTAAATACAGAAGAAGAGTATGTGAAAGTGAAAGACTTCTTTATGCCTTCTGAATATGTATTCAGAAAACCAATTGAGATTCCAAAGATTAAATTGCAAAGACTAGAAGAACCTGTGTGTGACTTCATTCTAGAGTTAAGTGATGTGCCATTAGCCAGACAATTTCATGATGATATTTTTTCCTGAGGAAATATATGATAATCTCTACTACACAGAAGGAGAGTATGAGCTTTTGGAAAGTAACATTGATGGTTTTATGGATGACAAAGCTCAGATGGTCTACTCAGAAGCTTCTAACAGGTTCAGAGTTCCTGATTTAAAACTGCATATTCAGAAAAGAATTGAGAAAGTTCTGATGTTTCAACAAGATGAATTCAATGGTTTAATGTTTGTTAGAATGGAAGTACTGAAAGAAAGAAATACAAAGGTTTCCATGTCTACATTTGATTTTCACAGATTGACTCTTGATGATCAGATCTTTCTAGTCAAATTCTTTGCTAGCACTGAAGAAGCCTTGATAGAAATTGAATGCAGAAGACTTCTGGGTATTTATGTCAGAAATATATACTTGTATGACTTCCAGTTGGCTATTGAAGAAAGAAAAGAAAAGTGTAATCTGAGTTCTCCCACAAAGAAAACAGAAGTTGATTTGCATGTGAAGGGATTTGTGAATGAAGGAATGGAGACAGAAGGGTTCACATATATAGTTCATGAAAGGCTTGAATTATTCAGATTAAAAGAGTTGGTGAAGTACAGTGATGCAACTCTGAATTGGTTGTTGATTAGAATGGAAGTAAGTATGGATGCTGAAAAAGAGAGTTTAAAGAAGAGATGCATAAACTGTGTGAAGAGGAGGTTGGATCTTAGAAGAAAAATCAGAAACAGCAGTGAATGGTTGCTATCTGAGGTGAATCCCAAAAAGATTCTACATAATGATTTTGTGTTTCCTGCTGAGTATGAAGTGAATGGAATTTTGTCAGATGAAGTTGAAGAAATGCAGAACACAATATCTCAGAATGTGCAGATAACTAGTTTTGATCAAGCTGAACAGTCTGAACCAAAAGAAGATGAAATATCCATTGATCTAAATGGATACTTTCTTGAATTTGATTTACCTAAGTTCTTCAAACCAAAAGAGGTACAATTCTTGGATGTGTATTATGATAGACCTAAGGAGACTCAGATCTGGTTGGCTGAAAAATTAAGATGTCTTGGCAAAACAAAGCAAGCTGTTTACTCAGATTTTTTAATCACTGGAATCAGAGAGTTGAGGGTTAAGAAATTCAGAAAGATGGAGTACTTATCTTTTGAAGTTCTGAGAGAAGATGGCAAGGTTTATTACTTTACTGATGCAGATTTTGAGAAACTATCAGTAGTTGACTTCTACAGATTACACAGCTTTCTATGCTTCAAAGAGTCGAGCAAAGACAGAAATGAAAGGAAGGCCAGAAGTGTGGTAATTGAGGCCATGTTCTACATCTTAAGGTGGCACTGTTACACAGATTTTCAAATAGCTTTATACCTACAAAAGTCATGTGTTTATCTGGCAAATCCCAACACAAATCATGAACAGAAAAAGAAGTTAAAGACTGGAAGTGTTCACAAATATCCAGAGTTGGGAGTATTTTTGAAAAACAAAAGTGGAAAGATTTTCTTCAGAGCAAAGGAAACCGCAAAATACTGTTCTGGAACTTTAAGAATCATAAAGCACAATTTGGAGAAAAAGATGCTGAAAGTGAAGGAAGCAAACATGATTCAAGAAGCAATTAATCAGCAAGTTGAGATTATTCAAGAAATCATTGACAAAATTGATAAAAGGCTTAATCTGAGAAATGTGCTACTTCAGAAGTTTGTTCCTGCTCTGAAAGAACTGGATGATGCAAAGTTTAAGTTTATTTGACAAAAAGGGGGAGATTGTTAGATCTGAAGTTTTGTCAATAAACCAAGTGTTGAAGATCTGATAAGAGGACTCAGATGTTCTGAGTAGAGAAGTCAGAGGTCTGACTGTGAAGTCAAAAGTATTGATCAGTGGAAAGAGAAGTCAGATGTCTGATAAGAAGAGTCAGATGGTCTGAGTAGAAGACTCAGATGATCTGAGTAGAGGAGTCGGAGATATGAGAGAGTCAGAAGATCTGAGAAGCTTTATCAGAAGAATGTTCAGAAGTTCTGAACTACCTGTTCAGAACTTATGACGAGATACTTTACTTAGTATTTTATAAACTAATTAGGACACGTGTTATGTTCTTATTAGTCTTTCTTCTTTGTACTGTAGCTTTAAGATGTCCGTTGCAGTATAAATAGTAGTTAGCTCTATGTTGCAAACTGATTGATTTTTCCCGTATAACTGTGTATTCATTCTCTGTAATCTTTGAGATTCTCTCTCTCATAGATCTGTAATTCTGTTCATCATTGAATACAATTGGGCTTGATCATACAACTTCTCAATTACTGCTTTCTATATTGATTGTGAGATTAGATCCTATTCTTTCAACATCTGTCTTTACAGCACACATATCTCCCTCTAGTGTTCTAACCGGTGTCTTCAGCGTTGTAAATTCGCTGGACATGGACGAAACTGAGCTTTTGAGAGAGGTGTAGTCTGTGTAGATATCAGCGAGCACCTTGGCGAAGTCGCTGAGAGTCTTATCAACTTGCTTTAAGTCATATGTGGAAGCTTTCTTCTCTACCACCGTTGTCAGCTTTTGAAGATTCTCTCCAGCGTTTGTTACAACTGAAGAGTTGTTGGAGAGAGTGGTGGTGAGACTTGTCAGCTTTGTTTCCACGGACTTCAGAGAGGCGTTGATGTCTCCCAAGTTAGGACCTGTAACAGATAAGAACTTGTGAACAAAGGAAAGCTCAGAAGTTTGGGGTTTAGTCACAGTGTTTATGGGTTGTTGATTACCTGCAGGAGGATTGGTGAACTCATCAAAGTAACGGGTGCCTGAGTAAAGTTCCATGTCGTCTTCGAACGTGCCCATGGATTGTCCTGCAGGTCCTGTCTTCATCATTTCTGGATTATCAGCTTTAGCTTCCGTAGAAATGATGGCATCTCCAGTGATAACTGTAGGAGAGACCAAATGAGTGGAGGGAGAAGCGAAGGATAAGATTGGAGGTTGGGTTCTGAGTTCAGCGTTGGAATTGCTGAGAATCACTTCATCAGTCTTTTGAGAGACTGAGGGAGGTTGGGAAGTTTCCAAGTCTGTAATCTTAACGTTTGGAGACGCTGAGATTGGGATTGAAGGGATGGCTTGTTCAGGTGTCGCAGAGCGTACCACTGAACGTTCCTTCAGCTCTACAGAAAGAGCTGAGGAGTCTTCAGCATGAGATTGCTGGGGTTGCTCCTTTGTTTTCTTGATCCTTTTAGAATCAAGTGGGGTGTGAGAGTGTTTCCTTTTAAGAGGAATAGAAGTAGCAGCTGGGGTATCAGCGGTGGGTTTGTTCGCTGAAGGAGCTGCAGAAGTAGAAGAAGTATGAGGGTTAAGAAGAGTTAAGAGTGTAGAAAGACGTACCTCATTTCGGGAGTATCAGCCAAGAGAGTAATTGATGCAGTTGTCATTATATTCACTGATTGCTGAGAAGTAGATGGAATGTCTGAGACATTTGGATCAACTGCAGGTATAGTGTTTATAGGAACAGCTGAGACCCATGATGTTTCAGCTTCACTATTCTGCATGTTTGGAATGATAGTGGGACTATCATCTTCTACTGGATGAGCATAAGGAGTGGGAAAATCTTCTGAATCACAAAGATGAGAAAACATCCATTGATTCGGTTCTTCTGTATCAGCGTTCGGTTTAGAGTTCGCTGAACGGGATTCGTCAAACGTGACGTGAATAGTTTCTTCTACAGTTTGTCTTCTTCGATTGAAGTCTGAAGGCTTTGGAAACTGAGGAGTATCCAAGAAAGATTCCATCATCAGCCTTAGGATCGAACTTTCCAAGAGCATCTCTATTGTTCAGTATGAAACATTGACATCCAAATATGTGAAGAAAGATGATTGAGGGCTTTCTCCCATGAAAAAGTTCATAGGCTGTTTTATTGAATCTTTTGACTATCAGCGACCTGTTTTGCGTAAAACAAGCAGTGTTGACAGCTTCTGCCCAAAACTGAGTAGGCAGGTGAGAATCGCTGAGCATTGCACGTGCAGCTTCAATAATTGTTCTATTTCTTCTTTCAGCGACTCCATTTTGTTGCGGTGTTCTCACTGAAGAAAAGTTGTGAGAAATACCCTTACTCTCAAAGAAGGAATCAAGAGAACTATTTTTGAATTCAGTTCCATGATCACTCCTTATTGAGCGAACGGTCAGATTGTTCAGGGTTTCCATCTTCCGAACAAAGGTGATGAGTTCTTCAGGGGTGTCACTCTTAGAACGGATAAACATTACCCAAGTGAAGCGAGAGAATTGATCAACTATGACCAGCGTATATTTCTTTCCAGCGATGGATTGTTTGTTAACAGGGCCAAACAAATCCATATGGAGTAGTTGTAGAGGAGATGACACTGAAGAAACTTGCTTTGATTTAAAGCTTGCTTTGGTCTGCTTCCCTTTTTCACACGCTGAACATAACGACTCTTTGGCGTATGAATGCTGAGGTAGACCAGTGACTAACTCTTTTGAAGAAAGAGTGTTCAGTGTCTTGAAATTTAGATGAGATAGCCTCTTATGCCATAGCCAGTTGACATCAGATGAGGCCTTTGAGAAGAAACAGGAGTTCTCAGTGGTTGTTGAGTCCATGTTTATTACATAAACATTTTCCAAATGATAACCGCGGAGAGCTATCTTCTCCTTTTTGTCAGAGACAAAGCAGGATTCCTTAGTAAAGATTACTTTGTTATCCATGTCGCAAAGCTGACTGGTGCTTAGAAGATTATGCTTCAGCCCTTCAACATATGCGACTCTTCTGAAGGAGGTTGTACCATTTGAAAGTACACCATACCCTCGGGTATGTCCTTTTCCATTTCCACCGAAAGTCACAGAGGGACCCTTCTCTTCCTTGTATTCAGCGAGCAGGCTTTTCTTACCAGTCATGTGTCTAGAGCATCCGCTATCGAGATACCAGATACCCTTCTTAACCTGCAATACAAAGGAAGATTAGTTTTTCTTGGGTACCCACTTAACCATGTATACACGTTTGTCAGTGGAAGTAGTTGGAATGGAAGGTTCAGCAGTCTTCGCAGCATTTGAAGATTCAGCTTTGTCTTTCTTCACTTTGGTTAATTTCTTAACCTCAGTGGTAGAATTCACCTTGACCTGATTTGCACCAGGGTTGGTCTTCTTTGCCTTGGGGGCAATCTTCACCTTAGCTATCTTTTCAGCTTTGGTGGCTGTGGGGCACTTACTAGCAATATGATCAGTGAGTCCACAGTGATAACATTTCCTATAGCTAAAAGTAGTTCTAGGACCATTTGTATGCTGAGCTTTTAATTTAGAATTAGAAGTACCAGCACCAAGTAAGCTATTTGCTTTAGAAATGGGACAAACATTTAGTTCTTCAGATATCTTAACAAGGACATCCACTCTGAGTCTAGGAGTAGATCGCTGAATAGATTCAGAGATCAGCTTCCTTGATCCAGAGGGATGGGTCACTGAAACTTTAGAAGCATTCAGCTTTGGTACTAAAGTACCCTTCTGAGGATTTTGATAAATAACAATTCCTTTACCTTTGTCTTTAAAGACAGAGGTAGGTTTTGAATAAACCTTTTTCTCCTTGCCTTTTGAGGAGGTAGGAGTTTCCTCAGGGATTGGTGTAATGGACGAGGAGCACTGAGAAGATGAAGTATCAGCGACTGAGGATACGAACGTTCCAAATTTAAGCATTGAACGCTCAGTGGTTGGTTTTGAAGTTTCATATTTGTAACCCAAACCAGGTTTATCACTCAGTGGAATTTAAGACTTTATTATCTCAGTGATCTTTGTTGAAGAATTACACCATCCTTCAACAGTAGCTTTTTCAACTTTTAATGCAGCGATAGCTTCTGCTCGTTCGATTTTGACTAGCTGATTTAAATATACTTGATCTTTAAAATCTTCTTCAATTTTAGAAAGCTTTTCTATTTGAAGGTGGCAGTTTTTAAGCTTTTCAGCGAGATCAAGGTTTTGGTTTTCAACCACAGTTTTGCCGTTCATGGCTTCGTATAAACTTCTAGTCAAGAGATCGATCTTACGGAGACTATCAGCTTCATCAATATTTGCAATATTGGTAAAGAAAGAAGGTGATACCCGAATAACATATGTTGAAGTGGAGGGAATGTCTGAACTTTCTTCCTCTTCTTCAATCTTGGCCATGAGACATAGATTTGCTTCATCATCTTCAGAGTCAGATGATGATGCTTCTTCATCAGAAGCAGCCCAATCATAGTCAGCCATCAGGCCTTTGCCTTTCTTCTTAAAGCTTTTTAGCTTCGCATATTTTTCTTTCAGCTTTGAGTATTTGTCATCTTTATTCCTTGGAACAAAGGATTTCTTTGTAAAAGATAAGGGTCTAGAAACTTTCTTAGACCTGCACTCGTTAGCAAAATGTCCTATTTTTTCGCAGTTAAAACAAGTAGCAGTAGCCTTATCAACAAAAACTGATGATTTAGGCTTGTCAGTTATGGAAAGAGGTTTGTTCTTTCTAAACATTTTCTTCTTGGCAAATCTCCTGAACTTTTTAGTTAGGAGAGCCAAAGATTCATTATCATCTGAATAATCAGAATCTGATGACCTTTCAGAGTTACTTTATAACTCAGTGATAGTGACCGAGGGTCGCTGAGTAGAAGGTTCCTCTGAGATTAAAGCAACAGGGGTGCTTTTGGAATCTTTTACAAGATTCTTCTTAAGATGTCTTGATTGCTCATGATTCAGCAACGTGCCATATAAGGTAGCAAGGGTCATTGATTTTAGATCCTTTGACAGCTTGAGACACATAGAATAATTGTCCCAGCTTTCAGGTAAACATTTTAGAAACTTTGTCAGCACCTCAAAGTTAGAATATTCCTTACCAACAGTTTTCAGATCTATAATTAAACAATTAAAACGTTGGTGAACTTCAGAGAGAGTTTCATTCTTACCAGAAATGAAGCTTTCGTATTGTCTTACCAGGTTGATCTTTCTTGAGTCCTGGACTTCAGACGTTCCTTCATACTGAACACATATTGTGTCCCACATGGCTTTTGATGTTTTCAGATTCATGACGGAATGGTAGACTTCATCCGGAAGGGCCATGGATAGTATGGATCTGGCTTTTGTATCTATAGCCACTTTCTTCTTATCTTCGTCGGTCCACATGTGTATTTCCTTAGGAATCAGCCTTTCTGGAATAGCAGGTCTATTTGTAGTGGCTGGAACTGAAGGATCAATTGTTACAGGGATGTATGGACCGTTTTCAAGATAGTAAGGCATAGTAGGGTCTACACCTTCTAAGAAGAGTGTCATCCTATTTTTCCATAAGTTGAAGTTGTCTCTGGAAAATCTAGGGGGTTTTGCAAAAGAACCATTGTCTATATAATTTGTGTTTGTGTTGGTGGCCATTTTCAGATAATAGCAAGGAAGAGAAATATCTTAGATTAGATCTTGTTTATGAGATTAAACAAATCCGCTCTGATACCACTTGTTGGTCCCGAAGGCCTATACAAGTTTGTAGAAGGGGGGGGGGGGGGGGTTGAATACAAACACACATATTTTACTTTTCTAAATTGTTTATTGATAAATCATTAACAATTTACAGCTTGTTGCAGAAACAAGATTAAGGATAAACCTAAATCTAAACAAGTTGGAACACTAAGGTTTCTTGCACTAAGAGAGATAAGGAAATTACTAATAATAAACTATCTTGAGATAAGAGATTTGAACTTGTCCAGAGTTAGCAAGTTACTTCAAATTAAGTGAGTTCATCTCTTTATATACTGCATGCATTTAATGCAAGTCAGTATATACTTTACATGTGTCATTAGCTGGTTGGTTGCATGTCATTGACCTTGGTTGACAACCTTAGTAGCCGCATGGATGAACAGTGTAGTATCAAAGTGGTTGTACAATTTCAGATATTCGGAGGTTCTTTTCTGACATTTCGTACGGAGTCGTGCAAGGGTGGATAAGACAAAATACTTTGTACGGAGGACTTCATGATCAGCTTTCGTTGATTCAGCGATCTATCATTTCATATCAGCGAATGATAGAGTTCAGCGATAGCTGAAGTCTTGTACTTGATACTTCACGTTGAGTGGACAAATCTGAGTCTTCACTGATCCGCATCAGTTCATTAGGAGACTTGTCGCTGGTTCTTGAGCTTGATCTTTGACTTCAGCGTAGAACCTTTGTTGACGTGAAACTTGTCTTCAGGAATCATAAGTAAACAACTAACTTATCAGCGATCATCATAATGACTGAACAGACTCAGAGCATTTGTGGTGAACAGTTTCGCTGAATGTTTAACTTAAAGAGAGAGAGTTCCTATCAGCGGTACTGGAAGATCTTAGTACTTATCAGCGATAGTGAAACTCTGATACATATTGTTTACTTACAATTTTCACTAAGTATAAGAGAGGGTCATTATCAAATCACTGAGGGTTTGGATCAACATGTTTCTATGACAAACTTTGTTGTACTCATAAAACCTGTGATCTCACCACCTATTCAATAGTTGACCCTCTCATTTACATGCTTTTCAGGAAATATCAAGTAAGGTTGAACTTTAGAAGGCACCTCAAGTAGCTGTATTCAACACGTTTTTCCTTATCATGTCGATTTGTGTTTTGGACAAATTATATATTTTTGGAACAAGATGTATCTTTTGTAAATTTTTTATGCTATGACGATTGTGTGTTGTCTTCTACCTTACGCAATGAAATCTTTAGCTGTGACATCCCGTATTTCCGCTTTAGCGGGGTGTGACAGGCTAAGCGTTCCATCGAATCAGTTTCCTTTATCGGTAAGAAGTGAGCAGACTTCGTTAATCTATCTACAATCACCCAAATAGAATCAAATCCCTTCGAAGTCCTTGGTAGCTTTGTAATGAAATTTGTAGTAATCTGATCCCATTTCCACATCGGTATTTCCAATCGTTGTAACTGACCAAACGGCTTTTGATGTTCAATCTTTACCTTCTTGCAAGTAGTACAATCTTCCACATGCTTAGCAATACTCCTTTTTATTCCCGACCACCAATAAAATTGTTTCAGATCTTTATACATCTTATTCGTACCTGGATGTATAGAGAATCGAGACTGATGAGCTTCTTGAAGTACTTGGTCACGTAAACCACCCAAATGAGGCACCCAAATTCTGTTTCCCAACCACAACAACCCACGATCATCCTTTACTAGCAATGCTGATAACCCCACTAACCGTTCTGATTTCAACTGTTCTTCCTGATAGGCTTCTATTTGACACTTCAGCAAATCGTCAAAAATGTTAGGTAAAAGCTCCGCTCGAAGTGCAATGGCTTTTATCATTCCACTCCTTTCTTGACGACTCAGTGCATCAGCTACCACGTTCGCCTTTCCTGGATGATAAAGAATTTCACAGTCATAATCATTCACCAGTTCTAGCCATCTTCTTTGCCTCATATTTAGTTCCTTCTGATCGAAAAGATGTTGGAGACTCTTATGATCAGTATAAATTTGACATTTGGAACCATAAAGATAATCTCTCCAAATCTTCAACGCGAATACAACTGCTGCAAGCTCCATATCATGCGTAGGATACTGTCTTTAATGATCTTTCAACCGACGAGAAGCATAAGCTATAACTTTTCCACGCTGCATTAGTACACACCCCAATCCCATTTTGGAAGCATCACTGTAAACAACAAAGTCTTCGGAACCTTCAGGTAATGACAAAATCGGCGCACTGCAAAGTTTCCCTTTCAATATTTGGAATGCTTCATCCTGTTCTGCTTTCCATTCAAACTTTAGATTCTTCCGACTCAGCTTAGTCAAAGGCATCATGATACGAGAGAAGTCTTTTATAAACTTCCGATAGTAGCCGGCTAAACCCAGAAAACTACGTACTTCGGTTGGCGTTCTCAGCGGTTCCCACTTTTCAATCGCTTCTACTTTCATTGGATCAACTTGAATACCTTTCACGGAAACTACATGCCCCAGAAACTGAACTTCCCGTAGCCAGAATTCACATTTTGAAAATTTGGCATACAACTTTTCTTGCTTCAATAGTTCTAGAACCAAACGAAGGTGTTGAGCGTGTTCTTCCTTGGATCGGGAATAGATAAGTATATCATCGATAAATACAATTACGAATTTATCAAGATACGGCTTACATACCCGATTCATTAAATCCATAAAGGCAGCTGGAGCATTCGTCAAACCAAACGGCATTACTAAGAATTCATTATGACCATACCTTGTGCGAAAAACAGTTTTCAGAATGTCTTCTTCTTTAACCTTCAACTGATGATAACCGGATCTTAGATCAATCTTGGAGAAATAACAAGCTCCAACTAACTGATCGAAGAGATCATCAATTCTGGGTAACGGATACTTGTTCTTGATCGTACGCTTATTCAATTCCCGGTAGTCGATACACATTCTCATCGAACCATCCTTCTTTTTCACAAATAAAACTGGTGCTCCCCACGGCAAAGAACTCGGTCTAATGAAGCCTTTATCTGAAAGATCTTGTAGTTGAGTCATCATCTCTTTCATCTCTGGAGGTGCCAAACGATACGGTGTACGGGCAACAGGAGCAGCTCCAGGAATCAGATCTATACCAAACTCTACCTGTCTAACGGGTGGAAGGCTATTCAAGTCTTCGGGGAAAACTTTTGGAAATTCACTAACAATTGGAATATCTTCCAACTTACTCTTCTCTAGCTTAGTATCTATCACATAAGCTAAGTAACTCGGGAAACCTTTATTAACACACTTACGGGCTTTTATCATAGATATAAGACTAGACTGATAATTTCTACGATCACCATAAATCACTACTGGCCCCTTCTCAGGTAACACAACATTTATTAACTTCTTATCACAAATTATGTTAGCTTGATTCTCGGCTAACCAATCCATTCCCACTACCACATCAAACTCGACCAGGGCTATTGGAAATAACTGAATCAGTACTCCGCACCCTTCTATATCTATCATACAGCTATCAAATACTTCTTTAACCGACACTTGATTATCATTTGCAGTATCTACCATTAAAGCATGATCTAACACTTTAGGCTTTAAATGCATATAAGCAGCAAATGAAGGAGACACAAACGATCGGTTTGCACCGGAATCAAATAACACCTTAGCACGTGTAGAATTTATTAGGAATGTACCTGTAACCACGTCCGGAGTTTCCTCCGCTTCCTTTGCTGTCATCTGAAATGAACGACCCTTGTTCTTGTTGGTTCTAGTCTCGGTACTACTGGTCTGACACCCGTTGCTCTTGCTGACGTACCACCCGATTGTATTCTCCCCAGTGGACAATCGGACTGAAGATGATCAGGAGAATTGCATGAATAACAAAATCTAACCACTCGACAGTCTTTAACAACGTGACCGATCTTCCCACACTTATAACAGTTTCTAGGATCCACTTGACAACTTCCTTGATGAAAACGGTGACATTTTGGGCAAGATCTTTCAACTGGTTGAAAAGGTGGACGGCTATCAAATCGCTGGAACCTTGACTTCTTCGGATCGTGTGGTGGTCCTTCCCATTTTCTCTTTCCCATACTTTTATCACCAACATCCCTCCTATTATCTCGCTCCACATCTTCCGCGGCATCTACTACAGCTGAGAATGTATCGGGTCCCTTTGCAGCTACTAGCCTTCTGACATCTGAATTCAACCCGAAGATAAACCTCTCCACTTTCATTGCCTTCGTGGCAACATAATACTCCGCAAAACGAGATTTTTCTAGAAAACGAGCAGTGTAGTCCCGAACAGATAAGTTTCCTTGCTGCAATTTCATAAACTCCCCCTCTAGTTGTTTAACAGCTGCACGAGGACAGAACTGCTTCCGGAAAGCTATAACAAATTCTTCCCACGAGAAGGTAGAATATATGTCCGAACCTCCCGAAGATATATGAGCTTCCCACCAGTACAAAGCGTCACCCTTCAACATTGCGGTTCCATAAAGTACCCTATCCTCTTCCGCGCACTTGCTAGTCTTGAAGATGGATTCTATTTCCTTCAACCATCGCATAGCTTTCACTGGATCCCGATCTACTGAATAGGTCAGAGGCTTACAACTGAGAAACATTTTATAGTTACATTTTTTTATTACTGGCACATCCGTAGGCGTAATAGGCGTCTCTTCTTCATGTGTAGGATCTGGTATTTCTGTTTCGGTATTATGAGTCTGGTTAAACATAGCCTGAATATTTGCCTGTAGTCTTCCCATTTCGGCCGCTAAGTCGTCTCTCGTAACAAACTCCGTACCACGCCCCTGAACTCTGCCCCCACTTCTGCCTCTACCTCTTTCTCCCCCTCTTCCCCTTCCTTCGGCTGTTGGATTGGTTCTATTCGGATTTCCTTCCCCTTCCCGATTTGTTCGTCTCGTACCACTTGCCATTCTGTTGATTCAAACAAGGTTAATTATACACATAAACACATACCCCATATAACAAGGTATTCCAGTCCAAACATGTACCTGTAAGATCACAATTACACTGGCTAGGTGTAATCTGAAATTACCTTACATGATGTTCCTTCAACCTTTTTATATTTAACATCCCAAGGTTCTACAATAACAGGGACATCCTACTTCACATGCAGTTTAAGTCTAGGTACAGATACTAATACCTAAATCCCTTAAACTAGGGCTCTGATACCATCTGTAACAACCCGGATTCCCAACATACAAATAACATATATCTCACCACAAAATAATACATCATATTTCATTTACGGTCCCTTAGCTTAACCAAATAGGTCTTTCAACTACAAACTTTTTCTTTTATAATAAAGTACAAAATATCATAACAGATACAAAACACATCATGAATCTTCATAATCATTTATCTTCCAAAAAGCTAGACATGATAAACCTATCATTTGTCCTTACTTGCTCCTCGACCTGGAATACATATTTTAAAACAAAAATGAGGGTTAGACCTTGAGGTCTAGTGAGAAAATCCTCGTTAGTTAAAAAATCATCTTTTGCAAACATTCAATACACATAATGCACATAATAAAAATACCAAATATGACTCATACATCATGTATCTTTTCATCTATTTCTCTTTCTCTTTCTCTTGGCCATATTAATTGGTAGCAAGCCAATTAATTAATTTACACCGCTGTACTAAATACAGCCAACACCACTGTCCCTCTGTACAGCCAACTTTCACCGGTCCTAAGCCCGGCGAACTAGCATCCATGCAATGTAATACTCATATAAACACCATATGCACAATATTACATTCATTCACATATATGTATTCCATTTGAAAACATTTTAAATAAAAACTCACTTGTTTCGATTATTTCCAAAATCCTCCCAAGCTATTACCAAGCACTCCAAATTCTACAGTTCAGTTTCACAGAATCTGTATTACACAAATACAAATATTTCTTTTAAAGACTAAAATCTCTAAAATCCTGAAATCCTCGACTCAAGTCGCAATCAACTACTGAAATACTCTATGTCGCAAAACACTACACCAAGTCGCAACCAACTACTGCGACACAGTACCAAGTCGCAATCAACTACTGCGACATCTCCCTTATGTCGCAACCAACTGTTGCGACAACCCCCTCAAGTCGCAACCAACTGTTGCGACATAGCACCAAGTCGCAACCCACTATTGTGACTTCACGAGCAAGTCGCAACTCAAGGCTGCGACATTCATGAAGATCATAAAATTCAACCATGTCGCAACCTACTGTTGCGACTTCAATGAATGTCTCAGTCCACTGTTCTTCCTAAAATCCAGAAATTCAGTCCTCTAAACTATGCATGTTACTGTAATTATGCAGATATGTTTAAGACTATTAACATAACCTAACCATATGCTCAGATTTTCCAAAACATCTATAAATCATAAAAACCCACTTCTAAAACTCATATAAAATCTATTACACATAAAAGTAAGGATTTCTATGGATTAATACCTTTGTTTTCTTGCTGTGAATCCCAAAATACCCAGCTGAATCTTGCCTTTTTCTTCTTCTTCTTCTTTGGATTCTCCTTTTCTCTCCTCTCTCTCTAAACCGAACACACACACACTTACTTAGGATTTTTAGTTAAGATAACCACATGGAAGACACCTCCTCCTAGTGAGGTGGGTGTGGCGGTGGTGGAGGTGATGTTTGGCAAAAATACCAAACAAACCTCAAACTTACTCTATATGGCAAAATACATCCCTAAATTTCCATATAAAAATTAAAACCTACCCCTTAACTTCTAACTCCATAATTACTCAACTAACATTTACAAATCTAACTCCAAACACTTCTTAAATTAAAATAATAAATCAATAACATACCTGGTTATTACACCTTTCGCTAAGTCCTTGTTGAAAGACGGCGCTGATGAATCTGGGATAAGGAACCCATGAAGGTCTTTCAGCCATATCCACTATGAACGCAAGGTCGTCGTAGATGATTGAGGCCCAATCAACATTTAGACCTTTCAGCAATGCATAGCCCATTGCTTGCTGAGGTTGAGCAGCTTGATCAGAAGAGCCACTTTTCGCTGTCATGCAGCTTATCAGATGTGCGAAGATGAAGTTCATCTCGCTGGGCATTTTGGACTTCTTGATCATGGTTAATTTCTTCTCAGGCTTCTTGTCCCTTCCAGTGTCCCATGCATAACCCATTGCATCGAAGAATGCAGTGATGGCTTCCCTATCAGCATGCTTTTTGTGGTTTGGGAGAGGGACAAGGCGGTTTTCTTTGGTAGAGGTAGGAAGACTCATTGTTTTCCTAATAATAGCAGGGTTGATTTTGGTGGTGCCAAATTTGGTGTCACACAGAATGGAGTCAACGATCTTCGTTGGGTCTTTGGCATGGGGTACCTGAGCTCTTCTAGCAGTATACCAGAACTGAGATAGTAGGAATTGATGAGCAGGGGGTGTAATAGTCAGGGCTGTAGATAAGCAACATGTTTTGAGGTAATTCACAGCATCATCCAGATGTGTGACTTGCTTTCGAGGAGGAAACTCGAAAAGCGCATGGAGGTTGTTCGATTTTGAAAAATCGATTTCCTCAAGCTTGAACTTGACCTGAGGAGCTTTGACGAGAGTCGGTTTCTTTGCAGCCGTGGATTTCTCAGTGGTAGGAGCAGGAGTAGAAGATGCCATTTCTGTTTAACATATCAACAATGAACATAGATAAAGAATAATCTTAATGTGAAAGATTTTCCAATAAGATGTTTTTCTAATTTTGTCCATTTCATTCAGACAGAAATGTCTTAATGAAGATTAGGGTTTTCTTGTTTTGAAAAAGAAAAGCAACCCAAGTAAAAGTCTTGCTTTCCATTTTCCTTTAGATAAGGATTCTGGAAAAACGAATGAAGAACAAGTTTAAGATTTTGAGTTTTAAACTTGAAGAACAACCATGAAAGGTTGTGTTCATAAAACCATGAAAGAAATGATTTCATTTTTTAAAGGTTTCTTTTGTTTGATCTGTTAAAAGCAACAAGAAGATCAGAAACATGTGATGCAGGTGAATAATAAGAATATTAACCTGGTAATCGAAGAAGGAGATGAACAGATTTCTGGAAATAAGCAACAGTAAATCTTTTCTTTCTTGGAGGAGAAGTTTTGTTCGCGTAAAGGAAAAAATATAAACTCGAAATAGTTTATATAGAGAGATTTGAGAGAGAGAAAAACTAGAGCGGGAAAGTTTTTCATCATAACACGGACACGTGTTTGCATTTTATTGGAGGGAAAATGAAACGTGCAAACGTGTGTCAGAAAAAGAACGTGCCAGGGTTTATCCGTTGTGATGATGTCACAAACGTCCTTTCATATTTTAGGATGTCTCTGAGGTTTTGAAAGCTCAGGGACTATTTTGAAAAACAAGAAGCACTGAATAGAAATATCAATGTTAGTTTAAGAAATTTCAAAGTATCGCTGTTAAGTAAGAGATATTCAGCGATGTGATTTGTTTTGAAATCTTGCATTTACATGCGAATGTCAGCGAGTAAAGAGAGAGACATACCTTGATATCAGCGAATCAACTTTGTTCAGAGAGAAGTTGCTAGAATGGGTTATATAAGTTGGTTTTATCCGATCGTTGATCAAAGGTGAACTACTGAAGATTTTACTCTTAAAAGTTCAGCATTCCAAGCTCGCTGATGAGAAAGTTGAATCTTGTCTCATCAAGAGGTTTGGTGAACAGATCAGCTAACTGATAGTCAGTTGGGATAAAATGAAGTTCTATATCACCATTAATCACATGATCTCTGATAAAGTGATACCTGATTTCGATATGTTTGGTCTTTGAGTGTAGCACTGGATTGTTGGCTATAGCGATGGAACTTGTGCTGTCGCAATAGATTGAAATTTTCGAGAGCTGAAGGTCATAGTCTAGTAGTTGATTTCTCATCCACAAGACCTAAGAACAACAGCTTCCAGCGGCTACATACTCAGCTTCAGCAGTTGAGGTAGACACTGAGTTTTGCTTTTTACTTGTCCAACTCACCAGCTTTCCACCCAGGAGCTGACAGCCTCCTGTGGTGCTTTTCCTATCCAATTTGCAACCTGCAAAATCACTATCTGAATAGGCGATTAGATCAAACTCTGAGTCTTTAGGATACCAAAGACCTAGGTTCATAGTACCCTTAAGGTAATGAAAGATTCGCTTTATAGCGATCATATGAGATTCCTTAGGTTCAGCTTGATATCGTGCACACAAACAGGTTGCGTACATAATATCGGGTCGACTAGCTGTAAGATACAAGAGAGAGCCGATCATCCCACGGTACAGCGTGACATTAACAGGTATTCCATTTGAATCCTTGTTTAGTGTCAGCGGTGGTGCCATAGGGGTTTTCATAGCTGAACTTTGAGTTAAATCGAATTTCTTCAGCATATCTTTAACATACTTTCCCTGATTAATGAAAGTTCCTTTTTCATTATGTTTTATCTGAATACCAAGGAAATATGTTAGCTCATCCATCATACACATTTTATACTCTTCTTTCATTCTATCAGTGAAACGAGTACAAAGGTCAGGGTTAGTAGAACCAAATATAATATCATCAACATATATCTGAACAAGAATGATATGACCTTTTACTATTCTGAAAAATAGAGTTTTGTTGATTTTACCTCGTTCAAAATTTTCAATTAGGAGATAAGAGGATAGAGTGTCATACCATGGACGTGGAGCTTGCTTTAAGCCATAAAGTGCCTTATCCAGTTTATAAACATAACCTGGACGCTTAGGATCTGAGAATCTTGGAGGTTGTTCCACATAGACTTCTTCATTCAGCTTTCCATTGAGAAATGTTGACTTAACATCCATTTGATATACTTTGAAGTCTTTGTGTACAGCATAGTCTAAGAATAGATGAATAGATTCTAGTCTTGCTACTGGAGCAAATGTTTCGTCGTAGTCTATACCTTCCTCTTGTTTGTATCCCTGAGCAACAAGTCGAGCCTTGTTGCGGGTTACAGTTCCATGTTCGTCCAAATTGTTTCGATAGACCCGTTTAGTGCCTATCACTGTCTTGTCAGTTGGTCTTCGAACAAGATTCCAAACTTTGTTTCTTTCGAATTCAGTCAGCTCTTCTTGCATAGCGCTGACCTAGTTTGGATCTTGGAGGGCATCATCTATTTTCTTTGGTTCAATCAGAGAAATAAAGTTAACAAATAAACAATTATTACCTGCACTTCGTCGAGTCTGAACACCAGCATTTGGATCACCAAGGATTTGATCAATTGGGTGATTGACAGTCTATCGCTGAGCCGGAGCAAAAGTCGTTGACTTAAATTGAACTGGAGGAGCTGAAGATGAGGCTTCAGCAACTTCTGGAATTTCAGCCAAGAGAGGAGTAGGTGCAGATGTCATCTCATTCACTGATTGCTGAGAAGTAGATGGAATGTCTGAGACATTTGGTTCAGAAGCAGGCATAGTGTTTAAAGGAACAACTGAGACCCATGAAGTTTCAGCTTCACTATTCTGCATGTTTGGGATGATAGTAGGACTATCATCTTCAACGGTATGAGTATGAGGAGTGGGAATATCTTCTGAATCACCAAGATGAGAAAACATCCATTGATTCAGTTCTTCAGTATCAGCAGAAGGTCGAGAATTCGCTGAACGGGATTCGTCAAAAGTGACGTGAATAGTTTCTTCAACAGTTTGTCTTCTTCGATTGAGGACTCTGAAGGCTTTCGAGACTGAGGAGTATCCAAGAAAGATTCCATCATCAGCCTTAGGATCAAACTTTCCAAGGGCATCTCTGTTGTTCAGTATGAAACACTGACATCCAAAGATGTGAAGAAAGCTAATTGAAGGCTTTCTCCCATGAAAAAGTTCATAGGATGTTTTATTAAATCTTTTGACTATCAGCGACCTGTTTTGCGTAAAACGCAGTGTTGACAGCTTCTGCCCAAAACTGAGTAGGCAGGTGAGAATCGTTGAGCATTGAACGTGCAGCTTCAATAATAGTTCTGTTTCTTCTTTCAGCGACTCCATTTTGTTGCGGTGTTCTTACTGAAGAAAAGTTGTGAGAAATACTCTTGCTCTCAAAGAAGGAATCAAGAGAACTGTTTTTGAATTCAGTCCCATGATTACTCCTTATTGAGCGAACGATCAAGTTGTTCAGGGTTTCCATCTTCCTGACAAAGGTGATGAGTTCTTCAGGGGTGTCACTCTTAGAACGGAGAAACATAACCCATGTATATCGAGAGAATTCATCAACTATGACCAGTATATATTTCTTTCCAGCGATGGATTGTTTGTTAACAGGGCCAAACAAATCCATATGGAGAAGTTGTAGAGGAGATGACACTGAGGAAACTTTCTTTGACTTAAAGCTTGCTTTGGTCTGCTTGCCTTTCTCACACGCTGAACATAAGGATTCTTTGGCGTATCAGTGTTGAGGTAGACCCGTGACTAACTCTTTTGAAGAAAGAGTGTTCAGTGTCTTGAAGTTGAGATGAGAGAGCCTCTTATGCCATAACCAGTTGACATCAGATGTGGCTTTTGAGAAGAAACAGGAGTTCTCAGTGGTTGTTGAGTCCATGTTTATTACTTAAACATTTTCCAAACGATAACCGCTGAGAGCTATATTCTCCTTTTTGTCAGCGACAAAGCAGGATTCCTTAGTAAAGATTACTTTGTTATCCATGTCGCAAAGCTGACTGATGCTTAGAAGATTATGCTTCAGCCCTTCAACATATGCGACTCTTCTAAAGGTTGTTGTACCATTAGAGAGTACACCAAACCCTCGGGTATGTCCTTTTCCATTTCCACCGAAAGTTACAGAGGGACCCTTCTCTTCTTTGTACTCAGTGAGCAGGTTCTTCATACCAGTCATGTGTCTAGAGCATCCGCTATCGAGATACCAGATACCCTTCTTAACCTGCATTACAAAGGAGGATTAGTTTGTCTTGGGTACCCACGTAACCATGTGTACACACTTGTCAGTGGGGGTAGAAGAGGAGGTGGAAGGTTCAGCAGTCTTCGCAGCATTTGAAGATTCAGCTTTGTCAGTCTTCACTTTGGTTAATTTCTTAACCTCAGTGGTCTTCTTTGCCTTGGGGGCAATGATCTTCACCTTAGCTATCTTTTCAGCTTGGGTGGCTGTGGGGCACTTACTAGCAATATGATTGGTAAGTCCACAATGATAACATTTCCTATAACTAAAAGTAGTTCTAGGACCATTTGCATGCTGAGCTTTTGATTTTGAATTAGAAGGACCAGCACCAAGTAAGCTATTGGCTTTTGAAATGGGAGGAACATTCAGTTCTTCGGATTTCTTACCAATAATTTCTACTTTGATTCTAGGAGTAGATCACTGAATAGATCCACGCTGAATAAATCCAGGGATCTTATTCTTTGGACCAGAGGGATAAGTCACTGAAGCTTTAGAATCGTTCAGCTTTGGTACAAATGTACCCTTCTGAGGATTTTGATTAAAAATAATTCCTTTACCTTTGTTTTTAAAGATTGAGGTAGGTTTTGGAAAAACAACTTTTTCTTTACCTTTAGAAGTTAAGGTAGATATTTCCTCAGGGACAGGCGGTTTAGAAGAGGAACACTGAGATGAAAAAAGTGTCAGGGATAGAGGATACGAACATTCCAAACTTTAGCATGGAACGGTCGGTGGTTGGTTCTAGAGTATTAGCTTTGTAACCAAGACCACGTTTATCACTCAGGGGAATCTGAGACTTAATTATCTCAGTGATATTTGTTGAGGAATTATACCATCCATCAACAGTAGCTTTCTCAGCTTTTAATGCAGCGATAGCTTCTTCGCCCTCGATTTTGACTAGCTGATTTAAATGAACTTGATCTTTAAAATCTTCTTCAATTTTAGAAAGATTTTCTACTTGAAGGTGACAGTTTTTAAGCTGTTCAGCGAGATCAAGGTTTTGATTTTCAACAACAGTTTTGCCATTCATGGCTTCATATAAACTTCTAGTCAAGAGATCGGTCTTTCGAAGACTATCAGCTTCATCAATATTTAAAATATTGGTAAAGAAGGAAGGTGATACCTTAGTAGCAGAGGTTGAAGTAGAGGGAATGTCAGAATTTTCTTCCTCATCTTCAAGTTTGGCCATGAGACATAGATTGGCTTCGTCATCATCTTCAGAGTCAGATGATTCTTCTTCGTTAGAGGCAGCCCAATCATAGTCAACCATAAGGCCTTTGCCTTTCTTCTTAAAGTTTTTCAGCTTTGAATACCTTTCTTTCAGCTTTTTATATTTTTCATCTCTAGTCCTGTGAGTAAAGTTTTTCTTGAGAAAAGCTGAGGGTCTAGAGACGTTCTTTGACCTGCACTCACTAGCAAAATGTCTTATCTTTTCACAGTTATAGCAAGTAGCAGTAGCCTTATCAACAGGGGTTGATGATCTTGGCTTATCAGTAATAGCAAGAGGTTTATTTTTCTTCAAATTACTATTTCTAGCAAATCTTCTGAACTTATTATCCAGGAATGCTAGAGTTTCATAATTATCTGAAACGTCAGAGTCTGATGATCTTTCAGAGTTAGTTTCCAACTCAGTGACAGTGATAGTCGATCGCTGAGTGGAAGGTGACTCTGAGATTAAAGCAACAGGGGTGCTTTTGGAATCTTTTACAAGATTCTTCTTAAAATGACTCGATTGCTCATGATTCAGCATCGTGCCATATAAGGTAGAAAGGGTCATTGATTTTAGATCCTTTGACAGCTTGAGACACATAGAATAACTGTACCAGCTTTCAGGTAAACATTCTAAGAACTTTGTCAGTATTTCAAAGTTAGAATATTCCTTACCAACAGTTTTCAGATCTATTATTAAGAAGTTAAAACGTTGGTGTACTTCAGAGAGAGTTTCATTCTTACCACAAATGAAGCTTTCGTACTGTCTTACCAGGTTGATCTTTCGAGAGTCCTGGACTTCAGAAGTACCTTCATACTGAACACAGATTGTGTCCCACATAGCTTTTAATGTTTTCAGGTTCATGACGGAATGGTAGACTTCGTCAGGAAGAGCCATGGAGAGTATGGATCTGGCGTTGGTGTCGATAGCCACTTTCTTCTTATCTTCATCTGTAACACCCCGCTTACCACGACACAATATTGTCCGCTTTGCCCCACTGGCTCACGGCTTTGTTCTTGGCGACCTGGCAAGGACTTCGCAAGGACTTCACAGGAGGTCACCCATCCTGGTACTACTCCCACCCAAGCACGCTTAACCACAGAGTTCCCAAAGAACCCGCATGCTTGTGGCCCTAAAACGTGTTGTGTCTGGTAAGGCCAAGGTTTACTAATATACCCAGCATCTTTCCTGTCCACAGCCGATGTGGGATATGCCTAAGGTGTTACACACCCCCCCCTTAGGGACTCATCGTCCTCGATGAGGTTTGCCCCACCATCCCGAATGGCACAGGAGTGGCTCTGATACCATTAAGTTGTAACGTCCCAAAAATTACAAAGAATTTAAATTTTAAAATTAATGCATTTCACTATAATCAAACCACAAGTTCACAAATCCCATTACAATAAAAATAAACGTCGTTGATTTAAACCGTCAGACAAAGTTAAGCAGCGGAAAAGTTATATAATTAAATCCCCATTTAATTAAAATTTAACTTAAACAGTGTTCGCCTCGCGCCCGTGTGTACCGTCATGCCCGACTGCTACTCACACCTAAAATCATAAGATATTGGGAAGGGGTAAGCACGAAGCTTAGTGAATTCAAACCATAAATAGGATCGCAATTATATCAGCATCACCCTTAAACAGCTAGTTATCGCAACCAACTCATACCATGCAATCACGTCCTGCACCCAAATTTATATATACCAAATACACCAGCACATATATTTCTTGGAACATCCATCAAGAAAATATATCACGATTAATAATAAGCCCTATACTTTTTGGAACGACCATCAAGAAGATATAATCACAACTCATTATACAAACACATATACTTCTTGGAACAACCATCAAGAAAATATATCACCATTAACAATTAACCTTATACTTCTTGGAACGACCATCAAGAAGATATAATCACAACTCATTATATAAACACATATACTTCTTGGAACAACCATCAAGAAAATATATCACCATTAACAATAAACCTTATACTTCTTGGAACGACCATCAAGAAGATATAATCGCAACTCATTATACAAACACATATACTTCTTGGAACAACCATCAAGAAGTACATCAATCACAGTTCAATATATATACACAATTATATATATCCCATAACACAATAATATCAACAAACAATCATAACTATCACACTCGAGCTATAGTAATACAAATATAATTCCCATCCTATTTAGTGAGAGAACTCACCTCAAAAGCAAAGCTTATGTCCTCAACAGCAACACGAACCGGCCAACACCAGCTCACCTTTTTCCACCTAAATAAGTGTTAACAAATGTCAAAGTGACGCCCCAACCCAAAGCCACGACTACTAAATTATAAAATACATTTTCCAGTTTTTACTCTCAACACACAGGTCTGTTCGGGACCTGTTAAACCCCTTATAAACTGATAAATCCAGGAATATTTTTCCATAATCACAAAGTTCCATGTCTTAGGGTTCCAGGGAGATATCGCACGCGCTCTAACGAATTTTCTACAATTTACTATGGATTTTACAAATCCGACTTGCAGCACAGTGAAAAACAGGACCTTTCAGTACAAAACAGCAATTTGACATTAGCTATGGTCCGAACTGTTTTTTCCGTAAAACATATGAAACTTACTAGACTCAGAATGAGAGATTTTGGCACTGATTTCACCCCAATACGATGTACCTATAAAAAGTTATGGCTTTTACCAAAACAGTGGCAGAAACTGTGTAATTCACATGAAATGACAAATAATGCTTAGTAACCCATTAAGCCATAGCTTAACCCAAACAGACCCGAATGAACCTTTGAGGATGCAAACAAATAGGGTATTCTAAGTGCAAGTAAAAACCACCCCAAAACATACAATCAACAACCACAATGAGACCCCAAAATTTTAGCGTGGAAAACCCCTCAAAATCGAGAGTAAAAACCACGGGACTACTAGAGCCGCTTCCACTACCACCAATATTAGAGTAATACAAAGTCTTCTCTAGATTATACTAGAGGCATACAAAACCATCATACACTTGGAAATAAGCACATCAAGATGTATGGAACCAGAATAGAGCAAGAATGGAGAAAAATCACCACAAAGTTACTGCTGGGCAGAACCCCACGAAACCATGACCTCCGGACCACAAAACCACGATCCCACCGTCCAGAATGTTGATGAAGATGTCGTGAAGCTGCTCACCAAAAATCACGACAATCCGACCGTTCAATCTCCGGGAAACAGAAGTTTTCTGCAGCTAGGTTTACAAATACGAAAAATGGAGCTCTCTCACTTTTTCTTGTTTCTCTCTACTCTCTCTATTGTTGCTACTCTCTCTCGGCCGAACTCACAAGGGAAGGGGAGGGAGGGGCCGTAGGGTTTTTCCTTCTCCCTTTCTTTCCTCTTTTCTTCCTTGCCAAGCCACGAAACCAACACCCTCAAAATGAAACATGAAATCGGTTTTGGGTTGTGCATGGGCCGAAATGTACATTGTTTTGGCCCTTTAACAATTTGATCCCTCAACTAATTCCATCTCGCACTCTAACCAACGATTTGACATAATTAACTATTAGGTCCAATTCGTCTAACCCCGTTAACGGAAACCACGTTAAATAAAACATAAGAGAAAAGAATTAATAAAAAGAAAATACATACCGGGATACGGGCTTTACAACTCTCCCCCACTTGGATTAGACTTCGTCCTCGAAGTCTAGGCTAGCGAATAACTCGGAATAATTATTGCGCATCTCCGCTTCGGGTTCCCACGTCCACTCGACCCCCTTTGGTGCTGCCACTGAACTTTCCTCAACTAGAATCTAAATTTCTCACCCCGTCTAGAATTTCTCGAATACTTTTCTTACCACCAAAACTCCTTCAAAGACACTGAAATTATGACCGGGAGAACACTCCAACAACTGGATTCATTCCTAGCCAAACGACTTCGGTTGCTTCCCAACCTTAGATGTTCCATACATCCCAATTCAACTTTCAAGCTCTAACCATTCTAAAGGTACTCACCAATATACCCTACAGGATACTCGAATCCGATCATTCCTACCATTACTGCCGATTACTTCCACGAGTTCTATAGGCTCTCAAAATTTATTTCACGCGGATCATCAAACCAGTAAACTTATAATCACCCACGAAGGTCATTTCACCATAACCATTCATCACAATTAAGCATTTCAGGGTTACTACTACCATCGCCATTATTATTTTAAAAATCGGCTACAAATCCCCGATTAAACTAAGGGTGTTTGGCCTCAAGCCCAAAAGTCGACACCTAAATATACTACTTACTTCAAAAAGGTTACTGCGCATTTATTCTCTTAATTACAAAGGGTATCATTCCCTTAACCGACACTATTCGGCCTACATTACCAACACGCGTGGAATACCCAACCTTCCACCGTCTACTTATCCTCCACACTCGCTCTACGAAGCCTAGTTACACCGTATCAAGATACACCTTAACGTCTACCTCCCAGGTACGTCTCAAGGCCCGACATATCAGGACTACCTCTCAGGTAAGTGCCAAAGACTATATCCTCCCAGTGCCTACTGGAAAATTAAGGTCATAACACATGAATATCGGAGTCCCACCCCGAGATACCCAACCGACCAATACCAACGACTGACTGACGTAACCAAGGATCCAATGCAAAATAGTCTACCAACAACATGCCTATCCCGGAATGACTCACTCACCCAACATGTAAATACTCAACGTGCAATAAGTGCAAAACTGTGCAACAAAACAACCCATCAACAAAACTCCACATCGAGCCATTAAAAACCGTACAATTGACCCATGACTATCACAAAGTCAAAACCGAGCAAAACGCTCCACGCTTGCTAGACCCATGTAATAACCAGGTATTTTATTTAATTTTAAAGTTGAAAGTTTTATAAGATTTTATGGAGTGAGAAGACAAGGGGTAGGTTTTAATTTTTATTTGAAAGATTAGGGGTAATTATTGCCAAGAGAGATAAGCTTAGGGTGGGTTTGGTCATTTTGCCAAATCTTATACCCACCACCGCCACTACTACTTCATTTGGAGAATGAAGTCTTCCTTTAAGCAAAAATAGAAATATCTTAGTGTGTGTGTGTGTGTGTGTTTTACGTGAAGAAGAAAAGAGAGAGAGAGTTAGAACCAAAAAGAGGAAGAAGAAGAAGGAATCAAGAATATTCAGCTGGAGTCAAAGTGAAAGCAGTAGTAATTAAAGGTATGTGCTAGTTAAAATTAACCTTTTTATGAGTATTGGGTTCATAGGAGTTTTCTAAGTGGGTCTTGGTATTTTTGGAAGGTTATGTAAGTTTTGGGTGTGGATTATTGTACTACTGGTAGTTTGAAACATGTCTGCAAATTATCAGTAACATGCATAGTATAAAACTGCAAAAATCTGGGTTTTAGGATGAACAGTGGACTGAGACATTCATCGAAGTCGCAATGGACGACTGCGACATTCATCGAAGTCGGAATGGACGACTGCGACATTCAACGAAGTCGCAATAGTTGGTTGCGACTTGGTCTTGATGTCGCAATGGTCGTTTGCGACTTGGCTTGGAATCGCAGTAGTTGATTGCGATTTGGGTTTGGGATCGCAATAGTGGGTTGCGATTTCGAGGTGAAGTCGCAATAGTGGGTTGCGATTTCGAGGTGAAGTCGCAATAGTGGGTTGCGATTTCAAGGTGAAGTCGCAGTAGGAGGTTGCGACTTGGTACTGTTCATTGCGATCTTAATTTACTTTTTGAGGGGTTGCGACTTGAGTTGAGGATTTCGTAAGTTTAGTTTTAAAAGAGATATTTGGTATTTTGTGTGATTTCAGATTCTGTGAAGGGTGGTCATACGTGATTTATCTTGGAAAAGCTTTTGTGATAAACATACCAGGTGAGTTTTACTTTAAAAAGTATTTTCTGGAATGCTTTATGTGAATAACGAAAGTATGATAAACTGTATGAATATGTCATACGTGGGTGATTGTAATATATTGAGATATTATAATTGCGTGAGTATTATATGAAAAATATAATACGTGGCCGGGCTTTGGACCGGTGTGATAAATTGGCTCGCAACCAATTGATATTGGCCATTGGTGGAGGGATAAGGTGGAATGAGACAGGTATGATACATAAATGTTAGCTGGTATTAACTTACGTGTGATGTATGTGTAATTATATAAAGAGTGTTTTATATAAATGAATTTTTAATGAATTACAAATGTCAGGGATTTACTCACTAGACCCTTAGGTCTAACCCTCATTTTCTGTTTAAAAAAGTTTGTATTCCAGGTGGTGGCTCCAATAAGAACAAGTAGATTGAGTATTTGTTGGATAGCTTTTGAGAAGATAATCATCATGTTATTATGGATGCTTTTGTACTTATAATTTTATTGTTATTGCTATGTAACTTAAAGTGGATCAAGTTTGTACTGAATTTTTATATTAGTCAGACTTTGGGGACCGAATGTGAACTATGAAGTAAATTGTTGTAAAGCTTTTATGGATTATATGTTATATGTATATTTTGTTATCGGGTTGTTACAGATGGTATCAGAGCCCTAGTTTAAGGGATTTAGGTATTAGTATCTGTACTTAGACTTAAACTGCATGTGAAGTAGGATGTCCCTATTATTTTAGAACATGGGGATGCTAAGTATAAAAAAAAAGGTAGAAGGAACGTCATGTAAGGTAATTTCAAAATACACCAGGCCAGTGTAATTATGATCTTACAGGTACATGTTTGAACTGGAACACCTTGTTATATGGGGTATGTGCTTATGTGTATATTAACTTTGTTTGAATCTACAGAATGGCAAGTGGCACTAGACAAAGGAATCAAAGAGGAGGAAGGAATTCGGGTGGAGAGAATCCATCAATAGGAACAGGGGGAGAGGAGGAGATCGTGGTAGAGGCAGAATCGGAAGGGGAACTGGGGGCCGAACTGGAGGTAGAACACAACAGCATGGTACCGAGTTTGTTACACGGGATGATTTGACTGCGAAAATGGGGAGATTACAGGATAGCATACAAGCTATGTTCGAACATAATCGTCATAATGAAACTGAAAGACCAAGTCCGGAACACGAAGTTGAAATACCACTTACCTCTACGGTCTTACCGATGATGAAAAGGTGTGACTATAAAATGTTTCTTAGTTGCAAGCCCCCTACATATTCAGGAGATCGAGATCCGGTAAAAGCGATGAGATGGCTGAAAGAAATAGAGGCTATCTTCAATACGTGTAAATGTGCTGAAGAAGATAAAGTACTTTATGGAGCTGCGATGCTGAAAGGTGATGCTTTGTATTGGTGGGAGGCTCATATAGAATCGAGAGGAACAGATGTATATACTACCTTCTTATGGGAGGAATTCATGTTAGCTTTCACAACACACTTCTGTCCACAAGCTGCTGTTAGACAATTGGAAGAAGAATTTATGAATCTACAACAAGGGAATCTGTCGGTTAGAGATTATACTGCACGATTTTTAGAAAAATCTCGTTTTTCAGGATATTATGTTGCTATAGAGAAGATGAAAATGGAGAGATTTATCTATGGGTTAAATTCAGAGGTCCGAAGATTGGTGACTGCCACAGGGCCAAATACTTTTACAGCTGCGGTGAATGCTGCAGAAAATGTAGAACGAGATAATAAAAGGGATGCCGGAGATAGGAGCTTGGGGAAAAGGAAATGGGAAGGACCACCACAGGATTTAAGGAAACCTAGATTTCAGAGGTTTGATAACCTTCTGACGTTCCGACCAGTGGATAGACCATGTCCAAGATGTAATCGCTACCATCAGGGAAATTGTCAAGTGGAGTCGCGGGTTTGTTTTAAGTGTGGGAAAACCGGTCATGTTGTTAAAGATTGTCGATTAACGCGTTTTTGCTTTCTGTGTAATTCTCCGGATCACCTCCAATCAGACTGTCCACGAGGTAGAATACAACAAGGGGGTACATCAGGAAAACCAGTCATTACTAGACCAGTGGTTCCAAGAATAGAACCGCCAAGAACGAGGGGTCGTACATTTCAAATGACAGCTAAAGAGGCGGAGGAAACTCCAGATGTGGTCACAGGTACATTTTTCATAAACTCCACGCGTGCTAAAGTGTTATTTGATTCCGGTGCAAACCGATCTTTTGTGTCTCCCTCATTTGCTGCTCACATGCATTTAGAGCCGAAAATGTTAAAACATGCTTTATTAGTAGATACAGCAAATGATAACCAAGTAGCAGTTAAAGAGGTTTTTGATTGTTGCATGATAAATATAGAGGGGTGTGGGGTACCGATACAACTATTTCCTATATAGATGGTCGAGTTCCTATAGAGATGGTCGAGTTTGATGTGGTCGTAGGGATGGATTGGTTAGCTGAAAATCGGGCTAACATAGTTTGCGATAAGAAAATAATCAACGTTGTTTTACCTGATAAGAGGGCAGTAGTGATCTATGGTGATCGTAAGAATCATCAGTCCAATCTTATATCTATGATAAAAGCCCGTAAATGTGTTAGTAAGGGTTGCTCGAGTTATTTAGCCTATGTGATAGATAGTAGGCCTGAAAAGATTAAGCTGGAAGATATTTCCATTGTTAGTGAATACCCAGAAGTTTTTCCTGAAGACATGAACAGTCTTCCTCCTGTTAGGCAAGTAGAATTTGGTATAGACCTGGTACCTGGAGCCACTCCAATTGCTCGTGCGCCGTACAGACTAGCACCTCCAGAAATGAAAGAAATGATGGCACAGCTTCAAGATTTATCTGATAAGGGCTTCATCAGACCCAGCTCTTCGCCGTGGGGTGCACCAGTTTTATTTGTGAAGAAGAAAGACGGCTCGATGAGAATGTGTATCGATTACCGGGAGCTGAACAAGCGTACGATCAAGAACAAGTATCCACTTCCAAGAATTGATGATCTTTTCGATCAATTAGTTGGAGCTTGTTACTTCTCCAAGATTGATCTCAGATCTGGCTACCATCAGTTGAAGGTTAAGGAAGAGGATGTTTTAAAGACTGCTTTTCGCACAAGATACGGCCACTATGAATTTTTGGTAATGCCTTTCGGATTGACGAACGCTCCAGCCGCTTTTATGGATCTAATGAATCGGGTATGTAAGCCTTATCTCGATAAATTTGTCATAGTATTTATCATTGATATACTTATTTATTCCCGATCCAAAGAGGATCATGCGCAACATCTTCGTTTGATTTTGGAGTTATTGAAGAAAGAAAAGTTGTACGCTAAGTTCTCTAAATGTGAATTCTGGTTGCGGGAAGTTCAGTTTTTGGGTCATATAGTTTCAGAGAAGGGTATACAAGTTGATCCAGCGAAAGTGGAAGCAATTGAAAGATGGGAACCGCCGAAAACGGCAACCGAAGTACGTAGCTTTCTGGGTCAAGCTGGATACTATCGGAAGTTTATAAAAGATTTTTTCTCGAATTGCAACGCCATTGACTAAGCTGACTCGGAAGAATCTGAAGTTTGAATGGAAAGCAGAACAGGATGAGGCATTCAAAATATTGAAGGAGAAACTTTGCAGCGCATCGATATTAGCATTGCCAGAAGGTTCCGATGATTTTGTTGTCTACAGTGATGCTTCTAGATTGGGATTGGGATGCGTACTTATGCAACGTGGAAAGGTGATTGCATATGCTTCCCGTCAACTGAAGGATCATGAAAGACAATATCCAACTCATGATATGGAGCTTGCAGTAGTGGTCTTTGCATTGAAGATTTGGAGACATTATCTTTATGGTTCCAAATGTCAAATCTTCACTAACCATAAGAGTCTCCAACATCTTTTTGATCAGAAGGAACTGAATATGAGGCAAAGAAGGTGGTTAGAGTTAGTAAATGATTATGATTGTGAAATCCTTTATCACCCAGGGAAAGCGAACGTGGTGGCAGATGCACTAAGTCGTCAAGAAAGAAGTGGAACGATAAAAGTGATATCGCTACGAGCTGAACTCCTTCCTATTATCTTTGACGAATTACTGAAGTGCCAAATAGATGCTTATCAGGAAGAAAGTTTGAAGTCTGAACGGTTAGTGGGAATATCAGCATTGCTTGGGAAAGACGACTGTGGGTTACTGTGTATGGGAAACAGAATTTGGGTACCTCGTTTGGGTGGATTACGTGATCGTGTACTACAAGAAGCTCATCAATCTCGATTTTCCATTCATCTAGGTAAATAAAATGTATAGAGATTTGAAACAATTCTATTGGTGGCCGGGAATGAAGAGAAGTGTTGCTAAGTATGTAGAAGATTGTACTACCTACAAGAAAGTAAAGATTGAGCATCAGAAGCCATTTGGTCAGTTACAACGACTAGATATACCAATGTGGAAATGGGATCAGATCACTACTGATTTCATTACCAAGTTGCCAAGAACTTCAAAGGGGTTCGATTCTATTTGGGTGATTGTGGATAGATTGACTAAGTCTGCTCATTTCTTGCCGATAAAAGAAACTGATTCCTTGGAACGTTTAGCTAAATTGTACATTAATGAAATAGTAACTCGACATGGAGTTCCAATCTCGATTATTTCTGATCGAGATAGTCGTTTTACTTCCAGGTTCTGGAGAATCTTTCAAAAGGAGATGGGAACGCAGATAAAGTTGAGTACAACATATCATCCTCAGACTGACGGGCAGAGTGAAAGAACAATCCAGACTTTAAAAGATATGCTGCGGGCTTGTATAGTTGATTTTGGGGGATCGTGGGATAAACATCTGCCTCTGATAGAATTTGCCTACAACAACAGTTATCATTCCAGCATTCAAGCGGCACCGTTTGAAGTAGTGTATGGTAGAAAATGCCGAACGCCTTTGTGTTGGAATGAAGTAGGGGAGAAACAATTAGCAGGGCCATAAATAGTACAGTTAACAGCGGATAAGATTACTTAGATTCAGGATAGATTGAAAACAGCTCAAGACAGACAGAAAAGCTATGCGGATCGACGCCGAAAACCGTTAGAATTTCAGGTTGGGGAATTTGTGATGTTGAAAGTTTTGCCCTGGAAAGGAGTCATACGTTTTGGGAAGCAAGGTAAACTCAGTCCGCGGTATATTGGGCCATTTGAAATTACGGAAAGAATCGGTGAAGTAGCGTACAGATTGGCTCTTCCGTCAGAATTAAGCAGGATTCACAACGCGTTTCATGTATCAAATTTTCGAAAGTGTTTGGTTACACCAGATCAGGCAATCTCTCTACCAGATATTCAAGTGGACGAAAAGTTAAACTATGTGGAGGAACTGGAGGTTATAGTTGATTATAAGATCAAAGTGTTGAGGAATAAAGAGATCAGGCATGTAAAAGTTCAGTGGAAACATCATAGAGGTCAGGATGCTACATGGGAATCAGAGTCGGAGATGAGAACCAAATACCCTCATCTGTTCTCTTAACTGAATTCTGGGACGGAATTCTTTTAAGGGGGAGATGTTGTAATAACCAGGTATTTTATTTAATTTTAAAGTTGAAAATTTATAAGATTTTATGTTAGTATTTTATGGAGTGAGAAGTCAAGGGGTAGGTTTTAATTTTTATTTGAAAGATTAGGGGTAATTATTGCCAAGAGAGATAAGCTTAGGGTGGGTTTGGTCATTTTGCCAAATCTTATACCCACCACCGCCACTACTACTTCATTTGGAGAATGAAGTCTTCCTTTAAGCAAAAATAGAAATATCTTAGTGTGTGTGTGTGTGTTTTACGTGAAGAAGAAAAGAGAGAGAGAGAGAGTTAGAACCAAAAAGAGGAAGAAGAAGAAGGAATCAGGAATATTCAGCTGGAGTCAAAGTGAAAGCAGTAGTAATTAAAGGTATGTGCTAGTTAAAATTAACCTTTTTATGAGTATTGGGTTCATAGGAGTTTTCTAAGTGGGTCTTGGTATTTTTGGAAGGTTATGTAAGTTTTGGGTGTGGATTATTGTACTACTGGTAGTTTGAAACATGTCTGCAAATTATCAGTAACATGCATAGTATAAAACTGCAAAAATCTGGGTTTTAGGATGAACAGTGGACTGAGACATTCATCGAAGTCGCAATGGACGACTGCGACATTCATCGAAGTCGCAAAGAACGACTGCGACATTCAACGAAGTCGCAATAGTTGGTTGCGACTTGGTCTTGAAGTCGCAATGGTCGTTTGCGACTTGGCTTGGAATCGCAGTAGTTGATTGCGATTTGGGTTTGGGATCGCAATAGTGGGTTGCGATTTCGAGGTGAAGTCGCAATAGTGGGTTGCGATTTCGAGGTGAAGTCGCAATAGTGGGTTGCGATTTCATGGTGAAGTCGCAGTAGGAGGTTGTGACTTGGTACTGTTCATTGCGATCTTAATTAACTTTTTGAGGGGTTGCGACTTGAGTTGAGGATTTCGTAAGTTTAGTTTTAAAAGAGATATTTGGTATTTTATGTGATTTCAGATTCTGTGAAGGGTGGTCATACGTGATTTATCTTGGAAAAGCTTTTGTGATAAACATACCAGGTGAGTTTTACTTTAAAAAGTATTTTCTGGAATGCTTTATGTGAATAACGAAAGTATGATAAAGTGTATGAATATGTCATACGTGGGTGATTGTAATATATTGAGATATTATAATTGCGTGAGTATTATATGAAAATATAATACGTGGCCGGGCTTTGGACCGGTGTGATAAATTGGCTCGCAACCAATTGATATTGGCCATTGGTGGAGGGATAAGGTGGAATGAGACAGGTATGATACATAAATGTTAGCTGGTATTAACTTACGTGTGATGTATGTGTAATTATATTAAGAGTGTTTTATATAAATGATTTTTTAATGAATTACAAATGTCAGGGATTTACTCACTAGACCCTTAGGTCTAACCCTCATTTTCTGTTTCAAAAAATTTGTATTTCAGGTGGTGGCTCCAGTAAGAACAAGTAGATTGAGTACTTGTTGGCTAACTTTTGAGAAGATAATCATCATGTTATTATGGATGCTTTTGTACTTATAATTTTATTGTTATTGCTATGTAACTTAAAGTGGATCAAGTTTGTACTGAATTTTTATATTAGTCAGACTTTGGGGACCGAATGTGAACTATGAAGTAAATTGTTGTAAAGCTTTTATGGATTATATGTTATATGTATATTTTGTTATCGGGTTGTTACATCCCATAAGTCGGTCAAAAACGCGTTTAAATAAAGTTTAAGCAAGCAATACTCTAAAATCAACATTAGTCCCAAGCTCGACACGGATTAAACCAAAGAGTTTTCCAAAAGGACTCACACCCTTAAAATTCTCAAAATGACACATAACACTTATAAGCGCACTTCCCAAATGGTTTACAAAATCATTTACAAAATATTTTCAACGTCAAGATTTTTCATTTCAAAAAGACCGTAAGCAATAAAACTACTATTACCAGGTCGGTAGTTACGCAAAAATGGACACGCTCGTCCCACATATGAAAATCATGTTGAAAATCATTTCATTGCAGCTTAGTTTACTCACAAAACGTAAAGCGAAATAAATAATTTATTTGAAAATGAACCGTCACGGTTCTAGTACGAATTGACTCATGACATGTATTTAAAGTAACCGCTCGACCTTACACCGGGTGTGACAAAAGTGTGCACATAATTTCAAAATCAGTTCCACGACATTTGACCCCAAAATTCCTCTTTTTCCAACATAAAATGTCGTGGCACAGGGTTCACCAACAAATCTTACGCGCGTCGGCTAGTCATACAAAACGATGAAACAGTTTACAAATATATTTTTGTTAAAACACAACTGTCTCGTGTAAGTTTCAAACTTAAAGATAAAACCAATCCGTTTCCATCATTTGAAAATATCGACTAAAACCTCATAAAATCTCAAAAGGTGGGGTTCTTTAAATTGATTTCCAAGATTTCTCCAAATGGTCACATAAACAAATAAGATATGCACCTCGTGAAATTAAACCCACATGACTCAACATGCCGTAAAACAAAACTTATTTAACGAAATCACTCAAATAGCTTTATACAGACATCGTGGAATGTAACTTTCCGTCTCAACTCTAACATATGTGGAGGAGTTCCAATGTTAAAGTCACAAGCCGTAGTCACTTGCCCGACATTTTAAACACCACAAAACACGGATATCATCTTACCCGAAAGAACCGTTGGAAAAATATAGAAACGAGAGAAATTCTAACAAAGTTTGCACTCCCGTGATAAAACGATTTCATACACTTTCAAAACCATATTTCAAAATCTTGTGTGTGTGCTGAACATTTCCCAAAATTCCAAAACACCATCCATAAAATGATTTGAAACACAAGAATTTGTTAATGCAATCTATTTAAAAATCAAACTTTGTGCATGACTCAGTCGGCATTCTACGCCTCGACTCCTACTCCTCCAAATCTCTCCGATCCACTAACGTCATTCAGACATTTAAACCTCATAGGCAAGTTGGGAAATTACGTCAAATAATCCCTACGATTTTTCCTCAAATCAAAGTCGGCTCTATAAGCCTATGATTCTAGCACAATCATCCATCTTGGCCCGAAACAAACATCATCCTCATCGTCACTCCAAGTGACTAATGCTAGAATCGTCCTTTTATTCCAACGACTACTAATTTATAACCTTCGACACTACCCCAACGATCATCACATCAAAGTAAATCAAGTACACACCTGTACAAGTAGGTTTACTACAGTCGTTCCTCCTTGTGATGGCTATTCAGGGTAGATATTACAACGAGTTATTAGCACATAATAACTCACACTAACAACGCTCACGCTCACTCCTTGGATTCCTCGTGACTTTCCCCGACTTGAGCATTGATCCTGTGTTTCTGATAGTAGGAGCTCTACTACTACCTTCCACACCTATCATCACTCGTTCCGAGTTCCATCCGATGGGTCCAAGTAGTTTCTCGCCGATAACTACACACATATGCTCGCACCGGCATATGTACACACTCTTCCTAGCTCTCTAGGAATTCCACCCAACTCCCCTACCCTTGCTATGACGAAATCCCCACTAGTCATGACGAGTCGCCTCGCGAATGCACAGTCGCACATAGTGTAAAACCAGATAGACATTCGAATATAAGATTCTATCCTACAACGGTTGGACTCAAACAAGAGATGCGCAATAGAACTAAATCCGACATTCTAGGGCTATTTGGTTCCTACCGCATACAACCTATAGTGCATTCACTTAACAACCCATCAAGGCTAGCATAAACTCCTATTAGCAAGCAACAAATATGCGGTACAGTGTAATAAGCACCAAGCAATCTAGCATACATACTCCTATGTTCTAGAAAGCAATCTAGCATACCTACTCATATGTAAACACTCTTCCCAGCTCACTAGGAATTTCATCTCATCCCACTACCCTTGCTACAACGGAATCCCTATTAGCCATAACGAGTTGCCTCGCGAATACCCAGTCGCATGCAGCGTGAATCAAATAGACATTCGAATACAAGATTCTATCCTAGAACGGTTGGACTCAAACAAGAGCTGCGCAATAGAACTAAATCAAATATTCTAAGGCTATATGATCCTTACTGCATACAACCTATAGGGCCTTCACTTAACAACCTACTATAACTAGTATTGATTCCTACTAGCAAGCAATCATCATACAGTACAGTGTAAACAACATAGGCAATATAGCATGCACACCTTATGATCTAGAAAGCGATAAATACACTAAGTACTGTACCTTCCCACTTAGCGTTGGCTGACTGTACACACTGCGCCCTCAATCACCGTTTCCCAAACGGATTTTCCTTTTTCTTTCATTCGAAAAGATTTTAGTAAAAGGATTTAAAATTTCATAGCCGCAACATGAGACCAAACACACCGAGATGTGTCTGATTCACTCAAGCTGTGCTCTGAATACAAACACACGATTTTTTCTTTTCTAAATTGTTTATTGATAAATCAAGACAATTCACAACTTGTTGCGGAACAAGATTAAGGATAATCCTAATCTAAACAAGTCTTGAGAAACACTAAGTTTCTTGCACTAGAAAGAGTTAAAGAAATTACGAATAATAACTTAACAATAAGAGAGAAATAAGAAGATGGTCCGAGCACACTTCAAAATTGAAGTAGGGTTCTTCTTATATACTGCATGCATTTAATGCATGGCAGTGTGGCTTTACACATGGCAGCAGCTGAGTGGTTGCATGTCATTGACCTTTGTAGACAACCTTAGTAGCCGCATGGTGCACGGTGTAGAATCATAGTTGTTGTACGATTACAGACAAAAAGGATGTCCGTTTTGACAGTTCGTACGGAGACGTGCAAGGGAGGTAAGACAATAGTAACATGCAGGGAGACTTCATGATCAGCTTTCGTTGAGTCAGATCTTTATCAGCGAATGATAAAGTTCAGTGATTGCTGAAGTCTTCTACTTGATACTTCACGTTGAATGGACAGGTCTTGCTTCGCTGATATCCGCATCAGTTCATTAGTAGACTTGTCGCTGGTTCTTGAGCTTGATCTTCGACTTCAGCGTAGAACATATGTTGACGTGAAACATGTCTTCAGGGATCATAAGTAAATAAACTAAACTATCAGCGATCATCAATAGAACTGAACAGGCTCAGAGCTATATGATGATGAACAGTGTTCACTGAATATCTAATCTAAAGAGTGAGAGTTCCTATCAGCGGTACTGTAAAGTCTTAGTACTTATCAGCGATAGTGAAACTCTAATACATATTGTTTACTTACAATTTTCACTAAGTGTTTAAGAGAGGGTCATTATCAAATCACTGAGGGTTGGGATCAACAATAGCACAACACACATACACCTGTTTAGAGCGTATATAAATGTAAAACACACACTTCACGGTGTTCTTGGTGTAATTCTGGAAATCAAATAGAGATGAATCATTGAGCTATAACCTTGTCATTTACTGCTTTTATTCTCCTATTTGTGTGTGATTATCTACCATCAATCAACTCAAACTGTTCTTAAAACGCTTCCGCACTTACATAGTTTTATACTCTGTTTTGTACTATTTGTTGTTGAAATATCATTGTTGAGTCAAAAGTGGGATCAACAGGTTCCCTATGTCCATTTCGTCTCTTCATTTCTCCAACTCTTCCTCAAGGAGAAATACCCTAAGCAGGGAGACAACAAGCTCACTCAGCTTGGCGTCCAGATCCTCGACTTCCAGCCGGTTAAAGGCGAGGTATGTCTTTCTACTCTCTTAACTCTTCTTAACCCTTCTTCTACTTCAGCGGAACATTCAGCGGTGAAACCCCCCGCTGAGACCCACACTGCCAAACCCAAGTCCTTATTGAAGAGGAAACATTCAGACACCAACCTTGGCTCCCATAAGACCAAGAAGACTTTAAAGGAGTAGCCCTAGCCTTCTCAAGGTACGGATTCAGCGTTCGCTTCTTCACAAGCAACGCTTGATACCTTCGTCTTACTCTCCACCACATCTGCATCCCCATCACCAACCATTTCAGCGGCTCCTATCTCTGAAGCTTCACTAGCATCTTCACCAAGCTTCCCAGTGCCTGAAAGCAATGAAGGAGTTATTCCCAGCAATGCCAGTGCTGAACCTGTTAGCACAATCTTTTCAGTTGTTTCCTCCTTTCCTCTTATCTTGGTCATCACTTCTGCACAGACGACAACGGTCGCTTATACGCACCCCTCGCTGCTCCACAACCTTATGTAGCAAAACTCTCATGGACCTGATGGCTTTCCCATTCCTTCCTCCTCTGTGTCTCAAATGGAGAAGGACATGAAATATTATGGTTTTGACTCTCTCACCAATCCAAGATTTTCTTCTCAACCCCTTTCCTTTTTTAGGCTTTCCTTTGCTCAGAAGTTCTTTTCTTTTACATGTCTTACCTTGGGCAACATCACTGCATCCCGCAAGGATGTCAGTGATAATGTGGATTCGTTGTCAACGGATATCACCAACAACACCTCATCCGTGAACTCTGCCGACGAGACGCCCAAGCACATCTCTACCACCCTCGACAGCAAAGCCGACATCGCTGAAATCACAAAGCTGCAAGGGGAGGTGCAAACTCTTTAAACGGATGTTATGCATAACTACAACTCCGTCCAAACCCTATCCTCGACCGTCGCCACTCTCAGCAGCGACATTGGACCGATTAAAGCTGATGTCTGAGCGCTCAAGGGCCAAATCAGAAATTTATTCACAAAGGTTGATTCTTCCAATAGCCTACTTGGTTAAATCCTGGACCGCCTGAACGCCCCCACGGTCCCTGTCTCCTACTTCACTGCGGATGACTGCGCCAAGTTAGGAATGGTAGCGGACTTCATTATTCAGGCCATCTCAGCTATCTCTGGCCTAGAAGACAGAGTTCATACGCTTGAGGTTGCTAAGGCCTCAGTATCAGCTACCCCTGGCCTAGAAGACAGGGCTACTGATACCTCCGCTGCAGTTGCTGACGCTGCTACTGCTGATGTTGCTGAACCTCCCCCCCCCCCCCCCCCCCCATGTTGATGATGACAAAGTGTAACAACCCATAATCCCATACATAGTTCAAATCGCATACATTGCATAACGTCGTTTAAACAAGAGATATAATATATAACAAATACGGTCCCCTAGTATTTTACAAACATTCATTAAATCCATACAAACGTTTACATAGTAATTGACATTATTAACAACATGCCATATCTTCTAATCACATCATAGTCTTCCACTACATAGTCTTCCCAAAAGCTATTCTCGGTTTAACCTCCTTATTTGCTCTTACTTGATCCCCGACATGGAATACATATTTAAAACAAAATGAGGGTTAGACCTAATGGTCTAAGTGAGAAAATCCCCGTTTCTTTGAAAATCCTTTGCACACCAACATTCACATAATACAAACACAATTATCAATCATAACTCACTCATCGCGTAATTCCCTGTCACTTTCCCATGACCATATTAGTTGGTTGCAAGCCAACTAATAAACAACGTTGTACAACAACTACATCCATTCAACACTGTACAACAACTACAGCCAACACACCGGTCCTATGCCCGGCCAACGTTTTATAACATAATATAATACTCACGTAATTACAATATCTCAACATATTATAATTCACATATAAACATACTCACACCATTTATCACATATCCAATACACACATATATGTATTCCAGTTTCAAAACGTTCTAAAGTAAAACTCACCTAATTGCTTATCAACACGTTTCCAAGCCTTCTAAACAGGTTCATTCCTTTACCCAGAATTCACAGGATCTGTAACAAATAGATAAATATATCTCTTTACCACATAAAACACATAAGTCTTACTAAGGCTAAGAAATCTAAAGAACTCAAATCCTCAAATGTTGCCCCCAAACCCGTACTCATATCAAGACCACAGAATAGTCAGTTCTCATTCATTCCCTATCTAATAGTTAACAAAATATAGGTTACTGGATACTCGACAGCATCTAAACTCTCAATATTGGCCAAACAGCAAAAGTATCCGGATACCATAAGTTATCCGGACAACACCACTTTTCCGGACAGCATGACTTTTCCGGACAACAAGGCTTTTCCGGACGACATACTAATCCGGACAACACCCGGGAACTAAGGTAACCCGGATACCATCCCGTATCTTATTTTATCCGGAAACTATGAAAATAAATGACTTACCCGGATAATGAACTCGTCCGGACACCTTTATAATACCATCCGAACACTACCAGCTAATTTACCCGGACACTATCAACAAACCACCCGGACACCTTCATACTGTGTCCGGACACCTCTGTCGGTTTCTTCAATTTTGACCCAGAATCAACAAAAATTACTACTGGACGTGTAATCGGTTATTTTACTCCGATAGAAACTATCTATTGGCAATTACAGACATAAAACATACAAGGAACATACCTTAAATTGCTTCCAAGCAAATCAAATGATGCCTTAACCTAGCTTTTTCCTCTTTTCCTCTTTTGCTCCCAAACACACACATACACACTAAACTGATTTTCTGGATAATACCGATTTAGGAAATATCTAATTCCATTAAGGGTAATATCCAATAAAATATACCCCTTTAGTCCTTAAGTTATTCACTAATGACCAAAGACACCCTTTACTTATAAATTTATCCAAACTTACCTTTAACTTCACACTTTAAAGTTAACAAAATTTAACGGAACTAACATTTAACTAACGAACTTACCCGGGGTATTACATCATCTCCCCCTTAAAAGAATTCCGTCCCGGAATTCGGTTAGGCAAAAAGGTGAGGGTATTTGGTTCTTGTTAATGCCAAAAATCGCACCAAAGGGACAACTTAAGGTCGATGTGGACTTAAACAACTAAAGAAAGAATCTTTCGACGAAACGTGCGACGAAGATAAAAATAAAGAAACAAGGGATTTGATGACGCATAAAAAACCTCAAACGAGGAAAAAACCTGCGGACGACAGTGGGTGTCGTCGCTATACTATGGCTGCCAATCAGGGGCGATGTCCTTCGGTACTGGCGTCGGTCGTACAAGGGTTACAATACAGATGAAGGAAATGATTCGAAATGTAAAGTACAAGTGTTTGAATGTAAAAATAGGTGTTTGTCGTGTGTGAATACAAAGTGTAAACTGTTGGTCGAAGGCTGATGTCGTGCGTCGGGAGCGATAACTTGAGCTTTTCTTCGAGCGTTCTTGAGTTCGTAGTGTGGTTCTTGAGCTGGAATGATTGTAGTAGATTACTTTGCAGATGTCCTTCAGATGATCTCCAGATGTTCTCTACTTAGAAGTTCGATGTTCGGTCCCCCTGAAATGAGGATTCGGCTCTAGCTTTATAGTCTTTGGGAGCTTTGATTAGCTCATTGATTGCTTCATTAACAGCTTTAATTGTCGCAACGGTCTGTAACGGCTGCCGGCGTGATCATCCATAATGGTCTTCGTCCGTTACGAGTAACAGCTTGCGTTGGATAATGGCTTGCGTCGGATATAGCCGTTGCTCCTTTATTAGCTTTGACTCCTGCATTAAACACTTAACAAAACGTAACAGTCATGGTTAACGTTAGTTTTGGTCGAAGACGTATGGCACGATGCGACAGTTATGCAGGACGGGCGTCGCTATGATCGTTCGTCCTAGGAAACTCTCGACTTACCTTTTACGACGGACGACGAACGTTCTTGTCTTTCATGACGCGCGTCTTACCTTTTCTGGTCGTAGTCGTACGACGTGAATTTTTGCCCAAACAGTTTGCCCCAAAAATTTGAAAGAAGGATGGCAAATTCGAGTTTAAATTTTGTCAATCAGACGCGTAAAAAATAGAGCAAGGGTTAGAAAAAATTACCTTGACCGCCTTGTAACTGGGCTGGTTTGCCTCTAACTGAACGAGAAGTTAAAAAGGGGAACGAGGTCGTGACGTCATGCTGACATACGATCGTCCTTACCAGCTGAATGCCGACGGAGCCCAGAGGTTCTATTAGAAATGAAAAAGATTTTGACGACTTTGGAAGTCTAGCGAGGATTCTCATGTGTATTACCATAAGCAGGGTTGGCGAGGTTCGACCGGAGATGTGTCCTGATGGATATGCCGTGATATATGAGTACCTGTTTAAGATGGGCTTCCACTGGCCGTATTCGCCTTTGGTCGAAGTGTTCATGCGTGAATTCGATCTTTCACCGAGGCAACCGATGCCCCAGTTCTGGCGAGTTATCCTGATCATCGAGCGACTTACCTCGTAATGGGAGTGGCGTATAAAGTCACGACCGATCAATATCGTTGTTATAGTTTACTTTCAGGACTTAAGGGTGATTGTACCTTAGTTTTGAACACTGCTGTCGATGATCTCAAATGGAAGACGAGGTATGTGTTGGATACGGACAGTGATTGGATTGGATCTGTTGATACTGCACAACTAACGACGATGTCTCATATTGCGCAACCGGCGACGAGGTCTCATACTGCGCAACCGGCGACGATGTTTCATACTGCGCAACTGGCGACGGTGTTTCATACTGCGCAACTGGCGACGATGTTTCATACTGCGCAACTGGCGACGATGTTCTCTACATCCTCGTCGACCCTTTCGTCAGCCGCCAGGGACAAGGGTGTAAAGACGGGAGAGAATGAGGGAGAGTTTATGGCGACGAACAACTTTGCGTTGTCGTCAACCCTCCTGATTGACTATGTCCTCGTCAGGGCAGAGTCACTTCCGCATCTGGGGAAATATTAGCTCTTATCTTTCAAGGAGCATTTTCAAAGAATCTCTGTTGAAGAGATTGGACTGTGTTTAGCCGAACTGGCGTTCTTTGTAAGTTTTTCTTTCAAAACTTGTGTTATCGAAGTTCTTTCGCTGAGCATTTAGTATGTTTCTTTTGTAATTTGCAGATGCTTCTGTTTCCTCTTATTGAATATGTGAAGGTAGAGGAAATGCTGGAGTGGAGGTCGATCGTTGAGAAGGATATATTCCTTCCTCCAACCTCAACATTAATCTTTAGAGCCATATTCTCAGAATGCCGAGGCGTAAGGAGTTGGAAGACCACTTCTAATATACTCGTTTGATCCTTACATCAGCTCTTCGGGATTGGCAGGGCTTCGAAGGTCGAGACTTTTGGGCAGAGCTTGCCATCGACGCTTTTCTCTAGGTTTAGGAAATGCTATGTCTTTTCATGTCTCGACCGTTGGTGGTCGAACCATTTTAACTTTGTATACTCGACCGTCGGTAGTCGAGTTCTTTTGAATATAACCGACAGTTTTGTAAATGAAACTTTGAACTTTTGTTTGAACTTGCGTTTTATATATTTGGTAAACAAATACCATATCAATTATGAAATTGAATATGGGAATCATGCGACTAAGGCATTCATTGTAACACAATAACTGGTACGTAAGCCATAAGACTTTTAAATCGTGTGTATAAACATAAGCACATGCGACTAAAGCATATATTCGGAGTATGAAATTTTTCCAAGTTAAGAGGCTTAGATCATGAGATCGTTAGACCTCGCAATCGTACGACTAAGTCGTGTGATTAATTTGAATCGTATGTCCCTGTAAAGGATGATCAAATCATAGATTTGGTCGTTTATATCGTGCGACCTTATGAATTTAAAGTCATATTGTAGACTTAATGACTACTGTCGTGCGATCCTGCGATAAGTTGTCGTGCGATTCTGCGGTAAAACGATGTTAAGGGTTGGTTGTTGGCTAACCAATGACCCTCCGATGCTTAAGTCAGTTGTGAGAAAAAATCGTATGAAAAAGATTTAGGAACATACCGTTAGATTCTCTTTTTAGTGGGATATTGCCCCCTGTCATTTATTATATTATTCTTTTCGGAGGAAAGATAGGTTTTAAATGACAGGATGACCCTGCGATCTGATGAGATATTGTCGTGCGACAGGGCACCATAGTAGACTTATCCCTGTGGAAAAGATATAATTTTAGAAGAACGAACCTGTCAAAGGCGCCTGACTGTAGAGTGTGTCAGACCATACATGTCTGAACCACCGGTGATACAATTGACGAATTTTGTATGCTCGGGGGTCGACGGCGATGGTTACTAGCTGGAGTAGCGTCATCGTCGATGATATCTTTGAGATTTCCTTTTGGGAAGTGATATGCTAGCTCCTACTTCAGCGCGATGCAATCGTATGTCGCGTGACCATGATCGACGTGGAAGTCGCACCACTTTGATTTATCTTTCTTAGCACCATTCAGGTCGGACTTCTTTGGCCATCGAATGGTCGCTTGGACGGACTTAAGAGCTTCAACTAAGTCATTTGCAGACCCTTTGAATCCGTAAGAGGATATCTTGGGGTATCGAGGAAATTTAGTCGCGGTCTTGGCCTCTGCTTTCGTCTTGAAACGAACATTTGAAATTTGGCGCGCGGGCTCGATTTTGGAAACAACTTTGGCCTTGAATTCTGGTTTTCTGATGCCTAACGACTTCTTGTCGTCAGTGTGCTTGCGACGAAATGTTGCGTCATCCTCGACCCTCATATATGCTAAAGTTCGAGCACGGACGTCTTCAAAATTCTCTGGGGGATATTTAGTCAGGTCGGTGTACAAACCCGAACTATCGTCCAGACCACGCTCGTAAGCTTCGATCGCGGTCTTGATGTCACAATTGCTGATACTGATCATTTCAGCATTGAATCTATTGAAATAACTCTGAATACACTCGCTGGTTTTCTGCACGACGTAATACAGGTCGCTAGTCTGCTTCTCCATCTTACGACTGCTGGGGAATTGCTGGGAGAATTGTATAACCAACTCGGCGAACGACCCGATAGGCTTGGGTTTGAGATTGATCAACCATTGGAGAGCTGGACCAGTGAGAGTTGCACCGAAGCTCTTACACATGCATACTTCCTGATACATAAATGGAATTGAGATCGTCCACATAAGCTGCTTATACTGTGCGACGTGCTCGGTTGGATCGGTCACACCAGAATACTTAGGAGTGAAATCGGGGATGTTATATTTCTTTGGGACCTCGACAGTTGAAATCTCGTCGATAAAAGGCGACGCCTGAAAGCCGGATCGAGGATCGACGTCGACTGGCACGGCTGCCCCAGGCAATTTGGCGAGCAAGGACAGGACGCGCTCATTCTGATCTTGCAGCATCTTCAAACGCTGAGCAACGGGGTCATTATGACCGACAGCTGCCCCTGCTTGAGGGTTAACTCCTGAGCTGATGCCATTGTCATGCGACGAGCCATTGGTGTCTCCATTGAACGGGACAAAATATGGCTGCGACCCATGATTAAATTGCTGTGATCTATTCTGGAACGGCTGGGATCCTTACTGGAAAGGCTGTGAACCACCGTGGAATGGCTGAGATCCACCTTGAGGTCCATCCTGAAATGGCTGTTGAAATGGCTGCGACCCCTGCTGGAAAAGCTGCGACCCTTGTAACGGCTGCGACCCATTATTCATGGGTGGTGGCCTGAGATGCTGATTCTGTGCGGAAGGATCTGGTCCTGTATCTGGATTCTGAACAAATGGTCTAGGACCATTCTGATTGAATGATCCCGGAACTGGATTCTGCATGAACGGCCTAGGACTATTCTGAGGTCCGAAAGGATTTCTCAATTGTGCAATCTCCTCAGATGCTCTGCTATTCTGCTCCGCCATTGCATTGAGCTAATTCCTGGCGACTTCGAGCTCCTGCTGTGGATTTCCAGGGGTTGCCATTTTTCCTGCAATAGAAAACAGAAGAAAACTCTAAGAAACCGTTAGTAGAATGCACGTTCGTCGAGGATATTCTCTAGATGTAGCCCTACGGTGGGCGCCAAACTGTTAATGCCAAAAATCGCACCAAAGGGACAACTTAAGGTCGATGTGGACTTAAACAACTAAAGAAAGAATCTTTCGACGAAACGTGCGACGAGGATAAAAATAAAGAAACAAGGGATTTGATGACGCAGGAAAAACCTCAAACGAGGAAAAAACCTGCGGACGACAGTGGGTGTCGTCGCTATACTATGGTCGCCAATCAGGGGCGATATCCTTCGGTACTGGCGTCAGTCGTACAGGGGTTACAATACAGATGAAGGAAATGCTTCGAAATGTAAAGTACAAGTGTTTGAATGTAAAAATAGGTGTTTGTCGTGTGTGAATACGAAGTGTAAACTGTTGGTCGAAGGCTGATGTCGTACGTCGGGAGCGATAACTTGAGCTTTTCTTCGAGCGTTCTTGAGTTCGTAGTGTGGTTCTTGAGCTGGAATGATTGTAGTAGATTACTCTGCAGATGTCCTTCAGATGATCTCCAGATGTTCTCTACTTAGAAGTTCGATGTTCGGTCCCCCTGAAATGAGGATTCGGCTCTAGCTTTATAGTCTTTGGGAGCTTTAATTAGCTCATTGATTGCTTCATTAACAACTTTAATTGTCGCAACAGTCTGTAATGGCTGCCGGTGTGATCATCCATAATTGTCTTCGTCCGTTACGAGTAACAGCTTGCGTCGGATAATGGCTTGCGTCGGATATAGCCGTTGCTCCTTTAATAGCTTTGACTCCTGTATTAAACACTTAATAAAACGTAACAGTCATGGTTAACGTTAGTTTTGGTCGAAGACGTATGGCACGATGTGACAGTTATGTAGGACGGGCGTCGCTATGATCGTTCGTCCTAGGAAACTCTCGACTTACCTTTTACGACGGACGACGGACGTTCTGCGGGTCTTGGTCGGGACCTTATATTAATCCAAGATGTCTTTCATGACGCGCATCTTACCTTTTCTGGTCGTAGTCGTACGACGTGAATTTTTGACCAAACAGTTCTCATTTCGGATTCCGATTCCCAAGTAGCATCCTGCCCTCTATGATGTCTCCACTGAACTTCACTTGTCTGATCTATTTATTCCGCAACACTTTAACTTTGTGGTCAACTATGGCTTCCGGTTCCTCCACATAATTCAGCTTTTCATCCACTTGTATATCTGGTAGAGAGACGGCCTGATCTGGCGTAACCAAACACTTCCGAAAATTTGAAACATGAAACGCGTTATGAATCCTGTTTAACTCTGGCGGAAGATCTAACTTGTAGGCTACTTCACCAATCCTTTCTATAAATTGCAAACGGTCCAATGTACCTCGGGCTCAGTTTACCTTGTTTCCCAAATCGGATAACTCCTTTCCAAGGCGAGACTTTTAACATCACAAAATCTCCAACTTGAAATTCTAACGGCTTTCGGCGTCGGTCGGTGTAGCTTTTCTGTCTGTCTTGAGACACTTTCAATCTTTCCCGAATCTGAGTAATCTTATCCGCGGTTAACTAAACTCTATTTGGCCCTGCTAACTGTTTCTCTCCCACTTCGTTCCAACACAGAGGCGTTCGGCATTTTCTACCATACAGAACTTCAAACGGTGTCGCTTGAATGCTGGAATGATAACTGTTATTGTAGGCAAATTCGATCAATGGTAAATGCTTATCCCACGATCCCCCAAAGTCAACAATGCAAGCCCGGAGCGTATCTTCTAATGTCTGAATCGTCCGTTCACTCTGACCGTCAGTTTGAGGATGATATGATGTGCTTAACTTTACCTGCGTCCCCATTTCCTTTTGAAAGCTTCTCCAGAATCTCGAGGTATAACGGCTGTCACGATCAGAGATAATCGAAATTGGAACTCCATGTCGTGTTACTATTTCTTTGATGTACAACTTGGCTAATCGTTCCAATGAATAGGTTTCCTTTATTGGTAGAAAGTGAGCAGACTTGGTCAACCTGTCAACAATCACCCAAATAGCATCAAACCCTTTCGGAGTCCTTGGTAACTTCGTGATAAAATCTGTAGTAATTTGATCCCATTTCCACATCGGTATTTCTAATCGCTGCAACTGACCAAACGGTTTCTGATGTTCAATCTTCCCCTTCTTACAAGTATTACAACCTTCTACATACTGAGCAATGCTTCTTTTTATTCCCGGCCACCAATAAAACTGTTTCAGGTCTTTATACATCTTATTCGTACCTGGATGAATAGAGAATCGAGATTGATGAGCTTCTTGTAGTACCCGATCACGTAAACCACCCCAAACGAGGCACCCATATTCTGTTCCCCAGACACAATAACCCACGATCATTTTTCACTAGCAATGCTGATAACCCCACTAACCGTTCTGACTTCAAATGTTCTTCCTGATAGGCTTCTAATTGACACTTCAGCAATTCATCAAAGATGTTAGGTAGGAGTTCAGCTCGTAGTGAAATAGCTTTTATTGTTCCACTCCTTTCTTGACGACTCAGCGCATCAGCTACCATATTTACCTTTCCCGGATTATAAAGAATTTCAGAGTCGTAATCATTCACCAGTTCTAGCCATCTTTTTTGCCTCATATTTAGTTCCTTCTGATTGAAGAGGTGTTGGAGACTCTTATGATCGGTATAAATTTGACATTTGGAACCTTAAAGATAATGTCTCCAAATCTTCAGCGCGAAAACAACTGCTGCTAGTTTCATGATCCTTCAACTGACGAGAAGCATAAGCAATAACCTTTCCACGCTGCATAAGTACACATCCCAATCCCAGTTTAGAAGCATCACTGTAAACATCAAAGTCATCGGAACCTTCTGGTAATGACAAAATAGGCGCGCTGCACAATTTCTCTTTCAATATCCGGAATGCTTCATCCTATTCTGCTTTCCATTCAAACTTTAGATTCTTCCGAGTCAGCTTAGTCAAAGGCGTCGCGATACGAGAGAAGTCTTTTATAAACTTTCGATAATACCCGGCTAAACCCAGAAACTTCGTACTTCCGTTGGCGTTCTCGGCGGTTCCCACTTTTCAATTGCTTCAACCTTCGTCGGATCAACTTGAATACCTTTCTCAGAAACTACATGTCCGAGAAACTGAACTTCCCGTAACCAGAATTCACATTTAGAGAACTTTGCTTATAACTGTTCCTTTTTCAACAATTCCAGAATTAAACGAAGGTGCTGTGCGTGATCCTCTTTGGATCGGGAATAGATAAGTATATCATCGATAAATACAATAACAAATTTATCGAGATACGGCTTACATACCCGATTCATTAAATCCATAAAAGCAGCTGGAGCGTTCGTCAATCCAAACGGCATCACTAAGAATCCATAATGACCATACCTTGTGCGAAAGGCAGTTTTCAGAATGTCTTCTTCTTTAACCTTCAGCTGATGATAACCAAATCTTAGATCGATCTTGGAGAAATAACAAGCTCCAAATAATTGATCGAAGAGGTCATCAATTCTGGGAAGCGGATACTTGTTCTTGATCGTGCGCTTATTCAGTTCCCGGTAGTCAATACACATTCTCATCGACCCATCCTTCTTTTTCACAAACAGAACCGGTGCTCCCCATGGCGAAGAACTGGGTCTGATGAAGCCTTTATCAGATAGGTCTTGCAGTTGTGCCATCATTTTTTTCATTTCTGGAGGTGCCAGACGATACGGTGCACGGGCTACAAGAGCGGCTCCAGGAATCAGATCTATACCAAACTCTACTTGTCTAACGGGCGGAAGACTATTCAAGTCTTCAGGAAAAACTTCTGGAAATTCACTAACAATTGGAATATCTTCCAACTTGCTCCTCTCTAGTTTAGTATCTATCACATAAGCTAAGTAACTCGGGCAACCTTTATTAACACACTTACGGGCTTTTACCAAAGAGATAAGGCAAGACTGATGATTTCTACGGTCACCATAAATCACTACTGGTCCTTTCTCAGGTAAAACAACATTTATCAACTTCTTATTGCAAACTATACTAGCCTGATTCTTGGCAAACCAATCCATTCCCACCACCACATCGAACCCGGTCAAGGCTATAGGAAATAACTGAATAGGCACTCCACACCCATCTATGTTTATCACACAACTATCAAATACCTCACTAACCGGTACTTGATTATCATTAGTCGTATCTACCATTAATGCATGATCTAACACTTTAGGCTTTAAATGCATATAGGCAACAAAAGAAGGCGACACAAACGATCGGTTTGCACCGGAATCAAATAACACTTTAGCACGTGTAGAATTTATTAAGAACGAACCTGTAACCACATCGGGAGTCTCATCTGCCTCTTGCTCTGTCATCTGGAAGGCACGTCCTCTTGTTCTTGGTGGCTCTAGTCTTGGTACTACCGGTCTGACAACCGCTGGTTTCCCTGACGTACCCCCTTGTTGTATTCTTCCCTTCGGACAATCGGACTGTATGTGATCCGGAGAATTACATGAAAAACAGAACCGCGTGACACGACAATCCTTAACAACATGCCCAGTCTTTCCACACCTATAACAAACCCGCGATTCAACCTGACAATTCCCTTGGTGGACACGATTGCATTTCAGACAAGGTCTTTCCGTTGGTCGGAAAGGTGGACGGTTATCGTATCTCTGAAACCTGAACTTCTTTGGATCATGCTGTGGTCCTTCCCACTTCCTTTTTCCTGTACCTTTGTCGCTAGCATTTCTTCCTTTATCCTGTTCCACGGTTTCCGCGGCATCAACTGCAGCGGAGAAAGTCTCGGGTCCTTTAGCAATTACCAAACTCTTGACTTCTCCATTCAACCCGAAGATAAACCTTTCAATCTTCATGGCCTCTGTGGCAACATAATATTCTGCAACACGAGATTTTTCTAGAAACCGAGCAGTGTAGTCCCGAACAGATAAATTTCCTTGTTGCAAGTTCATAAACGCCCCCTCTAGTTGCTTAACCGCTGCATGAGGACATAACTGCTTCCTGAAAGCTATAACAAATTCTTCCCATGAAAAGGTAGAATATATGTCAGAACCTCCCGAAGAAATATGAGCTTCCCACCAGTATAAAGCGTCACCTTTCAACATTGCAGCTCCATAAAGAACCCTATCCTCTTCCTCGCACTTACTAGTCTTGAAGATAGCTTCTATTTCTTTCAGCCATCGCATAGCTTTCACTGGATCCCGGTCTCCTGAATAGGTCGGAGGCTTACAACTGAGAAACATTTTATAATCACACTTTTTCATCACTGGTTCAACAGTAGGAGTAATAGGCATCTCTTCCTCATGTGAAGGATCTGGTCTTTCTGTTTCAGTATTATGAGTCTGGTTAAACATAGCCTGGATATTTGCTTGTAATCTTGCCATTTCGGCCGCTAAGTCGTCTCTTGTAACAAACTCCGTACCACGCCCCTGAACTCTACCCCCAGTTCTGCCTCTGCCTCTTTCTCCCCCTCTTCCCCTTCCTCCGGATGTTGGATTGGTTCTATTCGGGTTGCCTCCTCCTTCCCGATTTGTTTGTCTCGTACCACTTGCCATTATGTTGATTCAGACAAGGTTAATATACACATAAGCACATACCCCATATAACAAGATATTCCAGTTCAAACATGTACCTGTAAGATCACAATTACACTGGCCAGGTGTAATAATGAAATTACCTTACATGATGTTCCTTCTACCTTTTTATAGTTAACATCCCAAGGTTCTACAATAATAGGGACATCCTACTTCACATGCAGTTTAAGTCTAGGTACAGATACTAATACCTAAATCCCTTAAACTAGGGCTCTGATACCATCTGTAACAACCCATAATCCCATACATAGTTCAAATCACATACATTGCATAACATCGTTAAAACAAGAGATATAATATATAACAAATACGGTCCCCTAGTCTTTTACAAACATTCATTAAATCCATACAAACGTTTACATAGTAATTGACATTATTAACAACATGCCATATCTTCTAATCACATCATTGTCTTCCATTACATAGTCTTCCCAAAAGCTATTCTTGGTTTAACCTCCTTATTTGCTCTTACTTGATCCCGACCTGGAATACATATTTAAAACAAAATGAGGGTTAGACCTAATGGTCTAAGTGAGAAAATCCATGTTTCTTTGAAAATCCTTTGCACACCAACATTCACATAATACAAACACAATTATCAATCATAAGTCACTCATCGCGTAATTCCCTGTCTCCTTCCCATGGCCATATTAGTTGGTTGCAACCCAACTAATAAACAACGCTGTACAACAACTACAGCCAATCAACACTGTACAAAAACTACAGCCAACACACCGGTCCTATGCCCGGCCAACGTATTATAACATAATATAATACTCACGTAATTACAATATCTCAACATATTATAATTCACATATAAACATAGTCACACCATTTATCACATATCCAATACACACATATATGTATTCCAGTTTCAAAACGTTTTAAAGTAAAACTCACCTGATTGCTTATCAACATGTTTCCAAGCCTTCTAAACAGGTTCATTCCTTTACCCAGAATTCACAGGATCTGTAACAAATAGATATAGATATCTCTTTACCACATAAAACACATAAGTCTTACTAAGGCTAAGAACTCTAAAGAACTCAAATCCTCAAATGTTTCCCCCAAACCCGTACTCAAGTTAAGACCACAGCAAAAGTATAGGTTACTGGATACTCGACAGCATCAAAACTCTCAATATTGGCCAAACAGCAAAAGTATCCGGATACCATAACTTATCCGGACAACACCACTTTTCCGGACAGCATGACTTTTCCGGACAACAAGGCTTTTCCGGATGACATACTAATCCGGACAACACCCGGGAACTAAGGTAACCCGGATACCATCCGGTATCTTATTTTATCCGGAAACTATGAAAATAAATGACTTACCCGGATAATGAACTCGTCCGGAGACCTTTATAATACCATCCGGACACTACCAACTAATTTACCCGGACACCTTCATACTGTGTCCGGACACCTCTGTCGGTTTCTTCAATTTCGACCCAGAATCAACAGAAATTACTACTGGACGTGTAATCGGTTATTTTACTCCGATAGAAACTATCTATTGGCAATTACAGACATAAAGCATACAAGGAACATACCTTAAATTGCTTCCAAGCAAATCAAATGATGCCTTAACCTAGCTTTTTCCTCTTTTCCTCTTTTGCTCCCAAACACACACATACACCCTGAACTGATTTTCTGGATAATACTGATTTAGGAAATATCTAAATCCATTAAGGGTAATATCCAATTCAATATACCCCTTTAGTCCTTAAGTTATTCACTAATGACCAAATACACCCTTTACTTATAAATTTATCCAAACTTACCTTTAACTTCACACTTTAAAGTTAACAAAATTTAACGGAACTAACATTTAACTAACGAACTTACCCGGGGTATTACACAAAGAGGGGGAGAAGAATAAAGAAGACCCTCCCCAATACGCTGAGGGGGAGGAAGACAGTGAAGATCCCTCTCTATCTGAGGGGGAGAAAGAGGAAGAAAAGGAACCCACTCCTCCCTCATCTCCCTTCATGCCTGAAACCGTTGAAATCCCTTATAAAGAAGAAGAGGACGAATAGGAGGAAGAGGGAGTGGAGATTACTGTTGAAGAACCCTCTTCACACCCTGGTGGCCAGGATGATGATGATGATGATGATGACGAATGCTGGTTCCAACCTACAGCCATCAGGGTCCCTGAACCCAAGGGGGTTGTGTTCAATGAAGCAGGGGAGACGACAAAGAAGTCTCCAGCCAAGAAAGCTCCTAAAGGGAAACAAAAGGGACTTGCTCCCTCAGGGAACTTGGCTATTCCCTACACAACTGAGAGTCTACCAACTTTTCAGGTATGCCTATCTCTAATCCGTTACTCTGCTTCTATACACTCCCATTTCAAATCCATTTCCTCGAACACTTAGCCATTTTCTTCTATCTTTTTCCCACCCTCAAAATATCTAACTTTTTATTCATTTGATTCAGCTAGTCCCCTCCCCTGCTTGAGGGACCCGCTGAAACTCCACAACCGCTACAACAAATAATCACAACTGCTATAGCTGAAGAAACTCTAATAATCTTGGTCTCAGTGATGGAGACCGATGACCAACAACAAGAAGAAGAAGAGTTGATAACTCATCCAAACAGACCCTCTCAACCTCTTCAAAGGCCGGGGGATGAATTCCAAAGAAGATTAGCGATGATCCAACAATTAGAGAGTCAGCGCTTGAAAGTCATTTCCCCAACCAGTCTTGCTTTCTTGTCACATGAAGAGATTGAAGAATCTATCAAGGCTGAAAAGTTACTTGCTGAAAATCAAAGGGCCGCACTAAAAAATAAAGAGTTCGCCCATTGGTTGCTCAGCAAAGATAAGAAGCTGAAAAGATTTCCTCTGATGGTTTAAGAAAAAGTGCTCGAGGAAGCTGGGAAGGAAACTAAGAAGAAGCAAAAGGTCAGCGACTCGACACTGAAATGGTGCAAAGAGAAGCTAAACTTCATATATCACCCAAGCAGAATTGTTAATATGTCTCTGAAGGGTAAAACGGTAAAAGGCGTACCAGTGATTGAAGTCACTGAACACAGAGAGAATGGGGAAATACGCACATGTTGCATGTCAAATATGGATGATCTTGGGTTCGATGAATGGTTAGGGGTCAGAACCGCAATTCAGCGATCAAAGTCGAAGTTCAAGCCTTACGTAGAGAAATTTCTGAACTCTACGATCAATCAGGTTACTTCTAATGTTGACAAGCCTCCTCTTCTAGCGATTAATCAAAACCGAAGACATGCTCCATCCAAACGAAAACGTCCATCCTCTTCCACAGGGCCTACTATCCGGAATGAAACTGGAATCGAGTTTTCAAGGGAAGCAGTTCTCGAACCTCCTCCAGACTTATCCGCCCTGAACCTATCATTGCCACCTGATGGAGCATTCCTCCCTGGTCAAGTGGTCAGTGATCCCTATGGAATTATATTCTATGACTTCTATGGTGTGATGCTCTTTCAGAGATATTCAGAACTGCCTATTTGCCCTGTCGATCAGCTAAGAGATCTCGTCTACTGGTGCAACGAATCAAGATCATGACTCTACTTCAAAACCCATGTGCTGAATGAAGCTAAGCTCATAAGTCAACGAGGTGAAAAGGTCCCTGGTTGGATTATTCCAAAGACGAATGCCTTTGATGAAATGCTCTTCAACGATGAACCTCTCTAGCTGATAGATCATCTTTTTCTAATTCTTCTTATATTTATCTGCTTAACTTTTTATACTTGTAATTTCATTTCATTGTACCTGTATTTTTTCAACTTCCCTTGTAATCTTATTTTATGAAGTAATGAAAAAATTCAATGAAGTACTTTACTCCATCAGTAATAGAAAAGATCCCTAAAAATAGTAAATGGGACACGCATCTATGAGTCCTTTTTATGATGACCATTAGAATCACTTAGTGAAATAAGGGGAGATTGTTGATCCAAACCCTTCAGTGATTTGATGATGACCCTTAGAATCACTTAGTGAAAATTATAAGTAAACATTATGTATAAGTGTTTCACTATCAGCGATAAGAAAAATGAGTCTGTTCAGAATCGTTGATGGGGAACCACTGCTCTTTATTATTCCTCAGTGATAAATGTACATCAGTGATAACTGAGCCTGTTCAGTTTAACTGATGATCACTGATTGCTTATTTGTAAATGTTTCCTTGAAATACCTGAAGACAAGTTTTGCGACAAAGGAGTTCAACGCTGATTCGAAGACAACGCTGATGAACAAGTGACAAGTCTACTAATGATCTGATACGGATATTAGTGAAACCGAGACAAGTCCACAACATGCGATATTTCAAGTAGAAGACTTCAGCGATAGCTGACCTTCATTCAGGTCTCATAGAAGAAGATCAACTCAGCGATCGCTGATCATGAAGTCTGCTCTACAATAAATGTTTGTCTTCTCCCTTTGCATACTTTTGTATTATTTGTCAGAAAGACATGCCTTTGTCCAGAATCGTACAAACCAACCTGCCACTACACTGTTCTCCATGCGGCCAAAACATGTTTGCAAAAGTCAGAAGCATGCATCCAACCAAATAGTGACACGTGTAAAGTCCTCCTGACATGCATTAAATGCGTGTAGTATAAATAGGAGGAATGCATCTTCATTTTGAATTACGGCCATCCCTGAATCTACTTTGTTCCTTAGAAAATTATCCTTAATTTTATTTACTTCTTTTTCTCAATTTCTTAGCGCAAGAAATCTGTGTGATTCTCAGAGGTTGTTTAGATTGAGTCTTGTACTTAGTCTTATTCCGTAACAAGTTGTAAATTGTTTGATTTATCAATTAAACAATTTAGAAAGATAAAAATCTTGTGTTTGTATTCAACCCCCCCCCCCCCCCCCTTCTACAAACTTAATACTTCGGGACCAACACACAAGTATACACCGACACTGGGATCGCTACAAGTAATAAAGTGGTAAAAGTACCGAGTATCGTATCCATAATTTTTTGAGTGAGTTTTGGGTTTTCAACCACAAAAACTAAATAAGTAAATAAAATGGGTATGGGTGTAAGTTTTCCTTGAGATGTTTGTAGTGACAAAATGGTTAGTCACTTTGTAGTACGGAATGTCTATAAAAAGCCCGATCTCTCAAAAGTGGATTCTTATTGACCGTTCCTACAAAATGCCCATAAAGTCACCAATATTGTCGACTCTTAATCTTGCCGATTTAACTAAGTATGACTCAAAAATCAAAGTTCAATCAGTATGGAGATTTACACCCAAATCTCTTTGTGATATAAATCTTGACTGAAGTTCGAACCTTAGTAAATCATGCATAACCGTGTATCTCTAAGTGGTTATCAAAGACTTTCTCAAATCTTTGTACATCACTTAAGCCGTATTTCGGATCCGCCCCTCTCGGGGTCTAAGATCTAATATTAACACTTCAAGGTGATCAGCTTATCTGCGTTGAGTTTAAGTCCCTACTCAAGTGACGAAGCTTAAGAGCTAGCAACAATGGCAACACCCAAGTGTCGCCTACTAGTCTCAAGTTCGACTTACACCTACACCAAAAGGGGTGGTTAGCTCAAAATAAAAGTAAAAGACATGATAAAACAAAGGAAATACGAAGTAACTAATTTCATTAATAAAATACGAAAAGTAAGTATGGAATTAAAATACAGAATTCAAAGTACTACACCTCAAGCCTAATGCTTGAGGTGTTTTATTGAAAGCAAATAAAAGAGAAATGAAAATCTAAACTTTTCTAATGAGAGGAGAGAGAAATGAACGATTTGGTGCAACTTCCTCTTCTTCTATTTATAGTAAATGAGATGGAGGTGATGGAGATTGAAATGTGTGCCATCCATCTTCAGTAACTTGTGCCACTTGCATTTTTGGGCAGTGGTGTATACTTCCAGAGTGCCCTCAGTGGGCACTGTGTGCCCACAAATTCGCCAACGACATTTTTAACGCAAAATGATGTGTTTAACTCTAAAAACATCCTCAACAACACCATATGAAAGTAAAATAATAAAAGGAAGAAACACAAACAAATGAAAGGAAACACAACTAAAATGGAACAAAAGCACACCCAAACGGAATGTAAATAACGCTCAAGCTGAGAGTTATCAGGTGTCTTTCGCTAGAAATTTTCGTGAAAATTGAAGAATTATGGCCTTTACATGAGAGGTAAATGCTGTAGGATTCGCATATTGAAAGCTCCAATTTAGACATCATTCGGCCAAGTTATGATGCCTATGTTGTCTTCCTAAGGGTTTACATTCGTTAAATATCCCTAGATGTCTATTTTATCTCTCAAAGATACATACTTAGCATGAACAAAGCCCAGTTTACGATGACAATAACCACAAAAAGATAACAACAATTCACAAAATAGATTGAATCAAAGGGGTTACCTGATTCAATGAACGATCAGCAACAACCACAATCGACAATGATAGCGTTGGCGGAGCCAACTAAATCGTCCAGGGTGATCTTAATAAAACAAAAGGTATACATAAAATATTATATTGATAACAATGTTCAATAGGAGGTGCTCACGGGTTGGGCTTATCGGGTTGAAGGCGTTTCGACTCATCAACCCATTGTTGACGGTTTGAAAAAATTTAAACCCAACCCAAACCAACCCGTTCGAGTTGAAGGGTTGGTCGGGTTGTGTTTATACAAGTTAAAATCAAAATTAGAAACATAAAAAATAAAGGAAACACGTCTTTAAAATACAACCGATAATTCAGACAATATTTAGATACTACATACAAAAATGTCTAAACCAAATATGATCAAATAGCTTGACGTCTCCAATTTGCATATTTCTTAAATCTTAAACATATCGCCATCAACCGTTTTTCTCAATTTGCATGTATATGTTAACAATTACTATATATATATATATATATATATATGTGTGTGTGTGTGTGTGTGTGTGTGTGTGTGTGAAGGAGTTATATAGAGATGGATAAGAGATTCAATATATATATATATATATATATATATATATATATATATATATATATATATATATCGGGTTCATCGGGTTGGGTTGGGTTCAAATTCTCGTAACCCGATATCAACCCAATACATATGGTTTGAAGATTTTACAACTCGATTGGATATCGGGTTGCTTCGGGTTGATTTATTTCACATCGAGTTGGGTTGGGTTGATCGGGTTGGTCGGGTTTTTGAGCACCCATTGTTCAATCCAAAAGTAGATGTATTTTATCAACATTACAAAAGTGGAACACTGACCATTACAAATTCAATGATGACCTCAAAGAGTTTTCATTTTTTTCAAACAAGTCAATGATATCTTCAGCATGAATGTTGGCAAACACATTATATATCTTCTTTCTATACAAGTTGCATTCATTGTTAGCGTCAACAAAAACATTGAATTAAATAATGACATTTTGACAAAAGACACCAAGTCCCAACATAGTCTATCTTCTATGTGTACAACTTGCACCGATTAAATAGAAACACTGTCAATTTGCATTCATTATATAAACACCGGCAATTTGCTCAACATTAATCAAATACAAAAACATAAAATTTTGAATTTGTTAAACCAGAAACACCATCAAATTGTGGACCTAATCCCGCTCAGTGCTCGGTTACCATTATATTATGTAAATATTTGTATAGTCTAAGGGCTTAGTGTGTCAATAATAAAGTTAACAACTGAATAGCGGTTGGGAAGTTAGTTAGGAATAGACACGACCATTGGAATAGACATGACTGTTGGTGAATAGTCACAATGATTCTAACAGTCACAATGTTTCGGTTTGTATAAATAAAAGTGTCATGTAAACAGATTGAATATATCTCAATATACGATTCTTATTTCAGTAAATTCTTGTGTGTGTTTGTGAATCAAACGATTAGGGACAACAATTGGTATCAGAGCAAAGGCTCTTTGATTCCAAAACTGTGACCGAAAAAGGAAGAAGAAACCCCAACCATAAATAATACAGTGGTGGGATACGGTAACAGGAAGAAGAAGAACTTACTTGAAATAAGATCGGAAGAACGCCGACGACGGTGGTGCGCAACCGGAATCGAGATACAACCGGCGGGACTTCAATCATACTCTTCAAGGAGAAGGAGGAAGAACCGATTGAAGGAATTAATCTAACCAAATCAAAAAATCAGTGAAATAAAATCTTAGGTTTTCGTTCTGATTTGGGAAGGACACTTTTGTGGGTAGCGTTTTTTGAGAACCGACACAAAAGGAAAAGCCAAACGTTTTGGGCTTTTATTAGTAACAACCGGATCTACTTGGACCGACAAGGAGACGATTTAATTGGGCTTCTATTTGGAACCAGTTTTTTTTCTTTAAAAGAAAACACACTCTACAAACTTGGGCATTCACAACACTTTTATTGGGCTGACAAAGGGAGGACCCTTCTATTTGGAAACAGTGTTTTTAAAAGGGAAATACACTCAGGTTTGAAATTTGAATTATCTTTGGATCTGTAGTATACTAGTAGTATAAATTTATTGTCTATACTATTAGGAAAGCCCCAAATTTTAGAAAGTGAAAATCGTACGAATAGAAACTATGTCTGGTGAAGAACCAAACAACGCCCTAGTAACACAAAAACCCGTAGCACAAATCTCTCATTATCAATGCCCCATTTTGAAACCGACAAATTACACCGTTTGGGCCATTCAAATCAAAATTATACTTGAGGCAAATGGGTTATGGGAGATGATAGAACCAAAGGAAGATGCGCAACCGGACGAAAAAAAGGATAAGGCAACGATTTCCTATCTATATCAAGCATTGACCGAAGACATAATAATGTATGTTGCGGGATGTAAGACTGCGAAGGAAGTCTGGGAGGCGTTAAAGAAAAGACATGTCGGAGTAGATAAAGTGCAGAAGGCACAGTTACAATCTTTGATGATTGGATTTCAAACACTCCAAATGAAGGAGGACGATACGTTGGATGCATTTACCGCTAAACTAAACGGCTATGCCACCAAGGCAAAAGAATTAGGAAAAACATTGGACCAACCGTTACTGGTACGAAAACTTTTGGATTCGATGCTAGATCGGTTCATCCAAATTGTGGCATCCATAGAACAAAACTCTGATCTAGACGAGGTTACCTTAGATGAGATCATTAAAAAACTGAAACCCTATGAGGAAAGAATAAAAATCAGGAAAGACGGACGTAGAGAAAGCCAGGAAAACTTATTATTCGCACAAGGCGAACACTCTGGAAGAGGAAGACGATTCGGCAATCGCGGACGTGGTAGATCCAACTCTTCACGAGGAAACTGGCAAAGCAACAGAAATAAGCACGACTCGAAAGAGGAAGGCTCAACTCACAAGCCAAGAACAAACACAAAGTGGAATAAGCAAGTGAGAGACATGAGCAAAATACAATGTCACAGATGTAGGAAATTTGGACATTACAGAAAGGACTGCAATCAACTGCCAACAACGCAGGAACAATCAAACCTTATCCAAGAAGACGAAGAGCCATCATTGTTAATGGCAATACACAAAACCGAACACGAAGAGGTACTGTTAAATGAAGTACAATTTCAACCCGGAAAGTATGCTATAACAGATGAAAGCATCTGGTATTTAGATAATGGTGCAAGCAACCACATGACGGGGACTAAGAGTCACTTCACGGACATTGATGAAAAGATAACATGACGTGTTCGTTTTGGAGACGGATCGTATGTAGAAATCAGAGGAAGAGGTTATGTATAATTAGGATGTAGGAATCACGAACAGAAGATTATATCGGAAGTATACTACATCCCAAACCTCAAGAGCAACATACTGAGTTTAGGACAACTCACGGAGATTGGGTGTAAAGTCGTCATGGAAGGAAAACAACTGACTTTACATGACAAGAATAAGAGGCTGCTGATGAAGATTGAAAGATCAAAGAATAGACTTTACAGCATCAAACTGAAAATTGGAACACCCATATGTCTCCTAGCAAATGTAGATAGCCAAGCATGGTTGTGGCACGCTAGATTAGGTCATCTAAACTTTGAGGATATCGGGAATATGACAAGAAAGAATCTAGTGGAAGGAATACCAAGGATAAATCACGCAGGACAGATTTGTGATGCCTGCTTATTAGGAAAACACAGTAGGACTCCATTCCCAAGTCAAGCTAAGTTCAGATCAAAGAAACCTCTGGATCTAGTATATGGAGATCTCTGTGGCCCCATAAGCCCAACCACACACTCCGGGAAGCTATACATTTTCTTGTTAGTAGACGACTGTACACGTTTCATGTGGGCCTACTTTCTGACATCGAAGGATCAGGCTTTTGACACTTTCATGGAATTCAGACAGAAGATTGAAACGGAAATGAGGACAAAATTAAGGATGCTGAGAACAGATAGAGGAGGTGAGTTCACATCAAATGAATTCACAAAGTACTGTAAGGAAAACGGAATAGCACGGCAATTGACAGCACCTTACTCACCACAACAAAACGGAGTTGTGGAAAGAAGAAATATAACAGTGCTATCTACTACTAGAAGTATGATGAAAGCAATGAAGTTGCCACAGAACTTTTGGGCGGAAGCAGTCAGACACGCCGTATACATACTGAACAGGGTACCTACAAGGGCCCTGATGGATAAGACTCCATATGAGGCACTCTACAACAGAAAACCAATTCTGGAAAATCTAAGGATATTTGGGTGCACAGCTTATGCCAAGGTAACAATACCTCATTTACAGAAGCTAGATGATAGAAGCATTCCCATGATTTACTCAGGTGTAGAGGAAGGATCAAAAGCATACAGATTATATGATCCAGAGAAGAACAGGAAACATGTAAGTAGGGATGTTAAGTTTATGGAAACAAAACCATGGAAATGGGATAACAACAGAGAGGAAACAAGGACACAAGGCTCGGAATGGACAAGTTTTGTGGTAGGAGGAATCGATGATGGAAATACTACATCAATCAACTCGGAAAGCAATAAAGATGCTTATCAGGAACATGAACCAATTACTGCTCCAGACTCTCCAGTTACCCCACCGACACATACTTACGACCCACACTCAGAGGAAGAACAAGCTACTATTAGTTCATTGAGAAACTCAGAAGAAAGATTTGATGATACACCAGTACGAGGTTTTAAAGACTTGAATGCAGTATATGCAAATGCACGTGTAGTTGAAACTGAAAGTCTGCTACTTACGGAAGAAGAACCACGTAACTACAGGGAGGCATCAACAGATAAGAAATGGATCGAGGCCATGGAAGCTGAACTGGATGCAATTAACAGGAATAACACATGGACTCTTACTACTTTGCCTACAAATCATAAGGCAGTAGGACTCAAGTGGGTATTTAAGACCAAGAAGGATGCAAAAGGAAAAAATATCAAATACAAAGCAAGGTTAGTAGCAAAAGGATATGTGCAGGAACAAGGAATAGACTTCGACGAAGTATTTGCACCAGTTGCACGCATTGAGACAATTCGTTTGATTTTAGCACTGGCTGCATACCATGAATGGCAAGTGCATCATTTGGATGTCAAATCAGCATTTTTACATGGAGAATTAAAGGAAGAAGTCTATGTTGCACAACCTGAAGGTTTTGTACGACCAGGAAGTACATGGAAAGTTTACAAGCTCGCAAACGCATTGTATGGCTTAAGGCAAGCACCACGAGCTTGGAATATGAAACTTGATCAAACCTTAAGGTCATTGGACTTTAAGAAATGTAATCTTGAACAAGTTTATGTGGATGACTTGATAGTCACGGGCACTCCAAGGAAGGAAATAGACTTGTTCAAATCCCAGATGGAAGACAAATTTGAAATGAGCGATCTAGGATTGCTGGCTTATTACCTCGGGATCGAAGTTACTCAGACAGGAGGAGAGATAAAAATCAAGCAATCAGGTTACATCAACAAGATCTTGAAAGATGCAAGTATGATGGATAGTAATGACACAAAGATACCGATGGACCCAGGAACAAAGTTGGTCAAGACAGAAGACGGAAATCCAGTGGATGCAACTTATTACAGAAGTTTAATTGGATGCCTCAGGTATCTGCTACACACTAGACCAGATCTAAGTTACTCGGTCGGATTACTCAGCAGATTCATGCAAGAACCAAAGGATCACCATTTAAAGGCGATAAAACAAGTAATCTGATACATTAAAGGAACCAAGGAGCATGGTATTATATACAAAAGAGATGGCGGCTGCAAGATAACAGGTTATAGCGACAGTAGTTATGGAATCAATACTGATCAAGGAAAAGGAACTACTGGAATAGTATTCTATTTTGGAGAATCACCTATTACCTGGTGTACTCAGAAGCAACCAACAGTAGCACTCTCATCATGTGAATCAGAATTCATGGCAGCTATTGGAGCAGCATGTCAGGCTTTATGGTTAAAACGACTACTTAGTGAAATAATGGGATGGAAGGAGGAAAGAATAACACTGAAGGTTGATAACGTTTCAGCAATAGCACTCGTCAAGAACCCAATTTTTCATGGAAGAAGTAAGCACATCGACATTCGTTACCATTTCATTCGTGAATGTGTAGAGAAGGGACACATCAATGTGGAACACGTCAGTGGCGAACTACAAAGGGCAGATATATTGACTAAAGCCTTGCCAAGGCTGAAGTTTGTCACAATGCGGCATATGCTCGGGGTTCAAGATCTAAGACGAAGCAATGATCGAGATCAAGGGGGAGAATGTGGACCTAATCCCGCTCAGTGCTCGGTTACCATTATATTATGTAAATATTTGTATAGCCTAAGGGCTTAGTGTGTCAATAATAAAGTTAACAACTGAATAGCGGTTGGGAAGTTAGTTAGGAATAGACACGACCATTGGAATAGACATGACTGTTGGTGAATAGTCACAATGATTCTAACAGTCACAATGTTTCGGTTTGTATGAATAAAAGTGTCATGTAAACATATTGAATATATCTCAATATACGATTCTTATTTCAGTAAATTCTTGTGTGTGTTTGTGAATCAAACGATTAGGGACAACACAATTTACATTCATTATATGTCAACTTTTCCATCATGGTGAAATTTTCCCAACATTATATAGAAAGAAAAACAATGTTAACATATGGCAAAATAACTAAACCCTAGATGGCAAAATAATTAAACCCTGAAAATTGTTTATTACTATTTGGAGTTTGAGGCATAGAGGGCAGAGCATAATAGAACTATATATGGACCCGTGAATGCAGGAGGAGAAGAGCCACTGGAGCGTCGATCGTGAACAACAACCAACCTCAGCAGGTGAACGCTGCAAGTCAATTGTGTCATGTACGTTAGAAGCATGGACTGGATATGAGGGTGGGCGTGGATATGAAAAAGATGGGCTGCTAAAAACTATCTTAATTGGGCTTTCAAAAGGAAATAAAATTAATAAAAATTTCAGGGTGTAGATGGCCAAATGGGCCCGGCACGGGATCGTGATTGACTAGGGACTAGTCCAGCAGGATCGTTTGGGACCGGTTTAGGCCAGACGTTCCTTAACTGGATACGACTTTCATCTCGAAAGAATTACGACTTTCATCCCGAAACAAGGCCCTACCCGGCCCCGGGACCGACCGGGTTTTTTATGTAAAATTTATTTTTAATTATATATTTGTTACTGCATTTAATTGACCACATTCTGCAAAAACATATTTTTATAAGTTAAAAATAATTTTTTTTAAAAAGGAATGAAAAATATTAAGTGGGACCGGGACCGGTCCTCTTAAATGGGCCTTATAAAGCTTAACCGGACCTACGTATTTCGGTCGGGGCCAGGACCATTTACAATATCACTATTTAGGATCGGGATCGATTTGGGCCCGACCCAACCCGTGACCGATTTTTGACCATCTCTACTTTAGGGTGTACCCAAGATTAACCCCGATTCCGCCAATCCGAGTAGTGACGAGTGAAAAGGAAGCGGTAGCAAATCACGAGAGACGAGTGAATAGAACCAAAAAGAAGCTTCAGATGAGCTAGAACGACAGTCGATGGCCAAAATCGCCAAGAATATTTGGGATCAAAGCAGGGGCAGAGCACAAGACTTAGAAACTAGGGGACCCAACCTAACTTTTTTTATACAAATGTATCACGTAAACAAGATTAATTTGCTTTAATGTAATACTAGAAGTGTATATGTGCAATGTAGCGAGATACGTCTCGATTTTAATGTTTCATTTATTTTTGTTTTTGTCGATTTTATAATATGGTTTTGTGTGGTTTCGAGAAAGCGATCATGTTTTTTTTATAAATTTCTTTAATTTAATTTTGTATTTTAATTAATTTAGGTTTAATAATATAATATTTTTTTATAAAAAAATATAAGTGTTATGTTAGAATTCACTGATATCCTAATTATATTTTAAATTCTTATATTTAAAATGGGATATTTTTTCTGTATTTGATTATTTGTATTAGATAATTATAATTTCAAACATGCAGTATTAAAAAAATTGTACCCATGCATTATTACTTGTAATATTGAATTTTAAGTAATGTGCATCAACAAAGTACTTGATGCATAAAAACTTGTTTAACAGTTTTCTCAAATGCTTTATAATATAGTATAGAATATAATATATATATTATCTTATTGTGTAGGGTTCCGGTGAGCAGTTGAGGTTAACGTGAGAAATGCGACAAGTGGTTATCAACTGTTGGATGAGAAATTGATGCATATTAGGATGAGATGCACCAAATCAATTCTCTTCTAAGCCACAAATCATGTACAACGTTTTTTTAGCATAAAACACTAAAAAACTATGAATTACAACTTTTAAAACACATAGTACAATTTCTTGACTCAATTATTTAAACCTCAACACCAACGGATTTGGCATGTACAATGTCTTCTGCCTTCCTTTACAGAGTGTGCTTTCTCCGTTTATAACTATCCCTGAAATTTGATTCCCAATAACAGATTCAAGTTTTCAAAATTCAAACTTCATGCTCATCCACATGTTTATGCAGATTAAATCATGCTTTTCTCTTTTTCTTTCTCAAGTTATGTATCTATATTTTGTAGTAAATATGCCATACAGATTTGAAGCTTGAAAAAAATCTTTTAAATCGGTGCTTTAGACACCGACTGAAAATTTGTGAATTTGGCTACTAAAAGGTGTTCATCATCTATCCATAGTTAAGATTATTTTGTAAACTAAATCCATATATAATTTGTATTTGGCTATTCAAAGACTTTTCGAAGACACACAATATTATTATTTGGATGATATGGAGATTATTTTGTAAACCGCTATCCAAGTCTCGAAGCTTCTAATTAATCCCAATCATAAACAATAAATGATATCTAATATTTCCCTCACCAAAAAACAAAACTACAGTTCTTTAAACATCTTAGAAAGTCTGGCATCTTTAGTTATACAGCTCTCCTTAAAAATTTCAGCAATATGTTTCAAATAACCAACTACATCTTTAGCTCTTCTATAGCGTGACACCTAAAAATGACCTAAAAATGAGGTAAGTAAATATTTATGATAAGAAAGGGAAAAAAATTGTGGATTTTTGTTGAGCAAAACAGAAAATTAGAAAGTATAAGGGGGAAGGTTGCCGAGTGCTGAAAGTGAGAAGTCATGAGCTTAAATGTAGGTGGATGAAATTATAGGGGTCTGTTTTGCCAAGTGAACAAACTTTGGAGTTGGAATAAGTTGTAACCGATGTATTAATGAAGTAGACGTTTGGCTTTCCAACTTCTGACCGCTTCGCTTGAAAAATTAAATATATAAACGTTGGTTTGTGAGGCACGATATTCTTTTCTCGAATCGAGTTGTGATCGTGCATGGGAAGAGCAAGAAATCGGGCATCGAAAAAAGCTATGATTTCGGTATTGGACGATGTTGAGGTTATTGATCGGATGTTGACTGTAATCGACTTACACGCACAAGTCAGTCTTCATGAGCTTTTAAACTGGGATGCATGCTTATGTACAAATTATTTGAGCATGATAATTGTTGGGGATACATATGTTATGCACAATATTATTTTTCCGCACATGTTTATGGGTTTTTGATTCATGTATGTAATTTTATTATGTGGATTGCATGCTATTTGTTTATTGTTCTTTTAAAACTGTTGGGTCACCAAAGATTTGAAGATGACCTCCGATCTCCTGTATAATCTCTGAAAAATTTATTTCATAGTTAGAATATTTTTTAGGTTATTTACAATAGTTTAGTCATGCTTCAACAGTTCGGTAAAGTCGAAGATCAACCGAAATCAATAAGAAGTGCATCTACCAATGTGGATTGAAGTTGAACTTCCCAAACTCCTTACTAAGATATCTCTGCTGATTTAATGGTTGGACAAATCGGTAGGATCCTCTAAAACGTGGTGGATCCTTATTTGTCCTCTTGTAGAAAAGATCTTCACCAAATCCTAAAGTGATGGATATTTTCTCTGAAAGTTCAGAAAAAGTAAATTTGGACTTTATAATCTTTTCAGGAAATGTCTACAACAAGTCTGCAGGTCAACCTTGTCCCATAACTAGGACATCTTGTTCTTTTTAAAGGACAAGTCTGACTCTCAATCCTAAAGTGATAAGTGTCTTCATGCATTTAATGCACTTGGTAGTATAAAATGGTGAAGACTCCTCTCATGCAAGATTACGCATTTATCCTAAGTCCTCATAAGAAATCGGCAAGCATCTCTCTCTCCAAGAACTTCATAGCTTTGATCTCATTGTTTTTAAAGTTGTGTTTTCTTTCCTCTTCTCTTAGTGAAAGATTGTTAGAATAGATTTAATCTATTATTTTCTGCAACAATCCGAAAGAGTTTTTGTGTATAATTCTTGATTTTTTATCAACAAAGAATTAAATTAAAGTAAAAGTTTGTGTATCGTATTCAAACCCCCTTCTACAATACTTGCCTTAGTGTGCTATTTCATAGCTGGGACCAACAAGTGGTATCAGAGCGGGTCAGTTTAATTCAATAAAGTTGATCTGAAATGGCATCATCTTCCTCTATGAACAATGACTCTTGTCAAAACTCTCTTGTTGGATCATATGACAATGGCTCTATAGCCAAACCACCTAAGTTTTACCCCAATAACTTCTCTTTGTGAAAACGTCGTATGATGCTTTTCATGGAAGGAGTCGACAACAGATATATTTCCATTCTCCGTGAAGGACCCATTGTCCCTAGAGTTTGGCATCGCCATAACTCTCAGAAGGCTGATGAAAGAGGATGCTGAAGATTCTTCTGAGGAAGAAAGAACAACAACCACGGGGAGATATATTAAAAAAGATCCCAGTAGGTACAATGTTGAAGACAATCGTCTTGTTTCTCTATACACTAAAATAAGAACCATCATTTCCCTCTCTCTGCCTGATGAGGTTTACCACTCTCTTGTGAATTTTCCTCCTGCTAAGGAAATGTGGTCTACTCTATGTGTTTTTTATAAAGGTACCTCTGAAGTCAAAAAGAGAAAAATATTGCTCTTGTTAGAAAATATGAACTTTTCTCCTATGAGAAAGGAGAGTCTATCTCCGACTACTATAACCGATTTAACGGTCTTCTTCACGATCTTAAACTATTGGGTTACATTTATGACAATGAGGAAGTCTTGTGCAAATTTATGGAATGTCTTCCTGATTTTTGGGAAAACATCTGTACATGCATGAAGACAACCAATGATCTTGAACATATGCCTCTCACCGCTCTTTATGGAACTCTTTTTAACTATGAGAAAACTAGACTGCAAAGAAAGCCTGTCATCAATGAAATAAAGAGCTCTCCTCTGACTCTCTTAAGTGACCCTTCCAAAAGAACTGTGTGTGTACCAAGAATCACCTACCATTTGATGAATCAGATCACGATAGTCTTGAGGACTCCAACAACCATTCGGAAGCATGTCTTAGTGATGTTGACGATGAAGGTGAGGAAACTTCACTAACCAACTATCAGATCGAATGGCCATGTTGGCATGGTATTCTAAATCCAAATCTCGTTTTTACTCTGGTAAGTTCACTCGAAAACCTTCTTTTTCTCTCTCCAAACACTCCTCTTCTGACAAAACAAACGAGGAATGTTTTAAACGTGGTAAGAAAGGTCACTTTGCTTCTGAGTGTAGTGTAATACCCCGGGTACGTTCGTTAGTTAAAAAACCCTTTTTTGTTAAGAATTGTTAACTTTATAATAAGTATGTTTAGGGTAAAAGTTGGGTAAATTGCATGTTTAGGGTGTTTTGGTCTTTAATGAAGAGTTTAAGGTCTTAATGGTACATATGGCTGATATTATCTTGTAAGCCATAAGATATTTTTTTTAGATCAGCAGAAATTGTGTGTGTAAGTGTGTGTTTGAGAGCAAAAAGGAGAAAAGAAGAAAACTAAGGTTGAGGAGTCACTTGGTATACTTGAAAAGTGAAATCAGGTATGTTTCCTTTACAAAGTATGTTTATAATTGTTAATAGATAGTTCCTATCGGAGTAGAAACACTGATTTCGTATCTAGGGTTAGTTCTATCGATTTCTAGGCAAAAATAGGGATGAACAGCAGCAGTTTCCGGACACCATGAATGTGTCCGGATGGATTGATTGGTAATGTCCGGATATTTAGCTGGTGGTGTCCGGACGAGTCAATATCCGGGTAAGTCTCCCTTTTCTATAGTTTCCGGATGAGTTAAGATACCGGATGCTGTCCGGATTACCTTGGTGTCCGGATGACGTCCGGATTGTATAGGTCGTCCGGAAAAGTCCTGTTGTCCGGATTAGTCACGTTGTCCGGAAAAGTTGTGTTGTCCGGATAATTTGAGGTATCCGGATACTTTTGCTGTTTGGTCATTTTGGAGAATTTAAACACTTTTGAGTATTCAGTAACTTGTGTTTTGTTAATTCTTAGATAGAATATGAATGAGGACTAAAATACTATGGAATTGACTTAGGTTCGGGCTTGGGGAAGACAATTGAGGATAAGAGTTAGATAGAGTTATCTAAAGCATTTAGTCCTAGCAATCTCTATGTGTTCAAAGTGGTAAAACAATATTTGTACATGATTGTTTCAGATACTGTGAATGGAATGTAAAAGCAGAATTCTTTGTGGAGGATTGAAAAGGGTGTTGTTAAACAAACAGGTGAGTTTTACTTGAAAATGTTTTTAAACTGGAATACATATATGTGTGGAATGAATATATGATTAAGGTGTGAATGTTATGTGTTTATAATATAGTAGAGTATTATATTCATAGGTGCATTACATTACGCAAGTGTACAGTAGTCGGGTTCCGGTGTGCGGACCGATGGGTAGCCGGGTTCCGGTGTACGGACCGGTGAGTAACCGGGTTCCGGTGTGTGGACTGGTAACGTTGATTTTTATTAGTTGGCTTGCTACCAACTAGTATGGCCAGTTGTGGAGGAATAAGGTGGGATGAGATGTACAAGTCTTGAATGGTATTGATATACGTGTAGTATATTGATGTATATGAAAAGTTTTATATAAATGGTTTTGATACAAAGGTTTACTAAACTGACAGGGATTTCCTCACTAGACCATTAGGTCTAACCCTCATTTATGTTTTAAAATATGTATTCCAGGTGGCGGATCGGGTAAGAGCAAGTAAATAGGACTCTTGATGGATAGCTTTTGTGAAGATGTTGGTTATGAAGTTATGGACGTATTTTAAACTTATGACTTTGTTATTAGTCAACATGTAATTTAATTTGCAAAAAGTTTGTACGGATTTACTTATGTTTACCAAGACTATGGGACCGAATGTGAAATACGATGTATCTTTTGATCATTTTTTGATATAAAATGTATGTTATTTGTCTATTTGAATCGCGGGTTGTTACAGATGGTATCAGAGCCCTAGTTTAAGGGATTTAGGTATTAGTACTTGTACCTAGACTTAAACTGCATGTGAAGTAGGGTGTCCCTATTAATTTAGAACCTGGGGATGCTAAGTATAAAAAGGTAAAAGGAACATCATGTACGGTAATTTCAGAGTTACACCTGACCAGTGTAATTGTGATCTTACAGATACATGTTGAACTAGAATACCTTGTTATATGGGGTATGTGCTTATGTGTATATTAACCTTGTCTGAATCAACAGAATGGCAAGTGGTACGAGACAAAAAATCGGGAAGGAAGAGGAAGCCTGAATAGAACCAATCGAACAGCCGGAGGAAGGGGGAGAGGGGGAGAAAGAGGCAGGGACAGGACTGGAGGCAGAGTACAGGGGCGAGGCACAGCGTTTGTTACAAGAGACGACTTGGCTGCTGAGACGGGAAGATTACAACCCAATATTCAAGCCATATTTAACCAGACGCACAATACTGAAACGAAAAGACCAGATCCTAACTTGGAAGACGAGATGCCTATCACACCTACTGTCGTATCAGTACCAAGAAGGTGTGACTATAAGATGTTTTTAAGCTGTAAACCACCAACTTATGGAGGGGATAGAGATCCAGTGAAGGCGATGCGTTGGCTGAAGGAAATTGAAGCTGTATTTAAAACCAGCAAATGTGCGGAAGAGGAGAAGGTGTTATACGAAACTACAATGTTAAAGGCATATGTTTTATATTGGTGGGAGGCCCTTATTGACTCCAAGGGATCTGATGTATACTCAACCTTTACTTGGGGCGAATTTTCAAGGGCATTCAAAGAACAGTTTTGTCCACAAGCAGTAGTCAGACAATTGGAGGAGGAATTCCCGAGCCTACAACAAGAGAATTTATCAGTCAGAGACTATACTGTCTGTTTCCTAGAGAAGTCGCGTTTTGGAGAATATTATGTTGCCACGGAGAAAATGAGGACGGAAAGGTTCATATTTGGATTGAATTCGGGAATTCGAAAGTTAGTGACTACAACGAGACCTGATACCTTTTTAGCAGTAGTAAATGCCGCAGAAAATGTAGAGCGGGATAATAGGAGGGATGCTGGTGATAAAAGCATGGGAAAGAGAAAATGGGAAGGACCACCACAGGATCCGAAGAAGTCTAGATTTCAGAGATTCGATAATCGTCCACCTTTCCGACCAATGGAAAGACCTTGTCCGAAGTGCCACCATATCCATCAAGGAAACTGTCAGATTGAATCGCGGGTTTGTTATAGGTGTGGGAAGACCGGGCATGTTATTAAAGATTGTCGATTAACGCGGTTTTGTTTCTTGTGTAATTCTTCGGATCACCTTCAGTCAGATTGTCCGGGAGGTAGAATACCACAAGGGGGCACATCAGGGAAACCAGTAATTGCTAGACCAGTAGTTCCAAGAATAGAACCGCCGAGAACAAGGGGTCGTACATTTCAAATGACAGCTAAAGAGGCGGAGGAAACTCCGGATGTGGTTACAGGTACATTTTTCATAAACTCTACACGTGCTAAAGTGTTGTTTGACACCGGTGCAAACCGATCTTTTGTGTCTCCTTCATTTGCTGCTCACATGCATTTAGAGCCTAAAATGTTAGAACATGCCTTACTGGTAGACACTGCAAATGATAACCAAGTGTCAGTTAAAGAAATTTTTTAGTGCTGTGTGATAAATATAGAGGGGTGTGGAGTACCGATACAACTATATCCTATAGCCTTGATCGAGTTTGATGTGGTAGTAGGAATGGATTGGTTAGCTGAGAATCAGGCTAACATAGTTTGTGATAAGAAAATAATCAATGTCGTTTTACCTGATAAGAGGTCAGTAGTGATTTATGGTGATCGTAAGAATCATCAGTCTAGCCAAATATCTATGATAAAAGCCCGTAAATATGTCAGCAAGGGTTGTCCGAGTTACTTAGCCTATGTGATAGATAGTAGGCCTGAAAAGATTAAGTTGGAAGATATTCCTATTGTTAGTGAATTTCCTGAAGTATTCCCTGAAGATTTGAATTGTCTTTCGCCCATTAGACAAGTAGAGTTTGGTATAGATCTGATTCCTGGAGCCGCTCCTATTGCCCGTGCACCGTATCGTCTGGCACCTCTAGATATGAAAAAGATGATGACACAACTACAAGACCTATCCGACAAAGGCTTCATCAGACCTAGTTCTTCACCGTGGGGAGCGCCAGTTCTGTTTGTGAAAAAGAAGGACGGTTCAATGAGAATGTGTATTGACTACCGGGAGCTGAATAAGCGCACGATCAAGAACAAGTATCCATTTCCAATAATTGATGATCTCTTTGATCAATTAGTTGGAACTTGTTATTTCTCCAAGATTGATCTCAGATCTGGCTACCATCAGTTAAAGGTTAAAGAAGAAGACATTCTAAAGACTGCTTTTCGTACAAGGTACGGCCACTACGAATTCTTGGTGATGCCGTTTGGACTGACGAACGCTCCAACTGCCTTTATGGATTTAATGAATCGGGTATGTAAGCCGTATCTCGATAAATTCGTTATTGTATTTATTGATGATATCCTTATTTATTCCCGATCCAAAGTGGATCACGCACAACACCTTCGCTTGATTCTGGAGTTGTTGAAGAAAGAAAAGTTGTATGCAAAATTCTCGAAGTGTGAATTCTGGTTGCGGGAATGTTAGATCTGAAGTTTTGTCAATAAACCAAGTGTTGAAGATCTGATAAGAAGGTTCAGAAGTTCTGAGAAGAAGAGTCAGAAGTTCTGAGAAGAAGAGTCAGAGATCTGAGAAAGAGAAGTCAGAAGTTCTGAGAAGCGTGATCAGAAGAATGTTCAGAAGTTCTGAACTACCTGTTCAGAACTTATGACGAGTTTCGTTACTTAGTAATGTGTAAACTAATTAGGACACGTGTTTTGTTCTTATTAGTCTTTCTTATTTGTACTGTAGCTTTAATATATCCGTTACAGTATAAATAGAGTGGTTAGCACTACGTTGCTAACTGATTGATTTTCCCATATTACTTGTATTCATTCCTTGTAATCTTTGAGGTTATCTCTCTCTTAGATCTGTAATTCTGTGCATCATTGAATACAATTGGGCCTGATCATACAATTTCTCAATTACTTCTTTCTATATTGATTGTAAGAATAGATCCTGCACTTTCAATTGGTATCAGAGCCAATCAACAAACAAATTCGTTCAAGATTGTGATTGCGAAGATCGATTGATCAATTTCTTGAAGATTTCTTGATTCATTCAAAATTCGATTCCGCTGCTAGGGCTAGTTCTTGAATTCTTAGCAATTCTTGAATTACCTGCTACTTTTCGATCAAGAAAATCGAATTTGTCTTTCTGTTGAATTTTCTTACAATCATGTCTTCTAAAGAATATCTAGCCATGGGATCCGAAACCAAACCGCCTGTTCTTATACCAGAAGAGTATCAGCAATGGAAAACTCGTATGATCCAATTCCTTGACAACATCGATGAAAATCTTATGATTTCTATTCGAGAAGGTCCAATCGAAGTATATATCGATGTCGCCGCAACCCCTGCTACAGAGACAACTCCAGAAATTCCAGCGACCAGAGTAAAGAAGAATTATTCCCAATACACTGCTGAACAGAAAAATAGGCATGCTATTGACAAAAGAGCAATTACTTTGATGACTTTGGCTGTCCCGAATGAGGTTCTTAACAGGATTGACAGTGGATCATCAGCTAAAGAAATGTGGGACGAATTGGAAAGGCAAATGTTAGGAACTGTGAGATCTATTCAGGCAAAGTTAAATCAAAGCATAAATGCTTATGAAAGGTTCAAAGCAAAAGAGTCAGAAAGTTTGACACACACATACAGTAAATTTTGCACTATTCTAAATGACTTGAGAAGAAATGGACTGAAGAAAACAAAATCAGAAATAAATTACAAATTTCTGAACAGTCTAAATTCAGAATGGTCATCATTTGCCATAAGTCTGCAAATGAACAAGGATATGTGTGAAGAAGACTTAAATGATTTGTTCTGTGTTCTTAATCAACATGAAGACTCTGTCAAGTTAGTTGTGGAAGAAAAGAAAAATGTTGCTGATCAGTTAGCGTTCTTATCAAAGTCCAAAGCAATCAAAGCACCCAAAAAGACTGCATATCTATCAGAAATACCGAGTCTGGAGGAATCTGACAAAGAAGAAGGATCAGAAGATGATGAAGATATCAAGATAATGGCTGAAAAGCTAGCTTTGCTGACAAATACTTTCAACAAAAGGTATGGGAAGGGCAGATTTCAAGGAAATTATAAGAGAGCTGGAAGTTCAGATTATAAGAAGAAAGATGACAGAGAAGAAAATAAGATTGAAAAGAGAATAGAGAGAAGTGAAGAAAACAAGGAAGAGAGAAAAGAAAAGAATATGTGTTTCAAGTGTGGAAAATCTGGCCATTATGCCAAGGATTGCAGAGTTAAAGTTGTGAAAGATTATGAATACTACACGAAGAAGGCTCAGCTTGCAAAGAAGAGAGATGACGAGAGTGCGCTATTGGCTGAACAGGAGAATTGGCTGTACTACACTTCTGATGAAGATGATCATATCAACTTTCCACAGATGCGAAGCTATATGGCAAAAATGAGGAATGAGGATGATTCTGATTTTGAAGATGCTGATTCTGAGTCATCTGCTGAGGTACATTCTTCACTTGAATTAGAGTTAATGACACAGATTGGTGAAATGAAAACTGAATTTGCTAATCTAAGAAAACAGATAAAAGGAGAAAGAACTTTGGTTAACAAATTCAGAATTGAAAAAGAAGTAATAAACGAACAATATGAAGAATCTGAGGCTGAGAAACAGAAAGTTAAAGATGAAAATTCTGAATTGATGAAAAGGCTTTCTGAACTAAAAGTTGAGTTTTCAAAAATAAAGGATGAAAAAGGTGATTTACAAATAAAATTTGATATGTTATTTGAAGAAAGAAAGAATTTATACACCAAAATCAAAGAATTGGAAGATTTGAATTTGAAAAGAGGTCAGACTCAGCAAACATTAAATCTTTTATTAAGCAATGTTAAAGATACAAGATTTTACAATCCAAAGAAGGGATTGGGATTGGAAGAAAATGTCATTTTAAAAAGAGCTCCAATACTTCAAGTTTCTAAGCCAAAAATCCCAGAAATTGTTGAAGTTTTCATAAGACCTGCTAGTTCTATAACAAGTTCTGACAATTTGCAAAGACCAAACTCTAAAAAGTCAGATGAGACAATTTCTGAGTCTAAAACAGAAAAGTCAGTTGGTTCAGAAGAAAAGGTTAAGAAAGAAGTTTCTAAACCAACAGATGAAAAGCCAAGATACAATGATACTAAATTCAAGTATGATTCCTTAAATGTCAGCTACAAAAATAAACAACCAAGTTTTTCATATCATGACATTGAGAGCATATTTGATACAAGTAAAAATTCTGAAACAGTCAATCAGAAGTCTGAAACTTCTAGTCAGGATTCTGAACTTTGTAGTCAGAATTCTGAGTCTAAAGATCAGACATCTGAGTCTGTAAATCAGAACTCTGACTCAGGTAGTCAGAAATCTGATTCAACTGGATTTTCTGAAACAAAATCAGATGAATTTTTGCAACTTGAAAAGAGATTTAATCTTGTGAGTCAAGAACTTGAGGATTTAAGGAAAGCTTATGATGAACTTGAAAATGATTTCTGTGAGATGGATATTAAACTTGAAGAAGCTTTGAAAGAAAAGAATATTTTTATTCAGAAAATAACAGAGCTTGAAAAACTGAAGACTGAGTATGATCTTTTTAAAATTAATGCTTCAAGAGAAAATGATAAATTCTTTAATGAATCAAGTACATATGAAAAAGGTGAATCATCTAATTCTTCTAACAAAAAGAACTTGAATTTTTCAGAAAAAGAAGAAAGCAAAAGAAAAGATGATCTTGCAAAGTTGAATGATCTGAAAAGGGAACTTGAGAAGCTTAGAATGAAATCTACTTCTGAACTAAACGCTAGAAATTCTTGTAATAAGGGCAATTGTACTCTGAACAGTATAAATAAAAATGAAATGATCTATGTTTCAGATTTATTGTCACTTGCAAAGAAAAATCTTGTTTGTGTTAGATGTAAAAATGATTCATTCCAATATTCTCACAAATGTCAAGTCAAAATAACTTCTGTTTCATACATAAGAAAAGATATTCAGAAAGTTTCTGTTTCTCAAAATACAGAAAAGAAGAAAATTTCTGTTCCTCAGACTCAGAAGAAAGAAAAGATAAAAGAAAAGAAAGTTGAAAACATAGCAAAACCAAAAGTTACAACTCTCAAAAAGAATTTGAACAAACTTGTAAGCAGAAAATGTTCTGACTTCATAAAAGTTCAAGGAAAGTGGTGTTTGAAGAAAGATTTTGAGTGGAGAGTAAAAGGTACTAATGTTAAATCCAATGACAAATCTAACAAAAATGGACCCATTCCAAAATGGGTACCTAAACCTAACTGATCCTTTTGCAGGGCTGTCATGTGTGGTTTTTAGATTCAGGAGCTTCAAGACACATGACAGGTCAGAAGTCTTTTCTATCAAACTTCACAGAAAAGGCTGGAGGAGCAGTAAACTTTGGAAACAATAGCAAAGGTCAAGTCAAAGGTTATGGGGATTTAACTAAAGGGGATCTAACTATCCAAAAGGTTTTCTATGTTGAAGGATTACAACACAATCTTTTCAGCATAAGTCAGTTTTTAGACAGTCTTTGTCAAATTAAGTTTCAAATAACAGGTTGCATGATTCTAACTGAAAATGATGTCAAAGTCTTCTGGGCCAAAAGACATATGGACTTATTTGTAGTTAATTTTTCAAAATTGAAAACATTAAATACAGTTTGTCTTTTATCAAAATCAACTGCAAATGAATGCTGGCTTTGGCACAGAAGATGTTCTCATCTGAATTTCAAAGATCTTAATAATCTTGTTGCAAAACATTTGGTTAAAGGCTTACCAAAGCTTAAATTTGAAAAAGAATCATTATGCTCAGCTTGTGAAATGGGCAAGATGAAAAAGAGTTCTCACAAATTAAAAATGGACTCATCTTGCAAAGCACCATTAGAAATGATTCATACTGATCTTTGTGGTCCAATTTCAGTTCAATCGATGGGAGGAAAGAAATATATGCTTGTGATTGTTGATGAATTATCCAGATACACGTGGGTTGAGTTCCTAAGAGCTAAGTCAGAAGCTGCTACTACATTGATAAATTTTATCAAAAGGATTCAAGTTCTCTTACAACTTCAAGTTCAGAAAATCAGAAGTGATAATGGAACGGAGTTCAGAAATGAGACTCTTCAGAATTTTTTAGAAAGTTCTGGGATTTCTCACAATTTTTCTGCTGTCAGAACTCCTCAACAAAATGGTGTTGTTGAAAGGAAGAATAGAACTCTAGTTGAGGCTGCGAGAACAATGCTGGCTTATGCAAATCTTCCTACTTTCCTATGGGCTGAAGCAATTGCAACTGCTTGTTTTACACAAAATAGAACTTTAATCAATAAGAGATTAAATAAGACTGCTTATGAACTGATAAATAAAAGAAAACCATTAATCAAATTCTTTCATATTTTTGGTTGCAGATGCTATGTTCTCAGAGACAGAGAAAATCTTGCCAAATTCGATAAAAAGGCAGATGAAGGATACTTTGTGGATTATTCTTTAACTTCCAAAGCATTCAGAATCTACAATAGAAGAACCAAGAGGATGATGGAGAGCATAAATGTAACTTTTGATGAAGCCAGAATGCGGACTTCTGAACAAGACAGTTCAGAACTCATGCTGAACAAGACAAAAATGACTTCTGATACAAATTCTAATCCTATTTGTTCAGAACTCAATTTACTGTTTAAGGATGCTTTTAGTGAACTAATTTCTGATTCTTATGCAGAATATGAAAACCCAAAGATGGTCAAAGAGATGAAAAATAAGACTCCAGAAATAGTTCAATCAACTGTAATTTCTGACAAAGGTCCATCAGAGGAGTGCCCAAATTTAATAAATACAAGTGGTGAAAACTCTGAACCTTGTAATCAGAATTCTGATTCTTGTACTCAGAACTCTGAACAAGTCAATCAGAACTCTGACTTCATTAATCAGAACTCAAACTTGGACGCAACTCCTACTCATACGTCAGAACAAGGTGACAGTTCAGAATTACGAGCAATCATTGATGAGAATGATGCAAACAACAATTATTCAGAGATTGATGTACTCCCTAGTGCTAATAAATGGACTAAAAATCACCCTATTCATCAAGTAATAGGTGATCCATCAGCAGGAGTAAAGACAAGATCAGCTACAGCAAATGAAGCAATGTTTGCTGGTTTCTTAAGTGTAATTGAACCAAAGAAAGCTAATGAAGCCCTAGAGGATCCAGACTGGATTTCAGCAATGCAAGAGGAATTGCTTCAATTTGAAAGAAATAAAGTTTGGAGACTCATTCCAAAGCCTGAAGGTAAATCTATAATTGGAACTAAATGGGTGTTCAGAAACAAAAAGGATGAATCAGGTGTTGTCATCAGAAACAAGGCAAGATTGGTTGCTAAGGGATACTGTCAACAAGAGGGAATTGATTATGATGAGACATTTGCACCAGTGGCAAGAATAGAGGCAATCAGAATATTTTTAGCCTATGCTGCACATAAAAACTTCAAGGTGTATCAAATGGATGTCAAATCAGCCTTTCTAAATGGCAAACTTAATGAAGAGGTGTATGTCCATCAACCTGAAGGTTTTGTTGATCCAGAATTCCCTGATCATGTTTATATTTTAGACAAAGCTTTATATGGTCTAAAACAAGCACCACGAGCCTGGTATGACACTCTTACTAAACACCTGTTAGGTTCAGGATTCAAGAAAGGTAAGATTGACACAACTTTGTTTTTAAAGAAACAGGGTAATGATTTGATTCTGATTCAAATTTATGTTGATGACATAATATTTGGTTCTACCAGTCCAGAATTATGTGATAATTTTTCAAAAATCATGTCATCTGAATTTGAAATGAGCATGATGGGTGAACTGAATTTTTTCCTTGGTCTTCAAGTCAAACAACTACCAAAAGGTATTTTCATAAATCAAGGAAAATATGTCAGAGATATTCTGAAAAAGTTCAAAATGTCTGATTGTGCTTCTATGAGAACACCTATGGCAACTAACATAAAGTTAGATGCTGATCTCAAAGGTGTTTCAGCAGATATCAAACTTTATAGAGGCATGATTGGATCATTACTTTATTTGACTGCAAGTAGACCAGATATCATGTTTTCTACCTGTTTCTGTGCTAGATTTCAATCTAACCCGAAAGAATCACATATGTTGGCTGTCAAAAGGATTTTAAGATATCTCAAAGGAACACCTGATCTAGGTTTATGGTATCCAAAAGAAACTGACTTCAAATTGACTGCTTTCACTGATGCTGATCATGCAGGAAGTAGGTTGGACAGAAAGAGTACATCTGGTGCTTGTCACTTTTTGGGAGATAAAATAGTGAGTTGGGCATCAAAGAAACAGAACTGTGTATCCACTTCAACTGCTGAAGCAGAGTATGTTGCTGCTGCTGCTTCATGCTCTCAAACATTGTGGATGAGAACACAACTCATGGACTATGGATATCAGCTTAATAAGATTCCCATCTATTGTGACTCAGAAAGTGCAATTGCTATTACTCAGAACCCTGTTCAACATTCGAAGACTAAGCATATAGATGTGAGGTATCATTTTATAAAGGACTATGTGGAAAAAGGAACTATAGAGATGCACTTTGTGCATACAAAGTATCAATTGGCTGACTTGTTCACAAAGCCTCTTGATCACAAAAGGTTTTCTTTTCTCACATGTAAAATAGGAATGCTTAATCTGCCTAGTTGAAAATATTTTTTTCTTAAAAATGCTAAATTTTTCTAAGTAAACTTGTCTGAGTAGTGTATTCAGAACTTCTGAGTCTTAAGTTCAGAACTTCTGAGTCTTGAGTTCAGAACTTCTGAGTCTTGAGTTCGGAACTTCTGAATCTTGAGTTCAGAACTTCTGAGTCTTGAGTTCAGAACTTCTGAGTCTTGAGATCAGAACCTCTGAATCTTAAGGTCAGAAATTCTGAGTCAATACTTCAGCAATCTAACTTTCAAAAATTTATTTTTGAGAAATACAAATAACTTCAACTGTATGGATTATGCTTCTTCGATTATCTTTTTATCTCATATTTATGTATCATTAATACTCAAATGCATGCTCAAGTCAAGGGGGAGCATCAAAATTCTTTTGGAAATCATTTTGTGATGCTTAAAAGATTTGTTTTCATTTCTTATCTGTTCAAACCTCTTCTGAATAATCAAAATGTTTTATATTGGTCAGAAGTTGATTTTAAAAGACATTTTGGTTACAAGGCAAAATTCTTCTGAGTCATGGAATCAGAACATCTGTGCGTGTTATTCAGACCTTTGACTTGAGTCAAAATTCTATCCACTAACACGTGTCAGCTTCATATTTGTTTGACAATGCCACGTATTTCATTTAAATCCTTTGTGGTATTTCACATGTGTTGACTCCGTTATAACATTGATTTCGCTTTTCCGTTAAACCTTTCAACTTCGCGGATTTTAAATAGGTCTTAAAATCCCTATTTCAAATTTCTTTCAAATTCCAGAGCGAAACGTGAGATACGAATCAAATCCAGAGTTCTTTGAATCTGTTTTCTTCTTAAATCATGTCTGAAATACGAAGAAGTGGTCCAATTTCTCTACATTCTACAAAATCGATAATGGATTCATCCGATTCGGAAAATGATGAAGTACAAAATAGAGTTGCAGAGGAAGGGGCAATAAGAAATGATGAAGAAGATGAACAAATGGATGAATCTGAAGGAAATGCGGATGAGGTAAACGTTAATATTGAACATGAACAGAGTGCTGCAGGTTCTATTATGTCAGATAGATCTATTCTAGTGGAAAGAGTTGTTCCTGAGAGTGAATGGTTGAAATTATCTGAAAATAACTGTGTTATATTGTTTGAGGAAAGTCGTTTTAAGCCTGAACACAGAATTATCATGGAGTTATTCAAACATCATCCGTACAGAAAATGGTTTACAAGAAGTAAAAATGTGCCTGTTCAGTACATACAACAATGGTGGAAATATCTTAGGTTAGAAGATAATAAGTTTGTGTCTGAAATTGGAGGAGTGACATTTGTCTTATCTATCTCTGCACTAAGAGAAATGCTGAATCTACCAGAGAAAGATGATGTACAAAGAAGAACAGATTTTGAGGATTTACCCCTAACAGAGGAATTAATAGCAGAGTTTATGAAGTTGGGATACAATGAAGGATTGAGGACTCTCAGTTTGTTCAGAAGAAACAAATTACCACCTATTTGGGCTTGCTTCTTTCATGTGGTAAATAAATGTTTGTCAGGGAAAAATAGTTCTGCTGATCAAGGTTCTAAACAAATTCTTCAGATATTTCAAGGTTTAGTGAAGAATAGGCATTATGACTATACTTTAATACTTTGGGAAGATATGAAGAATACATTTGAGAAGAATCAGAAAGCAATTCAGAAGAAGACAAAGGATGCTCCACTGACATACATTCCCTACATAAGGTACTGGCAAATTGTTATTTGGTATGCCATGCAGGAAAACAGAACAATCTCAAGAAGAACAAATGAAGAGCATGGCCCTACATTTTATTTGGGTAAGATGACCTCAGTAACAAGACTTGAAAACTATCCCAATCATAAACTATTGCCAAAATCACTTAGGAACTATATTCCAAGGGAGAGTGAGATTTTAAAAGCTTATTGCACCTCTATGGGAATTGAATTACCTCAAATCCCTACCCAAGAGGACCAACCTGAGAAGAGAGGTGAGGAGTCTAGTCGAATTAGAGAGGGGGAGGATGTTCAGATGGGTGAACATTCTGAGAGACCTGAGAGGGAAAATTCTGAGAGCTTGGTTAGACTCAGTGAGGAAAAACAGAATGAGAGTGGTGAGGATGAGAGATTGTTAACAGAGGTTCAAACAGAAAGAGATGCCTCTGAACCAGCTAATCTTGACCAGGTAACCACACATGCTATTGGTTCACATCTCTTGGTGTCCAATATTGAAACAAACACCATGGACCTAGTGGTGGATCTTGAACAACCCATCCATACCCACTCAGAAGCATTTCAACATGCTACTGTTTCACACAAATCCGGGGAACCATCCCAAACTCATTTGGAGGGAGGTGATAAATCCCAACTTATTTTTCAACACATTGAGTCTGAATATCACAGTCCTATTCATATTGAGCCTGAAATTCCTTTTGACACTTGCACAGATCAGGAATTTCGTACTCCTGAAACAACATTCATAGACATGCCTAATGTTGGGTGTCGAGGATTGGATGGAAGTCCTGGTGAGGTGAACATTACAAAAGCCTCATTCAAACGTGCATCTGTTGTACAAGATGACTGTGTGTTATCTACAGGCCATGAGCTCTCTGGGCACATGAAAACTGGACCATCTGTTGGTTCAGGTTCACTGTTAGAAACTTCTGAATTTGAAAAGATTCAGAAACAAAACAAGGAGATGGGGGAAAAAGTAGAAAATTTGGAGAAGAGGATGGAGGATCTGAATGATGAGGTATCAGATTTGAAAAATGTGTTGGAGAAAAAGTTAATTTCTGTTGAAACCAAGGTAGATGATGTAAAGAAATCCTTGGATTCTCACAAAAAGGAGATCATGGATATAATGTCTGGTTTTCAAAAAGATATGTTGAAACAAATGCAAGATATGCAGGATTCTATACTGAAAGCACTGAGTGTATCACTGGCTTCTACTTCAAAGCCTCTTGATCCTGTTCCTATTGCAGAAGCTGAACCTGAAGTTGCTTTTAATCAGAACTTAAAAAGAAAGTTTGATGATAATGAGCCTCATGATCATCAAAAGGGGGAGAAAAGACAAAGGTTAAGTTCTGATGATGACATTGGCATAGAAGATTTTGAGATAGCAGACATGCACTTAGCCAATACAAAAAGTTCAGAAGATCAGACACAGGAAAATTTAAAGAAGATGATTCAGATAGTACAGCTTGACAGTTCAGATACAGAAGAAATGGAGTTGGGAAGTATGGATAGTAATGAATCAGATAAAACAGAGGAATTGAACTTGGATACTGAGATGGAAGGAAACTCAGATGAAACTGTAGCTATTGAGGAATCTGATTTGAGAATAGAAGAAATAGTGGAAAGTACAGTGGTAAACAGGTGTACAGATATTGTGGTTTATAACAGTGAAAGGGCAATGGAGTCTGAATCAGAAGAAAGGAGGTTGAATGAAGAATTGATCAGAAGAATGCATAATGAAGTAGTCAGAGCTTTGAGTGTTCAGAAAATTCATAAAGGAATAAAAGTGATAAGACCCATTGATCTGATGGGTGAAGAAGACAGAACTGTGGATTACACTCAGGATTTTAAAGATGATTTTAGGTTTAACTTTTGTGATGAGTTAAATTCAGAAGAAGAGTATGTGAAAGTGAAAGACTTCTTTATGCCTTCTGAATATGTATTCAGAAAACCAATTGAGATTCCAAAGATTAAATTGCAAAGACTAGAAGAACCTGTGTGTGACTTCATTCTAGAGTTAAGTGATGTGCCATTAGCCAGACAATTTCATGATGATATTTTTCCTGAGGAAATATATGATAATCTCTACTACACAGAAGGAGAGTATGAGCTTTTGGAAAGTAACATTGATGGTTTTATGGATGACAGAGCTCAGATGGTCTACTCAGAAGCTTCTAACATGTTCAGAGTTCCTGACTCAAAACTGCATATTCAGAAAAGAATCGAGAAAGTTCTGATGTTTCAACAAGATGAATTCAATGGTTTAATGTTCGTTAGAATGGAAATACTGAAAGAAAGAAATACAAAGGTTTCCATGTCTACATTTGATTTTCACAGATTGACTCTTGATGATCAGATCTTTCTAGTCAAGTTCTTTGCTAGCACTGAAGAAGCCTTGATAGAAATTGAATGCAGAAGACTTCTGGGTATTTATGTCAGAAATACATACTTGTATGACTTCCAGTTGGCTATCGAAGAAAGAAAAGAAAAGTGCAATCTGAGTTCTCCCACAAAGAAAACAGAAGTTGATCTGCATGTGAAGGGTTTTGTGAATGAAGGAATGGAGACAGAAGGGTTCACATATATGGTTCACGAAAGACTTGAATTGTTCAGATTAAAAGAGTTGGTGAAGTACAGTGATGCAACTCTGAATTGGTTGTTGATTAGAATGGAAGTAAGTATGGATGCTGAAAAAGAGAGTTTAAAGAAGAGATGCATAAACTGTGTGAAGAGGAGGTTGGATTTTAGAAGAAAAATCAGAAACAGTAGTGAATGGTTGCTATCTGAGGTGAATCCCAAAAAGATTCTACATAATGATTTTGTGTTCCCAGCTGAGTATGAAGTGAATGAAATTTTGTCAGATGAAGTTGAAGAAGTTCAGGACACAACACCTCAGAATGTGCAGATAACTAATATTGACCAAGCTGAACAGTCTGAACCCAAAGAAGATGAAATATTCATTGATCTGAATGGATACTTTCTTGAATTTGATTTACCTGAGTTCTTCAAACCAAAAGAGGTACAATTCTTGGATGTGTATTATGATAGGTCTAAGGAGACTCAGATCTGGTTGGCTGAAAAATCAAGATGTCTTGGCAAAACAAAGCAAGCCGTTTACTCAGATTTTCTAATCACTGGAATCAGAGAATTGAAGGTTAAGAAATTCAGAAAGATGGAGTACTTATCCTTTGAAGTTTTGAGAGAAGATGGCAAGGTTTATTATTTTACTGATGCAGATTTTGAGAAACTGTCAGTGGTTGACTTCTACAGATTACACAGCTTTCTATGTTTTAAAGAGTCAAGTAAAGACAGAAATGAAAGGAAGGCAAGAAGTGTGGTGATTGAGGCCATGTTCTATATCTTAAGGTGGCATTGCTATACAGATTTCCAAATAGCTCTGTATTTGCAAAAGTCATGTGTTTATCTGGCAAATCCCAATACAGATCATGAGCAGAAAAAGGTGTTAAAGACTGGAAGTGTTCACAAGTATCCAGATCTGGGAGTATTTTTGAAGAACAAAAGTGGAAAGATCTTCTTCAGAGCAAAGGAAACTGCAAAATATTGTTCTGGAACTTTAAGGATCATAAAGCACAATTTGGAGAAAAAGATGCTGAAAGTAAAGGAAGCAAACATAACTCAAGAAGCAATAAATCAGCAAGTTGAAGTTATTCAAGAAATTATTGACAAGATTGATAAGAGGCTTAATCTGAGGAATGTGCTACTTCAGAAAATTGTTCCTGCTCTGAAAGAATTAGATGATGCAAAGTTTAAGTTTATTTGACAAAAAGGGGGAGATTGTTAGATCTGAAGTTTTGTCAATAAACCAAGTGTTGAAGATCTGATAAGAAGGTTCAGAAGTTCTGAGAAGAAGAGTCAGAAGTTCTGAGAAGAAGAGTCAGAGATCTGAGAAAGAGAAGTCAGAAGTTCTGAGAAGCGTGATCAGAAGAATGTTCAGAAGTTCTGAACTACCTGTTCAGAACTTATGACGAGTTTCGTTACTTAGTAATGTGTAAACTAATTAGGACACGTGTTTTGTTCTTATTAGTCTTTCTTATTTGTACTGTAGCTTTAATATATCCGTTACAGTATAAATAGAGTGGTTAGCACTACGTTGCTAACTGATTGATTTTCCCATATTACTTGTATTCATTCCTTGTAATCTTTGAGGTTATCTCTCTCTTAGATCTGTAATTCTGTGCATCATTGAATACAATTGGGCCTGATCATACAATTTCTCAATTACTTCTTTCTATATTGATTGTAAGAATAGATCCTGCACTTTCAGGGAAGTTCAGTTTCTGGGGCATGTCGTTTCAGAGAAAGGCATTCAAGTAGATCCAATGAAAGTGGAAGCGATTGAAAGATGGGAACCGCCAAAGACGCCAACCGAAGTACGTAGTTTTCTGGGTCTAGCTAGCTACTATCGGAAATTTATAAAAGACTTCTCTCGAATCGCGACGCCATTGACTAAGCTGACTCGAAAGAATCTAAAGTTTGAATGGAGAGCAGAACAGGATGAAGCATTCAGAATATTGAAAGAGAAACTCTGCAGCGCGCCAATATTAGCATTGCCAGAAGGTTCTGATGATTTTGTTGTCTACAACGATGCTTCCAAACTAGGATTAGGATGTGTACTTATGCAACGTGGGAAGGTGATTGCTTATTCTTCTCGTCAACTGAAGGATCATGAAAGACAGTATCCTACACATGATATGGAGCTTGCAGCAGTTGTCTTCGCGTTGAAAATTTGGAGACATTACCTTTACGGTTCTAAGTGCCAAATATTTACCGATCATAAGAGTCTCCAACATCTTTTCGATTAGAAGGAATTGAATATGAGGCAAAGAAGATGGCTGGAATTGGTGAATGATTACGACTGTGAAATCCTTTATCATCCGGGAAAGGCGAACGTGGTAGCAGATGCACTGAGTCGTCAGGAAAGGAGTGGAACAATAAGAGCTATTTCACTACGGGCTGAACTGCTACCGAACATCTTTGACGATTTGCAAAAGTGTCAAATAGAAGAGTTTCAAGAAGAACATCTGAAGTCAGAACGATTAGTGGGGGTATCAGCATTGCTAGAAAAAGATGATCGTGGGTTATTATGTTTGGGAAGCACAATTTGGGTGCCTTGTATGGGTGGGTTACGTGATCGGGTACTACAAGAAGCTCATCAGTCTCGTTTTTCTATTCATCCGGGTACGAACAAGATGTATAAAGATCTGAAACAATTTTATTGGTGGCTGGGGATAAAAAGAAGCATTGCTCAGTATGTGGAAAAGTGTGATACCTGTAAGAAAGTAAAGATTGAAAATCAAAGGCCGTTTGGTCAACTACAACGTCTGGAGATACCAATGTGGAAATGGGATCAGATCACTACTGATTTCATTACCAAACTACCTAGAACTCCGAAAGGATTTGATACTATTTGGGTGATTGTTGATAGATTAACGAAGTCTGCTCACTTCTTGCCGATAAAAGAAACTGATTCGATGGAACGCTTAGCCAAATTGTACATTGATGAAATAGTAACGCGACATAGAGTACCAATCTCGATTATTTCTGATCGAGATAGTCGTTTTACTTCTAGATTTTGGAGAAGCTTTCAAAAAGAAATGGGAACACAGATAAAGTTAAGCACAGCATATCATCCTCAAACGGACGGTCAGAGTGAAAGAACAATCCAGACTTTAGAAGATATGCTCCGGGCTTGTATTATTGACTTTGGGGGATCATGGGATAAACATATACCGCTGATCGAATTTGCTTACAACAACAATTATCATTCCAGCATACAAGCGGCACCGTTTGAAGTTTTGTATGGTAGAAAATGTCGAACACCTTTATGTTGGAACGAAGTGGGGGAGAAACAGTTAGCGGGGCCAGATATAGTACAGTTAACAGCAGATAAGATTACTCAGATTCGGGACAGATTGAAAATGGCTCAAGACAGACAGAAAATCTATGCTGACCGACGTCGGAAACCGTTAGAGTTTCAAGTTGGAGATTTTGTAATGTTGAAAGTCTCACCTTGGAAAGGAGTCATTCGATTTGAAAAGCAAGGTAAACTTAGCCCAAGATATATTGGACCGTTTGCAATAACGGAAAGGATTGGTGAAGTAGCCTACAGATTGGATCTTCCGTCAGAGTTAAGCATGATTCACAACGCATTTCATGTATCGAATCTTCGAAAGTGTTTGGTTGCACCAGATCAGGCCGTCTCTCTACCAGATATACAAGTCGATGAAAACCTGAATTATGTGGAAGAACCGGAATCCATTTTAGACAGCAAAGTTAAAATCTTACGTAATGGGAAGGAGATCAGACAAGTGAAAGTTCAGTGGAGACATCATAGGGGTCAGGATGCTACTTGGGAATCGGAATCTGAAATGAGAACCAAATACCCTCACCTTTTTGCCTAATCGAATTCCGAGACGGAATTCTTTTAAGGGGGAGATGATGTAATACCCCGGGTAAGTTCGTTAGTTAAAAAACCATTTTTTGTTAAGAATTGTTAACTTTATAATAAGTATGTTTAGGGTAAAAGTTGGGTAAATTGAAAGTTTAGGGTGTTTTGGTCTTTAATGAAGAGTTTAAGGTCTTAATGGTACATATGGCTGATATTATCTTGTAAGCCATAAGATATTTTTTTAGATCAGCAGAAATTGTGTGTGTAAGTGTGTGTTTGAGAGAAAAAAGGAGAAAAAAAAGAAAACTAAGGCTGAGGAGTCACTTGGTGTACTTGAAAGTGAAATCAGGTATGTTTCGTTTACAAAGTATGTTTATAATTGTTAATAGATAGTTCCTATCGGAGTAGAAACACTGATTTCGTACCTAGGGTTAGTTCTACCGATTTCTGGGCAAAAATAGGGATGAACAGCAGCAGTTTCCGGAGACCATGAATGTGTCCGGATGGATTGATTGGTAGTGTCCGGGTATTTAGCTTGTGGTGTCCGGACGAGTCAATATCCGGGTAAGTCTCCCTTTTTTATAGTTTCCTGATGAGTTAAGATACCGGATGCTGTCCGGATTACCTTGGTGTCCGGATGACGTCCAGATTGTATAGGTCGTCCGGAAAAGTCCTGTTGTCCGGATTAGTCACGCTGTCCGGAAAAGTTGTGTTGTCCGGATAATTTGAGGTATCCGGATACTTTTGTTGTTTGGTCATTTTGGAGAATTTAAACACTTTTGAGTATTCAGTAACCTGTGTTTTGTTAATTCTTAGATAGAATATGAATGAGGACTAAAATACTATGGAATTGACTTAGGTTCGGGCTTGGGGAAGACAATTGAGGATAAGAGTTAGATAGAGTTATATAAAGCATTTGGTCCTAGCAATCTCTATGTGTTCAAAGTGGTAAAACAATATTTGTACATGATTGTTTCAGATACTGTGAATCGAAGGTAAAAGCAGAATTCTTTGTCGAGGATTGAAAAGGGTGTTGTTAAAAAAACAGGTGAGTTTTACTTGAAAATGTTTTTAAACTGGAATACATATATGTGTGGAATGAATATATGATTAAGGTGTGAATGTTATGTGTTTATAATATAGTAAAGTATTATATTCCTAGGTGCATTACGTTACACAAGTGTACAGTAGTCGGGTTCCGGTGTGCGGACCGATGGGTAGCCGGGTTCTGGTGTGCGGACCGGTGAGTAACCGGGTTCCGGTGTGCGGACCGGTAACGTTGATTTTTATTAGTTGGCTTGCTACCAACTAGTATGGCCAGTTGTGGAGGAATAAGGTGGGATGAGATGTACAAGTCTTGAATGGTATTGATATACGTGTAGTATATGGATGTATATGAAAAGTTTTATATAAATGGTTTTGATACAAAGGTTTACTAAACTGACAGGGATTTCCTCACTAGACCATTAGGTCTAACCCTCATTTCTGTTTTAAAATATGTATTCCAGGTGGCGGATCGGGTAAGAGCAAGTAAATAGGACTCTTGATGGATAGCTTTTGTGAAGATGTTGGTTATGAAGTTATGGACGTATTTTATACTTATGACTTTGTTATTAGTCAACATGTAATTTAATTTGCAAAAAGTTTGTACGGATTTACTTATGTTTACCAAGACTATGGGACCGAATGTGAAATACGATGTATCTTTTGATCATTTTATGATATAAAATGTATGTTATTTGTCTATTTGAATCGCGGGTTGATACATGTAGAAACAAACGCATTGAAAGACCCAGAAATTCATCTTCTGGCCGATTTTTCTCAAAGTCAGGGAGATCCAAACCAGATTCTTTCAACCACTCATTTTCCCAAAAATTCGGCCAATCTCTATCTTCTGTAAAATTTAATCGGGCAGAAAAATACAAAGCCAAATATAGAATGGAAAAGGAAAGAAATAAAAACCTTGCCAAAAAGGGAAAAAGGTCTACTTGCGGAAACTCATGACTGGGCAAATGAACCAACTTCAAAAAGTGAAAAGGACACATCAAATGTTTTCTTCATGGCAAAGATTAATGACTTAGAAGATCTAGATGGTCCCACACCATCAATTAGCCCTAGTGTCAGCTGAGTGCTCTTCTTCCTCCTCATAGATATACTGATTTCTTTCTCTCTCTGACTCTGAAAAGATTGAGGCATTTCATATTTGACTCTTTAACCATTGACTACTATGATGTTAAAGATACAAAGAAATAGGCAAATGCTCAAATAAAATCTCTTTCCTCCCAACTTCAGATTTGTGTTTCTCAGCTAAAACAATTTGACAAAATTAAAGCAGAACTTGAAGATTATAAAACTATTAACTTTGCGCTTGCTAAAGAGAAAAACAAAATGTTGAACCATCTTAAAAAGGAACAAGAAACTGTGAAAAACTGGACAAGTTCTTCTAATATATTTTTCAAGACCAAATGCTTTCTGATGACAAATCTGGAATCAGTTTTGGAAAAATGGACATTGACTCCTCTCCACATGGTCATGCTTCTACTTCCTTGGATCTTCCCTCATTCTGTGAATCATCAGATCATGATTCAAGTAACACTAAGTCTATGGACTCTTTCGAACTTTCAGAAGCCTTAAAATTCGGTCTGTTTGTTAAGGCTAAAGGCTCTATTCCGTATCTTGAAGATGAGGAGGCCCAAGTCTCAAATGACCCTTCCAAACCCATTCATTAACTTTTGAAATCTTTTGACCATTGATGAAGCATCCTCCTCCGGACCCAAGCCTGCAAAAATTCCTAAAAGAGAGTCTTAAACTTCTGTTAAAATATTTTCTACTTCTGAGAACGGAAAATCGATTGCTCTTGCCGATTTGTCGTTGAAAAGAAAGTGTTGGTCCCGAAAGGCCTATACAAGTTTGTAGAAGGGGGGGGGGGTTGAATACAAACACACTATTTTACTTTTCTAAATTGTTTATTGATAAATCATTAACAATTTACAGCTTGTTGCGGAGACAAAATTAAGGATAAACCTAAATGTAAACAAGTTGGAACACTAAGGTTTCTTGCACTAAGAAAGATAAGGAAATTACTAATAATAACCTATCTTGAGATAAGAGATATGAACTTGTCCAGAGTTAGCAAGTTACTTCAAAATGAAGTGAGTTCATCTCTTTATATACTGCATGCATTTAATGCAAGTCAGTATACACTTTACACGTGTCATCAGCTGGTTGGTTGCATGTCATTGACCTTGTTTGACAACCTTAGTAGCCGTAAGGATGAACAGTGTAGTATCAGAGTGGTTGTACGATTTTAGATATTCGGAGGTTCTTTTCTGACATTTCGTACGGAGGCGTGCAAGGGTGGTTAAGACAAAAGTACTTTGTACGGAGGACTTCATGATCAGCTTTCGTTGATTCAGCGATTATCATTTACTATTCAGCAGATGATAAATTTCAGCGATAGCTGAAGTCTTGTACTTGATACTTCACGTTGAGTGGACAAATCTGAGTCTTCGCTGATCCGCATCAGTTCATTAGGAGACTTGTCGCTGGTTCTTGAGCTTGATCTTCGACTTCAGCGTAGAACCTTTGTTGAAGTGAAACTTGTCTTCAGGGATCATAAGTAAACAACTAACTTATCAGCGATCATCATAATGACTGAACAGACTCAGCGCATTAATGATGAACAGTTTCGCTGAATGTTTAACTTAAAGAGCGAGAATTCCTATCAGCGATAGTGAAACTCTGATACATATTGTTTACTTACAATTTTCACTAAGTATTTAAGAGAGGGTCATTATCAAATCACTGAGGGTTTGGATCAACAATCTCCCCCTATTTGATTATGACATAGCAACAAAGAAAATTGCTATTTAATGAAAACATAAGGATAAAAAGAACTCATAAAATATTTGTCCCTTTTACTGTTTTCTGGGATCTTTTCAGTACTGATGGAGTAAAGTACATTCGCTGAAATCTTTCTTTAAAATATTGAATCAGGTTACAATGAAGAACAGAAAGATTACAAGTACAAGCGAAATAATTTACAAGTACAGAAGGATAACTGATACAATAGAGAAAAAGGAGATTATATCAGTTTTCAAAAGGTTCTTCCTTAATGAGAAGTTCATCAAGGGTCGTCTTTTCAGTGGGGATCATCCAGTCAGGGACATTTACTCCTTGATTCTTTAACTTCAGAGCAGCTTCAAAAATCAAGGGTTTCAGGTGTCTAGCTTTGATGTCGCGTCTGACTTCACACCAGTATACGAGATCTCTGAGTTGTTTGATGGGAGCAATTTGGAGCTCAGAGACACTTTGAAAGTGATGATTTCCATCATAGTCTAAGAAGAATATACCATATGGATCACTTACCACTGTGCCAGGAATGAAGGTTTCTCCAGGTGGTAGGGAGGTGTCAAGCATTGAAAGATCAGCATCAGGGCCAAGAACTTCAGCACGAGAGAAACCAATACCTGTTTCATTTCGAATGATTGGACCTGAATCAGAAACTTTCTTCTTCTTAGCAGAGGCTTTCTTCGGTTGAGGGAGAGTAGGAGGGATATCCACTGCAGATGAAAGCAAGCCGATCTGTTTGTTTAAGATCATCTCAACATGGCTTTTGAATTTTGAGCGTGATCCCTGAATGGCTAATTTTGTTTCTAACCATTCAGAGAGACCAAACTTTTCTAATGAAGCAGCATAGAAGGTTTGCTTGGTTTTGTCATCTCTGTAGATATCCACTTCAACAACAGGAACATCAACGAACATTTTTCCTCTGATGTTGTCTTTGATTATCTTGGATGGTCTTGATCGATAGGTCAGCATTTGATTAGCCCATTCAAAGGTTGTATCAGAGACCTTTGTCTTTTCTCTAACGATCTCTTGAGCATCATCTCAGAGCTGACGTTGAACATCAATGGGAACTCTTTTCATCTTGGGGTCTTTGATTGATAGTTGAGTAAGCTTTATAGCGTATTCTCTGTCTTTTTCTTCTGCTTCCTTTCTTTCAGCGATGAGGCGTTCAGCTCTGAGGGGTTCCTTTTATTCAGCTTTTGAAATTCTGAACTTTGGAGGAACAGAAGGCAGTTGATCACGCCTTAGAATGATTCGCTGATCCTCGAATCGCTTTATCATTTCTTCTCTTCTCTTTTGATCCTCATCACTCAGCTTTTGAGGAGCTGAGGAAGGTCTGTTTCTGTGCGAGAGGGGTTGTTTTTCTGGTTCATCAGTCTCAGAGATCAAATCCAAGACTGGGATTATGTCTTCAGTGGCAGCTGGAATTATTGGTGAAGTCGCAGTTGTAGAGCCTTCAGCGATATCCTCAAACAGGGGAGAGGACTAGCTGAAACGCAGCGATCTTACTAATAAGAACTGGGTAGAAGAACATGGGTAGAAAAGATAGAAAAAGATTGTGGATGTGTAGAGAGGTTGTTGAGTAGAGAACTGGTTTTGTATAGAGATGTTCAGGGAAGGAATATAAGTAAAGTTTAGTGTACCTGACAAACCGGATTTTCAAGCAACATCGCCAGATTTTCAAATTCAGCGAGGCCTTTGCCTTTGCTTTTCTCAGCGCCAGAGGTTGAGGGCTTTGTCTTTGTCTTCTCCCCTGAAGGTTCTTTTATTGAGATTCCCTTAAGAGCTTTGATCCTTGGGGCAGGTTTGACGATAAAGAAATCATCATCATCTTCATCATCATCATCATCCTTCCTTGGAGAGGAGGATGGTTCATCTTCAGGGATGTCGATGTCTTCATCTTCTTCTGCTTCGGATTCCTCAGCATCTTCTTCGAGTTGCTCCCCCTCAGATACAGAGGCGAGCTTCTCGGTTCCCTCAGGGTTTTCATCTCCCTAAGGTCCAGCGGTTAGATCTTCATTCCTCTCTCCCCTGATAGATTCATCATGGGAAAGGTCTTCAGCGCTTTTGTTTAGATCTTCAGCGCTCTTCTCAAGATTTTCAGCGCTCTTCTCCCTGGTATGTTCAGCGCTCTTCTCCCCCTCTTTCTCATGATTGGGGGAGGAATGAGTAGACTCAGCATTGGTGTTATCTCTGTCTTCTGAGCCAGAGATTTTCACACAACCTTCAAGCTTTGCTATTCTGTCTTCTAGGCCAGAAATAGCAGGCGTGATTTTCTTCAGCTCTGTGCGATCCGCCGCTGTGAAAGATTCCAAAATAGGTGCAGGGGCAGGAGCAGGAGCTGGATTATTTGCCTTGTTGACCAGCGTCTCGATCATCGTCTTCATAGAACTAACGTCGGTCTTTACAGAGCCTAAGTCAGTCTTGACCGCTGACATATCACCCTCGAGTTTTCCAACCGATGTCTTCAGCGTTGTTACTTCGCTGGACACGGTCGAAACTGAGCTTTTGAGGCTGGTGTAGTCAGTGTAGATGTCAGAGAGCACCTTGGCAAAATCGGCGAGAGTCTTATCAAGTCCCTTGATGTCTTCAGTGGAAACTTTCTTCTCCACCACCGTTGTCAGCTTTGTCAAATTTTCTCCAGCGTTTGTTACAGCTGTAGAATTGTTGGAGAGTGTGGTGGTGAGACTGGTCAGCTTTGTTTCCACGGACTTCAGAGAAGCATTGATGTCTCCCAAATTAGGACCTGTAACACATAAGTACTTGTGAACAAAGGAATGCTCAGAGGTTTCATGTTTAGTTACAGTGTATATGGGTTGATTTGTAACTGCAGGAGGATTGATGAACTCGTCAAAGTTGCAAGTTCCTGAATAATGTTCCATATCCTCTTCGAAAGTACGGTGAGGGATGGTGATCTCTGCAGGTCCTTTCTTCATCATTTGTTGAGAAGCGTCAGCGGTGGCTTCTGGAATGATGGCATCTCCAGTGAACTTTGGAGGAGTATCCAAGTGAGTGGAGGGAGAAGCGAAGGATAAGATTTGGGTTCGGGTTCTGAGTTCAGCGTTGGAATCGCTGACAATCACTTCATCAGTCTTTTGAGAGACTGAGGGAGGTTGGGTAGTTTCCAAGTTTCTAACCTCAGCGTTTAGAGACGCTGAAGTCTGGATTGGAGGGATGGCTTGAACGGGTGTGGCAGAGCGTACCACGGAACTTTCCTTCAGCTCGTCAGAATGAGCTGAGGAGTCTTCAGCATGGAATTGCTGGGGTTGCTCCTTGGTTTTCTTGATCCTTTTGGAATCAAGTTGGGTGTGAGAGGGTTTCCTTTTCTTAGAAGGAGAGGATTTTGTGGCCGGGGTATCAGCGATGGGTATTGTCGCTGAAGGAGCCACAGAAAGCGGAGAATTTAGAAGAGTGAGAAGAGTAGAGAGACGTACCTCATTTGCGACAGGCTTGAAGTCGAGAACCTTAGGGCCAATCTGAGAAAGTTTCAGATCACCCTCTTCAGGATAGCTGTCCTTTAGGCCATATTGAAAGATGGCGCTGATGAATCATGGGTAAGGAACCCATGCTGGCCTGTCAGCGGCAGAATCGACACGTTGAATCAGGTCATCATAAATAATGGAGGCCCAGTCAATGTTTAGACCTTTCAGCAGTGCGTATCCCATGGACTGCTGAGGTTGGGCGGCTTGATCAGAAGAGCCGGACTTCGCTGTCATGCAGCTGATCATGTGTGCGAAGATGAAGTTCATCTCGTTGGGCATCTTGGATTTCTTTATCAGCTTCAGCTTCTTCTCAGGCTTCTTGTCCCTTCCAATATCCCAGATATAACCCATTGCGTCAAGGAAAGCAATGATTTCTTCTTTGTCAGCGTGCTTCTTGTGGTCAGGGAATGGAACGAAGGGTTTTTCTTTGGTAGCATTTGGGAAGTTCAGGGCTTTTCGGATTATGGCAGGGGTTATCTTGATGGTGCCATACTCAGTATCGCTGAGTATGCAGTCGATGGTCTTGGATGCATCTTTGGCAGATGGTAGCTAAGTGTGTCTGGCAGAGTACCAGAACTGGGATAAGAGCCGCTGACTGGCAGGAGGTGTTATGGTCAGGGCTGTGTAGATGGGGCTGTTCTTCAGAAAACTCACAGCATCGTCCAGATGTGATACTTGCTTCCGAGGAGGAAACTCTAGAAGAAGTGAGAGGTTGTTGGCCTTAGTCCAATCTAGTTGATCCATCTCGAACTTAACCTGAGGGGCTTTGACGATGTCCACTTCCTCAGAGTCAGCGGAGATGGACTCAGCGGTGACATTGATCTTTGAAGATGCCATTTCTCTGTATTATTAGTTCAACCAAAGATGTTAACAAATAAGAATTGTCTTAGTATGGAAAGATTTTCCATTAAGATTTTTCGAATTTTGTCCATTTCATTCAGACATAAATGTCTTAATGAAGATTAGGATTTTTCTTGATTTTTGAAATGAAATGTAAAACCCATAAAGTCTTGTATTCCAGTTTCTGAAAGAAAACTGGATACGAATGAAGAACAAGTTTAAGATTTTAGATTTAAAACTTGAAGAACAACCATGAAATGGTTGTGTTCATAAAACCATGAAAGAAATGATTTTATTTTACAAAGTTCTTTTGTTTGATCTTGTTAAAACAATGAGAAGATCGAAAACAAGTTATACGCATTTGATAATTGATAAGAACATATTAACCTTGAAGTTTTGATGAGGAAAATGATGAACAGTTCTTGAGGTTTTTGAGAGCACAAATGCAACAGAGGATTCTTTTCTTGCGGAGAAAGATTGTTCGCGTAAAAGACAAATATAAACCAAGAGTTGTTTATATAGGGAGTTTTAGAGAGAGAAAACCTTGAGCGGGAAAAGGTTTTCATCATGACACGAACACGTGTTTGCATTTGATTGGAAGTTTGAACGAAACGTGCAAACGTGTGTCAGAAAGAAATCGTGCCTAGTGTTATCCGTTGCAATGAAGTCACAACTGTCCTTTCACATTCTTTTAGGATGTCTCTGAGGTTTTGAAAGCTCATGGACTCTTTTGAAAAACATGAAGCACTGAATAGAAAATATCAGTGAAGGTTTAAAGAACTTTCAAAATATCGCTGTTAAGGAAGAGATATTCAGCGATGTAATTTATATTGAAATCTTGCATTTACATGCGATTGTCAGAGAGAGAAAACATACCTGGATATCAGTTTAACCAAGTTTATTCAGAGAGAAGATTGTTGGGTCTAGAAAGCCCCAATTATATAGAAAGTTTTATAAAGTCCATGTAAAGTCAACAAAAGTCAAATGTATTGTAATTAGTTTTATTAGTCTTTTGGGCTTTGTGAGTTTAATGGGAGTTAAATGGGCTTGGGCCCATGTCTTGTATTTTGGACACTATAAATAGGTGTCTTGGGCTTACATTGTCATTTGAGACTTTGAGACATTTGAGAGAATACACAGTGAGATTTGAGAGAGTCGTATATCAATTTCTCCCTCCATTATATTCAAAGCATATGAATAGAGATCATTCAATAAATTGTTCTTCATGTCTATCTCTATTCTACTTTCTATGGAGTATTCTTGATTGTTGCTTCACTTATGGGACTTACAATTGGTATCAGAGCCAATCAACAAACAAATTCGTCCAAGAGTGTGTTTGATCGCGTTCTTGAAGTTTCTTGATCAATTCGACAATTGATTCCGCTGCTGCTAACAATTCTTGAATTCCTAACAATTCTTGAATTCGTTTCTATCATTGATTCAAGAAATTTGAATTTGTCTTTCTGTTGAATCGATATCTTACAATCAAGTCATCCAAAGATTTTCTCTCTATGCTGATTAATTCTCGAAATTAAACAGAGATCACAGGTATGTTTTCGAAATTCTTGATTGGTTTCTGGATCAAATTGATTATATCTGCTGCATGTTGATTAGTATTCAAATTTTTTGTTGAAAAGAAGATTTCATTAATTCATGTACTCTAACTGTTTGATGAAATGCATGTGACAGATTTGATTAATTCTTGCATGTTCTAGATTTGTGTTGATTCTCATTTTTGATCATAATTCATAGTTGATATTCGAATTTGTCATTTCATCATGCCTGAGATTATTGAAGTTTTTGTGAGACCTGCAATTTCTATAACCAGTTCAGACAATTTACAAAAATTAAGTCCTGTAAAAGCAAAAGAAACAATTTCTGAACCAAAAACTGAGATTGTTCATTTTGAAAGCAAGATTGCTAATCTTCAAGCAAAACAAGACGAATATGAAAAAGTTATAAAGATTTTGCAAAAAGAGAAATCTGATTTTCTAAAGGATTATGAAAAGGTTCAAGAAAACATAAAGTTGTTAGAAAAAGAGAATGTTGATTTGAAAGAGAAAGGCAATTTTAGAAGAAAGATGTTGACAGAGTCTGAAAATAGAATCAAATCATGTGAAATGAAAAATTGTCAACTCTTGAAACAGATCTATGATTTTGAACAAGTTCTTATACTTGAAAGAGTGAAATTTGAGAAAGAGAGAAGAGACTTTCAAACTGAGAGGAAAGGTTTTGAAACAAAGTCTGTTGAATTATCTTTGAAAATTTCTAATTTGGAGAAAATTCTTGCAAAAGAAAGAAAAGAGTTTGAATGCAAGAAAAATGTTTTTCAAAAAGAAAAGAATGGTTTTGAGAAAAAGAAAACATGAATGTTAAATGAGTTTTCTGTAAAAATAAATGAGTTGGAGAAAGAGTTAGAAGATGGAAGGAAAGAGACTGAAAAGAAGAAGGTAAATGGCTTTAAAGAAAAATGCTTAAAAGATGAGTTTGAGAAGGAAAAGAAAGTTTTTCATTTGGAAATAAGGAGGCTTATTAAGAAATTATCTGATTTATCAACTAAAATCATGATAGAGAGGAAGTCCAAATCTGATTTGCAGTCAAGGTTTGATTTGTATGTTAAAAAGTTTAGGGAATTTGAAACAAAAGTTGTTGACAAATCAAATCATAGTTCAAAAGATCAGATTCGTTCTTCTAATCTGTTTTATGATTCTGCTATTGATAAATCTTATAATTGTTCTTTTAAAAAGATAAAAATGGAATGGAGAGTTAAAGGAACTACTTCCAAGAAAGAAGTGCCAAAATCAAAAGTTCCTAATTCAAATGTCAAGAAGAACAATACATTTCAAAGAAAATCTTTTGTTAAACCTGATGTGATTTATTCTGTAAATCAATTAGTCAGAGTTGCACAAAAGAAACTTTGTTGTTCATATTGTGGGACTAATGATTTTGTGAACAAGAATTTTATTCAGCACTGGTATGGTTCTTATAGAATATCTGCATATGCTACTGCACCTAACAAACCTGGACCCAAGTTCATATGGGTACCAAAGTCAACTTAATCTATTTTGCAGGTTATTCATGTGTAAAGCTGAATGATCATATATTGACACATGACTGAAAACAGATGTTGTGCTTAATTGAGAATTTTTACTTTTGGATAATTCAGTCCAAAACTCGGTCTGAATGTGATTATGGACTTACAATTGGTCTCATCTTGATTATGGATTTCTGATTCATATAGATCAATTTGTTGATTTTGAAGATTTTTTTGAAAAAGTTCTGTTTGCTATGAGGTTATCGAACTCATAGATGTGAGTGTTTTTAGTAGAAAACATTTCCAGAGAATGTGTTCAGAATCACATTTTGAGCAACCCTGCAAATTTTGGTTGAAAAATTCTGATTTTTGAGCAAGTTATGGTGATTTGAAGTTCAGAATGTTCAAAAATCACAAAATCCAAACATTTTTCTAAGGAATTTTCTCTGGATAGTTTTATCAGAATTCTGACTCTCTTACTCAGAAGTTCTGACTCTATTACTCAGAATTCTGACTAAACTAATCAGAATTCTGACTCTGATACTTAGAATTTTGAACAAGTTACTCAGACTTCTGACTCTACTACTCAGAATTCTGACCTTTTTACTCAGAATTCTGACTCAACTACTCAGAATTTGGATTTTTTATATCTAATGAGGAATCATCGTAGATGATTACCAAAATCTCTTGATTTTGCAGGATTATCTTGATTTCAGAGGAAGTATTCACTCAAAATTTGATCTGATTGTTTCAAGATAAAGTTCAAAACCCGTGCTTCAACGTTTTAGGTTTTTGAACATATCAGTTCAAAACCCGTACTTAAATGACAATGGCTTCTGAATAATTCAGTTCAGGACCCGTACTTCAGAGACTACGACTTCTAAACAAATCAGTTTAGAACTCATACTTCTCAGGTGATATCCTTAACTGTCATATTTTTCTGTTTCAAGGAACAAGTGGTGAAAGGTAACATTGTATTATGTTTTATTTCTATTGCTTTGAATGTTTGAATCTTAACAATTTAATTCAATGATATGATTTTTTTTTAATTTTCATTCAATGAATAAATGTGTGTCAAAAAGTGATTTTACAAGTATTTTGTATTATCTGAGCTATATTTGTTTCAACTTTCACTTCTGAATTAAATCGAAAGGTAAGCAAAACATGAATGAAATTATGCCGAATGCTCAATGTTATGAAATCTATACTTATATAGAATATAATGTTCAAAAAGCCTAAATGTCAGAATGTTGGATGGAAACGAAAATATGGGGGAAGTACTATGTTTTAGTACCAAGTGATTGAGATGAAATATAAATATATATAAAATCATTTAGTTTGAAAGTTTGTACCTGTGGCCTTTCTGGTTTGGGAGAGTAAGTCCTAAGGGGTGCTCGACACCTAGTCCCTAAGGCCAACTGGTCTGGGATCGGCTGACCCAAATCCTTCTATAGAACCAGATAGAAAGCCATGTTCTACTGGTACAGATGGGTTTAAGATATATCGATGTGGCCTTTCTGGTTTGGGAAAGTAAGTTCCAAGGGGTGGTCAACACCTAGCACCTAAGACCAACTGGTCTGGGATATGCTGACCCAAATCCTGCAATAGAACCAGATAGAAAGTCATGTTTAACGATGTATCTTATTCTTACTAAACTTTTTGATTAAAGGATGCCAATGTGCACAAAATTAAAAGATGTCAATGAGCACAAAATTAAAAGATGCCAATGAGCACACATCTCTTGAAACTTTGGGAAAATACAAAGTCGCAATTAACTTTTAAATTTGTGAAAATCCTGATTTTGGACAAATAGTGTGAGTAGAGCAAAGTATTCGTATATGTTTTTAGAATTGCATATGCTTGAAGCTAATCATATTTCGCATGCTAAGCACACCAAATAGATTTAATAAAGGGATTGAAACTGAACATTTTTAACTCGATATGCAATGATGACTTGTATTTGAATCCAAACACATGCATTTGATTTCATTTGATTGAAAATCTGATAAATTTCATTAAGTTGGATTTCTTTTGTAAAGTTTTCAAATGATCAAATGTTAGTAGTTATCAAGTGTAGTTCAGTAAATCTTATTCTCCTTGTATAAATGTTTTCATTAAAGCACTATATTTGAAATGAATAATTTTAATGAAATATATGCATACTTTCAGGGGGAGAAAACAAACTGCTCCAGAATTCTTATTTTGAGGGGGAGCAAGGTTATTCATTAAGGAGGAGAAAAAGCATATACTTCATTCGAAGAAAACGCATCGCTAAAGTTTTGAAAATCAAGGGGGAGAAAAGCTAAAGATTTTGAAGATGATTTTGCTTTCCAAAACTTTAGGGGGAGAAAAGCTAAAGATTTTGAAGATTGATATGGTTTTTGTACAGAAATAACAAAAGAGAGAAATGTTATTTTAAGAAGAAGAAGAGGAAAAGGAAACTGGTCGGTTGTTTCTTATAAAGAAATCTTATGAAAGCTGAAATGAAGATGAGAATTGTCATTTCAAGGGGGAGCAAAGAAAAAGCAAATATATAACAGAAATCAATTTGGAAATCGTTGCTGCTGCTGATTTAAGACTGACCAGAAGTTATTAACTCAGATTTTTCAGAATTCTGAGCAAAAGTTGTCAAAGCATTCAGAAGAGCTCCTTCTGAAGATTGTTCCTGCTCTAAGAATTTGATGATGAAAAGTACAAGTGTGTTTGACAAAAAGGGGGAGATTGTTAGATCTAGAGTTTTGTCAAAAACACAACTGTTAAGATCTGATATGAAGAATCAGAGTTCTGAGTAAGAAGACTCAGAAGTTCTGATCAGAGAATAATGAAAAGATTACAAGTATGGAAGTTGGTCAGAAGACTCAGAAGTTCTAAGTAGAAGACTCAGAAGTTCTGAGTGAGAAATCTCAAAAAGGTTCTAAGTGTTGGATTCTGACTAAAAGGTTCAGAGTTCTGAGTAGGAGACTCAGAACTTCTGACTATGAAGACAAATTTTCTGAAGCGCTTATTCAGAAGTATGTTAAGAATTCATATCTTGGCATATTCTCTGTTATATTCAATTACTAATTAGGACACGTGTAATTGTTCTATTAGTCTGTTTCTCATATGTACTGTAGCTTTAGCCTTTCTCTACAGTATATATAGGAGTTAGCAACTGTAGCTAACTGAATCTTTGGCTAATCTTTAAAGAATCTTTGGTGAATCCATTTAGAGAATAAAAAGGGGGAGATTGTTAGATCTAGAGTTTTGTCAAAAACACAACTGTTAAGATCTGATCTGAAGAATCAGAGTTCTGAGTAAGAAGACTCAGAAGTTCTGATCAGAGAATAATGAAAAGATTACAAGTATGGAAGTTGGTCAGAAGACTCAGAAGTTCTGAGTAGAAGACTCAGAAGTTCTGAGTGAGAAATCTCAAAAAGATTCTAAGTGTTGGATTCTGACTAAAAGGTTCAGAGTTCTGAGTAGGAGACTCAGAACTTCTGACTATGAAGACAAATGTTCTGAAGCGCTTATTCAGAAGTATGTTCAGAATTCATATCTTGGGATATTCTCTGTTATATTCAGTTACTAATTAGGACACGTGTAATTGTTCTATTAGTCTGTTTCTCATATGTACTGTAGCTTTAGCCTTTCTCTACAGTATATATAGGAGTTAGCAACTGTAGCTAACTGAATCTTTGGCTAATCTTTAAAGAATCTTTGATATAATCTTTGGTGAATCCATTTAGAGAAAAATTCATTGTAATATATTTTAATTCACAGATTGTTAATAAATCATATGACCAGTTGCTGTGAATACGATCTTAATTGTTCATATTTGATTGTAAGAGTGTATCCTGGACTTTCAATTAATTTTTGAATCTTTAATGTTCATTCTATATTGAATCTTGATTATCAGTGTTGATTACGGAACTTACAAAGATGATGAAATGGATTATATAAGTTGATTTTATCCCGAAGGCTTATACAAGATTGTATAAACGTATCGCTGATCAAATGTGAACCGCTGAAGATTTTACCCTTCAAAGTTCAGCATTCCAAGCTCGCTGATGAGAAAGTTGAATCTTGTCTCATCAAGAGGTTTGGTAAACAAATCAGCTAACTGATAATCAGTTGGGATAAAATGAAGTTCTATATCACCATTCATCACATGATCTCTGATAAAATGATATCTGATTTCTATGTGTTTTGTCTTTGAGTGTAGCACTGGATTGTTTGCTATAGCGATGGCACTAGTGCTGTCGCAATAGATTGGAATTTTGGAGAGCTGAAGATCATAGTCTAGTAGGTGATTTCTCATCCACAAGACTTGAGAACAACAGCTTCTAGCGGCTACATATTCAGCTTCAGCTGTGGAAGTGGACACTGAGTTTTGCTTCTTACTTGTCCAACTTACCAGCTTTCCACCCAGGAGCTGACATCCTCCTGTGGTGCTTTTCCTATCCACTTTGCAACCTGCAAAATCACTGTCTGAATAGGCGGTTAGATCGAATCCTGAGTCTTTGGGATACCAAAGACCTAGATTCGATGTACCCTTAAGATATCGAAAGATTCGCTTTACAGCTTTCATATGGGATATCTTAGGTTCAGCTTGATATCGTTCGCACAAGCATGTTGCAAACATAATATCGGGTCGGCTAGCTGTAAGATACAATAGTGAGCCGATCATCCCACGGTACAGCGTGACATTGACAGGAACACCCTTTGTGTCCTTATCAAGTGTCAGCGGTGGTGCCATAGGGGTTTTCATAGCTGAACTTTCAGTTAAGTCGAATTTCTTCAGCATATCTTTAACATATTTTCCCTGATTTATAAAAATTCCTTTTTTCAGTTTGCTTAATCTGAAGACCAAGGAAATATGTTAGTTCACCCATCATGCTCATTTTATACTCATCTTTCATTCTATCAGCGAAACGAGTACAAAGCTCAGGGTTAGTAGAACCAAATATAATGTCATCAACATATATTTGAACTAAAATGATATGACCTTTCACTTTTCTAAAAAATAAAGTTTTGTCAATCTTTCCTCTCTCAAAATTTTCAATATGGAGATAAGTAGAGAGAGTATCATACCATGCACGAGGAGCTTGCTTTAAGCCATAAAGTGCCTTGTCCAGTTTATAAACGTAACCTGGACGCTTAGGATCTGAGAATCCTATAGGTTGTTCCACATACACTTCTTCATTCAGATTTCCATTTAGAAACGCTGACTTAACATCCATCTGATGTACAGTGAAGTTTTTGTGTACAACATATGCTAAGAAAAGACGAATAGATTCGAGTCTTGCTACTGGAGCAAAAGTTTCGTCATAATCTATGCCTTCCTCTTGTCTGTATCCCTGAGCAACAAAACGAGCTTTGTTGCGAGTTACAGTACCATGTTCGTCCAACTTGTTTCGATAGACCCATTTAGTGCCTATCACCGTTTTGTCAGTTGGTCTACGAACGAGTTTCCAAACTTTCTTTCTTTCGAATTCAGTCAGCTCTTCTTGCATAGCGCTGACCCAGTTTGGATCTCTGAGGGCATCATCTATTTTCTTTGGTTCAGTTAGAGAAATAAAGTTAACAAATAAACTAATATTACCTGCACTTCTACGAGTCTGAATACCAGCGTTGGGATCACCAATAATTTGATCGATTGGGTGATTTACAGTCCATCGCTGAGCCGGAGCATACGTCGCTGACTCAGTCTGAACTGGAGAAACTGAAGATGAGGCTTCAGCTACAAATGGATTATCAGCTATGAGAGGAATGTTTGCATTTGTCACTTCATTCACTGATTGCTGAGAAATAGACGGAATTTCTGAGACATTTGGATCAACTGCAGGTATAGTGTTTATAGGCACAGCTGAGACCCAAGATGTTTCAGCTTCACTATTCTGCATATTTGGAATGATAGTAGGACCATCATTTTCTACGGTATGAGCATGAGGAGTGGGAACTTCTTCTGAATCACCAAGATGAGAAAACATCCATTGATTCAGTTCTTCAGTATCAGCGTTCGGTTTAGAGTTCGTTGAACGGGATTCGTCAAACGTGACGTGAATAGTTTCTTCTACAGTTTGTCTTCTACGGTTGAAGACTCTGAAGGCTTTGGAGACTGAGGAGTATCCAAGAAAGATTCCATCATCAGCCTTAGGATCAAACTTTCGAAGGGCATCTCTGTTGTTCAGTATGAAACACTGACAGCCAAAGATGTGAAGAAAGCTGATTGAAGGCTTTCTCCCATGAAAGAGTTCATAGGCTGTCTTTTTGAATCTTTTAACTATCAGCGACCTGTTTTGCGTAAAACAAGCAGTGTTGACAGCTGCTGCCCAAAACTGAGTAGGCAGGTGAGAATCGCTGAGCATTGAACGTGCAGCTTCAATAATCAAGAGAACTGTTTTTGAATTCAGTTCCATGATCACTTCTTATTGAGCGAACAGTCATATTGTTCAGAGTTTCCATCTTCCGAACAAAGGTGATGAGTTCTTCAGGGGTGTCACTCTTAGAACGGAGAAACATTACCCATGTGTAACGAGAGAATTCATCAACTATGACCAGCGTATATTTCTTTCCAGCGATGGATTGTTTGTTAACGGGGCCAAACAAATCCATATGGAGTAGTTGTAGAGGAGATGACACTGAGGAGACTTGCTTTGACTTGAAGCTTGCCTTGGTCTGCTTCCCTTTTTCACACGCTGAACATAAAGACTCTTTGGCGTATGAATGTTGAGGTAGACCAGTGACTAACTCTTTGGAGGAAAGAGTATTCAGCGTCTTGAGAGCCTTTTGTGCCACAGCCAGTTAACATCAGAAGATGCCTTTGAGAAGAAACAGGAGTTCTCAGTGGTTTTTGAGTCCATGTTTATTACATAAACATTTTCCAAACGATAACCGCTGAGAGCTATCTTCTCCTTTTTGTCAGAGACAAAGCAGGATTCCTTAGTGAAAATCACTTTGTTATCCATGTCGCAAAGCTGACTGATGCTCAGAAGATTATGCTTCAGCCCTTCAACATATGCGACTCTTCTAAAGGAGGTTGTACCATTTGAAAGTACACCATACCCTCGGGTGTGTCCTTTTCCATTTCCACCAAAAGTCACAGAGGGACCTTTCTCTTCATTGTATTCAGCGAGCAGGCTTTTCTTACCAGTCATGTGTCTAGAGCATCCGCTATCGAGATACCAGATACCCTTCTTAACCTGCAATACAAAGGAAGATTAGTTTTTCTTAGGTACCCACTTAACCATGTATACACGTTTGTCAGTGGAAGTAGTTGGAATGGAAGGTTCAGCGGTCTTCGCAGCATTTGAAGATTCAGCTTTGTCTTTCTTCACTTTGGTTAATTTCTTAACCTCAGTGGTAGGAGTCACCTTGACCTGATTTGCACCAGGGTTGGTCTTCTTTAACTTGGGGGCAATCTTCACCTTAGCTATTTTTTCAGCTTTGGTGGCTGTGGGGCACTTACTAGCAATATGATCGGTAAGTCCACAGTGATAACATTTCCTATAACTAAAAGTAGTTCTAGGACCACTTGTATGCTGAGCTTTTAATTTTGAATTAGAAGTGCCAGCACCAAGTAAACTATTGGCTTTAGAAATGGGACGAACATTCAGTTCTTCAGATTTCTTACCAAGGATATCCACTCTGAGTCTAGGAGTAGATCGCTGAATAGATCCAGAGATCAACTTTCTAGATCCAGAGGGGTAGGTCACTGAGGCTTTAGAAGCATTCAGCTTTGGTACTAAGGTACCCTTCTGAGGATTTTGATAAATAACAATTCCTTTACCTTTGTCTTTAGAGACAGAGGTAGGTTTTGAATAAACCATTTTCTCCTTACCTTTTGAGGAGGTAGGAGTTTTCTCAGGGATTGGTGTAATGGACGAGGAGCACTGAGATGATGAAGTGTCAGCGACTGAGGATACGAACGTTCCAAATTTAAGCATTGAACGTTCAGTGGTTGGTTTTGGAGTATCATACTTATAACCCAGACCACGTTTATCACTCAGAGGAATCTGAGCTTTAATTATCTCAGTGATCTTTGTTGAGGAATTACACCATCCTTCAACAGTAGCTTGTTCAGCTTTTAATGCAGCGATAGCTTCTGCTCGTTCGATTTTGACTTGTTGATTTAAATAGACTTGATCTTTAAAATCATCTTCAATTTTAGAAAGCTTTTCTATTTGAAGTTGGCAGTTTTTAAAGTTTTCAGCGAGATCAAGATTTTGGTTTTCAACCACAGTTTTGCCGTTCATGGCTTCGTATAAACTTCTAGTCAAGAGATCGATCTTACGGAGACTATCAGCTTCATCAATATTTGCAATATTGGTAAAGAAAGAAGGTGATACCTGAATGGCAGATGTTGAAGTGGAGGGAATGTCTGAACTTTCTTCCTCTTCTTCAATCATAGCCATGAGACATTGATTTGCTTCATCATCTTCAGAATTAGATGATGATGCTTCTTCATCAGAAGCAGCCCAATCATAGTCAGCCATCAGGCCTTTTCCTTTCTTCTTAAAGCTTTTCAGCTTTGCATACTTCTCCTTCAACTTTGAGTATTTGTCATCTTTATTCCTTGGAACAAAGGATTTCTTTGTAAAAGCTGAAGGTCTCATGATTTTCTTTGACCTGCACTCGTTAGCGAAATGACCTGTCTTTTCGCAATTGAAACAAGTAGCAGTAGCCTTATCAACAAAAGCTGATGATTTAGGCTTGTCAGCTATGGGAAGAGTTTTGTTCTTTCTAAACATTTTCTTCTTGGCGAATCTCCTGAACTTTTTAGTTAGGAGAGCCAAGGATTCATCATCATCTGAAGAATCAGAATCTGATGACCTTTCAGAGTTACTCTCTAACTCAGTGATAGTGACCGAGGGTCGCTGAGTAGAAGGTTCCTCTGAGAATAAAGCAACAGGGGTGCTTTTAGAATCTTTTACAAGATTCTTCTTAAGATGGCTAGATTGCTCATGATTCAGCAACGTGCCATATAAGGTAGCAAGGGTCATTGATCTTAGATCCTTTGATAGCTTGAGACACATGGAATAATTGTCCCAGCTTTCAGGTAAACATTCTAGAAACTTTGTCAGCACCTCAAAGTTAGAATATTCCTTACCAACAGTTTTCATATCTATAATTAAACAATTAAAACGTTGGTGAACTTCAGAGAGAGTTTCATTCTTACCAGAAATGAAGCTTTCGTATTGTCTTACCAGGTTGATCTTTCTTGAGTCCTGGACTTCAGACGTTCCTTCATACTGAACACATATTGTGTCCCACATGGCTTTTGATGATTTCAGGTTCATGACGGAATGGTAGACTTCGTCAGGAAGGGCCGTGGATAGTATGGATCTGGCTTTTGTATCTATAGCCACTTTTTCTTATCTTCATCGGTCCACTGATGGATTTCTTTAGGAATCAGCCTTTCAGGAATAGCAAGTCTATTTGCAGTGGCTGGAACTAAAGGATCAATTGTTACAGGGATGTGTGGGCCGTTCTCAAGATAGTAAGGTATAGTAGGGTCTACACCTTCTAAGAAGAGTGTCATCCTGTTTTTCGACAAGTTGAAGTTATCTCTGGAAAATCTAGGGGGTTTTGCATGAGAACCGTTGTCTATATAATTTGTGTTTGTGTGAGAGGCCATTTTCAGATAATAGCAAGGAAGAGAAATATCTTAGATTAGATCTTGTTTATGAGATTAAACAAATCCGCTCTGATACCACTTGTTGGTCCCGAAAGGCCTATACAAGTTTGTAGAAGGGGGGGGGGGGGGGTGGGGGGGGCTTGAATACAAACACACTATTTTACTTTTCTAAATTGTTTATTGATAAATCATTAACAATTTACAGCTTGTTGCGGAGACAAGATTAAGGATAAACCTAAATCTAAACAAGTTGGAACACTAAGGTTTCTTGCACTAAGAAAGATAAGGAAATTACTAATAATAACCTATCTTGAGATAAGAGATATGAACTTGTCCAGAGTTAGCAAGTTACTTCAAAATGAAGTGAGTTCATCTCTTTATATACTGCATGCATTTAATGCAAGTCAGTATACACTTTACACGTGTCATCAGCTGGTTGGTTGCATGTCATTGACCTTGTTTGACAACCTTAGTAGCCGTAAGGATGAACAGTGTAGTATCAGAGTGGTTGTACGATTTCAGATATTCGGAGGTTCTTTTCTGACATTTCGTACGGAGGCGTGCAAGGGTGGTTAAGACAAAAGTACTTTGTACGGAGGACTTCATGATCAGCTTTCGTTGATTCAGCGATTATCATTTACTATTCAGCAGATGATAAATTTCAGCGATAGCTGAAGTCTTGTACTTGATAATTCACGTTGAGTGGACAAATCTGAGTCTTCGCTGATCCGCATCAGTTCATTAGGAGACTTGTCGCCGGTTCTTGAGCTTGATCTTCGACTTCAGCGTAGAACCTTTGTTGACGTGAAACTTGTCTTCAGGGATCATAAGTAAACAATAACTTATCAGCGATCATCATAATGACTGAACAGACTCAGCGCATTAATGATGAACAGTTTCGCTGAATGTTTAACTTAAAGAGCGAGAGTTCCTATCAGCGATAGTGAAACTCTGATACATATTGTTTACTTACAATTTTCCCTAAGTATTTAAGAGAGGGTCATTATCAAATCACTGAGGGTTTGGATCAACAGAAAGTCTCCTTATAAATGTCCTAAGAACAACCCTGTGAACTCCTCCACATATCTAGTTCCCCGATCTATAAACATCAAGAAGTCCAAATCTAGGGAATTTTCCTCTTCTCCTAATCTTCACTCCAACATAGGAATCTTAGGCTCCATGCCCCATCTTTTTTCATCCTCCTCTATCAAAACCATAGAAGTCAATGTGAAAGGTCAAAACAAGGAATTTGGTCAAAATTCGAAAAAGGTATTTATATACATAAAATGTTATAACTGGTAGAGATACCTTTCACATTGCAAAAGACTGTCCAAAAGAAAGAATTGACAGGAACAATTCCAATGACTCTTCCTCTACCTCTTCTAACCCAATAGGACCCATTTCCAAATGGGTACCAAGGAACTAATTTCTATGTGACTGCAAGTTTACGGACCTAAACAGATATGGTATCTAGATAGTGGATTTTCGCGATACATGATAGGAAATAAATATCTTATTGTAAACTTCGTGACTGCTAAAGGTCCTTCTGTAACCTTTGGCGATAACTCTAGGGGCAGTACTAAAGGATATGGTACTCTCGTAAATGGTTCTGTTACCTTCAATAAAGTAGCCTATGAATAAGGTTTGATGCATAATCTCTTAAGCATAAGCCAACTATGTGATCTGGGATTCAATGTCACTTTTGAATTGTTTGTGTGTACCATAACTGACAAAAAATATGCACGTTGTGTTATCTGGCTGTAGAAAATAAAATGTCTATGTAATAGACATGGGACACAACACATCTATCGGAATAAATGTATGTTTTGTCTCTGAAAACTCATCTAAAAGAAGCTGGCTTTGGCACTAACGTTTATTCCATCTCAACTTCAAAACTTTGAATGTTCTTTCCAATATAGAACTTGTTACTGGTATGCCAAAACTCTCTTTTGTGAAAGAAAAGCTACGTGTTGTATGTGAAAAAAGGAAACTTACCAAATCTTCCTTTAAGTCCAAACAATGTTTCTTCATCACCCTACCTCTCCAAATGCTTCATATGGATATGTGTGGACCAACAGCACTCCAAACCTTGGTGGAAGAAGGTACATTTTAGTTATAGTTGATGAATTCACTCATTACACTTGGGTATTTTTTTCTCAGGTATAAAAGTGACACCACTGAAGAAATCATAAAATTCATCATGAAGTCTGAAGTGTTGAATGGACAACTTGTGAGATCTGTAAGAAGTGATAACGTAACTGATTTCAGAAACAGTACCTTAGATGACTTCTTTAATGAGAAAGGCATCTCAAAAAACTTCTCAGCTGTGATCCCAGAGACAAGTAATCAACACACAATGATGTCACAAGTCATCCCTATATTCATTGATCTTCAAGGAGTTACAATATATATATATATAGAGAGAGAGAGAGAGAGAGACAGAGAGAGACAGAGAGAGAGAGAGAAAGTACAAGTGAGATTGAGTTAAGAACATTACATGAAAATGAACTAGACAAGGCTATTTATACCTAAGCCTATAAGTTACATATTTGGACCCTCAACTTGATACAACTATATAAAAACGACACTAACATTCTCCCCCTTTCTATCAAAAGTTGAGGTAGTTACTCGAACTTATCAGGCGCGATGTAGTTCTTCCTTATCCCAAAGATGATCTCAAATCTTCGTAGAGCATTTATGTAATCCTTCCTTTTATCAATGGCTTCCAAGGCACAATCAATTAACTGTTTAGTCTTCGGCTCCTGTTTTACTAAACCTTTCTCATCCAATCTGAGCTTAATATTCATCCGAATTTTTATCACCTTGAATGTCCCATCACTGTACTTGTTAGCTTCAGCAAATCGTAAGAACTTCTTCTTCTTCTTCTTACAATTGAAGTACACGATCCCAAACTCTAGTTTTTCAAGAATTTTGTAGACATGAATACCTTGTATATCTGACAGTCTTTGATTAGGTTTCAAGATGTTCACTCTGATCTGACCAGCTTCTAATCCCATCTAGAAATCTGTAAGCTAAGAAAATTTCACCATGTTTTTCATGAATCTCTTCATAGATTGAAAAGCTTCAGACCATTCTTTCTTTTTATCAGGAGTTCTGGTAAGGATATCATAAATGTAAACTCTGGATACCAAATGTTGAGCAGAATGGTCTGATACATTTATAAGAAGAGCTTCACTGGTTAAACTCTTGAAATCAGCTTCGGTGAAGAACCACTAGTTTCCATCCGTTCTAATAAATGTAAACTCTGGATACCAAGTGTTGAGCAGTTTCTTACACTCTATCTTCATAATCTTTACAATTTCATTGTCAGTCTTTACCTAATCGATGTTCTGATCCTTGTTCTTCATCACATGAAGAAAATCTATTTGGTGTAGTGACAACATCTTTTCAATAGAATACAACTTGACTATATCCATGGGTTGAACGTTTTTCACAAAAAGATCTCTTCAGATATCTTCTTGAAAAGGTGTCAAGATTCTGATTCTGTGCCATCGTCTCTCCAAGTTTGGTTCTCTTTCAATTAACTCTTGGAACATTATGATTTCATCCTTAGAAACTTGATCTTTGATTGTGCCATCAAGAATTACAGAAATGTCTAATCAGGGATATCAATAATTGGATCATCTTGTTGTAACACCTGATCATAATCATCATCGGAATCATGATATTGCACATTCAGAACATCAAATACATCATTCAACTCCTCTTTAATCTTCATAACTGTTCTTTCCGGTTCATCCTCAGAGTAAATGTAAATGATATATTAAATCATATTATCAACCATCCTTTCCTCCTCAGTTCTATTATCACCACCATTAGACTATTGAACCGTAGGTGTGATATCATGTAGAGCTTCCGTAGTAGTATCATCAACCTGCCTTTCAGATTGACCTCCCAAACCCTGATTAGATTCTCTAAGCTCAACAACATTACCCGAACCACTTATAGTATCAACTCTTTGTCTCTTCTCCCCCTCATGGTGATCAGGATCATCCTGGTCATCATGTTTATGCTTTGAAGATTGAGCATGAGACTTGCAAGATTGCTCAAGAACAACAACTCTATCAGAAAGTACTTGAAATCCAGAAGTCATGGCTTGGGTTAACTGTTGAATAGATAGTTGAATAACTTGTATATCTGACTTGCATGGCCTGTGTTCAGCACTGGTATGGTGTTGACACTGACAGGTCTTCCACCCGGTCCTCGTGAAGTACCAACGAATGGCAACGACACTCTGGGTGTTCCAATTGGATCACGAAAGCTTCCAATTGATTGGGTTACTATCAGAAAAGTTACTAGAGGGCGTGTCTTGGGAAAATATGTATAACCAAATGGCTCTAGGCTTGATGTGCGTACAAATGAAGTCGATGGCGGGGACAACGACCTATCTTTTTCAACATCTGCTAACATCGAGTCTGTTGCCGATAGCGTTTGTGCTAAATCCCCGTAAGAAACTGAAACATCAACTTGTGGAGAAGTTGATGAGTGGCTGAGTGGGGTTGTGCAATGCATAGCTAGGTCCATTACGTCTGTTTCAATACCTGACGACAACAGATGTATGTCGGTAATAGATGTGGTTACCTGGCTAAACGGTTTGGGAAGGATCTTTATTTTCAATTCTTTTAGATCCTGTCTCACACTCTGCATTTTCTTTTCTCCCCATCTCTTGGCTCAATATATTTTATGTTTCAACTAATTATCCCTCATCCATCCTTGTATCACCTGGAAAACCGGTGTTCTCAATATTCCAAGCTGAGTCAGAACATTCTTGTTAGTCCCATTATTAACAAGCAACAATTCAAGAGATGATAAAATAAGTAACAAGATGAGATATAAGGATGAATGTGTAATTTATTCATATGAAGAGAACTACCTAGAAAGAGAATGGTTCTCTATCTAGAACACACATACTACACCATGGATTACATTGTAATATGATCTCTTACCCTATTACACACACAAATCCAATATATACTCCCTTGTTACACACTTAAGCCCAAGCCCATATTTTCTAAACCCAAGCCCATATTACAGTTATAAACCTTTACAAAACTATCATATAATTAGGATAATTTGTGTCCTAACATTTCTTCATGTGGTCTCGGGCCAACATGTTTAGGAATTCGGGAAACATCGACATCATGATCCGAGTCTGAGTCACCATTGGAATCACTATCATTTCCGTCAGATTTAGGCATGTTGTCATCATCGGAAGTCGATGCTGAAAGTACTTTATCCGGATCATCTCGAGAATCAAGAGATGTATCATCAGTAGATTCATCGTCTGAGAACAATGACATAGATGCAGGACCAGCAGCACCCCATCTCCAGTTCCCCTTACCGGACTATTTTCTCTCATCTCAACCCGATCAAGAACCCCTTGTTCTTGACCCTACTCAAAATTATGACCAACCTCACCACCTAATTGGTTTGCACCCGGGGTAGGTCCCTTCGGATCTGGTTGGACCATAGGTGCATTGTCTAACCTCTAAGCTATCACAAATGGTGACTACTAGTCTGCATATGTGTTGATCCCGATTTTACTCAACAATGATATTAATCTCTATTAGTTCAAACAAATAAGGGTGCGAAAGCGTTTTAGCGAACTAAGGAGATATTCTTAGGTAGAAAAAGCACACTAAATCAAGTAAACAAAGTATAAATAAGCAAGAGATTAACTCAAAGATTCACTTTGTGTTGATTAAATAAGAACACCAAGAACACCGAAAGTATGCTATGAATTTTGCTCTAAGGGTGTGTGTGTTGTGCAAAGTTAATTGAAGAGCTCAACATGAGCCTTCTATTTATACTGTTCATCAGGGGACAATCGGGAGACAAGAAGTACAAATGGTACAAAGATACGATCGTGGGACTACTATAGGTACAACGTTAATGTAGTGCGCCATTTTCTGCTAAGGCTGTAACCCATCAGAGGTTGCCACGTGGAATGTGCAGGGCACGCCTTGTACGAATGATATTCAGGATCTTTGTACAGTAGAGAATGTGAGGGGCACGATCGTCTTAGCTTTGATCTTCAAATAATCTTCTAAGTCTTCAGTCTTCATATCACAGAGGCTCTGTCAAGTATGACAGAGACTCTGTAGCCTTGTCCTCTGTGAACGTCTTATGTTGAGTCTTCACTTGGACCTTTTCTCGGTGTCTTGGCAGAGGCTCTGTCGATGTCTATACTTATCCTATTTTTCAATACTTATTTAAACATAAAGATTGGAGCTAACAATCTCCCCCTAAGTATTGAAAAATGCATGGTTTTCTAGGCTAAGAACACGACAAGAGGTATTTGACCTCTGTTGAAAGTTTTACTCTTCATATAAGGATATGCCAGAGGCATTTACAATTGATTGCAGTACATGATATGAAAAGTAAGCAGAGGAAGGTTGAGGAATTCAGACTCTGGCATTTGGGAAATCGTTGAATTTCCAGTTGTCGATTCCTCCACTTTTGAGTTCATGATAGAAGTTGATGCAGAGGTTTCTGAAATTGATGACGGAGTCAATAACCTCTATCAATCTGTCGGCTAGTGCTTGATCCATGAACTCTATACCCTTATGCTCTATGAGATTTGCTCTGAACTCTATCAGAAAGCTTGTTGCATACTTTTCGGCAATCAACCTCTAGAAATAGCCTTGACTTTCCAGAAGGGTCTTGATAGACATACCCAATCCTTGGGAAAGTGATAATAGAGTTTGGTCTTGCAGAGGAGGGGCAGTCAACTTCTGGTGGTGGGAGTCTGATTTGTTTTACTCCGAGGTCTAGTCCTACCTGGAAGTCACTCAAACTGTATAGTAGAATCCTTTCGCGCATGGCTTTCTTGATCACCCTGTATGCTCTCTGTACTTCAAGTCTGGTGTTGTAGTTCTTTCGTGCCCAACTCAGAAGATCCGGCAAGTCATAGGGGCTTAGGTTCCTCAGATCAGCATCTGAGAATTGGTTCTCGGTTCTGTCCATCCTTTTGACTTTGTAGATGTTGTAGTGGATCTGAGTGCCTCTTGTGCAAGAAAGCTTGCAGTATATAACTTTGTCGATTTTAGAGGTTGAGTAGACTTGGTTGACAGGTTTTGCAGATGTTCTGGTGAAGACAACTTCGAGCTCCTTAAGCAATTCAGGGTTCAGGATGGATGGTGGCAGAGGATCGTTGATAGCTCTGTTCTACAAGTACTTGTACACCACCTCTTCTATTTGTCATGGAGGTGCAACGGGTGGAGGCATGGGCCTGCGCAGAGCATCCATTTATCTTTTTATTTGGGCAACTCTGTCATCTGTAGGTTTTAACTTTGGATCCAGGATAGGGTTGGTTGAAAGAAGCTGAACACTGAAGGCCCAATCTTCTTCTTCAGGCTTGGGGGTGACAAAGGCGTCGAAGGCGCTTTTCATCAGTTTCTCTGTAGGTTGATGCTTTGGCTCCTTCTTCTTTGGTTCCTCTGTTGCTATCCCCTTTCCATTGTCTTTTGCCTTAGGTTGTTCTGCTTGTTGGGTTTGGGTTGCCTCTATTGGTTTTATCTGTTGAGCTTCTGAGGGCTTAGTTGTGGGTGCTTCTGTAGGTTTTGTAGTGGTTGCCTCTATTTGTTTTGGCACTTGTGCTTCTGAAGTCTTTGCTGGTGGAGGTGCTTCTTCAGTTTTTGTAGGGGTTGCCTCTGTTGGTTTTACAGAGGACTTGGATGGGGGTGCCTTTGTTGGTTTGTCAGAGGGCTTTGTTGGTGATGTGGGTTTGGTTTGCCTCAGATATTTTCTTTTATGAGCTAAGGTTTTGGTTCTGGGTTTGGTTTTGGGTTCTTCTGGTGTTTTAGGTTTGGGAGAAGGGGGTTTGTCTTCTGTTGGTTTTGGTGTTTGGGATGGTTGGTCTTCTTCAGATGAGGTAAGTAGTTGAATTTGTTAAGTTGTTTTGGGGATTAGAGATGGTAGATCTTCTTCGGTTATATGAATTGTTTCCACAGAGGTAGGTGTTGCCTCTGTGGTTTGCGTCTGTTGTTGAGCTTCATGGGTTGAGGGTATTTGGGTTTGGATTTCATCAGATACAAGTGTTGTTTCCACAGAGGTAGGTGTTGCCTCTGTGGTCTTCTTTTGTTGTTGGGTTTCAGAGGTTTGGGGGACTTGGCTTACTGGTTAAGCGTTGAGTGGTAGAGCTGGTAGACCTCTGGAGGCAGCTCTGTCTTGTCTCTTCTTCTCCCCCTCAGGATGACCTGATGATCCATCAGAATCATCATCAGAGTCATCCTGACCCTTTCCACTTGTGCCCTCTGCTCGGCAAGTTGTTTCTGGCTTCTTTGGTTGAGAGGCACCAGTGGCTATCATTTTGGCACATAGATCATCGTAGATGCCAAGAAGGTAAGCGACCTGTGCTTCCATGTTGAAAAGCAACTTTCCCACGCCGGCCCGAAAATCCTTGACATTGTTCGCGTTGGCAGCTGTGAAGGCTCTGATAAAATCCATCATCACATTTAGAAGTCCTTGACCCAATTCTGTGAGTTGGGCTCTGGTGATATAGTCCATGGGCTTAAGAGCTTTGGTTTGATCAAGAGTATGCTCTTGGACTTTATCCAGAGCATTCTGAAGGTCTTCGGTGGTGATGACGGGAGCAGAGGTTTGTGGTAGGTTCTTTTATGCCTTTCTGGCCTTCTTCAGTTGCTTGGAGAGGTCGGCAATGGAGGTTTCCAGAGCAGAAGTGGAGGCCGGTTCAGCTTTAGCAGAGGTTGTTGCAGTAAGTGTGACTTTGGCCATGGCATTTTTCACCTCTGTGGACAGGTTGTCCACTTTGGTGGTCAGTTCGGTTATGGCCCTTGAAGTGGTATCTGCAAAAGAGTCAAAAGAGCTTTTCTACCCTTTCAACGTGTTGTCCACAGAGGTGACAAGGGTTTGGAACTCATCCCTTGAGACATGTGGACTAGGTGTAACCTCTGGGGGAACACATTCATCCCAGAGTGAGTTCCCGTTCCTGGGACACCTTCTGTCACCCCTGTTTTGATGTTGAGGGTGGAAGGATTTCCCTCTAATCCTTGAGCGGAGGTTTTTTGGGCCTCAGATTCAATAGAGGTTCTATCAAAAACATTGTCCTGATCCACTCCAGAGATGGGTACAGGAATATTCTGAGGGTGACTTAGGGACTTGTCTATAGTCCCTTCGTCTTTGTGCTTTCTAAGCTCCCCTGAAGAGCCGTTGGGAACTATTTGTGTGTGCGTGTCAGCGGAAACGAATTCCTCTGTTTGGATGTCTGAGGTGATCTGGGGCAACTGATCACGAACTGAAGGTGAGTCTTGTGGAGAGGACTCCCTTGGAATGGCTTCCCCGGTTATAAGTGGCACATAGGAGGAGAGAGGTTTCTCTGTCCGGTTTGCTGGGGTTAGGATCGAGCTGTGCGGCTCTTTGTCAATGACACCTTCTGCCACTAGACTGTCGGTGTCAGAGATGTGGGTTGCACTGGTAGGGGGTTGTGGTTGTGTGCCTCTTCCAACTTCGGTATCTTTTTGGGCTTCACCTTCTGTCATGCATCCAAGTATTGCGGATTCTATCGTAAGTCCTAAGGATTCGTAGCATGGATGGGTTCCTTGTAGGCGTTGTACATGTGGATGCAGAACCTGAATATATTCAGAGGATTTGTCGACCTGCATATCAGAAATTACCTCTGAGATGATGACAGAGGGTTTTGTGGTGGTATCTTTTATAGCTTCCTCCTATGTCATGCAACCTAGAATTGGGAATTCTAGCCTAGATTGAACTTCAACCCATGTATCTTCAGTTTCTATCATCTCCTCTGTATTGTGTAGTTCTGGGTCGTAGCTCGGAGGAGAGGAAAACTGGTCACCATGTTCCTCTGGGTCAGAGTCAACCTCTGTTACAGTGAAATCCACTTGGGATATGTCGGTGTTGAATACTGGGATATCATCTGTAGGGTCAACCTCTGGTATAGTGGAGGCCGTTTGGACCTATTCAGAGTTGAGCTCTGTGAGGGGTTCTGCATTCCAACCAGAGGTGTCCAAAGTGTCTGCAAATTCGTGTTGTTCGAGAAAGGCGGAGAAATCACCTTGCTCTGCATATTGTATAGGAGTGGGGGAACGCAGAGTTTGTTCAGCGGCTGCTTCTTCTGCTGTAACTTACTCTGGGATGCTTTGCAGAGGAGTCCTGGGTTTCTTGGTTTTCTTCCTCTTAGGCTTTGGGGCTCCCTCCTCTGAAGATTTAGACTTACGTTTCTTTTTCTCTTTTGGAGGAGGGGTGCAGGGGATGCAACCACGGTTTCTGGTGGAGGTTGGGCGATCTGTGCAACACTTGAAGAGGTTCCCTCTGTAGGTTTCTTTGTTCTGGGAGCCTTTTTCTGTTTGGGGGGAGTTGCTGCTTTGGTCTTGGATACAGAGGAGATCATTTTTCTCCTCTGTAGTTTGATCTTGGCCAGTTTTTTCTCGTGTTTGGCCACAACTTCTGCATGCTCTTCTGGGCTCATTCTTTCAACTACTAAGGTTCCTAGGGGGACTCCTAGCCGCGGGGGTGTCGCATGACTCGGTTCTGGAGTCCTGTAAGCGCGTATGTAATCTAACCTAAGTTGATTATCGGAGGCATATGACAGAAGTCTGGCTGTCAGAGGTCTGCAGATCGCATACCCCTCTGCGTGTTTTGTGGTTGCCAATCTGCCCAGGGGGTAAGTCTTCACTACAGGCCCTTCCATTGGCCATTTGTTTAGGAGTAGCAGAGGTTCCAGAATGACTCCTATAGTCCCCTGGAACTATAAGGCTGGGAGGTCTTTGACATTTGGGCCCTTAGTCTTCTGTGTGGAGATGCATCGATCAATGGTGTTTACGAGCTCTTACATCATCAGAGTCGCAAAATCAAGGGGTATGTCATAATTGTTGATCCAAACCCTCAGTGATTTGATAATGACCCTCTCTTATATACTTAGTGAAAATTGTAAGTAAACAATATGTATCAGAGTTTCACTATCGCTGATAAGTACTAAGATCTTCCAGTACCGCTGATAGGAACTCTCGCTTTTTAGATTAAACATTCAGCGAACACTGTTCACCATAATGCTCTGAGCCTGTTCAGTCCTTATGGTGATCGCTGATAATTTAGTTGTTTACTTATGATCCCTGAAGACAAGTTTCACGTCAACATAGGTTCTACGCTGAAGTCGAAGATCAAGCTCAAGAACCAGCGACAAGTCTCCTAATGAACTGATGCAGATCAGCGAAGACTCAGATTTGTCCACTCAACGTGAAGTATCAAGTACAAGACTTCAGCTATCGCTGAACTTTATCATCTGTTGAATAGTAAATGATAATCGCTGAATCAACGAAAGCTGATCATGAAGTCCTCCGTACAAAATACTTTTGTCTTAACCACCCTTGCACGCCTCCGTATGAAATGTCAGAAAAGAACCTCCGAATATATGAAATCGTACAACCACTCTGATACTACATTGTTCATCCTTACGGCTACTAAGGTTGTCAACCAAGGTCAATGACATGCAACCAACCAGCTGATGACACGTGTAAAGTGTATACTGACTTGCATTAAATGCATGCAGTATATAAAGAGATGAACTCACTTCTTTTGAAGTAACTTGCTAACTCTGGACAAGTTAAAATCTCTCTCAAGATAGGATCTTATTAGTAATCTCCTTATCTTTCTTAGTGCAAGAAACCTTAGTGTTCCAACTTGTTTAGATTTAGGTTTATCCTTAATCTTGTTTCCGCAACAAGCTGTAAATTGTTAATGATTTATCAATAAACAATTTAGAAAAGTAAAATCTGTGTGTTTGTATTCACCCCCCCCCCCCCCCCTTCTACAAACTTGTATAGGCCTTTCGGGACCAACAAGTGGTATCAGAGCGGATTTGTTTAATCTCATAAACAAGATCTAATCTAAGATATTTCTCTTCCTTACTATTATCTGAAAATGGCCTCCCACACAAACACAAATTATATAGACAATGGTTCTCTTGCAAAACCCCCTAGATTTTCCAGAGACAACTTCAACTTGTGGAAAAATAGAATGACACTCTTCTTAGAAGGTGTAGACCCTACTATACCTTACTATCTTGAGAACGGCCCACATATCCCTGTAACAATTGATCCTTTAGTTCCAGCCACTGCAACTAGAGTTGCTATTCCAGAAAGGCTGATTCCTAAAGAAATCCATCAGTGGAGCGACGAAGATAAGAAGAAAGTGGCTATAGATACAAAAGCCAAATCCATACTATCCATGGCCCTTCCTGACGAAGTCTACCATTCCGTCATGAACCTGAAGTCATCAAAAGCCATGTGGGACACAATATGTGTTCAGTATGAAGGAACGTCTGAAGTCCAGGACTCAAGAAAGATCAACCTGGTAAGACAATACGAAAGCTTCATTTCTGGTAAGAATGAAACTCTCTCTGAACTTCACCAACGTTTTAATTGTTTAATTATAGATCTGAAAACTGTTGGTAAGGAATATTCTAACTTTGAAGTACTGACAAAGTTTCTAGAATGTTTACCTGAAAGCTGTTACAATTATTCCATGTGTCTCAAGCTGTCAAAGGATCTAAGATCAATGACCCTTGCTACCTTATATGGCACATTGCTAAATCATGAGCAATCTAGCCATCTTAAGAAGAATCTTGTAAAAGATTCCAAAAGCACCCCTGTTGCTTTAATCTCAGAGGAACCTTCTACTCAGCGACCTTCGATCACTATCACTGAGTTAGAGAGTAACTCTGAAAGGTCATAAGATTCTGATTTTTCAGATGATGATGAATCCTTGGCTCTCCTAACTAAAAAGTTCAGGAGATTCGCCAAGAAGAAAATGTTTAGAAAGAACAAACCTCTTTCCATAACTGACAAGCCTAAATCATCAGCTTTTGTTGATAAGGCTACTGCTACTTGTTTCAACTGCGAAAAGATAGGTCATTTCGCTAATGAGTGCAGGTCAAAGAAAATCATGAGACCTTCAGCTTTCACAAAGAAATCCTTTGTTCCAAGGAATAAAGATGACAAATACTCAATGCTGAAGGAGAAGTATGCAAAGCTGAAAAGCTTTAAGAAGAAAGGAAAAGGCCTGATGGCTGACTATGATTGGGCTGCTTCTGATGAAGAAGCCTCATCATCTGATTCTGAAGATGATGAAGCAAATCAATGTCTCATGGCCAAGATTGAAGAAGAGGAAGAAAGTTCAGACATTCCCTCCACTTCAACATCTGCCATTCAGGTATCACTTTCTTTCTTTACCAATATTGCAAATATTGATGAAGCTGATAGTCTCCGTAAAATCGATCTATTGACTAGAAGTTTATACGAAGCCATGAACGGCAAAGCTGTGGTTGAAAACCAAAATCTTGATCTCGCTGAAAAGCTTAAAAACTGTCACCTTCAAATAGAAAAGCTTTCTAAAATTGAAAATGATTTTAAAGATCAAGTCTATTTAAATCAGCTAGTCAAAATCGAACGAGCAGAAGCTATCGCTGCATTAAAAGCTGAACAAGCTACTGTTGAAGGATGGTGTAATTCTTCAACAAAGATCACTGAGATAATTAAGGCTCAGATTCCTCTGAGTGATAAACGTGGTCTGGGTTATAAATATGATACTCCAAAACCAACCACTGAACGTTCAATGCTTAAATTTGGAACGTTCGTATCCTCAGTTGCTGACACTTCATCATCTCAGTGTTCCTCGTCCATTACACCAATCCCTGAGGAAACTCCTACCTCCTCAAAAGGTAAGGAGAAAATGGTTTATTCAAAACCTACCTCTATCTCTAAAGACATAGGTAAAGGAATTGTTATTTATCAAAATCCTCAGAAGGGTACCTTAGTACCAAAGCTGAATGCTTCTAAAGCCTCAGTGACCTACCCCTCTGGATCTAGAAAGCCGATCTCTGGATCTATTCAGCGATCTACTCCTAGACTCAGAGTGGATATCCTTGGTAAAAAATCTGAAGAACCGAATGTTCGTCCCATTTCTAAAGCCAATAGTTTACTTGGTGCTGGCACTTCTAATTCAAAATTAAAAGCTCAGCATACAAGTGGTCCTAGAACTACTTTTAGTTATAGGAAATGTTATCACTGTGGACTTACCGATCATATTGCTAGTAAGTGCCCCACAGCCACCAAAGCTGAAAAAATAGCTAAGGTGAAGATTGCCCCCAAGTTAAAGAAGACCAACCCTGGTGCAAATCAGGTCAAGGTGACTCCTACCACTGAGGTTAAGAAATTAACCAAAGTGAAGAAAGACAAAGCTGAATCTTCAAATGCTGCGAAGACCGCTGAACCTTCCATTCCAACTACTTCCACTGACAAACGTGTATACATGGTTAAGTGGGTACCTAAGAAAAACTAATCTTCCTTTGTATTGTAGGTTAAGAAGGGTATCTGGTATCTCGATAGCGGATGCTCTAGACACAAGACTGGTAAGAAAAGCCTGCTCGCTGAATACAAGGAAGAGAAAGGTCCCTCTGTGACATTTGGTGGAAATGGAAAAGGACATACCCGAGGGTATGGTGTACTGTCAAATGGTACAACCTCCTTTAGAAGAGTCGCATATGTTGAAGGGCTGAAGCATAATCTTCTGAGCATCAGTCAGCTTTGCGACATGGATAACAAAGTGATTTTCACTAAGGAATCCTGCTTTGTCTCTGACAAAAAGGAGAAGATAGCTCTCAGCGGTTATCGTTTGGAAAATGTTTATGTAATAAACATGGACTCAACAACCACTGAGAACTCCTGTTTCTTCTCAAAGGCATCTTCTGATGTCAACTGGTTATGGCACAAGAGGCTCTCACATCTAAATTTCAAGACACTGAATACTCTTTCCTCCAAAGAGTTAGTCACTGGTCTACCTCAGCATTCATACGCGAAAGAGTCTTTATGTTCAGCGTGTGAAAAAGGGAAGCAGACCAATGCAAGCTTCAAGTCAAAGCAAGTCTCCTCAGTGTCATCTCCTCTACAACTACTCCATATGGATTTGTTTGGCCCCGTTAACAAACAATCCATCGCTGGAAAGAAATATACGCTGGTCATAGTTGATGAATTCTCTCGTTACACATGGGTGATGTTTCTCCGTTCTAAGAGTGACACCCTTGAAGAACTCATCACCTTTGTTCGGAAGATGGAAACTCTGAACAATATGACTGTTCGCTCAATAAGGAATGATCATGGAACTGAATTCAAAAACAGTTCTCTTGATTCCTTCCTTGAGAGTAAGGGTATCTCTCACAACTTTTCGTCAGTGAGAACACCGCAACAGAATGGAGTCGCTGAAAGAAGAAATAGAACAATTATCGAAGCTGCACGTTCAATGCTCAGCGATTCTCACCTGCCTACTCAGTTTTGGGCAGAAGCTGTCAACACTGCTTGTTTTACGCAAAACAGGTCGCTGATAGTTAAAAGATTCAAAAAGACAGCCTATGAACTTTTTCATGGGAGAAAGCCTTCAATAAGCTTTCTTCACATCTTTGGATGTCAGTGTTTCATACTGAACAACAGAGATGCCCTTGGAAAGTTTGATCCTAAGGCTGATGATGGAATCTTTCTTGGATACTCCTCAGTCTCCAAAGCCTTCAGAGTCTTCAACCGTAGAAGACAAACTGTAGAAGAAACTATTCACGTCACGTTTGACGAATCCCGTTCAGCGAACTCTAAACCGAACGCTGATACAGAAGAACTGAATCAATGGATGTTTTCTCATCTTGGTGATTCAGAAAATATTCCCACTCCTCATGCTCATCCAGTAGAAGATGATAGTCCCACTATCATTCCAAATATGCATAATAGTGAAGCTGAAACATCATGGGTCTCAGCTGTTCCTATAAACACTATACCTGCAGTTGATCCAAATGTCTCAGAAATTCCGTCTATTTCTCAGCAATCAGTGAATGAAGTGACAAATGCAAACATTCCTCTCTTAGCTGATAATCCAGAAGTAGCTGAAGCCTCATCTTCAGTTTCTCCAGTTCAGATTGAGTCAGCGACGTATGCTCCGGCTTAGCGATGGACTGTAAATCACCCAATCGATCAAATTCTTGGTGATCCCAACGCTGGTATTCAGACTCGTAGAAGTGCAGGTAATATTTGTTTATTTGTTAACTTTATTTCTCTAACTGAACCAAATAAAATATATGATGCCCTCAAAGATCCAAACTGGGTCAGCGCTATGCAAGAAGAGCTGACTGAATTCGAAAGAAACAAAGTTTGGAAACTCATTCGTAGACCAACTGACAAAACGGTGATAGGCACTAAATGGGTCTATCGAAACAAGTTGGACGAACATGGTACTGTAACTCGCAACAAAGCTCGTCTTGTTGCTCAGGGATACAGACAAGAGGAAGGCATAGATTATGACGAAACTTTTGCTCTAGTAGCAAGACTCGAATCTATTCGTCTTTTCTTAGCATATGTTGTACACAAAAACTTCACTATACATCAGATGGATGTTAAGTCAGCGCTTCTAAATGGAAAGCTGAATGAAGAAGTGTATGTGGAACAACCTCCAGGATTCTCAGATCCTAAGCGTCCAGGTTACGTTTATAAACTGGACAAGGAACTTTATGGCTTAAAGCAAGCTCCTCGTGCATGGTATGATACTCTCTCTACTTATCTCCATATTGAAAAATTTGAGAGAAGAAAGATTGACAAAACTTTATTTTTTAGAAAAGTGAAAGGTCATATCATTTTAGTTCAAATATATGTTGATGACATTATATTTGGTTCTACTAACCCTAAGCTTTGTACTCGTTTCGCTGATAGAATGAAAGATGAGTATAAAATGAGCATGATGGGTGAACTAACATATTTCCTTGGTCTTCAGATTAAGCAAACTAAAAAAGGAACCTTTATAAATCAGGGAAAATATGTTAAAGATATGCTGAAGAAATTCGACTTAACTGAAAGTTCAGCTATGAAAACCCCTATGGCACCACCGCTGACACTTGATAAGGACACAAAGGGTGTTCCTGTCAATGTCACGCTGTACCGTGGGATGATCGGCTCACTATTGTATCTTACAGCTAGCCGACCCGATATTATGTTTGCAACATGTCTGTGCGCACGATATCAAGCTGAACCTAAGATATCCCATATGAAAGCTGTAAAGCGAATCTTTCGATATCTTAAGGGTACAGCGAATCTAGGTCTTTGGTATCCCAAAGACTCAGGATTCGATCTAACCGCCTATTCAGACAGTGATTTTGCAGGTTGCAAAATGGATAGGAAAAGCACCACAGGAGGATGTCAGCTCCTGGGTGGAAAGCTGGTAAGTTGGACAAGTAAGAAGCAAAACTCAGTGTCCACTTCCACAGCTGAAGCTGAATATGTAGCCGCTGGAAGCTGTTGTTCTCAAGTCTTGTGGATGAGAAATCAGCTACTAGACTATGATCTTCAGCTCTCCAAAATTCCAATCTATTGCGACAGCACTAGTGCCATCGCTATAGCAAAGAATCCAGTGCTACACTCAAAGACAAAACACATAGAAATCAGATATCATTTTATCAGAGATCATGTGATGAATGGTGATATAGAACTTCATTTTATCCCAACTGATTATCAGTTAGCTGATTTATTTACCAAACCTCTTGATGAGACAATATTCAACTTTCTCATCAGCGAGCTTGGAATGCTGAACTTTGAAGGGTAAAATCTTCAGCGGTTCACATTTGATCAGCGATACGTTTATACAATCTTGTATAGCCTTCGGGATAAAATCAACTTGTATAGTCCATTTCATCATCTTCTCTCTGAATAAACTTGGTTAAACTGATATCCAGGTATGTTTTCTCTCTATGACAATCGCATGTAAATGCAAGATTTCAAAATAAATTGTATCGCTGAATATCTTTTCCTTAACAGCGATATTTTGAAAGTTCTTTAAACCTTCACTGATATTTTCTATTCAGTGCTTCATGTTTTTCAAAAGAGTCCCTGAGCTTTCAAAACCTCAGAGACATCCTAAAAGAATGTGAAAGGACAGTTGTGACGTCATTGCAACGGATAACACTAGGCACGATTTCTTTCTGACACACGTTTGCACGTTTCGTTCAAACTTCAAATCAAATGCAAACACGTGTCCGTGTCATGATGAAAACCTTTTCCCGCTCAAGGTTTTCTCTCTCTAAAACTCCTTATATAAACAACTCTTGGTTTATATTTGTCTTTTACGCGAACAATCTTTCTCCGCAAGAAAATAATCCTCTGTTGCATTTGTGCTCTCAAAAACCTCAAGAACTGTTCATCATCTTCCTCATCAAAACTTCAAGGTTAATATGTTCTTATCTATTATCAAAATGCGTATAACTTGTTTTCGATCTTCTCATTGTTTTAACAAGATCAAACAAAAGAACTTTGTAAAATAAAATCATTTCTTTCATGGTTTTATGAACACAACCATTTCATGGTTGTTCTTCAAGTTTTAAATCAATATCTTAAACTTGTTCTTCATTCGTATCCAGTTTTCTTTTAGAAACTGGAATACAAGACTTTATGGGTTTTACATTTCATTTCAAAAATCATGAAAAACCCTAATCTTCATTAAGACATTTTTGTCTGAATGAAATGGACAAAATTCGAAAAATCTTAATGGATATTCTTTCCATACTAAGACAATTCTTATTTGTTAACATCTTTGGTTGAACTGATAATACAGTGAAATGGCATCTTCAAAGATTAACGTCACTGCTGAGTCCATCTCCGCTGACTCTGAGGAAGTGGACATCGTCAAAGACCCTCAGGTTAAGTTCGAGCTGGATCAACTAGATTGGACCAAGGCCAACAATCTCTCAGCTCTTCTCGAGTTCCTCCTCGGAAGCAAGTATCACATCTGGACGATGATGTGAGTTTTCTGAAGAACAGCCCCATCTACACAGCCCTGACCATAACACCTCCTGCCAGTCAGCGGCTCTTATCCCAGTTCTGGTACTCTGCCAGACACACTAAGCAACCCTCTGCCAAAGATTCATCCAAAACCATCGACTGCATACTCAGCGATACTGAGTATGGCACCATCAAGATAACCCCTGCCATAATCCGAAAAGCCCTGAACTTCCCAAATGCTACCAAAGAAAAACCTTTCGTTCCATTTCCTGACCACAAGAAGCACGCTGACAAAGAAGATATCATTGCTTTCCTTGACGCAATGGGTTATATCTGGGATATTGGAAGGGACAAGAAGCCTGAGAAGAAGCTGACGCTGATAAAGAAATCCAAAATTCCCAGCGAGATGAACTTCATCTTCGCACACCTGATCAGCTGCATGACAGCGAAGTCCGGATCTTCTGATCAAGCCGCCCAACCTCAGCAGTCCATGGGATACGCTCTGCTGAAAGGTCTAAACATTGACTGGGCCTCCATTATTTATGATGACCTGATTCAACGTGTCGATTCTGCCGCTAACAGACCAGCATGGGTTCCTTACCCACGATTCATCAGCGCCATCTTTCAATATGGCCTAAAGGACAGCTATCCTGAAGAGGGTGATCTGAAACTTTCTCAGATTGGCCCTAAGGTTCTCGACTTCAAGCCTGTCACAAACGAGGTACGTCTCTCTACTCTTCTCACTCTTCTAAATTCTCCGCTTTCTGTGGCTCCTTCAGCGACAATACCCATCGCTGATACCCCGGCCACAAAATCCTCTCCTTCTAAGAAAAGGAAACCCTCTCACACCCAACTTGATTCCAAAAGGATCAAGAAAACCAAGGAGCAACCCCAGCAATTCCATACTGAAGACTCCTCAGCTCATTCTGACGAGCTGAAGGAAAGTTCCGTGGTACGCTCTGCCACACCCGTGCAAGCCATCCCTCCAATCCAGACTTCAGCGTCTCTAAACGCTGAGGTTAGAAACTTGGAAACTACCCAACCTCCCTCAGTGTCTCAAAAGACTGATGAAGTGATTGTCAGCGATTCCAACGCTGAACTCAGTACCCGAATCCCAATCTTATCCTTCGCTCCTCCCTCCACTTCTTTGGACACTCCTCCAGCTAACACTGGAGATGCCATCATTCCAGAAGCTACCGCTGACGCTTCTCATCAAATGATGAAGACAGGACCTGCAGAGATCACCATTCCTCACCGAACTTTCGAAGAGGATATGGAACATTATTCAGGAGTCCGCAACTTTGACGATTTCGTCAATCCTCCTGCAGGTACAAATCAACCCATATACACTGTAACTAAACCTGAAACCTCTGAGCATTCCTTTGTTCACAAGTACTTATGTGTTACAGGTCCTAATTTGGGAGACATCAACGAGTCTCTGAAGTCTGTGGAAACAAAGCTGGCCAGTCTCACCACCACACTCTCCAACAATTCTACAGCTGTCACAAACGCTGGATAAAATTTGACAAAGCTGACAACGGTGGTGGAGAAGAAAGCTTCCACTGAAGACATCAAGGGACTTGATAAGACTCTCGCCGATTTTGCCAAAGTCCTCTCTGACATCTACACTGACTACACCAGCCTCAAAAGCTCAGTTTCTACCGTGTCCAGCGAAGTAACAACGCTAAAGACATCGTTTGGAACACTCGAGGGTGATATGTCAGCGGTCAAGACTGACTTAGGCTCTGTAAAGACCGACATTAGTTCTATGAAGACAATGATCGAAGAGCTGCTCAACAAGGCAAGAACTCCAGCTCCTGCTCCTGCCCCTGCCCCTATTTTGGAATCTTTCACAGCGGCGGATCGCACAGAGCTGAAGAAAATCACGCCTGCTATTTCTGGCCTAGAAGACAGAATAGCAAAGCTTGAAGGTTGTGTGAAAATCTCTGGCCCAGAAGACAGAGATAACACCAACGCTGAGTCTACCCATTCCTCCCCCAGTCATCATGAGAAAGAGGGGGAGAAGAGCGCTGAACATTCCAGGGAAAAGAGCGCTGAAGATCTAAACAAAAGCGCTGAAGACCTTTCCCATGATGAATCTATCAGGGGAGAGAGGAATGAAGATCTAACCGCTGGACCTCAGGGAGATGAAAACCCTGAGGGAACCGAGAAGCTCGCCTCTGTATCTGAGGGGGAGCAACTCGAAGAAGATGCTGAGGAATCCGAAGCAGAAGAAGATGAAGACATCGACATCCCTGAAGATGAACCATCCTCCCCTCCAAGGAAGGATGATGATGATGATGATGAAGATGATGATTTCTTTATCGTCAAACCTGCCCCAAGGATCAAAGCTCTTAAGGGAATCTCAATAAAAGAACCTTCAGGGGAGAAGACAAAGACAAAGCCCTCAGCCTCTGGCGCTGAGAAAAGCAAAGGCAAAGGCCTCGCTAAAGATGAAAATCTAGCGATCTTGCTTGAAAAGCCGGTTTGTCAGGTACACTAAACTTTACTTATATTCCTTCCATGAACATCTCAATACACAATCAGTTCTCTACTCAACAACCTCTCTACACATCCACAATCTTTTTCTATCTTTTCTACCCAAGTTCTTCTACCCAGTTCTTATTTGTAAGATCGCTGCGTTTCAGCTAGTCCTCTCCCCTATTTGAGGATATCGCTGAAGGCTCCACAACTGCGACTTCACCAATAATTCCAGCTGCCGCTGAAGACATAATCCCAGTCTTGGATTTGATCTCTGAGACTGATGAACCAGAAGAACAACCCCTCTCGCACAGAAACAGACCTTCCTCAGCTCCTCAAAAGCTGAATGAAGAGGATCAGAAGAAAAGAGAAGAAATAATAAAGCGATTCGAGGATCAGCGAATCATTCTAAGGCGTGATCAACTGCCTTCAGTTCCTCCTAAGTTCAGAATTTCAAAAGCTGAATACAAGGAACACCTCAGAGCTGAACGCCTCATCGCTGAAAGAAAGGAAGCTGAAGAGAGAGACAGAGAATACGCCATCAAGCTTACTCAACGATCAATCAAAGACCCCAAGATGAAAAGAGTTCCCATTGATGTTCAACGTCAGCTCTGGGATGATGCTCAAGAAATCGTTAGAGAAAAGACAAAGGTCTCTGATACAACCTTGGAATGGGCTAATCAAATGCTGACCTATCGATCAAGACCATCCAAGATAATCGAATCCAACATCAGAGGAAAAATGTTCATTGATGTTCCTGTTGTTGAAGTGGATATCTACAGAGATGAAAAAACCAAGCAAACCTTCTATGCTGCTTCATTAGAAAAGTTTGGTCTCTCTGAATGGTTAGAAACAAAATTAGCCATTCAGGGATCACGCTCAAAATTCAAAAGCCATGTTGAGATGATCTTAAACAAACAGATCGACTTGCTTTCATCTGCTGTGGATATCCCTCCTACTCTTCCTCAACCGAAGAAAGCCTCTGCTAAGAAGAAGAAAGTTTCTGATTCAGGTCCAAACATTCGAAATGAAACAGGTATTGGTTTCTCTCGTGCTGAAGTTCTTGGCCCTGATGTTGATCTTTCAATGCTTGACACCTCCCTACCACCTGGAGAAACCTTCATCCCTGGCACAGTGGTAAGTGATCCATATGGTATATTCTTCTTAGACTATGATGGAAATCATCACTTTCAACGTGTCTCTGAGCTCCAAATCGCTCCCATCGAACAACTCAGAGATCTCGTTTACTGGTGTGAAGTCAGACGCGACATCAAAGCTAGACACCTGAAACCCTTGCTTTTTGAAGCTGCTCTGAAGTTAAAGAATCAAGGAGTAAATGTCCCTGACTGGATGATCCCCACTGAAAAGACGACCCTTGATGAACTTCTCATTAAGGAAGAACCTTTTGAAAACTGATATAATCTCCTTTTTCTCTATTGTATCAGTTATCCTTCTGTACTTGTAAATTATTTCGCTTGTACTTGTAATCTTTCTGTTCTTCATTGTAACCTGATTCAATATTTTAAAGAAAGATTTCAGCGAACGTACTTTACTCCATCAGTACTGAAAAGATCCCAGAAAACAGTAAAAGGGACAAATATTTTATGAGTTCTTTTTATCCTTATGTTTTCATTAAATATCAATTTTCTTTGTTGCTATGTCATAATCAAATAGGGGGAGATTGTTGATCCAAACCCTCAGTGATTTGATAATGACCCTCTCTTATATACTTAGTGAAAATTGTAAGTAAACAATATGTATCAGAGTTTCACTATCGCTGATAAGTACTAAGATCTTCCAGTACCGCTGATAGGAACTCTCGCTTTTTAGATTAAACATTCAGCGAACACTGTTCACCATAATGCTCTGAGCCTGTTCAGTCCTTATGGTGATCGCTGATAATTTAGTTGTTTACTTATGATCCCTGAAGACAAGTTTCACGTCAACATAGGTTCTATGCTGAAGTCGAAGATCAAGCTCAAGAACCAGCGACAAGCCTCCTAATGAACTGATGCGGATCAGCGAAGACTCAGATTTGTCCACTCAACGTGAAGTATCAAGTACAAGACTACAGCTATCGCTGAACTTTATCATCTGCTGAATAGTAAATGATAATCGCTGAATCAATGAAAGCTGATCATGAAGTCCTCCGTACAAAATACTTTTGTCTTAACCACCCTTGCACGCCTCCGTACGAAATGTCATAAAAGAACCTCCGAATATATGAAATCGTACAACCACTCTGATACTACACTGTTCAGCCTTACGGCTACTAAGGTTGTCAACCAAGGTCAATGACATGCAACCAACCAGCTGATGACACGTGTAAAGTGTATACTGACTTGCATTAAATGCATGCAGTATATAAAGAGATGAACTCACTTCTTTTGAAGTAACTTGCTAACTCTGGACAAGTTCAAATCTCTCTCAAGATAGGATCTTATTAGTAATCTCCTTATCTTTCTTAGTGCAAGAAACCTTAGTGTTCCAACTTGTTTAGATTTAGGTTTATCCTTAATCTTGTTTCCGCAACAAGCTGTAAATTGTTAATGATTTATCAATAAACAATTTAGAAAAGTAAAATCTGTGTGTTTGTATTCAACCCCCCCCCCCCCTTCTACAAACTTGTATAGGCCTTTCGGGACCAACAATAATATACACCATACATGATGGCAAGTATTTGGTGGGAGGTTTGGTCTGGGCTCCCCACTTTGCCTGTGAGGCATCTCTTCAGTATTAAGAACAGAGTATTCCACAGAGGTGGAAGTCAGTTTCTTCTGAAGGCATTTCTCTTTTCTAGTGGAGAGTTGTAACCTAGCATTAATGCAAAGTCACAGGGCTCTTTGTCCGAGGGAATCTCTGCATATTCCTTAATCCCTGAGAACCCTCTGGTGGGAAGATTGAACTCAAGGGATAGCATCGTTTTGTTGAATCTTAGCTCTATGTTTTCTGTCTTATCAGGTTTGGAGATGTATCCTTTGATTTCCCTTGTCTATGTATCATAATAGCAGCTCTGTCAGAATTGGTTTAGGTATCTGGTAGGGATGCAAGTGATGTTCTTGGTGAGTAGAGTGTTTAACGGGTGGTTTTCAAGGATATTAAGTAGAATTGCGTGTTCTTCCCCAAATCTTGTTCTTGATGGCACAAGGTAGTGTTTGTTCGGTTTTAGGGGTAATGAGTTCTCGAAGTGCTCATTTTTGATGAAGAACTGTAGGTGAGTTGTTGGAGAGAAATCAACGGATTCACCTTGTTCTTGTTCTGGATTTGTGGCCCTTGTTTGGTGTTGTGAGTGCTCAGAGTGAGCAGGGGATGTCGCCGGAGAGTTTGTGGTGGAAGCAATTGCTAGAAGTTTGAAGAAATGGAGTAGAAAGAAGAAAGTTGCATGTTTTTCGCTGTTCGCCGGAGTTATTCTTGAGAGGAAATCGTAAAAGATGAAGAAGAAGACGGAATGGGGTTATATAGTTGAGGTGTGGAACGAATAGAATTCTACAGTAAAAAGTGAATTAAATGATATTTGGGGTCCGCACTCAAGTTCTTACAGCTGTTACCACGCTCTAAACCGTCGTTTGACTGACACATCCAATAGAGGTGTGCCACGTCAGAGGTGGCAGAGCACGATTAGACGTCGTGCGCGGCCCATTAATGCTGAGCGCGTGGGTGTCTCTATTCACAAATGACTGTCACTATAGAAAAATAACCCGCGCCTACAGAATCCCATTTCTGTGCACAGGTGTCAAATCAGGATAGGCTCTATGATGGAATGAGCTCTGTGATTTGAATTCTTCTTCCATAACATCTGAGCTAGCACCTTTATCCAAAACATTTGAAAAGACAGTGGAAATGATCGATAGAATTTTCGTGCAAAAATCTGCTTTCACAGAGGCTCTGAGTTACAGAGGCTCTATTGAGCCCAACAGAGGCTCTATGAGTGAAAATTTCTAATAACTGAAAATTCATAAAACTTTTTGATCATCCAAAGTTTTAATTGTTTTAAACATTGTTTTTAGGGCATATTTGGAAATTTATGTCCTAGAAAACTGTTTTGGAAACATGTTTTGTGCGAGATACTTACCTTTTGATTCCCCTTTGCTCGGCATAGTACCTGACTTCTGTGGATTTGGTTTCTCGCATCTCTTCTTTGGGTCCCCCTTGAATTAACCACTTATGTTGATTAATTCAAGATCTCCTTCTGCTCCCCCTTGACCTATACTTGGATCAAATGAGACAAGTAATGCATAGAACATAGGTCAAACTCACCAGAGGCTCTGTGGAGATTGTCAGAGGTTCTGAGAATTCCTACAAAGGCTCTGTTGGGTACAGAACTTTTGATGATAAAGAATTTACATACTAAAGATTTGAATATATGCATATTTACACGAAGATCAAGTCTCACTTACAGAGATCAACTCATGTTTATCATGCCCAACTTACCCACCAAGAAAAGGAATCTTTCTCATCAAGTGCCTTGGTGAATAGGTCTGCAAGCTGAAATTCAGTTGACACAAAGTACATCTCGATTGTGCCTAGTTCAACATGATGCTTTAGAAAGTGGTAACGAATATCGATATGCTTTGTTTTGGAGTGCTGTACAGGATTTGCAGAGATCACTATGGCACTCTTTGAATCACAGAGGATGGGTATCTTGTATATGTTGTACCCGTAGTCCTTTAGCTGAGTTTGCATCCACAGAACTTGGGAGCAACAGCTAGCAGCAACAACATATTCAGCTTCTGCCGTAGATGTCGACACATAATTCTGCTTCTTTGAAGTCCAGCTGACTAGTTTATCACCCAGGAATTGACAACTCCCAGAGGTACTTTTTCGGTCAAGCTTGCATCCTCCATAATCTAAATCTGTTAAGGCCTTAAGATCAAAGCCAGAGTTCTTCGGATACCAGAGCCTAAGATTTTTGGTTCCCTTAAGGTATCTGAAGATCCTCTTTACAGCAAGAAGGTGGGATTCCTTTGGGTTAGCTTGATATCTTGCACATAGGCGTGTGGCATACATTATACCAGGTCTACTTGCTGTTAAGTATAAAAGGGACCCAATCATGCCTCTGTAGAGCTTACACTCTATAGATTTGCCATTTGGATCTGAGTATAACTTATTTCCAGTGGACATGGGGGTCTTCATTACAAAGGCATCAGAGAGCCTGAATTTCGAAAGAATGTCATAGACATACTTAGCTTGATTTATAAAAATTCCCTCTGATGATTGTTTTACTTGGAGTCCAAGGAAGAAGTTTAATTCTCCCATCATACTCATTTCAAACTCACTCTGCATGAGTTTTTCAAAATCTTTGCACTGTTGTGCATTTGTAGAACCAAAAATAATGTCATCTACGTAGATCTGTACAAGTAGAATCTCATCACCTTTTCTTTTATAAAACAAAGTAGTATCGGTTGTACCTCTGTCGAAATCATTATTGAGAAGAAAGGTTGAAAGTCGTTCGTACCATGCTCTTGGAGCCTGTTTCAGTCCATACAGAGCTTTGTCAAGATAATAAACGTAGTTTGGGTACTTGGTACTTTCAAACCCTGGTGGTTGTTGGACGTATACTTCTTCTTGGATTTGACCATTCAGAAAGGCAGATTTTACATCCATTTGAAAAACTTTGAAACCTCTGTGGGATGCGAAGGCTAAGAAGGTTTTTATTGCTTCGAGCCGTGCGACAGGGGCAAAAGTTTCATCTTAATCAATGCCTTCTGCTTGGCAATATCCCTTGGCCACCAATCTCGCTTAATTTCTAATGACCACCGCATCCTCATCCTTCTTGTTTCAGAAGACCCATTTAGTCCCTATTGCTTGTTTTCCTCTTAGCAGAGGAACTAAGGTCCATTCATTGTTTCTCTCAAACTGTAGAAGCTCTTCTTGCATTGCATCTACCCAGTTTGGACAATCTAGGGCTTCAGAGACACGTTTTGGCTCGATCACACTTATTAAATTTGTAAAGAAACAAAAGTTAGCAGTGGCAGATCTTGTCTTGACTTTCTCAGAAGGATCGCCAATGATTTGGCTCAGAGGATGGCTCATTGTCCACTTTGTCGTTCTGGGGAGATGATCATTAGCATCATCTAGTTGAACCTCTATGGTTGCACCCTATGGTTCTGGTGCAACCTCTGTAGTGGAAGGTACTTCTATGCTTGAACTTGGTTCTTCAGCTTGTGGAGGTATTAGGATTAGAGTTGGAATGGGTTCCTCTGAGGATGTAGAGACTGAATCCTCATTTTCCTCTGTTATTTCTTCCTCTGTTGTAGCTGGAGTAGGTATTTCCAGTGCCTCTGTGGTAGAGTCTTTGCTTGTATCATCTTCTGTTGGCTCCCCCTCAGCACTTGCATCTGCACGATTTACAGAGGAGGATGAAGTATTTAATGGACCAGTTAGAGATATACCTGACTCAGTCTGGTTTGTAGAAGATGTTTCTCCAGAGGCTCTGACGGCTCCAGCTGAGGGATCAATATCATCGTGGAACATCTCTTCAAATAGCAGATTTAGGTCCGCTTCTCTTGTTTTTTAGATGCCAGAGTATTCCTTTTTCAGGCCAAGTTCTGAACTGATTTGTTCAGAAGTCTTTTGAAAGGAATCGTTAAAAGGGACATTGATGCTTTCCACAATGGTTCGAGACCGCAGAAGGTAAACTCTGTAGGCCTTTGAGGTGGCAGAGTACCCAATGAACTTTCCTTCGTCTGCTTTCACATCAAACTTTCCTCTAGCTCTCTGCCGTTTAGGACGGAGCACTTGCATCCAAATACATGGAAGAACTTGATGTTCAGTCGCCTTTGATTGATCAAGTGGTAAGGTGTCTTGATGTGCCTCTTTACTATGGTTGATCGATTTTGAGTATAGTAAGCGGTTGATACTGCTTCTGCCCATAAAGAGATAGGTAATCTAGATGCTGTCAGCATAGTTCTTGCAGCCTCCACAAGCGTGCGGTTCTTTCGTTCAACCACGCCATTCTGTTATGGGGTGCGTGCAGCAGAGAAGTTCTGTGATATGCCTTCTTCTGTGAGGTAAGCTTCAATGACAGAGTTTTTGAATTATGTACCATTGTCGCTTCTCAACTTTTGAATCCTGCACTCATACAGAACCTGGATTCTTTTCATTTGGTTTATCAGAATGTTAGGAACATCTGACTTCTTTCTGACAAATTCCACCCATGTATATCTCGAGTATTCATCAATCAACACAAGTAAATACTTCTTGCCACCAAGGCTCTGTGTAGCGATTGGACCGCAAAGGTCGTCATGGAGCATGTACAGAGGCCTTGGGCAAGACACATCAGTTTTGCCTTTATGGGAAGCCCTTTTGAGTTTGCCCACTTCGCAGGCAGAGCACAAATGATCTTTACTGAATTTTACGTTTGGCAGACCTTTGACAAGATCAAGTTTAACAAGCTTATCTAAGGTATGAAAGTTTAAGTGGCAGAACCTGTTGTGCCATAACTAGGCTTCTTCGATTTTACAGGAAACAAGGCAAAGCTTGTCCTTCTTGTTCTTGGCACTAAAGTTCATGAGGTACAAATCTCCCTTACGTTCGGTTCGCAGAAGTTCGACTCTTGTATCTTCACCTTGCAAAGAGCAGAAGGTTCTTTTGAACATGACGTCAAAACCAGTATCAGAAAGTTCGCTAACACTGAGTAGGTTGTGTTTAAGGACATCCACATATGCAACTTTGCAAACGGTTATGTTTTCCTTCTTGATGACTCCATAGCATTTAATACACCCCTTCTTGTTGTCGCCAAAAGTCACAGATCCTGCATCAAGTTTATCTTTGAAGGAGGATAGTAGACCTCTGTCGCCAGTCTTGTGCCGCGAGCATCCAGAGTCTAGATACCAGATCGGCACATACTTTCTCTGTAACACAATCAGAGATTTTTAGGTACCCATATCCAAATGGGTCCCGGTTTGTTAGGCGTCTTCAAGGTTTCCTTAGCATCCTTGGGTTTTGTTTTAGCTTCTGATGAAGAACCAGTTTGTTTCTTCTTGCCCTTGAATTTAGCATTCTTTTTGGGTCTAGAGAGGAAACAGTGTGGACTAGAGAAGTGTTGATTCAATTGATGCATAAGTTCAAAACAATGACAATAATTAATATGCGAAGAAATTTGCTTGAACTTCTCATTAAAACACTAAAACAGGGTACAAAGGCTTTATTTTTCCAATGTATCCTAGCATCTGACTTCCTATTACAAGAAGACCTATGTAGACTAGATTGTTGTTTTGAAAATTCTCTTTGGAGAGTAGCCTTCTGTGGACCCCTTCCTCTGTGGTGAACTTGTGCAGGTTTCACTGTCACATAAGAGAAAGATTTGTTATTTTCAACCCACTAACCTTTTTGTTGCCAAGTTAATTTTTCTTTAAGAGGCCTCATGGGTTTTGAAGTTTTTGAACCTTTTGGATTTTGAGAAGACATTTCCTTTTGTTGTTTGATTTTCTTAAGCTCAAGAGAGGTTTTATCTTGTATACACATGTCCAAAAAGTGTGGATAGATAGGAATCCTTGTGGTTTTCTCCTTGGGAGGAATGGTTATGTTAAGAATTCCAGAGGGAAGTTTAATTTCTTCTGTACCACAAGGAACTATCTGTAACTCTATTGAGTCAGTCTTAGATTCGTCAGAGGATGAATCGTCCTCATATACAGAGGTTGAGTCACTAAGATCTCTGTCGACAGAGGCTGGACTTTTAGAGCATGTGCCATACTCACTTTCTTCCTTTTCTTTGGGACTGTCTTCTAAATCAGCAAAAGTACTTATCAAGATCTCCTCAGAGAGATTTTAATCAACAGAGGATGTACAGAGGTTTTCATAAAAATTGTTTTTGCAAATTTCCATTAACTCGTGTTCAGAAATGTTTTTCAGTTTTTTTATGAAGAAGCGGGCAAGAACTCAGGTTCCTCTGCAGATAGTTTCATCTCAGAGTCTATAGTGTAGACAAAAACAACCTGTGTTTGAGTCTCGGGGTCACCAAACTTGAAGATTCCTATCTGATCTTGAGTTTTCAGATATCTCTTAGGTTTGGATTCTCTTTTGACAGAGGCTGAAGATGACAGATCTGTGTTTTCAAACCACACATTTATCATCTTTAGAGGTTTCCTCTAGTGAGGTTTCCCAGAGACTTTTCGCCTTTTACTTACAGAGAGTAAGTTTGGAAAACCATGTTTTCTTGTACTTCCAATATGAAATAGAGAAGACAGGGATTTGTTTCTTTTGTTTCCAATATATGGATCTATATTACAGAAGCCAATTCCCCTTTTTCCTATTTGTGTATTGACCTTTTCGTATACCTTCTGTGCATATTGATATTTCTTAATTAAAAGGTCTCTTCTGAGTAGGTCTTGATGAAGGACTTCTCTTTTCTTTTGAAAATACTGTTTAAGAGCAAGGATATTCATTATGTCGCTCTCAACATCCATAAGTTCTTTGGATTTAGGTTTTAAGGCAGAGTTGAGTTCTGAGATCTTTTCTTTTAAAGGATTTAGATGTTTATGCCAGTTAGTTTCAATCTCTTCCTTTTCTTGAAATATCTTTGCCTTTTCTTGAGTGAGAAGTCTAGCTTCTCTCTAAAAGAAAGCGAGCTTTTCCTGGACGCTTTCACAAGTCTTTTTATATTCAGTGTATTCAATGGTCAGTTTAAGCAAATCAGCTTCTGCTTGATTTGAGTAGGAGTCAGAAGTGGATACCTCACTATCGGAGTCGGAGGAGCTGACCTCTGCCATCCCGCAGAATAGGGCGTTCTTCTTTTCACATTCGTTAGAGGATTCATCTGACTGCCAGTTTTCCTGCTCCACCATGAGCAACTTCTGAGCGTAATACTCTGCCTTCTTTTTGTAGAAAGCAGAGTCCCTCTGAGGGTGATTTGGTTTGCTCCTGCAGCCTGCAGCATAGTGGCCTGGCTTGCCACAGTTGAAACAACCCTGATTCTGGTGTGCATTCCCAGCTCTGTCACCTGACCTCTGTTGGTCACCACTTCTGTCATTCTTGTCATTTGACCTCTGTTGGTCACCACTTCTGTCATTCTTGTCATTTGACCTCTGTTGGTCATTCGATCCTTCTCTTCCCTGATTCCTTGAATCACCACGATCATCTCTCCCATTGTGTTATAACTTGACTTCTTCTGGTATCCTCTGCTGAATTCTCGGGTCAAAAGAGCTAAAGATTTAGCTATTGAGGCCATGGTTGCCTCCTCTCCTTCTACCAATTCCTCTTCTTCACTATCAACGACCAACACCTTCTTCTTCTTCTATTTCTTCTACTCCACAGACTTCTCCTTCTTTGGTTTCTCCTTAGCTTATGTCGCCTTGCCAACAAGTGCAAGAGGCACACTAGTTTGAGCTTTTGCATGAGCAATCTGAGGTTCTTGGGCTGCCAATGTTCCATAAAGATCTGTCAGAGTCCAGGTGTCTAAGTCCTGATTAGTTTGCAGAGACATAGACAGCTGGAGCCATTCTTCATTTAGGCTATTTAGGAACATGACGTTGTTCTCCTCAGAGGTTCTGTGGATTCCAAACTTCTTACACTTGTTGATAAGAGAGTTGAACCTGTCATACGTTGACTGCAGAGACTCTGTCGCCAGAGCTTTGAATGTGTAGTATTCGTTGATGCATTGGGCTCTGCGATTCTTCTGAGTCTTGGCCCCTCCTTCCAATTGTTTTTCTAGTTCCTTCCATAGATCGTATGCAGATTCACACGCATCTAGGGATTGGAAGAGGTCATTGGTAATGGCCATTATCAGAAGTCTCTTAGTCTTCTGAGCAATTTCATATCTCTTCCAGTCTGGAGCAGACCACTTATCCTTTGTCTTTGTTAAGGAACCAGCAGTGAAAAAGTTGTTGGTGTTCGCCATTTTAGATGGTGTGAAAAATACCAGAAAACAGAGTATGAACAACAAACTTTCAGATGATGGAGTGGATCCTTCGAAAAGAGTTTATAATCTTAAAAACCTTGAACAATGCACTAAAATGGAGAGTTTTAACCGAAGAAACAGGTTCTGTAAGTTTACCAAAGTCGAACTTGTCGAGAATGACATAAAAACATAGACTGTTTGAAAAATATGAAGAACAGGTTAAAATCAGTCCAAGTTTCTACCAAAAATCATTGTAAGAGAGGATCTCTTGATATAGAAAATCAAGGATGGCTCTGATACCAATTGTTGATCCCGATTTTACTAAACAATGATATTAATCTCTACTAGTTCAAACAAATAAGGGTGCGGAAGTGTTCAAGCGAACTAAGGAGATATTCTTAGGTAGAAAAACACACTAAATCAAGTAAACAAAGTATAAATAAGCAAGAGATTAACTCAAAGATTCACTTTGTATTGATTAAATAAGAACACCGAAAGTATACTATGAAATCTGCTCTAAGGGTGTGTGTGTTGTGCAAAGTTAATAGAAGAGCTAAGCATGAGCCTTCTATTTATACTGTTCATCAGAGGACAATCGGGAGACAAGAAGTACAAATGGTACAAAGACACGATCGTGAGACTACTATCGGTACAACGTTAAAGTAGTGCGCCATTTTCTACTAAGGCCGTAACCCATCAGAGGTTGCCACCTGGAATGTGCAGGGCATGCCTTGTACGAATGATCTTCAGGATCTTTGTACAGTAGAGAACGTGAGGGGCACGATCGTCTTAGCTTTGATCTTCAAATAATCTTCTAAGTCTTCAGTCTTCATATCACAGAGGCTCTGTCAAGTATGACAGAGGCTCTGTGACCTTGTCCTATGTGAACGTCTTCTGTTGAGTCTTCACTTGGACCTTCTCTCGGTGTCTTGACAGAGGCTCTGTCGATGTCTATACTTAGCCTATTTTTCAATACTTCTTTAAACATAAAGATTGGAGCTAACAATCTCCCCCTAGGTATTGAAAAATAAAAAATTGAAAAGTACATGGTTTTCTAGGCTAAGAACACGACAAGAGGTATTTGACCTCTGTTGAAAGTTTTACTCTTCATATAAGGGTATGCCAGAGGCATTTACAATTGATTGCAGTACATGATATGAAAAGTAAGCAGAGGAAGGTTGAGGAATTCAGACTCTGGCATTTGGGAAATCGTTGAATTTCCAGTTGTTGATTCCTCCACTTTTGAGTTCATGATAAAATTTGATGCAGAGGTTTCTGAAATTGATGATGGAGTCGATAACCTCTATCAATTTGTCGGCTAGTGCTTGATCCATAAACTCTGTACCTCTGTGCTCTATGAGATTTGCTCTGAACTCTATCAAATAGCTTGTTGCATACTTCTGGCAATCAACCTCTAGAAATAGCCTTGACTTTCCAGCAGGGTCTTGATAGACATACCCAATCCATGGGAAAGTGATAATAGAGTTTGGTCGTGCAGAGGAAGGGCAGTCATCTTCTGGTGGTGGGAGTCTGATTTGTTTTACTCCGAGGTCGAGTCCTACCTGGAAGTCACTCAGACTGTATATTAGAAGCCTTTCGTGCATGGCTTTCTTGATCACCCTGTATGCTCTCTGTATTTCAAGTCTGGTGTTGTAGTTCTTTCGTGCCCAGCTAAGAAGATCCGGCAAGTCATAGGGGTTAAGTTCCTCAGATCAGCATCTGAGAATTGGTTCTCGGTTCTGTCCATCCTTTTGACTTTGTAGATGTTGTAGTGGATCCGAGTGCCTCTTGCTCTAGAAAGCTTGCATTATATAACTTTGTCGATTTTAGAGGTTGAGTAGACTTGGTTGACAGGTTTTGCAGATGTTCTGGTGAAGACATCTTCGAGCTCCTTAAGCAATTCAGGGTTCAGGATGGATGGTGGCAGAGGATCGTTGATAGATGTGGTTACCTGGCTTGACACGGTTTGGGAAGGATCTTTATTTTTTATTCTTTTAGATCCTGTCTCACACTCTGGATTTTCTTTTCTCCCCATCTCTCGGCTCAATATATTTTATGTTTCAACTAATTATCCCTCATCCAACTTTATATCACCTGGAGAACCGGTGTTCTCAATATTCCAAGATGAGTCGGAACTTTCTTGTTAGTCCCATTATTAACACGCAACAATTCAAAAGATGATAGAAATAAGTAACAAGATGAGATATAAGGATGAATGTGTAATTTATTCATATGAAGAGAACTACCTAGAAAGAGAATGGTTCTCTCTCTAGAACACACACACTACACCATGGATTACATTGTAATATGATTTCTTACCCTATTACACACACAAATCCTATATATACTCCCTTGTTACACACTTAAGCCCAAGCCCATATTTCCTAAACCCAAGCCCATATTGCAGTTATAAACCTTTACAAAACTATCATATAATTAGGACAATTTGTGTCCTAACATTTCTTCATGTGGTCTCGGGCCAACAGGTTTAGGAATTCGGGAAACATCGACATCATGATCCGAGTCTTAGTCACCATTGGAATCACTATCATTTCCGTCAGATTTAGGCATATTGTCATCATCGGAAGTAGAAGGTGAAAGTACTTTATCCGGATCATCTCGAGAATCAAGAGATGTATCATCAGCAGACTCATCGTCTGAGAACAATGACATAGATGCAGGACCAGCAACACCCCCATCTCCAGTTCCCCTCACCGGACTGTTTTCTCTCATATCAACCCGATCAAGAACCCCTTGTTCTTGACCCTACTCAAAATTATGACCAACCTCACCACCTAATTGGTTTGCACACGGGGTAGGTCCCTCCGGATCTGGTTGGACCATAGGTGGATTGTCTAACCTATAAGCTATCACAAATGGTGACTACTAGTCTGCATATGCTGTAACATCATCTGGAATAACGACAATATTATCAAAAGAGATGTTAGATGGTACCTTCAAGAAGTGCATCAATTGTGGACCTTGAATAGCACCTTGTCGTCTTGGAATGTCTTGGTTAGACTCCATGATTCCATGAATAAGCAATAGCAGAAATCTTCAAAATGGAATAAACGCTCGAGCTTTGGTCACTTTTGATTTGTCCCGAACCAACTCAATCAGTTCATTCCAAATCATAACAACATAGTCAATCTTCCTATTGAAAGCAACATCATAGAACATCCTCAGCACGGAAATGTTGCATTTATCAAGGCCTGTGTGCTTGGGTGTCATGCATCTATTCAGGATGCTGAATAAAGTGTACCAAACTGGTGGTAGGTGCTTCCTCTTGAATAAAGAAGATCGGGTCAAAGTTCCTTTAACAGTGTCTTTATAGCCTAAAGACATGATGTCTCTACACAAGTCAACTTCCGAAGTCAGATCCTCAAAGTTGTCTTGCCTTGGAAGATCCAAAGCATTCCTTAGTCTCTTCAGAGTGATCTTGGCATCGAAGTGATCCACTTTGGCAGTGAAATACTTGTTTCTTTCATTCCCAGGGTGAAACTGGATAGTATGCCAGAACTGTTGCAGATAGATAAGTGGAACAGTAATTCTCTTCGGTAGAACAATTTTGAGCGGATGGCCTTTCAAAATCTCCAGAATGATTTTCTGATCAAGATTCACACTTAGGTCAAGTGTGTAGTTGTTACCAGCATGCTTCAGATGTTGAGATCTTGGAAATAGTTCATCATCCAAATCCCGGGCATTCATAGATGGGTGAGATGATCTATGAAATGGCATAGGAGTGTTCTTGTCTGAAGAGTTGCCATAAAATTGCTCAACAAAGGCCATTGTAACCTTGTGTGACGAAAGATTAGCCAAAGTATAACCTTCTGACCTTTTGGAAAAATTTCCAAAAAATTGCCTAAGTGTGGGGTTTATCGCATACCACTAAAACCTTTTATCGCATGACACGTTTTTATCGCATGGAACATGTATTACAAAATTTTGTCGCACAAGGCACGTGCGATAATGATGAGCATATAACCGTGCGATAACTTTGAATGCTTGAATACATTTGGCGTGCGATAAAGATGAACATTCGAACCTATATGAACTGTTCAACCCAGATTTCTAAGATAATGACAGATATGCTTAAAAGATACAAACCATATATGCGTAATACTAAAAGAAACCTATCTTATCATGTTTTGCACGAAAAATCTAACAAACAGAATGATTTGCGACTGGAATATGAACAGGCACAAAAATTCAAACCAATAAACCCTAAAATCAAAAGATGTGATTTTAAACAAACTTAAGAAGATGAAAGATCGATTGAATACCAACCTGGATTGATGTCTGAGTGGAATGCAAGTGAATGAAACTTCAATCCTTCGAAACTCTCGAAAATCTTTAGAGAGCAGATGAGGGGTTTTTGGGTTCGAAAAAGTTTAAGTTTTGAATAACCACTCTATTTATATGATCATGGGGTTAATGATGTGTGGCACTCAATAATTGGTCCAAAGTTTGACCGGCCAACAAGTTAAACTTATCGAACGAACAAGTGCTCGATAATCCTAAATTTTATCGTACCACATATACGCGATAAAATGGATGAAATGTTTAATCGCACACGATACGTGTGATAAACATTGTTCACGAGGTTTTATCGCACAACACATTCGCGATAAACCATGTTATCGTAGTTTTATCGCACAACACATGCACAATAAACACTGTGCATCCAAGTTATCGCGTAAGGCACATTCGATTAAAATTGTTATCGTGCAAGCCTTGTGTGTTAACATCAACACTTAGACATTTTTCAAAAAAATTCCAATAAATCCAAAAATTTTACCTCATTAAAAGATGTCAAACTTTTAATTGATTAAGCTCCCAAGATTTTAAACAATCATTTTACTCCCCCTAGAATGATGCACAAATTTTCAAAAATATTTTTCATCATCTAGAGTTTGTTCAAAAACAAATTAGAAGTACTAACCTTGATGTCTTCTTGCCAATAATCATATCAGCTACACTCACAACAACAATTAACTATACACACTCCCCCTAGACATATGAGTTAGTCATAAAAACTACCCCTGAAAACATGAACACACCTCAAGCAGAAACAGAACTAGGTATCTTATTTGAAAGAGATAAAGACAAGAAAGAAATGAAGAAGATTGAACAAAAGTATGTAAAACTACAGAATCGTAACAATTTAAAGATTATATATTGAAAATTTATTATGATGAAAATTTAGGTGCATCAATCGGGATATTATATCTAAGATTGAAAAACAAAACATTTCCATCTATTAAATGAACAATACAAAGAACTTTAAGTTTTCATGTTCAACATGCCGAACTTGGATACTAAAAAGTGAAAACGTTTTTCATCCAAGACTTTTGTAAATAACTCTGCAATTTGATATTCTGTTGTGACAAAGTAAAGTTAAGTCGTACCTTTCTCAACATGGTCTTTTATGAAATGATAACTGATATAAATGTGTTTGGTTTTGGTGTGTTGGAGAGGATTAGCAGAAATAGCAATCACATTCTTACTATCATAGTAGATGGGTATCTTCTTGTATTTGAATCCATAATCCATAAGTTGGGTTTTTATCCCAAAGAACTTCTGAACAGCAACTGGCAGCTCCTACTTATTCAGCTTCCGCAGTCGATGTTGAAAATCAATTATGTTTTTATTATGCCAACTCACGAGCTTATCATCCAAAAATTGAATGTGACCAGACGTGCTTTTTCTATCCAGAAGACTCCCTCCATAGTCAGCATCTGAGTACGCGGTTAGTACATATCCCGTCCCCTTCGTATACCATAGGCCAATATAAGGGGTTCCTTTCAAGTACCGAAAGATTCTTTTGACAGCGCCAAGATGTGACTCTTTAGGTTTGGCCTGAAATCTTGCACAAAGACAAGTAGCGAACATAATATATGGTAGACTTGCAGTCAGATACATTAGTGAACCAATCATACCTCGATATGTCTGAAGATCAACAACCTTACCATCAGGATCCGGACCGATCTTGGACCCTAAAGCCATCGGAGTACTAATTGTAGTACAATTCTCCATCTTGAATTTATTCCGGATGTCGAATACACACTTTGACTGGTTGATAAAAATCCCTATTGAAAATTGCTTGACTTGCAATCCGAGAAAAAAGTTAATCTCTCCCATCATGCTCATCTGGAATCTGGTCACCATGAGGTTAGAAAACCATGTACATAAAAAAGGATTAGTCGAACCAAAAATTATATTATCAACATAAATCTGAACAATAATAATATCACCTTTTTCACGCTAGATGAACAAAGTCGTATCAATCTTACCTTTTTCGAAACCAGACTCGAGCAGAAATGTAGATAATACCTCATACCACGCGCGAGGGGCTTGTTTGGGACCGTAAAGCGCTTTGTCAAGTATATGAACATGATTCGTTTTATCCTAATCCACAAAGCCTTCGGGTTGTGAAACGTATACTTCTTCTTTTAGTATGCCGTTCAAGAAAGCAATATTTACGTCCATTTAAAAGGCAGTAGAGTTCTTGTAGGCCGCAAAAGCTAAGACAATCCTAATTGCTTCAATACGGGCAACCAGAGCATACGTCTCGTCATAATCGATGTCCTCTTGCTGACGATAGCCTTTCGCTACAAGTCTCGCTTTGTTCCTAACGACTATACCATCTTCGTCTTTCTTATTCTTGAAGACCCACTTGGTGCCTATGAGGCTTTTCCCTTTGGGTCTAGGTACTAAACGCCATACCTTCAACGCTTCAAATTGATTTAGTTCTTCTTGCATTGCAATCACCCAGTCCGAGTCTTCTAAAGCTTGTGGAACTGTAGTCGGTTCAATATTGCTTAGAAAACCATGAATAGACACTCATTTGCAATAGATGATCTTGTTTTCACATAATCAGATACTTCACCAATCACTTGATGTAATGAATGGCTTTTTGTCTACTTGGTAGAGTATGGGTGTGGGGAAATCGAATCTTGATTGTGATCAACCAACGATTGTTCTTCTTCCGGTTGTGGCTCGTTTATCAATGTAGGTTCAGATTGAGGCACTGATTCTTGATTGTTGGGTACAATAGGTTCAGGCTCATGAATTTCCTCAGAAGATACCTCAGGTGTAGTGCATTCATTCTGATCATTGACTTGTGAAACGGCCTCACTATAAGAAACATCATTAGGTGTTTGTTGTTGCATCGTTGGTGTAGAATGAACTTCTTGCAAAATTGGCAAAGATTCAGATACAGGAATTGTTGCATCCACATCATTATTGGTTTGCTCCACTGAAGGACCAGAGGTTGTCGCTTGTTCAGCACTTTGAGCAACAGAATTCCTGTTAGAAACAATAGAAGTTGAATTATAACTTCCAAAATATTCATCGTAAAAAGTTTCAAATAATTGATCAACATCATTTAAATGAGAATTAGATGGAGGCGCTTGAGCTTTATCAGATTTTGCAATTCTTGGACTTAAATGTCCGGAAGCTAAAACACTAGAGATTGCGGGTTCTAAGTTGTTGTGCACATAAGCCAAATCTTCCATCTCATCAAACTTGACATTAATGCTATCCATCACCGTTCTTGCAGTTCTAAAGTACACTCTGTATGCCTTGGAGGTAGATGAATATCCAATGAATACGCCTTCATTCGCCTTTGGACTAAACTTGTTCAATTTTTTTCACGTTTAGTATGAAACACCTGCAACCAAATGAACGAAAATATTTAATATTAGGTTTCCTATTATTTATAATATCGTATAGAGTTTTACCAAACCGTCGATGGATGATTGTTCGATTTTGCGTATAGCACGCGGTTCACACTGCTTCAGCCCAAAAAAATAACGGAAGATCAGAATAAGACAACATTGTTCTCGCGGCTTCAACTAACGTATGATTTCGTCTTTCGACAACACCGTTTTGTTGTGGTGTTCTTGCCGCAGAGAATTGATGAGTAATTCCAAAAGACTCCACAAAGTCACCAAGAATTTGATTCTTGAACTCCATGTCGTTGTCTGATCTTAATGTCTGAACTGATTGTTGTAGATTAACTTGAAGTGATTTCAGCAAATGATTAACTCGGGAGTTTCATCTCTTGATCGTAGAAAATTTACCCGCGTATACCTCGAGTAATTGTCAACCACAACCAATACATATCTTTTTGCATTTATGCTTTGTGTTCTCATGGGTCCGCACAGATTCATGTGTAAAATCTCCAAAACTTTCTTTGTGCTCGATTCAGGTTTTGGCGGATGAGGCACTCTTTTCATCTTACCTTTCTTACACGCACTGCAGAGATGATCTTTCTCGAACTTCAACACGGGTAAGCCTTTTACTAAATCACCTTTAACAAGTTTTTCAATGTACCGAAAATTCAGGTGAGATAGACGTCTGTGCCATAACCAGCTTTGTTCCAAGAAAGCTTTTGACAATAGACAAACATCGTTATTGGGTTTGAGATTAGACAAATCAATTATGTAAAGATTCGACTTTCGAGATCCAACAAGAAGCTCGGTACCATCTTCACTCCGTGCTGAACACCTCCTTGCTTTGAAGTTGACTTCCAAATCCTTATCACAAAATCGACCAATGTAAAACAAATTATATCCTAAACCCTCAACGTAACTAACCTTTGTAATTCTGACGTTGTCTCTGACGACATCTCCATAACCCAGAACTGGCGAGTACTGATCATTTCCAAAATTAACTCGACCACCATGTTTTGTCAGTATAATTAGTAAGCAACTCTTTTCTCCCAGTCATGTCTTATGAGCAACCTAAATCTAGATACCAAACATGACTAGTCTGCAAACAATCAAATCAGTTGGTTTTAGGTACCCATTTGTAGATGGGTCCTTTTGGGTTAGAAGGGAGAGTCATTGGTACACGCTTAAAGTTTGTACCACGTTTTCCTTTGAAAAACCTTTGATGCATTCCATCAGAAAAATAGTTTCTAGAATGAGGAATATCATAACCAAACCAATTCCATGAATCATTTTTACAAATGAAATCATCCAATCCACAAAATGAACAACAAATTTTGTCATGTGCAACGTTTATCAATTGCTTCATCGAATAAATCTTGTAAGGGACTACAAGTTTTTGTTTATTACAAGAAAGTTGATTTATTACATCACAAACAAAATTGTTTTTCTTTGAATTGAAAGAGACATTAGATGTTTTCATATGTTCCACATCTGGTATGGACTGCTTAACCCTCCATTCAAGCTTAACATTCTTTCTCAAATAACTGTCTTAAAAAAGAAGAATGAAAGTTAGAAAATTTCGGATCATGAGATTGAAAAGATTTTGATTTTCCTGCTTTTCGTCTTTTCTTCTGTAATGATCTTTTTTATTTAGATTTCGAATAGTAATCATTCTCAGAAGTTTTCTCATTTGATTTAGAAGATTCACCTTTGAAGAAATTCTTCTTGGGTTCATCTTCTCTGATCAAAAACTCAGAATGATTTGGAAGCTTGGCAGCAAAACCAAATTGAACAGTAGATTCGTTTACACTTTTGCCTTTATCCGTAAAAGTTATCTTAATATCAGAATCATAATGGCAATCATCAGTGAAGTCTGATTTATCACATGATTTTGGAAAAAGAAAATCATTTACAATTTTAGCACTTTCCTTTTGAGCTTCTATTTGTTTAAACATTTCAAGATTAAGATCAAAGGATTGATTTTCTAAATCCCAAGACTCTGTATTCTCTTGTTCACAAACATACATGCATTTGAAAATGGTATCTCCCATGAAAGCTTTGCAAGAAGAAGCGTTTGAATCTGAAGAATTCTTTTCATTTGAAATACTTTCTTCAGGCTTTTCTTCAAGTTTTGATTCTCTTTCATGCTTGCTATTTAGAAACACGGTTAACATAACTTCCTTTTCAATTTCAAAAGCAATTTTGTCTTCATTTCGTATATCTTCAATTTTTCTTTCGAGATCAACTAGGTTATGTTCAAGAACTAAAGGCGGAAAATAAGTTTTGCCTCCGAAAACAGGTTTAGGATCATTTGCCTTTGGTTTCTCAACAACATAACTTTGAAAATAGTCACTAGGCAAAGTCTGTTTCCAATTTGCAGGTAATGTATTTATGTTTTCCATTTCATAGCAAAAAGGAAGTTGCATTTTGACCGTAGTTTTTCCTTTTGATTCTTCTTGTTCATCATAATCTTCACCTTCAATTTTTAACCATTTGATCTTATATCAAGGATCTCTTGACGCAAGACTAAGCCATCTAAATTCATACAGAGTAGAAGCATTAGATAGAGAATTCTTCAAATAATGAGGATTGTCATATCCAAGACCGCACTTTGCATTATAATTCTTGGCCCCCGATTTCACTCGGGTAGATGGGGAAGGGGCCACTGTAGTAGGAGACACTAAGGGCACCTGTTGATGCTGTAGGTGTGTGCCTGAAAATATCACAAATAAACCATGACGCAAGTATACATCTTAGTCTATTATCGCCTTTAACAAGTAATAATGGTACAAAGTACCGAGTATCGATCCCACAGGGAAGCTTGGAAAAGTTCTTCTTTTAAAAGTTCAATAAATAAAAACAGGTCTCAAATGGAGAATGTGAAGGTAATCTTTTTGTTGGGTGTTTGGTTATCAGCTAATGGTAATTTAATTCCGAGGAAGCACAGGGTATAAAGGTTCATCGGAACATTTAATCAGATAATTAGATTAGAGATGAGACAGTATTCATTCTCTCAGAGTCGATATTTTATGTGACTTAATAAATCCTTCCTATAATTAACCAGTTGTCAATTGATCAATTATAATCATCCTAAAAATATAACTTTGATGTAGATAATTTGGATAATTATACCGTACGATACACCTTTTCGTCCTTTTATCGGGCCCAGTCCCAACTTCACTCTATACCCCAAACTAAGACAATTAGCCTATCATCGCTTTACGTGCACTAAAAACTACAACGACGGTTGAGAAAACAAATAATGGAGATGGACAACCCATCACACAAAACTTGAAAATTCGAAATTACGTTTTCAAGAAAATAAATTATAAACTAAAGAGATGGAAAATCTTGTTTTAAATGTGACGAAACACAAAACTAACCTTGGAATTCTAACTTTGATTAAAGATCTTAAATTATACTAATTAAATGATGAAAAGGTTTTAACATTAAAAATAAAGCAACACATGCAACTTCTATAATTTCCCCATCACTACAAATCGTGAACCAAATTCGGACTTTCAATTTGTAGTAACAATTAAAATATAGAAATGGGTCAAGAATTGTTGTTTGAAACTAACAAAACCGAAGTTTGAACAATTCGAGATTTATAAAACTTGTTTGCGAAAAACACTAACTAAACCGATTGTTGCGGAAGTAATTTAAAACCGTGAAAACGAAAAGCTTGAATTAAAACCGTAAGAAGTTGAAAACGATGGAACTTTAGCAAGATCTTTGCGATTGACGAAAACACGAGATAAATAAAACGTACTTTATATTAAACTAAAATCAAACCCGAGTGTAAAACGGAACCACAAGGGTGTGAGATGTGAACCAACCCAAAGGAGTCGTGGGTTTGGTTCACTTACAATTGCCGAACCACAAGCGAAATACAACCGAAAGGAAGGGAATCTCGGCTGCCACTTCTAACCACTACTACACTTCTAATTACTAAACTATGATATATTATATGAGATGCCTAATACACTACTACTACTAACATATATATAGCCATGAGTTTACTTGGGGCCCAAGAAGAGTACTTGGGGCCCAAGTTAAAATCCAAATTCAGCCCAAAATAAAACCATCATGAGTTGATGTATTTTTCGGCCCAAGTAGATGTCATGTCCAAAATATGAAGTCTCTCGGTTTCGTTCCGCTACGTGTAATCAACTTCTTTTCCACGCACTTGCTTCAATCCTACATTTAGACAACTTTAGATGAGAAAATCGCTATAAATATATATAAATATGCTACTTTGACGTTTTACAGTACAAAATATTTATTTGCTAAATTGAATACTAAAATAAACTAAAAAGACTCAATGGGGAATAAAAAGAGCTCAAAATTACAAATTAAAGGCTAAAATAGGGTTAATAAATTAACCCTATCACAATCCCAAACTTGAATTGTTGCTTGTCCTCAAGCAACTTTATTTAACAAAGAGTGAATTGCATTTTTGGTCCCTGTGGTATGTTGATTTTCGCACTTTTAGTCCCCAGAAAATTTTTATTGCAAAATTGACCGTCTAATATGCAGAAGTGCTCGATTTTGGTCCCTCTGAGCTAACACCGTTTGTGTGCGTCCGTCAAGCCCCTTCACGTGCATTGCACATGAGGGTAAAATTGTCCTTTTGGTTAAATGATATATCTGTATTAATTTGTCGTAATATTATCCTTAAAATCAAAACCCACTTTATTAATCCCTTCATCTTCCTCACCTCGCTCCTCACCTCGCTCTGCAACCCCGATCATCAACAACCTTTGACGATGAGCCCATCTTTTTGGCGCATTTGTGGCCCTTTCGAAGCATTTGATACTCATGAAGCTTACGATATGGTTTCTGAAGTTAAAAATTTGTTCCACAATTGTTAGTGTACGTTGTTGATATATAAAAATTTTGTTACTTTGTTTGCAGAAGGTGAACCCAACCTGATTACCCTCAAGATCACTCATGGTGGGTTCTTTACCAAAAGTCCAGGAAGGAAGTATGCCAAAGGTAAGACAAATTTTGTTGACTTGGTAGACGTTGATCAATTGAGTGTTCTTGACATAAATGAGATGGTTCAAGAGATAGGGTACACTACTAAACATCCAATGTGGTACCATTTTAAAATCCCTGACCTAGACCTTGATAATGGATTGCAAGACCTAGTTAGTGATCAAGACATAATAAATTTGTTGAAATACACTTGCAATTACAAGGTTATTGAGGTATTCATTGAGCATTTTATGACCACTGTAATACCCTCATATAAGTCACCTGGAAAATGTAATGTGGTTATTGAGGAACTTCCTACCCAGGGATCACCAGAACTTAGGAGGTGTAGGAAGCCATTTTCAAAATCTGAGAGTTCATCATGTAAAAAGAAACTACTATTGGAATATACTCAGACATAGGTAGGGACTGGAGTAGATGTTCAACCTAGTGTACAAGGTAATGCAGAGGTTGACTTGGGTGGAACAATGGGTGATGTACAAAGTAATGCAGAGGTTGACTTGGGTGGAACAATGGGTGATGTACAAAGTAATGCAGAGGTTGAATTGGGTGAAACAGGGGGTGATGTACAAAGTAATGTAGAGGTTGAATTGGGTGAAACAGGGGGTGATGTATAAAGTAATGCAGAGGTTGAATTGGGTGAAACAGGGGGAATACACATGTTAAGGGATACATACCACAGGTTGATGACATGATAAGGGATCCATTTTGGGAACTTCATGAAATAGTGATTGAAATAGATGATGACATACAGGTTAATGATGAACTACATGATGAAACAGGGGTTGAAATAGATGACATGATAAGGGATCCATTTTTGGAACTTGATCCCTTATGGGCTTCTCAAGTTGATGAAAGGCATGACAAAGATGATGAAATACAGGTTAATGATGTACTACATGATGAAACGGGGATTGAAATAGATGATGACATACAGGTTAATGATGAACTACATGATGAAACAGGGGTTGAAATAGATGATGAAATAGATGATGAGGATTCTGATTATAGCATGGAAACCCAATTAGAAGATGAAATGGAGGCTGACATGTCCAACTTTAACTCAGTTGTAAACTGGAATGTTGAATGGCTTGGACAACATGAAAGGGTAGAGGAGGACAATGTCGATGATAGTGGACACCCAATAGATGTAGCTGACTTTGAGAGTTGCTCAGATTCTGATTTTGAGAGACCAAGGAAGAAGAAGTTGGAAAGAATGAAAAAACAACAACCATCTCAGAGGAATGGGACTAGCCACTTTTATGTTGGCCAACAGTTTGGAAACAAAAAGGAGATAAAAAATGCAGTTAGGCTTCACTCAAATGAAACCAGGAGAGACTTAGTGCTCTTGAAGAATGACAAGATCAGAGTGAGGGTAATATGCAGAGGTCAGGTACCGATATGCAACCAACAAACAAGGGAGAGTAGTATGGATCAGTCAACAGGGTCAAAGTCAAAGTCAAAGTCAACAGGGTCAAAGTCAATGTCAGATAAGAGTGGGCCATCTTGTCCTTGGGTATTGCATATATCCACCACAAAGGATGAAAAAACCTGGGTGGTAAAAACATACATAGAGAACCATACTTGTCTTCAATGTAGAGTTGTGAGGCAATGCACATCTAGCTTTCTCTCAGAGGAGATTGAACAGACAATCATCCTCAACCCTAATATCCCACTGGTAGCCCTAAAAGACCAATTAGAAAGGAAGTTTGAGTTGGGTGCGTCAAGACATAAGTGTACACACTCATGGTCATGGTTTCTTGAGTGTTTGGGAGATGATTTGGGACTGGAAAGGAACTCTAACTTCACTTTTATCACTGACAGGCAGAAGGTACGTCTTTACTTTAAGTATTTATATGTTTTCTAATCATATATACACTTTAATTTATATGTTTTCTAATCATATATGCACCAACAAAGGGGACTTTACCAGCATTAGCCAGAGTATTTCCATGTGCAGAGCATAGATTCTGCTTAAGACATATCCATGAGAATATGAAGAAAAGATGGAGGGGCAAGGAGTACAAAGACCTGCTATGGAAGTGTGCCACAGCAACTACAATTCCAGAGTTTGATAGATGTATGGCTGAGGTGAGAAATTTGAACAAGGATGCATAAGATTGGTTAAAAGGCATCCAGCCTCATTGTTGGACAAGGTCTCATTTCTCATGCATATGATTATGCTTAACATTTGTATGTATAGTGATGTATATGTGATGTATATGTTTATAATTTATGCTTATCCTTATGTATATATAGGTAGAGCTCATAGTGATGTTCTATTAAACAACATGTGTGAAGTGTTGAATAAGCAACTTGTTGATGCTAGAGACAAGCCCATAATCATGGCACTGGAATATGTTAGAGTCTACTTAATGCAGAGGATTTTCAATGTAAAAAAGGTCATTAACAAGTCAGAAGGGATTCTTACACCCATGGCAACAAAAATCCTTGAGACAGTGAAGAAAGAAGCTGCTAAATACAAGGTTATTTGGAATGGGAGCAGCAAGTATCAGGTTACTGGACCTTGGATGGACCAGTGTGTGGTGGATTCAACATACAAGGTTTGTTCATGCAGAAAATGGGAGCTTACAGGTATACCATGTAAACATGCAGTTGCAATGATATGGTATATGGTAGCAAATGGGTTACAGGTTGATATACCAGAATTGTGGGTGCATGATAGCTACAAACTACAGACATGGAGGTCTGTCTATGCCTTCACAATTGACCTAATCAACAGTAGAGATAAGTGGGCTACCACTGAATGGCCAATAACTATTACTGCACCAAAACATCACATTCAAGTGGGTAGGCCAAAAAAGAAAAGAAGGAAATCAGTGGAAGAGTTGAGTGACCCAATTGTGAGGGGTTCAAAATTGCTACGTCGTGGGAAGACTGTAACATGTGCCAAATGCTTGAAGAGAGGGCACAACTCCAGAACCTGCAAGGGTCAAGAAGAGCCAGGTGCATAATGTCCAATTGATGATGGTTGTAGTCCAATTTAGGCTTTTGGTACATTTTGCTCACTTAATGTTATGGTATTTGAGCGCTTAATGTTTAGTGCTTTTGGTACATTTTAGTCCTTTTGGTACAATTGATCACTGTAAGTTTGGTGCTTTTGGTAAATGTGATCACTTAATGTGTAATACTTTTGGTTAAATGATATATATATATATGAATGTTTACTACTTTAGTACATTTGCTTACTACTTCAAATACATTTGATCAATTAATGTTTATTGCTTAACAACAACAGGGGATCATTAACAGTACATGGAAACACAATTGACCAAAAAACACCATTTCATTAACACCAACATGGGATCATTACATGGAAACATCATTGACCACAAATCGTTGGTCAAGTAAAAAGAAAAAATGCTACAAACAAAACCCAACTAATCACCATCAATATTTTCCACCTACGAGCTTCCTGACTTTTTGCTTTCAAGCGTGCTTCAAGAGTGTTCTTCTGTTTCAGTAAACCAGGAATGACATCCGATGGTCCAGGCACTATTTTCGTGTCAACCCACATGAAAAAACCACAGTTGTATCCCTGTATCGATGGAGAAACAAATTTAGGCCAAAAAGAACCAATTTAGAAAATGTTGACCTCAATTAACCATTCAACTTACAGGGTTTGGACAACAGAAGAATCTTCGACCGGGATTAGCGTTAGTCCATGAGATTCTAACAATCGCACGATACCCACAGTAGCAATCCACCATTGTTAGCCGTTGAAGAGAGAAATCGTTGAAGAGAGAGAGAGAGAGAGAAAGGTTTAATCTGAGAAAGAGAGAGAGAGACACGTAATATAAAAGGGGTCAGGGGTTTATTTTAAATCATTTAACCAAAAGGACAATTTTACCCTCATGTGCAATGCACGTGAAGGGGCTTGACGGACGCACACAAACGGTGTTAGCTCAGAGGGACCAAAATCGAGCACTTCTGCATATTAGACGGTCAATTTTGCAATACAAATTTTCTGGGACTAAAAGTGCGAAAATCAACATACCACAGGGACCAAAAATGCAATTCACTCTTTAACAAAATAAATTTTGAGCTAAATATTTGTTAATCCAAAGAAAAGAATTGCTCCTTCCCATCAATACCATGAAAACAACATGCATGCATACGGTTTACAAGAATTTTGTAACAACTAGTTTACATGGTAAGCCTTGATAGCCCTTCATAAACCAATTTATCTAAAAATGCACAATAAATCACACCAAACCATAAGCTAGCCACACAACTCTCTATCTAATTGGAATCAAGAAATGCACTTAAAAAATGTATGCAATCGGCTTTTTCACTTTTGTGATGCAATGCCTTTTACCACTTGCTCTTATTTTTCATTTTAGGGCATTTTGCCATTTTCTCATTTTTGAGGAATGTGGACACATTGGTCTGTTAGTGTCTTTGACACATGATTTTTATTCACGGAAAACAAATTTAGAGCTTTGCTCGTTTTTGCATGGATGTTTTCACATTTGTGCATTTTTTAAAATTTTGAATTTTTGTGTATTTATGGGTATGCAAAGAAATACCATAATTAATATGGTGTGAATGATATATCATGAACGAATGACCATATTTCCTCCCCAAAACTTTGAAGGGTTCAATGTCCTTATTGAACATTGAATTGGACCAATACCAAAAATGGTAAGAATGAGTGGCTTGAGTGTATAAGTGCACAAAAATTCATTCCAACAAAAATTGGTAAAAATAAAGAGTTTAGCGGCTTGTTCTATTGATGCATTTAAAATACAAATGATAGACAAACATGGATTATTATGGCTATCATTCCACCAATTCAACTAGCAATCACTCACTTGTGAGCCGTGTGCATGGCATGATCAACACTTACAACCTTTCTTTTGGAAACAAAGACAACCCCAGACACATATTATATAACTAGGAACATTAAATTAAAAGACGCAAGAAATTAAAAGATGATAGAACCTGGCCTACTCAAGATGAGTAGGTGAAGCATCAGTATGTCCTCCTATTTTGATTGGAAACTGTGGGAGGTTCTTCAAGAGTCTTGCATTTTGCTGACTCCAAACGTGGTGTTTCTCTTTCCACTTATGCTTATATACTTCTCTCACCACTCGCTTTACTACTTGATCACGACACAAGACATTGATTGCATAAATGGGCGAACGATTCATCACCTCACCAACAACATAACACAATTTTATGAAGTTTCCCAAGTCCTTGGATTGATCATCATGTCCCCTTTTTAAAACAACTTGAAGGTTTTCTACAGAAATTTGTTGTAGGGATGTTACGGTATCTAGAACAATATGTTTGTTCTGCACAGATTTATCGTAGGGGTTAATGAAAATCTTGGCACTTTGTTGCACCTCTTTACTATTTTGAAGTGAAGAGGGGTTGCTAAAATGCTCAGGTGTTTCCTTGGAACTCTCTATCTTTTGAATCTTTTCCAAAGTATTAGTGTAATACCCCGGGTAAGTTTGTTAGTTAAAGTCTCGTTCCGTTAAATTTATCTAACTCTATAATTGATGTTTTAGGGTAAGTTTAGGAGAGTTTATGAGTTTAGGGGTGTATTAGTAATTAGTGAATAGTGCAGGGTCTACAAGGGAAAATATGGTTTAATATTATCCTTAGACTTCAGATATTTTGTCAAAAGCAGAAAATTCAGTTTAGTGAGTGTGTGTGTATGTTTGGAGAAGAGAAGAAAAAGAAGAAGAAAGAAGGTCTTGTGGCTAGGGATTCAAATTGGTTAACTTGGAAGTGGTATTATGGTATGTTCCTTTACATTTTATGTTTATAATTGCTAGTAGATAGTTTCCATCGGAGTAGATTAGTCGAATTCATGTCTGGTAGTATTTTCTGTCGAATCTGGGTAGAAAGAGGGTAAACCGACAGAGGTTTCCGAACGATATGAATTTGTCCGGGTAGTTTTGTTGATGGTGTCCGGATGATGTTCTAAAGGTGTCCGGACGGGTTCTTTATCCGGGTAAGTTCCTCTTTTCCATAAGTTTCCTGGTAAAATAAGATACCGGATAGTGTCCGAATTCATTTGGTGTCCGGGTGTTATCCGGATTGTTTATGCTGACCAGAAAGTTATTTTATCCGGGTAGGTTGTGTTGTCCGGATACTTTGAGCTGTTTGGTCACTTTTGAGAGTTCAGATACTTTTGAGTATCCAGTAACCTGTGTTTTTGTTGAATCTTGGATAGGGAATGATTGATGACTGACTATTCTGTGGACTAGACTTAAGTTCGGGCTTGGGGGTAACATTGGAGGAATTGAGTTATCTAGAGTTCTTAGCTTGTTAGTAAGTCTTATGAGTTCTTTTGGTAAAGAGATATTTGTATGCAAATTGTTTCAGATTCGGAGAATTTTGGGTAAAAGATCGGGTAGCTCGGAGGAAAGCTTGGAAGGGTCTTTGATAAACAATCAGGTGAGTTTTACTTTAAAATTCTTTCAAACTGGAATACATATATATATATATATATATATATATTGAGATGAATATGTGGTAGGAATGTGATGATATGTTTATAAATAAAGTATGATATATTGAGGTGTATATTATATTTATTTATATGAGTTTTACACTACACGAGAGCACGTTGACCGGGCTTAGGACCGGTGGAGTTTTGGCTGTACGGAGGGACAGCGGTGTTGGCTTTAATTTTAGTACAACGTAGTAAATTGATTAGTTGGCTCGCAACCAACTAATTTGGCCATGGGAATGAGGAGAGGTACACGGTGCACGAGTCTTGCCTGGTGTTTAAATACTTGTTGAATATTTGTATTTTACAAAAGGATTACTAAACTGACAGGGATTGTCTCACTAGACCGTTTGTTCTAACCCTCATTTTGCTTTCAAAAATATGTATTCCAGGTCAAGGAACTTTTATTAGCTAAGGGAAGGACAAAGAGTAGGATGCGGCTGTTAGCTGACGAAGATTAGGAGATATCTATGTTTTGTATTGTATGTTTTTTGAGAGTATGCGACCGTACGTGAATTATTATGTATCTTTTGTCATGAATGTAACGACGTTATGTATAACATGTTAATTGATGAATACTATGTATGTTTTGGGATACCGGGTCATTACAGATGGTATCAGGGCCCTAGTTTAAGGGATTTAGGTATACGGATCTATACCTAGACTTAAACTGCATGTGAAGTAGGATGTCCCTAATATTTTAGAACCTTTGGGATGTTAAATATAAAAAGGTAGAAGGAACATCATGTAAGGTAATTTCAAATTACATTTGGCCAATGTAATCATGAACTTACAGGTACATGTTTGAACTGGAATACCATATTATATGGTGTATATGCTTATGTGTATATTAATCTTGTCTGAATCTACAGAATGGCAAGCTGTACTCGAAATATGAATAGGGAGGGAGGAGGAAATCCTAACAGAACGAATCCAACAGTCAGGGCAAGGGGAAGAGGGGGAGAAAGAGGTAGGGGCAGAACATGATGCAGAGTTCAGTCGCGAGGTACCGAATTTGTTACACGAAACGATTTAACGGCTGAAATGGGAAGACTGAAAGCGAATATACAAGCTATGTTCCACCGAACTCGTCATAATGAAACTGAAATACCAGATCCTAGTCTGGAAGAAGAGATGCCCATTACACCTACAGTCATACTTGTGCCAAGGAAGTGTGATTACAAAATGTTTTTAAGTTGCAAACCTCCAACGTATACAGGGGAAAGAGATCCAGTGAAGGCCATGGGATGGCTAAAAGAGATAGAAGCTATCTTCAAGACCAGTAAATGTGCTGACGAAGATAGAGTGATATACGGAACAACGATGTTGAAGGCAGATGCTCTATTTTGGTGGGAGGCTCTTATTACTTCTAGAGGATCTGATGTGTATTCTACTTTCTCTTGGGACGAATTCACAATAGCTTTTAAACGACAATTTTGTCCTCAAGCAGCAGTTAGACAATTGGAGGAAGAGTTCATGAATCTGCCACAAAAAGTTTATCAGTTAGAGATTACACTGCCCGTTTCCTTGAGAAGTCTCGTTTCGCATAATATTATGTTGCCACGGAGGAACTGAAGATGAATAGGTTTATCTACGGGTTAAAGTCAGAAGTCCGAAGTCTAGTAATAGCAAAGGGATCGGAAACCTTCTCAGCTGCAGTAAATGTCGCGGAAGATGTTGAACGGGATAGAGGAAGAGATGCTGGTGATAAGAGTACATGAAAAAGGAAATTGGAAGAAATTACGTACGATTCAAAAGAGTACGAATCCCCGAGGTTTGATAGTTATCTACCTTTCAGACCAGTTGAAAGACCATGTCCAAAATGCAATCTTGTTCATCAAGGAAACTGTTATGTGGAGTCCCGAAGTTGTTACAGGTGTGGGAAGACTGGTCACATTGCTAAAGATTGTCGGGTAACTCGATTTTGTTTCTCTTGCAACTCCCCTGATCATATTCAGTCAGATTGTCCACAATGGAAAGCACATCCAGGTACTATGATAGTGAGATCAACGGATGTTAGGCCAGGAGGAATACAAAGGCTTGAAGTACCGAAAGCAAAGGGTCGAGTCTTCCAAATGATCGCACAAGAAGTAGAGGAAATTCCGGATGGGGTTACAGGTACATTTCTAACAAACCCTATACGTGCTAAGGTGTTACCTGACTTCGGTGCAAAATAATCATTGGTATTTCTGTTCTTTTGTTGTTTATCTGTGTTAGAGATATAGATGGGTGTGGGGTGTCTATTCAGTTAGTGATAATTATTCAGATCTTTTTGCTTAACCGAATTCCGGGACGGAATTCTTTTAAGGGGGAGATGATGTAATACCCCGGGTAAGTTCGTTAGTTAAAGTCTCGTTCCATTAAATTTATTTAACTCTATAATTGATGTTTTAGGGTAAGTTTAGGAGAGTTTATGAGTTTAGGGGTGTATTAGTAATTAGTGAATAGTGCAGGGTCTAAAAGGGAAAATATGGTTTAATATTATCCTTCAGTTTAGTGAGTGTGTGTGTGTGTGTTTGGAGAAGAGAAGAAGAAGAAGAAGAAGAAGAAAGAAGGTCTTGTGGCTACGGACTCAAATTGGTTAACTTGGAAGTGGTATTAAGGTATGTTCCTTTACATTTTATGTTTATAATTGCTAGTAGATAGTTTCCATCGGAGTAGAATAGTCGAATTCATGTCTGGTAGTATTTTCTGTCGAATCTGGGTAGAAAAAGGGTAAACCGACAGAGGTTTCCGGACGATATGAATGTGTCCAGGTAGTTTTGTTGATGGTGTCCGGATGATGTTCTAAAGGTGTCCGGACGGGTTCTTTATCCGGGTAAGTTCCTCTTTTCCATAAGTTTCCGGGTAAAATGAGATACCGGATAGTGTCCGGATTGCTTTGGTGTCCGGGTGTTATCCGGATTGTTTATGCTGACTGGAAAGTTGTGTTATCCGGATAGGTTGTGTTGTCCGGATACTTTGAGCTGTTTGGTCACTTTTGAGAGTTCAGATACTTTTGAGTATCCAGTAACCTGTGTTTTTGTTGAATCTTGGATAGGGAATGATTGAGGACTGACTATTCTGTGGACTAGACTTAAGTTCGGGGTTGGGGGTAACATTGGAGGAATTGAGTTATCTAGAGTTCTTGGCATGTTAGTAAGTCTTGTGAGTTCTTTTGGTAAAAAGATATTTGTATGCAAATTGTTTCAGATTCGGAGAATTTTGGGTAAAAGATCGGGTAGCTTGAAGAAAAGCTTGGAAGGGTCTTTGATAAGCAATCAGGTGAGCTTTACTTTAAAATGCTTTCAAACTGGAATACATATATATATATATATATACATATGAGATGAATATGTGGTAGGAATGTGATGATGTGTTTATAAATAAAGTATGATATATTGAGGTGTATATTATATTTATTTATATGAGCTTTACACTACACGAGAGCACGTTGACCGGGCTTAGGACCGGTGGAGTTTTGGCTGTACGGAGGGACAGCGGTGTTGGCTGTAATTTTAGTACAGCGGAGTAAATTGATTAGTTGGCTCGCAACCAACTAATTTGGCCATGGGAATGAGGAGAGCTACACGATGTACGAGTCTTGCTTGGTGTTTAAATACTTGTTGTATATTTGTATTTTACAAAAGGATTACTAAACTGACAGGGATTATCTCACTAGACCGTTTGTTCTAACCCTCATTTTGTTTTAAAAAATATGTATTCTAGGTCAAGGAACTTTTATTAGCTAAGGGAAGGACAAATAGTAGGATGTGGTTGTTAGCTGACGAAGATTAGGAGATATCTATGTTTTGTATTGTATTATTTTTTAGACTATGGGACCGTACGTGAATTATTATGTATCTTTTGTCATGAATGTAACGACGTTATGTATAACATGTTAATTGATGAATATTATGTATGTTTTGGGATACCGGGTCGTTACAATTAGCCTCGCCCTCATCCTTACCAATACACTCATATTTTTCAATATCACTTGGTATAGGGATTTGGCTTTGTCCTTTATGCTCACTAATGATCTCTCCAACATAAGTTGTTACGTTAATAACAACTCCCTGTATGTTCTGTAAGAAATCATTTATCAAAGTTTCAAGAGATTCAAAGTTTTCAACTTGTTCTAAAGGGGGCGTAGGTGGTAAAAGTGAGTTGTTAAAATCATCCCCTTGAAAATCGCTAGAAAAATCAACTTGTTCCTCCCAAGATTGGTCAAAAGTATTTGGGTAAGTGTTCCAATCTTTATAGGAATGTATTGGTGATGTGAAAGTGCCTTGATCTTCACCATTTAAAAATAAATTAGGATGATCCTTCCATGATTGAGTGTAACCATTAAAGTGTGAGGTATCCTAATTACTATCTTCCATGAAATAACGGGATTCGGGGTTCGAAGGGCAACTGTATGAGAAATGATTTCCACCACAGTAGTCACAGAAAACAGTTTCATACGGCCCAAACGAATGTCCCATTGAATCTATATTCACAGAAAGATATACTCAAAGATTTATTACTTGTGCACACATGGAGACGTATGACAAGCAACAAAGATGGTCGAAAAACTTGCTTTTATAAACTTTACTTATAAAAAAAGAAAAACTTCTAGCGTGCTTCCCCGACAACGGCGCCAAAAACTTGTTGATGCTGTAGGTGTGTACCTGAAAATATCACAAATAAACCATGACGCAAGTAAACATCTTAGTCTATTGTCGCCTTTAACAAGTAATAATGGTACAAAGTACCGAGTATCGATCCCACAAGGAAGCTTGGAAAAGTTCTTCTTTTAAAAGTCCAATAAATAAAAACAGGTCGAAGATGGCGAATGCGAAGGTAATCTTTTTGTTGGGTGTTTGGTTATCAGCTAATGGTAATTTCATTTTGAGGAAGCACAGGGTATAAAGGTTCATTGGAACATTTAATCAGATAATTAGATTAGAGATGAGACAGTATTCCTTATTATCTCATAGTCGATATTTTATGTGACTTAATAAATCCTTAATATAATTAACCAGTTGTCAATTGATCAATTATAATCATTCTAAAAATATAACTTTGATTTAGATAATTTGGACAATTATACCATACGATACACCTTTTCGTCCTTTTATCGGGCCCGATCCCAACTTCACTTTATACCCAAAGCTAAGACAATTAGCCCATCAACGCTTTACGTGCACTAAAAACTACAACGACGGTTGAGAAAACAAATAATGGAGATGGACAACCCATCACACAAAACTTGAAAATTCGAAATTACGTTTTTAAGAAAATAAATTATAACCTAAAGAGATGGAAAATCTTATTTTAAATGTGACAAAACACAAAACTAACCTTGGAATTCTAACGTTGATTACAGATCTTAAATTATACTAATTAAATGAAGAAAAGGTTTTAACATTCAAAATAAAGCAACACTCGCAACTTCTATAATTTCACCATCACTACAAATCGTGAACCAAGTTAGTTGGGGACCCGAAGTGATTAATTCAGACTTCCAATTTGTAGTAACAATTAAAATATAGATATGGGTCAAGATTTGTTGTTTGAAACTAACAAAACCGAAGGTTGAACAATTCGAGATTTATAAAACTTGTTTGCGAAAAACACTAACTAAACCGATTGTTGCGGAAGTAATTTAAAACTGTGAAAACGAAAAGCTTGAATTAAAACCGTAAGAAGTTGAAAACGATGGAACTTTAGCAAGATCTTTGCGATTGACGAAAACATGAGATAAATAAAACGTACTTTATATTAAACTAAAATCAAACCCGAGTGTAAAACGGAACCACAAGGGTGTGAGATGTGAACCAACCCAAAGGAGTCGTGGGTTTGGTTCACTTACAATTGCCGAACCACAAGCGAAATACAACCGAAAGGAAGGGAATCTCGGCTGCCACTTCTAACCACTACTACACTTCTAATTACTAAACTATGATATATTATATGAGATGCCTAATACACTACCACTACTAACATATATATAGCCATGAGTTTACTTGGGGCACAAGAAGAGTTCTTGGGGGCCCAAGTTAAAATCCAAATTCAGCCCAAAATAAAACCATCATGAGTCCATGTATTTTCCGGCCCAAGTAGATGTCGTGTCCAAAATATGAAGTCTCTCAGTTTCGTTCCGCTATGTGTAATCAACTTCTTTTCCACGAACTTCTAATATATAGACTCCAAAAACGGCATTTGCTTCAATCCTACATTTAGACAACTTTAGATGAGAAAATCGCTATAAATATATATAAATATGCTACTTTGACATTTTACAGTACAAAGTATTTATTTGCTAAATTAAATACTAAAATAAACTAAAAAGACTCAATGGGGAATAAAAAGAGCTCAAAATTACAAATTAAACGCTAAAATAGGGTTAATAAATTAACCCTATCAGCACCTCCGAGTGAACGAAGGAATGATCCTCAGCATCTCCCCACTGCAGATCGAGAGAGTTAATGAAAGAGAGCATACCTGGGCGTAAAGGACGATCGGTAGGGATAGGGCCCTTGTTGAGAACAAGCTTCCCAACGATTGTGAAGAAAAGTCATAGACAAACATCGGGTTGGCTGATTTATTATCAACAACTAACACTTTGGCCATCTTCTCGTGTTTGATCATGGAGATGAACCTGGGAAAAGAAACCTGTGGTCTTTTTGGCGGGGTGATGACATTCACCAACTACGTGAAGAAGTATTGAGAAAAGTCCATTTTCGTTGGAAGATCAAAGCATGAGTATGTTGAGTAATATAAGAGGGGGATTGGTCATGGCCACCTATTTTGCGGCTTAAACACAAGATGAGATGAGAAAATAGGAAGTTCCACACACCTCCCATGTATTTACGGAGAAGGGTTCCAGGGCTTCTATCCTTGTCATCATGAATGTAGTTGAGAGCTTCAATGACTTCCTCATTTTTAGTTCCAAGAGGGAAATGATTGTAGGTAGAAAAGGCGGGAAGATGAAGAGCAGAAAAGAGGCAGAGATTGACTCGGTGGAGGGATCATAGACGCATGTTAGCCAAAAGTTGCTAATGAGCAACTTGCTCATCTTAGGGTTTGAAGTGAATGCATATTGAAGACGGGATCGTTAATGAAAGAAGGAAATGGGGTTGATCTCTCTGTGGTTTGGATCAACTTCAAACCTTGCGACATGGTTGCATTTAATGAATGAAAGGTCTTCATGCGTTGAGGGAACAACCTTGGAAGATTTGTGGATCTTGGAAGCTTTCACTAGAGTGGAGGAGGCCATAGAAGAGTATAATTGCAAGGTTTCAGGTTTGAGAGAGATGGATTCGTATGGATGAAGACGATAGAACGGTAAAAAAGTAAATAAAGGCCGTGAAAGGCGTTTAATAACCCGGGGAAGAGGAACGGTTAATAGATTAGGGTTTTTTTAAAAGGTAATAATGGCAAATTGAAAACGGGCAGCAGAGGGAACGGCTTGGCCATATAGAGAAGTGGAAAAGTCACGTCGTGTAATTCACACACGACGTGGGGTGACATGAGCATAGGTTTTCGAGATAGATAAGCTCAAAACAAATCGGGGATAGATCGAAGAGAAAAGGGAGAAATCGGTAACAGGAGCTTCTATCGATTCTTGATCGAGGGATTGTGCTTACTAATGTTGAAATCGGTGGAACCTCCGATTATTGCTTACTGATTTTGAGCGAGGGTTTAGAGGGGACCTCCGATTTTGATATCGGTGTGAACCTCCAATCTTGAAGTCGGTGGGAACCTCTGATCATTAAATCGGTAGGAACCTCTGACTTGAGGATCGGTGAAGCCTTCCGATTTTAAAATTGGTAAGACCTCAAATCGGTGAGATCGGAGAGAACCTTTAATTTTTTTTAAACTTCTAAATAAACATACCTAGTTCGTCGATGAGAGGCTTGAGTCGTGCTTCATCTAAGGGTTTGGTGAAGAGATCTGCTAGCTGAAGTTCGGTAGGAATAAAATGCAGTTCTATATCACCTTTGGAGATATGATCTCTGATTAAGTGATATCTTATGTCAATATGTTTGGATCTTGAGTGAACTACAAGATTATTTGCAATGGCAATTGCACTGGAGTTGTCACATAAAATTGGTACATGAGTGTAGAGATATTTAGCTTCAGCAGTGGAGGTGGAGACTGAGTTTTGCTTCTTGCTAGACCAGCTAACTAGTTTACCACCAAGAAGTTGCATGCTCCCAGTAATGCTCTTTTATCAAATTTTGATCCTGCAAAATCAGAATCTGAATATCCAATTAGATCAAAACCTGAGTCTTTGGGATACCAATGACCCATATGCAAGGTACCCCTGAGATACCTAAAGATGTGTTTAACAGCAACCAGATGAGATTCTTTAGGATTGGCTTGGTGACGTGCACAAAGACAAGTAGCAAACATAATATCGGGTCTACTAGCCGTAAGATAGAGGAGAGACCGGATCATATCCTGATAATTGGTTACATTAATAGATTTACCATCGAGATCAACATGAATTTTCAGAGGGAGTGCCATAGGAATTTTCATAGGAGAGCAATTTTCAAAATTAAACTTTTTCAGAAGGTCACGAATATATTTAATTTGATTTATAAAAATTTATTCTGAAGATTGTTTTACTTTCAAACACAAGAAAAATGTGAGCTCTCCCATCATGCTCATCTCATATCCGCTTTTCATGAGTGAGGCAAACTCCTCACACATAAATTCATCTGTGGCACCAAAAATATATCATGTACATAGAATTGAACAAGAATGAGTTTACCTGCAGTCTTCTTGATGAGAAGAGTGTTGTCAATTTTACCTCAATATTACTTGTTTTCAAGAAGAAGACCGGGCAAGGTGTCATACCAGGCACGAGGAGCCTGTTTTAGTTCATAGAGAGTTTTGTCCAATTGGTAGACATAATCAGAATGAGTTGAATCTACAAACCCAGGAGGTTGTTTCACACAGACTTTTTCGGTTAGTTCCCTATTGAGGAGAACACTTTTGACATCCATCTGGAAGACTCTGAAATCCTTGTAAGTAGCTGGTACGTGCGAAATGTGTGTTTTAATCGCAGTGGGTTGCAAACTGTCCACAGTGGGAAGTGCAAGTGTACACTGTCCACTATGATCGTCACAGCAAGTAATAGTTGGTAAAATACCAGAATCGAATCCACAGAGACTGGACAATCAAGACAATACGGTTCTCATGAGCTCCTTTTACAAGTTTCAACTAGAGAGGAAAATAATACTTTGGTTTGGTTTGGTAAAATAGCTACTTGAAACGATTTACTAAATGCTAAAAAGGAGGAATGTAGGTTGGATTTTCCCTAAATTTTATCTCAAATACTCGGTCCTTAGAGTGATCCTCGTATTTGTGGTGGACATTTTCGCTAGAAAAGCCCGGTTACAAAATACTCACACCGTTAGATAAAAATCCCATACTCTTAGTACTTGTTGTTTTGTCAATGGTAATCTCTAAATGGACCTTTTCAGGCCTCGATGGAATGTGTAGAGACAAATACTCTAAGTGTTTTTAATACACAAATTAGCTTGCCTACTACTCCAGTGGGCAGAGATTAGCTCACTGTGCCGACCTCACTTTCGTAAGTGTCAAAAGAATTCTTTCGAATCCCCTAGCATCATTCAAGCTCGTGTCACTGCGCTCTACTTATTTCTAAGTTAAGAACTAGACTTTAGATCCTTGCAAGTGATCAGCTTGTTCGCATCCTTGGGTAAATATTGAGAATGAAAGACCAAAACAACAAATATTCTAAGTATAAAGATTACTCAAGCATTTTTGATAAAATCCAGGTACTTCTCCTTCCTACATCCCAAAGGATGTTTAGCCTAACATTTCCGAAGTAAAGAAAACAAAAGATGAAGATTTGCACATAATAAAACTGAAAGTGACTTGAATTAACTGCTCACAGTGGGGAACGAGAAGTCGTCCCTGCACTGTGTAATACGAACTACAATTTAAACTAAGAAAGTAAATTACTGAAAATTAAAGCTAGTTACTGCAGTAAATAAAAGACTAAAGCTAATGTGGTAGTTGAGAGAATTTGAGACTAAAAGTATTCAAGGATGAAAACCAAGCATGCATTTAATGGCACCCAAGTGCTCCTTTATATACTAGGAGAAGGAGTTGGGTATTACACAAAAGAGGTGGGTCTTCCAATGGGTAAAGACTGCTGAGTTGTGGCAGAATTCAGCTCCTTGTGCAATTCTTTTATCCAATGGTCCCTTCTCCAAGTCAATCTCCAAGTACAAAGAGGTGTACTTGATGCTATCTTCAATGAGAACTACCTTGTACTTCTCCAGCCATTTCTCTGCCATATGAACCTTCCTCCTCCAGAAAATTAGATCCCAACTAAAAGTTTCTTTTTGATTTCTTTTTGATCAGCTCGAAGAGTGGGGAACCGGAGTGGGCACTGTATACGTCACTGCGGATGAAAAATCGAGAAAACACCCAAAACTTCCCCAAATAATTTATTAAAGACCATGGTTCACTCCTTTTGCTCGTTTTCGTAAATCATACCAAGAATGGGGGTTTTTAGAAGTGAAATGGCTAAAATTGACAAAATAAAGTGGAAAATAAATGGAAATAATAACTCTAAAAATAGAGTTATCACAACCTCAAACTTAAATCATTACTTGTCCCCAAGTAATAAAAAGAAAGAAATAAAATGAAACACAATGCATAAAAGGTCTTTGATGGACTTACATATTTCTTGACTTGAATGGGCGTTGATCTCCTTCCTTCGATACTTCCTTCGGTTCCAAACTTGAAAATTTCACTTTTGTGTTTGACGAAACCTTTCCCTTGTTTACCTTTTGATCAATAGGGCTTTCTTGGGTTTGAAGGGTTTATGGCTTTGAATCTTTTCCCAAGGGTTTTGGCAAAAATTTCCAAACATGGACCGAAGATCTCGCTTTGAGATTTTTATTTCAAGAAGTGGGTGTTTAGTATTTTGCTATGATAAGAACGTACACTTTCAGGCTTTATTTGGGTATAATGAGTATGGCTATTTTTTTGTGAGGGTGGGTATTCTGATGGTCCAGAATAGGCACACCATCGTTTTCTGGGAGTGAGCACTTTGATGGTCCAGAAAAGGCACACCATCAATTTTGTTAGTGCTACTCCGATTTTCTTCTGTTTTTGTATTTTTGTGTTTTCTCTTTTTTTTTTTTTTTTTTTTTTTTTTTTTTTGGGAGGGGGGTACGGCTTACCCACCTCAAACTTGGACTTCACAGTGTCCTCACTGTGAGCAAACTGGAGGTCACTCTGGAAGTTCCCACCTCAAACTTAAAATCTCACAGTGTCCCCACTGTGACATTGAATTAATGAACAAAGGTGGTGGTTTGGGGGTACAAAAAGGATCGTGGTTGGATGCGAAAAATGGCCTATATCATTTCACGGGACAAGTTGAGATTTGTACTTACAAAAGTGACCTTTTAAGTCGGAAGCCGAAAGTTGTACCTTGAAATGGAAACGAGGTCAAACAAGCATTCAAACAATCAATATGTTAGTACCCAAAAGTACCTACCTACCGGTAGGATTTTCATGCATCGATATTTAAAAAGTTAAAACAGCAAATAGTGTCAATGCCTAGCCATAGGCACAAAAAGATCAACCAAACAAAATAAAATTGTTTTTGGTGAGCAAAAGAGCGAAACCATTGTTTTAAAAACAAACCATTCACGGGGTTTGGGTGGCTTGCGGTGACAGATCCGCATCATCATCATCGAACTCATCCTCACTGTCATTAACCGGGCAGATATCTTTCGGGAATTCTGGTAGCTGAGCAGCTAGCATTGGGTTGGCCTCTTTCATCATCAGGCCCGTCACCTCATCTCGTTCTCTTGTATACATCCAAAATTTCTGCGTGGCCCGGTTCTGGTATCGCTGCTCACTTTCCAGCAACTCGATCCTGTATGTGAGCTTCTTTAAAGCTGCCAAAATCTCTCCCATTTGGTTGCTTGATGATCCGGCCTCGGTTGAATGGAGTGGGGTACCCTTCTTCCCCACAGTGGGCACTTCAGTGCCCACTATGTGCTCGTCGGCTATTCGCACATTGGGCTGTACCTGGGCAGGCTCAACAGACGGGCCTCCTATCTCTCTTCTCATCTTCTTAATTGTCTGAATACTGATGTTTTTCGTGGAAATGATCCACTGGTCTTCTTCAGCTGTGGGCACTCCGGCATCTATTAGCAATAGTGTAATAAGGCAAGGAAGGGGTAGGATTACCTTGGTTCGTGTTCTGGCCTGATGGATGGCACCATGCATTATGATTCCCAGATTGATCTTCTTTTTAGTGAGAACGCAGTAAAGCATGGCACACTTATGCATGGAGAGAGTCGTGTCGTGCGATGTTGGGGCCACCGAGGCCCTTAGGAATTGGAACCACACAGCAGCCTCAGTGGTGAGGCTGCCAGCATATAGACACCTTCTTTGGCTATCCTGATTCCATGGCCTTCCCTCAACTGCTATTTCTTTTAAAATCAATTCCTCATCAGCCGGAGTCATCTTTGCCAGGAACTGTCCGAAAGCACAAGGTTCCGGAGCTCCTCTACCTAACACTCGGTTTATATTGCCTGGAGTAAAGTCCACAACCTTTCCTCTGATCTTAACAAATGATTCTTTGGCTTGGGAGGCCTCAGCATAAAATTCTCGGACTAATGATGCATTAGCGCGGCGATTGGCAGTGGCAATGGTTGCCCAATCTTGCGCTACAAGTTTATCTTTGACAAAGGGATTTGCTTCTACAAAGTCGGGGTCGAAACCCCTCTCTAAATTCAACTTCCGAGTATAAATACACTCAAAGTGGGTTCTAGCAGCTGGGGAAGTGAATTGCCTCGGTATCCCACTGGGGGCATGAGCAGTCCCCACAGTGGACAGATGTGGATTTTCAGAAATGTTTTGTTCACTTCCCGTATTAGTATCACTAGAAGAAGAACTTAAAGAGGGTTCGATACCCTTACCTTTCCTCGACGCTTTTCTTTTTGGTTTTGCAGACGATGCCTTCTTGGATGCACCAGATCGTGTAACCATTCCCCTGTTCCTCTGGAGTGCTCTGGTTGGGGTTTCCTCACTGTGGGCAGTGGTGTGGACATCCTCCACACTATCAGCATTTTTGTTCTGGGGAATGTCTAATGTCTGAGTCTGTTCCTTAATCTTCTTCTGTCTTTCTTCTTCCTCACGAGCCAAACACTCCTCCTCTGCTTGTTTCTTTTTCTGCTCGAATATCCTTGCTTCTTCATCCTTCTTTCGTTCTTCCTCTTTCAATCGCTCCTCCTCCTCTCTAGCCAATCTTGCGGCTTCTTCCCTCCTCAATCTCTCTTCCTCCTCTCTTTTGATTCTTTCCTCTTCTTCCTTTCTGATTCTTTCTTCTTCCTCTCGACGCCTCCTCTCGACCTCTTCCTTTCTTTTTCTAATGGCCTCCATTTTCTGTTTGAACTCCTCTGCTAACCGTCTCTCTTCTTCTTCGGCTAGAAGTGTCTCGGTCTCGAAATGGGTGATACTGTTGTCTGAGACTTGCGATGATGAAGTAGCTTTTGGGCTTTCGTGCTTTGAAGAACCCTCGTCGGCTGCACCGGAGATGATCGGGTTTTCGCCGGAGACCGGTGGCGGTTCGTTCAGGTCATTGGTGACGGCTTCCGGTGGTTGTTCCTCGGCGGTCCTGCGGCGGACGGCCGCACGTGTTAGTGCATCGGGGTTGGTGTTCATTCTCTTGGTTCTTGCCATTTTTAGGGTTTTGGAAGGGTTTTGCTGGTGGGTTTTTCGTAGAGAGAGAAATGAAGAAGAGAAAGTTTGTTGGGTAAATTTTGGAAGCAAAGGAGGTTAAGGTGGTTTTTGGAAATGTTTTCTTGTCAAAAATGGGGGGAAACCGCCGGTTTTAGGAGAGAGGGAGAGGATTGACAATGATAGCTTTGCTTGGGAAATGATGAACTATGACACCATGGCCTAAAAGTAGACTTGATGGCAGCAAAAGGTGAAAGCTTGTCAGCATTGGGCCCCAAAAATAGTCCTTTCATTCGTCAGGTGGGGAGTGGGGAGCGCAGTGACCTGAGCCTTCCCCACTGCAAAGTACTTTCCTTGATTTTTCTTCAAAAGGTGGCACGTTCTTCTACACACATTAAAACAAACTACCATGCAGAATTAAAAAGACCAAAAATAATAAAAAGACAACAAATAAGTGAAATAAAATATTTACAAACGGTTGTGAATTTCTCTAACCATAGCGAGGCGGAGAGTGGGCAGGGATGTGGGCACTTTCATGCAAAAAATGCTTTACCCTTTGCCCATTGACTTTAAAGGTTTGACCCGATTGTGGGGATTTCAACTCCACTGTTCCGAAAGGACTCACCTTGACAATGGTGTATGGTCCCGTCCATCTTGATTTAAGTTTACCTGGAAAGAGTTGAGACGGGAATTGAACAATAGTACCTGTTGTCCTTCCATGAACTCCCTATGGTTGATTCGACGATCGTGCCACATCATGGTCTTTTCCTTGTACAACCTTGCATTCTCATAGGAGTGATATCGCAACTCCTCTAGCTCATGTATTTGCAGACTCCTTTTGATTCCCGCGGCATCCTCACTCATGTTAAGCTCTTTAAGGGCCCAGAACGCCTTGTGCTCTAATTCAATCGGTAAATGGCAAGCTTTGCCAAAAACTAATTTGAATGGAGACATTCCCAGAGGAGTTTTATAGGCTGTTCGATAGGCCCAAAGAGCATCATCGAGTTTGATTGACCAATCTTTACGGTGTGGCTTAACAACTTTTTCCAAAATTCCCTTGATCTCACGATTTGAAAGCTCGGCCAACCCATTGGTTTGTGGGTGGTATGCGGTGGCCACTCTATGATGAATATCATATTTAGCAAGAACCGAGGCCATGACTTTGTTTACAAAATGGGTGCCTTCGTCACTAATTAATGCTCGTGGTGTTCCGAAGCGAGTGAATATATTTTTGTGTAAGAACTTCACCACAGTGTTAGCATCATTGGAGTGACAAGCAATGGCTTCTACCCATTTTGAAACATAATCTACCGCAACCAAGATGTAAAAGTTATTGTTGGAATTTGGAAAAGGTCCCATAAAATCTATCCCCCATACATCAAAAAGTTCGACCTCTAGAATGTTGTTAAGAGGCATTTCATTTCTTTGCGATATATTCCCCGTACGTTGACATTGCTCACAATTTTTCACGAATTCAAATGAGTCTTTAAAAACAGTGGGCCAAAAGAATCCACTTTGCAAAATTTTTGCTGCGGTACGGTTTCCACCGAAGTGGCCACCGTAGTGGGATGTGTGACAACCATGGAGTATTTGATGTTGTTCACTCCCATGGACACAACGCCTTAATATTTGGTCCGCCCCTATCTTGTACAAGAAGGGATCGTCCCAAACGTATTGTCGTGTGTCGTGTAAAAATTTCTTGAATGGTTGTCCACTCATCCCGTGGGGCTTAAGTCCACTTGCTAAAAAGTTTGCAATATCAGCATACCAAGGAGTTTCATTATGATGTTGCGCAGATAATAATTGTTCATCGGGAAAAGTTTCTTTTACCGGAGTGGGGTCAGGAGTGGGGTCAACAGTGCCCACTGTCTTCTCGAGCCTGGACAGATGATCAGCAACCTGATTGCTTGTTCCTTTTCTGTCGACGATCTGGAGCTCAAATTCCTGCAGCAACAGCACCCATCTGATCAACCTCGGTTTAGAGTCAGCCTTGTTGATCAAATATTTGATGGCTGCGTGATCGGTGTGTACTATGACCTTTGCTCCAATTAAGTAAGACCTGAAACGATCAAAAGCAAAAACTACTGCAAGTAGTTCTTTTTCGGTTACAGTGTAGTTGATTTGAGCCTCGATCAAAGTCTTGCTTGCATAGTATATTGGATGAAAAATCTTATCTTTTCGTTGGCCTAGTACTGCACCTATAGCCCAATCGCTGGCGTCACACATGACTTCAAATGGGAGTGACCAGTCAGGAGTGGTCACTATGGGTGCAGTAACTAAGGCATTTTTGATTATTTCAAATGCGTTTCTACATTCTTTGGTAAAAACAAACTCTCTTTCATGTTGCAGCAGGTTACATAGGGGTTTAGTTATTTTGGAAAAATCTTTTATGAACCTCCTATAGAAACCTGCGTGACCTAAAAAACTGCGAATGCCTTTTACCGTTGTGGGCTCGGGAAGTTGGGAGATTACTTCTAGTTTTGCTTCATCAACTTCCAAACCCTTTTTCGACACAAGATGACCCAAAACGATGCCCTCTTCGACCATGAAATGACATTTTTCCCAATTTAGAATAAGGTCGTGGGTTTCACATCTCACCAAACTTTTTTCTAGATTCCTCAAACAGTTATCAAATGATGTGCCGATCACAGAAAAATCGTCCATAAAAACTTCTATGGTATCTTCTATCATATCAGTAAAAATGGCCATCATACAGCGTTGAAAAGTAGCGGGAGCATTACATAAACCAAAAGGCATTCTCCGGAATGCAAAAGTACCATATGGACAAGTAAAGGTGGTCTTTTCTTGGTCTTCGGGTGCGATGTGGATTTGGTTATATCCGGAGTATCCATCTAGAAAACAATAAAATTCCTTTCCCGCTAATCTATCAAGCATTTGATCAATAAAAGGTAACGGGAAATGGTCTTTCTTTGTTGCTAGATTCAGTTGCCTATAATCCATGCATATTCTCCATCCCGTAACAGTCCTAGTTGGAATGAGTTCGTTCTTTTCATTTCTGACCACTGTTGTTCCTCCCTTTTTAGGGACACATTGAACGGGGCTCACCCAACTACTACTGGCAATGGGATAGATAATACCGGCATCTAACCATTTCAAGACTTCTTTCTTAACTACCTCCTTCATGATGGGGTTCAACCTTCTTTGGGGTTGGACTTTCCCCGGGTGGTCACTCTCCAAGTTAATCTTATGTTGACATAAAGAGGGGCTAATCCCTCGAATGTCCGCTATGGTCCAACCAATTGCTCCCTTATGCTTTATCAACAAATCAATCAGAAGTTGTTCTTGTTTCTCACTAAGTTTGGAAGAGATAATGACGGGAAGTTTATTATCCTTAGCGAGATAAGCATACTTTAAATGGGAAGGCAATGGTTTAAGCTCTAACTCGGGAGGTTGTTCTATTGAAGGGGATTGAACATCTCTATCTTTGAAGTCCAGAGGTTCAAAAGCTGCAACCATTTCATTACACTCATCCTTAAAAGTGTCATTACTCTCTGATTCAGAGTGCTCACTGTCAATCCCCACTGTGGGAACTGTACTCCCCACTGTGGGCAAATTGCCAAAATTGTGGGTTTCATAAATCGAACTTAAGGCAAAACAATCTTCGGTGTCTATATATTTGAGAGATTTGAAAACATTAAAGGTTACCTCTTGGTCATTAACTCGCATCGTGAGTTCTCCTTTGTGCACATCGATCAAAGTACGTCCGGTTGCAAGAAACGGACGTCCTAAGATGATTGGGATTTCTTTATCGGCCTCATAATCTAAAACAAGAAAATCGGCGGGGAAGATAAATTTATCCACTTGGACCAAAACGTCTTCTATTTTTCCCTTGGGGTAGGCAATGGATCGGTCGGCTAGTTGTAATGTCACGGTTGTGGGTCTAGCCTCTCCAATCCCTAACTTGTTAAAAATGGACAAAGGCATCAAGTTGACACTAGCTCCTAAATCACAGAGTGCTTGGCCTACTTCTTGTCCTCCTATAATGCATGGAATGGTGAAACTACCCGGGTCTTTCAACTTAGGTGGAATCTTGCTTGTTAGGAGGGCACTACATTCTTCGGTCAAAGCCACAGTTTCAAATTCACCCAACTTCCTCTTTTTGTTCAAAATATCTTTTAAGAATTTAACATAGCTTGGCATCTGCTCGAGAGCTTCTACCAAGGGTATGTTAATGTGAAGTTGCTTAAAAATGTCTAAGAATTTTTTAAACTGAACATCGACATTTTTAGGCTTCATTCTTTGAGGAAATGGAATGTTTCGTGGGTCAATCTGAGTTTGCTGTGGTATTGGCTTTGGAACAGTAGTCTTTGGGACAGGTCCAAAAGTGGGAAGGTCAGGGATGTCGGTCCCCACTGTGGGGATCACAGTGACTTGAGGAGTGCCCACTGTGGTGCTCACAGTGGGTTTTTGAGGCGAATCATCAGATTCAAAAATGATATTTTTCAGATCCTTTCCACTCCTTAAAGTTATGGACTTGACATGTTCTGGTCCTTTTCCTATCACTCTAGCTTGCTCGGTATCACTCGGTAACGTTCCTGGTGGTCTATTCTTAACTTCAACGGCTAGCTGTCCTACTTGGGTCTCTATATTCCTAATGGCTGCTTGGGTTTGATTCATAAAACCTTTGAGAATCGACTCGATCGATTGTTGAGCCTCAGCTGGTTGGTTGGATCGTGGTTGGTATGGTTGTGGGGACTGCCCACTGTGATGTGGGGATTGCCCACTGTGATGTTGCTGAAATCCCGGGGGATTGTATGGTCTTTGCTGGATGTGACTCGGTCCTTGGGGTTGGAGTCCTTGATTACCGGACCAAGAGAAATTCGGATGATTTCTCCAACCTGGATTATAAGTCTGCGAATAAGGGTTGTTCCTTTGGTTGGTCCCTATGATATTAACAGATTCGGGGTTTGCTGGACAATAGTCGAAAACATGCTCCTCTCCACAAAGGGAGCAGTTATCAGCGAGATGGGTTGCGGAATTGACTTGGCCTCGATTTTGATTTAAAACGATTTTTGTCAAGGCCACTAATTGTGCATTCATGGTTTTGAGTGCTTCGGAATCTATGGTGTTGGTCTTAGACATGGGTGCTCTCGGATTTGACCATTCGGTATTGTTGTTGGACACTTTTTCTAAGATTTGATATCCTTCGTTGTAAGTCATACTCGTAAATGTTCCACCGGCTGTTGCATCTAAGATGATTTTGGCTGCATTGGAAAGACCATTGTAAAAGGTCTCCAATTGGATGCAATGTGGGATGCCATGATGTGGGCACTTTCGAAGTAAATCTTTAAATCGTTCCCATGCATCCGAAACAGCCTCATCTTCCTCTTGTCTAAATAAAATTATATCATTTCGAAATCTAACATTCCTTGTTGGAGGAAAGTATTTTTGCAAAAATCTATCGGCAAGTTCTTGCCAAGTGGTTATCGAGTGAGGTGCATGTGCGTTCAGCCAAGATTTTGCTTTGTCCCTTAATGAAAAAGGGAAAAGCCTTAGTCTTAATGCCTCATCACTAACACCTTGCAATTGAAAGGAATCGGTCATTTCTAAAAAAGATTTTAAGTGCGAGTGCGGATCCTCAGATGGCGATCCTCCAAATTGACCCATGGCTTGGATCATTTGAAACATCACCGGTTTGAGTTCAAAATGCGTTGCAACAATATTGGGTCTCAAAATTCCGGAGCTTAAATCACCAACTCCGGAAGTAGCATAGTCCCGTATTTTTCGATCTTTGTTATCGGCAATCGTGATTGTGGTCTCCACTATAGGTGGCGGTACTGCAGCCATGTTCACAGTGGGGATCACAGGAGGTTGTCGATTTGTTTTCTTGTTTCTTCGTGTTTTTCGCAACGTTTTTTCTATTTCGAGATCTATTGGAACCAAATGTTCGAGTTGTCGCCGTGGCATACAATACGAACAGCTTAGAAAAACTAGTTACTCGGGCTCGAACAAAAACTAATGTCTTGAGATTTAAAATCACGCCAGTCCCCGGCAACGGCGCCAAAAACTTGGTACGTGCGAAATGTGTGTTTTAATCGCAGTGGGTTGCAAACTGTCCACAGTGGGAAGTGCAAGTGTACACTGTCCACTATGATCGTCACAGCAAGTAATAGTTGGTAAAATACCAGAATCGAATCCACAGAGACTGGACAATCAAGACAATACGGTTCTCATGAGCTCCTTTTACAAGTTTCAACTAGAGAGGAAAATAATACTTTGGTTTGGTTTGGTAAAATAGCTACTTGAAACGATTTACTAAATGCTAAAAAGGAGGAATGTAGGTTGGATTTTCCCTAAATTTTATCTCAAATACTCGGTCCTTAGAGTGATCCTCGTATTTGTGGTGGACATTTTCGCTAGAAAAGCCCGGTTACAAAATACTCACACCGTTAGATAAAAATCCCATACTCTTAGTACTTGTTGTTTTGTCAATGGTAATCTCTAAATGGACCTTTTCAGGCCTCGATGGAATGTGTAGAGACAAATACTCTAAGTGTTTTTAATACACAAATTAGCTTGCCTACTACTCCAGTGGGCAGAGATTAGCTCACTGTGCCGACCTCACTTTCGTAAGTGTCAAAAGAATTCTTTCGAATCCCCTAGCATCATTCAAGCTCGTGTCACTGCGCTCTACTTATTTCTAAGTTAAGAACTAGACTTTAGATCCTTGCAAGTGATCAGCTTGTTCGCATCCTTGGGTAAATATTGAGAATGAAAGACCAAAACAACAAATATTCTAAGTATAAAGATTACTCAAGCATTTTTGATAAAATCCAGGTACTTCTCCTTCCTACATCCCAAAGGATGTTTAGCCTAACATTTCCGAAGTAAAGAAAACAAAAGATGAAGATTTGCACATAATAAAACTGAAAGTGACTTGAATTAACTGCTCACAGTGGGGAACGAGAAGTCGTCCCTGCACTGTGTAATACGAACTACAATTTAAACTAAGAAAGTAAATTACTGAAAATTAAAGCTAGTTACTGCAGTAAATAAAAGACTAAAGCTAATGTGGTAGTTGAGAGAATTTGAGACTAAAAGTATTCAAGGATGAAAACCAAGCATGCATTTAATGGCACCCAAGTGCTCCTTTATATACTAGGAGAAGGAGTTGGGTATTACACAAAAGAGGTGGGTCTTCCAATGGGTAAAGACTGTTGAGTTGTGGCAGAATTCAGCTCCTTGTGCAATTCTTTTATCCAATGGTCCCTTCTCCAAGTCAATCTCCAAGTACAAAGAGGTGTACTTGATGCTATCTTCAATGAGAACTACCTTGTACTTCTCCAGCCATTTCTCTGCCATATGAACCTTCCTCCTCCAGAAAATTAGATCCCAACTAAAAGTTTCTTTTTGATTTCTTTTTGATCAGCTCGAAGAGTGGGGAACCGGAGTGGGCACTGTATACGTCACTGCGGATGAAAAATCGAGAAAACACCCAAAACTTCCCCAAATAATTTATTAAAGACCATGGTTCACTCCTTTTGCTCGTTTTCGTAAATCATACCAAGAATGGGGGTTTTTAGAAGTGAAATGGCTAAAATTGACAAAATAAAGTGGAAAATAAATGGAAATAATAACTCTAAAAATAGAGTTATCAGTAGCATGAACAAGAAATATCCTGATGGCTTCAAGTCTGGCTATTGGTGCAAATGTTTCATCATAGTCGGTTCCTTCTTCCTGCCTATATCCTTGAGCAACAAGTCTTGCCTTGTTGCAGACTACAATACATTTTTGTTCTGATGATAGTCTTTTTAGGAGGCAAGGAACAAATTTACAGACTTTGTTTCTATCAAATTGAGAGAGTTTCTCTTGCATGGCAGTGATGCACCATGGATCAGCTAGAGCCTTCTTAATTCGTTTGGGTTCTATCATGGATAAGAAATTGACATAGAAACATATATTTCTAACTCCTCTCCGGGTTTGAACACTGGCTTATTGATCACCGATTATTTGGTCTATTGAATGATCTTTGGATCATTTTGTGGTAGGAGGTAGTGCTGGAGGACGACATCGCTGAACTTGAGAGGATGAAGGCAAATCTTCAAGAGTGGATGAGGAAGGCAAGTCGGTAGGATTTGCAGAAGGAGGAGAATCGGAGGGAGTGTCAGTTATGTAGGTTGATGGAGAAATTTATGGAGGTATTCTCACGAGAGTTTGAATTTGGAGGATTTTGACTAGGTGGAAATTTGGTTTGCTGATCAAGAGGAGGGTTTGATGGTGTGGAAGGATCATCATTATGAGAGGAAATATTTTAAGGAAGAGGTACATAGGGAGTTGGGTCAAGAAAAGTGGAATGAGGTCCTTCACCAACACAAAATAATATCTATCTATTTAATTCATCATTATCACCTAAAAGTGATGATAATCTATGATCATCAAATTTTACATGTATGGATTCATTAATACATTTCCTCCAGAGATTATACACTCTAAAAGCTTTAGAAGAGAGAGAGAATTTCCTATAAAAATTTCTTCATCATCTTTTGGATCAATTTTTCCCAGATTTTCCCTATCATTAAGGATGAAGCAAACGGAAAAAAATTATAGAGCTTTGCTCTTGTTGAATGTGTATGTGTTTTCACGTTTTGTGCTTTTTTGTATATATGTACGAAATGATATGGTATGAATAATAACCATATCTCCTCCCCAAAACTTTGAAGGGTTCAATGTCCTCATTGAACATTGAAATAATCAAACCATTATTTGGTAAGATTTGTGTTAGACGTGTATGGTGCGTGCAAAAATCGATTTCCAACAAAAAATGGTGAAAGCAAAGAGTTTTAAGGCTACTTCTAGTGATGTGTTAAAAGAATTAAAGTTAGAAACCAAAAAAAATTAATGAGGCTATGGAACAACCGAACGAAAGTAGAAACTATTTTTTTCATGTGATACGTGTGCATGGAATGCATGATTGCATGAAAATTGTTAAAAACAAAACTTTCCATATATAGCAACAATGAATTCCTAAACTCATTAATTAAAGCTACTACTAGACAGGAATTTTAAGACATAAAATAAAAGGGATGATAGGAATGAACCTGGCCTACTCGGAATTAGTAGGGTGCCTATCGGCAGGCTGCCATAATAGGTGCATCGGGAATGGGGGTAATGTCTTCAAGATCTCAGGGTGGTCCTTGCTCCAAATCATTCGCATGGCATCATCTTTACCCTTCTCATATGCCAGCCATGCAGTACTCTCCTGTTTATCCTCCCTCATCCATCTCTTGAGTGTCTCCCAATGGTCATTGGGTCGGCTTGTGATCTGTGCGGTGATAAAGTGTCGTTGCTCTCTTAGTACCGCCCTAATTTCCTTTTTAAAGGAGCGAAGGGTTGCCTCTAAGGAAGCTAGACAATCATTCTCGCTCTTCGCTTGGAAGTACGTGTTGTTACATAGTAACCGTTCAACGTTCATTTTATCCATGACCAAGTTATCTTTCGAGAAATGGTCAATGGATAAAATGGGTACCTTGGCTCGTTCCATGAGGGAGTGTATTATGGTGGGGTGTGGTAAGCGTATGTTGACCGACATCGAACTTATGGCCCTCCATAATACAATATAATATGAAAACTCTAACCATGCATAAGCTAGTGTCATGTGTGGTAGGAAACAACGTGTGTCGTAGAAAATAAAACCAAACAATGAGTGCGCAAAACACGTGTGTTTCCCTGAAAATACCATTCTGACCCTTCATGGGAAATCTGTTTGAGGACTGCTGTCACACCCCACTAAAGCGGAAACACGGGATATGCAGCTCAAGTTTCATAGCAAAAGTTACAAGATCACATCAACCATCAAAATACATTCAAAAGGTTAAAACCTTGTCTTTTACAATCGTTTTTACGAAAGGGGAAATGAACATAAATAAAATATAGAAAAGAAAGCTTCATCACGCGTAGCCTTCCTAGATCCCAACCTTAAAGACGTTCTCCTGAAAAGAATGTCAATAAAAAGGTCAACTAATGCACTAGTTGGTGAGATCACAGGTTTAATGAGTACAACATTGTTTATCATAGCAAAATAGTTTAAATCCGCACAAGTGGATAAGTCAAAGTAGTTGAATCCATACAAGTGGATAAATCAACCGGTTATGAAAAACTTGCTCATGGTAATAGTATGTATCATGTTTAAGTTGTGAGCCCGTTACCCGATCTATATGACGGCAGCCCCAGCGCATGTTCTATCACCAACAATGCGTACGGAAAACAATAATTATGCACTCAAACAAGCGCTACTTGTGAGTGGGGTGTCAACCAAATAACGTTATTCATAATTACCAATGGCTCACACTCGTGAGTTAAACGGGTAACGTAAGTTAAACGGGGACTTACGTATGATAGAGAGAAAGCCCAAACTTACAACACGCGTAAACCATACATACTATAGAGCATAAATGAGTATAGCAAAGTTTGCGTTTTCAATAAAACAAGTAAACCGGTGCGTAAAAGTAATTGTAGTAACGACATGCTTTTCACCCAAAAATATGTAAAACATTGAAAAATAGGCTGTGATAACTCACTTGATAAGCAGTAGTGTCCGGGAATCTCCCACAAGTACCTCGAGATGATCCTACTTCGAACCTATGAACGCAAGGTCACTAGTAAGTTTTTGCCTCGAGGGTTCGGTACTAATTAACCAAATCGTCATAAAATGCCTTGTTGTGTTTTAATATTATAAACGTAACAAATATATATACTTTGTTCTCGTTGGATTAAAGTTTCCGCAATTTCGTCACAATAAGTAACGAAAAGGGTTTAAAGAACGTATATATATAATACACATACATATATAAACCGAAATTTTATTGTAAAAACGATAAAATTACGGGTTTTAAATGTAAATACAAGTATTTAAAGTGCATAAATATAAATGTATAATATATATGTATATTCCACAATTTCATCATAAAATGATGAAATGGGATCAACAATATATAAACTGCTTAAATATATATAAATATCGTATATATATGTATATTCCACAATTTCATCATAAGTATGTTCCGAAATTTTGTTTAAGTATGTTTTTAGTGGATTTCAAAGATCCACTCATGAAACTCTTGAACAAAAGAAGATGGATTTCTCAAAAAAACTACATGCATGTGTTTAAAATGTTCATCTTTGGTCTTAACATAGGTTTGATTTTGGATTCACCGCCTCTTTAATAACAAGAAGATGTTATGGTGGTAAATCTACGAACATTAAGACATTGTAAAGAAGATTTTTAAAAAGTTAAAGAAAGTGTAGAAGGGATGAAGAACATTCATCAAATGCAAGAAAGTGAAAATAACTTAAAAGAGTGTGTGTGGATTTCACTCAACACACTTGTATTTACCTTGGATTATTTTTATCCTTTGAAGAAAAGTGATTGAGGGGCTGGAATTTGGGATGAAGATGGATGAAGATTTGAAGGTGAAGATGAAGATGAAGATTTGAAGATTTGAAGATTTGAAGATGGAGAGAGAAAGAATTGCAAGTATTCTTCTAGAGAGAGAGTGAGATGAGATAATGAAATAGATTGTGAAGACTTGTTGCATTCTTATGGAGTAGAGAGAGGGGGGGGGGGGGGGGGGGGGTGAGTGATAGAAATAATTTGTCAAATCTTGTCTTTTTGATTAAAAATTAAAATACAAGTAATTGTATATAAAATAAAGTATATATATATACTATTATTGAAATACATAAATTATCAATTATATAAATACTTGTAGTATAAATGTAGGTCAAGTTGGCATTTTATGAGATTTATGGATAATTTCCTAATTCAAGGGTTTCTTAGGCAAAATTTCTCGAATTTTCCTATCGTACCGCGTTTACTGCTAAACTTGCACTGTGTGAACTATGTCATGAGAAAAATAATATATTCAGTGTAGTTCTAACCTGAGGTATAAATTTGACGGTTGTCACAGTCTCCCCCGGTTAGAAGAATTTCGTCCCAAAATTCAAGTGTTGCTAGCGTTAACAGGCTTGCTAGTAAAGAGATGAGGATACTTTTGGAACATGTAATCCTCTCGTTCCCAAGTGTACTCAGGCCCACGCCTTATGTTCCAATGAACCTTTACTATCGGGATTTTGCTTCGCTTAAGACGTTTAACTTCCCTATCGAGTATTTCCATTGGTTCCTCTACGATATGCAGCTTATCGTTGATTTGGATTTCTTCCAAGGGCACGGTTACTGCTTCGTTGGCTAAACATTTCTTTAAGTATGACACGTGAAATGTGTTGTGAATCGCACTTAACTCTATTGGCAAATCCAGCTTGTAAGCCACTGGTCCGATTCTTTCTGTGATCTTGAATGGTCCAACATATCGTGGACTCAGCTTTCCTCTTTTCCCGAATCGGACTGTTCCCTTCCCAGGGGATACCTTCAAAAAGACTCTGTCGTCAACTTGAAATTCTAAAGGCTTCCTACGATTGTCAGCATAGCTCTTTTGACGATCTTGAGCTTCTTTAAGCCTATCTCTAATGATTGCAATCTTGTTGGTGGTTTCTTGGACAATGTTCGGACTAGATAGTTGTCTATCTCCAATTTCCAACCAACAAAGTGGCGACCGACACTTGCGTCCATACAGGGCTTCATATGGTGCACACTAAATACTGGTGTGATAGCTATTATTGTAAGAAAACTCAACTTACGGCAAGTGGTTATCCCAGCTTCCTCCAAAGTCTATCACACACGCCTGAAGTATGTCCTCCAATGTCTGAATGGTTCGCTCACTCTGACCATCCGTTTGAGGATGATAGGCCGTGCTCAAGTTTAATTGCGTACCTAACGCTCTTTGAAGTGACTGCCAGAATCGAGATGTGAAGCGACTATCTCTATCTGATATGAAGGAAACCGGGACTCCATGACGAGTGACAACTTCCTTGATCTAGATTTGAGAAAGCTTCTCCATCTTAAAGTCTTCCCGAATGGGCAAGAAATGTGCAGACTTTGTAAATCGATCAACTATAAACCAAATCGAGTCGTTTCCTTTGGCAGTTCTTGGAAGTTTGGTTATGAAATCCATAGTGATTTGTTCCTATTTCCACTGGGGAATCTCTGGTTGCTGCAACAGTCCTGATGGCTTTTGATAAACAGCCTTGACTTTGGAACAAGTTATGCATTTTCCTATATATGTGGCAATATCCTTCTTCATTCATGGCCACCAATAGTACTCCCTTAAATCCTTGTACGTCTTATTTGCTCCTGGTTGAATTGAGTACTTAGATTTATGAGCCTCTTCCAAAATCATTTCCCGTAGGTTGTCAGCCTTTGGGATCCATACCCTGCCTTTAAAGTAACGTACTCCATCAATTTTAGTTTCAAAACTCTATTCTAAACCATGAAGGGTCTCGTCCTTCAGGTTTTCAGACTTCATTGCTTCATTTTGAGCTTCGAAAATCTGAGTTTTCAAACTTGTTTGAACCAGTGCTCGTAACGCTCGGACTCGTGAAGGTTTTACCCTTTCTTTCCTACTCAGGGCATCGGCTACCACATTGGCCTTTCCTGGGTGGTAACGAATCTCACAATTGTAGTCGCTGAGTAGTTCTACCCATCTTCTTTGAATCATATTAAGCATCTTTTGATTAAAAATATGCTGAAGACTCTTGTGATCAGTGAAAATTGTGCACTTGGTACCGTATAGATAATGTCTCCATATCTTCAGAGCGAATACTACAGCTCCGAGCTCCAAATCATGCGTGGTATAGTTCATCTCATGAACTTTTAATTGTCTCGAGGCGTATGCTATCACCTTATCATTTTGCATCAATACGCAACCTAATCCTTGATGCGACGCGTCACAATATACCACAAAATTTTTCGTTCCTTCCGGTAAGGCTAAAATCGGTGCATTGCACAACTTCTTCTTCAGAAGTTGAAACGCTTCTTCTTGTGAAACTCCCCAAAAAAATTCCTTATCCTTTTGGGTTAACGTGGTGAGGGGTTTAGCAATCCTAGAGAAATTCTCGATGAAACGCCGGTAATATCCTGCGAAGCCTAGAAATTGGCGAATTTCTGTTGGAGTCCTTGGGGCTTCCCATTTCCTAATGGATTCTACCTTAGCCGGGTCTACGTGAATCCCTTTCTCCCCGATCACGTGACCTAAGAAATGTACTTTCCGAATCCAAAATTCTCACTTGGAGAATTTGGCATATAACTTCTGCTCCTTGAGAAGTTCTAAAATCACTCTTAGATGTTGTTCGTGATCTTTCTTACTCTGAGAATAGATCAGTATATCATCAATGAATACAATCACGAACTTATCAAGGTATGGTCTACATACTCTATTCATTAGATCCATAAACACAGCTGGCGCATTCGTCAACCCAAATGGCCTGACTAAAAACTCGTAGTGTCCATAGCGAGTTCTAAAAGCTGTTTTAGGAATGTCTTCCTCTCGGACTCTTAACTGATGATATCCTGATCGGAGGTCAATCTTCGAGAAGTAAGTTGCACCCTGCAACTGGTCGAACAAATCGTCTATTCGAGTGAGAGGATATCGGTTCTTGATTGTTATCTTATTTAGCTCCCTATAATCGATGCACATTTGAAACGATCCATCCTTCTTCTTGACGAAGAGAATCAGGGATCCCCAGGGTGATGAACTTGGTCGAATGAAACCTTTATCCAGAAGTTCCTGAAGTTGATTCGACAACTCCTGCATTTCGGCAAGTGCTAAACGATACGGGGCCTTGGCTACAGGCGCCGCTCCAGGTATAAGGTCAATCTAAAATTCGACTTGTCTAAGCGGTGGAAGTCCAGGCAAATCGTCTGGAAACACTTCTGGGTGATCCTTTACCACAGGAATATCTTGGACTCGCCTCTCCTCAGACTTCTTCTCGATTACTTGCGCCAAGAATACAACACACTTCTTTCTTAAATACTTATGGACCTTCATACATGACACTATCCTTGTAATACCCCGGGTAAGTTCGTTAGTTAAAGTCACGTTCCGTTAAAATTTAATTAATTTTATAATAATATATTTAGGGTAAAAATTGGTTAAATTGTAAGTTAAGGGTGTTTTGGCTATTAATGAATAGTGTAAGGGTTTAAAGGGTAAATGTGGATAGATATTATCCTTATAATATCCAGATGTTTCATATTACTCAGCAAAAATATCAGTTGTGTGTATGTGTTTTGGGAGCAAAGGAGAAGAAAAAGAAGAAGGCTAGGTTAAGACATCATTTGGGTATTTGGAAGTGAATTTAAGGTATGTGTCTTTACAAATCATGTTTATAACTGCTATTAGAATGTTTCTATCGGTTTAGAATCAGCAAAATCGAACTGGTGTAAACCTCAGCCGAATTCTGGGTAGAAATTGGGATGAACAACAGAGGTATCCGGACAAGTTGAATGTGTCCGGGTAGTTTTGTTGGTGGTATCCGGGTAGTCTTGTTGTTAGTGTCCGGACGAGACTTTTATCTGGGTAAGTTCCTTTTTCCTATGTTTTCCGAATAGAATAAGATACCGGATAGTATCCGGATTACTTTGGTGTCCGGATGACGTCCGGATTGTATAGGTTATCTGGAAAAGTCATGTTGTCCGGAAAAGGCATGCTGTCCGGAAAAATGGTGTTGTCCGGATAAACTGTGGTTTCCGGATACATTAGCTGTTTGACCAATTTTGTGATTTCGGATACTTTTGAGTGTTTGGTTATAGTTTCCAAATGTATTTTGAGTTAAGTTGTTCCGAAAACTTCCTGGGCGTTGCCCCTTGACCCCATCCGCTAACCGGGTAGCGGAACCCCCGTGTTAAGTCGCCTTAGAGGAACATTTGAGGATTTGAGTTCTTTAGAGTTGTTAGTCTTAGTAAGACTTATGTGTTTTATGTGGTAAAGAGATATATGTAGCTAATTGTTACAGATCCTGTAAATTCTGGGTAAAGGACTGAACCTGTTTAGAAGGCTTGGAAACGTGTCGATAAGCAATCAGGTGAGTTTTATTTTAAAAGTATTTTTAACTGGAATACATATACGTATGGTTTGGGAATGTGATAATTGGTGATTATGTGTATATATGCGATATATGTGAATTATAATATATTGAGGTATTATATTTACATGAGTATTATGATGTGTCATAATACGTTGGCCGGGCTTAGGACCGGTGTGTTTGGATATAGAATCTGTATAGCGTTGTTTGGCTGTAGATGTTGTACAGCGTTGTAAATTATTAGTTGGCTTGCAACCAACGATGTGTGAGTTCAAATTGATATATTTGATTGTGCTGTGTGATTTATATGAATAGGGTTTATATAAATGATTTCAAACTAACAGGGATTTATCTCACTTAGACCATTAGGTCTAACCCTCATTTTGTTTTAAAATATGTATTCCAGGTGGCGGATCGGGTAAGAGCAAGTAATTAGAGTAATCGAGGGATGGCTTTTGTGAATGAATATATGATGAAGATTTTGGCATGTTTAGCAGTTGTATTAAAATGATTAAATGTTGTGTATGTATTTAGTATGAAGTCGGTAGTAGAATGGTTTCTTCTGATTGTAAAAGACTAAGGGACCGTACTTGTAATATGATGTTTCGTTTGTTATATCAATGTTATGTTACATTGTGTGATTTATTGTGTATAAGGGATTTGAGTTGTTACAAATGGTATCAGAGCCTTAGTTTAAGGGATTTAGGTATTTGTATCTGTACCTAGACTTGAACTGCATGTGAAGTAGGATGTCCCTATCATTATAGAACCATAGGATGATGAAGTATAAAAGGTAGAAGGAACATCATGTAAGGTAATTTCATATTACACCTGGCCAGTGTAATTGTGATCTTACAGGTACATGTTTGAACTGGAATACCTTGTTATATGGGGTATGTGCTTATGTGTATATTAACCTTGTTTAAATCTACAGAATGGCAAGCGGTACACGGAATTCGAATCGAGGAGGAGGAAGAAATCCGAATAGTACGAATCCGCCGATAGGAACGGGGGACAGGGGAGGCAGAACTGGGGGCAGAGTCGGGGGTAGGACCGGGGGTAGAGTCCAGCCACAGGGTACAAAGTTTGTTACCAGGGATGATCTAATGGCAGAAATGGGAAGATTGCAGGCTAGCATACAAACAATGTTTGATCGGAACCGTCATAATGAAACTGGAATACCGGATCCCGGACCGGAAGATGAAATGCCAATCACATCGACTGTTGTACCAGTACAAAGGAGGTGCGGCTACAAAATGTTTTTAAGCTGTAGACCTCCTACCTACTCAGGAGACAGGGATCAAGTGAAAGCAATGAGATGGATGATGGAAATAGAAGATATTTTCAAGACGAGTAAGTGCGCTGACGAAGATAGAGTATTGTACGGAACAACAATGTTAAAGGGGGATGCTTTGTATTGGTGGGAATCCTTTATTCATTCTAAAGGATCTGATGTTTATTCTACCCTCTCTTGGGAAGAATTTGTGATAGCCTACAGGAACGCATTTTGTCCCCAAGCAGCCGTCAAACAACTGGAAGGGGAATTTATGAACTTACAACAAGGAAACTTATACGTTCGAGATTACACCGCTAGCTTTCTGGAAAAGTCTCGGTTTGCAGAATACTACATTCCTACGGAGGCGATGAAGACGGAAAGGTTTATCTTTGGACTGAACACAGAAGTCAGAAGGCTAGTGACTGCAAAAGGACCCGATACCTTCTCAGCTGCAGTTGATGCCGCAGAGAATGTTGAAAGAGATATTAGAAGGGATGCTGGCGATAAAAGTGTCGGGAAGAGAAAGTGGGAAGGACCACAACACGATCCGAAGAAGTCCCGATTTCAGAGGTATGATAACCGTCCGCCGTTTCGACTAGCGGAAAGACCATGTCAGAAATGAAATCGTGTCCACCAAGGAAATTGCCAAGGTGATTTACGAGCGTGTTATAAGTGTGGGAAGACCGGACACGTCATTAAAGATTGTAAGGTAACGTGGTTATGTTTCTTATGCAATTCTCCATATCATCTTCAGTAGGACTGTCCGCGGGGGAGGATACAGCAAGGTGGGTCATCGGGCAGGCCATCAATTGTTAAACCAGTAATACCAAGACTGGAACCGCCATTAACCAGGGGTCGCGCATTTCAAATGACTGAGAAAGAAGCGAAGGAAACTCCGGATGTGGTCACAGGTACATTTTTAATAAACTCTACACGTGCTATGGTGTTATTTGATTCCGGTGCAAACCTATCGTTTGTGTCTCCTACATTTGCTGCTTGCCTGTGTTTGAAACCTAAAGTGCTAGAACATGCTTTATCAGTAGATACGGCAAATGATAATCAAGTGTTAGTTAAAGAAGTATTTGATGACTGTGTGATAAATATAGAGGAATGTAGAGTGTCGATACAATTGTTTCCTATAACTTTGATAGAGTTTGACGTCGTAGTGGGAATGGACTAGTTAGCTGAGAATCAGGCTATCATAAATTGTGATAAGAAGCTAATAAATGTTGTATTACCTGATAAAAGACCAGTAGTGATTTATGGTGATCGTAGGAATCATCAGTCTAGCCTTATATCTATGATAAAAGCCCGTAAGTGTGTGAATAAGGGTTGTCAGAGTTACTTGGCTTACGTGATAGATATTAAGCCAGAAAAGAATAGGATAGCAGATATTCCTATTGTTAGTGAATTCCCTGAAGTATTCCTCGAAGACTTGAATAGTCTTCCGCATGTTAGACAAGTATAGTTCGGTATAGACTTGATTCCTGGAGCCACTCCTGTAGCCTGTGCACCTTATCGTCTGGCACCTCCAGAGATGAAAGAGATGATGGCACAACTACAAGATCTATCCGATAAAGGCTTCATCAGACCTAGTTCTTCACCGTGGGGAGCACCAGTGTTATTTGTGAAAAAGAAGGATGGTTCGATGAGAATGTGTATCGACTACCGAGAACTGAATAAGCGCACGATAAAGAACAAGTATCTGTTACCCCTAATTGATGACCTCTTTGATCAGTTAGTTGGAGCTTGCTATTTCTCCAAGATTGATCTAAGACCCGGTTATCACCAGTTGAAAGTTAAAGAAGAAGACGTCATAAAGACCGCCTTTCGAACAAGGTATGGACATCACGAATTCTTAGTGATGCCGTTCAGACTGACGAACGCTCCAGCTCCTTTTATGGATTTAATGAATCGGGTATGTAAGTCGTATCTCGATAAATTTGTTATTGTATTTATCGATGATATCCTTATCTATTCCCGATCCAAGGAAGAGCACGCGCAACATCTTCGTTTGATTCTGGAGCTACTGAAGAAGGAAAAGTTGTATGCAAAATTTTCTAAATGTGAATTCTGGCTACGAAAAGTTCAATTTCTGGGGCATGTGGTTTCTGAGAAAGGTATACAAGTTGATCCGATGAAAATGGAAGCAGTTGAAAAGTGGGAACCGCCGAAGACAGCAAACGAAGTACGTAGTTTTCTGGGTTTAGCCGGCTACTATCGGAAATTTTTAAAAGACTTCTCTCGTATCGCAACGCCTTTGACTAAGCTGACCCGGAAGAACCTGAAGTTTGAATTGAAGGCAGAACAAGACGAGGCATTCCGGATATTGAAAGAGAAACTGTGCAGCGCACCGATTCTATCACTACCTGAAGGTTCGGAAGATTTTGTTGTTTATAGTGATGCGTCAAAACTGGGATTGGGATGTGTACTTATGCAGCGGGGAAAGGTTATTGCTTATGCTTCTCGCCAATTAAAGGATCATGAAAGACAGCATCCTATGCATGACATGGAGCTTGCAGCAGTTGTCTTCGCGTTGATGATTTGGAGACATTATCTGTATGGTTCCAAATGTCAGATTTATACTGATCACAAGAGTCTCCAACACCTCTTTGATCAGAAGGAACTGAACATGAGACAAAGGAGATGGCTAGAATTGCTGAACGATTACGACTGTGAAATCCTTTATCACCCAGGAAAGGCGAATGTGGTGGCGGATGCGCTGAGTCGTCAAGAAAGGAGTGGAACAATAAAAGTTATTTCGCTGCGAACTGAACTCCTACCCAACATATTTGACGAATTGCAGAAGTGTCAAGTGGAAGCTTATCATGATGAAAATTTCAAATCAGAACGGTTAGTGGGGATGTCAGCATTGCTAGTAAAAGATGATCGGGGGTTATTGTGTCTGGGAAACAGAGTGTGGGTACCTCGTTTGGGTGGGTTACGTGATCGTGTTTTACAAGAAGCTCATCAATCCCGTTTTTCTATTCACCCAGGTACAAACAAGATGTATAAAGACCTAAAGCAATTCTATTGGTGGCCGGGGATAAAAAGAGGGATTGCTAAGTATGTGGAAAGATGTGATACTTGTAAGAAAGTGAAGATCGAACAGCAAAACCCGTTTGGTCAACTACAGCGGCTAGAAATACCTATGTGGAAGTGGGAGCAGATTACCACCGATTTCATCACGAAGCTACCAAGGACTCCGAAGGGATTTGATTCTATTCGATGGAGCGATTAGCTAAGTTGTACATTGACGAAATAGTAACTCGACATGGAGTTCCAATCTCGATTATTTCTGATCATGATAGTCGTTTTACTTCAAGATTTTGGAGAAGTTTTCAAAGGGAAATGGGGACACAGATAAAGTTAAGTACGGCGTATCATCCTCAAACAGTTGGGCAGAGTGAACGAACGATTCAGACCTTAGAAGATATGCTTCGGGCTTGCATTGTTGATTTTGGGGGATCATGGGATAAGCACTTACCGTTGATCGAGTTTGCATATAACAACAGTTATCATTCCAGCATACAAGCGGCACCGTTCGAAGTACTTTATGGTAGGAAATGCCGAACGCCTCTGTGTTGGAACGAAGTGGGAAAGAAACATTTAGCGGGACCAGAAATAGTTCAGTTAACCACCGATAAGGTTACTCAGATTCGTGAACGATTGAAAGTAGCTCAAGACAGACAGAAAATCTACGCCGACCGACGCCGAAAGCCGTTAGAATTTCAAGTTGGGGATTTTGTGATGTTAAAGGTCTCGCCTTTTAAAGGAGTCATACGCTTTGGAAAGCAAGGTAAACTTAGCCCGAGGTACATCGGACCGTTTGCAATTACGAAAAGGATCGGTGAGGTAGCATACAGGTTGGATCTCCCATCAGAGTTAAGTAGGATCCATAACGCGTTTCATGTTTCAAACCTTCGGAAGTGTTTGGTTACACCGGATCAGTCCGTCTCTCTACCAGATATACAAGTTGATGAAAAGCGGAACTATGTGGAGGAACCTGAAGCAATAGTTGATCACAAGGTTAAAGAGTTGCAGAACAAAGTAATCAGACAAGTGAAAGTTCAATGGAGACATCATAGAGGCCATGATGCTACGTGGGAATCAGAGTCAGAAATGAGAACCAAATATCCTCACCTTTTTGCCTAACCGAATTCCGGGACGGAATTCTCTTAAGGGGGAGATGATGTAATACCCCGGGTAAGTTTGTTAGTTAAAGTCACATTCCGTTAAAATTTATTTAATTTTATAATAATATATTTAGGGTAAAAATTGGTTAAATTGTAAGTTAAGGGTGTTTTGGCTATTAATGAATAGTGTAAGGGTTTAAAGGGTAAATGTGGATAGATATTATCCTTAGAATATCCAGATGTTTCATATTACTCAGCAAAAATATCAATTGTGTGTATGTGTTTTGGGAGCAAAAGGAGAAGAAAAAGAAGAAGGCTAGGTTAAGACATCATTTGGGTATTTGGAAGTGAATTTAAGGTATGTGTCTTTACAAATTATGTTTATAATTGCTATTAGATTGTTTCTATCGGTTTAGAATCAGCAAAATCGAATTGGTGTAAACCTAAACCGAATTCTGGGTAGAAATTGGGATGAACAGCAGAGGTATCCGGACAAGTTGAATGTGTCCGGGTAGTTTTGTTGGTGGTGTCCGGGTAGTCTTGTTGTTAGTGTCCGGACGAGACTTTTATCCGGGTAAGTTCCTTTTTCCTATGTTTTCCGGATAGAATAAGATATCGGATAGTATCCGGATTACTTTGGTGTCCGGATGACGTCCGGATTGTATAGGTTGTCCGGAAAAGTCATGTTGTCCGGAAAAATGGTGTTGTCCGGATAAACTGTGGTTTCCGGATACATTAGCTGTTTGACCAATTTTGTGATTTCGGATACTTTTGAGTGTTCGGTTATAGTTTCCAATCAGGTGAGTTTTATTTTAAAAGTATTTTTAACTGGAATACATATACGTATGGTTTGGGAATGTGATAATTGGTGATTATGTGTATATATGCGATATATGTGAATTATAATATATTGAGGTATTATATTTACATGAGTATTATGATGTGTCATAATACGTTGGTCGGGCTTAGGACCGGTGTGTTTGGCTATAGAATCTGTATAGCGTTGTTTGGCTGTAGATGTTGTACAGCTGTAATACCCCGGGTAAGTTCGTTAGTTATAGTCACCTTTCGTTAAAATTTAAGAAACTTTATAATTAATGTTTAGGGTGGATTTCGGTGAATTTATAAGTTTAGGGTGTGTTAGTCATTATTGAGTAGGTTAGGGTCTAAATGGTAAGTATAGTTTGATTATATCTCTTTTAGGAAATCATATATTTCATTTTTCAGCAAAAGATCAGTGTGTAGTGTGTGTGTTTTGAGAGCAAAAGAAGGAAAAAGAAGATAAAAGCTAGGGATTCAACTTGGTACTTTTGGAAGTGAAATTGAGGTATGTTGCTTTGTATTTTGTGTTTGTAATTATGTTTAGATAGTTTCTGTCGGAGTAGAATAACCGATTACACTTCCAGTAGTAATTTCTGTTGAATCTGGGTCGAAATTGAAGAAACCGACAGAGGTGTCCGGACACAGTATGAAGGTGTCCGGGTAGTTTTGTTAGTGTTGTCCGGGTAATGTTCTATAGGTGTCCGGACGCGTCTTTTGTCCGGGTAAGTTCCTTTTTCCTATGTTTTCCGGATAGAATTGGATACCGAATAGTATCCGGATTACTTTGGTGTCCGGATGACGTCCAGATTGTATAGGTTGTCCGGAAAAGTCATGCTGTCCGGAAAAGTAGTGTTGTCCGGATAACTTATGTTAAGTCGTCGTAGGGGAACAATTGAGGATAAGATTTTGATAGGTTATTTAGGATTCTCAGCCTGTTAGAGAGTCTTAGATGTTCTATTTGGTGAAGAGTGATTGTATTTGAATTGTTTCAGATACTGTGAATTCGAAGTGAAAGACTGAATCTGTGGAAAAGGCTTGAAAGCATTTTTGTTAAGCTAACAGGTGAGTTATACTTAAAAACGTTTTTAACTGGAATACATATACGTATGGTTTGGGAATGTGATAATTGGTGATTATGTGTATATATGCGATATATGTGAATTATAATATATTGAGGTATTATATTTACATGAGTATTATAATGTGTTATAATACGTTTCCCGGGCGTAGGACTGGTGTGTTTGGCTATAGAATCTGTATAGCGTTGTTTGGCTGTAGATGTTGTACAGTGTTGTAAATTATTAGTTGGCTTGCAACCAACTAATATGGCCAGGAGGAATGAGAAGGGAAGGTACACGATGTGTGAGTTCAAATTGATATATTTGATTGTGCTGTGTGATTTATATGAATAGAGTTTATATAAATGATTTCAAACTAACAGGGATTTATCTCACTTAGACCATTAGGTCTAACCCTCATTTTGTTTTAAAATATGTATTCCAGGTGGCGGATCGGGTAAGAGCAAGTAATTAGAGTAATCAAGGGATGGCTTTTGTGAAGGAATATATGATGAAGATTTTGGCATGTTTAGCAGTTATATCATATTGATTAAATGTTGTGTATGTATTTAGTATGAAGTTTGTAGTAGAATGGCTTCTTCTGATTGTAAAAGACTACGGGACCGTACTTGTAATATGATGTTTCGTTTCTTATATCAATGTTATGTTACATTATGTGATTTGTTGTGTATATGGGATTTGTGTTGTTACAACAGCGTTGTAAATTATTAGTTGGCTTACAACCAACTAATATGGCCAGGAGGAATGAGAAGGGAAGGTACACGATGTGTTAGTTCAAATTGATATATTTGATTGTGCTGTGTGATTTATATGAATATGGTTTATATAAATGATTTCAAACTAACAGGGATTTATCTCACTTAGACCATTAGGTATGACCCTCATTTTGTTTTAAAATATGTATTCCAGGTGGCGGATCGGGTAAGAGCAAGTAATTAGAGTAATCGAGGAATGGCTTTTGTGAAGGAATATATGATGAAGATTTTGGCATGTTTAGCAGTTGTATTAAAATGATTAAATGTTGTGTATGTATTTAGTATGAAGTTGGTAGTAGAATGGTTTCTTCTGATTGTAAAAGACTAAGGGACCGTACTTGTAATATGATGTTTCGTTTGTTATATCAATGTTATGTTACATTGTGTGATTTATTGTGTATAAGGGATTTGGGTTGTTACAATCCTTAGGCCCCTTCCAGCTCTATCTCCTTGGACAACAAGGGTTTCTCCGCCTTGTAATGGTAACTTGACAGTCTTTTCAAAACAACTAACCTCTGCTCGGTTCTTAGATAACCAATCCATGCCTATCACTACATCGAAACTCCCCAATTCAATTGGAATAAGATCAACACTAAATAGCTTATCAGCTAAGTTCAAAGTACAGCCTAAGATTACATCCTTAGCTTCTAACTCATATCCATTAGCAACCTCAACAATATAAGCATTCGGCATTTTCTTAGATTCTAGATTGATCAAAGGCCTAAATTCTAACGAAACAAAGCTCTTATCGGCACTAGTGTCGAATAATACGGATGCATAATAATCGTTTAGGAGGAATGTACCTGTCACTACATTGGGGTCTCGACGTGCTTCTTCTACTCCTAAAACAAATGCCCGTCCTCGAGCTTGTCCTCCTTGGTTTCCCTGATTGGCCTGCCTTGCTTGATACCCAGCGTTGTTATTGATTGGTCCCCTTTTCAACCTTGGGCACACATTCCGGAAGTGATCCGCCGCACTCATAGCATACCCTTCCTTCCTCCTTCACACCCTTTCCCTTCTTACAGTACCGGGTGAAATGACCCTTTTGCTTACAAAGTTCACAGGTGGGACAGGTTCCCTCATGATGCAAATTGCACTGATTGCATTTTGGGAGGGGTCCATGGTAACGCCCTACTTCCTTAGCGTTCATTCCAAAGTTTCCTACTACCTTCTTGTTCCTACTTGAACTACCTCTAATCGCCTTTCCTGACTGACTCTCTAGCCTTCTCTTACTACCGACACCTTTCTGAGTTAGAGTTCCTGCTCTGACCGCATCGTGGGTCAAACTAGTTGCTAATGCCACTGCGGCTTGGATCGTGGTCGGACTTGCTGACTTAACCATCCCTCGGATCTCCGGAGCCAATCCATACAAATATCGGTCAATCCGTTTGCTATCCGGGGTAACCATGTGGGGCACTAACTTTGCAAGTTCGTGAAAATGAGCGGTGTATGGATCTATCCCCGAACCAACCATGGTAAGATCCCAAAGTTCGGCCTCCAATTTCTGAACTTCGCTCTTGGGACAGTATTCCTCAATGAGTAATTCCTTGAACTCAGTCCAGGATAGCTTGTATGCATCCTCCCTTCCACGGGTTTGGACTTGAATGTTCCACCAGGTTAGAGCTCGCCTTTGCAACTGACAGGTCGCATACTCTACCATGCGATCCTCTGAGCACTTACTGATATGGAGTACCGACTCCATGCTATCAAACCATGAAAGTAATCCTATAGCACCCTCTGTTCCATGAAATTCTTTGGGCTTACAAGTCATGAATGTCTTGTAGCTGCATCCCCTACTGTCATGAACATCATTGGGAGTTCCTCCTCCCACATTGACATTCCTATGACGCTCATTGATGCCCGCGGTGACTTGGGTTACTATGTCGGGTATCGCCTCTTGGATACGTTGAGCCATGATGTTGGTTCCCGTTTTGCTTTAAATAAGATTATCAGATCTATTAGTTCAGGTTTAAGGTTTGATGCGGAAGCGTATTTAAAGAACTAACAGATAAGTTTGATAGATTTAGAACAAACTATAAATAAACAGTGAACAGAATATTATATCTCAAAGTTTACTGAATATATATCAAGAACAGGTTTATGAACCGTGAGTAAGAAAAAGCTTTAAAACATATATGACTCTTAAGGTGAATAAGCTTTTGTGTTCTTGATGTTCGATTGAAGTGTTGTGTATTGTGTGTATTTGTAAGGAAGAACTCAACATGAGTCTTCCTTATATACTACTCTAAAGGGGACCATAAAGCATATGCTACTATTCAAAAGGTACGTATGAATAGTTGAGAGGATGTCGTGAACAGTTGCAAGGATGGCATGAACAGTCAGACGTGTTGTATTGCATTTAATGCAGCAGACGTCTAATATGTACTAAGCCCTACTGAGTCCAATCAGAGATTGACACGTCGATGTTGGACAGGGCATGCTACCATGCAAGTTGATGTACGAGTCCTGTAACAGTAGCAAGATATTATAAATATCTTCATGTCTCAGTGAGGACCACAGAGGCTCTGTAATGAGTTACAGAGGTTCTGCGGTCTGGTCCTCTGTTGAGCAGTCTTCGCCGGATTCTGAGTCTTTGGTCTTCTTTGTGCGTATGACAGAGCTTCTATAGGAAGCCTCTGCTGCTTCTGTAGCTTCTTGACCTTGATTTCTCGGTAATGTCGGCAGAGCCTCTGTAAGAGGCTTTCTTCACTTAGCCTATTTTTCACTACTTCTAAATACTTCTATGATTAGGAAAATTGAAGCTAACAATCTCCCCCTAAGTAGTGAAAAATAAAAAATTTGAACTTGAGTTAAGTTTGGCTAAGTTAGATAAGACAGAGGTTAAACAATACCTCGAAATTTCTTTCATTTAGAAATATGCCTGAGGCATTTTACATTTGAGTACAATGAAAGATAAACTTTAACTTTGTTTGCAGAGATTGGAGGTCTGAGAATCAGATTTTGGCATCTTTGAAATCGTTGTAGCTTATGTTGTCTCTGCCGACTTTTCTGATCTCTTTGTAGATTCTGATGCAGAGTCCTCTTAGGCGGATTGTTGAGTCTATTTCTCTGATGAAAGTATCTGCATCATCTCTATCCATTTTCTCTGTACCTCTGTATTTTACAAGGCTTGCTCTGAATTTGCTCAGAGTACTGGTTGCGTACTTCTGACAATCCATGAGTACAACAAGTTTAACCTGGTGTTGTGGGTTTTGAAATACTAACCCAAATCTTGGTTCTCTGATGATTGAGTTGGGCACAGCGTCTGGTGGGCAGCGATCTTCTGGTGGTCGTTGATCTAGATGTTTGAGACCAAGATCCTTTCCCAGCTGAAAATCTATCATGCTGTATAGCAGAAGCTTTTCCCTCATCGCTTTTCTCAACACTTGATAGGCTCTGGTATTAGGCTCTGTGTTGTAGTTGTCTTTTGTCCATTGCAGAAGGTCAGGTAGATCGTAAGGATTGATGTTTCTTAAGTCAGCATCAGCGAAGGTAGATTCTGAATTGTTCTCTCTTCTGACTTTGTAAAGATTGTACCTGACCCTTGGATAGGTTCTTGTGAAGGAGAATCTGCAGAAGATCACCTTTTTGATTTTGTGAATTGAGAAGACATCTGCTTTGGTTCTTGGCTTTGTTCTTGTGAAGATGTTCTCAAATTCTTCTCTGATCCTTGGATCTGTCACATGATCTACTGGATGATTTGTCTGATAGGATTGTTTGTAGAGGTATTTGTATACCACTTCTTCCATCTCTTCATGTGTTGGACCAGGTCGTGGAATTTATCTTCTGAGACTCTTCATCTGTTGAACAACTTCTGCAACTCTACCAGTTAGAGGAATTTCTGACAGAGGCTTCAATCCATGTGCCCAGTCAACTTCTTCGGGTTTTGGGGTTTGAAAGGCGTCAAACGCACTCTTCATTAGTTTTTCTGTTGGCTTTGGCAATGTTTTCTTCTTCTTTGGCTCTTCTGTCAGTATCCCTTTGCCCTTATCTTTTGCTATTGTCGTGGCAGAACGTGTTGCTTCTGTGGGTTTTGAGGTTGGCACTTCTGTTGGTTTGATGGAGGTTGCCTCTGTGGATTTTGACGATTGTGATTTAGAGGACTTTTGTGGCGATGGTTCTGTTGGCTTGACTTGCTCTGTAACCTCTGTTGGAGGTTGTTTGATGACTTCTTCTGCGAGCTCAGTTTCTGTTGATGAAGTATTGACATCAAATCTTCTTGCCATTTTGAAAGTTAAAGTGAACCTGTTCCTTTCTTCTTCTCTCTGTGCCATTCGATCACTCATTGTTGTGTGCATTCTTTTCAGAACATTAGAAGCAAAGGTCGTTGCTCTTTTTGGTTTGGTGGCAATCGACTTTCTTCTGGGTATGGTTTGGGGTGTTTCCATAGAGGTGGGTGTTTTCTCTGTGGTTTGTTCATCTGTTTCTTCCAAAATGATTACCTCAGGGGCGGTTGTTGCCTCTGTGGCTTGCTGATCTGCTTCTGGAGTTTTGGTTTCGTCAGGAGATGATTCCACAGAGATGGGTGTTGTCTCTGTGGTCTTTTGGGTTTGTTGTTGGGTTTCTTCTGGAGGGGCTTGGTTGATTGGTTCTGCTGCGATTGGTGGACTTTGTATTCCTCTGCTCGTAGCTTTCTCTCTTAGATTCTCCCCTCAGGATTATCTGATGGACCAGGTTGGTCATCATCAGAATCATCCTGACTTTTATCAGAAGTACCCTCTGCTCTGCAAGAAGTGTTGGGCTTCTTCGGTAATTCAGCTCCTGCTGCCATCAACTTTTCACAGACATTATCGCAGAGGCCAATCAATGTCGCAAGCTCTGCTTCTGTTTTGAAACGCATTCTGCCGACACTCTTTCTGAAATCCTTGACATAGTTGGCATTTGCAGTTGTGAAGGAGACAATGACTTCTGTGACCTGGTTAATGACGTTCTGTCCAAGCTCTGTAAGCTGTGCTCTGGTCATATAGTCTTTTGGTTGCATTATTGTCGAGTTGCGTATTGCCTCTGCTTGTACTTGTGATAGGGCATTCTGTAAGTCTGCAGGAGTGATGCCCTTTGCTCTGTGGGATTGCGTATTCATTTGTTCAAGGAAATCTTTGACAGAGTCCCTGAAAGTAGAAGTTGCAGTTGTTCCGAATTCCTGAGCTGCAGAAGTGGCTGTTGCTTTGGCAGTAGTTTCGGCAGAAGACTTCATCTCTGAGATGGCGGTTTTTACCTCTGTGGACAGATTGTCCATTTTGGTGTTCAGTTTCAGGATAGCCGTAGATGTTGTCTCTGTAAAGGATTTGAAAGAGCTTTGCAACTCTTTCAATGTTTGGTTCACAGAGGTGACAAGGGTTTGAAACTCATCCCTTGATACTTGTGTTCCTTGTGTAACCTCTGGAGGAACACATTCGTCTCCATAGTGAGTCCCTGTTCGTGGGACACCTTCGTTCACCCTTGTTTGTACGATGGGGGTGGAAGGATATCCTTCTGATCCTCGAGAAGAAACCTGAGTTTCGTTCTCTACAGAAGTTCTGTGAAGAACAGTGTCCAAATCCACTCCAGAGGTGGTTATTGGAATGTCCTTCTGTTGACTGGGAGACTTGTCTAGAGTCTCTTCGTCTCTGTGCTCACTACTTCTCTCTGAAAGAAGTTTTGGTCCTAATGTGTGCGTGGCAGAGGAAACGAATTCCTCTGTAGGGTGTTCTAGGGTGATCTGGGGCGACTGATCACGAACAATAGTTGAGTCTCTTTGAGGAGACTCCCTAGGAATGGATTCCCCGATTTCTGTGGGCACAGAGGTTGAAAGAGTAACCTCTGGCTGGATGGGTTGGGTTAGGATCGAGCTGTGCTGCTCTTTTTCAATAACTCCTTCTGCAGCTAGACCTGCGGAGTTAGAAATGTGGGTTGCACTGGGAGTTGGTTTTGGTTGTGTGCCTCTATTTATCCAGGCATCTTTTCTTGCTTCTTCCTCTGTTAAGCATCCAAGCACTACTTCATTTTCTATCATATCATCCTCTGTAACTATCCTATGGCTTGGTGCTTCTTCCCTAAGTTCTGTGGAAGTTCCTTGCTCTGGTCGTAAGAGGTCATACATATGATGAGATCCAAATAATCTCATGACATGTGGATGATAAAGACCCTTACGTATCCAGACAGCTTCTTCTTCATCTGAATCTGTCTCTAAGATCTCTATTTCTGTCTCCGTTGTTGCTAATCCCTCTTTTTGTACAACTTCGGCCCCTTTTTCTTTCTCTTCTTCCATCATGTTCTCAGAAGCCTCTGTAATTTCACCTCTGTTCCATTCAGCTTCAGTTTGTTCTATTTCTTCTGAAGCTGGGTTTGGACTTCTTCTGTGGACATCCAATCCTTGAATGAAAGGGTTTTGTAAAATAACAGGGGTTTCGGCTGGTTGATTTCTGGGTGTTGTGTCATCTTCTTGCAGATGTGTGTCAATGCCAGAAATAAAGAAATCTTGTTCTTCTGGAGAGTGGTGGTCGAGAGGTTGTGCCGTCCACCCAGCTGTATTTAGGGTGTTGGCAATTTCAGGGTTCTGTAAGAAGTCGTTCAGGTCTCCTTGGTGAGCAAATCTATCTGGAGATTGATAGGGTGATTGATACCTTTCTGTAGCCATTTCTTCTTCTGCAACTTCTTCTTCAGCAGTTTCCTCTTCTGCAATGGTTACCAACTTTGCAAGTGATTTACCGTGCCTCTTTTTGGTTTTCCTCCTCTTAGGATTTGGTGCCCCTTCTTCTGTTGATTTTGATCTTTTCTTCTTCATTTTTGGGGAGGAGGGAGGAGCAGAGGAGCCAATTTATGTGGCATGAGGAGGTGAGGGTTGATCTTCTGCAGCGCTTGTTGAGGTGCCTTCTGCAGTTTTCCTCTTCTTAGCTTTTGGAGTAGATGCAGAGGTTCTTGATGAAGACTTCTTTCCCATTAGTTCTGCACGTTTGGCTATAAAGCTGAGTTGAATAGCCATGTGCTTTGCTAACTTCTGATCCTTTTCTTCTTGAGTGGAAAGGGGTTTTGCTATCATTGTTCCTAGGGGGACACCTAAACGCGGGGGTGTCATAGGACTCGGTTTATGAGTTCTATGATCGCGTATATACTCTTTCTTAAGGGATTTATTCGATACGTATTGCAGAAGCTTCTTTGACAGAGGTCTGCAGTGTGAGTAGCCATCAGCATGATCAGTGGGGGTATTCTTGTTCATCGGGAACTGTTTGGGAGTTGGCCCTTCCATTGGCCAATTTTGGATTAGCAGCAGAGGTTCGAACAGTACTCCTAATATTCTTTGGAATTGCAGAGGTGGTAGAAAGTTGGGATCGTTCTCTTTGACCCTTTTCGAGTTGTTCTTTCTGTCGATGGTGTTTATGATCTCTTGCATCATTATGGTCGCATAATCTAGTGGAAGATCATAGTAAACCCCATACATGATGCTCAAGATTTGATGGGAGCTCTGGTCAATACTGCCTATCTTTCATGTCAGGCATCTGTTAAGAATAGAGAACAAAGTGTTCCACAGAGGTGGTAATCGGCCTCTGCGGAAGTCATTTCTCTTCCGTAGTTGGGTGTTGTACCCAAGCATTTCCACGAATCGACAGAGCTCTTCGTCTGTTGGTTGCGCTGCATAACTCTTCAATCCCAGAAGACCCCTTGTTGGTAGGTTGAATTCAAGTGAGAACATTGTTCTGTTGAACTTGATTTCAAGATGCTCAGATTTATTAGGTCTTGAAATGTACCCTTTGATAAGAGAATCGTCTTTATCAAATCGGCAGCTTTGCCAAAATTGGTTCAAATAACGGACTGGAATTTTGTTCGGGGTTCTTGATAGTAGAGGGAAGAGGACATGATTCTCCATGATGTTCAGAAGTATGACATGGGCTTCGCCGAAAGTAGTGGGTGAGGGGACCAAATAGCAGTTGTTGGATTTGATAGGAAGAATGGCTTCGAAACGATCCTTTGCTATAAAGTTTTGCAAGTGTGTCGTCGGAGCAAAGTCTGCTGAGTCCCCGGAATCTTGTTGTTCAATATTTCTTGCAAGGCTGGGGTTTTCAGAATGTTCTGAATGTGCAGGGGAGTGTTCCGGTGAGTTCGCCGGAGAGAGTTCAGAGGATGTAGCTCGAGAAGATGAAGCCATTTGATTTTAAGAATAAGATTTTTGCAAGCTTTTTGCAGGGTTTCGCCGGAGAAGAAGATGAGTGTTTGTAAAATGTTTTATGAGAGGGTAAGCTTTGTTTTTATAGGATGGTAAAACGGTAGAATTCGAAAGAGTAAAATATATGGCAATGGATTAAAGTTTGGAATCCGCACTCGAGTTTGAGCGGCGGGTTCAACTTTCCAAATAAAAACGTTCCATGTACGCCCAATGAAAATGGGACACGTAGGCCTTGTCATAATATGACAGGACGTCGTGCGCGGCCCATTAATGCTAGGCGCGTGAGGTTGATTTTAGCCATATGAGTTTCACTCGCAGTAACAGTAACCGTTATTACCACAGATAACAAAATGGCAGAACTTTTGTGTTTTACAGAAGCTCTGTGATTTTGAAAATATTGAGTTTTAACCTTTTCTCATATATCTCATTGTTGTCATGACTCTGAAGGTTCTTCTTTGAACGAAAACGTTTGTAAAGACATTGGAGAGGATCAATAGGATTTTGTCAAGAAATTTTACTCACAGAGGTTTTGTAGCTCTGATGGAACTTGCAGAAGCTCTGCGAGAGCCAGCAGAAGCTCTATGAGAGAAAAAATCTTATAACTTGAATTCTAGTAACTTTCTGATCATCCAATTTTTGATCTGTGTTAAGAGATGTTTTTCGCACATTTTTGAAGGTTGGTGTCCGAGAAAACTATTTTGATAAACGTTTTGTTCGAGAAGGTCATGGTGTGTGTTGTCGGTTTCCGAGATAACATTCCAAAAGATCGACAGAAGGTTAATTTGTGATCACAGAGCATATTTCCTGCAGAAGCTCTGTTGAGCTCAGCAGAAGCTCTATGGCCTTAAATTTCTCCTATTTCGAATTTTGTTAAACCTTTTGAACTTTTGATTTTTGAAATGTTATTCATAGTATATTTAGGACATATTTGACAATTCTTGTCCTAGAAAACTGTTTTCTAAAAACCTTTCGTGCGAGAGACATACCTTTTGGTTCTTCTGTTCTCGGCAGTTTTGTCTTTCTTCTGTCGATGGAGAATTATCGACATTCTTCTTTGGCTTTCCTTTGAAGGATTTATCTCTGTAGATCATTTCAGGGTCCCTTTTGCTCCCCCTTGATCTAATGGCTTCTGTAGATCAAGAATTTTCCTTTTTCTCCCCCTTGATCTATGCTTGGTTCAAAGAATGGTAAGATTTGTATTGAGCATAGATTATGTTTACCAGAGGTTCTGTAAGGATTATCAGAAGATCTGAGCGGACCCACAGAGGCTCTGTAAACAATTTATTTTATATATATAAAAAAATATAAACTGAAATAAATTTATCAACGCAATAACTTAGTAATAATAGATATTTATACTTATTTACAGAAGATAAAGCTATACTTACAGAGGATTTTCACACCATGTTAACCATTCCTAACTTACCCACCAAGAAGTTGAATCTTTTCTCGTCTAATGCTTTGGTGAATAAGTCAGCGAGTTGATATTCAACATGATGTTTCAAGAAATGATACCTTATATCGACATGCTTGGTTTTTGAGTGTTGCACAGGGTTGGCAGAGATAGCAAAAGCACTTTTGGAATCACAGGAGATGGGTATTTTGAACAGAATGTGGCCGTAGTCTTTTAGCTGAGTCTTCATCCATAAAACCTGAGAACAACAGCTAGCGGCAGCAACGTATTCAGCTTCTGCAGTGGATGTGGAGACACAATTCTGCTTCTTGGAGGTCCAACTGACTAGTTTACCACCTAGAAATTGACAACTCCCAGAGGTACTCTTTCTGTCGAGCATGCATCCTCCATAGTCTGAATCTGTATAAGCTTTAAGACTAAAACCAGAGTTCTGTGGATACCAGAGACCAAGATTGTTGGTCCCCTTCAGGTATCTAAAGATTCTTTTTACAGCATCATAATGTGATTTCTTTGGATTAGCTTGATAACGTGCACAAAGACATGTGGCATGCATAATGTCAGGTCTGCTTGCTGTTAAGTATAACAGAGATCCAATCATGCCTCTGTAGAGAGTACATTCTACAGAAATACCATTTGGATCTAAGAATAACTTATTTCCAGTGGCCATTGGAGTCTTCATTGCAGAGGTATCAGAGAGATTATATTTTAAAAGTATGTCAGAGACATATTTGGCTTGATTTATAAAAATTCCCTCTGAAGATTGTTTGACTTGAAGTCCGAGGAAGAATGTTAATTCTCCCATCATACTCATTTCAAACTCACTCTGCATGAGTTTTTCAAAAATTTTGCACTCTTCTGAATTTGTAGACCCAAAAATTATGTCATCTACGTATATTTGTACAAGCATTATCTCACTATTTTTGCGTTTATAGAATAAGGTAGTATCTGTTGTACCTCTGTTGTAGCCATTGACTAGAAGGAAGGTAGAAAGTCGTTCGTACCATGCTCTTGGAGCCTGTTTCAGTCCGTATAGAGCCTTTTCAAGGTAGTATACATGCCTTCGAAATTCTGAGCTTTCAAAACCTGGTGGCTGATTTACGTAAACCTCTTCTTGGATTTCACCGTTTAGAAAAGCTGATTTTACGTCCATCTGATAGACTTTAAAACCTCTGTAGGCTGCGAAGGCTAAGAATATTCTTATTGCTTCGAGACGTGCGACAGGGGCAAAAGTCTCATCGTAGTCTATGCCTTCTTCTTGTCTATATCCTTTTGCTACTAATCTTGCTTTTTTTCTGACGACCACTCCATCTTCATCCTTCTTGTTTCTGTAGACCCATTTAGTCCCAATGGCCTGTTTCCCTCTTGGCAGAGGTACTAAAGTCCATACTCTGTTACGCTCAAATTGCAGAAGTTCTTGTTGCATGGCGTCTACCCAGTTTGGGTCATCTAGGGCTTCAGAAATCTTCTTTGGTTCTATAACACTAATAAAATTTGTAAAGAAACAAAAATTAGCAGTGGCAGACCTTGTTTTTTCTGAGTCAGAAGGTTCTCCAATTATTTGGCTTGGAGGATGGATTTTTGTCCACTGAGTTGTGCGTGGAAGATGATCATCAATGTCATCAAAACTTTCTTCAGAGGCTTCTTGTGTTTCTTCTTGTGCAGCCTTTGATGTTCTTCGAGCCTTGGTAGTTGATTCTACCGTTTGTGGAATGATTGGTACGAGTGGTGGTGGAGTTTGTTCCTCTGAGGATGTATAGTCTTGGTCCTCGATCTCCTCTGTAATTGGTTCTTCTGTGGTTTGTGCAGCTTCTGTGGTCGTTTTTCTTGATGTTTCATCTTCTGCACTTTCTTCTGCTTCGGCAATTGCATCTGTAGTATTTATAGAAGAAGATGAAGCATTATTTGGACCAGTTAGAGTCATACCTGTAGGATTTTGTCCGACAGAGGATGGTTCTTCAGAAACTCTGATGGTTTCGACAGAAGGATCAATGTCATTGTGGAACATCTCCAAAAATAGAAGATTCAAATCTTCTTTTGTTCTTGAGATGTCAGAGAATTTCCCTTTAATTCCGAGTTCTGAACTTATTTGCTCAGAAGTCATTTGGAATGAATCATCAAAAGAAACATTCATGCTTTCTACAATCTTGTGAGACTTTGTAAGGAATGTTCTGTAGGCTTTGGAAGTGGCAGAGTATCCAATGAATTTGCCTTCATCTGCTTTTACATCAAACTTTCCTCTTGAATCTCTGTCGTTTAAGACGAAGCATTTGCATCCGAATACATGGAAAAATTTGATGTTTGGCCGCCGTTTGTTAAGCAATTCGTAAGGCGTCTTGAGGTGTCTTTTCACAACGGTTGATCGATTTTGAGTATAACACGCAGTAGAAATTGCTTCTGCCCAAAAGTTCATTGATAATCCGCATGCTGACATCATAGTTCTTGTGGCTTCCATAAGTGTTCGATTCTTTCTTTCGACAACACCGTTCTGTTGTGGAGTGCGAGCTGCAGAGAAGTTCTGTGAAATTCCTTCTGTTGAAAGATAAGTTTCAATGACACAGTTTTTGAATTATGTGCCGTTGTCACTTCTTAACTTCTGTATTTTGCAGTCATAAAGAACTTGGATTCTTTTCATTAGATTTATCAATATAATTTGAACATCTGATTTCTTTCTGATAAATTCAACCCATGTGAAACGTGAATACTCACAACTAAGACAAGTATATATTTCTTGCCACCTATGCTCTGTATTGCAATGGGACCGCAGAGGTCGACATGAAGCATGTACAGAGGCCTGGTGCAAGACACATCTGTTTTGCCTTTGTGGGAAGCTCTTTTGAGTTTTCCCATCTCACAGGCAGAACATAAATGATCCTTATTGAATTTAACATTTGGCAAACCTTTAACTAGATCAAGTTTGACCAGTTTTTCCAATGTGTGAAAATTCAAGTGACAGAACCTGTTGTACCATAACCAGGCTTCTTCACTTTTGCAGGCAACAAGGCAAACTTTGTCCTTGTTTTTTGAGTTGAAGTTCATTAGATATAGATCACCTATTCTTTCAGCTCGCAGAAGTTCCATACTTGTTTCTTCACTTTGTAGAGAGTAGAAAGTTCTTTTGAACAACACATTGAATCCTGTATCACAAATTTGACTTACACTGAGTAGGTTGTGCTTAAGGCCATCCACATATGCAACTTTGTATACAGAAACGTCTTCTTTCCTTATGACTCCATAGCCTTTTATGTGTCCTTTCTTGCTGTCTCCAAAAGTCACAGATCCACCATCTTGTGTTTCTTTGTACGTGGATAGTGCACTTCTGTCACCAGTCATGTGCCTTGAGCATCCGGAGTCTAGATACCAGATTGGCACATACTTCTTCTGCAGGAAAATCATAGAGATTTAGGTACCCATATCCATATGGGTCCAATATTGTTAGAGTTTTTCAAGTTTGCCTTGACATTCTTGAAATACATTTTGTTCTCTGCAGAAGAGTCAGAATGTTTCTTTGTGGGATTTGACTTTTGAATTGTCGTAGAGAGTAAACAGACTTGACTTGAAAAATGATTATTAAGTTTAGACATAAGATCAAACCAAAGACAGTATTGAATATGAGATGTAATTTGCTTGAACTTTTCATTGAACTTTTTAAACTCAGCCACAGAGGCATTACATTCTTTCTTTACATTAGATTTCCTATTACTAGAAGATATATGAATACTCGAATGTTGTTTGCAAAAGCTCTGTTTAGGACCTGCCTTCTGTGGGTTGCTTCTGTGGTGAACTTCTTTCATCACTGTCACAGAAGAAAAAGATTTATTAAACTTGGGTTTTGAAAATCTAGAACTTATAGGATCAATAGAGGTCTTCTGTAACATTTTAAGCTCAGCATAGGTTTTGATATGTAGATTCAAATTTAGAAAATCTTGGCAGATTGGAATCTCTGTGAGTTTTTCTTTTGAGAAATAGTTCTGTGAGGAACTTCAGAGGAGTATTTAACATCCTCTGTGTCATAGAGAGTTATCCCAGATGTAACATATGTCTCTGAATCGTCAGAAGATGAGTCGTCCTCGTATACAGAGGTTGAGTCAATTCTTTCAATAGAGGTTGAATTTTCCGAACATGCATCATACAAGCTTTCTTCCTCTGTAGAATAGTTTTCATAGATTGCAGAGGTTTCTAATAATATTTCTTCAGTGAGAGATTTATCTATAGAAGATGTACAGAATTTTTCTAAAACGCTTGATTTCCATATTTCCAAAATTTCTTTTTCAATTAAGTTTTTAAAGTTTTCTTCTGAAAAAATAGGTTTAAACTCAGGAGCTTCTGCTGATAACTTCTTTTCAACGTTTATCAAACAGACAAAAGCAACCTGTCTTTGGGTCTCTGGTTTACCAAACTTGAAGATACCAATCTGATCTTGTGTTTTCAGATATTTCTTTGTTTTGATACCTCTATTGACAGAGGTTGAAGATGATGAGTCTGTGTTTTCAAACCACACGTTAATCATCTTCTTATGTTTCTTCAAGTAAGGATCCACAGAGATTTTCGCCCGTTTGCTTACAGAGATTAGATTTGGAAAATCTGGTTTGTTTGTTTTTCCAATCACAAATAACGAGGACAGAGGTTTGTTTCTTTTGCCTTCAACACCTAGGGTGATATCATCATACCCTATACCTCGTCTCCCTATTTGTGAGTTTATTTTTTCATAAACTTTCTGTGCATCTTTATAGTTTTTAAGCAAAACTTCTCTTGTGAGTAAATCTTGCCATAATACCTCTCTTTCTCTTTGAAAGTATTCTTTAAGAGCTCTTATGTCAGTAGTTTCGCTCCTTGAAACTGAAAGTTCTTTTGTTTTATATTTTAAAGTATTGGTTAATTCAGAAATTTGTTTTTTTAAAGGATCTAGAGTTTTGTTCCATTTCTTTTCTATTCTCTCTTTTTCCTCAAAAATCTTTGCTTTTTCTTGAGTGAGAAGTCGTACTTCTCTCTCATTGAAAGTGAGTCTTTTCTGTATACTTTGATTTATCTCTTTCAGTTCAATTAATTCAATGTTAATTCTAAGTGTATTATCATCTACAGAGGTAATACAAGAGTTGGAATTTGAAGTAGATACCTCAGAGTCAGTGCAGGAGTCGACTTCTGCCATGCCACAGAAGAGGGCATTTGCGGTATGTTCATCGTCAGAAGTAGAGTCTGACTGGAAGTCTTCTGTGTTCTCCTCAGAATGTCCTTTTGCCATTAAGGATTTTTTAGCATAATATTCGGCTTTCTTTTTGTAGAAAGCAGAGTCCCTCTATGGGCGATTTGATATGCTTCTGCATTCATTCGCAAAATGGCCTGGTTTTCCGCAGTTAAAACACCCTTGAGGAGTGTTTCCTGTTCGATCATTGGACTTCTGTAGATCTCCGCCTTTCTCTGATCTACATTCATTTGCATAGTGACCAGGTTTGCCGCACTTGTAGCATTCTTGCTGCGTGTGGCTTACCGAGTCATCTGACCTCTGTCGGTCATTCCCTCTGTAATTTCTATCGCTTGACCTCTGTCGGCCACTTGAGTCTTCTCCTCTTCTGTCATCTCTTCTGTTGGCTCTTCTGTCATCCTGGTTGTCTCTATCATATCTTTCATTTCCGGAACCTCTTCTGTTTCCTCTGAACTCTTTTGTCAATAGAGCTAAAGATTTAGCTAGTGACGCAATAGTTATTTCCTTTTCTGCTTGCTCTTCTTCTTCACTGTCAATTATCACCATCTTCTTCTTCTCCTTCTTCTTCTCCTCTGTGGCTTTATCATTTCTTGGTCTCTGTGCATCCTCTTTAGTTTTACTAACCAATGCATATGGTGCAATGGTTAGTGTTTTAGCCTGTGCTATCTGAGGTTCTTGTGCGGCTAATGTTCCGTAAAGATCAGAGAGAGTCCAGGTGTCTAGATCCTGATTTGTCTGTAGGGACATAGACAGCTGGAGCCATTCTTCATTTAGACTTTTTAAAAACATGACATTGTTTTCTTCAGAAGTTCTGTCAATGCCTGATTTTCTGCACTTGTTGATTAGAGAGTTGAATCTGTCGTATGTTGTTTGCAGAGATTCTGTTGCAGAGGCTCTGAATGCATGATATTCATTGATGTACTGTGCTCTTCGGTTTTTTTGTGTTTTAGCACCTCCTTCCAACTGTCTTTCCAGTTCTTTCCACAGATCATGCGCTGTTTCACATGAATCCAAGGATTGAAAGAGTTCGTTGGGTATTGCCATAATTAATGTCCTCTTGGTTTTCTGAGCAACTTCATCTTCTGCTTTATCTTCGGTTGACCACTCCCCTTTTGGCTTTGGTTTTTGATGTTCGGGGATTTCGGCAGATTCAGCAGTAGCAGGTACACGAGGTACTACTGTCATGGGAATAGGAGGAGGATTGTACAGATATTGTACTAGATTTCTTTCAGTGCCCTCGAAAAAATGGACCATTCTTATTTTCCACTGAGGATACTCATCTCGAAGGAGAGTAGGAGGTTTAGTGAGACAACCAGTAGTAAAGAAATTATTTGTATTTGTCATTTTTTGAAGATTTTAGAAAGAAAGTATGACTAAAGAGTTACTTCGATGAACTTGAAGATTTTCTGGGTTTAAGCAGTTTCCAGACACAATTTTAAATCTCAATAATATCTATCACGAATCTTGATAAGTGGATCACTTGATATTGAAAATCAAGGAAGGCTCTGATACCAATTGTTGGTTCCCGTTTTGCTTTAAATAAGATTATCAGATCTATTAGTTCAGGTTTAAGGTTTGATGCGGAAGCGTATTTAAAGAACTAACAGATAAGTTTGATACATTTAGAACAAACTATAAATAAACAGTGAACAGAATATTATATCTCAAAGTTTACTGAATATATATCAAGAACAGGTTTATGAACCGTGAGTAAGAAAAAGCTTTAAAACAGATATGACTCTTAAGGTGAATAAGCTTTTGTGTTCTTGATGTTCGATTGAAGTGTTGTGTATTGTGTGTATTTGTAAGGAAGAACTCAACATGAGTCTTCCTTATATACTACTCTAAAGGGGACCATAAAAGCATATGCTACTATTCAAAAGGTACGTATGAATAGTTGAGAGGATGTCGTGAACAGTTGCAAGGATGGCATGAACAGTCAGACGTGCTGTATTGCATTTAATGCAGCAGACGTCTAATATGTACTAAGCCCTACTGAGTCCAATCAGAGTTTGACACGTCGATGTTGGACAGGGCATGCTACCATGAAAGTTGATGTACGAGTCCTGTAACAGTAGCAAGATATTATAAATATCTTCAAGTCTCAGTGAGGACCACAGAGGCTCTGTAATGAGTTACAGAGGTTCTGCGGTCTGCTCCACTGTTGAGCAGTCTTCGCCGGATTCTGAGTCTTTGGTCTTCTTTGTGCGTATGACAGAGCTTCTGTAGCTTCTTGACCTTGATTTCTCGGTAATGTCGGCAGAGCCTCTGTAAGAGGCTTTCTTCACTTAGCCTATTTTTCACTACTTCTAAATACTTCTATGATTAGGAAGATTGAAGCTAACACATGATTTGAGCGATATCGGGGTTTTGATCATCGGGATTTTCTCCCGTGCGACGTGTGGATCTTCTTGGTGGCATTTTTCTAAAACACATTTGCAAATAGCGATTTGGTTAAAATTTTGAGTAAATAAAGTCAGATGATTTGTAAAGAATACATTTGTAATTTCGAAATATTGGGAATAAATAAAGAATAACTATCGCATGTTCGACACATATGTAATTTAAATACGAAATTGCCTTTTCATTAAGGTCGTTAATAATAGACGTTGATACAAAATTTCTGATGTGCATCGCACATCAGTACCATGGTGTTTTAAGGAAAACAGAATTACAAATTGAAATACAAGATTGAAACAACTAGAAATAAAAAGTTCCATTTTCTAAATCTTCCACCATCCACGTCAGTATCCGCCCGATACACTTCAATCTAAACCCACAACACCAATAACGTCAGTAGCATCACTACTACTATGCACACTATCTCGGCCCGTAAAGGTATCCTCCGAGCTATTCTCGCCCCTTTTAGGGCGTCGGGCGGCATGTTGGTCAAAAGGTGACTTAATTCTACTAGCTCCGTTAGGACTTGACTCTGGTGACTGACCCTCATTTGACATCCGTGCAAATCCGCTGTCACGGCCCTAAGGTGCTGCTCTTCGGCCCAGGTCATGCCAGACAAATGACCAACGGGTACTCCCGTGATGACTCGCGGTGGTTCCGGCGCCTCCAGACGATCGGACCTCAACGACACTCGCCTAGGGATAGGGACACTCTTCTTAGCAGTCAACCTAGTACGTGGCCCTCTAGAGTTTGGTTGTATCACTATAGGAGTGGGTTGCGGTGGAACCACATTCGGTGGTATCCTCGGTCCATCATACGGGTCTTGTTCGCCTTCCGATGATCGCTCGCTCGACGGCGTGTAGGAGGGTTGAGAGTGTGATGACGACGATGACGATGTCATAGTGGTGCTGAAGTAAGAGTGTGATGATGATGATGAAATAGTGATACTGAAGTAAGAGTGCATAACATTACTTGTCGCGTAAAGGCTAAACGTACTATACTATTGCATACTATAGGCAATAACTACGCTCATAGTAGGCATACAACGTGAAGCATCATGTGCGAAAAACACACATATTCCTAGTATATCCATTTCCTGCCTCGCATTACTCTTTCTTTAATTAAACATAGGTGATCAGGCTTTGTTTAATTAAAGACCGATGATGCAATACCCAAATTAGTTATACTAGCAACATGTTTAGTAATTTAAGTGTTCTTTCCCGTTTTTGGTTATAGTTGCAGTTTTCCAAAGGAAAACCGGTATTCTCTATAACCTTTAGCTCTGATACCAAATCTGTCACACCCCGCTAAAGCGGAAACACGGGATATGCAGCTCAAGTTTCATAGCAAAAGTTACAAGATCACATCAACCATCAAAATACATTCAAAAGGTTAAAACCTTGTCTTTTACAATCGTTTTTACGAAAGGGGAAATGAACATAAATAAAAGATAGAAAAGAAAGCTTCATCACGCGTAGCCTTCCTAGATCCCAACCTTAAAGACGTTCTCCTGAAAAGCATGTCAATAAAAAGGTCAACTAATGCACTAGTTGGTAAGATCACATGTTTAATGGGTATAACATTGTTTATCATAACAAAATAGTTTAAATCCGCAAAAGTGGATAATTCAAAGTAGTTGAATCCATACAAGTGGATAAATCAACCGGTTATGAAAAACTTGCTCATGGTAATAGTATGTATTATGTTTAAGTTGTGAGCCCGTTACCCGACCTATATGACGGCAGCCCCAGCGCATGTTCTATCACCAACAATGCGTACGGAAAACTATAATTATGCACTCAAACAAGCGCTACTTGTGAGTGGGGTGTCAACCAAATAACGTTATTCATAATTACCAACGGCTCACACTCGTGAGTTAAACGGGTAACGTAAGTTAAACGGGGACTTACGTATCATAGAGAGAAAGCTTAAACTTACAACACGCGTAAACCATACATACTATAGAGCATAAATGAGTATAGCAAAGTTTGCGTTTTCAATAAAACAAGTAAACAGGTGCGTAAAAGTAATTGAAGTAACGACATGCTTTTCACCCCAAAATATGTAAAACATTGAAAAAGGGGTTGTGATAACTCACCTGATAAGCAGTAGTGTCCGGGAATCTCCCACAAGTACCTCGAGATGATCCTACTTCGAACCTATGAACGCAAGGTCACTAGTAAGTTTTTGCCTCGAGGGTTCGGTACTAATTATCCAAATCGTCATAAAATGCCTTGTTGTGTTTTAATATTATAAACGTAACAAATATATATACTTTGTTCTCGTTGGATTAAAGTTTCCGCAATTTCGTCACAATAAGTAACGAAAAGGGTTTAAAGAACGTATATATATATATATATAAACCGATATTTTATCGTAAAAACGATAAAATTAAGGGTTTTAAATGTAAAGACAAGTATTTCAAGTGCATAAATATAAATGTATAATATATATGTATATTCTACAATTTCATCATAAAATGATGAAATGAGATCAACAATATATAAATTGCATAAATATATATAAATATCTTATATATATGTATATTCCACAATTTCATCATAAAATGATGAAAAGGGATGAAGAATAAATAAATTGCTTAAGTAAGTAAGATGCATAAATGTATATAAATATAAGATATACATATATATTCCACTATTTCATCATAAAATGATGAAATGGGATTAGAAGTTAGTCCTTAATAATAATAAGAAATTTGTCCTTTGCTGTCCAGATTTTGGTGTCACTTTGTGTCCATCTTTGGGTCCATCTTTGGGTAACTTCCAGGTATAGTTAGGTCAATATATTTTATGTCCAAAGGGTATAATGAGTTAGAAAACTTTTGGCATAAGTTTCATAATTTTTAAAAGTGTTTAAGTACATGAAATAATACTTGACGTAAAACTCGACAGAAGACGTTGCTGCTTGCGCACTGTTTCTGTAAAAACTGTTTGGTAGACGAAATCTTTGAGTTTTTGAGTGAAACCACTTGGGTTTGAATCCTAACACATAGAAATAATTTCCAGAAAAATAATCAGTCAATTTAGAGTTTTATTGAGTGAGATATGACCATTTGAAGAGAGGTGTGGAATCTGACAGCAAGCTGTCAAAACTACACCTTGTGCATGTGTTCCTATATTGGACTTCTTAACCAAAATTCTTATTCCTTTGCATGCAAAATCCGATTTGACCCTTTTCCATACACTTATTTTTTGTTCCAAAACACATTTTTGAACCATTTAAATTACATGCAAGTTACCTATCAAATCATCTTTTATAAACTTTTGTAAAAGACTCATTTTGAAGAATGTTGATGTTCTTGCCAAGAACATCAACATGCAACTTAAAATTGTGTATTTTGAGCTCATTCATGTTTGTTTAAGTATGTTTTTAGTGGATTTCAAAGATCCACTCATGAAACTCTTGAACAAAAGAAGATGGATTTCTCAAGAAAACTACATGCATGTGTTTAAAATATTCATCTCTGGTCTTAACATAAGTTTGATTTTGGATTCACCACCTCTTTAATAACAAGAAAATGTTATGGTGGTAAATCTACGAACATTAAGACATTGTAAAGAAGATTTTTAAAAAGTTAAAGAAAGTGTAGAAGGGATGAAGAACATTCATCAAATGCAAGAAAGTGAAAATAACTTAAAAGAGTGTGTGTGGATTTCACCCAACACACTTGTATTTACCTTGGATTATTTTTATCCTTTGAAGAAAAGTGATTGAGGGGCTGGAATTTGGGATGAAGATGGATGAAGATTTGAAGGTGAAGATGAAGATGGAGATTTGAAGATTTGAAGATGGAGAGAGAAAGAATTGCAAGTATTCTTTTAGAGAGAGAGTGAGATGAGATAATGAAATGGATTGTGAAGACTTGTTGCATTCTTATGGAGTAGAGAGAGGGGGGGGGGGGGGGTGAGTGATAGACATAATTTGTCAAATCTTGTCTTTTTGATTAAAAATTAAAATACAAGTATTTTCTTAATAAATGAAATACAAAGTAATTATATATAAAATAAAGTGTATATATATATATATATACTATTATTGAAATACATAAATTATCAATTATATAAATACTTGTAGTATAAATGTAGGTTAAGTTGGAATTTTATGAGATTTATGGATAATTTCCTAATTCAAGGGTTTCTTAGGCAAAATTTCTCGAATTTTCCTATCGTACCGCGTTTACTGCTAAACTTGCACTGTGTGAACTATGTCATGAGAAAAATGATATATTCAGTGTAGTTCTAACCTGAGGTATAAATTTGACGGTGGTCACAACTGCCTCCAAGTCAGCTTCAGTAGCATGGTTAGAACGTCTCCAAAACTCAGATTTATATGGAGGTGGCACCAATCCCAAAACACTGTTAATGTGATCAGCAAAATAACAAATTGGGGTTTGTCGTACAGTGATTTCTATCCCGTTAGTAACCGAAAGTTCAGTATAGAAATCACGTACCCAATCTAAGTTGTATGGCTTAGGGATGCTGCAAAGCAATTCACATCCCAGTTTAGTGATAGTGTGTTGAAAGTGCGGGTATGCAAGTAATATACGGTGATGAAAACCTTTTGGAGATCGGCCTAGCTTGTTTGCAAAAGACTTGTGTCTAATTACTACTTCATGACAGCTAAACATATGCATGTGAGTAATACGGAGATTAGAAATGTTACCCACTTTCGATTTACCCTTTCCCTCAGCTGTAGCCAACTATGGTGCACAACAATGTGATCACCACTAGATTCCTCATCTGAATCATCCTCCTCGTTCCCATCATTTTCTGCCAAAACCGTAGTCTCATCCTCTTCTTCAATTTTTCTTTTCTTTAGAGGTTTGGTGCATTTGGCGGCCACTAGCTTACACCTACGGGTGTATTGAATAGGTGGTCGTGGTTGGGGTACGAGAGTGGGTGAGGAGTCAGTAGGTAAGGGTGAGGTGAGTGAAGTGAGTGAGAATGTGGTAGTGGGTAGAATGGCAAGAGGTACAGTAGTGGTAGTGGTGAGTGGTTTTGTGGTTATGAGAGGTGTAGATATTGAAATGGTGGGGGTTGGAAGGCGATGGTCAATGGGGACAGCCGTAGGTGCGATAGGTGGGTAATCTAGGTTTAATCGTGGTTGTCGCCGGACTGGCCTAAAAGCCGATGGTCGAATCAAAATAGGTTCACCATTGGAGTCTCGCACAACCGCAGATGAAAAGCTTGGGGTGCGATAAGAGATGATCGCGAGCGTGGAGATACATACCTAGATATGGGGAAACCTGGAGGAGGCGATGGTGTGGCGGCGTAGCGAGTGTCCATCAGAAATTTTTGGACGTCAGGTGCTGCTCGGTGGAACTGAGGTGGTACACCGAGTCTAAGAAATCTCTGATGATGACATTGGGTTGATTTAGAGGTGAGTTCGGTGATTGCGGAGTACCGGAGGATGAAGCGAATGGATGGGTGAAGTTAGAGTTTCGGCGATCCATGGTGGCGAAGGAGTAAGGTTTTTATCGGAATAACGATGGTGATGGTAGGTGGTTTTATCGGAATCAAGCAAGAGGGGTTGTTGATGTCTGGGTGAGTGCGTGTGATATCGCAAACGATCGAAGAAGATGGTAGATTTGGCTGTCTTCTTGGGGTTATCTGAGGTCGATGATCGGAAACTAAAAAGAGGGGTTTTTCAGGGATGAGCAATGAAACAGACGGTTCTCCATTGAGGCAGACGATCGATAGATAAAAGGAAGAAGACGAGGGGGTGATTGCTTGCATTGGAAACAGAAGAACGGTGGCAGTTCTGGCAGTTGATGGTGACAGTGATCAGCGTCGGCGCTGACGTGTATCCGGCGTGAGAGGTCGAGAGAGAAGAGTGTAGAGAGAAGGAATTTTTGTTTTGGTATGATGAAGTACCAATTTCTCTGTACTGTTCAGTTTCTAGAGACAGAAAAAAGTATATCAGTGTACTGTTCAAATCTCACTAACCACAAAATAAAATCCTCATTTAGAATCAAACTAGTTTAGTTTGCCTAATCATGCCAAAAATCTAGTTGAAAGAAATTCAGTTTTCAAAATCATAGTGGGCCGAAAATAACATTTGTTTTAAAAGAGATTTTGGGCTGAAAATAACACAAAGTGTTATACAAACTCTTGGGCCGAAACTAAAATCTTTACCTAAATGTAATTGGGCCGCACTATTTTTGGGCTGTACATCGATTTTCAAGATGACGCATTTTATCTCGATGAATCGTTACATCGCATATTTCTGAATTAATCTTTCATGTACTCAAAATAACCATTTTCAAATCAGTTTTATCAATCCTCCTCGCTTATAATTTCCCTATCATATTTTTGTTCTTTTTCGTTTTTCTCTAAAATAACAAAATACACATAATATATAGATATACATTTTTTTCTTTTTGAAACACGCAGAATAAACAAAAATCTTTTTTTTCTTTTGAATGAAATTTAAAATCTCTTGGATTTTATTAAAAATCCACGAGCTCACAAGATGTTCCTTAATTCAGGAGTTGAACAACCCCAAGAGGTTGTTGTATCAGTGCGGTAGGCTCGATGAAAGGTTTTACCCTTTGACCGTTTACCTTGAAAGTGCTTCCCTTTTCTGGATCAATTAATTCGATAACACCATAGGGATAGACTTTTGCAATCTGATACGGTCCAGTCCACCTATAATTTAATTTTCATGGAAATAACATGAGTCTAGAATTGAACAATAGAACTTGTTGACCCTCAAAGAACTCTTTTGGAACAATTTTCTTGTCATGCCATTTTTTTGTGTTTTCTTTTTAAAGTTTGGCATTTTCATAAGAAAAATTCCTATGTTCTTCTAATTCGCAAAGTTGTAGAGTTCTGTTTCTCCCAGCTTCATCAAGGCTCATGTTAAGTTCCTTACTAGCCCAATAGGCTTTGTGCTCTAGTTCAACAGGTAGGTGACAGGCCTTTCCAAAAACCAATTTATAGGGGGACATACCAATAGGGGTCTTATATGCAGTCCGGTAGGCCCATAAGGCATCATCCAATTTGGAGGCCCAGTCTTTTCTATGTGGCTTGACTACCTTAGCTAATATTCCTTTGATTTCCCTATTGGACAATTCATCCAAACCATTAGTTTGCGGGTGATAAGCAGTTGCCACCCTTTGCTGAATGTTGTATTTGTCCAGGACTTCATCTAATAAATTGTTAATGAAGTGAGTGCCTTCATCACTAATTAAGGCACGGGGTGTACCAAATCTAGTGAAGAGGTGCTTTTGATGAAACTTGACGACTGTTTTAGCATCATTGGAATGGGAAGCCATAGCTTCCACCCATTTGGACACATAGTCTACAACTACCAGAATATAGGCACAGTTGTTGGACAGTGGAAAAGGTCCCACGAAGTCAATGCCCCAGACATCTAATAATTCTACTTCTAAAATTCCATTTAACACTTTTCGTTTCTTTGAGAGATGTTTCCACTTCTCTGACACTCACTGCAACTTTTTGCAAAGTTGTGAGCATCATTGTTTAAGGTAGGCCTGTAGAATCCTGATTGTAAGACTTTTGCAGTTGTCCTATGTCCACTAAAATGACCACCACATGGTCTGTGTGGCAGTGATGTAAGATGAATGTCACTTCTTCCTTGGGGATGCACCTTCTTATCACCTGATCTGCACAAACTTTAAACAAAAATAGATCATCCCATAAGAACTTTTATGAATCAAAAATAAGTTTCTTTCTTTGGTGTTTGTTAAGTTCCTTGGGAATGATCCCACAAGCCAAATAATTAACAATATCTGCAAACCAAGGTAATGCAGCATGTTGTACAGCTAAAATTCTTTCATCTTGAAAAACCTCATAGATATCACTAATGTGTTCCTTTGTGTCCTGTTTTTACAGTCTTGACAAGTGGTCAGCCACTTGATTATTGATACCCTTCCTATAAACAATTTCCAAATTAAAGTCTCGTAACAACAAGACCCACCTGATTAGCCTAGGTTTTGCGGTTTTTTGGAAATAAGATACTTGATGGTTGCATGATCAGTGTACACAGTTACTTTAGCACCCATCAAGTACGATCTGAATTTTTCAAAAGCAAAAACCACAGCTAATAATTCTTTTTTAGTGGTAGTGTAATTGATTTGAGCTTCATTGAGGGTTTTACTAGCGTAGTATATTGTTGGAACCCAGATACACTTTAATCAAGATTAACAGTCTATTAGTTGAGTTTAGAGTTTGATGCGGAAGCGTATTAAACTAACAGATTTGTTTGATAGATATTAGAACGTACACATATAAAGAAAACAGTAAAGAATGAAAAAGGAATTCTTGAACAGTTACTGTTATTCAATATATAATAACAACACGAAGAACAGATTAAGAACTTGGTGTGTGTGAGAATATAACACTCAGATATTTGACAATAAAGCTTGAAAGTATTAGTGATTCCTTGTGTTTTCGTCGTTAGGAAGATCTCAACATGAGACTTCCTTTTATACTACTCTTAGAAGACTATGAAGTAGGTCACTGTTCCTTTTACGGCATGAATAGTAAACTGGATGGTGTGAGCAGTTGTTTGAGCCATGCGCATTTAATGGAGCAGATGTACTTTTGGTAAATGCATTAAATGGCGCAAACGTCTATTTTGTACCTTGCCCTATTGAGTCCACTCAGAGCTTGACACGTGTTTTGATAGTACTTTTCCATGCAAGTTGATGAACGTATCCAGTAATATAGTCCAAGTCTTCATTGAGGACCACAGAGGATCTGTAATGAATTACAGAGGTTCTACGGTCTGGTCCTCTGTGGAGCAGTCTTCGCCAGATTCCGAGTCTTTGGTCTTCTTTGTGTGTATGACAGAGCTTCTGTAGGAAGCCTCTGCTGCTTCTGTAGCTTCTTGATCTTGATTTTTCGGTAATGTCGGCAGAGCCTCTGTAAGAGGCTTTCTTCACTTAGCCTGTTTTTCACTACTTCTAAATACTTCTATGATTAGGAAGATTGAAGCTAACAATCTCCCCCTAAGTAGTGAAAAATAAAAAATTTGAACTTGAGTTAAGTTTGGCTAAGTTAGATAAGACAGAGGTTAAACAATACCTCGAAATTTCTTTCATTTAGAAATATGCCAGAGGCATTTTACATTTGAGTACAATGAAAGATAAACTTTAACTTTGTTTGCAGAGATTGGAGGTCTGAGAATCAGATTTTGGCATCTTTGAAATCGTTGTAGCTTCTGTTGTCTCTGCCGACTTTTCTGATCTCTTTATAGAATCTCATGCAGAGTTCTCTTAGGCGGATTGTTGAGTCTATTTCTCTGATGAAAGTATCTGCATCATCTCTATCCATTTTCTCTGTACCTCTGTATTTTACAAGGCTTGCTCTGAATTTGCTCAGAGTACTGGTTGCGTACTTCTGACAATCCATGAGTACAAAAAGTTTAACCTGGTGTTGTGGGTTTTGAAATACTAACCCAAATCTTGGTTCTCTGATGATTGAGTTGGGCACAGCGTCTGGTGGGCAGCGATCTTCTGGTGGTCGTAGATCTAGATGTTTGAGACCAAGATCCTTTCCCAGCTGAAAATCTATCATGCTGTATAGCAGAAGCTTTTCCCTCATCGCTTTTCTCAACACTTGATAGGCTCTGGTATTAGGCTCTGTGTTGTAGTTGTCTTTTGTCCATTGCAGAAGGTCAGGTAGATCGTAAGGATTGATGTTTCTTAAGTCAGCATCAGCGAAGGTAGATTCTGAATTGTTCTCTCTTCTGACTTTGTAAAGATTGTACCTGACCCTTGGATAGGTTCTTGTGAAGGAGAATCTGCAGAAGATCACCTTTTTGATTTTGTGAATTGAGAAGACATCTGCTTTGGTTCTTGGCTTTGTTCTTGTGAAGATGTTCTCAAATTCTTCTCTGATCCTTGGATCTGTCACATGATCTACTGGATGATTTGTCTGATAGGATTGTTTGTAGAGGTATTTGTATACCACTTCTTCCATCTCTTCATGTGTTGGACCAGGTCGTGGAATTTGTCTTCTGAGACTCTCCATCTGTTGAACAACTTCTGCAGCTCTACCAGTTAGAGGAATTTCTGACAGAGGCTTCAATCCATGTGCCCAGTCAACTTCTTCGGGTTTTGGGGTTTGAAAGGCGTCAAACGCACTCTTCTTTAGTTTTTCTGTTGGCTTTGGCAATGTTTTCTTCTTCTTTGGCTCTTCTGGCAGTATCCCTTTGCCCTTATCTTTTGCTATTGTTGTGGCAGAACCTGTTGCTTCTGTGGGTTTTGAGGTTGGCACTTCTGTTGGTTTGATGGAGGTTGCCTCTGTGGATTTTGACGATTGTGATTTAGAGGACTTTTGTGGCGATGGTTCTGTTGGCTTGACTTGCTCTGTAACCTCTGTTGGAGGTTGTTTGATGACTTCTTCTGTGAGCTCAGTTTCTGTTGATGAAGTGTTGTCATTGAATCTTCTTGCCATTCTGAAAGCTAAAGTAAACCTGTGCCTTTCTTCTTCTCTCTTCACCATACGATCACTCATTGTTGTGTGCATCCTTTTCAGAATGTCAGAAGCAGAGGTCGTTGCTCTTTTTGGTTTGGTGGCAATCGACTTTCTTCTGGGTATGGTTTGGGGTGTTTCCACAGAGGTGGGTGTTTTATCTGTGGTTGGTTCATCTGTTTCTTCCAAAATGATTACCTCAGGGGCGGTTGTTGCCTCTGTGACTTGCTGTTCTGCTTCTGGAGTTTTGGTTTCGTCAGGAGATGATTCCACAGAGATGGGTGTTGTCTCTGTGGTCTTTTGGGTTTGTTGTTGTCGGGTCTGTTCTGGAGGTGCTTGACTCAGAGGTTCTGCGGCTATTGGTGGACCTGTAAGTCCTCTGCTTGCAGTTTTCTCTGTAGTTTTCTCCCCCTCAGGATGATCTGATGGACCATGATGGTCATCATCATCAGAGTCATCCTGATCCTTATCTGATGTACCCTCTGCTCTGCAGGAAGCATCGGGTTTCTTTGGCATTGTGGCTCCAGCAGCGATCAGTTTCGTGCAGGCATCATCACAGAGGCCAAGAAGAGTTGCTAGCTCTGCCTCTGTTTTGAATCTCATCCTTCCTACACTTTCTCTGAAATCTTTGACGAAGTTAGCATTGGCAGTGGTGAAGGAAAGGATGACTTCTGTCACTTGATTAATCACGTTCTGCCCAAGCTCTGTCAGCTGTGCTCTTGTCATGTAGTCTTTGGGTTGCATCAGCATGGTATTTCGCATGGCTTCTTCTTGAACGTTTTGTAGGGCCTTCTGTAGATCTGCAGGAGTGATGCCCGTTGACACTGAAGTCTGTTTGTTCAATTGATCAAGGAACTTGTTGATGGAGTTCTCAATCGAAGGAGTAGTTGTTGCGGCAGAAGTGGTGGATGTAGTAGCAGCAGACTTCATCTGTGAGATGGCAGTTTTCACCTCTGTGGACAGGTTGTCCATTTTGGTGTTCAGGTTTAGCAGTGCCAGTGATGTTGTCTCTGCAAAAGATTTGAAAGAGCTTTGCAACTCTTTCAAGGTTTGGTTCACAGAGGTTTCAAGGGTTTGGAACTCATCCATTGTAACTTGTGTTCCGGTGGTAACCTCTGGAGGAACACATTCGTCTCCAGAGTGAATCCCTGTTCCTGGGATACCTTCTTTCATTCCTGTTTGTACGTTGAGAATGGAAGGATTTCCTTCTGATCCTTGAGAAGAAACATGAGTTTCAATCCCTACAGAAGTTCTGAGAAGAACATTGTCCAAATCCACTCCAGAGGTGGGTATTGGAATATCCTTCTGTTGACTAGGAGACTTTGTCTTTGTGCTCTCTACTTCTCTCTGAAAGAAGTGTGGGTCTTAATAAGTGCGTGGCAGAGGAAACAAATTCCTCTGTTGGGCGTTCTTCTGTGATCTGGGGCAATTGATCACGAACTATAGGTGAGTCTCTTTGAGGAGACTCCCTAGGAATGGATTCCCCGTTTTCTGTGGGCACAGAGGTTGAAAGAGTAACCTCTGGCGGGATGGGTTGGGTTAGGTTCGAGCTGTGCTGCTCTTTTTCAATGACACCTGCAGCTAGACCTGCGGTGTCAGAAATGTGGGTTGCACTGGGAGTTGGTTTTGGTTGTGTGCCTCTATTTATCCAGGGATCTTTTCTTGCTTCTTCCCTAAGTTCTGTGGAAGTTCCTTGCTCTGGTCGTAATTGGTCATACACTTGATGAGATCCAAATAATCTCTCGACATGTGGATGATAAAGACCCTTACGTATCCAGACAGCTTCTTCTTCATCTGAATCTGTTTCTAAGATCTCTATTTTTGTCTCCGTTGTTGCTAATCCCTCTTTTTGTACAACTTCGGCCCCTTTTTCTTTCTCTTCTTCCATCATGTTCTCAGAAGCCTCTGTAATTTCACCTCTGTTCAATTCAGCTTCAGTTTGTTCTATTTCTTCTGAAGTTGGGTTTGGACTTCTTCTGTGGACATCCAATCCTTGAATGAAAGGGTTTTGTAAAATAACAGGGGTTTCGGCTGGTTGATTTCTGGGTGTTGTGTCATCTTCTTGCAGATGTGTGTCGATGCCAGAAATGAAGAAATCTTCTTCTGGAGAGTGGTGGTCGAGAGGTTGTGCGTCCACCCTGCTGTATTTAGGGTGTTGGCAATTTCAGGGTTCTGTAAGAAGTCGTTCAGGTCTCCTTGGTGAGCAAATCTATCTGGAGATTGATAGGGTGATTGATACCTTTCTGTAGTCATTTTTTCTTCTGCAACTTCTTCTTCAGCAGTTTCCTCTTCTGCAATGGTTACCAACTTTGTAAGTGATTTACCATGCCTCTTTTTGGTTTTCCTCCTCTTAGGATTTGGTGCCCCTTCTTCTGTTGATTTTGATCTTTTCTTCTTCATTTTTGGAGAGGAGGGAGGAGTAGAGGAGCCAATTTCTGTGGCATGAGGAGGTGAGGGTTGATCTTCTGCAGCGCTTGTGGAGGTGCCTTCTGCAGTTTTCCTCTTCTTAGCTTTTGGAGTAAATGCAGAGGTTCTTGATGAAGACTTCTTTCCCATTAGTTCTGCACGTTTGGCTATAAAAGCTGAGTTGATTAGCCATGTGCTTTGCTAACTTCTGATCGTTTTCTTTTTGAGTGGAAAGAGGTTTTGCTATCATTGTTCCTAGGGGGACACCTAAACGCGGGGGTGTCATAGGACTCGGTTTAGGAGTTCTATGATCGCGTATATACTCTTTCTTAAGGGATTTATTCGATGCGTATTGCAGAAGCTTCTTTGACAGAGGTCTGCAGTGTGAGTAGCCATCAGCATGATCAGTGGGGGTATTCTTGTTCATCGGGAACTGTTTGGGAGTTGGCCCTTCCATTGGCCAATTTTGGATTAGCAGCAGTGGTTCGAACAGTACTCCTAATTTTCTTTGGAATTGCAGAGGTGGTAGAATGTTGGGATCGTTCTCTTTGACCCTTTTCGAGTTGTTCTTTCTGTCGATGGTGTTTATGATCTCTTGCATCATTATGGTCGCATAATCTAGTGGAAGATCATAGTAAACCCCATACATGATGCTCAAGATTTGATGTGAGCTCTGGTCAATACTGCCTATCTTTCCTGTCAGGCATCTGTTAAGAATCGAGAACAAAGTGTGCCACAGAGGTGGTAATCGGCCTCTGCGGAAGTCATTTCTCTTCCGTAGTTGGGTGTTGTACCCAAGCATTTCCACGAATCGACAGAGCTCTTCGTCTGTTGGTTGCTCTGCATAACTCTTCAATCCCAGAAGACCCCTTGTTGGTAGGTTGAATTCAAGTGAGAACATTGTTCTGTTGAACTTGATTTCAAGATGCTCAGATTTATCAGGTCTTGAAATGTACCCTTTGATAAGAGAATCGTCTTTATCAAATCGGCAGCTTTGCCAAAATTGGTTCAAATAGCGGACTGGAATTTTGTTCGGGGTTCTTGATAGTAGAGGGAAGAGGACATGATTCTCCATGATGTTCAGAAGTATGGCATTGGTTTCGCCGAAAGTAGTGGGTGAGGGGACCAAATAGCAGTTGTTGGATTTGATAGGAAGAATGGCTTCGAAATGATCCTTTGCTATAAAGTTTTGCACGTGAGTCGTCAGAGCAAAGTCTGCTGAGTCCCCGGAATCTTGTTGTTCAATATTTCTTGCAAGGCTGGGGTTTTCAGAATGTTCTGAATGTGCAGGGGAGTGTTCCGGTGAGTTCGCCGGAGAGAGTAAAGAGGATGTAGCTCGAGAAGATGAAGCCATTTGATTTTAAGAATAAGATTTTTGCAAGCTTTTTGCAGGGTTTCGCCGGAGAAGAAGATGAGAGTTTGTAAAAGGTTTTATGTGAGGGTAAGCTTTGTTTTTATAGGATGGTAAAACGGTAGAATTCGAAAGAGTAAAATATATGGCAATGGATTAAAGTTTGGAATCCGCACTCGAGTTTGAGCGGCGGGTTCAACTTTCCAAATAAAAACGTTCCATGTACGCCCAATGAAAATGGGACACGTAGGCCTTGTCAGAATATGACAGGACGTCGTGCGCGGCCCATTAATGCTAGGCGCGTGAGGTTGATTTTAGCCATATGAGTTTCACTCGCAGTAAAAGTAACCGTTATTACTACAGAGATGCCCAAGTAATCAGATTGACAGAGCTTCTGTAGTTTACAGAGGCTCTGTGATCTTGAAAATCTTTGATGTTTATCCCTTTTTCATATATCTCATTTTATCATGACTTCTGTGGGGTTCTTCTTTAACCAAAACATTTGTAAAGGCATTGGAGAGGATAAAATCGGATTTTTGTGAAGAAATTTGCTTCGCAGAGGTTTTGTGGATCTGTTGGAACTTGCAGAAGTTCTGTGAGGGCCAGCAGAAGCTCTATGAGAGAAAAAATCTCATAACAAAAATTTTATTAATATTTTTGATCATCCAATTTTTGATTTGGTTTAAGAGATGTTTTTCGGACATATTTGAAAGTTTGTGTCCGAGAAAACTGTAAAAAAAGGGTTTGTTCGAGAAGGTCATGGTCTGCGTTTTCGGTTTCCGAGATAACATTCCAAACGATCGACAGAGGGTTATTTTGTGATCATATAGCATATTTCTTGCAGAACCTCTGTTGAGCTCAGCAGAAGCTCTATGACCTTAAATTTCTCCTAATTCGAATTTTGTGAAACTATTTGAGCTTTTGATTTTTGAAATGTTATTCACAGTATATTTAGGACATATTTGACAATTCTTGTCCTAGAAAATTGTTTTCCAAAAACCTTTTGTGCGAGAAACATACCTTTTGGTTCTTCTTTTCTCGGCAGTGATATCTGACTTCTGTCGATATGGAGTCATCGACATTTTTCTTTGGCTTTCCCTTGAAAGTTTTATCTCTTTAGATCATTTCAGGGTTCCCTTCTGCTCCCCCTTGATCTAATCACCTCTGTAGATCAAGTAATTTCCTTTTGCTCCCCCTTGACCTAATCACCTCTGCAGATCAAGTAATTTCCTTTTGCTCCCCCTTGACCTATGCTTGGATCAAAGAATGATAAGTTTTGCATAGAACATAGGTCATGTTTTTCAGAGGTTCTGTAGGGGTCGTCAGAGGTTCTGAGTTGACTTACAGAAGCTCTGTGATTTTAAGAACTATTTAAGGTTTTAAGAATTTACATACAGAAGTAGAATCAATCAAAGCAATAAATTAAGCAATGTATTTACTTATTATTTACAGAAGATAAAGCTATACTTACAGAGGATTTTCACACCATGTTAATCATTCCTAACTTACCCACCAAGAAGTTGAATCTTTTCTCGTCTAATGCTTTGGTGAATAAGTCAGCGAGTTGATATTCTGTGGGCACGAAATGCATTTCGATTGTACCGTATTCAACATGATGTTTCAAGAAATGATACCTTATATCGATATGCTTGGTTTTTGAGTGTTGCACAGGGTTAGCAGAGATAGAAATAGCACTTTTGGAATCACAGAAGATGGGTATTTTGAACAGAATGTGGCCGTAGTCTTTTAGCTGAGTCTTCATCCATAGAACCTGAGAACAACAGCTAGCGGATGTGGAGACACAATTCTGCTTCTTGGACGTCCAACTGACTAGTTTACCACCTAGGAATTGACAACTCCCAGAGGTACTCTTTCTGTCGAGCATGCATCCTTCATAGTCTGAATCTGTATAAGCTTTAAGACTAAAACCAGAGTTCTGTGGATACCAGAGACCAAGATTGTTGGTCCCCTTCAGGTATCTCAAGATTCTTTTTACAGCATCATAATGTGATTTCTTTGGATTAGCTTGATAACGTGCACAAAGACATGTGGCATGCATAATGTCAGGTCTGCTTGCTGTTAAGTATAACAGAGATCCAATCATGCCTCTGTAGAGAGTACATTCTACAGAAATACCATTTGGATCTAAGAACAACTTATTTCCAGTGGCCATTGGAGTCTTCATTGCAGAGGTATCAGAGAGATTATATTTTAAAAGTATGTCAGAGACATATTTGGCTTGATTTATAAAAATTCCCTCTGAAGATTGTTTGATTTGAAGTCCGAGGAAGAATGTTAATTCTCCAATCATACTCATTTCAAACTCACTCTGCATGAGTTTTTCAAAAATTTTGCACTCTTCTGAATTTGTAGACCCAAAAATTATGTCATCTACGTATATTTGTACAAGCATTATCTCACTATTTTTGCATTTATAGAATAAGGTAGTATCTGTTGTACCTCTGTTGTAGCCATTGACTAGAAGGAAGGTAGAAAGTCGTTCGTACCATGCTCTTGGAGCCTGTTTCAGTCCGTATAGAGCCTTTTCAAGGTAGTATACATGCCTTGGAAACTTTGAGCTTTCAAAACCTGGTGGCTGATTTACGTAAACCTCTTCTTGGATTTCACCGTTTAGAAAAGCTGATTTTACGTCCATCTGATAGACTTTAAAACCTCTGTGGGCTGCGAAGGCTAAGAATATTCTTATTGCTTCGAGACGTGCGACAGGGGCAAAAGTCTCATCGTAGTCTATGCCTTCTTCTTGTCTATATCCTTTTGCTACTAATCTTGCTTTGTTTCTGACGACCACTCCATCTTCATCCTTCTTGTTTCTATAGACCCATTTAGTCCCAATGGCCTGTTTCCCTCTTGGCAGAGGTACTAAAGTCCATACTCTGTTAAGATCAAATTGCAGAAGTTCTTCTTGCATGGCGTCTACCCAGTTTGGGTCATCTATGGCTTCAGAAATCTTCTTTGGTTCTATAACACTAATGAAATTTGTAAAGAAACAAAAATTAGCAGTGGCGGACCTTGTTTTTACTGAGTCAGAAGGTTCTCCAATTATTTGGCTTGGAGGATGGCTTTTTGTCCACTGAGTTGTGCGTGGAAGATGATCATCAATGTCATCAAAACTTTCTTCAGAGGCTTCTTGTGTTTCTTCTTGTGCAGCCTCTGATGTTCTTCGTGCCTTGGTAGTTGATTCTACCGTTTGTGGAATTATTGGTGCGAGTGGTGGTGGAGTTTGTTCCTCTGAGGATGTATAGTCTTGGTCCTCGATCTCCTCTGTAATTGGTTCTTCTGTGGTTTGTGCAGCTTCTGTGGTCGGTTTTCTTGATGTTTCATCTTCTGCACTTTCTTCTGCTTCGGCAATTGCATCTGTAGTATTTATAGAAGAAGATGAAGCATTATTTGGACCAGTTAGAGTCATACCTGTAGGATTTTGTCCGACAGAGGATGGTTCTTCAGAAACTCTGATGGTTCCGACAGAATGATCAATATCATTGTGGAACATCTCCAAAAATAGAAAATTCAAATCTTCTTTTGTTCTTGAGATGTCAGAGAATTTCCCTTTAATTTCGAGTTCTGAACTTATTTGCTCAGAAGTCATTTGGAATGAATCATCAAAAGAAACATTGATGCTTTCTACAATCTTGTGAGACTTTGTAAGGAATGTTCTGTAGGCTTTGGAAGTGGCAGAGTATCCAATGAATTTGCCTTCATCTGCTTTTACATCAAACTTTCCTCATGAATTTCTGTCGTTTAAGACGAAGCATTTGCATCCGAATACATGGAAAAATTTGATGTTTGGCCGCCGTTTGTTAAGCAATTCGTAAGGCGTCTTGAGGTGTCTTTTCACAATGGTTGATCGATTTTGAGTATAACACGCAGTAGAAATTGCTTCTGCCCAAAAGTTCATTGATAATCCGCATGCTGACATCATAGTTCTTGCGGCTTCCACAAGTGTTCGATTCTTTCTTTCGACAACACCGTTCTGTTGTGGAGTGCGAGCTGCAGAGAAGTTCTGTGATATTCCTTCTGTTGAAAGATAGGCTTCAATGACAGAGTTTTTAAATTATGTGCCATTGTCACTTCTTAACTTCTGTATTCTGCAATTATAAAGAACTTGGATTCTTTTCATTAGATTTATCAATATATTTGGAACATCTTATTTCTTTCTAACGAATTCAACCCATGTGAAACGTGAATACTCATCAATTAGGACAAGTATGTATTTCTTGCCACCTAGGCTCTGTATGGCAATTGGACCGCAGAGGTCGACATGAAGCATGTACAGAGGTCTAGTGCAAGATACATCTGTTTTGCCTTTGTGGGAAGTTCTTTTGAGTTTTCCCATCTCACAGGCAGAACATAAATGATCCTTATTGAATTTAACATTTGGCAAACCTTTAACTAGATCAAGTTTGACCAGTTTTTCCAATGTGTGAAAATTCAAGTGACAGAACATGTTGTGCCATAACCAGGCTTCTTCACTTTTGCAGGCAACAAGGCAAACTTTGTCCTTGTTCTTTGAGTTGAAATTCATTAGATATAGATCACCTATTCTTTCAGCTCGCAGAAGTTCCATACTTGTTTCTTCACTTTGTAGAGAGCAGAAAGTTCTTTTTAACAACACATTGAATCCTGTATCACAAAGTTGACTTACACTGAGTAGGTTGTGCTTAAGGCCATCCACATATGCAACTTTGTATACAGAAACCTCTTCTTTCCTCATGACTCCATAGCCTTTTATGTGTCCTTTCTTGTTGTCTCTAAAAGTCACAGATCCACCATCTTGTGTTTCTTGGTACGTGGATAGTGCACTTCTGTCACCAGTCATGTGCCTTGAGCATCCGGAGTCTAGATACCAGATTGGCACATACTTCTTCTGCAGGACAATCACAGAGATTTAGGTACCCATATCCATATGGGTCCAATATTGTTAGAGTTTTTCAAGTTTGCCTTGGCATTCTTGAAATACATTTTGTTCTCTGCAGAAGAGTCAGATTGTTTCTTTGTGGGATTTGACTTTTGAATTGTCGTAGAGAGTAAACAGACTTGACTTGAAAAATGATTATTAAGTTTAGACATAAGATCAAAGCAATGAAAGTATTGAATATGAGATGTAATTTGCTTGAACTTTTCATTGAACTTTTTAAACTCAGCCACAGAGGCTTTACATTCTTTCTTTACATTAGATTTCCTATTACTAGAAGATCTATGAATACTCGAATGTTGTTTGCAAAATCTCTGTTTAGGACCTGCCTTCTGTGGGTTGCTTCTGTGGTGAACTTCTTTCATTACTGTCACAGAAGAAAAGGATTTATCAACCTTGGGTTTTGAAAATCTAGAACTTATAGGATCAATAGAGGTCTTCTGTAACATTTTAAGTTCAGCAGAGGTTTTGACATGTAGATTCAAATTTAGAAAATCTTGGCAGATTGGAATCTCTGTGAGTTTCTCTTTTGGAGAAATAGTTCTGTGAGGAACTTCAGAGGAGTATTTAACATCCTCTGTGTCATAGAGAGTTATTCCAGATGTAACATATGTCTCTGAATCGTCAGAAGATGAGTCGTCCTCGTATACAGAGGTTGAGTCAATTCTTTCAATAGAGGTTGAATTTCCGAACATGCATCATACAAGCTTTCTTCCTCTGTAGAATAGTTTTCATAGATTGCAGAGGTTTCTAATAAGATTTCTTCAGTGAGAGATTTATCTATAGAAGACGTACATAATTTTTCTAAAAGCTTGATTTCCATATTTCCAAAATTTCTTTTTCAATTAAGTTTTTAAAGTTTTCTTCTGAAAAAATGGGTTTAAACTCAGGAGCTTCTGCTGATAACTTCTTTTGAACGTTTATCAAACAGACAAAAGCAACCTGTGTTTGGGTCTCTGGTTTACCAAACTTGAAGATACCAATCTGATCTTGTGTTTTCAGATATTTCTTTGGTTTGATACCTCTATTGACAGAGGTTGAGGATGATGAGTCTGTGTTTTCAAACCACACGTTAATCATCTTCTTATGTTTCTTCAAGTAAGGATCCACAGAGATTTTCGCCCTTTTGCTTACAGAGATTAGATTTGGAAAATCTGGTTTGTTCATTTTTCCAATCACAAATAAAGAGGACAGAGGTTTGTTTCTTTTGCCTTCAACACCTAGGGTGATATCATCATACCCTATACCTCGTCTCCCTATTTGTGAGTTTACTTTTTCATAAACTTTATGTGCATCTTTATAGTTTTTAAGCAAAACTTCTCTTCTGAGTAAATCTTGCCATAATACCTCTCTTTCTCTTTGAAAGTATTCTTTAAGAGCTCTTATGTCAGTAGTTTCGCTCCTTGAAACTGAAAGTTCTTTTGTTTTATCTTTTAAAGTATTGGTTAATTCAGAAATTTGTTTTTTAAAGGATCTAGAGTTTTGTTCCATTTCTTTTCTATTTTCTCTTTTTCCTCAAAAATCTTTGCTTTTTTCTTGAGTGAGAAGCCGTACTTCTCTCTCATTGAAAGTGAGTCTTTTCTGAATACTTTGATTTATCTCTTTCAGTTCAATTAGTTCAATGTTAATTCTAAGTGTATTATCATCTACAGAGGTAATACAAGAGTTAGAATTTGAAGTAGATACCTCAGAGTCAGTGCAGGAGTCGACTTCTGCCATGCCACAGAAGAGGGCATTGGCGGTATGTTCATCGTCAGAAGTAGAGTCTGACTGGAAGTCTTCTGTGTTCTCCTCAGAATGTCCTTTTGCCATTAAGGATTTTTGAGCATAATATTCGGCTTTCTTTTTGTAGAAAGCAGAGTCCCTTTGTGGACGATTTGATCTGCTTCTGCATTCATTTGCAAAATGGCCTGGTTTTCCGCAGTTAAAACACCCTTGAGGAGTGTTTCCTGTTCGATCATTGGACTTCTGTAGGTCTCTGCCTTTCTCTGATCTACATTCATTTGCATAGTGACCAGGTTTGCCGCACTTGTAGCATTCTTGTTGCGTGTGGCTTACCGAGTCATCTGACCTCTGTCGGTCATTCCCTCTGTGATTTCTATCGCTTGACCTCTGTCGGCCACTTGATTCTTCTCCTCTTCTGTCATCTCTTATGTTGTCTCTTCTGTCATCTTGGTTGTCTCTATCATATCTTTCATTTCCGGAACCTCTTCGGTTTCCTCTGAACTCTTTTGTCAATAGAGCTAAAGATTTAGCTAGTGACGCAAGAGTTATTTCCTTTTCTGCTTGCTCTTCTTCTTCACTGTAATTTATCACCATCTTCTTTTTCTCCTTCTTCTTCTCCTCTGTGTATTTATCATTTCTTGGTCTCTGTGCATCCTCTTTAGTTTTACTAACCAATGCATATGGTGCAATGGTTAGTGTTTTAGCCTGTGCTATCTGAGGTTCTTGTGCGGCTAATGTTCCGTAAAGATCAGAGAGAGTCCAGGTGTCTAGATCCTGATTTGTCTGTAGGGACATAGACAGCTGGAGCCATTCTTCATTTAGACTTTTCAAAAACATGACATTGTTTTCTTCAGAAGTTCTGTCAATGCCTGATTTTCTGCACTTGTTGATTAGAGAGTTGAATCTGTCGTATGTTGTTTGCAGAGATTCTGTTGCAGAGGCTCTGAATGCATGATATTCATTGATGTACTGTGCTCTTCGGTTTTTTTATGTTTTAGCACCTCCTTCCAACTGTCTTTCCAGTTCTTTCCACAGATCATGCGCTGTTTCACATGAATCCAAGGATTGAAAGAGTTCGTTGGGTATTGCCATAATCAATGTCCTCTTGGTTTTCTGAGCAACTTCATCTTCTGCTTTATCTTCGGTTGACCACTCCCCTTTTGGCTTTGGTTTTTGATGTTCGGGGATTTCGGCAGATTCAGCAGTAGCAGGTATACGAGGTACTACTGTCATGGGAATAGGAGGAGGATTGTACAGATATTGTACTTGATTTCTTTCAGTGCCCTCGAAAAAATGGACCATTCTTATTTTCCACTGAGGATACTCATCTCGAAGGAGAGTATGAGGTTTAGTGAGAGAACCAGTAGTAAAGAAATTATTTGTATTTGTCATTTTTGAAGATTTTAGAAAGAAAGTATGACTAAAGAGTTACTTTGATGAACTTGAAGATTTTCTGGGTTTAAGCAGTTTCCAGACACAATTTTAAATCTCAATAATATCTATTACGAATTTTGATAAGTGGATCACTTGATATTGAAAATCAAGGAAGGCTCTGATACCAATTGTTGGAACCCAGATACACTTTAATCAAGATTAACAGTCTATTAGTTGAGTTTAGAGTTTGATGCGGAAGCGTATTAAACTAACAGATATGTTTGATAGATATTAGAACGTACACATATAAAGAAAACAGTAAAGAATGAAAAAGGAATTCTTGAACAGTTACTGTTATTCAATATATAATAACAACACGAAGAACAGATTAAGAACTTGGTGTGTGTGAGAATATAACACTCAGATATTTGACAATAAAGCTTGAGAGTATTAGTGATTCCTTGTGTTTTCTTCGTTAGGAAGATCTCAACATGAGATTTCCTTTTATACTACTCTTAGAAGACTATGAAGTAGGTCACTGTTCCTTTTACGGCATGAATAGTAAACTGGATGGTGTGAACAGTGGACTGGATGGTGTGAGCAGTTGTTTGAGCCATGCGCATTTAATGGAGCAGATGTACTTTTGGTAAATGCATTAAATGGCGCAGACGTCTATTTTGTACCTTGCCCTATTGAGTCCACTCAGAGCTTGACACGTGTTTTGATAGTACTTTTCCATGCAAGTTGATGAACGTATCCAGTAATATCTTCCAAGTCTTCATTGAGGACCACAGAGGCTCTGTAATGAATTACAGAGGTTCTGCGGTCTGGTCCTCTGTGGAGCAGTCTTCGCTGGATTCTTAGTCTTTGGTCTTCTTTGTGCATATGACAGAGCTTCTGTAGGAAGCATCTGCTGCTTCTGTAGCTTCTTGATCTTGATTTCTCGGTAATGTCGGCAGAGCCTCTGTAAGAGGCTTTCTTCACTTAGCCTATTTTTCACTACTTCTAAATACTTCTATGATTAGGAAGATTGAAGCTAACATATATGGAATGAAAAACTTTATTCTTCTTTTGTCCTAAAACAGCTCCTACAACCCAGTCACTAGCATCACTTATAATTTCAAAAGGCAAGGACCAATCAGGTGCTACTATCACAGGAGCAGTGACCAATGCTTCCTTTAAGATTTTAAAATCCTTTTTACAATCTTCATCAAAGTTGAAAGCATAGTCATGCTGTAATAGTGAACATAGAGGTTTGGATATTTTGGAAAAATCTTTTAGGAACCTCCGGTAAAAAACTGCATGTCCTAAAAAACTTCTAATCCCTTTCACAGTGGTTGGTTCAGGCAAATTTGCAATTACTGCCAACTTTGCCTTATCTACCTCAATACCTCTATTGGAAATGAGATGCCCTAACACAATGCCCTCTTTAACCATAAAGTGACATTTTTCCCAGTTGAAAACCAAATCTGTTTCTTCACATCTTTTAAGACTTTTTCAAGGTTTTCTAAACACAGATTATATGATGTACCATAAACAGAAAAATCATCTATGAAACCCTCCATGGACTGTTCAAGCATATCTGAAAAAGTAGACATCGTACATCTTTGGGAAGTAGCAGGAGCATTACATAGTCCAAAGGGCATTCTTCTAAAAGTAAAAGTGCCATAAGTGCAAGTAAAGGTGGTTTTCTCTTGGTCTTCTAGTGCAATGGAAATTTGATTGTAACTTGAGTAACCATCTAAGAAACAATAAAACTCTTTTCCCGCTAGTCTGTCTAACATTTGGTCTATAAAGGGTAATGGAAAATGGTCTTTTTGGGTTTCTTGGTTAAGCTTCCTGTCTTCTATACATATCCTCCAACCTGACACTACTCTAGTGGGTATAATTTCATTTTTCTCATTTGTTATTACAGTGACTCCACCCTTCTTGGGTACACATTGCACAGGACTGACGATGTACTACTAGCAATAGGATAAATTATGCCAGCATCAAACCATTTTAAAATATATTTTTTCACAACCTCTTTCATCATTGGAGTGAGTCTTCTTTGAGGCTCAACAGAGGTGAAATCTTTGTTTTCCAAAATGATTTTATGTTGACATATGGTAGGGCTTATGCTCTTTAAATCAGCAATGGTCCATCCTATGGCTTTGGTGTGTTGTTTTAACATACTAACAAACTTTTCCTCTTGATCTGATTCTAAGGATGATGAAATAATAACTGGTACCTTCCCTGGTTCTCCTAAGAAGGCATATTTCAAATGTGAGGGAAACTGTTTTAACTCTAAGTCTGGAGCACATTCTAAGGAAGGAACTAGAGTTTTCCAATCCTTATTTTCTAAAACTTCAACAACAGAGGCGACCTTTATGTCTTCTAAGTCATCAAACTTTGCTATATCATCTTCACTATTAGATTCTCCAATTCCCATGATGTAGGTTCCCAGATTCACGTTGTATCACATAAATGGTAAGAAATAAGCAGCGGAAGCATTATATAAAGCCATTAAAATGTGAGTGATTGTGTAATACGATAATGTAACAGTGAGTATCAAATATAGAACAGTAATGTGATAACAAGATCAAATATAATAAGCTGCTCGTATATTGATAATATGAATAACACCAAGAACACGTTCAAGTGTGTGTATTCTGAAATCTCACAGGAAACAAGATCGTACGGAGGTAGTGCTATGGAATGTTGCAGTGTGCTCTAACAATTTTGGAAAACTATTCTTCCAAAAGCTTACAATTGTTGTTCCACTACCTCTCTATTTATAGCCTGATAAAGCATTAGACAGTGTACTATCTAACCCTGGAATGACACGTGGAAAGTGTGTCTTCGTCCTTTTAGGGCTTACGTGGAAAGTACGAACACGTGTCTAACACTTAGAGATTTCTACGAGGCTTAGGATTCATAGAGGTCTTCTGTCACAAGAGCTCTTATGCCAGAGCTCTGTTGGTCTTCTTGTGTAAACGGTTCTTCTGTTGATCAGAAGAAGTCTTCTGCCAGAGCTCTATCGATTCCGCGAGAGCTCTGTCGAGTTCTGTTGGTCTTCTGGTTGAACTTCTTCTAAGTCTTCTGTTGGATCTCTGGTGGTCTTCTGACTTGTACTATTTTCAATACTTTTACATAAGAGATACTTGGGGCTAACAATCTCCTCCTAAGTATTGAAAGTAAAAAATTGGAATTTACAGGGATATGAACAAAAGACAGAGAACTTTTACCTCTGTGAAACTTTGCACTATTCTTTTTAAGATATTACAATACGATGCAAAAGAATAAGTACACTTAACCATAGTAATCTCCCCTTAGCATTCTGTCGAATTTTCTGATCAACTCTCGGAAGTCCAGCATAAGATCAATCTGGTTGATGTAGAGTCTGAGTTGCTCTTCTGGACATTTGCCTCTTGGGAGATTCTGGATAATGTTCTTGAGATACTGCAGTGATTCACTCGAGTACTTGTGGGTTTCAGAAGCTCTGATGGACTTCTTGATCTTCTTCTGTCGGCAGATGAAGACTGGAGGATCTCCAACTATGGTTCAAGTTCTGTAATGGCCTTAACCCTTAAGGTTTTCATTTGGGGGTGCAATCGCCAGTCTCTCAACTTCGAATTCTATGCCTAGCTGAAAGTCGATTTGTGTTATGAGATTGACGTGCTCTTTCATAGCGAATTCGATTCCCCTCCTCGCAGTACCTGTGCCTCTGTATCTGTCGATGAAGTTTAGGCAATAGGCATGAAGGGATACCATATCACAAGGGTTCAGGAGCACAAGATCATTATCGTTGAACTTTTCTATCTTGTTGTCTCTTGTTCCCCCAGTGTAGACATGGTATAGAATTCTGTCTATGGAAAACATCTTTGCTTCTACGTTCAGAATTCTGTCGAATGTGAAGTTTGAGTTTATGGCTTTGTTCATGTGGGATCTGGTTTGGATCAACTTTAGCCTTGCCTCTGTAAGTTGAGCAGCTCTGATGGGGTTGAAGTATGGGTTTGCAGGTATGGCGCTGATGGGAATTATATCTCTGTCTGCATAGACATATGCAAACAGTTCTTCAAGGGAAGGGTTCTCGGAGTGTCTGGTTGATGATTCTGGTGGGTTTTGAGTTGGGTTCTGATCTTCATGAGTTTCAGCCATAAGAATTTCAACATGGCGTCCGGGCTCTTGTAAGGTTTGGGTTTGGATTAGAGGTTGGTTTGGTTTATTTGTTCATCAGCAGAGATCGGGTCTGTTCTCTCTGGTTCAGTCCTTGGAGATGGGGGAGGAGTGTCAAGGATAATAATCTCTGGTGGGTGAGCCGACTGTTCTGGTATTCTGAAAGTTAAGTTTTTGAACATATAGTCGAATTCTACCAATGCCATTTCTGGTAGAATCTCCTCTATCTCTGCTTCCTTTTCAGCCTCTTTCTCTTTCCCTTTCTCGTTTTCTTTCTCTTTCCCCGCCTCTTTCTCCTGTTCTTTCTCTGCCTCTTTCTCCATTGCCTTTTCTTTCTCTTTCGCTTTCTCCCCCTTTTGAGGCTCTGTGGACTCACCTGACTTAGTATCTGAAGGCCCTTTTGCAGCGTCTTGGAAGTCATCATCGTTATCACTATCAGAAGAAGCCTCGTCAGAGAGTCTTGTGACTATAGGTGAGGCTGGAGCAACAAACGTTGCCTTCTTGCTGGAAGGTTCTCCCTATGGGGGTCCTTTTGTAGGTCTTTTGAGCATGGCAGTCTGTTTGATGGTATCTGTGAAAGTAGTGACTGCGTTTTTCAGTGCATCTTTGACCTCTGTTGCAGCAGTTCGGATTTCATCAACTTGACACTCAAAGCTGACTTTATATGTGTCAAGAGATGTCTACACGTGTCGCTCTGTCGCTTGTGCCTTTATGACAAATTTTGATGAGATTGTCATCATTCTGTTGAGTACCTTTTTACTGAAGTCACCCATCTGTCCGACTGTCAATGGAAGATCGTTAGGGCTTGGGCTAGATATGTTCAGTGGAGTGGCAGATGATGTCGTGGCTTCTTTAATAGCATCCTTAACAGAGGTGTTGATTAACTCTGTCAAGGTTTTGACGTTGGATTTTGATAGTTCAGGATCCACTCTTACAATCAATATAACAATGAATAGAATAGTAATTGAGAAGTAATTTGATCAAGAACACTTGTATTCAATGAAGAACAGATTTACAGATATTAGAGAGAGCGTATCTCAAAGATTACAAAATATGAATACAAGAATATGCGGGAAAGTTATGCCAATGATTAGCCAAAGATCTATTAGCATACAGTTGCTAACTCCTATATATATACTGTTTAAGGAAAGACTAAAGTTACAGTACATAAAAGAAACAGCCTAATAGAACAATTACACGTGTCCTAATTAGTAACTGAATATAACAGAGAATATCCCAAGATATAAATTCTGAACATACTTCTGAATAAGCGCTTCAGAACATTTGTCTTCATAGTCAGAAGTTCTGAGTCTCCTACTCAGAACTCTGAACCTTCTAGTCAGAATCCAACACTTAGAATCTTTTTGAGATTTCTCACTCAGAACTTCTGAGTCTTCTACTCAGAACTTCTGAGTCTTCTGAGTCTTCTTTGGTCTTCTTACTCAGAACTCAACACTGGTGTTTTTGACAAAACTCTAGACCTAACAATCTCCCCCTTTTTGTCAAACACACTTGTACTTTTCATCATCAAATTCTTAGAGCAGGAACAATCTTCAGAAGGAGCTCTTCTGAATGCTTTGACAACTTTTGCTCAGGACTTCTGAATAATCTGAGTTAACAACTTCTGGTCAGTCTTTAATCAGCAGCAGCAACGATTTCCAAATTGATTTCTGTTATATATTTGCTTTTTCTTTGCTCCCCCTTGAAATGACAATTCTCATCTTCATGTCAGCTTTCATAAGATTTCTTTATAAGAAACAACCGATCAGTTTTCTTTTCCTCTTCTCCTTCTTAAAATAACATTTCTCTCTTTTGTTATTTCTGTACAAAAACCATATCAATCTTCAAAATCTTTAGCTTTTCTCCCCCTAAAGTTTTGGAAAGCAAAATCATCTTCAAAATCTTTTGCTTTTCTCCCCCTTGATTTTCAAAACTTTAGCGATGCTTTTTCTTCAAATGAAGTCTATGTTTTTTCTCCTCCTTAATGAATAACCTTGCTCCCCCTCAAAATAAGAATTATGGAGCAGTTTTTTTTCTCCCCCTGAAAGTATGCATATATTTCATTAAAATTATTCATTTCAAATATAGTCCTTTAATGAAAACATTTATACAAGGAAAATAAGATTCACTGAACTACACTTGATAACTACTAACATTTGATCATTTGAAAATTTTACAAAAGAAATCCAGCTTAATGAATATTATCAGATTTTTCAATCAAATGAAATCAAATGCATGTGTATGGATTCAAATACAAGTCATCATTGCATATCAAGTTAAAAATGTTCAGTTTCAATCCCTTTGATAAATCTATTTGGTGTGCTTAGCATGCGAAATATGATTAGCTTCAAGAATATGCAATTCTAAAACATATACATTCACTTTGCTCTACTCACACTATTTGTCCAAAATCAGGATTTTCACAAATTTACAGGTTTATTGCGACTTTGAATTTTTCCAAAGTTTCAAGAGATATGTGCTCATTGGCATCTTTTAATTTTGTGCACATTGGCATCTTTTAATCAAAAAGTTTAGTAAGAATAAGATACACCGTTAAACATAGCTTTCTATCTGGTTTTATAGCAGGATTTGGGTCAGCCTATCCCAGACCAGTTGGTCTTAGGTGCTAGGTGACAAGCACCCCTTGGAACTTAATTTCCCAAACCAGAAAGGCCACATAGATATATCTTAAACCCATTTGTACCAGTATAACATGGCTTTCTATCTGGTTCTATTGCAGGATTTGGGTCAGCCGATCCCAGACCAGTTGATCTTAGGGACTAGGTGTCGAGCACCACTTAGGACTTACTCTCCCAACCCAGAAAGGCCACAGGTACAATCTTTCAAACTAAATAATTATATATATATATATATATATATATATATATATACATATATATATATATATATATTGCATCTCAATCACTTGGTTCTAAAACGTAGTACTTTCCCCATATTTTCGTTTCCATCCATCATTCTGACATTTAGGCTTTTTGAGCATTATATTCTATATAAGTATAGATTTCATAACATTGAGCATTCAACATAATTTCATTCATGTTTTGCTTACCTTTCGATTTAATTCAGAAGTGAAAGTTGAAACAAATATAGCTCAGATAATACAAAAAACTTGTAAAATCACTCTTTGACACACATTTATTCATTGAATGAAAATTAAAATAAAATTCTTATCATTGAATTAAATTTGTTAAAATTCAAACATTCAAAGCAATAGAAATAAACGTAATGCAATGTTACCTTTCACCACTTGTTCCTTGAAGCATAAAAATATGACAGTTAAGGATATCACCTGAGAAGCATGGGTTCTAAACTGGTTTGTTTAGAAGTCTTAGTCTCTGAAGTACGGGTCCTGAACTGAATTATTCAGAAGCCATTGTCATTTAAGTACGGGTTTTGAACAAATATGTTCAAAAACCTAAAACGTTGAAGCACGGGTTTTGAACTTTATCTTGAAATAGTCAGATCAAATATTGAGTCAATACTCCCTCTGAAATCAAGATAATCCTGCAAAACCAAGAGATTTTGGTAATCATCTACGATGATTCCTCATTAGATATCAAAAATCCAAATTATGAGTAGTAGAGTCAGAATTCTGATTAGAAGAGTCAGAATTCTGAGTCACTTGCTCAAAATTCTAAGTATCAGAGTCAGAATTCTGATTAGTTGAGTCAGAATTATGAGTAGTAGATTGAAAGTTCATGATCTATTCTTACAATCAATTATGAACAATTAAGATCGTATTCACAGCAACTGGTCATATGATTTATTAACAATATGTGAATTACAAGATATTACAATGAATTTCTCTAAATGGATTCACCAAAGATTATATCGAAGATTTTCCAAAGATTCGCCAAAGATACAGTTAGCTACAATTGCTAACTCCTATATATACTGTAGAGAAAAGCTAAAGCTACAGTACATATGAGAAACAGACTAATAGAAAAATTACACGTGTCCTAATTAGTAACTGAATATAACAGAGAATATCCCAAGATATGAATTCTGAACATACTTCTGAATAAGCGCTTCAGAACATTTGTCTTCATAGTCAGAAGTTCTGAGTCTCCTACTCAGAACTCTGAACCTTCTAGTCAGAATCCAACACTTAGAATCTTTTTGAGATTTCTCACTCATAACTTCTGAGTCTTCTACTCAGAACTTCTGAGTCTTCTGAGTCTTCTTTAGTCTTCTTACTCAGAACTCAACACTTGTGTTTTTGACAAAACTCTAGACCTAACAATGAGTCAGAACTTCTGAGTAACAGAGTCAGAATTCTGATAAAACTATCCAGAGAAAATACCTTAGAAAAATGTTTGGATTTTGTGAATTTTGGACTTTCAGAACTTCAGATTACCATAACTTGCTCAAAAATCAGAATTTTTAACCAAAATTTGCAGGGTCTACCAAAAACACCCAGAACTATGAGTTCGATTATCCCACAGTAAACTGAACTTTTTGAAAAAAAATCTTCAAAATCAACAAATTGAAACAGAAATTCATAATCACATTCAGACCGAGTTTTGGACTGAATTATCCAAAAGTCAAAATTTTCAATTTAAGCACATCATCTGTTTTCAGTCATGTGTCAGTATGATCATTCAACTTTACACATGAATAACCTGCAAAACAGATTAAGTTGTCTTTGGTACCCATATGAACTTGGGTCCATATTTGTTAGGTGATGTGGCATATGCAGATATTCTATAAGAACCATACCAGTGCTGAATAAAATTCTTGTTCACAAAATCATTAGTCCCACAATATGAACAACAAAGTTTCTTTTGTGCAATTCTGACTAATTGATTTACAGAATAAATCACATCAGGTTTAACAAAAGATTTTCTTTGAAATGTATTGTTTTTCTTGACATTTGAATTAGGACTTTTGATTTTGGCACTTCTTTCTTGGAAGTTGTTCCTTTAACTCTCCATTCCATTTTTACCTTTTTAAAAAAAACAATTATAAGATTTATCAATAGGAGAATCATAAAACAGATTAGAAGAACGAATCTGATCTTGTGAACTATGATTTGATTTGTCAACAACTTTCGTTTCAAATTCTTTAAACTTTTTAACATACAAATCAAACCTTGACTGCAAATCAGATTTGGACTTCCTCTATATCATGATTTTAGTTGATAAATCAGATAATTTCTTAATAAGTCTCCTTATTTCCAAATGAAAAACTTTCTTTTCCTTTTCAAACTCATCTATTAAGCATTTTTCTTTAAAGTCATTTACCTTCTTCTTTTCAGTCTCTTTCCTTCCATCTTCTAACTCTTTCTCCAACTCATTGATTTTTACAGAAAACTCATTTAACATTCCTGTTTTCTTTTTCTCAAAACCATTCTTTTCTTTTTGAAAAACATTTTTCTTGCATTCAAACTCTTTTCTTTCTTTTGCAAGAATTTTCTCTAAATCAGAAATTTTCAGAGAGAATTCAACAGACTTTGTTTCAAAACCTTTCCTCTCAGTTTGAAAGTCTCTTCTCTCTTTCTCAAATTTCTCTCTTTCAAGTATAAGAACTTGTTCAAAATCAGATATCTGTTTCAAGAGTTGACCATTTTTTATTTCACATGATTTGATTCTATTTTTAGAATCTGTCAACATCTTTCTTTCAAAATTGATTTTCTCTTTCAAATCAACATTCTCTTTTTCTAACAACTTTATGTTTTCTTGAACCTTTTCAAAATCCTTTAGAAAATCAGATTTCTCTTTTTGCAAAATCTTTATAACTTTTGCATTTTCATCTTGTTTTGCTTGAAGATTAGCAATCTTGCTTTCTGTTGGCTTCAATCTTCCTAATCATAGAAGTATTTAGAAGTAGTGAAAAATAGGCTAAGTGAAGAAAGCCTCTTACAGAGGCTCTGCCGAACTTACCGAGAGATCAAGGTCAAGAAGCTACAGAAGCTAAAGAGGCGCCCTACAGAAGCTCTGTCATACGCGCAAAGAAGACCAAAGACTCGGAATCCGGTGAAGACTGCTCTTCTAAGGACCAAACCGCAGAACCTCTGTGGCACTTCACAGAGCCTCTGCGGTCTTCAACAAAGACTTAAAAGATATTTATAATATCTTGCTACTGTTACAGGACCTGTTCATCAACTTTCATGGTAGCATGCCCTGTCCAACTGCAACGTGTCAAACTCTGGTTGGATTCAATAGGGCTTAGTACATAATAGACGTCTGCTGCATTAAATGCAATACACCACGTCCAACTGTTCATGCCATTCGTCCAACTATTCATACCGTCCTTTGTGAATAGTAGCATATGCTTTATGGTCCCCTTAGAGTAGTATATAAGGAAGACTCGTGTTGAGTTCTTCCTATCCATCGATCGATCAATCGAACAATCGAAACAAGAATTCAAGAGAGAAAAACATCACAAGAACACATAGCTTTAAACACTTTGAGAGTCATATCTATTTTAAAAGCTTTGCTTACTCACTGTTCTTGAATCTGTTATTAATATATATATTCAGTAAACTTTTAGATATTATTTCCTGTTCACTGTTTATTTATATTATGTTCTAAATCTATCAATCATATCTGTTAGTTATTCAAATACGCTTCCGCATCAAACATAAATTCGAACTAATAGATCTGACAATCTTGTATAAGCAAAACGGGAACCAATAATTGGTATCAGAGCAAAGCTTGATTATCAATATCAAGTGATCCTCGTTTTTACAAGATTAGTGATAGAAATCATTTTTTTCCTATTCCTCATCTCTAGGTTAAAACTCCATTAAAGTGTACTCTGGGAACTGTTCAAACCCAGAAAACTTTCCAGATCTTCAGACTCATACTCTTTAAATCATACTATCTTTTCAGAACCTTAAAAATGACAAATAAAAATAACTTATTTACTGCTGGTTCACTCACCAAGCCTCCTACTCTCCTACGAGATGAGTATCCTCAATGGAAGATAAGAATGGTTCATTTCTTTGAGGGTACTGAAAAAAATCTAGTACAATATCTTTACAACCTTCCTCCTGTTCCCATGATAGCAGTACCACGAGTACCAGCTACTGCTGAATCTCCAGAAATCCCTGAACATCAAAAACCAAAACCAAAAGAAGAATGGTCAAATGAAGATAAGGCAGAAGATGAAGTTTCCCAGAAAACAAAAAGAATCCTGATAATGGCTATCCCCAACGAGCTTTTTCAATCCTTAGATGCATGCGAAACTGCGCACGATCTTTGGAAAGAATTAGAAAGACAGTTGGAAGGGGGTGCTAAAACACAGAAGAACCGAAGGGCACAGTACATAAATGAATATCATGCATTCAGAGCCTCTGCAACAGAATCTCTGCAAACAACATACGATAGGTTCAACTCTCTCATAAACAAATGTAGAAAGTCTGGCATTCACAGAACCTCGGAAGAAAATAACGTCATGTTTCTAAAGAGTCTGAATGATGAGTGGCTTCAACTGTCTATGTCTTTACAAACAAACCAAGATCTAGACTCATGGACACTCTCTGATCTCTATGGAACACTAGCTGCACAAGAGCCTCAAATAGCACAGGCTAAAACAATAGCCATTGCACCATACGCATTGGTTAGTAAATCAACAGAGGCTACAGAGAGACCAAGAAATGAGAGAGCAACAGAGGAGAAGAAGAAGGAGAAGAAGAAGATAGTGATGGTTGGTAGAGAAGAAGACGAGTTGATAGAGGAAGAAATAACTCTTGCGTCATTAGCTAAATCATTGGCTCTATTGACAAGAGAGTTCAGAGGTAACCAAAGAAATTTTGGAAATGACAGATATAGCAGAGACAACCAGAGAGATAGAAGAGATGATGAAATAAGAGAAGAATCAACTGACCGACAGAGGTCAGACTACAGAAGTGACCGACAGAGGTCGAGCGACAGAAACTACAGAGGAAATGACCGACAGAGGTCAGATGACAAGGTAGGCCACACACAAGAATGCTACAAATGTGGTAAGCCTGGTCATTATGCAAACGAATGCCGAACAGAGAAAGGTGGAGACCAACAGAAGTCCGACTATCGAACTGGAAACACCTCCCAAGGTTGCTTCAACTGCGGCAAGCCAGGCCATTTCGCAAAAGATTGCAGAAGTAGACAAAATCGCCCATAGAAGGACTCAACTTTTTACAAAAAGAAGGCTGAATATTATGCACAAAAATCCCTAATGGCGAACAAAGGGCATTCTGAAGCAAATAAGGAGGACTTCGAGTCAGACTCTACCTCAGATGATGAATTCACCACCAATGCCCTGTTCTGTGGCATGGCAGAAGTCGACTCGGGCACTGACAATGAGGTATCCATTTCAAACTCTACCTCTTCTATTAAATATGTAGAAAATGATTCAGTTAGACTTAACATTGAACTGATTGAACTCAAAGAGATAAATGAAAGTATTCAGAAAAGACTCACCTTTAATGAGAGAGAAATAAGGCTTCTCACTCAAGAAAAAGCCAAAATTTTTGAATAAAAGGAAAGAGTATAAAAATATTGGAGCAAAAATGTAGATCCTTTAAAAAGGCAAATTTCTGAATTAACCTCTGCTTTAAAAGTCAAAACTAAAGAGCTTTCAGTTTCTAGGAGTGAAACAACTGACATAAGAGCTCTCAAAGAATACTTTCAAAAAGAGAGAGAGGTACTTTGGCAAGATCTACTCAGAAGAGAGGTTTTACTTAAAAACTATAAAGATGCACAGAAGGTGTATGAGAAAGTAAACTCACAAATAGGAAGACGAGGTATAGGGTACGATGATATTACTCTAGGTGTTGAAGGCAAAAGACTTAAACCTCTGTCTTCTCTGTTTGTGGTAGGAAAAACAAATAAACCAATTTTTCCAAACTTACTCTCTGTAAGTAAAAGGGTTAAAATCTCTGAAGAACCTCACTTGAGGAAACATACGAAGATGATCAATGTGTGGTTTGAAAACACAGATTCATCATCTTCAACCTCTGTCAATAGAGGAATCAAACCAAAGAAATATCTGAAAACACAAGATCAGATTAGTATCTTTAAGTTTGGTAAACCAGAGACTCAAACACAGGTCGCTTTTGTCTGTATGATAGATGTCAAAAAGAAATTATCTGCAAAAGCTCCTGAGTTTAAACCCATCTTTTTAGAAGAAAATCTTAAAAGATCAATTGAAAAAGAAATTTTGGAAGTTTTGAAATCAAATGTTTTAGAAAATCTCTGTACATCTTCTATAGATCAAATTATCGCTGAAGAGATCTCATCTGAAACATCTGCCATCTATGAAAGTTTTTCTACAGAGGAAGAAAACTCGTACGATACATGCTCAGAAAATCCAGTGTCTGTCGAAAGAAATGACTCAACCTCTGTATATGAGGACGATTCATCCTTTGACGACTCAGAGACTGATTCTAAATCAGGGATAATTCACTGTGACGCAGAGGATGTTAAATTCTCCTCTGAGGTTCTTAACAGAACAATTTCTCCAAAAGAGAAAATCACAGAGATACCTATCTGTCCAGATTTTCTAAAAATGTGTATACAAGTCAAAACCTCTACAGAGCTTGATAATTTGAAAAAGGCCTCTGAAAATCCTAAGAGCTCAAAATTTTCAAAACCTTTAAGGCCTGAAGCTAACAAATATCTTTCCTCTATGACAGTGAAAACAGACGTTCACCACAGAAGAGACTCACAGAAGGAAGGACCTAAACAAGATTTTTGCAAAAAACATTCTAGTATTCATAGATCTTCTTGTAATAGGAAATCTAATGTTAAGAACGAATGTAATGCCTCTGTGACCCAGTTCAATGAATTCAATGAAAAGTTCAAACAAATCACGTCTCATATTAAATACTGTCATTGTTTTCATCTTATGTTCAGATTGAAAAATCACTTCTCAAGTCCAGATTGCTTACCCTCCACTAAAATTCAAACTCCAAAGTCAAAACCTAGAGAGATACAATCTGATCTTTCTACAAAAGATAAAATGTATTTCAAGAATGCTAAGGCAAACTTGAAAAATTCTAACAATATTGGACCCATATGGATATGGGTACCTAAGTCTCTGTGATTGTCTTACAGAAGCGGTTTGTGCCAATTTGGTATCTTGACTCCGGATGCTCAAGGCACATGACTGGCGACAGAAGTTTACTATTCACGTACAAAGAAACACACGATGATGGATCTGTAACTTTTGGAGACAACAAGAAGGGACACATCAAAGGCTATGGAGTCATACAGAAGGAAAACGTCTCTGTATACAAAGTTGCATATGTGAATGGCCTTAAACACAACCTACTCAGTGTAAGTCAACTCTGTGATACAGGATTTAATGTCTTGTTCAAAAGGACTTTCTGCTCTCTGCAAAGTGAAGACACAGGAATGGAACTTCTGCGAGCCAAAAGAAAAGGTGATATGTATCTAATGAACTTTTGTTCAACAACTAAGGACATAGTTTGCCTTGTAGCTTGCGAAAGTAAAGAAGCCTGGTTATGGCATAACAGGTTCTGTCACTTGAACTTTCACACCTTGGATAAATTAGTCAAACTTGATCTAGTTAAAGGTTTGCCTAATGTTAAATTTAATAAGGATCACTTGTGTTCTGCCTGTGAGATGGGAAAACTCAGAAGAGCTTCCCACAGAGGCAAAACATATGTGTCGTGCACTAGGCCTCTGTACATGCTTCATGTCGACCTCTGCGGTCCTATTGCCATACAGAGCCTAGGTGGCAAGAAATATATACTTGTCTTAATTGATGAGTATTCGCGCTTCACATGGGTTGAATTTGTTCGAAAGAAATCGGATGTTCCAATCATCTTGATTAATCTAATGAAAAGAATCCAAGTTCTTTATGAATGCAGAATACAGAAGTTAAGAAGTGACAATGGCACGGAATTTAAAAACTCTGTCATTGAAGCCTATCTTTCTAAAGAAGGAATATCACAGAACTTCTCTGCCGCACGCACTCCACAGCAGAATGGCGTAGTCGAAAGGAAGAATCCAACGCTCGTGGAGTCCGCAAGAACTATGCTATCAGCATACGAATTACCGATGAACTTTTGGGCAGAAGCAATTTCTACCGCTTGTTACACACAGAATCGGTCAACCATTGTGAAAAGACACATCAAGACTCCTTACGAACTGATCAACAAAAGGCGGCCAAACATCAAGTTTTTCCATGTGTTTGGATGTAAATGCTTTGTTTTAAACGACATAGATTCAAGAGGAAAGTTTGAAGTAAAAGCTGACGAAGGAAAATTCATTGGATACTCTGCCACTTCCAAAGCCTACAGAGTATACCTTACAAGATCTCGCAAAATCGTAGAAAGTATCAATGTTTCTTTTGATGATTCTTTCCAAATGACTTCTGAGCAAATCCGTTCAGAACTCGAACTTAAAAGAGAAACCTCTGGCATCTCGCAAACGAAAGAAGACTTGAATCTTCTATTTTTAGAGATGTTCCACGATGACATTGATCCTTCTGTTGGAACCATCAGAGTTTCTGAAGAACCATCATCTGTTGGACAAAATCCTATAGGTAATTGAGGTAATTGAGGACCAAGACTATATGTCCTCAGAGGAACAAACTCCACCACCACTCATACCAATCATTCCACAAATGGTAGAATCTTCTACCAAGGTAAGAAAAACGACAGAGGCTATACAAGAAGAAGATCCACAAGAAGCTTCTGAAGAAAGGTTCGATGACATTGATGACCATCTTCCTCGCACCACTCAGTGGACAAAAAGCCATCCTCCAAGCCAAATAATCGGAGAACCTTCTGACTCAGTAAAAACCCGGTCTGCCACTGCTAATTTTTGTTTCTTTACAAATTTTATTAGTGTGATAGAACCAAAGAAGATTTCTGAAGCACTAGATGACCTAAACTGGGTAGACGCCATGCAAGAAGAACTTCTGCATTTTGAGCGTAACAGAGTATGGACATTAGTACCTATGCCACGAGGGAAACAGGCCATTGGGACTAAGTGGGTCTAGAGAAATAAGAAGGATGAAGATGGAGTGGTCATCAGAAACAAAGCACGATTAGTGGCCAAGGGTTATTGACAAGAAGAAGGCATAGATTACGATGAGACTTTTTCTCCTGTCGCACGGCTCGAAGCAATAAGAATAGTCTTCGCGTCATTAATTAGCTCCATTAATGATTTGACCAACGGCTGGAAACGGTCGCCGGAGTGATTATCCATAATGTTCTTCGTCCGTTACGGCTGCTTGCTGTTAATGGCTTTGACTCCTGCATTAAATACTTAACAAACGTAACAGTCAAGGTTAACGTTAGCTTTGGTCGAAGGTACAATGATCTTACACGATGGTCGGGCGACGCAGGAAAAACCTCAAACGACGAAAAAACCCGCGGACGACAGTGGGTGTCGTCGCTGCACTCTGGTCGCCAATCAGGGGCGACGTCCTTGGTACTGGCGTCGGTCGTACGATGATTACAATACAAATGAAGGAAATACTTTGAAATGTAAAGTACAAGTGTTTGAATGTAAAAACAGGTGTTTGTCGTGTGTGAATAAAAAGTGTGAACTTCTGGTCGAGGGTTGTTGTCGTGCGTCAAGAGCGATACTTGAATTTTCCTTCGAGTGTTCTTGAGTTCGCAGTAAGGTTCTGGCTTTCAGTACTTGATCTCCAGAGTTTGAATGTTCTTTGCTATGAGTTTGGATGGTTTTCTCTGCTGTTTTGTGATGTTCGCTGATGTATACTATTTGTCAACTGATGTCCTTTGAAATGAGGCTTTAGCTTGTCTTTTATAGTCTTCGCGTCATTAATTAGCTCCATTAATGATTTGACCAACGGCTACAACGGCTGGAAACGGTCGCCGGAGTGATTATCCATAATGCTCTTCGTCCGTTACGGCTGCTTGCTGTTAATGGCTTTGACTCCTGCATTAAATACTTAACAAACGTAACAGTCAAGGTTAACGTTAGCTTTGGTCGAAGGTACAATGATCTTACGCGATGGTCGGGCGACGCTGTGGTCGAGCGTCATGGGAGACGTACGACTTACCTTTTACGGGAGACGACGGATGTTTTCTGGGTTCTTGTCGAGACCTTATCTTAATACAAGATTTATATTATAACGTGCGTCTTACCTGCTCTGGTCGTGGTCGTACGACGTGATTTTTTGCCCAAACATTGACTGACACAACATTAAGGTTTCTAATCAAAGATGCCATGTCACTCAACTGTGTTGATATTAATGCATAAGCATCCGGATCTTGCACTCCTGCTTTCTTTCTTGGTAGCAATGCACGTGGATCAGCCCACTGACCATTGTTGTTAGAAATTCTTTCAAGGATATCATATCCTTCATTATAGGTACAAGATGTGAAAGCTCCGTTTGCAGTAGCATCGAGCATTTGTTTTGCAGTAATATTTAAACCACTATAAAACGTCTCTAACTCAATGCAGTACAGAATGCCATGATGAGGGCATTTTCTCAAAATCTAATTGTATCTATCCCATGCATCAGGAACTGCCTCATCGTCCATTTGTTTAAAAGTACAAATTGCATTTATGGACTTAGCATTCCTCGTGGGTGGAAAAAAAAATTTAAAAATTTCTCCGCCATTTGGGCCCATGTCACTATAGAATCTGGCTTTAGTGAGTTGTACCAAGATCGTGCACTATCTCTTAATGAATATGGAAAAAGTTTTAAGTTTAGTGCATTATCTTCGACACCCGGAATCCTAAAAGAATCTGTAATTTCCATGAAAGACCGTAAGTGAGAATGACGATCTTCAGTTGCCATACCAGCGTATTGGCCGTTAGTTTGCAACATATGAAACATTATTGGTTTTAATTCAAAATGGTGGGCTTACATTGTTGGTTTATGAATTCCTGAATGTAATTGAGTTAAAACAGGAACATCATAAGACATAATACCACCATCTTATGAATTAGCCAACCGAAAAATGTTTTGTTCCTCATCATCAATATTATTTATTATTGGCGGGTTTTCTGGATTTCCATCATTATTAGGTTGCCCATCTGGATTGACAAAGGGAGGTTCCTCCTCATTATCTGATGAAGAATAATGTTCAGACATCTTTGGAGAATTTAAGACTAAGTTAGCTCTTTGGATTCTTCTTCGTTGTCTAAACGTTCGTTCAATGTCGGGATCAAATTGGAGTAGTTCACCGTGAGGCAGTCTTGGCATACACTGTTTTTTTTGGTTTTCTAAAAGGTGGGAGAAAAAGTTGCTTTTAAAAACTTTACGTAAATAAAAGAAAAACTTCTAGCGTGCTTCCCCGGCAACGGCGCCAAAAACTTATTATTTGGTTTTATGAAACCTTAGAGATTCATTTAAAATAGAACTCAACGCAAGTATACACTTTGAATTATTATCGTCTCAAACAAGTAATAATGGTACTAAGTACCGAATATCAATCTGTTAAATCCCAAATCTCTAGCAATAAGATATGAATGTAGTGAGAGAGAATCTAGAGAGCAAATATGTCATCCATGTATTGAGCTCAAAGGATTACAAAAGGTTTCTTAAAGATTACAAAAGCTTTTGAAGTGTTTTTGAAGTGTTACTAACAAATGGTCTAGACAAGCCTATTTATACCCATAACATACAAGGTATAAAGGCATTCACAATACTGTATAGACTCATACAGTACATTGACTGTTACAGTAAATCTTGAATACAACAATGCTCTAACAATCTCCCCCTTTGGATTCAAGATTTAAAAAAATATGACAGCAGTCTTCAGCTCTTTGTAAAGTCAATCTTCTCAAACAGACACTCTATCAAACCATCTTCAAATAGCTTTATCTCCACTAGTTCACGGCGAACTATATGCTTTGACACTCTTTAAGAACTCAGCTTTGAAGAATCTTCAGACAAACATGAAAAATCATTGTCTTTTTCTTTGAAAAGTCAATCTTCTTCAATAAAATCATCAACAGATTGTCTTCAAGTCTTGAACATGAAATTCCGATCTTTGTATAAAACCATCAATTCGGAACAAGATGAATCAGAAACGATTAGAGTTTGGATCAGAAATATGTGAAACCATCCACATTGTTGAACTTTTAGGTGTAAGCGCATTCCGATAACCACTCAGAACTAAGATAACCAAATTCAGCAACATTTGGACTTCACATGATCCTTCTCCCCAATCTTCAGTCTTTGTTCACGAATCTTTGACTTGAAATATCTTTGATTTGAAAATTCTTTGACATGAAATTGAAATTAAACTTTTCTCCCCCTTTTTCGATGATGGTGAGCATCGAAAACCATTTTCAATTTCAGTCGTGTCTTTGAGTATTGCTAACAATCTCCTCCTTACAGAATAACCTTGCTCCCCCTCAAAATAAGAATTCTGGAGCAATTTATTTTCTCCCCCTGAAAGTATGCATATATTTCAATAACGTACAGTATTTGAAATTGTAGCACAAATTTTAAAACAAATTTACACAAGGAAAATAACATTCATTGAATTTTATTTTATAACTACAAACATTTGATCATTTGAAAAGTTTACAAAAGAAATTCAACTTAATGAAATTTAATAGATTTTTCAATCAAATGAAATTAAATGCATGTGTTTGGATTCAAGAACAAGTCATCATTGTATATCAAGTTAAAAAATGTTCAGTTTCAACCCCTTTATTAAATCTATTTGGTGTGCTAGCATGCGAAATATGATTAGCATCAAGCATATGCCATTCTAAAACATATAAGAATACTTTGCTCTACTCACACTATTTGTCCAAAATCAGAATTTCACAAATTTACGGGTTTATCGCGACTTTGTATTTTCCCATGTTTCAAGAGATGTGTGCTCATTGGCATCTTTTGATTTGTGCACATTGGCATCTTTTGATTTTGTGCTCATTGGCATCTTTTGATCAAAAAGTTTAGTAAAAATAAGATACACCGTTAAACATGACTTTCTATCTGGTTCTATAGCAGGATTTGGGTTAGCAGATCCCAAACCAGTTGGCCTTAGGTGCTAGGTGACGAGCACCCCTTAGAACTTAATTTCCCAAACCAGAAAGGCCACATCGATATATCTTAAACCCATTTGTACCAGTAGAACATGGCTTTCTATCTGGTTCTATTGCAGGATTTGGGTCAGCCGATCCCAGACCAGTTGATCTTAGGGACTAGGTGTCGAGCACCCCTTAGGACTTACTCTCCCAAACCAGAAAGGCCACAGGCACAAACTTTCAAACTAAATGATAGTGCAACTATTTTATCTCAATCACTTGGTTCTAAAACATAGTGCTTTGCCCATATTTTCATTTCCATCCATCATTCTGACATATAGGCTTTTTGAGCATTATATTCTATATATATCCAGATTCACATAACTTTGAGCATTCAGCATAATTTCATTCATGTTTTGCTGACCTTTCGATTTATTTTAGGGGTGAAAATTGAAGCAAATCTAACTCAGATAGTACAAAGTTTCTTGTAAAGTCATCTTTTAGCACACATTTAATTCATTGAATGAAAATTGAAAATTTCATCTTATTGAATTAAATTTGTAAAGTTTCAAGTTTTCAAATCAGTAGAAACAAATATAATCCAATGTTACCTTTCACCACTTGTTCCTTGAAACAGAAAGATGTAACAGTTAAAGATATCACCTGAGAAGTGTGAGTTCTAAACTGATTTGTTTAGAAGTCTTAGTCTTTGAAGTACGGGTCCTGAACTGATTTGTCCAGAAGCCATTGACGTTGAAATCCGGGTTCTAAACTGATGTGTTTAGAAGCCATAGTCGTTGAAGCACGGGTTTTGAACTGATATGTTCAAAAGCCATAGTCGTTGAAGCACGGGTTTTGAACTGATATGTTCAAAAGCCATTTACATTTAAGCACGGGTCCTGAATTGATGTATTCAGAAACCATTCATGATTTGTCACCCCCTTAATGGTACAAATATTCTTCATAGAAATACGCCGCTTCTCTTCTGTTTTCAGTCATGTGTGTGGTATGTATCTACAAATCAGTACAACACATGATGTACCTACAAAACAGTTTAAGCAGATTTTGGTACCCAATGGCATTTGGGTCCTAGTGGGTTAGGTGTAGATTTCTTACAAAGAATACTATAAGTACCGTACCAAAAAGAAGTATAATCTTTATGCACAAAATCATTTGAACCACAGTAAGAACAACAGATTTTCTTATGGGCCAACCTAATCAGATGATTTACATGATGAATAGGATTAGGTTTAGCATAAGATTTACCTTTTGGCGTATTGTTCTTCTTTGCATTTGATGTGGATACAGATGATTTTGGTACTTCTTTCTTTGGAACTGTTGTGCCTTTTACTCTCCATTCCATCTTCACCCTCTTGAAGACTGGAACTTCTTCAGGTTTGGAAGTATTAACTTTAGGCACTTTTGTTTTGTTATCTGATTTATCATACAGAGGATTATAGAAGAGATTTGTTGAACGAATCCGACTTTTTGAGAAATCTGTTGATCTATTAAATTGTTTAGAAGAAATGTTTTTAAAACTTGAACTTGAAGCAGTTTTAAAAGAGCATTCAGAATCATTTGAATCAACAAATGGAGTCTGAAAGATAGAATTATGACCGGTCTGCTTTGAGACATCAAATTTAAAAATGACGTCTTCAAGTTCTTTGACTTTGTTTATTAAAACATTTTTCTCTTTAGAAATTAGATCAAATTTCTTTTGGAGATCAGATTTGATCAACTGATCCTTCATAATATCAGCTGATAAACCAGATAATCTTTTGGTAAGATTAAGAATCACATCTTCAAAATATACACGTTCCGATTCAAAATCTTTTTCCAAAAACTTTCTTTTATCAGTAATCTCTTTGAAAATTTCCATATTTTTCTTTTTAAGAGTTTTACTTTCCTTTTCAAAGAGATTTTTCTTTTCCGTGAAATCTTTTCTTTCCTTTTCCAAAAGATTTTCTAATTCAGATATTTTCACGGAAAGTTCAGAACTTTTGATCTCAAAAGATTTGCGTTCAGTTTCAAATTTAGCTCTTTCTTTTTCGAGCTTGTCTTTTTCTAAAAATAAAACTTTCTCAAAGTCAGAAACTTGTTTTGAAAGTTTTATACAATTAAGTTCAATTTTCCTTTTCTTTAAGAAACTTCTCTCTCCTGTCTTCAATGCTCTTCAGATCAGCATTTTCCTTTTTAAGAGTTGTTACTTTCTCTTGAAGTTTCTCGATTTGATCGTGCAGACTTGAGTTGTCTTTGTCTTTCTTTGTTTCAAGACCTGCAATATAAACTTCAAGATCAGTTATTCTTTTAGTAAGTTTAGCATTTGAAGAAGAAATGTCTAAAATTTGTCTTTTCAGATTAACATTTTCTTCTTCCAATGCTTTATTTAAAATAGGAGTTGAAGAATTTGAAGCATTATCTTTAACAGGAGTTTCTGATATAGGAGATGTTTCTGATAAAATAACTTGTTGCAAAATTCCATTATTTGCCTTAGCTTTTTCAAGTGGCTTTGGAGGTGTTTTTGTTATTATGACTTGTTGCAACACTTCATTATTTGGTTTAACAGATACATGTGAATTAACAGATGTTTCTGTTATAATGACTTGTTGCAACTTTACATTTGGTTTAACAAAAAATTTTGCAATTGGAGGATTCTCCTTTTTCAGAGTTTGCTTCAAATCTTCACCACTGCTTTTAACAATAACTTGTTGTAAAACCATTTTGAATATTGCTAGAAATTGATCGTTCAGAAGATCAAGCAGACAGTGTATGAAAATACACAAAAAATATATAAAAATTTTTCTTGAAAAGCTCTTACAGTGTATGAAATACACTATAGAAAAAATTTTGAGATAAAAAATTTTCGAGATAAAAATTTTTCTTGAAAAGCTCTTACAGTGTATGAAAATACACAAAAAATATATAAATTTTTTTTTTTTTTTTTTTTTTTAAATTCACAAGAATTCGGATGAGTAAGGGTTCGAATTCGGATGAAGAAGGGTTCGAATTCGGATGAAGAAGGGTTCGAATTCACTCAATTCGAACTTAACTTGGTTCGAATTCACCCAATTCGGACTTAACTTGGTTCGAATTCACTCAATTCGAATGTACTTAGGTTCGAATTCAACCAATTCGAATCCATAAGGGTTCGAATTCATCCAATTCGAATCCATAAAGGTTCGAATTCTATGAATTCGGATGCTTAAGGGTTCGAATTCAATGAATTCGGATGCTTAAGGGTTCGAATTCAATGAATTCGGATGCTTAAGGGTTCGAATTCTATGAATTCGGATGCTTAAGGGTTCGAATTCTATGAATTCGGATGCTTAAGGGTTCGAATTCTAAGAATTCGGATGCTTAAGGGTTCGAATTCAACACTTGGAAAATTTAATCAACTCAATTCGAATCTAACACAGTTCGAATTCTCCTCAATTCGAATCTAACACGGTTCGAATTCTCCTCAATTCGAATCTAGCTGGGTTCGAATTCAATCAATTCGAATCCTTCTTGAGTCGAATTCTACACTTGTATTTCCAAGAACACTCCGAATTCTTCTTTGAATGATCCGAATTCACCAAGAATGATCCGAATTCACCAAGAATGATCTGAATTCTGCACTTCGAACACGAAAATCACTAAATCAGCCATAACTTTTTCAATTCTTGATCAATTTTGATGAATCTTATATCAAAATGCTCGTAATTCAAATCCGCACACTTTTCCTGTTAATCACGATTCACAATTCGGACAATTTAACCAGATTAAGATCCAAACAGTGATTTTGAACTTTTTGAAAAAACTTCAAAAATTGATCAGATCTGTCGATTCTGTGCAGTTTTTGATGTTGATTCAAGAATTAAAGATGATCAGTGATCAATTCCGAGTTCAGTGATGCAAGAAATCGAATCAAAAGATCAAAATTTAAGAAAAAATTATGTCTTAATGATAAGACTTCAGATGAACAGTAAAGAATGAGTGGTCCGAATTCTTGAGCACTTAGTGTAAAATTTCTTCAATTTGCTCTTCAATCTGCTTGAATCTTCTGTTTAGCTCTGATACCAATTGTTAAATCCCAAATCTCTAGCAATAAGATATGAATGTAGTGAGAGAGAATCTAGAGAGCAAATATGTCATCCATGTATTGAGCTCAAAGGATTACAAAAGGTTTCTTAAAGATTACAAAAGCTTTTGAAGTGTTTTTGAAGTGTTACTAACAAATGGTCTAGACAAGCCTATTTATACCCATAACATACAAGGTATAAAGGCATTCACAATACTGTATAGACTCATACAGTACATTGACTGTTACAGTAAATCTTGAATACAACAATGCTCTAACACAATCCCACAGGAAAGCGTGGAAAAGTTTCTCTTTAAAAGTCCTTTTCGTAAAAGCGAGTTTCAGATGGCGAATTCGAAAACAATATTTTGGAGGTTTGGTTAACAACTAATGACAGAAATCAGTTATAAAAAGAAGCACATGGTATAAAGATATGTTGGGATGAAATTAATAGTTGGATAAAAAGAAGAGACGGCATTCCTTGGTTATCTCAAGTGTCGACTATTTTATGATACAACGTACCGGGTGTCAAATGGTCAATTGCGATCCACCTTAAAATATAACATTGATTTAAATAACTTTGGTCAATCATGCAGTACGATATACCCCTTTATTTTATTGTTAATCTCAATCACAACTTCACTTTATACCCCGAACTAGGACGCTTAGCCCATCATCGTTCGGTTTCTAATTATAAAGGATGTGTAAATTTGGAAAGCAAATAATGGAGATGGAAAATACATAAACAACAATTCTTAATGAAAACACGTAACTTGTTATGCAAGTAAAAACGGACTTATCTAATGAGAAGTTAACGACAGCTTGGAAATTAGAAAATCTTGTTTTAAATGTGAAATTTAAAATGGAAGGAACCCTTAAGTGAACCACCACCGGTTACGTTTGGAATAATTTCCAAAACGTTAATGTAACATCCTGAAATTTCAGTTATAGTATTTAATGAGAATTGGGATCTAATTGTATTTTGTGTAAACCTTGAGTTATATGGTAATTTTATAATTCAATAGGGTTAAAATACAAGGGTTGAAGGTTTGGTGTCAATTGTTGGAAAATTGAAACTTGGAGGTGTAATTGGTCATTTTGGAATGTATGTATAGACAAATTAGCTGAAAGTCAGATATAATTTCATTCTTTGTATTTGGGTCGGTTTAGAAGGCAGAGAGAAAGAGATAGAGAAAAACAGGAAAAAAAGGAAGAAAGCTATAATCATCAAATTGGTAAGGAAATTGGTCATAATTTCTTGTAAGAATTGTTGTTGTTGATAGATTATGAACGAATCTGTGTTTTGGATGGAATTAAAGAATCAGTAACAACAGATTTGGAGTAGCAGATTGTGCAGGAAGTGGGTTTTGCAAACATAAGGTGAGTTCATCTGTTCCTTACTTAAATCAGTGTTTTCATGTTAAATTAAACCTTGAAATAGATGTATAAATTGGTTATGAACTGTATGGGATAGTTTGGAATGAGCTTAATCGAACAGACATGAAAATGGATCGAATTTTAGGCTGCAGAACCGAATTTTCCGGATAAATCGTCGTATCCGGATACCCCTGTTGAAGAATGTTTCCGGACGCAATAGAAACCGGGTAAGATATTTTATTGTAAGAATCCGGATGAATTTAGTTACCAGATGGCTTTAGTGTCCGGATGACGTCCGGGTTTGATAAGTATCCGGTAAAGTATTGTTATCCGGAAAAGTCCATTTATCCGGATAGTTAGAAGTATCCGGAAAACCCCTATTGTCCGGACACTTTTGTGAAATTGAAAATGTTAAGTTTTGATGTTTGGAAGCAGATTCTAGATGTTTTGTCTGGTTAAGTTTCAAAAAATATTAAGTTTTGATGTTTGGAACCCCCGTGCTAAGTCGCCGAAGGGGGGCATTTGAGGATGAAGATACGATAGGTTATCTAGTATTCTTAGATTTGAGAATATGATATGAGCTGTAATATGTTGTTATGCATATACGTTAGTAATGTGTAATGGATCCATAGGCACTATTGGTTATGTACACGTAGAATAGATGAAGATTAATCATTATTCTGATGTGTGTGAGAAATCATGGAATAAACGTAATTCCTGATTTCTAAGGAAAAGAAGAGATTGGCATGTGTATATTGTAATCACTATTTCCTTCTCTAAGAAATAGGAATGTGTATATTGTCATTTCTTAGATGTGTACAGAAATGGGCATGTGTATATTGTGGTTTTTGGAATAGATGTGTACGGAACTGGGCATGTGTATATTGCGATTTACTGAATAGAAACGTTACTCTAGAATCAGTACATATTCGTAGGGTAGCTCTGAGACATGATATGATGATGGAATGTGTATCAGGCATATTCATGGAATTGGGTAAAATCGTGCTAACGGAATAGAGTTACACGTATGGTAAGAGAAAGGGTAATCAGGTTTGTTATAACTTGCTTACATTGATTTTTGCAAATGTTATTATTGAAACGAATGTTCTCACTAGGCGTTGGCCTAATCGTTTCATATGATATTTTCTTACCAGGTACCAGTTCAGGGAAGTAAAGGGTTGTGGGACGAGCGTTTTGGAATAGCAGAGGTGTCAATTAACTGGAGGAATTTTGAAGGATTGCTTAGATAACTTAGTTAATCTGATTATAGTGTTAAAATTAGATTAATAGGTTATTTGGAGAATCCTGTTCTTGTAAATATAGTCCTAGTGGTTAATTTCCTTGCTATATAAATATAAGTTGAGGTTTATTTTATCATAATATGTGGAAATTTGAGTTTCAAATTAGCCCTATTTTTTAGGGTGTTACAATATGGTATCAGAGCAATAGTTTAAGCGAACTAAGTATGCTGAGGAGGTACTTAGACTTAAGTTGTGATGGATGAAGTTATGATTTGTGAGAATGGGTAGAAATACTAAGACGGGATAGTCTTAGAGTCGACGGAAATACGTGAAATTAGTACTGTAACGATGGTAATGAGTATCCTCCTGTATGATATGTTCATAATTCCAATTAGCTACTGTTATTATGAATATATTGTTACATAAGCATGCTTGTTTCTAAATGGTTTCAGTGACTAATGATCGGTAAAGTATGTTTGGTATGTTCGTATGTGTATAACCATTTCTTATGGTTATCCTCTTGTGTATATCAGAACGATGGTGAATACGCAGCCATTATCCCCTATTTATGCGATGGATAGGTCCATGATTGATGGGACAGGAGAAAGGCAGACTGGAGTAGGCGAAATTCATGAGACTCCGCCGGGGTTTCTTTCTCTTGGAGGGACATCAAGTCAAGTACATAGGACGGGTACCAGTACTGCCAACCCAAGAACACCAGAAGCGGGTATGGAAGCCCGAATGATGGAAAACATGACAAGAATGATGACGAACGCAATGGTTCAACAAACCGAGATGTTTATGAAAGCATTGAACGATCAAAGTTCAGAGTTGCAGCGAACGGGAACTGATACTGGAGTAATTAATCCACTTTCTACTCCAGTAACAGAAACAGAAAGGAGAGTGGAAAGAATTTGTACGTACAAGACATTCCTAAGTTGTAAGCCTCCCGAGTTTAAAGGAACAGATAATCCAGTAACCTGTATGAATTGGATTAGGGAGATGGAACAAGCTTTCAGAGCCTGTGAATGTGATGAAAAGTCAAAGGTTAGGTTTACTTCTCAAATGTTAAAAGGGAATGCGCTGACATGGTGGAATATAGTGACAACTTCAATATCGGCTTCAGTATTGACTGCTATGACTTGGGAGTCATTCAAGAAGAAGGTTTTGGAGGAGTATTGTAATGAGAATGAGATGGATAGAATCGAAGAAGAGTTTAGGACTCTCAAGAAGGGTAACATGTCTGTGAGAAAGTATACTGAAACGTTTTTGGAGAATTCTTGAATGTAATTGAGTTAAAACAGGAACATCATAAGACATAATACCACCATCTTATGAATTAGCCAACCGAAAAATGTTTTGTTCCTCATCATCAATATTATTTATTATTGGCGGGTTTTCTGGATTTCCATCATTATTAGGTTGCCCATCTGGATTGACAAAGGGAGGTTCCTCCTCATTATCTGATGAAGAATAATGTTCAGACATCTTTGGAGAATTTAAGACTGAGTTAGCTCTTTGGATTCTTCTTCGTTGTCTAAACGTTCGTTCAATGTCGGGATCAAATTGGAGTAGTTCACCGTGAGGCAGTCTTGGCATACACTATTTTTTTTGGTTTTCTAAAAGGTAGGAGAAAAAGTTGCTTTTAAAAACTTTACGTAAATAAAATAAAAACTTCTAGCGTGCTTCCCCGGCAACGGCGCCAAAAACTTATTATTTGGTTTTATGAAACCTTAGAGATTCATTTAAAATAGAACTCAACGCAAGTATACACTTTGAATTATTATCGTCTCAACCAAGTAATAATGGTACTAAGTACCGAATATCAATCCCACTGGAAAGCGTGGAAAAGTTTCTCTTTAAAAGTCCTTTTCGTAAAAGCGAGTTTCAGATGGCGAATTCGAAAACAATATTTTGGAGGTTTGGTTAACAACTAATGACAGAAATCAGTTATAAAAAGAAGCACATGGTATAAAGATATGTTGGGATGAAATTAATAGTTGGATAAAAAGAAGAGACGGCATTCCTTGGTTATCTCAAGTGTCGACTATTTTATGATACAACGTACCGGGTGTCAAATGGTCAATTGCGATCCACCATAAAATATAACATTGATTTAAATAACTTTGGTCAATCATGCAGTACGATATACCCCTTTATTTTATTGTTAATCTCAATCACAACTTCACTTTATACCCCGAACTAGGACGCTTAGCCCATCATCGTTCGGTTTCTAATTATAAAGGATGTGTAAATTTGGAAAGCAAATAATGGAGATGGAAAATACATAAACAACATTTCTTAATGAAAACACGTAACTTGTTATGCAAGTAAAAACGGACTTATCTAATGAGAAGTTAACGACAGCTTGGAAATTAGAAAATCTTGTTTTAAATGTGAAATTTAAAATGGAAGGAACCCTTAAGTGAACCACCACCGGTTACGTTTGGAATAATTTCCAAAACGTTAATGTAACATCCTGAAATTTCAGTAATAGTATTTAATGAGAATTGGGATCTAATTGTATTTTGTGTAAACCTTGAGTTATATGGAAATTTTATAATTCAATAGGGTTAAAATACAAGGGTTGAAGGTTTGGTGTCAATTGTTGGAAAATTGAAACTTGGAGGTGTAATTGGTCATTTTGGAATGTATGTATAGATAAATTAGCTGAAAGTCAGATATTATTTCATTCTTTGTATTTGGGTCGGTTTAGAAGGCAGAGAGAAAGAGATAGAGAAAAACAGGAAAAAAAGGAAGAAAGCTATAATCATCAAATTGGTAAGGAAATTGGTCATAATTTCTGGTAAGAATTGTTGTTGTTGATAGATTATGAACGAATCTGTGTTTTGGATGGAATTAAAGAATCAGTAACAACAGATTTGGAGTAGCAGATTGTGCAGGAAGTGGGTTTTGCAAACATAAGGTGAGTTCATCTGTTCCTTACTTAAATCAGTGTTTTCATGTTAAATTAAACCTTGAAATAGATGTATAAATTGGTTATGAACTGTATGGGATAGTTTGGAATGAGCTTAATCGAACAGACATGAAAATGGATCGAATTTTAGGCTGCAGAACCGAGTTTTCCGGATAAATCGTCGTATCCGGATACCCCTGTTGATGAATGTTTCCGGACGCAATAGAAACCGGGTAAGATATTTTATTGTAAGAATCCGGATGAATTTAGTTACCAGATGGCTTTAGTGTCCGGATGACGTCCGGGTTTGATAAGTATCCGGTAAAGTATTGTTATCCGGAAAAGTCCATTTATCCGGATAGTTAGAAGTATCCGGAAAACCCCTGTTGTCCGGACACTTTTGTGAAATTGAAAATATTAAGTTTTGATGTTTGGAAGCAGATTCTAGATGTTTTGTCTGGTTAAGTTTCAAAAAATATTAAGTTTTGATGTTTGGAACCCCCGTGCTAAGTCGCCGAAGGGGGGCATTTGAGGATGAAGATACGATAGGTTATCTAGTATTCTTAGATTTGAGAATATGATATGAGCTGTAATATGTTGTTATGCATATACGTTAGTAATGTGTAATGGATCCATAGGCACTATTGGTTATGTACACGTAGAATAGATGAAGATTAATCATTATTCTGATGTGTGTGAGAAATCATGGAATAAACGTAATTCCTGATTTCTAAGGAAAAGAAGAGATTGGCATGTGTATATTGTAATCACTATTTCCTTCTCTAAGAAATAGGCATGTGTATATTGTCATTTCTTAGATGTGTACAGAAATGGGCATGTGTATATTGTGGTTTCTGGAATAGATGTGTACGGAACTGGGCATGTGTATATTGCGATTTACGGAATAGAAACATTACTCTAAAATCAGTACATATTCGTAGGGTAGCTCTGAGACATGATATGATGATGGAATGTGTATCAGGCATATTCATGGAATTGGGTAAAATCGTGCTAACGGAATAGAGTTACACGTATGGTAAGAGAAAGGGTAATCAGGTTTGTTATAACTTGCTTACATTGATTTTTGCAAATGTTATTATTGAAACGAATGTTCTCACTAGGCGTTGGCCTAATCGTTTCATATGATATTTTCTTACCAGGTACCAGTTCAGGGAAGTAAAGGGTTGTGGGACGAGCGTTTTGGAATAGCAGAGGTGTCAATTAACTGGATGAATTTTGAAGGATTGCTTAGATAACTTAGTTAATCTGATTATAGTGTTAAAATTAGATTAATAGGTTATTTGGAGAATCCTGTTCTTGTAAATATAGTCCTAGTGGTTAATTTCCTTGCTATATAAATATAAGTTGAGGTTTATTTTATCATAATTTGTGGAAATTTGAGTTTCAAATTTGCCCTGTTTTTTAGGGTGTTACAATATGGTATCAGAGAAATAGTTTAAGCGAACTAAGTATGCTGAGGAGGTACTTAGACTTAAGTTGTGATGGATTAGGTTATGATTTATGAGAATGGGTAGAAATACTAAGACGGGATAGTCTTAGAGTCGACGGAAATACGTGAAATTAGTACTGTAACGATGGTAATGAGTATCCTCCTGTATGATATGTTCATAATTCCAATTAGCTACTGTTATTATGAATATATTGTTACATAAGCATGCTTGTTTCTAAATGGTTTCAGTGACTAATGATCGGTAAAGTATGTTTGGTATGTTCGTATGTGTATAACCATTTCTTATGGTTATCCTCTTGTGTATATCAGAACGATGGTGAATACGCAGCCATTATCCCCTATTTCTGCGATGGATAGGTCCATGATTGATGGGACAGGAGAAAGGCAGACTGGAGTAGGCGAAATTCATGAGACTCCGCCGGGGTTTCTTTCTCTTGGAGGGACATCAAGTCAAGTACATAGGACGGGTACCAGTACTGCCAACCCAAGAACACCAGAAGCGGATATGGAAGCCCGAATGATGGAAAACAAGACAAGAATGATGACGAACGCAATGGTTCAACAAACCGAGATGTTTATGAAAGCATTGAACGATCGAAGTTCAGAGTTGCAGCGAACGGGAACTGATACTGGAGTAATTAATCCACTTTCTACTCCAGTAACAGAAACAGAAAGGAGAGTGGAAAGAATTTGTACGTACAAGACATTCCTAAGTTGTAAGCCTCCCGAGTTTAAAGGAACAGATAATCCAGTAACCTGTATGAACTGGATTAGGGAGATGGAACAAGCTTTCAGAGCCTGTGAATGTGATGAAAAGTCAAAGGTTAGGTTTACTTCTCAAATGTTAAAAGGGAATGCGCTGACATGGTGGAATATAGTGACAACTTCAATATCGGCTTCAGTATTGACTGCTATGACTTGGGAGTCATTCAAGAAGAAGGTTTTGGAGGAGTACTATAATGAGAATGAGATGGATAGAATCGAAGAAGAGTTTAGGACTCTCAAGAAGGGTAACATGTCTGTGAGAAAGTATATTGAAACGTTTTTGGAGAAGCTGAACTTGGTGGGGCATGTGGCTCCTAATGAAAAAGAAAAGATTAAAGCTTACTTGAAGGGTTTGACAGCGGACATGATGTCCAGGGTAAGACACACTAAAGCTTCAACACTGAGGGAAACTATTAAAGAAGCTAAGGTGATGGAAGAGGTCTACGACAAGGATAATGAAGAAAAGACCCAAGTTGGGGAGAAACGAAAATAGGAGGGCCGATCAGAGTCTTTTCAGAGGTCTAAGGCAGCCGGTAAAGGTGTTCGTTACGATTCGCGTCGTGAACCAAATTGGTGTTCAAAGTGCATGAGTAAACATTTTGGGCCGTGTCGGGTGACAGCGTTGGAATGTTTCAAGTGTGGGAAAAGTGGGCATAGTATGAGCAATTTTCCAGTTCAAGGATTTACGTGTCATGAATGCAAACAACCTGGTAACTTCCGTCGGGATTGTCCAAAGTAGAAAAAGGGCGGGGATCAAAGTATGAAACCAAACGTTCCAAAGCCAGCGGGTCGGGCCTTCCATATGACAGCGGACGAAGCTAAGGAATCGAAAGATGTCGTCTCGGGTACTTTCCTTGTTAATTCTTGTCTTGCGCGCATTTTATTCGACTGTGGTGCAAATCTGTCATTTGTGTCCAAGTCGTTCTTTCACAAGTTAGCTATGCCTGTTACTACTTTGGAAGATGCCTTAGTAGTTGAGGTAGCTAATGGGGGTCAGGTCTTGGTTCGTGAAAGACTTGATGGTTGTTTTATTTCGTTAGAAGAGACAAAATTTCCGATCGACTTGTTGTTGATGGAAATTGGAGGATTGGATGTAGTTGTGGGTATGGATTGGCTGATAGCCAATCAGGCAGAAATATTTTGTGCAAAGAAAGTAATCCGGATTCCGATGGCTGATAGGGATGATGTACTCATCTTTAGGGAAAAGCGAAAAGGGGAAGTTCCGTTAATTTCTGTTGCGAAAGCGCTTAAATGTTTAATGAAAGGATGTTCATCCTATCTAGCTTATGTTTTAGATGTAAAGTCAGAAAAGAAGCGAGTGGAAGATATCAAGGTGGTACGTAATTTTCCAGACGTATTTCCTGATGATCTTCCAGGCCTACCGACTGAGCGACAGATAGAGTTCCGTATTGATCTCATTCCTGGATCGGCACCTATTGCGCGAGCACCGTATCGTCTAGCGCCGACCGAAATGAAAGAGATGATGACTCAACTTCGAGAGTTGTTAGATAAAGGTTTTGTTAGACCGAGTTCTTCACCGTGGGGAGCTCCGGTGTTGTTTGTTAAGAAGAAAGATGGTACTATGAGAATGTGTATAGATTACCGTGAGTTGAATAAGGCGACGATTAAGAACAAGTATCCGCTTCCAAGGATTGATGACCTGTTCGATCAACTCCAAGGTGCGGGATGCTTTTCTAAGATTGATTTAAGGTCTGGGTATCATCAGGTTCGGGTAAGAAATGAAGATATTTCTAAGACGGCTTTTAGAACAAGGTATGGGCATTATGAATTTCTTGTAATGCCATTTGGTTTGACAAATGCTCCAGCAGTGTTCATGGATCTGATGAACATAGTGTGTCGACCATTGTTAGATAAGTTTGTCATTGTTTTCATTGATGACATACTTGTCTATTCGAAGACAGAAGAAGATCACGAAGTTCACTTGCGTGAAGTTTTAGAAGTATTGAGAAGAGAGAAGTTGTACGCTAAGTTCTCAAAATGTGAATTCTGGTTAAAAGAAGTACAATTTCTAGGGCATGTGATCACTTCAGAAGGAGTTAAAGTAGACCCAGCTAAGATAGAAGCTATGACGAATTGGGAGACACCAAGAAGTGCGTCTGAAATAAGAAGTTTCTTAGGTCTTGCGGGTTATTATCAGAGATTTATGAAAGACTTCTCGAAGATTGCTTCTACTTTGACTTTATTAACTAGAAAGAATGTGAAGTTTGTCTGGACGGAGAAACAAGAATCAACTTTCAGAACTTTACATCAAAAGTTGTGTGAAACTCCTGTTCTTGCCTTACCAGAAGGAATAGAACATTTTGTTGTTTATAGTGATGCTCACAAGATGGGCCTGGGATGTGTATTGATGCAACGAGGCAAGGTAATTGCTTATGCGTCAAGACAACTTAAAGAGCATGAGAAGAACTATCCAACGCACGATTTAGAATTAGCAGCGGTTGTTTTTGCTTTGAAACTATGGAGGCACTATTTATATGGGACGAAGTGTACTCTTTATACTGATCACAGGAGTTTGAAGTATGTCTTTGATCAGAAAGAGTTAAATATGAGGCAACGACTATGGTGAGAGTTACTTAAAGACTATGACTGTGAATTGCATTACCACCCTGGTAAAGCAAATGTAGTAGCCGATGCTTTAAGTAGAAAAGAGTATAATGGGTGTTTGAAGATGACCAATGCTAGGATTGATGTAGTGTCCAGTCTGATTGAAAGAATAAAAGAGGCACAAGCGGAGGCCTTACTGGAGGGGAATCTAAAAGATGATGTAATGAGCAAACAACATCTTCAACTGACTGAAGATGGCCGTGGAATTAAGTTGTTTCAAGGCCGTGTATGGGTACCGAAGATTAGAGGAAATCGAGAGTTGATTCTAGAAGATGCTCATCGATCTAAGTATTCTATACATCCTGGAAGTACTAAGATGTATAGAGATTTGAAGTTACACTATTGGTGGCCAGCTATGAAAGTAGATGTGGCGCGAATAGTGGAAAAGTGTACAACATGTTCTTTAGTGAAAGCTGAACATCAGAAGACTTATGGTAGTTTCCAATCTTTGGAGATTCCAGAATGGAAGTGGGAGAAGATTACTATGGATTTCGTGACCAAGTTACCAAAGACACAAAAGGGTAACGACACTATTTGGGTGATTGTGGATCGTTTGACTAAGAGTGCTCATTTTCTAGCTATGAAAGAAGCGTCACCAGTTGAGAAATTAGCAAAGCTGTATATTGATGAAGTAGTGTCAAGGCATGGTATACCGGTGTCGATAGTGTCAGATCGTGATAGTCGGTTTACCTCGAGATTTTGGTAGTCACTTCAAGAAGAATTAGGTACAAAGGTAAATCTGAGCACTGCTTATCATCCGCAAACTGATGGGCAAAGTGAAAGAACCATTCAAACTTTGGAAGATATGCTCAGGTGTTGTGTGTTAGATTTTGGAGGTAACTGGGATACGCATTTACCTTTAGTGGAATTTGCGTATAACAATAGTTATCATTCCAGTATCGGAAGAGCACCTTTCGAAGCTTTGTATGGTCGGAAATGTAGAACTCCGGTGTGTTGGTTAGAAGCCTGAGAAAAGCAGTTTGATGGTCCTGAGTTAGTACAACAAATGGCAGATAAAGTGAAAGAAATTCGGCAGCATATGAAAGCAGCTCAAGATAGACAAAAGAGTTATGCTGATCCGAAAAGAAGACCAACAGAATTCCAAGTTGGGGAGCGCGTGATGCTTAAGGTATCCCCATGGAAAGGTGTGATAAGGTTTGGTAAGCGTGGGAAGTTAAGTCCTCGTTTTCTAGGACCTTTCACTATAACCAAAAGAGTTGGTTTACAAGCATATCAGTTGGATCTTCCACTGGAGTTGGAAGGGATCCATAACACTTTTCATGTGTGTTATCTTCGGAAATGTCTAGCCGAAGAGGAAGATGTTATTCCACTTGCTGATGTAAGGGTAGATGAAAAGAGTCGATGTGTGGAAGAACCAGAGGCAATTTTGGAAAGATCGGTTAGGAAGCTACGTAATGGCAAGGAAGTAGCTATGTTGAAAGTACAGTGGAAACACCATCGAGGTGCTAATGTGACTTTAGAGTCGGAATAAAATATGAAGGATAGGTATCCCCATCTGTTTACCTAATTCTGATTTCGAAGACGAAATCATTTTCAAGTTGTGGAGTATTGTAACATCCTGAAATTTCGGTAATAGTATTTAATGAGAATTGGGATCTAATTGTATTTTGTGTAAACCTTGATTTATATGGAAATTTTATAATTCAATAGGGTTTAAGGTTTGGTGTCAATTGTTGGAAAATTGAAACCTGGAGGTGTAATTGGTCATTTTGGAATGTATGTATAGATAAATTAGCTGAAAGTCAGATATTATTTCATTCTTTGTATTTGGGTCTGTTTTGAAAGAGATAGAGAAAAAGAGGAAAAAAGGAAGAAAGCTATAATCATCAAATTGGTCATAATTTCTGGTAAGAATTGTTGTTGTTGATAGATTATGAACGAATCTGTGTTTTGGATGGAATTAAAGAATCAGTAACAACAGATTTGGAGTAGCAGATTGTGCAGGAAGTGGGTTTTGCAAACATAAGGTGAGTTCATCCGTTCCTTGCTTAAATCAGTGTTTTCAGGTTAAATTAAACCTTGAAATAGATGTATAAATTGGTTATGAACTGTATGGGATAGTTTGGAATGAGCTGAATCGAACAGACATGAAAATGGATCGAAGTTTAGGCTGCAGAACCGAGTTTTCCGGATAAATCGTCGTATCCGGATACCCCTGTTGATGAATGTTTCCAGATGCAATAGAAACCGGGTAAGATATTTTATTGTAAGAATCCGGATGAATTTAGTTACCGGATGGAATCCGGATGGCTTTAGTGTCCGTATGACGTCCGGGTTTGATAAGTATCCGGTAAAGTATTGTTATCCGGAAAAGTCCATTTATCCGGATAGTTAGAAGTATCCGGAAAACCCCTGTTGTCCGGACACTTTTGTGAAATTGAAAATGTTAAGTTTTGATGTTTGGAAGCAAATTCTAGATGTTTTGTCTGGTTAAGTTTCTAAAAATGTTAAGTTTTGATGTTTGGAACCCCCGTGCTAAGTCACCGAAGGGGGGAGGGGGCATTTGAGGATGAAGATACGATAGGTTATCTAGTATTCTTAGATTTGAGAATATGATATGAGCTGTAATATGTTGTTATGCATATACGTTAGTATTGTGTAATGGATCCATAGGCACTAGTGGTTATGTACATGTAGAATATATGAAGATTAATCATTATTCTGATATGTGTGAGAAATCATGGAATAAACGTAATTCCGGATTTCTAAGGAAAAGAAGAGATTGGCATGTGTATATTGTAATCACTATTTCCTTCTCTAAGAATCAGGCATGTGTATATTGTTATTTCTTAGATGTGTACAGAAATGGGCATGTGTATATTGTGGTTTCTGGAATAGATGTGTACGGAACTTGGCATGTGTATATGGCGATTTCCGGAATAGAAACATTACTTTAGAATCAGTACAGATTCGTAGGGTAGATCTGAGGCATGATATGATGATGGAATGTGTGTCAGGCATATTCATGGAATTGGGTAAAATCGTGCTAACGGAATAGAGTTACACGTATGGTAAGAGAAAGGGTAATCAGGTTTGTTATAAATTGCTTACATTGATTTTTGCAAATGTTATTATTGAAACGAATATTCAGTAGGCGTTGGCCTAATCGTTTCATATGATATTTTCTTACCAGTTACCAGTTCAGGGAAGTAAAGGGTTGTGGCACGAGCGTTTTGGAATAGCAGAGGTGTCAATTAACTGGAGGAATTTTTAAGGATTGCTTAGATAACTTAGTTAATCTGATTATAGTGGTATAATTAGATTAATAGGTTATTTGGAGAATTATGTTCTTGTAAATATACTCCTAGTGGTTAATTTCCTTGCTATTTAAATATAAGTTGAAGTTTATTTTATCATAATTTGTGGAAATTTGAGTTTCAAATTAGCCCTGTTTTTTAGGGTGTTACAGTTAAGCTATGGATTTGGTTACTTAAAAAGCCCGAAGTTTAATTAACGATGATTTAATTAAAACACTTTCTTAGAACGATTAATTATAAAAACTTGAATTATAGTAACAAGATTTAAGTGACTAAGAAAAAGGTTTTATACTTGGAAACTTAACAAAGTCGTCAAACACGATTAACCGTGAACCAATGGAATTGGGAACCCGAAAGTATTAGTCGGACTTCCGGTTAATAATGAGAACAAAATTGTTTTATGACCAAAGTATCGAAACCATGAGTGGGATTTTGTAGCAAAAGCCGTGATTTGTGAATGATAAGATTAGTAACAATTAACAAGCTAAAACCATGAGTTTTAAGAGAAGAGAAAATCGATGGCAAGTATCACTAAAACCGTAAGTGTTGAAGAAAAAACAAGATTGATGACAAGTTAACAAAACCGTAAGCAAGCAACAGAAATATGCGATGGTAACAAGATTATAAGAAAGAAAACACAAGAGGTTAGTAACAAGATTAAGAGTAACAAAACGAGATTAATAGACGAGTAAACAAGTAACTAACAAGTTAACAAACGGAAAATGTCGATAATGTAACGGAACCTAACTATGGTTGAACCCGAATGGTTCGAACCGTGAGCTAGAGACACGGTTGTGAGAACCAGCTCTATGCTCGCTATGAGATTACTACAACTACAAACTAAACTAAGAGATTAAGTGGTATTTTTTATGGTTACAATGGCCTTCTATATATAGCAAGGAATTACTTGGAGAGGAAGATAGGATCCATGGGTCATACCCATGGATTAAAATACCCATGGGCCGAAGGTGGTGACCCAAGCAAAATAAAGCACTGCCAAGCCCATGCAATTTGGTTGTGTGCTTAATCCAAATAATCGGCCCATGTATGGTTCGACCGGCCCAAATGTTACAAAAATCGGCCCAAATGCGAGATGATCCACAAAAATAAAGCCCGGTCTTCAAAAGTTTGAGTCTTCGTTTCCGTTCCAAAAATTAGCTATCTGCAATCTTCATTAATGCATAACTCCAAATGACCGTTTTTGTATTCCTAAAATATATAAAACACGTAATAAGCTTTTTGGACGATTTTCATGCGATTTTATTGTGTTTTTGGCCAACTTAATACTCAAGGGCATGAATTGTTTATTTTACGTAAATGCTACTAAATTAATTAAAAACGACTCAATGGGATAACAAAATGGTTCAAAAATTGGAATTATATGGCTAAAATAGGGTTAAATAAATAACCCTATCATTGAACTAGGTGCGAGAATGACTTGCGAGGGTGACACTGGCATAGTCGTCGTGTCACTATTGTCGGGCTCGGGGCACTTGCGGTACAGTTTCAACGAGAATGCATCACGATGGTGACATGGGTATTTCGCTTGGCATAATCGCAGGGAGCCCAAGGGTCACTATACATTTTCTGCGGGAATGCCTTGCGAAAGTGACAATGTCACTCTCGCTTAGCATAGTCGCCCGCGGGGTCTGAGAGTTTATAAACTTGGTTTTTGGCTCACCACATTCATTACTCGCATCTAAACCCCAATGATTTATTACGGATTTTAATCATTTAAGACACAAATCCTTGATTTCTAAAGTGGTCTTCCATCATCAAGCTAGGATTTGGAAGCTAGACACTAAGGATTTGCCATCTCATCTTCATCTTCAAGAAGTTTTAGGGTTTTCTAGGTTTTCATCAAAACCTAAGTTGTGAGTTCATTTTACTCTTTTAAACTTTATACATGTTAAGACTTTATATTTTGAGCTTTAGGAGCCAAATTTTACCTTTTGACTTTCCTCACATTCACTACCATCGAAGGCTTGTTCAATTTATCGGATCTAGTTCAAGCAGGAAACTGGATCATCTGATCCGGCAAACTACGCTGGCTTGCTTCATAAGAAAGTTTTGTAAGAGCAACTCCTCCCACTACGTCCCGTATCATTAGTTGCGAGCTCCTCCGTTCAAATCATGTTTCGGTACCTCGGAATCCCACTATCATATTCTCAGCAATCGTTTCATGTCTACGGTTGTTGGCATCTCTGTCCTCGATCATCTTAATGAGGAACTCTTTCTATTTTGCCATGGTCAAGTTCATCATTTGCATCATATTGGCCATCATCTCTAACTGAGGAGTCACCTCCTACATAATTAGGTTGGAGGAAGCCAAGTTGACCCTTGGCACGTGTTCTGGTCCGCCGCCCAATAGGTTGGGTATGGGTGGATCCATAGTTGCCTCAATTATCTCTGTCTAATCGGCAGTAGATGTGGTCGCCTCATGACCGTCTACCGAGCTTGCGGTCTCCTTGAATGTTTACCATTTTCAACTGTCATCCACTCGAGAATTGATGTAAGAAATAGGTTATAAGAAATAATCACATAGAAACATACTACTACATTCATCAATCATCATAATAATATTAAAACCAAGCATGCCTACATAATAACATATTTCTAATAGAAATAGCCAAGTGAAATTATGAACACATCATACATAAAGAGTTCTTGTTACCATCATCACAACTTATAATTAGTGTAATTCTGTTGACTCTACAATCATCCTATCTTAGGGTTCTACCTAATTCCCACAAATCATAATTTATTGTTTTAGCTTAAGTTTAAACGTCTCACATTCATACCTATTTCACTTAAACTAGAACTCTGATACCAACTTGTAACGCTCCTAAAATAGAGGTAAATTTAAACTTGAATAATGACGTAAATTTGACATCTATATAAAAGGAATCACCCAAGAAAAAAGGGAAATAGTACTAGCGTTTACATCTCAAAATGAATGGTATATAACAACCTACTAATCTAAACTACATAAAGCTTAGCTTATAGATGGGTGTCATTATCAACTTTCAAACTAATCTATCAAAAGTGTGTACACTAATCCCACCAAAATCCATATATCCCAAAACGTGCCTCTTAGGGCAACCAACTCTCCGCTAAAGACTTCGGAGCCCCACCACTAAGAGAACCTGATATACATGTCATTTAAGAAAAGGTGTTAGGCTTTACGCCTAGTGAGAACAAACAGTTATTATTCACTAAATTGTAAGTAAACAATAAGAGTTTTTCAAAGTATAAAGTAAAGTTCATTTCCACAGAAGTCGCGTAAGACACATATGGTCCAAAATTCATCTTGCGATGACGGAGGGGACCCAATTTCCAAGGATTGTAGCGGGACACAAAAGAAAGCTACATTCCAAGTTATAGAGCTCATACTAGGATCAATGGCCACGAGTTCTCTGACTTGCACTTTAGATGTGGATATGGGCCCCCGATGATCCTAGTCATACCTATTTACTCGAATTATATTTAAGGTCAATGGATAGTATTCGAATCCATATAACTGTACCAAGTTTCCCCTGATGACCCATTGTCTCCACTAGTTACAAACGGGAACTATACCAAACAATAAGCCGACTCCTATTCCTATGGATCCAATAATATTTGTAACACCCGGATTTTCGATAAGTAAATTCCATTCCATGTCCTTTTGAGGTTTCTAATTTAGGGATTATGTGTTAGGAATATGTGTTTAGTCCCTAAGAGAATCAAGAGTGTTCTATGTGAAAAAGTCAGATTGCGGGGGATCAATACATGCCCGTCGACAATGCCAAGTGACTATGACAATGTCACTATCGCCTGGAAAAGTCGCAAGCTTGAGGGCGCCTTCTGTACAATCTGTGCGACAATGCCTTGCTACATTTGCATGACAAAGGCGCCTGACAATGTCGTCAGGATGGGACAAACCGTGAATACGGGTTTTCAGCCTTTTCTTATTTTTCACTTCTCATACTCTTCCCTTTCTCTCCCAAATCAATTCCCTTTCGCCTAGTTCGAACCCTAACTAATGTTGGGGCTTTCCGCTTGGAAATAAAAGTATTCCTTCTTCATCAAAGCTAGTGATTTCAATCTATGGTGCAAGATCAAGTGTTCATCTTTATTCCTCGAGATTTCTAGGTTTTGGGGGTTTTGCTCAAAACCTAAGTAGTGAGTTCATTCTACTTCCTTTCTTAATCTTTATATAAGTTATAAATGCTCCATCTATGACTTCCTAGTGTTCTTATTTCTCAAGTTTTGGTTTATATTATTTTTGGGAAAAGTTAGGTCAATATTAGGGGTTTGGACAAATTAGAGATTTTGATAAGTAGTGTTGGAGAATGACTCTAAGCACATTGTAGATCCCAATATCAAGTGCAAACCAACACACAATCAATATTATCAAAGATTAAGCAACAATTAGATTGAATGTGCATAGAATTTCAAAGTGTAGCCGTACAAAGGTATTGAAAGATTAAAACTTCATTAACTTGCTAATTAGGGTTTAGCCATCCTATTTATACCCCAAAGGGATATTTACACAATACACGATGAACTTCAATTCAACATTAAGTTTCAGCCCTAACAATATCCCCTTTGAATTGAAGTTCGATCTTACGCCAGTTGGGAACGTATCTTTTCCTGATTGCGAAGAGAATCTCGAAGGATATGATGGAATTTCGATACTCTAGTCGTTCTTCAATTTCATTCAGCAATTCTTAGGCCAAGTACCCCTTAAAGTTAACAATATTCTCTGATGATTACTTTTCTTCTTCCGCAATTATCCTATTCAACGTTTGACGTACCTTTTTCAACGTTTTGTCACAAAATCTGTTTAGTTGACTTATTCTCATGAAGCACTTTTCTTTCTTATTGTTCAAGTACACTATCCCTGTCTCTAGCTTGGAAAGCAGTGTGTACCTGTAAGTCTTCTATTCCAGGCAGTGTCAGATCGGGCTTGAGAATGTTCACTTTTATCTTATTACTTTATATGCCCATTTAAAGATCGTTGACGTATGACAGAGTAATCATGCATTTCATGAACCTTTTGATCATCCCAGGTGCCTTGGTAACTGATAGAGGACTGATGGTTCAAGTTCACAGATCCCGTAGAATAACCGGAAAGTCATTCAGTTCCATGTTTTTGAAATCTGCCTCTGAGAAGGTCCAGTCTCTTCCATCCTGTCTTATAACCGTGAAAACCGAAAACCAGACCTTCATGATCTTATCGGATGTGATCTCTTTGATTTAAGTGATCCTGTGCTTGGTCTTGACTTCGCTTATCAGACGACCACTTTTCATTATCTACACATAGTGAGACTATAGTGGTTCATCCAGATCAGATACCCCATAACAGATAACGGGGTCAAGTGGTCTTATCCGATGAATGAAAATCTTCTTTTGAGATTCTTCAAGGAACGGTACCAATATTTGGACTCTCTCCAAGCGAACAGGTTGATTCGGTTGGGCTTGGACTGTCTCTGGTAGAGAAGTTGGTGAGGGTATCCTTGAAGAACTTTCATTCTTGTCCTGTTCTGACTTCTGTTGCACTTCTGACTGTGACTCGGAGATCTGCTCGCTTTGTAAAAGAAATTGATCATAATCATCTTCATCCATAGCTTCATCGTCAGAAACCTGAAAAAACATATCAGTTTCCTCTCTGACTGCGATTATTGCCTTTTCATTCCACACCTTTTCGGTTTCAGGATCAATTTCAGACTCATCATCAATAACTCTGTGCTAGTGCCCGGACAAAGTGTCACAGACCTCGCGTCCGTGAAGCTCTGTGCTAGTGCCCGGACAAAGTGTCCTGTAAGGAGTCCGGATAGCTTAGTTGTCTGGATAGCGTAGTGTCCAGTTAGCTTAGTTGTCCGGATAGCGTAGTGTTGGGTTAGCTTAGTTGTCCTGATAGCGTAGTGTCTGGTTAGCTTAGTTGTTCGGATAGCGTAGTGTCCGGATAGTAGAGTTGTCCGGGAAGGGGAGTCCGGATAGTATGGTATCCGGTAAGTAACATCCGGACATTGTGGTGTCATGTGAGTGGTGTCCGGAAAGTCTGGTTTCTTGTTAGTTAGTATTCGGTTAGCTTAGTTTTATCCACTTACTTAGGTATCCCATTTGAAGGTCAAAAGTAAAGCAAGAAGAGTCGTTAAGAGCACCAGGTGAGTTTTTTTCTAACTAAAAATGCGTGTTTTAAAACGTGTTTTCCGAAGCAAGTAAATGAGTAGAAATGCCATGTTTTATCACATGAGTATGTTTTTATAAAAGTTTATTTAAGATGTATGCATACAGTGTTGTTAGATGTAAATCGGCTAAGTCGGGGGGGAGGGGGGGCTGCCAGTGCTTATACCGGGGTGTGTGTCCCGTTTATGCCATGGGAGGTGTTATCCAGTAAGGCAGTGTGAGACTGACACGTTGTCACTTCCGAGTGACTTCAGGGTGCCATTTACATGAGTAGAGTTATCTGAAAGTTTTGTTTAAAGTTGTTATATTTGAAAGTTACAAAATGTTTTAAATATATGTTATCAAACTATTGAGGAGCTCAATAGACCTCATGGTCTAACCCTCGCATTTTCCAAACTAAACCTTTTTGTCACACCCCGCTAAAGCGGAAATACGGGATGTCACATGTCAAGGTTTCATTGCGTAAGGTAGAAGACAACACACAATCATCATAACTAAAAAGTTCACAAAATACATCTTGTTTCAAAGTACAAATTTGTCCAAAAACATAAATTGACATGATAAGGAAAAAGTGTTGGATGTCGCTACTTGTGGTGCCTTCTAAAGTTCCAACCTTACTTGCTATTTCTTGAAAAGCATGTAAATGAGAGGGTCAACTATTGAATAGTTGGTGAGATCACAGGTTTTATGAGAACAACAAAGTTTGTCATAGAAACATTTTTAATCCGCACAAGTGGATTGAGTATTCGGTTGTAGTTTTAAAGCACCTTTGTAAATCCGCACAAGTGGATATGTCAACCGGTTATGAAAACACTTTTGTAAATCCGCACAACGGTTTAAGAGTTCGCTTGTCAACATGCGCAAGGTATAATATCGTATGCATTTATATGTTAAGAAATGAGCCCACTACCCAAACCTAATTACGGAATGCCCCAAACTGCATGTTCCTCACAAACATGCTTACGGAATTACAGAATTACGGAAAATAGTAATTATGCACTCGCGAGGTGAGTGGGTGTCAATCAAATAACGTTATCCATAATAATAACGGCTCAAAACGTGAGTTAATGGGTAATGTAGAGTAAACGGGGACTTAATAGAAAAACTCAGAATCAACTAACATAAGCATACATACCATAGCGCATAAAAGTTCGTAGTAATGTAAATCATTTGAGTAAATAGTACAACCGATACGTAATAAGATCGTAACATGCTTTTCACCCAAAAATGTACAAAATAGTAAAAAGGGGCTGTGAAAACTCACGGTGGTAAGCGAAGATATTCCCAAGAGGTGCGTAATGCAATCCGTCACACGATCCTACTTCGATCCTACGAACGTAAGGACACTAGTAAGATTCTATGTTCTAAACATTAGTCCTTGATTTCGCTTAGTTATCCAAATCATCATAAAATGCCTTTGTTGAAGTTAAGTTTGTATGTTATAAGAAATTTACCGATATTAGTAATCAATATTTAATACATTACATATGATAGAATGATGTTACCGCAATTTCGTCATGACGAGTGACGAAAAGGGTCTAAAGTTTGGAGTTATATAGTATATATAAAGTTAGAAGTCATATATAGTACACATATGCATATACCGCAATTTCAACATAAAGATGATGAAAAGGGTTCAAAACGAAAGGTTAGAATATATGTAAAATGCGTTTACATATAGTATGTAAGTTATATTAGTATAAACATGTTAATATCACCACAATTTCATCACAAGAAGTGATGAAAAGGGTCTAAGAATTGGTTTTTAACCAAGGCAGAAAGTTAATCTTGCTGTCCAGAATTTGTTGTCACTTTTGGTTCATTTTTGGATATCTTCCAGAGACATTTAAGTTATGATATTTCATGTCCAGATAACTCAATATCTTCGGAAACTTTTGACATAAGATTCATAATTTTTAGAGGAGTTTATGTACATAAAATAATTCTTGCCGTAAACTGCTACAGAAAACGTTGCTGTTCGGGCACTGTTTTTATGAAAAATGTTTGAAGGTCGAAATCTTAATATTTTTCAATAATTCCAGTTGGGTTTGAATCCTAATTCATAAAAGTAAATTTCAGAAAAGAATCACCTCATTTGGAGCAGTATTGAGTGATATATGACCTTTTGAAGAGAGAGGTAAAATCTGGCAGCATGCTGTCAAAACCAAACTTTATGCATGTGCATCATTTTGTTCTTTTAGCAATATTTTTATTCTTCTTGCATGCAATCCGACTTGACTCATCCCCATACATATATTTTCAGTTCCAAAACATATTTTTAAACCATTTAAACCACATGCATGCTATCTATCAAACCATCTTTTGTAGAAATTTGAAAATGGGTTTCTTTTGAAGATTTTTGGTGTTTATGCCAAGAACTTCTTCATGCAACTTAAAATTATATATTTTTGGCAAATGCATGTTGATTAAAACATGTTTTTAGTGAAATCAAAGAGCTTTTCATACAACTTTTGGGATCAAAAGTGTAGATCTTTTAAGAAAACTACATGCATGCAAGTTAAGAGCCCATCTTTGATCTTAACATAGGTTTGATTATGGATTTACCACCTTTTTACTAACATGCAAGTGTTATGGTGGTAACTCTACAAACATTAAGATGTGTAGAGTTGATTCTTAACAAAGTGTAATGAAAAATGTAGAAGAAGATGAAGAACATTCATAAAAAGAAAAGTGCAAAATGAAAATTAGAACAAAAAGGGGTGTGTGGATTTCATCCAACACACTTGTATTTACCTTGAACACTTGAATCTCTTGAAGGAGATGTGTTTTTAGGGGCTAAAATGTGATGAGTTTTTGAAGATGTTCTTGAGAGGAAAAGAGAGAAAAGTAAAGAGGAAATCTAGAGTGAGAACTAGAGAGAGATGTGTAATATGCAAATGAGGTTGTATTGAGAAGAGGAAATAATTAAAAGGGGTAGGGAGAGAGAGGGTGAGATGGAGAGTGGTATTGGGTTTGAATTATTGACAAATTTTGATTTTTGATTTATTTTGATTTTATTTTTAATTTGTTAATTAATACTAGTTTATATAAATAAAGGTACTTGTTTTATTTACTAGCATTTACAATGCAAGGTATATATATATAAATATATATTTAAAGTATTTTATATTGGCATTTTATGAGATTTATGGAAAATTCTCTAATTTGAGGGGTTAAAGGCAAAAATCCTCAGATTTTTCATACTGTACTGGGTTTATTGCTAATATTGAACTGTGTGACCTATAATGTGAATAACTGAAACGTTCAGTGCAGTTCTATCCTGAAACGCAAAATTGACGGTTGTCACACTTTTCAGGGAAGCAGATAGTAGGGAGATCCGGTAAGAACCGCACGCTTGTGGAGGCTGCAAGAACTATGCTGACAACATCAGGATTACCAATGTCTTTTTAGGCAGAAGCAGTATCAACCGCTTGCTACACCCAAAATCGATCAACCATAGTAAAGAGGCACATCAAGACACCGTATCATTTGATCAACAAAAGGCGACCAAACATCAAGTTCTTTCATGTATTTGGATGCAAGTGCTTTGTCTTAAATGATAGAGAAACAAGAGGAAAGTTTGAGGTGAAAGTAGATGAAGGCAAGTTCAGTGGATACTCTGCCACCTCTAAGGCCTACAGAGTTTATCTTCTACGATCACGAACCATTGTAGAAAGCATCAATGTGTCTTTTGACGATTCCTTTCAAAAGACTTCTGAAACAAATCAGTACAGAACTCGGTCTAAAGAAGGAATCCTCTGGCATCCCAAAGACAAGAGCAGAAGACTTAAATCATCTATTTGAAGAGATGTTCCATGATGATATTGATCCCTCTGCCGGAGCCGTTAGAGCCTCTGGAGAAACATCTTCTAAAAACCAGACTGAGTCAGGTATATCTCTAACTGGTCCATTGAATACTTCATCCTCTTCTGTGAATCATACATATGCACGCGATGAGGGGGATCGAACAGAAGATGATACGACCAAGGACTCAACAACAGAGGCTCCTGAAATACCAACTCCAGCGACTACAGAGGAATCAATACCAGAGGAAAACGAAGACTCAGTCTCTACTTCCTCAGAGGAACACATTCCAACTCTCATACCAATCCTTCCACAAGCTGAAGAACCAAGCATAAGCACAGAAGTACCATCTACAACAGAGGTTGCACCAGAAATGCAGTGTGCAACCACAAAGGCTCATCTGGATGACTCAAATGACCATCTTCAAGAACAATACAATGGACGAAAAGCCATCCTCCAAGCCTTATAATCGGCGACCCTTCTGAAAAGTTCAAGACAAGATCAGCCACTGCTAATTTTTGTTTCTTTACAAATTTCATCAGTGTGATCAAGCCAAAAAGAATCTCTGAAGCCCTAGATGATCCAAACTGGGTAGATGCTATGAAAGAAGAGCTTCTACAGTTTGAGCGAAACAAGGTATGGACCCTAGTACCTCTGCCACGAGGAAAACAAGCAATAAGGACAAAATGGGTCTTCAGAAACAAGAAGGACGAGGATGGGGTGGTCATTAGAAACAAATCAAGATTGGTGGCCAAGGGATATCGCCATGAAGAAGGCATTGATTACGATGGAACTTTTGCCCCTGTCGCACGGCTCGAAGCAATTAGAATCTTCTTAGCCTTCGCAGTCCACAGAGGCTTCAAAGTTTTTTAAATGGATGTAAAATCCGCCTTTCTGAATGGTGAAATCCAAGAAGAAGTATATGTCCAGCAGCCACCAGGGTTTGAAAGTTCCAAGTACCCAAAATACGTGTACTACCTCGACAAAGCTCTGTATGGACTGAAACAAGCCCCAAGAGCATGGTACGAAAGACTTTCAACGTTTCTTCTCAATAATGAATTCGACGGAGGTACAACCGATACTACTTTGTTTTACAAACGAAAAGGTGATGAGATTCTGCTTGTACAGATTTATGTGGATGACATTATTTTTGGGTCTACAAATGCACAACAATGCAAAGATTTTGAAAAACTCATGCAGAGTGAGTTTGAAATGAGTATGATGGGAGAATTAAACTTCTTCCTCGGACTCCAAGTAAAACAATCATCAGAGGAAATTTTTATAAATCAAGCTAAATATGTCTCCGACAAACTTTCAAAATTCAGTCTCTCTGATGCCTCTGTAATGAAGACCCCAATGGCCACTGGAAATAAATTATTCTCAGATCCAAATGGCACATATTTAGAGTGCAAGCTCTACAGAGGTATGATTGGGTCTCTGTTATACTTAACCGCAAGTAGGCCTGATATAATGTATGCCGCATGCCTCTGTGCATGATATCAAGCTAACCCAAAGGAATCCCACCTTATTGCTGTAAAGAGGATCTTCAGATACCTTAAAGGGACCAAAAATCTTGGGCTCTGGTATCCGAAGAACTCTGGCTTTGATCTTAAGGCATACACAGATTCAGATTATGGAGGATACAAGCTAGACCGAAAGAGCACCTCTGGGAGTTGTCAATTCCTAGGTGGTAAACTAGTAAGTTGGACTTCAAAGAAGTAGAGCTGTGTGTCGACATCTACAGCAGAAGCTGAGTATGTTGTTGCTGCTAGGTGTTGCTCCCAAGTTCTGTGGATGAAAACTCAGCTAAAGGACTACGGTCACACTATCTACAAGATACCCATCCTCTGTGACTCAAAAAGTGACATAGCCATCTCTGCCAATCCAGTACAACACTAAAAAACAAAGCATATCGATATCCATTACCACTTTCTGAAGCATTATGTTGAATGTGGAGCAATCGAGATGTACTTCGTGAGCACTGAATATCAGCTTGCAGACTTATTTACCAAAGCACTCGATGAGAAAAGATTCCTCTTCTTGGTAAGTAAGTTGGGTATGATAAACATGAGTTGAAAACCTCTGTAAGTAAGACTTGATCCTCTTGTAAATATGTATATATTTAAAACTCTTCTGTATGTACATTCTTAATCATCAAAAGTTCTGTTACCAATAGAGCTTCTGTGGAATTGCTCAGAGCCTCTGACTATCTCCACAGAACCTCTGATGAGAATGACCTATGTACTATGCACTACTGATCTCATTTGATCCAAGCATAGGTCAAGGGGGGGAGCAGAAGGAGACCTTTACAGAGGTTGATCATTCAAGGGGGAGCCAAAGAAGAGATGTCATCAATCAAAATCATAGAAGTAAAGGTCTTTGCCGAACAAGGAAGAGCCAAAAGGTAAGTATCTCGTACAAATCCTTTCTAAAAAACAATTTTCTAGGACATCAGTTTCCAAATACGTCATAGAAACACTGTTTAAGACATTCCAAACAAGTAATGATCAAAAAGATTTTTGAGCCTTCTGTTATGAGAAATTTGAGGTCATAGAGCCTCTGCTGAGCTCAACAGAGCTTCTGTAAGCCGGACCCTCTATAAACCGCAAATTTAATACGGAAGCTCTATCAATCAACTTCAATGACTTAAAGAAGGTTTCTAGTCATAGAGTTCACTCCACCACATAACTTATGTTGACTAATCCAGGTATTCAAAGGCTACTCATACAAAACCTCTTTCCAAATAGTTTTTCTCGGACACTAATTTCCAAATATGTCCTAAAAACAATGTTTAAAACAAGTAAAACGTTGGATGATCAAAAAGTTTTCTAAATTTTTAGTTATGAGAAATTTTCACTCATAGAGCCTCTGCTGGCTTTAACAGAGTCCCAAAACCTCTGTGGATGAAAATTTTGTGCTAAAGACTATCGATCCTCTCCAATGAATTTTCAAACATTTTTGGTAAGGGTGCAAGCACAGAGGAGACATTAAAGGTAGGTTTCAGAATCACAGAACTCACTCCACTACAGAGCCTCTGTTGATTCTGACACTTTACTCTTTATGGAAACTCTATAAAAGGGAGTTATTTACCGCGAGTGACAGACCCCACATAGAAGAAATACCCAGGTGCCAAGCATTAATGGGCCGCGCACGACGTCTAATCGTGCTCTGACACATGTGACGTGGCAGATTTTCATTGGACGTGCGTACCACACGTTTCTTTTGAAACTTGTGCCCCGCTGTAAAACTCAAGTGCGGACCCCAAATGTTTATTGAATTCACTTTTACCGTGGAATTCTATCCGTTTCTACTCTCACTATATAACCCCATTCCCATTCTCTCTTAAACCTTTTACGAACTTACTCTATTCATCTTCTCCGGCAAACCTTTCAATAACCTGCAACTGCCATTTTCTACTCTCTTTCTTCAAGTTTATATCAATGGCTTCCACCTCCAACACTCCAGTGAACTCCCCATCCCATTCTGAGCATTCTCAGAACCAAGAAATAGCCGGAAACCTAGAACAGGATAACTCCGGCGACACATCAGATTTTGCTCCGACAACCCACCTTCAAAACTTCATAGCACATGAACACTTTGAACGTGTTCTTCCCTTAAAACCCAATAACCAATACCTGGTTCCCTCCAAAACCGCATTTGGGGAAGCACATGCCATCTTTCTTCACATTCTGGAAAATCATTATCTTTACCCCCTATTAACCAAAATTGTCCACAAAATCCCTGCCACATATCTCAATCAATTCTGGCAAAGCAACAGATTTGACCCAGAAGATAGACAGATAAAGGGCTACATCTCAAAACCAGACAAATCCGAGCACCTTGAACTCAAGTTCAACAGAACCATGTTCTCACTTGAGTTCAGTCTTCCAACAAGAGGTCTTCTAGGGATAAAGGCATACACAGAGCTCTGCAGGTTTGTTGAGATGTTAGGGTACAACACAACCCTAAGAAAAAGGAATGATTTCAGAAGAAATCGACTTGCTCCTCTATGGAATACCCTCTTCTCCATTCTCAACAGATGCCTAACGGGAAAAGTGGGTAGTCCAGACCAGACTTCTCATCAAATCTTGGCCATTATGTACAGAGTGTACTACGATCTCCCTCTGGACTACGCCACCCTCATGATGCAAGAAATGGTTAACACCATCGACCGCATAATATCCTCCCAAAAGGCCAAAGGACGCTTTGTAGAAGCTCTACCTCCTCTGCAATATCAGCGTATCTTGGGTGTACTTCTAGAACCTCTGCTCCTTCTACAAAAATGGCCAATGGAGGGACCAACGGCCAGAATGTATTCTATGACAAAGAACTCTCCAACAGAGCACGAAGACAAATATCCTTTCTGCAGACCTCTGCCAACCAAACTTTTGGGATACACTACAGACGAGACCCTTAAGCTAGATTACATACGCGATCATAAGACTCCAGAACCGAGTCCTGTGACACCCCCGCGTCTAGGAGCCTCTATAAGAGATCAGGTAGTTGAGCGAATGGCAGATGAGGAATTGGCAGTGGCCTTGGCTAAGCATCAACAAGTACAAGAGAACTTTCATGCTCTGAGAGATACAATTCTCTCCCCTGCTTCCAAGAGCAAATCCTCTGCCAAGAGGAAGAATAAAGCTCCCAAGAAAAAGAACACGACAGAGGGAACCTCTACCAGTGTTGTTCAAACCCAACAGTCCCCTCCTCATGCAACAGAAGTTGGATCCTCTGCACCTCCCCCTCCTCCAAAAGACAAAAAGAAGAGAAAACACAAGTCTTCTGAGGAGGGTGCCCCCAAACCAAAGAAACGAAGGAGCAAGAAGAAATCCAAGAAACCTCACACTCCTCTGCAATCCATCGCAGAGGAAGCAGAAATGGTAGAAGAAACCCAAGACCAACCTCTGCAATCACCTTCACCCATCAATTATGCAGAAGATCAGGGTGATTTTTCTGTCTTCCTGCAACAACCCGGGATTGCACACTCTTTAGACCCTTCTGGATGGACCGCAGAAGTTCTATCTCATCATTCAACAGAAGCTCCAGACTTCAAAATCTCTTCTGACTTAGATGAAGATGCCCAAACCCCACAGAATATTCAGTCTGTGACTCCAGAAGTACTACAGAACACCTTCACACAACCTGGTTTTGATGTGCTAAGAGCAAGCCCAAAAGATCTGGCTAAAACCACCACCAAAACGCCACCAGTCTTAGTCTCAGAGATAGATTCTGATGAAGAAGAAGATACCCAGGTAAACGAAGGACCTATGCATCCCGTGTACGGCAATTAATTGGCTCTCATCCAATATACGACTCTTTAGTCTCTGGGGCAGAAGCTGCAACAGAAGTTAGGGTAGAAGTAGCGGGTCGTAGGATAGAAAGAGAGGCTGAGAAAATAGATGGTGAAGTAGTTATAGGATGCCCAACAGAACAAGAATCCAGAACAGATGCCTGGAATAATAGAGGCACACAACCCCAACCAACTCCCAATGCAACCCACACTTCTATTACCGCCAGTCTAGTGGCAGAAGGTAATATTGAACAGGAGCAACACAGCTCGAACCCACTTCAAACTGACCGGGCAGAGGAACTTCCTTCCACCTCTGTGCCACTAATAGCCGGGAAATCATTCCAGGGGAGTCCTATCAAAAGGACTTACCCTTAGTTCGTGATCCATCGCCCCTGATCAAAACAGAAATCCCTATAGAGGAATTTGTTTCCTCTGACACGCACATACTTATAGGTCCAACAGGCTCTTCAGAGGAGCTTAGAGTGCACAAATATGGAGAGACTTCAGACGAGTCAACATAAGGATACTCTTGTACCCACCTCTGGAATGGATCAAGACAATGTCCTTAACAAAACCTCTATAGAGTCTGAGGCTGATAAAGCATCTGCTCGAGGATTAGAGGGAAATCCTTCCATCCTCAACGTCAATACAGGGACGAAAGAAGGTGTCCAAGGAACAGGGACTCACTCTGGGGACGAATGTGTTCCCTCAGAGGTTACACCAAGTCCGCATGTATCAAGGGATGAGTTCCAAACCCTTGTCACCTCTATGGACAACACATTGAAAGAGTTGAAAAGCTCTTTTGATTCTTTTTGCAGATGTTACCACGAGAGCCTTTAATGATATGAACACCAAAATGGACAACCTGTCCATAGAGGTGCAAAATGCTCTAGCCTAGATGAGAACAGCTGCGACAACTTCTGCCACCTCTGCTGCTGCTAACTTTGAGAAAACAACTACCTCTACTTTCCAAAGCTTTGTGAAAGCTATACTTGAACAACTGAAGACAGCTCAAACGCCAACTTCTGCGGGCATTACTCCTGAAGATTTAAAGAAGGCCCTTGAGCTTGTTCAAGAACAAACAACTAGACAAACTCTGGCCATGCAGCCCTCCGACTACATTGCCAGAGCACAACTCACAGAACTTGGGCAAGGGATACTTGATCAGGTCATCGAGTTCATCAGAGCATTCACTGCTGCCAACGCTAATTACGTCAAAGACTTTCAGAGAAGCGTCGGCAAAATGCGCGTCAACACAGAGGCAGAGGTCCATACCCTTCTTGGCCTCTGTGACGACTTATGCACAAAAATGATCGCTGCAGGTGCCACACCGCCTAAAAAGCCAGAAGCTTCATGCAGAACAGTGGGTTCTACAGATAAGGGACAAGATGACTCTGATGATGACTCTGATGATTCATCAGATCATCCTGAGGGGGAGAAACAAAGGGAGAAAGCTGCAAACATAGGTCTACCATCTCCACCGGTATCAGCAGAACCGCTAAACCAAGTTCCCCCAACTCAAACCCAAGGAGGAAACCAACAGACCACAGAGGCAACAACCACATCTGTGGAAATACCCTCTGAAGAAACCCCAATGATAACTCAAGTACCTGAAACCAAAGAAGATCAACAACAGAAGACCACAGAGGCAACACCCACCTCTGTGGAAACAACCTCTGTATTCGGAGAAGATGTCCCAACCCATGAACAAGTTCAAATCTTGTCATCTTCTGAAGAAGAACTCCCTTCCCCAACACCAGAAGCCGAAAAGACAAAACCCCCATCTCCCACACCGAAAACCAGAACCAAAATCATTGCTCATAAAAGAAAACATCTGAGCAAAACCACATAAGCCTCACCTTCAAAACCCACATCACCAACCAAGCCCTCAGAAGAACAAGTGACAAAACCAACAGAGGCAACCCCCACAAAACCTACAGAAGTACCTCCGTCAAAGCCCTTAGAACCCCAAAAGACAAAACCCACAGAGGCAACCCAATCTCTACAAGAAGATCTACAGCCGAAGGCAAAAGATAAAGGCAAGGGGATAATGACAGAGGAACCCAAGAAGAAGAAGCCAAAGCATCAACCAGCAGAAAAATTGATGAAGAGCTCTTTTGATGCATATGTGACACCAAAGCCAGAAAAAGAAGACTGGGCTTTCGGTGCTACTCCTCTGTCAAACATACCAATTCTAGATCCAAAGGCAAAAGTCACAGAGGATCGAGTGGCCCAAATCAAGAATAAAATGGATGCTCTGCGCAGGCCCATGCCTCCACCCGGTGCACCTCCACCACAGATGGAAGAGGTGGTGTACAGATATCTGTACAACAGAAGTGCAAGAGATCTTCTGCCACCAACCATTCAAGATCTCATCTTCCATGTTGACCTCGAGAACATCTTCACAAGAACAACACCCAAGCCAAAATACCAAGTATTCTTAGAGCCCAAAATTGACAAGGTCATATACTGTAAGTTTTCTCAAACCAGAACCACACCTAAGGTTTCCTATAACATCTATAGATTCAAAAGGGAGGACAGAACCATGACCCAATTCTCAGATGCTGATCTGAGAATTCTAAGTCCCTACGACCTACCCGACCTTCTCAAATGGACGAAAGAGAACTTCACTACAGATGCATTTCGAAGGGCATACAGGGTGATCAGGAAAGCCATGCGAGAGAAACTTCTGCTATATATCCTTGTCGACATCCAATTAGGACGAGATCTCGGAGTAAGAAACCTAAATCTCCGACCACTAGAAAATGACTGCCCATCCTCTGCCATACCAAACTCGATCATTACATCTTCAAGAGTCGGGTTAGTTTATCAAGATCCTGCTGGGAAGTCAAGACTGTTCGTAGAGATGGACTGTCAGAAGTATGCAACAAGTACTTTGACAGAATTCAGAGCAAGCCTCATGGAGCATAGAGGAACGGAGCTCATGAATCAATCTCTCGCAGATAGACTAATAGAGGTCATCGACCAAGTAATCAACCTCAGAACCCTCGGCATTAGTTTCTATCAACAACTTAGAGAATTAGGATTCGACAACAGAAGTTTCAACGACTTCAAAGACGCCAACGACTGATATCCTCTAACAACCTCTGCAAATCTTTCCTTTCATAATGTAATCAAGTGTAAGTGCCTCTGGCATAATTTTGTATGAAAGAAAAGTAAAAACTTTTGAGGTACATTGTTACACCTCTTATCATGCACTTAGCCTAGAAAACCTTGCATTTTTCAATTTTTTATTTTTCAATACTTAGGGGGAGATTGTTAGATCCAATCTTTCTGTTTATAGAAGTATTGAAAAATAGGCTAAGTATAGAAGTCTTCGACAGAGGCTCTGTCGAGTCACCGAGAAGACTGAAGCATAGAAGTCTTCGATAGAGGCTCTGTCGAGTAACCGAGAAGACCGAAGTAAAGAATCACCAGAAGACTCTTCAATACGGACAAGGCCACAGAGCCTTTGTCATACTTGATAGAGCCTCTATGGTATAAAAGACTATAGCTCTATACAAGGACAATCATGCTTCTCACAATTTCTGTTGTACAAAGATCCTGAAGATCATTCGTACAAGGCGTGACCTGACAACTCCACGTGTCAAACTCTGATGGGTCATAGCCTTAGAAGAAGCCGACACATTTAATTAAAGTTGTACCTGCAACAGTACTTGAATAGTGTGTTTGTACCTTCAGTACTTATTGTCTAGAGCTTGTCCCCTTTAGAAGTAGTATAAATAGAAGACTAATGTTGAGTTCTTCTATTAAGCTTTGCACGACACACACATCATTAGAACATAATTCTTGTTATATCATCGGTGTTCTTGGTGTTCTATTTATATCAATATACAGTGGGTTATTGAGCTATTTATCTGTGTTATTTACATCTCACGTATTTGATATAGTGTGTTCTTCCACCTTATTATATCTTTTAGTTCGTTAAAAACGCTTCCGCATTATATCTTGTTTGAACTATTAGATAGAATCATCATTGTTAAGCAAAACAAGAACCAACAGAGACCTTTGTTTTTGCCCTAGTTGGCCGCAGTCACTGTAGGTTTGGTTTTGGTCCCCTCCCCTGGTTCTTTTATAACAACTCCCTTCTGAGCAAGGATCCTGGGTTGCTTTTGCTGGAAAACGAGGCCTTCATCGTCATCATCATCTTTTGGTGATGAATATGGTTCGTCGTCTTTCAGTTCAAGGTCTTCGTCTTCTTCAGCGTCATCTTCCTCATCATCCTCTGAGGATTCAACAAGCGTAGGAGAGTTGGTTTGTTCGTCGAAAAGCCCCCCCTCAGAATGAAAGGGACTTCGTTCGGTTCCCTCAGGATTTTCATCTCCCTGACGTTTTTCAGCAATATCCTTCCCCTCAGAAGCATGGGGAAGGTCTTCATCTTTGTCCTTCTCCCCCTCTTCCACTTATGGGAGCATTCAGGCGGTCGATGATTTATTGAAGCATATTGTTGGAGGAGCCAACCTTTTGAGCGAGATCACTCAGCCCAATCTTCAGAGACGTCACCTCTCCCTGAAGATTACCAACCTTTGTCTTCAGCGTTGTGACTTCGCTGGACAAGGTTTTAAAGTTTGTGGAGAGGTCGTCGTTGGTTATTTTGAGAGCGCTGATGGCGGAAGAATTGTTGGTGATGGCCTCAGCGACATTAGACAAGCCACCTTCAAGAGTAGAGACATCAGCGATTGTAGCCTTGTCTTTGACAGTGTCGACCAGTTTGACAGTGTCTCCCCAGCGTCTGTAACCGCTGTGGAGTTTATGGAGATTGTGGTGGTGAGATTCTCCACCTTATTAGTGATCTCCTTGAGGGAGTTGCTAATAGTACCCAAATTAGGACATGTAACAGAAAATAACTTCCTAACAAAGGAAAGCTTAGAAGTTGGGGGTCCGGAGAGAGGAGTGTTTAGGGTACCTGTACGTGGGTCAGAGAAGGTGTGTATATCCGTATGACCTGAGTAAAGGCCATGTCCATTTCCAGGGACGATTGATGTGAAGCACCTGATGGTCCTTTATTTTGTTGAATCATCCGCTGATGTTCAGCAGCACAACTATCGTCTAGATGGATGACATTTGACGGTGATGCAATAGGGAAGATTAATTGTGAAGAGACCAAAGAATGAGTGAGAGAAGCAAAGGATGTAAAGATGGTGTCGGTAGCAGATTCAACGTTGGATTTGCTGAGGAAAATGTCTTCAGTGGGGGGTCCTGATCCATAAAAGATTCAGCGAATGGATTCACTGAAATGGGTATGGAAGTCGATGGTTCAGCGGATGTGGCGGAGTGTACCACAGAACTTTCCAGCGTCGTCGTTAGAGGGACCAATGTGGAGTCTTCAGCCTGGGAAGGCGTTGGTTTCTTATTTTAGGTTTTCTTGGTCTTATGGATGCCAATGGGGGATTCAGAGTGTTTCCTCTTTTTGGATGAGGTGGTGGTTTCATCCTGGGTATCAGCGGTTGGGATGACCGTTGTCGTGGAGGTAGCTGAAGAAAGCGAAGAAGAGGTACGAGTTGAGAGAGACGTACCTCATTAGGAATCGGCTTGTAGTCGAGCACCTTCGAGCCAACCTGAGAGAGTCTCAAGTCACCCACCTTGGGGTAGTCGTTCTGCAGGCCGTGCATGACGATAGCACTGAGAAAGCGGGGATACGGAACAACTGCTGGACGATCTGCAGCGTCCACTCGCTCTAGTAGATCTTCGAAGACCAGACTAGCCCAGTCTACATGAAGACCTTTAAGAAGGGCATATGCCATGGCAGTCTGAGTCTTTAAGGCCTGATCCGTTGACCCAGTCTTAGCAGACATACAGCTGATGATATGAGTGAAGATGACACTAAGCTCGCTGGGCATCTTGCTCTTGAGCACTGTCGTTATCTTCTTATCAGGGTTGCCCAGACGGTCAAGGTTCCAATTGTAGTGTATCATGTCCAGGAAGGCGATAAGTTCCACCTTTCTTGCAGTGGAGTTAGTGTCAGGGAATGGGACGAAGCGATGAGACTTGGGGCTTCCTGGGAGATTCAGGGATTGACGAATAGCGCTAGGGGTGATCTCAGCTTTGCATAGTTCAGTTTCGAATGCGATAGCGTCATACTTCCGATTTTGGTTTTTGGTTGAGGTGACAATGGTTCGGTGTGCTGTATACCAGAGTTGACCAAGGTGGTTTTTGTGAGCAGGGGGCGGACGGTCAGAGCTGTCGCCAGAGGACAGGTCTTGATGAAATTGACAGCATCATTAAGATGGGTGATATTCTTCTTCTTGGGAAAATCCAAGAGGGCGTAGGGGTTGTTAGACTGAAACTGGATCTGGTCCAGGGAGTCTCATTTTCGGTGCCTTAGGGAGTTCAACATTTTCAGAAGATGAAGGAGATGCATCGTCAGTTGACATTTCTGTTCAGAAAATAAAACGATGAAGAAGATGAAGATAATGTCCTAAATTGGAAATATATTCCATAAAAAGATTTTTTGGGTTTCTAGTTTTGAAAAGAAGTACAAAACTAGTGAAAAAATCTTGGTTTACCAGTTTCCTTTAATGGAAAGGATTCTGGAAAAACATATGAAATGCATATGTTTAAGATTTATATTTTAATCTTAAAGAAAAACCAGTAAACAGATTGTGTTCATAAAACCATGAATAAAATGATTTCATGTTTAGAAAGTTCGTTTGTTTGATCTTTTGAAAACAATAATAAGATCAAAAACAAGTTTTTGAGATATTAAGGAGAGAAAAGATGAACCTGTTTTGTTGAAGTAGAATATGATGAATCACAAGTTCTTGAGAAATAAAATTCGAATGCAACAGAGTTCTATTGCTTTAGGAGAGTAGGTTCGCGTAAAAGGTAAAAATATAAAATCAAAGGGTTTATATAGTGAGAGTAGAGAGAGAAACTGATGAGCGGGAAAAGTTTCTCATGATGACACATGACACGTCCCTTAAATGTTATTGGACAATAAAAAGAAACGGGCACGGTGTGTCAGAAGAAAAGGCGTGCCAGGGTTTATCCGTTGTGATGACGTCATAAATGTCCTTTCATATTTACAGTTGTCTCTGAGGGTTTTTGAAAACCTCAGAGACAATTTCGAAATAAGAAGCACTGATTAGAAATATCAGTGAGATTTTAGAGTTTCAAAAAAAATCGCTGAAAGGAATAGTTATTCACCGATGTAACTTGTTTGGGCAAAAAATCACGTCGTACGACCACGACCAGAGCAGGTAAGACGCATGTTATAATCCAAATCTTGTATTAAAATAAGGTCTCGACAAGAACCCAGAAAACATACGTCGTCTCCAGTAAAAGGTAAGTCGTACGTCTCCCATGACGCTCGACCATAGCATCGCCCGTCCCGTACGACCATCGCGTAAGATCATTGCATCTTCGACCAAAGCTAACGTTAACCTTGACTGTTACGTTTGTTAAGTGTTTAATGCAGGAGTCAAAGTCATTAAAGAGCAACGGATATAACCGACGCAACCATCAACGATCGATAGCTGTAACGGACGAAGATCATCATGGATAATCACTCCGGCGACCATTTCCGGCCGTTGTAGCCGTTGATCAAATCCTTAATGGAGCTAATTAATGGCACGGAGACTATAAAAGTCAAGCTAAAGCCTCATTGCAAGGGAGATCAGTTAACATCTGATAGACATCAGCGACCATCACCCAAACAGCAGAGAAAATCATCCAAACACATAGCAAAGAACATTCGAACTCTGGAGATCAAGTATTGAAAGCCAGAACCTTACAGTGAACTCAAGACCACTCGAAGGAAAGCTCAAGCATCGCTCTCGACGCACGACAACAGCCCTCGACCAGCAGTTCACACTTTGTATTCACACACGACAAACACCTGTTTTTATTTTTAAACACTTGTACTTTACATTTCGGAGCTTTTCCTTCATTTGTATTGTAATCATCGTACGATCGACGCCGGTACCAAGGACATCGCCCCTGATTGGCGACCATAGTGCAGCGACGACACCCACTGTCGTCCGCAGGTTTTTTCCTCGTTTGAGGTTTTTCCTGCGTCATCAAATCCCTTGTTTCTTTATTTTATTCCTCGTCGCATGTCTCGTCGAAAGATTCTTTCTTTAGTTGATTAAGTCCACATCGACCTTAAGTTGTCCCTTTGGTGCGATTTTTGGCATTAACAGTTTGGCGCCATCCGTGGGACCTCATCTAGAGAAAATCCTCGACGAACTTGCATTCTTCTAATAGTTTCTTGGAGTTTCTTCTGTTCTCTATCACAGGAAAATAGCAGATGGCGGAAACTCAGAACGAACCGCTGACCCAGTGCATGGAAAGCTTGAAAAGGTGCAAGATGTTCCTAAAGCCATCGGTGATTATTGCCTAGAAGAAGTTATCTTAGACCCAAGCAAGCCCGAGCAAAAATTCTTGATAGGATCATCTCTCGATCCACACCTTAGGCAAAGGATAATATCCTTCTTGCAAGAATATGCTGACTGCTTCGCCTGGTCGCATGAAGATATGGTTGGCATTGACCCTAACATCATTTCTCACAAGCTCAATATCGATCCATCGTTTAAACCCGTCAAGCAAAAACGCCGTAAATTCGCTCCTGAAAGAAATAAGGTAATAAACGATGTGGTCGATAACCTTCTCAAGAGAGGGAAGATCAGAGAAGTAAAGTATCCCGACTGGCTTGCTAATGTCGTAGTCGTGGCTAAGAAGAATGGAAAATGGAGGGTCTGTATCGACTTCACCGATCTCAATAAGGCTTGCCCGAAGGATCCTTTCCCATTACCGCATATCGACGCCATGGTCGACGCAACCGCAGGACATGAACTATTGACCTTCATAGATGCATATTCAGGGTATAACCAAATCTTAATGCACGTCGAGGATCAGGAGAAAACCGCTTTTATGACGGACCGAGGTATTTACTGTTATAAAGTTATGCCTTTCGGACAAAAAAATGCTGGATCCACCTATCAGCGTGTAGTGAATAAAATGTTCAAAGACCATCTCGGCGACACAATGGAGGTGTATATTGATGACATGCTCGTCAAGTCAAAGCAAGCGGTCGATCATATCGAGCATCTAAGACAATCGTTTAACATCCTTCGGGAGTATAGCATGAAGCTCAACCCTACCAAATGTTCCTTCGAAGTCAGTGCTGGAAAGTTCTTAGGCCACATGGTCACTCGCCGAGGAATCAAAGATAACCCCGACCAAATCAAAGCCATCATCGACATCAAATCTCCTCGAAATTTCAAGGAGGTCCAAAGGCTTACTGGTCGAGTAGCGGCCCTAAACAGGTTTATCTCTCGATCTTCAGATAGATGTCATCTGTTTTATAACGTCCTCAGGAAAAATAAAGGTTTCAACTGGACCAACGATCATGAGCAAGCATTGCAAAAACTCAAGGAATATATGGCGTCGCCTCCTCTGTTGTCGAAACCTCACGATCGTGAGATCTTACAATTGTATTTAGCTGTCAGTCCAAATGAGGTAAGCGCCGTACTCACACGAGAAGACGAAAAACAACAATTGCCAATCTACTATGTAAGTAAATCTTTCTTGGACGCAGAAACCAGGTATTCTTCCATTGAAAAACTGCTTTTGTCGCTAGTCACAGCTGCTAAAAAATTACGACACTACTTCGAATCGCATCCTATTACCGTCGTAACAAACTTTCCTCTTAAGTCTGTTCTAAGGAAACCTGAGTTGACAGGTCGTTTAGCGAAGTGGAGCATATATCTCAGCAGTTATGACATCGATTTCAAGCCCAGGACCGCGATCAAATCACAAGCCTTGGCAGACTTTATCGCCGATTTTAGCCCTGAATTGGAGAACGAATCAGAGCTCGAAGTGTCCACTGTGGCGACTCACGACGACGTGCCTTGGATCCTACATGTCGACGGATCATCCAACATTAGAGGCTCTGGTTGGGTGTCGTCTTAAAGTCGCCACAGGGGGGTAAGATGGTATACTCGATCCGATGCGACTTCAAGGCCACCAACAACGAAGCCGAGTATGAAGCCCTGATCGTGGGAATGAATATGGCCCACGACTCGGGGCCAACCGCATTGCATGTCAAGAGCGATTCCCTGCTGGTAGTAAATCAAATCAATGGAGAATTCACAGTCAAGGATTCAAAAATGACAGCATATCTAAGCGTGGCAAAAGAAATTTCCAAAAAATTTAAATCTTTTTCTATTGAACAGATTCCGCGAGACCAGAACACTCAGGCCGACGCATTGGCAAACCTTGGGTCCGCTTTAGTTGAACCAATATTTGATGTTATTCCTATGATTCACCTGGAAACGCCATCCATTGGAAACACAGACGTCATCCAGATCAAAGACGAAGAAGATGATTGGTCACGCGACATTCGAAAATTCCTCGTGCACGACCAACTCCCCGAAGACAAAATGGAGGCTCGAAAAATTAGATTCAAAGCATCTAAGTATGTTATGATCGAAAATAAGCTTTATCGGCGATCATCGACGGGCTTAAATTTAAGGTGCATCATCAGCAAAAATCAAGCCCAGAAAATCCTCCAAGAGATGCACGACGGCGAATGTGGTAATCATTCAGGAAGTCGTAGCTTGGCTAATCGTATCTCCCGACAAGGGTACTTTTGGCCAACATTGCGACAAGACGCTGTCAAGTACGTCCAGAATTGCGACCCCTGTCAACGACACTCATGTATGTCTCATAAACCCTCGGATACTTTGCACTCAACGCTTGTCCCATGGCCTTTCATGAGGTGGGGAATGGATATTGTCGGCAAACTACCACCTGCTCCGGGGCAAAAAGTATTCCTCCTCGTGCTTACGGATTACTTTTCTAAATGGGTCGACGCGGCTGCCTTCTCCCAAATTAGGGATAAAGAAGTTATCTCCTTTATCCAGACTAACATCATATGCAGGTTTGGGATTCCATCTGAAATTGTCTGCGACAATGGATCCCAATTCATAAGAGACAGGACCCAATAGTTATGTGAAGATAGGAACATCAAACTGACGACCTCGACTCCCAGATATCCCCAAGCCAATGGACTTGCCGAGTCGAGTAATAAGACTATTGTATCCTCGATCAAGAAACGATTAAAAGCTGCAAAAGGAAGATGGGTTGAAGAGCTCCCTTCAGTCCTATGGGCAAATCGCACGATACCCCACACGTCCACAGGACAAACCCCATTCTCTCTCGTCTACGGTTGTGAAGCCGTCCTACCAATCGAAGTTCATCTCGCAACTTTGAGGCACAATTCTGTCGACCACAACTTGGTTGATTTGAGTGATGACCTCGACGCCCTTGAAGAGCTCAGAGAATCGGCCTTGATCAGAATGGCGTCACAAAAGCAGGCAGTCGAGCGACATTTCAATAAACCCGTCAAAATTAAAATCTTTCAAGAAGGCGATTACGTCCTCCGTCGAGTATTCCCGAATACCCAGGAGCTCAACGTAGGTAAACTTTCTACCAAGTGGGAAGATCCCTATCGTATCTCCGAAGTCGTTGGTAATGGAGCCTATCGACTTCGAACTCTCGACAATCAGAAAATCCCACGAAGTTGGAATGCGACGCATTTGAAAAAATATTTCTTTTAAAATCGCCTTCCTATCATACAAAGTTTTCAGCACGACGGTAAGCATCGCAAAATCGTTGGTAAAACCATGACCGACCTCTAACGAACTTTATCGCAGGAACGCACGACAAGAGTATCCAAGTGCATGACTCGATTGTTTGATCACAGGGGCATATATTCTAAAGTTTCATGATACGATACAGTCACACGTAAGGTCTAAATGATCCCTCGATCTAAGTTTCTGGAACTTAGAAATACTTTGTATGTTCTAACACATCGATGATATATATTTCAACCGTTATATTGCAATAAAAGCCTAAGTCGCACGATCCTCCGTTTATTTCATACTGTTATGATCAATATTACATTTATCCACGACATATGTAATTAAAAACACAAGTTCAGCAAAAGAAGGAGCTTCATTGAACAATTACATATGAACGACCGATAGTCGGACAAGTAAATACAAAGTCAAAAGTCGTTGCATACCAATGGGCCGACCACCAACGGTCGAGCATGAAAAGCCTATTTCATAAACCCAGAAAAAAAAAACTACCCTAAGATTTAAGGAAACATAGCAATCGTAAACTCTGCCCAAAGAAAACTCAGCCTTCGGAATCCTGACAATCCTGAAGAACTGATGCAAGGATCAAACGAGTATAGCCGAAGTTGTCTCCCAACCTTTCGCGCCATGGCATTCCGAGAATGTGGCTCTTAAGATTAATGTTAAGGTTGGAGGAAGGAATATCTTCTCTTCGACAATCGACCTCCACTCCAATACCTCCAGTTTCCTCACGTGTTTAGTGAAGGAAAACAAAAACATCTGCACAATTACAAAGGGAACGTATTAGCAAAACGCTCATCGAAAAAATAAACATCGGTAAACACAAGTTTCGAAAGAAAAACTTACGAAAGACGCCAGTACGGCTAAACATAGTCCAATCTCTTCGATAGAGATCCCTGGAAAATGCTCCTTGAAATATAAGAGCTGATATTTCCCCAGAAGCGGAAGCGACTTCGTCCTGACGAGGACGTAGTCAGTCAAGAGGGGTGAAGACAACGCAAAGTTGATCTCCATAAAATCCCCATCATTCTCTCCCGTCTTTACACCCTCGCCCCTGTCGGCTGACGAAAGGGTCGACGTGGTAGCAGAAAACACCGTCGCCAGATGCGCAGAATCCACGGACATCGCGTTTATCGCAACCAACATCGTCATCGATTTGGGTATCATAAGCCCACGATAGATCATCAATCACCGAAGATTTGGAAAAAGTCGAGATTCTAGAAAAGATGACTTTTCGAAAGCTTAAAGAAAACAATCCATTTTGATCTTTATTTATGCAGGAAATCGTGACAGGTCGAGCCCTTCAAAAGATCGACACGCATCCCCTACTTTCATATGCCCCAGTAAATCACCGACACCTGGCATCAACAACTGGTAAGCATCATCGTACGTCAGCATGATGTCACGACCTCGTTCTCCCTTCGACTTCTCGTTCAGTTAAAAGCGGACTAGCCTAGTTCCAAGGTAACTAAGCTAATTTTCATCACTTGTCATATTTTTTCGACTGACAAAATTTAAAACTCGGATTTGCTATCCTTCTTTCAAATTTTGGGGGCAAACTGTTTGGGCAAAAAATCACGTCGTACGACCACGACCAGAGTAGGTAAGACGCAGGTTATAATCCAAATCTTGTATTAAAATAAGGTCTCGACAAGAACCCAGAAAACATCCGTCGTCTCCAGTAAAAGGTAAGTCGTACGTCTCCCATGACGCTCGACCATAGCATCGCCCGTCCCGTACGACCATCGCGTAACATCATTGCATCTTCGACCAAAGCTAACGTTAACCTTCACTGTTACGTTTGTTAAGTGTTTAATGCAGGAGTCAAAGTCATTAAAGAGCAACGGATATAACCGACACAACCATCAATGATCGATAGCCGTAACGGACGAAGATCATCATGGATAATCACTCCGGCGACCGTTTCCAGCCGTTGTAGCCGTTGATCAAATCATTAATGGAGCTAATTAATGGCACGAAGACTATAAAAGTCAAGCTAAAGCCTCATTGCAAGGGAGATCAGTTAACATCTGATAGACATCAGCGACCATCACCCAAACAGCAGAGAAAATCATCCAAACACATAGCAAAGAACATTCGAACTCTGGAGATCAAGTATTGAAAGCTAGAACCTTACAGCTGTAAAGCCCGTATCCCGGTATGTATTCTCGTTATTCCTTTATTTTTTTTAAAAAGGAGCATTTAATTAATTAACGTGGTTTCCGTTAGCGGGGTTAGCCGAGTCGGGCCAAAAAGTTAAGTGAAGTAACCTTAGTGGGATTTTGCTAAGAAGTGTAAGTTGAGGGGCTGTTTGGGACTTTCTCCATAGTTGGGCAAGAGGATCGGCCAAGAGGCACGACCCCTCCCCTCCCCTCCCCTTCGGTTTCATCTTAACAATCCTCCCCCAAAACCCTTAGCCATTTTCTTTCCCTTCCCCTTGTTGTTTTCGGCCAAGAAGAAAGGGAAGTGAAACCGAGAAGAAAAGAGAGAGAGACCGAAAGAGAAAGAGAGCGAGAGTCGAGAGGAGGAAGGAGGCGATCACCGGCGTGAGGGAACCAGCGTCGGGACTGGTCGGAAAGGAGGAAGAAGAAGGATTCCGTTAAGGTAAGTGTCCCGTTCGTTTTATTGATGTTTTCTTCGTCGGAAATTGTAAACCGCAACCACCGTGTCACCGCCAATCACCACCACCTCCGGAGGCGGCAGTGGGTGGTGCTTGGTGTGTTTCAGACCATGGTAACCCTAAAACAGTAAGTCAAGTTGTTTTGCGGGTCTGTTTGGATTAAGACGTCTTATTGGGATCAAGTTCAAAAGGTTATCATTTTATGTAATTTTTTTAGTGTTCTGTCCAGTTCTTCAATCGTGCGTAACTTTCTCGTCGTAACTCGGATTGAGGCGAATCTGGTGCCCACGGTTCACATTCTGTGTCGGGCACGTTTTTCGTGTTTTAGAGAAAGTTTGGTTCGGCCTCTAGCTAGGCGAAAAAGTGTGGTTTTTACAGCAGGTCGGGATTTTAGACAGCTTTCTGTCCCTGTTTTGTATGGAGCATAACTCCTGATAGGAATGACGGATTGGGATGAAACTGGTGTCACAAGTTCCCATTCTGAGCCTAGTAACTTTTCTATGTTTTGGGGAAAAACCAGTTCGGACCGTAGCCTATGTCAAATCGTCGTTTTGTACTGAAAGGTTATGTTTCTCGCTGTTCTGCGAATCGTTCTTGTAAAATCCATATTAAATTATAGAAAAATCGTTAGGACGCGTGCGATACGTCCCTGGAACCGTGAAACTTAGAACTTCGTGATTATGGAATTTGATTTCTGTATTTATCAGTTTTTAGGGGGTAAATCAGGTCCCGAACAGACCCGTGTTTTAGATAAAAAGCTGGAATGTTTAGTCTTATAAAATCTAGTAAAGGTGTCGTGAGTTGGGACCTTTCGTTGACGTTTTTAGTGCGTAATTAGGTGGGAAAATGTGAGGAAGGTTGACTTGCTGGTGTTGCGGCTCGGGAGCGCGTCGCTTTGCTTTGAGGTGAGTTCTCTCACCGCGTAGTTGGGAATTTCATGTATGTCGTTCTTTTGTGTTACATGTTATTACGTGTATTTATGTGCTTACATGAATTAGATGGGATGTGATAACTGGTTGTGATTTGTTAAATTCGTATGTGGAATATATATATGCATGTGTACACCTCGGTGGGACTGAGGGGCTCGGTGGGACCGAGGGCTTGGTGGGACTAAGCTAGTACAGTAATCTTTACTCGGTGGGACCGAGGGCTTGGTGGGACTAAGCTAGTACAGTAATCTTTACTCGGTGGGACCGAGGGCTTGGTGGGACTAAGCTAGTACGGTAATCTTTACTCGGTGGGACCGAGGGCTCGGTGGGACTGAGCTTGTATTAATGTGTTTTGTGTACTCGGTGGGACCGAGGTTCGTACTTATATAATAATCATTATGTGGCTTGATATTCGTAGTGATGGTGATGTTGCCTACTTGCGAGTAGGGGTGATATGCGTGGGGTTGCTACCTACGTGTGTGGTTGGATTCACTAAGCGTTTAGCTTACCCTTCCCCAATATGTTGTGACTGCAGGTGCGAGCGGCAGTCGGGCTTGACGGTACACACAAAGCGCAGGCGTCGGGAATTGTTGGAATTTACACTTTTGAACTTTTAGATTTTATTTATAATATTTCCGCTGCATAAATTCTTTTGACTGTTTGAGTTGACGATATTAACTTTAATTGAGTTACGGTTTATTAAAAATGTGGTTGTTTTATAATGGAATATATGTTCTAGAAAATTTAAATTTCCTTGTAATTTTTGGGACGTTACAACTTGGTATCAGAGCACAGCTTGAGTGAATCAAACACATCTCGGTGTGTTTGGTCTCAAGTTGCGGCTATGAAGTTTTTAACCTCTCTTATTAAAATCTTTGAAAATAAATGAACGGAGGAAGCCCGTTTGGGAAACGGTGATCGTGGGCGCAGTGTGTACAGTCAGCCGACGCCAATTGGGAAGGTACAGCACTTAGTGTATTTATTGCTTTCTAGGCATAGGGTATGCATGCTAGATTGCCGAGGTTGTTTACACTGTACTGTACGATGACTGCTTGCTAGTAGGAATCAATGCTAGTTATAGTACGTTGTCAAGTGAAGGCCCTATAGGTTGCAAGTAGTAAGAATCATATAGCCTTAGAATATTTGATTTAGTTCTATTGCGCAGCTCTTGTTTGAGTCCAACCGTTCTAGGATAGAATCTTGTATTCGAATGTCTATTTGATTCACGCTGCGTGCGACTGGGTATTCGTGAGGCAACTCGTTATGGCTAACAGGGATTCCGTTGTAGCAAGAGTAGTGGGATGAGATGAAATTCCTAGTGAGCTGGGAATAGCGTTTACATATGAGTACGTATGCTAGATTGCTTTCTAGAACATAGGAGTATGTATGCTAGATTGCTTACGTGGATTTTGTGGTACTGTATACTTGTTACTTGCTATTAGGAACTCATGCTAGCCTTGATAGGTTGTTATGTGAATGCACCTTAGGTTGTATACAGTAGGAACTAAATAGCCTTAGAATGTTGGATTTAGTTCTATTGCGCAGCTCTTGTTTGAGTCCAACCGTTGTAGGATAGAATTTTATATTCGAATGTCTATCTGGTTTCACTGTATATGATGGTGCGTTTACGAGGCGACTCATCAGGGCTAGTGGGGGTTCCGTTCTAGCAAGGGTGGTGGGGTATTACGACTTTTCTAGGGAGCTAGGAAAAGTGTTTGCATATGCCGGAATGGGCATATGTGTTAGTTTGTGGTAAGCAACTACTTGGACGTCCCGGGACAGTATCCTTTTTAGCTTTTAATGCAGCAATAGCTTCTTCTCGCTCAATACTAGTGATTGGATTTATACATACCTGATCTTTCAAATTTTCTTCTATTTTAGAAAGCTTTTCAATTTGCAAATGACAATTTTTAAGCTGTTCAGCGAGATCAATAATTTGCTTTCCAGCTTTGGTTTTTCCATTCATGGCATCATATAAATCAATAGTCAAAATTGACGGTTCGTCGTCTATTAGCGTCATTATCAACTGAAATGAAAGTATCAGTAGAAAGATTTGATACCTGAGAGGTGGAGGTAGAAGTAGAGGGAATTTCAGCTTTTTCTTCCTCTTCTTCTATTTGGGCCATGAGACAGAGATTGGCTTCATCATTAATAGAGTCAGATGATTCTTCATCAGAAGCAGCCCAGTCATGATCTTCACCGATCATCCCTTTTCCTTTCTTTTTGGAGCCTTTCAGTTTTTGATATTTTTTTTCAGCTACTGGTATTTGTCATCTCTAGCCCCGGGGTTAGAGGATTTCTTATAGGAAGAAGATGAAGGTTTAAAGACTTTCTTTGACCTGCACTCACTAGCAAAGTTACCTATCTTTTCACAGTTATAGCAAGTGGCAGTAGCCTTATCAACGGTGTTGAAGATTTAGGCTTGTCAGTGAGGGAAAGAGTTTATTTCTTCTGAAGTTACTCTTTCTGGTGAATCTCCTGAAAGAATTAGTCAGGAGGGCCAGTGACTCATCAAGTTTTGACGGATCTGCTTTTGATGATTCATCAGAGTTAGATTCTAACTCAGTGATAGTGACAGTAGAACGCTGAGTGGGCACCAACTCTGAAGAGAGTAAAGCAACAGGTGTGCTTTTGGAATATTTTACAAGATTCTTCTTAAGATGACACGACTGCTCATGATTGAGCATAGTGCCATATAAGGTAGAAAGGGTCATTGACTTTAGATCCTTTGAGAGTTTAAGACACATAGAATAACTGTCCCAACTTTCAGGAAGACTTTCCAAAAACTTTGTCAGGATCTCAAAGTTCGAATATTCCTTACCAACAGTTTTTAAGTCAATGATTAAACAGTTAAACCGCTGATGTGTTTCAGAGAGAGGTTCATTCTTACTACAAATGAAACTTTCGTACTGCCTTACCAGGTTGATCTTTCTTGAATCCTAGACTTCAGTAGTACCTTCATATTGAACATATATAGTGTCCCACGTGGCTTTAGAACTCTTTGTTGGTCCCGGAGGGATATACAAGTTTGTAGAAGGGGGGGGGGGGGGGGGTTGAATACAAACACACATATTTTACTTTTCTAAATTGTTTATTGATGTAATCAAACAATTTACAACTTGTTGCGGAACAAGATTAAGGACTAAGCCTAATCTAAACAAGTTATGAGAACACTAAGATTCTTGTACTAGAATTAAGACAGAAAGAAGATAAGGAAATTACGAATAATATCCTAACACAAAGATAGTAGAGAGAAGATGGTCGAGCTCTACATTTCTAAAGTAGGGTTCTTCTTATATACTGCATGCATTAAATGCACAACAGTATATCTTTACACATGGCAGCAGCTGATTGGTTGCATGGTTTGACCTTTGTAGACAACCTAGTAGCCGCATGATGTACAGTGTAGAATCAGAGTTGTTTGTACGATTAAGGACAAAAGGGATGTCCTTTCTGACATTATCGTACGGAGGCGTGCAAGGGGGAAAGACAAAAGTAACTTTTAGAGGAAGACTTCATGATCAGCGTTCGTTGAACAGTACTTTATCAGCGAGTGATAAAGCTCAGTGATTGTTGAAGTCTTCTACTTGTAACTTCACGTTGAGTGGACAAATCTTGTCTTCGCTGATATCCACATCAGTTCATTAGCAGACTTGTCGCTGGTTCTTGGGCTTTATCTTCGACTTCAGCGTAGAACCTTTGTTGACGTGAAACTTGTCTTCAGGGATCATAAGTAAGCAACTAAAACTGTCAGCGATCACCAATAAGACTGAACAGGCTCAGCGCTTCATTGATGAACAGTTTCGCTGAATGTCTAATCTAAAAAACATGAGTTTCCTATCAGCGGTACTGTAGAGACATAGTACTTATCAGCGATAGTGAAACTCTAATACATATTGTTTATTTATAATTTTCACTAAGTGTTTCTAAAAGAGTCATTATCAAATCACTGAGGGTTTGGATCAACAATCTCCCCCTATTAGATTATGACATAGCAACAAAAGAAAATTGCTAACTATGAAAACATAAGGATAAAAAGAACTCATAAAATATTTGTCCCTTTTACTGTTTTCTGGGATCTTTTGAGTACTGATGGAGTAAAGTACGTTCGCTGAAATTTTTCTTTAAACTTCGTATAAGGTTACTAGGGGAAGTGGAAAAATTACAAGTACAGCAAATAAATTTACAAGTACAAAAGATGTAAGCTGATATAGGTAGAAGACTTACAAGGAAATCCTATCAGCTAAAAGGGTTCTTCCTTAATGATAAGTTCATCAAGGGTCTTTATCGTAGGTATCATCCAGTCAGGGACTGTTTCTCCAATATCTCGTCTGTTCTTTTCTTCATCAAAGATCAGGGGCTTGAAATATTGTCCGAGAAGATCGCGTCTGAATTCACACCAATAGATGATATCTCTGAGCTGTTTGATAGGAGTGATGGGAAGCTCGGAGACACGTTGAAAGCGTTCTCGTCCATCATATTCGTGAAATAAGATACCATAAGGTTCACTTAGGACTTTTCCAGGAATGAAACGTTCACCAGGGGGCAAGGAGGTGTCAAGCGCTGAGAGGTCAGGTTCAGGACCAAGTACTTCAGCACATGAGTAACCAATACCTGTTTCGTTCCGGATATGAGGACCTAAGTCTGAAGGTTTTACCTTTTTCTTTGCAGAGGCCCTTCTTTGTTGAGTTAGATTAGGAGGAGGAGGCGAAATATCCACAGCAGATGAAACCAAGTCGATCTGAGAATTTATAATTTTTTCGACATGACTCTTATATTGTGAGCGAGATCGCTGAATGGCTATTCCATCTCCAACCATTCAGAGAGACCGTACTTCTTGATCGTAGCAACATAGATGGTCTCCTTGGTACCATTTTCTCTGAATATGTCAACTTCAACGACAGGAACGCCTATGGTCGTTCTTCCCCTGATGTTCACTTTGTTGATTCTGGCAGCCCGAGATCGATAGTGTAGTCTTTCTTTGCACCATTCCAAGGTAGAATCAGATACCTTGGTCTTTTCTTCGATGATCTTTTGGGCGTCTTCCCACAATTGGCGTTGAACTTCGGTGGGAGTCCTCTTTAGATCAGGGTCCTTCACCGATTGTCGGACAAGCTGGATGGCGTAGGCTTTATCTTGTTTTTCAGCTTTCCTTTTATCGGCGAGTTGTTTTACAGCCTTGACATGTTCAACGAATTCTGTTGGTCCCGAAGGCCTATACAAGTTTGTAGAAGGGGGGGGGGTTGAATACAAACACACAGATTTTACTTTTCTAAATTGTTTATTGATAAATCATTAACAATTTACAGCTTGTTGCGGAGACAAGATTAAGGATAAACCTAAATCTAAACAAGTTGGAACACTAAGGTTTCTTGCACTAAGAAAGATAAGGAAATTACTAATAATAACCTATCTTGAGATAAGAGATATGAACTTGTCCAGAGTTAGCAAGTTACTTCAAATGAAGTGAGTTCATCTCTTTATATACTGCATGCATTTAATGCAAGTCAGTATATACTTTACACGTGTCATCGGCTGGTTGGTTGCATGTCATTGACCTTGGTTGACAACCTTAGTAGCCGTAAGGATGAACAGTGTAGTATTAGAGTGGTTGTACGATTTCAGATATTCGGAGGTTCTTTTCTGACATTTCGTACGGAGGCGTGCAAGGGTGGTTAAGACAAAAGTACTTTGTACGGAGGACTTCATGATCAGCTTTCGTTGATTCAGCGATTATCATTTACTATTCAGCAGATGATAAAGTTCAGCGATAGCTGAAGTCTTGTACTTGATACTTCACGTTGAGTGGACAAATCTGAGTCTTCGCTGATCTGCATCAGTTCATTAGGAGACTTGTCGCTGGTTCTTGAGCTTGATCTTCGACTTCAGCGTAGAACCTTTGTTGACGTGAAACTTGTCTTCAGGGATCATAAGTAAACAACTAACTTATCAACGATCATCATAATGACTGAACAGACTCAGCGCATTGATGATGAACAGTGTTCGCTGAATGTTTAATTTAAAAGAGCGAGAGTTCCTATCAGCGGTACTGGAAGATCTTAGTACTTATCAGCGATAGTGAAACTCTGATACATATTGTTTACTTACAATTTTCACTAAGTATATAAGAGAGGGTCATTATCAAATCACTGAGGGGTTGGATCAACAATCTCCCCCTATTTGATTATGACATAGCAACAGAGAAAATTGCTATTTAATGAAAACATAAGGATAAAAAGAACTCATAAAATATGTGTCCCTTTTACTGTTTCTGGGATCTTTTCAGTACTGATGGAGTAAAGTACGTTCGCTGAAATCTTTCTTTAAAACTTTGAATCAGGTTACAATGAAGAACATAAAGATTACAAGTACAAGCGAAATAATTTACAAGTACAGAAGGATAACTGATACAATAGAGAAAAAGGAGATTATATCAGCTTTCAAAGGGTTCTTCCTTAATGAGAAGTTCATCAAGGGTCGTCTTTTCAGTGGGGATCATCCAGTCAGGAACCGTTACGCCTTGTTTTCTTTTGTTCAGCGCTTCTTTAAAGATCAAGGGTTTTAGGTGTCGTGCCTGAATGTCTTTTCTGAAGTCACACCAGTAGATAAGATCTCTGAGTTGTTCGATTGGAGTGATTGGAAGCTCAGCGATCCGTTGAAAGCATTTACGTCCGTCGTAGTCAAGAAAGAATATTCCATAAGGATTACTGATGACTTTACCAGGGACGAAAAGTTCACATGGTGGCAAAGAAATGTCAAGGGCAGATAGATCAGGGTCAGGACCAAGCACTTCTGCGCGAGAGAAACCAATTCCAGTTTCATTTCGTATGACAGGACCTGAGTTTGAATCTTGACGTTTCTTCTTTGGAGAGCCCCTTTTTCTTTTCAAATTTAGATCAGGAAGAGGAGGAATGTCCACACAAGAAGATATCAAATCGATCTGTCTGTTTATCAGCTTTTCGAAATGATCCTTGTACTTAGATTGTGACGATTGGATAGCTAACCTCATCTCCAGCCATTCAGAGAGACCATACCTTTTTACAGTGTCAGCGCGAAAGGTTTCAGTTTGGCCATCTTCTCTGAAAAGTTTGATGTCAACAATAGGTACTCGGATAGATGTTCTTCCAGAGATGAATACATTGTTGATCATCGCTGGACGATATCTGAAGTGGATTTTCTCTTTAAACCAGATCAGGGTGGTCTGAGAAACTTCAGTTTTCTTTTCCACGATCTTCTGGGCTTCTTCCCAAAGCTTTCGTTGGACTTGAATGGGAACACGTTTCAGCTTGGGGTCTTTGACAGATTCTTGAGTAAGCTTGATGGCGTATTCTCTGTCTTTTTCTTCAGCTTCCTTTCTTTCAGCGATGAGGCGTTCAGCTCTGAGGTGTTCCTTGTATTCAGCTTTTGAAATTTTGAACTTAGGAGGAACTGAAGGCAGTTGATCACGCCTTAGAATAATTCGCTGATCCTCGAATCGCTTTATCATTTCTTCTCTTCTCTTTTGATCCTCTTCACTCAGTTTTTGAGGAGCTGAGGAAGGTCTATTTCTGTGCGAGAGAGGTTGTTCTTCTGGTTCATCAGTCTCAGAGATCAAATCCAATACTGGGATTATTTCTTCAGCGGCAGCTGGAATTATTGGTGAAGTCGCAGTTGTGGAGCCTTCAGCGATATCCTCAAACAGGGGAGAGGACTAGCTGAAACGCAGCGATCTTACAAATAAGAACTGGGTAGAAGAACTTGGGTAGAAAAGATAGAAAAAATAATGTGGATGTGTAGAGAGGTAGTGGAGTAGAGAACTGATTGTGTATAGAGATGTTCAGGGAAGGAATATAAGTAAAGTTTAGTGTACCTGACAAACCGGCTTTTCAAGCAAGATTGCCAGATTTTCATCTTCAGCGAGGCCTTTGCCTTTGCCTTTCTCAGCGCCAGAGGCCGAGGGCTTTGTCTTTGTCTTCTCCCCTGAAGGTTCTTTTATTGAATTACCTTTAAGAGCTTTGGTTCGAGGAGCAGGTTTGACAACAAAGAAATCATCGTCATCATCATCATCATCATCATCATCCTTCCTTGGAGAGGAGGATGGTTCATCTTCAGGGATGTCGATGTCTTCATCTTCTTCTGCTTCGGATTCCTCAGCATCTTCTTCGAGTTGCTCCCCCTCAGATACAGAGGCGAGTTTCTCGGTTCCCTCAGGGTTTTCATCTCCCTGAGGTTTTTCAGCGATTAGATCTACATTCCTCTCTCCCCTGATAGATTCATCATGGGAAAGGTCTTCAGCGCTCTTGTTCAGATCTTCAGCGCTTTTGTTTAGATCTTCAGCGCTCTTCTCACCAGAAAGTTCAGCGCTCTTCTCCCCCTCTTTCTCATGATTAGGGGAGGAATGAGTAGACTCAGCGTTGGTGTAATCTCTGTCTTCTGGGCCAGAGATTTTCACACAACCTTCAAGCTTTGCTATTCTGTCTTCTAGGCCAGAAATAGCATGCGTGATTTTCTTCAGCTCTGTGCGATCCGCCGCTGTGAAAGATTCCAAAATAGGAGCAGGGGCAGGAGCAGGAGCTGGATTATTTGCCTTGTTGACCAGCGTCTCGATCATCGTCTTCATAGAACCAACGTCGGTCTTTACAGAGCCCAAGTCGGTCTTGACCGCTGACATATCACCCTCGAGTTTTCCAACCGATGTCTTCAGCGTTGTTACTTCGTTGGACACGGTCGAAACTGAGTTTTTGAGGCTGGTGTTGTCAGTGTAGATGTCAGAGAGCACCTTGGCAAAATCGTTGAGCGTCTTATCAAGGCCCTTAATGTCATCTGTGGAAGCATTCTTCTCCACCACCGTAGTCAGCTTCGTTAGATTCTCTCCAGCGTTTGTTACAGCTGTAGAGTTGTTGGAGAGTGTGGTGGTGAGATCAGTCAGCTTAGTTTCCACGGACTTCAGAGACTCGTTGATGTCTCCCAAATTAGGACCTGTAACACATAAGTACTTGTGAACAAAGGAACGCTCAGAAGTTTCAGGTTTAGTTATAGTGTATATGGGTTGATTTGTACCTGCAGGAGGATTGATGAACTCGTCAAAGTTGCAAGTTCCTGAATAATGTTCCATATCCTCTTCGAAAGTACGGTGAGGTATGGTGATCTCTGCAGGTCCTTTCTTCATCATTTGTTGAGAAGCGTCAGCGGTGGCTTCTGGAATGATGGCATCTCCAGTGTTAGCTGGAGGAGTGTCCAAAGAAGTGGAGGGAGGAGTGAAGGATAAGATTGGGATTCGGGTTCTGAGTTCAGCGTTGGAATCGCTGACAATCACTTCATTAGTCTTTTGAGAGACTGAGGGAGGTTGGGTAGTTTCCAAGTTTCTAACCTCAGCGTTTGGAGACGCTGAAGCCGGGATTGAAGGGATGGCTTGAATGGGTGTGGCAGAGCGTACCACGGAACTTTCCTTCAGCTCTTCAGAATGAGCTGAGGAGTCTTCAGCATGGGATTGCTGGGGTTGCTCCTTGGTTTTCTTGATCCTTTTGGAATCAAGTGAGGTGTGAGAGTGTTTCCTTTTCTTAAAAGGAGAGGATTGTGTGGCCGGGGTATCAGCGATGGGTATTGTCGCTGAAGGAGCCACAGAAGTCGAAGAATTAGGGTTAAGAAGAGAGAGAAGGGTAGAGAGACGTACCTCATTGTCGACAGGTTTGAAATCGAGCACCTTAGGGCCAACCTGAGAAAGTTTCAGGTCACCCTCTTGAGGATAGCTGTCCTTCAGGCCATATTGGAAGATGGCGCTGATGAATCTTGGGTAGGGAACCCATGCTGGTCGGTCAGCGGCAGAATCCACGCGTTGTACTAGGTCATCATATATAATAGAGGCCCAGTCAATGTTTAGACCTTTCAGCAGTGCGTATCCCATAGCTTGCGTAGGTTGTGCGGCTTGATCAGAAGAGTTGGACTTCACTGTCATGCAGCTGATCAGGTGAGCGAAGATGAAATTCATCTCGCTGGGCATTTTGGACTTCTTTATCATCGTCAGCTTCTTCTCGGGCTTCTTGTCCCTTCCAATGTCCCAGATGTAACCCATTGTGTCGAGAAAAGCAATGATGGCATCTTTGTCAGCTTGCTTCTTATGGTCAGGGAATGGAACAAAGGGTTTTTCTTTGGTGGCATTGGGAAAGTTCAGGGCTTTTCGAATGATTGCGGGGGTTATGTTAATTGTGCCATACTCAATATCGCTGAGTATGCAATCGATGGTTTTGGAGGGATCTTTGGCGGAGGGTAGCTGAGTGTGTCTGGCAGAGTACCAGAATTGGGATAGTAGTAACTGATTTGCAGAAGGTGTGATGGTTAGGGCTGTTGAAATGCAGCAGTTTTTCAGGAAATTCACAGCATCATCCAGATGTGTGACTTGCTTTCGAGGAGGAAACTCGAGAAGCGCAGAGAGGTTGTTCACCTTAGTCCAATCTAGTTGATCCAGCTTGAACTTTACCTGAGGGGCTTTGATGATGTCCACTTCCTCAGAGTCAGCGGAGATGGACTCAGCGGTGACATTGATCTTTGAAGATGCCATTTCTCTGTATTATCAGTTCAACCAAAGATGTTAACAAATAAGAATTATCTTAATGTGGAAAGAAATTTCCATTAAGATGTTTCGAATTTTGTCCATTTCATTCAGACATAAATGTCTTAATGAAGATTAGGGTTTTTCATGATTTTTGAAATGAAATATAAAACTCATAAAGTCTTGTATTGCAGTTTCTAAAAGAAAACTGGATACGAATGAAGAACAAGTTTAAGATTTAGATTTAAAACTTGAAGAAAAACCATGAAATGGTTGTGTTCATAAAACCATGAAAGAAATGATTTTATTTTACAAAGTTCTTTTGTTTGATCTTGTTAAAACAATGAGAAGATCGAAAACAAGTTATACGCATTTGATAAAAGATAAGAACATATTAACCTTGATGTTTTGATGAAGAAGATGATGAACAGTTCTTGAGGTTTTGAGAGCACAAATGCAATAGTAATTTCTTTTCTTGCGGAGGAAGATTGTTCGCGTAAAAGACAAATATAAACCAAGAGTTGTTTATATAGGGAGTTTTAGAGAGAGAAAACCTTGAGCGGGAAAAGGTTTTCATCATGACACGGACACGTGTTTGCATTTGATTGGAAGTTTGAGCGAAACGTGCAAACGTGTGTCAGAAAGAAATCGTGCCTGTTGTTATCCGTTGCAATGACGTCACAACTGTCCTTTCACATTCTTTTAGGATGTCTCTGAGGTTTTGAAAAACTCAGGGACACTTTTGAAAAACATGAAGCACTGAATAGAAGATATTAGTGAAGGTTTAAAGAACTTTCAAAATATCGCTGTTAAGGAAGAGATATTCAGCGATGTAATTTATTTTGAAATCTTGCATTTACATGCGATTGTCAGAGAGAGAAAACATACCTGGATATCAGTTTAACCAAGTTTATTCAGAGAGAAGATGATTGAATAGGTTATACGAGTTGATTTTATCCTTTCGCTGATTAATGTGAACCGCTGAAGATTTTACCCTTCAAAGTTAAGCATTCCAAGCTCGCCGATGAGAAAGTTGAATCTTGTCTCATCAAGAGGTTTGGTAAATAAATCAGCTAACTGATAATCAGTTGGGATAAAATGAAGTTCTATATCACCATTCATCACATGATCTCTGATAAAATGATATCTGATTTCTATGTTTTTAGTCTTTGAGTGTAGCATTGGATTGTTTGCTATAGCGATGGCACTAGTGCTGTCGCAATATATTGGAATTTTGGAGAGCTGAAGATCATAGTCTAGTAGCTGATTTCTCATCCAGAAGACTTGATAACAACAGCTTCCAGCGGCTACATATTCAACTTCAGCTGTGGAAGTGGACACTGAGTTTTGCTTCTTACTTGTCCAACTTACCAGCTTTCCACCCAGGAGCTGACATCCTCCTGTGGTGCTTTTCCTATCCATTTTGAAACCTGCAAAATCACTGTCTGAATAGGCGGTTAGATCGAATCATGAGTCTTTGGGATACCAAAGACCTAGATTCGCTGTACCCTTAAGATATCGAAAGATTCGCTTTACAGCTTTCATATGGGATATCTTAGGTTCAGCTTGATATCGTGCGCACAGACATGTTGCAAACATAATATCGGGTCGGCTAGCTGTAAGATACAATAGTGAGCCGATCATCCCACGGTACAGCGTGACATTGACAGGAACACCCTTTGTGTGCTTATCAAGTGTCAGCGGTGGTGCCATAGGGGTATTCATAGCTGAACTTTCAGTTAAGTCGAATTTCTTCAGCATATCTTTAACATATTTTTCTTGATTTATAAAAGTTCCTTTTTCAGTTTGCTTAAACTGAAGACCAAGGAAATATGTTAGTTCACCCATCATGCTCATTTTATACTCATCTTTCATTCTATCAGCGAAACGAGTACAAAGCTCAGGGTTAGTAGAACCAAATATAATGTCATCAACATATATTTGAACTAAAATGATATGACCTTTCACTTTTCTAAAAAATAGAGTTTTGTCAATCTTACCTCTCTCAAATTTTTCAATATGGAGATAAGTAGAGAGAGTATCATACCATGCACGAGGAGCTTGCTTTAAGCCATAAAGTGCCTTGTCCAGTTTATAAACATAACCTGGACGCTTAGGATCTGAGAATCCTGGAGGTTGTTCCACATACACTTCTTCATTCAGCTTTCCATTCAGAAACGCTGACTTAACATCCATCTGATGTATAGTGAAGTTTTTGTGTACAACATATGCTAAGAAAAGACGAATAGATTCGAGTCTTGCTACTGGAGCAAAAGTTTCGTCATAATCTATGCCTTCCTCTTGTCTGTATCCCTGAGCAACAAGACAAGCTTTGTTGCGAGTTACAGTACCATGTTCGTCCAACTTGTTTCGATAGACCCATTTAGTGCCTATTACCGTTTTGTCAGTTGGTCTACGAACGAGTTTCCAAACTTTGTTTCTTTCAAATTCAGTCATCTCTTCTTGCATAGCGCTGACCCAGTTTGGATCTCTGAGGGCATCATCTATTTTCTTTGGTTCAGTTAGAGAAATAAAGTTAACAAATAAACAAATATTACCTGCACTTCTACGAGTCTGAATACCAGCGTTGGGATCACCAAGAATTTGATCGATTGGGTGATTTACAGTCCATCGCTGAGCCGGAGCATACGTCGCTGACTCAGTCTGAACTGGAGAAACTGAAGATGAGGCTTCAGCTACTTCTGGATTATCAGTTAAGAGAGGAATGTTTGCATTTGTCACTTCATTCATTGATTGTTGAGAAATAGATGGAATGTCTGAGACATTTGGATCAACTGCAGGTATAGTGTTTATAGGAACAGCCGAGACCCATGATGTTTCAGCTTCACTGTTCTGCATGTTTGGAATGATAGTGGGACTATCATCTTCTACTGGATGAGCATGAGGAGTGGGAATATCTTCTGAATCACCAAGATGAGAAAACATCCATTGATTCAGTTCTTCTGTATCAGTGTTCGGTTTAGAGTTAGCTGAACGGGATTCGTCAAACGTGACGTGAATAGTTTCTTCTATAGTTTGTCTTCTACGGTTGAAGACCCTGAAGGCTTTGGAGACTGAGGAGTATCCAAGAAAGATTCCATCATCAGCCTTAGGATCAAACTTTCCAAGGGCATCTCTGTTGTTCAGTATGAAACACTGACATCCAAAGATGTGAAGAAAGCTGACTGAAGGCTTTCTCCCATGGAAAAGTTCATAGGCTGTCTTTTTGAATCTTTTAACTATCAGCGACCTGTTTTGCGTAAAACAAGCAGTGTTGACAGCTTCTGCCCAAAACTGAGTAGGCAGGTGAGAATCGCTGAGCATTGAACGTGCAGCTTCAATAATTGTTCTATTTCTTCTTTCAGCGACTCCATTTTGTTGCGGTGTTCTCACTGACGAAAAGTTGTGAGAAATACCCTTGCTCTCAAGGAAGGAATCAAGAGAACTGTTTTTGAATTCAGTTCCATGATCACTCCTTATTGAGCGAACATCCATATTGTTCAGAGTTTCCATCTTCCGAACAAAGGTGATGAGTTCTTCAGGGGCGTCACTCTTAGAACGGAGAAACATTACCCATGTGTAACGAGAGAATTCATCAACTATGACCATCGTATATTTCTTTCCAGCGATGGATTGTTTGTTAACAGGTCCAAACAAATCCATATGGAGTAGTTGTAGAGGAGATGACACTGAGGAGACTTGCTTTGACTTGAAGCTTGCCTTGGTCTGCTTCCCTTTTTCACACGCTGAACATAAAGACTCTTTGGAGTATGAATGCTGAGGTAGACCAATGACTAACTCTTTGGAGGAAAGAGTATTCAGTGTCTTGAAATTCAGATGCGAGAGCCTCTTGTGCCATAGCCAGTTGACATCAGAAGATGCCTTTGAGAAGAAACAGGAGTTCTCAGTGGTTGTTGAGTCCATGTTTATTACATAAACATTTTCCAAATGATAACCGCTGAGAGCTATCTTCTCCTTTTTGTCAGAGACAAAGCAGGATTCCTTAGTAAAAATTACTTTGTTATCCATGTCGCAAAGCTGACTGATGCTCAGAAGATTATGCTTCAGCCCTTCAACATATGCGACTCTTCTGAAGGAGGTTGTACCATTTGAAAGTACACCATACCCTCGGGTATGTCCTTTTCCATTTCCACCAAAAGTCACAGAGGGACCTTTCTCTTCCTTGTATTCAGCGAGCAGGCTTTTCTTACCAGTCATGTGTCTAGAGCATCCGCTATCGAGATACCAGATACCCTTCTTAACCTGCAATACAAAGGAAGATTAGTTTTTCTTAGGTACCCACTTAACCATGTATACACGTTTGTCAGTGGAAGTAGTTGGAATTGAAGGTTCAGCAGTCTTCGCAGCATTTGAAGATTCAGCTTTGTCTTTCTTCACTTTGGTTAATTTCTTAACCTCAGTGGTAGAATTCACCTTGACCTGATTTGCACCAGGGTTGGTCTTCTTTGCCTTGGGGGCAATCTTCACCTTAGCTATCTTTTCAGCTTTGGTGGCTGTGGGGCACTTACTAGCAATATGATCGGTAAGTCCACAGTGATAACATTTCCTATAACTAAAAGTAGTTCTAGGACCACTTGTATGCTGAGCTTTTAATTTTGAATTAGAAGTGCCAGCACCAAGTAAACTATTGGCTTTAGAAATGGGACGAACATTCAGTTCTTCAGATTTCTTACCAAGGACATCCACTCTGAGTCTAGGAGTAGATCGCTGAATAGATCCAGAGATCAGCTTTCTAGATCCAGAGGGGTTGGTCACTGAGGCTTTAGAAGCATTCAGCTTTGGTACTAAGGTACCCTTCTGAGGATTTTGATAAATAACAATTCCTTTACCTTAGCCTTTAGAGACAGAGGTAGGTTTTGAATAAACCATTTTCTCCTTACCTTTTGAGGAGGTAGGAGTTTCCTCAGGGATTGGTGTAATGGACGAGGAGCACTGAGATGATGAAGTGTCAGCGACTGAGGATACGAACGTTCCAAATTTAAGCGTTGAACGTTCAGTGGTTGGTTTTGGAGTATCATATTTATAACCCAGACCACGTTTATCACTCAGAGGAATCTGAGCCTTAATTATCTCAGTGATCTTTGTTGAAGAATTACACCATCCTTCAACAGTAGCTTTTTCAGCCTCTAATGCAGCGATAGCTTCTGCTCGTTCGATTTTGACTAGCTGATTTAAATATACTTGATCGTTAAAATCTTCTTCAATTTTAGAAAGCTTTTCTATTTGAAGGTGGCAGTTTTTAAGCTTTTCAGCGAGATCAAGATTTTGGTTTTCAACCACAGTTTTGCTGTTCATGGCTTCGTATAAACTTCTAGTCAAGAGATCGATCTTACGGAGACTATCAGCTTCATCAATATTTGCAATATTGGTAAAGAAAGAAGGTGATACCTGAATGGTAGATGTTGAAGTGGAGGGAATGTTTGAACTTTCTTCCTCTTCTTCAATCTTAGCCATGAGACATTGATTTGCTTCATCATCTTCAGAATCAGATGATGATGCTTCTTCATCAGAAGCAGCCCAATCATAGTCAGCCATCAGGCCTTTTCCTTTCTTCTTAAAGCTTTTCAGCTTTGCATACTTCTCCTTCAGCTTTGAGTATTTGTCATCTTTATTCCTTGGAACAAAGGATTTCTTTGTAAAAGCTGAAGGTCTCATGATTTTCTTTGACCTGCACTAATTAGCGAAATGACCTGTCTTTTCGCAGTTGAAACAAGTAGCAGCAGCCTTATCAACAAAAGATGATGTTTTAGGCTTGTCAGCTATGGAAAGAGTTTTGTTCTTTCTAAACATTTTCTTCTTGGCGAATCTCCTGAACTTTTTAGTTAGGAGAGCCAAGTATTCATCATCATCTGAAGAATCAGAATCTGATGACCTTTCAGAGTTACTCTCTAACTCAGTGATAGTGACCGAGGGTCGCTGAGTAGAAGGTTCCTCTGAGAATAAAGCAACAGGGGTGCTTTTGGAATCTTTTACAAGATTCTTCTTAAGATGGCTAGATTGCTCATGATTCAGCAACGTGCCATATAAGGTAGCAAGGGTCATTGATCTTAGATCCTTTGATAGCTTGAGACACATAGAATAATTGTCCCAGCTTTCAGGTAAACATTCTAGAAACTTTGTTAGCACTTCAAAGTTAGAATATTCCTTACCAACAGTTTTCAGATCTATAATTAAACAATTAAAACGTTGGTGAACTTCAGAGAGAGTTTCATTCTTACTAGAAATGAAGCTTTCGTATTGTCTTACCAGGTTGATCTTTCTTGAGTCCTGGACTTCAGACGTTCCTTCATACTGAACACATATTGTGTCCCACATGGCTTTTTATGATTTCAGGTTCATGACGGAATGGTAGACTTCGTCAGGAAGGGCCATGGATAGTATGGATCTGGCTTTTGTATCTATAGCCACTTTCTTCTTATCTTCGTCAGTCCATTGATGGATTTCTTTAGGTACCAGCCTTTCTGGAATAGCAGGTCTATTCTCAGTGCCTGGAACTGCAACATCAAATCTTACGGGGATGAATGGACCATTCTCAAGATAGTAAGGCATAGTAGGGTCTACACCTTCTAAGAAGAGTGTCATCCTATTTTTCCATAAGTTGAAGTTATCTCTGGAAAATCTAGGGGGTTTTGTAAGAGAACCATTGTCTATATAATTTGTGTTTGTGTTGGTGGCCATTTTCAGATAATAGCAAGGAAGAGAAATATCTTAGATTAGATCTTGTTTATGAGTTTAAACAAATATGCTCTGATACCACTTGTTGGTCCCGAAGGCCTATACAAGTTTGTAGAAGGGGGGGGGGGGGGTTGAATACAAACAAACAGATTTTACTTTTCTAAATTGTTTATTAATAAATCATTAACAATTTACAGCTTGTTACGGAGACAAGATTAAGGATAAACCTAAATCTAAACAAGTTGGAACACTAAGGTTTCTTGCACTAAGAAAGATAAGGAAATTACTAATAATAACCTATCTTGAGATAAGAGATATGAACTTGTCCAGAGTTAGCAAGTTACTTCAAATGAAGTGAGTTCATCTCTTTATATACTGCATGCATTTAATGCAAGTCAGTATATACTTTACACGTGTCATCAACTGGTTGGTTGCATGTCATTGACCTTGGTTGACAACCTTAGTAGCCGTAAGGATGAACAGTGTAGTATCAGAGTGGTTGTACGATTTCAGATATTCGGAGGTTCTTTTCTGACATTTCGTACGGAGGCGTGCAAGGGTGGTTAAGACAAAAGTACTTTGTACGGAGGACTTCATGATCAGCTTTCGTTGATTCAGCGATTATCATTTACTATTCAGCAGATGATAAAGTTCAGCGATAGCTGAAGTCTTGTACTTGATACTTCACGTTGAGTGGACAAATCTGAGTCTTCGCTGATCTGCATCAGTTCATTAGGAGACTTGTCGCTGGTTCTTGAGCTTGATCTTCGACTTCAGCGTAGAACCTTTGTTGACGTGAAACTTGTCTTCAGGGATCATAAGTAAACAACTAACTTATCAGCGATCATCATAATGACTGAACAGACTCAGCGCATTGATGATGAACAGTGTTCGCTGAATGTTTAATTTAAAAGAGCGATAGTTCCTATCAGCGGTACTGGAAGATCTTAGTACTTATCAGCGATAGTGAAACTCTGATACATATTGTTTACTTACAATTTTCACTAAGTATATAAGAGAGGGTCATTATCAAATCACTGAGGGTTTGGATCAACAAATTCCTTCTTTGATAGTCTGAACTTAGGGTCAGGAATTTTGTCACGAGGAAGGATGATTCGCTTATCATCAAGCTGTTTGATCATTGCTTCTCTATTTTTCTGATCCTCTTCACTTAGCTTTTGAGGAGCCAAGGAAGGTCTGTTTTTGTGAGAGAGTAGTTGTTCTTCAAGTTCTTCAGTCTCAGTGATGAAATCCAGGACTGGGATTATTTCTTCAGCGATAGGAACTGGGATTATTGTCGATGGAGTTGCAGCCGTAGGAACTTCCGCTGGATCCTCAAGCAGGGGAGAGGACTAGCTGATAAACTGGCTTGCTGAAAAGAATAGCCAAGTTGTCTTCAGAAGAAACACCTTTGTTCTTTCCTTTGTCAGCTTCAGACGCTGCAAGCCTTTTGGTGGTCCCCTATCCTGATTATTCAGTGATGACTATCCCTTTTTGAGCTGGGGATTTCTTTGGGTTGACGAAGAAGAAGTCATCGTCATCATCATCATTATTTTTGGGTGATGATGATGGTTCGTCGTCCTCAAGGTCGAGGTCTTCATTATCTTCTTCTCCATCTTCAGCTTCAAATTCTTCCTCGTCAGCGTAGGGTGGTGTTACATCAGCATCGGTTTCGAGATGCTTATCGAGTTGCTCCCCCTCAAGTCCAGAGGGACGTTTCATGGTTCCCTCGGGGTTTTCAACTCCCTGACGTTTCTTGGTTGTAGCAGCAGCATCAGAAACAATACCCTCCCCCTCAGAGTTACGAAGAAGGTCTTCATGATTTTTCTCCTCCCCCTCAGCATTATGGGGAAGGTCTTGATCCTTCTCCCCCTCTTCCACATGATGAATGGGGGAGGAAAGTGATGTACCAGTAGCAGCAGCAGTGTCAGTATGCATTGGGTCTCTGTCTTCCAGGACAGAGATCCCAACACAGTTTTCAATCCTACCTAATATGTCTTCCAGACCAGATATAGCAGGAGTGATTCCTTGAAGAACCTCTCGATCCACCTGAGTAAAGTGCGATGGAGCACAAGTAGCAGCATTCAGGTGGTCGAGGATCTGCTGCAGAAGAGTCTTTACCGAAGTCACCTCAGTCTTTACAGTGGTCACCTCTCCCTGAAGATCATCAACCGCTGTCTTCAATGATTTGACTTCATTGGACAGAGTTGTAAAGTTGGTGGAGAGAGTGATGTCGGCGGAGGAGTTTTCAGCGAGGGTAGTAGCAAATTGACCAATGCTACCATCCACCTTCTCCAGATTAGCACTGGAGGCTTTGCCTTGGACCTCGGTAGTCAGTTTTTTTAGAGTGTCTCCAGCGTCTGTAACCGCTGAAGAGTTGGCAGTGAGAGTGGTGATGAGAGATTCCACCTTCGTTTCCAAGCCTTTTAGGGAGTTGTTGATATCTCCCAAATTAGGACCTGAAAAAGTTTAGAACTTGTGAACAAAGGAAAGCTCAGAAGTTTGGAGTTTTGAGAGAGGAGTGTGTGGAGTTATGTGTATACCTGCGGGATGGTTGACGAAGTCCTCGAAGTTTCGATGACCTGTAAAGTGTTCATAGTCGTCTTCCAAAGAGCCTTTAGGATGAGAAGTTTCCACAGGTCCTTTATTTAAATCCTGCATCCGCCGTATTTCTTCAGCAGATGAGGCACTCAGTTGAATGACCTTCGTTGTAGTAGAGAAGGGGGTATAGATGGAGTGACCAAAGAAACGGTGGGAGGAGTGAGAGTTAATAATAGAGTGTTGGTGAGATGTTCAGCGTTGGATTCGCTGAAAATTACTTCTTCAGTCCTTTGGGGGTCTGAAGGAGGGGGGTTCTGTTCCAAGTTAAGAACCTCAGCGTTTAGAGACGCTGAAGTTGGTATGGAAGGGACTGCTTGATCAGTTGTGGTAGAGCGTACCATGAAATCATCCAGCGTAGTCTGTTGAGAGTCAGACGCTAGGTCTTCAGCCTGGATAGGCTTAAGGGATTGCTCCTTGGTTTTCTTGATCCTTTTAGAATAGAGTGAGGTAGTAGAGTGTTTCCTTTTCTTAGGAGTGGAGGTTGTAGCCTAGGTATCAGCGTTGGGGATTACCGCTGAGGTAGTCGCAGAAGTAGAAGAAGTTGGAGGTCTAAGAAGAGTTAAGAGTGTAGAGAGACGTACCTCGTTTGGCAGGGTCTTGAAGTCAAGAACTTTAGGACCAACCTTGGAGAGCCTCAGGTCGCCCACCTTTGGGTATTTGTTCCCGAGTCCTTGAGTGAAGAGAGCACTGACAAACCTTGGATATGGAACTGTTGTTGGTCTATCAGCTGCATCCACCCTGAGCATCATATCATCGAAAATAAGTTTTGCCCAATCAACGTAGAGACTCTTCAGTACAGAGTATCCCATGGCCTGTTGGGGTTGAGAAGCTTGATCAGAGGATCCAGTTTTCGCTGTCAGGCAGCTGATCAAATGAGCAAAGATGAAGTTCATCTCGCTTGGCATCTTTGACTTCTTGATGGCAGTCAGCTTCTTCTCAGGGAGTGCATCTCTCCCTGTGTCCCACACATACTTCATTGCATCAAAGAATGCAATCAAGGGTTCCCTATCGTCTGAATTTTTGGGATTGGGTAGAGGGACAAAGCAATTTTCTTTTATGGCTGCAGGAAGGTTTAGAGCACACCTGATGTTTCCAGGTGATATCTTGGAGGTACCATGGTCGGTGTCAAAGATGATGACATCGATTTCCTTCTCAGGGTCCTTGGAAGAGGGGATCTGAGCTCTTCTGGCAGAATACCAGAACTGAGCTAGGAGATGTCTATTTGCTGGGGGTGCAATAGTAAGAGTTGTCGACAGGGGACAGGTCTTGAGAAAGTTCATAGCATCATCTAGATGTGTGACTTGCTTCTTTTCAGGGAATTCGAAGAGAGCATAGGGATTATTGCTTTGAAAGGTAACTTTCTTAAGTTTGAACTTAACCTGGGGAGCTTTTGTGATTTCAGAAGTTTTAGCAGTAGTGGGGGACTTGGCAGCATGAATTCCAGTAGAAGATGCCATTTCTTTTTATAATATAAGAATAGGAACAGAAGATCTTAAAATGAATAAAATGTCAAAAATAAGGGTTTTATGGTATAGTAGAAATTACGGTTTTTCTAGTTTTTGCAAAGATTCAAAACTAGTGAATGCCTTATTTTCCAGTTTCCTTTTAAAGTAAGTATTCTGGAAAAACATATGAAGAACAAGTTTAAGATTTTTGTTTTAAACTTGAAGAAGAACCATGAAGATTGTGTTCATAAAATCATGAAAACAAAATGATTTTATTTTAAAACGTTCTTTTGTTTGATCTGTTAAAAACAAAAATGAGATCATAAACAAGTTTAACAAAAGGTAAATAATAAGAATATTAACCTTAGTTGTTGAAGACGAAGATGAACAGTTCTTGAAAAAATTTGAATACAACAGAGATTTCTTGCTTGAAGGAGATGATGTTCGCGTAAGGTAAAAATATAAACTCAAAGGGTTTATATAGTGAGAGTAGAGAGAGAAAAACAATGAGCGGGAAATTTTTTCATGATGACACGGACACGTCCCTTGAATTTGATTGGACAAGGAAGTCGAAACGGGTGAACGTGTCAGACAAAACGTGCCATGACTTATCCGTTGTGATGACGTCACAAACGTCCTTTCATATTTTAGGATGTCTCTGAGGATCTTGAAAAACTCAGGGACATTTTTTGAAAACATGAAGCACTGAATAGAAATATCAGTGATAGATTTAGAAATTTCAAAAGTATCGCTGAAAGGAAGAGATATTCAGCGATGAATTTTGTTTTGAAATCTTTCAGTTTTAGACGAACGTCAGCGAGTAAGAGAGAACATACCATGATATCAGCGAATCAATTTTGTTCAAAGGGTAGGTGATAAGTATGTGTTATACAAGTTCATTGTTATCAATGATCAAATGTGAACCGCTGCATATTTTACTCTTCAAAGTTCAGCATTCCAATCTCGCTGATGAGAAAGTTAAATCTTGTCTCATCAAGAGGTTTGGTGAACAAATCAACTAACTGAAAGTCAGTTGGGATAAAATGAAGTTCTATATCACCATTCATCACATGATCTCTGATAAAATGATACCTCATTTCGATGTGTTTGGTCTTTGAGTGTAGCACTGGATTATTGGCTATAGCGATGGCACTTGTGTTGTCGCAATAGATTGGAATCTTTGAGAGCTGAAGGTCATAGTCCAGTAGTTGATTTCTCATCCACAAGACCTGAGAACAGTAGCTTCCAGCGGCTACGTACTCAGCTTCAGCGGTTGAGGTGGACACTGAGTTTTGCTTCTTACTTGTCCAACTCACCAGCTTTCCACCCAGGAGCTGACAGCCTCCTGTGGTGCTTTTCCTATCCAATTTGCAACCTGCAAAATCACTATCTGAATAGGCGATTAGATCAAACCCTGAGTCTTTGGGATACCAAAGACCTAGGTTAGGAGTACCTTTAAGGTAACGAAAGATTCGCTTTATAGCGATCAAATGAGATTCCTTAGGTTCATCTTGATATCGTTCACACAAACAGGTTGCATACATAATATCAGGTCAGCTAGCTGTAAGATACAGGAGATAGCCGATCATCCCACGGTATACTGTGACATTAACTAGTTTTCCAGAAGGATCCTTGTTTAGTGTCACCGGCGGTGCCATATGGGTTTTCATAGCTGAACTCTGAGTTAAATAAAATTTCTTCAGCATATCCTTAACATACTTTCCCTGATTAATGAAAGTTCCTTTTTCATTTTGTTTGATTTGAAGACCAAGGAAGTATGTTACCTCACCCATCATACTCATTTTATATTCAGCTTTCATTCTCTCAGCGAAACGAGTACATAATTCAGGGTTAGTGGAACCAAATATAATATCATCGACATATATTTGAACAAGAATAATATGACCTTTTACATTCTTGAAAAATAGAGTTTTATCAATTTTACCACGCTCAAAATTTTCAATATGGAGATAAGTAGAGAGAGTGTCATACCATGCACGAGGAGCTTGCTTTAAGCCATAGAGTGCCTTATCCAGTTTATATACATAACCTGGATGCTTAGGATCTGAGAATCCTGGAGGTTGTTCCACCTAGACTTCTTCGTTCAGCTTTCCATTGAGGAATGCTGACTTGACATCCATTTGATAAACTTTGAAGTCTTTGTGTACAGCATAAGCTAAGAATAGACGAATAGCTTCGAGTCTTGCCACTGGGGCGAATGTTTCGTCGTAATCTATACCTTCCTCTTGTCTGTATCCCTGAGCAACAAGACGAGCCTTGTTGCGGGTTACAGTTCCATGTTCATCCAACTTGTTACGATAGACCCATTTAGTGCCTATCACTGTCTTGTCAGATGGTATTGGAACAAGATTCCAAACTTTGTTTCTTTCAAATTCTTTCAGCTCTTCTTGCATAGCGCTGACCCATTTTGGATCTTGGAGGGCATCATCTGTTTTCTTTGGTTCAATCAGAGAAATAAAGTTAACAAATAAACAAATGTTACCTGCACTTCGTCGATTCTGAATACCAGCGTTTGGATCACCAAGAATTTGTTCAATATGGTGATTAATAGTCCATCACTGAGTCGAAGCATGAGTTGATGGCTCAATCTGAACTTCTGGAGGAGCTGAAGACGAGGCTTCAGCAACTTCTAGTATATCAACCAAGAAAGAAGTAGGTGCAGATGTCATTACATTCACTGGTTGCTGAGAAGTAGATGGTATGTCTTAGACAGAAGGTTCAGAGGCAGGCATAGTGTTGAGAGGAACAGCTGAGACCCATGAGGATTCAGCTTCACTTGTCTGCATGCTTGAGATGATAGTAGGACCATCATCTTCAACGGGATGAGTATGAGATGAAGGAGTGGGAATGTCTTCTAAATTACCAAGATGAGAAAACATCCATTGATTCAGTTCTTCAGTATCAGCAGATGGTCTAGAGTTCGCTGAACGGGATTCGTCAAAAGTAATGTGGATAGTTTCTTCTACAGTCTGTCTTCTTCGATTAAAGACTCTGAAGGCTTTAGAGGTTGAAGAATATCAAAGAAAGACTCCATCATCAGCCTTAGGATCAAACTTTCCAAGTGTTAGGGCAGGTTTTAATGTTGATTTAAAGTTCAAAGGTTGTTTTGTATTAATTCATTTTGAGCCTTATTAGTGAACGGGCCGTGGGCTTGTTAACCACGGGCCCATTGTATTTAATGTTGATTAGCTTGGAAAAACAAGAAAATCATCTCTTAGCTTTCTAATTCGTACTGTAATATTCTCTCTGAAAGTTAATGAAAGGGATGACCAGTTGAAATCATATTTCTTATTGCTTTATCATATTTGATTTCTAAACTGTTGCACGGATCTGGATTCTACAATTGGTATCAGAGCAGACAGACGAATTCGATTCAAAGCTTCATTCATCAATTTCTGGTTAGTTTGACTTTTACCCGTCTGACTATTCTTGAATTCTTGAATATTTGATTCAGTCGAAATTGGTTGTTTTTGCTTATTGGGTTGTGTTAGCATTATCTTTATAAGTGTTTCTGCAAATTTTCACATCCTAATTCATTCGTTTGATTGGTTAATTTAGCAATTTAAGATCAAAGTTTTTGGTAGTGTTCTTCAACAAAAATGGAATTTTTACCATCAAAACGTGTTCTTTTTGCTTAGAAATCGATTGGGTTAGGGTTAGTTTTGTGTTTGGTATTGTTTCTAATCTTTCAGGAACAATTTTGAGTAACCCTAGTTGAGAAATCGATCGAACTGAGTAAACAGCCGCAGTGTCCGGACAAACCCAGCCGCAGTTTCCGGACAAGTTCATTTTGTCCGGACGTTTGTGGTTCCATCCGGATTCTTCCAATTTTTCCGGACAACCAGTTTCTTCCGGGTAAGTCATCCATCCGGGTAAGTATCTTATAATCTCAAACCTATCCGGGTAATATTGTTCCGGATAACTCAAAGTATCCGGAAATCAATTTTATCCGGAAATCCATTTTTTTCGCGGAAACTTCGTGGTATCCGGAAACTCCATCGTACCCGGAAAACTTAATACTGTCCGGAATCCACAGCATCCGGTAAGCTTTTGTTTGAATTGTTCTCTATCCGGTAACTTAAGACCATCCGGTAACCTTGGTTATCCGGACAACTCAAGTTATCCGGACTCCCTTGCTTATCCGGACAACTCTGCATAATTGAACTGCTTTCTTCAATTCTGATCCGGACACTTCCAGATCAGATCACTTATTTGGATTCCTATCCAGTAAGCTAAGTTATTGTCTAACCACTCATAGAACCTGCGTTAGGACTCCACTCTTAGTGCCTTGCGTTAGGTGTTACACTTTGAATCAATCTACACGTCTGACGATAACTCCGTTGCAACCGAAGATGTCTTCTTCTCGTGATGCTCTCGCAATTGGCGCTGACACCAAGCCACCGTGTCTCTATCCGAACGAGTACAGCCAATGGCGAGATAGGTTTATGATCTTCATAGAGTCCAAGGACAACTAAGAGTACATCAAGAGAGCCCTGGATAATGGCCCAATTGACAAACCGATGTGGGAAATAGCTGCAACTGCAACTGCACTGGCTCGACGTGAGGAAAAGACTCTGGCTGAAATGACAGAATTTGAAAGAGGCATGATTGAAGGTGAAAAGCATGCAAAGAGATATCTAATTCAAGATCTTCCTAATTCCATCTACACTGCCATAGATAGTTACAAAGAGATGGCTAAGGGCATGTGGGACCAAGTAGCCAGAATGATGCGTGGGAGCGTTGTAGGAAATCAGCTGAAGATAAATAGCGCGATAACGAAGTTCGATGGGTTCAAGCAGCGCAACGGTGAATCCCTCACCCAGACCTATGAACGGTTTTGCCTACTTCTCAATGAACTAAACAAGAACAAGATTGTTCGTTCTAATACGGAAAATGCGCTCAAGTTTCTCAACAATCTGCTACCTGAATGGAAGGTGTTTGCTTCTCATGTCAGGCACAACAATTTGATTGAGAATATCAGCATCAACGAACTGTATGAGACACTTCTTCAAGACGAAGATGAAGTGAATGAGCTCCTAGGCGAGAAAAAGACTGAACCAAAGCCATCTGCTGATCCTATTGCTCTCCTTTCCTCAAAGCAAGGAAAATCATCGGGAAGTCACTCCATACGTGCTCCAAAGCAAAGTTCTTATGAGTCAGAAGCTGAAGATAAGCAAGACGACGATTCTGATGATGAAAAGGTTGCCGAATTCAAAAAGGCCATAGCTTTGCTTACTAAATCCTTCGAACAACAAAGGTACTACAAGAAGCCCTCATCCAATAGTCGGCGCTACTCCACCTCCTCCAACAAGCGCCATGACTACAAAGATCGATACGAAGGAAATAAAAAGGTCAGTGAGCACGACAAGGCTGAGAAGAAGGGAAAGACAGAGAAAGAAGAAAGGAAGAAGAGAGATGAACCCGTAAAGTGTTACAACAGCAGGAAACTTGGTCATTTTGCGAAGGATTGTCGCCAGCCAACAGTAAAGAACTCTCACTACTACGAGGCCAAGCTTGCATTGTCTCGTCAGAAGGAGGCTGGAGAAGCTATGTTTGCTGAAAATGACAACTGGTTAGAAAGATCTGATGATGAAGGCAATTTTGATGCTGCTGATGCCTTCATGGGATATCACTCATCCGCCGAAGAAGAAACGGCTCCTACAAGTCAGGTATGTGATTCTTGCCAACCCGAATTCTTAAATAAAATGCAAGCATTTACTGATCAGGCAAATTCCTTCCGGGCCACCTCTAAACAACAAAAGCTTGAAATTAGGTCACTAAATGAAAAGCTTGATGTTCAAAAGAGAAAAACAGAGAAATATAAGTCTGATTGTGCTAATTTAACTGATAGATGCAAAATTTTGTCATTAGCACCTAAAGACTTAAGAGCCAAATTATCTGTTCTTCAGCGTCAGTTTGATCAGTGCATGAATGAGAAAGAAGAAATTGTTTATCAATGTTCTTCTCTTCAAATTCAGCATAAAGAGCTTGTTACTAAAATTCTTGACCTCGAAACCAAACTCCACAAAAGGGGTCAAACTGATCAAACCATTTTTTTGAACAAACCCAAAGAGTTCACGTACTTCAACAAAGAGTGGGGAATCGGATATGATAACCCACACTACTTACAAAAGGGAAGATATCAAGTTCCAACCCTATATGATTTTGCGTGCTATGGGTTAGATAAAAAGTACCCAGAATACGCAATTCAATGGACTGGTCCTCTTGAACCAGAAAAGGAGGAGGAAACCGAGGAACATAAACGCACACAAAAACGAGGAATTCAACTTCCATTCTGTTATGAACCTTTAAACTACTCATATCAAAAGGACAAAAAGTACCTTTCCAATGACTACTTCGACCCCTACAAGGTAGCTAGTCCCAAGGATTCCTCCAAAAAGGATGAGGATCTAGCTCCTGCAACCAAGACTGAGACGGATGAGTTTAAACTCTATGTTCCCCTCTCATCTTGGAAGCAAAAATAGTCGAGTTGGAGGAGTCCATTGAGAAAGAAAGGTCAATGTTTCAAATGGAAAACCAAGTTTTACTTACAAAGCTTGAGAATCTAAAATTGGTCAAAACTGACAATGTGTTTGGTGAAGGACAGGAAATCCTTCGGAATGAAATCAATCGACTCATATCACAACTGTCTGCCTTGGCAACAGAAAAGATGGAAGAGTACGCGAGGAATGGTCAGCTTCGAGAGCAAATTGACCAACTGCTATCTGAAAAGCAGATTTCACCCGAACTTTCATCTAACTCATCGGGCACGTCTTCATGTAAAGCTTTCTTAGGAAAAACTTTTTCAACACAAGACGATCAAGATTCTCAAGACGAGAGTGTTTTACGGAATTTATACTCTGATTTTTTCTTAGCTTCCGCACCAAATTCCCCAAAACACTCAAGCATAAAGAGTTCCTCACCTTCCTCACCTGATCCAAGTCCAGTACTTCCCAAGATAAGTTTTTCAGAGTACATGAACTCCGAAGGTAACAGTGAAGAAGAGTTTGATTCGTTTCCCTTCGACAAACCTCTTCCAAGTCACACTGATTTTTTATCCCCCGTGGTCAATCATCCGGTTAATTCTTTAAAAGAAAGTTGTTCTCAAACAAAGGCCTCAGCTGTGATCAAGATTTCCCAGTCAAAACCAACCTCGAAACCTGTTTCCAAAAGGCAATCACAGCCAAGGCAATAGACCGGACCATTGACTGCCAACACTACTATTTCTCCAAGTCAACCTGATTTTTTGTCTCCAGTGGTTAATCGTCCGGTCAATTTTCTAAAGGGCGACTGTTCTCAACCCAAGACTTCGGCTGTGATCAAGATTCTTACAAATGTTTCCAATTCTCTAAAACAGTCACAGCCGAAGCAAAAGACCGAACGACCGACCACTAAGACCCCTCTTTCCTCAAAAGTCACGGATCATACTGTCCCTGCTGTTTCAGATAAAAATGGTCGCGCTAATAAAGAAACACCAAAGTGGCTAAAGAGGGAATCTGTCAAGAAGGATGCGTCAAAGTCTTCCCCACCTGTTTTCAATTCTAGAATAGACAAAGACAATTATGCTTTGAATCATTGGAACCATTTTGATGTTTCTTTTCCCGTTAAAGTTAACTCTCTCAGTCAATTGATTCAGTTATCGCATGATTGTTTATGTTGTTCTAATTGTGGTTGGAATGAGTTTGATGATATCCACAATAATGATTGGTGTGCGCCTTACTTTGTTGGTAACCTATTTCATAAGCGCAAACCCCATACTAATAAGCAACAACACCATTTCAAAAGGGGTACCAATCAAAAGGTTAAACCACAGCGGGAGACTCACCCCATTCCTACACGAGTTGCTCCTACTGGGGTTAAACCGGCACCCAGGTAGAAAGCTGCTGCAAAACTTGTTCCTCCAAAAGGTGTGCACTCTGCACCTAAGAGGCAACAAGTGCCAAAACCAGTTCCCTCTAACAGTGTAAATCTTACACCTAAAGGGAAAGCTGGAACAAAGCAAGTTTCCCTAAACGGTGCCAAACCTAACCCTCCAGGACCCAAACAAATTTGGGTACATAAACAACACTAATCTTGTTTTGCAGCACGGTCATGTGTGGTACTTAGACTCCGAATGCTCCAAGCACATGACCGGAAGGAGGGAGCTTCTCGCGAACTACAAAGAAAAATACGGCGGACACGTGAGATTTGGGAATAACGAGAAGTCGCCGATCGTGGGCTACGGCGACATCGTACAAGACAAGATAATAATCAAGAAGGTATCGCACGTCGTAGGATTAAGACACAATCTCTTCAGCATCGGTCAATTCTGCGACAAGGATCTCGAGGTCAGCTTTAAAGCCACAAGGTATAGAATTCTCAACAACGACGGAGAAGAGCTACTGGTTGGGACTCGAAAGACCAATCTCTACACCATTGACCTTGCAGCACTCAAATCCGACAAACTTGTCTGCCTCTTGTCAAAAGCCGACTCTGATCAAGTTTGGCTCTGGCATAGACGTCTCTCGCACCTCAACTTCAGAAGTATCAATCAACTGGTGCTAGGCAAACACGTCAGAGGCGTGCCCCAACTTCCGTTCATGAAGGATCGTCTCTGTGGGGCATGCGAAAAGGGAAAGATGATGCGCGCAACACATCCGCCGAAGGCAACTCCGAGCACGTCCCGGACCCTCGAACTCATTCATATGGATTTGTGTGGTCCAATGCGTGTTCCGAGCATCAATAAGCATAAATATGTGCTTATGATGGTGGACAACTACTCACGCTACACTTGGGTGATGTTCTTACGCTCGAAGGACGAAACTTCGGAGCTCATTATTGATCACATGAAGACTGTCCAGCAGAACAAGCTTCAACACGTTCAGTCCATCAGAACTGACAATGGGACAAAGTTCAAGAATCAAAAGGTGGATGACTATCTGAGGTCAGTGGGCATCACACACACCGTCTCTGCCGCACGCACTCCTCAGCAAAATGGAGTGGTAGAAAGACGAAACCGTACTCTCGTTGAAGCTGCCCGAACAATGCTTTCCCAATCAATTCTACCGCTGTATCTCTAGGCTGAAGCGGTGTCAACGGCATGCTACACGCAAAACCGCTCTATCCTTCTCAAGCGGTTCAACAAGACGCCGTACGAGGTCATTAATAATCACGTTCCAACCATCGACTACATTCACGCCTTCGGATGCTCGTGCTACGTGTTGAATGACAAGGATGATCTTGGAACCAGAAGTTGTTCAACCATCAACGAATCGTCCCCCACTTCCTCCAAGAAACACGACTGCTACTCTTGAACAAGTTCAAGACCTTCCATCAGGTTCATACGTGGATCCAGACACATCTCGCTCTACCCAGCAGCCGCTTCCTCACTCCACCAAATGGACGATGTCCCATCCCCTACATTAGATCATCGGTGATCCCTTGACTCCTGTTCGTACACGAGGCGCTTCTGCCAACTTCTGCCTATTCTCCGGCTTCTTGAGCAAGATTGAGCCGACGAACGTACGCGAAGCGCTTGAAGATCCAGACTGGATCATCGCCATGCAAGAAGAGCTAAATCAATTCGAGGCTCTAAAGGTATGGCGACTGGTTCCACGTCCTAAGCACAAGACGGTAATCGACACTAAATGGATCTTCAAAAATAAAAAAGGACGAAGATGGTATCGTTGTTCGCAACAAGGCACGTCTTGTGGCCAAAGGGTACCGACAACAAGAGGGGATCGACTATGATGAGACCTACGCTCCGGTAGCACGCATCGATGTAATCCGTATGTTTCTCGCTTATGCCGCGCACAAGAACTTCACAGTCTTCCAAATGGATGTGAAGACAGCTTTTCTTTACGGCGACCTCCAAGAAGAAGTTTACGTGTCGCAACCCGACGGATTTGTGGATGACTTAAATCCTGATCATGTCTACATCTTAGACAAGGCACTATACGGCTTAAAGCAAGCACCCCGAGCATGGTACAACACACTATCAAAGTTCTTGTTAGAAACCGAGTTCACTCGAGGTACAATTGATTCCACATTGTTTATCAAGAACGAAAAGGGCCACATAATTCTAGTCCAGGTATATGTCAATGACATCATTTTCAGTTCTACTAGTCCTTTATATGCAAAGAACTTTGCCACTCTCATGGGAAAAAAATTTAAAATGAGTATGCTTTGTGAGATGAACTTTTTCCTTGGTCTTCAAGTTAAACAACTGTCGACAGGAATTTTCATAAACCAGTCCAAATACATTCGGGATATTCTTCGGAAATTCCAATTGGACCAGTCCTCACCAATGAAAACTCCCATGGAAACCAATACAAAGCTTGACGCCGATCCTAACGGAAAGGCTGTCAACGCCAAATTGTATCGGGGAATGATCGGTTCTTTAATGTACCTTACTGCCAGTAGACCGGACATCATGTTTCCGACATTTCTTTGCGCCCGTTATCAGTCAAACCCTAAAGAGTCTCATTACAATGTTGTTAAACGGATTTTGCGTTATTTACGTGGTACTGCTGATCTTGGCCTTTGGTACCCGAAAGAGACAGGTTTTGGCCTATCTGCTTACTCTGATGTGGATCACGCGGGATGCATGTTGGACCGCAAGAGCACCTCGGGACACATTCAGTTCTTGGGAGATAGCCTGGTAAGTTGGGCTTCGAAGAAACAACAATGTGTTTCAACATCAACTGCATGAAGCCCTGATCGTGGGAATGAATATGGCCCACTACTCGGGGCCAACCGCATTGCATGTCAAGAGCGATTCCCTGCTGGTAGTAAATCAAATCAATGGAGAATTCACAGTCAAGGATTCAAAAATGACAGCATATCTAAGCGTGGCAAAAGAAATTTCCAAAAAATTTAAATTTTTTTCTATTGAACAGATTCCGCTAGACCAGAACACTCAGGCCGACGCATTGGCAAACCTTGGGTCCTCTTTAGTTGAACCAATATTTGATGTTATTCCTATGATTCACCTGGAAACGTCGTCCATTGGAAACACAGACGTCATCCAGATCAAAGACGAAGAAGATGATTTGTCACGCGACATTCGAAAATTCCTCGTGCACGACCAACTCCCCGAAGACAAAAAGGAGGCTCGAAAAATTAGATTCAAAGCATCTAAGTATGTTATGATCGAAAATAAGCTTTATCGGCGATCATCGACGGGCTTAAATTTAAGGTGCATCATCAGCAAAAATCAAGCCCAGAAAATCCTCCAAGAGATGCACGACGGCAAATGTGGTAATCATTCAGGAAGTCGTAGCTTGGCTAATCGTATCTCCCGACAAGGGTACTTTTGGCCAACACTGCGACAAGACGTTGTCAAGTACGTCCAGAATTGCGACCCCTGTCAACGACACTCAGGTATGTCTCATAAACCCTCGGAGCCTTTGCACTCAACGCTTGTCCCATGGCCTTTCATGAGGTGGGGAATGGATATTGTCGGCAAACTACCACCTGCTCCGGGGCAAAAAGTATTCCTCCTCGTGCTCACGGATTACTTTTCTAAATGGGTCGAAGCGGCTGCCTTCTCCCAAATTAGGGATAAAGAAGTTATCTCCTTTATCCAGACTAACATCATATGCAGGTTTGGGATTCCATCTGAAATTGTCTGCGACAATGGATCCCAATTCATAAGCAACAGGACCCAACAGTTATGTGAAGATAGGAACATCAAACTGACGACCTCGACTCCCAGATATCCCCAAGCCAATGGACTTGCCGAGTCGAGTAATAGGACTATTGTATCCTCGATCAAGAAACGATTAAAAGCTGCAAAAGGAAGATGGGTTGAAGAGCTCCCTTCAGTCCTTTGGGCAAATCGCACGACACCCCGCACGTCTACAGGACAAACCCCATTCTCTCTCGTCTACGGTTGTGAAGCCGTCCTACCAATCGAAGTTCATCTCCCAACTTCGAGGAACAATTCCGTCGACCACAACTTGGTTGATTTGAGTGATGACCTCGATGCCCTTGAAGAGCTCAGAGAATCGGCCTTGATCAGAATGGCGTCTCAAAAGCAGGCAGTCGAGCGACATTTCAATAAACACGTCAAAATTAAAATCTTTCAAGAAGGCGATTACGTCCTCCGTCGAGTATTCCCGAATACCCAGGAGCTCAACGCAGGTAAACTTTCTACCAAGTGGGAAGATCCCTATCGTATCTCCGAAGTCTTTGGTAAAGGAGCCTATCGACTTCGAACTCTCGACAATCAGGAAATCCCACGAAGTTGGAATGCGACGCATTTGAAAAAATATTTCTTTTAAAATCGCCTTCCTATCATACAAAGTTTTCAGCACGACGGTAAGCATCGTAAAATCGTTGGTAAAACCACGACCGACCTCTAACGAACTTTATCGCAGGAACGCACGACAAGAGTATCCAAGTGCATGACTCGATTGTTTGATCACAGGGGGATATATTCTAAAGTTTCATGATACGATACAATCACACGTAAGGTCTAAATGATCCCTCGATCTAAGTTTCTGGAACTTAGAAATACTTTGTATGTTCTAACACATCGATGATATATATTTCAACCGTTATATTGCAATAAAAGCCTAAGTCGCACGATCCTCCATTTATTTCATACTGTTATGGTCAATATTACATTTATCCCCGACATATGTAATTAAAAACACAAGTTCAGCAAAAGAAGGAACTTCATTGAACAATTACATATGAACGACCGATAGTCGGACAAGTAAATACAAAGTCAAAAGTCGTTGCATACCAACGGTCCGACCACCAACGGTCTAGCATGAAAAGCCTAATTCATAAACCCAGAAAAAAGAAACTACCCTAAGATCTAAGGAAACATAGCAATCGTAAACTCTGCCCAAAAAAAACTCAGCCTTCGGAATCCTGACAATCCTGAAGAACTGATGCAAGGATCAAACGAGTATAGCCGAAGTTGTCTCCCAACCTTTCGCGCCATGGCATTCCGAGAATGTGGCTCTTAAGATACCTTCTCTTCGACAATCGACCTCCACTCCAATACCTCCAGTTTCCTCACGTGTTTAGTGAAGGAAAACAAAAACATCTGCACAATTACAAAGGGAACGTATGAGCAAAACGCTCATCGAAAAAATAAACATCGGTAAACACAACTTTCGAAATAAAAACTTACGAAAGACGCCAGTACGGCTAAACACAGTCCAATCTCTTCGATGGAGATCCCTGGAAAATGCTCCTTGAAATATAAGAGCTGATATTTCCCCAGAAGCGGAAGCGACTTCGTCCTGACGAGGACGTAGTCAGTCAAGAGGGATGAAGACAACGCAAAGTTGATCTCCTTAAAATCCCCATCATTCTCTCCCGTCTTTACACCCTCGCCCATGTCGGATGACGAAAGGGTCGACGTGGTAGCAGAAAACACCGTCGCCAGATGCGCAGAATCCACGGACATCGCGTTTATCGCAACCAACATCGTCATCGATTTGGGTATCATAAGCCCACGATAGATCATCAATCACCGAAGATTTGGAAAAAGTCGAGATTCTAGAAAAGATGACTTTTCGAAAGCTTAAAGAAAACAATCCATTTTGATCTTTATTTATGCAGGAAATCATGATAGGTCGATCCCTTCAAAAGATCGACACGCATCCCCTACTTTCATATGCCCCAGTAAATCACCGACACCTGGCATCAACAGCTGGTAAGCATAATCGTACGTCAGCATGATGTCACGACCTCGTTCTCCCTTCGACTTCTCGTTCAATTAAAAGCGGACTAGCCTAGTTCCAAGGTAACTAAGGTAATTTTCATCACTTGTCATATTTTTTTGACTGACAAAATTTAAAACTCGGATTTGCTATCCTTCTTTCAAATTTTGGGGGCAAACTGTTTGGGCAAAAAATCACGTCGTACGACCACGACCAGAGCAGGTAAGACGCCGGTTATAATCCAAATCTTGTATTAAAATAAGGTCTCGACAAGAACCCAGAAAACATCCGTCGTCTCCAGTAAAAGGTAAGTCGTACGTCTCCCATGACGCTCGACCATAGTATCGCCCGTCCCGTACGACCATCGCGTAAGATCATTGCATCTTCGACCAAAGCTAACGTTAACCTTGACTGTTACGGTTGTTAAGTGTTTAATGCAGGAGTCAAAGTCATTAAAGAGCAACGGATATAACCGACGCAACCATCACCGATCGATAGCCGTAACGGACGAAGATCATCATGGATAATCACTCCGGCGACCGTTTCCAGCCGTTGATAAAATCATTAATGGAGCTAATTAATGGCACGAAGACTATAAAAGTCAAGCTAAAGCCTCATTGCAAGGGAGATCAGTTAACATCTGATAGACATCAGCGACCATCTCCCAAACAGCAGAGAAAATCATCCAAACACATAGCAAAGAACATTTGAACTCTGGAGATCAAGTATTGAAAGCTAGAACCTTACAGCGAACTCAAGAACACTCGAAGGAAAGCTAAAGCATCGCTCTCGATGCACAACCACAGCCCTCGACCAGCAGTTCACACTTTGTATTCACACACGACAAACACCTGTTTTTACCTTTAAACACTTGTACTTTACATTTCGGAGCTTTTCCTTCATTTGTATTGTAATCATCGTACGATCGACGCCGGTACCAAGGACATCGCCCCTGATTGGCGACCATAGTGCAGCGATGACACCCACTGTCGTCTGCAGGTTTTTCCTCGTTTGAGGTTTTTTCCTCGTTTGAGGTTTTTCCTGCGTCATCAAATCCCTTGTTTCTTTATTTTATTCCTCGTCGCACGTCTCGTCGAAAGATTCTTTCTTTAGTTGATTAAGTCCACATCGACCTTAAGTTGTCCCTTTGGTGCGATTTTTGGCATTAACATAACTTATTTTGAAATTTTGCATACTGAGGCAAATGTCAGCGATTAAGAGAAAACATACCTTGATATCAAATAATCAATTTTGTTCAGAGATTAGATGATTAATAGAGGTATAGAAGTTCATATTATCACTGATCTAATGATAACCACTGAAGATTTTACTCTTCTAGGTTCAGCATTCCAATCTCGCTGATGAGAAAGTTAAATCTTGTCTCATCAAGAGGTTTGGTGAACAGATCAGCTAACTGAAAGTCAATTGGAATAAAATAAAGTTCTATATCACCATTCATCACATGATCTCTGATAAAATGATACCTGATCTCGATGTGTTTGGTCTTTTAGTGCAACACTGGATTGTTTTCTATGGCGACGGCACTAGTGCTGTCACAATAGATTGGAATTTTGGAGAGCTGAAGGTCATAGTCCAATAGTTGATTTTTCATCCATAAGACCTGAGAACAACAACTTCCAACGGCTACGTACTCAGCTTCAGCGGTTGAGGTGGACATTGAGTTTTGCTTTTTACTTGTCCAACTCACCACCTTTCCTCCTAGGAGCTGACAGGCTCCTGTGGTGCTTTTCCTATCCAATTTACATCCTGTAAAATCACTATTTGAATAGGCGATTAGATCAAACCTTGAGTCTTTGGGATACCAAAGACCTAGGTTAGGAGTCCCCTTAAGGTATCAAAAAATTCGCTTTACAGCAATCAAATAAGATTCCTTAGGTTCAGATTGATATCATACACATAAACAAGTTGCAAACATAATATCAGGACGGCTGGTTGTAAGATACAGAAGAGAGCCGATCATCCCACGGTACGTTGTGACATTAACAGGTTTTCCTGACGGATCCTTGTTAAGTGTCAGCGGCGGTGCCATTGGGGTTTTCATAGCTGAGCTTTGAGTTAAATCAAACTTTTTTAGCATATCTTTAACATACTTACCTTGGTGAATGAAAGTACCTTTTTCATTCTGCTTGATTTGAATGCCAAGGAAATATGTCAGTTCACCCATCATACTCATTTTATATTCAACTTTAATTCTTTCAGCGAAACGAGTACATAAGTCAGGGTTAGTAGAACCAAATATATTATCATCGACATATATTTGAACAAGAATGATATGACCTTTTACTTTCTTGAAAAATAGAGTTTTATCGATTTTACCATGCTCAAATTTTTCAATATAGAGATAGGTTGAGAGAGTGTCATACCATGCACGAGGAGCTTGCTTTAAGCCATAGAGTGCCTTATCCAGCTTATATACATAACCTGGATGCTTAGGATAAGTGAATCACGTAGGTTATTCAACATAGACTTCTTCATTCAGTCTTCCATTTAGCAATGCTGATTTAACATCCATCTGATATACTTTCAAATTCTGTCAGATATTCTTGCATAGCGCTGACCTAGTTTGGATCTCTAAGGGCATCATCTATTTTCTTTGGTTCAATCAGAGAAATAAAGTTAACAAATAAACAAATGTTACCTGAACCTCGTCGAGTCTGAACACCAGCGTTTGGATCACCAAGAATCTGATCAATGGGGTGATTGATAGTCCATCGTTGAGCCAGGGCGTGATTTACTGACTCAATTTGAACTTCTGGAGGAGCTGAAGAAGAGGCTTCAGCAACTTCAGGTACTTCACGTAGAAGAGGAAGAGGTTCAAATGGCATTCATTCACTGATTGTTGAGAAGTAGATGGGATTTCTGAGGTAGATGGTTCATAAGCAGGCATAGTGTTGAGAGGAACAACTGAAACCCATGACAATTCAGCTTCACTTGTATGCATGCTTGGGATGATAGTAGGATCATCATCAGCGGTAGGAATGTTAACCTGAGGGTTAGGAATGTTTTCCGAGTCCCCAAGATGAGAAACCATCCATTGATTGAGTTCTTCAGTATTAGCAGAAGGTCTTGAGTTCGCTGCACGGGATTCGTCAAAAGTGACGTGGATTATTTCTTTTACACTTTGTCTTCTACGATTGAAGACTCTGAAGGCTTTGGAGATTGAAGAATATCTAAGAAATATTCCATCATCAGCCTTGGGATCAAACTTTCCTAGGGCATCTCTGTTGTTTAGTATGAAACACTGACATCCAAAGATGTGAAGAAATCTAATTGAAGGCTTTCTCCCATGGAAAAGTTCGTAGGTTGTTTTCTTGAATCTTTTGACAATCAGCGACCTGTTTTGAGTAAAACAAGCAGTGTTGACAACTTCTGCCCAGAAATGAGTAGGTAGATGAGAATCACTGAGCATTGAACGTGCAGCTTCGATGATCGTTCGATTTCTTCATCCAGCGACTCTATTTTGTTGTGGTGTTCTCACTGAAAAGAAGTTGTGAGAAATACCCATACTTTCAAAGAAATTTTCAAGGGAATTGTTTTTGAATTCAGTCCCGTGATCACTTCTTATTGAGCGAACAGTGAGGTTATTCAGGACATCCATTTTTCTGACGAAAGACATCAGTTCTTCTGAGGTGTCACTCTTGGCACGGAGAAACATAACCCAGGTGTAGCGAGAGAATTCGTCCACGATGACTAAGGTATATTTCTTTCCAGCGATGGATTGTTTGTTGACAAGACCAAACAAATCCATGTGAAGAAGTTGAAGTGGAGATGACACTGAGGAAACTTGCTTTGACTTGAAGCTAGCTTTGGTTTGTTTCCCTTTTTCACACGCTGAACATAAAGATTCCTTAGCGTATGAATGTTGAGGAAGACCAGTGACCAACTCTTTTGAAGAAAGAGTGTTCAGTGTTTTGAAGTTGAGATGAGAGATCCTTTTATGCCATAACCAGTTGACATCATATGAATCTTTGGAGAAGAAACAGGAATTCTCAGTGGTTGTCGAGCCCATGTTTATAACATAAACATTTTCCAAACGGTATTCTCTAAGAGCGACTTTCTCCTTTTTGTTAGTGACAAAGCAGGATTCCTTAGTGAAACACACTTTGTAATCCTTATCACATAGCTGGCTGATGTTCAGAAGATTGTGCTTCAGCCCTTCGACGTATGCGACTCTTCTAAAGGTTGTTGTACCATTAGAAAGTACACCATACCCTCGGGTATAGCCTTTTCCATTTCCACCAAAGGTCACAGAGGGACCTTTCTTTTCCTTATATTCAGTGAGCAGGTTCTTTTTGCTAGTCATATGTCTAGAGCATCCGCTATCGAGATACCAGATACAAAGGTACCCTTCTGAGGCTTTTGATTTGAAACTTTTTCTTTACCTTTACCTTTAAAAGTCAAGGTAGCTTTTTCCTCAGGAATGGAAGTTTTAAAGAAGAACAATAATACAAAGAAGTGTCAGAGATTGAGGACACGAACATTCCAAACTTAAGAATGGAACGATCAGTGGTTGGTTCTACAGCATCAGCTTTATAACCAAGACCACTTTTGTCACTAAAGGGAATCTAAGCACGAATTATCTCAATGATCGTTGTTGAGGATTTACACCATCCTTCAACAGTATCCTTTTTAGCTTTTAATGCAGCAATAGCTTCTTCTCGCTCACTACTAATGATTTGATTTATACATAACTGATCTTTCAAGTTTTCTTCTATTTTAGAAAGCTTGTCAATTTGCACATAACAATTTTTAAGCTGTTCAGCGAGATCAATAATTTGCTTTCCAGCTTTGGTTTTGCCATTCATGGCATCATATAAATCAATAGTCAAAATCGACGGTTCATCGTCTATCAGCGTCATTATCAGCTGAAGTGAAAGTATCAGTAGAAAGATTTGATGCCTGAGAGGTGGAGGTAGAAGTAGAGGGAATTTCAGCTTTTTCTTCCTCTTCTTCTATTTGGGCCATGACACAGAGATTGGCTTCATCATTAATAGAGTCAGATGATTCTTCATCAGAAGCAGCCCAGTCATGATCTTCACCGATCATGCCTTTTCCTTTCTTTTTGGAGCCTTTCAGTTTTTGATATTTTTCTTTCAGCTTCTGGTATTTGTCATCTCTAGCCCGGGGTTAGAGGATTTCTTATAGGAAGAAGATGAAGGTTTGAAGACTTTCTTTGACCTGCACTCACTAGCAAAGTGACCTATCTTTTCACAGTTATAGCAAGTGGCAGTAGCCTTATCAACAGGGGTTGAAGATTTAGGCTTGTTAGTGAGGGAAAGAGTTTATTTCTTCTAAAGTTACTATTTCTGGTGAATCTCCTGAAAGAATTAGTCAGGAGGGCCAGTGACTCATCAAGTTCTGACGGATCAGCTTTTGATGATTCATCAGAGTTAGATTCTAACTCAGTGATAGTGACAGTAGAACGCTGAGTGGGCACCAACTCTGAAGAGAGTAAAGCAACAGGTGTGCTTTTGGAATATTTTACAAGATTCTTCTTAAGATGACACGACTGCTCATGATTGAGCATAGTGCCATATAAGGTAGAAAGGGTCATTGACTTTAGATCCTTTGAGAGTTTAAGACACATAGAATAACTGTCCCAACTTTCAGGAAGACTTTCCAAAAACTTTGTCAGGATCTCAAAGTTCGAATATTCCTTACCAACATTTTTTAAGTCAATGATTAAACAGTTAAACCGTTGATGTATTTCAGAGAGAGGTTCATTCTTACCACAAATGAAACATTCGTACTGCCTTACCAGGTTGATCTTTCTTGAATCCTAGACTTCAGTAGTACCTTCATATTGAACATATATAGTGTCCCACGTGGCTTTAGAACTCTTTGTTGGTCCCGGAGGGATATACAAGTTTGTAGAAGGGGGGGGGGGTTGAATACAAACACACATATTTTACTTTTCTAAATTGTTTATTGATGTAATCAAACAATTTACAACTTGTTGCGGAACAAGATTAAGGACTAAGCCTAATCTAAACAAGTTATGAGAACACTAAGATTCTTGTACTAGAGTTAAGACAGAAAGAAGATAAGGAAATTAAGAATAATATCCTAACACAAAGATAGTAGAGAGAAGATGTTCGAGCTCTACATTTCTAAAGTAGGGTTCTTCTTATATACTGCATGCATTAAATGCACAACCGTATAACTTTACACGTGGCAGCAGCTGATTGGTTGCATGGTTTGACCTTTGTAGACAACCTAGTAGCCGCATGATGTACAGTGTAGAATCAGAGTTGTTTGTACGATTAAGGACAAAAGGGATGTCCTTTTTGACATTATCGTACGGAGGCGTGCAAGGGGGAAAGACAAAAGTAACTTTTAGAGGAAGACTTCATGATCAGCGTTCGTTGAACAGTACTTTATCAGCGAGTGATAAAGCTCAGCGATTGCTGAAGTCTTCTACTTGTAACTTCACGTTGAGTGGACAAATCTTGGCTTCGCTGATATCCGCATCAGTTCATTAGCAGACTTGTCGCTGGTTCTTGGGCTTTATCTTCGACTTCAGCGTAGAACCTTTGTTGACGTGAAACTTGTCTTTAGGGATCATAAGTAAGCAACTAAAACTGTCAGCGATCACCAATAAGACTGAACAGGCTTAGCGCTTCATTGATGAACAGTTTCGCTGAATGTCTAATCTAAAAAACATGAGTTTCCTATCAGCGGTACTGTAGAGACATAGTACTTATCAGCGATAGTGAAACTCTAATACATATTGTTTATTTATAATTTTCAATAAGTGTTTCTAAAAGAGTCATTATCAAATCACTGAGGGTTTGGATCAACAATCTCCCCCTATTTGATTATGACATAGCAACAAAAGAAAATTGCTAACTATGAAAACATAAGGATAAAAAGAACTCATAAAATATTTGTCCCTTTTACTGTTTTCTGGGATCTTTTGAGTACTGATGTAGTAAAGTACGTTCGCTGAAATTTTTCTTTAAACTTCGTATAAGGTTACTAGGGGAAGTGGAAAAATTACAAGTACAGCAAATAAATTTACAAGTACAAAAGATGTAAGCTGATATAGGTAGAAGACTTACAAGGAAATCCTATCAGCTAAAAGGTTTCTTCCTTAATGATAAGTTCATCAAGGGTCTTTATCGTAGGTATCATCCAGTCAGGGACTGTTTCTCCAAGATCTTGTCTGTTCTTTTCTTCATCAAAGATCAGGGGCTTGAAATATTGTCCGAGAAGATCGCGTCTGAATTCACACCAATAGATGAGATCTCTGAGCTGTTTGATAGGAGTGATGGGAACCTCAGAGACACGTTGAAAGCGTTCTCGTCCATCATAGTCGTGAAAGAAGATACCATAAGGTTCACTTAGGACTTTTCCAGGAATGAAACGTTCACCAGGGGGCAAGGAGGTGTCAAGCGCTGAGAGGTCAGGTTCAGGACCAAGTACTTCAGCACATGAGAAACCAATACCTGTTTCGTTCCGGATATGAGGACCTAAGTCTGAAGGTTTTACCTTTTTCTTTGCAGAGGCCCTTCTTTGTTGAGTTAGATTAGGAGGAGGAGGCGGAATATCCACAGCAGATGAAACCAAGTCGATCTGAGAATTTATAATTTTCTCGACATGGCTCTTATATTGTGAGCGAGATCGCTGAATGGCTATTCCATCTCCAACCATTCAGAGAGACCGTACTTCTTGATCGTAGCAGCATAGATGGTCTCCTTGGTACCATTTTCTCTGAATATGTCAACTTCAACGACAGGAACGCCTATGGTCGTTCTTCCCCTGATGTTCACTTTGTTGATTCTGGCAGCCCGAGATCGATAGTGTAGTCTTTCTTTGCACCATTCCAAGGTAGAATCAGATACCTTGGGCTTTTCTTCGATGATCTTTTGGGCGTCTTCCCACAATTGGCGTTGAACTTCGGTGGGAGTCCTCTTTAGATCAGGGTCCTTCACCGATTGTTGGACAAGCTGGATGACGTAGGCTTTATCTTGTTTTTCAGCTTTCCTTTTATCGGCGAGTTGTTTTACAGACTTGACATGTTCAACGAATTCCTTCTTTGATAGTCTGAACTTAGGGTCAGGAATTTTGTCACGAGGAAGGATGATTCGCTTATCTTCAAGTTGTTTGATCATTGTTTCTCTCTTTTTCTAATCCTCTTCACTAAGCTTTTGAGGAGCCAAGGAAGGTCTGTTTTTGTGAGAGAGTAGTTGTTCTTCAGGTTCTTCAGTCTCAGTGATGAAATCCAGGACTGGGATTATTTCTTCAGCGATAGGAACTGGGATTATTGTTGATGGAGTTGCAGCCGTAGGAACTTCAGCTGGATCCTCAAGCAGGGGAGAGGACTAGCTGATAAACTGGCTTGCTGAAAAGAATAGCCAAGTTGTCTTCAGAAGAAACACCTTTGTTCTTTCCTTTGTCAGCTTCAGACGCTGCAAGCCTTTTGGTGGTCCCCTCTCCTGATTATTCAGTGATGACTATCCCTTTTTGAGCTGGGGATTTCTTTGGGTTGACGAAGAAGAAGTCATCATCATCGTCATCATCATCATTATTTTTGGGTGATGATGATGGTTCGTCGTCCTCAAGGTCGAGGTCTTCATTATCTTCTTCTCCATCCTCAGCTTCAGATTCTTCCTCGTCAGCGTAGGGTTGTGTTACATCAGCATCAATTTCGAGATGCTCATCGAGTTGCTCCCCCTCAAGTCTAGAGGGAGGTTTCATGGTTCCCTCGGGGTTTTCAACTCCCTGACGTTTCTTGTTGTAGCAGCAGCATCAGAAACAATACCCTCCCCCTCAGAGTTACGAAGAAGGTCTTCAAGATTTTTCTCCTCCCCCTCAGCATTATGGGGAAGGTCTTGATCCTTCTCCCCCTCTTCCACATGATGAATGGGGGAGGAAAGTGATGTACCAGTAGCAGCAGCAGTGTCAGTATGCATTGGGTCTCTATCTTCCAGGCCAGAGATCCCAACACAGTTTTCAATCCTAACTAATATGTCTTCCAGGCCAGATATAGCAGGAGTGATTCCTTGAAGAACCTCTCGATCCACCTGAGTAAAGTGCGATGGAGCACAAGTAGCAGCATTCAGGTGGTCGAGGATCTGCTGCAGAAGAGTCTTTACCGAAGTCACCTCAGTCTTTACAGTGGTCACCTCTCCCTGAAGATCATCAACCGCTGTCTTCAATGATTTGACTTCATTGGACAGAGTTGTAAAGTTGGTGGAGAGAGTGATGTCGGCGGAGGAGTTTTCAGCGAGGGTAGTAGCAAATTGACCAATGCTACCATCCACCTTCTCCAGATCAGCACTGGAGGCTTTGCCTTGGACCTCGGTAGTAAGTTTTTTTAGAGCGTCTCCAGCGTCTGTAACCGCTGAAGAGTTGGCAGTGAGAGTGGTGATGAGAAATTCCACCTTCGTTTCCAAGCCTTTTAGGGAGTTGTTGATATCTCCCAAATTAGGACCTGAAAAAGTTGAGAACTTGTGAACAAAGGAAAGCTCAGAAGTTTGGGGTTTTGAGAGAGGAGTGTGTGGAGTTATGTGTATACCTGCGGGATGGTTGACGAAGTCCTCGAAGTTTCGATGACCTGTAAAGTGTTCATAGTCGTCTTCCAGAGAGCCTTTAGGCTGAGAAGTTTTCACGTGTCCTTTATTTAATTCCTGCATCCGCCGTATTTCTTCAGCAGATGAGGCACTCAGTTGAATGACCTTCGTTGTAGTAGAGAAGGGGGGATAGATGGAGTGACCAAAGAAATGGTGGGAGGAGTGTGAGTTAAGAATAGAGTGTTGGTGAGATGTTCAGCATTGGATTCGCTGAAAATTACTTCTTCAGTCCTTTGGGGGTCTGAAGGAGGGGGGTCCTGTTCCAAGTTAAGAACCTCAGCGTTTAGAGACGCTGAAGTTGGTATGGAAGGGACGGCTTGATCAGTTGTGGCAGAGCGTACCACGAAATCATCCAGCGTAGTCTGTTGAGAGTCAGACGCTAGGTCTTCAGCCTGGATAGGCTTAAGGGATTGCTCCTTGGTTTTCTTGATCCTTTTAGAATCAAGTGAGGTAGTAGAGTGTTTCCTTTTCTTAGGAGTGGAGGTTGTAGCCTAGGTATCAGCGTTGGGGATTACCGCTGAGGTAGCCGCAGAAGTAGAAGAAGTTGGAGGTCTAAGACGAGTTAAGAGTGTAGAGAGACGTACCTCGTTTGGCAGGGTCTTGAAGTCAAGAACTTTAGGACCAACCTTGGAGAGCCTCAGGTCGCCCACCTTTGGGTATTTGTTCCCGAGTCCTTGAGCGAAGAGAGCACTGACAAACCTTGGATATGGAACTGTTGTTGGTCTGTCAGCTGCATCCACCCTGAGCATCATATCATCGAAAATGAGTTTTGCCCAATCAACGTAGAGACCCTTCAGTACAGAGTATCCCATGGCCTGTTGGGGTTGAGAAGCTTGATCATAGGATCCAGTTTTCGCTGTCAGGCAGTTGATCAAATGAGCAAAGATGAAGTTCATCTCGCTTGGCATCTTTGACTTCTTGATGGCAGTCAGCTTCTTCTTAGGGAGTTCATCTCTCCCTGTGTCCCACACATACTTCATTGCATCAAAGAATGCAATCAAGGTTTCCCTATCGACTGAGTTTTTGGGATTGGGTAGAGGGACAAAGCAATTTTCTTTTGTGGCTGCAGGAAGGTTGAGAGCACACCTGATGTTTCCAGGGACAAAGCAATTTCCTTTTGTGGCTGCAGGAAGGTACCATGGTTGGTGTCAAAGAGGATGACATCGATTTTCTTCTCAGGGTCCATGGAAGAGGGGATCTGAGCTCTTCTGGCAGAATACCAGAACTGAGCTAGGAGATGTCTATTTGCTAGGGGTGCAATAGTAAGAGTTGTCGACAGGGGGCAGGTCTTGAGAAAGTTCATAGCATCATCTAGATGTGTGACTTGCTTCTTTTCAGGGAATTCAAAGAGAGCATAGGGATTATTGCTTTGAAAGGTAACTTTCTTAAGTTTGAACTTAACCTGGAGAGCTTTTGTGATTTCAGTAGTTTTAGCAGCAGTGGGGGACTTGGCAGCAAGAATTCCAGTAGAAGATGCCATTTCTTTTTATAATATAAGAATAGGAACAGAAGATCTTAAAATGAATAAAATGTCAAAAATAAGGGTTTTAGGGTATAGTAGAAATTACGGTTTTTCTAGTTTTTGCAAAGATTCAAAACTAGTGAATGCCTTATTTTCCAGTTTCCTTTTAAAGTAAGTATTCTGGAAAAACATATGAAGAACAAGTTTAAGATTTTTGTTTTAAACTTGAAGAAGAACCATGAAGATTGTGTTCATAAAATCATGAAAACAAAATGATTTTATTTTAAAACGTTCTTTTGTTTGATCTGTTAAAAACAAAAATGAGATCAGAAACAAGTTTAACAAAAGGTAAATAATAAGAATATTAACCTTAGTTGTTGAAGACGAAGATGAACAGTTCTTGAACAAATTTGAATACAACAGAGATTTCTTGCTTGAAGGAGATGATGTTCGCGTAAGGTAAAAATATAAACTCAAAGGGTTTATATAGTGAGAGTAGAGAGAGAAAAACAATGAGCGGGAAATTTTTTCATGATGACACGGACACGTCCCTTGAATTTGATTGGACAAGGAAGTCGAAACGGGCGAACGTGTCAGACAAAACGTGCCATGACTTATCCGTTGTGATGACGTCACAAACGTCCTTTCATATTTTAGGATGTCTCTGAGGATCTTGAAAAACTCAGGGACATTTTTTGAAAACATGAAGCACTGAATAGAAATATCAGTGATAGATTTAGAAATTTCAAAAGTATCGCTGAAAGGAAGAGATATTCAGCGATGAATTTTGTTTTGAAATCTTTCAGTTTTAGGCGAACGTCAACGAGTAAGAGAGAACATACCATGATATCAGCGAATCAATTTTGTTCAAAGGGTAGGTGATAAGTATGGGTTATACAAGTTCATTGTTATCAATGATCAAATGTGAACCGCTGAATATTTTACTCTTCAAAGTTCAGCATTCCAATCTCGCTGATGATAAAGTTAAATCTTGTCTCATCAAGAGGTTTGGTGAACAGATCAGCTAACTGAAATTCAGTTGGGATAAAATGAAGTTCTATATCACCATTCATCACATGATCTCTGATAAAATGATACCTCATTTCGATGTGTTTGGTCTTTGAGTGTAGCACTGGATTATTGGCTATAGCGATGGCACTTGTGCTGTCGCAATAGATTGGAATCTTTGAGAGCTGAAGGTCATAGTCCAGTAGTTGATTTCTCATCCACAAGACCTGAGAACAGTAGCTTCCAGCGGCTACGTACTCAGCTTCAGCGGTTGAGGTAGACACTGAGTTTTGCTTCTTACTTGTCCAACTCACCAGCTTTCCACCCAGGAGCTGACAGCCTCCTGTGGTGCTTTTCCTATCCAATTTGCAACCTGCAAAATCACTATCTGAATAGGCGATTAGATCAAACCCTGAGTCTTTAGGATACCAAAGACCTAGGTTAGGAGTACCTTTAAGGTAACGAAAGATTCGCTTTATAGCGATCAAATGAGATTCCTTAGGTTCATCTTGATATCGTGCACACAAACAGGTTGCATACATAATATCAGGTCAGCTTGCTGTAAGATACAGGAGAGAGTCGATCATCCCACGGTATACTGTGACATTAACTAGTTTTCCAGAAGGATCCTTGTTTAGTGTCACCGGCGGTGCCATATGGGTTTTCATAGCTGAACTCTGAGTTAAATAAAATTTCTTCAGCATATCCTTAACATACTTTCCCTGATTAATGAAAGTTCCTTTTTCATTTTGTTTGATTTGAAGACCAAGGAAGTATGTTACCTCACCCATCATACTCATTTTATATTCATCTTTCATTCTCTCAGCGAAACGAGTACATAATTCAGGGTTAGTGGAACCAAATATAATATCATCGACATATATTTGAACAAGAATAATATGACCTTTTACTTTCTTGAAAAATAGAGTTTTATCGATTTTACCACGCTCAAATTTTTCAATATGGACATAAGTAGAGAGAGTGTCATACCATGCACGAGGAGCTTGCTTTAAGCCATAGAGTGCCTTATCCAGTTTATATACATAACCTGGATGCTTAGGATCTGAGAATCCTAGAGGTTGTACCACGTAGACTTCTTCATTCAGCTTTCCATTGAGGAATGCTGACTTGACATCCATTTGATAAACTTTGAAATCTTTGTGTACAGCATAAGCTAAGAATAGACGAATAGCTTCGAGTCTTGCCACTGGGGCGAATGTTTCTTCTTAATCTATACCTTCCTCTTGTCTGTATCCCTGAGCAACAAGACAAGCCTTGTTGCGGGTTACAGTTCCATGTTCATCCAACTTGTTACGATAGACCCATTTAGTGCCTATCACTGTCTTGTCAGATGGTATTGGAACAAGATTCCAAACTTTGTTTCTTTCAAATTTTGTCAGCTCTTCTTGCATAGCGCTGACCCAGTTTGGATCTTGGAGGGCATCATCTATTTTCTTTGGTTCAATCAGAGAAATAAAGTTAACAAATAAACAAATGTTACCTGCACTTCGTCGATTCTGAACACCAGCGTTTGGATCACCAAGAATTTGTTCAATAGGGTGATTAATAGTCCATCACTGAGTCGGAGCATGAGTTGATGGCTCAAACTGAACTTCTGGAGGAGCTGAAGACGAGGCTTCAGCAACTTCTGGTATATCAACCAAGAGAGGAGTAGGTGAAGATGTCATTACATTCACTGGTTGCTGAGAAGTAGATGGTATGTCTTAGACAGAAGGTTCAGAGGCAGGCATAGTGTTGAGAGGAACAGCTGAGACCCATGAGGATTCAGCTTCACTTGTCTGCATGCTTGAGATGATAGTAGGACCATCATCTTCAACGGGATGAGTATGAGATGAAGGAGTGGGAATGTCTTCTGAATCACCAAGATGAGAAAACATCCATTGATTCAGTTCTTCAGTATCAGCAGATGGTCTAGAGTTCGCTGAACGGGATTCATCAAAAGTAATGTGGATAGTTTCTTCTACAGTCTGTCTTCTTCGATTGAAGACTCTGAAGGCTTTAGAGGTTGAAGAATATCCAAGAAAGATTCCATCATCAGCCTTAGGATCAAACTTTCCAAGTGTTTGGGCAGGTTTTAATGTTGATTTAAAGTTCAAGGGTTGTTTTGTATTAATTCATTTTGAGCCTTATTAGTGAACGGGCCGTGGGCTTGTTAACCACGGGCCCATTGTATTTAATGTTGATTAGCTTGGAAAAACAAGCAAATCATCTCTTAGCTTTCTAATTCGTACTGTAATATTCTCTCTGAAAGTTAATGAAAGGGATGACCAGTTGAAATCATATTTCTTATTGCTTTATCATATTTGATTTCTAAACTGTTGCACGGATCTGGATTCTACAATTGGTATCAGAGCAGACAGACGGATTCGATTCAAAGGTTCATTCATCAATTTCTGGTTAGTTTGACTTTTACCCGTCTGGCTATTCTTGAATTCTTGAATATTTGATTCAGTCGAAATTGGTTGTTTTTGCTTATTGGGTTGTGTTAGCATTATCGTTATAAGTGTTTCTGCAAATTTTCACATCCTAATTCATTCGTTTGATTGGTTAATTTAGCAATTTAAGATCAAAGTTTTTGGTAGTGTTCTTAAACAAAAATGGAATTTTTACCATCAAAACGTGTTCTTTTTGCTTAGAAATCGATTGGGTTAGTGTTAGTTTTGTGTTTGGTATTGTTTCTAATCTTTCAGGAACAATTTTGAGTAACCCTAGTTGAGAAATCGATCGAACTGAGTAAACAGCCGCAGTGTCCGGACAAACCCAGCCGCAGTTTCCGGACAAGTTCATTTTGTCCGGACGTTTGTGGTTCCATCCGGATTCTTCCAATTTTTCCGGACAACCAGTTTCTTCCGGGTAAGTCATCCATCCAGGTAAGTATCTTATAATCTCAAACCTATCCGGGTAATATTGTTCCGGATAACTCAAAGTATCCGGAAATCAATTTTATCCGGAAATCCATTTTTTCGCGGAAACTTCATGGTATCCGGAAACTCCATCGTACCCGGAAAACTTAAAACTGTCCGGAATCCACAACATCCGGTAAGCTTCTGTTTGAATTGTTCTCTATCTGGTAACTTAAGACCATCCGGTAACCTTGGTTATCCGGACAACTCAAGTTATCCGGACTCCCTTGCTTATCCGGACAACTCTGCATAATTGAATTGCTTTCTTCAATTATGATCCGGACACTTCCAGATCAGATCACTTATTTAGATTCCTATCCAGTAAGCTAAGTTATTGTCTAACCACTCATAGAACCTGCGTTAGGACTCCACTCTTAGTGCCTTGCGTTAGGTGTTACACTTTGAATCAATCTACACGTCTGACGATAACTCCTTTGAAACCGAAGATGTCTTCTTCTCGTGATGCTCTCGCAATTGGCACTGACACCAAGCCACCGTGTCTCTATCCGAACGAGTACAGCCAATGGCGAGATAGGTTTATGATCTTCATAAAGTCCAAGGACAACTATGAGTATATCAAGAGAGCCCTGGATAATGGCCCAATTGACAAACCGATGAAGGAAATAGCTGCAACTGCAACTGCACTGGCTCGACGTGAGGAAAAGACTCTGGCTGAAATGACAGAATTTGAAAGAGGCATGATTGAAGGTGAAAAGCATGCAAAGAGATATCTAATTCAAGCTCTTCCTAATTCCATCTACACTGCCATAGATAGTTACAAAGAGACGGCTAAGGGCATGTGGGACCAAGTAGCCAGAATGATGCGTGGGAGCGTTGTAGGAAATCAGCTGAAGATAAATAGCGCGATAACGAAGTTCGATGGGTTCAAGCAGCGCAACGGTGAATCCCTCACCCAGACCTATGAACGGTTTTGCCTACTTCTCAATGAACTAAACAAGAACAAGATTGTTCGTTCTAATACGGAAAATGCGCTCAAGTTTCTCAACAATCTGCTACCTGAATGGAAGGTGTTTGCTTCTCATGTCAAGCACAACAATTTGATTGAGAATATCAGCATCAACGAACTGTATGAGACACTTCTTCAAGACGAAGATGAAGTGAATGAGCTCCTAGGCGAGAAAAAGACTGAACCAAAGCCATTTGCTGATCCTATTGCTCTCATTTCCTCAAAGCAAGGAAAATCATCGGGAAGTCACTCCAGACGTGCTCCAAAGCAAAGTTCTTATGAGTCAGAAGCTGAAGATAAGCAAGACGACGATTCTGATGATGAAAAGGTTGCCGAATTCAAAAAGGCCATAGCTTTGCTTACTAAATCCTTCGAACAACAAAGGTACTACAAGAAGCCCTCATCCAATAGTCGGCGCTACTCCACCTCCTCCAACAAGCGCCATGACTACAAAGATCGATACGAAGGAAAGAAAAAGGTCAGTGAGCACGACAAGGCTGAGAAGAAGGGAAAGACAGAGAAAGAAGAAGGGAAGAAGAGAGATGAATCCGTAAAGTGTTACAACTGCGGGAAACTTGGTCATTTTGCGAAGGATTTTCGCCAGCCAACAGTAAAGAACTCTCACTACTACGAGGCCAAGCTTGCATTGTCTCGTCAGAAGGAGGCTGGAGAAGCTATGTTTGCTGAAAATGACTACTGGTTAGAAAGATCTGATGATGAAGGCAATTTTGATGCTGTTGATGCCTTCATGGGATATCACTCCTCCGCCGAAGAAGAAACGGCTCCTACAAGCCAGGTATGTGATTCTTGCCAACCCGAATTCTTAAATAAAATGCAAGCATTTACTGATCAGGCAAATTCCTTCCAGGCCACCTCTAAACCACAAAAGCTTGAAATTAGGTCACTAAATGAAAAGCTTGATGTTCAAAAGAGAAAAACAGAGAAATATAAGTCTGATTGTGCTAATTTAACTGATAGATGCAAAATTTTGTCATTAGAACCTAAAGACTTAAGAGCCAAATTATCTGTTCTTCAGCGTCAGTTTGATCAGTGCATGAATGAGAAAGAAGAAATTGTTTATCAATGTTCTTCTCTTCAAATTCAGCATAAAGAGTTTGTTACTAAAATTCTTGACCTCGAAACCAAATCCACAAAAGGGGTCAAACTGATCAAACCATTTTTTTGAACAAACCCAAAGAGTTCACGTACTTCAACAAAGAGTGGGGAATCGGATATGATAACCCACACTACTTACAAAAGGGAACATATTAAGTTCCAACCCTATATGATTTTGCGTGCTATGGGTTAGATAAAAAGTACCCAGAATACGCAATTCAATGGACTGGTCCTCTTGAACCAGAAAAGGAGGAGGAAACCGAGGAACATAAACGCACACAAAAACGAGGAATTCAACTTCCATTCTGTTATGAACCTTTAAACTACTCATATCAAAAGGACAAAAAGTACCTTTCCAATGACTACTTCGACCCCTACAAGGTAGCTAGTCCCAAGGATTCCTCCAAAAAGGATGAGGATCTAGCACCTGCAACCAAGACTGAGACGGATGAGTTTAAACTCTATGTTCCCCTCTCATCTTGGAAGCAAAAATAGTCGAGTTGGAGGAGTCCATTGAGAAAGAAAGGTCAATGTTTCAAATGGAAAAGCAAGTTTTACTTACAAAGCTTGAGAATCTAAAATTGGTCAAAACCGACAATGTGTCTGGTGAAGGACAGGAAATCCTTCGGAATGAAATCAATCGACTCACATCACAACTGTCTACCTTGGCAACAGAAAAGATGGAAGAGTACGCGAGGAATGGTCAGCTTCGAGAGCAAATTGACCAACTGCTATCTGAAAAGCATATTTCACCCGAACTTTCATCTAACTCATCGGGCACGTCTTCGTGTAAAGCTTTCTTAGGAAAAAACTTTTTCAACACAAGACGATCAAGATTCTCAAGACGAGAGTGTTTTACGGAATTTAAACTCTGATTTTTTCTTAGCTTCCGCACCAAATTCCCCAAAACACTCAAGCATAAAGAGTTCCTCACCTTCCTCACCTGATCCAACTCCAGTACTTCCCAAGATAATTTTTTTAGGGTACATGAACTCCGAAGGTAACAGTGAAGAAGAGTTTGATTCGTTTCCCTTCGACAAACCTCATCCAAGTCACACTGATTTTTTATCCCCCGTGGTCAATCATCCGGTTAATTCTTTAAAAGAAAGTTATTCTCAAACAAAGGCCTCAGCTGTGATCAAGATTTCCCAGTCAAAACCAACCTCGAAACCTGTTTCCAAAAGGCAATCACAGCCAAGGCAAGCGACCGGACCATTGACTGCCAACACTACTATTTCTCCAAGTCAACCTGGTTTTTTGTCTCCAGTGGTTAATCGTCCGGTCAATTTTCTAAAGGGCGACTGTTCTCAACCCAAGACTCCGGCTGTGATCAAGATTCTTACAAATGTTTCCAATTCTCTAAAACAGTCACAGCCGAAGCAAAAGACCGAACGACCGACCACTAAGACCCCTCTTTCCTCAAAAGTCACTGATCATACTATCCCTGCTGTTTCAGATAAAAATGGTCGCGCTAATAAAGAAACACCAAAGTGGCTAAAGAGGGAATCTGTCAAGAAGGATGCGTCAAAGTCTTCCCCACCTATTTTCAATTCTAGAATAGACAAAGACAATTATGCTTTGAATCATTGGAACCATTTTGATGTTTCTTTTCCCGTTAAAGTTAACTCTCTCAGTCAATTGATTCAGTTATCGCATGATTGTTTATGTTGTTCTAATTGTGGTTGGAATGAGTTTGATGATATTCACAATAATGATTGGTATGCACCTTACTTTGTTGGTAACCTATTTCATAAGCGCAAACCCCATACTAATAAGCAACAACACCATTTCAAAAGGGGTACCAATCAAAAGGTTAAACCACAGCGGGAGACTCACCACATTCCTACACGAGTTGCTCCTACTGGGGTTAAACCGGCACCCAGGTGGAAAGCTGCTGCAAAACTTGTTCCTCCAAAAGGTGTGCACTCTGCACCTAAGAGGCAACAAGTGCCAAAACCAGTTCCCTCTAACAGTGTAAATCTTACACCTAAAGGGAAAGTTGGAACAAAGCAAGCTTCCCTAAACGGTGCCAAACCTAACCCTCCAGGACCCAAACAAATTTGGGTACCTAAACAACACTAATCTTGTTTTACAGCACGGTCATGTGTGGTACTTAGACTCCGAATGCTCCAAGCACATGACCGGAATGAGGGAGCTTCTCGCGAACTACAAAGAAGAATACGGCGGACACGTGAGATTTGGGAATAACGAGAAGTCGCCGATCGTGGGCTACGGCGACATCGTACAAGACAAGATAATAATCAAGAAGGTATCGCACGTCGTAGGATTAGGACACAATCTCTTCAGCATCGGTCAATTCAGCGACAAGGATCTCGAGGTCAGCTTTAAAGCCACAAGGTATAGAATTCTCAACAACGACGGAGAAGAGCTACTGGTTGGGACTCGAAAGACCAATCTCTACACCATTGACCTTGCAGCACTTAAATCCGACAAACCTGTCTGCCTCTTGTCAAAAGCCGACTCTGATCAAGTTTGGCTCTGGCAAAGACGTCTCTCGCACCTCAACTTCAGAAGTATCAATCAACTGGTACTAGGCAAACACGTCAGAGGCGTGCCCCAACTTCCGTTCATGAAGGATCGTCTCCGTGGGGCATGCAAAAAGGGAAAGATGATGCGCGCAACACATCCGCCGAAGGCAACTCCGAGCATGTCCCGGACCCTCGAACTCATTCATATGGATTTGTGTGGTCCAATGCATGTTCCGAGCATCAATAAGCACAAATACGTGCTTGTGATGGTGGACAACTACTCATGCTACACTTGGGTGATGTTCTTACGCTCGAAGGACGAAACTCCGGAGCTCATTATTGATCACATGAAGACTGTCCAGCAGAACAAGCTTCAACACGTTCATTCCATCAGAACTGACAATGGGACAGAGTTCAAGAATCAAAAAGTTGGATGACTATCTGAGGTCAGTGGGCATCACACACACCTTCTCTGCCGCACGCACTCCTCAGCAAAATGGAGTGGTAGAAAGATGAAACCGTACTCTCGTTGAAGCTGCCCGCACAATGCTTTCCCAAGCAACTCTACCGCTGTATCTCTGGGCTGAAGCGGTGTCAACGGCATGCTACACGCAAAACCGCTCTATCCTTCTCAAGCGGTTCAACAAGACACCGTACGAGATCATGAATAATCACATTCCAACCATCAGCTACATTCACGCCTTCGGATGCTCGTGCTACGTGTTGAATGACAAGGATGATCTCAGCAAATTCAGCCCCAAGGCGGACGAAGGAGTTTTTATTGGATACTCCATGCAGGCTAAGGCGAATCGCGTTTACAAAAAACGGACCAAAACCGTTGTTGAAAGCATAAACGTGACATTCGACGAAGCCGCAGATTTGGCTTCTGAACAACTCAGGTCAGAACCCGTTTAACTGGAGTGCTAGCTTCCGGACCCTCGAGTTCGGGATCTGCACAAACTACAGTAAATCCGAATCATGCATCTTCATCGAATGCTTACTCTTCTGATTTAGATTTACTGTTTCAATATTTTTATGATGACATACTTAACTGTTCTGCTCCTGTCTCAGCCAACCGCGACTTGAAGCTGCTCGCAATGAGGATTTGGCCGCTCTATCTGGTCCGTCTCCTTCTACGAGTACGCCGTCAACATCTATAGAGACAGCTCAACCGTCATCATCAGATACGCATGCACCTGGTACGGTAACCCCCCGGAGGAACCCATACTCTCGGAGATCGCTCCTACTGATTCGTCACCTGCTACAATCGATGCTCAACCTCTGCACTCCTCGGAACCAAAAGTTGTTCAACCATCGACGAATCGTCCCCCACTTCCTCCAAGAAACACGACTGCTACTCTTGAACAAGTTCAAGACCTTCCATCAGGTTCATACGTGGATCCAGACACATCTCACTCTACCCAGCAGCCGCTTCCGCACTCCACCAAATGGACGAAGGCCCATCCCCTACATCAGATCATCGGTGATCCCTTGACTCCTGTTCGTACACGAGGCGCTTCCGCCAACTTCTGCCTATTCTCCGACTTCTTGAGCAAGATTGAGCCGACGAACGTACGCGAAGCGCTTGAAGATCCAGACTGGATCATCGCCATGCAAGAAGAGCTAAATCAATTCGAGGCTCTAAAGGTATGGTGACTGGTTCCACGTCCTAAGCACAAGACGGTAATCGGCACTAAATGGATCTTCAAAAATAAAAAGGACGAAGATGGTATCGTTGTTCGCAACAAGGCACGTCTTGTGGCCAAAGGGTACCGACAACAAGAGGGGATCGACTATGATGAGCCCTACGCTCCGGTAGCACGCATTGAGGTAATCCGTATGTTTCTCGCTTATGTCGCGCACAAGAACTTCACAGTCTTCCAAATGGATGTGAAGACAGCCTTTCTTTACGGCGACCTCCAAGAAGAAGTTTACGTGTCGCAACCCGACGGATTTGTGGATGACTCGAATCCTGATCATGTCTACATCTTAGACAAGGCACTATACGGCTTAAAGCAAGCACCGCGAGCATGGTACAACACACTATCAAAGTTCTTGTTAGAAGCCGAGTTCACTCGAGGTACAATTTATTCCACACTGTTTATCAAGAACGAAAAGGGCCACATAATTATAGTCCATGTATATGTCGATGACATCATTTTCAGTTCTACTAGTCCTTTATATGCAAAGAACTTTGCCACTCTCATGGGAAAAAAAATTAAAATGAGTATGCTTTGTGAGATGAACTTTTTCCTTGGTCTTCAAGTTAAACAACTGTCGACAGGAATTTTCATAAACCAGTCCAAATACATTCGGGATATTCTTCGGAAATTCCAATTGGACCAGTCCTCACCAATGAAAACTCCCATGGCAACCAATACAAAGCTTGACGCCGATCCTAACGGAAAGGCTGTCAATGCCATATTGTATCGGGGAATGATCGGTTCTTTAATGTACCTCACTGCCAGTAGACCGGACTTCATGTTTTCGACATTTCTTTGCGCTCGTTATCAGTCAAACCCTAAATAGTCTCATTACAATGCTGTTAAACGGATTTTTCATTATTTACGTGGTACTGCTGATCTTGGCCTTTGGTACCCGAAAGAGACAGGTTTTGGCCTATCCGCTTACTCTGATGCGGATCACGCGGGATGCATGTTGGACCGCAAGAGCACCTCGGGACACATTCAGTTCTTGGGAGATAGCCTGGTAAGTTGGGCTTCGAAGAAACAACAATGTGTTTCAACATCAACTGCTGAGGCGGAGTATGTAGCCGCCGCAAGTTGCTGTTCCCAAGTAATCTGGATGAGGACGCAACTCAAAGACTACGGCTTTACGTATGTCAAAGTCCCGATCTACTGTGACTCGAAGAGCGCAATTTCCATATCAAGCAACTCGGTCCAACACACCAAGACGAAGCACATCGACGTTCGGTATCATTTTATTAAGGATCACGTCGAAAGAGGTACAGTCGAACTCTACTTCGTAAATACCGAGCATCAGTTAGCAGGCCTATTTACCAAAGCCTTGGATGAAAAACGTTTCAAATTTTTTGTGTTCAAGCTAGGTATGCTAAATCTGAAGACTTAATCTGAATGTGTGCCTCTTACAAGTTCCATACATCTACGAGCAACTGTATACTCATCATCCGGTGTTCTCACTCCTGATGACTGAGCATACACTTTCTTGCACATGTATTCTACTTCTCTTAGCTACACATTTAGACCATTGTCTCTGTATTTATTAGGTAGATTTCGTGTATTTTCCTTTCTTCGTGTGTTTCTCTTATTTCATATTGTCGTCTGATTTCCGTTCACTGTCTCTGTGCTTTCACCATATGTTCTTGTGTTCAGGGGGAGCACCTTGCGGTATCAGGTAAGATCTCTCATACTTTGAGGGGGAGCGTCACACACAGTTTTTTCTCTTAAATGTCAAAAGTTTTTGTGTGTGTGGGCACTCCTGTTTGCATGTTATAGTCATCGTTTGAGGGGGAGCGGCACAAGTTTTTCTTGAAAAGTCTAAAAGTTTTTGTATGTCGGACTCCTCCACTACACTCTTCTGCACTATCCGAGGGGGAGCGATAAATCCCCATGCTCAGGTTGAGGGGGAGCGAGAGAAAGTCCTCTTCCTGTTCAGATTCCTGCAAAATTCCAAAGGAAAGGACCGGTTGGAGTTATCCGGACAGTATCCAGAAACCCCAAGGTTTCCGGACAGTATCCGGATCCGGTATGAATCTGGGTCGGCCAAGAATCCGGACACCATTTGGCTATATAAACCACCCGGACACCCTTTTTGTTTTCTTTATCCGAAAATTCTCCCTAAACCCTCAAAACCCTCGAAGACTTTCTCTCTCGCCTGGACTCGCCCCACTCACTCGATTTGCACTTTGTTTTAGTCCCTATATTCAGGTATGTTCTTCGATTGTCATTGCTAGTCACCTATCTGCGCGTTTCACACACTTTGCATCACAAACCGACCCCTGATTGGGTCGATCCCACAGTAACCGAAACCCTTAAGGGTTTTTCGTCATTTTCGCTTCAATGGATACGATTCAAGGGTTGTCCACACTCCATTAAGCTAATATTTGCTTCTAGACATCCCTTCCGCACCCTAGCACTAGCTTGGGATCTCCTATTTGGCACATTGAAAAACTGAGTCATCGTCCGGACACATTCGTCGTGTCCGGACACCTTCAAGGCTATGAAGCTCCATCCGGACACTACCATCACCCGGAGACCTAGTTGTCCGGAAACCTAAGGGTTTCTGGTAAGTTCAACTACCGGGTAGTTTGGTGTCCGGACTCTACAGTTATCCAGAAAACTTATGTATCCGGGAACATTTATCCGGAAATCTGTCAAACCTCATGTCCGGATTGCTTCATTTATCCGGATACTCCCCCTTCATTCGGTAACTGTTGTTATCCGGATAGTATGGGTTATCCGGACATTCTCTTATCCGGACAATTGCTATCCGGAAACATTGTGTTCTCCGGTTTCTTTGGTTGCTTCACTGTCCTTATCCGGATACCCCTGTCGTGTCCAATTCAGTACCTATTTTGTTACAACCAGTCCTCGATCTGTCTCAGATTGAGCCACTCTCAGCAAAGGTACGCGCCGACACCTGTTTATCCGCCTTATTTACTAACTATGCTGTTATTTTACAGATTATCTATGGCGGATCAATAACAACCTCATCCCGAACAACAAGGAGATCCACAACCGCCTCCTCAAGAGCAAATACCTTAAGAGGAGGATATTATTGATGACGGAGCAGATACTGCCTTGGTTGACCATGACCATGGCACTGAACTGGAGGCCAACAATCACCACCTGGACCCGACACTGTTCAGACCTCAACCACTTCATCGGGTGCTCCTATACATTCTCATGAATCACCCTCTCCGTGAGGCCCTTACCAGCACAGCCGATGTCCCAGTCCAGTACGTTCTGCAGGTATGGATCACCACCCGAGTCGTCACAGCCGGTAACTCGCATTCGATCACCGCTCAAATCGATAACCAACCTTTCATGCTCACACCGGACTCATTCCGCCGACTTCTATCTCTTCCGGAGGCCACCGCCAACAATAACGAACGGTACGATTCTGTCGTAAATGATGACACACTGTGCGCTCAAATCCGCGCACTTGGCTACAACCATGACCTCAACCGGTCGTCCGCATTCAATCGCAAGTACCTGGCTCCGATATGGTACACTCTCTTTACAATCCTAAACCGTTGTCTTTCCTCGCGATGGAGAGGCATTGATCAGTGCACCAGCGACTTCCTTCGCCTAGTTCATGCTGTGTGCTATAACCGCCACATCGACTTCGCAATGATCATCTGGAGGGAGCTCGTCACCGCTATTCGCCACATCGGAGGATCCAAACAAAAGAAGTTTCTTCCGTATCCGCGTTTCCTTTCGCTTGCGGTGCGTCAACACATGGACATGAATCCTGTCATTCTCGCCGCCTGAACCATCCGGTATGTCCCCATCACCACTTACAGTTCATGGTTATACGCAATCCATCTGATGCGGTAGCCATTCCCATCCTTGAACCACTACTAGCCATTGCCGATCCCACTGAACCAGGGGTAGTAGCATACAGGGAAGCGTTAGGAAATCCCATGGTCCACCCAGAACCGGAGGGACCTGCCCAGGGACTTAGACCCGAGAGACGTGAGGGTCCGAGAGTAAGAGGTGGAAGGGCCCGACAAGCAGGTGCTGTCGGGCGGGGAACGTTAGTTGTGAGAGGAAGGGAAACGAGAGTAGGTGGTGCAGTGGAATCGCAACCCGATTCCAGCTCAGCCCAAATCGGCCCATCCTCTAGACCGAGACTACATCGTTCGACCGAACCATATGTTACTGAACCCCCTTCCCCATCACACCATGTTGAAGTCGTGGTTTCTGACTCCACGGACTCCAATACCGACCGTTCTATACGCCTGAAACACATTCCTCACGGTATCGGACCCAACCCAGATTATTACACTGGTGGAATCTCTTTTGACTCACCTCCTCATACTGGAACCGGACCTAGTATTAGGACATCGGAGGGAGAATAAGTAGAGGAGTTAGATCATGCGAGGCGGAGAGAACTGCGTTCAAAGTTGAACCAGGAAAGAACGAGCCATAAAGAAAAAGAGGCTCCTGAGCGAACCGAACCGAGTGACATCCGGGTAGCCACATCTGCTATCCCGTCTCATACGTTGGGACGAGGTATTGAAGAAGCCTCCGTGGACCCAACAGAGCAATTGCACGACCCCCTCAGCAACTCATCCGTCTCTCAAAAGACGGATGTTTCAGTCTCACACGGGGATTTAGCACAACTTCCACTGGTCCCTCATTTGGAGGGTTCTGGTGTTGAAACAACAGACCAGCCTCCCCCGGTCTCGCCTTTATTTCGTTCATAATCGAGTCTAGCGCCTTTCGATATTAAACATTCTTCGGCTAGGACACTCGAAGCTGAGCAACACCAAGTCGAGACTCTTCGTGACTCGACCGGAACCACCGTAGTGTCTTCACCTCTTGGTGAAACACAAGGATCGGCGGGAAATCCTACCACATCTAACATCACGCCAACTGTAAACGTAGGTGGCTCTACCCCTGTGGTAGACGCCTCAACGAGCAATCTAAGTGATCCCAGGGTTATTTTACCCGACTTCGTGTCACCAGGGTCTCTGGACAGCACCCTTAAGGTTGTCCGCCAGGATATGGAGCAACACATGCAGCAACATGTAGCCGTTGAACTTGCAAAAGCAATGTGCGCTATCAAAGGTAAAGGCCTCCTCGTCGAAACTGAAACCTCCCATGTACCTCCACCGACTCAACCGCAACCTATCTATTCGGTGGACACCCTGAAGACGATACTCTTGGCCCAACTGCTCCAGGAATTCGACACAACCGCATCTGCCGAAGCAGACCTGATCTCAGTTCTCCGATCCCAGGTCACTGCTCCATCTTCATCTATCACATCACGCCTTGACGCCATTGACTCGACCCTCAACGACTACAACAAAGCGCTCGCCACGCTGTCTGAGAAGGTCCGCTCGCTCGAAGATACATGTAAGAGTCAAGCCAGCGGTCTCAAACGCAAGCACGATGACCAGAATAGGCCTGATCACCGTGAGGGGGAGAAGAATCTACGCCAAACCGAGACCGCCTAGATCATGACTGTCGAAACTACAACAGTGGTTCAACAGGAACCCCCAACTGCGGCAACTACATCAGAAGTACCCGAAGCCGAGTTGCCACTAGCAGATATGGTCATAGACATGGAGATCTCAGATGAAGAAGACCCGACGGTTGAAAAGCCCGAGGGTTCAACACAGGAACTGGTTGATTTTGAATCATCAGACATACCGATACTAGACATGATAGATCCAGAATGTGAGACCAACCCGGAGACCGAAGATGCATGGTACGAAAAAGCCGCCAGTGCCGTAAATCTCCAGGTAAATTTGGTCTTCCCTACTGATGAGGACGACAATATTGACTACGATCAGTTCCTGCTCCAAAATTTATATGGAGCAACCCCCGTTCACTATGCTCAACCCGCCGGAACATCATCAACAAGACCCGAGTCTACTACTTCCGATCTTCCGACAACTTCTCCTCCCACGACAGCTTCTGATCTTCCTCCCTCTCCTCAACAGCAACAAATCCGTTGGGAGAAGATCATGGTACTTATCCCGCATCTGGAGGAATCTTTGAAAAAGCTGTTCGTACACAAGTTTCGCCCGATCGAGCCGACCTTCTGTCTGGGTATCTACAACCTTGACCCAGAATTTCAACGCCGATATATCAGCACAATGCAGCAGTGTCTTCCAGTCAACTAGGTCAGAACCAAATTTCGAATCACAGAGGTAATCAGTATCTATTCAAGAAGTATTATGAGGACTGTCTACCCAGTTTTCATTGTTCGACGTGAATATAGGAACGAATGGAATTTTTCAGAAGCTGATTTCAAGAACCTCCGACCACTCGACTTTCTGGTTATTCTGAAAGACTTACGTCAAAGAACCATCCGACCGCTAGAGATTACAAAGGCACTCGAAGCTGTTCGTCGATACCTGGTCCGCACCATCATGATGTCTTATCTAACGGACTTCCAAATGGCCATCAAGAACAAGGCGAAAAAGGTAAATCTGATCAAGCCGAATCTGAAAGCACCTGAGTTAAACATGTATCCCGAGAACGCTATGCTCATGGAACCAGAATTCGGGATTGTTTATCTCAATAAGCAAAAGGATAAGAAATTCATGCGTTTCAGTCAGGTAGACAGATTTTGTGACGGCACGCTTCTAAAGGTCAGAGATGCTCTTCGAAAGATTATTCAGCACGAGTCTGAAAATCCAAGGTATTCTTATGTTCCGAATCCGAATGAAGTAACTGCTCGGAATGCCTTGGAAATGATTAAAGATCGCATCGACTATCGCCGCGCCATCAGATTGTTCGAGGTACACTTCGCGCTCCGCAAAAGATATGTCTTCAACTGGAGAGATCTAGAGCGCCAACTCGAACTTCAAATCAAAGGAAGAGATTGTTAGGGCAGGTTTTAATGTTGATTTAAAGTTCAAGGGTTGTTTTGTATTAATTCATTTTGAGCCTTATTAGTGAACGGGCCGTGGGCTTGTTAACCACGGGCCCATTGTATTTAATGTTGATTAGCTTGGAAAAACAAGCAAATCATCTCTTAGCTTTCTAATTCGTACTGTAATATTCTCTCTGAAAGTTAATGAAAGGGATGACCAGTTGAAATCATATTTCTTATTGCTTTATCATATTTGATTTATAAACTGTTGCACGGATCTGGATTCTACACCAAGGGATCTTTGTTGTTCAGTATGAAACACTGACATCCAAAGATGTGAAGAAAGCTAATTGAAGGGCTTTCTCCCATGGAAGAGTTCATAGGCTGTCTTCTTGAATCTTTTGACAATTAGCGACCTATTTTGAGTAAAACAAGCAGTGTTTACAGCTTCTGCCCAAAACCGAGTAGGTAAATGAGAATCCTTGAGCATTGAACGTGCAGCTTCGATGATAGTTCGATTTCTTCATTCAGTGACTCCGTTTTGTTGTGGTGTTCTCACTGAGGAAAAATTGTGACAAATACCCTTTCTTTCAAAGAAGGAATCAAGGGAACTGTTTTTAAATTCAGTACCATGATCACTCCTTATTGAGCGAACGCTCATGTTATTCAGGACTTCCATTTTCCTGACAAAGGTGATGTGTTCTTCAGGGGTGTCACTCTTAGAACGGGTAAACATTAACCAGGTATAGCGAGAGAATTCATCAACTATGACCAATGTATATTTCTTTCCATCGATGGATTGTTTTGTTAACGGGGCCAAACAAATCCATATGGAGAAGTTGTAGAGGAGATGACACTAAGGAAACTTGCTTAGATTTGAAACTAGCTTTTGTTTGTTTCCCTTTTTCACACGCTGAACATAAGGACTCCATAGCATATGAGTGTTGAGTTAGACCAGTAACCAACTCTTTAGAAGAAAGAGTATTTAGTGTGTTGAAGTTGAGATGGGAGAGACTCTTGTGCCATAGCCAGTTGACATCAGATGAGGCTTTTGAGAAGAAACAGGAGTTCTCAGTGGTTGTAGAGTCCATGTTTATAACATAAACATTTTCCTTACGATAACCGCTGAGAGCTATCTTCTCCTTTTTGTCAGTGACAAAGCAGGATTCCTTTGTGAAAATCACTTTGTTATCCTTGTCACACAGCTGACTTATGCTTAGAAGATTGTGCTTCAGTCCTTCAACATATGCAACTCTTCCAAAGGTTGTTGTACCATTTGAGAGTACACCAAATCCTCGGGTATAGCAATTTCCATTTCCACCGAAGGTCACTGAGGGACCCTTCTCTTCCTTGTATTCAGTGAGTAGGTTTTTCTTTCCAGTCATGTGTCTTGAGCATCCACTATCAAGATACCAGATACCCTTCCGAACCTGCAAACAAATGAAGATTAGTTTGACTTGGGCACCCATTTAACCATGGGTCCACACTTGTCAGTGGTGGTTGAGGAGGTGGAAGGTTCAGCATTCTTCGTAGCATTTGAAGATTCAGCTTCGGAGTTATTCTTCACTTTGGTTAATTTCTTAACCTCAGTGGACTTCTTTGCCTTGGGGGCATTGATCTTCACCTTAGCTAACTTTTCACCTTTGGTGGTTGTAGGCCACTTACTAACAATATGATCGGTAAGTCCACAGTGATAACATTTCCTATAGCTAAAAGTAGCTTTAGGACTATTTGCATGCTTAGCCATTAATTTTAAATGAGCAGGGCCAACACCAAGAATTCCTTTAGCATCAGATCTTGGGGGAACCTGAGGTTCATCAAGATTCTTAGCTAGAAAGTTCAGTTTGATCCTAGGAGTGGATTGCTGAACATTTTCATAAACCTTATCCTTAGTGGATGAGGAATGATTAACTGAAGGTTTAACATTCTTCAGATTTGGTATTTTGGTACCCTTCTGAAGTTTTGGATAAACAATTTTCTCTTTACCTTTAGAAGTTAAGGTAGATATTTCCTCAGGGATGGGAGTTTTAGAAGAGAAACACTGAGATGAGGAAGTATCAGGGATAGAGGACACGAACATTGCAAACTTGAGCATGGAATGATCAGTGGTTGGTTCTTCAGTGTCAGCTTTGTAACCAAGACCACGTTTGTCACTCAGGGGAATCTGAGACTTAATTATCTCAATGATCGTTGTTGAGGATTTACACCATCCTTCAACAGTAGCTTTTCGGCTTTTAATGCAGCGATAGCTTCTTCACGCTCGATTTGACTAGTTGATTTATATGAACCTGATCTTTTAAATCTTCTTCAATTTTAGAAAGCTTTTCTATTTGAAGGTGACAGTTTTTAAGCTATTCAGCGAGATCAAGGTTTTGATTTTCAACAACAGTTTTGCCATTCATGGCATCATATAAACTCATAGTAAGGAGATTGATCTTTCGAAGACTATCAGCTTCATCAATACTTGAAATATGTGTAAAGAAAGAAGGTGATACCTTAGTAGCAGAGGCTGAAGTATAGGGAATGTCAGAATTTTCTTTCTCATCTTCAATTTTGGCCATGCGACAGAGATTTGCCTCATCATCATCTTCAGAGTCAGATGATTCTTCTTCATCAGAAGCAGCCCAATCATAGTCAGCCATCAGGCCTTTGCCTTTCTTCTTAAAGCCTTTCAGCTTTGCATATCTTTCTTTCAACTTTTGATATTTGTCATCTCTAGCCCTAGGGTTAGAGGATTTCTTGGGAAAAGCTGGGGGTTTATAGACTTTCTTTGACCTGCATTCACTAGCAAAGTGTCCTACTTTTTCACAGTTAAAGCATGTAGCAGTAGCCTTATCAACAGGAGTTGATGATCTAGGCTTGTCAGTTAGAGCAAGAGGTTTGTACTTTCTGAAATTTTTCTTTTTGGCGAATCTCCTGAACTTATTAGATAGGAGAGCCATAGATTCATCAAGATCTGTAGAGTCAGCATCTGATGAGCATTCAGAGTTAGTCTCCAACTCAGTGATAGTGATAGTAAATCGCTGAGTGGAAGGTGACTTTGAGATTAAAGCAACAGGGGTGCTTTTGGAATGTTTTACAAGATTCTTCTTAAGATGACTCGACTGCTCATGATTGAGCATAATGCCATATAAGGTAGAAAGAGTCATAAATTTTAGATCCTTTGACAGCTTGAGATACATTGAATAACTGTCCCACCTTTCAGGTAAACATTCTAAGAACTTTGTCAGAACTTCAAAGTTAGAATATTCCTTACCAACGTTTTCAGATCTATTATTAAATAGTTAAACCACTGATATACTTCAGAGAGAGATTCATTCTTACCACAAATGAAGCTTTTGTATTGTCTTACCAGGTTGATCTTACGTGAGTCCTGGACTTCAGACGTACCTTCATACTGAACACAGATTGTGTCCCACATGGCTTTGGAGGTTTTCAGGTTCATGACGGAATGGTAGACTTCGTCAGGAAGAGCTATGGAGAGAATGTATCTGGCTTTGGTGTCGATAGCCACTTTATTCTTATCTTCATCAGTCCACATATGAATTTCCTTGGGAACCAACCTTTCAGGAATGGCAGCTCTATTTTCAGTGCCTGGAACTTCAGGATCAATTCTAACAGAAACATATGGACCATTTTCAATGTAATATGGCATAGTGGGATCTACACCTTCTAAGAAGAGAATCATCCTATTTTTCCATAGATTGAAGTTATCTCTGGAAAATCTAGGGGGTTTTGCAAGAGAACCATTGTCGATATAGTTTGTGTTTGTGTTGGTAGCCATTATAAGAAATAGCAAGGAAGAGAGAAGATTAGTATAAGCAAGATCTTGTTTATGAGTTTAAACAATCTGCTATGATACCACTTGTTGGTCCCGGAGGGTTATACAAGTTTGTAGAAGGGGGGTTGAATACAAACACACATATTTTACTTTTCTAAATTGTTTATTGATATAATCAAACAATTTACAACTTGTTGCGGAACAAGATTAAGGACTAAGCCTAATCTAAACAAGTTATGAGAACACTAAGATTCTTGCACTAGAATTAAGACAGAAAGAAGATAAGGAAATTACGAATAATATCCTAACACAAAGATAGTAGAGAGAAGATGGCCGAGCTCTTCATTTCTGAAGTAGGGTTCTTCTTATATACTGCATGCATTAAATGCACAACAGTGTAACTTTACACGTGGCAGCAGCTGATTGGTTGCATGGTTTGACCTTTGTAGACAACCTAGTAGCCGCATGATGTACAGTGTAGAATATGAGTTGTTTGTACGATTAAAGACAAAAGGGATATCCTTTCTGACATTATCGTACGGAGGCGTGCAAGGGGGAAAGACAAAAGTAACTTGTAGAGGAAGACTTCATGATCAGCGTTCGTTGAACAGTACTTTATCAGCGAGTGATAAAGCTCAGCGATTGCTGAAGTCTTCTACTTGTAACTTCATGTTGAGTGGACAAATCTTGGCTTCGCTGATTTCCGCATCAGTTCATTAGCAGACTTGTCGCTGGTTCTTGGTCTTTATCTTCGACTTCACCGTAGAACCTTTGTTGACGTGAAACTTGTCTTCAGGGATCATAAGTAAGCAACTAAAACTATCTGCGATCACCAACAAGACTGAACAGGCTCAGCGCTTCATTGATGAACAGTTTCGCTGAATGTCTAATCTAAAAAACATGAGTTTCCTATCAGCGGTACTGTAGAGACATAGTACTTATCAGCGATAGTGAAACTCTAATACATATTGTTTACTTATAATTTTCACTAAGTGTTTCTAAAAGAGTCATTATCAACTCACTGAGGGTTTGGATCAACACTCTTCAGGTTCATGACGGAGTTGTAGACTTCATCAGGAAGAGCCATAGAGATGATGGATCTGGCCTTAGTATCGATGGCCACCTTCTTTTTGTCTTCGTTTGTCCAGTGAGTGACTTCCCTGGGTATGATACGTTCAGGGATAGCAGCTCTAGTAGCAGTGACTAGAACAGTAGAGTCAATCATGAAAGGGACATATGGTCCATTTTCGATATAGTGAGGTATAGTGGGATCTACACCTTCCAAGAAGAGCATCATCCTATTTTTTCCAGAGATTGAAGTTATCTTTGGAGAATCTAGGGGGTTTTGCAAGAGAACCATTATCGATATAATTTGTGTTTGTGGAGTTAGCCATTTTAAAAAATAGAAAGGAGGAGAAAAGAATTAGTATAAGCAAGATCTTGTTTATTAGATTAAACCAACTGCTATGATACCACTTGTTGGTCCCAAAGGGGTTATACATGTTTGTAGAAGGCGGGGGTTGAATGCAAACTCATGAATTTTATCTTTCTAAATTGTTTATTGATAGGTATCAAACAATTTACGGTTTGTTGCGGAACAAGATTAAGGAATAAACCTAATCTAAACAAACTATGAGAGAATTAAGATTTCTTGCACTAGAAATAGAGATTAAGAAAATCAAGAACACTAAGGAGAGTATTCTTTCACACAGTAAGTTCAACGAGAGGAATGGCCGATCTTCAAGAAAAGAAGTAGGGTTTCCTTTATATACTGCATGCATTTAATGCACAACAGTACATCTTTACAGGTGGCGGCCTCTGGTTGGTTGCATGTTTTGATTTTGGTAGACAACCTAGAGGTCGCATGGTGAACCGTGTAGAATCAGAGTTGGTTGTACGATTCTGGACAAAAGGGATGTCCGTTCTGACAAAAATCGTACGGAGGCGTGCAAGGGGATAAGACAAAAGTTGCTTGTAGAGGAGGCTTCATGATCAGCGTTCGTTGAATGAATCTTTATCAGCGAATAATAAAGTGTTGCGTTCGCTGAAGTCTTCTACTTGAATCTTCACGTTGAGTGGACAAGTCTTGGCTTCGCTGATATCCACATCAGGTCACTAGTAGACTTAGTCGCTGGTTCTTTGGCTTGATCTTCTACTTCAGCATAGAACATAGTTGACGTGAATCTTGCCTTCAGGGATCATAAGTAAACAACATAAAGTATCAGCGATCATCAGTGAGACTGACCAGGCTCAGGGCTTACTGATGGACAGTGTTCGCTGAATGCATAAATTTAAAGCGTATGTTTTCATCAGCGATACTAAACCGACTTAGTATAATTTATTTGATGACAAAATATTAATACATATTGTCCAGTTACAATTTTTACTAAGTGTTTCTCAGAGTCATTATCAAATCACTGAGGGTTTGGATCAACACTTCTCCTCCTCATGGTGATCAGGATCATCCTAGAAATCATGATGGCGCTTAGTACCTCGTGCTTGACCCTTGCAAGTGGTTTCTAGGTTGGCAACTCTCTTAGATAGTGCAGAAAGCGCCTGTAGAACATCCTGGAGAGTTGTGGTTAGGTGGTCAAGCTTGGCGGTTATTTAGGCTTGGTGGTCGGTTTGGGGTTGAGATATTTGAGGAATTGGGGTTTGAGATTATGATCTGAGTAGGCTAACTAGATCGGCTTCAAAGGATGTATCGGTATTGGCTTGAGACGTGAGCTTGTCAAGAAGTGCTGCTTTCAGGTCATCCATGCTCATGTTTTGTGGGTTTGGTTGGGGTTGAGGAGGTGGAGTTGGTGTTTGGGATGGGGGCTCGGTCATTATGCCTTTCCCTTTGGCCAGACGTGTGATGAAGTCCATCTCATCCTGAATTTGCTTTGCCAAACCTGTATGGACAGCCTTTAAGGGAAAGTAACTCTTGGTTCACGTAGAGTGTCAGTTGAGGTGACAACGGTTGAGTCAACCGTTGTACCGCCTACGTTCACGTCTGGCATGGTGTTAACAGTGGTAGAAATTCCACCCGATCTTCGTAATCCACCTAGTGGTAGAGTTGCTCCAGGTGTTCCGGTTAAGTCACGAAGAGTCTCGACATTAGCCGAGGAGATTTTTTGTGTCCTAGACAAAGGAAGAATATCTACAAGTGGCTCTAGACTCATTTGTGCACTGAAAGAAGTCGAGGACTAGGGCCGCGGTCCTCATGTTTGAACACCTAAACTCTCCAAGCGAGAGACTGAAGGATTATGTGTTATGTCCCCGTGTGAAGATGAAACAGTTGTGTGTTGAGAGACAATTGATTGGTTGGGTGGGGCATGCAATTGCGTCCCTAGGTCTATGACATCTTGTTCAATACCGCGTCCCAACAGATGAGACAGGATAGCAGATGGCTACCTGGATGACACTGGTCTGGTGAATGTCAACCGGTGATGGTTTCCTTATCACTCTGTATCTCTCATTATTCTTTTTGCTTCTCCTTTCTATCACACTCGCATTTTCATTTCCAACTCTATCTCCCTCCGTTCTCCTTATCTCTTTAGAAGAGGCTTGAGGTTTGGTTGTGAGTTGTAGATGAAACTAGTCGTCATTGTTACCATCCGAGTTAGGTGAATCGTCATCTGATGCTGCTGATCCAGATTCTGATCCGGATTCTGATCCAGATTCGAAGGCGGAAGACGATTCGGATGCCTCTGGTTTGGCCACGGTAGTAGTATCAGTAACCGGTACTTCGTGTAAAATTGTGTCATCCTCCGGGATTTGGGTCTCAACATGAGGTGGGGTGTTGGGTCTGCGTTACGTACTAGCTTCGCGTGTGATTGTAATGGCACCGACCTCTTTAGAACCCCTCACATGTTGTTCTCTCTTCACACCCAGTCCGGGAGCCCCAACTCGTTGAACCCTACCACCACGTGTTCTAGGACCCTCTCATCACTCGTGTCTAGCTCCTTGGGTAGGCCATGTCGGATCTGGATGGGCCATAAGAGCGTTCAAGTTGTGTACCCTCCTATACACTATCACACTCGGCCCGTTGGACTTGCGTAAGATATCAGTCCTTCTGGTATGATCATAGATACAACACCTTCAGTTTCTGGTTTGTTCTGAAGTCTGAACATGCGGTTATGAGGACATACCTCATGCGATGATCTTCGTGGAATGGTGAGACAAACGTCTATGAAGTGACGGATGATCAGCTGAAGGAATCTCATGTAAGGGATATATGTCTGCTTCTTGGACGATTCCTTGCCTTTGACCTTCTGGACCAGCTCATACCAGAGTAAGGTGGCATAATCGGTGTGACGGTGGAAAGCAACACCGAGAACGATGCGAAGAAAGTTTCTGCTGCTTTGATCAATGCCTTTGGTGATCGCGAACATGCACCGATTGAGGAAAGTGAACATCGTGTACCACAACGGTGTTAGGAAACCGCGGTTGAAGGCAGAGGTATGTGGAAGTTTTGCGCCATAGCCGAGTGAATGGATGTCTCGGCACAATGTGAGGTCGGAAATAGATGGGTCAAAGCGAACGCGGTCGGGAATGGATATGGCGTAGGGGAGGTGAAGAATCTGCCGAATAATGTCACGGGTGAGAACAATTGGAGTGACATTGATACATCCTTCAACACGCGTCACTTCCCCTTCAGTAATCGTAGTGAGTGACCTCCAGAACTGTTGCAGGTAGATCTTCGGGACAACGGATGTGGCCGTCAGTGCATTGTTGAGTGGGTGGTCTTTCAGGATTTCGACCACCACCTGAGACTGAGACTGGCAGCGAAGAGCCTCAGTGTCTAGGTGGAAATTGTTTGGAGTCAGGGGGAGAGCATGACCAACACTTAGGAGTGTGGCATCAGCGACTGAATCAATAACGTTTTGTTGAGCCATTTGTGGAGCTGTTGCATAAGCATTGTTAGTGAACGATCAATGTGGAAGGTTTGCTTACATACCTGAGATGCCCGAATGAAGTGATTATGTACTTAATAAAAGTGTCCCTGCGAAAAGTCACCCGAATATATATTACCCGGGACCTAGGTACCCGAATATGGAATTACCCGGGATACAAGATACCGGGAGACGAGATGCCCAGGAAGCATATTACCCGGGATCAAGATGGTCGGGTAAGGTTCGATCCAGTGAATGAGACCCGTGACGTCGGCAACCCGGGTGAAACCACTGGGGCCTTAGACAACCCGAAACGTTGGAGAACCCGGGTGAAGCCATCGGGACGTTAGACGACCCGGGATTTGGCAATCCAGGAGTTTGATCGACCCTGGATAACGTAATCCCGGGAATTTGTTACCGAGAGATGGCGATTCCCGGGAAAAAGGTACCGGGAACATGAACTGGGAAATCGATGCTCATTGTACAGATACAACCATAATCGAAAGCTAGAACCACAAATGAGGCTAAAAACGAGCGCAATCGAGTGAAAAAGCTCACGGTTTAGGGTTAAAACCCTAATCGCACAGCGCCTGATCGAGTGTTAACTAGTTGAAATCGAATCGATTAGAAGAAGAATCGGACTTACCTCGTCGATTTGGTGCGAGCACAGGAGAGAAAGCGGATCGAAAACGGGCGTAGAACAGCGCGATCGAGAGTGCGTGTGCATGTGGGAGTTTGTGAGAAATGAGGGTTTAAGGTGGGTTTTGGGTTTATATCGACCCGAGTTAGACTTCCCAGTACATGCGGTTGTACCGGGTTAGACTTCCCGGGACTGGGGGTACAAGGAAACCTTCCGGGTTTTAGGAAAAATTAATAATATATAAGTATTTAAATGTGCCCCTTTGAAAATTAAAGAGATGAGAAAAAAACTCCCCTCAGAAAATTGAAAAAATTCGCAACTTCCCCTCGAAAATTTGAAACACCCACTCGAAAATTGGAAAATTTGAAACTCCCCCTCGAAAGAACAATGTAACCTCAAAGAAGTTCCCCTTGACACAAGATGAACTCTAACTTACGCTTTACTTGTGTTTGCTCTCCCTGAACTGACGAAATGTCAATGACACAAGTAATTTCCAAAATAATAATAATAGAAGACACAAATAAACGATACATACATAAACACGAAAAACGAGACACAAACGAAAACTAAAATGAAAATACAGAAGTTTATACTACGAAATGAATGTGGCACAACTAGGATGCACTAAGGTAGAAGCGAGTCTGCGGCATGTCGAGAGACTTCACAAGGTGTTGAAGAAACGGTTCCACCTTATTGCATAGAAGTGGTGTCGGGTTCAAGTCGTCGTTAAACTTTCAGGTTGAGCCTTCCTAGCTTGGACACTAAGTCATTGAAACACTTTTCGTCCAAGGCTTTTGTGAAAAGGTCCGCTAACTGATTTTCTGTATTCACAAAATAGAGTTCGCTCGTACCTCGCTAGACGTGATCCTTTATGAAGTGGTACCGAACATCTATGTGCTTTGTCTTCTTGTGTTGAACCGGATTGCTTGTGATGACTGTTGATCCCGATTTTACTCAACAAAGATTTTAATATCTAATAGTTCAAACAAAAGAGTGTGTGGAAGTGTTTTAGCGAACTAAAGATATATTCCAGGTAGAAAAACACATTATCAAATACGTGAAATAGAAATAACCCAGATGTTTAACTCAATGATTCACTTTGTATTGATTAAAATAAGAACACCAAGAACACCGAAAGTATATAATATGAATTCTGCTCTAAAGGTGTGTGTGTCGTGCAAGGTTAGTAGAAGAGCTCAACATGAGCCTTCTATTTATACTAACCTACAGGGGACAAGCTTGAGAGAAAAGGTACTAAGGGTACAAGACAACATCGTGAATCTGCAACAGGTACAAAGTTAATGTAGTGCGCCATTTTCTGCTAAGGCTGTAACCCATCAGAGGTTGACACGTGGAGATGGCAGGGCACGCCTTGTACGAATGATCTTCAGGATCTTTGTACAACAGAGGCACGTGAGAGGCACGAATGTCCTTGTCTTGATCTTCATTTTTCAATGTCTTCTAAGTCTTCAATACCACAGAGGCTCTTGTGATCCCAGATTCAATCAGGTAACAATCAAGAACACCATGATCTTCATTAGAATAGAGAAAGAATACAAGAATTGGAATGAGATCCCCTTTCTCTCTCTAAACTCTCTCTCTAGGTTGTTATCCCTCTTCTTACAAGTATTTCTCACGTATGAATCTTCTCAATGACAACTCTGACAACTACTCTCTAAATCTATTACAAGCACTTATTTATACATCTTGGACTTTCACTTAAATGTGTTGACTTTGACTATCAACACCCTTACTTTGACTTTTATAATGCTTTGACCATTTACAATTAAACACTAAATCTTGAATACATTTTATGCACTAACAGCTCTGTCAAGTATGGCAGAGGCTCTGTGGGATTGTCCTCTGTGAGTGTCTTCTATAGAGTCTTCACTTGGTTCTTCTCTCGGTGTCTTGGCAGAGGTTCTGTCGTTGTTTTACACTTAGTCTATTTTTCAATACTTCTTTACATAGAAGTTGGAGCTAACAATCTCCCCCTAAGTATTAAAATAAAGAATTGAAAAATGCATGGTTTTCTAGGCTAAGTACACGACAATAGGTATTTGACCTCTATAGAAAGTTTACTCTTCATATAAGATTATGCTAGAGGCGCTTACATTCAATTTCAGTGCACGATATGAAAAGTAAGCAGAGGTAAGTTATGGATGTCAGATTCTGGCATTTGGAAAGTCGTCGACTTTGTGTCCTCCGATTCCTCCATCTTTGAGATCACGGTATATATTGATGCAGAGGTTTCTGAAGTTGATGACGGAGTCAATGACCTCTATTAATCTGTTGGCGAGTGCTTGATCCATGAACTTTGTTCCTCTGTTTTCCAGAAGATTGTCTCTGAACTCGATCAGAGAGCTTGTTGTGTATTTCTGGCAATCAATCTCTAGGAATGATCATGTCTTTCCAGCAGGATCTTGATAGACATACCCAATCCTTGGAGATATGATGATAGAGTTTGGTCTCGCAGAGGAGGGGCAGTCATCTTCTGGTGGTGGGAGTCTTAATCCTTTTACTCCAAGGTCAAGTCCCAATTGGAAGTCAGTCATGCTATACATTAGAAGCCTTTCGCGCATAGCCTTCCTGGTTTAACGGTAAACTCCTTGGATTTCCAGTCTGTGGTTGTAGTTCTGCCTTGCCCAACTCAGAAGATCTGGTAGATCATAGAGGTTTAGATTTCTCAGATATGCATCTGAGAACGTGGTCTCGGATCTGTCTACCCTCTTGACTCCGTAGAGGTTGTAGTAAACCTCTTTTCCGTGCGAATGGGACAACTTGCAGTAGATGACCTTGTCGATCTTGGAGTTTGAGAAGACTTGGTTGACGGGTTTGGCTTTCTTTCTGTAGAAGTCATCTCGTATCTATTTAAGAAAGTCAGGTTGCAGGATAGACGGTGGCAGAGGATCGTTGACTGCTCTGCTGTATAAGTATTTATGCACCACCTCTTCCATTTTTCTTTGTTGAACAGGAGGTGGAGGCATGGGTTTTCACAGGGCATCCAAGTCACTTTTTAGTTTGGCCACTCGATCATCTGATGGCTTAGCCCTAGGATCTATTGTTAGATTGGTTGACATAGGAGTGAGTCCATAAGCCCAATCTTCTTCTTCGGGTTTAGGGGTGATAAAGGCGTCAAAGGCACTCTTTATCAGCTTCTCTGTGGGTTTATGCTTAGGCTTTTTCTTTTTCGGTTCCTCTGTCACTATTCCCTTTCCCTTGTCTTTGGCCTTAGGTTGTTCTGCTTGTTGGGTTTGGGTTGCCTCTGTTGGTTTTATCTGTTGTGCTTCTAAGGACTTAGTTGTGGGTTCTTTTGTTCTTTTCGGTGGGGTTGCCTCTTTTGGTTCCATTTGTTGAGTCTCTGAGGTGTTTGGTGGATGTGCCTCTGTTGGTTTGTCAGAGGGTTTGGTTGGTGAGGTGGGTTTGGTTGGTAATGTGGTTTTGCTCAGATATTTCCTTGGTTTTTGAGCTACAATTTTGGTTCTGGTTTTAGTTTTGGGTTCCTCTGTTCTTTTGGATGTGGGAGATGGAGATTTCGTTTTCTCAGCTTCTGGTGTAGGAGATGGTAGTTTGGGTTCCTCTGGTGTTTTTGGTGTTGGTGAAGGGAGCTTGTCTTCTGTTGGTTTTGGTGATGTGGATGGTTGTTCTTCTTCAGAAGATGTAAAAATTTGGACATGCTCTGAGGCTGCCTTTAGCTTGGGTGAGGGTGTGTTCTCCTTTTGTTGAGTTGTTTCCACAGAGGTGGGTATTTCCTCTGTGGAATGTTGTTGTTGTTGATTTTTAGTGGTTGAGGGTATTTGGGTTATAGGTTATGCGCTGAGAGGGGGTGGAGCTGGTAAACCTCTGTTAGATGCTCTTTCTTTTCTCTGTTTCTCCCTCTCAAGATGACCTGATGATCCATCAGAATCATTATCAGAGTCATCCTGACCCTTATCCTTGGCACCCTCTGTTCTGCATGTAGTCTTCGGCTTCTTCTTTGGCTAAGTGGCACCTGCGGCAAGCATTTTGGCGCATAAGTCATCGCAGATGCCAAGAAGGTAGGCGATCTCTGCCTCTGAATTGAACCAAAGTTTGCCGACGCTTCTCTGAAAGTCCTTAACGTAATTGGCATTGGCGGTGGTAAAGGCTTTGATGAAGTCGGTCATTTCGTTCAACCCTCATTGACCTAGTTCCGTGATTTGTGCTCTGGTGATATAGTCCGTAGGCTTCGGAGCCTTGGTTTGATCAAGAGTATGCTCTTGGACTTTATCCAGAGCTTTTTGACGATCTTCGATGGTGATGACGGGGGCAGAGGTTTGTGGGAGGTTCTTTTGAGCTTTTCTGGCCTTCTTCAGTTGTTTTGAGAGATTTGCAACGGAAGTTTCCAGAGCAGAAGTGGAGGCCGGTGCCGGGGTTGCAGAGGTTGCAGCAGTTGTGGACATTTTCGCCATGGCATTTTTCACCTCTGTGGACAGGTTGTACACTTTGGTGGTCAGCTCTGTGATTGCCCTGTTTGATTTCTCTGCAAAAGTATCAAAGGAGCTTTTCAACACCTCTAATGAGTTGGTCATAGAGGTGACAAGGGTTTGTAACTCACCCCTTGCGTCATAGGAGCCAGTGGTAACCTCTAGGGGAACACATTCATCCCTAGAGTTTGTCCCTGTTTCTAGGACACCTTCTTTCGCCCCTGTTTTGATGTTGAGGGCGGAAGGATTTCCTTTTGATCCTTGAGCAGAGGTTTTTGAGGCCTCATGCTCTACAGAAGTTCTGTTAAGCACATTGTCTTGATCCACTCCATAGGTTGACTTGGGGACTTGTCTAGAGTCCCTTTGTCTTTTTGCATTCTAAGCTCCTCTGAAGAGCTGTTTGGAACTACAAGTGTGTGCGTGTTAGAGGAAACGAATTCCTCTGTTGGGATTTCAGAAGTGATATGGGGCGAATGATCATGAACTAAAGGTGAGTCCTTTGGAGAGGACTCCCTTGGAATGGTTTTCCCAGTTACCAGTGGCACAGAGGTGGAAAAAGGTACCTCTGCCTGGTTTGTTTAGGTTAGGTTCGAGCTGTGCTGCTCTTGTTCAATGACACCTTTTGCCACTAGACTGGCGGTGTCAGAAATAAGGGTTGCACTGGGAGGTGGTTGAGGTTGTGTGCCTCTTCCAACTACGACATCTTTTTGGGCTTCAGCCTCTGTCATACACCCTAACCTAGTGGTCTCTGTGCTAGCCTCTATCTCTGCAAAGTTGACCATATCCTCTAGGCTTTTTCGTAGCACATCATAGCATGGGTGGAAGCCTTGTAGGATTTGTAGATATGGGTGTAGGAGTCCTTCTGGGGTAGCGGCTTGAATATCTTATGGGGTTTTGTCACTAGCCTCCATCTCAGAATCCACCTCTGAGATAATTACTGATGGGTTTGTGGTGGTCCTTTGTGGGACAGTTTCTGAGATTTGGGCAGTGGGCTTGGATTGAATCTCCACCCAGGTATCCTATGTGTCTAACATCTCCTCCGTGTTCTGTATTTCCAGATCGTAGCTCGGAGGAGAGGGAAACTGGTCACCATGTTCTTCTACGGCAGAGTCAACTGCTGGTATAGGAGAGTCCATTTGGGCTTGTTCAGAGGTGTACTCTGGGAGGGCTTTTGCATTCCAGACAGAGGAATCCAGGGTGTCTGCAAAATCATGTTGCTCGAGAAAGGCGGAGAAATCACCCTGGGCTGCATAATGTATAGGAGTGGGGGAGGGCAGAGGCTGTTCAGCAGCTGCTCCTTCTTCTGCAACGACTTCCTTTGCGATAGTTTGCAGAGGAGTCTTGGGTTTCTTTGCCTTTTTCCTCTTGGGCTTTGGAGCTCCCTCCTCTTAAGATTTAGTCTTGCGTTTCTTCTTCTCTTTTGGAGGAGGGGGTGTAGAGGATGCAACAATCGTTTCTGGTGGAGGTTGGGGGACCTGTGCAGCACTCGAAGAGGTTCCCTCTGTAGGTTTCTTTGCTCTGGGAGCCTTTTTCTATTTGGAGGGTGTGGCTGCCTTTGTCTTGGATGCAGAGGAGATCATCTTTTTCCTCTATAGACGGATTTTTTCTAGTTTTTTCTTGTGTTTAGCCACAGCCTCTGCGTGCTCTTTTGGGCTTATTCTTTCTACTACTACGGTTCCTAGGGGGACTCCTAAACGCGGGGGTGTCGGAGGACTCGTATCTGGAGTCCTATGAGCGCGTATGTAATCTAACCTAAGCTGTTCATCAGAGGCATATGACATAAGTCTGGCTGTCAGAGGTCTGCAGATCGCATACCCCTCTGCGTGTTTTCTGGTAGCCATTCTACCCAAGGGGTAAGTCTTGACTACAGGCCCTTCCATTGGCCATTTGTTGATTTGTAGCATAGGTTCCAGAATGACTCTGATAGTCCTCTGGAACTGCAGAGCAGGGAGATATAGAACATTTGGACCATTTGCCTTCTGTACTGAGATGGGACGGTCAATTGTGTTCACAAGCTCTTGCATTATCAGAGCTGCAAAGTCAAGGGGTAAGTCATAATAAACCCCGTACATTATGGCTAGGATTTGGTGTGAGGTTTGATCTAGACTCCCCACTTTCCCTGTGATGCATCTGTTGAGGATCGAGAACAAGGTATTCCACAGAGGTGGGAATCTGTTTCTCCTGAAGTCATTCCTTTTGTTTAGGTGGGTATTGTATCCTAACATCTCTGCAAAGTCGCAGAGCTCTCTATCAGAAGGGATTTCGGCATACTCCTTAATCCCTAAAAGCCCTCTTGTAGGCAGATTGAATTCTAAAGAGAGCATGGTTCGGTTAAATTTGAGCTCGATTTTCTCAGATTTATCAGGTTTTGAGATCCAACCTCTGACTTCCCTTGATTCTGCATCATAATAGCAGCTCTGCCAGAACTGGTTCATGTATCTGGCAGGAATGCAAGTGACATTCTTGGATAGTAAGGTGTACAATGGGTGGTTTTCAAGGATATTCAGTTATATGGCATGAGCTTCCCCAAAAGCTGTTCTTAAGGGCACAAGGAAGTGATTGTTGGGTTTGAGGGGTAGTGAGTTCTCGAAATGGTTATTTTCGATAAAGAACTGCAGGTGTGTGGTTGGAGAGAAATCAACAGATTCACCCTGTTCATGTTCTGGATTAGTGGCCCTGGTTCGTTGTTGTGAGTGCTCGGAGTGAGCAGGGGATGTCGCCGGTAAGTTTCTGGTGGAAGCCATTGCTAAGATCTTGAAGAACTGGAGTAGAAAGAAGAAAGTTGCAGGTATGCCACTGTTCGCCGGAGGTATTTGAGAGAGAATCGTAAAGGAATGAGGAAGAAGGTAAGAGGGGTTTTATAGGGTTTTAAAGGTGGTAGAATCTGAAGAGGTTAATAGTAACTATTTGATAATTCTTTGGGGTCCGTAATCGAGTACAACAGCTGTGTGCAACGTATCAGAGGAACGTGTGGCATGTACCTCCAATGAAAGAGTGTCACGTCAGAGGTGTCAGAGCCCGATTAGACGCCATACGCGGCCCATTAATGCTAAGCGCGTGGGCGTCTCTATTATCAAATGTCTGTCACCTTCAGAAATAACCCGCATCTTACAGAATCTCGTTTCTGTGCACAAGTGTCAAATCGACAGAGGCTCTGTGGTGGAATGAGCTCTGTGATTTGAAACTTTCTTTCATGACCTCTGAGATTGCACCTTTACCAAAACGTTTGAAAAGACATTGAAGTGATCGATAGAGTTTCCGTATAAAATTTTCAGTTACAGAGGCTCTATGACCTTAAATTTCTAATAACGGAAAGTTCATAAAATCTTTTTGATCATCCAATGTTTTGATTGTTCAAAACTGTGTTTTTAGGACATATTTGGAAATTTGTGTCCTAGAAAACTGTTTTGGAATAAGGTTTAGTGCGAGACATTCTTCTTTTGATTCACCTTTGCTCGGTAAACTACCTGACTTCTGTGGATTTGGTTGACCACTACTCTTTTTCGGCTCCCCCTTGAATTAACAACTTCTGTAGATTAATTCAAGGTCTCCTTCTGCTCCCCCTTGACCTATGCTTGGATCAAATGAGATAAGTAATGCATAGAACATAGGTCAAACTCACCAGAGGCTCTGTGGAGATTGTCATAGGTTCTGAGAATTCCCACAGAGGCTCTGTTGGGTACAGAACTTTTGATGATAGGTAATTTACATACAAAAGAGTTTAAATATGTACATATTTACAAGAAGATCAAGTCTTACTTACAGAGGGGTCAACTCATGTTAATCATACCCGACTTACTCACCAAGAAAAGGAATCTTTTCTCATCAAGTGCCTTGGTGAATAAGTCCGCAAGCTGGAATTCAGTTGACACAAAGTACATCTCGATTGTGCCTTGTTCAACATGATGCTTCAGGAAGTGGTAACGGATGTCGATATGCTTTGTTTTTTAGTGCTGTACAGGGTTGGCAGATATAGCAATGGCACTCTTTGAATCACAGAGGATGGGTATCTTGTATATGTTGTAACCGTAGTCCTTTAGCTGAGTTTTCATCCACATAACCTGAGAGCAACAGCTAGCAGCAGCAACATATTCAACTTCTGATGTAGATGTCGACACACAATTCTGCTTCTTTGAAGTCCAACTGACTAGTTTACCACCCAGGAATTGACAACTCCCAGAGGTACTCTTTCGATCAAGCTTGCATCCTCCATAATTTGAATCTGTGAAGGCCTTAAGATCAAAGCCAGAGTTCTTCGGATACCAGAGCCCAAATTCTTGGTTCCCTTAAGGTATCTGAAGATCCTCTTTACAGCAAGAAGGTGGGATTCCTTTGGGTTGCTTGATATCTTGCACAGAGGCATGTGGCATACATTATATCAGGTCTACTTGCTGTTAAGTATAAAAGGGACCCAATCATGCCTCTGTAGAGCTTGCACTCTACAGATTTACCATCTGGATCTGAGTGAAACTTATTTCCAGTGGTCATGGGGGTCTTCATTACAGAGGCATCAGAGAGCTTGAATTTTGAAAGAATATCAGAGACATATTTAGCTTGATTTATGAAAATTCCCCCTGATGATTGTTTGACTTGGTGTCTTATGAATAAGTTTAATTCTCCCATCATACTCATTTCAAACTCACTCTGCATGAGTTTTTCAAAATCTACGCATTGTTGTGCATTTGTAGAACCAAAAATAATGTCGTCCACATAGATCTGTACAAGCAGAATCTCATCACCTTTCTTTTATAAAACAAAGTGGTATCGGTTGTACCTCTGCCAAAATCATTATCGAGAAGAAAAGTTGAAAGTCGTTCGTACCATGCTCTTGGAGCCTGTTTCAGTCCATACAGAGCTTTGTCAAGATAATAAACGTAATTTGGGTACTTGGCACTTTCAAACCCTGGTGGCTGCTGGACGTATACTTCTTCTTGGATTTGACCATTCAGAAAGGCAGATTTTACATCTATTTGAAAAACTTTGAAACCTTTGTGGGCTGCGAAGGCTAAGAAGATTCTTATTGCTTCGAGCCGTGCGACAGGGGCAAAAGTCTCATCGTAATCAATGCATTCTGCTTGGCAATATCCCTTGGCCACCAATCTCGCTTTATTTCTAACGACCACCCCATCCTCATCCTTCTTGTTTCTGAAGACCCATTTAGTCCCTATTGCTTGTTTCCCTCTTGGCAGAGGAACTAGAGTCCATACCTTATTTCTCTAAAACTGTAGAATCTCTTTTTGCATTGCATCTACCAAGTTTGGATAATCTAGGGATTTAGAGACATGTTTTGGCTCGATCACACTGATAAAATTTGTGAAGAAACAAAAGTTAGCGGTCGCTGATCTTGTCTTGACTTTTTCAGAAGGATCGCCAATAATTAGGCTCTAAGGATGACCCTTCATCCACTTTGTCGTTCTTGGAAGATGGTCATTAGCATCACCTAGTTGAACCTCTGTGGTTGCACAAGTTGGTTCTTGTGCAACCTCTGTAGTGGAAGGTACTTCTGTGCCTGAACTCGGTTCTTCAGCTTGTGTAGGTATTGGGATAAGAGTTGGAATTGATTCCTCTGAGGATATTGAGACTGAATCCTAATTTTCCTCTGGTATTGCTTCCTCTGTAGTTGCTGGAGTTGGTATTTCCAGTGCCTCTGTTGTTGTATCTTTGCTTGTATCATCTTCTGTCCGCTCCCCCGCAGCACTTTCATTTGCATGATTCACAGAAGAGGATGAAGTATTTAATGGACCAGTTAGAGATATACCTGACTCAATCTGATTGGCAGAAGATGTTTCTCCAGAGGCTCTGACGGCTCCAGCAGAGGGATCAATATCATCATGGAACATCTCTTCAAATAACAGATTTAGGTCTGCTTCTCTTGTTTTTGAGATGCCAGAGGATTCCTTTTTCAGACCGAGTTCTGAACTGATTTGTTCAGAAGTCTTTTGAAAGGAATCGTCAAAAGAGACGTTTATACTTTCCACAATGGATCGAGACCGCAGAAGGTAAACTCTGTAAGCCTTTGAAGTGGCAGAGTATCCTATGAACTTTCCTTCATCTGCTTTCACATCGAACATCCCTCTAGCTTCTCTGTCGTTTAGAACGAAGCACTTGTATCCAAATACATGGAAGAACTTGATGTTTGGTCGCCTTTGATTGATCTATTGGTAAGGAGTCTTGGTGTGTCTCTTAACTATGGTAGATCGATTTTGGGTATAACACGCGGTTGATATATGTAGAAACCAGGATTCAATTTTACAATCAATTATGAACAATCAAACAGTAAATGATAGAGATTTGGATCAAACAAACTTGTATTCAATCAAGAACAGATTACAGATCTTAGAGAGAGAATCTCTCAAAGATTACAAAGTGAATACAAAGTTATGCAGGAGAGTTAGTTAGCTAAACAGTGCTAACTTCTATATATACTGATAGGAAATACTAAAGCTACAGTACATATAACTGAAAGACTAATAGAACAATTACACGTGTCCTAATTAAATAACAGAATATAAAGGAAAATATCCTGTCATAAGTTCTGAACATGTTGTTCATAACTTTTGAACATTCTTCTGATAAAGCTCTTCAGAACATCCTTCAAGTACTTGGATATTTTAAACTTCGTCTACAGACGTTCTGAGTCTCCTACTCAGAACTCTGACCCTTGTATTCAGACATTCACACTTGGTAATCTTCTCAAGATTCTTCATCAGAAGTTCCGAGTCTCCTACTCAGAACTCTGAGTCTTTTGCTCAGAAGCCAACACTTGTGTTTATTGACAAAACTTCAGATCTAACAATCTCCCCCTTTTTGTCAAATAAATTTGTACTTTTCATCATCATATTCTTTTAGAGCAGGAACAATCTTTAGAGGAAGTACATTTCTCAAAGTAAGTCTTCTATCAATTTTTTGTAAGATTTCTTGTATCTCTTCAACTTGTTTTCCTTTTTGTATCTTTTTCTCCAAGCTGTGTTTGATGAACCTCAGAGTTCCAGAACAATATTTTGCCACTTCATCTGGTCTGAAGAAAATATTTTCTTTTATGTTGTTCTTCAAGAAAACTCCCAACTCTGGATATCTTTCAATGTTTCCAGTCTTCAGAACCTTCAGTTGCTCATGATCATTATTTGGTTTGGAGAGATACACACATGGTCTTTGTAAATACAGAGCAATTTGGAAATCTGTATATCCATACCATCTCAGAATATAAAACATAGCATTTCTTACCACAGCCAATACTCCTCTCTCCTTTTTGTATTTACTACAGTCTTTATTTGCCAAAAGACTATACAGCCTGTAGAAATCTGTTACTGAAATCTTGTCAAAATCAGCCTCAGTGAAATAATACACTTTTCCATCTTCTCTCAGAACCTCAAATGCATAATACTCATGCTTCCTGAATTTCTTGACAATCAATTCTCTTATTCCAGTAATCAATAAATCTGAATATACTGCTTGTTTTGGTTTTCCTATGCATCTTGACATTTCTCCAAGAAGTAATTGAGAAAATTATGGCTTGTCATGATATACACTTAGAAAGTTGACTTCTCTTGGCTGAAAGAAGTTTGGTAGTTCATATTCCAGAAAATAACCATTAACATCAATAGGTATTTTTTCTTCATTAGCCTCAGACTTTTCTGCTTGATCAGTATCTTTCATTTGAACCTCTTGTGAAGACACATCTGGAATATCTTTTTCACCTTCTTCTGAATAAACTCCATTTACTTCATATTCAGCAGGAAATACAAAGTCTTTGTGTTGCAACTTCTTTGGGTTTTCTTCTGAGAGTATCCATTCACTACAATCTTTGACTCTTTCTCTGAGATTCAATCTCTATTTGATATGTCTTTTGCATTTTTCTTTCAGAATTGCCTTTTCACCTTAAGCATTTACTGCCATTTCCACCAACAACCACTGTAAAGTAGCATTACAGTACTTTACCAGATCATTTAATCTGAAAAACTTTCTTAATCCAGAAACTATATACACAAAACCTTCATTCTCAACTCCTTCAGCAATAAATCCACGACCTCCAATTACATGAATAGGATTTTTGATTGGATGACCCAAGTTACACTTCTCTTTCCCTGCTTCAATTGCCAACTGAAAATCATAGAAATACATATTTCTTATATAAATCCCCAGAACTCTTCTGCATTCAAGTTCTATCCAAGATTCTTCAGTACAAGCAAAGAACTTCACCAGAAACACTTGATCATTCAGAAACAGTCTATCGAAATCAAAATTGGTCATGCTTACTTTCAGATTCCCTTCCTTCTGAACTATTAAGCTCGCATATTTCAGTCCATCAAATTCTTCAACCTGAAACTCCAGAACTTTCACAATTGCTTTCTGAACATGTAGTCTTTCATCAGGTTTTCTGAATCTGTTAGAAGCTTCCACATAAATCATCTGAACTCTTTCATCCATGAACCCATCAATAAAGTTCTCAATGATCACAGAGTCATCTCTTATGCAGTAAAGATATTCCTATGTTTCTTCTGGAAATACATCATGAAGAAAGTGATTGACAAGTGGAGTATCACTCATTTCAAGAATGAAGTCACATACAGGTTCTTTCAGAATTGGTAACTCAAACTTTGGAATTTCAATAGGCTTTCTGAACACATACTCCTCAGGCATGAAATAGTCCTCAATTCTGTCAAATTCCTTTTTATTTTCTCCCAATTCCTCACTAAAATGTAAATGAAACTCATTTTGAAACTTCTGTGAATAATCAACTGAGTGATCCTCTTCTCCCAACAAATCGATAGGCCTCACTGTTATGATAACTCTTTGAACTTTCTGAACATTAAGAGCTCTGACCAACTCACTATGCATTCTCCTTATTAGAATCTCATTCAACCGTCTTTCTTCCATCTCAGAGTTAAGAAGTTCAACTCTGGTATAAGGAACAATTTCTGTACAAGTATTCACTTCAGAACTTTTAGTCAAGCTTTCTTCAAAAGAATCTTTCAAGTTTACTTCAACACTATCTTCAGAAGAGTCTGACATCACTTCTTCTGCAATAACATTCTGATTTGTCATTATAACCTCATCTGATCCAAAAATGCTCTTTTCCTTTTCAGTCTCAATATTCTGATCTGTCATGATTACATCATCTGTCATAAGTACATCAGTTTCATCAGAATTCACCTCAAACTCAGTATTCAATTCTAATTCCTCTGTTTTGTCAGTACCTCCTTCAGAAGACTTTTCATGTACCACTTTATCAGTTTCCATGTCATCCTCAATGTCTAAACTTATTGTTTGAACCTCTACTAACTTCTCAACATCTGTTGATTCACCAACCATCTTTTCAATATCTTCTGAATTCTGAACATTCTCTGAATTCTGAACCTTTGCATCTGCTAACTCAATATCTGCTGACTTTTCAAAATTTTCTAACTCATCAGTGCTTTGTTTATCAACCTCAGTACTTTGCTTTTGCCTTTTCTCCCCCTTTTGATGATCATGAGGATCATTATCATCAAATTTTCTTTTTAAGGACTGAGTTGATTCTGATTCAGGTTCAGCTATAGATACAGGCATAATGGCTAATGGCTTTGAAACACTAGCCAAAGTTGAGTTGACAGCTTGTAATAATGAAGATTTTAAATCCTTCATACTCTTGAAAAGTTCCTTTTGAAATTCTGACATTTCATCCTTGATCTCCTTTTTGTGAGCATCCAAGGATTCTTTCATTTTATCCACTTTTGACTCAACTGAATTTGCTCTGCCTTCCAACAAAATTTTGAGTTCCTTTACTTCATTTTTCAAAGAATCAACAGTATTCTCCTATTTCTCCACCTTTATACCAAGATCATGATTTTGTTTCTGAATCTTTTCAAATTCAGAATTTTCTAACAGTGAACCTGGAGTAACATATGCTCCAGTTTTCATGTGTTCAGAGAACTCATGGCCTGTAGGTGTCACAAAGTCACCATGTACAACAGATGCACTGTGTAATGAAGCTTTTAAGATGTTCACTTCACCAGGACTTCCATCCAATCCTTGATAACCAATAATAGGAATGTCAATGGATGTTGATACAGGAATACGAAATTCTTGTGATGTGCAAGTGTTCAAAGGAATTTCAGGCTCAATTTGGATATTACTGTGTAATCCAGACTCAAAGTGTTGAAAAATAGGTTGGGATTTATCACCTCCCTCCAAATGAGTTTGGGATGGTTCCCCTATTTGTTTTGAAAGAGTAGCATGTTGAAATGCTTCTGAGTGGCTAGGGATGGGTTGTTTAAGTTCCACCACGGGCTCCATGGTGTTTTCTTCAATGTTGGTCACCAAGGCTTGTGAACCAATAGTATATGTGGTTGCCCGGATTAATTTGGCTGGATCAGAATTATCTCTTTCTGTTTCTAATTCTATTAACATTCTCTCATCCTCACCTCTCTCTTTCTGTTTTTCACTTTCCATGCTAACCAATCTCTCTAAATTTTCCCTCTCAATTCTCTCAGAGTGTTTTCCCACCTGAACATTCTCCCCCTCTTTATTTTGATTAGACCCCTCACCTCTCATCTCAGGTTGTTCCTCATGGGTAGGGGCTTGAGGCTGATCAAGTCCCATTGAGGTGCAATATGCTTTTAATATCTCACTCTCCCTTGGAATATATTGCCTAAGAGACCTTGAAAGAGGTCTATGATTTGGAAAATTCTCAATTTTAAGAGCAGAGATCATTTTACCCATGTAGAAGATTGGTCCATGCTCCTCATTTGATCTTCTTGGAATATTTCTGTCTTGATCCATTGCATACCAGATCACCTACTGCCAATACCTCTGACAAGGTATATATGTAAGTTTCTTATCCCTTGTTTTCCCTTTTATTGCCTTCTGATTCCTCTCAAAAGTATTCTTCATATCTTCCCATAGGATAGAAGCATAGTCATAATGCCTATTTTTCACTAACCCATGAAAGATCTGCAGAATCTGCCTTGAACCTTGATCTAGTGAACTGTTCTTCCCAGATAGACACTTGTTGATTATATTGAAGAAACATGCCCAGATTGGTGGCAATTTGTTTCTTCTGAATAAGCTTACAGTCTTCAACTCTTCGTTATACCCTAATATTCTAACTTCAGCTATTAATTCCTCTGTCAATGGAGAATCTTCAAAATCTGATCTCCCCTGTAAATCATCCTTTTCTGGTAGCCTCAGCATTGTTCTCATAAACTGTATATTCAAAGTTACAGTGACTCCCCCTATTTCAGATACAAAATTGTTACCTTGTAACTCCAAATGTTTCCACCACTGTTGAATATACTGAACAGGAAGCGATTTCTTCATTGTAAACCATTTCTTAAAAGGATGGTATTTCAGCAACTTTATGATTATCCTATGTTCTTTCTTAAACCTAGTTTCATCAAGTATTAACACCCGATTGTTTTCAATCAAATCCAATACTCACTCTCAGGAACAATCCTCTCACTAGAATTAGATCTTCCAGACATTACTGACCTAACCGCACTTTGTTCATGTTGAATACTTTCACTTCCCCCATCTATATCTCCTTCAGATTCAACCATATGTTCATCCCCTGCTTCTCCTTCATCATTTCCTAGCACAATGTTTTCTCCTATTGTCCCCTTCTTCTACGGCTCTATTCTCAGGCCTCTGAATCTGACGAGGATTCCATCAATTATTTTGCAGAGTGTAATGAAACTGGTCGACTTCTAGTACCAGACATGATTGTGATATAGAATATCGAAAGAAAAAAAAGATCAAAGAACTCTGGATTTATGCGTATCTCACTTTTCGCTCTTGGAATTCAAATAAATTTGAAAGAGGGATTTCAAGGTCTATTTAAAATCCGCGAAGGTGAAAGGTTTCAAACGGTGAAAAGTTACTTTTGGTCATAGTTTTAACGGATTTGAACACTGTAAATTACCACAAAAGATATTGAACGAAACGTGGCACCATCAATTAAATAAGAAGCTGACACGTGTTATTTGATAGAAATTAACACAAGTTAAAAGTTCTGAATAACACGCTCAGAAGTCTGAGAATGCATACTCAGAAGTTCTGAGTATACAGTTCAGAAGAAATTCCCTTAGAATCAAAATTCATTTAAAATCAACTTCTGATTAATATTAAGCATTTAATCACCCAGAAGTAGTTTGAACAGATAGAAAATTTTTGTACCATCAAAATTTTGTCCCTCTTTTGATGTTTTGAAATTTCTGAAAAGATTTAAAATCTAACATCTGACCTTGAGAAACTTTTTGAGGAATCAGAGGTAGTTTGAACAAGTGAAAAAGGTTTATCATTGAAAGCTTGTTCCCCTTAGAATGATTAGTGATAAGAAAAGAATATACAAACCTTATAAGCACCTCAGAATGATATCTGAAAGATTTCAATGCTCCCCCTTGACTTTAGCATATACTCAAACACATATTAGACATAAGGAATAAAAAAATAGAACAGAAAGAACTTAACAACATATTGAAACATTTGTAATTCTCATAAATGTATTCTGAAAGGTAGTCAGAAGTTCTGATTAACCTATTCAGAATTAAAGAATTTTAAGATAGATTTCTGAAGTATTGACTCAGAAGTTCTGAACTCAAGACTCAGAAGTTCTGAACTCAAGAGTCAGAGTTCTGAACAAAAGAGTCAGAGTTCTGAGTACACTACTCAGAAAATCGTACTTAGAAAAATATTTATTTCTGAAAAATGACAAATATACTCAATTAGTTAGATTAAGCATTCCTATTTTACATATGAGAAAAGTGAACCTTTTGTGATCAAGAGGCTTTGTGAACAAGTCAGCCAATTCATACTTTGTATGCACAAAGTGCATTTCTATTGTTCCCTTTTCCACATAATCCTTAATAAAATGATACCTTACATCAATATGCTTGGTCTTTGAGTGCTCAACAGGATTCTGAGTAATTGCAATAGCATTTTCTAAATCACAATATATGGGAATTTTGTTGAGTTGATATCCATAATCCATGAGTTGTGTTCTCATCCACAAAGTTTGAAAACAGCAGGCAGCAGCAGCTACATACTCTGCTTCAGCAGTGGATGTGGATACACAATTTTGTTTCTTTGAAGCCCAACTCACTACTTTGTCTCCCAAAAAGTGACAAGCACCAGAAGTACTCTTCCTGTCCAATCTACTTCCTGCATGATCAGCATCAGTAAAAGCAGTCAGTTTAAAGTCAGTTTCTTTTGGATACCAAAGGCCCAAATCAGGTGAACCTTTGAGATATCTTAAGATCCTTTTAACATCCAGCAAATGAGATTCTTTTGTATTAGATTGAAATCTAGCACAGAAACATGTAGCAAACATGATATTTGGTCTACCTGCAGTCAGATAAAGCAAAGATACAATCATGCCTCTATAAAGCTTGTTATCTACTGAAACTCCAGAGAGATCATATCTAACTTGACATTTGTTGCCATTGGTGTTCTCATAGAAGCACAATCAGACATTTTAAACTTTTTCAAAATATCTTTAACATATTTTCCTTGATTTATGAAAATCCCATTTGATAATTGTTTTACTTGAAGACCAAGGAAAAAATTTAATTCTCCCATCATGCTAATTTCAAATTCTGATTTCATGACTTCAGAGAATTCATTACAAAGATCTGCACTTGTAGAACCAAATATGATATCATCTACATATATCTGAATTAAGATCAACTCATCACCTTGTTTCTTTAAGAATAAAGTAGTATCAATTTTACCTTTCTTGAAGCCAGATTTTAATAAATGTTGAGTTAGAGTGTCATACCAGGCTCTTGGTGCTTGTTTCAGACCATACAATGCTTTATCTAAAACATAAACATGATCTGGAAACTTAGGATCAACAAAACCTTCTGGTTGATAGACATAAACCTCTTCATTAAGTATACCATTCAGAAAAGCTGATTTGACATCCATTTGGTACACTTTGAAGTTCTTGTGTGCAGCATATGCCAGGAATATTCTGATTACTTCTATTCTTGCTACAGGTGCAAATGTCTCATCATAGTCTATTCCTTCTTCTTGAGAATATCTCTTTGCAACCAATCTAGCCTTATTTCTGACTACAACACCTAACTCATCTTTCTTGTTTCTGAATATCCAATTTCTTCCAATAATAGATTTTCCTTCAGGTTTTGGAACAAGTCTCCAGACTTTTTTCTTTCAAACTGTAGTAATTCATCATGCATTGCTAAAATCCAGTCTGGATCCTCTAGGGCTTCATTGGCTTTCTTAGGTTCAATCACACTTAAAAATCCTGCAAACATTGCTTCATTTGTTGTTGCTGATCTAGTCTGCACTCCCACTGATGGATCTCCTATCACTTGATAAATAGGATGGTCTTTTGTATATTTGTTTGAACTAGGAAGCACATCAATCTCTGAAAAATTGTTGTTTGTATCATTCGCATCAATAATAGCTTGTAATTCTGAACTGTCCCCTTGTTCTGGTACTTGTTGAGGTAAAACATCCATGTTTGGATTCTGAGTAGTAGAGTCAGAATTCTGAATGACTTGTTCAGAGTTCTGAGTACCCTGACCAGAAGTCTGAGTACCTTGTCCAGAAGTCTGAGTACCTTGTCCAGAATTCTGATTGACTTGTCCATAATTCTGAGTACCATGCCCAGAATTCTGAGTACTAGGCTCAGAAGTTTCATCACTTGTATTGATCAACGTTGGACATTCCTCAGATGGACTAGTATCGGAAATTACAGTTGTTTGAACCACTTCTGAAGTTCCCTTTTTTTTCTTGAACCATTTTAGGATTCTCAAAATCTTCATAAGATTCAGAAGTTAGTTCCAGAAATGCATCCTTAAACAATAAATTGAGTTCTGAACAGTTAGGATTAGAATTTGATTCAGAAGTCATTTTTGTCTTATCCTGTTTGAGTTCTGAACTATGTTGTTCAGAAGTCTTCATTCTTGATTCATCAAATGTGACATTGATGCTTTCCATTATCCTCTTGGTTCTTCTGTTGTAGAGTCTGAATGCTTTGGAAGTTAGTGAGTAACAAACAAAGTATCCTTCATCTGCCTTTTTATCAAATTTACCAAGATTTTCTACGTCTTTGAGAACATAGCATCTGCAACCAAAAACATGAAAAAATTTAATCAGTGGTTTTCTTTTGTTAATCAGTTCATAAGCAGTTTTATTTAATCTCTTATTGATCAAAGTTCTATTCTGTGTGAAACAAGCAGTAGCAATTGCTTCAGCCCATAAGAAGGTTGGAAGGTTTGAATAGGCCAACATAGTTCTTGCAGCTTCAACTAGAGTCCTGTTCTTTCTTTCAACAACACCATTTGGTTGAGGAGTTTTAACAGCAGAAAAGTTATGAGAAACTCCAAGACTTTGAAAAAAGTTCTGAAGAGTCTCATTTCTGAACTCTGTTCCATTGTCACTCCTTATTTTCTGAACTGGAAGTTGTAAGAACACTTGAATTCTTTTGATGAAATTAATCAGTGTTTCAGCAGCCTCAGATTTTGCTCTTAAGAATTCAACCCATGTGTATCTTGAATACTCATCAACAATGACAAGTATATACTTCTTTCCTCCCATTGATTGAACTGAAATAGGACCACACAAATCTATATGTAGCATCTCTAATGGTGATATGCATGAAGAATCCATTTTCAACTTGTGAGAACTCTTCTTCATCTTGCCCATTTCACATGCTGAACATAATGATTCCTTCTCAAATTTGATCTTTGGAAGTCCTTTGACCAATTGCTTGCCAACAAGATTGTTCAGATCCTTGAAATTCAAATGAGAACATCTTTTGTGCCATAGCCAACATTCATTTGCAGTTGCATTTGAAAATAGACATACTGGGGTTAAAGGTTGAATCTTTGAGAAATTAACTACAAATAAGTCCATATGTATTTTGGCCCAAAACACTTTTATATCCTTCTTAGTCAGAATTAAGCAACCTGTTATGCTGAATTTGATCTGGCAGAAACTATCTAAAAACTGACTTATGCTGAACAAATTATGCTGTAAGCCTTCCACATAGAAAACTTTCTGAATGGTCAGATCTCCTTTTGTTAAATCCCCATAACCTCTAACTTGTCCTTTACTGTTATTGCCAAAGTTTACTGCTCCTCCAGACTTTTCTGTGAAGTTTGTCAGAGAAGACTTATGACTTGTCATGTGTCTTGAAGCTCCAGAGTCTAAAAACCACACATGACAGCCCTGCAAAAACAGTTAGTTAGATTTAGGTACCCATTCTGGAATGGGTCCTTCTTTGTTAGCTTTAATCTCTGATTTAACATATGTTCCTTTGACTTTCCATTCAAAATCTTCTTTTAAACACCACTTTCCCTGAACTTTTATGAAGTCAGAACATTTTCTGTTCACAAAGTTGTTTCTTTTCTACTTGAAAACTTTTGGTTGAGACTGAGAAATACTTTCAGTCTTCTTTTCATTTGATTTAGATTGAGTATTGTTTTCAATCTTCTTTCCTTTTATCTGAGTTTGAGGAACAGAAACGGTCTTCTTTTCTGAATTTTGAGTTGCTTTGTTTATATAAGAAACATATGTTATTATAATTTGATTTTTCTGAGAGGATTGAAATGAATGACTACCACATTGAACACATTTGAGATTCTTTCTTGCAAGTGACAATAGATCTGAAACATAAGACTTTTTGCTTTTATTGATAGTATTCAGATTACAATTGCATTTAATACAAGAACTACTGTCTTTAGGTTCAGAAGTAGTATTCAACCCAATCTCCTCAGAAACTCTTTTCAGATCATCTTTTCTTTTGCTTTCCTCTTTTTCTGAAACATTCAACTTTTCAGAATTAGTATATGATTTGGATGATTCACCATTCTCAAATGTACTTGATTCATCAAAGAATTTCTTATTTTCTTTTAAAGCATTAATCTTGAAAAGATCATACTCAACCTTTAACTTCTCAAGCTCTGTTGTTTTCTGGACATAAGTGTTGTTTTCCTTTAAAACTTGGTCCAGTTTAAAATCTACATCACAGTAATCATTTTCAAGCTCATCAAAAGTTTTCCTCAAGTCCTCAAGTTCTTGATCAACCAATTTAAACCTCTTTTCAAGTTCTAAGAAACTTTCTGAATTAGATTGAGAAATTTCAGTTGACTTAGAATTTTTATCAATAGTCTCAGAGTTCTGACCTTCAGACTCAGACTTCTGACTTATGGAGTCAGAATTCTGACTAGAAGACTCAGACTTCTGACTGACTGTTTCAGAATTTTTGCTTGCATCAAATATACTTTCAATGTCAGGATAAGAAAATTTTGGTTGTTTATTTTTGTAACTGACATTCAGAGAGTCATATTTGAATTTGGCATCATTATATCTTGGTTTCTCTTCTGTTGGTTTTGAAATTTCTTTCTTAACCTTGTCTTCGGAAACTTCTGACTTCTCAATTTTTGGTTCAGAAATTGTTTCCTTTGCTTTTACATGACTTGATTTTTGTAAACTATCTGAACTAGTTATAGAACTAGCAGGTCTCACAAAAACTTCAACAATTTCTGAGAAGATTTAAGGTTTGTTGAGTTTGACCTCTTTTCAAATTAAGATCTTCCAACTCTTTGATTTTTGTGTACAAATTCTTTCTTTCCTCAAATAACATATCAAATTTAATTTGTAAATCACCCTTTCCATCTTTAACTTCTGAGAGTTCATTTTTCAATTCAGAAATCTTTTTCAAAAGATCAGAATTCTCTTTTCTGACTTTATGTTTCTCAACCTCAGATTCTTCAAATTGTTCTTTAATTATTTCCTTTTCTGTTATGAATTTGTTAACCAGAATTCTTTCACCTTTTATCTGTTTTCTGAGTTTAACAAATTCAGCATTCATATTGCCAATCTGAGTCATTAAATCAATTTCAAGGGCAGAATGTACCTCAGTTGATGATTCAGAACCTGCATCCTCATAGTCAGAATCATCTTCATTTTTCATCTTAGCCATATAGCTTTGCATCTGAGAAAAATTAATGCAGTCCTCTTCATCAGAAGTATAGTATAACCAATTTTCTTGTTCTGCAATCATTGCAATACCACTGTCTTTGGTTTTGGCTAGCTGAGCCTTCTTTGTATAGTATTCATAGTCCTTTACCACTTTCACTCTGCAGTCCCTTGCATAATGACCAGATTTTCCACACTTAAAACAAATATCTTTTTCTTTTCTTTCTTCCTTTTCCTCTTTCTTCTCATTCTTACTTTCTTCTGTATCTTCCTTCTTCTTGTATTTCTCTTCTGAACTCCCCTGTTCTCTTCTGTACTTACCCTTCAACTTATTCTTTCCATATCTCTTGTTGAAAGTATTAGTCAACAAGGCTAATTTCTCAGCAATCAGTTTGATATCAGCATCTTCATCAGATTCCTCTTCCTCAGCAGACTCTTCCACTATCTTTGGAATTTCATACAAATACACAGATTTCTTGGATGTTTTGGATGATTTGGTGATTTTGATTTTCAAAGCAAAGCTAATTGATCAGAAACACTCTTCTTTTCCTCAACCACTTGCTTAACAGAATCCTCATGTTGATTTAGAATACAAAAATAGATCATTCAGATCTTCTTCACACATATCCTTGTTCATCTGAAGGCTAATTGCAAAAGATGACCATTCTGAATTAAGACAATTCAGAAATTTATAATTGATCTCTGACTTTGTTTTCTTCAGTCCATTCCTCCTAAGTCATTCAAAATTGTGCAAAATTTACTGTAAGTCGGGGTTAAACCTTCTGATTCCTTTTCTTTGAATCTTTCATAAGCATTGATGCTTTGATTCAATTTTGCTTGAATAGATTTGAGTGTACCCAGCATCTGCTTTTCCAATTCATCCCACATTTCCTTTGCAGATGTTCCACTGTCAATTCTATTGAAAACCTCATTTGGAACTGCCAAAGTCATCAAAGTAATAGCTCTTTTGTCTATTGCATGTCTCTGTTTCTGAGCTTCTGTATATTGTGAAAAACTATTCTTCACTCTGGTAGAAGGAATCTCCGGTGTAGTATCTGTTGCAGGTGTAGCAGCAACATCTACATAGACTTCAATAGGACCTTCGCGAATAGATATTATCAAGTTCTCATCAATATTATCTAGGAATTGAATCATTCGGATTTTCCATTGCTGATACTCTTCAGGAATAAGAACAGGAGGCTTCGTTTCAGATCCCATCGAGAGAAATTGTTTCGAAGACATGATTGTAAGATGATTCAACAGAAATACAAATTCGAATCTCTTGATCGAAAAACAGAACAAATTCAAGAATTACTAAGAATTCAAGAATTTCGAGTAGCAGCGGAATCAATTGATGAATTGATCAAGAAATCTTCAAGAACACGATCAAGAACCTTCACGATCACGATCTTGAACAAATTTGTTTGTTGATTGGCTCTGATCAAAAGCAAAGTACTGAGGTTGATAAACAAAGCACTGGTGAGTTAGAAAATGTTGAAAGGTCAGCAGATATTGAGTTAGCAGATTTTGAATTAGCAGATATGCAGTTAGCAGATGCAGAGGTTCAGAATTCAGAGAATGTTCAGAATTCATAAGATATGGAAAAGATGGTTGGTGAATCAACAGATGTTGAGAAGTTAGTAGAGGTTCAGACAAAAAGTTCAGACACTGAGGATGACATGGAAACTGATAAAGTGGTACATGAAAAGTCTTCTGAAGGAGGTACTGACAAAACAGAGGAATTAGAATTGAATACTGAGTTGGAGGTGAATTCTGATGAAACAGAAGTACTTATGACAGATGATGTAATCATGACAGATCAGAATATTGAGGCTGAAAAGGAAAAGAGCATTTTTGGATCAGATGAGGTTATAATGACAAATCAGAATGTTATTGCAGAAGAAGTGATGTCAGACTCTTCTGAAGATAGTGTTGAAGTAAACTTGAAAGATTCTTTTGAAGAAAGCTTGACTGAAAGTTCTGAAGTGAATACTTGTACAAAAATTGTTCCTTATACCAGAGTTGAACTTCTTATGTAACATCCCAAAAATTACAAGAAAATTTAATTTTTTTAAAAATGACATTTCATTAATTAAACTCGTTAAATAACCCAAAACGTTTCGTTTGCAACCCAAGAATAATTATTCTCTAAAAACAGTAAACAGCGGAATAAATAGTTTAAAAATGATAATTATAAAACGATATAATAATCAGCTCTTCACGCGCGCCATTGTGTACACGTCACGCCTTGGAGCCACCCGTACCTGAAACAATGATTTATTGGGAAAGGGTAAGCACGAAGCTTAGTGAATTCAACCACCATAGATAACACAGTTATTCCACACTACCCCTATAACAGATAGTTGCACATAAACAAGCATACAAGTCTACGAACAAATCATAAACATGCATACCTACCCCTACGCCACCCGCGTATAACATCTTGGGCCCCACCGAGATTCTACGCCACCCGCGTATACAATCTTCGGCCCCGCCGAGTTCCTACGCCACCCGCGTATACAAACACCGGCCCCCGAGTCCCTACGCCACCCGCGTATACATGACAACGCCACCCGCGTATACATGTCAACAAAGGTCTAACTAGCCACCCCACTATCTAGCCCCGCATCACAAATAATTAAGGCTACCACACACGAGCTACAGTAATGTAAAACGACTGATATTAAATATAGTGAGAGAACTCACCTCGTAAGCGCGCCTAGCTCACAATTAATAAATCAAGCTCCAAAAATCCAAGATCACTTCCCAACACCTAGACGAACGTTAAAAAGTATTAACACGAGACCCGGACCCTAAAATACGACGCACGCTTAAACCGTCCCTTAAACGACTTTTCGGTCTAACCAAACAGGTCTGTTCGGGACCTGATCCGACCTCTTTAAACCCAGAAAATCCTCGAATAAAATACATAACTAGAAAGTACTCTGAGTTAGGGTTCCAAGGACATATTATACACCTCCTAACGATTTTTCTACATTTTATTACGGAATTTATAAAAATGGTTCGTAGAACAATGAAAAACCAGCACCTTTCAGTATAAAACAACGATTTGGCCTATGCTACGATCCGAACTGGATTTCGCACGAAACACAGAAAAGTTACTAGACTCGGAAAGGGAACTTTTGGCACCAGTTTAACCCCAATCCGAGTTACGAGTAAAGAGTTACGGCTAACGCAAAACAGTGGCAGAAAAGGATGTTTTTCACATAAAATGATAACTTTATAAAACGGTTTACGCGTTCGGTTTATACGATTCGGGTTCCGCTACGGCGGTTTAAGGTTACGGCCAGAGGTGGTTTTAGAGTTCCGCCACGGGCACCACCCACTGCCACCTCCGGCAGCGGGGTACGGCGGCGGCGGCGACGGCGGCGTCGCGGTGGTTGCTTTGCCGGAAAAGAAACGAAAAGGAAACGAGACGAAAGAAACGACTTACCTCGCTACAACACCACACACCCGCACCTGCTCCTCTCTCCATCGAAATTTCCGACGAACGGCAGTGGTGGCGGTGGTCTCCGGCGACAACAGCGGCGAACAGCAGCAGTTTCCGGCGACCTCTCCCTACCACTCTCTCTCGCGCTGTTCTCTCTCTCTACCTCTCTATCTCGTGCTGTTCTCTCTCTCACTCTTTACTGCTCTCTCTCTCTCTCTTCTCGTCGGCAGGACCAGCAGCGCCGGCTGCTGGTGGTGGCGGGTGGTTCACGGCGGCAGGGGAAACAGGAAAGAAAGCTGGTGCTCTTTGTTCTTCGTTGCGTGCGGCACAAACCAAAACAAGAAATGGGTGCTTAGGGTTTTGGGGTTTCTTTTGTTGTTTGATACTCACGACACCCACCCACAACAATACAACACAAGGACCAAATGTATTTCTCTCTTTTACAGCATGGGCCGAAACCCATATGGGTTTTTGGCCTTTGTCACAAATGGCCCTTCAACTTGCAAGCCTCTCACCCCTAACCAAGAATTCCGATACTTAACAATTTGGCCCAACTCGACTAACCCCGTTTACGGAAACCACAATTATCGAACTTAAAAGAAATAGTTAAGGCTAATAAATTACATACCGGGATACGGGCTTTACAACTCTCCCCCACTTGGATTAGACTTCGTCCTCGAAGTCTCTGCCTACGAATAGCTCCGGATAGTTCTCCCTCCTCTCAACCTCAGGTTCCTAAGTCCACTTGAAATCCCTTCTAAAACTTCTCAAACACTTTTCTAACTAACGTACTCCTTCTAGGACACTGGGATTATAATCAGAAGAACACTCCAACAACTGGAATCATTCCTAGTCAGACGACTTTGGTTATCTCCCAACCTTAGATATTCTATACATCCCGATTCAATTTCAAGCTCTAACCATCCTAAAGTTGCTCACCAATATACCTTACAGGATACTCGGATCCGATCATTCTTACCATTAACCATCGATTAACTCCTACGAGTTATACTAGACTCCCAAAATTTACCTTACACGAATCGTCAAACCAATAAATTTAAAATCACCCACGAAGGTCATTCCACCATAACCATTCACCACAAGCAAACATCTCAGGATTACTACTACCATCAACATAATTTCCTTAAAACCGGCTGCAATTCTCCAATTTCACTAAGGTGTTTGGCCTCAAGCCCAAAAATCGACACCTAAATATACTACTTACTTCAAAAAGGTTACTGCGCAATTATTCTCTTAATTACAAAGGGCATCATTCCCTCAACTGACACTATTCGGTCTACACTAACAACACGTGTGGAATACCCAATCTTCCACCGTCTACTTATCTTCCTCGCCCGCCATAGGGAACCTAGTTACACTGTAACAAGATACGCCTTAACGCCTGCCTCCCAGGTACGTCTCAAGGCCCGGCACATCGGAACTACCTCTCAGGTAAGTGCCCCAAGACTATATCCTCCTAGTGCCTACTGGAAAGTCAAGGTCATAACACATGAATACCGGGGTCTCACCCCGAGATACCTAACCGACCATTACCAACGATTGACTAACGTGACCAAGGATCCAATGTTAAAGTCACAAGCCGTAGTCACTTGACCAACATTTTAAACACCACAAAACACGGATATCATCTTACCCGAAAGAACCGTTGGAAAAATAACGAAATGAGACAAATTCTAACAAAGTTTGCACTCCCGTGATAAAACGATTTCATACACTTTCAAAACCATATTTCAAAATCTTGTGTGTGTGCTGAACATTTCCCAAAATTCAAAAACACCATCCATAAAATGATTTGAAACACAAGAATTTGTTAATGCAATCTATTTCAAAATCAAACTTTGTGCATGACTCAGTCGGCATTCTACGCCTCGACTCCTACTCCTCCAAATCTCCCCGATCCACTAACGTCATCCGGAAATTTAAACCTCTTCGGCAAGATGGGAAATTACGTCAAATAATCCCTACGATTTTTCCTCAAATCAAAGTCGGCTCTATAAGCCTATGATTCTAGCACAATCATTCATCTTGGCCCGAAACAACATCATCCTCATCGTCACTCCAAGTGACTATTACTAGAATCGTCCTTTTATTCCAACGACTACTAAATTATAACCTTCGACACTACCCCAACGATCATCCCATCAAAGCAAACAAGTACACACCTGTACTAGTAGGTTTACTATAGTCGTTTCTCCTTGTGATGGCTATTCTGGGTAGATATTACAACGAGTTATTAGCACATAATAATTCACACTAACAACGCTCACGCTCAACTCCTTGGATTCCTCGTGACTTTCCCCGACTCGAGCACTGATCCTGTGTTTCCGATAGTAGGAGCTCTACTACTACCTTCCACACCTATCATCACTCGTTCCGAGTTCCATCCGACGGGTCCAAGTAGTTTCTGGCCGATAACTACACACATATGCCCGCACCGGCATATGTACACACTCTTCCTAGCTCCCTAGAAATTCCACCCAACTCCACTACCCTTGCTACGACGAAATCCCCACTAGTCATGACGAGTCGCCTCGCGAATGCACAGTCGCACACAGTGTAAAACCAGATAGACATTTGAATATAAGATTCTATCCTACAACGGTTGGACTCAAACAAGAGCTGCGCAATAGAACTAAATCCGACATTCTAAGGCTATTTGGTTCCTACCGCATACAACCTATAGTGCATTCACTTAACAACTTATCAGGGCTAGCATGAACTCCTATTAGCAAACAACAAACATGCAGTACAGTGTAATAAGCACCAAGCAATCCAGCACACATACTCCTATGTTCTAGAAAGCAATCTAGCATACATACTCATATATAAACACTCTTCCCAGCTCACTAGGAATTTCATCTCATCCCACTACCCTTGCTACCACGGAATCCCTATTAGCCATAACGAGTTGCCTCACGAATACCCAGTCGCATGCAGCGTGAATCAAATAGACATTCGAATACAAAATTCTATCCTAGAACGGTTGGACTCAAACAAGAGCTGCGCAATAGAACTAAATCAAATATTCTAAAGCTATATGATTCTTACTGCATACAACCTATAGGGCCTCCATTTAACAACCTACTATGACTAGCATTGATTCCTACTAGCAAGCAATCATCATACAGCATAGTGTCAACGACAGGCAATCTAGCATGCACACCCTATGCCTAGAAAGCAATACAACACTAAGCAATGTACCTTACCCCCTTGGCTCCGGCTGACTGTACAAACTGCGCCCTCGATCACCGTTCCTCAAACGGATTTTTCCTTCTTTTTATTTCCAAAAAAAAACTTTAAAGAAAATTTTATAGCCGCAAACTTGAGATCAAACACACCGAAATGCGTTTGATTCACTCAAGCCGTGCTCTGATACCAAGTTGTAACATCCCAAAAATTACAAGAAAATTTAATTTTTTTTAAAATGACATTTCATTAATTAAACTCGTTAAATAACCCAAAATGTTTCGTTTGCAACCCAAGAATAATTATTCTCTAAAAACAGTAAACAGCGGAATAAATAATTTAAAAATGATAATTATAAAACGATATAATAATCAGCTCTTCACGCGCGCCAGTGTGTACACGTCACGCCTTGGAGCCACCCGTACCTAAAACAATGATTTATTAGGAAAGGGTAAGCACGAAGCTTAGTGAATTCAACCACCATAGATAACACAGTTATTCCACACTACCCCTATAACAGATAGTTGCACATAAACAAGCATACAAGTCTACGAACAAATCATAAACATGCATACCTACCCCTACGCCACCCGCGTATAACATCTTGGGCCCCACCGAGATTCTACGCCACCCGCGTATACAATCTTCGGCCCCGCCGAGTTCCTACGCCACCCGCGTATACAAACACCGGCCCCCGAGTCCCTACGCCACCCGCGTATACATGTCAACAAAGGTCTAACTAGCCACCCCGCTATCTAGCCCCGCATCACAAATAATTAAGGCTACCACACACGAGCTATAGTAATGTAAAACGACTGATATTAAATATAGTGAGAGAACTCACCTCGTAAGCGCGCCTAGCTCACAATTAATAAATCAAGCTCCACAAATCCAATATCACTTCCCGACACCTAGACGAACGTTAAAAAGTATTAACACGAGACCCGGACCCTAAAATACGACGCACGCTTAAACCGTCCCTTAAACGACTTTTCGGTCTAACCAAACAGGTCTGTTCGGGACCTGATCCGACCTCTTTAAACCCAGAAAATCCTCGATTAAAATACATAACTAGAAAGTACTCTGAGTTAGGGTTCCAAGGACATATTATACACCTCCTAACGATTTTTCTACATTTTATTACGTAATTTATAAGAACGGTTCGCAGAACAGTGAAAAACCAGCACCTTTCAGTATAAAACGACGATTTGGCCTATGCTACGATCCGAACTGGATTTCGCACGAAACACGGAAAAGTTACTAGACTCGGAAAGGGAACTTTTGGCACCGGTTTCACCCCAATCCGAGTTACGAGTAAAGAGTTACGGCTAACGCAAAACAGTGGCAGAAAAGGACGTTTTTCACATAAAATGATAACTTTATAAAACGGTTTACGCGTTCGGTTTATACGATTCGGGTTCCGCTACGGCGGTTTAAGGTTACGGCCAGAGGTGGTTTTAGGGTTCCGCCACGGGCACCACCCACTGCCACCTCCGGCAGCGGGGTACGGCGGCGGCGGCGACGGCGGCGTCGCGGTGGTTGCTTTGCCGGAAAAGAAACGAAAAGGAAACGAAAGAAACGACGAACGGTGGTCTCTGGCGACAACAGCGGCGAACAGCAGCAGTTTCCGGCGACCTCTCCCTACCACTCTCTCTCGCGCTGTTCTCTCTCTCTACCTCTCTCTCTCGCGCTGTTCTCTCTCTCACTCTTTACTACTCTCTCTCTCTCTTCTCGTCGGCAGGACCAGCAGCGCCGGCTGCTGGTGGTGGCGGGTGGTTCACAGCGGCAGGGGAAACAGGAAAGAAAGCTGGTGCTCTTTGTTCTTCCTTGCGTGCGGCACAAACCAAAACAAGAAATGGGTGCTTAGGGTTTTGGGGTTTCTTTTGTTGTTTGATACTCACGACACCCACCCACAACAATACAACACAAGGACCAAATGTATTTCTCTCTTTTACAGCATGGGTCGAAACCCATATGGGTTTTTGGCCTTTGTCACAAATGGCCCTTCAACTTGCAAGCCTCTCACCCCTAACCAAGAATTCCGATACTTAACGATTTGACCCAACTCGACTAACCCCGTTTATGGAAACCACAATAATCGAACTTAAAAGAAATAGTTAAGACTAATAAATTACATACCGGGATACGGGCTTTACATCTTAACTCTGAGATGAAAGAAAGAAGGTTGAATGAGATTCTAATAAGGAGAATGCATAGTGAGTTGGTCAGAGCTCTTAATGTTCAGAAAGTTCAAAGAGTTATCAGAACAGTGAGGCCTATCGATTTGTTGGGAGAAGAGGATCACTCAGTTGATTATTCACAGAAGTTTCAAAATGAGTTTCATTTACATTTTAGTGAGGAATTGGGAGAAAATAAAAAGGAATTTAACAGAATTGAGGACTATTTCATGCCTGAGGAGTATGTGTTCAGAAAGCCTATTGAAATTCCAAAGTTTGAGTTACCAATTCTTAAAGAACCTGTATGTGACTTTATTCTTGAAATGAGTGATACTCCACTTGTCAATCACTTTCTTCATGATGTATTTCCAGAAGAAACATATGAATATCTTTACTGCATTAGAGATGACTCTGTGATCATTGAGAACTTTATTGATGGGTTCATGGATGAAAGAGTTCAGATAATTTATGTGGAAGCTTCTAACAGATTCAGAAAACCTGATGAAAGACTACATGTTCAGAAAGCAATTGTGAAAGTTATGGAGTTTCAGGTTGAAGAATTTGATGGACTGAAATATGCGAGCTTAATAGTTCAGAAGGAAGGGAATCTGAAAGTAAGCATGACCAATTTTGATTTCCATAGACTGTTTCTGAATGATCAAGTGTTTCTGGTGAAGTTCTTTGCTTGTACTGAAGAATCTTGGATAGAACTTGAATGCAGAAGAGTTCTGGGGATTTATATAAGAAATATGTATTTCTATGATTTTCAGTTGGCAATTGAAGCAGGGAAATAGAAGTGTAACTTGGGTCATCCAATCAAAAATCCTATTCATGTAATTGGAGGTCGTGGATTTATTGCTGAAGGAGTTGAGAATGAAAGTTTTGTGTATATAGTTTCTGGATTAAGAAAGTTTTTCAGATTAAATGATCTGGTAAAGTACAGTAATGCTACTTTACAGTGGTTGTTGGTGGAAATGGCAGTAAATGCTGAAGGTGAAAAGGCAATTCTAAAAGAAAAATGCAAAAGACATATCAAAGAGAGATTGAATCTCAGAGAAAGAGTCAAAGATTGTAGTGAATGGATGCTCTCAGAAGAAAACCCAAAGAAGTTGCTACACAAAGACTTTGTATTTCCTGCTGAATATGAAGTAGATGGAGTTTATTCAGAAGAAGTTGAAAAAGATATTCCAGATGTGTCTTCACAAGAGGTTCAAATGAAAGATACTGATCAAGCAGAAAAGTCTAAGGCTAATGAAGAAGAAATACCTATTGATGTTAATGGATATTTTCTGGAATATGATCTACCAAACTTCTTTCAGCCAAGAGAAGTCAACTTTCTAAGTGTATATATTGACAAGACAAAATTTTCTTAATTACTTCTTGGAGAAATGTCAAGATGCATAGGAAAACCAAAACAAGCAATATATTCAGATTTCTTGATTACTGGAATAAGAGAATTGATTGTCAAGAAATTCAGGAAGCATGAGTATTATGCATTTGAGGTTCTGAGAGAAGATGGAAAAGTGTATTATTTCACTGAGGCTGATTTTGACAAGATTTCAGTAACAGATTTCTACAGGCTATATAGTCTTTTGGAAAATAAAGACTGTAGTAAATACAAAAAGGAGAGAGGAGCATTGGTTGTGGTAAGAAATGCTATGTTTTATATTCTGAGATGGTATGGATATACAGATTTCCAAATTGCTCTGTATTTACAAAGACCATGTGTATATCTCTCCAAACCAAATAATGATCATGAGCAACTGAAGGTTCTGAAGACTGGAAACATTGAAAGATATCCAGAATTGGGAGTTTTCTTGAAGAACAACACAAAAGAAAAGATTTTCTTCAGACCAGATGAAGTGGCAAAATATTGTTCTGGAACTCTGAGGTTCATCAAACACAGCTTGGAGAAAAAGATACAAAAAGGAAAACAAGTTGAAGAGATACAAGAAATCATAGAAAAGATTGATAGAAGATTTACTCTGAGAAATGTACTTCTTCTAAAGATTGTTCCTGCTCTAAAAGAATATGATGATGAAAAGTACAAATTTATTTGACAAAAAGGGGGAGATTGTTAGATCTGAAGTTTTGTCAATAAACACAAGTGTTGGCTTCTGAGCAGAATACTCAGAGTTCTGAGTAGGAGACTCGGAACTTCTGATGAAGAATCTTGAGAAGATTACCAAGTGTGAATGTCTGAATACAAGGGTCAGAGTTCTGAGTAGGAGACTCAGAACGTCTGAAGACGAAGTTTAAAATATCCAAGTACTTGAAGGATGTTCTGAAGAGCTTTATCAGAAGAATGTTCAGAAGTTATGAACAACATGTTCAGAACTTATGACAAGATATTTTCCTTTATATTCTGTTAACTAATTAGGACACGTGTAATTGTTCTATTAGTCTTTCAGTTATATGTACTGTAGCTTTAGTATTTCCTATCAGTATATATAGAAGTTAGCACTGTTTAGCTAACTAACTTTCCCGCATAACTTTGAATTCACTTTGTAATCTTTGAGAGATTCTCTCTCTAAGATCTGTAATCTGTTCTTGATTGAATACAAGTTTGTTTGATCCAAATCTCTATCATTTACTGTTTGATTGTTCATAATTGATTGTAAGATTGAATCCTGGTTTCAACAATATAGCTTTTGCCCAGAAAGAAATTGGCAATCCAGATGCTGTTAACATGGTTCTTGCGACCTCTACAAGCGTTCTGTTCTTTCGTTAAACTACGTCGTTTTGTTGTGGAGTGTGTGCAGCAGAGAAGTTCTGAGAGATGCCTTCTTCTGTGAGGTAAGCTTCAATGACAGAGTTTTTGAATTATGTGCCATTGTTGCTTCTCAGCTTTTGAATTTTGCACTCATACAGAACCCGGATCCTTTTCATTAGGTTTATCAGAATGTTAGGAACATCTGATTTCTTTCTGACAAATTCTACCCATGTATATCTTGAGTATTCATAGATCACCACTAGTATGTATTTCTTGCCTCCTAGGCTCTGCGTAGCGATTGGACCGCAGAGGTCAACATGAAGCATGTACAGAGGCCTGGGACAAGACACATCAGTCTTGCCTTTGTGGGGAGCTCTCTTAAGCTTACCCATTTCACATGCTGAGCACAAATGATCTTTACTGAATTTAACATTTGGCAGACCTTTAACAAGATCAAGTTTCACAAGTTTGTCTAGAGTGTGGAAATTCAGATGGCAGAACCTGTTATGCCATAACCATGCTTCTTCGTTTTTACAGGCTACAAGGCAGAGCTTGTCTTTCTTGTTCTTGACACTAAAGTTCATAAGATACAGATCTCCCTTTCGTTCAGCCCGCAGAAGTTCGACTCCTGTATCGTCTCCTTGCAGAGAGCAGAAAGTTCTTTTGAACATCACATCGAAACCAGTATCGCAAAGTTGGCTAACACTTAGAAGATTGTGCTTAAGGCCATCCACATATGCAACTTTGCAAACTGATATGTTTTCCTTTTTGATGACTCCGTAGCCTTTAATATATCCCTTCTTGTTGTCGCCAAAGGTCACAGATCCTCCATCGAGTTTATCTTTGTAAGAGGATAGTAGACCTCTGTCGCCAGTCATGTGCTGCAAGCACCCGGAGTCTAGATACCAGATCGGCACATACTGCTTCTGTAAAACAATCATAGATTTTTAGGTACCCATATCCAAATGGGTCCAGATTTGTCAGAGGTCTTCAAGGTTGCCTTAGCATCCTTGGGTTTGGTTTTAACTTCTGTTGAAGAACCAGTGTGTTTCTTCTTTCCCTTGAATTTGGCATTCTTTTTAGGGAAAGAGAGGAAACAGTGTGGACTGGAGAAGTATTCGTTCAATTGATACATGAGATCAAAGCAGTGACAGTAATTAATATGCGAAGAAATTTGTTTGAACTTTTCATTAAAAACACTGAAACAGGGTACACAGGCTTTATTACAGTCTATTCTAGCATATGACTTCCTATTACAAGAAGACCTATGTAGACTAGATTGTTTGTTTGGAAAATCTATGTGGAGAGTAGCCTTATGTGGTCCCCTTCTTCTGTGGTGAACTTCTGTAGGTTTCACTGTCACAGAAGTAAAAGACTTGTTATTTTCAACTCACTTACCCTTTTGTTGCCAAGTTAATTTTTCTTTAAAAGGCCTAAAAGGTTTAGCTTCTTTTGAACAAAGAGAGGACTTTTCTTTTTCAAGTTTGATTTTCTCAAGCTCCAGAGAGGTTTTGGCTTGTATACACATGTCCAAAAAATCTGGGCAAATAGTAACACTTGTGATTTTCTCCTTAGGAGTAATGGTTCTGTTAAGAATTCCAGAGGGAAGTTTAGATCCCTCTGCTTCACAAGGAACTATTTCTGATTCAATTGAATCAGTCTCAGAATCGTCAGAGGATGAGTCGTCCTCATATACAGAGGTTGAGTCACTAAGATCTCTGTCGACAGAGGCTGGATTTTCTGAGCAAGTGTCATACTCGCTTTCTTCCTTTCTTTCAGGAATATCTTCAAGGTCAACAGAAGTGTTCATCACGGTTTCCTCAGAGAGATTTTAAATGTCATGGGAAGTACTTGGGTTTTCATAAAAATTGTTTTTACCGATTTCCAATAATTCTTTTTCAGAAATATGAGTCAGTTTTTCTTCTGAAGAAGCAGGCAAGAATTCAGGTGCCTCTGCCGATAGTTTCCTCTCAGAATCTATGGTGTCGACAAAAGCAACCTGGGATTGAGTCTCGGGGTCACCAAACTTGAAGATTCCTATCTGATCTTGAGTTTTCAGGTATCTCTTAGGTTTGGATTCTCTTTTGACAGAGGCTGATTGTGGTAAATCTGTGTTTTCAAACCACACATTTATCATTTTCAGAGGTTTCCTTTTGTGAGGTTTCCCAGAGACTTTTTGCCTTTTGCTAACAGAGGTTAAATTTGGAAAACCGGGTTTTCTAGTACTTCCAATACAAAATAGAGAGGAAAGAAACTTGTCTCTTTTGGTTCCAGTGTAAGGATCTATATCACAGAAGCCAATCCCTCTTCTCCCTATTTGTGTATTGATTTTTTCATACACATTCTGTGCATCTTGATATTTCTTTATTAAGAGATCTCTGCTGAGTAGGCCTTGATGAAGAACTTCTCTTTCCTTTTGAAAATAGTGTTTAAGAGCAAGAATGTTCATTCTGTCGCTCTCAACATCCATAAGTTCTTTGGATTTAACTTTTAAGGCAGAGTTGAGTTCTGAAATCTTTTCAGGTATCTCTTAGGTTTGGATTCTCTTTTGACAGAGGCTGATTGTGGTAAATCTGTGTTTTCAAACCACACATTTATCATTTTCAGAGGTTTCCTTTTGTGAGGTTCCCCACAAAACTTGAAGATTCCTATCTGATCTTGAGTTTTCAGGTATCTCTTAGGTTTGGATTCTCTTTTGACAGAGGCTGATTGTGGTAAATCTGTGTTTTCAAACCACACATTTATCATTTTCAGAGGTTTCCTTTTGTGAGGTTCCCCAGAGACTTTTTGCCTTTTGCTAACAGAGGTTAAATTTGGAAAACTGGGTTTTCTAGTACTTCCAATACAAAATAGAGAGGAAAGAGACTTGTCTCTTTTGGTTCCAGTGTAAGGATCTATATCACAGAAGCCAATCCCTCTTCCCTCTATTTGTGTATTGATTTTTTCATACACATTTTGTGCATCTTGATATTTCTTGATTAAGATATCTCTGCTGAGTAGGCCTTGATGAAGAACTTCTCTTTCCTTTTGAAAATAGTGTTTAAGAGCAAGAATGTTCATTCTGTCGCTCTCAACATCCATAAGTTCTTTGGATTTAACTTTTAAGGCAGAGTTGAGTTCTGAAATCTTTACTTTTAAAGGATTTAGATGTTTGTGGCAATTTGTTTCAATCTCATCCTTTTCTTGAAATATTTTTGCATTTTCTTGAGTGAGAAGTCTGGTTTCTCTCTCAAAGAATGCAAGTTTCTTTTGAATATTCTCACAAGTCTTTTTAAGTTCAGTGTATTCAACAGTTAGTTTAAGAAAATTTTCTTCGCTTTCATTTGAGATAGAGTCAGAAGTGGATACCTCACTATCAGATTCTGAGGAGCTGACCTCTGCCATTCCACAGAACAAGGCGTTCTTCTTGTCGCCTTCATCAGAGGATTCGTCTGACAACCAGTTCTCTTGCTCCACCATGAGCGACTTCTGAGCATAATATTCTGCTTTCTTTTTGTAGAAAGCAGAATCTCTCTGAGGGCGGTTTGGTTTGCTCCTGCAGTCAGCAGCATAGTGGCCTGGCTTGCCACAATTGAAACATCCCTGGTTCTGGGAAGCATTGCCAGCTCTGTCGTCTTACCTCTGTCGGTCACCACCTCTGTCACTCCTGTCATTCGACCTCTGTTGGTCGTTCGAACCATCTCTTCCTTGGCTCCTTGGCTCATACTTCTCTCCTCTGTCATCCCTCCCATCACGTTCATAACCCGTCTTTTTCAGTATCCTCCTCTACCAAACTCTTTTTGTAAAGCCCGTATTCCGGTATGTAATTTCTTTTATTAATTCTTTTCTTTAAGTTTGATTTAATGTGGTTGCCGTTAACGGGGTTAGTCGGGTTAGACCTAATCGAAAAATGTCGGAATTTTGGTTAGTTGCGAGAAAGTTAAATTGAGGGACCATTTGTGTCAAGGGCCAAAACTTAAACCATATTTCGGCCCATGCTTTTCTTAAACCAATGTCCATATATTTATTGTGTTGGTGGCGTGAGTAGGGAGGGAAAGCAAAGTGAATCAAAAAAAAACCTACGCCCCTTTTTCCTTTTCCTTGTGGAGTTCGGCCGAGAAAACCCCCCCTCCCTCCCTCCTTGTCTTCTTCTTCGCTTAGAACCAGAAACCACCGGAGAGAGAGAGTGCGAGAGAGAGAGAGAGGAACCGTGAAGAGGAGACCGGAGTTAGGCGTCGTGGTTACGCCGTTGTCGTCGTCGTTACAAGGTTAGTCGTTCCTCGTTCCTCTTTCTTCCGTTTCTTTTCTTTTCTGGCGAATCAACCACCGTCGTGCGCCGCCGCTGTGGCGGCCGTGCGTGGACGGCAGGTGGTGCGTAGTGGGCTGGAATTCGGCTAGAGTAGGAGGTCGTTTCGTAGGTATCGCCGACGTCTTAATCTTTAATCGTCGCTGTCGGCCGCCGCCGCCGCTGCCGGAAACCACCATTGCCGGAGGTGGCAGTGGGTGGTGCGCGGTCGAGTCCAGACCCTAGTCACCTTGAAACCCTAACCCGTAACCTTATCGCGTTAACCCGAACCGTATAAACCGAACGCGTAAACCGTTTTAAAAAGTTATCATTTATGTGAAAAACGTTCTTCTGCCACTGTTTTGGGTCAACCATAACTTTTCTGTCGTAACTCCGTTTGAGCCGAAACTGGCGCCCACGGTTCAAGCTCGGGGTCGGGCATGTTTTCCGTGTTTTAGCGGAAAACTGGTTCGGCCTCTAGCTAGGTGGAAAAGTGGTCGTAAGTTCAGTGAATCGTCATTTTATGTAAAAGAAACTGCAGTTCGGTCACTGTTTTGCGTAAGCTGTAACTTTTTCCTCGTAACTCGGATTGGGGTGATTTAGGTGCCAAAAGTTCCCTTTTTGAGTCTATAAACTTTTCTGTGTTTTGTGCAAAATCCAGTTCGGAACGTAACTTAGGCCAAATCGTCGTTTTATACTGATAAGTGCTGTTTTTCGCTGTTCTGCGGGCTGATCTTATAAAATCCGTAATTAATTATAGAAAAATCGTTAGGAGGCGTATAATATGTCCTTGAAACCCTATCTCAGAGTACTTTCTAATCATGAAATAATATTGGGAATTTTTTGGGTTTAGAGGGGTCGAAACAGGTCCCGAACTGACCTGTTTGGCGAGAACGGAAAATAGTTTTAGTGACGGTTTAAGCGTGTGTCGTGTCATAGGGTCCGGGTCTCGTATTGACACGTTTTAACATGCGTTTAGGTGCTGGGAAGTGACCGTAATTGTGAAGCTTGAATTGTGTTATTAAGCTGGGCGCGCATTCGAGGTGAGTTCTCTCACTGTGTAGTTAGGGGTTGTATGCATGTCATAATAGTTTGTATGTACTATTGTCTTTGTGGTGTGAACTAGTTGTTTGTGGTGTGTAATATTTGATTGGTTTGAATGCTTGGTATAAATGTGTTACATTACAATTCGGTGGGACCGAGGCCTCGATGGTACTGAGGTGTTGGATACATTACAATTCGGTGGGACCGAGGCCTCGATGGTACTGAGGTGTTAGATACATAATTACTTGTAGATGTTTACTCGTTTTATGTAACTGTGATGTTGTTGCTTATGTGCGGATAGGGGTGATGTGTATATAATTCCTATCTGCGCATGTGTTGGAATTCACTAAGCTTCGTGCTTACCCTTTCCCAATAAACTGTGGTTTCAGGTACGGGCGGCTCCAAGGCGTGACGAGTACACACTGGCGCGCGAGAAGAGCTGGTTGCTTTATGATTTTAATAATTAAACGTTTATTCCGCTGGTTTTATTTTATAAAGACATTAATTATGTGTTTGCAAACGAAACGTTGGGATCATTTATTGAGTTGTTATTAATGAATTGTTTATTTTAAAAATTTAAATTTGCTTGTAATTTTTGGGACGTTACAACTTGGTATCAGAGCACAGCTTGAGTGAATCAAACGCACCTCGGTGTGTTTGGTCTCAAGTTGCGGCTGGGAAATTTTCAAATTCTTTATTAAATCTTTTTGGAAATAAAAGAAAAAGTAAAATTCCGTTGAGAACGGTGATTGGAGGCGCAGTGTGTACAGTCAGCCGGAGCCAAAGGGGAAAGGTACAGTACTTAGTGTTTTATTGCTTTCTAGATCATAGAGTATGCATACTAGATTGCTTGTTGTGGACACTATGATGTATGTTGAACTACTTGCTATTAGGAATTTATGCGAATTATGATAGGTTACTAAGTGGATGCCCTCTAGGTTGTATGCAGTAAGAGATTTATAGTCTTAGAATATTCGATTTAGTTCTATTGCGCGGCTCTTGTTTGAGTCCAACCGTTCTAGGATAGAGTCTTGTATTCGACTGTCTATTTATTTCGCACTGCATATAATCGGGTATTCGCGAGGTCACTCGTCATAATTAGTAGGGATTCGGTAGTAGCAAGGGTAGTGGGATAAGAGGAAATTCCTAGGGAGCTAGGAAGGGTGGATGTATATATATGCTGGTGCAGGCATATGGTTAATTATATATTTAATTGTTGTTGTATGATCGGGGTGACCGATGGTTTATTATGTATACAATTGTGGTTGTCTGATCGGGGAGACCGATGGTTTTATATATACAGTAGTTGTATGAGTTTGCCTGTTTAGGATATGTTCTCGAACTGGCATGTGTGGATTAATTGTATTATGTGTATAGTTTCGGCGAGAAACTACTTGGATCCTTGGGGATGGAACTCGGAACGGGTGATGATAGGTGTGGATGGTAGTAGTAGAGCTCCTACTACCGGAAGCACAAGATCAATGCTCGAGTCGGGGAAGTCACGAGGAATCCAAGGAGTTGAGCGTGAGTGTTGTTAGTATGAGTTATTATGTGCTAATAACGCGTTGTATTATCTACCCTGAATAGCCGTCACGAGGAGAGACAAATATAGTAGATTCTCTGGTACATGTGTATACTTGACATGCTTTGATGGGATGATCGTTGGGGTAGTGTCGAAGGCTCTAAACTGGCAGTCGTTGGAAGAGAAAGACGATTATAGTATTAGTCACTTGGAGTGACGATAAGGATGATATTTGTTGTAAGCAGATCATTTCGAACCAAGATGGAAGATTGTGCTAGAGTCATAGGCTTATAGAGCCGACTTTGATTTGAGGAGAAATCGTAGGGATTATTTGACGTAATTTTCCATCTTGCCCTAAGAGGCTTAAATGTTCGGAGGACGATAGTGGATTGGAAAGGTAGAGAGGAGCATGAGTCGAGACGTTGAATGTCGACTGAGTCGTGCACAGAGTTTATTTTGAAAATAGGATTGCATTAACTAATCCTTGTGTTTCCAATCCTTTTATGGATTGTGTTTTGAAACTTTGGGAAATGTTTAGCACACACACAAGATTTCGAATTATAGTTTTGAAAATGCTTGAAACCGTTTTATCACGGGAGTTGAAAACTTTGTAAAAGATTGTTTCATTTGATTATTTTCCAACGGTTCTTTCGGGTACGATAATATCCGTGTTTTGTGGTGGTTAAGATGTTGGGTAAGTGACTACGGCTTGAGACTCTAACATTGGAACTCCTCCACATGTGTTAGAGTTGAGACGGAAAGTTACATTCCACGATGTCTGTTTAAAGGCTATTTTAGTGATTTGTCTAAAATGAGTTTGGAATTCTAGTGTCGCTTAACTTTTCGTTCGAGAGTTTGTATTACTAAGTATTTTTATTGCAAATAGTTCAGCGTGTGGATTGATTCATGCGTGACATAAGTGGTGCATGGGGGAATTTTGGTAACATTTCATAAGGAGTTGTTTAGTGCGCTTGTTAGTCGGCTAAAGGTTTTATTGGCATTTCCATAAAAATGCGAATTATCGACTTAGGGGTATGCATACTGGAGTAACCTTTGTTCTCGACATTTTGATGAACGAGTCGTGCATGAAAATGTTTTAGTTCCTTTTTGTCGAAATGAAAGACCATTTGATTCAAGGAGTGTTTTAATGTTGTGAACATCATGCATATGATTAAAATGTGTTATATTTTGGAAATATAGATGCGTAGATTTTTGGCATTCGGTTAATTTAGAATTACCGATCATTTTTTTTTGGAAATTAAAAACTTTTGCTTTGGAGGAAACGAGTATTTTGAGCATTTTCGATAAAAACATTTTTAAACTATAATGTTTTGACATTATATGTCCCAAGTACGAAACTTGAGGATGTGTTACAAGCTTGCATGCATGCCCCCAGTTTGAGATTTTACGAGGTTTTAGTCGATATTTCCAATTATTAGAAGCGGACTGGTTTCTGTCTTCAAGTTTGCAACTTACACGAGACAATTGTGTTTTAACAAAAATATATTTGTAAACCGTGTCATCGTTTTGTGTGACTGGCTGACGCGCGAAAAATTTGTGGCGAACCCTGTGCCACGTCATTTATGATTAAAAAGAGGAATTTTTGAATCAAATGTCGTGAAACTTATTTTGAATTATGTGCACACCTTGGTCGGACCCTGTTTAAGGTCAAGCGGTTACCTTAAGTGCATGTCATGAGTCAATCCATACTGGAATCGAGGGGGTTCATTTTTATTTCTTACGTTTTGCTTTTGTGTGAGTAAACTGAACTGCAATGGGACGATTTTCAACATGATTTTCCTATATGGGACGAGCGTGTCCAGTTTTGCGTAACTATCGATCTGGTAATAGTAGTTTTATTATATACGATTTTTTTGAGATGAAAATCCTGATGTTGAAATTTTTTGGTAAATGATTTTGTAAACCATTTGGGGGAAATGTGCTTTTAAGTGTCATTTCGAGAATTTTAAGGGTGTGAGTCCTTTTGGAAAACTCTTTTGTTTAACCCGTGTTGAGTCTGGGACAAAGGTTGAGTTCAGAGTATTGCTTGCTTAAACTTTGTTTAAATGCATTTTTTTCCGATCTATGGGTCTAGCAAGCATGGAGCATTTTGCTCGGTTTTGACTTGGAGTTAGTCATGGGCCAATTGCCCGGTTTTGATGGCTCGATGTGGAGTCTAGTTGATGAGTTATTTTTGTCGCACCGTTTGGCATTCTTTGCACGTTGAGTGTTTACATGTTTGGGTGAGTGAGTCAATCCGGAATAGGCATGTTGCGGTAGGCTGTTTGCTTTGGATCCTTAGACACGTTAGTCAGTCGTTGGTAATGGTCGGTTGGGTATCTCGGGGTGGGACCCCGGTATTCATGTGTTTTAACCTAGACTTTCCAGTAGGTACTAGGAGGATATAGTTGTGGGCACTTACCTGGGAGGTAGTTCCGGTGTGCTGGGTCTTGAGGCGTTACCTGGGAGGTAGACGTCAAGGTGTATCCTCGATACGGTGTGACTTGGCTTCGTAGAGCAAGTGTGGATGATACGTCGACGGTGGAAGGTAGATATTCCACGCGCGTTAGTACTGTAGGCCGAATAGTATCGGTTAAGGGATTGATGCCCTTGTTATTAAGAAAATAAATGTGCATCAACCATTTTGAGGTAGGTGGTATATTTAGGTGTCGACTTTTTGGCTTGAGGCCAAACACCTTTAGTATAATCGGAGAGTTGTAGCCGATTTTAAGATAATCATGGTGACGGTAGTAGTAACCCTGAAATGATCACTTGTGATGGATGGTTATGGTGGAATGACCTACGTGTGTGTTAGTTAATTTGGTTGTGAGGGATATCTATTTGTGTTAGTGTCTAGGATAATACCACGCTTATGTGAATTATTGTAATCGGTTGGACCGATTTTCGGCGGGTGGCCGATGTTTGTTATTGTAATCGGTTGGACCGATGTTCGGCGGGTGGCCGATGTTTGTTATTGTAATCGGTTGGACCGATGTTCGGCGGGTGGCCGATGTTTGTTATTGTAATCGGTTGGACCGATGTTCGGCGGGTGGCCGATGTTTGTTATTGTAATCGGTTGGACCAATGTTCGGCAGGGGGTCGATGTTTTGTTAATTTAAGTTATTGAAAATCTTTGGAGTCTATTGGAATTCGTAGAAGTTAATCGTCAATTAATGATAGGAGGGATCGTAATCGAGTATCCTACGGAGTATACTGGTGAGCAGCTTTAGAATGGTTAGAGCTGGAGATTTGACTCGGGATGTGTGGAACATCTAAGGTTGGGGGACAACCGTAGTCGCTTGGCTAGGAATGATTTCAATTGTCGGGGTGTTCTGCCGATCATAATCTCAGTGTCTTAGAAAGAGTACGTTAGTAAGAATAGTATTCGAGAAGTTTAGTAGGGGTTTCAAGTGGACTTAGGAACCTGAGGTTGAGATGAGGGAGAACTATCCGGAGCTATTCGTAGGCAGAGACTTTGAGGGCGAAGTCTAATCCAAGTGGGGGAGAGTTGTAAAGCCCGTATTCCGGTATGTAATTTCTTTTATTAATTCTTTTCTTTAAGTTTGATTTAATGTGGTTGCCGTTAACGGGGTAGTCGGGTTAGACCTAATCGAAAAATGTCGGAATTTTGGTTAGTTGCGAGAAAGTTAAATTGAGGGACCATTTGTGTCAAGGGCCAAAACATAAACCATATTTCGGCCCATGCTTTTCTTAAACCAATGTCCATATATTTATTGTGTTGGTGGCGTGAGTAGGGAGGGAAAGCAAAGTGAATCAAAAAAAAACCTACGCCCCTTTTTCCTTTTCCTTGTGGAGTTCGGCCGAGAAAACCCCCCTCCCTCTCTCCTTGTCTTCTTCTTCGCTTAGAACCAGAAACCACCGGAGAGAGAGAGTGCGAGAGAGAGAGAGAGGAGCCGTGAAGAGGAGACCGGAGTTAGGCGCCGTGGTTACGCCGTTGTCGTCGTCGTTACAAGGTTAGTCGTTCCTCGTTCCTCTTTCTTCCGTTTCTTTTCTTTTCCGGCGAATCAACCACCGTCGTGCGCTGCCGCTGTGGCGGCCGTGCGTGGACGGCAGGTGGTGCGTAGTGGGCTGGAATTCGGCTAGAGTAGGAGGTCGTTTCGTAGGTATCGCCGACGTCTTAATCTTTAATCGTCGCTGTCGGCCGCCGCCGCCGCTGCCGGAAACCACCATTGCCGGAGGTGGCAGTGGGTGGTGCGCGGTCGAGTCCAGACCCTAGTCACCTTGAAACCCTAACCCATAACCTTATCGCGTTAACCCGAACCGTATAAACCGAACGCGTAAACCGTTTTAAAAAGTTATCATTTATGTGAAAAACGTCCTTCTGCCACTGTTTTGGGTCAACCATAACTTTTCTGTCGTAACTCCGTTTGAGCCGAAACTGGCGCCCACGGTTCAAGCTCTGGGTCGGGCATGTTTTCAGTGTTTTAGCGGAAAACTGGTTCGGCCTCTAGCTAGGTGGAAAAGTGGTCGTAAGTTCAGTGAATCGTCATTTTATGTAAAAGAAACTGCAGTTCGGTCACTGTTTTGCGTAAGCTGTAACTTTTTCCTCGTAACTCGGATTGGGGTGATTTCGGTGCCAAAAGTTCCCTTTTTGAGTCTATAAACTTTTCTGTGTTTTGTGCAAAGTCCAGTTCGGAACGTAACTTAGGCCAAATCGTCGTTTTATACTGATAAGTGCTGTTTTTCGCTGTTCTGCGGGCTGATCTTATAAAATCCGTAATTAATTATAAATAAATCGTTAGGAGGCATATAATATGTCCTTGAAACCCTATCTCAGAGTACTTTCTAATCATGAAATAATATTGGGAATTTTCTGGGTTTAGAGGGGTCGAAACAGGTCCCGAACTGACCTGTTTGGCGAGAACGGAAAATAGTTTTAGTGACGGTTTAAGCGTGTGTCGTGTCATAGGGTCATAGGGTCCGGGTCTCGTATTGACACGTTTTAACATGCGTTTAGGTGCTGGGAAGTGACCGTAATTGTGGAGCTTGAATTGTGTTATTAAGCTGGGCGCGCATTCGAGGTGAGTTCTCTCACTGTGTAGTTAGGGGTTGTATGCATGTCATAATAGTTTGTATGTACTATTGTCTTTGTGGTGTGAACTAGTTGCTTGTGGTGTGTAATATTTGATTGGTTTGAATGCTTGGTATAAATGTGTTACATTACAATTCGGTGGGACCGAGGCCTCGATGGTACTGAGGTGTTGGATACATTACAATTCGGTGGGACCGAGGCCTCGATGGTACTGAGGTGTTGGATACATTACAATTCGGTGGGACCGAGGCCTCGATGGTACTGAGGTGTTGGATACATAATTACTTGTAGATGTTTACTCGTTTTATGTAACTGTGATGTTGTTGCTTATGTGCGGATAGGGGTGATGTGTATATAATTCCTATCTGCGCATGTGTTGGAATTCACTAAGCTTCGTGCTTACCCTTTCCCAATAAACTGTGGTTTCAGGTACGGGCGGCTCCAAGGCGTGACGAGTACACACTGGCGCGCGAGAAGAGCTGGTTGCTTTATGATTTTAATAATTAAACGTTTATTCCGCTGGTTTTATTTTATAAAGACATTAATTATGTGTTTGCAAACGAAACGTTGGGATCATTTATTGAGTTGTTATCAATGAATTGTTTATTTTAAAATTTTAAATTTGCTTGTAATTTTTGGGACGTTACACTTTTGTCAACAAAGCTAAAGATTTAGCTATCGAGGCCATCATTGTCTCCTCCTCCTCTACCAGCTCCTCCTCATCACTGTCAAGATCTGATAAGCTCCAGTTGTCTAAGTCCTGATTAGTTTGTAGCGACATAGACAGCTGGAGCCATTCTTCGTTGAGGCTCTTTAGGAACATGACGTTGTTCTCCTCAGAAGTTCTATGGATCCCAAACTTCCTGCACTTGTTTATCGGAGAGTTAAACCTGTCATAAGTAGACTGCAGAGACTCTGTCGGCAGAGCTTTGAATGCGTAGTATTCATTGATGCATTGGGCTATGCGATTTTTCTGAGTCTTAGCCCCTCCTTCCAATTGTTTCTCCAGTTCCTTCCATAGATCGTATGCAGATTCACACGCATCTAGGGATTGGAAGAGGTCATTGGGGATGGCCATTATCAGAAGTCTCTTGGCCTTCTGAGCGATTTCGTATTTCTCCCAGTCAGGTGCAGACCATTTATCTTTTGACTTAGGTTTGTCGTGCTCAGGAATCTCTGGAGTGTCGTCTGTAGCAGGTACACGTGGTACTGTGATCATAGGAACGAAAGGAGGATTGCGAATATAAGTCAGAAGATCTTTGTCAGAGCCCTCGAAGAAGTGAATCATTCATATCTTCCACTGAGGGTACTCATCTCTGAGCAAAGTGGGTAGTTTTGTTAAGGAACCAGCAGTGAAGAAATTGTTGGTGTTCTCCATTTTAAAAGGTTTTGGAAATACCAGAAACAGAGTATGAACTGAAAACTTTCAGATGATGGGACAGATTTTTCGAAAAGAGCTTATGAGCTTAGAAACCTTGAACGATGCACAAAAGTGGAGTGTTTTAACCGAAGAAACAGGTTCTGTAAGTTTACCAATGTCAAACTGGTCGAGAACGGCAGAAAAACAGAGTATGTTTGGAATAAACGAAGAACAGGTCAAAAACAAACCAAGTTTCTACCAAAAATCATTGTCAGAGAGGATCTCTTGATATAGAAAATCAAGGATGGCTCTGATACCAATTGTTGATCCCGATTTTACTCAACAATTATTTTAATATCTAATAGTTCAAACAAAAGAGTGTACGGAAGCGTTTTAGCGAACTAAAGATATATTCCAGGTAGAAAAACACACTATCAAATACGTGAAATAGAAATACCACAGATGTTTAACTCAATGATTCACTTTGTATTGATTAAAATAAGAACACCAAGAACACCGAAAGTATAATATGAATTCTGCTCTAAAGGTGTGTGTGTCGTGCAAGGTTAATAGAAGAGCTCAACATGAGCCTTCTATTTATACTAAACTACAGGGGACAAGCTTGAGACAAAAGGTACTAAGGGTACAAGACAACATCGTGAATCTGCAACAGGTACAACGTTAATGTAGTGCGTCGTTTTCTGCTAAGGCTGTAACCCATCAGAGGTTGACACGTGGAGATGGTAGGGCATGCCTTGTATGAATGATCTTCAGGATCTTCGTACAGCAGAGGCACGTGAGAGGCACGAATGTCCTTGTCTTGATCTTCATTCTTCAATGTCTTCTAAGTCTTCAATACCACAGAGGCTCTGTCAAGTATGGCAGAGGCTCTGTGGCCTTGTCCTCTGTGAGTGTCTTTTGTAGAGTCTTCACTTGGTTCTTCTCTCGGTGTCTTGGCAGAGGTTTTGTCGTTGTTTTACACTTAGCCTATTTTTCAATACTTCTTTACATAGAAGTTGGAGCTAACAATGACAATAGCTCTCTTCGAGTCACAGTAGATCGGAATCTTCGAGTAGAGGAATCTATAGTCCTTCAGCTGAGTTCGCATCTATATCACTTGCGAGCAGCAGCTGGCGGCGGCGACGTACTCGGATTCGACTGTAGATGTGGAAACGCATGTTTGTTTCTTCGAAGCCCAACGTACCAGTTTGTCACCAAGGAACTGAACGTGACCCGTTGTGCTTTTCCGGTCCAGCATGCTTCCGGCATGATCAGCATCGGAATATGCCGTTAGTTCAAAACCTGTATCCTTCGGGTACCACAGACCAAGATCAGAGTACCTTTTAAATAACTTAATATACGCTTAACGGCAATTAAATATGACTCTTTCAGTTTTGGACTGAAACCTTGAACAAAGAAAAGTAGAGAACATGATATATGTCTACTAGTCGTCAGATACATTAAGCAAACAATCATTCCTCGATAGGTCTTAGTATCCACATCCTTTTCGCTAGGTTCGGAGTGTAACTTAGTACCTGGGGACATTGGAGTTTTCATGGGCGTACAGTTTTCCATCTGAAACTTCCGAAGAATGTCCGAGATGTACTTAGACTGATTGATGAAAATCCCGGTCGATAGTTGTTTAACTTGTAAACCGAGGAAAAAATTCATCTGGCCCATCACTCATTTTAAAGGGAGATTTCATGAAGACTAAGAAGTTGTGACAGTACCGAGGGTTAGTGGAACCAAATATTATGTCATCTACATATATTTGTATCAGGATGATGTCTTTACCTTCTCTCTTGATAAAGAGAGTAGTGTCAATTTTACCTTTTGTGAAACCAGCCTTAGTGAGAAAGGATGAATGAGCGTCATACCAGGCTTGTGGTGCTTGCTTAAGGCCATAGAGAGCCTTGTCTAGAATGTATGCGTGGTTAGGTTTAGAATCACTCACGAACCCTTCTGGTTGCGAAACATAAACTTCTTCCTTGAGCTTGCCGTTGAGAAATTCTTTCTTGACATCCATCTGGAAGACAGTGAAGTTCTTATGCGCAGCATGTTCAAGGAACAATCGGATTTCTTCAATGCGCGCAACCAGTGCAAACGTCTCTTCGTAATCGATCCCTTCCTGTTGGCGATACCCTTTGGCAACGAGCCTCGCTTTGTTCCGAACGACAATACCATTCTCGTCATTCTTATTCTTGAAAATCCATTTGGTGCCGATGACTTATTTGTTCTTCGATCGTGGGACGAGACGCCATACTTTGAGACTTTCAAATTCATTCAACTATTCTTGCATGGAAATCACCCAGTCGGGGTTGTTCAGGGCCTTTGACACATTGGATGGTTCAACGTTGTTGAGAAAAATGGAGAAAAGACACTCATTTCTAGTAGCAGCTCTCGTCTGGACTGGGGGAGATGGATCGCCGATTATTTGCTCTTCAGGATGTGCCTGTGTCCATTTTCTGGTGTGAGGAAGCGGTTGAGACGTCGGTTGAGAGTCGCCAGGGTAAACATATGTGCCAGGGGAATTGAATGAGGCAAAGGCGAAAAATCCCGATTTATGACCTATAGGTGCACCTCGCGGCTTTTGCCGCGGTTTAAGGGCGCGTGTGTGCTCCTGGACTTGAACTCTCCAGTGAGTTTCGTGGTTCGTGGTTCGTGGTTCATGGTTCAGGCTGCGACTTTGGGTCGCACAGAAACCCGCCCACCCTACTATTTTCAACTCCAAAGTCAGATTTTTAAATTCTACGAGGATTTCTAAATCCCGCACGACACTACTAAGATAACTTACTTCAGGTGCGATTCAAGGTTACCAATGGACTCTAGTCAGATATAAGCGGAAAATTACGAGAGTTACATTTTAGACCCTATAAATCTTTGAAAACTTATTTTGGGAACACTTTATCTTGGAATGAAAATAGTTATTTGATTGGATACTCCTATGCAATGTTCTAAATGGCGTGAGGCATGGCGTGGCGGCGAGGCCAAGCCTCAAGCCTTAGGAGCCAAGGCGAAGCCATGACGTTTTCAAGGCGTGACTTATGGCGTAAAGTTTTATGATCCATACATTAATACATGAAAATTGAGAAGCCTTATGTGCGGCGAGTTTTTTAGAACATTGCTCCTATGGTGTTGATATTGACATAGTGTTATTCATGGCAAGAAAAGCCTTATTTGGCAAGAAATGGTTATATAAACTATATGTGTGACTATAGTTTTGTCACAACATGAATGTGACGAGCCTTAGACTAATACTAATGGATCCATAGGTATATGAGTCGGCTTAATTGATTTGGGATAATTCTCGTTTGTAGCTAGTTGAGACACTGGGTCGTCAGGGGAAACTTGGTACCGTTATGTGGAGTTGGATACTAGCCATTGACCGTAAATGTAATCCTAGTGAAAGAGTATGACTAGGATCATCGGGGGCCCGTATCCACATCTAAAGTGCGAGTCGGAGAACTCGTGGCCATTGATTCTAGTATGAGCTCAATAACTTGGAATGTAGCTTACTTTTGTGTTTCGTTACAATCCTTAAAATCGGGTCTCCTCCGCCATCGTAAGATGAATTTTGGACCGTATGGTTCCTATGTGATTTATGTGGGAAACAAACTTTACATTATCTATTGGAAAACTCTTGTTGTATAATCGCACTTTATCTAATTATAAATGTTTGTTCTCACTAGGCATAAAGCCTAACATTTTTTCTTATATGACATGTATATCAGGTTCTCTTAGCTGGACTCCCAGGTGTTGAGCGGAGAGTTGGTTGCCGTTAGAGACACTTTTTGATAGATGTCTTTTGGTTGGATTGGCGTGCACTCTTGTGAAAGATTCTTTTGGAAGATGATAGTGACACCCATTTATAATCAAAGCTTAATGTTGTTCAGTTAGTAGGTTGTTATATATCATTTTCGTTCATTTTAAGATGTAAACGTTATTACTATTTCCCCTTTCTTGGGTGATCCTTTTTATATAGATGTCATATTTACATTTAAATTACCACTATTTTTTAGGGTGTATCCAAATCATGAAGAAAATACAAAAATAATAATAATAACTTTTGTCCGAACATATCATGGAGAACCAACAAAAAAAAAGTTGCCTGAAGTACCTATAATTGAAACATGCAAGGCCGAAAACTATAAACAAGGTATACATATTCAGATTTTGGATGATACGCAATGTTTAAAACATCCAGAATTTTACTTTAGATTAGATTAAAAACCTTCAAGAATATCCATAACACATCTTTATAACGACAATTTTATAATAACCTAAAATGGTTAATAAACCTATATTAATATAGGTTCTAATACCATTTGTTATATTTATATGAGATCTCATTAAACATATAATAACAAAGATGGAGGATAAGAACATAAGCACCTAATCGAAAATCAATTTAACATAATATCATAAAGAGTTTAGTACAACTAACCTAAAGCACTTGCATTATACACAACAAAGTTCATTGAAACGAAAGCGGTCTTTGTTGCTTGTAGATTGAAGCATTCTAAAGCTTTTCACAGTTTGCTTTAAATTGGGGCTAAACCGAATGCAATATCGTGTAGGCGGTAGAGGCTTGATCTTTATTTATAGGCCATGGAAACCTAGAGACCCATCCCATAAGGAGTTTTGGTTTATGTTTACGTTTGATTTTCAAATAGAAGAAGATATGCCCTTACCTTAATAAATTGAGTAATTAACCAATGAACTATCCTACTTATATGATGAGATATAAATCCAACTGTGTTGTACAATGCTTAAGACTCTCGGCTGGGTAGCAGGAGCAACTTTTAATGTTAAATTCTAATTTAATTCCAACACCAATCCGATCCAATCACAATTAGATATTGTTTATATCGAATCGAATGACTTTCTACACACCTCTATATTTCATCCTAGATACAAGCCAATAATGAAAGAGACATCACCATCACCATCACCATCACAAACATACAATAACAAAAACAGTCTAATTTGCGAAGAAAGGTCCAAATCCAAACCAACATACAACTTTCAATGCATAGGGTACAAGTCAACAAAGCAATGTTATCACCTTTCGGATTCAAAAACCTCTCTCGTAAACAAATAACAGTCCAACATTATTTCACAGTCAAGTTGGTGTTGAATGCATCCAAACAAATCATCATCCCCACCACCACCCTCTTTCATCTATATATCTTCTGTGTTCCATTTCACCTAATCACCCACCAAAATATGTCTGATCAAACTATACTCGGCGGGTCCCCTTCCCAATTGCAAACGGCTCGAGCCCACCGAGTCCTGACACAGTCCACCAACGGCGCATGTTGCACCCGCTCCGGTTTCGACACTTCAGCCACTGCATCTTTGCCAGCCATAAATTCTTCCGGGGTCCACCTTGGAGGAACCGAAACCCATAACTTTGTAAGCCGTGGTCGTTGTACATCGCTTCCCGAAACTGATTTCGCGATTCCATTAAAATGATAAAGGTCAAAGACCTTTTTGCCCATCAACCCAGTCGAGTCCTTTAACCCACCTAAACTCTTGTCTAAATCCAAAAGCACTTGCCACAACTCGCTCCATACAATAAACCCGGAACTGCAAAGATGCTCGATTTTTTCGTTCGAAAGATTGATGTTTGCGTCTTTGATAACTTGATGGAAGCCTTCTACGCTTATAAACCCCCCGCCACCGCTTTGATCTTGAGCGTCGAATGCTCTACGGATCGTTGTTTCTCTCCCTTCCAATTCGTTTTCGTCTTGGACTTTAGGATCGAGAGCAAACAAGACAGTGTAATGAGACTCGCTCCCAACCACCCAAATTGGCCATTTTGGACATTTTAATAATTGGCCGACTTTACAGAAGTTGAGGGATTCGAGTAAAGTGAGAAATCCGACTTCTACGGTTGTTAAAATTCCTTTAACGAACATGCCGCCACCCAAGTCAATCTTTCCGTCAAAAACATTAGCGACAGCCATCCCAGAAAGCAGAAGATTGACAATTTCCTAGATGAATAAAACGGTTTCGAGTTAGGAGGAAAGGAAGTCAAAAAGGCCAACCCTGATGGGATTTGTGGAATACCTGTGAAGCATGTCCGAATGGAGCAGTAACTAAAGGTTGGCTTGGGTCGTCCCTGTCGGCTTGAACCGTTTCCTGAAAAAAAAAATACCGAATAACTGGAAAACGAACAATAATCTGAGTCAAAACAACTAGTACCATCCCCATGTAAAAATATCACATATACAGGTTGGCCTTCATAGATTAGATTATATATAGGGTCAGGTTCAGGGGAAAACCGCAAAAAAGTGAATAACTAAGGAACACCCGGTAACCATCCATCAGGACGATATGCACATGTGCATATAGGTAATTTGTAGCATGCACACGTGCATAAAAACCAAAAAACAGTTTCAATTACTCGTATGCACATGTGCATACCGTCCAGATTTACGGTTATCAGGGTTCATCAGTTTTTCCTTTTTTGAGGTTTTACCCTGAACCTTCCTCTCTCTCCCTCTCTCTCTCTCTCTCTCTCTCACACACACACTATATATATATATATAATATTATATATCCTCCTCCCTAAACCTAAACCAAACCAAACAAACCGAGTAAATTCCAAAAGCAAAAACCTCCCATGCTAGATTGAAGAAAGCAGTTGGGAACCCATCTTTTTCCGATTCAATTGCATGTAGTCAAGGTATAATTGCAAAACATCCAAACGGTAGAAGAGGAAACTATACTAATAATATCAGTAAATTCGCAATTGGAATGATCATTTTCTATCTCAAATATATTCAGATCAATAACATGTTATTCCAACTCAAATTACTTTCAAAATTTCATAAATATGCACTCACTCTCACCTATATCTAACTCATTTTATCTATTTGTTCTGCAAGTCGGGGGTCTTCATCTTTTCCCGATTTATTGCATTAGATGTGATATATTATTTGCTAAAAGCCTAAAAGAAACAGTGAGTTTTATAATTTTCAATAAGTGGTTGAATAGAAAGAGGAAGGAAGGAGATGTGACAATATTTAAACAAACTAATCTAGATTGTTTCATGAACATACCAGTCCTCGAGAAAGCAAAGCAGATAGTAGGAACAATAGTGCCCCCATACGACTTCGAAAAATTGGAATCATTTCTTCAAGCCTCAGCATTGCACTTGCAAGGGATGTGAATGTGTTCACTGACAGAACTTTCTGCAGATCACAACTGGATTCAATTGAAACACCATCTAGAGATCTTGCAACAATCTGTTATTAGATAATAAAATCATATTGTCAGAAAATTAATATGTAAAACGAAAAGTTATTGCAAGTTTGCTAATAAAACCATATCCAGTAAATTAGAGAAGCAAGATTACCTCATCTTTTGACCTTTCATCTTTACCCTCAATCTCACGGTCGAGAATTTTCAGAGATGCAATTGTTGCACTGCTATTACTTCCACATAAAAACAATATTTCAGCCATGCTCCTCACCAAGGCTCTGCAATGGAGTATATATATAAACATCTTTTAGAACATGTACTTCTACAAATTGCCAATAATTATCATTATTTTTCTCTTTTCTTCTTACTGGAGCATCACCAATTGTGTAAAAAGATTAGGAAGACTCGGGAAATAACAGAAAATAAATAGGTGAATGATCACCTTGATTTTGTTTCATCAGTTAGAGACCCAAAGATATTTGACACAGAATCTTGACTTTCCTGCAATCTTCTTGAAACTGATACCATTGGTGTACTTGATACAACTTTAACTAATTCTTGTGGGAAAAACAGGAGGTATTTAAGAACAAATGCCTGCACAACGAAACAAATTGAATTGTACAAAATGTTCAAGTTGTAAAGAATCAAATCTTTATACCCATGGGTAGAAGATTACTTCCATATGAAAAAAATATTTTAGCAATTGTAATAACTACAGAATACCTTAATGATCAAAAGATTTCTGCATTTTTATATTTCTGTTAAGAAGTTTCAACACCCTTATTCCATGTCATTTACCTTGTTGATTGAGCATGGCAAGGACAGAAAAGCTTAGCCAGTAAGAGACAAGGCAAGGACTGAGAGTCTAACAGGTAAGAGTGGGAAACGACTCTTACCCGGTAAGTGCTTACCGGGTTTAACATGCTTACCAACAATCCATTTTCATAGACAAGGATGTTACACGAGAAAGTAAATGAAGGTGAATCTTTCGCTGGTAAGTGCTTACCCAGTAAGAATTTGCTAAACGGCTAAGGGGCTGTTTACTTACAGCTTCATGAGCTTAATGGTCTGTGCGGCTTATTCGCCCAGCCATACATGAGTGTTCATTTACGGCTTAATCGTTAAGCCATTAAGCTAAAATGGCTACATGGAATAAGCCAGGACCCCACACTTGTCCCCATTAAGCAATCTTAAACAAATCAATACCAAAAAGAACTAGAAATAACCCAACCCTCTCTCTTTGCCTCTCTCAGACCCATTGGTCTCCCATCCCTCAAACAGACATATTAATCCAGACAGACAAATTAACCCATATAGGGCTTAATGTAAAAAAAAGTAAACAGCCCCTAAGTCATGTGTAGATACAATACAAGAGTTTCGGAGAACAACTCTTGAATTGAAGAGCTTTAAGCCAAGTAAAACTAAAACAGAGTGCACAAAGTTGCCTTTTCAGTACTGCAGTGGCAGAGGATGAAATATCTTTTGTTCTTTAGGATGATATACAAAAGGATGGAGAGATTGATACCATTCATAAGATATAACAGCTTGCTATTGTATGTATCAAGACTAAAGCATATACACTAGTCAAGTTCAAGCTCGTTGAACTACTTCAACTGATGTGAACCCATTTGAAGATTAGGGAAGCCATAGCTTTAATTCATTACTTATGAAAATTAATTGAATATCTTGTAACTAATACCATATAAATAACAAGAAAACTACTCTCAGTGTTAAAACATGCAAATATAATTTACAACGTGTTTCAGAGTTGCATTAGTTCACATAAGGAGGTACTGAGAACTCAAGAAATTTACTTGTATAGCTGCTAACACACCACATGGCCCACCTTCATGCTGAACTAATCCCATTGATGTTTCTTCATCGGGACTAAACCTACAAGGAAATTATATTCTCTAGAATAAGCAAGGAGCAAGCATATTATAAACAAAACCATTTTGCCTTTTTAACATGTGTTTATGAAGAATGCAGACCAATATTAATTGCAGCAGTCGTTATTGTGCTACCAATTTGGTGAGGATTGGTACAGGATATTCCCAAATAATATTTTGAATCCAATCAATCACTTATCACCAACAATTGAAATTCCCATCTACCAAGAAGGCACTTGTGGGCTTTGCTTTAAGCAAGGATATAGATTTACAGTCATAACGAACCAATTTTTAATTACACAAGTCTAACAAACAATATACATTTAACTTGAGACAACTAAAATAAATGATTACTCAAAGGTACAAATATAACTGTTAATAAAAACACCAATAATAATCCCTTTAAAAGCATAGGATTCACTTGTGTAGTATTATGGCTTTAAAACAATAAGGTATACAAAAAAGATGCATTCTACAAACATCACGTTAAAGGCATAGACATACCCCATTCATAGCCATCCACGTTAAAGAAATATAAAGCATAAAGAATAAACCGACAAAGTGTTCTCCTCTTGTGTTCCCATAAACTGATCCCTTACAAACGACATGCGGATCATTGAGGAAAGACGCAAGTTGGTTAAAAGCATAGTTTTAACTGAACTTATTTTTTAACATGAACAACTTCAATGCGTAACGGTTTTTAAAGCATTATAGAAGTTCGTCACATAAAAGATCAATTTCATGGTTGAATTGAAAACTGAAATTCCGTAATCACCTTCAAGTGTGTGACCCAAATTTTTGTCCACATAGAAGGCTGATTCTAAGTTAGTTTACTGAAACATCTAATTTTCATATGTTGCAATGGCTACTTGTGCCACATGGATCTAATTACAGGCCTGCCATGTCACATCGATGAACTAAAAGAAGTCTCCACCTACGAAGTTATAAGAAAGATATCCTTCTCAAATATTTATTTCCTTAGAGAATGTCATCTAGCGACCACCAAAACTATGAATTTATTTCCTTCCATTTTTGACAGTTACGATATTAGTTTGAATTAGAATGCCAGTTTCTCCATTTCTCCAATTTCTATCAACTATAAGTCTATAACGGAGTTGCCAAGTAGTATAATTCCCATTGCCTCTCTAGCAATCAAAACGTTTCTCTAGTACTAACGCAATAAATCTTTGATGCCCTAACCTCTATTTTGGAAATATTCCTCTAACATTGGAAAGCTACCAGCTAGTGGTAAATCAAGTTACCATAAAGGACAGTTGAAACAAGCAATAGAAGGAGGCATGGGCTCTATGCATCGTGTACCAGTCCTAGATATAATAGATGTTACTCTAGTGGTTGGTTTGCTTAATGAATCAAATGAATATCAAAGTAATGAGAAGGTAGACACAAGTACCAATTCGGCAATGACCTTAAGTCTGGATGATATCTTCCAAATCTATTACTAAGAAAAATGTTAACATTCTTTCTTCAGCCACCTTAATCAAATATCCTAGCATGCCCTAAATTTCATGTCTTGAAATTGAATACCATATTAGAATGACACCACTTAATGCTCAACATTAGCTTTTACCATAGATTGATTAAAGCACAACTTCCCTGTGATTAGAGCGAGGGTTTGACTTTTAAATCTCAACTAATATAAGACTAGAAGCATGACACAAAATTCCAAAGAATACATAAAAATTACAAATTGGCTCTATATCCAACAAATGAAACTTTCCAGGTATGAAAAAGAAAAGTATTGTGATTTGGTTCAACCTGTAGTCCCATATAAAAAAACCAACAACTAATGTTTCGTAAGGGGACTGGAGCAAAATATCTTCTTTCTAACGAGATTCGTTTCCGGATACGAGATATAATTAGGGGGTCAAATGGTCCTTTTTGGGGATAGAGGGACTTGAACCCTTATATGTCAATTTAATATAAAAACTAAGGTCACAATGAAAATCGAAATTAAACTATGCACCGTATGAACTATGAGATCGATAGGAAAACAGTAAATATTCAATTGTGTTAAATAACTAATCCGCATACCTAATACCCTGATTGCTCCACTGTGCAAGTATTCCCTTCGAAACTTCATTCCCAAAAACCATCGAAAATAGCTGTTGTGCTTCCTCCGAAGACAACTCTTCCCCCCAAGACCTCTCTTTCTTCGCCACTATCGCACACTTATCCACTTTTGACGCTGAAGCCTCCGAGGAGGAAGAAACAATCTTAGCCGCACTAGTATTAGTAGCAGTCGTAGCCATAGTTGCCGAGGCCGCCATCATACGCTTTTCAGCTGCTGCCGCCATCAACTCCCGCTGCAACTTCCGGTTCTTGGCTTCCGGCGATTCTTCCAGAGGAGTCTCAGCGCTGTTATCCCTCGCCTTGCTCCTCTTCGGCTCTGGCGGCTCATGTTGCATGCTCATCCTTAACGCCTTTTGCAAATCATCCTCCTCATGATCCTCCATTGGAATCAAATCAAATATTTCCTTATCTCTCCGAACCAGATCTCCCAGATACAAAACCTTCAACCCAAATTAGGGTTTTCCAAATCAAACATCCAAGAAATCATATATGTATATACACATAAAAGCAAATCAAAATCGAGAAATGAAATTATACAAATATCTACACAAATGATTTAGCTAAAAAAGCCTAACATTTTGACTTGAAAGCTTACAGTCTCTGTGAGAGTCCTGCGGATAAATATAGAAAGGGAAAAATTGAATCCGTTATTTGGGGTTTAATTTAAACCTAATTTATATCCAACGAACATAATTTGGCGTCTGTTGACCCGACGACGTCGTTCCGGGCCACTCTAAAGTGGGTTTTTAGAAACCAAAATGACGGTTGCGTCCTCGGTATCATCGGGAATGTTTTCAGATGTCGAGGGTTGTTTTGTCATTTTAAAAAATGAAGACTTTTTCTTATCAAAGGGATAATATACTTGGCTTGCATGGAGGGTGGTCTCATAAAATCCATTGGGCTTTTCTGAGTGTCGGAAAAGTCATTTCGATAGGACAATAACAACATATTTTCTCGTACATAAAATAGTAATAAATTTTACTTTTTATTTGATTTAAAATAAAAGGTAAATCTTATGAAATTATAACGTAATTTGATGTGATTTTGATTTTATGAATCGTATTTTTGAAACGGTTATTTTTAGTATCTTAGATGTGATATCTCGAATATTTAAAATAAGTTAAAATATGTTGCATAAGATAAGAATGAGATCAAATTACGATGTATTTTATTTCATTCGTATATCTTAAATAGGTAACTAAGGTGCCGTTTGTTTTTTAAGAGGTCTGAAGTCTGAAGTCTTATTTCACTTCTGATTTATAAGAGATGGTGCTGAAGTCTGAAATTTGAATCACAAGATTGTTTGTTTTTGTAACGTCTGAAGTTTGAAGTCTGAATCTGAATTAAATTATATACTACCATATATTTTTATTATTAATAAATTTAAAAGAAAACAAAATACTAGAAGCCCAAACTGGAAGGCCCAAAACACCATAACTCAAAATGGGCCTTTGAAACCCCTAAAAAGTCTACCATAAATACAATACTTCAGCTATTAGGGTTTCTTGTTTTTTTCATTTCTTAACAGCCTCCTTTCATCTTCCCCTGCAAACTTCAAATTCAGAGAGAAAGAAGGGAGAAACAACAATGGCGGTTTTGCGTGGCACCATGAGAGCCGACACGGATTGGGTCACCGCAAATCGACTGCGACAAATATTCCCGTGACAAATCGATCAGCGTTTGGCGTCTAACCAAGGAAGACAAAACCCACGGTGTAGCCCAACGTCGTCTCACCGGCCACTCTCACTTGTGCAGGACGTTATCATTTCCTTCGACGGCCACGTTGCTTTATCTGGTTCATGGGACGGCTGGGATCTCTACGTCGGGACCACCACCCGGCGATTCGTCGGTCACACCAAGGACATTCTCTCCGCCCCGCATTCTCCATAGATAATCGTCTGTCTGGAATACCGGCGACGAAATGCATCGATGGAGGCGGATGAGAAGGTGTGGAGTCGATTCAGTTAAGAGGTTTTAAGAGTGAGGTCTACCTCTTGTGAAATAAGAGGATTTTAGAGGTTTTCAGCTCTTTTTTGAAAAGAAAAAACAAACGGTCTTAATGACCAATTATCTGACCGAATCAGATTTAAGAGATTTTCAGACTTTTTTTCTAAAAACAAACAGGCCCTAAATGTCTTAGATGTCACGTATAGGATACCAAACGAATGTTTTGAAAGTACGTTACAAAAAATAAAAACCAGACCAAATATATTGCATTTTCATGCAACTTGCCTCTGTTAAAAATTGGGTAGGAGGAATTAGCGTAAAAGAATCGATATTTCTTGATAATCGTGTGAATTCACTTTCCGAATTGATATTTCGACCCTATGTTTGGGTTTTTCATGAAATTCAATATGGGATAAGACTCAAGAACACTTTCGTATTTACGCACTGTAACATTCGGCAAAAATAGAAACTTCCAGGTTGGCCCCTGTTAAACCCTCACTAATGTTAATAGAGGGAAAATACCCTGTTAGGACCCATTCAGGAATTATTAAAGCGAAAAGTCGCTAGAATTCCCGGTAGTTGCCTAAAAGACCCGGTTTTGACCCAAGACTAACCGGAACACCTTGTGAAATGCCAAAATACCTTAAATAACATATAACCTATATAAAATATAGGGTTTTACTTTATACATAAATCTTTCTTTTTATAAGATTTAATAAAAACAAGAAGGTATTTTAAGAGTGTGTCTTGAAACCTATTAAAAAAAAATGATCTTACAAGGAAATGATTTTGGGCTTAATTTTTATAAAAAAAAAATATATTGCAAAGGGTTGGGGGCCCATGTATGGCCGGCCACCCCCCCTCCCTATTACCCCCTCAATTTTTGCAAACTTTGTTTCATTTTCAAATTCCCAACCATCCATCTTCCTCTCCTTTCTCTCTAGAACTTCCACCCTTCTTTCTCTCTTTCTTTTACTTCACCTTCTTCAACAAGAATTCACCTTCAAACTCCAGAAAATAATCAGTCCATACAAGCATCCAAAAACGAAATTCTAAAGAACTTGAAGTACTTGCAACATCTTCTTAAGGTAAGAGCTCCAAACTAGTGTTATTCATACTTGTTTGGCATCTTTTATGCCATTTTTCCTACATTGTTCTACACTTTTATTTCATCCAAATGGATGAACTCTTTTTCTTGTTCTAGAAGTGAGATAAAGCACCAAGGACATGAGAAATGTCCATAAAGTGGTGAAAATCTATGAACTTCCATCATGAACTAGAGAAAAATGAGCTAAATCATCAAAAACGTGGGTTTTGTTCTTGTATAAGAATCTGGATTTTTGACCTTGCATGCACATTTTCCTTATAAGTTTAAAGTATTTTTCTTTCAAAAATATGTCACATGATGTTGGGATTGAATCCTTAGCAAAGGAATCCACATCTATGGATGTTAGAATGCTTAAAATGTGATTTTCTAAAGAATGTTAGAGTTTAAGAATCTGGCAGATTTGTTGCATGTGCTTAGGACGACCATATCTTGGTCAAATCATGTCCAAAATTCCTCATTTTTTTCTTCTGGAGTAAGGTTTAATGAGTTAGGGTTCAAACCCAACTGGTCTCATAAGAAAATATTGAGATTTAAGCCTTCAACTCCTTAGAACAAATTTGGTGTGCAGCAGATGATCAGCCAGATTGTTGTGTCACTTTGTTTTGCTTATAACTCTCTGTAGAAACCATCAAAATTACTCTTTTTCTTTCTGGGAATTTCTCAGATGAGTTAGGTTTCACATGCACTTGGTTTCATTCAAAAATATGGAGTTTTGGTCACTTAAATATTTTATACAAGTCAAGTGTGCCAAGCTGTCCCAAATGGGCAGATTGGTACATGCAACTTCATTCGTCCATAACTCACTCAAAAGTTATCAAAAATTTGTGAATCGTTTTCCATAAGATACCTTTATGTGTTAGGTTTCCAAAGCATGCAAAAACTCTGAAAAATATTAAGTTTTGACCTTCCAAAGGTCTGTTTTCACAGAAGGGTGCAATCTGTTTTAGGCCCTGTATAACATAAATTAATAAATATTATTTGGACCCCTTAAACACCTTCAAAATTTATGAAATTTGGTCAAAATAGCCTTAACTCAGTATAGTACTACATATAAAAAAATGAGTAAATTTGTCATTTTAGAAAGTGTTCTACAATAGCCATTTTTGAAGGACAAAGCTTCTGCCAGATTAAGCATTTTGAAAAAGTATGGGATTTTATTATTTTAACCCTATATATACATATACATGATTAAAAACATTGGGACAATGTTAAATTCTTCATTTCAAATTAAATACTAAAACAAAGGCATTTCACAAGAGGTGGACTAAATTAGTTAAATATGACCTTGAGTTAGATATGAAGGACTTATAGAGATTGTTTGACATTATAGGAAACCCGTAAAGCATTAAGAAATCAAGCTTGCACTACTTCGCGTCTACGCTTTAAGGTGAGTTTTCGCAGCCCCTTTTTACTGTTTTATACGTTTTGGGGTGAAAAGCATGTTATGATTTTAAAATGCTAAATGATTCATGATATTAAATTGTGGATATTTATGATTTGAGAAATGATTACTATCGAATGGACGAATTTACATAAGTGATAAAGATATGTTGAGTGATAATGAAAATGGTAAGTCCCCAATAGATACACTACTTATTAACTCGTAACGAGCCGGTGATACTTGTGGATAGCGCTATTTGGTTTGACAAACCCACCTTGACTGACGAGTAGGGGTGCACTTTATCTGTTAATAATGTTCTACTCATGTGGCCAACATACCACCTCTGAGGTAGTTCGGGGCGTAGATTGTCGGAGGCTTAGTAGTGGCTCAACACTTATATATCTTGCAAAAGTCACTCATTGTAAATTGTACTCATAAAGTTTGTTAAATTTTGGAGCTTGTCATGAACGAACGTTTCATGAGAGTGACCATTGGATGAAAAACTGTTGTGCATATGGAAAACCTGTGAACTCACCAACTCTTTGTAGTTGACCTTTTTTTTTAATATGGTTTTCAGGTGCTAATAAGTAAGTGAAGGCATGTAGGGTGCATATTGTGTGATGACATCGCCATCAAGAACATTAAAACTTCTTCTGTATTTTTTTGTATCCGGCGTCTTCTTTTTGAAACAATTTGCTCAAGACGTTGTAATGTAATATTTTGAACTATTGTATTGAATGTTGTGGTTGGTGTTGTCTGTTACCTTTTGAATGAAACCCTACGCTGTTATACCTCGTGTTTCCGCTTTAGCGGGGTGTGACAGATTTGGTATCAGAGCCTAAGGTTATAGAGAATGCCGGTTTTCTTATGGAAACCACAAGCTATAACCCAACTATAACGCAAACTATTTTCAAAACGGTTTTCGAAATGATTGTCAAAATCTGAGGCATATTGCTAATATAATTAAGTTGAGTGTCACATTATTATACCTCAATTAAACAAAGCCTGATCACCTATGTTTAATTCAGGTATGTATAATGGGAGACTCGAATTAGTTATACTGGAAGTATGCTTAAAATAAATTTTCTATTTAAACACAGAAGCATAATAATTGTGTGTGCATACATAAACATTGCATATCTTAGGCACTTACAATAACACACTTAATAACTAAGTTTACTATTATCGCAGTTCATTATGTCATCCACCCACACCTCATCCGAGCACACTCCTTCTGAGCATACCCATTCCGAGCACTCGTACTCGGCTGACCTCTCCGGCTATGTTACTAGCCGACCGAGGGGCAATGCACCGGTTGTAGTTGAGAGAGACCCGTATGAAGACGACCAGGAAGAAATCAGTGCACCACCCACTCGGTCCCCTCCGCGTACACTACGAGGACCGAGAGTAAGAACCACGGCAAGAAAAAGTGTTCCTTTGCCTAGGTGTGTAAGTTTTACCCATCCACCAAGATACGAAGGAGAGTCCTCCCGACCGGGAGTGCAGCGAGGAAACCCCCAGATGGTAACCGGAGTACCCGTGGCTCACCCTCCCGGCATGACCGCCCGGGAAAGTCAGTGGGTCCTAATGATGTCACAAGACATACAACTCCATAGAGAGAGGATGGACCAGCAACACCAAACACCGAATGGGGTGATGGAGGTGCTGAAATCACATAGTGAGGTCTCAGATCGAACTATGGAGGTCATTGACATCACTAGGAGGGAAGTGAGAGCACTACGTAGGTACCTAGCTTGGGTGATGGGAGCCTTGGTTTTGGTGATGGGACTGCTGATTTGGGCACTGATGCGTTAGAAGACCATTTACTATAAGCTTTTGGGATTTATTAAACTTAAACTTATATTTTGGGGCATGTAGCCGTTAACTTCCAAACATTGAATGTTTTTGTTAATTGTTTCTTTTGGAATTTGAATATTTACGGCTTATGAATGAAATGCTTGGTTAATGCTCACATATCTCAAGTACTTTTAATACATGATTGTGAAATTGTGGTATGTTGTTATGACAATACGTGTAGATAATAATGATAGTATGCATGAAGTAGTACCATAACTTAGATTAACATAACAAGTAGGAAGTGTAACCAAATAACCGTAAGGGTGACCTTGTGATTAAATCCTTAATTAAAACCATACCTGTAGGAATATGCCTCCAAGGAGAGAGGATCCCGAAATCGCACGACTCGTGTCCGAGCAAATTTTGGCCGCACTTCCAAATATCGTTAGCCAAGTAGCAGCAGGTCTGAACGCTAACCCAGGAAACAATGCGGGAACCAGTGGAAATAGGGAATGCACGTACAAGTCTTTTAGGACCTGTAATCCTAAAGAGTTTCACGGAACTGAGGGAGTCGTTGGGCTATTATCTTGGTTAGAGGGTATGGAGTCTGTGCTCCACATCAGTAAATGTACTGAAGGAAACAAGGTGGAATTTGCCTGCCTTCTGCAAGGACGGGCATTAACGTGGTGGAACACCCAAGTACAAACCCGAGGCCGGGATGTGGCCAACAGACTGACATGGGAAGAGTTTAAGAAGATGCTCAAGGATGAGTATTGCCCGAGGAGTGAGATCCAGAAGCTGGAAGCAGAACTATGGAGCCATGAAATGAAGGGAAACGACATAGACTCTTACACTGCCCGTTTCCATGAGCTGGCAAAGCTGGTGCCCCACTTGGTGACGCCCGAGGAAAACCGAGTGGATAGATACGTGTGGGGTTTATCTCCAGAAATCAGAGGAAATGTGACTTCAGCTGACCCGAAGACTCTTCAAGAAGCAGTAAATCTAGCAACGAGACTCACTAACAACGCAAATCGTTCCAGAGCAACTAGGGATGATAAAGCCGGAGGGAAAAAAAGATAGAAGAGCCTGCAAGAAGGCAATTTGGGGGAAGATCAGACAAGGGTCAGAGAGTGACAGGAAATTTTGGAATTCAAGCACAGGCAGAGGAGAAAGAAAGGGGGCCATGCCCGAGATGCGTCAAGTGCAATAATCGACACCTCGGAAGATGCATCATTTGCCCCAAGTGTAACAAAGGAGGCCATGTCGCCAGAGATTGCAAGAGCGGAGGAAAGCGAACCTGTCACGAGTGTGGGAGCCCTGATCACTTTCGGAGCGCATGTCCGAGACTGAACCGAAGGCCTAATGCAAATCAAGCGCGACCACTCAATCAAGGGAATCAAGGAGGTCAGGCACGAGGTCGAGTGTTTGAATTTGGAGCAGATGAAGCAAGACGAAACCCGGATGTAGTCACAGGTACGTTTCTCTTGAATAATCATTATGCAACAGTACTATTTGATTCAGGAGCGGATAGGAGCTTTGTATCACTAGAGTTTAGGCCGAAAATTAACTTGGAACCTCAAAAGTTGAAAGAAGCCTACGTTATTGAATTTTCTAATGGACAGGAAGTTAGGGCCAGAGATGTAATTAAAAACTGTACCCTAAAACTGGCGGAAAAAGATTTTAGCATAGATTTAATCCCAATCAAATTTGGAAGCTTCGATATAGTCGTAGGTATGGATTGGTTATCAAAGAATCGCGTTGAGATCGTTTGCTCCGAAAAGATTGTCCGGATACCTCAAACCGAAGGAAGAGTACTGGAAATACAGGGAGAAAGCTCGGGGAGGAAATTCAAAATAGTGTCGAGTATGAAGATGCGAAAATATTTGCGGAAAGATTGTGTTGTGTTTCTGACACACGTAGTGGATAAGGAGATCAAAGAGAAGAATATTCAAGACTTCCCAGTAGTACGAGATTTTCTCGAAGTATTCCCAGATGAATTACCTGGATTACCCCCACCAAGACAAGTTGAATTTCATATCGACTTAATTCCGGGAGCGGCACCCGTGGCGAAATCACCTTACCGGTTAGCACCTTCAGAAATGCAGGAGTTGTCAGAACAACTTAAGGAGCTACTCAATAAAGGATTCATCAGACCCAGCTCTTCACCCTGGGGAGCTCCAGTTTTATTCGTTAAAAAGAAAGATAGTTCGTTTCGTATGTGCATCGACTACAGGGAACTTAATAAGCTGACCATCAAGAACCGATATCCCCTTCCTCGAATCGATGACCTGTTCGACCAACTTCAAGGCGCTACGTACTTTTCAAAGATTGACCTTCGGTCTGGATACCATCAAATGAGGGTTCGTGAGGAGGACATTCCTAAGACAGCGTTTAGGACTCGATATGGACATTATGAGTTCCTAGTCATGCCTTTTGGACTGACAAACGCTCCAGCAGTCTTTATGGACCTAATGAACAGAGTATGTCGACCGTACTTGGACAAATTCGTAATTGTGTTCATATATGATATATTAATTTATTCGCAAAGCAAGAAGGAACATGAGCAACATTTAAAGCAAATACTAGAACTGCTCAAAGACCAGAAGTTGTATGCTAAACTTTCCAAATGCGAATTTTGGATTCGTGAAGTGCAATTTCTTGGGCATGTAGTTAATAAAGATGGAATTCATGTCGATCCGGCCAAGATAGAAGCCATCAAGAAGTGGGAAGCCCCAAAGACTCCGACTGAAATTCGTTCGTTTCTCGGTTTAGCTGGTTACTATCGGCGTTTCATTGCAAATTTCTCCAAAATTGCACAACCATTAACGGCATTAACCCAGAAGGATAAGAAGTTCGATTGGGGAGAAAAACAAGAAGAAGCTTTTCAGACGCTTAAGCATAAGCTTTGCAATGCACCGATCTTAGCTTTACCAGAGGGTGCAGACAATTTTGTTGTTTACTGCGATGCCTCACACCAAGGGTTGGGGTGTGTGTTAATGCAAAAAGACAAGGTTATTGCCTACGCATCAAGACAACTTAAAGTTCACGAAAAGAATTATACCACCCATGATTTGGAACTAGGAGCCGTAGTGTTCGCACTCAAGATTTGGAGACATTACCTCTACGGCACTAAATGTACCGTCTTTACCGACCACAAGAGCCTACAACACAATTTTGATCAGAAAATGCTGAATATGAGACAACGGAGATGGGTTGAACTGCTTAGCGATTACGATTGCGAGATAAAGTACCACCCAGGCAAGGCTAATGTAGTAGCCGATGCGTTAAGCCGAAAAGAAAGAGTGAAGCCATCGAGGGCAAGAGCCATGGGAACGATGGTCCGGACGAGTCTTAAGGACTAAATTCTCGAAGCTCAAGAAGAAGCATTAAAAGAGGAGAATTTGAAAAACGAAACCCTACATCATTTGGAAGAGGAATTTGAAACACAACCAGACGGGGTGCGTTACTTCCGAAATAAAGTTTGGGTACCTAAGGTCGTAAATCTACGAGCAGTAATCTTGGATGAAGCGCATAAATCAAGATATTCAATTCACCCCGGGGCCGATAAAATGTACAAGGATCTGAAGGAATACTACTGGTGGCCAGGGATGAAGAAAGATGTTGCTTGTTATGTAAGCAAGTGCCAAACCTGTGCACTGGTTAAGGCTGAACATCAGAAACCATCAGGTCTTCTTCAGTAACCTGAGATTCCAGAGTGGAAATGGGAACAAATAAGTATGGATTTCATAACTAAGTTACCCAGGACAAGGAAAGGACATGATTCAATCTGGGTTATAGTGGATCGGCTTACGAAATCTGCACATTTTCTGCCTATCAGAGAGGACTTCAAGACGGAAAAGCTTGCTCAGATATACATCAACGAGATTGTGATGCGTCATGGAGTACCTACTTCCATTATCTCGGACAGAGATAGCCGTTTTACGTCACGCCTTTGGCGATCAGTCCAGAAAGCGTTGGGCACACGTTTGGACTTGAGCACTGCCTACCACCCGCAGACGGACGGTCAGACAGAAAGAACTATACAAACCCTGGAAGACATGCTGCGAGCCTGTGTATTAGATTTTGGGGGAAGTTGGGATACTCATTTACCGCTGGTCGAATTCTCTTACAACAATAGCTACCATACCAGCTTAAAGTGCGCGCCGTACGAAGCCTTATATGGACGCAAGTGTAGATCCCCACTCAGCTGGTTGGAGGTTGGTGACAGACAGCTGATAAGACCCGGCATAATTCAGGAGACCACAGACAAGATCGTAACCATTCAGGAAAGACTGAAAGTAGCCAGAACTCGTCAGAAGAGTTATGCAGATAATCGCAGGAAGCCATTGGAATTTCAGGTGGGCGATAAGGTACTATTAAAGGTATCGCCATGGAAAGGATTGGTACGATTTGGGAAGAAGGGCAAGTTGAGTCCAAGATATATCGGCCCATTTGAGATACTGGAAAAGATTGGACCCGTTGCATACAGACTCAAACTACCACAAGAGTTAAGCGCTATTCACGACACATTCCATGTGTCGAATCTGAAGAAATGCCTATCGGATGAATCGTTGGTTCTACCACTGGAAGATATACAAGTGAGCGAGCAGTTACGCATTATAGAAGAACCCGTGGAGATACTTGACCGAGATATTAAACGGTTAAGACGTAGCAAGATCCCGATCGTAAAAGTTCGGTGGTGTGCAAGGCATGTACCAGAATACACTTGGGAACGGGAGGATTTTATGAGGAGTAAATATCCTCAGCTGTTCGTCAAGGAACCAACTGAGAATGCCAGTCATTAAATTTCGGGACGAAATTTCTCTAACGGGGGAAAACTGTAACATTCCGCAAAAATAGAAACTTCCAGGTTGGCCCCTGTTAAACCCTCACTAATGTTAATAGAGGGAAAATACCCTGTTAGGACCCATTCAGGAATTATTAAAGCGAAAAGTCGCTAGAATTCCCGGTAGTTGCCTAAAAGACCCGGTTTTGACCCAAGACTAACCGGAACACCTTGTGAAATGCCAAAATACCTTAAATAACATATAACCTATATAAAATATAGGGTTTTACTTTATACATAAATCTTTCTTTTTATAAGATTTAATAAAAACAAGAAGGTATTTTAAGAGTGTGTCTTGAAACCTATTCAAAAATAAAAATAAAAATGATCTTACAAGGAAATGATTTTGGGCTTAATTTTTATAAAAAAAAATATATTGCAAAGGGTTGGGGGCCCATGTATGGCCGGCCACCCTCATCCCTATTACCCCTCAATTTTTGCAAACTTTGTTTCATTTTCAAATTCCCAACCATCCATCTTCCTCTCCTTTCTCTCTAGAACTTCCACCCTTCTTTCTCTCTTTCTTTTACTTCACCTTCTTCAACAAGAATTCACCTTCAAACTCCAGAAAATAATCAGTCCATACAAGCATCCAAAAACGAAATTCTAAAGAACTTGAAGTACTTGCAACATCTTCCTAAGGTAAGAGCTCCAAACTAGTGTTATTCATACTTGTTTGGCATCTTTTATGCCATTTTTCCTACATTGTTCTACACTTTTATTTCATCCAAATGGATGAACTCTTTTTCTTGTTCTAGAAGTGAGATAAAGCACCAAGGACATGAGAAATGTCCATAAAGTGGTGAAAATCTATGAACTTCCATCATGAACTAGAGAAAAATGAGCTAAATCATCAAAAACGTGGGTTTTGTTCTTGTATAAGAATCTGGATTTTTGACCTTGCATGCACATTTTCCTTATAAGTTTAAAGTATTTTTCTTTCAAAAATATGTCACATGATGTTGGGATTGAATCCTTAGCAAAGGAATCCACATCTATGGATGTTAGAATGCTTAAAATGTGATTTTCTAAAGAATGTTAGAGTTTAAGAATCTGGCAGATTTGTTGCATGTGCTTAGGACGACCATATCTTGGTCAAATCATGTCCAAAATTCCTCATTTTTTTCTTCTGGAGTAAGGTTTAATGAGTTAGGGTTCAAACCCAACTGGTCTCATAAGAAAATATTGAGATTTAAGCCTTCAACTCCTTAGAACAAATTTGGTGTGCAGCAGATGATCAGCCAGATTGTTGTGTCACTTTGTTTTGCTTATAACTCTCTGTAGAAACCATCAAAATTACTCTTTTTCTTTCTGGGAATTTCTCAGATGAGTTAGGTTTTACATTCACTTGGTTTCATTCAAAAATATGGAGTTTTGGTCACCTAAATATTTTATACAAGTCAAGTGTGCCAAGCTGTCCCAAATGGGCAGATTGGTACATGCAACTTCATTCGTCCATAACTTACTCAAAAGTTATCAAAAATTTGTGAATCTTTTTCCATAAGATACCTTTATGTGTTATGTTTCCAAAGCATGCAAAAACTCTGAAAAATATTAAGTTTTGACCTTCCAAAGGTCTGTTTTCACAGAAGGGTGCAATCTGTTTTAGGCCCTGTATAACATAAATTAATAAATATTATTTGGACCCCTTAAACACCTTCAAAATTTATGAAATTTGGTCAAAATAGCCTTAACTCAGTATAGTACTACATATAAAAAAATGAGTAAATTTTTCATTTTAGAAAGTGTTCTACAATAGCCATTTTTGAAGGACAAAGCTTCTGCCAGATTAAGCATTTTGAAAAAGTATGGGATTTTATTATTTTAACCCTATATATACATATACATGATTAAAAACATTGGGACAATGTTAAATTCTTCATTTCAAGTTAAATACTAAAACAAAGGCATTTCACAAGAGGTGGACTAAATTAGTTAAATATGACCTTGAGTTAGATATGAAGGACTTATAGAGATTGTTTGACATTATAGGAAACCCGTAAAGCATTAAGAAATCAAGCTTGCACTACTTCGCGTCTACGCTTTAAGGTGAGTTTTCGCAGCCCCTTTTTATTGTTTTATACGTTTTGGGGTGAAAAGCATGTTATGATTTTAAAATGTTAAATGATTCATGATATTAAATTGTGGATATTTATGATTTGAGAAATGAGTACTATCGAATGGACGAATTTACATAAGTGATAAAGATATGTTGAGTGATAATGAAAATGGTAAGTCCCCAATAGATACACTACTTATTAACTCGTAACGAGCCGGTGATACTTGTGGATAGCGCTATTTGGTTTGACAAACCCACCTTGACTGACGAGTAGGGGTGCACTTTATCTGTTAATAATGTTCTACTCATGTGGCCAACATACCACCTCTGAGGTAGTTCGGGGCGTAGATTGTCGGAGGCTTAGTAGTGGCTCAACACTTATATATCTTGCAGAAGTCACTCATTGTAAATTGTACTCATAAAGTTTGTTAAATTTTGGAGCTTGTCATGAACGAACGTTTCATGAGAGTGACCATTGGATGAAAAACTGTTGTGCATATGGAAAACCTGTGAACTCACCAACTCTTTGTAGTTGACCTTTTTTTTTAATATGCTTTTCAGGTGCTAATAAGTAAGTGAAGGCATGTAGGGTGCATATTGTGTGATGACATCGCCATCAAGAACATTAAAACTTCTTCTGTATTTTTTTGTATCCGGCGTCTTCTTTTTGAAACAATTTGCTCAAGACGTTGTAATGTAATATTTTGAACTATTGTATTGAATGTTGTGGTTGGTGTTGTCTGTTACCTTTTGAATGAAACCCTACGCTGTTATACCTCGTGTTTCCGCTTTAGCGGGGTGTGACAGGCACGAAAACGAAAGTAATATTACTAGAGAGTTAGGGTTGGTCCTGAGATTTCGGATGCCCATGGTGAAAGGTAAAAAAGATGCCCCTATATTACGGAAACGAAAAACAATTTAACGGGGTTTGGAACTTATTCAAGCTAAGCGGCTCATCCCCATGCGGCCATGTCGGGTCTTTATTAAATAAAACAAAAATAATACAACAGGAGGGGGGACATAATATCAATTACTTTATCATAGTTAATATCCACTAAAAACTTACCTTCAATTGTTGATCCAAACCCTCAGTGATTTGATAATGACCCTATCTTAAATACTTAGTGAAAATTGTAAGTAAACAATATGTATCAGAGTTTCACTATCGCTGATAAGTACTAAGATCTTATAGTACTGCTGATAGGAACTCTCGCACTTTTAGATTAAACATTCAGCGAACACTGTTCACCATATCGCCGAGTCTGTTCAGTCCTTATGGTGATCGCTGATAAGTTAGTTGTTTACTTATGATCCCTGAAGACAAGATTCACGTCAACAAAGGTTCTACGCTGAAGTCGAAGATCAAGCTCAAGAACCAGCGACAAGTCTCCTAATGAACTGATGCGGATCAGCGAAGACTCAGATTTGTCCACTCAACGTGAAGTATCAAGTACAAGACTTCAGCTATCGCTGAACTTTATCATCTGCTGAATAGTAAATGATAATCGCTGAATCAACGAAAGCTGATCATGAAGTCCTCCGTACAAAGTACTTTTGTCTTAACCTCCCTTGCACGCCACCGTACGAAATGTCAGAAAAGAACCTCCGAAAATCTGAAATCGTACAACCACTCTGATACTACACTGTTCATTCATGCGGCTACTAAGGTTGTCAACAAAGGTCAATGACATGCAACCAATCCGCTGATGACACGTGTAAAGTGTATACAGAATTGCATTAAATGCATGCAGTATATAAAGAGATGAACTCACTTCATTTGAAGTAACTTGCTAACTCTGGACAAGTTCAAATCTCTCAAGATAGGATTTTATTAGTAATCTCCTTATCTTTCTTAGTGCAAGAAAACCTTAGTGTTCCAACTTGTTTAGATTTAGGTTTATCCTTAATCTTGTTTCCGCAACAAGCTGTAAATTGTTAATGATTTATCAATAAACAATTTAGAAAAGTAAAATAGTGTGTTTGTATTCAACCCCCCCCCCTTCTACAAACTTGTTTAAGCCTTTCGGGACCAACAAGTGGTATCAGAGCAGATTTGTTTAATCTCATAAACAAGATCTAATCTAAGATATTTCTCTTCCTTGCTATTATCTGAAAATGGCCAACTCAAACACAAACACAAATTATGTAGACAATGGTTCTTTTGCACAATCCCCTAAATTCTCCAAAGATAGTTTAAATCTATGGAACGATAGGATGATAATCTCAACTTTTCCTAAAGAATCCTCTAACCCCATGTATAGAGATGACATGTATCAAAAGCTGAAAGAAAAGTATGCAAAGCTGAAAAGCTTTAAGAAGAAAGGAAAAGGCCTGATGGCTGACTATGATTGGGCTGCTTCTGATGAAGAAGCCTCATCATCTGATTCTGAAGATGATGAAGCAAATCAATGTCTCATGGCCAAGATTGAAGAAGAGGAAGAAAGTTCAGACATTCCCTCCACTTCAACATCTGCCATTCAGGTTAAGAAGGGTATCTGGTATCTCGATAGCGGATGCTCTAGACACATGACTGGAAAGAAAAGCCTGCTCGCTGAATACAAGGAAGAGAAGGGTCCCTCTGTGACTTTCGGTGGAAATGGAAAAGGACACACCCGAGGGTATGGTGTACTTTCAAATGGTACAACATCCTTCAGAAGAGTCGCATATATTGAAGGGCTGAAGCATAATCTTCTGAGCATCAGTCAGCTTTGCGACATGGATAACAAAGTGATTTTCACCAAGGAATCCTGCTTTGTCTCTGACAAAAAGGAGAAGATAGCTCTCAGCGGTTATCGTTTGGAAAATGTTTACGTTATAAACATGGACTCAACAACCACTGAGAACTCCTGTTTCTTCTCAAAGGCATCTTCTGATGTCAACTGGCTATGGCACAAGAGGCTTTAACATCTCAACTTCAAGACACTGAATACTCTTTCATCCAAAGAGTTAGTCACTGGTCTACCTCAACATTCATACGCCAAAGAATCCTTATGTTCAGCGTGTGAAAAAGGGAAGCAGACCAAGGCAAGCTTTAAGTCCAAGCAAGTTTCCTCAGTGTCATCTCCTCTTCAACTACTCCATATGGATTTGTTTGGCCCCGTTAACAAACAATCCATCGCTGGAAAGAAATATACGCTGGTCATAGTTGATGAATTCTCTCGTTATACATGGGTAATGTTTCTCCGTTCTAAGAGTGACACCCCTGAAGAACTCATCACCTTTGTTCGGAAGATGGAAACTCTGAACAATATGACTGTTCGCTCAATAAGGAGTGATCATGGAACTGAATTCAAAAACAGTTCTCTTGATTCCTTCCTTGAGAGCAAGGGTATTTCTCACAACTTTTCGTCAGTGAGAACACCACAACAAAACGGAGTCGCTGAAAGAAGAAATAGAACAATTATTGAAGCTGCACGTTCAATGCTCAGCGATTCTCACCTGCCTACTCAGTTTTGGGCAGAAGCTGTCAACACGGCTTGTTTTACGCAAAACAGGTCGCTGATAGTCAAAAGATTCAAAAAGACAGCCTATGAACTTTTTCATGGGAGAAAGCCTTCAATCAGCTTTCTTCACATCTTTGGTTGTCAGTGTTTCATACTGAACAACAGAGATGCCCTTGGAAAGTTTGATCCTAAGGCTGATGATGGAATCTTTCTTGGATACTCCTCAGTTTCCAAAGCCTTCAGAGTCTTCAACCGAAGAAGACAAACTGTAGAAGAAACTATTCACGTCACGTTTGACGAATCCCGTTCAGCGAATTCTAAACCGAACGCTGATACAGAAGAACTGAATCAATGGATGTTTTCTCATCTTTGTGATTCAGAAGATGTTCCCACTACTCATACTCATACAACTGAAAATGATGGTCCTACTATCATTCCCAATATGCAGAATAGTGAAGATGAAACATCTTGGGTCTCAGCTGTTCCTATAAATACTATACCCGCAGTTGATCCAAATGTCTCAGAAATTCCATCTATTTCTCAGCAATCAGTGAATGAAGTGACAAATGCAAGCATTCCTCTCTTAGCTGATTATCCAGAAGTAGCTGAAGCTTCATCTTCAGTTTCTCCAGTTCAGACTGAGTCAGCGACGCATGCTCCGGCTCAGCGATGGACTGTAAATCACCCAATCGATCAAATTCTTGGTGATCCCAACGCTGGTATTCAGACTCGTAGAAGTGCAGGTAATATTTGTTTATTTGTTAACTTTATTTCTCTAACTGAACCAAAGAAAATAGATGATGCCCTCAGTGATCCAAACTGGGTCAGCGCTATGCAAGAAGAGCTGACTGAATTCGAAAGAAACAAAGTTTGGAAACTTGTTCGGAGACCAACTGACAAAACAGTGATAGGCACTAAGTGGGTCTATCGAAACAAGTTGGACGAACATGGTACTGTAACTCGCAACAAAGCTCGTCTTGTTGCTCAGGGATACAGACAAGAGGAAGGTATAGATTATGACGAAACCTTTGCTCCTGTAGCAAGACTTGAATCTATTCGTCTTTTCTTAGCATATGATGTACACAAAAACTTCACTGTACATCAAATGGATGTTAAGTCAGCGTTTCTAAATGGAAAGCTGAATGAAGAAGTTTATGTGGAACAACCTCCAGGATTCTCAGATCCTAAGCGTCCAGGTTATGTTTATAAGCTGGATAAGGCACTTTATGGCTTGAAGCAAGCTCCTCGTGCATGGTATGACACTCTTTCTACGTATCTCCACCTTGAAAAATTTGAGAGAGGTAAGATTGACAAAACTTTGTTTTTTAGAAAAATAAAAGGTCATATCATTTTAGTTCAAATATATGTTGATGACATTATATTTGGTTCTACTAACCCTGAGCTTTGTACTCGTTTCGCTGATAGAATGAAAGATGAGTATAAAATGAGTATGATGGGTGAACTAACATATTTCCTTGGTCTTCAGATTAAGCAAACTGAAAAAGGAACTTTTATAAATCAGGGAAAGTATGTTAAAGATATGCTGAAAAAATTCGACTTAACTGAAAGTTCAGCTATGAAAACCCCTATGGCACCACCGCTGATACTTGATAAGGACACAAAGGGTGTTCCTGTCAATGTCACGTTGTACCGTGGGATGATCGGCTCACTATTGTATCTTACAGCTAGCCGACCCGATATTATGTTTGCAACATGTCTGTGCGCACGATATCAAGCTGAACCTAAGATATCTCATATGAAAGCTGTAAAGCGAATCTTTCGATATCTTAAGGGTACAACGAATCTAGGTCTTTGGTATCCCAAAGATTCAGGATTCGATCTAACCGCCTATTCAGACAGTGATTTTGCAGGTTGCAAAATGGATAGGAAAAGCACCACAGGAGGATGTCAGCTCCTGGGTGGAAAGCTGGTAAGTTGGACAAGTAAGAAGCAAAACTCGGTGTCCACTTCCACAGCTGAAGCTGAGTATGTAGCCGCTGGAAGCTGCTGTTCTCAAGTCTTGTGGATGAGAAATCAACTACTAGACTATGATCTTCAGCTCTCCAAAATTCCAATCTATTGCGACAGCACAAGTGCCATCGCTATAGCAAACAATCCAGTGCTACACTCAAAGACAAAACACATAGAAATCAGATATCATTTTATCAGAGATCATGTGATGAATGGTGATATAGAACTTCATTTTATCCCAACTGATTATCAGTTAGCTGATTTGTTTACCAAACCTCTTGATGAGACAAGATTCAACTTTCTCATCAGCGAGCTTGGAATGCTGAACTTTGAAGGATAAATCTTCAGCGGTTCACATTTAATCAGCGATACGTTTATACATTCTTGTATAGGCTCTGGATAAAATAAACTTGTACAATCCATTTCATCATCTTCTCTCTGAATAAATTGGGTTAAACTGATATCAAGGTATGTTTTCTCTGACAAAACGCATGAAAATGCAAGATTTCAAATTCTTTCATCGCTGAATAATATTTTGAAATTTCTTAAAACCCTCACTGATATTTCTATTCAGTGCTTCATATTTTCCAAAGAGTCCCTGAGTTTTTCTTTCAAAACCTCAGAGACAACGAAAGAATGTGAAAGGACAGTTGTGACGTCATTGCAACGGATAACACCAGGCACGCTCTTTTTTCTGACACACGTTTGCACGTTTCGTTGTCTATCCAATCAAATGCAAACACGTGTCCGTGTCATGATGAAAAACTTTCCCGCTCAAGTTTTTCTCTCTCTACTCTCTTCCTATATAAACACTCTCAAAGTTTATATTTGTCTTTTATGCGAGTCAATCTTTCTCCGCAAGAAAAGAACACTGTTGCATTTTGTGCTCTCAATCTTCAAGAACTGTTCATCATCTTCTTCATCAAACTCAAGGTTAATATGTTCTTATCTATTATCAAATGCAAATAACTTGTTTTCGATCTTATCATTGTTTTACACGAGATCAAACAAAAGAACTCAAAAATAAAATCATTTTCTTTCATGGTTTTATAAACACGACCATTTCATGGTTGTTCTTCAAGTTTTAAATCTAAAATCTTAAACTTGTTCTTCTTTCGTATCCATTTTTTTTAAACTGGAATACAAGGCTTATAGGTGTTATATTCGTTTTTTTTAAAAACAAGAAAAACCCTAATCTTCATTAAGACTTTTTTGTCTGAATGAAATGGACAAAATTCGAAAAATCTTAATGGAAATTTTCTTTCCACATTAAGATATTTCTTATTTGTTAACATCTTTGGTTGAACTGATAATACAGTGAAATGGCAACTTCAAAGCTGAATGTTACCGCTGAGTCCATCTCCGCTGATTCTGAGGAACTGGAAATCACCAAAGCTCCTCAGGTTAAGTTTGAGCTGGATCAACTAGACTGGACAAAGGCAAACAACCTTTCAGCGCTTCTCGAGTTTCCACCTCGGAAGCAGGTATCCCATCTAGACGACGCTGTAAATTTTTTGAAGAATAGCCCCATATATACAGCACTGACAATCACACCTCCTGCCAGTCAGCGTCTATTATCCCAATTCTGGTACTCTGCCAGACACACCAACCTACCCTCAGCCAAAGATCCATCTAAAACCATCGACTGCATACTCAGCGATACTGAGTATGGCACCATCAAGATAACCCCCGCAATAATCCGCAAAGCTCTGAAATTCCCTAACGCTACCTCAGAAAATCCTTTCATTCCATTTCCTGACCACAAGAAGCACGCTGACAGGGAAGAAATCATTGCTTTCCTTGATGCGATGGGTTACATCTGGGAGACTGGAAGAGACAAGCTACCTGAGAAGAAGCTGACGCTGATAAAGAAATCCAAGATGCCCAGCGAGATGAACTTCATCTTCGCTCACCTGATCAGCTGCATGACAACGAAATCCGGATCTTCTGATCAAGCCGCTCAACCTCAGCAGGCCATGGGTTACGCACTGCTGAAAGGTCTCAACATTGACTGGGCCTCCATCATCTATGAAGACCTCATTCAACGTGTTGATTCTGCCGCTGACCGACCAACATGGGTTCCTTACCCGCGATTCATCAGCGCCATCTTTCAATATGGCCTGAAGGACAGCTATCCTGAAGAGGGTGATCTGAAACTCTCTCAGATTGGCCCTAAAGTTCTCGACTTCAAGCCTGTCGCCAACGAGGTACGTCTCTCTACTCTTCTCACTCTTCTAAATTCTCCGCTTTCTGTGGCTCCTTCAGCGACAATACCCATCGCTGATACCCCGGCCACAAAATCCATTCCTTCTAAGAAAAGGAAACAATCTCTTACCCCTCTTGATTCCAAAAGGATCAAGAAAACCAAGGAGCAACCCCAGCAATTGCATGCTGAAGACTCCTCAGCTCATTCTGAAGAGCTGAAGGAAAGTTCCGTGGTACGCTCTGCCACACCAATTCAAGCCATCCCTTCTAAACCTACTTCAGCGTCCTTAAACGCTGAGGTTAGAACTTTGGAATCTACCCAACCTTCGTCAGTCTCTCAAAAGACTGATGAAGTACTTCTCAGCGAATCCAACGCTGAACTTGAAACCCAACCCCAATTCTTATCCTTCGCTCCTCCCTCTACGTCTTTGGACACTCCTCCAGTCAAAACTGGAGATGCCATCATTCAAGAAGCCGTTGAAGCTTCTCAGCGAATGACGAAGAAAGGACCTGCAGAGATATCCATCCCTCACGGAACTTTTGAGGGAGATATGGAACACTATGGAGGGACTCGAAACTTTGATGAGTTCGTCAACGCTCCTGCAGGTACAGATCCCACCTTAAACACTGTAACTAAACCTGAAACTTCTGAGCTTTCCTTTGTTCACAAGTACTTATATGTTACAGGTCCTTTTTTGGGAGACATCAACCAGTCTCTGAAGTCTATGGAGATGAAACTTACGGATCTCACCACCGGTCTATCAAATAACTCTACAGCTGTAACAAACGCTGGAGAGAATCTGACGAAGCTGACTACTGTGGTGGAAAAGAAGGCCTCCTCTGATGACATCAAAGACCTTGATAAAACTCTCGCCGACTTTGCCAAAGTGCTCTCCGACATCTACACTGACTACACCAACCTCAAATCATCAGTTTCCACCATTTCCAGCGAGGTTACAACGCTGAAGAAATCGGTTGGTACACTCGAAGGTGATATGTCAGTGGTCAAGACCGACTTGGGCTCAGTGAAGACCGATCTTAGTTCTGTCAAGACAATGATCGAGACGCTGGTGAACAACGCAAATAATCCAGCTCCTGCTCCGGCCCCTGCACCTGTTTTGGACTCATTCACCGCAGAGGATCGCCAAGAGCTGAAGAAAATCACGCCTGCTATTTCTGGCCTAGAAGACAGAATAGCTAAGCTTGAAAGTTGTGTGAAAGTCTCTGGCCCAGAAGACAGAGACAACACCAATGCTGAATCTACCCATTCCTCCCCCGCCCATCATGAGAAAGAGGGGGAGAAGAGCGCTGAACAGGAGAAGAGCGCTGAAGATCAAAATAAGAGCGCTGAAGACCTTTCCCATGATGAATCTATCAGGGGAGAGGGTAATGAAGATCGGATTACTGGACCTCAGGGAGATGAAAACCCTGAGGGAACCGAGAACCTCGCCTCTGTATCTGAGGGGGAGCAACTCGAAGAAGATGCTGAGGAATCCGAAGCAGAAGAAGACGAAGACTTCGACATCCCTGAAGCTGAACCATCCTCCTCTCCAAGGAACGATGATGATGATGATGAAGATGACGATGATTTCTTTGTTGTCAAACCTGCTCCTCGAACCAAAGCTCTTAAAGGTATTTCAATAAAAGAACCTTCAGGGGAGAAGACAAAGACAAAGCACTCAGCCTCTGGCGCTGAGAAAAGCAAAGACAAAGGCATCGCTGAAGATGATAATCTGGCGATCCTACTTGCAAAGCCGATTTGTCAGGTACACTAAACTTATTTTTCCTTCCCTGATCATCTCTGAAAAATCAGTTATCCATTCCACAAACACCATACACATCCACATTTTTTTTCTATCTTTTCTACCCAAGCTCTTCTACCCAGTTCTTATTTGTAAGATCGCTGCGTTTCAGCTAGTCCTCTCCCCTGTTTGAGGATATCGCTGAAAGATCTTCTATTGCGACTTCACCAATAATTCCAGCTACCGCTGAAGACATAATCCCAGTCTTAGATTTAATCTCTGAGACTGATGAACCAGAAGAACAACCTCTCTCGCACAGAAACAGACCTTCCTCAGTTCCTCAAAGGCTGAGTGAAGAAGATCAAAAGAGGAGAGAAGAAATGATAAAGCGATTCGAGGATCAGCGAATCATCCTAAGGCGTGATCAACTACCTTCAGTTCCTCCTAAGTTCAGAATTTCAAAAGCTGAATACCAGGATCATCTCAGAGCTGAACGCCTCATCGCTGAAAGGAAGGAAGCTGAAGATAAAGACAGAGAATACGCCATCAAGCTCACTCAAGAATCTGTCAAAGACCCCAAGCTGAAGCGTATTCCCATTCAAATCCAACGAAAGCTTTGGGAACAAGCCCAGAAGATCGTGGAAAAGAAAGCTGAAGTTTCTCAGACCACCCTGATCTGGTGTAAAGAGAAAATCCACTTCAGATATCGTCCAGCGAAGATCAACAAGGTATTCATCTCTGGAAGAACCTCCATCGGAGTACCTATTGTTGACATCAAACTGTTCAGAGAAGATGACTCATCTGAAACCTTTCGTGCTGACACTGTAAAAAGGTATGGTCTCTCTGAATGGCTGGAGATGAGGTTAGCTATCCAACCATCAAAATCTAAGTACAAGGATCATTTCGAAAAGCTGATAAACAGACAGATCGATTTGATATCTTCTTGTGTGGATATTCCTCCTGTTCCTGATCTAAAGCCGAAAAGAAAAAAGGACTCTCCAAGGAAGAAACGTCAAGATTCAAACTCAGGTCCTGTCATACGAAATGAAACTGGAATTGGTTTCTCTCGCGCTGAAGTACTTGGTCCTGATCCTGATCTATCTGCCCTTGACGTCTCTTTGCCACCATGTGAACTTCTCGTCCCTGGTAAAGTCATCAGTAATCCTTATGGAATATTCTTTCTTGACTACGACGGACGTAAATGCTTTCAACGGATCGCTGAGCTTCCAATCACTCCAATCGAACAGCTCAAAGATCTCATCTACTGGTGCGACTTCAGAAAAGACATTCAGGCACGACACCTAAAACCCTTGATTTTTGAAGCTGCTCTGAAGCTAAAGAATAAAGGAGAAAAGGTTCCTGACTGGATGATTCCAACTGAAAAGACAACCCTTGATGAACTTCTCATTAAGGAAGAACCCTTTGAAGGCTGACAACAATCACCATTTTTTCTCTATTGTATCAGCCATCCTTCAGTACTTGTAATTTATTTCGCTTGTACTTGTAATCTTTCTTATTCATATTGTAACCTGATTCAAAGATTTAAAGAAAGATTTCAGCGAATGTACTTTACTCCATCAGTACTGAAAAGATCCCAGAAAACAGTAAAAGGGACAAATATTTTATGAGTTCTTTTTATCCTTATGTTTTCATTAAATAGCAATTTTCTCTGTTGCTATGTCATAATCAAATAGGGGGAGATTGTTGATCCAAACCCTCAGTGATTTGATAATGACCCTATCTTAAATACTTAGTGAAAATTGTAAGTAAACAATATGTATCAGAGTTTCACTATCGCTGATAAGTACTAAGATCTTACAGTACTGCTGATAGGAACTCTCGCACTTTTAGATTAAACATTCAGCGAACACTGTTCACCATATCGCTGAGTCTGTTCAGTCCTTATGGTGATCGCTGATAAGTTAGTTGTTTACTTATGATCCCTGAAGACAAGATTCACGTCAACAAAGGTTCTACGCTGAAGTCGAAGATCAAGCTCAAGAACCAGCGACAAGTCTCCTAATGAACTGATGCGGATCAGCGAAGACTCAGATTTGTCCACTCAACGTGAAGTATCAAGTACAAGACTTCAGCTATCGCTGAACTTTATCATCTGCTGAATAGTAAATGATAATCGCTGAATCAACGAAAGATGATCATGAAGTCCTCCGTACAAAGTACTTTTGTCTTAACCTCCCTTGCACGCCACCGTACGAAATGTCAGAAAAGAACCTCCGAAAATCTGAAATCGTACAACCACTCTGATACTACACTGTTCATTCATGCGGCTACTAAGGTTGTCAACAAAGGTCAATGACATGCAACCAATCCGCTGATGACACGTGTAAAGTGTATACAGAATTGCATTAAATGCATGCAGTATATAAAGAGATGAACTCACTTCATTTGAAGTAACTTGCTAACTCTGGACAAGTTCAAATCTCTCAAGATAGGATTTTATTAGTAATCTCCTTATCTTTCTTAGTGCAAGAAAACCTTAGTGTTCCAACTTGTTTAGATTTAGGTTTATCCTTAATCTTGTTTCCACAACAAGCTGTAAATTGTTAATGATTTATCAATAAACAATTTAGAAAAGTAAAATAGTGTGTTTGTATTCAACCCCCCCCCCCCCTTCTACAAACTTGTTTAAGCCTTTCGGGACCAACATCAATACTCAAAATTGCTAACCCGTTCAATATTTCTTGTCTCAAAGTAGACCGTAGATATGACTTCAACAACTTTAACTTTGAAAAACTTCTTTCCACGGATGCAGCAGTGACGGGTACGGTCAACAAAATTCTGTAAGCAGCCAAAGCATGTGGAAACATGTCCTTCTTCTTTGCAAACTCCAAAATTTGTATGGATGTCCAACGATATCCACTCTTGGATGCCTTATCCGGTAACATTCCCTGTAAACATGTAACTCCATAAACAAATATTCCCCATCTATATCAGAATCATTACCATTTCTTAAAGCAAGTTCAAGATTCATACAACTTTTTTTCAACTCATCAACATGCAAGGTTACTAACTTTCGTCCGTCAAACAAGAAACCAAAAATAGATTCAAATTCTTGCATTTGTTCAAATCTAGTTCGTAGTTGAGAAAGAGCCATATCAACTAAAACAAGAAAGTAATCAGTTCTAAAACACTCTTGAGCAGATTGTTGTTCTTCTCGGTATTTGGAATTTCATCAAAATGTTTTTTTCGAGAGAAAGAACGTTTTACAGTAAATTTCGGCTCAACTCAAATATCATTTGCAATTTCTTTAGCTTCATTAATAGCACATGCAAACCCATTTTCTCTATGTTTTTCGAACAAGAGAACTAATCCCTTGAGATTTTCAATGGCAACATCAAGAAGCATATCTTTAGATTGTAATTTCTTACTCACTAAGTTAATTCTATACAAAACTTCATGGCAAATAACCAAACTAACAATAAAATCAAAACTTAAAAGCTCACCATTAACCAAATAAACGACATCCCTACACACTTTTCCATTCTCACTTACCTGAGCCAATTATTAAAGCATCTTTGATTTTTTCAACTTGAGTTTTGATGGCTTTAACACTTTTAATATGGCTTTCCCACCGAGTAGTAGATAAGGATTTCAAAGTTAAATCATCAACATGTTATAACAAAACAGTCCATCTTTTTGTAGAATTAGAAAACACATTGTATATCGTTTGATAAGTACCAAAAAAGGTTTTGGCTTTGAAACAAGAGCTTGCCATATCACATAAAACCAAACTAAGACTATGACAACCGCATGACATATAAAAGGCTCTAGGATTTATATCAAGTAATTTTTTTGCATGCCTTGATGTTTTCCTTTCATGTTAGACCCGTTGTCATACCCTTGTCCCCGCACACAATTAATATCCAAGTCAATTGAATTCAAAACATCTTGTAATGCATTAAAAAGTCCTAAACCAGATGTATCTTCTACAACTAAAAACTCAAGAAATAACTCTTCTACTTGAATGGGAGAACTTGACACATCAACACATCTAATAATCAATGTCATTAGTTCTTTGTGGCTTGCATCCGAAGTACAATCAAGAATAACCGGAAAATATTTTGCTTCTTTGATCTTTTTAATGATTGCATTCTTTACATCGGATGCTAACATTTCAATCAATTCATTTTGAATTTTGTGGCTAAGGTAATGATAGTGAGTTTTTTTGTCTTTGATTTGCTCAAAATGTTGTTTCATAATAGGATCAAACTCAGAAACTGTTAGTGCAAGAATTGTATTCAAGATTTAGTAATGAGTCAAAGTCAAGGTCAATGTATTGTAATACTTGTAAATGGTCAAAGTCATAGAAAAGTCAATATGTAATTAGTGTGTAAAGTCAGAGGTATATAGTAGAGTGTAAGGGAGTTGTGTGAGAGAGGCGTACATTGAGAATATCATTTGTAATTGTAGAGAGATGACTCTAGAGAGAGAAAGTAGATCTAGTTCCTATCTTGTATTTTTTCTCTCATCTAATCAAGATCTACATTTATTCTTACATTGTTACTTCTTAAGATTGGACTCACAAGTGGTATCAGAGCAAGCAAATCATTGCAGAAGATTGCCAATTCATTGAATTTTTCTCGAAAATATTAAACTTTTTGACTTTGTTGGTTGTGGATCTGAGAAATGGACTTCTAGGTTGTTTTCGGGTAGAATTTGATACAGAGTTGTTCGATTTGAGTAGGAGATAAGTTCTGTGCAAAGAATTTGACCTAAATATTGGATTTGGGTCGATTTCAGAGGAATTTAGGCTTTTTTGGTTCGAAACTGATACTTACTGTTTGAGGATCGAATTCGTGGTTTCTGTTAGTTTTTGGTGATATTGTGTTTGTTAAAGTTGTTCAGAATCACTTTGCGATCAATCCTGCAAAGTTTCAGATCGATTAGATGTGATTTGGTCGAATTTTGGACTTAGAAAAACTTTTTGTTCGACATTCATAGTTATCGCCTGATATAGATCTTCAAGTGTTCATAGTTGTCGCATAACAAGTAGATTCATCCTTATCGCCCAACATTTGAGCGATAAGAATTTTTGGAAATTTTGATCGTCGAAGTATCGTGCGATAACATAATTTCATCGCCCAAGCTTTTGGCGACAACCTCTCTGATCGCCTAAGTGTGTGACCGATAACCTCTCTGATCGCCTACTTGTTGACTGAAAACTTCTTTGATCGCTCAAGTTTTGACCGAGAACCTCCCTGATCGCTTACTTCTTTGGCCGAAAACGTTTTTCATCGCCTAACCTTTGCCCGATAACTACTGTTCACCCAGCCTAATCGCCCAACCCTTGTGCGAGAACTTTTTGTTTGTACACTGTTTTGCATATATTTTGTAACACCCCAAAAATTGAAATGCAAGTTTGGGACTTGCGGACGTCCGCGATGCCCGGATCTTCCGCGGAAGCAATAGAGAAATTGAGGGCTTCGAATCAACTCGAGTCGGACGTCCGCGAGGGGCCATGCGGACGTCCGCGATACATCTGACATATTTTCTTGTTTACTCTTAAGCCCTTTCCCTCTCTCTTTCCTCTCACTTTTCCCCATTTCCATTTCTCAACTCTCTCTCTCTCTAAAAACCGGTCTCTCTCTCTAGAAACCCTAAACCTTCCCTCTCCTCTTCATCTTCTTCCCTAAATCAACACCATCACCATTGTTGGAAACCTTAACCCATTCAAGAAACCTTCCACTTCATCTCCTTCATCAAGATTCTAGGGTTTTCACCCAACCCTTTTTCACTTCATTTGCAGATTAGGAGTTTCTGGCTCATCTTGGTGGTTCTAGAGACATTTTGGTTGGTGGATTCAAGTTTGGTTAAGATAATTTTCTCTTCTCTTTATTGTTGAAGTTAGGGTTTTGATATAAGTGGGTATTTTGGTATAAAATGGATGGTGGATGGTTTTCATGGTTAGATCTAATTATTGTGGTTAGAAACTTATGGATCTAGGCTTTTGGAGGTTTTAGCTTGAAGATGCAAGATGCTTCAAAGGAGCTTACATTTGGGGAAAATCTAGATTTAGCCTAAATCTAGCAAGGTGTGTTCAAGCTGATTTGTGAAACTTTGTACACGCAAAAAATGTTATTTTCCAAATGTTTGTGTGTTTTACTTGAAAATATCAATTATTGAGTTATTTGGTTAGTTTAGCTCTTTTGAAGTAATTATCTTCATAAATGTTGTAAAACACCCATATTTGGGATTTTTGGATATTTGATGTGTAGAAATCGTAAATATATCCTTAAAAGATTTATTGCTCAAAATGAAGTCTATTTGATGGTTTAATCATATTTGTGTAAATGATTTTATAAACCATTCGGGAGAATGTACGTTTTAGTGTCAATAACCATTTTGAGAATTATAAGGGTATGAGTCCTTTTGGGAAAACCCTTTTTGTTTAACCCGTGTCGAGTTTTGGGTTAATAATGATTGTTGATCCAAACCCTCAGTGATTTGATAATGACTCTCGGAGAAATACTTAGTGAAAATTGTAAGTAGACAATATGTATTAGAGTTTCACTATCGCTGATAAGTACTATGTCTCTACAGTATCGCTGATAGGAAACTCATGTTCTTTAAATTACACATTCAGCGATACTGTTCATCAGCAAGCCCTTAGCTTGTTCAGTCTTACTGATGATCGCTGATAGTTTTAGTTGTTTACTTATGATCCCTGAAGACAAGTTTCACGTCAACTATGTTCGACGCTGAAGTCGAAGATCAAGCCAAAGAACCAGCGACAAGTCTACTAATGAACTGATGTGGATATCAGCGAAGCCAAGACCTGTCCACTCGACGTGAAGTTTCAAGTAGAAGATTTCAGCGAACGCTGAACTTTATCACTCACTGATAAAGAACTATTCAACGAACGCTGATCATGAAGTCTTCCTCTATAAGTTACTTTTGTCTTATCCCCTTGCACGTCTCCATACTGTTGATCCAAACCCTCAGTGATTTGATAATGACTCTCTGAGAAACACTTAGTGAAAATTTTAAGTAGACAATATGTATTAATGTTTTGTCATCAAAGAATATATACTAAGTCTGTTTAGTATCGCTGATGAAACATGTTCTTTAATTTACACATTCAGCGACACTGTTCATCAGCAAGCCCTGAGCCTGTTCAGTCTTACTGATGATCGCTGATAGTTTTAGTTGTTTACTTATGATCCCTGAAGACAAGTTTCACGTCAACTATGTTCTACGCTGAAGTCGAAGATCAAGCCAAAGAACCAGCGACAAGTCTACTAATGAACTGATGCGGATATCAGCGAAGCCAAGATTTGTCCACTCAACGTGAAGTTTCAAGTAGAAGACTTCAGCGAACGCTGAACTTTATCACTCGCTGATAAAGATCTATTCAGCGAACGCTGATCATTAAGTTTCCTCTACAATTTACTTTTGCCTTTCCCCTTGCACGCCTCCGTACGATAATGTCAGAATGGACATCCCTTTTGTCCAGAATCGTACAACTAACTCTGATACTACACTGTTCATCATGCGGCTACAAGGTTGTCTACCAAGGTCAAAACATACAACCAATCAGCTGCTGCCACGTGTAAAGTTGTATTGATATGCATTAAATGCATGCAGTATATAAAGGAAACCCTACTTCAGAAATGAAGTGCTCGACCATCTCCTTCTTACTATTTCTGTGTGTTAGAATATTAGTCTTTAATATTCTTATCTCCTTTCTATCTTATTTATAGTGCAAGAAATCTTAGTGATTCTCTTAACTTATTTAGATTAGGTTTATTCCTTAATATTGTTCCGCAACAAGTTGTAAATTGTTTGATACATATCAATAAACAATTTAGAAAATTAAAATCGATGTGTTTGTATTCAACCCCCCCTTTCTATAAACTTGTATAACCCTTACGGGACCAACAAGTGGTATCATAGCAAAATTGTTTAATCTCATAAACAACATCTTGCTTATACTAATTCCTTTTCTCTTCCTTGCTATTTTCTATAATGGCTAACACCATAAACATAAACTACATTGACAATGGTTCTGTTGCAAAACCCCCTAGATTTTCCAGAGATAACTTCAAAATGTGGAAAAATAGGATGATACTCTTCTTAGAATGTGTAGACCCTACTATGCCCCATTACATCGAGAATGGTCCATATGTCCCTGTTAGAATTGATCCTGAAGTTCCAGGCACTGCTACTAGAGCTACCATTCCTGAAAGAATCATTCCCAAAGAAGTTCACAATTGGTCTGATGAAGACAAGAAGAAAGTGGCTATCGACACTAATGTTGGTCCCGAAGGGCTATACAAGTTTGTAGAAGGGGGGGGGGGGGGGGTGAATACAAACACACAGATTTTACTTTTCTAAATTGTTTATTGATAAATCATTAACAATTTACAGCTTGTTGCGGAAACAAGATTAAGGATAAACCTAAATCTAAACAAGTTGGAACACTAAGTTTCTTGCACTGAACAGACTCAGAGTATTATGGTGAACAGTTTCGCTGAATGTTTAATCTAAAGAGTGAGAGTTCCTATCAGCGGTACTGTAAGATCTTAGTACTTATCAGCGATAGTGAAACTCTGATACATATTGTTTACTTACAATTTTCACTAAGTATATAGGAGGGGGTCATTATCAAATCACTGAGGGTTTGGATCAACAATCTCCCCCTATTTGATTATGACATAGCAACAAAGAAAATTGCAATTTAATGAAAACATAAGGATAAAAAGAACTCATAAAATATTTGTCCCTTTTACTGTTTTCTGGGATCTTTTCTGTACTGATGGAGTAAAGTACATTTGCTGAAATTTTTCTTTGAACTTTGTAAAGATTACAGATGGAAGTGGAAAAATTAGAAGTACAATGAATAAAATTACAAGTACAAAAGACGTAGACAGATAAGGATAGAAAGAATTACAAGGCGATCCTGTCCGTCAAAAGGTTCTTCCTTAATGAGTTGTTCATCAAGGGTCATTGATGTGGGAATCATCCAGTCAGGAACATCTACTCCTTGATTCTTTTTGTTCAGAGCTTCTTCAAAAATCAAGGGCTTCAGGTGTCTAGCTTTAATGTCGCGTCAGACTTCACACCAGTATATGAGATCTCTGAGTTGTTCGATAGGAGTGATGTGGAGCTCAGAGATACGTTGAAAGTGATGGTTTCCATCGTAGTCTAGAAAGAATATACCATAAGAATCACTTACAACTGTGCCAGGAATGAAAGTTTCTCCAGGTGGTAGGGAGGTGTTAAGTGCTGAGAGATCAGCATCAGGGCCAAGAACTTCAGCACGAGAGAAACCAATACCTGTTTCATTTCGTATAGGAGGACCTGAGTCTGAGACTTTCTTTTCCTTAGCAGAGACTCTTCTTTGTTGAGGAGGAAGAAGAGTAGATGGAGGAATATCCACAGCAGAAGAAACCAGGTCGATCTGTTTGTTTAAGATCTTCTCGACATGGCTCTTGAACTTTGAGCGCGATCCCTGAATGGCTAATTTCACTTCCAACCATTCAGAGAGACCAAACTTATCTAAGGTAGCAGCATAGAAGGTTTGCTTGGTTTTGTCTTCTCTGTAGACATCAACTTCAACAACATGAACGTCTGAGTACAGTCTTCCTCTGATGTTTACTTTGATGATTTTGGATGGTCGAGATCGATAGTTCAGCATTTCTTTACACCATTTCAAAGTCGTATCAGAGACCTTAGTCTTTTCTCTAACGATCCTTTGAGCATCATCCCATAGCTGACGTTGAACATCAATGGGAGCTCTTTTCAGCTTGGGGTCTTTTACTGATCGTTGAGTAAGCTGGATGGCGTATTCTCTGTATTTTTCTTCAGCTTCCCTTCTTTCAGCGATTAGGTGTTCAGCTCTGAGGTGTTCCTTGTATTCCTTTTGGGAAATTCTGAACTTTGGAGGAACGGAAGGAAGTTGATCACGCTTCAGAATGATTCGTTGATCTTCGAGTCTCTTGATCATTACATCTCTCTTTTCTTGATCCTCTTCACTTAGCTTTTGAGGAGCCAAAGAAGGTCTGTTTTTGTGAGAGAGCATCTGTTCTTCAGGTTCATCAGTCTCAGAGATCAAATCCAAGACTGGGATTATTTCTTCAGCGTTGGGAGCTGGTAGTGAAGTCGCAGCTGTAGGAACTTCAGCGATATCCTCAAACCCGGGAGAGGACTAGCTGACAAACCGGCTTTTTAAGCAAGATCGTCAGATTTTCATCATCTTCAGCGACACTTTTTCCTTTTCCCTTGCCAGCTTCAGATGCTGATGGCTTTGTGTTTGTCCGCTCCCCTGAAGGTTCATTTATCTGAATCCCTTTAAGAATTTTTCTCTGAGCAGGCTTGACGATAAAAGAGTCATCATCATCATCATCTTTATCATCATCATTCTTTGGAGAAGAGGATGGTTCATCATCAGACAAGTTGATGGCTTCTTCATCTTCAGCTTCAGACTCAGATTCTTTAGCTTCTTCTTCGAGTTGCTCCCCCTCAGATGCAGAGGTAAGCTTCTCGGTTTCCTCAAGGTTTTCATCTCCCTGAGGTCCAGCGGCTGTTTCTTCAATTGTCTTCTCACCCTCTTCAGTAAAGGTGAGGTCTTCAGTTTTCTCTCCCCTGATAGATTCATCATGGGAAAGGTCTTCAGCGCTCTTCTCCCCCTCTTTTTCATGATGAGTGGGGGAGGAATGAGTTGACTCAGCAGCTGTTGATGGTTCCCTGTCTTCTTGGCCAGGGATCCCCACACAGATTTCAGTCGCTGATAATCTGTTTCTTAGACCAGAAATACCAGGATTGATCTTCACGAGTTCAGCACGATCCGCCGCAGTAAAAGATGAAGGTTCAGGGGCAGGTGCAGGGGCGGTCGTGTTGGTCAGGATCTGCTGCAACAAAGTCTGAATAGAAGTGATGTCATTCTTCATCGTATTGACATAGGTCTTCACATAACTCATGTCAGTTTTTACTGAACTGACATCAGTCTTTACAGCAGACATATCACCTTCGAGTTTGCCAACCGATGTCTTCAGCGTTGTGACCTCGCTGGACATGGTGTCAACTGATTTTTTTATGTCGAGGTAGTCTGTGTAGATATCAGAGAGAACTTTGGCAAAGTCGGTGAGTGATTTATCAACCTTCTCCAAGTCAGCTTTGGATGCATTCTTTTCGACCACAGTTGTCAGCTTTGTAAGATTCTCTCCAGCGTTTGTTACAGCTGAAGAGTTGCCGGAAAGAGTGGATGTGAGACCTGTCAGCTTTGTCTCTATTGTCTTCAGAGAAGCGTTGATGTCTCCCAAATTAGGACCTGTAACATATAAGAACTTGTGAACAGAGGAAAGTTCAGAAGTTTGGGGTTCAGTTACAGTGTTTAGGGGTTTGTGTATACCCGCAGGAGGATTGATGAAAGCATCAAAATCTCGGTGTCCTGAGAAAAGTTCCATATCGTCAGTGAGAGAACGTAGACGCATGGTCATCTCTGCAGGTCCTACGCCCATCATTCCTTGAGTGTCAGCTTTAGCTTCTGGAGGAATGACAGGTGCTTCAGTGACAACTGGAGTAGAGTCCAATTGAATAGAGGGAGAAGCGACGGTTAAGAATGGAGGTTGGGTGCGGAGTTCAGCGTTGGATTCGCTGAGAATCGCTTCGTCAGTCTTTTGAGAGACTGAAGGAGGTTGGGTAGATTCCAAGTTTGTAACCTCAGCGTTTAGAGACGCTGAAGTTGGGATAGAATGGGTGGCTTGTTCAGCTGTGGCAGAGCGTACCGCTGAACTTTCCTTCAGCCCAACAAGAGGAGCTGAGGAGTCTTCAGCAATAGATTGCTGGGGTTGCTCCTTGGTTTTCTTAGTTCTTTTGGAACTAAGTTGGGTTTCAGAGTGTTTCCTTTTAAGAGAAGGAATGGAGGTTGCAGCTGGGGTATCAGCGGTGGGTTTGTCCGCTGAAGGAGCTGCAGAAGTAGAAGAAGTAGGGTTGAGAAGAGTTAAAAGTGTAGAAAGACGTACCTCATTTGCCACTGGCTTGAAGTCGATAACCTTAGGGCCAACCTGAGAGAGTTTCAGGTCACCCACTTGAAAGTGCAGGATCTAATCTTACAATCAATATAGAAAGCAGTAATTGAGAAATTGTATGATCAAGCTCAAATGTATTCAATGATGAACAGGATTACAAATCTAAGAGAGAGAGAATCTCAAAGATTACAAAGAATGAATACAAAGATATACGGGAAAATCAATCAGTTAGCAATGTAATGCTAACCACTCTATTTATACTGCAACGGAAATATTAAAGCTACAGTACAAATAAGAAAGACTAATAAGAACAAAACACGTGTCCTAATTAGTTTACAAATTACTAAGTAAAGTATCTCGTCATAAGTTCTGAACAGGTAGTTCAGAACTTCTGAACATTCTTCTGATAACGCTTCTCAGAGCTTCTGACTCTTTCTCTCAGAACTCTGACTTCTCTTCTCAGATCTCTGACTCTTCTACTCAGAACATCTGAGTCTTCTTATCAGATCTTTAACACTTGGTTTATTGACAAAACTTCAGATCTAACAATCTCCCCCTTTTTGTCAAATAAACTTGAATTTAGCATCATCCAGGTCTTTCAGAGCAGGAACGATTTTCTGAAGTAGCACATTTCTCAGATTAAGCCTCTTATCAATTTTGACAATGATTTCTTGAATAATTTCAACTTGCTGATTGATTACTTCTTGAATTATATTTGCTTCCTTCACTTTCAGCATCTTTTTCTCCAAATTATGCTTTATAATTCTTAAAGTTCCAGAACAGTATTTTGCAGTTTCCTTTGCTCTGAAGAAGATCTTTCCACTTTTGTTTTTCAAAAATACTCCCAAATCTGGATATTTGTGAACACTTCCAGTCTTTAATACCTTTTTCTGTTCATGATCTGTGTTGGGATTTGCCAGATAAACACATGGCTTTTGTAAGTACAAAGCTATTTGGAAATCTGTATAACAGTGCCACCTTAAGATGTAGAACATGGCCTCAATCACCACACTTCTTGCCTTCCTTTCATTTATGTCTTTGCTTGACTCTTTGAAGCATAGAAAGCTGTGTAATCTGTAGAAGTCAACCACTGATAGTTTCTCAAAATCTGCATCAGTAAAGTAATAAACCTTGCCATCTTCTCTCAGAACTTCAAAGGATAAGTACTCCATCTTTCTGAATTTCTTAACCTTCAATTCTCTGATTCCAGTGATTAGAAAATCTGAGTAAACAACTTGCTTTGTTTTGCCAAGACATCTTGATTTTTCAGCCAACCAGATCTGAGTCTCCTTAGGTCTATCATAATACACGTCCAAGAATTGTACTTCTTTTGGTTTGAAGAACTCAGGCAAATCAAATTCAAGAAAGTATCCATTTAGATCAATGGATATTTCATCTTCTTTGGGATCAGACTGTTCAGCTTGATCAAAACTAGTTATCTGCACATTCTGAGGTGTTGTGTTCTGGACTTCTTCAACTTCATCTGACAGAATTTCATTCACTTCATACTCAGCAGGAAACACAAAATCATTATGTAGAATCTTTTTGGGATTCACCTCAGATAGCAACCATTCACTACAGTTTCTGATTTTTCTTCTAAGATCCAACCTCCTCTTCACACAGTTTATACATCTCTTCTTTAAACTCTCTCTTTCAGTTTCCACACTTACTTCCATTTTAATCAATAACCAATTCAGAGTTGCATCATTGTACTTCACCAACTCTTTTAATCTGAACAATTCAAGCCTTTCGTGAACTGTATATGTGAACCCTTCTGTCTCCATTCCTTCATTCACAAATCCCTTCAAATATAAACCAGTTTCTGTTTTCTTTGTGGGAGAACTCAGATTACATATCTCTTTTCTTTCTTCAATAGCTAATTGAAAGTCATACAAGTGTATATTTCTGACATAGATACCCAGAAGTCTTCTGCATTCAATTTCCATCAAGGCTTCTTCAGTTCTGGCAAAGAACTTGACTAGAAAGATCTGATCATCAAGAGTCAATCTGTGAAAATCAAAAGTAGACATGGAAACCTTTGTATTTCTTTCTTTCAGTACTTCCATTCTAACAAACAATAAACCATTGAATTCTTCTTGTTGAAACATCAGAACTTTCTCAATTCTTTTCTGGATATGTAGTTTTGAGTCAGGAACTCTGAATCTGTTAGAAGCTTCTGAGTAGACTATCTGAGCTCTGTCATCCATAAAACCATCAATGTTACTTTCCAAAAGCTCATACTCTCCTTCTGTGTAGTAGAGATTTTCATACATTTCCTCAGGAAAAATATCATCATGAAATTGTCTTGCTAATGGCACATCACTTAACTCTAGGATGAAATCACATACAGGTTCTTCTAGTCTTTGCAAGTTAATCTTTGGGATCTCAATTGGTTTTCTGAATACATACTCAGAAGGCATAAAGTAGTCTTTCACTTTCACATACTCTTCTTCTGTATTTAACTCATCACAAAAGTTAAATCTAAAATCATCTTCAAAATCCTGAGTATAATTCACAATTCTGTCTTCTTCTCCCATTAGATCAATAGGTCTTACCATTTTTATTCCTTGCTGAACTTTTTGAACATTCAAAGCTCTGACTAAATTATTATGCATTCTTCTGATCAACTCTTCACTTAACCTCCTTTCTTCTAATTCAGAATCCGTCATATTTTCTTTGTTATACACCACAATATCTATACACATGTTGACCACTTCACTTTCCAATGTCTTTTCTGATCTCAATACAGATTCCTCAATAGCTTCAGTTTCATCTGAGTTTCCTTCCATCTCTATGTCTAAGTTCAATTCCTCTGTTTTATCTGAATCACCACCATCTGTACTTTCCAACTCCATTTCCTCTGTATCTGAGCTATCAATCTGAACTATCTGAGTTATTGCCTTTAAATTTTCCTGTGTCTGATCTTCTGATCTTTTTGTACTAGCTAATTGCATATCTGCCATCTCAAAATCTTCTATGCCAATATCATCATCAGAACTTAACCTTTGTCTTTTCTCCCCCTTTTGATGATCATGAGGCTCATTATCATCAAACTTTCTCTTCAAGTTCTGATTAGAAGTACCTTCAGGTTCAGTTTCTGCAATAGGAACAAGATCAAGAGGCTTTGAAGTAGAAGCCAATGATACACTCAGTGCTTTCAGTATAGATTCCTGCATCCCTTGCATTTGTTTTAACATATCTTTTTGAAAACCAGACATTATATCCATGATCTCCTTTTTGTGAGAATCCAAGGATTTCTTTACATCATCTACTTTGGTTTCAACAGAAATCAACTTTTTCTCCAACACAACTTTCAAATCTGACATCTCATCATTCAAATCCTTCACCTTCTTCTCCAAATTTTCTACTTTTTCCCCCATCTCCTTGTTTTGTTTCTGAATCTTTTCAAATTCAGAAGTTTCTAACAGTGAACCTGAACCAACATATGGTCCAGTTTTCATGTGCCCATAGGGCTCATGGCCTGTAGATAACACACAGTCATCTTGTACAACAGATGCACGTTTGAATGAGGCTTTTGTAATGTTCACCTCACCAGGACTTCCATCCAATCCTCGACACCCAACATTAGGTATGTCTATGAATGTTGTTTCAGGAATATGAAATTCCTAATTTGTGCAAGTGTCAGAAGGAATTTCAGGCTCAATATGAATAGGACTGTGATATTCAGACTCAATGTGTTGAAAAATAGATTGGGATTTATCACCTCCCTCCAAATGAGTTTGGGATGGTTCCCCGGATTTGTGTTAAACAGTAGCATGTTGAAATGCTTCTGAGTGGATATGGATGGGTTGTTCAAGATCCACCACTAGGTCCATGGTGTTTGTTTCAATATTGGACACCAAGAGATGTGAACCAATAGCATTTGTGGTTACCTGGCCAAGATTAGCTGGTGCAGAGGCATCTCTTTCTGTTTGAACCTCTGTTGACAATCTCTCATCCTCACCACTCTCATTCTGTTTTTCCTCACCAAGTTTAACCAAGCTCTCAGAATTTTCCCCCTCAAGTCTCTCAGAATGTTCACCCATATGAACATCCTCCCCCTCTCTAATTCGACTAGACCCCTCACCTCTCTTCTCAGGTTGGTCCTCTTGGGTAGGGATTTGAGGTAATTCAATTCCCATAGAGGTGCAATAAGCTTTTAAAATCTCACTCTCCCTTGGAATATAGTTCCTAAGTGATTTTGGCAATAGTTTATGATTGGGATATTTTTCAAGTCTTGTTACTGAGGTCATCTTACCCAAATAAAATGTAGGACCATGCTCTTCATTAGTTCTTCTTAAGATTGTTCTGTTTTCCTGCATGGCATACCAAATAACAATTTGCCAGTACCTTATATAAGGAATGTATGCCAGTGGAGCATCCTTTGTTTTCTTCTGAATTGCTTTCTGATTCTTCTCAAATGTATTCTTCATGTCTTCCCAAAGTATTAAAGTATAGTCATAATGCCTATTCTTCACTAAGCCCTGAAAGATCTGAAGAATTTGTTTAGAACCTTGATCAGCAGAACTATTCTTTCCTGACACACATTTATTTACCACATGAAAGAAGCAAGCCCAGATAGGTGGTAATTTGTTTCTTCTGAACAAACTGAGAGTCCTCAATCCTTCATTGTATCCCAACTTCATAAACTCTGCTATTAATTCCTCTATTAAAGGTGAGTCCTCAAAATCTGTCCTTCTTTGTACATCATCTTTCTCTGGTAAATTCAGCATTTCTCTTAGTGCAGAGATAGATAAGGCAAATGTCACTCCTCCAATTTCAGACACAAACTTATTATCTTCTAACCTAAGATGTTTCCACCATTGTTGTATGTACTGAACAGGCACATTTTTACTTCGTGTAAACCATTTTCTGTACGGATGGTGTTTGAATAACTCCATGATAATTCTGTGTTCAGGCTTAAAACGGCTTTCCTCAAATAATATAACACAGTTATTTTCAGATAATTTTAGCCATTCACTCTCAGGAACAACTCTTTCCACTAAAATAGGTCTATCTGACATAATAGAACCTGCAGCACTCTGTTCATGTTCAATATTAACGTTTACCTCATCCGCATTTCCTTCAGATTCATCCATTTGTTCATCTTCTCCATCATTTCTTATTGCCCCTTCCTCTGCAACTCTATTTTGTACTTCATCATTTTCCGAATCGGATCAATCCATTATCGATTTTGTAGAATGTAGAGAAATTGGACTACTTCTTCGTATTTCAGACATCATTTAAGAAGAAAACAGACTCAAAGAACTCTGGATTTGATTCGTATCTCACGTTTCGCTCTGGAATTTGAAAAGATTTGAAATAGGGATTTTAAGACCTATTTAAAATCCGCGAAGTTGAAAGGTTTAACGGAAAAGCGAAATCAATGTTATAACGGAGTCAACACATTTGAAATACCACAAAGGATTTAAATGAAATGCGTGGCATTGTCAAACAAATATGAAGCTGACACGTGTTAGTGGATAGAATTTTGACTCAAGTCAAAGATCTGAATAACACGCACAGATGTTCTGATTCCATGACTCAGAAGAATTTTCCCTTGTAACCAAAATGTCATTTAAAATCAACTTCTGACCAATATAAAACATTTTGATTATTCAGAAGAGGTTTGAACAGATAGAAGCACTTTTTATCATCAAAATTCTGTTCATATTATGATGAAAAAAAAATATTTAAAATCTTATATCTGAATATGAAATTTTTTAACTCAGATATAGTTTGAATAAAAAAAAATTTATCATTAAAAGCTTGTTCATCTCAGAATGATCAGAGATAAGAAATGAAAACAAACCTTTTTAAGCATTACAAAATAATTTCCAAAAGGTTTTTGATGCTCCCCCTTGACTTGAGCATGCATTTAACTATTAATGATACATAAAGATGAGATAAAAAGATAATAGAAGAAGCATAATCCACACAGTTGAGGTATTTGTATTTCTCAAAAATAAAATTTTGAAAGTTAGATTGCTGAAGTATTGACTCAGAATTTTTGACCTCAAGAATCAGAAGTTCTGAACTTAAGACTCAGAAGTTCTGAACTCAAGACTCAGAAGTTCTGATCTTAAGACTCAGAGTTCTAAGTACAGTACTCAGACAATTTTACTTAGAAAAATTTAGCATTTTTAAGAAAAACAAATATTTTCAATTAGGCAGATTAAGCATTCCTATTTTACATATGAGAAAAGAAAACCTTTTGTGATCAAGTGGCTTTGTGAACAAGTCAGCCAATTGATACTTTGTATGCACAAAGTGCATCTCTATAGTTCCTTTTTCCACATAGTCTTTTATAAAATGATACCTCACATCTATATGCTTAGTCTTTGAATGTTGAACAGGGTTCTGAGTGATGGCAATTGCACTTTCTGAGTCACAATAGATGGGAATCTTGTTAAGCTGATATCCATAGTCCATGAATTGTGTTCTCATCCACAATGTTTGAGAGCATGAAGCAGCAGCAGCAACATACTCTGCTTCAGCAGTTGAAGTGGACACACAATTCTGCTTCTTTGATGCCCAACTCACTATTTTATCTCCCAAAAAGTGACAAGCACCAGATGTACTCTTTCTGTCCAACCTACTTCCTGCATGATCAGCATCAGTGAAAGTAGTCAATTTGAAGTCAGTTTCTTTTGGATACCATAAACCTAGATCAGGTGTTCCTTTGAGATATCTTAAAATTATTTTGACAGCCAACATGTGTGATTCTTTTGGGTTAGATTGAAATCTAGCACAGAAACAGGTAGAAAACATGATATCTGGTCTACTTGCAGTCAAATAAAGTAATGATCCAATCATGCCTCTATAGAGTTTGATATCTGCTGAAACACCTTTGAGATCAGCATCTAACTTTATGTTAGTTGCCAAAGGTGTTCTCATAGAAGCACAATCAGACATTTTGAACTTTTTCAGAATGTCTCTGACATATTTTCCTTGATTTATAAAAATACCTTTTGGTAATTGTTTGACTTGAAGACCAAGAAAAAAATTCAGCTCACCATCATGCTCATTTCAAATTCAGATGACATGATTTTTGAAAAATTATCACATAATTCTGGACTGGTAGAACCAAATATTATGTCATCAACATAAATCTGAATCAGAATTAAATCATCACCCTGTTTCTTTAAAAACAAAGTTGTGTCAATCTTACCTTTCTTGAACCCTGAACCTAACAAGTGTTTAGTAAGAGTGTCATACCAGGCTCGTGGTGCTTGTTTTAGACCATATAAAGCTTTGTCTAAAATATAAACATGATCAGGGAATTCTGGATCAACAAAACCTTCAGGTTGATGAACATACACCTCTTCATTAAGTTTGCCATTTAGAAAGGCTGATTTGACATCCATTTGATACACCTTGAAGTTTTTATGTGCAGCATAGGCCAAAAATATTCTGATTGCCTCTATTCTTGCCACTGGTGCAAATGTCTCATCATAATCAATTCCCTCTTGTTGACAGTATCCCTTAGCAACCAATCTTGCCTTGTTTCTGATAACAACACCTGATTCATCCTTTTTGTTTCTGAACACCCATTTAGTTCCAATAATAGATTTACCTTCTGGCTTTGGAATGAGTCTCCAAACTTTATTTCTTTCAAATTGAAGCAATTCCTCTTGCATTGCTGAAATCCAGTCTGGATCCTCTAGGGCTTCATTAGCTTTCTTTGGTTCAATCACACTCAAGAAACCAGCAAACATTGCTTCATTTGCTGTAGCTGATCTGGTCTTTACTCCTGCTGATGGATCACCTATTACTTGATGAATTGGATGATTTTTAGTCCATTTATTAGTACTAGGGAGTACATCAATCTCTGAATAATTGTTGTTTGCATCATTCTCATCAATGATTGCTTGTAATTCTGAACTGTCCCCTTGTTCTGATGTATGAGTAGGAGTTGCATCCAAGTTTGAGTTCCGAGCAATGAATTCAGAATTCTGAGTGACTTGTTCAGAGTTCTGAGTACAAGAATCAGAATTCTGACTACAAGGTTCAGAATTTCCACCACTTGTATTTATTAGATTTGGACATTCCTCTGATGGACCTTTGTCAGAAATTACAGTTGATTGAACTATTTCTGGAGTCTTATTTTTCATCTCTTTGACCATCTTTGGATTTTCATATTCTGCATAAGAATCAGAAATTAGTTCACTAAAAGCATCCTTAAAGAGTAAATTGAGTTCTGAACAAATAGGATTAGAATTTGTATCAGAAGTCATTTTTGTCTTGTTCTGCATGAGTTCTGAACTGTCTTGTTCAGAAGTCCTATTTCTGGCTTCATCAAAAGTTACATTTATGCTCTCCATCATCCTCTTGGTTCTTCTATTGTAGATTCTGAATGCTTTGGAAGTTAAAGAATAACCCACAAAGTATCCTTCATCTGCCTTTCTATCGAATTTGGCAAGATTTTCTCTGTCTCTAAGAACATAGCACCTGCAACCAAAAACATGAAAGAATTTGATTAATGGTTTTCTTTTATTTATCAGTTCATAAGCAGTCTTATTTAATCTCTTATTGATTAAAGTTCTATTCTGTGTAAAACAAGCAGTTGCAATTGCTTCAGTCCATAGGAAAGTAGGAAGATTTGCATAAGCCAGCATTGTTCTCGCAGCTTCAACTAGAGTTCTATTCTTCCTTTCAACAACACCATTTTGTTGAGGAGTTCTGACAGCAGAAAAATTGTGAGAAATCCCAGAACTTTCTAAAAAATTCTGAAGAGTCTCATTTCTGAACTCTGTTCCATTATCACTTCTGATTTTCTGAACTGGAAGTTGTAAGAGAACTTGAATCCTTTTGATAAAATTTATCAATGTAGCAGCAGCTTCTGACTTAGCTCTTAGGAACTCAACCCATGTGTATCTGGAGAATTCATCAACAATTACAAGCATATATTTCTTTCCTCCCATAGATTGAACTGAAATTGGACCACAAAGATCAGTATGAATCATTTCTAATGGTGCTTTGCAAGATGAGTCCATTTTTAATTTGTGAGAACTCTTTTTCATCTTGCCCATTTCACAAGCTGAGCATAATGATTCTTTTTCAAATTTAAGCTTTGGTAAGCCTTTAACCAGATGTTTTGCAACGAGATTATTAAGATCTTTGAAATTCAGATGAGAACATCTTCTGTGCCAAAGCCATCATTCATTTGCAGTTGATTTTGATAAAAGACAAACTGTATTTAATGTTTTCAATTTTGAAAAATTAACTACAAATAAGTCCATATGTCTTTTGGCCCAGAAGACTTTAACATCATTTTCAGTTAAAATCATGCAACCTGTTATTTGAAACTTGATTTGACAAAGACTGTCTAAAAACTGACTTATGCTGAAAAGATTATGCTGTAATCCTTCAACATAGAAAACCTTTTGGATAGTCAGATCCCCTTTAGTTAAATCCCCATAACCTTTGACTTGTCCTTTGCTGTTATTTCCAAAGTTTACTGCTCCTCCAGCCTTTTCTGTGAAGTTTGATAGAAAAGACTTCTGACCTGTCATGTGTCTTGAAGCTCCTGAATCTAAAAACCACACATGACAGCCCTGCAAAAGGATCAGTTAGGTTTAGGTAACCATTTTGGAATGGGTCCATCTTTGTTAGCTTTGTCATTTGATTTAACATTAGTACCTTTTACTTTCCACTCGAAATCTTTCTTCAAACACCACTTTCCTTGAACTTTTATGAAGTCAGAACATTTTCTGCTTACAAACTTGTTCAAATTCTTTTTGAGAGTTGTAACTTTTGGTTTTGCAATATTTCCAACTTTCTTTTCTTTTATCTTTTCTTTCTTCTCAGTCCGAGGAACAAAAATTTTCTTCTTTTCTGTATTCTGATGAACAAAAATAATTTTCTTTTCTGAATTCTGAATATCTTTTCTTATGTATGAAACAGAAGTTATTTTGACTTGACATTTATGAGAATATTGGAATGAATCATTTTTACATCTAACACAAACAAGATTTTTCTTTGCAAGTGACAATAAATCTGAAACATAGATCATTTCATTTTTATTGATACTGTTCAGAGTACAAAAACCCTTATTACAAGAATTTCTAGCTTTGAGTTCAGAAGTAGATTTCATTCTAAGCTTCTCAAGATCCCTTTTCAGATCATTCAACTTTGCAAGATCATCTTTCCTTTTGCTTTCTTCTTTTTCTGAAAAATTCAAGTCCTTTTTGTTAGAAGAATTAGATGATTCACCTTTTTCATATGCACTTGATTCATTAAAGAATTTATCATTTTCTCTTGAAGCATTAATTTTAAAAAGATCATACTCAGTCTTCAGTTTTTCAAGCTCTGTTATTTTCTGAATAAAAATATTCTTTTCTTTCAAAGCTTCTTCAAGTTTAATATCCACCTCACATAAATCATTTTCAAGTTCATCATAAGCTTTCCTTAAGTCCTCAAGTTCTTGACTCACAAGATTAAATCTCTTTTCAAGTTGTAAAAATTCATCTGACTTTGTTTCAGAAAATCCAGTTGAATCAGACTTCTGACTACCTGAGTCAGAGTTCTGATTTACAGACTCAGATGTCTAATCTTTAGACTCAGAGTTCTGACTACAAAGTTCAGAATCCTGACTAGAAGTTTCAGACTTCTGATTGACTGTTTCGGAATTTTTACTTGTGTCAAATATGCTCTCAATGTCATGATATGAAAAACTTGGTTGTTTATTTTTGTAGCTGACATTTAAAGAATCATACTTGAATTTAGTATCATTGTATCTTGGCTTCTCATCAGTTGGTTTAGAAACTTCTTTCTTAACCTTTTCTTCTGAACCAACTGACTTTTCTGTTTTAGACTCATAAATTTTCTCATCTGACTTTTTAGAGTTTGTTCTTTGCAAATTGTCAGAACTTGTTATAGAACTAGCAGGTCTTATGAAAACTTCAACAATTTCTGGGATTTTTGGCTTAGAAACTTGAAGTTTTTCATACAAGTTGATTGGAGCTCTTTTTAAAGTGACATTTTCTTCCAATCCCAATCCCTTCTTTGGGTTGTAAAATCTTGTATCTTTAACATTGCTTAATAAAAGATTTAATGTTTGCTGAGTCTGACCCCTTTTCAAATTCAGATCTTCCAATTCTTTAATTTTGGTGTATAAATTCTTTCTTTCTTCAAATAACATATCAAATTTTATTTGTAAATCACCTTTTTCATCCTTTATTTTTGAAAACTCAACTTTTAGTTCAGAAAGCTTTTTCATCAATTAAGAATTTTCATCTTTAACTTTCTGTTTCTCAGCCTCAGATTCTTCATATTGTTCTTTTATTACTTCTTTTTCAATTCTGAATTTGTTAACCAAATTTCTTTCTCCTTTTATCTGTTTTCTTAGATTAGCAAATTCAGTTTTCATTTCACCAATCTGTGTCATTAACTCTAATTCAAGTGAAGAATGTACCTCAGCAGATGACTCAGAATCAGCATCTTCAAAATCAGAATCATCCTCATTCCTCATTTTTGCCATATAGCTCTGCATCTGTGGAAAGTTGATATGATCATCTTCATCAGAAGTGTAGTATAACCAATTCTCCTGTTCAGCCAATAAAGCAATTTTATCATCTCTCTTCTTTGCAAGCTGAGCCTTCTTGGTGTAGTACTCATAGTCTTTCACAATTTTTACTCTGCAATCCTTAGCATAGTGACCAGATTTTCCACACTTGAAACATAGATTCTTTTCTTTTCTCTCATCTTTCTCTTCTTTGTTTTCTTCACTTCTCTCTACTCTCTTTTCAAACTTATTTTCTTCTCTGTCTTCTTTCTTCTTATAATCTGAACTCCCAACTCTCTTATAATTTCCTTGAAATCTACCCTTCCCATACCTTTTGTTGAAAGTATTTGTCAACAAAGCTAGTTTCTCAGCCATTATCTTGATATCTTCATCATCTTCTGATCCTTCTTCCTTGTCAGATTCTTCCAGATTGGGTATCTCTGATAGATATGCAGTCTTTTTAGGTGCTTTGATTGTTTTGGACTTTGATAAGAACGCTAACTGATCAGCAACATTTTTCTTCTCTTCCACAACTAACTTTACAGAGTCTTCATGATGATTAAGAACACATAACAGATCATTTAAGTCTTCTTCACACATATCCTTGTTCATTTGCAGACTTATGGCAAATGATGACCATTCTGAATTTAGACTGTTCAGAAATTTGTAGTTTATTTCTGACTTCGTTTTCTTCAGTCCATTTCTTCTCAAGTCATTTAGAATAGTGCAAAATTTACTGTATGTCTGTGTCAAACTTTCTGACTCTTTTGCTTTGAACCTTTCATAAGCATTTATGCTTTGATTTAACTTTGCCTGAATAGATCTCACAGTTCCTAACATCTGCCTTTCCAATTCGTCCCACATTTCTTTAGCTGATGATCCACTGTCAATTCTGTTAAGAACCTCATTTGGGACAGCCAAAGTCATCAAAGTAATTGCTCTTTTGTCAATAGCATGCCTATTCTTCTGTTCAGCTGTGTATTGGGAATAACTCTTCTTCACCCTGGTCGCTGGAATTTCCGGAGTTGTCTCTGTAGCAGGGGTTAGGGCAACATCGATATACACTTCAATTGGACCTTCTCGAATGGAGATCATAAGATTTTCATCAATGTTGTCTAGGAATTGGATCATACGAATTTTCCATTGCTGATACTCTTCAGGTATAAGAACAGGTGGTTTGGTTTCAGATCCCATGGCTAGATATTCTTTGGAAGACATGATTGTAAGAAAATTCAACAGAAAGACAAATTCGAATTTCTTGATCGAAATGTAACAGGTAATTCAAGAATTGCCAAGAATTCAAGAACTAGCCCTAGCAGCGGAATCGATTTTTGAATGAATCAAGAAATCTTCAAGAAATTGATCAATCGATCTTCGCAATCACAATCTTGACTGAATTTTTTTGTTGATTAGCTCTGATACCAATTGAAAGTGCAGGATCTAATCTTACAATCAATATAGAAAGCAGTAATTGAGAAATTGTATGATCAAGCTCAATTGTATTCAATGATGAACAGGATTACAAATCTAAGAGAGAGAGAATCTCAAAGATTACAAAGAATGAATACAAAGATATACGGGAAAATCAATCAGTTAGCAATGTAATGCTAACCACTCTATTTATACTGCAACGGAAATATTAAAGCTACAGTACAAATAAGAAAGACTAATAAGAACAAAACACGTGTCCTAATTAGTTTACAAATTACTAAGTAAAGTATCTCGTCATAAGTTCTGAACAGGTAGTTCAGAACTTCTGAACATTCTTCTGATAACGCTTCTCAGAGCTTCTGACTCTTTCTCTCAGAACTCTGACTTCTCTTCTCAGATCTCTGACTCTTCTACTCAGAACATCTGAGTCTTCTTATCAGATCTTTAACACTTGGTTTATTGCACTTTTGGGTAGCTGTCCTTCAGGCCTTTTTGGAATACGGCGCTGATGAATCGAGGATAGGGAACCCATGGAGATCTGTCAGCGACGGAGTCCACTCTGAGTACCAGGTCATCGTAGATAATCGATGCCCAGTCTATATGTAGACCTTTCAGCAATGCATATCCCATTGCTTGCTGAGGCTGAGCGGCTTGGTCAGAGGAGCCGGTCTTGGCAGTCATGCACCTGATTAAATGAGTGAAGATGAAATTCATCTCGCTGGGCATTTTAGACTTCTTGATGAGGGTCAACTTCTTCTCGAGCTTCATGTCCCTCCCAGTTTCCCATACATAGCCCATTGCATCCAAGAATGTAATGATGGCTTCCCTGTCTGGGTTTTTCTTGTGGACTGGGAGGGGAACGAAGGGTTCTTCTTTGGTTGCGATGGGAAGGCTGAGGGCTTTGCGGATAATGGCAGGTGTAATCTTCATGGTGCCATAGTCAGTATCGCAGAGGATGCAGTCATCTGTTTTTGAGGGGTCTTTGGCTGATGGTAGCTGAGAGTGTCTGGCAGAGTACCAGAATTGGGATAGCAGTAGCTGATGTGCAGGAGGTGTTATGGTCAGGGCTGTGGAGATGGAACAGTTATTCAGGAAGTTCACAGCATCATCTAGATGTGTGACTTGCTTTCGAGGAGGAAACTCGAGAAGCGCATAGAGGTTATTTACCTTGGTCCAATCCAGTTTGTCAAGAGAGAACTTGACCTGAGGAGCCTTGAGGATTTCCACTTCCTCAGCAGTATTATCAGCAGCAGTGTTCTCAGCGATGGTGTTCTTGGAAATGTCAGAAGATGCCATTTTCTGTATTATCAGTTCAACCAAAGATAACAAATAAGAATAATCTTAATGTGGAAAGATTTTCCAATAAGATGGTTCGAATTTTGTCCATTTCATTCAGACAAAATGTCTTGATGAAGATTAGGGTTTTTCTTGTTTTTGAAAAACGAAATGCAAACCCAATAAAAATCTTGTTTTCCAGTTTCCTTTGAAGATTGGGATTCTGGAAAAACGTATGAAGAACAAGTTTAAGATTTTGCGTTTTAAACTTGAAGAACAACCATGAAAGGTTGTGTACATAAAACCATGAAAGAAATGATTTCATTTTAAAAAGTTCTTTTGTTTGATCTTGTGAAAACAAAGAGAAGATCATTAACATGTTTGAGGAGACAGGTAAAATAAAAGAATTATTAACCTGGTTCGTTGAAGAAGATGAAGTTCTTAAGTTCTTGAAAAACTTGAGAGCACAAATGCAACAGTAAATTCTTTTTCTTGCTTGGAGAAGAAGTTCGCGTAAAAGAAAAATATAAACCTACAAAGTGTTTATATAGAGATTAGAGAGAGAGAGAAAATCTTGAGCGGGAAAAGATTTTCATCATGACACGGACACGTGTTTGCATTTGATTGGCGAGTAAACAAAACATGCAAACATGTGTCAGAAAAAAGAACGTGTCGGGGCTTATCCGTTGCAATGACGTCACAACTGTCCTTTCATATTCTTGGATGTCTTTGAGGTTTTGAAAAACTCAGGGACACTTTTGAAAACATGAAGCACTGATTATAAATATCAGTGTTGGTTTTAGAAATTTCAAAGTATCGCTGATAAGGAAGAGATATTCAGCGATGCAATTTGTTTTGAAATCTTGCATTTACATGCGATTGTCAGAGAGAGAAAAACATACCTTGATATCAGCGAATCAAGTTTATTCATAGAAGATTGATAGAATGGGTTATACAAGAAGATTTTATCCTATTGCTGATCAAATGTGAATCGCTGAAGATTTTACTCTTCAAAATTCAGCATTCCAATCTCGCTGATGAGGAAGTTGAATCTTGTCTCATCAAGAGGTTTGGTGAACAGATCATCTAACTGATAATCAGTTGGGATAAAGTGAAGTTCTATATCACCAGTCATCACATGATCTCTGATAAAGTGATACCTGATTTCGATGTGTTTTGTCTTTGAGTGTAGCACTGGATTATTTGCTATAGCGATGGCACTTGTGCTGTCGCAATAGATTGGAATATTTGAGAGCTGAAGGTCATAGTCCAGTAGTTGATTTCTCATCCACAAGACCTGAGAACAACAGATTCCAGCGGCTACATACTCAGCTTCAGCTGTGGAGGTGGACACTGAGTTTTGCTTTTTACTTGTCCAACTCACCAGCTTTCCACCCAGGAGCTGACATCCTCCTGTGGTGCTTTTCCTATCCATTTTGCAACCTGCAAAATCACTATCTGAATAGACGATTAGATCGAATCCTGAGTCTTTGGGATACCAAAGACCTAGATTCGCTGTACCCTTAAGGTATCGAAAAATTCGCTTTACAACTTTCATATGAGATATCTTAGGTTCAGCTTGATATCGTGCACACAAACATGTTGCATACATAATATCGGGTCGGCTAGCTGTAAGATACAAAAGAGAGCCGATCATCCCACGGTACAGCGTGACATTAACAGGAATACCCTTAGTATCCTTATCAAGTGTCAGCGGTGGTGCCATAGGGATTTTCATAGCTGAACTTTGAGTTAAGTCGAATTTCTTCAGCATATCCTTAACATACTTTCCCTGATTAATGAAAGTTCCTTTTTCATTTTGCTTTATCTGAAGACCAAGGAAATATGTTAGTTCACCCATCATGCTCATTTTATACTCATCTTTCATTCTATCAGCGAAACGAGCACAAAGATCAGGGTTAGTAGAGCCAAATATAATGTCATCAACATATATCTGAACAAGAATGATATGACCTTTTACTTTCCTGAAAAATAGAGTTTTGTCGATTTTACCTCGCTCAAATTGTTCAATATGGAGATAATTAGAAAGAGTGTCATACCATGCACGTGGAGCTTGCTTTAAGCCATAAAGTGCCTTATCCAGTTTATAAACATAACCTGGACGCTTAGGATCTGAGAATCCTGGAGGTTGTTCCACATAGACTTCTTCATTCAGCTTTCCATTTAGAAACGCTGACTTAACATCCATCTGATATACTTTGAAGTCTTTATGTACAGCGTATGCTAAGAATAGACGAATAGATTCTAGTCTTGCTACAGGAGCAAATGTTTCGTCATAATCTATGCCTTCCTCTTGTCTGTATCCCTGAGCAACAAGACGAGCCTTGTTGCGGGTTACAGTTCCATGTTCGTCCAACTTGTTTCGATAGACCCATTTAGTGCCTATCACTGTTTTGTCAGTTGGTCTTCGAATAAGTTTCCAAACTTTGTTTCTTTCGAATTCAGTCAGCTCTTCTTGCATGGCGCTGACCCAGTTTGGATCTTTGAGGGCATCATCTACTTTCTTTGGTTCAGTCAGAGAAATAAAGTTAACAAATAAACAAATATTACCTGCACCTCGTCGAGTCTGAATACCAGCGTTTGGATCACCAAGAATTTGATCAATTGGGTGATTTACAGTCCATCGCTGAGCCGGGGCGTGAGACGCTGACTCAACTTGAACTGGAGGAGCTGAAGATGAAGCTTCAGCGACGTCTGGAGTATCAGCCAAGAGAGGAATGGATGCAGTTGTCATTATATTCACTGATTGCTGAGAAGTAGATGGAATGTCTGAGTCATTTGGTTCAGAAGCAGGTATAGTGTTTATAGGAACATCTGAGACCCATGATGTTTCAGCTTCACTATTCTGCATGTTTGGAATGATAGTAGGACTATCATCTTCAACTGTTTGAGTATGAGGAGTGGGAATGTCTTCTGAATCACCAAGATGAGAAAACATCCATTGATTCAGTTCTTGAGTATCAGCGTACGGTTTAGAGTTCGCTGATCGGGATTCGTCAAACGTGACGTGAATAGTTTCTTCTACAGTTTGTCTTCTTCAATTGAAGACTCTGAAGGCTTTTGAGACTGAGGAGTATCCAAGAAAGATTCCATCATCAGCCTTAGGATCAAACTTTCCAAGGGCATCTCTGTTGTTCAGTATGAAACACTGACATCCAAAGATGTGAAGAAAGCTGATTGAAGGCTTTCTCCCATGAAAAAATTCATAGGCTGTTTTATTGAATCTTTTGACTATCAGCGACCTGTTTTGCGTAAAACAAGCTGTGTTGACAGCTTCTGCCCAAAACTGAGTAGGCAGGTGAGAATCGCTGAGCATTGAACGTGCAGCTTCAATAAATGTTCTATTTCTTCTTTCAGCGACTCCATTTTGTTGCGGTGTTCTCACTGAAGAAAAGTTATGAGAAATACCCTTACTCTCAAAGAAGGAATCAAGAGAACTGTTTTTGAATTCAGTCCCATGATCACTCCTTATTGAGCGAACGGTCAAATTGTTCAGGGTTTCCATCTTCCGAACAAAGGAGATGAGTTCTTCAGGGGTGTCACTCTTGGAACGGAGAAACATAACCCATGTATAACGAGAGAGTTCATCAACTATGACCAGTGTATATTTCTTTCCAGCGATGGATTGTTTGTTAACAGGGCCAAACAAATCCATATGGAGTAGTTGTAGAGGAGATGACACTGAGGAGACTTGCTTTGACTTAAAGCTTGCTTTGGTCTGCTTCCCTTTTTCACACGCTGAACATAAAGACTCTTTGGCGTATGAGTGTTGAGGTAGACCAGTGACTAACTCTTTTGATGAAAGAGTGTTCAGTGTCTTGAAATTCAGATGAGAGAGCCTCTTATGCCATAACCAGTTGACATCAGATGAGGCTTTTGAGAAGAAACAGGACTTCTCAGTAGTTGTTGAGTCCATGTTTATTACATAAACATTTTCCAAACGATAACCGCAGAGAGCTATCTTCTCCTTTTTGTCAGTGACAAAGCAGGATTCCTTAGTAAAGATTACCTTGTTATCCTTGTCGCAAAGCTGACTGATGCTTAACAGATTATGCTTCAGCCCTTCAACATATGCGACTCTTCTGAAGGTTGTTGTACCATTTGAGAGTACACCAAACCCTCGGGTATGTCCTTTTCCATTTCCACCGAAAGTCACAGAGGGACCCTTCTCTTCCTTGTATTCAGCGAGCAGGGTTTTCTTTCCAGTCATGTGTCTAGAGCATCCGCTATCGAGATACCAGATACCCTTCTTAACCTGCATCACAAAGGAAGATTAGTTTTTCTTGGGTATCCACTTAACCATGTGTACACGTTTGTCAGTGGAAGTAGTGGAATGGAAGGTTCAGCAATCTTCGCAGCATTTGAAGATTCAGCTTTGTCAGTCTTCACTTTGGTTAATCTCTTAACCTCAGTGGTCTTCTTTGCCTTGGGGGCAATCTTCACCTTAGCTATCTTTTCAGCTTTGGTGGCTGAGGGACACTTACTAGCAACATGATCAGTAAGTCCACAGTGACAACATTTCCTATAACTAAAAGTAGTTTTAGGACTATTTGAATGTTGAGCTTTTGATTTAGAATTAGAAGGACCAGCACCAAATAAGCTTTTGGCTTTTGAAATGGGAGGAACATTTAGTTCTTCAGATTTCTTACCAAGGACATCCACTCTGAGTCTAGGAGTAGATCGCTGAATAGACCCACGCTGAGTAGATCCAGAGATCTGATTCCTTGATCCAGAGGAATAAATCACTAAAGCTTTAGAAGCATTCAGCTTTGGTACAGAGGTACCCTTATGAGGATTTTGGTTCAAAGCAATTCCTTTACCTTTATCTTTAAAGACAGAGGTAGGTTTTGGATAAACCATTTTCTATTTTCCTTTTGAGGAGGTAGAGATTTCCTCAGGGATAGGCGGTCTAGAGGACGAACACTGAGAGGATGAAGTATCAGCGGCTGAGGATACGAAAGTTCCAAATAAGAGCATGGAACGATCAGTGGTTGGTTCTTGAGTTTCATATTTGTAACCAAGACCACGTTTATCACTCAGGGGAATCTAAGACTTAATTATCTCAGTGATCTTTGTTGAAGAATTACACCATCCTTCAACAGTAGCTTTTTCAGCTTTCAAAGCAGCGATAGCTTCTGCTCGTTCGATTTTGACTAGCTGATTTAAATGCACTTGATCTTTAAAATCTTCTTCAATTTTAGAAAGCTTTTCTATTTGAAGGTGACAGTTTTTGAGCTGTTCAGCGAGATCAAGGTTTTGATTTTCAACTACAGTTTTGCCATTCATGGCTTCATATAAACTTATAGTCAAGAGATCGATTTTACGGAGACTATCAGCTTCATCAATATTTACAATATTTGTAAAGAAGGAAGGTGATACCTGAATTTCAGAGGTTGAAGTAGAGGGAATGTCTGAACTTTCTTCCTCATCTTTAATCTTTGCCATAACACAGAGATTGGCTTCATCATCTTCAGAGTCAGATGATGATTCTTCTTCTTCGGAGGCAGCCCAATCGTAAGCCATCAGGCCTTTGCCTTTTTTCTTGAAGCTTTTCAGCTTCACAAACTTTTCTTTCAGCTTAGCATATTTGTCATCTTTATTCCTGGGAATAAAGGATTTCTTGGGAAACGCTGAGTTTCTCGAGACTTTCTTAGACCTGCACTCGTTAGCGAAATGTCCAATCTTTTCTGTTAGCTCCAAATATTCATATTATTAGAAGTATTGAAAAATAGGCTAAGTATGAAAGAGTTCCACAGAAGCTCTGCCGAAGCAAACGATCATTCAAGGAACACCAAGTCCCAAGAAGAATCTACAGAAGACTACTCACAAAGGGCCAAAGAAGGATCTACAGAAGAATGCTCACCAAGGACCGAGCCGCAGAACCTCTGTCACCCTTGACAGAGCCTCTGCGGTTCAGACTGAAGACTTGGAAGATATTTATAATATCTTGCCACTGTTGCAGAAATATCTTACCACTGTTACATAAATATCTTGCTACTGTACCAGGGTCTGTTCATCAACTTGACCAAGGTATGGTCCGACAACAAACACGTGTCAAACTCTGATTGTTATCCTTGCAAGTTGATATTAACGCATTTAATGCATGCAGATTTCCAACTGTTCATGCCATCCCTTCTTTCCTGTAGCATTAGTCATTTTGTCTAGAATAGTTCTTTTGTAGTAGTATAAAAGGAAGACTCATGTTGAGTTCTTCCTAACAGCAATCAGACAACAAGTTCAAAATTAGAAAAACACACACACACACACAATTAACGTCAAATCTATTGTTAGTGTTCTTCATCAAATACAGTAAAACTTTGAGATATTCATTTGTTCTTCATATACTGTTTATTTGATATTCTGTATTGTTTCTATACAAACATATCTGTTAGTTCTTCAAATACGCTTCCGCAACACATCTCATTTGAACTAATAGATAAGATAATATTTGTTAATCAAATACGAGAACCAACAATTGGTATCAGAGCAATGCTTGGTTTTCAATATCAAGCGATCCTCGTTTAACAAGATTATTGGTAGAAACATGGTCTGATTTTAACCTGTTATTCATTCCTTCAAACAGATTCTACTTTTTAGCCATTCTCGATTTATTCAATATTTGGTAAATCTAGAGAAACTGTTTCTTCAAGTTAAATCTCCATTAAAGTACACTATTGAGAACTTTCAAACCCAGAAAATCTTTCCAGATTATTCTTTCGTACTCTTTCGTGTCATATCTTTATACTGAAACTTCCCACTCTTAAAATGACAAGCGCACAAAATTTCTTCACAGCTGGTTCATTAACCAAACCACCTTCTCTTCTACGAAATGAGTATCCTCAGTGGAAAATAAGAATGATCCATTTCTTTGAGGGTACTGATAAACAGCTTGTACAATACCTTTATAATCCTCCTCATGTCCCTATGTTAATAGTACCTCGTGTACCAGCTACAGCTGACACTCCTGAAATCCCTGAGCATCAAAAACCTAAAACCAAGGATGGTTGGTCAGATCAAGATAAGGAAAAAGATGAACTCGCGCAGAAAACAAAAAGAATTCTGATAATGGCAAACCCCAACGATCTTTTCCAGTCTTTAGATGCATGCGAATCTTCGTATGATCTTTGGAAAGAACTGGAGAAACAACTTGAAGGGGGAGCTAAAACTCAGAAAAATCGAAGGGCTCAATACATAAACGAATATTACGCGTTTAAAGCCCTGACAAATGAATCTCTGCAAACAACATACGACAGGTTCAACTCTTTGATCAATAACTGCAAAAAGTTCGGCATCCACAGAACTTCTGAAGAGAATAATGTCATGTTTCTCAAAAGTCTGAACGAAGAATGGCTTCAGCTATCTATGTCTTTACAAACCAATCAAGACTTAGATTCCTGGACACTTTCAGACCTCTACGGAACATTAGCTGGTCAAGAGCCTCAAATCGCACAGACAAAGACACTAACCACAACACCTCTTGCTTTGGTTGGCAAAACTATAGAAGATACAGAGAGGCCGAGGAAAGAAAGAACTACAGAGGAGAAGAAGAGGGAGAAAAAGAAAAAGATGGTGGTGGTTGACAGCGAAGATGAAGAGATTGTGGAAGAAGAAGAAATTACTCTGGCATCAATAGCTACATCCTTAGCTCTATTGACAAGAGAATTCAGAGGAAACCAAAAGAATTATGGAAATGATAGATATGGCAGAGAGAGAAGAGAAGATTGGAATAGAAGGGATCAAGGAAGAAGAGAAGAATCAACTGACCGACAGAGGTCAGACGACAGAAGTAACGACCAACAGAGGTCGAGTGAATGATACAACAGAGGAAATGACCGACAGAGGTCAGATGACAAGACAAACTACACACCTCAAAAATGCTACAAGTGTGGCAAGCCTGGTCATTATGCAAATGAATGCAGATCGGGAAAAGGTGGTGACCGACAGAAGTCCGACGATCGTGCTGGTAATACTTCCCAAAACCAAGGTTGCTATAATTGTGGGAAACCAGGCCACTTTGCCAATGAATGTACAAGCAGATCAAATTGCCCACAGAAGGACTCAGCTTTTTACAAAAAGAAAGCCGAGTATTATGCTCAAAAGTCACTCATGGCGAACAAAGTGGTGAACAAGGAAGATTGGGAGTCAGATACAACCTCTGATGAAGAATTCACCAAAAATGCCTTGTTCTGTGGCATGGCAGACATCAGCTCCGACTCTGACACTGAGGTATCTACTTCAAACTCCACCTCTAATACTACAGAAGTTGATTTGCTTATAATTAAAACTGAAAATGTTGAACTGAAAAAGACTTGTGATGATATTCAGAAAAAGCTCACTTTTTATGAAAGAGAAGCTAGACTTCTCACTGAAGAAAAAGCAAAGATTTTCAAAGAAAAGGAAGAATTAGAAGCACACTGGAACAAAAATCTATTTCCTTTAAAAGAGAAAATTTCTGAATTAAATACATCTTTAAAATCCAAAACAAAAGAACTTTCAGATTCTGAGAGCGACAGACTTAACATTTTAGCTCTTAAAAAAATTTTCAAAAGGAAAGAGAAGTCCTGTGGCAAGATCTACTTAGAAGAGATGTTTTAATTAAAAATTATCGTGATGCTCAAAAGGTGTATGAGAAAATAAATACTCAAATAGGAAGGCGAGGTATTGGGTACAGTGATATTAATCAAGGTACAGAAAACAAAAAGAATAAACCTCTGTCATCTCTATCTACAATAGGAAAAGTCAACAAACCTAATTTTCCAAACTTAATCTCTGTAAGTAAGAGAGTAAAAGTCTCTGGGGAACCTCACTTAAGGAAACCCATGAAGATGATAAATGTGTGGTTTGAAAACACAGACTTATCACCTTCAACCTCTGTCAAATGAGGATCCAAACCAAAGAGATATCTGAAAACTCAAAATCAGATAGGAATCTTCAAGTTTGGTAAACCAGGGCTCAAACTCAAGTTGCTTTTGTCTGCACAATAGATTCTGAAAAGAAATTATCTGCAGAAGCACTTGAGTTCAAACCAATCTTTTCAGAAGAAAAACTAAGAAATATAATTGAAGAAGATATAATGGAAATTGGGAAAATAGATATTTTGAAAAATCTATGTACACCTTCTGTAGATCAAAAACTCTCTGAAGAGATCTTACCTGATACCTCTGTTGACTTAGAAAGTAATTTTTCAGAGGAAGAAAGCAAGTATGACACATGCTCGGAAAGTCCAGTCTCTGTCGAAAGAAATATTGATGACTCAACCTCTGTATATGAGGACGATTCATCATCTGACGAATCAGAGGCTGACAGAATAGAAAAATTTCCTTGTGACACAGAGGTTGTTAAACAAACCTCTGAAGTTCTTAACAGAACTATTTCTCCAAAAGAGAAAATCACTGGAATTCCTATCTGTCCAGACTTTATGGATATGTGCATACAAGCCAAAACCTCTATTGAGCTTGAAAAGTTAAAACAAAAGAAGTTAACATCCTCTCAAAATCCAAGAGATTCAAAGTTTTTAAAACCCTTAAAAATAAAAGAAAAACCAACATGGCAACAAAAGGGTAAATGGACAAAAACTAACAAATCTTTTTCATCTGTGACAGTGAAATCAACAGAAGTTCACCACAGAAGGGACTCACAGAAGGCTGCTACAAACAAAGATTTTTGCCAACAATCTAATCTACATAAATCTTCTTGTAATAGGAAGCCATATGTTAGAATAGAATGTAATGCCTCTGTGGCCCAGTTTAAAGCTTTCAATGAAAATTTCAAGCAAATTACTTCTGATGTTCAATACTGTCATTGCTTTGATCTAATGTTCAAGTTAAATAATCATTTATGTAGTTTAAATTGTTTTCTCTCTGCAGTTAAATCAAATATAAAAGAGAAACAAACTGAATCTTCGACAAAAAATAAAATGTATTTCAAGAATGCCAAGGCAAACTTGAAAAATTCTGACGAAACTGGACCCATGTGGATATGGGTACCTAAATCTCTGTGATTGTTTTGCAGAAACAGTTTGTGCCAATATGGTATCTAGACTCCGGATGCTCAAGGCACATGACTGGCAACAGAAGTCTTCTATCCACATTCCAAGAAAAACAAGATGGTGGATCAGTGACTTTTGGAGATAACAAAAAGGGGCATATCAAAGGCCATGGAGTCATAAAGAAAGAGAATATCACATTACACAAAGTTGCATATGTGGATGGCCTAAAACACAACCTACTCAGTGTAAGCCAACTTTGTGACACTGGATTCGATGTACTGTTCAAAAGAACATTCTGCTCTCTACTAAGTGAAGACACAGGAATTGAACTTCTGCGAGCCAAAAGAAAAGGTGATCTGTATCTAATGAACTTCAATGCCAAAAACAAGGACAACATTTGCCTTGTTGCAAGCAAAAGTGAAGAAGCCTGGCTATGGCACAACAGGTTATGTCACTTAAACTTTCATACTCTAGATAAACTGGTAAAACTTGATCTGGTCAAAGGTTTACCAAATGTTAAATTCAATAAGGATCATTTATGCTTTGCCTGTGAAATGGGAAAACTCAAAAGAGCTTCCCACAAAGGCAAAACTGATGTGTCTTGTCCTAAACCTCTGTACATGCTTCACGTTGACCTCTGCAGTCCAATCGCTATACAGAGCCTAGGTGGCAAGAAATATATACTTGTCTTAATTGATGAGTTTTCACGATTTACATGGGTTGAATTTGTCAAAAAGAAATCAGATGTTCCATGCATCTTGATCAATCTAATGAAAAGAATCCAAGTTCTTTATGAGTGCAGAATTCTGAAGTTACGAAGTGATAATGGCACAGAATTCAAAAACTCTGTCATTGAAGCCTATCTCACAGAAGAAGGAATATCCCAGAACTTCTCTGCTGCTCGCACCCCACAACAGAATGGCGTGGTCGAACGAAAGAACCGCACGCTAGTGGAGGCTGCAAGAACCATGCTTTCTGCATGTGGATTAGCAATGACCTTTTGGGCAGAAGCAATTTCAACAGCTTGCTATACCCAAAATCGTTCAACAATCGTGAAAAGACACATCAAAACTCCTTATGAACTGATCAACAAACGACGACCAAACATCAAGTTTCTCCATGTGTTTGGATGCAAATGCTTTGTCTTAAACGACATAGACTCAAGAGGAAAGTTTGAAGAAAAGGCTGACCAAGGCAAGTTCATCGGGTACTCTGCCGCTTCCAAAGCCTACAGAGTTTACCTTCTGAAGTCACACACGATAGTAGAAAGCATCAATGTGTCCTTTGATGACTCATTCCAAAAGACTTCTGAACAACTCAGTTCAGAACTCGGACTAAACATGGAAACCTCTGGCATCTAAAAAACAAATGAAGATTTAGATCTTCTATTTCAAGAGATGATCAACAACGACGTTGATCCCTCTACTGGAACAAAAAGCACCTCTGCAGAATCGCCAATAAACGAAGTAAGTATCTCTCTGTCTGATCCATTTAATCCCACATCCTCTTCTACAAATACCACAGGTACTGAAAATCTAACAAAAGATATGACAACAAAAGATTCTACAACAGAGGTTATCCAAATTCTAACAAATCCAACAGAGGAAGCAACAACAGAAGAAACACCAGAGGGAAGTTAAGATGAAACCACAATACCTACAGAGAAAGAAATCCCAACTTCAATACCCATTCCTACAGAAGCTGAAACATCAACCATTTCAACTACAGAAGTTCAACTTGATGACTCAAATGATCATCTTCCACGAACAACTCAATGGACAAAAAGCCATCCTCAAACACAAGTCATCGGTAATCCCACTGATAAGGTAAAAACAAGATCAGCTTCTGCAAATTTTTGTTTCTTTACCAATTTTATTTGTGTGATCGAACCGAAAAAGATTTCCGAGGCCCTGGACGACCCAAACTGGGTGGATGCTATGCAAGACGAGCTTCTGCAGTTTGAGCGAAACAAAGTCTGGACTCTAGTACCTCTGCCACGAGGGAAACATGCCATAGGGACTAAATGGGTCTTCAGAAACAAAAAGGATGAAGATGGAGTGATCATTCGAAATAAAGCAAGACTGGTGGCCAAGGGATATCGCCAAGAAGAGGGCATCGATTACGATGAAACTTTTGCCCCTGTTGCACGGCTCGAAGCAATAAGAAATTTCTTAGCCTTCGCAGCCCACAGAGGTTTTAAAGTATATCAAATGGATGTAAAATCTGCCTTTCTCAATGGAGAAATTCAAGAAGAAGTATATGTCCAACAACCACCAGGATTTGAAAGCTCAAAGTACCCAAGGTATGTATATTACCTCGACAAGGCTTTGTATGGACTGAAACAGGTTCCAAGAGCATGGTACGAAAGACTTTCCACCTTTCTGCTCAATAACGACTACAACAGAGGTACCACTGATACAACTCTATTCTTTAAAGGTGAAGGAAATGAGCTTATTCCTGTACAAATAAATGTAGATGATATTATTTTTGGGTCTACAAATACACAGAAATGTAAAGATTTTGAAAAACTCATGAAGAGTAAGTTTGAAATGAGCATGATGGGAGAATTAACCTTTTTCCTCGGACTTCAAGTCAAACAAACATCAGAAGGAATTTTCATAAACCAATCAACATATGTCTCGGACATACTTGAAAAATATAGCCTCTCTGATGCCTCTGTCATGAAAACCCCAATGGCCACAGGAAATAAACTTTTTTCAGATCCAAATGGCATCTCTGTCGAGTGCACGCTTTACAGAGGAATGATTGGGTCTTTATTATACTTAACGGCCAGTAGACCTGACATAATGCATGCCACATGTCTTTGTGCAAGATATCAAGCTAATCCTAAAAAGTCACACTATATTGCTGTAAAGAGAATCTTCAGATACCTCAGAGGGACCAAAAACCTTGGCCTCTGGTATCCGCAGAACTCTGGTTTTGGACTAAAGGCATACACAGATTCAGATTATGGAGGATGCAAACTCGACAAAAAGAGTACCTCTGGGAGTTGTCAATTCCTAGGTGGGAAATTAGTAAGCTGGACTTCAAAGAAACAGAATTGTGTCTCAACATCTACGGCAGAAGCTGAATACGTTGTTGCTGCTAGCTGCTGCTAGCTGTTGCTCTCAAGTTCTGTGGATGAAAACTCAGCTAAAAGACTTTGGTCACATCATTTGCAAAATCCCCATCTTCCGTGATTCCAAAAGTGCGATGGCCATCTCTGCAAATCCAGTACAACATTCAAAGATAAAGCATATAGATATCAGGTCAAGGGGGAGCAAAGGAAAACAATCTTGATCTACAGAGGATGATTAGATCAAGGGGGAGCAAAAGGAGACCTTGCTTAATCTACAGAGATTTATAAGTCAAGGGGGAGCAGAGGAAGAGATGAAAACAACAGAAGAAAAGAACATTGTCGGACAAAGAAGAACAAAAAGGTTAGTATCTCGAACAAATTCTTTTTGAAAATAATTTTCTAGGACACAAATTTCTAAATATGTTCTAGAAACATTATTAAACACATTCCAAATAAAATTTGATCAAAAAGAGTGTTGAGTTTTCCATTATTAGAAATTTAAGGTCACAGAGCCTTTGCTGAGTCCAACAGAGGTTCTGCAGGCAAAAGCTCTTATCTTAAATCAATAATTTTTGAAAACTCATCAATCTTTTTAGGTATCAAAATCAAAAAGAATCTTCGCGTACAAAGCACTGCAACAGAAGTATCCGGTTACAGAGTTCTCTCCACAAGAAAGAACTTCTGTAGACCAACACATGTTTTAAAAAGACTTTTTGCTGCTCAAAACCTTTTCAAAAACAATTTTCTAGGACACCAGTTTTCAAACATGTCCTAAAAACATTGTTAAAATCAATCAAAAACTTGGATGATCAAAAATGTTTATAAATTATTAGATATGAGAAATTTCTTGTCTCAGAGCCTCTGCTGGCTCTGACAGAGGTCCAAAAACCTCTGTAAAGAAGTTTCTATACAAATAATTTATTGATCCTCTCCATGGATTTTTTCAACCATTCTTTGTGAAGGTACAACCTACAGAGGCAAGAAAAATAAGATTCTCAAATCACAGAGCCTCTGTCAGTTTTTACTTTAGGCATTTCTGTAACAGTAACGGTAACTTTTCTGCGAGTGAGAATCATGTGGAGGTAAAGAGGCCCACGCGCCCAGCATTTAATAAGGCCGCCCACGATGTCTCGTCATTACTGACACTGAGGACGTGTCATCTTTTCATTGGACCTACATGCAACACGTTCCTATGGAAAGTTGAACCCGCCGTAACCACTCAAGTGCGGACCCCAAATATTATTTACCTCAAAATATTAACCCTTTCAGATTCTACGGCCACAAACTCAGTATAAAACCCAAGTTACCTTACCTCACAAAAACTTTACTCACTCTCTTCTCCGACGAACCTGCAACTATATTCAAATCTTCATTTCACTTTGCAAAAATGGCTTACAGTTCCCACGCTGCTCAAAACTCTCCGGTGAACTCTCCTCAACACTCCCCAGTGCATTCAGAGCACTCCCAAAACCCTAACATCGCCATAAATGCTGAAACAAAAAACTCCGGCGATTCTGCAAACTTTGCACCAACCACAAACCTTTAACATTTTCTGAACAAAGAACATTTTGAGGATGTTCTACCTTTAAAATCCAACAACTGCTACTTAGTACCCTCACCAAAAGCCTTCGGCGAAGCCCATGCTCTTCTCCTAAATATCATGGAAAATCATTTCCTATACCCTCTCCTCTCCAAACCCCCAACCAAAATCCCTGCACGATATCTGAATCAATTTTGGCAAAGTTGCCGATTTGATTCAGATGATTCTTTGATAAAGGGCTATATCTCAAAGCCAGACAAGTCTGCGTACCTAGAACTCATGTTTAACAGAACTATGTTCTGACTGGAGTTCAACCTGCCAACCAGAGGTCTTCTTGGAATCAAGAAATATGCTGAGGTTCCTACGGACGAGGAGCTCTGCCGATTCGTAGAAATGTTAGGGTATAACACAACCCTGAGGAAACGCAATGATTTCCGCAGAGGCAAACTACCACCTCTGTGGAATACCCTGTTCTCCATCTTCCTCACAGGGAAAACCGGTAGCCCTGACCAAAGCTCATTCCAAATCCTGACCATCATGTATGGAATCTATTACGATATTCCACTTGACTATGCAACCATCATGATGCAGGAATTAGTGAATACGATCGACAGAAAGCTCGCAACTCAAAAGGCCATGAGGAACACACCAGGGTATCTTCCTCCTCTGCAATACCAAAGAATTTTAGGAGTAATCTTCGAACCTCTACTTCAAATGCAGAAGTGGCCAATGGAAGGGCCATCTGTAAAGCTTTACCCAATGAATAAAAATACTCCTACAGAGCATGAAGACAGTTACCCCCACTGCAGACCTCTGTCAAAGAACCTTCTGGCATATGCAACTGATGAGGATAGGAAATTAGAGTATATACGCGTCCACAAGACTCCAGAACCTAGTCCTGTGACACCCCCGCGTCTAGGAGCCCCCTTAGGTGTAGATATAGTACAGAGAATGACAGAAGAGGAATGGGCAAGAGCTTTAGAGAAACACTATTCAGTACAAGATCGTTTCAAAGCCCAAAGAGAGAGCCTTTACCCCTCTTCTCCAAAAAGAAAAACCTCTGCAGCAACACCCAAGAAGAAGGGCAAGAAAAGAAAACCCACAGAGGAAACTACAACCTCTGCAGCTCAAACCTCTTCACCACATGCTACAGAGACAAGAACTTCTGCACCTCCCTCACCTCCAAAACAAAAGAAACGAAAATCCAAATCAACAGAAGAGGGAGCCCCAAAGCCAAAGAAGAGAACGTCAAAGAAAGAGAAACCAAGTTCACCTCTGCAGGTAATCACAGAGGATGTCGAACAAGAAGAGGAAGATCAGGCTATTCCTCTGCAACCTCCCTCCCCAATAGTTTATACAGATTAACAGGGAGATTTCAATGCCTTCCTCAACAATCCAGACATTGCTCAAACCTTAGATCCATCAGGATGGGTCGCAGAACCATTGGATCAGTCTAAAGAGGATATGCGCACAACAGAAGTCATTTCTGTAGCTCAAGGTACACAAACCATGCACCCTCACGTACGAAGACTCATAGGATCCCATTCCATATATGATTCCTTAAGAGCCGAAGCATAAACAGTAGCGCCTACCGAGGAAACCTCAGAAGAAGAGGTAAACATAGAATTAGAGGAAGAGGTTAGGATAGAAACAGCAGAGGGTTCTGTAGAAAAAGATGCCGAAGAAGTAGAAGGCACACATCCCCAACCCCCTCCTAGTGAAACCCACATTTCTGATACCGCCGGTCTAGCGGCAGAAGGTATCATTGAAAAAGAGCAGCACAACTCAATCCCAACCCCTCCCAGCCAGCCAGAGGTTACTCTTTCAACCTCTGTGCCTAATATAACCGGGGAAACCATTCCTGGGGAGTCCTCTCGAAAGGACTCACCCATAGTTCGTGATTTATTGCCCCAAATCACATCTGACATCCTAGTAGAGGAATTCGTTTCCTCTGCCATGCACACCACAATAGGGCCCAACATCCCTTCAGAGGGGATTAGAGAGCACAGAGACGAAGAGACTCTAGACAAGTCTCCGAGTCAACAGAAGGATACTCCAATACCCACCTCTGGACGAAGAGACTCTAGACAAGACTCTCTACAAGTCACCTTTGGACAATGTTCTTTACAGAACTTCTGTAGGGGTTGAAACTCATGTTTCTCCTCGAGGATCAGAAGAAAATCCTTCCACCCTCAACATACAAACAGGGGTGACAGAAGGTGTCCAAGGAACAAGGACAAACTCTGGAGACGAATGTGTTCCTCCAGAGGTTACCACGAGTTCACACGTATCAAGGGGTGAGTTCCAAACCCTTGTCACCTCTGTGAACCAAACATTGGAAGAGTTGAAAAGCTCTTTCAAATCTTTTGCAGAAGTTACATCCAAGGCCATCTCAGAACTAAACACCAAAATGGACAACTTGTCCACAGAGGTGCAATCTACTTTAACCCAGATGAAGTCTGCTGCCACAACTTCTGCCACCACACCTGCCTCTGCTGCTGCTGATTTTGAAAAAGCTGCAACTTCTGCCTTCAATAACTCGATCAAAATATATCTGGAAAAGATGAGAGAACAAATGTCATCATCAAAAGTTATTACTCCAGAAGAACTGCAGAAAGCTCTACGACAAGTTCAGGAACAAACAAAAGAAGCCACTCTAGCCATGAAGCCTACCGACTACATGACCAGAGCACAGTTGACAGAACTTGGGCAGAGCATCTTGAATCAAATGACAGAATTTATCAGAGCCTTCATAATAGCCAATGCTTCTTACGTAAAAGACTTCAAAGCTAGTGTGGGAAAGATGCGGTTCAACACAGAGGCCGAAGTTCAAACTCTTCTTGGTCTCTATGATGATCTCTGTGCAAAAATGATGGCAGCCGGGGCGAAGAAACCTGACACTACTTGCAGAGCAGAAGGTAAAGAAGATAAGGGTTAGGATGACTCTGATGATGATGATTCATCAGATCATCCTGAGGGGGAGAAACAAGGGGAAAATCAAAGGGAAACAGCTGCAAGCAATCCTCCAATATCTGCAGTACCAATTTCCTCTGCACCACCAACCCAAACCCAAACTCAAGAAACACAACAGAGACCCACAGAGGAAACACCAGCCTCTGTGGAAACCACCTCTGTCCTTGAAAACGATGTCCCTGAAGTTCAAATCCTCACTTCTTCATCCTCAGAAGAACTTCCCCATTCTCCACCAAAATCCCAACCCAAAACTCACCCAAGAAGAAAATCCATTGCCCACAAACCAAAAACATCTAAACGTTCTGCTACTTATGTCCTAAAAAGTATGGAGTTCGTATCCGCTTTCAGAGCTGCAAAACGTTTTGATATCCCTCCACAAACCACAACCGAGCTCACAGAAGAAACATCTATAGAACCCAAATCCCCAATCAAACTAGCAGAACCATCCCCACCAAAGTCCTCAGAAACTGAAGTGTCAAAAACTACAGAGGCAATCCCCATCATACCCACAGAAACCTCTACACCCAAACCAACAGAAACCTCTACACCCAAACCAACAGAGACCTCAACACCCAAACCAATAGAAGCAATCCCACAGAGTCCAAAGCAGACAACAGGTTCTGAGCCTTCCCAAACCAAAGATAAAGGTAAGGGAATCATGACAGAAGAACCACAGAAGAAAAAGCAAATGCCACAGACGGCAGAGAAGTTGATGAAGAGCTCATTCGATGCCTTTGTTACTCCTAAACCTGAAGACGACTGGGCAACAGAGGGTAGGGTTGCAGAGATAAAACGACAAATGGATGCTCTGCGAAGACCAATACCACCACCAGATACACGACATGCAGAAATGGAAGAGGTGGTGTATAGGTACCTTTACAAACAGCAATATCAGAACAACCCTATACCACACATCGAAGATCCTCAACTCAGAGCTGACCTTGACAACACCTTCAGCAGAACAAAGCCAAAATCAAGGGCAAAAGTCTTCTCAGAGTCCAAAATAGAAAAGGTAATATACTGCAAATTCTCTCAAACGAGAACCTTTCCAAAGATCAGGTACAACATTTACAAAGTCAAAAGGGAGAACAAGTCCGAAAATAAATTTTCAGATGCCGATATAAGGAACTTGAACCCCTACGATCTTCCATATCTTCTACTTTGGACAAAAGAAAACTTCGACAACGATGCTAATAGAATGGCCTATCAAGTGTTCAGGAAAGTGATGAGAGAAAAGCTTCTGCTGTATAGCATGATAGACTTTCAATTGGGAAGAGATCTTGGAGTCAGAAACCTGAGTCTGAGACCACCAGAGGATCACTGCCCACCTTCTGCAATACCCAACTCAATCATAACAACACCAAGGTACGGGTTAGTGTATAAGGATCCTGCTGGTCAAGTAAGACTTTTTGTGGAAATAGACTGTCAGAAGTATGCAACCAGTACTCTGAACAAGTTCAGATCAATCTTACAAGAGAACAGAGGTACTGAGCTTATGGATCAAGAATCAGCAGAAAGAATGATCAGAGAAATAGATGCTACAATCGGCTTAAGAGAACTTTGCATCAATTTCTATCACGAGCTCAGAGAAGTAGGTTTCGACAACAGAAGTTTCAATGACTTCAAAGATGCAAATGTCTAAATCTCTTTTACATATCTCTGTAATAGTTAAAAAGAAATGAAATGAATCTTTTGAGGTATTGTTTAACCTCTGTCTACTTTACTTAGCCTAATTATGCATAAAGTCAAATTTTCATTTTTCAATACTTAGGGGGAGATTGTTAGCTCAAAATATTCATAATATTAGAAGTATTGAAAAATAGGCTAAGTATGAAAGAGTTCCACAGAAGCTCTGCCGAAGCAAACGATCATTCAAGGAACACCAAGTCCCAAGAAGAATCTACAGAAGAGTACTCACAAAGGACCAACGAAGGATCTACAGAAGAATGCTCACCAAGGACCGAGCTGCAGAACCTCTATCACCCTTGACAGAGCCTCTGCGGTTCAGACTGAAGACTTGGAAGATATTTATAATATCTTGCCACTGTTGCAGAAATATCTTACCACTGTTACATAAATATCTTGCTACTATACCAGGGTCCGTTCATCAACTTGTACATGGCATGGTCCGACAACAAACACGTCTCAAACTCTGATTGGAATCCTTGCAAGTTGATATTAACGCATTTAATGCATGCAGATTTCCAACTGTTCATGCCATCCCTTCTTTCCTGTAGCATTAGTCCTTTTTCTAGAATAGTTCTTTTGTAGTAGTATAAAAGGAAGACTCATGTTGAGTTCTTCCTAACAACAATCAGACAACAAGTTCAATATCAGAAAAAAAACACACACACACACACACACACAATTAACGTTAAATCTATTGTTAGTGTTCTTCATCAAATACAGTAAAACTTTGAGATATTCATCTGTTCTTCATATACTGTTTATTTGATATTCTGTATTGTTTCTATACAAACATATCTGTTAGTTCTTCAAATACGCTTCCGCAACACATCTCATTTGAACTAATAGATAAGATAATCTTTGTTAATCAAATACGGGAACCAACATTTTCGCAGTTAAAACAAGTAGCAGTAGCCTTATCAACAGGAGCTGATGATCTTGGCTTATCAGTTATAGAAAGAGGTTTGTTCTTTCTGAACATTTTCTTTTTGGTGAATCTCCTGAACTTTTTAGTTAGGAGAGCCAAAGATTCATCATCATCTAAAGAGTCAGAATCTGATGACCTTTCAGAGTTACTTTCTAACTCAGTGATAGTGACCACGGGTCGCTGAGTAGAATGTTCCTCTGAGATTAAAGCAACATGGGTGATTTTGGAATATTTTACAAGATTCTTCTTAAGATGACTCGATTGCTCATGATTCAGCATCGTGCCATATAAGGTAGCAAGGGTCATTGATCTTAGATCATTTGACAGCTTGAGACACATAGAATAACTGTCCCAGCTTTCAGGTAAACATTCTAGAAACTTTGTCAGCATTTCAAAGTTAGAATATTCCTTACCAACAGTTTTCAGATCTATTATTAAGCAATTAAAACGTTGGTGAACTTCAGAGAGAGTCTCATTCTTACCACAAATGAAACTTTCATATTGACTTACCAGGTTGATCTTTCGAGAGTCCTGGACTTCAGCAGTACCTTCATACTGAACACATATTGTGTCCCACATGGCTTTTGAGGATTTCAGGTTCATGACGGAATGGTAGACTTCGTTAGGAAGAGCCATGGATAGTATGGATATGGTTTTTGTGTCGATAGCCACTTTCTTCTTATCTTCGTCAGTCCACATATGAACTTCCTTAGGAACCAGCCTTTCTGGAATAGCAGGTCTATTCTCAGCTGCTGGAACTGCAACATCAATTCTTACAGGATTAAATGGGCCGTTTTCAAGATAATAAGGCATAGTAGGGTCTACACCTTCTAAGAAGAGAATCATCCTATTTTTCCATAGATTAAAATTATCTCTGGAGAATCTAGGGGGTTTTGCAAGAGAACCATTGTCGATATAATTTGTGTTTCTGTTGGTAGCCATTTTCAGAAATAGCAAGGAAGAGAAATCTTAGTATAGATTAGATATTGTTTATGAGATTAAACAAATCCGCTCTGATACCACTTGTTGGTTCCGAAGGGCTATACAAGTTTGTAGAAGGGGGGGGGGGTTGAATACAAACACACAGATTTTACTTTTCTAAATTGTTTATTGGTAAATCATTAACAATTTACAGCTTGTTGCGGAAACAAGATTAAGGATAAACCTAAATCTAAACAAGTTGGAACACTAAGTTTCTTGCACTAAGAAAGAGAAGGAAATTACTAATAATAACCTATCTCAAGATAAGAAGGATGAACTTGTCCAAAGTTAGCAAGTTACTTCAAAAAGAAGTGAGTTCATCTTCTTATATACTGCATGCATTTAATGCATGGCAGTATACACTTTACACGTGGCAGCAGCTCATTGGTTGTATGTCATTGACCTTTGTTGACAACCTTAGTAGCCGCATGTTGAACAGTGTAGTATCAGAGTGGTTGTACGATTTCAGACAATAAGGAGGTTCTTTTTCTGACATATCGTACAGAGTCGTGCAAGGGTGGTTAAGACAAAAGTACTTTGTACGGAGGACTTTATGATCAGCTTTTCGTTGATTCAGCGATCTATCATTCTATATCAGCGAATGATAGAGTTCAGCGATAGCTAAAGTCCTGTACTTGATACTTCACGTTGAGTGGACAAATCTGAGTCTTCGTTGATCCGCATCAGTTCATTAGGAGACTTGTCGCTGGTTCTTGAGCTTGATCTTCGACTTCAGCGTAGAACCTATGTTGACGTGAAACTTGTCTTCAGGGATCATAAGTAAACAACTAACTTATCAGCGATCACCATAAGTACTGAACAGACTCAGAGTATTATGGTGAACAGTTTCGCTGAATGTTTAATCTAAAGAGTGAGAGTTCCTATCAGTGGTACTATAAGATCTTAGTACTTATCAACGATTGTGAAACTCTGATACATATTGTTTACTTACAATTTTCACTAAGTATATAAGAGGGGGTCATTATCAAATCACTGAGGGTTTGGATCAACAACTAAGGCCAGATCCATTATTTCCATTGCTCTTCCTGACGAAGTCTACCATTCCGTCATGAACCTAAAAACCTCCAAATGTGGGACACAATCTGTGTTTAATATGAAGGTACGTCTGAAGTCTAGGACTCAAGAAAGATCAACCTGGTAAGACAGTACGAAAGCTTCATTTTTGGTAAGAATGAATCTCTCTCTAAAGTACATCAGCGGTTTAATTGTTTAATTATTTATCTGAAAACCGTTGGTAAGGAATATTCTAACTTTGAGATCCTGACAAAGTTTCTAGAATGTTTACCTGAAAGCTGGGACAGTTATTCAATGTGTCTCAAGCTATCAAAGGATCTAAAATCTATGACTCTCTCTACCTTATTTGGCACTATGCTCAATCATGAGCACTCGTGTCATCTTAAGAAGAATTTTGTAAAAGATTCCAAAAGCACACCTGTTGCTTTACTCTCAGAGTCACCTTCCACTCAGCGATCATCTATCACTATCATTGAGTTGGAAACTAACTCTGAATGCTCATCAGATGCTGATTCTTCAGATCTTGATGAATCTCTAGCACTCCTGGCTAATAAGTTCAGGAGATTCGCTAGAAAGAGTAACTTCAGAAGGAACAAACCCCTTGCACTCACTGACAAGCCAAAAACATCAACCCCTATTGATAAGACTACTGCTACCTGCTTTAACTGTGAGAAAGTAGGACACTTTTCTAGTGAATGCAGGTCAAAGAAAGTCTTTAAACCCTTGGCTTTCTCCAAGAAATCCTTTAACCCCAGGGCTAGAGATGACAAGTATCAAAAGTTGTAAGAAAAGTATACAAAGCTGAAAAGCTTTAAGAAGAAAGGAAAAGGCCTGATGGCTGACTTTGACTGGGCTGCCTATGATGAAGAAGAATCATCTGACTCTAAAGATGATGACGAGGCCAATCTCTACCTCATGGAAAAATTGAAGAAGAGGAAGAATATTATGACATTCCCTCTACTTCAACTTCTACCACTAAGGTATCAACTTCTTTCTTTACTAATATTTCAAATATTGATGAAGCTGATAGTCTTCGAAAAAACGATCTTCTGACTATGAATTTATATGATGCCATGAATGGCAAGACCATAGTTGAAAATAAAAACCTTGATCTAGCTGAACAGCTTAAACAATGTCACCTTCAAATAGAAAAGCTTTCTAAAATTGAAGAAGACTTAAAAGATCAGGTTCATATAAATCAGCTAGTCAAAATCGAACGAGAATAAGCTATCGCTGCATTAAAAGCTGAAAAGGCTACTGTTGAAGGATGGTGTAAATCCTCAACAACGATCACTGAGATAATAAAGTCTCAGATTCCCCTGAGTGACAAACGTGGTCTTGGTTACAAAGCTGACGCTGAAGAACCAACCACTGATCATTCCATGCTTAAGTTTGGAATGTTCGTGTCCTCTATCCCTGACAATTCCTCATCTCAGTGTTCTTCTTCTAAAAACCCCATCCCTGAGGAAAAATCTACTTTTATTCCTATAGGTAAAGGAAAAGAAAAAGTTTCCAATCAATAACCTCAGAAGGGTACCTCTGTACCTAAGCTGAATGCTTTTAAAGCTTCAGTGACCTATCCCTCTACTTCTAAGAACAAGATCACTGGATTTATTCAACGATCTACTCCTAGAATCAGAGTGGATATAATTGGTAAGAAATCTGAAGAACTGATTGTTCCTCCTATTTCCAATGCCAAAGGTATACTTGGTGCTGGCCCTGCTCATTTAAAAATCTCGGCTAAGCATGGAAATGGTCCTAAAGCTACTTTTAGCTATAGGAAATGTTATCACTGTGGACTTACCGATCACATTGCTAGTAAGTGCCCCATAACCACCAAAGCTGAAAAATTAGCTAAGGTGAATATCAATGCCCCCAAGGCAAAGAAGACCAATCCTGGTGCAAATCAGGTTAAGGTGAAACCAACCACTAAGGTTAAGAAATTAACCAAAGTGAAGACTAGTTCTGAAGCTGAATCTTCAAATGCTGCGAAGATTGCTGAACCTTCCACTTCCTCTACCACCACTGACAAATGTGGACCCATGGTAAAATGGGTGCCCAAGTCAAACTAATCTTCCTTTGTTTGCAGGTTAAGATGGGTATCTGGTATCTCGATAGCGGATGCTCTAGACATATGACTGGAAAGAAAAACCTGCTCACTGAATACAAGGAAGAGAAGGGTCCCTCAGTGACCTTCGGTGGAAACGGAAAAGGCTGTACCTGAGGGTTTGATGTACTCTCTAATGGTACAACAACCTTCAGAAGAGTAGCATATGTTGAAAGACTGAAGCATAATCTTCTAAGCATCAATCAGCTGTGTGACAAGGATAACAAAGTGATTTTCACTAAGGAATCCTGCTTTGTCACTAACAAAAAGGAGAAGATAGCTCTCAGCGGATACCGTATGGAAAATGTTTACGTTATAAACATGGACTCTACAACCACTGAGAACTCCTGTTTCTTCTCAAAAGCCTCATCTGATGTCAACTGGTTATGGCATAAGAGGCTCTCCCATCTAAACATCAAGACACTGAATACTCTTTCTTCAAAAGAGTTCGTCACTAGTCTACCTCAACACTCATACGCTAAGGAGTCTCTATGTTCAGCGTGTGAGAAAGGGAAACAAACCAAGGCAGGCTTCAAATCTAAGCAAGTTTCCAAAGTGTCATCTCCTCTACAACTTCCCCATATGGATTTGTTTGGCCCTGTTAACAAACAATCCATCGCTGGAAAGATATATACATTGGTCATAGTTGATGAATTCTCTCGCTATACCTGGGTAATGTTTCTCCGTTCTAAGAGTGACACCCCTGAAGAACTCATCACTCTTGTCCGGAAAATGGAAGTCCTGAATAACATGACCGTTCGCTCAATAAGGAGTGATCATGTAACTAAATTCAAAAACAGTTCTCTTGATTTCTTCTTTGAAAGCAAGGGTATTTCTCACAACTTTTCCTCAGTGAGAACACCTCAACAAAATAGAGACGTTGAAAGAAGAAACCGAACTATCATCAAAGCTGCACGTTCAATGCTCAACGATTCTTATCTACCTACTTAGTTTTGGGCAGAAGCTGTCAGCACTGCTTGTTTTACTCAAAACAGGTCGCTGATAGTTAAAAGATTCAAGAAGACAACCTATGAACTCTTCCATGGGAGAAAGCCTTCAATTAGCTTTCTTCACATCTTTGGATGTCAGTGTTTCATACTGAACAACAGAGATGCCCTTGGAAAGTTTGATCCTAAGGCTGATGATGGAATTTTTCTTGGATATTCTTCAGTGTCCAAAGCCTTCAGAGTCTTCAATCGAAGAAGACAAACTGTAGAAGAAACAATCCACGTCACTTTTGACGAATCCCGTTTAGCGAACTCTAGACCTTCTGCTGATACTGAAGAATTGAATCAATGGATGTTTTCTCATCTTGGTGATTCAGAAGATGTTCCCATTCCTCCATCTCATACTTATCCCGCTGAAGATGATGATCCTACCATCATCCCAAGCATGCAGACAAGTGAAGTTGAAACATCATGGGTCTCAGCTGTTCCTCTAAACACTATACCTGCTTCTGAACCTTTTATCTCAGATATATCATCAACTTCTCAGCAATCAGTGAAAGAAATGACATTTGAACCTCTTCCTCTCTTGGCTGGTATACCAAAAGTTGCTGAAGCCTCATCTTCAGCTCCTCCAGAAGTTCAGATTGAGTCAACAACTTATGCTCCGGCTCAGCGATGGACTATAAATCACCCTATTGATCAGATTCTTGGTGATCCAAACGCTGGTGTTCAGACTCGACGAAGTGCAGGTAACATTTGTTTATTTGTTAACTTTATTTCACTGATTGAACCAAAGAAAACAGATGATGCCCTCAGAGTTCTAAACTGGGTCTGTGCTATGCAAGAAGAGCTGCCAGAATTCTAAAGAAACAAAGTTTGGAAGCTCGTTCCCAGACCATCCAATAAGTCAGTGATAGGCACTAAATGGGTCTATCGAAACAAGTTGGATGAACATGGAACTGTAACCCGCAACAAGGCTCATCTTGTTGCTCAAGGATACAGACAAGAGGAAGGTATAGATTACGATGAAACTTTTGCTCCAGTGGCAAGACTAGAAGCCATTCGTCTATTCTTAGCTTACACTGTACACAAAGACTTCAAGGTTTATCAAATGGATGTTAAATCAACGTTCCTCAATGGAAAGCTGAATGAAGAAGTCTACGTGGAACAATCTCCAGGATTCTCAGATCCGAAGCATCCAAGTTATGTTTATAAACTGGATAAGGCACTTTAGGGCTTAAAGCAAGCTCCTCGTGCATGGAATGACACTCCCTCTACTTATCTCCATATTGAAAAATTTGAGCGAGGTAAAATCGATAAAACTCTATTTTTCAGGAAAGTGAAAGGTCATATTATTCTTGTTCAAATATATGTCGATGATATTATATTTGGTCCCACTAACCCTGACTTATGTACTCGTTTCGCTGATAGAATGAAAGCTGAATATAAAATGAGTATGATGGGTGAGCTAACGTATTTCCTAGGTCTTCAAATCAAACAGAGTGAAAAGGGAACTTTCATTCACCAAGGAAAATATGTTAAAGATATGCTGAAAAAGTTTGATTTAACTCAGAGCTCAGCTATAAAAACCCCTATTGCACCGCCACAGACACTAAACAAGGATCCTTCAGGAAAACCTGTAATGTCACAACGTACCGTAAGATGATCGGCTCTCTTCTGTATCTTACAGCTAGCCGACCTGATATTATGTGCGTAACCTGTTTGTGTGCACGATGTCAAGCTGAACCTACAGAATCTCATTTGATCATTGTAAAGCGAATTTTTCGTTACCTTAAGGGTACTCCTAACCTAGGTCTTTGGTATCCCAAAGACTTAGGGTTTGATCTAATCGCCTATTCAGATAGTGATTTTGCAGGATGAAAATTGGATAGGAAAAGCACCACAGGAGGCTGTCAGCTCCTAGGTGGAAAGCTGGTGAGTTGGACAAGTAAAAAGCAAAACTCAGTATCCACCTCAACCGCTGAAGCTGAATACGTAGCCGCTGGAAGCTGTTGTTCTCAGGTCTTGTGGATGAGAAATCAACTACTAGACTATGACCTTCAGCTCTCGAAAATTCCAATCTATTGCGACAGCACTAGTGCCATCGCTATAGCCAATAATCCAGTGCTACACTCAAAGACTAAACACATCGAAATCATGTATCATTTTATCAGAGATCATGTGATGAATGGTTATATATAACTTCATTTTATCCCAACTGATTTTCAGTTAGCTGATCTGTTCACCAAACCTCTTGATGAGACAAGATTCAACTTTCTCATCAGCGAGCTTGGAATGCTGAACTTAGAAAAGTAAAATCTTCAGCAGTTCACATTTGATCAGCGATAATAAAATGCACTTGTATAACCCCATTAATCATCTACTCTTTGAACAAAATTGATTCGTTGATATCAAGGTATGTTCTTTCTTACTCGCTGACGTTCGCCTATGAATGAAAGATTTCAAAACAAATTGTATCGCTGAATATCTCTTCCTTTCAGTGGTTCTTTTAAAATTTCTAAATAACACTGATACTTCTAATCAGTGCTTCGTGTTTTAACAAAATGTCCCTGAGTTTTCAAAATCCTCAGAGACATCCTAAAATATGAAAGGACGTGTGTGACATCATCACAATGGATAGACCATGGCACGCTTTTTCTCTGACACGTTCGCCCGTTTCGTTTTCCTTGACCAATCAAATTCAAGGGACGTGTCCGTGTCATCATGAAAAACTTTCCCGCTCATAGTTTTTCCCTCTCTACTCTCACTATATAAACCCATTTGCGTTTATATTTTTACCTTTTACGCGAACATCATCTCTCTCAAGCAAGAACAACTATTGCAATTGAACTCATTTTCTCCATAAACTGTTCATCTTCATCTTCTTCAACACTAAAGGTTAATATCTCTATTATTTTCCTTGCACAAACTTATTTTCCATTTTATTCTTGGTTTTAAAAGAACAAACAAAAGAACTTTCTTAAAATGAAATCATTTTCTTTTCATGATTTTATGAACACAATCTGGAAACAGATTGTTCTTCGAGTTTATAATAAAAATCTTAAACTTGACTTTTCATATGTTTTTCCAGAATTCCTTCTTTTAAAGGAAACTGGAAAACAAGATTATTCACTATGTTTTGTACTCTTTTTCAAAACTAGAAAAACCCAAATCTCCATTAAGACATCTTATTCTGAATGGAAAGTGAGAAACCCTAAAACATCTTATTTTGGAAAATCTTTCCACATTAAGACATTATTCTTCATCTTCTTCATGTTTATGTGTGATAAACAGAAATGACATCTACTGAAGCAACTCCTCGGTCTCCTACTACCTCTGAAAAGGTTGAACTAATCAAAGATGCTCATGTAAACTTTAAAATCGAGCAAGTTAACTTTCAGGGAAACAATCTCTATGCTCTTTTCAACTTTCCTCCAAGGAAGCAGATCACACATCTGAACGACGCTGTAAATTTCCTACAAACCTGTCTGTTAGATCTGAAGTTTTGTCAATAAACCAAGTGTTGAAGATCTGATAAGAAGGTTCAGAAGTTCTGAGAAGAAGAGTCAGAAGTTCTGAGAAGAAGAGTCAGAGATCTGAGAAAGAGAAGTCAGAAGTTCTGAGAAGCGTGATCAGAAGAATGTTCAGAAGTTCTGAATTACCTGTTCAGAACTTATGACAAGTTTCGTTACTTAGTAATGTGTAAACTAATTAGGACACGTGTTTTGTTCTTATTAGTCTTTCTTATTTGTACTGTAGCTTTAATATATCCGTTACAGTATAAATAGAGTGGTTAGCACTACGTTGCTAACTGATTGATTTTCCCATATTACTTGTATTCATTCCTTGTAATCTTTGAGGTTATCTCTCTCTTAGATCTGTAATTCTGTGCATCATTGAATACAATTGGGCTTGATCATACAATTTCTCAATTACTTCTTTCTATATTGATTGTAAGAATAGATCCTGCACTTTCAATTGGTATCAGAGCCAATCAACAAACAAATTCGTCCAAGAGTGTGTTTGATCGCGTTCTTGAAGTTTCTTGATCAATTCGACAATTGATTCCGCTGCTGCTAACAATTCTTGAATTCCTAACAATTCTTGAATTCGTTTCTATCATTGATTCAAGAAATTTGAATTTGTCTTTCTGTTGAATCGATATCTTACAATCAAGTCATCCAAAGAATTTCTCTCTATGCTGATTAATTTTCGAAATTAAACAGAGATCACAGGTATGTTTTCGAAATTCTTGATTGGTTTCTTTATCAAAGTGATTATATCTGCTGCATGTTGATTAGTATTCAAATTTTTTGTTGAAAAGAAGATTTCATTAATTCATGTACTTTAACTGTTTGATGAAATGCATGTGACAGATTCGATCAATTCTTGCATGTTCTAGATCTGTGTTGATTCTCATTTTTTTATCATAATTCATAGTTGATATTAGAATTTGTCATTTCATCATGCCTGAGATTGTTGAAGTTTTTGTGAGACCCGCAAGTTCTATAACCAGTTCAGACAATTTACAAAAATTTAGTCCTGTAAAAGCAAAAGAAACAATTTCTAAACCAAAAACTGAGATTGTTCATTTTGAAAGCAAGTTTGCTAATCTTGAAGCCAAATTTGAGGAAAGTGCAAAAGTTGTTGTAAATTTGCAAAAAGATAAATTCGATCTTCTAAAAGATTTCGAAAAGGCTCAAGAGAACACAAAGGTGTTAGAAAAAGAGAATGTTGATTTGAAAGAGAAAATCAATTTTGAAAGAAAGATGTTGACAGATTCTAAAAATAGAATCAAATCATGTGAAATGAGAAATTGTCAACTCTTGAAACAAATCTATGATTTTGAACAAGTTCTTATACTTGAAAGAGAGAAATTTGAGAAAGAAAGAAGAGACTTTCAAACTGAGAGGAAAGGTTTTGAAACAAAGTCTGTTGAATTATCTCTAAAAAATTCTGATTTGGAGAAAATTCTTGCAAAAGAAAGAAAAGAGTTTGAATGCAAGAAAAATGTTTTTCAAAAAGAAAAGAATGGTTTTGAGAAAAAGAAAACAGGAATGTTAAATGAGTTTTCTGTAAAAATAAATGAGTTGGAGAAAGAGTTAGAAGATGGAAGGAAAGAGACTGAAAAGAAGAAGGTAAATGGCTTTAAAGAAAAATGCTTAAAAGATGAGTTTGAGAAGGAAAAGAAAGTTTTTCATTTGGAGATAAGGAGACTTATTAAGAAATTATCTGATTTATCAACTAAAATCATGATAGAGAGGAAGTCCAAATCTGATTTGCAGTCAAGGTTTGATTTGTATATTAAAAAGTTTAGGAAATTTGAAACGAAAGTTGTTGACAAATCAAATCATAGTTCAAAAGATCAGATTCGTTCTTCTAATCTGTTTTATGATTCTGCTATTGATAAATCTTATAATTGTTCTTTTAAAAAGATAAAAATGGAATGGAGAGTTAAAGGAACAACTTCTAAGAAAGAAGTGCCAAAATCAAAAGTTCCTAATTCAAATGTCAAGAAGAACAATACTTTTCAAAGAAAATCTTTTGGTAAACCTGATGTGATTTATTCTGTAAATCAATTAGTCAGAGTTGCACAAAAGAAACTTTGTTGTTCATATTGTGGGACTAATGATTTTGTGAACAAGAATTTTATTCAGCACTGGTATGGTTCTTATAGAATATCTGCATATGCTACTACACCTAACAAACCTGGACCCAAGTTCATATGGGTACCAAAGTCAACTTAATCTGTTTTGCAGGTTATTCATGTGTAGAGCTGAATGAATGATCTATACCTACACATGACTGAAAACAGATGCTGTGCTTAAATTGAGAATTTTGACTTTTGGATAATTCAGTCCAAAACTCGGTCTGAATGTAATTATGGATTTCTGATTCATATAGATCAATTTGTTGATTTTGTTGAGCAAGTTATGGTGATTTGAAGTTTAGAATGTTCAAAATCACAAAATCCATAGGAATGCTTAATCTGCCTAGTTGAAAATATTTTTTTAAAATGCTAAATTTTTCTAAGTAAACTTGTCTGAGTCTTGAGTTCAGAACTTCTGAGTCTTGAGTTCAGAACTTCTGAATCTTGAGTTCAGAACTTCTGAGTCTTGAGTTCAGAACTTCTGAGTCTTGAGTTCGGAACTTCTGAATCTTGAGTTCAGAACTTCTGAGTCTTGAGTTCAGAACTTCTGAGTCTTGAGATCAGAACCTCTGAATCTTAAGGTCAGAAATTCTGAGTCAATACTTCAGTAATCTAACTTTCAAAAATTTATTTTTGAGAAATACAAATAACTTCAACTGTATGGATTATGCTTCTTTGATTATCTTTTAATCTCATCTTTATGTATCATTAATACTCAAATGCATGCTCAAGTCAAGGGGGAGCATCAAAATTCTTTTGGAAATCATTTTGTGATGCTTAAAAGACTTGTTTTCATTTCTTATCTGTTCAAACCTCTTCTGAATAATCAAAATGTTTTATATTGGTCAGAAGTTGATTTTAAAAGACATTTTGGTTACAAGGCAAAATTCTTCTGAGCCATGGAATCAGAACATCTGTGCGTGTTATTCAGATCTTTGACTTGAGTCAAAATTCTATCCACTAACACGTGTCAGCTTCATATTTGTTTGACAATGCCACGTATTTCATTTAAATCCTTTGTGGTATTTCACATGTGTTGACTCCGTTATAACATTGATTTCGCTTTTCCGTTAAACCTTTCAACTTCGCGGATTTTAAATAGGTCTTAAAATCCCTATTTCAAATTTCTTTCAAATTCCAGAGCGAAACGTGAGATACGAATCAAATCCAGAGTTCTTTGAATCTGTTTTCTTCTTAAATCATGTCTGAAATACGAAGAAGTGGTCCAATTTCTCTACATTCTACAAAATCGATAATGGATTCATCCGATTCGGAAAATGATGAAGTACAAAATAGAGTTGCAGAGGAAGGGGCAATAAGAAATGATGAAGAAGATGAACAAATGGATGAATCTGAAGGAAATGCGGATGAGGTATACGTTAATATTGAACATGATCAGAGTGCTGCAGGTTCTATTATGTCAGATAGATCTATTCTAGTGGAAAGAGTTGTTCCTGAGAGTGAATGGTTGAAATTATCTGAAAATAACTGTGTTATATTGTTTGAGGAAAGTCGTTTTAAGCCTGAACACAGAATTATCATGGAGTTATTCAAACATCATCCGTACAGAAAATGGTTTACAAGAAGTAAAAATGTGCCTGTTCAGTACATACAACAATGGTGGAAATATCTTAGGTTAGAAGATAATAAGTTTGTGTCTGAAATTGGAGGAGTGACATTTGTCTTATCTATCTCTGCACTAAGAGAGATGCTGAATCTACCAGAGAAAGATGATGTACAAAGAAGAACAGATTTTGAGGATTTACCCCTAACAGAGGAATTAATAGCAGAGTTTATGAAGTTGGGATACAATGAAGGATTGAGGACTCTCAGTTTGTTCAGAAGAAACAAATTACCACCTATTTGGGCTTGCTTCTTTCATGTGGTAAATAAATGTTTGTCAGGGAAAAATAGTTCTGCTGATCAAGGTTCTAAACAAATTCTTCAGATATTTCAAGGTTTAGTGAAGAATAGGCATTATGACTATACATTAATACTTTGGGAAGATATGAAGAATACATTTGAGAAGAATCAGAAAGCAATTCAGAAGAAGACAAAGGATGCTCCACTGACATACATTCCCTACATAAGGTACTGGCAAATTGTTATTTGGTATGCCATGCAGGAAAACAGAACAATCTCAAGAAGAACAAATGAAGAGCATGGTCCTACATTTTATTTGGGTAAGATGACCTCAGTAACAAGACTTGAAAATTATCCCAATCATAAACTGTTGCCAAAATCACTTAGGAATTATATTCCAAGGGAGAGTGAGATTTTAAAAGCTTATTGCACCTCTATGGGAATTGAATTACCTCAAATCCCTGCCCAAGAGGACCAACCTGAGAAGAGAGGTGAGGAGTCTAGTCGAATTAGAGAGGGGGAGGATGTTCAGATGGGTGAACATTCTGAGAGACTTGAGGGGGAAAATTCTGAGAGCTTGGTTAGACTCAGTGAGGAAAAACAGAATGAGAGTGGTGAGGATGAGAGATTGTTAACAGAGGTTCAAACAGAAAGAGATGCCACTGAACCAGCTAATCTTGACCAGGTAACCACACATGCTATTGGTTCACATCTCTTGGTGTCCAATATTGAAACAAACACCATGGACCTAGTGGTGGATCTTGAACAACCCATCCATACCCACTCAGAAGCATTTCAACATGCTACTGTTTCACACAAATCCGGGGAACCATCCCAAACTCATTTGGAGGGAGGTGATAAATCCCAACTTATTTTTCAACACATTGAGTCTGAATATCACAGTCCTATTCATATTGAGCCTGAAATTCCTTTTGACACTTGCACAGATCAGGAATTTCGTACTCCTGAAACAACATTCATAGACATGCCTAATGTTGGGTGTCGAGGATTGGATGGAAGTCCTGGTGAGGTGAACATTACAAAAGCCTCATTCAAACGTGCATCTGTTGTACAAGATGACTATGTGTTATCTACAGGCCATGAGCTCTCTGGGCACATGAAAACTGGACCATCTGTTGGTTCAGGTTCACTGTTAGAAACTTCTGAATTTGAAAAGATTCAGAAACAAAACAAGGAGATGGGGGAAAAAGTAGAAAATTTGGAGAAGAGGATGGAGGATCTGAATGATGAGGTATCAGATTTGAAAGGTGTGTTGGAGAAAAAGTTAATTTCTGTTGAAACCAAGGTAGATGATGTAAAGAAATCCTTGGATTCTCACAAAAAGGAGATCATGGATATAATGTCTGGTTTTCAAAAAGATATGTTGAAACAAATGCAAGATATGCAGGATTCTATACTGAAAGCACTGAGTGTATCACTGGCTTCTACTTCAAAGCCTCTTGATCCTGTTCCTATTGCAGAAGCTGAAGCTGAAGGTACTTCTAATCAGAACTTAAAAAGAAAGTTTGATGATAATGAGCCTCATGATCATCAAAAGGGGGAGAAAAGACAAAGGTTAAGTTCTGATGATGATATTGGCATAGAAGATTTTGAGATAGCAGACATGCACTTAGCCAATACAAAAAGTTCAGAAGATCAGACACAGGAAAATTTAAAGGAGATGATTCAGATAGTACAGCTTGACAGTTCAGATACAGAAGAAATGGAGTTGGGAAGTATTGATAGTAATGAATCAGATAAAACAGAGGAATTGAACTTGGATACTGAGATGGAAGGAAACTCAGATGAAACTGTAGCTATTGAGGAATCTGATTTGAGAATAGAAGAAATAGTGGAAAGTACAGTGGTAAACAGGTGTACAGATATTGTGGTTTATAACAGTGAAAGGGCAATGGAGTCTGAATCAGAAGAAAGGAGGTTGAATGAAGAATTGATCAGAAGAATGCATAATGAAGTAGTCAGAGCTTTGAGTGTTCAGAAAATTCATAAAGGAATAAAAGTGATAAGACCCATTGATCTAATGGGAGAAGAAGACAGAACTGTGGATTACACTCAGGATTTTAAAGATGATTTTAGGTTTAACTTTTGTGATGAGTTAAATACAGAAGAAGAGTATGTGAAAGTGAAAGACTTCTTTATGCCTTCTGAATATGTATTCAGAAAACCAATTGAGATTCCAAAGATTAAATTGCAAAGACTAGAAGAACCTGTGTGTGACTTCATTCTAGAGTTAAGTGATGTGCCATTAGCCAGACAATTTCATGATGATATTTTTCCTGAGGAAATATATGATAATCTCTACTACACAGAAGGAGAGTATGAGCTTTTGGAAAGTAACATTGATGGTTTTATGGATGACAGAGCTCAGATGGTCTACTCAGAAGCTTCTAACATGTTCAGAGTTCCTGACTCAAAACTGCATATTCAGAAAAGAATCGAGAAAGTTCTGATGTTTCAACAAGATGAATTCAATGGTTTAATGTTCGTTAGAATGGAAATACTGAAAGAAAGAAATACAAAGGTTTCCATGTCTACATTTGATTTTCACAGATTGACTCTTGATGATCAGATCTTTCTAGTCAAGTTCTTTGCTAGCACTGAAGAAGCCTTGATAGAAATTGAAGGCAGAAGACTTCTGGGTATTTATGTCAGAAATACATACTTGTATGACTTCCAGTTGGCTATCGAAGAAAGAAAAGAAAAGTGCAATCTGAGTTCTCCCACAAAGAAAACAGAAGTTGATCTGCATGTGAAGGGTTTTGTGAATGAAGGAATGGAGACAGAAGGGTTCACATATATGGTTCACGAAAGACTTGAATTGTTCAGATTAAAAGAGTTGGTGAAGTACAGTGATGCAACTCTGAATTGGTTGTTAATTAGAATGGAAGTAAGTATGGATGCTGAAAAAGAGAGTTTAAAGAAGAGATGCATAAACTGTGTGAAGAGGAGGTTGGATTTTAGAAGAAAAATCAGAAACAGTAGTGAATGGTTGCTATCTGAGGTGAATCCCAAAAAGATTCTACATAATGATTTTGTGTTCCCTGCTGAGTATGAAGTGAATGAAATTTTGTCAGATGAAGTTGAAGAAGTTCAGGACACAACACCTCAGAATGTGCAGATAACTAATATTGACCAAGCTGAACAGTCTGAACCCAAAGAAGATGAAATATTCATTGATCTGAATGGATACTTTCTTGAATTTGATCTGCCTGAGTTTTTCAAACCAAAAGAAGTACAATTCTTGGATGTATATTATGATAGGTCTAAGGAGACTCAGATCTGGTTGACTGAAAAATCAAGATGTCTTGGCAAAACAAAGCAAGCCGTTTACTCAGATTTTCTAATCACTGGAATCAGAGAATTGAAGGTTAAGAAATTCAGAAAGATGGAGTACTTATCCTTTGAAGTTTTGAGAGAAGATGGCAAGGTTTATTATTTTACTGATGCAGATTTTGAGAAACTGTCAGTGGTTGACTTCTACAGATTACACAGCTTTCTATGTTTTAAAGAGTCAAGTAAAGACATAAATGAAAGGAAGGCAAGAAGTGTGGTGATTGAGGCCATGTTCTATATCTTAAGGTGGCATTGCTATACAGATTTCCAAATAGCTCTGTATTTGCAAAAGCCATGTGTTTATCTGGCAAATCCCAATACAGATCATGAGCAGAAAAAGGTGTTAAAGACTGGAAGTGTTCACAAGTATCCAGATCTGGGAGTATTTTTGAAGAACAAAAGTGGAAAGATCTTCTTCAGAGCAAAGGAAACTGCAAAATATTGTTCTGGAACTTTAAGGATCATAAAGCACAATTTGGAGAAAAAGATGCTGAAAGTGAAGGAAGCAAACATAACTCAAGAAGCAATAAATCAGCAAGTTGAAGTTATTCAAGAAATTATTGACAAGATTGATAAGAGGCTTAATCTGAGGAATGTGCTACTTCAGAAAATTGTTCCTGCTCTGAAAGAATTAGATGATGCAAAGTTTAAGTTTATTTGACAAAAAGGGGGAGATTGTTAGATCTGAAGTTTTGTCAATAAACCAAGTGTTGAAGATCTGATAAGAAGGTTCAGAAGTTCTGAGAAGAAGAGTCAGAAGTTCTGAGAAGAAGAGTCAGAGATCTGAGAAAGAGAAGTCAGAAGTTCTGAGAAGCGTGATCAGAAGAATGTTCAGAAGTTCTGAATTACCTGTTCAGAACTTATGACAAGTTTCGTTACTTAGTAATGTGTAAACTAATTAGGACACGTGTTTTGTTCTTATTAGTCTTTCTTATTTGTACTGTAGCTTTAATATATCCGTTACAGTATAAATAGAGTGGTTAGCACTACGTTGCTAACTGATTGATTTTCCCATATTACTTGTATTCATTCCTTGTAATCTTTGAGGTTATCTCTCTCTTAGATCTGTAATTCTGTGCATCATTGAATACAATTGGGCTTGATCATACAATTTCTCAATTACTTCTTTCTATATTGATTGTAAGAATAGATCCTGCACTTTCACTGTCCTCTATCGACAACCCTGACTATCAATTCTCCCTCTCACAAAAACCTACTCGCTCAGTTCTGGTATACTGCCAGAAGAGCTCAGATCACCTCCACTAAAGACCCCAAGAAGAAAATCGATGTCATCCTCTTTGACACCGAACATGGTTCCTCCAAGATTACTCACGGATCTCTCAGGGCTGCCCTAAACCTCCCTGGTAGTTCCAAAGAAAACGATTTGTCCCTCTGCGAAATCCCAAGAACCCCGCTGATAGGGAAGCCCTCATTGCTTTCTTCGATGCAATGCAGTACACATGGGAAACAGGGAGAGACAAACTCCCTGAGAAGAAGCTGACTGCCATCAAAAAAATCCAAAATGCCCAGCGAGATGAACATCATCTTCGCTCACTTGATTAGCTGCATGATAGCAAAGGTTGGTTCTACTAACCAAGCCTCCAAACCCCAGCATGCTATGGGGTACTCACTGCTGAAGGGCCTTCACATTGATTGGGCAAAGATCATATTCGACGATATGATGCTAAGGGTGGATGCAACAGAGAGACTAACGACTGTTCCATATCCTCGCTTTATGAGCGCTCTCTTCCAACAAGGACTCGGGGACGAATACCCGAAAGTAGGCGACCTGAAACTCTCTCAGGTCGGCGCTAAGGTTCTCGACTTCTTGCCCATGCCAAACGAGGTATGTCTCTCTACTCTCTTATCTCTTCTCAATCCCACTTCTTCTACTTCTGCAGCTACCTCCACGATAATCCCAACTGCTGGCACCCAGACTGCAATATCCACTCCTCGAAAGAGAAAACACTCATCAACCACTCTTGGCGCTCCTAAGCCCATGAAAACCAAGGAGCAACCCCCAAGCCTTCCCAGGCTGAAGACTCCACGACTCTTTCTGCACAAGTGCCGTTGGATAGTTCAGTGGTACGCTCTGCCACAGCTGCTGAAACCACCCCTTCTATACCCGCTTCAGCGTCTCTACACGCCGAGGTTGGCTTGGAACAAAACCTCCCTCCCTCAGTACTTCCAAGTACTGCGGAAGTAATTCTCAACGGATCCAACGCTGAACCTCTTACCCAATCCCTCTTCTCAACCTTCATTCCTCCTACTATTTCTTTGGTCACTCAACCTCTATATCCTCTATTCTCTACGACGAATGTCATTCAACTGAGTGACACATCTGCTAAAGCACTACAACAGATGATGGATAAAAACATAGGACCTGCGGAAGACGACATGGAAACATTTACAGGTCATCAAGAATTTGATGATTTCGTCAACCACCCCGCAGGTATACACAACACCTTACACACTCCTCTCTCAAAATCCCCAACTTCTGAGCTTTCCTTTGTTCATATGTTTTCAACTTTTACAGGTCCTAATTTGGGCGACATCAACACATCGCTCAAGGATTTTTCCAACAAGGTGGAATCTCTCACCACCACTCTCTCCACGAACTCTTCAGTGGTTACAAACGCTGGAGAGGCTCTCAAGATACTCACCAATGAGGTGAAAGGCAAAGCGTCTGGTGCTGATCTGGAAAAGGTGGAAGGTAGTATCTCAAATCTTGCTACTACTCTCGCTGAGAACTCCACCTCCATCAACAATCTCAACTTCACCAACAACACTCTCTCCACCAACTTCACCACCCTGTCCAATGAAGTCACATCATTGACGACAGTGGTTGGAAATCTTTAGGGAGAGGTGTCTACTCTAAAGTCAGATGTGAGCACTGCGACAAAGCGAATGCAGCAAATTCTCGACCACCTGAATGCTCCAACTTGTACTCCCTCACACTTCACTCAGGCTGATCGAGAGACTCTTCAAAAGATCAACCCTGATATTTCTGGCTTGGAAGACAGAATAGCAAAGGTTGAAACTTGCGTTGGAGTCACTGGCCTGGAAGACAGTGACCCAAAGCTTGCTTCCGATGCTGCTACTGTTGATGTTGTTTCCTCCCCCATCCATCATGTGGAAGAGGGGGAGAAGAATCAAGAAGATCTTCCCCATAATGGTGAGGGGGAGAAAATTGCTGAAAAACCTCAGAGAGTTGAAAATCCTGAGGGAACCGAGAAACCTCCCTCTGAATTTGAGGGGGAGCAACTCGATGAGGAAGCTGATGCTGATGTCCTAGAACCATATGCTGATGATGATGAAGATGATGAAGAAGAAGAAGACGACGAAGACGTCGATATCGCTGATGATGAACCATCATCATCCCCTAAAGATGATGATGATGATGACGATGATGAAGATATCGACTACTCCTTCCAACCAATCAAAAAGACCCCTGCTCTCAAAGGGATAATCATCACCGACTCTATAGGGGAGGGGACTAAGAAAAAGCCTGCAGCGATCGAAGCCGACAAGGGCAAAACCAAAGGCGTCGCTACAGAAGGCAATCTGACTATCTTGCTTCGAAAGCCAGTTTGTCAGGTACAATATATTTTCTTCCCTTACACTGCATCCCTCGTCTATCCCTTCTCAACCTCAGTTCTCCTCTCCATAAAACCTCTATACACTTAAACCTCATTCTTTTCTCTATCTCTTTTTCCTAAATGATTTTACTTAAACGATCGTTACGTTTCAGCTAGTCCTCTCCCCTGCTTGAGGATCCAGCTGAAGTTCCTCCAACAACATCAACAATAAATCCAGCTCCAAGCGCTGAAGAAATAATCCCAGTCTTAGACTTCGCTGAGACTGATGAACCAGAAGAAGAATTGCTCTCTCACAAAAACAGACCTTCCTTAGTTCCTCAAAAGCTAAGTGAGGAGGAAAAGAAAAGGAGAGCAGCAATGATGAAACAGTTTGAGGATCAAGGAATCTTCCGTGCCCCTCGATTCAAAATATCTAGAAAAGAACTCGTTGAACACCTCAAAGCTGAAGAACAACTCGCCGAACGAAAATAGAGCTGAAGAAAAAGACAAACTTATGCTATTGAGCTCGTCCAACGTTCAGTGAAAGATCCTAATATGAAGAAGACTCATATTGACGTTCAACGTCAACCGTGGAAAGACGCCACAAAGATCATCGAGAAGAAGACCAAGGTATCTGATTCAACTCTGGAATGGTGCAAAGAGCGAATTAACTATCGATCCCATGTCTCTAGAATCAACAAAATGAACATCAGGGGAAGAACGTCCATAAAAGTTCCTGTTGTCGAAGCTGATATATTCAGAGAAAATGGTACTAAGAAAACCATCTATGCTTCTACGATCAAGAAGTACGGTTTCTCTGAGTGGTTGGAGATGCGAATAGCCATTCAGCGATGTCGCTCAGCTTTTAAAAACCATGTCGAGAAAATTATAAATACAAAGATCGACTTCATTATATCCGATGTGGATAATAATACCTTCAGACTCAGGTCCTCCTATCAGAAACAAAATTGGAATCGGCTTTTCACACGAAGAAGTCCTTGGTCATGTACCTGATCTCTCAACTCTCAACATCTCCCTGCCCCCTGGTGAACGTTTTGTCCTTGGTAAAGTCTTAAGCGATCCTTGGTCATGTACCTGATCTCTCAACTCTCAACATCTCCCTGCCCCCTGGTGAACGTTTTGTCCTTGGTAAAGTCTTAAGCGAACCTTATGGTATCTTCTTCAGAGACTACGATGGACGAGAATGCTTCCAACGCATCTCTGAGCTTTGCATTGCCCCTATCGAACAGCTCAGAGATCTCGTCTATTGGTGCGGATTTAAAGAAGACCTTCTCGGACTCTTCTTCAAGCCTCTGATCTTTACAGAAGCTAAACAAAGACGGGATCTTGGACAAGAAGTCCCTGACTGGATGATCCCTACCACAAAGTCCCTTGATGAACTTCTCATTAAGGATGAACCTGTATAGCTGATAGGATTCCTTGTAATTCTTCTATTTTATCAGCTATATCTTTTGTACTTGTAATTATTATTTGATGTACATGTAATTTTTTCTACTTCCCTCTATAACTTATACGAAGTTTAAAGAAAAATTTCAAATAATGTACTTTACTCCATCAGTACTTAAAAGATCCCCGAAAACAGTAAATGGGGCAAATATTTTATGAGCTCTTTTTATCCTTATGTTTTCATACGTAGCAATTTTCTTTTGTTGCTATGTCATAATAAAATAGGGGGAGATTGTTGATCCAAACCCTCAGTGACTTGATAATGACTCTCTGAGAAACACTTAGTGAAAATTGTAAGTAGACAATATGTATTAATGTTTTGTCATCAAAGAATATATACTAAGTCTGTTTAGTATCGCTGATGAAAACATGTTCTTTAATTTACACATTCAACGACACTGTTCATCAGCAAGCCCTGAGCCTGTTCAGTCTTACTGATGATCGCTGATAGTTTTAGTTGTTTACTTATGATCCCTGAAGACAAGTTTCACGTCAACTATGTTCTACGCTGAAGTCGAAGATCAACCCAAAGAACAAGCGACAAGTCTACTAATGAACTGATGCGGATATCAGCGAAGCCAAGATTTGTCCACTCAACGTGAAGTTTCAAGTAGAAGACTTCAGCGAACGCTGAACTTTATCACTCGCTGATAAAGATCTATTCAACGAACGCTGATCATGAAGTTTCCTCTACAAGTTACTTTTATCTTTCCCCTTGCACGCCTCCGTACGATAATGTCAGAATGGACATCCCTTTTGTCCAGAATCGTACAACCAACTCTGATACTACACTGTTCATCATGCGGCTACTAAGTTGTCTACCAAGGTCAAAACATGCAACCAATCAGCTGTTGCCACGTGTAAAGTTGTACTGATATGCATTAAATGCATGCAATATATAAAGAAAACCCTACTTCAGAAATGAAGTGCTCGGCCATGGATTTCTTACTATTTCTGTGTGTTAGAATATTAGTCTTTAATATTCTTATCTCCTTTCTATTTTATTTCTAGTGCAAGAAATCTTAGTGATTCTCTTAACTTGTTTAGATTAGGTTTATTCCTTAATATTGTTCCGCAACAAGTTGTAAATTGTTTGATACATATCAATAAACAATTTAGAAAAGTAAAATCTGTGTGTTTGTATTGAACCCCCCTTTCTACAAACTTGTATATACCTTATGGGACCAACACGTACGATCTGTCAGAACGGACATCCCTTTTGTCCAGAATCGTACAACCAACTCTGATTCTACACTGTTTATCATGCGGCTACTAGGTTGTCTACCAAGGTCAAACCACGCAACCAATCAGCTGCTGCCACGTGTAAAGTTATGCTATTGTGCATTAAATGCATGCAATATATAAAAGAAACCCTACTTCAGAAATGAAGTGCTCGGCCATTTCCTTATCTTACTATTCTGTGTGTTAGAATATTTCTCTTTTAATATTCTTATTTTCTCTCTATCTCAATTCTAGTGCAAGAAATCTTAGTGATTCTCTTAACTTGTTTAGATTAGGTTTACTCCTTAATCTTGTTTACTCCTTAATCTTGTTCCGCAACAAGTTGTAAATTGTTTGATACATATCAATAAACAATTTAGAAAAGTAAAAATCGTGTATTTGTATTCAACCCCCCCTTCTACAAACTTGTATAACCCCTTTAGGACCAACAAGTGGTATCAGAGCAGTTTGTTTAATCTTAAAAACAAGATCTTGCTTATACTCTAATCTTTTCTCTTCCTTGCTATTTTCTATAATGGCTAACACCACAAACACAAACTACATTGACAATGGTTCTCTTCCAAAAACCTTTGATTTTCCAGAGATAACTTTAATCTGTGGAAAATTAGGATGATGCTCTTCTTGGAAGGTGTAGACCCTACTATGCCTTATTACATCGAAAATGGTCCATATATCCCTGTTAGGATTGATCCTGATGTTCCAGGTACTGCTACTAGAGTTGCCATTCCTGAAAGAATCATTCCTAGGGAAGTTCATACTTGGACTGACGAAGACAAGAAGAAGGTGGCTATCGAAACTAAAGCCAGATCTATCATCTCTATGGTTCTTCCTGACGAAGTCTACCATTTCGTCATGAACTTGAAAACCTCCAAAGCCATGTGGGACACAATTTGTGTTCAATATGAAGGTACTTTGAAGTCCAGGACTCAAGAAAAATTAACCTGGTAAGACAGTATGCAAGCTTCATTTGTGGTAAGAATGAATCTCTCTCTGAAGTACATCAGCGGTTTAACTGTTTAATTATTGACCTAAAAACCGTTGGTAAAGAGTATTCTAACTTTGAGATCCTGACACAGTTCTTAAAATGTTTACCTGAAAGCTGGGACAATTATTCAATGCGTCTCAAGCTCTCAAAGGATCTAAAATCTATGACTCTCTCTACCTTATTTGGCACTATGCTCAATCATGAGCAGTCGTGTCATCTGAAGAAGAATCTTGTAAAAGATTCCAAAAGCACACCTGTTGCTTTGCTCTCAGAGTCACCTTCCACTCCGCGATCAACTATCACTATCACTGAGTTGGAATCCAATTCTGATGACTCATCTGAAGCTGATCCTTCAGAAATGGATGAGTCTCTGGCCCTCCTGACTAATTCTTTTAGGAGATTCACCAGAAAGAGTAACTTCAGAAGAAACAAACCTCTCACACTCACTGATAAGCCAAAATCGTCAACCCCTGTTGATAAGGCTACTGCTACATGCTATAACTATGAAAAGATCGGTCACTTTGCTAGTGAATGCAGATCTAAGAAAGTTTTCAAACCCTCATCTTCTTCCTACAAGAAATCCTCTAACCCCATAGCTAGAGATGACAAGTACAAGAAGCTGAAAGAAAAATATTCAAAGCTGAAAAGCTTTAAGAAGAAAGGCAAAGGCATGATCGCTGAAGATCAAGACTGGGCTCTTTCTGATGAAGAATCATCTGACTCTGAAGATGATGACGAGGCCAATCTCCACCTCATGGCCAAAATAGAAGAAGAGGAAGAATAAACTAAAATTCCCTCTACTTCAACTTCTACCTCTAAGGTATCAACTTCTTTCTTTACTAATATTTCAGATATTAATGAAGCTGATAGTCTTCGGAAAATCGAACTTCTGACTTTAAATTTATATGATGCCATGAATGGCAAAACCATAGTTGAAAATCAAAACCTTGATCTCGCTGAACACCTTAGAAACTATCACCTTCGAATAGAAAAGCTTTCTAAAATTGAAGAAGATTTAAAAGATCAGGTCCATATAAATCAAATAGTCAAAATCGAACATGAAGAAGCTATCGCTGCATTAAAAGATGAAAAGGCTACTGTTGAAGAATGGTGTAAATCCTCAACAACGATCACTGAGATAATAAAGTCTCAGATTCCCCTGAGTGACAAACGTGGTCTTGGTTACAAAGCTGACGCTGAAGAACCAACCACTGATCATTCCATGCTTAATTTTAGAATGTTCGTATCCTCAGTCCCTGACACCTTCACATCTCAGTGTTTTCCTTCTAAAAACCCCATCCCTGAGGAAAAACCTACCTTAATCTCTAAAGGTAAATGAAAAGAAAAGGTTTTCAACCAAAAACCTTAGAAGGGTACCTTCGTACCTAAGCTGAATGCTTCTAAAGCATCAGTGACCTATCCCTCTACTTCTAAGAACAAGATCCCTGGATTTATTCAGCGATCTACTCCTAGAATCAGAGTGGATATAATTGGTAAGAAATCTGAAGAACTAATTGTTCCTCCCATTTCCAAAGCCAAAGGTATACTTGGTGTTGGCCCTGCTCATTAAAAAATCTCGGCTAAGCATGCAAATGGTCCTAAAGCTACTTTTATCTATAGGAAATGTTATCACAATGGACTTACCGATCACATTGCTAGTAAGTACCCCACAGCCACCAAAGCTGAAAAGTTAGCTAAGGTGAAGATTAATGCCCATAAGGCAAAGAAGACCAATCATGGTGCAAATCAGGTTAAGGTGAAACCAACCACTGAGGTTAAGAAATTAACCAAAGTGAAGACTTTTTCTGAAGCTGAATCTTCAAATGCTGCGAAGATTGCTGAACCTTCCACTTCCCCTACCACCACTGACAAGTGTGGGCCCATGGTGAAATGGGTCCCCAAGTCAAACTAATCTTCCTTTGTTTGTAGGTTAAGATGGGTATCTGGTATCTCGATAGCGGATGCTCTTGACACATGACTGGAAAGAAAAATCTGCTCACTGAATACAAGGAAGAGAAGGGTCCCTCAGTGACCTTCGGTGGAAATGGAAAAGGTATACCCGAGGGTTTGGTGTACTCTCTAATGGTACAACAACCTTCAGAAGAGTTGCATATGTTGAAGGACTGAACCAAAATTTTCTAAGCATCAGTCAGCTGTGTGACAAGGATAACAAAGTGATTTTCACTAAGGAATCCTGCTTTGTCACTGACGAAAAGGAGAAGATAGCTCTCAGCGGATATCTCATGGAAAATGTTTATGTTATAAACATGGACTCTACAACAACTGAGAACTACTGTTTCTTCTCAAAAGCCTCATCTGATGTCAACTGGCTATGGCATAAGAGGCTCTCCCATCTAAACTTCAAGACAATGAATACTCTTTCTTCAAAAGAATTGGTTACTGGTCTATCTCAACACTCATACGCTAAGGAGTCTCTATGTTCAGCGTGTGAGAAAGGGAAACAAACTAAGGCAAGCTTCAAATCTAAACAAGTTTCCTCAGTGTCATCTCCTCTACAACTTCTCCATATGGATTTGTTTGGCCCTGTTAACAAACAATCCATCACTGGAAAGAAATATACGTTGGTCATAGTTGATGAATTCTCTTGCTATACCTGGGTAATGTTTCTCCGTTCTAAGAGTGACACCCCTGAAGAACTCATCACTTTTGTCAGGTAAATGGAAGTTCTGAATACAATGATCGTTCGCTCAATAAGGAGTGATCATGAGACTGAATTCAAAAACAGTTCCCTTGATTCCTTCTTTGAAAGCAAGGGTATTTCTCACAACTTTTCTTCAGTGAGAACACCTCAACACAATGGAGTCGGTGAAAGAAGAAATCGAACTATCATCGAAGCTGCACGTTCAATGCTTAGTGATTCTCATCTACCTGCTCAGTTTTGGGCAGAAGCTGTCAACACTGCTTGTTTTACTCAAAACAGGTCGCTAATTGTCAAAAGATTCAAGAAGACATCCTATGACCTTTTTCATGGGAGAAAGCCTTCAATTAGCTTTCTTCACATCTTTAGATGTCAGTGTTTCATACTAAACAATAGAGATGCCCTTGGAAAATTTTATCCTAAGGCTGATGATGGAATCTTTCTTGGACATTCTTCAGTCTCCAAAGCCTTTAGAGTCTTCAATCGAAGAAGAAAAATTGTAGAAGAAACAATCCACGTCACTTTTGACGAATCCCGTTCAGTGAACTCTAGACCTTGAGCTGATACTGAAGAACTGAATCAATGGATGTTTTCTCATCTTGGTGACTCAGAAGATGCTCCTATCCCTCCAACTCATACTCATACCGCTGAAGATGATGATCCTATAATCATCCCAAGCATGCAGACAAGTGAAGCTGAATCCTCATGGGTCTCAACTGTTCCTCTTAACACTATGCCTGCTTCTGAACCTTCTATCTCAGATATACCATCTACTTCTCATCAATCGATGAATGAAGTGACAACTGAATCTCTTCCTCTCTTGGCTGATATACCAGAAGTTGCTGAACCCTCATCTTCAGCTCCTCCAGAAATTCAGATTGAGTCAGCGACTTATGCTCCGGCTCAGCGATGGACTATTAATTACCCTCTTGATCAAATTCTTGGTGATCCAAACGCTGGTATTCAGACTCGACGAAGTGCAGGTAACATTTGTTTATTTGTTAACTTTATTTCTCTGATTGAACCAAAGGAAACAGATGATGCCTTCAGAGATCCAAACTGGGTCAGCGCTATGCAAGAAGAGCTGACATAATTCGAAAGAAACAAAGTTTGGAAGCTCGTTCCACGACCATCCGATAAGTCAGTGATAGGCACTAAATGTGTCTATCGATACAAGTTAGATGAACATGGAACTGTAACCCGCACCAAGGCTCGTCTTGTGGCTCCGGGATACAGACAAGAGGAAGGTATAGATTACGACGAAACATTCGCCCAGTGGAAAGACTAGAAGCCATTCGTCTATTCTTAGCTTACGCTGTACACAAAGACTTCAAGGTTTATCAAATGAACGTTAAGTCAGCGTTCCTCAATGGAAACCTGAACGAAGAAGTCTACGTGGAACAACCTCTAGGATTCTCAGATCCTAAGCATCCATGTTATGTTTATAAACTGGATAAGGCACATTACGGCTTAAAGCAAGCTCCTCGTGCATGGTATGACACTCTCTCTTCTTATCTCCATATTGAAAATTTTGAGCGAGGTAAAATCGATAAAACTCTATTTTTCAGGAAAATAAAAGGTCATATTATTCTTGTTCAAATATATGTCGATGATATTATATTTGGTTCCACTAACCCTGACCTACGTACTCGTTTCGCTGATAGAATGAAAGCTGAATATGAAATGAGTATGATGGGTGAGCTAACCTATTTCCTTGGTCTTCAAATCAAGCAGAGTGAAAAAGGAACTTTCATTCACCAAGGAAAATATGTTAAAGATATGCTGAAAACATTTGATTTAACTCAGAGCTCAGCTATGAAAACCTCTACGGAACCGCCGCTGACACTAAACAAGGATCCTTCAGGAAAACCTGTTAATGTCACAGCGTATCGTGGGATGATCGGCTCTCTTCGGTATCTTACAGCTAGCCAACCTGATATTATGTATGCAACCTGTTTGTGTGCACGATATCAAGCTGAACCTAAGAAATCTCACTTGATCGCTGTAAAGCGAATTTTTCGTTACCTTAAGGGTACTCCTAACCTAGGTCTTTGGTATCCCAAAGACTCAGGGTTTGATCTAATCGCCTATTCAAATAGTGATTTTACGGGTTGCAAATTGGATAGGAAAAGCACCACAGGAGGCTGTCAGCTCCTGGGTGGAAAGCTGGTGAGTTGGACAAGTAAAAAGCAAAACTCAGTGTCCATCTCAACCGCTGAAGATGAATATGTAGCCGCTGGATGCTGTTGTTCTCAGGTCTTGTGGATGTGAAATCAACTACTGGACTATGACCTTCAGCTCTCCACAATTCCAATCTATTGCGACAGCACTAGTGCCATCGCTATCGCCAATAATCCAGTGCTACACTCAAAGACCAAACACATCGAAATCATGTATCCTTTTATCAGAGATCATGTGATGAATGGTGATATAGAACTTCATTTTATCCCAACTGACTTTCAGTTAGCTGATCTGTTCACCAAACCTCTTGATGAGACAAGATTCAATGTTCTCATCAGCGAGCTTGGAATGTTGAACCTAGAAGAGTAAAATCTTCAGCGGTTTACATTTGATCAGTGATACAATGAATTTGTATAACTCTATTAATCACCCTCTCTCTGAACAAAACTGATTCGCTGATATCAAGGTATGTTCTTGCTTACTCGCTGACGTTCGCCTATGAAAACAAGATTTCAAAACAAATTGCATCGCTGAATATCTCTTCCTTTCAGTGATTTTTTTGGAATCACTAAATAACACTGATACTTCTAATCAGTGCTTCATGTTTTCAAAATGTCCCTGAGTTTTCAAAATCTTCAGAGACACCTTAAGATATGAAAGGACGTTTGTGACGTCATCACAATGGATAGACCATGGCACGCTTTTCGCTGACACGTTCGCCCGTTTTGTTTTCCTTGACCAATCAAATTCAAGGGACGTATCCGTGTCATCATGAAAAACTTTCCCGCTCATAGTTTTTCTCTCTCTACTCTCACAATATAAACCCATTTGAGTTTATATTTTTACCTTTTACGCGAGCATCATCTCTCAAGCAAGAACACTGTTGCATTTGAACTTATTTTCTCCATAAACTGTTCATCTTCATCTTCTTTAACGCTAAAGGTTAATATTTCTGTTATTTTCCTTTATTCAAACTTGTTTTCGATCTTATTCTTGGTTCTAAAAGATCAAACAAAATAACCTTCTTAAAATGAAATCATTTTTTCTTCATGATTTTATAAACACAATATGTTTTTCAGATTGTTCTTCGAGTTTAAAATAAAAATCTTAAACTTGACGTTTCATATGTTTTCCCAAAATCCCTTCCTTCAAAGGAAACTGGAAAACAAGAAAATTCACTATGTTTTGCATTTTTGTTCAAAACTTGAAAACCCCTAATCTCCATTTCTTTCTCTAAATGGAATGTGCAAAACCCTAAAACCCTTATTTTGGACTTTTATCCATTTTAAGAATATCTCTTTATCTTCTTCATGTTTATATGTTGTAAACATAAATGGCATCTACTGAAGCTACAACTGCTCAGTCTCCTACTACCTCTGAAAGTATTGAACTCATCAAAGCTCCTCATGTCAACTTCAAAATCGAGCAAGTAAATTTTCAAGGAAACAATCCTTATGCCCTCTTCAACTTTCCTCCAAGGAAGAAAATCACACATCTGGACGACACTGTCATTTTCCTTCACACCTGTCCTCTGGCGACAACACTAACCGTGACACCCCCTGCTCACAGGCATCTTCTAGCTCAGTTCTGGTATATTGCCAGAGGAGCTCAGATAACCTCCACCAAAGACCCTAAGAAAAATATCGATATCATCCTCTTCGACACCGAATATGGTTCCTCTAAGATTACTCCCGGCTCTATCAGGTCTGGCCTCAACCTCCCTGGTAATAAGGAAAAATGTTTCGTTCCTCTGCCTAATCCCAAGAACCCAGCTGATAGATTAGCACTCATTGCATTCTTTGATGCAATGCAGTATGTATGGGAAATAGGGAGAGACAAACTCCCTGAGAAGAAGCTGACCTCCATCAAGAAATCCAAAATGCCCAGCGAGATGAACTTCATATTCGCTCATCTGATAACGTGCATGACAGCTAAGGTTCGCTCTACTGACCAAGCATCCAAACCCCAGCAGGCTATGGGGTACGCACTACTGAAGGGCCTTCACATCGATTAGGCCAAAATCATTTTCGACGACATGATGCTCAGAGTCGACGAAACAAAGAGGCCGATGACTGTTCCATTTCCCCGCTTTATGAGCGCTCTCTTCCAACAAGGGCTCAGGGACAAATACCCAAAGGTGGGAGACCTAAAACTCTCACAGGTTGGCCCTAAGGTTCTCGACTACACGCCCATGCCAAACGAGGTACGTCTCTCTACACTCTTATCTCTTCTCAGACCTCGTACTTCTTCTACTTCTGCAGCTACCATATCGGAAGCGGTAATCCTAACCATGGTACCCAGGCTGCAAAATCCACTCCTTCTAGAAAAAGGAAACCTTCTGGCACCCCACTTGGCACTCCCAAGATCAAGAAGCCTCCAAAGAGCAACCCCCTAAGCCTACCTAGGCTGAAGACTCCATGACTTTCTCTCCACAAGAGCCGCTGGAAATTTCCATGGTACACTCTGCCACAGCTACTGAATCCACCCCTTCAATACCTGCTTCATCGTCTCTAAACGCTGAGGTTGTCCTGGAACAAAACCTCCCTCCCTCAGTACCTCCAAGTACTGTGAAAATATTCCTCGGCGATTCCAACGCTGAACCTGCTTCCCAATCCCTCTTCTCAACCTTCATTCCTCCCACTATTTCTTTGGTCACTCTACCTCTACTCCCACTCTCTTCAACAAAAATCGTGCTGAGTGATACATCTGCTGAAGCCCTACAACGGATGATGGATCAAAATACAGGACCTGCAGGCAATCTCAGCGTCAAGGCTCTCTGGAAGACGACATGGAAAAATATTCAGGTTATCGAAGCTTCGATGACTTCGTCAACCACCCCGCAGGTATATTGTTGGTCCCGAAGGGCTATACAAGTTTGTAGAAGGGGGGGGGGGGGGGGGGGTTGAATACAAACACTAAGATTTTACTTTTCTAAATTGTTTATTGATAAATCATTAACAATTTACAGCTTGTTGCGGAAACAAGATTAAGGATAAACCTAAATCTAAACAAGTTGGAACACTAAGTTTCTTGCACTAAGAAAGAGAAGGAAATTACTAATAATAACCTATCTCAAGATTAGAAGGATGAACTTGTCCAGAGTTAGCAAGTTACTTCAAAATGAAGTGAGTTCTTCTTCTTATATACTGCATGCATTTAATGCATGGCAGTTTACACTTTACACGTGGCAGCAGCTCATTGGTTGTACGTCATTGACCTTTGTTGACAACCTTAGTAGCCGCATGTTTGAACAGTGTAGTATCAGAGTGGTTGTACGATTTCAGACAATAAGGAGGTTCTTTTTTCTGACATATCGTACGGAGACGTACAAGGGTGGTTAAGACAAAAGTACTTTGTACGGAGGACTTCATGATCAGCTTTTCGTTGATTCAGCGATCTATCATTCCATATCAGCGAATGATAGAGTTCAGCGATAGCTGAAGTCTTGTACTTGATACTTCACGTTGAGTGGACAAATCTGAGTCTTCGCTGATCCGCATCAGTTCATTAGGAGACTTGTCACTGGTTCTTGAGCTTGATCTTCGACTTCAGCGTAGAACCTATGTTGACGTGAAACTTGTCTTCAGAAATCATAAGTAAACAACTAACTTATTCGCGATCACCATAAAGACTGAACAGAGTCAGAGTATTATGGTGAACAGTGTTCGCTGAATGTTTAATATAAAGAGCGAGAGTTCCTATCAGCGGTACTGTAAGATCTTAGTACTTATTAGTGATAGTGAAACTCTGATACATATTGTTTACTTACGATTTTCACTAAGTATAAAAGAGAGGGTCATTATCAAATCACTGAGGGTTTGGATAAACAATCTCCCCCTATTTGATTATGACATAGCAACAGAGAAAATTGCTATTTAATGAAAACATAAGGATAAAAAGAACTCATAAAATATTTGTCCCTTTTACTGATTTCTGGGATCTTTTCTGTACTGATGGAGTAAAGTACATTTGCGGAATTTTTTTTCTTTAAACTTCGTAAAGATTACATAGGGAAGTGGAAAAAATTACAAGTACAAAAGATGTAGACAGATAAGGATAGAAAGAATTACAAGGCGATCCTATCCGTTAAAAGGTTCTTCCTTAATGAGAAGTTCATCAAGGGTCTTTGATGTGGGAATCATCCAGTCAGGGACATCTACTCCTTGATTCTTTTTGTTCAGAGCTTCTTCAAAAATCAAGGGCTTCAGGTGTCTAGCTTTAATGTCGCGTCCGACTTCACACCAATATATGAGATCTCTGAGTTGTTCGATGGGAGTGATTGGAAGCTCAGAGATGCGTTGAAAGTGATGGTTTCCTTCATAGTCTAGAAAGAATATACCATGGATCACTTACAACTATGCCAGGAATGAAAGTTTCTCCAGGTGGTAGGGAGGTGTCAAGCGCTGAGAGATCAGCATCAGGGCCAAGAACATCAGCACGAGAGAAACCAATACCTGTTTCATTCCGTATAGGAGGACCTGAGTCTAAGACTTTCTTTTCCTTTGCAGAGACTCTTCTTTGTTGAGGAGGAAGAAGAGTAGAAGGAGGAATATCCACAACAGAAGAAACCAGGTCGATCTGAGTGTTTAAGATCTTCTCGACATGGCTCTTGAATTTTGAGCGCGATCCCTGAATGGCTAATTTCACTTCCAACCATTCAGAGAGACCAAACTTCTCTAAAGAGGCAGCATAGAAGGTTTGCTTGGTTTTGTCTTCTCTGTAGACATCAACTTCAACAACAGGAACGTCTGCGTACAGTCTTCCTCTGATGTTTACTTTGATGATTTTGGATGGTCGAGATCGATAGTTCAGCATTTCTTTACACCATTCCAAAGTCGTATCAGTGTAATAACCAGGTATATTATTTAATAATTTAGCTTGTAGTATTTTAATTAATTTAGATTTCAGAAATTTTATAAGTATTTATTTTAGTATTTTATGGAGTTAGGAGTTAAGGGGTAAGTTTATATTTTATAATGGAAGTTTAGGGGTATGTTTTGCCATATAGAATAAGTTTGAGGTTTGTTTGGTATCTTTTGCCAAACCTCACCTCCACCACCGCCTTTACCACCTCACAAGGAGGAGGTGTCTCCTTTGAGACACAAGTAACAAATATCCTAAAGCTAGTGAGTGTGTGTAATACGTGAAGAGAGAGAGGAGAGAAAAGAGAGAAATCGAAGAAAGGTCAAGGAGAAGAAATCAGAGAATCTGCAGCTGGGTTTAGGAATCTATCCAAGAGAAACCAAGGTAATAATCCATACAAATATTTACTTTTATGTATAGTAGGTTTTACATGAGTTTTGAAGTGGGTATTGATGATTTAGAGATGTTTTGGAAAACTTGAGCATATGGTTAGGTTATGTTAATAGTCTTAAACATATCTGCATAATTACAACAACATGCATAGCTTAAAAGATTAGATTTCTGGGCTTTAGGATGAGCAGTTAACTGAGACATTCAAGCATGTCGCAACTGTGGGTTGCGACATGGTTGAAGGTTGCGATCTTCATGAATGTCATAACCTTGAGTTTCGACTTGCTCGTGAAGTCTCAATAGTGGGTTGCGACTTGCTCGTGAAGTCGCAATAGTGGGTTACGATTTGGTACTATGTCGCAACCGTTGGTTGCGACTTGAAGGGGGTTGTCGCAACAGTTGGTTGCGACATGAAGGGGAAGTCGCAGTAGTTAGTTGCGACTTGGTACTGTGTCACAGTAGTTGATTGCGACTTGGTGTAGTGTATTGCGACATAATGTAATTCCATAGTTGATTGCGACTTGAGTCGAGGATTTCAGAACTTAGAGATTTTTAGTCTTAAAAAGAAATATTTGTATTTATGTGGTACAGATTCCGTAAAACGGGACTGAAGAATTTGGAGTGCTTGGTAATAGCGTAGGAAGATCTTGGAAATTAATCGAAACAAGTGAGTTTTTATTTAAAATGATTTCAAATGGAATACATATATGTGAATGAGTGTAATATTGTGCATATAGTGTTTATATAAGTATTACATTGCATGGGTGCTAGTTGGCCGGGCTTAGGACCGGTGAAAGTTGGCTGTACAAAGGGACAGTAGTGTTGGCTGTATTTAGTACAGCGGTGTATATTAATTAATTGGCTTGCTACCAATTAATGTGGCCAAGAGAAAGAGAAAGAGAAAGAGATGGAAAGATACATGATGCATGAGTCATAATTGGTATTTCTTATGTGCATTATGTGTATTGATTGTTTGTAAAGATGATTTTTAACTAACGAGGATTTTCTCACTAGACCTCAAGGTCTAACCCTCATTTTTGTTTTAAAATATGTATTCCAGGTCAAGGAGCAAATAAGGGACAGTGATAGGATATATCATGTTTAGCTTTTTGGAAGATGCATGATTATGAAGATTCGAGATGTGTTTTGTATATGTTATGTTGTTATGACATTTTGTACTTTGTTATAAAAGTTAAAGTTTGTACTAAAAGACCTATCTTGTTAAACTAAGGGACCGTAAATGAAATATGATGTATTTTGTGGTGAAATTATGTTTTGAAATATATGTTATTTGTATATTGGGAATCAGGTTGTTACAGATGGTGTCAGAGCCCTAGTTTAAGGGATTTAGGTATTAATATCTGTACCTAGACTTAAACTGCATGTGAAGTAGGATGTCCCTGTTATTGTAGAACCTTGGGATATTAAATATAAAAAGGTAGAAGGAACATCATGTAAGGTAATTTCATATTACACCTGGCCAGTGTAATTGTGATCTTACAGGTACATGTTTGGACTGGAACATCTTGTTATATGGAGTATGTGTTTATGTGTATAACTAACCTTGTTTGAATCAACAGAATGGCAAGTGGTACAAGACGAACAAATCGGGAAGGGGAAGGAAATCCGAATAGAACCAATCCAACATCTGCAGGAAGGGGAAGAGGGGGAGAAAGAGGCAGAGGCAGAAGTAGGGGCAGAGTTCAGGGACGTGGTACGGAGTTTGTTACAAGAGACGACTTAACGGCCGAAATGGGAAGATTACAGGCAAATATTCAGGCTATGCTTAACCAGACTCACAATACCGAAACGGATAGACCAGATCCCACACATGAAGAGGAGATGCCTATTACTCCTACCGTTAGACCCGTAATGAAAAAGTGTGATTACAAAATGTTTCTTAGTTGTAAGCCTCCGACATATTCAGGAGACCGGAATCCAGTGAAAGCGATGCGATGGTTGAAGGAAATAGAATCCATCTTCAAGACTAGTAAGTGCGCGGAAGAGGATAGGGTACTTTATGGAACTGCAATGTTGAAGGGTGACGCTTTGTATTGGTGGGAAGCACATATATCGTCGGGAGGTTCGGATATATATTCTACTTTTTCTTGGGAGGAATTTGTCATAGCTTTCCGGAAGCAGTTCTGTCCTCATGCAGCTGTTAAACAACTAGAAGGGGAGTTTATGAATTTGCAGCAAGGAAACTTATCTGTTCGGGACTATACTGCTCGCTTTCTAGAAAAATCTCGTTTTGCGAAGTATTATGTTGCCACGGAGGCAATGAAAGTAGAGAGGTTTATCTTCGGGTTGAATTCAGATGTCAGAAGGCTAGTAGCTTCAAAGGGACCCGATACTTTCTCAGCTGCAGTAGATGCCGCGGAAGATGTGGAGCGAGATAATAGGAGGGATGTTGGTGATAAAAGTATGGGAATGAGAAAATGGGAAGGACAACCACAAGATCCGAAGAAGTCAAGGTTTCAGCGATTTGATAGCCGTCTACCTTTTCGACCAGTTGAAAGGCCTTGTCCAAAGTGCCACCGTTTTCATCAAGGAAGCTGTCAAGTGGATCCCAGAAACTGTTATAAGTGCGGAAAAGTCGGTCACATTGCTAAAGACTGTCGAGTCGTTAGATTTTGTTACTCGTGTAATTCTCCTGATCATCTTCAGTCCGATTGTCCACTAGGGAGAATACAATTAGGGGGTACGTCAGTAAGACCGACGGGTACCAGACCAGTAGTACCGAGGCTAGAACCAGCAAGAACCAGGGGTCGTTCATTTCAGATGACAGCAAAGGAAGCTGAGGAAAATCCGGACGTGGTTACAGGTACATTCCTAATAAATTCTACACGTGCTAAGGTGTTATTTGATTTCGGTGCAAACCGATCGTTTGTGTCTCCTTCATTTGCTGCTTATATGCATTTAAAGCCTAGAGTTTTAGATCATGCTTTAATGGTAGATACTGCAAATGATAATCAAGTGTCGGTTAAAGAAGTATTTGATAGCTGTGTGATAGATATAGAAGGGTGCGGAGTACCGATTCAGTTATTTCCAATAGCCCTGGTCGAGTTTGATGTAGTAGTGGGAATGGATTGGTTAGCCGAGAATCAAGCTATCATAATTTGTGATAAGAAATTAATAAAGTTGTGTTACCTGAGAGGGGGCCAGTAGTGATTTATGGTGATCGTAGAAATCATCAGTCTAGTCTTATATCTATGATAAAAGCCCATAAGTGTGTTAATAAAGGTTGCTCGAGTTACTTAGCTTATGTGATAGATACTAAGCTAGAGAAGAGCAAGTTGGAAGATATTCCGATTTTTAGTGAATTTCCTGAAGTTTTCCCCGAAGACTTGAATAGCCTTCCACCCGTTAGACATGTAGAGTTTGGTATAGATCTGATTCCTGGAGCTGCTCCTGTTGCCCGCGTACCATATCGTTTGGCACCTCCGGAGATGAAAGAGATGATGACTCAACTACAGGATCTTTCAGATAAGGGCTTCATCAGACCGAGTTCATCGTCGTGGGGAGCACCAGTTTTGTTTGTGAAAAATATGGATGGTTCGATGAGAATGTGTATCGATTACCGGGAATTGAATAAGCGTACGATCAAGAACAAGTATCCACTACCCAGAATTGATGACCTCTTCGATCAGTTAGTTGGAGCTTGTTATTTCTCCAAGATTGATCTAAGATCCGGTTATCACCAGTTTAAGGTTAAAGAATAAGACGTTCTGAAAACTGCTTTTCGCACAAGGTATGGTCATTATGAATTCTTAGTGATGCCGTTTGGTTTGACGAATGCTCCAGCTGCCTTTATGGATTTAATGAATTGGGTATGTAAGCCATATCTTGATAAATTCGTGATTGTATTTATCGATGACATACTTATCTATTCCCGATCCAAGGAAGAGCACGCTCAACATCTTCGTTTGATTCTGGAATTGCGGAAGAAAGAGAAGTTGTACGCTAAATTCTCTAAATGTGAATTCTGGCTACGGGAAGTTCAGTTTCTGGGGCATGTAGTTTCCGTGAAGGGCATTCAAGTTGATCCGATGAAAGTAGAAGTGATCAAAAAGTGGGAACCGCCGAGAACGCCAACCGAAGTACGTAGTTTTCTGGGTCTAGCCGGTTACTATCGAAAGTTTATAAAAGACTTCTCTCGTATCGCGACGCCTTTGACTAAGCTGACTCGAAAGAATCTAAAGTTCGAATGGAAAGCAGAACAGGATGAAGCATTCCGAATATTGAAAGAGAAACTGTGCAGCGCGCCGATTTTGTCGCTACCTGAAGGTTTTGAAGACTTTGTTGTTTACAGTGATGCTTCTAAGCTGGGATTGGGATGTGTACTTATGCAGCGTGGGAAAGTTATTGCTTATGCTTCTCGTCAACTAAAAGATCATGAACGACAGTATCCAACACACGACATGGAACTTGTAAGAGTTGTTTTCGCGTTGAAGATTTGGAGACATTATCTTTATGGTTCCAAATGTCAAATTTATACTGATCATAAGAGTCTCCAACATCTTTTCGATCAGAAGGAACTAAATATGAGGCAAAGAAGATGGCTAGAACTGGTGAATGATTACGACTGTGAAATTCTTTATCACCCGGGAAAAGCAAATGTAGTAGCCGATACGCTGAGTCGTCAAGAAAGAAGTGGAACAATAAAAGCTATATCACTACGAGCCGAACTCCTACCTAATATCTTTGATGAATTGCTGAAGTGCCAAATAGAAGCCTATCAGGAAGAACAGTTGAAATCAGAACGGTTAGTTGGTTGTTGTGTTTGGGAAACAGAATTTGGGTGCCTCGTTTGGGTGGTTTACATGACCGGGTACTTCAAGAATCTCATTAGTCTCGATTCTCTATACATCCAGGTACGAATAAGATGTATAAAGATCTGAAACAATTTTATTGGTGGCCAGGAATTAAAAGAAGCATTACTCAGTATGTGGAAAATTGTACTACTTGTAAGAAGGTGAAGATTAAACATCAAAATCCGTTTGGTCAGTTACAGCGATTAAAGATACCGATGTGGAAATGGGATCAGATTACTACAGATTTCATCACAAAGCTACCAAGGACTCCGAAAGGATTTGATTCTATTTGGGTGATAGTCGACAGGTTAACGAAGTCTGCACACTTTCTACCGATAAAGGAAACTGATTCAATGGAACGATTAGCCAAGTTGTATATAGATGAAATAGTAACTCGACATGGAGTTCCAATCTCGATTATTTCAGATCGGGATAGTCGTTATACTTCAAGGTTTTGGAGAAGTTTTCAAAAGGAAATGAAGACGCAGATAAAGTTAAGTACAACTTATCATCCTCAAACTGACGGTCAGATTGAACGAACGATTCAAACATTAGAAGATATGCTCCGGGCTTGCATTGTTGACTTTGGGGGATCGTGGGATAAGCATTTACCGTTGATCGAATTTGCCTACAACAACAGTTATCATTCCATATTCAAGCGGCATCGTTTGAAGTATTGTATGGTAGAAAATGTCGAACACCTCTGTGTTGGAATGGAGTGGGAGAGAAACAGTTAGCAGGACCAGATATAGTGCAGTTAACAGCGGATAAGGTTACCCAGATTCGAGAAAGATTGAAAGTGGCTCAAGATAGACAGAAAAGCTATGCCGACCGACGCCGGAAACCGTTTGAGTTCCAAGTTGGAGATTTTGTAATGTTAAAAGTCTCACCTTGGAAAGGAGTCATTCGGTTTGGAAAACAAGGTAAACTTAGTCCGAGATATATTGGACCATTTGCAATTACTGAAAGAATTGGGGAAGTAGCTTATCGACTAGATTTACCTCCAGAGCTAAGCAGGATTCACAACGCTTTTCATGTGTCGAATTTTCGAAAGTGTTTGGTTAAACCAGATCAGGCAGTGTCTCTACCAGATATACAGGTTGATGAAAAGCTGAATTATGTGGAGGAACCTGAAGCTATTGTTGACCGAAAAGTCAAAGTTTTACGGAATAAGGAGATAAGACAAGTGAAAGTTCAATGGCGACATCATAGGGGTCAGGATGCTACGTGGGAATCAGAGTCAGAAATGAGAGCCAAATACCCTCATCTGTTCACTTAACTGAATTCCGGGACGGAATTCTTTTAAGGGGGAGATGTTGTAATAACCAGGTATATTATTTAATAATTTAGCTTGTAGTATTTTAATTAATTTAGGTTTGAGAAATTTTATAAGTATTTATTTTAGTATTTTATGGAGTTAGGAGTTAAAGGGTAAGTTTATATTTTATAATGGAAGTTTAGGGGTATGTTTTGCCATATAGAATAAGTTTGATGTTTGTTTGGTATCTTTTGCCAAACCTCACCTCCACCATCGCCTTTACCACCTCACAAGGAGGAGGTGTCTTCTTTGAGACACAAGTAACAAATATCCTAAAGCTAGTGAGTGTGTGTAATACGTGAAGAGAGAGAGAGAGGAGAGAAAAGAGAGAAATCGAAGAAAGGTCAAGAAGGAGAAGAAATCAGAGAATCTGCAGCTGGGTTTAGGAATCTATCCAAGAGAAACCAAGGTAATAATCTATACAAATCTTTACTTTTATGTATAGTAGGTTTTACATGAGTTTTGAAGTGGGTTTTGATGATTTAGAGATGTTTTGGAAAATCTGAGCATATGGTTAGGTTATGTTAATAGTCTTAAACATATCTGCATAATTACAGCAACATGCATAGCTTAAAAGATTAGATTTATGGGCTTTAGGATGAGCAGTTAACTGAGACATTCAAGCATGTCGCAACAGTGGGTTGCGACATGGTTGAAGGTTGCGATCTTCATGAATGTCGCAACCTTGAGTTGCGACTTGCTCGTGAAGTCGCAATAGTGGGTTGCGATTTGGTACTATGTCGCAACCGTTGGTTGCTACTTGAAGGGGGTTGTCGCAACAGTTGGTTGCGACATGAAGGGGAATTCGCAGTAGTTAGTTGCGACTTGGTACTGTGTCGCAGTAGTTGATTGCGACTTGGTGTAGTGTATTGCGACATAAAGTAATTCCATAGTTGATTGCGACTTGAGTCGAGGATTCCAGAACTTAGAGATTTTTAGTCTTAAAAAGAAATATTTGTATTTATGTGGTACAGATTCCGTAAAACGGGACTGAAGAATTTGGAGTGCTTGGTAATAGCGTGGGAAGATCTTGGAAATTAATTGAAACAAGTGAGTTTTTATTTAAAATGATTTCAAATGGAATACATATATGTGAATGAGTGTAATATTGTGCATATGGTGTTTATATGAGTATTACATTGCATGGGTGCTAGTTGGTCGGGCTTAGGACCGGTGAAAGTTGGATGTACAAAGGGACAGTGATGTTGGTTATATTTAGTACAGCGGTGTATATTAATTAATTGGCTTGCTACCAATTAATTTGGCCAAGAGAAAGAGAAAGAGAAAGAGATGGAAAGATACATGATGCATGAGTCATAATTGGTATTTCTTATGTGCATTATGTGTATTGATTGTTTGTAAAGATGATTTTTAACTAACGAGGATTTTCTCACTAGACCTCAAGGTTTAACCCTCATTTTTGTTTTAAAATATGTATTACAGGTCAAGGAGCAAATAAGGGACAGTGATAGGATATATCATGTTTAGCTTTTTGGAAGATGCACGATTATGAAGATTCGAGATGTGTTTTGTATATGTTATGTTGTTATGACATTTTGTACTTTGTTATAAAAGTTAAAGTTTGTACTGAAAGACCTATCTTGTTAAGCTAAGGGACCGTAAATGAAATATGATGTATTTTGTGGTGAAATTATGTTATGAAATATATGTTATTTGTATATTAGGAATCGGGTTGTTACAATCAGAGACCTTAGTTTTTTCGTTAACAATCCTTTGAGCATCATCCCATAGCTGACGTTGGACGTCAATGGGAGCTCTTTTCAGCTTGGGGTCTTTTACTGATCGTTGAGTAAGTTGGATGGCGTATTCTCTGTCTTTTTCTTCAGCTTTCCTTCTTTCAGCGATTAGGCGTTCAGCTCTGAGGTGATCCTTGTATTCCTTTTGAGAAAGTTTGAACTTTGGAGGAATAGTAGGAAGTTGATCACGCTTCAGAATGATTCGCTGATCCACGAACTTCTTTATCATCTCATCTCTTCTTTTCTGATCCTCTTCACTTAGCTTTTGAGGAGCCAAGGAAGGTCTGTTTGTATGAGAGAGCATCTGTTCTTCAGGTTCATCAGTCTCAGAGATTAAATCCAAGACCGGGATTATTTCTTCAGCGTTGGGAGCTGGGATTATTGTTGGTGAAGTCGCAGCTGTAGGAACTTCAGCGATATCCTCAAACAGGGGAGAGGACTAGCTGAAACACAGCGATCTTACGAGTAAGAACTTGGGTAGAACAGAGATAGAGAAAGAATGGGATAAAGTGTATGGAGGTTTTAGTGAGTGTAGAACTGATAATGTGTATATAGAGGAGGGATGTAGTGTAAGGAAGATTAGTGTACCTGACAAACCGGCTTTTTAAGCAAGATCGTCAGATTTTCATCGTCTTCAGCGACACTTTTTCCTTTGCCCTTGTCAGCTTCAGACGCTGATGGCTTTGTCTTTGTCCGCTCCCCTGTAGGTTCATTTATCAGAATCCCTTTAAGAGCTTTGGTCCTCTAAGCAGGCTTGACGATAAAAGAGTCATCATCATCATCGTCTTGATCATCATCATTCTTTGGAGAAGAGGATGGTTCATCATCAGACAAGTCGATGGCTTCTTCATCTTCAGCTTCAGACTCAGATTCTTCAGCTTCTTCTTCGAGTTGCTCCCCCTCAGATACAGAGGTAAGCTTCTCGGTTCCCTCAGGGTTTTCATCTCCCTGAGGTCCAGCGATTGCTTCTTCAATTGTCTTCTCACCCTCTTCAGTAAAGGTGAGGTCTTGAGTCTTCTCTCCCCTGATAGATTCATCATGGGAAAGGTCTTCAGCGCTCTTGGAAAGGCCTTCAGCGCTCTTCTCCCCCCCCCCTTTTTCATAATGAGTGGGGGAGGAATGCGATGACTTAGCACCTTTTGTCGGTTCCCTGTCTTCTTGGCCAGGGATCCCCACACAAATTTCAATCGCTGATAATCTGTTTTCTAGACCAGAAATACCAGGATTGATCTTCACGAGTTCAGCACGATCCGTCGGAGTAAAAGATGAAGGTGTAGGGGCAGGGGCAGGGGCGGACGTGTTGGTCAGGATATGCTACATCATTGTCTTCATAGAAGCGACGCCATTCTTCATCGTATTGACGTCGGTCTTCATAGAGCTCATGCCAGTCTTTACTGAACTGACATCAGTCTTTACAGCAGACATCTCTCCTTCGAGTTTTCCCACCGATGTCTTCAGCGTTGTGACCTCGCTGGACACGGTTTTAACTGATGTTTTGATGGCGAGGTAGTCTGTGTAGATGTCAGCGAGAACTTTGGCAAAGTCGCTGAGCGTTTTATCAACCTTCTCCAAGTCAGCTTTGGAGGCATTCTTTTCGACCACGGTTGTCAGCTTTGTAAGATTCTCTCCAGCGTTTGTTACAACTGAAGAGTTGTCGGAAAGAGTAGTGGTGAGACCTGTCAGCTTCGTCTCTATTGTCTTCAGAGAGGTGTAGGTGTCTCCCAAATTAGGACCTATAACATATAAGAACTTGTGAACAGAGGAAAGCTCAGAAGTTTGGGGTTCAGTTATAATGTATAGGGGTTGGTGTATACCTGCAGGAGGATTGGTGAATTCATCAAAATCTCGGTGTCCTGAGAAAAGTTCCATGTCGTCAGCTAAAGTGCGTGGACGCATGGTCATCTCTGCAGGTAATACTCCCATCATTCCTTGAGTGTCAGCTTTAGCTTCTGGAGGAATGACAGGTGCTTCAGTGATAACTGGAGTAGAGTCCAAATGAGTAGAGGGAGAAGCGAAGGTTAAGAATGGAGGTTGGGTGCGGAGTTCAGCGTTGGATTCGCTGAGAATCGCTTCGTCAATCTTTTGAGAGACTGAAGGAGGTTGGGTAGATTCCAAGTTTGTAACCTCAGCGTGTAGAGACGCTGAAGTTGGGATAGAAGGGGTGGCTTGTTCAGCTGTGGCATAGCGTACCACTGAACGTTCCTTCAGCTCTTTTAGATAAGCTGAGGAGTCTTCAGCAAGAGATTGCTGGGGTTGCTCCTTGGTTTTCTTAGTTCTTTTGGAACTAAGTTGGGTGGAGGAGTGTTTCCTTTTGAGAGAAGAAACGGAGGTTGCAGCCTGGGTATCAGCGGTGGGTTGTCCGCTGAAGGAGCTGCAGAAGTAGAAGAAGTAGGGTTGAGAAGAGTTAAAAGAGTAGAAAGACGTACCTCATTTGCCACTGGCTTGAAGTCGAGAACCTTAGGGCCGACCTGAGAGAGTTTTAGGTCACCCTCTTTTGGGTAGCTGTCCTTCAGGCCTGTTTGGAATACGGAACTGATGAATCAAGGATAAGGAACCCATGGAGATCTGTCAGCGACGGAGTCTACTCTGAGTACCAGATCATCGTAGATTATCGATGCCCAGTCTATATGTAGACCTTTCAGCAAAGCATACCCCATTGCTTGATGAGGTTGAGCGGCTTGATCAGAGGAGCCGGTCTTTGCAGTCATGCAGCTGATTAAGTGAGCGAAGATGAAATTCATCTCGCTGGGCATTTTAGACTTCTTGATGAGGGTCAACTTCTTCTCAGGCTTCATGTCCCTCCCAGTTTCCCATACATATCCCATTGCATCGAAGAATGCAGTGATGGCTTCCCTATCTGAGAGTTTCTTGTGGTCAGGGAGAGGAACAAAAGGTTTTTCTTTGGTGGCCAAAGGAAGGTTCAGGGCTTTGCGGATAATAGCAGGGGTGATCTTCATAGTGCCATAGTCAGTATCACAGAGGATACAGTCTATTGTTTTTTAGGAGTCTTTGGTGGATGGTAGCTGAGAGTGTCTGGCAGAGTACCAGAATTGGGATAGCAGTAGCTGATGTGCAGGAGGTGTTATGGTCAGGGCTGTGGAGATGGAACAATTCTTCAGGAAGTTCACAACATCATCCAGATGTGTGACTTGCTTTCGAGGAGGAAACTTGAGAAGCGCATAGAGGTTATTTGCCTTGGTCCAATCCAGTTTGTCAAGAGAGAACTTGACCTGAGGAGCCTTGATGATTTCCAATTCCTCAGTAGTATTATCAGCAGCAGTGTTCTCAGCGATGGTGTTCTTGGAAATGTCAGAAGATGCCATTTTCTGTATTATCAGTTCAACCAAAGATTAACAAATAAGAATAATCTTAATGTGGAAAGATTTTCCAATAAGATGGTTCGAATTTTGTCCATTTCATTCAGACAAAAAAAATGTCTTAATGAAGATTAGGGTTTTTCTTGTTTTAAAAACGAAATGCAAACCCAGAGAATATCTTGTTTTCCAGTTTCTTTTAAGAATAAGGATTCTGGAAAAACGAATGAAGAACAAGTTTAAGATTTTGCGTTTTAAACTTGAAGAACAACCATGAAAGGTTGTGTCCATAAAACCATGAAAGAAATGATTTTTTTTTAAAAAGTTCTTTTGTTTGATCTTTTAAAAACAAAGAGAAGATCATTAACAAGTTTGAAGAAACAGATAAAATAAAAGAATTATTAACCTGGTTCGTTGAAGAAGATGAAGTTCTTAAGTTCTTGAAAAACTTGAGAGCACAAATGCAACAGTAAATTTTCTTTTTCTTGCTTGGAGGAGAAGTTCGCGTAAAAGAAAAATATAAACCCAGAAAGAGTTTATATAGTGAGATTAGAGAGAGAAAATCTTGAGCGGGAAAAGATTTTCATCATGACACGGACACGTGTTTGCATTTGATTGGAAGGTAAACGAAACATGCAAACGTGTGTCAGAAAAAAGAACGTGCCAGGGCTTATCCGTTGCAATGGCGTCACAACTGTCCTTTCATATTCTTGGATGTCTCTGAGGTTTTGAAAAACTCAGGGGCACTTTTAAAAACATGAAGCACCGAATAGAAATATAAGTGTTGGATTTAGAAATTTCAAAGTATCGCTGATAAGGAAGAGATATTCAGCGATGCAATTTATTTAGAAATCTTGCATTCACATGCGATTGTCAGAGAGAAAAACATACCTTGATATCAGCGAATCAACTTTATTCAGAGAGAAGATGATGGAATGGGTTATACAAGTTGATTTTATCCTATCGCTGATCAAATGTGAACCGCTGAAGATTTTACTCTTCAAATTTCAGCATTCCAAGCTCGCTGATGAGAAAGTTGAATCTTGTCTCATCAAGAGGTTTGGTGAACAGATCAGCTAACTGATAATCAGTTGGGATAAAGTGAAGTTCTATATCACCATTCATCACATGATCTCTGATAAAATGATACCTGATTTTGATGTGTTTTGTCTTTGAGTGTAGCACTGGATTATTTGTTATAGCGATGGCACTTGTGCTGTCGCAATAGATTGGAATATTTGAGAGTTGAAGGTCATAGTCCAGTAGTTGATTTCTCATCCACAAGACCTGAGAACAACAGCTTCCAACGGCTACATACTCAGCTTCAGCTGTGGAGGTGGACACTGAGTTTTGCTTTTTACTTGTCCAACTCACCAGCTTTCCACCCAGGAGCTGACATCCTCCCGTGGTGCTTTTCCTATCCAATTTGCAACCTGAAAAATCACTATCTGAATAGGCGATTAGATCGAATCCTGAGTCTTTGGGATACCAAAGACCTAGATTCGCAGTACCCTTAAGGTATCGAAAAATTCGCTTTACAGCGGTCGTATGAGATATCTCGGGTTCAGCTTAATATCGTGCATACAAACAGGTTGCGTACATAATATCGGGTCGACTAGCTGTAAGATACAAGAGAGAGCCGATCATCCCACGGTACAGCGTGACATTAACAGGAATACCCTTAGTATCCTTATCAAGTGTCAGCGGTGGTGCCATAGGGGTTTTCATAGCTGAACTTTGAGTTAAGTCGAATTTCTTCAGCATATCTTTAACATACTTTCCCTAATTAATGAAAGTTCCTTTTTCATTTTGCTTTATCTGAAGACTAAGGAAATATGTTAGTTCACCCATCATGCTCATTTTATACTCATCTTTCATTCTATCAGCGAAACGAGTACAAAGATCAGGGTTAGTAGAGCCAAATATAATGTCATCAACATATATCTGAACAAGAATGATATGACCTTTTACTTTCCTGAAAAATAGAGTTTTGTCGATTTTACCTCGCTCAAATTGTTCAATATGGAGATACGTAGATAGAGTGTCATACCATGCACGTGGAGCTTGCTTCAAGCCATAAAGTGCCTTATCCAGTTTATAAACATAACCTGGACGCTTAGGATTTGAGAATCCTGGAGGTTGTTCCACATAGACTTCTTCATTCAGCTTTCCATTTAGAAACGCTGACTTAACATCCATCTGATATACTTTGAAGTCTTTGTGTACAGCGTATGCTAAGAATAGACGAATAGATTCTAGTCTTGCTACTGGAGCAAATGTTTCGTCGTAATCTATGCCTTCCTCTTGTCTGTATCCCTGAGCGACAAGACGAGCCTTGTTGCGGGTTACAGTTCCATGTTCGTCCAACTTGTTTCGATAGACCCATTTAGTGCCTATCACTGTTTTGTCAGTTGGTCTTCGAACAAGTTTCCAAACTTTGTTTCTTTCGAATTCAGTCAACTCTTCTTGCATGGCGCTGACCCAGTTTGGATCTTTGAGGGCATCATCTACTTTCTTTGGTTCAGTCAGAGAAATAAAGTTAACAAATAAACAAATATTACCTGCACTTCGTCGAGTCTGAACACCAGCGTTTGGATCACCTAGAATTTGATCAATTGGGTGATTTACAGTCCATCGCTGAGCCGGAGTGTGAGACGCTGACTCAACTTGAACTGAAGGAGCTGAAGATGAAGCTTCAGCGACGTCTGGAGTATTAGCCAAGAGAGGAATGGGTGCAGTTGTCATTATATTCACTGATTGCTGAGAAGTAGATGGAATGTCTGAGACATTGGGTTCAGAAGCAGGTATAGTGTTTAAAGGAACAGCTGAGACCCATGATGTTTCAGCTTCACTATTCTGCATATTTGGAATGATAGTAGGACTATCATCTTCAACTGTATGAGCACGAGGAGTGGGAATTTCTTCTGAATCACCAAGATGAGAAAACATCCATTGATTCAGTTCTTCAGTATCAGCGGACGGTTTAGGGTTCGCTGAACGGGATTCGTTAAACGTGACGTGAATTGTTTCTTCTACAGTTTGTCTTCTTCGATTGAAGACTCTGAAGGCTTTGGAGATTGAAGAATATCCAAGAAAGATTCCATCATCAGCCTTAGGATCAAACTTTCCAAGTGCATCTCTGTTGTTCAGTATGAAACACTGACATCCAAAGATGTGAAGAAAGCTGATTGAAGGCTTTCTCCCATGAAAAAGTTCATAGGCTGTTTTATTGAATCTTTTGACTATCAGCGACCTGTTTTGCGTAAAACAAGCAGTGTTGACAGCTTCTGCCCAAAACTGAGTAGGCAGGTGAGAATCGCTGAGCATTGAACGTGCAACTTCAATAATTGTTCTATTTCTTCTTTCAGCGACTCCATTTTGTTGCGGTGTTCTCACTGATGAAAAGTTGTGAGAAATACCCTTACTCTCAAAGAAGGAATCAAGAGAACTGTTTTTGAATTCAGTCCCATGATCACTCCTTATTGAGCGAACGGTCAAATTGTTCAGGGTTTCCATCTTCCGAACAAAGGTGATGAGTTCTTCAGGGGTGTCACTCTTGGAACGGAGAAACATAACCCATGTATAACGAGAGAATTCATCAACTATGACCAGTGTATATTTCTTTCCAGCGATGGATTGTTTGTTAACAGGGCCAAACAAATCCATATGGAGAAGTTGCAGTGGAGATGACACCGAGGAGACTTGCTTTGACTTAAAGCTTGCTTTGGTCTGCTTCCCTTTCTCACACGCTGAACATAAAGACTCTTTGGCGTATGAGTGCTGAGGTAGACCAGTGACTAACTCTTTTGAAGAAAGAGTGTTCAGTGTCTTGAAATACAGATGTAACAACCCGGTTTTCCCAAACATACTTCAAATAAGATATTATACAAAACGTCGTTACATTCATAACAAAATACTTAATAAATCACGTACGGTCCCAAAAGTCTCGAAACCACAGAATACATAAAAGCTTCCGAATCAAAGTCCGTCATTAAAAGTAATCTACTACTTATCCTTTCCCTTGTTGCTAAAAGATCCTCAACCTGGAATACATATTTTTGAAAGCAAAATGAGGGTTAGACCAACGGTCTAGTGAGATAATCCCTGTCATTTCAAAAACCGTTATAAAACCAATTTATATAAAACCATATATCCAAATAGTTTATATAAAACCTTTGTATAACACACATATACCACACGTATATAAATACCAATCAAGACTCGTGCATCGTGTACATCCCTTCCAACTTATTCCTCCACAATTAGCCATATTAGTTGGTTGCAAGCCAACTAATAAATTATCAACGCCGTACTGAAATTACGACCAACAACGCCGTACTGAATTTACGACCAACAACACCACCGGTCCGCACACCGGAACCCGGCAACACACCGGTCCGCACACCGGAACCCGGCTAAAAGTGCACTCGTGAAGTGCAAAGCTTATATAAATAAAATATACATCTCAATATATTCTATTTCAATATAAACACATATTCACCTTATCTGTCACATTCCAATCATATCTCACTATATGATATGTTTCATTTATAAACACGTCATCACATTATAAATACAATATATATCTCAATATATCATATTGTCATTTATAAACACATAATCAAACCATATGTCATCCTTTCAATACACATATATCCATCTCATATATATATAAACATATATATATATATATATATCCCAGTTTGAAAGCATTTTTAAAGTAAAACTCACCTTGTTGATAGTTGAAGCCACATACGTGCAAACGATATAAATGAGCAAACCGGCAAATAGCGCCACAACCGAACACCACCCATGCCACACTAACGAGGGGCAACCGAACCTGTAATATATACACATTGATGAAATCCACCTACTTATATGTATACAAGACTCACTACGACAATTGACAACCATTACAACTCACCGGACACTCCCAAAACGCAACCGAGCTAAAAACCGAACAACCGACATTAAAGCAGTACTTGGAGTTGTCATATGCCCAAACTAACATGTTCAAAGTGTTCAAATGCTATCTTACACTCAAAACGAGTACCCATACCCCTATATTACTCCTTAAAACGACTCTGGTACGCAAGAAAAAAAATTGGAAAATTGCTGAAACAGTTCTTGGCGCCGATGTGGCGCCGATCCATTGGCGCCGAGATCGGCGCGGACCTCTGTTGGACATCAAACAGCCCCTTTTTCAGCTTTTATCACCCCAACTCAATCCCAAGTCATTTTGGCTCATTTCTATGGATTTTTAGCATCAAAAATGAGGTTTTTAACATCAAATAACATGGAGGAATCCATGTATCAATTCTATACACAAATACCCTCAATCTAATTTATCTATTGATTCACCAATTTTAAACCCAAAAACCCAAAACTCCATTAACACCCAAAACTTTGCTAAAATCAACTTCCACCATGAATTGATGGGTGATTCACACAGAAAAGTTTGTAAACCAATATGAAACTCATTAATCAACATTCAAATAATCTTAGATTTCTTAAAGATTTACTCAATTGGTACTAAACCCAACTCTCACCAAAACCACAAGAAGATATATAAATGGAGAAGAAGCCATACCTAGAAGATGAAGTCTTCAAGTTCTTGATGGTCTTCTTCTTCCCCTCTTCTTCTTCCTCTTTTCGTCTTCCTCTTTTCTTCTTCTCTTTTCTTTCTCCTATCTCTCTCCCTGAACGTCTCTCACTCTCTCTTTTAATCACACACATACATACTACACATAATACATATAATACATATAATATCTATAATATCTAGATATTAAAACATACTTACCAAACAAACCCCAAGCTCCTCTTAATTGGCAAAACACCTCCTTAAACTTCCAAATAAAAATTAAAGTATACCCCTTTAACTTAACTCCATAATACAAATCTCAAACTCGCTTTAAAACTACATTTATAAAAATTAAATAAATCGACAAAATACCCGGTTATTACAACATCTCCCCCTTAAAAGAATTCCGTCCCGGAATTCATTCAAGTAACCAACAAGGGTATCTACTATCAAATTGATTTCAAATTCTTCAAACACATAAATGCGTTTACGGAACTCCCAAAGAAATTTTCACTAGGTCAACTGCTTTATTGTTCAAAGTTTACTATTTATTTCCACTTCAATATTTCAAACCAAAACATAAATACTAACAAATTATTATGCTTTCGCTGCATATTTATGCTAAATACACCAAACACATGCCCTCTCTTATAATTTCAATCTCAATCAACAAACAAGACTAATTCTGTCCAGTTGGTTCCACCAAATTTAAAATCAAAATATTCCACAACCCTAGTACACCAGATCATCACGAAAAATACTAAATACTTCAAAATCCAACGCATTTCTCAATCTCCAAACAAAGTTAATCAAACCATTTGCATTCCTTCATACCTAAGGAATATATTAACATTTCAATTCAAAAATTCTTAAACGCAACGGCGAACCCATTAACACCTCATTGATTTTTACATGAGACTTCATATACAAAGTCAAGCATAAAGTCTAAAACAACTCTTTAACTTCAACAATTCTACAAAGAAAATTCATCAACGTTAACCTCACTTTACTTAACCATGAAAATCGCCAACTAATCACATTATAATTCTACTACAATCTACACCACATAGTTCATCGCACTTCCATAAAATTATTGATCATTGTCTTCTTCTTGCTAATCATAATACTAATAATATAAATCCATTTTACAACTTAAATCCTCCAATCCAAGGGAAGTATTAGGTAAACATCCAACCCCTTTGAACCATTTTTTCTATACCAAGAAAACTCTCAAGCATCAATTTCTTATAACATTATCAACATAATATAAATATTCTTTCTCAGCTTAAGTCTAGGTCATCAACAACCTAGTGTTCTAACCTTGACCTACTATCGCCAATGCTTCCCCCACATTGTTCCACCTTTGATTCATTCCGATGTTTTCTAACAATACCACCATACTTGCTTCGGCTAATCCCTTCTGCAGAATCGCCATGAGAAAGATCGAATGAACCCCCACTAGGTGTTCCTATACTATATTACTTACACAATCTCGAACGACCTCATCCGTTCACACATAACGGTTTCACTTTCGCGTTTCAATTAATAAAACCTCCAACTTGAGACATGTTAGACAGTAATAAACCTTCGTATTATTAGACTACATGTTGATTCCATTCCTTCCTGGCATTCTAGGGTTCCTAACAGAACCCACTTCATCCAAAGCTTCATAACCAACTTATACCCCCCTCCGTTCTCACTTGAGGAAAAACACAAGACTTTTCATAGTGTAAAATCAAATTTTTAACCTATCCAGTACCCAGACTCATCGCCGAAAATTTTACATCAAGTAACGTAACGCTACTTATTACCATTCCACCACAAGGATTCACTTCAACCCCTTTCAAATCTTACCGTAAATAAAACATTCTTACATAACCAAGCAATAGTTCAAACTACAATCATACCGACATTCCGAATTCAAAAGCTCGACTCCACATAAGGGTATTGCACAGTGGTCTCAACTTTTCATCACCTTATTAAGCTAGGTACAGCATTCACCTTACAAAGCCAGGCACGACATTCATAATTGTTCTCCACTGTGCAACCCGACTCCACACATAGCAACAACATCACAACAACATGCAATCAACAATTACGTAGAAATGAACATATAAACAACTCGCATGGTTTAATAAACGTTTTCACATCACGTAATATAAAACCTTTCAAATAATTTAATCGGGTCAACATGCTCGTAATCATAATCAGTTATGAAAACTTTTCGTAAAACCTTTCATTCACACAAAGAAGGTAAGAGAACTCACCTTAGCCTTAGCACTTCGGCTCACGCTCCGGGATACACTTTAGTTCAAACCGAACATCTATTTGGCGCCACTAAAATGGTGTTAAACTACCTAATTACATCCCCAGAACATTCCCAATAATCCCTAAGACCAAACCTCCAAACAACACCTCGATCCTAGACCCGAACGAACGGTGAAATGGAAACAAGGTTTGGGGAACAGGGCTTGGCGCCCCTGATGGCATGCCTCCAGGCGCGTAGAGCACTGCTCTGCCCCCATCATGAGACTTTTTCCAAAAATCAAGAGTTTCACATCCCCAAACTTTTCCAAATCAGTTCTAAGGCTCATAAATCGATATTTTAGATACCATAAACATTAAGAACCAATAACCATCATTTTAAACAACATAAAACCCATCAAATCCATCTAATGATTCATCACTTTTTAACTTCAAAACTAAAAAACTCAATCCATGGAAAAATGAAGGTTATCAAGCAATCATGATGAAGCTTCTTAATGATTTGATCAAAATTTATAGGGAATCAATCCAAAAATCATTTGCCTTCTTTCTTATGGATTAAAACTCAACCAACAATTAGATTATCAAATCTCCAACCATAAACTTGGCTAATCACTAAAGAGAAGAAAGGAAAAACGAATCAAAACTTGAAGAAGATGACTCAAACCATGCCACAACTCTTCCTTTACACTTCCACTTGTATTTGCTAACAATCGAAAACTTTAAATCAATCCCCCTAACAATTCATTACTTTCATCATAACCTCACTTATTCCAGTATATCAACTTTATCTTCTCATACCTAGTTACCGAGGATCACTTATCATTACCTAATCAAAAGTTTTAACAAGATCAAGTTCCAACACCATCCTATGCTTACTACTACCTCGAATTGCAACAAGATTATCGAAAATAACTTAATAGGCACTCCACACCCATCTATATCGCCAACACAATTATTAAGTTCTTTTCTAATGCAAATAAGCAACAAAAGAATGGAAACACAATTGATCGGTTTGTACCGAAGTCAAATAGCACTTTAGCACGTGTAGAGTGTATAGAAATATACTTGTCTTCGTCTCTATCCATACATCGAGTCCGACTTGCCATTCTGTTGATTTTCACAGGGTTAATATACACATAAGCACATTCCCCATATAATAAGGTATTCCAGTTCAAACATGTACTTGTAAGTTCACAATTATACTGGCCAAATGTAATTTGAAATTACCTTACATGATGTTCCTTCTACCTTCTTATACTTAACATCCCAAGGTTCTAAAATAATAGGGACATCCTACTTCACATGCAGTTTAAGTCTAGGTATAAATCCAAATACCTAAATCCCTTAAACTAAGGCTCTGATACCATATGTAACAACCCGGTTTTCCCAAACATACTTCAAATAACATATTATACAAAATGTCGTTACATTCATAACAAAATACTTAATAAATCACGTACGGTCCCAAAAGTCTCGAAACCACAGAATACATAAAAGCTTCCGAATCAAAGTACGTCATTAAAAGCAATCTACTCCTTATCCTTTCCCTTGTCGCTAAAAGATCCTCAACCTAGAATACATATTTTTGAAAGCAAAATGAGGGTTAGACCAACGGTCTAGTGAGATAATCCCTGTCATTTCAAAAACTGTTATAAAACCAATTTATATAAAACCATATATCCAAATAGTTTATATAAAACCTTTGTATAACACACATATACCACACGTATATAAATACCAATCAAGACTCGTGCATCGTGTACATCCCTTCCAACTTATTCCTCCACAATTGGCCATATTAGTTGGTTGCAAGCCAACTAATAAATTATCAACGCCGTACTGAAATTACGACCAACAACGCCGTACTGAATTTACGACCAACAACACCACCGGTCCGCACACCAGAACCCGGCAACACACCGGTCCGCACACCGGAACCCGGCTAAAAGTGCACTCGTGAAGTGCAAAGCATATATAAATAAAATATACATCTCAATATATTCTATTTCAATATAAACACATATTCACCTTATCTGTCACATTCCAATCATATCTCACTATATGATATGTTTCATTTATAAACACGTCATCACATTATAAATACAATATATATCTCAATATATCATATTGTCATTTCAAAACACATAATCAAACCATATGTCATCCTTTCAATCCACATATATCCATCTCATATATATATAAACATATATATATGTATCCCAGTTTGAAAGCATTTTTTAAAGTAAAACTCACCTTGTTGATAGTTGAAGCCACATACATGCCAACGATATAAATGAGCAAACCGGCAAATAGCGCCACAACCGAACACCACCCACGCCACACTAACGAGGGGCAACCGAACCTGTAATATATACACATTGATGAAATCCACCTACTTATATGTATAAAAGACTCACTACGACAATTGACAACCCTTACAACTCACCGGACACTCCCGAAACGCAACCGAGCTAAAAACCGAACAACCGACATTAAAGAAGTACTTGGAGTTGTCATATGCCCAAAATAACATGTTCAAAGTGTTCAAATGCTATCTTACACTCAAAACGAGTACCCATACCCCTATACTACTCCTTAAAATGACTCCGGTACGCAAGAAACAAAATTGGAGAATTGCTGAAACAGTTCTTGGCGCCGATGTGGCGCCGAGATCGGCGCGGACCTCTGTTGGACATCAAACAACCCCTTTTTCAGCTTTTATCACCCCAACTCAAACCCACTTCAATCCCAAGTCATTTTGGCTCATTTCTATGGATTTTTAGCATCAAAAATGAGGTTTTTAACATCAAATAACATGGAGGAATCCATGTATCAATTCTATACACAAATACCCTCAATCTAATTTATCTATTGATTAACCAATTTTAAACCTAAAAACCCAAAACTCCATTAACACCCAAAACTTTGCTAAAATCAACTTCCACCATGAATTGATGGGTGATTCACACAGAAAAGTTTGTAAACCAATATGAAACTCATTAATCAACATTAAAATTATCTTAGATTTCTTAAAGATTTACTCAATTGGTACTAAACCCAACTCTCACCAAAACTACAAGAAGATATATAAATGGAGAAGAAGCCATACCTAGAAGATGAAGTCTTCAAGTTCTTGATGGTCTTCTTCTTCCCCTCTTCTTCTTCCTTTTTTCGTCTTCCTCTTTTCTTCTTCTCTTTTCTTTCTCCTATCTCTCTCCCTGAACGTCTCTCACTCTCTCTTTTAATCACACACATATATACTACACATAATACATATAATACATATAATATCTATAATATCTATAATATCTAGATATTAAAACATACTTACCAAACAAACCCCAAGCTCCTCTTAATTGGCAAAACACCTCCTTAAACTTCCAAATAAAAATTAAAGTATACCCCCTTTAACTTAACTCCATAATACAAATCTCAAACTCGCTTTAAAACTACATTTATAAAAATTAAATAAATCGACAAAATACCCGGTTATTACAATAGATGAGAGAGCCTCTTATGCCATAGCCAGTTGACATAAGATGAGGCTTTTGAGAAGAAACAGGAGTTCTCAGTTGTTGTTGAGTCCATGTTTATTACATAAACATTTTCCAAACGATAACCGCTGAGAGCTATCTTCTCCTTTTTGTCAGTGACAAAGCAGGATTGCTTGGTAAAGATTACCTTGTTATCCTTGTCGCAAAGCTGACTGATGCTTAGAAGATTATGCTTCAGCCCTTCAATATATGCGACTCTTCTGAAGGTTGTTGTACCATTAGAGAGTACACCAAACCCTCGGGTATGTCCTTTTCCATTTCCTCCAAAAGTCACAGAGGGACCCTTCTCTTCCTTGTATTCAGCGAGCAGGCTTTTCTTTCCAGTCATGTGTCTAGAGCATCCGCTATCGAGATACTAGATACCCTTCTTAACCTGCATCACAAAGGAAGATTAGTTTTTCTTGGGTACCCACTTAACCATGTGTACACGTTCGTCAGTGGAAGTAGTTGGAATGAAAGGTTCAGCAATCTTCGCAGCATTTGAAGATTCAGCTTTGTCAGTCTTCACTTTGGTTAATTTCTTAACCTCAGTGGTCTTCTTTGCCTTGGGGGCAATCTTCACCTTAGCTATCTTTTCAGCTTTGGTGGCTGTGGGACACTTACTAGCAATATGATCAGTGAGTCCACAGTGATAACATTTCCTATAACTAAAAGTAGTTCTAGGACCATTTGAATGCTGAGTTTTAGATTTTGAATTAGAAGTACCAACACCAAGTAAGCTGATGGCTTTTGAAATGGGAGGAACATTCAGTTCTTCGGATTTCTTACCAGAGACATCCACTCTGATTCTAGGAGTAGATCGCTGAATAGATCCACGCTGAGTAGATCCAGAGATCTGATTCCTTGATCCAGAGGAATGAATCACTAAAGCTTTAGAAGCATCCAGCTTAGGTACTAAGGTACCCTTCTGAGGATTTTGGTAAATAGCAATTCCTTTACCATTATCTTTAAAGACAGGGGTAGGTTTTGGATAAACCATTTTCTCTTTACCTTTTGAAGAGGTAGAAATTTCCTCAGGGATAGGCGGTCTGGACGAGGAACACTGAGAGGATGAAGTATCAGCGACTGAGGATACGAAAGTTCCAAATAAGAGCATGGAACGATCAGTGGTTGGTTCTAGATTATCAGCTTTGTAACCAAGACTACGTTTATCACTCAGGGGAATCTGAGACTTAATTATCACATTGATCTTTGTTGAAGAATTACACCATCCTTCAACAGTATCTTTTTCAGCTCTTAAAGCATAGATAGCTTCTTCTCGCTCGATTTTGACTAGCTGATTTAAATGCACTTGATCTTTAAAATCTTCTTCAATTTTAGAAAGCTTTTCTATTTGAAGGTGACAGTTTTTGAGCTGTTCAGCGAGATCAAGGTTTTGATTTTCAACTACAGTTTTGCCATTCATGGCTTCATATAAACTTCTAGTCAAGAGATCGATTTTGCGAAGACTATCAGCTTCATCAATATTTGTAATATTTGTAAAGAAGGAAGATGATACCTGAATAGCAGACGTTGAAGTAGAGGGAATGTCTGAGATTTCTTCCTCATCTTCTATCTTGGCCATAAGACATAGATTGGCTTCATCATCTTCAGAGTCAGATGATGATTCTTCTTCATCAGAGGCAGCCCAATCATAAGCCATCAGGCCTTTGCCTTTCTTCTTAAAGCTTTTCAGCTTCGCATACTTTTCTTTCAGCTTAGCGTATTTTTCATCTTTATTCCTGGGAATAAAGGATTTCTTGGGAAACGCTGAGTTTCTCGTAACTTTCTTAGACCTGCACTCGTTAGCGAAATGTCCAATCTTTTCGCAGTTAAAACAAGTAGCAGTAGCCTTATCAACAATAACTGATGATCTTGGCTTATCAGTAATAGAAAGGGGTTTGTTCTTTCTGAACATTTTCTTTTTAGCGAATCTCCTGAACTTTTTAGTTAGGAGAGCCAAAGATTCATCATCATCTGAAGAGTTAGATTTTGACGACCTTTCAGAGTTACTTTCTAACTCAGTGATAGTGACCACGGGTCGCTGAGTAGAAGGTTCCTCTGAAATTAAAGCAACAGGGGTGCTTTTGGAATCTTTTACAAGATTCTTCTTAAGAGGACTCAATTGCTCATGATTCAACATCGTGCCATATAAGGTAGCAAGGGTCATTGATCTTAGATCCTTTGACACCTTGAGACACATAGAATAACTGTCCCAGCTTTCAGGTAAACATTCTAGAAACCTTGTCAGCACTTCAAAGTTAGAATATTCCTTACCAACAGTTTTCAGATCTATTATTAAGCAATTAAAACGTTGGTGAATTTCAGAGAGAGTTTCATTCTTACCACAAATGAAACTTTCGTATTGTCTTACCAGGTTGATCTTTCGAGAGTCCTGGACTTCAGACGTACCTTCATACTGAACACATATTGTGTCCCACATGGCTTTTGAGGTTTTCAGGTTCATGACGGAATGGTAGACTTCGTCAGGAAGAGCCATGGATAGTATGGATCTGGATTTTGTGTCGATAGCCACTTTCTTGTTATCTTCGTCAGTCCACATATGAACTTCCTTGGGTATCAGCCTTTCTGGAATAGCAGGTCTTTTCTCAGCGGCTGGTACTGCAACATCAATTCTTACAGGAATATATGGGCCGTTTTCAAGATGGTAAGGCATAGTAGGGTCTACACCTTCTAAGAAGAGAATCATCCTATTTTTCCATAGATTAAAATTATCTCTGCATAATGTAGGGGGTTTAGCAAGAGAACCATTGTCGATATAGTTTGTGTTTGTGTTGGCAGCCATTTTCAGAAATAACTAGGAAGAGAAATCTTAGTATAGATTAGATCTTGTTTATGAGATTAAACAAATCTGCTCTAATACCACTTGTTGGTCCCTTAAGGGCTATACAAGTTTGTAGAGGGGGGGGGGTTGAATACAAACACTAAGATTTTACTTTTCTAAATTGTTTATTGATAAATCATTAACAATTTATATCTTGTTACGGAAACAAGATTAAGGATAAACCTAAATCTAAACAAGTTGGAACACTAAGTTTCTTGCACTAAGAAAGTGAAGGAAATTACTAATAATAACCTATCTCAAGATAAGAAGGATGAACTTGTCCAAAGTTAGCAAGTTACTTCAAAATGAAGTGAGTTTTTCTTCTTATATACTGCATGCATTTAATGCATGGCAGTTTACACTTTACACGTGGCAACAGCTCATGGTTGTACGTCATTGACCTTTGTTAACAACCTTAGTAGCCGCATGTTTGAACAGTGTAATATCAGAGTGGTTGTACGATTTCAGACAATAAGGAGGTTCTTTTTCTGATATATCGTACGAAGACGTGCAAGGGTGGTTAAGACAAAAGTACTTTATATGGAGGACTTCATGATCAGCTTTTCGTTGATTCAGCGGTCTATCATTCCATATCAGCGAATGATAGAGTTCAGCGATAGCTGAAGTCTTGTACTTGATACTTCACATTGAGTGGACAAATCTGAGTCTTCGCTGATCCGCATCAGTTCATTAGGAGACTTGTCGCTGGTTCTTGAGCTTGATCTTCGACTTCAGCGTAGAACCTATGTTGACGTGAAACTTGTCTTCAGGAATCATAAGTAAACAACTAACTTATCACCGATCACCATAAAGATTGAACAAACTCAGAGTATTATGGTGAACAGTGTTAGCTGAATGTTTAATCTAAAGAGCGAGAGTTCCTATCAGCGGTACTGTAAGATCTTAGTACTTATCAACGATAGTGAAACTCTGATACATATTGTTTACTTACAATTTTCACTAAGTATAAAAGAGAGGGTCATTATCAAATCACTGAGGGTTTGGATCAACATATACACAAAACCTTAAACACTCCTCTCTCCAAATTCCCAACTTCTGAGCTTTCCTTTGTTCATAAGTTTTTATCTTCTACAGGTCCTAATTTGGGGGATATCGATAACTCTCTAAAGGATTTGACTACAAAGATGGAATCTCTCACCACCACACTCTCCTCAAACTCTTCAGCAGTTACAAACGCTGGAGAGGCTCTCAAAACACTCACCACCGAGGTGAAAGCCAAAGCTTCCAGTGCTGATCTAGAAAAGGTGGAAGGTAGTCTCTCCAAAGTTGCTGAGACTCTTGCTGACAACTCCACCTCCATCAACACTTTGAACTCCACAAACAGCACCCTCTCCACAAACTTCACCACCCTGTCGAACGAAGTCACATCGTTGTCGACAGTGGTTGGAAATCTTCAGGGAGAGGTATCTACTATGAAGTCAGAGGTAAGCACTGTGAAGAATCTCTTGCAGCGAATCCTTGATCACCTGGACGCCCCAACATATCCTCCCTCACACTTTACTCAGGCCGATCGAGAGAATCTTGAAAAGATCAACCCTGCTATTTCTGGCCTGGAAGACAGAATAGCAAAGGTTGAAACTTGCGCTGGGATCACTGGCCTAGAAGACAGTGACCCAAAGCATTCTGATGTTGTTGCTGCTGCTGCTGTTCCCTCCCCCATCCATCATTTGGAAGAGGGGGAGAAGAATCAAGAAGGTATTCCCCATAATGTTGAGGGGGAGAAGAAGACTCAAGAAGACCTTCCCCATAACTCCGAGGGGGAGGATATTATTTCTACTACTGCTGATAAACCTCAGGGAGTTGAAAACCCTGAGGGAACCGAGTTCTCCCAACACCACGATGATTCAGAGGGGGAGAAACTCGATGAGGACGCTGATGCTGAAGTCCTAGAACCGTCTGTTGATGACGATGAGGCTGAAGAAGAAGAAGACGATGAAGACGTCGATATCGCTGATGATGAACCATCATCATCCCCTAAAGATGATGACGATGATGATGATGATGACGATGATGAAGATATCGATTACTCCTTCCAGCCAATAAAAAAGACCTCTGCTCTTAAAGGGATAATCATTACCGAATCATCAGGGGAGGGGACCACGAAAAAGTCTGCATAGACTGAAGCAGACAAAGGCAAAAATAAAGGCCTCGCAGTAGAAGGCAATCTGACTATCCTTCAAAGAAAGCCAGTTTGTCAGGTATAATATATTTTCTTCCCTTACACTGCATCCCTCCTCTATCCCTTCTCAACCTCAGTTCCCCTATCCATAAAACCTTTATACACTTAAACCTCATGCTTTCTCTATCTCTTCTCCCAAATGATCTTACTTAAACGATCGTTATGTTTCAGCTAGTCCTCTCCCTTGCTTGAGGGTCAAGTTGAAGCTGCTCCTACTACAACTCCAATAATCCCAGCCCCGAGTGCTGATGGAATAATCCCGTTCTTAGGCTTCGCTGAGACTGATGACATTTTTGAAGAAGAACAGGAAGAAGAATTGCTCTCTCACAAGAATAGACCTTCCTTGGTTCCTCAAACACCAAGTGAAGAAGAGCTGAAAAAAGAGCAGCTATGATTCAAAGGTTTGAGGATCAACGCATAATCCTGCATCAGCTCCAAATCCTATCAAAGCAAGAAATCATGGAATCCCTCAGAGCTGAAAAACTCTTCGTTGAAAGAAAGAAGGCCGAAGAAAAAGACAAAACAAATGCCTTAGAACTTGCTCAGCGAACAGTTGAAGATCCTTAACTGAAGAAATTTTCTGTTGCAGTCCAAAAGAAACTGATGAAAGACACATAGAAGACCCACCTGGAAAAGACCAAAGTGAGCGACACCACACTCGAATGGTGTAAGAAGATGTGCCACTATAGACAACATCCTTCAAGGATAAAAGCTGTAAATGTCAAAGGGAGATATGCTTTGAAAAATAACATAAAGGTACCGATCGTTCATGTCCAAGTAGTCAGAGAAAATGGCTACAACAGAATCTGCTACATGTCAGCTCTGGACAAATTTGGTCTCACTGAATGGTTGGAGATGAGAATAGCAATTCAAAGATACCGCTCAACTTTCAAAACCTATGTTGAACAAGCCATAAACAGGCAGATTGACTTAGTTTCCTCAGCGGTTGATATTCCATCTCCACCACCAATTCAAAAGAAGCGATCTGCTCCAAAGAAGAAGAAGACTCCTTCCTCTCCAGGCCTGATAATAAGAAACGAGACATGGATTGAATTCTCTCGTGAAACAGTTCTTAGCCCCGCCCCTGACCTCTCCAGAGTCGACGTATCTTTACCTCCTGCTGAAGCTTTTTTCCATGGCAAAGTTATCAGCGAACCATATGGCATTTTCTTCTATGACTTCAATGGTCGTGAATACTTTCAACGCATCTCTGATTTATACAAAACTCCAATCGAACAACTCAGAGATTTACTATACTGGTGTGAGTACAAACAAAGTCTCCTTGGATCACTCCTGAAACCCCACATCTACCGCGAAGCAAAGAAAAGAAGGGAACAGGGAGTCACAGTCCCTGATTGGATGATTCCAAAGACTGACACTCTTGATGAACTCATCAAGAAAGAACCTGAGTAGCTGATAGGATTTCTCTCTGTAATTCTTCTATCTTTATCAGCTTGTATCTTTTGTACTTGTAAATTTTATTTGTTGTACTTGTAATTTTTCCACTTTCCTTTGTAACTTATACGAAGTTTAAAGAAAAATTTCAGCGAATGTACTTTACTCCATCAGTACTTATAAGATCCCCAAAAACAGTAAATGGGACAAATATTTTATGAGTTCTTTTTATCCTTATGTTTTCATATTTAGCAATTTTCTTTTGTTGATATGTCATAATCAAATAGGGGGAGATTCTTGATCTAAACCCTCAGTGATTTGATAATTACTCCCTGAGAAACACTTAGTGAAAATTGTAAGTAGACAATATGTATTAGAGTTTCACTATCGCTGATAAGTACTATGTCTCTACAGTACCGCTGATAGGAAACTCATGTTCTTTAAATTACACATTCAGCGATACTGTTCATCAGCAAGCCCTGAGCCTGTTCAGTCTTACTGATGATCGCTGATAGTTTTAGTTGTTTACTTATGATCCTTGAAGACAAGTTTCACGTCAACTATGTTCTACGCTGAAGTCGAAGATCAAGCCAAAGAACTAGCAACAAGTCTACTAATGAACTGATGCGTATATCAGCGAAGCCAAGACCTGTCCACTCAACGTGAAGTTTCAAGTAGAAGATTTCAGCGAACGCTGAACTTTATTACTCACTGATAAAGAATTATTCAACGAACGTTGATCATGAAGTCTTCCTCTACAAGTTACTTTTGTTTTATCCCCTTGCACGTCTCCGTACGATCTGTCAGAATGGACATCCCTTTTGTCCAGAATCATATAACCAACTCTGATTCTACACTGTTCATCATGCGGCTACTAGGTTGTCTACCAAGGTCAAACCATGCAACCAATCAGCTGCTGCCATGTGTAAAGTAGTACTGTTATGCATTAAATACATGCAGTATATAAAGGAAACCCTACTTCAATAATGAAGTGCTCGGCCATTTCCTTATCTTACTATTCTGTGTGTTAGAATATTTCTCTTTTAATATTCTTATTTTCTCTCTATCTCAATTCTAGTGCAATAAATCTTAGTGATTCTCTTAACCTGTTTAGATAAGGTTTACTCCTTAATCTTGTTCCGCAACAAGTTGTAAATTGTTTGATACATATCAATAAATAATTTAGAAAAGTAAAAATCGTGTGTTTGTATTCAACCCCCCTTCTACAAACTTGTATAACCCCTTTGGGACCAACAATGATTTTGTGGTACTCGTTTACCAAATTGATATTTAAATGCATTTTTATGCTATGATGACCGTTATTTATGGGTCTAATGAGTATTTGAGCATTTTGCTCAGTTTTGATTTTGAGATAGTCTTGGGGACATTTGTCCGGTTTTAATGGCTCGATATGGAGTCTTATTTATGGTTTGCTTGTATTGCACCATATTGCATATATTGCATTATATCGCAAAGTATTGCGCATTATCGATATTTACATGCCCGGGTGCGTTAGTCATTCCAGGATGGGCTTATTATTGTAGACTGTGTTGCATTGGATCTATAGGCACGTGAGTCAGTCTTTATTTGATGGTCTGCTGGGTGTCGCGGGATTTGACCGAGCCCCATGCTATAAGACCTTTACTTTCAAGGGTACGATAAGAGGACTGAGTCATTGATGAGCACGATGGGCGAATATGACCTTCGCCATGTTGGGGCAATGTTGTGGTTGTATCCCCCTTGAGCCGAGCCTTTGGCGATATTCTTGATGATACTTCGCTAAGGTCACCTGTCTCTTGGTCGTAACTTTAAAGGCGTCGTATGGGACACTTGGGCTTTTATGAAGTGAAGTGTCATACGATTAACATTGTTAGAGTGGCGTACTTTTGTGTTCATCCACTCTCAATGGATACGGGTCTCCCCCGTCGTTGGCCAACATATTTGGGATTTATATTGTCCCTGTTTTATTATTATCGTTGGTCTTATACGTTTGACTGCGGTTGGATGACTTTAATATTGGATTTCCTTCCATGTGTATTAAAGTCTAAATGAAGCAGGTCATTTCCATATTTATGGTATTTGGAACTCCGTTACATTTTACGTTTGTGTGAGTATTGCATCGTATTATGTTTTCAATGAAGGGTTATAATTAAATGGATGGTTTTCCATAATTTATGGGTTGAGTATTTATTGTCAACAGTATTTCAAGGTTTTGCCTATTATAGAATTATTCACGTATTTGAGTGAGTTGGGATTGGTATTCATTTTGGGAAAAACGCTTTATACCTTTTGGGAACTTTTCCCATAGATTTTGGGTGCGTTGAAAAATGATTCGTTTATTTCCTTTTGTAAACTCGTTTGGAAATCATAATCTATATTGCAAACTTTCATTTAAAGAATTATTTAAATCATGCTATAAACTCTTGAACTCACTAGGCGTTGGCCTAACCCTTTTTATTTGTCAGCATGTGCAACAGGTCTCAGGTTGGGAGTAGTTATAGTGGCACGTGTGAAAGGTTGTGTGCTAGACAGGTGCTCGAGAGGTGAATAGCTTAAGTGATATTTCCGCATTCATCCTTGGGATTAGCAACTTGTACTTGGGTTAAGTATCACCCGAGGTAGTTTTAGTCTTTGTAATAAGACTTGTGTTATACATTGTCTGAGGTTAACCATAATTGTAATTTGAGATATTTCACCTATTGAATTATAGGAATAAATCCTATTGTTTCGGATGTAATATCGAAAATTATAATTAGTTGCTCTTTCCCAATTCGAGGTATCTGTTAGTTGCTCTCACGAAGTATCTGTTAACGATAATTTTTAATCTTTTCAGGTAACAATGCCTTACTCGTCATACGCTAAGGATTCAAGTCTATCAGTTGAACAACGAAAGAGATTCGTTGAACTAAATAAAGTGATTATAGGTTATGCTATAAGAGAGCATGATAACAAGAAACTCATTGAGAGCTTGGAAGATTATAAAATCAAATATAATGAGTTCATAAAAGCTTATAATTCTGGGTTATATTCAAAAGATGATAATAAGAAGTTAGATGAGAAAACAAGTGTTTTAGAAGCTGAAAACGTTGATTTAAAGCAAAAGAATGCTGAATTGACAAATGCATTCACTGAGCTTCAAAAACAAGTGACAAAGGACAAATAAGAGTTTGAGAAGAAGGGAAATTTGTTAAAAGCTGAAAATGCTAATCTAAAGAAGAAAAATTTAGAGTTTGCCAAGGAAATTTTTGTTTTGGAAACGAAGATGAGAAAGGAAAGAAAAGTGTCAGAAGATTTGTTACAAGTAGAGATCCATACATTACAGAAAAATAATCAAGATCTCCAGCAACAACTTTCTGACCTGAAGATACAAGCTAATATAAAGAAGTATGACTGTGATGTCAATTCAAATCTGATTACTTCTTTAGAACAAAAGAATGTTGAGCTAACAAGGATAATAATTAATTTTAAACAAGAGATGAGTAAAGACAAAACTGTTTTTGAAAAAGAAATAAATACTTTTGCGACCGAAAGAAAAATGTTTTTATACAAATGTTTTCTGAATTTTCAAACAAATCAGTTGAGGAAAAAAACGTCATTGAGCTTAAATGCATAAAACTTTCAAAACAAAATTATGATTTTGAAAAAGTTTATTTCTTGAAAAAGAAAAGCTTGAGAAAGAAAGAATGAATTTTGCAAATGAAAGAAAATATTTTGAAGCAAAGAATAGTGAGCTTTCCATGAAATTATCTGATTTGGAAAAAGTTTTGGAGAAGGAGAGAAAAGAGTTTGCTGAAAAGAGAGATATTTTTGAAAAGGAAAAGAAGAGTTTTCAAAGGAACAATATGGAGATTTTTAAATCAATCGCTGATAAGGGAAGCTATTTGGAGAAAGATTTTAAAGAAGAAAGAAAGATTTTAGAGGCTGAGATTGTCAAACTAACAAGGAAGTTGTCTGCTTTAGCAACAGAGGTTATGAAAGAGAAAAAGATTAAATCTGATCTACAGAAAACATTTGACCTGACTGTTCAAGAAATAAATTAGAGTTCAGAAATTGGAGGCAATTACCTTCAAAGTTGAATTATCTGAAAAATTTAGTGCCGATACTACTGTTCAATCGCCCTATGATGATTCAACTGATTAGGAATGTTCGTTCAATTCATGAACATATTTCTTCGACAAGGTCTGTCAAATCAAGAAATCTTTCAAAAGATTAGATGCGTCCTTCTAATCTTTTCTACAACCATGCTGCAACAAGTTTAGATACTCCTATTTTCAAGCCTATTAAAATGGTTTGGAAAGTGAAAGGTTATTCACCTGAGAAAGATGCCACAAAATCATCTGTTCCTAAGACAACTGCCAAAAAGAACAATGTTCCTAAAGGTAAGTCTTTTGTTAAATCTGATCCTATCTATTATGCAAATCATTTAATCAGGTTAGCACAAAAACAAATTTGTTGTTCTTATTGTGGAACTTATGATTTTATCAAGAAAGAAAATGTTCAGTACTGGCATGATACTTATAACACTTCTTCAAATCGAGTTGCATATAACAAACCAGGACCCAAGTTCCGTTGGGTACCAAAATCTACTTAGTCTGTTTTGCAGGTTCATCATGTGTGGTGCTGAATGTCAGAACTATACCAAACACATGACTAGAAAATAGAAGAGAAGTGTGCAGATCTTTGAAAAAGAGGGGAGCATACACAACGATTGTTTCTAAACACCTCAATTTAGAACTCGAGCATACAAGATATAGACTTCTGAGTTAATCAACTCATGACTCGTACTTCAATGTTATTGACTTCTGAACACATAAGTTTAGAACTCGTACTTCATTGTTTTAGACTTTGATTGCTACATCTACTGATTTTGTTCAATTAAGATCTTTTGCAGATTTTGAGGGGGATCTTATCTGATTTTTAATCAGTCTATCATGATTTGAGGGGGAGCTTAAACATTTGACTGTAAGTATCTATAGAATCCAGATCCGTGCAACGATTATGTTTGTGAATAAGCAAATAAGAACAGTTGATATGATTCACAAAGGCTGCCCACTTAGCTATTGATTTAGAGAGAATTACAGTGTAAAGCAGAAAAGCTAAATGAGACAACTAGCTAATTTTCTAAGCTAATTGCACTTTATATATGCTGGGCCCGTGGTAACAAGCCCATGACCCATTCACTATGGACTAAGTTTAAACAATTACAATTCAACTCCTTGAACTTAAAATCAACATAAATTCTACCCTAACAATCTCCCCCTTTGATTTGAAGTTCGAGTTCGCGCTCGATCTCTTGCCAGTTGAATACATATTGTTTGCGCAACGCGAAGTGAACCTCGAAGAATCTGATGGCGCGGCGGTAGTCGAGACGTTCTTCAACCATATCCAAAGCAGTCTAAGCAGTTCTTTCATTCAGATTGGGTACATAGGATACCTTTGGATTTTCAGATTCGTGCTTGATGATCTTCCGAAGAGCGTCTTGAACTTTGAGCAGTGTGCCGTCGCAAAATCGATCTACCTGACTGAACCTCATAAACTTCTTTTCTTTCTGATCGTTGAGGAAGACGATCCCAAATTCCGGTTGAAGCAGCATTGCATTCTCGGGATACATCGATAGTTCAGGAGCTTTCAAATTCGGTTTGAGCAGATTTACCTTCTTCGCTCGGTTCTCGATTGCCATTTGAAAGTCCGTAAGATAAGAGATCATAATAGAACGGACGAGGAATCGACAAACCGCTTCGAGCGCCTTTGTTACAGCAAGCGGTCGGATGGTTCTGGTGCGAAGGTCTCTCAGAATAACCAGGAGGTCGAACGGATGGAGATGCTTAAAGTCAGCTTCAGAAAAAATCCACTATTTTCCGTTTTCACGTCGAACAGTGAATACGGGAAAGACGATCTTCATAATTCGGTTTGACTGAATCTTTAGCACTTCTGAGATCTTATGCTTAGTTCGAACCTGGTCTCTCGGAAGACACCGCTTCATGGCTTCTACATATCGGAGTTGACGTGCCGGTTCAGGACTATAGATGCCAAGGCAGAAGGTCGGCTCGATCAGGCAAATTCTGTGTACAAACAGCTTCTTCAGAGATTCCTCCAGATGAGGAATGAGGACCTTGATCTTCTCCCAACGGTTTTGTTGCTGAGGAGGGGGAGGAAGATCAGGAGCTGTCGTTTGCTGAGGAGATGTCGGGATTTTTGCATTTGAGCTTTCGGGTTGATGTGAAGTCGTAGCGGGTTGAGTCGAGTGAACGAGAGTCATACCATAGAAATTCTGAAGCAGAAACTGGTCGTAATCAACGTTGTTGTCTTCATCAGTGGGAAACACAAAGTTTACCTCGAAGTTTACGGCTCTGGCAGCTTTTTCGTACCACGCGTCTTCGGTTTCCGGGTTGGTTTCACATGCTGGATCAATCATGGTGAGCATTGGCATGTCTGATGGTTCTTGTGCGACCAATTCCTGTGTTGTACCCTCGGGCTTTTCAACCGTTGGGGCTTCGTCATCTGAAATATCCATGTCGATGACCATCTGTGCTAATGGCAACTCGGCTTCGGGTGTTGCTGTTGAAGTTGCCGCGGTTGGGGGTTCCTGTTGAACCACTGTTGTAGTTTCGGCAGTCACGATCTGGACGGTCTCGGTTTGGCGTATACGCTTCTCCCTCTCACGGTGATCAAGATCATCCTGGTAATCGTGCTTGCGTTTGAGACCGCCGGCTTGACTCTTACAAGTGTCTTCTAGTGAGCGGACCCTCTCAGACTGCGTGGCAAGCGCTTTGTTGTAGTCGTTGAGGGTCGAGTCAATGGCGTCAAGGCGTGAGGGGATGGACGAAGATGGAGCAGTGACCTGGGATCGAGGAACTGAGATCAGGTCTGCTTCGGTAGATGCGGTTGTGTCAGATTCCTGGAGCAGTTGGGCTAAGAGCATCGTCTTTAAGGTATCCACCGAATAAATAGTTTGAGCAAATGTCGGTGGATGTGGTGGTGCGGTTTCGGCTTCAACGAATTTTGCTTTACCTTTGATGGCTTTGGCGATCTCGTCGGTGACATGCTGTTCCAGTGCCTCGCGGACAGCCTTGAGGGTGCTGTCCAGGGACCCTTGCGACACAAAGTCGGGGTGAATAACTCCGGGTTCACTTAGATTACCCGTTAAGACATCTACCGCAGAGGTAGAGCCACCTACGTTCACAGCTGGCGTGATATTAACTGTGGTAGGATTTCCCGCCGATCCTAGTGTTTCACCAAGAGGTGAAGACACTACGGTGGTTCCGGTCGAGTCACGAAGAGTCTCGACTTGGTGTTGCTCAGCTTCGAGTGTCCTAGCCGAAGAATGTTCAATATCGAAAGGCGCTAGACTCGATGGTGCACGAAATGAAGGCGAGACCGGGGGCTGCTGGTCTCTTATTTCAACACCAACACTCTCCGAATGAGAGGCCGGTGGAAGTTGTGCTTGTTCCCCGTGTAATATTGAAACATCCGTCTGTCGTGAGACGGATGAGTGGATGGAGGGGTCGTGCAATTGTTCCGCTAGGTCCACGGAGTCTGTTTCAATACCCCGTCCCAACGGATGAGACGGGATAGTAGATGTGGTGACCTGGATATCACTCTGTTGGGGTCGCTCTTGAGCCTCATTATCTTTACGGCTCGATCTTTCCTGGTTCAACTTTGAACGCAGTTCTCTCCGTCTCGCATGATCTAACTCCTCTACGTGTTCTCCCACAGATGTCCTAGTGATAGGTCTGCTTCCAGTATGTGGAGGTGATTCAAGTGGGATGCCAACGGTAAAATCAGGGTTGGGTCCGATACCATGAGGTATTTGTCTCAGACGTATGTTTCGGTCGGTATCAGAGTCCGTGGAGTCAGATTCCACGTCTTCAACATCATGAGATGGTGACGGGGGTTCAGTGATATAAGGCTCGGTCGAGTGATTTAGAATTGGTCTGGAGGATTGACCGACTTGGGCTGAGCTGGAACCGGGTCGCGATTCCACTGCACCACCTACTCTCGGTCCCCTTCCTCTCACAACTAACGTTCCCCGCCCGACAGCACCCGCTTGTCGGGCCCTTCCTCCTCTCGTCCTAGGACCCTCACGTCCCTCAGGCCTATTTCCCTGGGCAGGTCCCTCCGGCTCTGGCTGGACCATGGGAATTCCTAACTCTCCCCTATAGGCAACTACCCCTGGTGCAGCGGGATCGACGATGGCTAGTAGGGCGGCAGGAATGGGCGAGGCGACCACATCAGATGGGTTGCGGATCACCATGAATTGGAGGTGTCTGATGGGGCATACCGGATGTGTAATACGTCTTGGAATGGCTGGATTCACATCCATGTACTGACGAACTGCAAGCGATAGGAAACGCGGGTATGGGAGGAACTTCTTCTGTTTGGTTCCGCCGATGTGTCGAATAGTGGTCACAAGTTCACGCCAGATTATCATGGCAAAGTCGACGTGGCGGTGGTAGCACACGGCGTGAACAAGTCGCAGAAAGTCGCCGGTACATTGATCAATACCTTTCCATCGGGCGGATAGGCAGCGGTTGAGTATGGTGAAGAGCGTGTACCAAATTGGCGCCAGGAACTTGCGATTGAAGACTGATGGTCTTTGAAGGTCGGAGTTGTAACCAAGAGCATGCATTTGTGCGCATAGTGTGGCATCGTTAACGGCAGGATCGTACCTTTCATGGTTGTTGGTAGTGGCTTCCGGTAGAGACAGTAGTCTGCGAAAGGAGTCGGGCGTCAGAGTAAATGGGTGGTTGTCAATCTGCGCCGTGATGGTCTGTGTATTGCCAATCGTACGGACTTGTGCCGTCAGCCAGACTTGTAGAACGTAGATCAAAGGAACGTCGGCGGTGCGAGTGAGTGCCTCGCGTATGGGATGGTGCATCAGAATGTCTAGAATGACCTGATGTTGCGGGTTAGGTCTGAACAGCGCCGGGTCCAAGTAATGATTGTTGGCCTCCAACTCGATGCCATGGTCAGGATCAACCAAGTCAGCATCTTCTACTTCGTCGATGATTTCCTCCTCCTGAGGAATTTGGTCTTCCGGATTTTGTTGTTCCGCCATGTATAAATCTGTCAAAATGGCACACAGTTAGGAACTTAACCAGAAGAACAAGTGTCGGTGCGTACCTTTGTGTTGAATGGCTCAATCTGAGACAGATTGAGGACTGCTAGGGAGAAAACAGGTACATAATGGACACAACAGCAGAGGAATCCGGATAAAAAAAAACAGGGTGTCCGGACAACTCAAAGAGTCCGGATAACAGGGTTGTCCGGATAAACATATGAAGATGTCCGGAGACCATTGATACACCCGGACAAGGGTTCCTGAGATGCAATCTTTTCCGGATAAAGAGGGAGTCCGGACGTCGAACTATCCGGTAGTTGAACTTACCGGAAACCGTGAGGTCTCCGGACAACTAGGTATCCGGGAGTTGATGATGTCCGGATAAAATGGCAAAGGCTTGAATGTGACCGGATAAAACGTCATAGGCTTGACTGTGTCCGGACACGACGAATGTGTCCGGACGAAACCCTTTAGCAACTAATTGACCAGAATGTGATTCAATGCTAGTGTAAGTGCACATTTATGTGACACGTATCATTGTAGACTACACGGAGAGCATTTCCTATCAAGATTACTACTAAAGGACCACAAATCTTGTGTACCCGAAACTGGGTTTCGGGTTTAAAATAAATCGACCAAATCAGGGTCTGTATGGAATGCAATGTGGACAAAACTCGAATAATAATGTTCATTAGAGAGTGTCGAGTAACATACCTGATTTCGGAGAGAAAAAACGAGTGAGAATCGAGCGATGAAGAAGAGTCCGAGCGAGAGAGAGAAAGAGCGTTGGGTTTATGGTTTTAGGTCAAGAAGTCCGGATGGGAAAGGAACAGGGGCCCGGGTGACTTATATAGCCCGGGTGTTGTCCGGGTTCATGGCCGACCCGGATACACCCGACCCGGATACTGTCCGGATAACAGGAGAGTCCGGATACTGTCCGGATAACCCTGGTGAGTCCTTTTTCGTGAATTTTCAGAAAACGGAACTTTCTAAGAGACCTTTCTCTCGCTCCCCCTCAAACTGAGCATGGGAATGCCATTGCTCCCCCTCGAATCGTGTAGTAGGGTGCAGTGGAGGGGTCCGACACAAAAAAAAACTTTAAGCTTTTGAGAGAATACCGGTGTCGCTCCCCCTCAAGTGATGACCAATTTAGGAGTGCCCACACACACAAAAACCTTTGATACATAAGAAAAAGATGTGTGTGACGCTCCCCCTCAAAGTATGAGTAAACTTACCTGATGTCGCAGTGTGCTCCCCCTGAACACAATGGCAAATTATGAAAGCACAGAGATAATGAAGTAATCAAAACAAACGATGGTATGAAGTAAAAGAAACACACGAAGAAAGAGTTAACCAGAGAAACAGACGAAATCTACCTAAAAAATACAGAGACTAAATCTAACTAAGTTACCGAGACAAGTAGAATACCAGTGCGAGGAAGTGTATGCTCAATCATCAAGAGTGTTAACTCCGGATGATGAGTGGACAGTTACTCGTAGAGGTATGGAACTTGTAAAGGTACACAGTCGGGTTAAGTCTTCAGATTTAGCATACCGAGCTTGAACACAAGAGTTTTAAAGCGTTTTTCGTCCAAGGCTTTGGTAAAGAGGTCTGCTAGCTGATGTTCTGTATTGACGAAGTAGAGCTCGACTATACCTCTTTCGACGTGATCCTTAATGAAATGATACCGAACGTCGATGTGCTTCGTCTTGGTATGTTGGACCGGATTGCTGGATATGGCAATTGCGCTCTTTGAGTCATAGTAGATTGGGACTTTGACATAGGTGAATTCGTAGTCTTTGATGTAACGACCCAAAAACTAAACATACATATAATCATATATTTCATTACATGCTTGCAACTAAAGTACTTCATATTTCACATTTGGTCCCCAAAGTCTGACTAAACAACTTTAAGAAATACAGTACAAACTTGATTCTATTTAGATAACATAATAACTAACAACAAGTTTATAAGTACAAAAGCATCCACATTTTTCTTAACGATCATCTCCTCAAAAGCTATCCAACAAGTGTTCTAATCACTTGGTCTTACTGGAACCACCACCTGGAATACATATTTTTAAAACAGAAAATGAGGGTTAGACCTAAGGGTCTAGTGAGAAAATCCCTAACATTTGGAAATCATTAAAAATTCATTTATATAAAATACTCTTTATATAAATACACATATATCACACGTAAATTAATACCAATCAAGATTGATACATCATACCTGTCTCATCCCACCTTATCCCTCCACCAATGGCCAACTATATTGGTTGCGAGCCAATTTTAACACACCGGTCCAAAGCCCGGCCACGTATTATATTCCCATATAATACTCACGTAATTATAATATCTCAATATATTATAATCACCCACGTATGACATATTCATACAATTTATCAAACATTTGTTATCCACATAATGTATTCCAGTAAAAATACTTTTAAAGTAAAACTCACCTGTTTTGTTTATTACCAAAGCTTTTCCAAGAAAATTATCACGTATGACAATCCTTCACAGAATCTGAAATCACACAAAAATACCAAATATCTCTTTTAAAACAAAACTTATGAAATCCTCGACTCAAGTCGCAACCTACTAAAAGTAAATTAGAATCGCAATGCACAGTGCCAAATCGCAACCATCTACTGCGACTTCACCCTAAATCGTAACCCACTATTGCGATTCCAATCCCAAGTTGCAATCCACTACTGCGATTCCAAACCCAAATCGCAATCAACTACTGCAATTCCAAACCAAGTCGCAACCGACCATTGCGATTCCAAAGCCAAGTCGCAACCGACCATTGCGACTTCGTTGAATATCGCAATCAACCATTGCGACTTCGTTGAATGTCTCAGTTCACTGATCATCCTAAAAACCCAGAAATCGTACTTTTAAGCTAAGCATGTTACTGTAAAGGTGCAGATATGTTTAAGACTATGAACATAACCTAACCTTAAGCTTAGATTTCCCAAAACATCCATAAAACATCAAAACCCACTTCAAGACTAATGTAAAAACTTCCTATACATAAAAGTAAAGATCGTATGGATTAATACCTTGATTTCCCTTGGATAATTTCATAAACCTTGTTGCAGATTCTTCTGATTTCTTCTCCTTCTTAACTTTCTTTGATTTCTCTCTTTTCGCCCTTCTCTTCACGTAACACACACATACACACTAATAACTTTCTAAAATATCTTAAAAGAGGACACCTCCTCCTCTTGAGGTGGGTGTGGCGGTGGAGGATAAGAAGTTTGGCAAACATACCAAACAAACCTCCAACTTATTCTATTTGGCAATATTTACCCCCAAACTTCCAAATAAAAATTAAACTTACCCCTTAACTTCTAACTTCATAAAACACTAACATAAAATCTTATAAAATTTTTAAATTTAAATTAGACTAAATACCTTGTTATTACAACATCTCCCCCTTAAAAGAATTCCGTCCCGGAATTCAATTAAGTAAAAAGATGAGGGTATTTGGCTCTAATTTCCGACTCTGATTCCCACGTTGCATCCTGACCTCTATGATGTTTCCACTGAACCTTTACCTGTCTGATCTCTTTGTTCCTCAATACTTTGACTTTGTGATCAACTATAGCTTCCGGTTCCTCCACATAATTCAACTTTTCGTCAACCTGGATATCTGGTAGAGAGACTGCCTGGTCTGGTGTAATCAAACACTTTCGAAAATTTGATATATGAAAGGCGTTGTGAATCCTGCTTAATTCCGGCGGAAGATCCAATCTGTATGCTACTTCACCAATTCTTTACGTAATTTCAAATGGCCCAATATACCGCGGACTGAGTTTACCTTGCTTTCCAAAACGTATGACTCCTTTCCAGGGCGAAACTTTCAACATCACAAATTCCCCGACTTGGAACTCTAACGGTTTCCGGCGTCGATCTGCATAACTTTTCTGTCTGTCTTGAGCCGTTTTCAATCTGTCCCGAATCTGAGTAATTTTATCTGCTGTTAACTGTACTATTTCTGGCCCCGCTAATTGTTTCTCCCCCACTTCATTCCAACACAAAGGCGTTCTGAATTTTCTTCCATACATTACTTCAAACGGTGCCGCTTAAATGCTGGAATGATAACTGTTATTGTAAGCAAATTCTATCAAAGGAAGATGTTTATCCCACGATCCCCCAAAATCAACTATACAAGCCTGGAGCATATCTTCTAATGTCTGGATTGTTCTTTCACTCTGCCCGTCAGTCTGAGGATGATAAGTTGTACTCAACTTTATCTGTGTTCCCATCTCTTTTTGAAAGCTTCTCCAGAATCTGGAAGTAAAACGACTATCTCGATCAGAAATAATCGAGATTGGAACTCCATGTCGAGTTACTATTTCATTAATGTACAATTTGGCCAAACGTTCCAAGGAATCAGTTTCTTTTATCGGCAAGAAATGAGCAGACTTCGACAACCTATCCACAATCACCCAAATAGAATCAAATCCCTTTGAAGTTCTAGGTAACATGGTAATAAAATCAGTAGTGATCTGATCCCATTTCCACATTGGTATATCTAGTCGTTGTAACTGACCAAACGGCTTCTGATGCTCAATCTTTACTTTCTTGCAGGTAGTACAATCTTCCACATTCTTAGCAACACTTCTCTTCATTCCCGGCCACCAATAGAATTGTTTCAAATCTCTATACATTTTATTTGTACCTGGATGAATAGAAAATCGAGATTGATGAGCTTCTTGTAGTACACGATCACGTAATCCACCCAAACGAGGTACCCAAATTCTGTTTCCCATACACAATAACCCACGGTCATCTTTCCCAAGCAATGCTGATATTCCCACCAACCGTTCTGACTTCAAACTTTCTTCCTGATAAGCATCTATTTGGCATTTCAGCAATTCGTCAAAGATATTAGGAAGGAGTTCAACTCGTAACGATATAGCTTTTATTGTTCCACTTCTTTCTTGACGACTCAGGGCATATGCTACCACGTTCACCTTCCCAGGGTGATAAAGAATTTCACAATCATAATCATTTACTAATTCTAACCATCTTCTTTGCCTCATATTCAGTTCCTTTTGATCGAAAAGATGTTGGAGACTCTTATGGTCAGTAAAAATTTGGCATTTAGAACCATAAAGATAATGTCTCCAAATCTTCAATGCGAAGACAACTGCTGCAAGCTCCATATCATGGGTAGGATATTGTCTTTCGTGATCCTTCAGTTGACGAGAAGCATAGGCAATCACTTTTCCACGCTGCATAAGTACACATCCCAATCCCAGTTTAGAAGCATCAATGTAGACCACAAAATCGTCGGAACCTTCTGGCAATGCTAATATCGGCGCGCTACAAAGTTTCTCCGTCAATATTCTGAATGCCTCATCCTGTTCTGCTTTCCATTCAAACTTTAGATTCTTCCGAGTCATCTTAGTCAATGGCGTCGCGATTCGAGAAAAGTCTTTTATAAATTTCCGATAGTATCCAGCTAGACCCAGAAAACTACGTACTTCGGTTGGCGTCTTCGGCGGTTCCCATATTTCAATTGCTTCCACTTTCGCTGGATCAACTTGTATACCCTTCTCTGAAACTACATGACCCAAAAACTGAACTTCCCGCAACCAGAATTCACATTTAGAAAACTTAGCGTACAACTTTTCTTTCTTCAGCAACTCCAGAATCAAACGAAGATGTTGTGCGTGATCCTCTTTGGGTCGAGAATAAATAAGTATATCATCGATAAACACAATGACAAATTTATCGAGATAAGGCTTACATACCCGATTCATTAGATCCATAAAAGCGGCCAGAGCGTTCGTTAATCCGAAGGGCATCACCAAAAATTCATAATGACCGTACCTTGTACGAAAGGCAGTCTTCAGAACGTCTTCTTCCTTAACCTTTAACTGATGGTAGCCAGATCTGAGATCAATCTTGGAGAAGTAACAAGCTCCAACTAATTGATCGAAGAGGTCGTCAATTCTTGGAAGTGGATACTTGTTCTTAATCGTACGCTTGTTCAGCTCCCGATAGTCAATACACATTCTCATTGAACCGTCTTTCTTCTTTACAAACAAAACTGTTGCACCCCATGGCGAAGAGCTAGGTCTGATGAAGCCCTTATCAGATAAATCTTGAAGTTGTGCCATCATTTCTTTCATCTCTGGAGGTGCTAATCGGTACGGCGCGCGAGCAATAGGAGCGGCTCCTGGGATTAAGTCAATACCAAATTCTACTTGTCTAACAAGAGGAAGACTATTCAAGTCTTCAGGGAAAACTTCTGGATAGTCACTAACGATAGAAATATCCTCCAGCTTAATCTTTTCAGGCCTACTGTCTATCACATAAGCTAAATAACTAGAGCAACCCTTGTTGACACATTTACGGGCCTTTACCATAGATATAAGACTGGACTGATGATTCTTAGGATCTCCATAAATCACTACTGATCTCTTATCAGGTAAAACGACATTGATTATTTTCTTATCACAAACTATGTTAGCCTGATTTTCAGCTAACCAATCCATTCCTACTACCACATCAAATTCAATCAAAGCTATTGGAAATAGTTGTATCGGTACTCCACACCCCTCTATATTTATCATGCAACGATCAAAAACTTCTTTAACTGCCACCTGGCTATCATTTGCAGTATCTACTAATAAAGCATGTTTTAACATTTTAGGCTCTAAATGCATGTGAGCAGCAAAGGAGGGAGACACAAAAGATCGGTTTGCACCGGAATCAAATAACACTTTAGCACTCGTGGAGTTTATGAGAAATGTACCTGTGACCACATCCGAAGTTTCCTCCGCCTCTTTAGCTGTCATTTGGAATGTACGACCCCTCGTTTTCGGCGGTTCTATTCTTGGGACTACTGGTCTAGTAATGGCTGGTTTCCCGGATGTTCCCCCTTGTTGTATTCTACCTCTTGGACAATCTGATTGGAAGTGATCCGGAGAATTACACAAAAAGCAAAACCGCGTTAATCGACAATCTTTAACAACATGACCGGTTTTCCCACAATTAAAACAAACCCGCTATTCCACTTGAGAATTTCCCTGATGGTAGCGATTACATCTCGGACATGGTCTATCCGCTGGTCGAAACGACAGACGGTTATCGAACCTCTGAAATCTAGGCTTCCTTGAATCCTGTGGTGGTCCTTCCCATTTCCTTTTCCCCAAGCTCTTATCTCCGGCATCTCTTTTATTATCTCGTTCTACATTTTCTGCAGCATCCACCGCAGCTGTAAAGGTATTTGGCCCTATGGCAGTCACTAGTCTTCGGACCTCTGAATTTAACCCATAGATAAATCTCTCCATTTTCATCTTCTCTGTAGCAACATAATATCCTGCAAAACGAGATTTTTCTAAAAATCGTGCAGTATAATCTCTAACCGACAGATTCCCTTGTTGTAGATTCATAAATTCTTCTTCCAATTGTCTAACAGCAGCTTGTGGACAGAAGTGTGTTGTGAAAGCTAACTTGAATTCCTCCCATGAAAAGGTAGTATATACATCCGTTCCTCTCGATTCTATATGAGCCTCCCACCAATACAGAGCATCACCTTTCAGCATCGCAGCTCCATAAAGTACTTTATCTTCTTCAGCACATTTACACGTCTTGAAGATAGCCTCTATTTCTTTCAGCCATCTCATCGCTTTTACCGGATCCCGATCTCCTGAATATGTAGGGGGCTTGCAACTAAGAAACATTTTATAGTCACACCTTTTCATCATCGGTAAGACCGTAGAGGTAAGTGGTATTTCAACTTCGTGTTCCGGACTTGGTCTTTCAGTTTCATTATGACGATTATGTTCGAACATAGCTTGTATGCTATCCTGTAATCTCCCCATTTCCGCAGTCAAATCATCCCGTGTAACAAACTCTGTACCATGCGGTTGTGTTCTTCCCCCAGTTCGGCCCCGAGTTCCCCTACCGATTCTGCCTCTACCACGATCTCCTCCTCTCCCCCCCTGTTCCTATTGGTGGATTCTCTCCACCCGAATTCCTTCCTCCTCTTTGATTCCTTTGTCTAGTGCCACTTGTCATTCTGTAGTTTCAAACAAAGTTAATATACACATAAGCACGTACCCCATATAACAAGGTATTCCAGTTTAAACATGTACCTGTAAGATCATAATTACACTGGCCTGGTGTAATTTGAAATTACCTTACATGATGTTCCTTCTACCTCTTATACTTAGCATCCCCAGGTTCTAAAATATTAGGGACATCCTACTTCATATGCAGTTTAAGTCTAGGTACAGATACTAATACCTAAATCCCTTAAACTATGGCTCTGATACCATCTGTAACAACCCAAAAACTAAACATACATATAATCATATATTTCATTACATGCTTGCAACAAAAGTACTTCATATTTCACATTTGGTCCCCAAAGTCTGACTAAACAACTTTAAGAAATACAGTACAAACTTGATTCTATTTAGATAACATAATAACTAACAACAAGTTTATAAGTACAAAAGCATCCACATATTTCTTAACGATCATCTCCTCAAAAGCTATCCAACAAGTGTTCTAATCACTTGGTCTTACTGGAACCACCACCTGGAATACATAATTTTAAAACAGAAAATGAGGGTTAGACCTAAGGGTCTAGTGAGAAAATCCTTGACATTTGGAAATCATTAAAAATTCATTTATATAAAATACTCTTTATATAAATACACATATATCACACGTAAATTAATACCAATCAAGATTGATACATCATACCTGTCTCATCCCACCTTATCCCTCCACCAATGGCCAACTATATTGGTTGCGAGCCAATTTTAACACACCGGTCCAAAGCCCGACCACGTATTATAGTCCCATATAATACTCACGTAATTATAATATCTCAATATATTATAATCACCCACGTATGACATATTCATACAATTTATCAAACATTTGTTATCCACATAATGTATTCCAGTAAAAATACTTTTAAAGTAAAACTCACCTGTTTTGTTTATTACCAAAGCTTTTCCTAGAAAATTATCACGTATGACAATCCTTCACAGAATCTGAAATCACACAAAAATACCAAATATCTCTTTTAAAACAAAACTTATGAAATCCTCGACTCAAGTCGCAACCTACTAAAAGTAAATTAGAATCGCAATGCACAGTGCCAAATCGCAACCATCTACTGCGACTTCACCCTAAATCGCAACCCACTATTGCGATTCCAATCCCAAGTCGCAATCCACTACTGCGATTCCAAACCCAAATCGCAATCAACTACTGCGATTCCAAACCAAGTCGCAACCGACCATTGCGATTCCATAGCCAAGTCGCAACCGACCATTGCGACTTCGTTGAATATCGCAATCAACCATTGCGACTTCGTTGAATGTCTCAGTTCACTGATCATCCTAAAAACCCAGAAATCGTACTTTTAAGCTAAGCATATTACTGTAAAGGTGCAGATATGTTTAAGACTTTGAACATAACCTAACCTTAAGCTTAGATTTCCCAAAACATCCATAAAACATCAAAACCCACTTCAAGACTCATGTAAAAACTTCCTATACATAAAAGTAAAGATCGTATGGATTAATACCTTGATTTCTCTTGGATAATTTCCTAAACCTTGCTGCAGATTCTTCTGATTTCTTCTCCTTCTTAACTTTCTTTGATTTCTCTCTTTTCTCCCTTCTCTTCACGTAACACACACATACACACTAATAACTTTCTAAAATATCTTAAAAGAGGACACCTCCTCCTCTTGAGGTGGGTGTGGCGGTGGAGGATAAGAAGTTTGGCAAACATACCAAACAAACCTCCAACTTATTCTATTTGGCAATATTTACCCCCAAACTTCCAAATAAAAATTAAACTTACCCCTTAACTTCTAACTTCATAAAACAATAACATAAAATCTTATAAATTTTTTAAATTTAAATTAGATTAAATACCTGGTTATTACATTTGAGTTGTGTCCGCATCCAGATTACTTGGGAACAGCAGCTTGCGACGGCCATATACTCCGCTTCGGCAGTTGACGTTGACACGCACTGTTGTTTCTTTGATGCCCAGCTTACCAGGCTGTCTCCCAAGAACTGAATGTGTCCCGAGGTGCTCTTGCGGTCCAACATGCATCCCGCGTGATCCGCATCCGAGTAAGTGGAAAGTCTAAAACCTGTCTCTTTCGGGTACCAAAGGCCAAGATCAGCAGTACCGCGTAAATAACGAAAAATACGTTTAACAACATTGTAATGAGACTCTTTAGGGTTGGACTGATAACGGGCGCAGAGAAATGTCGAGAACATGATGTCTGGTCTACTGGCAGTTAGGTACATTAAAGAACCGATCATTCCCCAATACAATTTGGCGTTGACAGCCTTTCCGTTAGGATCGGTGTCAAGCTTTGTATTGGTTGCCATGGGAGTTTTCATTGGTGAGGACTGGTCCAATTGGAATTTCCGAAGAATATCCCTAATGTATTTGGACTGGTAAATGAAGATTCCGGTCGACAGTTGTTTAACTTGAAGACCAAGGAAAAAATTCATCTCACACAACATACTCATTTAAAAAAAATTTCCCATGAGTTTGGCAAAGTTCTTTGCATATAATGGATTAGTAGAACCAAAAATGATGTCATCGACATATACCTGGACTAGAATGATGTGACCCTTTTCGTTCTTTATAAATAGAGTAGAATCAATAGTACCTCGTGTAAATTTGGATTCTAACAGGAACTTTGATAGGGTGTTGTACCATGCTCGCGGGGCCTGCTTTAGACCGTATAGTGCCTTGTCCAAGATGTAGACATGATCAGGTTTTGAGTCATCCACAAATCCGTCGGGTTACGACACGTAAACTTCTTCTTGGAGGTCACCGTAAAGAAAAGCTGTCTTCACATCCATCTGGAAGACTGTGAAGTTCTTGTGCGCTGCATAAGCGAGAAACATACGGATTGCTTCAATGCGAGCGACCGGAGCATAGGTCTCATCATAGTCGATCCCCTCTTGTTGTCGGTATCCTTTGGCCACGAGACGCGCCTTGTTGCGAACAACGATGCCGTCTTCGTCCTTCTTATTCTTAAAAATCCATTTGGTGCCGATTACCGTCTTGTGCGTAGGACGTGGAACCAGTCGCCATACCTTTAGAGCTTCGAATTGATTCAGCTCCTCTTGCATGGCTATGATCCAGTCTGGATCTTCGAGTGCTTCGCGAACGTTCGTCGGCTCGATCTTGCTTAAGAATCCAGAAAATAGGCAGAAGTTGGCAGAAGCGCCTCGTGTACGTACAGCAGTGGAAGGATCACCGATGATCTGATGCAGGGGATGTGCCTTTGTCCATTGGGTGGTGTGCGGAAGCGGCTGTTGGGTAGAGTGAGATGCGTCCGGATCCACATATGCACCAGATGGAAGGTCTTAAACTTGTTCAAGTGTAGCAGTCGTATTTCTTGGAGGAAGTGGGGGAGGATTCGTCGATGGTTGAACAACATCTGGTTCCGAGGAGTTCAGAGGTTGAACATCGGTTGTAGCAGAAGACGAATCATTAGGAGCGATCTCTGAGAGTATAGGTTCCTCCGAGGGAGTTACATGACCAGGTGTACTCGTATCAGATGAGGATGGTTGAGCTGTCTCCACAGATGTTGACGGCGTACTCGTAGACGGTGGCGGACCAGTTAAGTCGTCCGAATCCGCATTGCGAGCAGCTTCAAGTCGCGGGTGCGCTGAGACAGATGTGGAAGAGTGAACAGTGTCATCATAAAAGAATTGAAATAGTAAATCAAAATCAGTAAGATTATCATTCGATGAAGATGCATGATTCGGAATTACTGATGCTGGTGTAGATCCCGAACTTGGAGGTCCAGAAGCTAACACGCCAGTTAAACCGGGTTCTGAACTGAGGTGTTCAGAAGCCAAATCTGCGGCTTCATCGAATGTCACGTTTATGCTTTCAACAACGGTTTTGGTCCGTTTGTTGTAAACGCGATACGCCTTAGCCTGCATGGAGTATCCAATAAAAACTCCTTCGTCCACTTTGGGGCTGAATTTCCCGAGATCATCCTTGTCGTTTAGTACATAGCAAGTGCATCCAAATGCATGGAAGTAGCCAACGGTTGGAACGTGATTATTCATGATCTCGTACGGTGTCTTGTTGAACCACTTGAGAAGGATAGAGCGGTTTTGCGTGTAGCAAGCCGTAGATACCGCCTCAGCCCATAAATATAGTGGTAGATTTGCCTGGGATAGCATTGTTCGTGCAGCTTCAACTAGGGTACGGTTTCGTCTTTCGACCACTCCGTTTTGTTGAGGAGTGCGTGCTGCAGAGAAAGTGTGTGTGATGCCCACTGATCGCAGATAGTCATCCACCTTCTGATTCTTGAACTCCGTCCCGTTATCAGTTCTGATGGACTGAACGTGTTGAAGCTTGTTCTGTTGGACAGTCTTCAGGTGATCAATGATGAGCTCCGGAGTTTCGTCCTTCGAGCGTAAGAACATCACCCAAGTGTAGCGTGAGTAGTCGTCCACCATCACGAGCACGTATTTGCATTTGTTGATGCTCGGAACACGCATTGGACCACACAAATCCATATGAATGAGTTCGAGGGTCCGGGTCGTGCTCGGAGTTGCCTTCGGCGGATGTGATGCACGCGTCATCTTTCCCTTTTCGCATGCTCCACAGAGACGGTCTTTCACGAACGGAAGTTGTGGCACGCCTCTGACATGTTTGCTTAGCACCAGTTGATTGATACTTCTGAAGTTGAGGTGCGAAAGACGTCTATACCAGAGCCAAACTTGGTCAGAATCTGCTTTGGACAAGAGGCAGACAGGTTTGTCGGTTTTGATTGCGGCGAGGTCGATGGTGTAGAGATTGGTCTTTCGAGTCCCAACCAGTAGCTCGTATCCGTTGTTGTTGAGGATTCGACACCGTGTGGCTTTAAAGCTGACCTCGAGATCCTTGTCGCAGAATTGACCGATGCTGAAGAGGTTGTGTCCTAATCCTGTAACGTGGGATACCTTCTTGATTGTTATCTTGTCTTGTACGATGTCGCCGTAGCCCCCGATCGGCGACTTCTCCTTATTTCCAAATCTCACGTCTCCGCAGTATTCTTCCTTGTAATTCGTGAGAAGCTCCCTTCTTCCGGTCATGTGCTTGGAGCATCCAGAGTCTAAGTACCACACATGACCGTTCTGCAAAACAAGATTAGGGACGTTTAGGTACCCAAATTTGTTTGGGTCCTTGGGGGTTAGAGTTGGCACTGCCTGGGGAAATTTGCTTTGACACAGCCTTCCCTTTAGGTGCAGATTTCACACCGTTGGAGGGAACTGGTTTTTGCACTTGTTTCCTCTTGGGTGCAGAGTGTACACCTTTTGGAGGAACAGATTGTTGGGCAGATTTCCACCTGGGTGCCGGTTTAACCTTAGTAGGAGCAGCCCGTGTAGGAATGGGTCGGGTCTCCCGCTGTGGATTAGCCGTTTGATTGAAACCCTGTTTTAAATGATGTTGTTGCCTTTTATTTTGGGGTTTGCGCTTATGGAATAGGTTTTCGACAAAGTAAGGCGCATACCAAGCATTATTATGAATATCATCAAAATCATTCCAACCACAATTAGAACAACATAAACAATCATGCGATAACTGAATCAATTGATGAAGAGAGTTAACTTTAACAGGAAAAGAAACATCAAAATGGTTCCAATTATTCCAAGCATTATTGTCTTTGTCTATTCTAGAAATGAAAACAGTTGGGGAAGACTTTGACGCATCCTTCCTGACAGAATCCCTCGTTAGCCACTTTGGTTTTTCTTTATTAGCTCGACCATGTTTATCTGAAACAGCAGGGACAGAATGATCAGTGACTTTTGAGGAAACAGGTGTCTTAGTGGTCGATTGTTCGGTCTTTTGCTTTGGCTGTGATTGTTTTTGAACATTTGAAGCATTTTTAAGAATCTTGTTCACAGCCGGAGTCTTTGATTGTGAACAGTCGCCCTTTAGAAAGTTGACCGGACGATTAACCACTGGAGACAAAAAATCAGAATGACTTGGAAGAGGTTTGTCGAAAGTGAACGACTCAAACTCTCTATCAGAATTACCTTCGGAGTTCATGTATTCAGAAAAATAAACATCCGGAATTACAGGACTTGGATCGGTTGAGGAAGGCGAGGAACAACGTTGTGCTTGTGTGTTTTGAGGAATTCGGTGCGGAAGCGTTTGAAAAATCAGAGTTCAAATTCCTTAACACACTCTCGTCTTGAGAATCTTGACCGTCCTGTAAAGTAGAGATCTTGCCTATAAACGCTTTACACGAAGATGTATCAGATGAACTTGAGGAAAGATCGGGTGAAATTTGCTTTTCAGTTTGGAGTTGGTCAATCTGCTCTTGAAGCTGACCATTACTCACTTTCTCTTGCATCACTTCTGTTGCCAAAGCAAACAGTTGTGATGTGAGTCGATTGATTTCAGACCGAAGAATCTCCTATCCTTCATCAGACACAACTTCGGTTTTGACCAGTTGTTGATTCTCAAGTTTTTCAAGTAAATCTTGCTTTTCCATTTGAAAATTGGACCTTTCTTTTTCTAATGACTCCTCCAACTCGACTATCTTTGCTTCCAAGATGATAGGGGGAACATAGAGTTTAAACACATCCGTCTCAGACTTGGTTGCGGTTGCTTGGTCCTCATCCTTCTTGGAGGAATCCTTGGGCGTAGCAACCTTGTAAGGGTCGAAGTAGTCATTGGAGAGGTACTTTTTGTCCTTTTTATAAGAATAATTTAAAGGCTCATAACAAAATGGAAGTTGTATTCCTCGCTTGTGTTTGCGTTTATAAATTGTTAGACCCAGTTTGATCAGGTAACAACGATTCAATGAGGAATAACAAGAACAGATAATGATTTCAACTTGTCATCCCTCTCATATTCATTAATCAAGATAGTTTACAAAGGTTAGAATGAAAAACAACTATCTCTCTCTAAAACAATTAAGCTCTAATTTCTCTAATGAATCGTCTAACCTAATTCAAGGTTAACATAACCTTATATACCAAGGCCTTTAGACTTCAAGCCCACGGCCCATCAAGCTAAGCTAAGCCCATTTATGATTAAAGGCTTTTACAAAATGATTAATTAAACTAATAAAGCTCTATAATAATTATTTATATATCTTTCTAATATGTAGGACATTTATGGTCCTAACAATCTCCCCCTAAAGATATATAAATAAAAATCGGTCTTGAAACCTTCAAGTCTTGATCTTCTCTTCCTTTTGAATCTTTGAAACACTTTGGTGTTGCTTGTCTTCATGTCTTTCGACGCTCCCCCTTGAATAAAGCTCTTGAATTAGCTTTCACCTTTAAAAGAACTTGTAGAACCAATATGCTCGAAGAAGGAAACAATTTGAAGTGAACACCACTTGATAAACGATGAGAAGAGTTGATCACTTGTAAGCACTTTGAAATCTTTTCGGATTTCGGAACATGACCGTTACTCCCCTTTGGCTTTTGCATGTGGACTTCTTTACTCCCCCTCGGCTTTTGCTAACTCCCCCTCGGCTTTTGCTATCTCCCCCTCAACTTGATATTCGGTGTCTTTGAATCTGTACCCTTTCTCCCCCTCATGATGAGTAGGAGCATCCGGAGCATCATGCACGTTCAAAGACAAAAGTGACGAGTAGCAAAAGAATCCAGATAAAACATTAAGTAACCAGAAATGGGGTAATCATCTAACACAGAAACACAAAAGTAACTGTTATCACAACAATTTAAAAAATTGTGTGGCCTATGTTCAGAGTTGGCAAAGGGGAATCTCTGATAGGACTTCCAGTTATCACTGAAGAAAATTTAAAAATTTAACTTCTCAAACTGTTCCGGCAGTATCACGAAGATATGCAATGGGAATCACAAAGACTCGTGCATGTGTGAAAGAAAGAAATTCTATCTGTTTGGCTCAAAGTATTGATTTAACTCGGGACGCAAGTTAAAAATCAATTGACACAGTGAATAGAATGTGAAGTTCGGAGACCGGAGCTGATGTCTTCCTGTTTCAATATCTAAGACCTCCGAGTGAGGAATAGATAGAATATGTGCTAAATCTCCGTGAATATATGAAACAAGCATCTTTTGTGAGACAGTTGAGTGGCTGGGTGGGGTGACACGAGTTATCGACACTAGGTTCATGTCTGTTTCAATATTCATCTCCAAAGAACGAGAATGAATAGATTGTGTGGTTACCCGGATAACTTACTCGGTTTGGTAAGTGTTAATGCAAATTATATTGTAATCAATGCCTTATTTATTTTAAGCATGTAGCTAGTTATTAGTTTGACTTTGACTTTATGTCTAGGGTATAAATACCCTTAGAACTCCTTGTTATACAACCTTTTGCTTAATTAAGAGATATCAGAGTTCTTATTTCTCTCTGTGTGAAATACTTTCTGTCTTTGATTGATCCATAAATTTACAATTGGTATCAGAGCAGGATCTTAGATTCAGAGAGTGTTTCTGTGATCATACACAATTTTTTGTGAAGATTTTCAAGAAAATTTGATCGATTTCTTGATTTTTCTCAAGAAATCTCGTTTTCTTGAGATTTTTTTCAAAAATTCTTTGTTTGTGATCAAATTGATTCAAGTTTGTGCTCAGTAGATTCGTCATCTGATTTGGAACAAGATTAATGAAGGTTTCGAAGGCCAATTTCATTGATTTGAGGTTCAATTTTGAAGATCTGTGAGATTGTTGGGTTGGAACTTGATCTTCTGTTCGATCGACAAGAATCGCAGTTCAGACGTTTCCAGTGGTTTTTGTGTGTAAGAAAAACATTCAGACTGATATTTCGAGCATTTCTGTGAAGTTTCGTGCAGAGGTTTTCAGATTTCAGACGTTTTTGGGAATTTTTTGTGAACTTTTCGCAAGATCTATTCTTTTCGCAAGACTCATCGTGGTTTTCGCAAGACTCATAGTACTTTTCGCAAGTTCATCATCGTTTGAAGGTCTTCAGAATCCAAGTGGAGTTTTCGCATCCCAAAGTCACGTGAACAGGAACTTTTCGCAAGCTTCTTTCATGCGAACAGGAACTTTTCGCAACCCAAAGACACGCAAACAGTAACTTTGCGTATCCCTCTTTCACGCAAACCTCAGATCAAGTTTTTCCATGTCTACTTTTCGCAACCATCTAACTTTTCGCAACTGTTGCTTGCGAAAACTCTGGCTTTTCGTTTCTTCAGCTTACGCATACTGCTAGTTTTCGCAACTGTTGCTTGCGAAAACTGACACTTAGTCGATTTTTTTTACTGTTCATCTGACCCAACTTTCTGCCATTTTCTGATTTTTTTCTAATCTGTCCTTTTCTACCCCAAAACATACTGTTTACCATGGCTAATCAAGATATGTTGTTCAAAAACGACATCATGATGACTTTGGGCTCGAATACACGACCACCGGTGCTTCTTAATGAACGTGAATTTCCACAATGGCGTGATCGTTTTATCAATTTCATCGAATCCCAAAGCAACGACGCTAACATAATGAAGTCCCTAATGGAAGGACCATTTGTCAAGCCATATATCGAGGTCCCGGCGACTGCCACAACTCCGGCTACTCGTGAACTGAAAAATCCAAATGATTATACTGTGGAAGAAATTTGTCGCATTCAAGCAGATAAAGATGCTAAGTCGTATTTGATTCTTTCTCTACCTAACTACATCTACAATAGGATTGATTGTTACCGGAACAACATCACATTGATGTGGGAACAGTTAGAGAAAATTATGTTGGGTTCAGCGGTTTCTACCCAGTTACGCCAGACTCGATACATGAACAATTTTGAGGGATTCAAAGCAATGGAAAATGAGTCATTGAAGAGTGTTTTTGACAGATTTTGGGGAGTTATTAATGATCTGTACAAGATCAAGATTGTTAAGACCGAGTTGGAAGTAAATCTGAAGTTTCTGAATTCACTCCAGTCTGAATGGAGCAAGACTTGTCACAAGCTGAGGAATGATGTTGGTATATCCACAATGCAGATTCAGGAATTATACGAGTTGCTTATGGTTGATGAGGATTTGGTAAAGGCTAAGAAGGATAAGATGAATAGAAAGGCCAAGGGTAAGACTGAAGATCCGATTGCTTTATTAGCAAAGCAACTTGAAGAAAAGTCATTGTTAGAGAATGCGTTTGATGGAAATGTAGAAGATGACGGAGAGGAACTTGAGAAAGCAATGATATTGTTGACCCAATATTTTCAGAAAAAGTACCGGTCGGGCAACAATAATCTTCGTTTCACATCGGGTTCAAGGAAAGTGCCTAGTGAGACTTCTACGTATGTGCCGAAAGTTGATTCTCCAAAGCAGTATGAAAGAACAGGATCTAATCTTACAATCAATATAGAAAGCAGTAATTGAGAAGTTGTATGATTAAGCCCAATTGTATTCAATGATGAACAGAATTACAGATCTAAGAGAGAGAGAATCTCAAAGATTACAAAGAATGAATACAAAGTTATACGGGAAAAATCAATCAGTTAGCAACGTAGAGCTAACTACTATTTATACTGCAACGGACATCTTAAAGCTACAGTACAAATAAGAAAGACTAATAAGAACATAACACATGTCCTAATTAGTTTATAAAATACTAAGTAAAGTATCTCGTCATAAGTTCTGAACAGGTAGTTCAGAACTTCTGAACATTCTTCTGATAAAGCTTCTCAGATCTTCCGACTCCTTAACTCAGACATCTGACTTCTCTTTCCAGACTTCTGATTTCACTTATCAATACTTCTGAGCTTTCACAGTCAGACCTCTGACTTCTCTACTCAGAACATCTGAGTCTTCTTATCAGATCTTCAACACTTGGTTTATTGACAAAACTTCAGATCTAACAATCTCCCCCTTTTTGTCAAATAAACTTAAACTTTGCATCATCCAGTTCTTTCAGAGCATGAACAATTTTCTGAAGTAGCACATTTCTCAGATTAAGCCTCTTATCAATTTTGTCAATGATTTCTTGAATAATTTCAACTTGCTGATTGATTACTTCTTGAGTCATGTTTGCTTCCTTCACTTTCAGCATCTTTTTCTCCAAATTATGCTTTATGATTCTTAAAGTTCCAGAACAGTATTTTGCAGTTTCCTTTGCTCTGAAGAAAATCTTTCCACTTTTGTTTTTCAAAAATACTCCCAAATCTGGATATTTGTGAACACTTCCAGTCTTTAACTTCTTTTTCTGTTCATGATCTGTGTTGGGATTTGCCAGATAAACACATGACTTTTGTAAGTACAAAGCTATTTGAAAATCTGTATAACAGTGCCACCTTAAGATGTAGAACATGGCCTCAATTACCACACTTCTGGCCTTCCTTTCATTTCTGTCTTTGCTCGACTCTTTGAAGCATAGAAAGCTGTGTAATCTGTAGAAGTCAACTACTGATAGTTTCTCAAAATCTGCATCAGTAAAGTAATAAACCTTGCCATCTTCTCTCAGAACTTCAAAAGATAAGTACTCCATCTTTCTGAATTTCTTAACCCTCAATTCTCTGATTCCAGTAATTAAAAAATCTGAGTAAACGACTTGCTTTGTTTTTCCAAGACATCTTAATTTTTCAGCCAACCAGATCTGAGTCTCCTTAGGTCTATCATAATACACATCCAAGAATTGTACTTCTTTTGGTTTGAAGAACTCAGGTAAATCAAATTCAAGAAAGTATCCATTTAGATCAATGGATATTTCATCTTCTTTTGGTTCAGACTGTTCAGCTTGATCAAAACTAGTTATCTGCACATTCTGAGATGTTGTGTTCTGCACTTCTTCAACTTCATCTGACAAAATTTCATTCACTTCATACTCAGCAGGAAACACAAAATCATTATGTAGAATCTTTTTGGGATTCACCTCAGATAGCAACCATTCACTATTGTTTCTGATTTTTCTTCTAAGATCCAACCTCCTCTTCACACAATTTATACATCTCTTCTTTAAGCTCTTTCTTTCAGTTTCCACACTTACTTCCATTTTAATCAATAACCAATTCAGAGTTGCATCACTGTACTTCACCAACTCTTTTAATCTGAACAATTCAAGCCTTTCTTGAACTGTATATGTGAACCCTTCTGTCTCCATTCCTTCATTCACAAATCCCTTCAAATGCAAACCAAATTCTGTTTTCTTTGTGGGAGAACTCAGATTACACTTATCTTTTCTTTCTTCAATAGCTAATTGGAAGTCATACAAGTATATATTTCTGACATAAATACCCAGAAGTCTTCTGCATTCAATTTCTATCAAGGCTTCTTCAGTGCTAGCAAAGAACTTGACTAGAAAGATCTGATCATCAAGAGTCAATCTGTGAAAATCAAAAGTAGACATGGAAACCTTTGTATTTCTTTCTTTCAGTACTTCCATTCTAACAAACATTAAACCATTGAATTCATCTTGTTGAAACATCAGAACTTTCTCAATTCTTTTCTGAATATGCAGTTTTGAGTCAGGAACTCTGAACCTGTTAGAAGCTTCTGAGTAGACCATCTGAGCTCTGTCATCCATAAAACCATCAATGTTACTTTCCAAAGGCTCATACTCTCCTTTTGTGTAGTAGAGATTATCATATATTTCCTCAGGAAAAATATCATCATGAAATTGTCTGGCTAATGGCACATCACTTAACTCTAGAATGAAATCACATACAGGTTCTTCTAGTCTTTGCAATTTAATCTTTGGGATCTCAATTGGTTTTCTGAATACATACTCAGAAGGCATAAAGAAGTCTTTCACTTTCACATACTCTTCTTCTGTATTTAACTCATCACAAAAGTTAAATCTAAAATCATCTTCAAAATCCTGAGTATAATTCACAGTTCTGTCTTCTTCTCCCATTAGATCAATAGGTCTTACCATTTGTATTCCTTGTTGAACTTTTTGAACATTCAAAGCTCTGACTAAATTATTATGCATCCTTCTGATCAACTCTTCACTTAACCTTCTTTCTTCTAATTCAGAATCCGTCATATTTTCTTTGTTATACACCACAATATCTGTACACATGTTGATCACTTCACTTTCCACTGTCTTTTCTGATCTCAATACAGATTCCTCAATAGCTTCAGTTTCATCTGAGTTTCCTTCCATTTCTATGTCTAAGTTCAATTCCTCTGTTTTATCTGAATCACCACCATCTGTACTTTCCAACTCCATTTCCTCTGTATCTGAGCTATCAATCTGAACTATCTGAGTTATTGCCTTTAAATTTTCCTGAGTCTGATCTTCTAAACTTTTTGTACTAGCTAATTGCATATCTGCCATCTCAAAATCTTCTATGCCAATATCATCATCAGAACTTAACCTTTGTCTTTTCTCCCCCTTTTGATGATCATGAGGCTCATTATCATCAAACTTTCTTTTCAAGTTCTGATTAAAAGTAACTTCAGGTTCAGCTTCTGCAATAGGAACAGGATCAAGAGGCTTTGAAGTAGAAACCAATGATACACTTAGTGCTTTCAGTATAGATTCCTGCATACCTTTCATTTGTTTTAACATATCTTTTTGAAAACCAGACATTATATCCATGATCTCCTTTTTGTGAGAATCCAAGGATTTCTTTACATCATCTACTTTGGTTTCAACAGAAATCAACTTTTTCTCCAACACAACTTTCAAATCTGACATCTCATCATTCAAATCCTCCACCTTCTTCTCCAAATTTTCTACTTTTTCCCCCATCTCCTTGTTTTGTTTCTGAATCTTTTCAAATTCAGAAGTTTCTAACAGTGAACCTGAACCCACAGATGGTCCAGTTTTCATGTGCCCAGAGGGCTCATGGCCTGTAGATAACACACAGTCATCTTGTACAACAGATGCACGTTTAAATGAGGCTTTTGTAATGTTCACCTCACCAGGACTTCCATCCAATCCTCGACACCCAACATTAGGTATGTCTATGAATGTTGTTTCAGGAATACGAAATTCCTGATTTGTGCAAGTGTCAGAAGGAATTTCAGGCTCAATATGAATAGGACTGTGATATTCAGACTCAATGTGTTGAAAAATAAATTGGGATTTATCACCTCCCTCCAAATGAGTTTGGGATGGTTCCCCGGATTTGTGTGAAACAGTAGCATGTTGAAATGCTTCTGAGTGGATATGGATGGGTTGTTCAAGATCCACCACTAGGTCCATGGTGTTTGTTTCAATATTGGACACCAAGAGATGTGAACCAATAGCATTTGTGGTTACCTGGTCAAGATTAGCTGGTTCAGAGGCATCTCTTTCTATTTGAACCTCTGTTGACAATCTCTCATCCTCATCACTCTCATTCTGTTTTTCCTCACCAAATCTAACCAAGCTCTCAGAATTTTCCCTCTCAGGTCTCTCAGAATGTTCACCCATCTGAACATCCTCCCCCTCTCTAATTCGACTAGACCCCTCACCTCTCTTCTCAGGTTGGTGCTCTTGGGTAGGGATTTGAGGTAATTCAATTCCCATAGAGGTGCAATAAGCTTTTAAAATCTCACTCTCCCTTGGAATATAGTTCCTAAGTGATTTTGGCAATAGTTTATGATTGGGATAGTTTTCAAGTCTTGTTACTGAGGTCATCTTACCCAAATAAAATGTAGGACCATGCTCTTCATTTGTTCTTCTTGAGATTGTTCTGTTTTCCTGCATGGCATACCAAATAACAATTTTCCAGTACCTTATGTAAGGAATGTATGTCAGTGGAGCATCCTTTGTTTTCTTCTGAATTGCTTTCTGATTCTTCTCAAATGTATTCTTCATATCTTCCCAAAGTATTAAAGTATAGTCATAATGCCTATTCTTCACTAAACCCTGAAATATCTGAAGAATTTGTTTAGAACCTTGATCAGCAGAACTATTCTTCCCTGACACACATTTATTTACCACATGAAAGAAGCAAGCCCAAATAGGTGGTAATTTGTTTCTTCTGAACAAACTGAGAGTCCTCAATCCTTCATTGTATCCCAACTTCATAAACTCTGCTATTAATTCCTCTGTTAAGGGTGAGTCCTCAAAATCTGTCCTTCTTTGTACATCATCTTTCTCTGGTAAATTCAGCATTTCTCTTAGTGCAGAAATAGATAAGACAAATGTCACTCCTCCAATTTCAGACACAAACTTATTATCTTCTAACCTAAGATGTTTCCACCATTGTTGTATGTACTGAACAGGCACGTTTTTACTTCGTGTAAACCATTTTCTGTACGGATGATGTTTGAATAATTCCATGATAATTCTGTGTTCAGGCTTAAAACGGCTTTCCTCAAATAATATAACACAGTTATTTTCAGATAATTTCAGCCATTCACTCTCAGGAACAATTCTTTCCACTAAAATGGGTCTATCTGACATAATAGAACCTGCAGCACTCTGTTCATGCTCAATATTAACATTTACCTCATCCGCATTTCCTTCAGATTCATCCATTTGTTCATCTTCTCCATCATTTCATATTGCTTCTTCCTCTACAGCTCTATTCTGTACTTCATCATTATCCGAATCAGATGAATCCATTATCGATTTTGTAGAGTGTAGCGAAATTTGACCACTCCTTCGTATTCTAGACAAGATTTAAGAAGAAAACAAATTCAAAGAACTCTGGATTTGATTCGTATCTCACTTTTCGCTCTGGAATTTGAAAAGATTTGAAATAGGGATTTTAAGACCTATTTAAAATCCGCGAAGTTGAAAGGTTTAACGGAAAAGCGAAATCAATGTTATAACGGAGTCAACACATTTGAAATGCCACAGAGGATTTAAATGAAATGTGTGGCATAATCAAACAAATATGAAGCTGACACGTGTTAGTGGATAGAATTTTGACTCAAGTCAAAGATCTGAATAACACGCTCAGATGTTTTGACTTTTCTTTATCAGATATCTGATTGTTATTTTCAGAAGAATTTTACCTTGTAACCAAAATGTCATTTAAAATCAACTTCTGACAAATATAAAACATTTTGATTATTCAGAAGAGGTTTGAACAGATAGAAACACTTTTTATCATCAAAATTCTGTTCATATTATGATGAATTAAAAAATCATTTAAACTCTTATATCTGAAAAAAAAAATTAATTCAGATATAGTTTGAATAACAACAAAATTTATCATGAAAAGCTTGTTCTTCTTAGAATAATCAGAGATAGAAAATGAAAGCAAATCTTTTAAGCATTACAAAATGATTTCCAAAGGAATTTTGATGCTCCCCCTTGACTTGAGCATGCATTTGACTATTAATGATACATAAAGATGAGATGAAAAGATAATAGAAGAAGCATAATCCACACAGTTGAAGTATTTTAATTTCTCAAAAATAAATTTTTGAAAGCTAGATTGCTGATGTATTGACTTAGAATCTCTGACCGTAAGATTCAGAGGTTCTGATCTCAAGACTCATAAGTTCTGACCTCAAGACTCAGAAGTTTTGAACTCAAGACTCAAAGTTCTGAGTACACTACTCAGACAATTTTACTTAGAAAAATTTAGCATTTTTCAGAGAAAAAAAATTTTTCAATTAGGCAGATTAAGCATTCCTATTTTACATATGAGAAAAGAGAACCTTTTGTGATCAAGAGGCTTTGTGAACAAGTCAGCCAATTGATACTTTGTATGCACAAAGTGCATCTCTATAGTTCCTTTTTCCACATAGTCCTTTATAAAATGATACCTCACATCTATATGTTTAGTCTTCGAATGTTGAACAGGGTTCTGAGTAATAGCAATTGCACTTTCTGAGTCACAATAGATGGGAATCTTGTTAAGCTGATATCCATAGTCCATGAGTTGTGTTCTCCTCCACAATGTTTGAGAGCATGAAGCAGCAGCAGCAACATACTCTGCTTCAGCAGTTGAAATGGACACACAATTCTGCTTCTTTGATGCCCAACTCACTATTTTATCTCCCAAAAAGTGACAAGCACCAGATGTACTCTTTCTGTCCAACCTACTTCCTGCATGATCAGCATCAGTGAAAGCAGTCAATTTGAAGTCAGTTTCTTTTGGATACCATAAACCTAGATCATGTGTTCCTTTGAGATATCTTAAAATCCTTTTGACAGCCAACATATGTGATTCTTTCGGGTTAGATTGAAATCTAGCACAAAAACAGGTAGAAAACATGATATCTGGTCTACTTGCAGTCAAATAAAGTAGTGACCCAATCATGCCTCTATAGAGTTTGATATCTGCTGAAACACCTTTGAGATCACCATCTAACTTTATGTTAGTTGCCATAGGTGTTCTCATAGAAGCACAATCAGACATTTTGAACTTTTTCAGAATATCTCTGACATATTTTCCTTGATTTATAAAAATACCTTTTGGTAATTGTTTGACTTGAAGACCAAGGAAAAAATTCAGCTCACCCATCATGCTCATTTCAAATTCAGATGACATGATTTTTGAAAAATTATCACATAATTCTGGACTGGTAGAACCAAATATTATGTCATCAACATAAATCTGAATCAGAATCAAATCATCACCTTGTTTCTTTAAAAACAAAGTTGTGTCAATCTTACCTTTCTTGAATCCTGAACCTAACAAGTGTTTAGTAAGAGTGTCATACCAGGCTCGTGGTGCTTGTTTTAGACCATATAAAGCTTTGTCTAAAATATAAACATGATCAGGGAATTCTGGATCAACAAAACCTTCAGGTTGATGGACATACACCTCTTCATTAAGTTTGCCATTTAGAAAGGCTGATTTGACATCCATTTGATACACCTTGAAGTTTTTATGTGCAGCATAGGCCAAAAATATTCTGATTGCCTCTATTCTTGCCACTGGTGCAAATGTCTCATCATAATCAATTCCCTCTTGTTGACAGTATCCCTTAGCAACCAATCTTGCCTTGTTTCTGATGACAACACCTGATTCATCTTTTTTGTTTCTGAATACCCATTTAGTTCCAATAATAGATTTACCTTCAGGCTTTGGAATGAGTCTCCAAACTTTATTTCTTTCAAATTGAAGCAATTCCTCTTGCATTGCTGAAATCCAGTCTGGATCCTCTAGGGCTTCATTAGCTTTCTTTGGTTCAATCATACTCAAGAAACCAGCAAACATTGCTTCATTTGCTGTAGCTGATCTGGTTTTTACTCCTGCTGAAGGATCACCTATTACTTGATGAATAGGATGATTTTTAGTCCATTTATTTGCACTAGGGAGTACATCAATCTCTGAATAATTGTTGTTTGCATCATTCTCATCAATGATTGCTTGTAATTCTGAACTGTCCCCTTGTTCTGATGTATGAATAGGAGTCATATCCAAGTTTGGGTTCTGATTAATGAAGTCAGAATTCTGAGTGACTTGTTCAGAGTTCTGAGTACAAGAATCAGAATTCTGATTACAAGGTTCAGAATTTTCACCACTTGTATTTATTAGATTTGGACATTCCTCTGATGGACCTTTGTCAGAAATTACAGTTGATTGAACTATTTCTGGAGTCTTGTTTTTCATCTCTTTGACCATCTTTGGATTTTCATATTCTGCATAAGAATCAGAAATTAGTTCACTAAAAGCATCCTTAAACAGTAAATTGAGTTCTGAACAAATAGGATTAGAATTTGTATCAGAAGTCATTTTTGTCTTGTTCAGCATGAGTTCTGAACTGTCTTGTTCAGAAGTCCGCATTCTGGCTTAATCAAAAGTTACATTTATGCTCTCCATCATCCTCTTGGTTCTTCTATTGTAGATTCTGAATGCTTTGGAAGTTAAAGAATAACCCACAAAGTATCCTTCATCTGCCTTTTTATCAAATTTGGCAAGATTTTCTCTGTCTCTAAGAACATAGCACCTGCAACCAAAAACATGAAAGAATTTGATTAATGGTTTTCTTTTATTTATCAGTTCATAAGCAGTCTTATTTAATCTCTTATTGATTAAAGTTCTATTCTGTGTAAAACAAGCAGTTGCAATTGCTTCAGCCCATAGGAAAGTAGGAAGATTTGCATAAGCCAGCATTGTTCTCGCAGCTTCAACTAGAGTTCTATTCTTCCTTTCAACAACACCATTTTGTTGAGGAGTTCTGACAGCTGAAAAATTGTGAGAAATCCCAGAACTTTCTAAAAAATTCTGAAGAGTCTCATTTCTGAACTCTGTTCCATTATCACTTCTGGTTTTCTGAACTGGAAGTTGTAAGAGAACTTGAATCCTTTTGATAAAATTTATCAATGTAGTAGCAGCTTCTGATTTAGCTCTTAGGAACTCAACCCATGTGTATCTGGAAAATTCATCAACAATCACAAGCATGTATTTCTTTCCTCCCATAGATTGAACTGAAATTGGACCACAAAGATCAGTATGAATCATTTCTAATGGTGCTTTGCAAGATGAGTTCATTTTTAATTTGTGAGAACTCTTTTTCATCTTGCCCATTTCACAAGCTGAGCATAATGATTCTTTTTCAAATTTAAGCTTTGGTAAGCCTTTAACCAGATGTTTTGCAACGAGATTATTAAGATCTTTGAAATTCAGATGAGAACATCTTCTGTGCCAAAGCCAGCATTCATTTGCAATTGATTTTGATATAAGACAAACTGTATTTAATGTTTTCAATTTTGAAAAATTAACTACAAATAAGTCCATATGTCTTTTGGCCCAGAAGACTTTAACATCATTTTCAGTTAAAATCATGCAACCTGTTATTTGAAACTTAATTTGACAAAGACTGTCTAAAAACTGACTTATGCTGAAAAGATTATGCTGTAATCCTTCAACATAGAAAACTTTTTGGATAGTCAGATCCCCTTTAGTTAAATCCCCATAACCTTTGACTTGTCCTTTGCTGTTATTTCCAAAGTTTACTGCTCCTCCAGCCTTTTCTGTGAAGTTTGATAGAAAAGACTTCTGACCTGTCATGTGTCTTGAAGCTCCTGAATCTAAAAACCACACATGACAGCCCTGCAAAAGGATCAGTTAGGTTTAGGTACCCATTTTGGAATGGGTCCATCTTTGTTAGCTTTGTCATTGGATTTAACATTAGTACCTTTTACTCTCCACTCAAAATCTTTCTTCAAACACCATTTTCCTTGAACTTTTATGAAGTCAGAACATTTTCTGCTTACAAGCTTGTTCAAATTCTTTTTGAGAGTTGTAACTTTTGGTTTTGCTATATTTTCAACTTTCTTTTCTTTTATCTTTTCTTCCTTCTGAGTTTGAGGAACAGAGATTTTCTTCTTTTCTGTATTTTGAGGAACATAAATTTTCTGAATATCTTTTCTTATATATGAAACAGAAGTTATTTTGACTTGACATTTATGAGAATATTGAAATGAATCATTTTTACATCTAACACAAACAAGATTTTTCTTTGCAAGTAACAATAAATCTGAAACATAGATCATTTCATTTTTATTGATATTGTTCAGAGTACAATTGCCCTTATTACAAGAATTTCTAGCTTTGAGTTCAGAAGTAGATTTCATTCTAAGCTTCTCAAGATCCCTTTTCAGATCATTCAACTTTGCAAGATCATCTTTCCTTTTGCTTTCTTCTTTTTCTGAAAAATTCAAGTTCTTTTTGTTAGAAGAATTAGATGATTCACCTTTTTCATATGTACTTGATTCATTAAAGAATTTATCATTTTCTCTTGAAGCATTAATTTTAAAAAGATCATACTCAGTCTTCAGTTTTTCAAGCTCTGTTATTTTTTTGAATAAAACTATTCTTTTCTTTCAAAGCTTCTTCAAGTTTAATATCCACCTCACAGAAATCATTTTCAAGTTCATCATAAGCTTTCCTTAAGTCCTCAAGTTCTTGACTCACAAGATTAAATCTCTTTTCAAGTTGCAAAAATTCATCTGATTTTGTTTCAGAAAATCCAGTTGAATCAGACTTCTGACTACTTAAGTCAGAGTTCTGATTTACAGATTCAGATGTCTGATCTTTAGACTCAAGGTTCTGACTACAAAGTTCAGAATCCTGACTAGAAGTTTAAGACTTCTGATTGACTGTTTCAGAAATTTTACTTGTGTCAAATATGCTCTCAATGTCATGATATGAAAAACTTGGTTGTTTATTTTTGTAGCTGACATTTAAAGAATCATACTTGAATTTAGTATCATTGTATCTTGGCTTCTCATCTGTTGGTTTAGAAACTTCTTCCTTAACCTTTTCTTCTGAACCAACTGACTTTTCTGTTTTAGACTCAGAAATTTTCTCATCTGACTTTTTAGAGTTTGGTCTTTGCAAATTGTCAGAACTTGTTATAGAACTAGCAGGTCTTATGAAAACTTCAACAATTTCTGGGATTTTTGGCTTAGAAACTTGAAGTTTTTCATACAAGTTGATTGGAGCTCTTTTTAAAGTGACATTTTCTTCCAATCCCAATCACTTCTTTGGGTTGTAAAATCTTGTATCTTTAACATTGCTTAATAAAAGATTTAGTGTTTGCTGAGTCTGACCCCTTTTCAAATTCAGATCTTCTAATTCTTTAATCTTGGTGTATAAATTCTTTCTTTCTTCAAATAACATATCAAATTTTATTTGTAAATCACCTTTTTCATCCTTTATTTTTGAAAATTCAACTTTTAGTTCAGAAAGCCTTTACATCAATTCAGAATTTTCATCTTTAACTTTCTGTTTCTCAGCCTCAGATTCTTCATATTGTTCTTTTATTACTTCTTTTTCAATTCTGAATTTGTTAACCAAATTTCTTTCTCCTTTTATCTGTTTTCTTAGATTAGCAAATTCAGTTTTAATTTCACCAATCTGTGTCATTAACTCTAATTCAAGTGAAGAATGTACCTCAGCAGATGACTCAGAATCAGCATCTTCAAAATCAGAATCATCCTCATTCCTCATTTTTGCCATATAGCTCTGCATCTGTGGAAAGTTGATATGATCATCTTCATCAGAAGTATAGTATAACCAATTCTCCTGTTCAGCCAACAAAGCAATTTTATCATCTCTCTTCTTTGCAAGTTGAGCCTTCTTGGTGTAGTACTCACAGTCTTTTACAATTTTAACTTTGCAATCCTTAGCATAGTGGCCAGATTTTCCACATTTGAAACACAGATTCTTTTCTTTTCTCTCATCCTTCTCTTCTTTGTTTTCTTCACTTCTCTCTACTCTCTTTTCAAACTTATTTTCTTCTCTGTCTTCTTTCTTCTTATAATCTGAACTCCCAGCTCTCTTATAATTTCCTTGAAATCTACCCTTCCCATACCTTTTGTTGAAAGTATTTGTCAACAAAGCTAGTTTCTCAGCCATTATCTTGATATCTTCATCATCTTCTGATCCTTCTTCCTTGTCAGATTCTTCCAGATTAGGTATCTCTGATAGATATGCAGTCTTTTTGGGTGCTTTGATTGCTTTGGACTTTGATAAGAATGCTAACTGATCAGCAACATTTTTCTTCTCTTCCAGAACTAACTTGACAGAATCTTCATGTTGATTAAGAACACAGAACAGATCATTTAAGTCTTCTTCACACATATCCTTGTTCATTTGCAGACTTATGGCAAATGATGACCATTCTGAATTTAGACTGTTCAGAAATTTGTAATTTATTTCTGACTTCATTTTCTTCAGTCCATTTCTTCTCAAGTCATTTAGAATAGTGCAAAATTTACTGTATGTCTGTGTCAAACTTTCTGACTCTTTTGCTTTGAACCTTTCATAAGCATTAATGCTTTGATTTAACTTTGCCTGAATAGATCTCACAGTTCCTAGCATCTGCCTTTCCAATTCGTCCCACATTTCTTTAGCTGATGATCCACTGTCAATCCTGTTAAGAACCTCATTTGGGACAGCCAAAGTCATCAAAGTAATTGCTCTTTTGTCAATAGCATGCCTATTTTTCTGTTCAGCTGTGTATTGGGAATAACTCTTTTTCACCCTGGTCGCTGGAATTTCTGGAGTTGTCTCTGTAGCAGGAGTTGCAGCAACATCGATGTACACTTCAATTGGACCTTCTCGAATAGAGATCATAAGATTTTCATCAATGTTGTCTAGGAATTGGATCATTCGGATTTTCCATTGCTGATACTCTTCTGGTATAAGAACAGGCGGTTTGGTTTCAGATCCCATGGCTAGATATTCTTTAGAAGACATGATTGTAAGAAAATTCAACAGAAAGACAAATTCGAGTTTCTTGATCGAAATGTAACAGGTAATTCAAGAATTGCCAAGAATTCAAGAACAAGCCCTAGCAGCGGAATCGAATTTTGAATGATCAAGAAATCTTCAAGAAATTGATCAATCGATCTTCGCGATAACACTCTTGAACGAATTTGTTTGTTGATTGGCTCTGATACCAATTGAAAGAACAGGATCTAATCTTACAATCAATATAGAAAGCAGTAATTGAGAAGTTGTATGATTAAGCCCAATTGTATTCAATGATGAACAGAATTACAGATCTAAGAGAGAGAGAATCTCAAAGATTACAAAGAATGAATACAAAGTTATACGGGAAAAATCAATCAGTTAGCAACGTAGAGCTAACTACTATTTATACTGCAACGGACATCTTAAAGCTACAGTACAAATAAGAAAGACTAATAAGAACATAACACGTGTCCTAATTAGTTTATAAAATACTAAGTAAAGTATCTCGTCATAAGTTCTGAACAGGTAGTTCAGAACTTCTGAACATTCTTCTGATAAAGCTTCTCAGATCTTCTGACTCCTTAACTCAGACATCTGACTTCTCTTTCCAGACTTCTGATTTCACTTATCAATACTTCTGAGCTTTCACAGTCAGACCTCTGACTTCTCTACTCAGAACATCTGAGTCTTCTTATCAGATCTTCAACACTTGGTTTATTGACAAAACTTCAGATCTAACACAGTATGAGACAAAGATGGATGATGAGAAGAAGGCGGTTATCACATGCTTCAAATGTGGAAAGGTGGGACATATGGCGAAAGATTGCCGGGTGAAAGTTGTCCGAGATTCTTCTTATTACAAGAAGAAGTTAGAGCTTGTGGGGAAAAAGGAGAATGGGAATATCCTTCTCGTCGAAGAAGAATATTTCCTTGACTACTCGGATGACGAGTCCACCAACGAGGAAACCACCGATACGTGCTTTATAGGAGACGACGGAAGTGATGATGAGAAGGAGGATGATGAAAGCACTACTGATGAATCTGAGGTACCTTCTCAAATTGATTATGACTTTCTAATTTCACAAATGAATAATGTCGTCACTGCTATCCGATCTCTTAGAACGAAAAGACTATCTGAAAAAGCAATTATTCATGATCAATCAAAATTAATTAAAACGCTTAAAATTCATATTGAAGATGAGAAAATAATTTTGATTAACATGAATAATTTGTCTAATAAGAAAATAGAAGAATTAGAAAACATTATAAAAATGAACAATGAATCTTTGAAACTTATGACCGAACAAAAAGATAATTTTTCGGATAAAATTTCTGAACTTGAAGAAAAAATTTATGTTCGAGGTCAAACAGAGCAAACGGTTTATCTTAATAAACCAAGGAGTTATACATCCATAAAAGAAAAATGGGGTTTAGGTTTTGAAAATCCACATTTTCTAGATAACGCTAAGGAAAAAGTTCCAACGCTTTATGAATTTGATTTCTTACATCTAGGAAGATATGCCCCTCAATTTAAGATAAATTGGACAAATGAAGAAGAAGTTTCAGAATTAGAAAAGGAGAAAAGGGCTCAAACGAACAAAATGCAACTTCCTTTTGTGTACACTAGAGAAAACGCGAAATACACTTCTAAATCCAAAGGATTTAACAAAGATTTCTTATCCGATGATTACTTTGATGGTTATGCTAAAAATGCTAAATCTGAGGATAAACCTGAAGTATTGCAAGATACTAAAAGGTATATCCCCCCTTTAGTATTAGAGACCAAAAATGTGAGTCTTGAGAAGAAAATCGCGGATTTGGAATCTAAGTTAGAAAATTTGGAGAATGAAGATGTTAAAAACGATGACGATTTTATTAATAGTAGTGTACAAGAGGATTTTGAAAACGCAAAAACGGAAAATTGTAAAAATCAAGAATCTCCTTCTTCTTCTAATTCTAAAACTCATTTAGAATCCGATTTTTCTGAAAATGAAAAAGATGATAATTCCGAGGAATGTATTAAGAAACCGGTTTCTATGTTTGATTTTATTAATAATACTTTTTCTTCAAAATCGGAAATTAAATCGGAAATTTTAGACGATTCTTTTACGATAAACTCTAAAATTAATTCTGAAAATAATTCTGATTCGTCTACTTATTCTTTTTCAGATAGGCCTTTGAGTAAGAAAGGAAAGCATGTGTAGATTCCAAAACGCATACCAACGGAGTCAGCAACTTCTTCTAGTAGTGACATTGATTTTGACGTTTGTAAAACGAATTCATTTGCTTGTTCGAATAAAGATTGTAATAGTCTTTTTAGATATTCAATAAAGCAAATGATTCATATTGCAAATGTTGGTTGGTGTTGCTCGGAGTGTTGTCATTCTAATGGTATTTGTTCTGAAAACGACATTAATTTTAAAATGAAAGATTTTCTTAATATCGATGCCTATTATAATTTTAACAAAGGTAACAAAAAGAAAAGGACTAACAAGAAGGGACCCAAATCTATATGGGTACCTAAATCTGCTTAATATGCTAACTTGCAGCCAAGTCGTTTGTGGTATCTGGATTCTGGATGCACCAAACACATGACTGGCAATAGATATTTGTTAACTAATTTTAAGGAAAAGGCATGCGGTAAAGTAAAGTTTGGCAACTGTGAAACATCATCAATTCTTGGATACGGAGACGTCGTACAAGGAAACGTAACTGTCAGGAGAGTGAATTACGTCGAAGGGCTAAAGTACAACCTTTTTAGCATTGGTCAGTTTTGCGACAAGGATTTAGAGGTAAGTTTCAAGACCAAGCGGGTGGCTGTAAAGAACAACGAAGGCAAGGAACTTCTCATTGGAAAGAGGAGATCGAATTTGTACACCATATATCTCTCTTCGGTGAATTCTCCATCCGATGTATGTCTTTTATCGAAAGCCTCAGTTTATCAGAGTTGGCTTTGGCACCGACGTCTGGCACATCTCAACTTCAGATATATGGATAGATTAGCAAAAGGAAATTTGGTACGAGGTCTTCCGTCCTTAAAATTCCAAAAGGATCACTTATGCCAAGACTGTGAGAAAGGAAAGATGAAGAAAGCTTCCCACAAACCTAATCCCGACTTCTGCACCAAAGACATTCTTGATATCTTACATGTTGATTTGTGCGGACCGATGAAGACTAGAAGCATTGGGAAGAAACGCTATGTGTTGGTGGTGGTTGATGACTATTCCAGATATACGTGGGTCAAATTTCTGAAGTCAAAAGATGAAACCCCGACGATTCTCATCACTCTCATCAAGACGATACATACAAATAAGCAGAAACCGGTTAAGACTGTCCGATCAGATAACGGAACTGAGTTCAAGAACAGTATTCTACAAGCATTTTATGAAGAAAATGGAATTACTCAGCAACTCTCTGCCGCGAGAACTCCTCAGCAAAATGGAATCGTGGAGAGAAGAAATATTTTGAACACTTGTAGAATCGGCCAGATCGATGCTTGCTTATTCGGGACTTCCTCTTTCTCACTGGGCTTAAGCGGTTTCCACAGCTTGTCATACACAGAACCGGTCAATCATTCATAGGCGCTTCAATAAGACACCATACGAAATCATGAATGGGATAAAGCCGAACGTGAAATATTTTAGGGCTTTTGGTTGCAAGTGTTATGTTTTGAACGACCAGGACAATCTTAACAAGTTTAGTCCAAAGGCTGATGAGGGAATTTTTCTGGGATATTCTTCTAATTCTACGGCATATCGTGTGTTCCTGTCCACTCGAAGAAAGGTGATCGAAAGCGTTAACGTCAAATTCGACGAATCTGAAGCAATGGTTTCTGGCCAAAGAGGACCAGAACCCGATCTGACAGGGATTTTAGCTTATGAACTTAACAACTCAGAAGTTGTTCCTCAAATGCTAAATCAGGATCAAATTTCTAACTCTAATAATTTCTCTGATCTTGATTTATTATTTGAAAATTTCTATGATGATGTGCCTACCACTAACACGAGTTTTTCCAACCACATCTGTTGATCAACCGTCAATCGAGGCTTCAATTTCAGATAATGTTGTTGAAGTATCTCCTCTGATACCTGAAGTCGTGTCTATTTCTTCTTCTGAAGGTGACATACCTGATCCTCCACCTCAAATTTTGCAAAGCATTCAAGAAAATGTTGATCCTCTCCCACATACCGCTAAATGGACGAAATCGCATCCACTTCATCAGATTATTGGAGATCCTTCCTCTAGCATGTCTACTAGATCAAAATCTGCGACTCCGAATGAATGTCTTTTTGCATGCTTTCTGAGCAACATTGAACCATCTACAGTTTCAGAAGCACTAAAGGATCCGGATTGGATAATCGCAATGCAAGAGGAACTAAATCAGTTCGAAGCGTTAAAGGTGTGGAGACTAGTGGCCAAACCGAAAGGAAAGAGCATCATAGGCACTAAATGGATATTCAAGAACAAGAAGGATAAAGACGGTATCGTTGTTCGGAACAAGGCTCGACTAGTGGCAAAAGGCTACCGACAACAAGAAGGAATTGATTACGATGAGACATACGCGCCAGTGGCTCGACTAGAAGTCATTCGGATGTTTCTTGCCTTCGCAGCCTATCGGAATTTCACGGTTTATCAGATGGATGTCAAAACCGCGTTTCTTTATGGAGCACTCAAGGAAGAGGTCTATGTGTCTCAACCTGAGGGGTTTGTCGATCCGAACAAGTCTGAATATGTCTATGTTTTAGACAAGACTTTATATGGTTTGAAACAGGCACCACGGGCGTGGTATGACGAGTTGTCAACTTTCTTGTTGACAAACGGGTTTTGCAAGGGAGCAATTGATACTACTTTGTTTATTTTTCGCAAAGATCTTGATATTTGTTTAGTACAAATCTATGTAGACGATATTATATTTGGTGCTACTAACAAATCTTTATCTAATTGGTTTTCAGATCTAATGGCCTCTAGATTTAAAATGAGCATGATGGGAGAAATCAATTTCTTCCTCGGACTACAAGTGAAACAACTTCCGGATGGGATCTTCATCAATCAGTCTAAATACGTCTTTGATATTTTGAAGAAATTCAAGATGAACAAGTGTTCTACAATAAGAACACCAATGGCACATGGGTCAAAGATTGGCTTAGATCCAGACGGAAAAGCTACTGATGTTCGCACATATAGAGGGATGATCGGATCACTGATGTATCTTACAGCTAGTAGGCCAGACATAATGTTTGCTACATGTCTATGTGCTCGATTTCAGGCCAAACCAAAGGAATCTCATAAGGCGGCAGTAACTAGGATTTTTAGATACTTAAAAGGAACTCCGTACTTAGGCTTATGGTATCCTAAGAGTTCTGACTATCAACTTACTGCTTATTCTGATGCAGATTATGGTGGCAGTCAACTGGACCGGAAAAGCACTTCAGGACATATCCAGTTTCTAGGAGATCGGCTTATCAGCTGGGCTTCAGAGAAGCAAAACTGCGTATCTATCTCAACGGCCGAAGCGGAGTATGTTGCCGCGGCTAGTTGCTGTTCTCAAGTCTTATGGATGAAGACGCAGTTACAGGATTACAGATTGCTATACAAGACCATTCCTATATACTGTGATAGCAAGTCCGCGATTGCCATTTCAGTCAACCCGGTCTAGCACACGAAGACGAAGCACATTGACATGAGATACCACTTCATAAAGAGTCACGTGGAGAAATGTACAATTGAATTATATTTCGTACCTACTGATTACCAGCTTGCCGATATTTTCACAAAAGCTTTGGATGAAAAGAGATTTTGTTTTCTATTATCAAAGATCGGTATGTTGAATTTGAAAGTTTGAACCTTTACAAATTTAATTCAATGACGTGAAAATATTTCTATTTTCATTTCAGTGAATAAATTGTGTGTCAAGGATTTTCTTTCAAGTAGTCTTGTGATATTTTGAGTTATATTTGTTTCATTTTTCGCTTCTAAGACAAATCGAAAGGTCAGTGACACATGCTTGAAACATAGATATAAGCACGAATTAGTGTAAATCTAGACATTTTAAGATTACGATGCTAACAAAGCCTATGTGTCTGTTTGATGAATGGAAATGAAAATATAAGCGAAGCACAAAGTTTTTGAACCAAGCGAATGAGATGCAATAAAAAAAAAATTCATTTGGTTTGATAGTCTGTACCTGTGGCCTATCTGGTTTGGGAAATTAAGTCCCAAGGGGTACTTGATACCTAGCCCCTAAGATCAACTGGTCTGGGATTGGCTGACCCAAATCCTGCTATAGAACCAGGTAGAAAGCCATGTTCTACTGGTACAGATGTGATTTAGGTATATCGATGTAGCCTTTCTGGTTCGGGAGAGTAAGTCCCAAGGGGTGCTCGTCACCTAGCCCCTAAGGCCAACTGGTCTGGGATCGGCTGACCCAAATTCTGCTATAGGACCAGTTAGAAAGTTATGTTTACGGTATATCTAGGTCTTAATAAACCTTGTGATAAAAAGATGCCAAAGTGCACAAAATAAAAGATGCCAATGAGCACACATCTCTATCAGCTTTGGGAAAATCACAATGTCGCGAAAAACTTATAAATTTGTGGAAATTCAGATTTCAAATATATAGTGTGAGTATGAGCAAAGTATTCTTTTAGGTCTATGAGATGCATTTACTTGTTGCTAATCTTATTTCACATGCTAACGCATCAAATAGATTTTCTAAGGGGTCTGAAAGTGAACATGTATTAACTTGGTATGCAAGCATGACTTGATTTTAAATCTGGAAGCATGCATTTGATTTCATCTGTGATGGAAAACATGATTACTTTCACGGAGTTGAATTCTATTTGTTAGGTGTTCAAACAAATTTTTTTTTGTTAATCAGTAGATATGATTATATAAATCATTGTATTTCTTTGATCATGTTTGATTCTTTTACGTGTTGTATTTATCTGTCATGTGTGGAGTCTGTGATTTTTTTCTTCGAGGGGGAGAATTGTAAAAGATCCAAGCTGATTTTGAGGGGGAGAGACTTCATGATGTCTTATCTGAATGAAGAAGTTTATAGATTCTTATTTTGAGGGGGAGAAAATTCAGATATCTGATCAATAGCTGACTGTACTTCAATTCAGAATACTTGTTCAGGTATGAATCCCTGAGGTATATGCACAGGTATGATTTCCAAATGCTATTTTAAAAGGCAATTTTTTATTGCATTTGTATAGGGGGAGAGAGAGAGAGAGATAAATTTTATTTTTGTACAAAATACTCATTGTCTTTGAAAAAGTTCTAAAATCAAATATATTACTAATTTTTGAAATATTGAAATTTTATAAATTTTCTTTAATTAAGAAAATTTATATTATTTGAAAATTTCAAAAATTATAAATATAATTGATTTTTTGATTTTTTTTAAAACAATTTGTAATTTTGTTTTAAAAGTAAAATTTGGTCTTTTAAATGAAATAAGGGTTTGTAAAAAGGGATTTTGACCAATTTTGACTTTCAAATTCCCGGTTTCATCTCTAAGAACACTGTTGACGATCGTGATTGCGAAATCTTCATCTGATCATCATTTCTTCAGTGTGATTTCGTGTATGCATCAAATCAGGTAAGATTTCGAACCCTTAATCTTTGATATCATCCCATTTTATGTTCGATTTTGTGTTTAATTTCATCCATCTAAGATTCGATTTCGAGATTGATAATATGATCAGACTTCGATTTTATAGGGTTTGTCTCTAAATTAGTTGGTTATAAGTGTGTTTCAGTGCTCGATTTTGTGTTTAAATGTATTTATATTAGTTTTCGAACTGCTTATTTCAATATCTTTAGGTTAATTTTGAATTTTGGATCTGTTTTACGTTTTTCGTAAGGTTCAAGTGAAGAACTCGCAATGGCTTATTGCGAAAACTTCACTTTTCGCAATTGCTTGTTGCGAAAACCTCACTTTTCGCAATGGTCTTTTGCGAGTTCTTTTGCTTTGTGTGTTGAAATTTTTCCAAGTCTTAGTTTTCGCATCTGTGCATTACGCAAACCTCTCTTTTCGCAACTGTTGGTTACGAATTCCCTACTTTTCGCAACAGTTACTTGCGAAAACTTCACTTTTCGCCACTAAGCATTGCGAAAACCAACACTTGGGAATTTTTTCAAGTTTCTCAGATTTTTTTTTTCTAAGTATTTTTTTTCCATTTTGGTTTTATTTTTTTACTAATATCTTTTTGTCTTAACTGTATATCATTCACAGATTTCATGGCTTCTGATGATTTACAAGAACATGAACACGACGTCCAGGAAGGAGAACATGATCCTTTTGAACAAATATCGAGGGAGAGACCCCTTCCTTCACAAAGATCGTCTGGAGCTGATCTCTCTACAAGAAAAAGCACTCCAAATGATGTATTTCCAAGAGCCAGTTATATCAATTATCTTCCAAACAACCATTATGTGGAACTTGATCAGATAGATATTCATCCGATCATTCGTTCGATTCTTCAAGGGCATCCTCTCTCATATGCTTTATCGGCTCGATGCAACGTACCAGAAGTTTACGTTCAGCAGGCATGGGATTCGATTACGAAGATTGTGAATGTTATGCCTCCTAGATTTAGCATTGAGATCGATCAGTTCACGACTTATCTGTATTACGCTCGTCTTCGTTTGATACTTCATCTTCCAGAAGCAAATTCCAGAGCAGGAATGACGGGGTTTCAAGAGTATCCACCTGAGGAAGAAGTACTAGCTGGGATTAGAGCATTGGGGTACGCCGGTGAGTTAACGATTGTAAGTCAATTCAGGAAGAACAAACTTCCACCTCCGTGGTACACGCTATTCTCCGTAATCATCAGATGTTTGACAGCCAAGGCTACGGGTACAGATAATGCAAGTACGCATTTTCTTCGGTTATTTCACGCTGTCATATACAATCTCCATGTAGACTATGCCATCATTTTTTGGACCGAGATCAGTGAGATAGTTCATTGGAAGGAGACTAACAAGTCCAGGAAATTCTTACCGAACATCAGATTCTTATCTCTGATTGTGTGGAGTATGCTTAGGAGCAACAGAGAGATTCCTCGCAGGAATAACTGGATCTCTGCACCAGACTATAGAATGGCTTATATTCAAAAGCAGAAGCGGTCTTTTGATGTTTGTATGCCTATTCCTCCTGTACTCATTCAGAATTACGCTGATCCAGATGATGAAACTGTTGAATCTTACTGGGAAGAGCACGGGATTGTGATTCCGTCTAGAATTGCTCAAGATGTGAATGAAGAAACAGAACAAGAGAATCCGGCTGAAGAAGAACATGCTGCGTCCAGTAGCTCTGAGTCAGAACATGCAGATGAAGAAGGCACAACAGGTGATGATGATGATGATAATGGTGATGATGATGATGATGATGATGGTGATGATGTTAATGGTGAGGATGATGATGGACATGGGGGAAATATTATGGATACTGGAGAATCTTCATATAGAGAACCTATTGTAGAAGGTAGTTCAGTAGCTCATACTGCTGAGACTTCCCAGACAGTACCCATAGATTCTCATGTTGGTCATTTAGAGGTGGATGAGCTTGATATTCGGGCAGCTCAGGAAACAGGTATTACTTCTGCACATGTTACTACTTCAGTGGCTTCACCAAGGGATGATATACAGGAAGTGATTGATTCTATCGAAGGTACTGATATGATGTCTGGGGCAGATATTGTTAGACAAATGGAAGAACGTATGGAAAAGGATAAGCAAGAACAGTTAGCTAAGGCACGAGCCTTCTTGTAAGGTAAAGGTAAGCTATCTGAGACTCCAAACATTCCAGTTGCGCCTCCTTTCAGACGTCCGACAGGGGTTGTTATACGTGAATCATCTGATCAGCCGTCGGTTCGTCCTGTTATCCGCACTTCACCTCCAGTAATTCAACCTCCACCTTCTATGTCAGTTCGTCCTTCTCTCAGAGATCAGCCGGCTTCTCAAGGTTCTCAGCGTATGTTTCTCGAAGACTCTTCTCTTACAGAGCTTTCAGATGCGTTCTATGCCAGATTATTATCTATTTCTCCGCTAGAGCAACAGGATTTAGATCTTATTTCTCTGTTGAGAAATTTTCAGCCACGTCCAACACCGCCTCCAGTTCCGCATCCTTCTGAAACAAGCACTTCTAGGCTTGAGGATAGAGTTAACTCTCTTACAGCTGAATTTCATACTTTCACGACTACTATTCAGAACAGTCTTTCTAGCATCGAAAAGGGAATTTCTTTGATGACAGACGCGTTATCGACTCTATCTGATCGTGTAGCAAAACACGAAGAGACCTGTCAAACTGCGGCGTCCTCGTCTCTCAAGCGAAGACATGACCAAGATGATCCGGATCATCAAGGCCATGAGGGGGAGAATTCTAAGAGACGAAGGGTTGAAGAAGTCATACAGACCGAAAGAGCTGAAAATGCTGATGAAGTCACATTGATGGTTGAGAGTAATGAAGAAGTAAGAGATGAAGAGGTTATTTCTGTAGTTGGAGATGTGATAGATTTACTTATTGACTCAGTGATGGATTCTGTTGCTAATGCTGAAGTTGAAAGATTAAAAGAAGCACATCCTGAGTTGATAGTAGACGAACTAATTGATGAAGTTGATCTCTCGGCTATGGCGTCAGAGATAAACTATGTAGAGTCGGAGATTGTCAACAACCTTCAGCTAGTAGTGTATGTGAATCCAGAATCTGCACCGATTTCCATGGAAGTTCCAGAATCTTCTAATGTACATGAATCTGAAGCTTATGAAGACATGAGAAACTACTTTGCCAACTTTATAGAGATTGATTCTGAAGATAACGAACAGACGAAGTTTGACAAAGTCTGGAAGATAAAAGAAGAAGACCAAGATGATATTATTGTCATCTCAAATTCAGAATTTGAAGTAGAAATTGATGAGAAAGACTTAGAGGAAGTTGATATGTTATACGGAGATCTTCTCGACACTGCTAGACCTCGATCTCCAGTTCCTGAGTCATCTATTCCAGATAGTTCTATTCCTGAAGTTCCAGAGCAACAAGTTCCTCCAGTTGTTTCGTCTACCCAAGCTCCGACCGCCACGGCTCCTCAAAGTACGTTTGAACAGGGTGAGTCGTCTAGAGCTAACCCGGAGACTCCTGATTTTACTGGTGTTCCTCCTAGTATTCTTCGACCAGGTCCCGGGCTAAACAGACCGCAACGTCTTCAATTGCTTGAAGAAAGACATCGGATTACCAGAATGAGATCTGCTTTTCTTGAAGATTCTGAACGAAACTTCTTTGTCAGGAAAAGGAGAAGAGTGAATATCTTTGCTATTCTGGGAGTCGAGAAAGAAAAGGATTGGTTTCAGTATGAGTACTTCATGTTCATCAAATGCAATCGACGTGGTAAGTTCTTCTCCTATTCAAAACATGGTATTGTTAGGATCTTGAAAGTGGAGATGCGTACCTTTGTTAGGATTTGGTATCCGTACTTCTATGTAGAACGACGCGACTGCAACAAATATGAGTTCTCAGAAGCAGATCTCAGTGATCTTTCGATAGACGACATTGAGGTAATATACCAACAGTTTCGGGAGATGACTATTCGACCGGTTGATGTTCTCAGGGCGATGGAAGCTGTCAGAAGATTTATTCGGCGACAAGTACGTTTTTATAGGTGCTTTGATTTTCAGCTCGCAATTGAAAGGCATCAACCCGTTGTTAATGTCACTCGTCCGGATCGAAATCTTCCTAACATCAACGCCTTTCCGCTTTTCTCTATTCTTGAAGATCCTTATGGTATTGTGTATCAGAATCAGTTGAGAGAACGCTTATTTCTATGATTTGATGAAGTTGGGAAATACTCAGATGGTACATTGAAGGTGATAAGACTTCAAGTGTTGAACAAGCTGAATGCTGCGATGAAGATTTTCTTATAGTCAAGGCGAAGAATTCAGTTAGAGACTCCAGAGATCAGACTTCTTCGTAGGGTGATTGCAACGATTGATGAAAGATTGGAATTCAGAAGAACGCTAAGACGCTTAGAGATTTTGATTGGCAAGAACCGCCAACGAACTCTTTTTGAGCGCCATTGATTACAAAGGAGGAGATTGTTAATGCAAATTATATTGTAATCAATGCCTTATTTATTTTAAGCATGTAGCTAGTTATTAGTTTGACTTTGACTTTATGTCTAGGGTATAAATACCCTTAGAACTCCTTGTTTTACAACCTTTTGCTTAATTGAGAGATATCAGAGTTCTTATTTCTCTCTGTGTGAAATACTTTCTGTCTTTGATTGATCCATAAATTTACAGTAAGGACCAATAATTCTTTTAAGTCCTGTCACAGCCTCACCATATTCTTTTCTCTCCAAACTCATCTATCATCTAGACCCCTCACTGTAGTCTATAAAGGATGTGTTTCTTGGGTAGGTCCTTCCGGTTCTGGCTTGACCATAGAAACAATGTAATACCTAACACTCCTTTCATGCATCGAGTATAACAGTTAAGTAAAAACAGTGATGTACGAGTTCTAAACTGTTAGGACACTGAAGTTGTCCTTTATAATAGAAAGTTTTGTAAAGCAATAGCTGTGTTAAAGGGCTTATGCTTAATTGTTGTAGCAAGTGATGAAGACTATAAATAGGTCTTTACTTGTAGTTTGAAAGAAGTGAATTCATTAATACAAGATGTAGATCTCTAATCACTTTGTGTTCTCTCTAGGTTAGATTTCCTTTTCAATAATGTTCTTCATCATCTTGTTACACAATACTTGGATTGTATGAAGATCATTGTTCATACAATACCCGGTTAGCGGAACCCCCATGCTAAGTCTCAGGAGGGGGACATTGTTCATGGATTTTAGCATAACGCGTGTGTGACATCATTCTGATATTCAGCTTGCCACATACATTTAGCAACTGTCAAAGTTTAAAAGGGCTCTGGTCTTTCAAGATTTTCAGAAGTTGATTGTTGGAGTTCAGTCTTTGGTTGTATTGGAAGAGACGCTTGAGTATTTGCAATCATTATTCTGAAGTTTTTGTTGACGATGCTAGACCGTTGAATGCTCTTAATCATTCTTCTGACCTGATCAATCAGAATTGTGAGTGCTTGTAATCATTGTTCTGGTGCTTTGGTTGTGATTCAGACTTTTGAGTGCTTATAATCATCCAGCTATTTCTTGAAGATTGAAGTTCTGGATTCTCTTCATTCAGTGGCTTGAAGTAGTTTGAAGACGAGCATTTCTCTACAGTTGCTGAACAATGTTATTTGCTTGGGTCGTCTCATCCCTACCGAGTAGCGCGTGTTTTTACCGTTCCTTCTTCTAGCAAATTCGTACCAAGTTCTTAAGCCGAATTCCTACTCAACTCGTGATAAAATGACGGATTCCTTGTTTTACACTAAGAATGCATTTGGTTTTTCATTCAAAACTCACTCGTTATCATTCTTGTTGGCTTATCGGAACGAGCTCGAGTTTCTATATTTTGGAGATGTTGTTCGTGCACTTAGTGGAGTACATTGGATCTAAGTTTACTCAAGGTTGAAAATATGATGAATAAGAGCAACATTCAAGGGGGAGCCAAGCCTACATTTGAAGAATGCACTGCTAAAGTTTTTACAAGGAAATCAAGGGGGAGAGGAGCTAATGATTTGAAGATGATTTGCTTTCCAAAACTTTAGGGGGAGAATGTTAGGACACTGAATTTGTCCTTTATAATAGAAAGTTTTGTAAAGCAATAGCTGTGTTAAAGGGCTTATGCTTAATTGTTGTAGCAAGTGATGAAGACTATAAATAGGTCTTTACTTGTAGTTTGTAAGAAGTGAATTCATTAATACAAGATGTAGATCTCTAATCAGTTTGTGTTCTCTCTAGGTTAGATTTCCTTTTCAATAATGTTCTTCATCATCTTGTTACACAATACTTGGATTGTATGAAGATCATGGACCTAACATAAACTGAGGTGTTTAGAAGTCAAAGCATTTAAGAACGAGTTCTGATCTGAGGTAATCAGAAGTCATTACATTTAAAAACGAGTTCTGAACTGAATTATTCAGAAGTCATTACATTTAAAAACGAGTTCTGAACTGAATTATTCAGAAGTCATAAAAACATTTGAAATATAGAATTTCAAGAAACAAAATCAAGCGCTAAACAGAATGACTCAGTAAGCACAGTGTTTGCAAGAAAGAGACAATGATTAGAAAGTTTAATTGTGAGGAACAAGTCACAATTAATTTATCAGATAAGAATTGAATCATTGATGTGAACTGATGAACTATGAACACAAAGTGGAATTCAAAAACGAGTGTATTTCCATCGAAAAATCAACAAACATTTGAGACATGGAAATAACTAGATCAAGCAAGTTTTGATCATGGCAATCATGGAAGTTAAAATTAGATAATAACAAAGGCAAGTAAGTTATTCAGAATGATTTGCCATGGTTTTTGAATTCAGTTAGAGTTCACATACCTTGCATACGATAGTACTCCCCCTCAAAATTGGCCTAACCTTTGAATGCTCGTCATGTGAAAAGAATCTTCTAATTTAAATGCACATGACGTTCCTGCAAAACAGATTAGAGGGATTTTGGTATCCATCTTGGGATGGATCCTTGTCGGTTAGATGCCCTATGAGGACCAGGGATACTATAAGTACCATGCCAATACTGAGCATGGTCTTTCCTCACAAAGTCACTTGTTCCACAATAAGAACAACACAGCTTCTGTGCAGATAAGTTGACCAGTTTATTAACAGAATAAACACGATCAGTTTTCACAAAAGTTTTAGCCTGAAAATCTTTATTGTTCTTGTCACTCTTAACATCGACAAATGACTTTGGAGTAGGAGAGGATCCTTTAACTCTCCACTCCATTTTTACTTTCTTGAAAGATGGATTATCTTTATTATCAACACGAGAATTGTAGAAAAGATTGGAAGGTCGAATCTGATCTTTTAAAAAATTATTTGATTTGACAAAAATCTTTGAATCAGATTTAACCTTTTGTTTCTTCAAAGACCCGGTAGTTAATTCAGATAATCTCTTTGTAAGCTTAGAAATCTCAGTCTGAAAGGCCTTTCTTTCTTTTGCAAAATGATCTTTCAAACATTTAGTTCTAAAGCCTTCAACCTTCATTTTCTCATTCTCTTTGCTTAGAATGTCTAATTCTTTCTCCAAATCGGATATTTTCAAAGAAGGTTCTCCTTTCCTTTTAGAAAAAGATTTGCGTTCAGTTTCAAACTTTTCTCTTTCAAAAAACAAAACTTTTTCAAAGTCGGAGATTTGTGTTGAAAGTTTTAGACATCTAAGCTCAAGACTTTTCTTCTCTTCAAGAGATTTGGTTGAAAACCCAGATTGCTTTTGAAGAAGCAATTCTTTCTCCTTTTCAAAAACCTTTTCAAAACTAGTTAGTTTATTTTTAAGCTCAAGGTTTTCAAGGTACAGGAGTTTACCTTTCTCTTCTTCTTCAGCAAGCTTCTCAAAGCTCTTCCAGATTTGAGATTTGAGCTCCTTTAGTTCTTCTATGTACTTGCTGCACAAATCATCTGCTTGCTTGATATTCTTTTCACACAGACTCGCTTGCCCTTTCTCAGTCTTCTTGATATTACCTCGTGATGATAAATCAGACAACTTCCTTTTCAGCTCAGAGTTTTCAGACTCTAATGCTGTCGCCTTTTCTTCAGACTTGGCAAGCTTCTCAGAATATTCGGAAATTTGCAGTTTATGTTTTCCGTTTAACTTGCTGCAGAATTCCTCTTGTTGCTTGATATTCTTTTCATAACGTTTTTCACTTTCACTACAATTCGGATTGTAGCAGTAAATTGCTTATAATATTGTTACCTGAAAAATTATGATCGTTAATCGGTGTTGATTTTGAAGAATAAAAAAATTGCGGAAGGAAATCAAAAGATAAATTTGGAAAACAAATTTAAAATAAATTTGTTTCCAAGAATTAAGATCTGATTATTGAATCTGAACGAACGAAATAAAACTTCGAGAATGAAACCAGTCAAAAATTGCCAAACACAACTTACCGGATGAAGATTGCTCTTCACGGTTGCGACTTACCGGGTGAAGACGAACTTACCGGACAAAGCAACTTGCCGGACACTATTGGTTCCCGGATAGTGCACAAAAGATAAACAACTTACCGGATGGAATATTGAACTTACCGAATGAGATGTATAACGAAATTAAAAAAACAACATTAACTCAAAAAACAATTTATGCAGCGATGTTTATGAAAGAAAACCAATTAATTCTTGCAAGTAATAAATGTGGACATGTATGTATGCTTGCTTGATGGATGGTCAAACAACAAATGAATGGTCAACGATATCAGGCTCCTTTGAGATGAGGTTTCCGGATGATGTTTTACCCGGAAAGAAATTGTTATCCGGAAAGCTGGGTTTAACCGGACAGCTATGTTTGACCGGACACTTGATTCAGAAAAAAATTTGTGTTTCAATAAAAATTCATCCGGACACTTTTGAAAAAATCACCCGGACAATTAAGAAAACAGGAAACTTGCCCGGATAGCTTAGAAACGTCCGGACACGACGGCTGTGATTGAGAAATTCGATAGGGTTGCTTGATTCCACTCCTGTAGGGTTAGATTTTGACCAAAAACACAAAAATAAACACACCCAAATCGATTTCTAAGCAAAATATATCCTATTTTTCACAAGTCGCCACAAAAAGATTAAGAACACCAAAAGATTCAAGAATTGATTTTTTTTTTGTTGAAATATTAAACCTTTTGGGAATCGATATAAGCACAAAAAAAAAATCGCAGATAAACGCAAGTAATCAATCGAGATCAAACAAACGAATTAATAAAAGAACGAAAAGTTTTTCTAACCCGATTGAAGAACGATTTTTGATCAAGAAAAACTGCTGTATTTCGATCAAATCTGGGAGACTTCTGGACCTCAGACGACCCTCCAACCAGTCAGAATGTGTAACAATATGTCCCGAAGCTACTGTCCAAAGTTTGTGACGATCCGACGGTTCAATCTCCGGGAATAGTTGAAACGGCCGACTGTGATTTTCCAAAAAAATTTCTGCGAAAATTCTTGCTTTTTCTTTCTTTCGTTCGATTCCTTTCGTATCTTCAAATCACCGATTCGGCTCTGATACCATATGTTAGACCCAGTTTGATCAGGTAACAACGATTCAATGAGGAATAACAAGAACAAATAATGATTTCAACTTGTCATCCCTCTCATATTCATTAATCAAGATAGTTTACAAAGGTTAGAATGAAAAACAACTATCTCTCTCTAAAATAATTAAGCTCTAATTTCTCTAATGAATCGTCTAACCTAATTCAAGGTTAACATAACCTTATATACCAAGGTCTTTAAACTTCAAGCCCACGGCCCATCAAGCTAATCTAAGCCCATTTATGATTAAAGGCTTTTACAAAATGATTAATTAAACTAATAAAGCTCTATAATAATTATTTATATATCTTTCTAATATGTAGGACATTTATGGTCCTAACAGTATCTTCTGCACTTAATCTGAGATTGTTTGAAAGAAGAACGACTTTCAAGCATGAAAAATGTATTCTTAAATGTTCAAACCACTTCTCTAATTCAAACAGATTTTATAATTTTAGAAGTGTGATTTTAAATGTTTTTCATAAATATCTCGGATTATATCATTATTTCTGACCGTGTGTTTCCAATGATTAATACTTGCGTATTATCTTGTCTATACTTTCAAGTATTCATACACATCGGTTCAGCTTCATATTGACTTTGTTATTACCATGTCTCAAAATGAAACATTTTTCGATGGTAATACTCCCGTTTGTATTTCAATTTTGTTGAGTATCATATATTCTTTCAACGTAAGAACTTAAACGGTTCATTCAAAGATTTTATATTCGTTCATATAAACAACATTCGAATTCTTTGATACCTTAATCCTTCATGATTATCTTTCATATTTGATTTGATTGATACATTGTCACATTCTCAAACAAGTCTTTCGAATTCATTTCATTCTTTCAATATTCTTGTTGTGAGAAATCTTCACTTTTCAAATGCTTAATTATTCATGATATTATTGTAGAGCATACATCCAGATGACAATGTCATTCAAATTTTGAGATTTATATTTGTTCATGCTAAACTGTTGAACAACATAACATCTTTTTAGGACAAAAATTCATGGGAATCAGTGTGAGCGCATAAAGAACTTCTATGGATTCACGTTAACCAGTGTTTCCGACCCAATAAGTTATCCTTGAGTGATTGTGAGGGGTATATATCAAAGATTGGGGGAGATAACCCATACGGTTGACTAATCTTATTGTGCTGAGGTAAAATGTAAATGAGAGTTTGGGTAGAAGTGAGCGGATTAAAAACAGAAAGAGGGTGTGACAACAGAGTTAAAAAGAATAAGATAACTCTGCACCAACCACTTTCTGAGCCGGGCAGCCACATTACTGATTGGTTCACATTTTTTGGTGACCATAATTGAAATAGGCAATTAGCCTATGCCAACTCTTGCTATAAGTCCACCAGCTACTCATTTCTTTCTCAACAAAGAAATGTTTCAATTTTTCTTGGGAACGCAACATATAATCTATCTAGTCTTCATTCGGAAGGTTTGGATATTGAAAAATAAGGAAGTTTACCCCACCCTTGCACTTCATTCATGCACATTGAGTCCATGGAAAACTTGTTGTCGTCTCAACAGTTTACACAATTTGAGCCTATTAAAGCATATTGCTTCACTCATTTCTACACTTGCACGTACCCACAAGGAGTAAGTTTTCTTGTCATAATGTTCATAGAAATTCCATGTGTTTTTCGATGATTGAATGGAAGCCCTGGGGGAGTGAACATCAACAATCTCCTTTCCAAAGTACATCCGTTGTACTAAGTGGCTCTGTGCTACTTACAAGCATTTTAACAGATTCATATGTTGTTTTAGGGTTATCACATTAATTCTATCTGAATTTGATAAGATTCGGATACATATTTATTTGGAATTGACGGTTATCCAGATCAAAAGGAGGAGAATATTAGTGGTGAACGAAGAAAATGCTGAACTTGAAGAAAGTTTTGATGATCATGATGCTCACGATCATCAAAAAGGGGGAGAAAATATGAAAGTTTCGATTTCAAAGAAAGGGTGATACTTGTTAAAGTCAATAAGCTCGAGATAACAAGTAAAGATGTTTCGAAATGATTCGAGAAAATTCAAACTTCAAAGATTGCTATTGTTCAAGAGATGAATATACACAGTTCAAGATATTCAAAGCTACAAAGATTCAAAGCTCATTAAAGAATGTTTTTCAAAGCTCAAATCTAGTTCATGATCAAAGACTGAAGATATTTGTCAAAGTTCAAAGTTGCAAAGATCAGTGATTCGAAGATATGAAGACTTTGATCAACAATACGATGATTTGAAGTTTATAATTCGAGACTTGATGACTATTTGGTTTTGAAGAGCCAGAAGGTGTTTAGAGCTGTTAAAGTGGATTTCTGAAGACATCGCTTATGAAACGTCCAAAAATCACAATAAATTTAAACCTTAAGATTTGTCAGAGTTTACCACAACATTATCGAAACTTTCAATTACAACTGGAGAATTAGCGACAAGTTTCATACATACAAAAGATCTATTGTGACCAACCAACTAATCTAATCGAAAATCAACAAAATAAGATTATGAGGTTGTCTACAATATCTCCAAAATATATTCGTTCACACTAACTTCTCCATCATGATTCCAAAAACATAACTCTGATATCCCTCTTCACTCATCCCTTGGTATTCTTTCCCGAGCTAGTACCTGGTAAGAAAATTTAATTTGAAAAGATTAGGCTTACGCCTAGTGAAAACATCCAATTTCAAATCAAAATCTTTATAAGCTTTGAAAATCAAATTTGTAAACAAAGCATATAAATTAACCTGATCGCGAACTTTCTTACCGTACACATAACATCTTTCGATGACGGGAATCATACCCGATTCCATGAGTATGACAAACACTAAGTAGGTCATAGTATCATGTTCGAGAGCACCACTACGAATCACCACAGATTCTAGATTACAGCTCATGTCTAAGAAATTACAATTAAACCATGCCTATTTCTTGGAGTGGAAGTAGAAATAGCAATTATACCTTGCCTATTTGTCATCTCCTAATAGAAAACTGAAATAACAATTATACCTTGTCTATTTCACCGTTTCACATCACGATACAAAAGGGAATAACAATTATACCTTGCCTATTCCTCATTCCCAAATATTCGTATTGTTAAAATGATTAAGATACTTTTCATATTGGGAAAACACTTAATCATGAAAAACCTCATACAGTAAATTATCCGGAACAAGTTATCCGGTAAACTAATCCAAAAATCAAGTCCGGAAAACATATCCGAAAACATACAGAAATCCAAGGAATCCGGAAAAGTATCCGGACTCCACGTCCGGAACCATCCGGGATCCATATCCGGTAAATCAATCCAGAAAAATATCCGGAATCCGGAATTTCGGTATCCGGTAACTCAATCCGGACAATCATCCGGAATCCGGAACTATCCGGAATATTCATCTTCCGGATACGATGATACCCAGTTCAATTCGTACAATTTTCATTCCAAAATTTCCAATAACCCTTTAGTGATTATTTCATTGAGATATCAATTCCACAATTCAATTTTATTAATGCAAAACAGGTAGATGAACTCACCTGATTGAGAGTTTGAACTCAGAGTCTGCCAAACTCAATCCATCACTAAACCCAATTTCAAACCTGTTTTACCAACAATTCAGTACCTAGTTGGTAAGCAGATAAATTTTTGATTACTAACTAGATGAAATCGATTGAATTCCTTACCGAAACAATCCTGCAATTGATTTTTCTTCTCTGCTTTACAAACTGACTTTGAACCAAGAATTTGAGATACTTGTCAAATTTTCAGCCGACTTAATAAATTTATATCATGAACTTTCAACAAATAACAAAATTAACTCCCAAGGTTCCACAATTCACAAATAGCTTCAACTTTGGTCAATTACACTTTGACCCTTTGACATTAAATCATACACCTTGTTTAAAATAACATCCCCTAATATTTTAAACGTTCTCCCAAAATGTACAATCATGATGGAAATTTCGAGGTGTTACAAATCTCCCCAACTTGAAAATGATTTCGTCCTCGAAATCAAGGTTAGGTAAATAAATGACGATATTTATTTTTCATATCCTCTTCAGTTTCCCATGTCATGTTAGCACCTCTATGATGTTTCCACTGTACTTTAACCATGACCACTTCCTTATGTCCTAACTTCTTAGTCGTTCTTCTAAAATTGCTTCTGGTTCCTCCACACAACGACTCTTCTCATCCACTTTTATTTCAGAAAGTGGTATAACATTTTCTTCCTTGGCTAGGCATTTTCGAAGATAGCAGACATGAAAAATGTTATGAATTCCTTCCAACTCGGGTGGAAGATCTAACTGATATGCTTGAAGTCCCACTTTCTTGGTTATAATGAAAGGCCCAGGAAAACGGGAACTTAACTTTCCACGCTTCCCAAATCTTATAATACCTTTCCACAAAGATACCTTTAACATTACTCGCTCCCCTACTTGAAATTCTTTGGGTCTTCTTTTAGAATCGGCGTAACTTTTTTGTCGATCTTGAGCCGCCTTCATGTGTTTCCGAATTTCTTGCACTTTATCGGTCGTTTGTTTCACAATTTCAGGACCAACAAATTGCTTTTCTACAGCTTCCAACCAACATACTGGAGTTCTACATTTTCGTCCATATAAGGCTTCAAAAGGTGCCCTTCCAATACTGGAATGATAACTATTATTGTACGCAAATTTCACTAAGGGTAAATGCGTATCCCAGTTACCTCCAAAATCGATTACACAAGACCTGAGTATGTCTTCCAAAGTCTGAATGGTTCTTTGTTAGAGCATTATTGTATTCAAGATTTATTGTAAAGTCTTGTAATTAGTCAAAGCTTGGAAAGTCAAATATAAAAGTCAAAGTAGTTTAGATTTAATGCTTTGTAATCCAACGTATAAATAGGATTAGTTAGCTTAGTTGTTAAGCAAGTCTTAAGCAATCAAGTCATTAGGTAATATTCTAGAGAGAGAAAATCTACAGAGAGAAAGCTTCATTCTTATGTAATATCTAGATTTTCTCAAGATCAATGGAATATTTCATGATTAACTAATAGATCTGGTGTTAACGTTCTTTCACTTTCCCCGTCCATTTGTGGATGATATGCAGTGCTAAAATTCACTCTTGTACCCAATTCTTCTTGTAGTGACTGCAAAAATCTCGAAGTAAATCGACTATCACGATCAGAAACTATAGACACAGGTATACCATGCCTTGATACCACTTCATCAATGTACAACTTGGCTAGCTTATCTATTGGTGAAGCTTCTTTCATTGGTAAGAAGTGAGCACTTTTAGTTAAACGATCCACGATTACCCAAATAGTATCGTTACCTTTTAACATTCTTGGTAACTTAGTTACAAAGTCCATGGTAATCTTATCCCACTTCCATTCAGGAATCTCTAAAGATTGTAGACTCCCATAAGGTCATTGATGTTCGGACTTTACCAAAGAACACGTCACACATTTCTCTACACATTGCACCACATCTAGCTTCATAGATGGCCCCCAATAGTGTAGTTTCAAATCTCTATACATCTTAGTACTTCCAAGATGTATAGAATATTTGGACTTGTAGGTGTCTTCAAGAAGTAACTCTCGGTTTCCCCCAATCTTTGGCACCCAATTACGACCATGAAACAATTTAACCCCACGACTATCTTCAGTCAGTTGAAGACGTTGCTTAGTCATTACTTCATTTTTAAGATTTTATTCTAATAAGGCTTCCATTTGTGCCACTTTGATTCTTTCAATTAGACTCGACATCACATCAATCCTGGCGTTAGTCGCTTTCAAACAACCACTGTATTCTTTTCTACTTAAGGCATCATCCACAACATTTACTTTACCAGGATGGTAATGCAATTCACAATCATAATCCTTAAGTAGTTCTAACCAACGCCATTGCCTCATATTCAGCTTTTTATGATCAAAGACATGCTTCAAACTCTTATGATCAGTGAAAAGATTGCACTTCGTTCAATATGTAATGTCGCCACAACTTCAAAGCAAACACAACTGCTGCCAGTTCCAAATCATGAGTAGGATAATTTTTTTCGTGTTCCTTGAGTTGTCTTGATGCGTAAGCAATCACTTTTCCGCGTTGCATCAATACACACCCCAAACCCATCTTTGACACATCACTATATACAACCAAATCTCCTGTTCCTTCTGGTAGTGCAAGGACAGGAGCTTCACATAACTTCTTTTGTAAAGTTCTAAAAGATGATTCTTGCTTTTCAGTCCATACAAACTTTACATTCTTCCGTGTCAGAACTGTCATGGAAGAGGCAATCTTAGAAATGTCCTTTATGAATCTTCTATAATAGCCTGTTAAACCCAAGAAACTCCGTATCTCTGATGCGTTCTTCGGTGTCTCCCAATTTATCATTGCTTCTATTTTTGCCGGATCCACTTTGACTCCTTTAAAAGTGATTACATGGCCAAGAAATTGTACCTCCTTTAACCAAAATTCACACTTTGAAAATTTGGCGTACAATTTCTCTTTTCTTAGAATATCCAAGACTTCACGAAGGTGACATTCGTGATCAGCTTCATTCTTTGAATAAACAAGTATGTCATCAATGAATACAATGACAGACTTGTCTAAGAATGGTCGACACACCCTGTTCATTAAATCGATGAACACAACAGGAGCATTTGTTAACCCAAAAGGCATCACGAGGAATTCATAATGCCCATACCTTGTTTTAAACGTCGTCTTTGGTATATCTTCACCTCTTACCCTTACTTGATGATAGCCCGACCGTAGATCGATTTTTAAGAAGCATCCCGCGCCTTGAAGTTGATCAAACAAGTCATCAATCCTTGGGAGTGGATACTTATTCTTAATGGTTACCTTATTCAACTCCCTGTAGTCGATGCACATTCTCATAGTGACATCCTTCTTCTTGACGAATAACACTACATCTCCCAAGGGGATGAACTTGGCCTAACAAAACACTTTTCAAGTAATTCTTGCAGTTGAGACATCATCTCTTTCATTTCGGCCGGTGCTAAACGGTACGATGCACGTGCTATCGGTGCCGCTCTGGGAGCAAGATCAATCCTGAATTCCACTTGTCGTTCTGGTGGTAAGCCTGGAAGATCATCGGGGAACACATCTGGAAATTCACGTACTACCTTTATATCCTCCGCTCGCTTCTTTTCTACTTTATCATCTAAAACATATGCTAGATAGGATGAACATCCTTTCATTAAACACTTACACGCTTTGCCTACAGAAATCAAGGAAACATCCCCTTTTCTCTTTTCCCCATAGATGAGTACAACACCATTTTTGGGCACGGGGATCCGCATCAATTTCTTAGCACAAAGAATTTATGCCTGATTGCTCACCAACCAATCCATAACAATAACTATATCAAACACGCCTATTTCCATCAGAATCAAATCAATTGGAAATTCCTTTCCTTCTATCATAAGGGTACAACTTTCAAGTTTTTCACGAACTAAGACTTGACCCCCGTTAGCTATTTCAGCTACTAAAGCATCTTCCAAGACAGTGACATGTATATCTAACTTTTGATAAAACGATTGCGAAATAAAAGACAGGTTGGCACCACAATCAAATAATACACGTGCAGGTATTGAGTTAATAAGTAATGTACCAGAAACTACATCCTTCGAGTCTTTTGCTTCTTCCGCCGTCATATGAAATGCTCTGTCCGTTGGCTTTGGATTATTAGTCTTCCTCTCTTGATTTCCACTTTTCTTTAACTTCGGGCAATCTCTTCGATAATGACCGGGTTGCTTACATTCAAAGCAAGTCGGCCATTGGATGGGACAATCCTTAATCCGATGGCCACTCTTTCCGCACTTGTAACATTCCAGCGAAGTTACACAACATGGACCAAAGTGTTTGTTTTTACATTTCTGACACCAATTCGGTTCCCGACGAGGTTCAAAACGAGTGTTCTTTATAAAAAGCTTCGGTCTTTGAGAAGGTTCCGATCGACCTTCCCACTTTCTCTTCTCTCCTACTTGAGACTTCTCAGCTTTATCTTTTGCGCACACTTCTTCTATAATTTTTGCTTCCTCAATCGTCTCTCTCAGAGTCAAAGCTTTGGAATTTCTGACTCTGGACATCGTATATGCTGGTAAACCCTTCAGATACACCTTTATCTTTTCTTTTTTACTTAGGGCCACATGCCCCACTAAATTCAATTTCTCCAGGAATACGCGAGTGTACTCCCTTAATGAAGAAGTACCCTTATTAAGCGTTTGAAACTCTTCTTTTAAGCGATCCATTTCATTCTCGGTGCAGTATTCTTCTAAAATATTTCTTTTAAAAGACTCCCCGGTCATGGCTGCCAAAACTGGAGTCGTCACCGTTGATGTCACAGTATTCCACCAGGTCAAAGCATTTCCTCGTAACATCTGGGATCCGAACCTGACCTTTGATTCTTCATCACATTCACAAGCTCTAAATGCTTGTTCTATCTCTCTAATCTAATTCATTCATGCAATTGGATTATCAGAACTAGCAAATTCAAGTGGCTTGCAACTTAAAAACGTCTTATAGGAACAAACTTTCTCCATCCTCCTATTTACATTCTGCCATGGATTAACAGGGGGATTTACAGTACCAGTACCCATCTCTGGTCTTTGTGACTCGGCACTTCTATCATTCAACATTTTCATGAACATCTCCTGTTGCTGAGTCAGTGTAGTATTCATAACCCGCATCATATTTTCCATCATACGGGACTCCATCGTAGATTCCGTTGTCACCGGATTGGAAGTACCGACATTGGTGCATTGTGTTTGACTTCCTCCTTCTCCTAAGATAGGTGGCCTTGGTGGACTCTCATAAGCTCCACCACTTTCAGGTTGATTCTCAGCATCTTCATTTGCCACCTTATCTTCTGAAGAAGTAGAAGATCTGTTTGGTGTATTAACCATCGTATTCTGTCGAAGCACATAAAGATAACCATAAGAAATGGCTATACGCAACCCAAACACAAAGAAACGTACTTTTACGTTCATTAATCCCCATAACAATTTTAAAAACAAGTATGCTTACGTAACAATATATTCATAATAACAGTAGCTAATTGAAATTATGAACATACTATACATAAGAATCCTCGTTAGCATTATCACAGTTCTTAATTCACGTATTTCCGTTGACTCTAAGACTATCCCGTCTTAGTATTTCTACCCAATCTCACAAATCATAACTTAATTATCTCAGCTTAAGTCTAGGTATCTCACGATCATACCTAGTTCACTTAAACTACAGCTCTGATACCAAACTGAAACGTCCAAAAATCACAAACCATTTAAACCTTAAGATTTGTCAGAGTTTACCACGACATTATCCTAACTCTCAATTACAACTGGAGAATTAGAGACCAGTTTCATACTTACAAAAGATCTATTGTGAACAACCAACTAATCTATTCCAAAATCAACAAAATAAGATTATGAGGTTGTCTACAATATCTCCAAAATATCTTCGTTCACACTAACTTCTCCATCACGTTTCCAAAAACATAACTCTGATATCCCTCTTCACTCATCCCTTGGTATTCTCTCCCGAGCTAGTATCTGGTAAGAAAATTTAATTTGAAAAGATTAGGCTTACGCCTAGTGAGAACATCCAATTTCAAATCAAAATCTTTATAAGCTTTGAAAATTAAATTTGTAAACAAAGCATATAAATTAACCTGATCGCGAACTTTCTTACCGTACACATAACATCTTTTGATGATGGGAATCATACCCGATTCCATGAGTATGACAAACACTAAGTAGGTCATAGTATCATGTTCGAGAGCGCCACTACAAATCACCACGGATTCTAGATTACAGCTCATGTCCAAGAAATTACAATTTAGCCATGCCTATTTCTTGGAGTGGAAGTAGAAATAACAATTATACCTTGCCTATTTCTAATCTCCCAAATAAAAGCAGAAATAACAATTATACCTTGTTTATTTCTCATCTCCTAATAGAAAACTGAAATAGCAATTATACCTTGCCTATTTCACCGTTTCACATCACGATACAACAAGGAATAACAGTTATACCTTGTCTATTCCTCATTCCCAAATATAAACGAGAATAACAGTTATACCTTGCCAATTCTACATTTATCATTTAATGCTAGTGCCTATGGATCCATTACACTTACTAGCATACGTGCATATCAAACCAAAACACATATAGAATTGTATCATACTCGAAGTTGAGTTATAATGATATTTGTATTGTTAAAATGATTAAGATACTTTTCATATTCGGAAAACACTTAATCATGAAAAACCTCATACAGTAAATTATACGGAACAACTTATTCGGAGAGATACAAGATTGGAATATCTGGAATTCCAAGGAATCCAACGAATCCGGTAACATCCGGAAAAGTATCCGGACTCCATGTCCGGAACCATCCGGGATCCATGTCTGGTAAATCAATCCGGAAAAATGTAGATCCCAGTTTGATCAAGTAACAATGATATAACGAAACGATTAAGCTTTATTGATTGAATGTGGAGAGATACAAGATTGGAATTAAGAACAAACTCTCTCTAAACTCAATTAGGCGAAAGACTAATCTCACTAAGCTTTTCTGACCTAATGATTAGAAAACTAACTTTAAATACCAAGGGCTTGAAGCCTAAAGCCCAAGCCTATTAACACACAATAAGGCCATATAATCATTTAAAGGCTTTTACAAACAAATAAATAAAACTAATTCTTTTCTTTATATCACTTTCTATTTTATAGGACTTTTAGTCCTAACAATCTCCCCCTAAAGTTATATAAAGAAAAATTATGATCTTGGAATCATCATGTCTTGATATTCTCTCTCTCTTGAATCTCTGACATATGTTGGCATTGCTTGACTTCAGATATTTCCAAGCTCCCCCTTGAATAATGCTCTTGGTCTTCATAGTATCACGAGTTGACCCACGAGTTGAATTGGCTTTGAAAAACTTCAGAACTTGTTGAACCAATATGCTCGATGGAGGAATCAACTTGTTGCGAACACTTCTTGATATAGGATGAGAAAAACCATGCACTTTTAATCGTTTCTGCACAAATCATAACAGTTACTCCCCCTCAATTTTTGCTTACTCCCCCTCAACTTGATAATCTGGGTCTTTGAACTTTTATAATGTTTCTCCCATCATGATGATGATATGTGTCTTTGAATCTATATCATATCCCCCCCTCATGATGATTAGGAGCATCCTGAGCATCATATAACTTCAAAGACAACACTGATGAGTAGCAAAATACTAGATAAAACGTTAAGTAACCAAAATGAGGTAATCATCTAACACAGAAACACATAGTAATTGTTATCACATCAATTAAAATAATTGTGTGGCCTATGTTTAGAGTTGACATTAGGGTATCTCTGATAGGACTTCCAGTTATCACTGAAGTAAAATATTTAAAAATTAGTCCTCAAACTATTCCGACAATATCACAAAGATATGCAATGGGAATCACAAAGACTCGTGCATGTGTGAAAGAATTAATTTATATTAGTTTGGCTTAATATTTGATTTAACTTGGGACGCAAGTTAAAGATCAATTGACACAGTGATTAGAATATGAAGTTGGGAGATCGGAGCTGATGTCATCCTTTTTCAATATCTAAGACCTCCGAGTGATGAATAGATTGATTATGTGCTAAACCTCCATGAATATATGAAACATGCATCTTTTTTGAGATACGTAAGTGGCTGGGTGGGGTGACATGAGTTATCGACACTGGGTCCATGTCTGTTTCAATATTCATCTCCAAAGAACGAGAATTAATAGATTATGTGGTTACCCGGATAACTGATTCGGTTTGGTAAGGACCAATAATTCTTTTAATTCTTGTCACATCCTCACCATATTCTTTTCTCTCCAAACTCATCTATACATATAGAACCCTCACTGTTGTCTATAAATGGAATGTGTTTCTTGGGTAGTTCCTTCCGGTTCTGGATAGACCATAGAAACAAAATAATTCCTAACATTCCTTTCATGAACCAAATAAAGCATTGAAGTACACATTGAAGTGCAAGTTCTGAACTGATTTGTTTAGAATTCATAAAAATTAAGTCCGAGTTCTGATCTGAGGTAATCAGAAGTCATAAAAATGAAGTCTGAGTTCTGATCTGAGGTAATCAGAAGTCAACATTAAAACAATAGAAGTCCAAAGAACAAGATCAAGCGTAAAACGGAATGACTCGGTAAGCACAGTGTTTGCAACAAATGAAACAATTGATCAGAAAGTTAAACTGTGAAGAAAAAGTCACAATTAATGTGTCAGATAAGAATTGAATCTTTAAGATGAAATGACAAACTATTGAAACAAAAGAAGGAATTCAAGCGGGTGTATTTCCATCAAAAAATCAACAAGTATATGACACATGGAAATAACTAAGTCAAGAAAATATAACACGTGACATTCATGGAAGTTAACATTGGATTCTTTGAGTTTAAAAATGATGTTTTCCAAGTATATTAGACCCCAGTTTGATCAAGTAACAATGATATAACGAAACGATTAAGCTTTATTGATTGAATGTGGAGAGATATGAGTTTGGAATTAAGAACAAACTCTCTCTAAACTCAATTAGGCGAATGGCTAATCTCACTAAGCTTTTCTGACCTGTTGATCCAAACCCTCAGTGATTTGATAATGACTCTGAGAAACACTTAGTGTGTTGGTTCCTTTTTACTCAACAATGATTTAAGTATCTATTAGTTCAAACAAACAAGGGTGCGGAAGCGTTTTAGCGAACTAAAAAGACATTGCTTGGTAGAAAGACACACAATATCAAATACACAAAGCGCAAATAACACAGATATTTAACTCAATGATTCACTGTGTATTGATTATAAAGAACACCAACAACACCGAAAGTATTACAAGAATTCTGCTCTAAGAGGTGTGTGCGTCGTGCAAAGCTTAATAGAAGAGCTCAACATGAGCCTTTTATTTATGCTATTTACCAGGGGACAAGTTCTAGACAATAAGGACAAGAGTACAAAGACACGATCGTGGACTGCAGTAGGTACAACGTTAATGTAGTGCGCCGCAAATCTACAAAGGCTGTAACCCATCAGAGGTTGACACGTGGAATGTGCAGGGCACGCCTTGTACGAATGATCTTCAGGATCTTCGTACAACAGAGAACGTGAGAGGCACGATCGTCTTTGTCTTTATCTTCATTCTTCAGATTCTTCTAAGTCTTCAATACCACAGAGGCTCTGTCAGGTGTGACAGAAGCTATGTGGCCTTGTCCTCTGTGAAAGTCATCAGTTGAGTCCACTTGGATCTTCTATCGGTGTCTTGGCAGAGGCTCTGTCGATGTCTATACTTAGCTTATTTTTCAATACTTCTTTAAACACATAATTGGAGCTAACAATCTCCCCCCTAAGTATTGAAAAATAAAAAATTGAAAAAGTGCATGATTTTCTAGGCTAAGTACACGACAAGAAGTAATTGACCTCTGTTGAACGTTACTCTTCATTCAAGATTATGCCAGAGGCACTTACACTTAATTACATAATGAAAGAGTAAATGCAAAGAAAGGTAGAGGAAGTCAGATTTTGGCATTTGGGAAGTCGTCGATTTTGTGACCTCTTATTCCTCCACCTCTAAGCTCACGGTATATGTTGATGCAGAGGCTTCTGAAGTTGATGACAGAGTCAATGATCTCTATCAGTCTGTCTGCGAGAGCTTGATCCATGAACTCAGTTCCTCTGTGCTGCAAGAGGTTGGCTCTGAACTCTACCAGAGTACTTGTCGCGTATTTTTGGCAATCAACCTCTAGGAATAATTTTGACTTTCCAGCTGGATCTTGATAGACATACACAATTCTTGGAAAGGTGATGATGGAGTTTGGTCTGGCAGAGGAGGGGCAGTCATCATCTGGTTGTGGGACAGTTAAACCTCTTACTCCAAGGTCTAGTCCTAGTTGGAAGTCAGTCAAGCTATACATCAGAAGTCTTTATCGCATGGCCATTCTGATTTCTCTGTAGGCACTTTGTACTTCGAGTCTGTGGCCATAGTTCTGTCTTGCCCAACTCAGAAGATTAGGTAGATCATAGAAGTTTAGATTTCTCAGATCTGCATATGAGAATGTGGTTTCTGATCTGTATACCCTCTTGACTCTATAGAGGTTGTAGTGAACGTCTCCTTCGTGGGTATGGGACAATTTACAGTAGATGACCTTGTCGTTCTTGGATTTGGAGAAGACTTCTTTGACTGATTTGGTTTTCTTACTGAAGAATTGATTTCGTAGCTCTTTTTGAAGGCGAGGGTGCAGTTTGGATGGTGGCAGAGGATCGTTGACTGCTATGCTATATAGGTACTTGTGCACCACCTCTTCCATTTTTCTTTGTTGAACAGGAGGTGGTGGCATTGGTTTCCGCAGAGCATCCAAGTCGCTTTTTAGTTTGGCCACTCGATCCTTTGTGGGTTTTGCCAGTGGGTCAAGTATAGGCTTGTTTGACAGAGTGTCGAAACCAAAACCCCAGTCGTCTTCTTCAGGCTTCGGGGTTACAAAGGCGTCGAAGGCGCTTTTCATCAATTTCTCTGTAGGTTGATGCTTTGGCTTCATATTTTTTGGTTCCTCTGTAGGTTTTAACTTCAATGTTTCTGATGGCTTGGATGTGGGAGCTTCTGTTGGTTTTGTGGGGGTTGCCTCTGTAGGTTTTTGCACTTGTGCTTCTGAGGGATTGGTTTGAGGTTTGATTGGTGAGGTTTCTGCAGATTTGCTTAGATATTTTCTTTTGTGAACTAGGGTCTTGGTTTTGGTTTTGGGTTCTGTGTTTTTGGGTTCTGTGGTTTTGGGTGTGGAAGATGGAGATTTTGGCTTTGCAGCTTCTGGTGTAGGGGATGGTAGCTTGGGTTCTTCTGGTGTTTTTGGTGTTGGGGAAGATAGTTTGTCTTCTGTTGTCTTAGGTGTTGGTTGGTCTTCTTCGGAGGATGTGAGGATTTGTACTTGTTCAGTTTGTTTGGGGGTTGGAGATGGTAGGTCTTCGATGGTTACATGGGTTGTTTCCACAGAGGTGGGTATTGCCTCTATGGTCTTCTGTTGGGTTACTACTTGGGTCTCAGTTGGGGGTGCTTGGTTTAGGGGTTCTGCCGATGTTGGTGGTGCAGGTAAACCTCTGTTTGCAGCTTCTTCCCTTCTTTTCTCCCTCTTAGGATGACCTGATGATCCATCAGAATCATCATCAGAGTCATCCTGACCCTTATCTTTCGTACCCTCTGCTCTGCACGTCGCTTTTGGCTTTTTGAGTCATCCTGACCCTTATCTTTCGCAGCAGTGAAGGCTTTAATGAACTCTGGGACCTGGTCGAGTACCCGTTGTCCAAGTTCTGTGATTTGTGCTCTGGCCATGTAGTCGGAAGGCTTCGTGGCCAGAGTTTCCCTTGTAGTTTGTTCCTGGACATGCTCTAGGGCCTTCTTTAAATCATCAGGAGTAAGGCCCGCATAGGTTGGGGATTGCTCTTTATTCATTTTTGCAAGTAGGTCTTTTACAAAGCTTTGGAAGGCAGAGGTTGTGGCTTTCTCGAATTCAGCGGCAGTGGTGGTAGCAGAGGTTGTTGCAGTTGCTTTCATTTGAGCGCAGGCCTGTTTCACCTCTGTGGAGAGGTTATCCACTTTGGTGTTCAGTTCAGAAATAGCCTTTGTTGTGGATGCTGCAAGAGAGTCAACAGAGCTTTTCAACTCTCCCAACGAGGTGGTCACAGAGGTGACAAAGGTTTGGAACTCATCCCTTGCGACATGTTATCCAGGTGTAACCTTTGGGGGAACACATGCATCCCCAGAGTGAGTCCCTGTTCCTGGGACACCTTCTGTCACCCCTGTGTTGATATTGAGGGTGGAAGGATTTCCTTCTGATCCTTGAGCAGAGGGTTTTGAGGCCTCATGCTCTACAGAAGCTCTGGTAAGAACATTGTCCTGATCCACTCCAAAGATGGGTACAGGAATATCCTTAGGTTGACTTGGGGACTTGTCTAGAGTCCCTTTGTCTTTGTGCACTCTAGGCTCCTCTGAAGAGCCGGTTGGACTTACGTGTGTGCGTGTGGCAGAGGAAACAAATTCTTTTGCAGGAATGTCAGATGTGACCCGGGGTGAGGGATCACGAACTAAAGGCAAGTCCTTTGGAGAGGACTCCCTTGGAATGGTTTCCCCGGTTTCTAATGTCACAGAGGTAGAAAGAATTTCCTCTGCCCGGTCAGTTTGGGGTGGGGTCGAGTTGTGCTGCTCTTTTTCAATAACACTCTCTGCCACTAGACTGGCAGTGTTAGAAATGTGGGTTGCACTAGGAGTTGGTTGGGGTTGTGTGTCTCTTCCAACTTCGGCATCGTTTTGGGCCTCAGCCTCTGTCATACACCCTAACCTAACGGTTTCTCTGCTAGTTTCTAACTCATCAAAACCAACCACTGGGGTTTCTATCCTAGATACTAGGGAATCATAACATGGATGAGAACCAACTAGGCTTTGGACAAGTGGATGCAGATGTTCTGGTATTTGTGCCTGGATACCTTCTGAGGTTCAGTCAATGACCCCTATCTCAGAATCTACCATATCCTTTGTGGCTACCTCTTCCTCAGGACTCTTTCTTAGAACATCATATTCGGGATAGAGGAAGGGGTTCTGTAGTACTTCTAGTGTCGCAACCTGAATATCTTTAGGGGTTTGGTCATCTTCATCCAAGTCAGAATCAATTTCAGAGATTCTGAAGTCTGGTTCTTCTGTTGACTGACTGGAGAGGGCTTCTGCGTTGTAAAGCCCGTATCCCGGTATGTAATTTATTAGTCTTAATTATTTTCTTTCAAGTTTGATTTATCATGGTTTCCGTTAACGGGGTTAGTCGAGTTGGGTCAAATCGTTAAAGTGTCGGAATTTTTGGTTAGTTGCGAGAGGGTTGTAAGTGGAGGGACTATTTGCGTCAAAGGCCCAAAAACCCACCTTGGGTTCGGCCCATGCAAGGGGATTACGAGACCTATGTATTTTGTTGGTGTAGTAGCGTGATCAACAAACCAAGAATAAGAAAAACATCACAAAAAAAAACCCTACGGCACTTGTTTGGCCGGCCGTCGTGTAGAACCGAGAGAGAGTCGTCGCCGGCGAGGGGAGAGGGGAGGAACCACCGACCACCACTGCTGCTGCCGACCACCGTTGCTGCCGCCGGAGTTACGCCGGAGTCGAGGAAGGAGGGCGAGAGTAGGAGAGGACTAGAGGACGTCGTCGCTTTCGTCGCAAGGTAAGTCCTCGTTTCCGTTTTCGTTTTCTTTTCTTTTCCGGCGAAGCAACCACCGCCGTACGCCGCCGCTGTGGTGGCCGTATGTGGGCGGTCGTGATCAGGCATGGTCGAGTGTGTGCGAGTTTGGGCAGCCGAGAGAAAGGGACGGTGGTGTGAGGGTGGTGTGGGGTGGTGCGTGTGTACGTATGTGTGAAAGCCGCCGGGAAACGCCGCTGCCGCCGCCGTGTCCCCACTGCCGGAAGTGGCAGTGGGTGGTGCCGCGGCCTAAACCCTAATACCACCTCTGGCCGTAACCCTAAACCGCTAGTTCTAGTCGTAAAACCGTTAATCGTATAGCGAAAGACCGCGTTATCATTTTATGTAAAAACTGCAGTTTCTGTCTATGTTTTGTATCGAGCATAACTTCTGCTAGAAATGTCGGATTGGGATGCAACCAGTGCCAAAAGTTCCCATTCTGAGTCTAGTAAGTTTCTTATGTTTTGTGGAAAAACCAGTTCGGACCGTAGCTAGTGTCAAACTACTGTTTTATAACGAAAGGTGCTGTTTTTCGCTGTGCAGTTAACCAATTTTGTAAAATCTGTATTAAATTGTAGAAAAATCGTTAGGAGGTGTATAATATGTCCTTGGAACCCTAACTCTGAGCACTTTCTGGTTATGTAATTTAATTGATGATTTTCTGGGTTTATGGAGGTCGGAACAGGTCCCGAACAGACCTGTTTGGTTAGACCGAAAAGTCGTTTTAGTGACGATTTAAGGGTGCGTCGTGTTTTACGGTCCGGATCTCGTGTTAATACATTGTAACGATTGTTTAGGTGTTGGGAAGTGATCTTGGATTTGTGAGGCTTGAATTATTGTTGTGAGCTAGGCGCGCTTACGAGGTGAGTTCTCTCACTATAACTAATGTCGGTTATTTTTACATTACGATTTGTATGTGTGTGGTAGTTTTAATTGTTTGTGATGCGGGACTAAATAGTGGGGTGTCTAGTCGGACCTTTATTGTTATGACTACGCGGGTGGCGTAGGAGTTCGGTGGGGCCGAGGTTTATATACGCGGGTGGCGTAGTAACTCGGTGGGGCCGATGTTTATATACGCGGGTGGCGTAGTAACTCGGTGGGACCGAAGGTTGTATACGCGGGTGGCGTAGGAACCCGGGGGAGCCGGGTAATGCTTGCACGGTTATCGTGTGGTCGGGTGGACCAACTTATGCCTTTGGGTGGGATGGTGTAGGTATGCATGTTTATGATTTGTTCGTAGACTTGTATGCTGTTTATGTGCAACTATCTGTTTAGAGGTGGTGTGGGAATAACTGTGTTATTTATGGTGTCTGAATTCACTAAGCTTCGTGCTTACCCTTTCCCAATAAATTGTGGTTTCAGGTACGAGTGGCTCCAAGGCGTGACGAGTACACACTGGCGCGTGGGAAGAGTTGATTACTTTTATGATTTTAACTTTAGACATTTATTCCGCTGTTTATTGTTCGTGAGAATATTAATTATGAGTTTGCAAATGAAATGATTGAGTTATTAAATGAGTTTTTATTAATGAAATGTTACTTTAAAAATTTTAAATTCCTTGTAATTTTTGGGACGTTACATGCGTTCCAGCCAGAAGTGTCTAGAGAGTCTGCAATATCCGATCGTTGGAGAAAGGCAGAAAAGTCACTCTGATCTGCATAGTTGATAGGAGTTGGGGTTTGCAGAGGTTGTTCACGGGTTTCTTCGATCATTTCAGTTTCCTCTGCGATAGTCTGCAGAGGAGTATGAGGCGTCTTGGATTTCTTCTTGCTTTTCTTGCTTTTGGGTTTGGGGCACCCTCCTCAGAAGACTTATGTTTTCTTTTCTTCTTTTTGTCTTTAGGAGGAGGGGGAGGTGCAGAGGATTCAACTACGGTTTCGTGTGGTGGTGATTGCTGGGTTTGAGCAGCGATGGCAGAGGTCCCCTTGTTAGCTTCAATCTTCCTAATCATAGAAGTATTTAGAAGTAGTTAAAAATAGGCTAAGTGAAGAAAGCCTCTTACAGAGGCTCTGCCGAACTTACCGAGAGATCAAGGTCAAGAAGCTACAGAAGCTAAAGAGGCGCCCTACAGAAGCTCTGTCATACGCGCAAAGAAGACCAAATACTCGGAATCCGGTGAAGACTGCTCTTCTAAGGACCAAACCGCAGAACCTCTGTGGCACTTCACAGAGCCTCTGCGGTCTTCAACAAAGACTTAAAAGATATTTATAATATCTTGCTACTGTTACAGGACCTGTTCATCAACTTGCATGGTAGCATGCCCTGTCCAACTGCAACGTGTCAAACTCTGGTTGGATTCAATAGGGCTTAGTACATAATAGACGTCTGTTGCATTAAATGCAAAACAACACGTCCAACTGTTCATGCCATCCGTCCAACTATTCATACCGTCCTTTGTGAATAGTAGCATATGCTTTATGGTCCCCTTAGAGTAGTATATAAGGAAGACTCGTGTTTAGTTCTTCCTATCCATCGATCGATCAATCGAACAATCGAAACAAGAATTCAAGAGAGAAAAACATCACAAGCTTTAAACACTTTGAGAGTCATATCTGTTTTAAAAGCTTTGCTTAACTCACTGTTCTTGAATCTGTTCTTAATTTATATATTCAGTAAACTTTGAGATATTATTTCTTGTTCACTGTTTATTTATATTATGTTCTAAATCTATCAAACATATCTGTTAGTTCTTCAAATACGCTTCCGCATCAAACTCAAACTTGAACTAATAGATCTGATAATCTTGTTTAAACAAAACCGGGAACCAACAATTGGTATCAGAGCAAAGCTTGATTTTCAATATCAAGTTATCCTCGTTTTTACAAGATTAGTGATAGAAATCATTTTTTCCTATTCCTCATCTCTAGGTTAAAACTCCATTAAAGTGTACTCTGAGAACTGTTCAAACCCAGAAAACCTTCCAGATCTTCAGACTCGTACTCTTTAAATCACACTATCCTTTCAGAACCTTAAAAAAATGACAAATACAAATAACTTCTTTACTGCTGGTTCACTCACCAAGCCTCCTACTCTCCTACGAGATGAGTATCCTCAATGGAAGATAAGAATGGTTTATTTCTTTGAGGGTATTGAAAAAAATCTAGTACAATATCTTTACAACCTTCCTCCTGTTCCCATGATAGCAGTACCACGAGTACCAGCTACTGCTGAATCTCCAGAAATCCCTGAACATCAAAAACCAAAACCAAAAGAAGAATGGTCAAATGAAGATAAGGCAGAAGATGAAGTTGCATAGAAAACAAAAAGAATCCTGATAATGGCTATCCCCAACGAACTTTTTCAATCCTTAGATGCATGCGAAACTGCGCACGATCTTTGGAAAGAATTAGAAAGACAGTTGGAAGGGGGTGCTAAAACACAGAAGAACCGAAGGGCACAATACATAAATGAATATAATGCATTCAGATCCTCTGCAACAGAATCTCTACAAACAACGTACGATAGGTTCAACTCTCTCATAAACAAATGTAGAAAGTCTGGCATTCACAGAACCTCGGAAGAAAATAACGTCATGTTTCTAAAGAGTCTGAATGATGAGTGGCTTCAACTGTCTATGTCTTTACAAACAGACCAAGATCTAGACTCATGGACACTCTCTGATCTCTATGGAACACTAGCTGCACAAGAGCCTCAAATAGCACAGGATAAAACAATAGCCATTGCACCATACGCATTGGTTAGTAAAACAACAGAGGCTACAGAGAGACCAAGAAATGAGAGAGCAACAGATGAAAAGAAGAAGGAGAAAAAGAAGATAGTGATGGTTGATAGCGAAGAAGACGAGCTGATAGAGGAAGAAATAACTCTTGCATCATTAGCTAAATCATTGGCTCTATTGACAAGAGAGTTCAGAGGTAATCAAAGAAATTTTGGAAATGACAGATATAGCAGAGATAACCAGAGAGATAGAAGAGATGATGAAAGAAGAGAAGAATCAAGTGACCGACAGAGGTCAGACTACAGAAGTGACCGACGGAGGTCGAGCGACAGAAACTACAGAGGAAATGACCGACAAAGGTCAGATGACAAGGTAGGCCACACACAAGAATGCTAAAAAAGTGGTAAGCCTGGTCATTATGCAAACGAATGCCGAACAGAGAAAGGTGGAGACCAACAGAAGTCCTGACGATCGAACTGGAAACACCTCCCAAGGTTGCTTCAACTGCGGCAAGCCAGGCCATTTCGCAAAAGATTGCAGAAGTAGACAAAATCGCCCACAGAAGGACTCATCTTTTTACAAAAAGAAGGCTGAATATTATGCACAAAAATCCCTAATGGCGAACAAAGGGCATTCTGAAGCAAATAAAGAGGACTTCGAGTCAGACTCTACATCTGATGATGAATTCACCACCAATGCCCTGTTCTGTGGCATGGCAGAAGTCGACTCGGGCACTGACAATGAGGTATCCATTTTAAACTCTACCTCTTGTATAAAATATGTAGAAAATGATTCAGTTAGACTTAACATTGAATTGATTGAACTCAAAGAGATAAATGAAAGTATTCAGAAAAGACTCACCTTTAATGAGAGAGAAGTAAGGCTTCTCACTCAAGAAAAAGCCAAAATTTTTGAAGAAAAGGAAAGAGTAGAAAAATATTGGAGCAAAAATGTAGATCCTTTAAAAAGGCAAATTTCCGAATTAACCTCTGCTTTAAAAGTCAAAACTAAAGAGCTTTCAGTTTCTAGGAGTGAAACAACTGAGATAAGAGCTCTCAAAGAATACTTTCAAAAAGAGAGAGATGTACTTTGGCAAGATCTACTCAGAAGAGAGGTTTTACTTAAAAAGTATAAAGATGCACAGAAGGTGTATGCGAAAGTAAACTCACAAATAGGAAGACGAGGTATAGGGTACGATGATATTACTCTAGTTGTTGAAGGCAAAAGACTTAAACCTCTGTCTTCTCTGTTTGTGGTAGGAAAAACAAATAAACCAATTTTTCCAAACTTACTCTCTGTAAGTAAGAGGGTTAAAATCTCTGAAGAACCTCACTTAAGGAAACATACGATGTCACACCCCGCTAAAGCGGAAACACGAGATGTAACAGCTAAAGCTTCATAGCAATAGGAAATAAAACAACACCAACCATTCAATTACATAAGTTTTAAATTGTGAAGTTCCAAAAATTACAAGTTACAATCCGTTGTTTAAAAGCAACCGAGATGGTGTTTTTAACAAAATAGAGCAAAAGAAAAGAGCTTGGTTGATGTCGTCATGCATGCTAAAATTAGACTTTGTCGTTTACCTTCTTAGTCCCTGAAAAGCATGTTTAAAATAAAAGGTCAACTACAAAGAGTTGGTGAGTTCACAGGTTTTCCATATACACAACAGTTTTTCATCCAAAGGCTACTCTCATGAAACGTTTGTTCATGACAAGCTTTAAGTTTAAAAATTTATGAGTACAATTTACAATGAATGACTTTTGCAAGATATATAAGTGTTGAGCCACTACTAAGCCTCCGACAACCTACGCCCCGCGAACTACCTCAGAGGTGGTATGTTGGCCACATGAGTAGAACATTATTAACAGATAAAGTGCACCCCTACTCATCAGTCAAAGGTGGGTTTGTCAAACCAAATAGCGCTATCCACAAATATCACCGGCTCGTTATGAGTTAATAAGTAGTGTACCTATTGGGGACTTAACATTTTCATTATAACTCAACATATCTTTATCACTTATGTAAATTCGTCCATTCATTAGTACTCATTTCTCAAATCATAAATATCCACAATTTAATATCATGAATCATTTAGCATTTTAAAATCATAACATGCTTTTCACCCCAAACATTAAACAAGTAAAACGGGGATGTGAATACTCACCTTATAGCGTAGTCGCGAAGTAGTGATAGCTTGTTTGCTTAAACGCTTTACGGGTTCCCTATAATGTCAAACAATCTCTATATGTCCTTCATATCTAATTCAAGGTTATACTTAACTAATTTAATCCACATCTTGTGTAATGCCCTTGCTTTAGTATTCAAGTTGAAACGAAGAATTTAGCATTGTTCAATATGTTTTAATCATATATATAGAGTTATAAGAATAAAATCCCATACTTTTTCAAAATGCTTAATCTGACAGAAACTTTGTACTTCAACAATGACTATTGAAAAACACTTTCTAAAATGACAATTTACCAAATTTTTTTATATGTAGTACTATACTGAGTTAAGGCTATTTTGACCAAATTTCATGAATTTTGGGGGTGTTTAAGGGGTCAAAATAATTTTTATAAATCCGTGCAACACAGAGTCTAAAACAGATTGCACCCTTCTGCTATAATGGGCTTTTGGGGGGTCAAAACTTAATATCTTTCAGAGGTTTTACATGTTTGGAAACCTAACACATAAAGGTGTCTCATGGAAAAAGATTCACAAACCTTTGATAAGTTTTGAGAGAGTTATGGCCGATTGAAGCTGTATGTACCAATCTGCCAATCTTGGACAGCTTTGCACACTTGGCTTATAAAAACTGTTTGAGAGATCAAAACTCCATATTTTTTAAGGGAACCAATTGCATGTGAAACCTAACTCAACTAAGGAACTTCCAGAAGAAGAATGAGAAACTTTAATGAATTCTACAGAAAGTTATATGCAAAACAAAGTGACACAACAATCTGGCTGACCATCTGCTGCACACCCAAATTGTTCTAAGAAGTTGAAGGTCTAAATATCAATGTTTTCTTATGAGACCAGTTGGGTTTGAACCCTAACTCATTAAGCCTTACTCCAGAAGAAAAATAAAGGTATTTGGACCTGATTTGACCAAGATATGGTCGTCCAAAACACATGCAACAATTCTGCCAGATTTGGAACTCGAGGATTCTCAAGAAAACCCACATTTTAAGCATTCTAACATCCATAGATGTGGATTCCTTTGATAAGGACTCAATCCCAACCTCATATGGCATGTTTTTAAAGGAAAAATACTTTAAACTTACAAGAAAAATGTGCATGAAAAGGTCAAAAATCCAGATTCTAGTACAAGAACAAAACCCACGTTTTTTATGATTTTGCTCATTTTTCTCAAGTTCATGATGGAAGTTCATAGATTTTCACCACTTTATTGACATTTCTCATGTCATTGGTGTTTTATCTCACTTCTAGAATAAGAAAAAGAGTTCATTTATTTGAATGAAGTAGAAGTGCAAGAAGTACAAATAATATCAAAGAAAGTGCTTCAAAATGAAGAAGATGACTAGTTTAGAACTCTTACCTTTGAGAGATGATTCCATAACTTTTAAACTCTTAATTCTTTGCCTTGGATACTTAATTTAGGGCTGGAAAGTTGCTGGAGTTTTTTTTTTTGAAGGTTGAAATGATGAAGATGATGAAGAGAAAAGGATGGGATTTCAAGAGAGAGAGAGAGAAGGAAGATGGATGGTTTTTCTTTCAAAGTTTGAAATGAGCAAAAAATGAAACAATTTGGAGGGTATACGGGGGAGGGGAGGGTCGGCCATACATGGGCCCCCAACACGTTGCAAAATATTTTTTTTTAAATTAAGCCCATAAACTATTTCTTGTAAAAACCATTTTTAACTAGAAATTTAATTGCAAAAACAAGCTTCTAAAATACCTTCTTGTTTTTTATTAAATCTTATAAAAAGAAAAGTTTATGTATAAAAGTAAAACCCTATATTTTATATAGGTTATATGTTAGTTAGGGTATTTTGGCATTTCACGAGATGTTTCGGTTAATCATGGATCAAAACCGGGTCTTTTAGGCAACTACCGGGAATTCTAGCGAATCTTCGCTTTAATATTTTCTGAATGGGACCTAGCAAGGTATATTCCCTATATTAACATCAGTGAGGATTTAATAGACGCTAACCTGAAAGTTTCGATTTTTGCCGGATGTTACAGTTTTCCCCCGTTAGAGGAATTTCGTCCCGAAATTTAATGACTGGCATTCTCAGTTGGTTACTTGACGAACAGCTGAGGATATTTACTCCTCATAAAATCCTCCCGTTCCCAAGTGTATTCAGGTCCATGCCTTGCATTCCATCGAACTTTTACGATCGGGATCTTGCTACGTCTTAACCGCTTAACATCTCGGTCAAGTATCTCAACGGGTTCCTCTATAAAGGGTAACTGCTCATTCACTTGTATTTCGTCCACCGGTAGAACCAACGATTCATCCGATAGGCATTTCTTAAGATTCGACACATGGAATGTGTCGTAAATGGCGCTTAACTCTTGTGGTAGCTTGAGTCTATATGCGACTGGTCCAATCTTTTCCAGTATCTCAAATGGGCCGATATATCTTGGACTCAACTTGCCCTTTTTCCCAAATCGTACCAATCTTTTCCATGGCGATACCTTTAATAGTACCTTATCGCCCACCTGAAATTCCAATGGCTTCCTGCGATTATCTGCATAACTCTTCTGACGAGTTCTGGCTACTTTAAGTCTTTCCTGTATGGTGACGATCTTGTCCGTAGTCTCTTGAATTATGTCGGGTCTTATCAGCTGTCTGTCACCGACCTCCAACCAGCTGAGTGGGGATCTACACTTGCGTCCATATAAGGCTTCGTACGGCGCGCACTTTAAGCTGGTATGGTAGCTATTGTTGTAAGAGAATTCGACTAACGGTAAATGAGTATCCCAACTTCCACCAAAATCTATTACACACGCTCGCAGCATGTCTTCTAGTGTTTGTATAGTTCTTTCTGTCTGACCGTCCGTCTGCGGGTGGTAGGCAGTGCTCAAGTCCATACGCGTGCCCAACGCTTTCTGGACTGATCACCAAAAGCGTGACGTAAAACGACTATCTCTGTCCGAGATAATGGAAGTAGGTACTCCATGACGCATCACAATCTCGTTGATGTATAACTGAGCAAGCTTTTCCGTCTTGAAGTCTTCTCGAATAGGCAGAAAATGTGCAGATTTTGTAAGCCGATCCACTATAACCCAGATTGAATCATGTCCTTTCCCGGTTCTAGGTAACTTAGTTATGAAATCCATGCTTATTTGTTCCCATTTCCATTCGGGAATCTCAAGTTGCTGAAGAAGACCAGATGGTTTCTGATGTTCAGCCTTAACCATTGCACAAGTTTGGCACTTGCTTACATACAAAGCAACATCTTTCTTCATCCCTGGCCACCAATAGTATTCCTTCAGATCCTTGTACATCTTATCGGCTCTGGGGTGAATTGAATATCTTGATTTATGGGCTTCATCCATGATTATTGATCGCAGATTGACAACCTTAGGTACCCAAACTTTATGTCGGAAGTAACGCACCCCCTCTGGTTGTGTTTCAAATTCCTCTTCCAGATGATGTAGGGTTTCGTTTTTCAAATTCTCCTCTTTTAATGCTTCTTCTTGAGCTTCGAGAATTTGGTCTTTAAGACTCGTCCGGACCATCGTTCCCATGGTTCTTGCCCTCGATGGCTTCACTCTTTCTTTTCGGCTTAACGCATCAGCTACAACATTAGCCTTGCCTGGGTGGTACTTTATCTCGCAATCGTAGTCGCTAAGCAGTTCAACCCATCTCCGTTGTCTCATATTCAGCATTTTCTGATCAAAAATGTGTTGTAGGCTCTTGTGGTCGGTAAAGACGGTACATTTAGTGCCGTAGAGGTAATGTCTCCAAATCTTGAGTGCGAACACTACGACTCCTAGTTCCAAATCATGGGTGGTATAATTCTTTTCGTGAACTTTAAGTTGCCTTGATGCGTAGGCAATAACCTTGTCTTTTTGCATTAGCACACACCCCAACCCTTGGTGTGAGGCATCGCAGTAAACAACAAAATTGTCTGCACCCTCTGGTAAAGCTAATATCGGTGCATTACAAAGCTTATGCTTAAGCGTCTGAAAAGCTTCTTCTTGTTTTTCTCCCCAATCGAACTTCTTATCCTTCTGGGTTAATACCGTTAATGGTTGTGCAATTTTGGAGAAATTTGCAATGAAACGCCGATAGTAACCAGCTAAACCGAGAAACGAACGAATTTCTGTCGGAGTCTTTGGGGCTTCCCACTTCTTGATGGCTTCTATCTTGGCCGGATCGACATGAATTCCATCTTTATTAACTACATGCCCAAGAAATTGCACTTCACGAATCCAAAATTCGCATTTGGAAAGTTTAGCATACAGCTTCTGGTCTCTGAGCAGTTCTAGTATTACCTTTAAATGTTGCTCATGCTCCTTCTTGCTTTGCGAATAAATTAATATATCATCTATGAACACAATTACGAATTTGTCCAAGTACGGTCGACATACTCTGTTCATTAGATCCATAAAGACTGCTGGAGCGTTTGTCAGTCCAAAAGGCATGACTAGGAACTCATAATGTCCATATCGAGTCCTAAACGCTGTCTTAGGAATGTCCTCCTCATGAACCCTCATTTGATGGTATCTGGACCGAAGGTCGATCTTTGAAAAGTACGTAGCGCCTTGAAGTTGGTCGAACAGGTCATCGATTCGAGGAAGGGGATATCGGTTCTTGATGGTCAGCTTATTAAGTTCCTTGTAGTCGATGCACATTCGAAAAGAACCATCTTTCTTTTTAACGAATAAAACTGGAGCTCCCCAGGGTGAAGAGCTGGGTTTGATGAATCCTTTATTGAGTAGCTCCTTAAGTTGTTCTGACAACTCCTGCATTTCTGAAGGTGCTAACCGGTAAGGTGATTTCGCCACGGGTGCCGCTCCCGGAATTAAGTCGATATGAAATTCAACTTGTCTTGGTGGGGGTAATCCAGGTAATTCATTTGGGAATACCTCGGGAAAATCTCGTACTATTGGAAAGTCTTGAATATTCTTCTCTTTGATCTCCTTATCCACCACGTGTGTCAGAAACGCAACACAATCTTTCCGCAAATATTTTCGCATCTTCATACTCGACACTATTTTGAAATTTTTCCCCGAGTTTTCTCCCTGTATTTCCAGTACTCTTCCTTCGGTTTGTGGTATTCGGACGATCTTTTCGGAGCAAACGATTTCAGCGCGATTCTTCGATAACCAATCCATACCTACGACTATATCGAAGCTTCCTAGTTTGATTGGGATTAAATCTATGCTAAAATCTTTTCCCGTCAGTTTTAGTGTACAGTTTTTAATTACATCTCTGGCCCTAACTTCCTGTCCATTAGCAAATTCAATAACGTAGACCTCTTTCAACTTTTGAGGTTTCAAGTTAATTTTCGGCCTAAACTCTAGTGATACAAAGCTCCTATCCGCTCCAGAATCAAATAGTACTGTTGCATAATGATTATTCAAGAGAAACGTACCTGTGACTACATCCGGGTTTCGTCTTGCTTCATCTGCCCCAATTTCGAACACTCGACCTCGTGCCTGACCTCCTTGATTCCCTTGATTGAATGGTCGCGCCTGATTTGCATTAGGCCTTCGGTTCAGTCTCGGACATGCGCTCCGAAAGTGATCTGGGCTCCCACACTCGTGACAGGTTCGCCTTCCTCCGCTCTTGCAATCTCTGGCGACATGGCCTCCTCTGTTACACTTGAGGCAAATGATGCATCTTCCGAGGTGACATTTTTGCACTTGACGCATCTTGGGCATGGCCCTTTTTCTTTCTCCTCTACCTGTGCTTGAATTCCAAAATTTCCTGTCACCCTCTGACCCTTGTCTGATCTTCCCCTAAATTGCCTTCTTGCCGGCTCTTCTATCTCTCTTTTCCCTCCGGCTTTATCATTCCCAATTGCTCTCGAACGATTTGCGTTGTTGGTGAGTCTCGTTGCTAAATTCACTGCTTCTTGAAGAGTCTTCGGGTCAGCTAAAGTCACATTTCCTCTGATTTCTGAAGATAAACCCCACACATATCTATCCACTCGGTTTTCCTCGGGCGTCACCAAGTGTGGCACCAGCTTTGCCAGCTCATGGAAACGGGCAGTGTAAGAGTCTATGTCGTTTCCCTTCATTTCATGGTTCCACAATTCTGCTTCCAGCTTCTGGATCTCACTCCTCGGGAAATACTCATCCTGGAGCATCTTCTTAAACTCATCCCATGTCAGTCTGTTGGCCACATCCCGACCTCGGGTTTGTACTTGGGTGTTCCACCATGTTAATGCCCGTCCTTGCAGAAGGCAAGCGGAAAATCCCACCTTGTTTCCTTCAGTACATTTACTGATGTGGAGAACAGACTCCATACCCTCTAACCAAGTTAATAATCCAATGGCTCCCTCAGTTCCGTGAAACTCTTTAGGATTACAGGCCCTAAAAGCCTTGTACGTGCATTCCCTATTTCCATTTGTTCCCGCGTTGTTTCCTGGATTAGCGTTCAGACCCGCTGCTACTTGGCTAACGATATTTGGAAGTGCGGCCATGATTTGCTCGGACACGAGCCGTGCGATTTCGGGATCCTCTCTCCTTGGAGGCATAGTCCTACAGGTATGGTTTTAATTAAGGATTTAGTCACATGGTCACTATTACTGTTATTTGGTTACACTTCCTACTTGTTATGTTAATCTAAGTTATGGTACTACTTCATGCATACTATCATTATTATCTACACGTATTGTCATAACAACATACCACAATTTCATAATCATGTATTAAAAGTACTTGAGATATGTGAGCATTAACCAAACATTTCATTCATAAGCCGTAAACATTCAATTCCCAAAAGAAACAATTAACAAAACATTTAATGTTTGGAATTAACGGCTACATGCCCCAAAAATATAAGTTTAAGTTTAATCAATCCCAAAAGCTTCATAGTGAGTGGTCTTCTAACGCATCAATGCCCAGTGTTCGATCCGAGACCTCACTATGTGATTTTAGAACCTCCATCACCCCATTCAGTGTTCGATGTTGTTGGTCCATTCTCTCTTCATGGAGTTGTATGTCTTGTGACATCATTAAGACCCACTGACTTTCCCGGGCGGTCATGCCGGGAGGGTGAGCCACTGGTACCCCGGTCACCATCTGGGGGTTTCCGTACCGCGCTCCCGGTCGGGAGGACTCTCCTTCGAATCTCGGTGGATGGGTGAAACTCACACACCTAGGCAATGGAACACTTTTTCTAGCCATGGTTCTTACTCTCGGTCCTCGAAGTGTAGGCGGAGGGGATTGAGTGGGTGGTGCACTGTTTACTTCATGGTCGCCCTCATATGGGTCTCTCTCGGCTACAATATAGCCTGAGGGGTCAGCCGAGTAAGAGTGCTCGGAAGGAGTGTGCTCGGACGACATAGTGAACTGCAATAATAGTAGACATAGTTATTAAGTGTGTTATTGTAAGTGCCTAAGATATGAAATGTTTATGCATGCACACACAAAGATTATACTTTCCATTTTTAAGTAGGAAATTTATTTTAAGCATACTTCCATTATGACCAACCCGAGTCTCTCATTATACTTACCTGAATTAAACATAGGTGATCAGGCTTTGTTTAATTGAGGTATAATAATGTGACACTCAACTTGGTTATATTAGCAATATGCTTCAGATTTTTTACAATCATTTCGAAAACCTTTTTGAAAATAGTTTGCGTTATGGTTGGGTTATAGTTTGTGGTTTCCATAAGAAAACCGGCATTCTCTATAACCTGGCTCTGATACCAAGTCTGTCACACCCCGCTAAAGCGGAAACACGAGATGTAACAGCTAAAGCTTCATAGCATTAGGAAATAAAACAACACCAACCATACAATTACATAAGTTTTAAATTGTGAAGTTCCAAAAATTACAAGTTACAATCCGTTGTTTACAAGCAACCGAGATGGTGTTTTTAACAAAATAGAGCAAAAGAAAAGAGCTTGGTTGATGTCGTCATGCATGCTAAAATTAGACTTTGTCGTTTACCTTCTTAGTCCCTGAAAAGCATGTTTAAAATAAAAGGTCAACTACAAAGAGTTGGTGAGTTCACAGGTTTTCCATATACACAACAGTTTTTCATCCAAAGGTTACTCTCATGAAACGTTTGTTCATAACAAGCTTTAAGTTTAAAAATTTATGAGTACAATTTACAATGAATGACTTTTGCAAGATATATAAGTGTTGAGCCACTACTAAGCCTCCGACAACCTACGCCCCGCGAACTACCTCAGAGGTGGTATGTTGGCCACATGAGTAGAACATTATTAACAGATAAAGTGCACCCCTACTCGTCAGTCAAAGGTGGGTTTGTAAAACCAAATAGCGCTATCCACAAATATCACCGGCTCGTTATGAGTTAATAAGTAGTGTACCTATTGGGGACTTAACATTTTCATTATAACTCAACATATCTTTATCACTTATGTAAATTCGTCCATTCATTAGTACTCATTTCTCAAATCATAAATATCCACAATTTAATATCATGAATCATTTAGCATTTTAAAATCATAACATGTTTTTCACCCCAAACATTAAACAAGTAAACGGGGCTGTGAATACTCACCTTATAGCGTAGTCGCGAAGTAGTGATAGCTTGTTTGCTTAAACGCTTTACGGGTTCCCTATAATGTCAAACAATCTCTATAAGTCCTTCATATCTAATTCAAGGTTATACTTAACTAATTTAATCCACATCTTGTGTAATGCCCTTGCTTTAGTATTCAAGTTGAAACGAAGAATTTAGCATTGTTCAATATGTTTTAATCATATATATATAGAGTTATAAGAATAAAATCCCATACTTTTTCAAAATGCTTAATCTGACAGAAACTTTGTACTTCAACAATGACTATTGAAAAACACTTTCTAAAATGACAATTTACCCATTTTTTTATATGTAGTACTATACTGAGTTAAGGCTATTTTGACCAAATTTCATGAATTTTGGGGGTGTTTAAGGGGTCAAAATAATTTTTATAAATCCGTGCAACACAGAGTCTAAAACAGATTGCACCCTTCTGCCATAATGGGCTTTTGGGGGGTCAAAACTTAATATCTTTCAGAGGTTTTACATGCTTTGGAATCCTAACTTTTGATAAGTTTTGAGAGAGTTATGGCCGATTGAAGCTGTATGTACCAATCTGCCAATCTTGGACAGCTTTGCACACTTGGCTTATAAAAACTGTTTGAGTGATCAAAACTCCATATTTTTGAAGGGAACCAATTGCATGTGAAACCTAACTCAACTAAGGAACTTCCAGAAGAAGAATGAGAAACTTTAATGCATTCAACAGAAAGTTATATGCAAAACAAAGCGACACAACAATCTGGCTGACCATCTGCTGCACACCCAAATTGTTCTAAGAAGTTGAAGGTCTAAATCTCAATGTTTTCTTATGAGACCAGTTGGGTTTGAACCCTAACTCATTAAGCCTTACTCCAGAAGAAAAATAAAGGTATTTGGACCTGATATGACCAAGATATGGTCGTCCAAAACACATGCAACAATTCTGCCAGATTTGGAACTCGAGGATTCTCAAGAAAACCCACATTTTAAGCATTCTAACATCCATAGATGTGGATTCCTTTGATAAGGACTCAATCCCAACCTCATATGGCGTGTTTTTAAAGGAAAAATACTTTAAACTTACAAGAAAAATGTGCATGCAAAGGTCAAAAATCCAGATTCTAGTACAAGAACAAAACCCACGTTTTTGATGATTTTGCTCATTTTTCTCAAGTTCATGATGGAAGTTCATAGATTTTCACCACTTTATTGACATTTCTCATGTCATTGGTGTTTTATCTCACTTCTAGAATAAGAAAAAGAGTTCATTTATTTGAATTAAGTAGAAGTGCAAGAAGTACAAATAATATCAAAGAAAGTGCTTCAAAATGAAGAAGATGACTAGTTTAGAACTCTTACCTTTGAGAGATGATTCCATAACTTTTAAACTCTTAATTCTTTGCCTTGGATACTTAATTTAGGGCTGGAAAGTTGCTGGATTTTTTTTTAAGGTTGAAATGATGAAGATGATGAAGAGAAAAGGATGGGATTTCAAGAGAGAGAGAAGGAAGATGGATGGTTTTTCTTTCAAAGTTTGAAATGAGCAAAAAATGAAACAATTTGGAGGGTATAGGGGGGAGGGGAGGGCCGGCCATACTTGGGCCCCCAACCCTTTGCAAATTTTTTATTTTTTTTTAAATTAAGCCCATAAACAATTTCTTGTAAAAACCATTTTTAACTAGAAATTTAATTGCAAAAACAAGCTTCTAAAATACCTTCTTGTTTTTTATTAAATCTTATAAAAAGAAAAGTTTATGTATAAAAGTAAAACCCTATATTTTATATAGGTTATATGTTAGTTAGGGTATTTTGGCATTTCACGAGATGTTTCGGTTAATCATGGATCAAAACCGGGTCTTTTAGGCAACTACCGGGAATTCTAGCGAATCTTCGCTTTAATATTTTCTGAATTGGTCCTAGCAAGGTATATTCCCTATATTAACATCAGTGAGGATTTAATAGACGCTAACCTGAAAGTTTCGATTTTTGCCGGATGTTACATACGAAGATGATCAATGTGTGGCTTGAAAACACAGATTCATCATCTTCAACCTCTGTCAACAGAGGAATCAAACCAAAGAAATATCTGAAAACACAAGATCAGATTGGTATTTTTAAGTTTGGTAAACCAGAGACTCAAACACAGGTCGCTTTTGTCTGTATGATAGATGTCAAAAAGAAATTATCTGCAAAAGCTCCTGAGTTTAAACCCATCTTTTCAGAAGAAAATATTAAAAGATCAATTGAAAAAGAAATTTTGGAAGTTTTGAAATCAAATGTTTTAGAAAATCTCTGTACATCTTCTATAGATCAAATTCTCGCTGAAAATATCTCATCTGAAACCTCTGCCATCTATGAAAGTTTTTCTACAGAGGAAGAAAACTCGTACGATACATGCTCAGAAAATCCAACCTCTGTCGAAAGAAATGACTCAACCTCTGTATATGAGGACGATTCATCCTCTGACGACTCAGAGACTGATTCTAAATCAGGGATAATTCACTGTGACACAGAGGATGTTAAATTCTCCTCTGAGGTTCTTAACAGAACAATTTCTCCAAAAGAGAAAATCACAGAGATATCTATCTGTCCAGATTTTCTAAAAATGTGTATACAAGTCAAAACCTCTACAGAGCTTGATAATTTGAAAAAGGCCTCTGAAAATCCTAAAAGCTCAAAATTTTCAAAACCTTTAAAGCCTGAAGCTAACAAATATCTTTCCTCTGTGACAGTGAAGACAGACGTTCACCACAGAAGAGACTCACAGAAGGCAGGACCTAAACAAGATTTTTGCAAACAACATTCTAGTATTCATAGATCTTCTTGTAATAGGAAATCTAATGTTAAGAAAGAATGTAATGCCTCTGTGGTTCAGTTCAATAAATTCAATGAAAAGTTCAAACAAATCACGTCTCATATTAAATACTGTCATTGTTTTGATCTTATGTTCAGATTGAAAAATCACTTCTCAAGTCCAGATTGCTTACCCTCCACTAAATTTCAAACTCTAAAGTCAAAACCTAGAGAGATACAATCTGATCTTTCTACAAAAAATAAAATGTATTTCAAGAATGCTAAGGCAAACTTCAAAAATTCTAACAATATTGGACCCATATGGATATGGGTACCTAAGTCTCTATGTATGTCTTACATAAGCGGTATGTGCCAATTTGGTATCTTGACTCCGGATGCTCAAGGCACATGACTGGCGACAGAAGTTTACTATCCACGTACAAAGAAACACACGATGGTGGATCTGTAACTTTTGGAGACAACAAGAAGGGACACATCAAAGGCTATGGAGTCATACAGAAGGAAAACGTCTCTGTATACAAAGTTGCATATGTGAATGGCCTTAAACACAACCTACTCAGTGTAAGTCAACTCTGTGATACAGGATTTGATGTCTTGTTCAAAAGGACTTTCTGCTCTCTGCAAAGTGAAGACACAGGAATGGAACTTCTGCGAGCCGAAAGAAAAGGTGATCTGTATCTGATGAACTTTTGTTCAACAACCAAGGACAAAGTTTGCCTTGTAGCTTGCGAAAGTAAAGAAGCCTGGTTATGGCATAACAGGTTATGTCACTTGAACTTTCACACCTTGGATAAACTGGTCAAACTTGATCTAGTTAAAGGTTTGCCTAATGTTAAATTTTATAAGGATCACTTGTGTTCTGCCTGTGAAATGGGAAAACTCAGAAGAGCTTCCCACAGAGGCAAAACAGATGTGTCTTGCACTAGGCCTCTATACATGCTTCATGTCGACCTCTGCAGTCCCATTGCCATACAGAGCCTAGGTGGCAAGAAATATATACTTGTCTTAATTGATGAGTATTTGCGCTTCACATGGGTTGAATTTGTTCGAAAGAAATCGGATGTTCCAATCATCTTGATTAATCTAATGAAAAGAATCCAAGTTCTTTATGAATGCAGAATACAGAAGTTAAGAAGTGACAATGGCACATAATTTAAAAACTCTGTCATTGAAGCCTATCTTTCTACAGAAGGAATATCACAGAACTTCTCTGCCGCACGCACTCCACAGCAGAATGGCGTAGTCGAAAGGAAGAATTGAACGCTCGTGGAGGCCGCAAGAACTATGCTATCAGCATACGGATTACCGATGAACTTTTGGGCAGAAGCAATTTCTACCGCTTGTTACACACAAAATCGGTCAACCATTGTGAAAAGACACATCAAGACTCCTTACGAACTGATCAACAAAAGGCAGCCAAACATCAAGTTTTTCCATGTGTTTGGATGTAAATGCTTTGTTTTAAACGACAGAGATTCAAGAGGAAAGTTTGAAGTAAAAGCTGACGAAGGAAAATTCATTGGATACTCTGCCACTTCCAAAGCCTACAGAGTATACCTTACAAGATCTCGCAAAATCGTAGAAAGTATCAATGTTTCTTTTGATGATTCTTTCCAAATGACTTCTGAGCAAATCCGTTCAGAACTCGAACTTAAAAGAGAAACCTCTGGCATCTCGCAAACGAAAGAAGACTTGAATCTTCTATTTTTAGAGATGTTCCACGATGACATTGATCCTTCTGTTGGAACCATCAGAGTTTCTGAAGAACCATCCTCTGTTGGACAAAATACTACAGGTATGACTCTAACTGGTCCAAATAATGCTTCATCTTCTTCTATAAATACTACAGATGCAAATGCCGAAGAAGAAAATGCAGAAGATGAAACATCAAGAAAAACGACCACAGAAGCTGCTGAAAAACAAACTCCACAATCCACAGAAGAACCAATTACAGAGGTAATTGAGGACCAAGACTATACGTCCTCAGAGGAACAAACTCCACCACCACTCATACCAATCATTCCACAAATGGTAGAATCTTCTACCAAGGTAAGAAGAACGGACAGAGGCTATACAAGAAGAAGATCCACAAGAAGCTTCTGAAGAAAGGTTCGATGACATTGATGACCATCTTCCTCGCACCACTCAGTGGACAAAAAGCCATCCTCCAAGCCAAATAATCGGAGAACCTTCTGACTCAGTAAAAACCAGGTCTACCACTGCTAATTTTTGTTTCTTTACAAATTTTATTAGTGTGATAGAACCAAAGAAGATTTCTGAAGCACTAGATGACCCAAACTGGGTAGACGCCATGCAAGAAGAACTTCTGCAGTTTGAGCGTAACAGAGTATGGACTTTAGTACCTCTGCCACGAGGGAAACAGGCCATTGGGACTAAGTGGGTCTACAGAAACAAGAAGGATGAAGATGGAGTGGTCATCAGAAACAAAGCACGATTGGTGGCCAAGGGATATAGACAAGAAGAAGGCATAGACTACGATGAGACTTTTGCCCCTGTCGCATGGCTCGAAGCAATAAGAATATTCTTAGCCTTCGCAGCCCACAGAGGATTTAAAGTTTATCAGATGGACGTAAAATCAGCTTTTCTCAACGGTGAAATCCAAGAAGAGGTTTACGTAAATCAGCCACCAGGGTTTGAAAGCTCAAAGTTCCCAAGGCATGTATACTACCTTGAATAGGCTCTGTACGGACTGAAACAGGCTCCAAGAGCATGGTACCAACGACTTTCTACCTTTCTTCTAGTAAATGGCTACAACAGAGGTACAACAGATACTACCTTATTCTATAAACGTAAAAACAGTGAAATAATGCTTGTACAAATCTATGTGGACGACATAATTTTTGGGTCTTCTAACACAGAAGAGTGCAAAAGTTTTGAAAAACTCATGCAGAGTGAGTTTGAAATGAGTATGATGGGAGAACTAACATTCTTCCTCGGACTCCAGGTCAAACAAACATCAGAGGGAATTTTTATAAATCAGGCCAAATATGTCTCTGACATTCTTTTCAAGTATAGCCTCTCTGATACCTCTGCAATGAAAACTCCAATGGCCACTGGAAATAAGTTATCCTTAGATCCAGATGGCATCTCTGTAGAATGCACTCTCTACAGAGGCATGATTGGATCTCTGTTATACTTAACTGCAAGCAGACCTGACATTATGCATGCCACATGTCTTTGTGCACGTTATCAAGCTAATCCAAAGAAATCACACTATGATGCTGTGAAAAGAATCTTTAGATATCTAAAGGGGACCAAAAATCTCGGTCTCTGGTATCCACAGAACTCTGGTTTTAGTCTTAAAGCTTATACAGATTCAGACTATGGAGGATGCATGCTCGACAGAAAGAGTACCTTTGGGAGTTGTCAATTCCTAGGTGGTAAACTAGTCAGTTGGACCTCCAAAAAGCAAAATTGTGTCTCAACATCCACTGCAGAAGCAGAATACGTTGCTGCTGCTGCTAGCTATTGTTCTCAGGTTCTATGGATGAAGACTCAGCTAAAAGACTACGGCCACATCCTATTCAAAATACCTATCTTCTGTGATTCCAAGAGTGCCATTGCTATCTCTGCCAATCCTGTGCAACACTCAAAAACCAAGCATATCGATATAAGGTACCATTTCTTGAAACATCATGTTGAATACGGTACAATCGAGATGCATTTCGTGCCCACAGAATACCAACTCGCGGACTTATTCACCAAAGCTTTAGACGAGAAAAGATTCAATTTCTTGGTGGGTAAGTTAGGAATGATCAATATGACGTAAAAATCCTCTGTAAGTATAGCTTTATCTTCTGTAAATATGTATATATTTCTAATTATTTTTGCTTTAATTAATTTATTTATGTATGTAAGTTCTCAATCTTAAATAGTTCTTAAAATCACAGAGCTTCTGTAAGTCTACTCAGAACCTCTGACAACCCCTACAGAACCTCTGGAAAATATGACCTATGTTCTATGCAAAACTTATCATTCTTTGATCCAAGCATAGGTCAAGGGGGAGCAAAAGGAAAATTCCTGATCTACATAGGTGATTAGATCAAGGGGGAGCAAAAAGGGATCCTGAAATGATCTACAGAGGTAAAACTTTCAAGGGAAAGCCAAAGAAGAATGTCAATGAATCTATATCGACAGAAGTCAGTCATCACCGCCGAGAAAAGAAGAACCAAAAGGTATGTCTCTCGCACAAAATGTTTTTGAAAACAGTTTTATAGGACACAAATTGTCAAATATGTCCTAAATATACTGTGGATAACATTTCAAAAATCAAAAGATCAAAAAGTTTCATAAAATTTGAGTTATGAGAAATTTAAGGTCATAGAGCTTCTGCTGAGCTCAACAGAAGCTCTGCCAGAAATATGCTCTGAGATCGCAACTTTAACCTCTATCGATCTTTTGGAATGTTATCTCGGAAACCAAACAGACTCACCATGACCTTCTCGAACAAAACTTTTTCCATAACAATTTTTTCGGACACCAACTTTCAAATATGTCCGAAAAACATCTCTTAAAACAGATCAAAAATTGGATGATCAGAAAAGTTAATAGAATTTTTGTTATGAGATTTTTCCCTCACAGAGCTTCTGCTGGCCCTCCCAGAGCTTCTGCAAGTTCCAACAGAGCCACAAAACCTCTGCGAGTAAAAACTCTTAACTAAAAATCCTATTTGATCCTCTCCAATGCCTTTACAAAACGTTTTTGGTTAAAAAGGAACCCCACATAAGTCATGATAACAATGAGATATATGAGAAAGGGATACACATCAAAGATTTTCAAAATCACAGAACCTCTGTAAACTACAGAAGTTCTGTCAATCTGTTACTTGGGCATTTCTGTAGTAATAACGGTTACTTTTACTGAGAGTGAACTACATGTGGCTAAGAATAACCCCACGCGCCTAGCATTAATGGGCCGCGCACGACGTCCTGTCATCCTCTGACATGGCCTACGTGTCCCATTTTCATTGGGCGTACATGGAACGTTTTCTGTGGAAAGTTGAACCCGCCGTTCTAACTTGAGTTCGGATTCCAAATTTTAATCCATTACCATATATTTTACTCTTTCGAATTCTACCGTTTTACCCTCCTATAAAAACCAAGCTTACCCTCTCATAAACTTTTTACAAACTCTCATTCTTCTCCGGCGAAACCTGCAAATTTCTTATTCTCAGTACCAAATGGCTTCATCTTCTCAAGCTATCTCCCCTGCACACTCTCCGGCGACCTCACCAGAACATTCACCTGCTCATTCTGAACATTCAGAAAACCCCAACCCTGCCCAAAACATTGAACTAGAAGATTCCGGCGATTCAGCAGACTTTGCTCCAACCACACATCTTCAAAACTTCATAGCAAAGGATCATTTCGAAAAAGTACTACCAATCAAATCCAACAATTGCTATTTAGTCCCCTCACCCACTGCTTTCGGCGAAGCCCATGCCATTCTTCTAAACATAATGGAAAATCATATCCTCTTCCCTTTACTCTCAAGAACCCCAAAGAAAATTCCAGTAAGATATCTGAACCAGTTTTGGCAAAGTTGCCGATTTGATAAAGATGATTCTCTTATCAAAGGATACATTTCAAAACCCGACAAATCTGAGCATCTGGAAATCAAGTTCAATAGAACAATGTTCTCACTTGAATTCAACCTACCAACAAGGGGTCTTCTTGGATTAAAGAAGTACGCAGAGCAACCAACAGACGACGAGATCTGTCGTTTCCTAGAAATGCTTGGGTACAACACACCACTGAGGAAGAGAAATGACTTCCGCAGAGGCAGATTACCATCTCTGTGGAACACCTTGTTCTCAATTCTTAACAGATGCCTGACAGGGAAGATAGGCAGTATTGACCAGAGCTCACATCAGATATTGACCATCATGTATGGGGTTTACTATGATCTCCCACTGGATTACGCGACCATAATGATGCAAGAGATCATTAACACCATCGACAGAAAGAACAACACAAGAAGGGTCAAAGAGAACGATCCTAAGTTTCTACCACCTCTGCAATTCCAAAGAATACTGGGAGTCTTGTTCGAACCTCTGTTGCTAATACAGAAATGGCCAATGGAAGGGCCAATTCCCAAACAGTTCCCAATGAGCAAAAATATTCCCACTGATCATGTAGATGGCTACACACACTGCAGACCTTTGTCAAAGAAACTTCTGAGGTATGCCAAGAATAAAACCCTTAAGAAAGAGTATATACGTAATCATAGAACTCCTAAACCGAGTCCTATGACACCCCCGCGTTTAGGTGTCCCCCTAGGAACAATGATAGCAGAACCTCTTTCCACTCAAGAAGAAAAAGATTACAAATTAGCAAAACACATGGCTATTCAACTCAACTTCATAGCCAAACGTGCAGAGCTCATGGGAAAGAACTCCTCTTCAAAATCAAAAAGGAGGAAAACTGCAGAAGGCACCTCTACAAGCGTTGCAGAAGATCAACCTTCACCTCCTCATGCCACAGAAATTGGCTCCTCTGCTCCTCCCTCTTCTCCAAAACAAAAGAAGAAAAGAAAATCAAAAACTACAGAGGAAGGGGCACCAAAACCAAAGAGGAGGAAATCCAAAAATAAGCATGGTAAACCACTTGAAAAATTGGTTACCATAGAAGAGGAAGCAATCGCAGAAGAAAGAACTGCAGAAGAAGAAGATGCAGAAGAAGAAATGACAGAAGAGGGATATCAATCGCCCCATCAATCCCCAGATCGATTTGCTCACCAAGGAAACATTAACGATTTCCTACAGAACCCCGACATTGCCAACACTTTAAATACAGCAGGGTGGACGGCACAACCTCTCGACCACCATTCCCCAGAAGAACAATACTTCTCTATTTCCGGCATTGACACACATCTGCAAGAAGATGATCAAACACCCAGAGATCAATCAGCTAAGACACCTATTATTCTACAGAACCCCTTCATTCAGCAAGGATTGGACGTTCACAGAAGGAGTCCAAGCCCAGCTTCAGAAGAAATAGGACAAACAGAAGCTCAGTGGAATAGAGATGAAGTAACAGAGACAAGAATGGAGGTCTCAGAGGTAGATTAAGACGAAGAAGAAGCTGTCTGGATACGAAAAGGGCTCTGATAGCAATTGAAAGTCCAGGATACACTCTTACAATCAAATATGAACAATTAAGATCGTATTTACAGCAACTGGTCATATGATTTATTAACAATATGTGAATTACAAGATATTACAATGAATTTTTCTCTAAATGGATTCACCAAAGATTATATCAAAGATTAGTTAGCAAACTGTTGCTAACACTATATATACTATAGAGAAAAGCTAAAGCTACAGTACATATGAGAAACAGACTAATTAGAACAATTAGAATCTTTTAGAACAATTAGAACCTTCTAGTCAGAATCCAACACTTAGAATCTTTTTGAGATTTCTCACTCAGAACTTCTGAGTCTTCTACTCAGAACTTCTGAGTCTTCTGAGTCTTCTTTAGTCTTCTTACTCAGAACTCAACACTTGTGTTTTTGACAAAACTCTAGACCTAACAATCATCCACACGTCATGAGGTTATACGGCTCTCATCAAATGTATGACTTCTTAGGCACAGAGCAAGGAACTTCAACAGAAGATAGAGAAGAAGCTCCAAGCCATCGGATATCTACAGAAGCTGAAAAGATAAACAATGATGTAGTGCTTGGATGCTTAACAGCAGAGGAAACAAGAAAAGATTCCTGGATTAATAGAGGCACACAACCAAAACCAACTCCCAGTGCAACCCACACATCTAACTCCGCAGGTCTAGCTGCAGAAGGAGTTATTGAAATAGAGCAGCACAGCTCGATCCAAACCCAACCCATCCAGCCAGAAGTCACTCTTTCGACTTCTGCGCCCACAGAAACCGGGGAATCCATTCCTAGGGAGTCTCCTCAGAGAGACTCACCTATAGTTCGTGATCGATCGCCCCATATCACAACAGAACACCCTACAGAGGAATTTGTTTCTTCTGCCACACGCACACAACTAGGGCCAACCCTTCTTTCAGAGAGAAGTAGTGAGCACAACGACGAAGAGACTCTAGACAAGTCTCCAAGTCAACAGAAGGATAATCTAGTACCCACCTCTGGAGTGGATCTAGACAATGTCGTTCACAGAACTTCTGTAGAGTCTGAAGCACTAGATGCTTCTGCTCGAAGATCAGATGGAAATCCTTCCACCCCCAACGTACAAACAAGGGTGAACGAAGGTGTCCCAGGAGCAGGGACTCACTCTGGAGACGAATGTGTTCCTCTAGAGGTTACACCAGGGACACAAGTATCAAGGGATGAGTTCCAAACCCTTGTCACCTCTGTGAACCAAACCATGAAAGAGTTGCAAAGCTCTTTCACATCTTTTGCAGAGAAAACATCAACGGCCTTGCTGAATCTGAACACCAAAATGGACAATCTGTCCACAGAGGTGAAAACAGCCATCACAGAGATGAAATCTTCTGCGCAAACAACTGCAACAACTACAGCCACTTCTGCTGCTAAAGATTTTGGAATTACCGCAACTTCTGCATTCAAGGAACCAGTAAAACATTTCCTTGAACAAATGAACAAGCAATCCAACAAATCACAGAGCATCACACCCGCAGATCTACAGAAGGCTCTGCAAAATGTTCAAGCAGAAGCAATACGTAACACAATACTGATGCAGCCTAAAGACTACATCACCAGAGCACAGCTAACAGAGCTCGGCCAAAATGTCATAAACCAGGTCACTGAAGTCATTGTCTCCTTCACTACTGCAAATGCCAACTACGTCAAAGAGTTCAGAAAAAGTGTCGGCAGAATGCGCTTCAACACAGAAGCAGAGCTTGCAACTCTTTTCGGCCTCTGTGACGATGTATGTGCGAAGTTGATGGCCGCAGGAGCAGAACTACCAAAGAAACCCAAAGCTTCCTGCAGAGCAGAGGGTACTTCTGATAAAAGTCAGGATGATTCTGATGATGACCATCCTGGTCCATCAGATAATCCTGAGGGGGGGAATATAAGGGAGAAAGCTACGACCAGAGGAATATAAGCTCCACCAATCGCAGTAGAACCAATCAGTCAAGCCCCTCAAGAACAAACCAAAGATCAACAACAAAATTAACAGACCACAGAGACAACACCCATCTCTGTGGAATCAACTCCTGAAGAAACCAATATTCCAGAAGCTGATCAGCATACCAAAGAGGCAACAACCACCCCTGTGGTAATCAACTTGGAAAAGAGTCCTTCAACAAAATCAACAGAAAAACACCAAACCATACCAAGAAGAAAGTCGATTGCCACCAAACCAATAAGAGCAACGATCTCTGCGACCTCTGCTTCTGATATTCTGAGAAAGATGCACAATACAATGACTGATCGAATGTCGCAGAGAGAAGAAGAAAGGCATAGGTTCACATTAGCTTTCAAAATGGCAAGAAGATTCGATGTCCAATCTTCACCAACAGAAATAGAGCTCACAGAAGAAGTCACCAAAGAACCTCCAACAGAGGTTACAGAGCAACTCAAGCCAACAGAACCATCGCCACAAAAGTCCTCTAAAACACTAGTGTCAAAACCTATAGAGGCAACCATCAAGCCAACAGAAGCACCAACTTCCAAACCTACAGAAGAAACAGGTTCTGCACCTCCAAAAGCCAAAGACAAGGGCAAAGCAATACTGACAGAAGAGCCCAAGAAAAAGAAATCATTGCCCAAGCCTACAGAGAAATTGATGAAGAGCGCCTTTGATGCCTTCCAAACTCCAAAGCCTGAAGAAGTTGACTGGGCATATGGATTGAAGCCTCTGTCAGACATTCAACTAACAGGTAGAGCTGCAGAAGTTGTTCAACAGATGGAGAGTCTCAGAAGACAAGTACCACAACCTGGTCCAACACATGAAGAGATGGAAGAAGTGGTATACAAATACCTCTATAAACAAACCTTTCAGACCAATCATCCAACAGATCATGTGACATATTCAAGGATCAGAGAAGAATTTGAGAACATCTTCACAAGGACAAAGCCAAGAACCAAAGCAGATGTCTTCTCAATCCACAAGATCAAAAAGGTAATCTTTTGCAAGTTCTCCTTTACAAGAACCTATCCAATGGTCAGGTACAACCTTTACAAAGTCAGAAGAGAAGACAATTCAGAAACCACCTTCGCTGATGCTGACCTAAGAAATATCAATCCTTATGATCTACCTGACCTTCTGCAATGGACAAAGGACAACTACAACACAGAGGCAAACACCAGAGCCTATCAAGTATTAAGAAAAGCAATGAGGGAAAAGCTTCTGATCTTCAGTATGATAGATTTTCAACTGGGAAAGGATCTTGGTCTCAAACATCTAAATTTACGACCACCAGAAGATCGCTGCCCACCCGACGCCGTGCCCAACTCTATCATTACAGAACCAAGATTCGGGTTAGTATTTCAAAACCCACAAGGCGAAATCAAACTATTTGTGTGCATGGATTGTCAAAAGTACGCAACTAATACTCTGAACAAGTTCAGAGCAAGCCTTGTAAAATACAGAGGTACAGAGAAAATGGATAGAGATGCTGCAGATACTTTCATCAGAGAGATTGATGCCACAATCCGCATAAGAGAACTCTGCATCAGTTTCTACAAAGAGATCAAAAGAATCGGAAGAGACAACAGAAGCTACAACGATTTCAAAGATGCCAAAATTTGATTCTCAAACCTCAAATCTCTGCAAACCAAGTCAAAAGTTTATCTTTCATTGTACTCAAATGTAAAATGCCTCTGGCATATTTCTGAATGAAAGAACTTTCGAGGTATTGTTTAACCTCTGTCTTATGTAACTTAGCCTAACTAAACTCAAGTTAAATTTTTTTATTTTTCACTACTTAGGGGGAGATTGTTAGCATCAATCTTCCTAATCATAGAAGTATTTAGAAGTAGTGAAAAATAGGCTAAGTGAAGAAAGCCTCTTACAGAGGCTCTGTCGAACTTACCGAGAGATCAAGGTCAAGAAGCTACAGAAGCTAAAGAGGCGCCCTACAGAAGCTCTGTCATACGCGCAAAGAAGACCAAGGACTCGGAATCCGATGAAGACTGCTCTTCTAAGGACCAAACCGCAGAACCTCTGTGGCACTTCATAGAGCCTCTGCGGTCTTCAACAAAGACTTATAATATATTGCTACTGTTACAGGACCTGTTCATCAACTTGCATGGTAGCATGCCCTGTCCAACTGCAACGTGTCAAACTCGGGTTGGATTCAATAGGGCTTAGTACATAATAGACGTTTGCGGCATTAAATGCAAAACAGCACGTCCAACTGTTCATGCCATCCGTCCAACTATTCATACCGTCCTTTGTGAATAGTAACATATGCTTTATGGTCCCCTTAGAGTAGTATATAAGGAAGACTCATGTTGAGTTCTTCCTATCCATCGATCGATCAATCGAACAATCGAAACAATAATTCAAGAGAGAAAAACATCACAAGCTTTAAACACTTTGAGAGTCATATCTGTTTTAAAAGCTTTGCTTAACTCACTGTTATTGAATCTGTTCTTAATATATATATTCAGTAAACTTTGAGATATTATTTCCTGTTCACTGTTTATTTATATTATGTTCTAAATCTATCAAACATATCTGTTAGTTCTTCAAATACACTTCCGCATCAAACTCAAACTTGAACTAATAGATCTGATAATCTTGTTTAAACAAAACCGGGAACCAACAATTGGTATCAGAGCAAAGCTTGATTTTCAATATCAAGTGATCCTCGTTTTTACAAGATTAGTGATAGAAATCATTTTTTCCTATTCCTCATCTCTAGGTTAAAACTCCATTAAAGTGTACTCTGAGAACTGTTCAAACCCAGAAAACCTTCCAGATCTTCAGACTCATACTCTTTAAATCACACTATCCTTTCAGAACCTTAAAAAAATGACAAATACAAATAACTTCTTTACTGCTGGTTCACTCACCAAGCCTTCTACTCTCCTACGAGATGAGTATTCTCAATGGAAGATAAGAATGGTTCATTTCTTTGAGGGTACTGAAAAAAATCTAGTACAATATCTTTACAACCTTCCTCCTGTTCCCATGATAGCAGTACCACGAGTACCAGCTACTGCTGAATCTCCAGAAATACCTGAACATCAAAAACCAAAACCAAAAGAAGAATGGTCAAATGAAGATAAGGCAGAAGATGAAGTTGCACAGAAAACAAAAAGAATCCTGATAATGGCTATCCCCAACGAACTTTTTCAATCCTTAGATGCATGCGAAACTGCGCACGATCTTTGGAAAGAATTAGAAAGACAGTTGGAAGGGGGTGCTAAAACCCAGAAGAACCGAAGGGCGCAGTACATAAATGAATATCATGCATTCAGAGCCTCTGCAACAGAATCTCTGCAAACAACGTACGATAGGTTCAACTCTCTCATAAACAAATGTAGAAAGTCTGACATTCACAGAACCTCGGAAGAAAATAACGTCATGTTTCTAAAGAGTCTGAATGATGAGTGGCTTCAACTGTCTATGTCTTTACAAACAAACCAAGATCTAGACTCATGGACACTCTCTGATCTCTATGGAACACTAGTTGCACAAGAGCCTCAAATAGCACAGGCTAAAACAATAGCCATTGCACCATACGCATTGGTTAGTAAAACAACAGAGGCTACAGAGAGACCAAGAAATGAGAGAGCAACAGATGAAAAGAAGAAGGAGAAAAAGAAGATAGTGATGGTTGATAGCGAAGAAGACGAGCTGATAGAGGAAGAAATAACTCTTGCGTCATTAGCTAAATCATTGGCTCTATTGACAAGAGAGTTCAGAGGTAATCAAAGAAATTTTGGAAATGACAAATATAGCAGAGACAACCAGAGAGATAGAAGAGATGATGAAAGAAGAGAAGAATCAAGTGACCGACAGAGGTCAGACTACAGAAGTGACCGACAGAGGTCGAGCGACAGAAACTACAGAGGAAATGACTGACAGAGGTCAGATGACAAGGTAGGCCACACACAAGAATGCTACAAAAGTGGTAAGCCTGGTCATTATGCAAACGAATGCCGAACAGAGAAAGGTGGAGACCAACAGAAGTCCGACGATCGAACTGGAAACACCTCCCATGATTCCCTAGTATCTAGGATAGAAACCCCAGTGGCCTTCTTTGGTTTGGAGGTAGTGGCAAATGTTTTACTCTTTGAAGCAGGAGTGGTTATCGTGCTTCTCAGAGGATGGAAGTTTTCTTGTACTTTCTCATGCTTAGCAAAGGCCTCTGCCCATTCTTCATCACTCATTCTATCGACTATCTTAGTTCCTATAGGGACTCCTAAACGCGGGCGTGTCACAGGACTAGGTTTTGGAGTCCTGTGATCGCGTATATATGCTAACTTAAGGTTCTCATCACTAGCATATCCCAGAAGTGTAGTTGGGGGAGGTCGACAGAATTTTTATCCTTCTAAGTGCTCTGTTGGGGAGTTCCTTGCCACAGGGTACATTTTAACAGTTGTTCCCACCATTGGCCATTTTTCTAATAGAAGAAGAGGCTCTAGAAGGACACCTAGGATTCTCTGGTATTGTAGCAGGGGTAGATATGTGCTTGTGGGTCCTTTTGCCCTTTGTGAGGATATTCTATGGTCGATGGTGTTAACCATTTCTTGCATCATTAAAGTGGCATAGTCCAGAGGCAAATCAAAGTACACCCCGTACATGATTGCCATTATTTGGTGAGAGGTTTTATCTGGACTACCCACTTTCCCAGTTAAGCACCTGTTTTGGATAGAGAAGAGGGTGTTCCATAGAGGTGGAAACCTGTTTCTTCTGAAATCGTTCCTCTTCTTCAATGTTGTGTTGTACCCCAACATCTCTGCGAATCTGCAGAGCTCTGTATCAGAAGGATCCTCTGCATATTGCTTTATACCTAGGAGTCCTCTGGTGGGTAGACCAAACTCAAGAGAGAACATAGTTTTGTTGAACTTGAGTTCAAGGAATTCGGATTGGTCAGGTTTAGAGATTTACCCCTTGATTTGTCTATCGTCTTGGTCATAACGGTAGCTCTGCCAGAATTGGTTGAGGTATCTGGCAGGGATTCTTTTAACGGTTTTGGTTAGTAGAGGGAACAAGTAATGGTTTTCCAGAATGTTGAGAAGGATGGCATGAGCTTCCCCAAATGCAGTTCTAGAGGGAACGAGGAAGTGATTATTTGGTTTCAGGGGAAGAACACGTTCAAAGTGTTCATGTGCTAAGAAATTTTGAAGGTGGGTTGTCGGAGAAAAGTCTACTGAATCACATGAGTTGTCTTGTTATAAGTTTCCGACCATTGTAGGGTTCTGTGAGTGCTCAGACTGGGTTGGGGAGTTCGCCGGAGAGTTGGAGGTTGAAGCCATTTCTTTAATCTTGGAGAATGTGAGTATAAAGTAGAAGTTGCAGGTTTGCAATGTTCGCCGGAGAAGAAGATATCAGTAAATTCGTAATAGGAATGAGAAATGAAGTGAACGGGGTTATATAGTGGGGTAGAAAACGGATAGAATTCCACGGTTAAAAGTGAATTCAATTTACATTTGGGGTCCGCACTCGAGTTTTACAGCTGGTGAGACGTTTCAGAAGACCGTGTGGCATGCACGTCCAATGAAAATTTGCCACGTCAGAAGTGTCAGAACACGATTAGACGTCATGCACGGCCCATTAATGCTTGGCGCGTGGGCGTTTCTACTTTCAGATGTCTGTCACTCGCAGGAATAACCCGTATGTTACAGAATTTCCATAAAAAGCCAAGTGTCAGAATCAACAGAGGCTCTGTAGTGGAATGAGCTCTGTGATTAGAAACTTACTTTTCATCTCTTATGATGCCTGCACCTTTACCAAAAACGTTTGAAAATTACATTGGAGAGGATCTATAGAACTTTAGTATAGAATTTGTATTCACAGAGGCTTTGAGGCTATGTTGAAGCCAGCAGAGGCTCTATGAGTGCAAATTTCTAATAACTAGAGATTTATGAAACTTTTTGATCATCCAAAGTTTTCATTGTCTAAAACACTGTTTTTAGGACATATTTGAGAGTTAGTGTCCTGAAAAACTGTTTTGGAAAAAGGTTTTGTGCGAGACATTCTCCTTTTGACTCACTTTTGCTCGGTGAACGACCTGACTTCTGTGGGTTTGGCTTACCATTATTCTTCTTTGGCTCCCCCTTGAATTAATAACTTCAATAGACTAATTCAAGGTCTCCTTCTGCTCTCCTTTGACCAATGCTTGAATCAAATGAGAAGTAATGCATAGAACATAGGTCAAACTCTCCAGAGGTTTTGTGGAGATCGTCAGAGGCTCTAAGCAATCCCACAGAAGCTCTGTTGGGTGCAGAACTTTTGGTGATAAGGAATTTACATGCAGAAGAGTATAAATATGTACATATATACAAGAAGGTCAAGTCTCACTTACAGAGATTAACTCATGTTTATCATACCCAACTTTCCCACCAAGAAAATGAATATTTTCTCATCTAGTGCCTTGGTGAATAAGTCTGCAAGCTGGTATTCAGTGGACACAAAGTACATCTCGATTGTGCCACGTTCAACATGATGCTTCAGAAAGTGATAACGGATATCGATATGTTTTGTTTTTGAGTGCTGCACAGGGTTGGCAGAGATAGCAATGGCACTTTTTGAATAACAGAGGATGGGTATCTTGTATATGTTGTGACCGTAGTCCTTTAGCTATGTCTTCATCTACAGAACTTGGGAGCAACAGCTAGCATCAGCAACATATTCAGCTTCGGCCATAGATGTCGATACACAGTTCTGCTTCTTTGAGGTCCAGCTGACTAGTTTACCACCCAGGAATTGACAACTCCCAGAGGCACTTTTTCGATCAAGCTTGCATCCTCCATAATCTGAATCTGTGTATGCCTTAAGATCAAAGCTAGAGTTCTTCAGATACCAGAGGCCAAGATTTTTGGTCCCTTTTAGATATCTGAAGATCCTCTTTACAACAAGAAGGTGGGATTCCTTTGGGTTAGCTTGATATCTTGCACAGAGGCATGTGGCATACATTATATCGGGTCTACTTGCTGTTAAGTATAAAAGGGACACAATCATGCCTCTGTAGAGTTTGCACTCTACAGATTTACCATCTGGATCTGAGTATAACTTATTTCCAGTGGCCATGGTGGTCTTCATTACAGAGGCATCAGATAGCTTGAATTTTGAAAGAATATCGGAGACATATTTAGCTTGATTTATGAAAATTCCCTCTGATGATTGTTTTACTTGGAGTCCTAGGAAGAAGGTTAATTCTCCCATCATACTCATTTCAAACTCGCTCTGCATGAGTTTTTCAAAATCTTTGCACTGTTGTGCATTTGTATACCCAAAAATAATGTCATCTACATAAATCTGTACAAGCAGAATCTCATCACCTTTTCTTTTGTAAAAGAAAGTGGTATCGGTTGTACCTCTGTCGAAATCATTATCGAGAAGAAAGGTTGAGAGTCGTTCGTACCATGCTCTTGGAGCATGTTTCAGCCCATACAGAGCTTTGTCGAGATAATACACGTAGTTTAGGTACTTGGCACTTTCAAACCCTGGTGGCTGCTGGACGTATACGTCTTCTTGAATTTCACCATTTAGAAAGGCAGATTTTACATCCATTTGAAAGACTTTGAAACCTATGTGGGCTGCGAAGGCTAAGAAGATTCTTATTGCTTCGAGCCGTGCGACAGGGGCAAAAGTTTCATCGTAATCAATGCCTTCTTCTTGGCGATATCCCTTGGCCACCAATCTCGCTTTATTTCTAATGACCACCCGATCCTCATCCTTTTTCTTTCTGAAGACCCATTTAGTCCCTATTGCTTGTTTCCCTTTCGGCAGAGGAACTAGGGTCCAGACTTTGTTTCTCTCAAACTGTAGAAGCTCTTCTTGCATAGCATCTACCCAGTTTGGATCATCTAGGGCTTCCGAGACACGTTTTGGCTCGATTACACTGATAAAATTTGTAATGAAACAAAAATTAGCAGTGGCTGATCTTATCTTGACTTTCTCATAAGGATCGCCAATGATTTGGGTCAGAGGATGGCTCATCGTCCACTTTGCCGTTCTGGGGAGATGGTCATTAGCATCATCTAGTTGAACCTCTGTGGTTGCATACTGTGGTTCTGGTGCAACCTCTGTAGTGGAAGGTACTCCTGTGCTTGAACTTGGTTCTTCAGCTTTAGTAGGTATTGGGATTAGAGTTGGAATAGATTCCTCTGATGCGATAGAGACTGAATCCTCATTTTCCTCTGTTACTGCTTCCTCTGTTGTAGTTGGAGTTGGTATGTCCAGTGCCTCTGGGATAGAATCTTTGGTTGTTTCATCTTCTGTTGGCTCCCCCTCAACACCTGCATCTGCATGATTCATAGAAGAGGATGAAGTATTTAATGGACCAGTTAGAGATATACCTGACTCAGTCTGGTTGGCAGAAGATGTTTCTCCAGAGGCTCTGGCAGCTCCAGCAGAGGGATCAATATCATCAAGGAACATCTCTTCAAATAGTAGATTTAGGTCTGCTTCTCTTGTATTTGAGATGCCAGAGGATTCCTTTTTCAGACCGAGTTCTGAACTGATTTGTTCAGAAGTCTTCTGAAAGGTATCGTTAAAAGAGACATTTATGCTTTCCACTATGGATCGAGACCGTAGAAGATATACTCTGTAAGCCTTTGAAGTGGCAGAGTATCCTATGAACTTTCCTTCATCAGCTTTCACATCAAACTTCCCTCTAGTTTCTCTGTCGTTTAATACGAAGTACTTGCATCCAAAGACATGAAAGAACTTGATGTTTGGTCGCCTCTGATTGGTCAATTGATAAGAAGTCTTGATGTGTCTTTTGACTATGGATGATCGATTGTGGGTATAGCATGCTGTTGATATGGCTTCTGCCCAGAAAGAAATCGGCAATCCAGATGCTATTAGCATAGTCCTGGCAGCCTCCACAAGCGTTCGGTTCTTTCGTTCAACAACGCCATTTTGTTGTGGAGTTCGATCTGCAGAGAAGTTATGGGAGATGCCCTCTTCTGTGTGGTAGACTTCAATGACAAAGTTTTTGAATTCTGTGCCATTATCGCTTCTCAACTTCTGAATTTTGCATTCGTACAGAACCTGGATCCTCTTCATTAAATTTATCAGAATATTAGGAACATCTGATTTCTTTCTGACAAATTCTACCCATATGTATCTTGAGTATTCATCGATCACCACTAGTATGTAGTTCTTGCCTCCTAGGCTCTGCGTAGCGATTGGACCGCAGAGGTCAACGTGAAGCATGTACAGAGGCCTAGGATAAGACACATCAGTCTTGCCTTTGTGGGAAGCTCTCTTGCGCTTACCCATTTCACATGCTGAGCACAGATTATCTTTACTGAATTTAACATTCGACAGACCTTTAACAAGATCAAGTTTCACAAGCTTGTCTAGAGTATGAAACTTCAGATGGCAGAACCTGTTGTGCCATAACCAGGCTTCTTCTTTTTTGCAAGCAACAAAGCAGAGATTGTCTTCTTTGTTCTTGACACTATAGTTCATAAGATATATATCCCTTCTTCGTTCAGCCCGCAGAAGTTCGACTCCAGTGTCTTCTCCTTGCAGAGAGCAGAAAGTTCTTTTGAACATAACGTCGAAACCAGTATCGCAGAGTTGGCTAACACCTAAAAGATTGTGCTTTAGGCCATCCACATATGCAACTTTGCATACTGATATGTTTTTCTTTTTGATGACTCCGTAGCCTTTAATATATCCCTTCTTGTTGTCGCCAAAGGTTACAGATCCTCCATCGTGTTTGTCTTTGTAGGAGGATAGTAGACCTCTGTCGCCAGTCATGTGCCGCGAGCACCCAGAGTCAAGATACCAGATCGACACACACTGCTTCTGCAAAACAATCAGAGATTTTTAGGTACCCATATCCAAATGGGTCCCTTTTTGTCAGAGGTCTTCAAGGTTGCCTTAGCATCCTTGGGTTTGGTTTTAACTTTTGTTGAAGAACCATTTTGTTTCTTCTTTCTCTTGAATTTAGCATTCTTTTTGGGTAAAGAGAGGAAACAGTGTGGGCTTGAGAAGTGTTGATTCAATTGATACATGAGATCAAAGCAATGACAGTAATTAACATGCGAATAGATTTGCTTGAACTTTTCATTGAAAACACTAAATAGGGGTACAAAGGCTTTATTTTTACAATCTACTGATCTTTTGAAAATCCTTTTGAGGAAACATTTGTATTAATTGAACTTGAAGCAGTTTTAAACGAACATATAAAATCAATTGAGTCATCAATTGGAGTTTGAACAATAATGTCAGGACTAGCTTGTTTAGACAACTCAACTTTAAACATTATGTCTTCAAGTTCTTTAACTTTGTTAGACAAAATATTTCTTTCTTCGAACAACAAATCAAATTTCTTTTGACAATCAGATTTAACCTTCTTCTCCTTCATAATCTCTGTGGCTAATCCAGATAACTTTTTTGTCAATTTAAAAATCTCAGCCTCAAAGAATTTTTCCTTTCATCTTTAACCTCTTTCTCCAAAACCTTACTTTTATGAGATATTTCATTAAAAATTCAACGTTTTTCTTCTCAAAGTCTTTCTTTTCTTTCTAAAAAATGCTCTTCTTTTCATCAAAATATTTTCTTTCTTTCTCCAAAACTTCTTCTGAATCAGATATTATCATGGAAAGCTCACCATTCTTTTCAGCAAAAGATTTTCGTTCAATTTTAAACTTTTCTCTTTCTAACACCAATGCTTTTTCGAAGTCAGAAACTTGCTTTAAAAGTTTAGTAGTTTTAATCCCAAAAGCTTTTCTTTCTTCAAAAACTTTCTTAGAAAATTAGGAAAATTTGTTTCCAAAATTAGCTTTTTTACTTGCAAACATATTTCTTTCCTTTTCCGAATCAGCTTTTTCCTTACTCATCTCTTGTTTAAAAACAACTAACACCTTTGTCAACTCAGCATTCTTTTGCTCTAAAGACTGGATTTAGAATCACAGTCACATTGCTTCAAATCAATTTTTGTCTTCAGCTCAGAAATCTATTGTTGGAGATCTTGAGTGTTTTTCTTCAAATCACTGATCTCAGCATCACTTCTTTGAAGATCTTGAACACTTTTTGAATCCACCAACATTCTTAATTTCTCACTCAAAATTTTGTTTACTTCGATGATTGATTTATATCTCTGAACATACATAATCCTTTCATTCTCTGTATCTTGAAACTTCCTACACTTATCATCATAATTTTCTTTTAAAATCTATTAAGCTTCTTCAACCCTTTCAATTTTTAGTTCTAAAGCACTAATATCATAACTTTTCTCAAAACTCTCGTTATTTAAGCGTATAATACTTTGGTGTTGTTTTTAACACTTGCTTCAAGAGCTGTCACCTTCTCCTTGAGAGTATCATTTTCTTCTCGTAAAGACATTGTTACCTGAAAATTTAAAAATGAAATGATCGTTAACGGCTACTTCGATTAGAAATAGATTTGTGCACGCTCAAAAACTTAAAAGCACGAAAAAAATGCTGAAACAAAAAAATATGGACTAAATTTGACAAAAATAATAAGACTAAGAATTAAAAACCTAGAAACGATAAAATTCACACAAAATGATAAGAGATAGAAGAAAATAAAAAATATAAGGACTAAACGAGACATAAAATAAAAAATAAAAGAATAACGAGAACTAGAAATGACACAAATAAAAACTATAGAGAATAGGGACTAAAAATGACAAACTATGAAACTAAAAAGAAATACAAGGACTAAAAATGATATAAACTTAAACTAAAAAAGTACAGGGACTAAATGTGATAGAAAACCAAAGCTTAAACTACTGGGACCAAAAATGAAAAATCAAAAAACTAATAGATTTAACTGGATACTAACAGAAAAGGACTGAAAATGTAAGAAAACTAATGGAAAAACTAACTGGACACTAGCTGACAGTTAACTAACAACACTAACTAAAAAATAACGAAAAAGGACTGAAATTGTTATAAAGTTAACGACTCTAGCAGAAGAGTAACAGACTCTAACGAAAAGAGGACCAAAAATGTTACAAACTTAATAGCCGACTAACGAACTCCGTTAGTACGATTCAACCAAAACATTTCTTTTATGATTCCTTAACTGATTGAAACACAAAGCAAGCTCTCAAATTCACAAACGAAGCTACCCAAAAATTCCGAAAAACCGATTTTTTTTGAAAACTTGTCGTGAGGTTCTGTTTATTCAAACGGAATGATTCTTTAAGATCCAAAAACTTCAATAATCTTTCTAAACCTTTCTAACCACCAAGAAACAAGTTGGAATCAAACAAAACATAAACAACACCAACTAATCATAAAGTCATCGTGAGAAACTTGTTTTCACCTTGATGCCCTCGTTTAACTAGATCATAAAAGACTTTACCGACACGTTATATTTCAATTATGCAGTTTCCATGCATACACAACACCATGAACTATCAAACTCTCACCATGCACATCGTGATATATCGTTTCTCAAACAGTCTATTTGTGTGGGAGCAGCAGTCCAGTCTTAGAGCTGTTTTGAAACGATAATAGTACAATATCGCTCAGGGTGTTGGTGATAAAAGGAAGTTCTCGTCTAACTGTTCGGCGACAAAACAGTAGTTAGGCGACAAAAAGTTTTCCAACGATAAACTCACAACTCAGGCGATAAGTTTTCAGGTGACTGGTTATTAGACAAGCATATACTCAGTGTCCAACGAAAAATTATGTCGTTCACTTCTCGGCGATAAATTTTATCGCTCACCACCAGCGATAAGTTATTTCTGTCGAAAAGTTAGGCGGCAACTTTTATTGCTCAGCTCAGGTGACAAAGGTTTCACGGCTTAGGTGACAAGATATCTCCCGCGATAAGTTTGAATCCGACGATAACTATGAACTGTAAGACGTGAAGAAGCTGTCGGCTACAAAATTTTTGAAAACACTAAATTTGTTTATTATACCCAAAACTTTATTATGAAATGTGTTCCAAATCACATTTAATCAAGATCTGTGTAAGTAAAACAGATCAAAACACAACACATTTTCAAAATTAAACAAGATCTTCGAAGAGCAAAACTTGAACTTGACGACTGTGGATCCCAATATCAAGTGTAATCAATGAATCAACACAATAATATCAACACAAACAAGATTGAATTGTGATTAACGCAGAGAAAATATGTTTGTCGTACCACGGTAATTAGAATAGCTAATTAGGTCATTAAACCCTAAAATCTAACTTGTCATCCATAGTTATACCCCCGAAGGGATATTTACAAGATATGTCAATATTGGTCCCTGAACTTCTATTAAACATTTAATTGAGGACTAACAACCTCCCCCTTTGAATTGAAGTTCAATTTCGCGCCAGTTTGGGACGTATCGCTTTCGGATGGCAAATAGAATCTCCAAATACCGAATGGAGTTCTTGTACTCGAGCCTTTCTTCGATCTATTTCAACATTTCTTTGGCAAGGTACTTTCTTAGATTGACTATCTTCTCTGACGAGTCCTTCTCTTCTTCAACGACTATTCTTCTCACCACTTTACGGATTTCCATCAACGTTCCTTCACGGAACTTATGAAATTCAATGACCCTCATGAAGTGCTTTTATTCCTTCTCATTCAGATACACTATTCCAGTCTTGGGTTTTGAGAGAAGAGTATGTACTTGTAAGTCTTCAAGGTCGGGTAAGGTCAGATTGGGCTTGAGTAGATTGACTTTCTTTTGGTTGCTTTCAATCCCTATCTGAAAATCATTTATGTACGATAAGGTGATGGTGCACTTCATGAAGCATTTGATCGTTTCAAGAGCTTTAGTGTAAGGAAGTGGTCTGATGGTTCTGGTTCTCAGCTCACGCAGGATAACTGGAAAGTCTTTCATGTTCGTATTTCTGAAGTCCGCTTCTGAAAAGACCCATTCTTTCCCATCTTCTCTTCTGACAGTGAATACGGGGAACCACACTTTCACCACTTTGTCAGAAACTATGTCGACGATCTCGGTAATCCGGTGGTTAGTTCCTACTTCACTCACCATTCGACCCCTCTTCATTACTTCCAAGTACTGGGAACGAACTGGTTCATCCATGTCAGATACCCCGTAACACAAGACTGGGTCGAGCGGTCTGATCCAGTGCACAAATATTTTCTTCTGAGACTCATCCAGGTATGGCACCAAAATCCAAACTCTCTCCCTACGAACCGGTTGGTTAGGTTGAGGTTGAGATGTTTATGGTTCTGGAATCGGTATCTTAGAAGATGTTCATGCGATGTATTTTTCTGTCTGCTGAGTTTCTGATACCTGTTCACTCTGTAGAAGGAACTAGTCATAGTCATCATCATCCATCCCTTCGTCATCTGAGTAGTGCCACAATAACTTTGTTTCTGATCGAATGGCTACTATGGCTTTTTCATTCCATATTCTTTCCATCTCTGGATCAATCTCTGATTCGTCATCTATGAATTCTAGACCCGCTCTTTTAGGAACTGTCAGCATTAAAGTCTCATCTGTTTCACCCTCGGGCTTTTCAACCGTCGGGTTTGCTGACTCTGGCACTTGTTTTTCTCTGATCGGTGACGCTAACTCCATGTCCTGAACCATATTCTGATCTTCACTTTGGTTGAGTGGCTCAGTATGAGTTTGAGTTTCCGTGTTTGGCTCTGGCGTTGAGGTTGTTAACTCGGTCAATCTTAGACGCTTCTCCCCCTCATGCTGATCAGGATCATCCTGACCATCATGCTTTCGCTTCAAACCCTGTGTCTGGCCCTTACATGTATTTTCGAGGCTGGCAACCCTGTCGGATAAAGTGGAAAGGGTGCACTGAACATCTGTGAGAGTGGTAGTAAGGTTGTCGAGTTTGGCGTTTATCTGGGTTTGTGTATCGGGTTGAGTGTTTAGGGTAGGGGTGGGACTCGTGATCGTAGGAGGCTCACAAGACCATTTTCTATAGAGGTGTCGATGTTGGCTTGGGACATGAACTTGTCTAGCAAAGCGGCTTTTAGAGCGTCAATGCTCATGTCCTGTGTTGTAGATTTAGGTTGTGAAGGTGGAGTCGTTGTTTGGGTTGGCGGCTTGGCCAGGACGTCTTTCACTATGATTGAACGTTTGATGAAGTCCAAATCTTCCTACAACTTTTTCAGAATCTCAGTTTGGACATCCTTTAAGGCGCTATCCAGGGTTTCCTTGGAGATGAACTCCGTGACACTAACGCCTGGCGCACGTAGACTGCCAGTTGTAGTAACTACGGTAGATTTCACCGCAGTACCGCATGCACTCACGGTTGGCTTGATGATAGCCATGGCAAGACTTCCACCCTGTCCTCGTAATTCACCTAGCGGTAGACTTACTCGGGGTGTTCTGGTCGAGTCACATAGAATCTCGACATTAGCCGTACTGATGGGTAGTGTCCTAGCCACGGAATGTAGGTTCTCAAGTGGCTCTAGAATAGTGCATCGAAAGAAGTCGAGAACCGGGGCAAGAGTTCTCTTGTTTCAACACCGGAACTCTCCAAGTGAGAGACCGGTGGAAGTTGTGCTACTTCCTCGTGTACAATTGAAACATGAGATTGTTTAGAGACTAATGAGTGGCTGTGGAGATTGTTTAGAGACTACAAGACTATGACCTTCAGCTCTCGAAAATACCCATCTACTGCGACAGCACTAGTGTCATCGCTATAGCCAACAATCTAGTGCTACACTCAAAGACCAAACACATCGAAATCAGGTATCATTTTATCAGAGATCATGTGACGAATGGAGATATAGAACTTCACTTTATCCCAACTGACTTTCAGTTAGCTGATATTTTCACCAAACCTCTTGATGAGACAAGATTCAACTTTCTCGTCAGCGAGCTTGGAATGCTGAACTTAGAAGAGTAAAATCTTCAGTGGTTCACATTTGATCAGTGATAACAATGAACTTGTATAACCCTAGTAATCACTTACTCTCTGAACAAAATTGATTTGCTGATATCAAGGTATGTTCTTTCTTACTCGCTGACGTTTGCCTATGAATGCAAGATTTCAAAACAAATTGCATCGCTGAATATCTCTTCCTTTCAGTGATACTTTGGAATTTCTAAACCTATCACTGATATTTCTAATCAGTGCTTCATGTTTTCAAAATGTCCCTGAGCTTTCAAAATCCTCAGAGACATCCTAAACTATGAAAGGACGTTTGTGACGTCATCAAACAGATAGACCATGGCACGCTTTTTCTCTGACACGTTCGCCCGTTTCGACTTCCTTGATCAATCAAATTCAAGGGACGTGTCCGTGTCAGCATGAAAAACTTTCCCACTCATAGTTTTTCTCTCTCTACTCTCACTATATAAACCCATTCGAGTTTATATTTTTACCTTTACGTGAACATCATCTCCTTCAAGCAAGAACAACTGTTGCATTTGAACTCATTTTTCTCCAGAAATTTGTTCATCTTCATCTTCAAACATCAAAGGTTAATATTCTTGTTATTTTCCTTGCATAAACTTGTTTTCGATCTTATTATTGTTTTCAAAAGATCAAACAAAAGAGCTTTTTCAAAATAAAATCATTTCTCTTCATGATTTTATGAACAAAATCTGGAAACAGATTGTTCTTCAAGTTTAAAACAAAAATCTTAAACTTGACATTTCATACGTTTTTCCAGAATCCCTTCTTTAGGAAATTGAAAACCAGATTATGCACTAGATTTGTATTTCTTTTCAAAACTAGAAAAAACCCTTAAAACCCTTATTTTGGAAACTTTATCCATTTTTAGAACTTCTTTTCTTAATCTTCATGTTTGTAATTATAAACAGAAACGGCATCTACTGAAGCTCCCTCAACTCAGTCTCCTACTACTCCTAAAAGGACTGAACTCATCCTAGATCCTCAAGTTGGCTTCAAATTCGAGCAAATTAACTTTCAAGGCAACAACCCTTATGCCCTCTTCAACTTCCCCCCAAGAGAGCAAATCACACACCTAGACGACGCTGTGAATTTTCTTAAGACTTATCCTCTATCCACAACTCTGACCGTCACACCTCATGCTAATAAGAACTTACTCGCCCAGTTCTGGTATACTGCCATAAGAGCTATGATCACCTCCACCAAAGACCCCAAAAAGGAAATCGAGGTTATCCTTTTTGACACCGAACATGGTACCTCCAAGATCACACCTGGTAATATCAGGTGTGCCCTAAACCTCCCCGCCGACACAAAAGAAAAACGCTTATTCCCTCTACCAAATCCCAAAAACCCAACAGATAGAGAAGCGCTCGTTGCATTCTTTGATGCAATGCAGTATGTGTGGGAAACAGGGAGAGACAAGCTCCCTGAGAAGAAGCTGACCATGATCAAGAAATCAAAAATGCCCAGCGAGATGAATTTCATCTTCGCTCATTTGATAAGCTGCATGACAGCTAAGGTTGGTTCCACTGACCAAGCCTCCAAACCCCAGCAGGCTATGGGGTATGCACTGCTGAAGGGCCTACACATCGATTGGGCCAAAATCATATTTGACGACATGATCCAGAGAGTCGAAGAAGCAAAGACACAAAAGACTGTTCCATATCCTCGATTTGTCAGCGCTCTCTTCCTACAAGGGCTCGGAGACAAATACCCGAAGGTGGGCGACCTGAAACTCTCACAGGTCGGCGCTAAGGTTCTCGACTACACTCCCATGCCAAACGAGGTACGTCTTACTACTCTCTTATCTCTTCTCATACCTCCTACTTCTTCTACTTCTGTAGCTACCTCAGCAGTAATCCCAACCGCTGATACCTCGGTTGCAACCTCCACTCGTCGAAAGAGAAAACACTCATCAACCACTATTGGTGCTCCAAAGACCAAGAAAACCAAGGAGCAACCCTCCAAGCCTTTCCAGGCTGAAGACTTCGTGGCTCTCTCTTCACAAGATCCGTTGGAAAGTTCAGTGGTACGCTCTGCCACAGCTGATGAAGCCACCCTTCCATACCAACTTCGGCGTCTCTAAACGCTATGGTTATTAACTTGGAACAGAACCTCTCTCCCTCAGTACCTCTAAGTACTGAGGAAGTAATTCTCAGCGGATCCAACATTGAACCTGCTTCCCAAACCCTCTTCTCAACCATCATTCCTCCAACTCTCTCTTTGGACACTCCACCTAATTTCCCCCCATTTTCTGCAACAAACATCATTCTCCACGATACATATGCTGAAACTTTACAGAGGATGATGGATACAAACATAGGACCTGCGGGCACTTCTCAGCGTAAAGGCACTCTGGAAGACGACATGGAAACATTGAAAGGTCATCGAGATTTCGAGGACTTTGTCAACCATCCCGCAGGTATACACAAAACTCCAAACACTCCTCTCTCAAAATCCCAAACTTCTGAGCTTTCCTTTGTTCATAAGTTTTTAACTTTTACAGGTCCTAATTTGGGCGACATCAAGACATCGCTCATGGATTTGTCCAACAAGGTGGAATCTCTCACCATCACTCTCTCTACAAACTCTTCAGTGGTTATAAACGCTGGAGAGGCTCTAAAGACACTCACCGATGAAGTGAAAAGTAAAGCTACCAGTGCTGACATGGAGAAAGTGGAAGGTAGCATTTCAAACTTGGCTACTACTCTCGCTGAGAACTCCACCTCCATCAACAATCTCAACTTCACCAACAGCACCCTCTCCACCAACTTCACTACCCTGTCCAATGAAGTCACATCATTGACAACAGTGGGTGGTACTCTTCAGGGAGAGGTGAGCACTATGAAGACTCTACTGCAGCAAATTCTCGACCGCCTGAATGCACCGAATTGTACCCCCTCACACTTTAATCAGGTTGATCGAGAAACCCTTCAAAAGATCACTCCTGCTATTTCTGGCCTAGAAGACAGAATAGCAATGATTGAAACTTACGTTGGAATCACTGGCCTGGAAGACAGTGATCCAAGGACTGCTGATGCTGCTGCTGATGAAACTGTTGTTTCCTCCCCCATCCATCATGTGGAAGAGGGGGAGAAGAATCAAGAAGATCTACCCCATAATGTTGAGGGGGAGATGAAAACTTAAGAAGACCTTCCCCATAACTCTGAGGGGGAGGGTATTAATTCTGATGCTGCTGATAAACCTCAGGGAGTTGAAAACCCTGAGAGAACCGAGAAACCTCCCTCTGAATTTGAGGGGGAGCAACTCGATGAGGAAGCTGAAGCTGATGTCACTGAACCTTATGCTGACGAGGAAGAATCTGAAAGAAGAAGAAGACTATGAAGACGTCGATATCGTTGATGATGAACCATCATCATCCCCTAGAGATGATGATGATGACGATGATGATGACGTCGACTTCTTCTTCCAACCTGGAAGGTCCCTTGCTCAAAAAGGGGTTATGATAAAAGAATCATCAGGGGAGGGGACCACGAAAAAGCCTGCAGCGACTGAAGCCGATAAAGGCAAAAACAAAGGCATCGCTGTAGAAGGCAATCTGACTATCCTTCAAAGAAAGCCAGTTTGTCAGGTACAATATTTTTTCTTCCCTTACACTGCATCCCTCCTCTATCCATTCTCAACCTCAGTTCTCCTCTCCATAAAACCTCTATACACTTAAACCCAATTCTTTTATCTATCTCTTTTTCCCAAATGATCTTACTTAAACGATCGTTGTGTTTCAGCTAGTCCTCTCCCCTGCTTGAGGATCCATCTGAAGTTCCTCCTGCTGCAACTCCAATAATCCCAGCCCCTAGTGCTGATGAAATATTCCCGGTCTTAGACTTCACTGAGACTGATGACATTTTTGAAGAAGAACGGGAAGAAGAACCACTCTCTCACAAGAATAGACCTTCCTTGGCTCCTCAAACACCAAGTGAAGAAGAAATGAAAAGAAAAGCAGCTTTGATCCAACAACTTGAGAATCAACAACTTGTTTCTGCTCATCTTAACATTCTTTCAAAAGATGAAATCATGGAATCCCTCAGAGCTAAAAAACTCTTCGCTAAAAGAAATAAGGCTGAAGAAAAAGACAGAGAATATGCCCTAGAGCTCGCTCAGCGTTCTTTCGAAGATCCAGACTTGAGAAGATTTCCTGTTGCTGCCCAAAAGAAACTGATGAAGGGCGCACAGAAGACTCACCAGGAAAAGGCCAAAGTCAGCGGCACCATGCTTGATTGGTGTAAGAAGATGTGCCACTACAGACAACATCCCTCAAGGACAAAAGCTATAAATGTCAAAAGGAGATATGCTCTAAAAAACAATATAAAGGTACCGATCGTTAATGTCCAAATAGTCAGAGAAAACGGCCACAACATAACTGTTTACATGTCAGCCATAAACACCTTTGGTCTCGCTGAATGGTTGGAGATGAGAATAGCAATTCAAAGATCCCGCTCAACTTTCAGGACCTATGTCAAACAAGAAATAAACAAGAAGATCGACTTGGTTTCCTCAGCGGTTGATATTCCTCCTCCTCCACAAATTCAAAAGAAGCAAGCTGCTCCAAAGAAGAAGACCCCTTCCTCTCCTGGCCCGACAATAAGAAACGGAACAGGAATTGAATTCTCTCGTGAAGCAGTTCTTGGCCCTGCCCCTGATCTCTCTGGACTTGACGTATCCCTACCTCCTGCTGAAACCTTCTTCCCTGGCAGAGTAATCAGCAATCCAAATGGCATCTTCTTCTATGACTTCAATGGTCGTGAATGCTTTCAACGCATCTCTGAGTTATACAAAGCTCCAATCGAGCAACTCAGAGATTTACTCTACTGGTGTTAGTACAAACGCAATCTTCTCAGATCACTCCTGAAACCCCATATCTACCGCGAAGCAGAGAAAAGAAGGGATCAGGGAATCACAGTCCCTGATTGGATGATTCCAGAGACGGACACTCTTGATGAACTCGTCAAGAAAGAACCTGGTTAGCTGATAGGATTCCTTGTAATTCTTTTATTTTATCAGTTGTATCTTTTGTACATGTAAATATTATTTGTTGTACTTGTAATTTTTCCACTTCCCTCTGTAACCTTTACGACGTTTAAAGAAAAATTTCAGCAAATGTACTTTACTCCATCAGTACTTAAAAGATCCCAGAAAACAGTAAAAGGGACAAATATTTTATGAGTTCTTTTTATCCTTATGTTTTCATACTTAGCAATTTTCTTTTATTGCTATGTCATAATCAAATAGGGGGAGATTGTTGATCCAAACCCTCAATGATTTGATAATGACTCTCTGAGAAACCCTTAGTGAAAATCATAAGTAGACAATATGTATTAATGTTTTGTCATCAAAGAAAAATACTAAGTCTGTTTAGTATCGCTGATGAAAACATATGCTTTAAATTACACATTCAGCGATACTGTGCATCAATGAGACCTGAGCCTGTTCAGTCTTGTTGATGATCGCTGATAATCTTAGTTGTTTACTTATGATCCCTGAAGACAAGTTTCACGTCAACTATGTTCTACGCTGAAGTCGAAGATCAAGCCAAAGAACCAGCGACAAATCTACTAATGAACTGATGCGGATATCAACGAAGCCAAGATTTGTCCACTCAACGTGAAGTTTCAAGTAGAAGACTTCATCAAACGCTGAACTTTATCACTCGCTGATAAAGATCTATTCAGCGAACGCTGATCATGAAGTTTCCTCTACAAGTTACTTTTGTCTTTCCCCCTTGCACGCCTCCGTACGATAATGTCAGAATGGACATCCCTTTTGTCCAGAATCGTACAACCAACTCTGATTCTACACTGTTCATCATGCCGCTACTAGGTTGTCTACAAAGGTCAAACCATGCAACCAATCAGCTGCTGCCACATGTAAAGTTCTACTGATATGCATTAAATGCATGCAGTATATATGAAGAAACCTACTTAAGAAATGAAGTGCTCGGCCATCTTCTTCTCCCTACTACTCTGTGTTAGAATATTAGTCTTTAATATTCTTATCTCCTTTCTAACTTATTTCTAGTGCAAGAAATCTTAGTGATTCTATTAACTTGTTTAGATTAGGTTTATTCCTTAATCTTGTGCCGCAACAAGTTGTAAATTGTTTGATACATATCAATAAACAATTTAGAAAAGTAAAATATGTGTGTTTGTATTCAACCCCCCCCCCCTTCTACAAACTTGTATAACCCCTCCGGGACCAACAACGGGGGTTTATAAGAGGAACACTGACACAAGGAGGTCTCAGGGATAGAGGACACGAACATTCCAAACTTAAGCATGGAACATCAGTGGTTGGTTCTTTAGCATCAACTTTATAACCAAGACCACTTTTGTCACTCAGGGGAATCTGAGCACTTAATATCTCAGTGATCGTTGTTGAGGATTTACACCATCTTTCAACAGTAGCCTTTTCAGCCTTTAATGCAGCGACAACATCTTCTCGCTCGATACGAATGATTTGATTTATACATACCTGACCTTTTAAATTTTCTTCAATTTTAGAAAGCTTTTGAATTTCTAGGTGACAATTCTTAAGCTGTTCAGTAAGATCAATATTGTAGAAACCAGGATTCGATCTTACAATCAATTAAGAACAATCAAGAACAATCAAACAGTAAAATGATAGAGAATTGGATCAAAAAGCTTCGTATTCATTCAAGAACAGATTCCAGATCTAGAGAGAGAATCTCTTAAAGATTATAAAGTGAATACAAAGTTATGCGGAGAGTTAGTTAGCTTACAGTTGCTAACTTCTATATATACTGTAAAGGAAAGCTAAAGCTACAGTACATATACATGACAAACCAATAGAACTAATACACGTGTTCTAATTAGTAACAGAATATAACTGAAAATCTCTAAGACATAAGTTCTGAACAACACGTTCAGAACTTCTGAACATCCTTCTGATTAAGTACTTCAGAACTCACTTTAAGCACTTGGACATTTTCGTCTTCACCTTCAGAGGTTCTGAGTCTCTAACTCAGAACTCTGAGCCTTCTGTTCAGACTTCACACTTAGTAATCTTTACAGTATGCTCTAATCAGAACTTCTGAGTCTTCTTACTCAGAACTCTGAGCCTTTAGTTCAGATCTCGACACTTGTGTTTTTGACAAAACTCTAGATCTAACAATCTCCCCTTTTTTTGCCAAACACTCCTGTATTTATCAACATTAAATTCCTTTAGAGCAGGAACAATCTTCAGAAGAATCACATTTTTCAGAGCAAGTCTTCTATCAATCTTTTCAATGAGATCTTCTGTCTTTTCAACTTGAACTCCTTTTTGTATCTTTTTATTCAAACTGTTCTTGATAAATCTGGGAGTTCCAGAACAATATTTGGCAGCTTCACTAGCTCTGAAAAAAGATCTTTTGTTTTTAAATATTTTTCAGTACAACTCCCAATTCTGGCCATTCACTAACATATCCAGTCTTCAGAGCATCTAGTTGCACATGATCATTATTTGGCATTGAGAGATACACACATGGTCTATGCACATATAGAGCAACATGAAAATCAGTATACGCATACCATCTTAGAATGTAGAACATTGTTTCTCTCACTACAGCCAGTGCTCCTCTTTCTACTTTGTACTTGCTACAATCTTTATTTTGCAGAAGACAATACAACCTGTAGAAATCTGTTACTGAGATCTTATCAAAGTCAGCTTCAATGAAGTAGTAGACTTTTCCATCCTCTCTCAGAAATTCAAACCCATAGTATTCATTCTTCTTAAATTTCTTGACACAAAGTTCTCTGATTCCAGTGATCATGAAATCAGAATATATAGACTGTTTTTTCTTTCCCACACATCTTGTCAATACAGCACAAAACCATTGAGTGATCTCTGACTTATCATGATACACACTTAGGAAATTCACTTCTCTTGGTTGAAAGAAATTTGGTAAAGTATATTACAAGAATATGGCATTCAGGTCAACCGGTATTTCTTCTTCATTGGCTTCAGATTTTTCGGCTTGTTCAGCCTCTTGCATCTGAACATCTTGGTGAAGATAATACATCTGGAATACCTTCTTCAACATCATCAGTGTAAACACCATTAACTTGGTATTCTGTTGGAAATACAAACTTAATGTGAAGCAACTTCTTTGGATTTTCTTCTGAAAGCATCCATTCATGACAATTTCTGACTTTGTTTCTGAGCTCCAGTCTTTTATTAACACAACGGATACACTTTTCTTTCACATAAGTTCTGACATTTTCAACATAAGCTTTCATCTTTGATACTGTCATCACTGTATTTTACTAAGCCCTTCAATCTGAATAAAATAACTTGGTTGGATTCTGAATGAATAAATCTATCATTACCAACTTCTTCACTGACAAACCCATCAAAGCTGTTTATTTCATTCAGAGTTCTGATTGGACACATCAAGTTGCACTTCTCTTTTCTTGACTCGATTGCCAACTGAAAATCATACAAGTACATATTTCTAACATATATCCCCAAAATCCTTCTGCATTCAAGTTCTACCCAAGTTTGTTCAGTGCTTGCAAAGAATTTCACCAAGAAGATTTGATCATCCAAAAACAATCTGTGGAAGTCAAAAGCTAGTCATGATTACTTTCAAATTCCCATCTTTCATAACATTCATGTTGACATATTTCAGACCATCAAACTCTTCTATCTGAAACTTTAACACCTTCTCAATTCTTTTCTGAACAAGTAACCTTTCATCAGGTTTTCTTAATCTGTTTGAAGCTTCTACATATACCATCTGACTTTTCTCATCTATGAACCCATCAATGAAGTTTTCAATATCCACATACTCATCTTCCTTGCAGTAGACATATTCATAAGTGTCTTCACGGTATACATCAACATAATAGTTTATGTCCAATGGTGTATCTTCTCTTCCAACAATGAAATCACAAAGTGGCTCTTCAAGAACTGGCAAATCAATTCTGGGAATGATAATTGGATTTCTGTATGTGTATGAAGGCAAAAAGAAGTCTACGACTTTTACAAGATCTTCTTCTGACACATCTTCAAAGAAATAATCTGCTATATATTTTTCAAAGTTTATTGTATATCTGACTATGCAATCCAATTCCCCCATCAGATCAATTTGACTTACCATTCTGAAATATCTGTCACATTCTGAACATTAAGAGCTCTCACCAACTCACTGTGCATTCTCCTTATCAGAACATCATTCATCCTCCTTTCTTCAACCTCAGAGCTAAGATCACCTCCAGTGTAAGGAACAATATCTAAGCATGAAACCTTTGTATTCATTTCAGAACCAATTATCATATCATCTGCCATAACCATTTCATCAGCCATAACTGTCTCATCTTCCATAATTCTTTCATCTGCCATAACTAACTCATCTGTTCCAAAAATACTCATCTCATCTGCCATAACTTTCTCATCTGCCCTAACCATCTCATCTGACATAATTACATCAGTTTCATCAGAATTTATCTCCAATTCATAAGTACTTTCCAGAATTTTATCAGTAACTTCTTCAGAAGATTTTTTAAGTACCACATTTTCTGATTCCATAACATCCTCAGATTCAGAGCTTATTGTTTGAACATCTGCTAACTCAGTGCTTTGCTTCTGCTTTTTCTCCCCCCTTTGATGATGATGAGGCTCATTATCATCAAACTTTCTCTTCAAAGACTGAGTTGACTCAGATTCTGGTACTGCTACTGACAAAGGCATGATAGCTAGAGGCTTTGAAACACTAGCCAGATTTGAACTAATTGCTTGAATCATAGAAGACTTCATATCCTCCATACTTTTCAGAATCTCGTTTTGAAAATCAGATAACCCATCTTTGATCTCCTTTTTATGAGATTCCAAAGAATAGTTGACTCCATCTACCTTTTGTTCAACAGATTTTACTTTGCCTTCCAACTTCGTTCTTAGTTCCTTGACTTCATCCTTCAAGGAAACAACTGAATTTTCCAACCTTTGAACTTTCTCTCCCAATTCTTGATTTTGTTCCTGAATCTTTTCAAATTCAGAAGGTGCTAACGGTAATCCTGGAACAACTGATGAACCAGTTTTCATGTGCTCAGAGAACACATGGCCAGTAGGTGCCACAGAGTCACCATGTACAACAGATGCACTGTGTAAGGAAGCTTTGAATATGTTCACTTCTCCAGGACTTCCATTCAATCCTTGACACCCAATATTAGGTATGTCTATGGATGTTGATACATGAATACGAAATCCTGTGATGTGCTTGTGTGAAAAGGAATTTCAGGCTCAAATTGGATATCACTGTGCAATCCAGACTCAATGTGATGAATAATATTTTGGGATTTATCACCAAGCTCCAAATAAGTAGGTGATGGTTCCCCTGTTTGGAATGAGACAGTAGCATGTTGAAATGCTTCTGAGTGGCTGGGATTGGTTTGTTCAAGTTCCACCATGGGATCAATGGTGTTTTCTTCAATATTGGTCACCAAGGGTTGTGAACCAATAGTAGATGTGGTTGCCCGGATTAGATCAGCTGGATCAGAATTATCTCTGTTTTCTAATTCTGGTGACATCCTCTCATCCTCACCTATCTCTGTCTGTTTTTCACTTACAATTCTAACCAAGCTCTCAGAATTTTGCCTCTCAATTCTCTCAGAATGTTCTCCCACATGAACATTCTCCCCCTCTTTATTTGCACTAGACCCCTCACCTCTCCTCTCAAGGTTTTCCTCATGACTAGGGATCTGAGGTTGGTCAAATCCCATAGAGGTGCAATAAGCTTTTAAAATCTCACTCTCCCCTGGAATGTACTGCCTAAGTGATCTTGGTAATGGTCTGTGAATAGGAAAATTTTCAAGTTTAAGGGATGAAATCATTTTACCCATGTAGAAAATTTGCCCATGCTCCTCATTTGCTCTTCTTGGAATGTTAGGATCTTGCCTCATTGCATACCATATCACCATCTGCCAATACCTCTGATAAGGTATATATGTTAGTGGATTGTCTCTTGTTTTACCTTCTAAGGCCTTCTGATTTCTTTCAAATGTGTTCTTCATATCTTCCCATAAGATAGAAGCATAATCATAATGCCTATTCTTCACTAACCCATGAAAGATTTGCAAGATTTTCCTTGATGCTTGATCTAGTGAACTATGTTTTCCAGATAAGCATTTATTGACAATAGTAAAGAAGCATGCCCAAATTGGTGGTAGCTTGTTCCTTTTAAATGAGCTAAGATTCCTCAGCTCTTCATTATACCCTAATCTTCTGAATTCAGCCAACAATTCCTCTGTTAAAGGTGAATCCTCAAAATCTAATCTTCCCTCCAAGTCATCTTTCTCTGGCAACCTCAACATGATTCTCATAAAAGTAACAGTTAGAGTTATAGAAACTTCCCCTATATTAGACACAAACTTATGGCCTTGTAACTCCAAATTCTTCCACCACTGTTGTATATACTGTATTGGTACAGTCTTCTTCATAGTAAACCACTTTTTGAAAGGATGATGCTTCAACAAGTCTATTATTATCCTATGTTCTTCCTTGAACTTGGTTTCATCTAGCACTAAGACACAATTATTCTCTACCAAATCCAGATATTCACTCTCAGGTACGATTCTCTCCAAAGAAATAGGTCTAGAAGACATTACTGACCTTACAGCACTCTGTTCATGTTCAATATTTGCATTCCCTTCCTCTGCATTTCCCTCAGATTCAGCCATTTATTCTTCCTCTGCATTACCTCCAACATTCCCACCTATAGCCTCTTCTTCTCCGGCTATATTATCTGTCATTCGAACTTCATCATTATCTGAATCGGAAGAGGATTCCATGAAAGTTCTTGCTTTGTGTAATGATACAGTTCTACTTCTTCTTGTACCAAGCATGATTACAATATGGAAGATTGAAACAAAACAGAATCGAAGAACTCTGGAATTTTGCGTATCTCACTTTTCGCTCTTAGATTTCAAATGAATTTGAAAGAGGGATTTTAAGGTCTATTTAAAATCCGCGAAGCTGAAAGGATTTAAACGATGAAAATTTGCTTTTTGTCAGAGTTATAACGGTTTCTAACACTGTGAAATACCACAAAAGATATTAAATGAAACGTGGTATGTTCAAATGAATAAGATGCTGACACGTGCTATTTGATAGAAATTAACACAAGTAAAAGTTCTGAATAACACGTTTAGAATTCTGAGAGTGCATACTCAGAAGTTCTGAGTACACAATTCAGAAGAAATTCCCTTGAAACTCAAAATTCATTTAAAATCAACTTCTAAGTATATAAAACTTTTAGGCACACAGAAGTAGTTTGAACAGATAGAAAATTATTTTATCACTAAAATTCTGTCCTTCTTTTGATGATTTGTGATTTCTGAAAAACATTTAAAATCTAACACCTGACCTTGAAAACCTTTTTAAGGATTCAGAAGTAGTTTGAACAAGTGAAAAATATTTTATCATTGAAAGCTTGTTCTCCCTAGAATGATTAGTGATAAGAATGAAATACAAACCTTGTGAACACTTTAGAATGATTTCTGAAATATATCGATGCTCCCCCTTGACTTAAGCATATACTCAAACACATATTAGATATAAAAGAATCATATGAAACGAATTAAAAACATAAAGGACTTAACAACAAATTGAAACACTTGTAATTTTTAGAAATGAGTGCTAAAAGGTAGTCAGAAGATCTGAGTAACCTATTCAGAAGTAAACACTTCAAAGTCAGATTTATGAAGTATTGACTCAGAAGTTCTAAACTCAAGACTCAGAAGATCTGAGTAAGAGAGTCAGAATTCTGAGTGTACTACTCAGAAAATCTTACTTAGAAAAATATTCATTTTAGAAAAATAACAAATATACTCAATTAGTCAGATTAAGCATTCCTATTTTACATATGAGAAAAGTAAACCTTTTGTGATCAAGAGGCTTTCTGAACAAGTCAGCCAATTGATACTTTGTGTGCACAAAGTGCATTTCTATAGTTCCCTTTTCCACATAGTCTTTAATAAAATGATACCTTACATCAATATGTTTGGTCTTTGAGTGCTGAACAGGATTTTGAGTAATGGCAATGGCACTTTCTGAATCACAATAGATGGGATCCTTGTTGAGTTGATAACCATAATCCATGAGTTGTGTTTTCATCCACAGAGTTAGAGAACAGCCAGCAGCAACAGCTACATATTCTGCCTCAACAGTTGATGTGGACAAACAATTTTGCTTCTTTGAAGCCCAACTCACTATCTTATCTCCCAAAAAGTGACAAGCACCAGAAATACTTTTCCTGGCCAATCTGCTTCCTGTATGATCAGCATCAGTAAATGCAGTTAACTTGAAATCAGTTTCTTTTGGATACCAAAGGCCCAATTCAGGTGACCCTTTGAGATATCTTAAGATTCTTTTAACAGCTAGCAAATGAGATTCTTTTGGATTTGATTGAAATCTAGCACAGAAACATGTAGCAAACATGATATCTGGTCTACTTGCAGTCAGATAAAGCAAAGTGTGACAACCGTCAAATTTACGTTTCAGGTTAGAACTGTACTGAACGTTTCAGTTATTCATATTGTAGTCAACACAGTCGAATTTAGCAGTAAAAACAATATCGTTAGGAAAATTTAAGAATTTTGCCTAGCATTTGCCTAAATGAGTGAATTATCCATAAATCTCATAAAATGCCAATTCAAATACTCTAAATACATGTATTTATGTACTTTGCAAAAATAAATACTTGCAAATAAAACAAGTATTATTAATATGGTAAATTGGTTATTTAATAATTAAATTGTTTAAAAAAAAGAAATAAATAAAATTGTGGAGGTCCAATCATATTTCACCTAAATCTACACTCCACCTCTCTTCCACTCTCTCCCATGATGGGCCCCAAAGCCCCCCCCCCCCCCCCCCCCCCATAACCCCTATCTCTTTCATTTCATCTCATTTCAAAACTCATTTCATCCTTTCACTTTTCTCTCTAACTCTTCTCTCTAGAAATTCTCTCATTTCTCTCCAAATTCTCTCTATTCTCTCTCAAATATTGTCTATACTTCAGCCCTTAAACCACAAAAGATTCAAGTATTGAAGTGCTATTAAGGTAAACTCATATGTAAAGCAAAACCTGCACATCTCTTTGTTTATGTTCTTTCATTTTCTTTAAGCTTTCTTCTCCTTCTACTCTAGTCTTTTTAGTATGTTTTGCTAGACATATTCTTGAATCTTAATGTTTGTAGATTCATCCCCAAAAGTTGTTGCATGTTGTTAAAAAGGTGATGAATCCATGATCAAACCTATGTTAAGATCAAAGAAGGAACTTTTGCAAATTTCTACTAGCATGCATGTGTTCTTCTTTAAAATCTACCTCTTAATCTCTAAGAAGTTTATGAAAAACTTTATATTACACTAAAAACATGTTTTAATCTCCATGCATGTGCTAAAAACTTGTTATTTTATATGGCAAAAACAAGTTATTGGCTTGACCACTCATGAAATCTTCAAAAAGAAAGCAAGAAGACCCTTTTTGGGGATTTTTGGAAGATATCTTTATTTAATATACATGCATGTAGTTCTAGAGGTTTAAAAGCAAATATTCATCCGAAAATAATTGTTTGGGGAAGTGTCAAATCGGATTCCATGCAAAAGGAACAAAATCATGGCAAAACTTAAAGTTAGATGCATTTTCTTAAAGCTATCTTTTGACAGCACTCTGTCAGATTTCTACCTCTCTCTTCAAAAGATCATAACTCTCTCAATATTTAACCAAATGAGGTGAACGTTTTTCTGGAATTTATGTTTATATGTTAAGATTTGAACCCAAGTGGTTTCACTGAAAAACCCAAAGATATAGACCTTCAAACAGACGTCACAAAAAAGTGTGCAAATAGCTATGCTTTCTGTAGTAGTCATACTATAAATATCATTTGATGGACTTAAACATCTGCAAAAATAATGGTTTATATGTCAAAAGTTTCCTAACACATAGGGTCAGCTTGAGTGAAAATCTCGTGACCAAAAGAACCTTGGAAGATAGCTAAAAATGGACTGAAAGTGACACAAAAATCGGGACAGAAAAAGGAAAATTCCAAATGTGGCTAAAATCAACTTTTGACTTATTTTATTATAAATCTATGAATTTATTTGAATAATAAAGACTTGCAAGATATTTTAGACCATCACAAAAATACGAACCTTAAACAAAGTTCTATATAAAGGCATTATATGACATTTTGGATAAGTAGGATTCACCAAACCCTTAGAATCAAGCTTGAATCTTACTAGTGACTCTTACGATTCGTAGGATCGGAGTAGGATCATATTACAAGTTGCACTTGTGAGCATCTCGGAAACATCATCGTTATCACCGTGAGTTTCACAGCCCCTTTTTACTAGTTTTGTACTTTTTTTGGTCTGAAAAGCATGTTACGATTTCATTACGCATCGGTTGTAATGTTTATTCAAAATGCTACGAATTTTTATGCGCTATGGTATGTATGCTTATGTTAGTTGATTCCGAGTTTCACTTTCATTTTAAGTCCCCGGTTCACTTTACATTACCCATTAACTCACTGTTCGAGCCGTTGGTATATTATGGATAACGTTATTTGGTTGACTCCCCACTCACTTCGCGAGTGCATAATTACCGTCTTCTTTATCATGTTTGTGATGGAACATGTGTCATTGGGGCATGCAGTCAGGAGGCTTGGGTAGTGGCTCATTACTTTAACATTTAGCATACGGATATACCTTGTGCATAGTGAACAACTGGAATTCTTTATCCACTGTGCGGATTTACAAAGATGCATTAAAACTACAACCGAATACTCAATCAACTGTACGGATTTACAAACATGCATTAAAACGGTTATGCATATCGAAAACCTGTGAACTCACCAACTATTCAATAGTTGACCCTCTCATTTACATGCTTTTCAGGAAATATCAAGTAAGGTTGGAACTTTAGAAGGCACCACTAGTAGCTACATCCAACACGATCTTCTTTACCATGCCAATTTGTGTTTTGGACAATTTGTATTTTGGAACAAGATGTAATTTTTGTAAACTTTTAAGCTATGATGATTGTGTGTTGTCTTCTACCATACGCAATGAAACATTGAGCTGTAACATCTCGTATTTCTGCTTTAGCGGGGTGTGATAGATTTGGTATCAGAGTCGTAGGTTATAGAGAATACCGGTCTTCCATTGGAAAAACCTAACTATAACCAAAATCCGAAACTGACATGAAAACAACTGAACCTACTACTAGTATAACTAAGTCTAGAATGGTATTAACATACCTTAATTAAACATAGCTTGATCACCTATGTTCGATAAAGGAAGGTTAATGCGAAACTAGAAATGGTTATAGTAGGAGTGAGTTAAATTTTCACTTACACTCATCATGCATAGTGCGTAGACATTGCGTATGATAGACATTACACTTGTACGATTAGTGACTAAGTACACTTTGGCCTCAGTTTCACTATGTCTTCGTCGTCATCCCACTCTCTCTCTTCTTACTCGGCCGACGAGTCGGGTTATGTCACTGGTCGACCTCGAGTCAACCCACCGAGTATCCGGGAAGATGAGGATCCTAGGAGCACTGAATCAGATCAAGAGGTGTCAAGCGAGCGAGATCCTTACGACGGACCGAGAGTGTCACCAACCTCGGTATTGCCTCAACCAACTCCTATAACCTTTCAACGGAACCCCAATGGACCACGTGTAAGACAAACCGTAAGAAAGAGTGTTCCGATTCCGTGAAGGGTGACACTAGCATCGGCGCGTCCGAAAGCACCGGAGCCGCCTCGAGTTCTCACCGGCATACCAATCGGACGAGTGTCCGGAATGTCTTGGGAGGAGGAGCAGCACATAAGAGCAATGACGACCGAGCTACACGGTTGTCAGGTGAGGGTGACTCACCAAGGACAGGTCTTAACAGAACTGGTAGAGCTAACACATCTATTGTCCAACGTGTCGACTCAGACCTTAGAAGGTGCAAGGATGGCTAGAAGAATGGCGATGAGGGCAGAGTTGGTGTGTGTAGTTGTGGGTATTGTGTTATTGCTGTTGGTGCTTTTGATTCTGATTGATGCATACTTGGGATGGTACTGATACGACGGTGGATGGTTTAGTAGCGTGTTGGGAGGAACTTTTGAAAAACGTTTTCTTTACTTGTCGATTCCAATTTATGTATTTTAAGTATTCGGGTTGTATTACTTTTCAAACAACATGATACTGATGTATGATAAACATCGGAAATTTTGTAATATCGGTAATTACTAGAATTATGAATGGAAACCCATTGGGTGAAATGCAAACTTTCAATCAACCCATCTATGTATCTGATGCTTAACTTTACTGTTTCAAAAATTTCAAGTGATAGTGTAAACTTTTGGAAAATACCAGTCTAAAAATTTGTGCAAAATTTTAATCAAATCAATATTTGCAAATGTGTTTTAGAATCATGCCTCCAAGGAGATCCACACGCCACACGGGAAATAATCCTGAAGACCAAACACCCGACATCGCACAGATCATAGCTCAGCGTATACAAGAAGCAATACCCAGTATACTCACACAAGTGACCGCCGGCATTAATACTAACCGAGGGAATGAAGGAGGTAGGGGAGGAAATCCGGGCAGTTACAGTACCGGATGCAATTACAAGTCATTCATGTCCTGCAAGCCCAAGGAATTCTACGGAAAGGAAGGTGCCGTAGGATTGCTTTCTTGGTTCGATAGCATGGAGTCTGTACTCTATATTTGTAAATGCTCGGAGGATCGCAAGGTGGAGTATGCGGCATGTCAACTCCAAGGCAGGGCACTGACATGGTGGAACATTCAGGTCTAAACCCATGGAAGAGAGGATGCATACAAACATTCATGGGAGGAGTTTAAGGAGTCACTCACTGAGGAGTACTAATCCAAAAGTGAAATTCAGAAGCTGGAAACTAAATTCTGGAATCACACCATGGTTGGAGCAGATATAGACCGATACACGGTGCGCTTCCATGAACTCGCAAAACTGGTACCTCATATGGTTACCCCCAAAAGCAAGAGAATCGACCGATACTTATGAGGATTAGCGTCGGAAATCCGAGGAATGGTCACCTCGGCAAACCTGACATCGGGAAGTGCCAGTAACAAGAGGAAGCAGAGTATAAGTCAGGAAAGAAAGTCTTTGGTAGTGCAAGCAAGGATAGAAAGGTGGTGAGAAACTTCAGAGTGAAGACTCAGGACCCAGGGAAATACAAGGGTCCACTCCCAAAATGCAACAAATGCAACTTTCATCATGAGGGAGCCTGCACCGTTTGTGGCAATTGTAAGCGGCCAGGTCATCTCACCAAGTTCTGTAGGATGGAAAAGGGTCTCAATGAAGGAAGAAGGGTATGCTTTGAGTGCGGAAGTCAGGATCGCTTCCGGAATACGTGCCCGAGATTGGGTAGGAGGCCGAGCAATAACAATAATGGGAACCAGGTAAGACAAGTCAATCAAGGAAATCAAGGAGGCCAAGCTCGAGGACGGGCATTTGTCATTCGAGATGACGAAGCACGTCGGGACCCTAATGTGGTGACAGGTACGTTCCTCCTAAACAACCACTATGCATCGGTATTATTTGACACTAGAGCGGACATGAGTTTTGTTTCGTTAGAATTTAGGCCACTAATTAACTTGGAAGCCAGGAGAAAGTCGGATGCCTATATTATTGAGGTTGCTAATGGTCATAAATTTGAGGCTAAGGATGTAATTTTTGATTGTTCCTTGAATCTAGACGATAAGTCGTTTAGCATTGATCTTATTCTTATTGAATTGGGGAGTTTTGACGTAGTAGTGGGTATGGACTGGTTATCCAAGAATCGAGCGGAGATTTGTTGTTTTAATAAGGCAGTTAGAGTACCTCTGCAAAACAGAGAAACCCTCGTTATTCAAGGAGACAAAGTTGGAAGGAGCCTAGAGTTAGTGTCGAGTGTGAAGGTGCATAAGTATTTGATGAAGAAGTGTGTCGCATTTTTGGCACACGTAGTTGAGAAGAAGTCCGAGAAAAGGCGAATCCAAGATATTCCTATGGTGAAGGATCACCCAGAGGTGTTCCCTGATGATTTGACTAGACTTCCCGTCTAGACAAGTCGAGTTTCAAATTGACCTCATACCCGGAGCAGCACCTGTAGCAAGGCACCGTATCGTTTAGCACCTGCCGAAATGCATGAGTTATCAAGTCAACTCCAAGAACTTCTGGACAAGTAATTTATTAGGCCAAGTTCCTCACCTTGGGGAGCCCCTGTCCTGTTCGTCAAGAAAAAGGATGGATCGTTTCGAATGTGCATCGATTATAGGGAGTTGAACAAGTTGACGATCAAGAATCGATATCCTCTTCCTCGAAAATGATTTATTCGACCAATTGCAGGGTGAAACTTATTTCTAAAAGATTGATCTTTGATCAGGATATCATCAGTTGAGAGTCCGTGAAGAGGACATCCCTAAGACAGCTTTTAGGACTTGTTATGGGCACTACGAGTTTTTAGTTATGCCCTTCGGATTGACAAACGCACCTGCTGTGTTCATGGATTTAATGAACAGGGTATGCAGACCCTACCTTGACAAGTTTGTGATCGTGTTTGTCGATGACATTTTAATCTACTCACGGAATAGGAAGGATCCCGAGCAGCATTTAAGGATAATTCTAGAGACACTCAAGGAACATAAACTGTACGCCAAATTCTCAAAGTGCGAATTTTGGATTCGAGAAGTACACTTTCTTGGTCACGTGATTGGAGAGAAAGGAATTCACGTAGATCTGGCTAAAGTGGAAGCCATTAAGAAGTGGGAAGCCCCTAAGACCCCAACAGAAATTCGTCAATTTCTGGGTTTGGCGGGTTATTATAGGCGATTCATTGAGAACTTCTCAAAAATTGCTAAACCACTCACAACACTGACCCAAAAGGATAGGAAATTCGTTTGGGAAGAACCGCAAGAGGAGGCGTTCCAGCTGCTGAAGAAAAAGCTGTGCAATGCACCAATTCTAGCGTTACCGAAAGGAACCGATAACTTTGTGGTGTATTGTGACGCATCGCATCAAGGTTTGGGTTGCGTATTGATGCAAAAGGACAAGGTTATAGCGTACGCCTCAAGACAACTAAAGGTTCGTGAGAAGAACTATACCACACACGATTTGGAACTTGGAGTTGTGGTATTCGCCTTAAAGATTTGGAGACATTATTTGTATGGCACTAAGTGCACTATTTTCATGGACCATAAGAGTCTTCAGCATATCCTAGACCAGAAAATGCTTAATATGAGTCATAGAAGATGGGTAGAGTTACTCAGTGACTACGATTGTGAAATTCGTTACCACCCAGGTAAGGCCAATGTAGCAGTCGATGCCCTGAGTAGAAAGGAAAGGGTAAAACCTTCGCGAGCACGAGCGTTGGGAGCACTTGTACAAACGAGTTTAAAGACTCTAATTCTCGAAGCTCAGGTCGAAGCAATGAAAATGGAAAACTTGAAGGACGAGACCCTTCATGGTATAGAGAGTAGATTTGAAACTAAGGTTGACGGAGTACATTACTTCAAGGACAGAGTTTTGATTCCGAAAGCTAACAACGTACGGGAAACAGTTCTGGATGAAGCCCACAAGTCTAGGTATTCAATTCATCCAGGGGCGGATAAGATGTACAAGGACTTAAGGGAATATTATTGGTGGTCAGGAATGAAGAACGATATTGTCTTGTACGTGGGGAAATGTTTAACTTAATCAAAGGTCAAAGTTGTATACCAAAAGCCATCTGGTCTGCTGCAACAACCAAAGATTCCCCAGTGGAAATGGGAACAAATAACCATGGATTTTATAACCAAGCTACCGAGAACTGCCAAGGGGCACAACTCGATTTGGGTTATAGTAGATCGATTCACGAAATCTGCACATTTCCTACCAATTCGGGGAGATTATAAGATGGAAAAGCTTGCTCAGATCTACATCAATGAAATCGTTACACGTCATGGGGTTCCAATTTCCATCATATCAGATAGAGATAGCCGTTTCACATCCCTGTTTTGGCAGTCACTTCAGAAAGCATTGGGTACGCAATTGAATTTGAGCACTGCCTATCATCCTCAAATGGATGGGCAGAGTGAACGGAGTATACAGACATTAGAGGACATGCTTCGGGCATGCGTGTTAGACTTTGGAGGAAGTTGGGATAATCACTTGCCTTTGGTCGAGTTTTCTTATAACAATAGCTATCACACAAGTATTCAGTGTGCACCATATGAAGCCTTGTATGGACGCAAGTGTCGTTCACCCCTTTGTTGGTTAGAAATTGGAGACAGACAGCTATCTAGACCCGATATTGTACAGGAAACTACCGACAAGATTGCAATCATTAGCGATAGACTTAAAGCATCCAGAGATCGTCAGAAAGTTATGTGGATAACCGTCGGAAGCCTTTAGAATTCCAAGTTGGTGATAAAGTGCTTCTAAAGGTATCTCCATGGAAAGGAATAGTACGATTTGGGAAAAGAGGAAAATTGAGCCCAAGGTATGTCGGACCATTTGAGATCTCTGAAAGGATTGGTCCAGTAGCATATAGACTCAATTTGCCTAAGGAGCTAAGTGCTATCCATGATACGTTTCATGTGTCGAACCTCAAGAAATGTCTAGCTGACGACTCATTAATCATACCTCTAGAAGAAGTTCAAATTGACGATAAGTTGCACATCATAGAAGAACCAATTGAGGTTCTCGATAGAGAAGTTAAACATCTGAAACGAAAGAAAATTCCGATCGTGAAAGTTCATTGGAACACAAGGCGTGGGCCTGAGTATACATGGGAACAAGAGGACTACATGAAACTTAAGTATCCTCACCTCTTTGCTAATAAACCGGTTAATGCTGAAAGTTCTTGAATTTCGGGACGAAATTCTTTTAACCGAGGGAGATTGTGACAACCGTCAAATTTACGTTTCAGGTTAGAACTGTACTGAACGTTTCAGTTATTCATATTGTAGTCAACACTGTCGAATTTAGCAGTAAAAACAGTATCGTTAGGAAAATTTGAGAATTTTGCCTAGCATTTGCCTAAATGGGTAAATTATCCATAAATTTCCTAAAATGCCAATTCAAATACTCTAAATACATATATTTATGTACTTTGCAAAAATAAATACTTGCAAATAAAACAAGTATTATTAATATGGTAAATTGGTTATTTAATAATTAAATTGTTTAAAAAAAAGAAATAAATAAAATTGTGGAGGTCCAATCATATTTCACTTAAATCTACACTCCACCTCTCTTCCTCTCTCTCCCATGCCCCCCCCCCCCCCCCCCCCCCCCAATAACACCTCTCTCTTTCATTTCATCTCATTTCAAAACTCATTTCATCCTCTCACTTTTCTCTCTAACTCTTCTCTCTAGAAATTCTCTCATTTCTCTCCAAATTCTCTCTCAAATATTGTCTATACTTCAGCCCTTAAACCATAAAAGATTCAAGTATTGAAGTGCTATTAAGGTAAACTCATATGCAGAGCAAAACCTACACATCTCTTTGTTTATGTTCTTTCATTTTCTTTAAGCTTTCTTCTCCTTCTACTCTAGTCTTTTTAGTATGTTTTGCTAGACATATTCTTGAATCTTAATGTTTGTAGATTCATCCCCAAAACATGTTGCATATTGTTAAAAAGATGATGAATCCATGATCAAACCTATGTTAAGATCAAAGAAGGAACTTTTGCAAGTGTCTACTAGCATGCATGTGTTCTTCTTTAAAATCTACCTCTTAATCTCTAAGAAGATTATGAAAAACTTTATATTACACTAAAAACATCTTTTAATCTCCATGCATGTGCTAAAAACTTGTTATTTTATATGGCAAAAACAAGTTCTTGGCTTGACCACTCATGAAATCTTCAAAAAGAAAGCAAGAAGACCCTTTTTGGGGATTTTTGGAAAATATCTTTATTTAATATACATGCATGTAGTTCTAGAGGTTTAAAAGCAAATATTCATCTGAAAATAATTGTTTGGGGAAGTTTCAAATCGGATTCCATGCAAAAGGAACAAAATCATGGCAAAACTTAAAGTTAGATACATTTTCTTAAAGCTATCTTTTGACAGCATTCTGTCAGATTTCTACCTCTCTCTTTAAAAGATCATAACTCTCTCAATATTTAACCAAATGAGGTGAAATTTCTTCTGGAATTTATGTTTATGTGTTAAGATTCGAACCCAAGTGGTTTCACTCAAAAACTCAAAGATTTCGACCTTCAAACAGACGTCACTAAAACAGTGTGCAAACAACTATGCTTTCTGTAGTAGTCATACTATAAAAATCATTTGATGGACTTAAACATCTGCAAAAATAATGGTTTATATGTCAAAGGTTTCCTAAAACATAGGGTCAGCTTGAGTGAAAATCTCCTGACCAAAAGAATCTTGGAAGATAGCTAAAAATGGACTGAAAGTGACACAAAAATCTGGACAGAAAAAGGAAAATTCCAAATGTGGCTAAATATCAACTTTTAACTTATTTTATTATAAATCTATGAATTTATTTGAATAATAAAGACTTGCTAGATATTTTAGACCATCACAAAAATACGAACCTTAAACAAAGTTCTATATAAAGGCATTTTATGACATTTTGGATAAGTAGGATTCACCAAACCCTTAGAATCAAGCTTGAATCTTACTAGTGACTCTTACGATTCGTAGGATCGGAGTAGGATCATATTAAAAGTTGCACTTGTGAGCATCTCGGAAACATCATCGTTATCACCGTGAGTTTCACAGCCCCGTTTTACTAATTTTGTACTTTTTTTGGTCTGAAAAGCATGTTACGATTGTGTGTTGTCTTCTACCTTACGCAATAAAACCTTGACCTGTAACATCTCATATTTCCGCTTTAGCGGGGTGTGACACAAAGAACCAATCATGCCTCTATAAACCTTGTTATCTACTGAAACTCCAGAGAGATCAGCATCTAACTTGACATTTGTAGCCATAGGTGTTCTCATAGCAGCACAATCAGACATCTTAAACCTTTTCAAAATATCTTTTACATATTTTCCTTGATTTATAAAAATTCCATTTGGTAATTGTTTCACTTGAAGACCAAGGAAAAAGTTCAATTCTCCCATCATGCTCATTTCAAATTTTGATTTCATGATTTCATCTACATATATCTGAATCAGAATTAAGTCATCACCTTCTTTCTTTAAAAATAAGGTAGTATCAATTTTACCTTTCTTGAAGCCAGATTCTAAAGTATTGAGTTAGAGTGTCATACCAGGCTCTTGGTGCTTGTTTCAGACCATACAGTCTTTATCTAAAACATACACATGATCTGGAAACTAAGGATCAACAAATCCTTCAGGTTGATAGACATAAACTTCTTCATTATGTATACCATTCAAAAATTCTGATTTGACATCCATTTGGTATACTTTGAAGTTCTTGTGTGCAGCATATGCCAAGAATATTCTGATTGCCTCTATTCTTGCAACTGGTGCAAATGTCTCATCATAGTCAATTCCTTCTTGTTGAGAATATCCCTTTGTAACCAATCTAGCCTTGTTTCTGACTATAACACCTGACTCATCTTTCTTGTTTCTGAATACCCATTTTGTTCCAATAATTGATTTACCTTCAGGCCTTGGAATGTGTCTCCAAACATTGTTTCTTGTAAACTGTAGCAATTTATCTTGCATTGCTAAAATCCAGTTTGGATCCTCTAGGGCTTCAGTGGCTTTCTTAGGTTCAATCACACTTAAAAATCCTGCAAACATTGCTTCATTTGCTGTTGCTGATCTAGTCGGCACTCCCACTGATGGATCTCCTATCACTTGATGAATAAGATGGTCTTTTGTCCATGTTTATACTTTGAAGCACATCAATATCTTCAAAATTGTTGTTTGTATCATTCTCATCAGATTCAGAAGTTAGTTCCAGAAATGCATCCTTAAACAATAAATTGAGTTCTGAACAGTTAGGAATAGAATCTGATTCAGAAGTCATTTTTGTCTTATTCCGATTGAATCCTGAACTGTTTTGTTCAGAAGTCTTTAATCTTGACTCATCAAATGTGACATTGATGCTTTCCATAATTCTCTTGGTTCTTCTGTTGTAGATTCTGAATGCTTTGGAAGTTAATGAATAACCAACAAAGTATCCTTCATCTGCCTTTTTGTCAAATTTACCAAGATTTTCTCTATCCTTGAGAACCTAGCATCTGCAGCCAAAAACATGAAAGAATTTAATCAATGGTTTTCTTTTGTTAATCAGTTCATAAGCAGCTTTATTCAGTCTTTTATTGATCAAAGTCCTGTTTTGAGTAAAACAAGCAGTAGCAATTGCTTCAGCCCATAGGAAGGTTGGAAGATTTGAATAGGCCAACATGGTTCTTGCAGCTTCAACTAGGGTTCTGTTCTTTCTTTCAACGACACCATTTTGTTGAGGAGTTCTGATAGCAGAAAAAATATGAGAAATCCCAGAACTTTGTAGAAAGCTCTGAAGAGTCTCATTTCTGAATTCTATTCCATTGTCACTCCTGATCTTCTGAACTGGAAGTTGTAAGAACACTTGAATTCTTTTGATGAAATTAATCAGTGTTTCAACAGCCTCAGATTTTGCCTTTAAGAATCCAACACATGTGTATCTTGAATACTCATCAACAATGATAAGTATATACTTCTTTCCTCCCATTGATTGAACTGAAATAGGACCACACAAATCTGTACGTAGCATCTCTAATGGTGACATGCATGAAGAATCCATTTTCAACTTGTGAGAACTCTTCTTCATCTTGCCCATTTCACATGCTGAATATAATGATTCCTTCTTGTTGATCCAAACCCTCAGTGATTTGATAATGACCCTCTCTTAAATACTTAGTGAAAATTGTAAGTAAACAATATGTATCAGAGTTTCACTATCGCTGATAAGTACTAAGATCTTACAGTACCGCTGATAGGAACTCTCGCTCTTTAAATTAAACACTCAGCGAACACTGTTCACCATAATGCTCTGAGTCTGTTCAGTCCTTATGGTGATCGCTGATAAGTTAGTTGTTTACTTATGATCCCTGAAGACAAGTTTCACGTCAACAAAGGTTCTACGCTGAAGTCGAAGATCAAGCTCAAGAACCAGCGACAAGTCTACTAATGAACTGATGCGGATCAGCGAAGACTCAGATTTGTCCACTCAACGTGAAGTATCAAGTACAAGACTTCAGCTATCGCTGAACTTTATCATTCGCTGAATAGTAAATGATAATCGCTGAATCAACGAAAGCTGATCATGAAGTCCTCCGTACAAAGTACTTTTGTCTTAACCTCCCTTGCACGCCACCGTACGAAATGTCAGAAAAGAACCTCCGAAAATCTGAGATCGTACAACCACTCTGATACTACACTGTTCATACATGCGGCAACTAAGGTTGTCAACAAAGGTCAATGACATGCAACCAATCCGCTGATGACACGTGTAAAGTGTATACTGAATTGCATTAAATGCATGCAGTATATAAAGAGATGAACTCACTTCATTTGAAGTAACTTGCTAACTCTGGACAAGTTCAAATCTCTCTCAAGATAGGATTTTATTAGTAATCTCCTTATCTTTCTTAGTGCAAGAAACCTTAGTGTTCCAACTTGTTTAGATTTAGGTTTATCCTTAATCTTGTTTCCGCAACAAGCTGTAAATTGTTAATGATTTATCAATAAACAATTTAGAAAAGTAAAATAGTGTGTTTGTATTCAACCCCCCCCCCCCCCCCCTTCTACAAACTTGTATAGGCCTTTCGGGACCAACAAGTGGTATCAGAGCAGATTTGTTTAATCTCATAAACAAGATCTAATCTAAGATATTTCTCTTCCTTGCTATTATCTGAAAATGGCCTCCCACACAAACACAAATTATATAGACAATGGTTCTCTTGCAAAACCCCCTAGATTTTCCAGAGACAACTTCAACTTATGGAAAAATAGGATGATGCTCTTCCTAGAAGGTGTAGACCCTACTATGACCTACTATCTTGAAAACGGCCCACACATCCCTGTAACTATTGATCCTTTAGTTCCAGCCACTGCAACTAGAGCTGCTATTCCTGAAAGGCTGATTCCAAAGGAAATACACATGTGGACCGATGAAGATAAGAAGAAAGTGGCTATAGATACAAAAGCCAGATCCATACTATCCATGGCCCTTCCTGACGAAGTCTACCATTCCGTCATGAACCTGAAATCATCAAAAGCCATGTGGGACACAATATGTGTTCAGTATGAAGGAACGTCTGAAGTCCAGGATTCAAGAAAGATCAACCTGGTAAGACAATACGAAAGCTTCATTTCTGGTAAGAATGAAACTCTCTCTGAAGTTCATCAACGTTTTAATTGCTTAATTATAGATCTAAAAACGGTTGGTAAGGAATATTCTAACTTTGAAGTGCTGACAAAGTTTTTAGAATGTTTACCTGAAAGCTGGGACAATTATTCCATGTGTCTCAAGCTGTCAAAAGATCTAAGATCAATGACTCTTGCTACCTTATATGGCACATTGCTGAATCATGAGCAATCTAGCCATCTTAAAAAGAATCTTGTAAAAGATTCCAAAAGCACCCCTGTTGCTTTAATCTCAGAGGAACCTTCTACTCAGCGACCCGTGGTCACTATCACTGAGTTAGAAAGTAACTCTGAAAGGTCATCATATTCTGATTCTTCAGATGATGATGAATCCTTGGCCCTCCTAACTAAAAAGTTCAGGAGATTCGCCAAGAATAAAATGTTTAGAAAGAACAAAACTCTTTCTATAGCTGACAAGCCTAAGTCATCAGCTTTTGTTGATAAGGCTACTGCTACTTCTTTCAACTGCGAAAAGACAGGTCATTTCGCTAACGAGTGCAGGTCAAAGAAAATCATGAGACCTTCAGCTTTTACAAAGAAATCCTTTGTTCCAAGGAATAAAGATGACAAATACTCAAAGCTGAAGGAAAAGTATGCAAAGCTGAAAAGCTTTAAGAAGAAAGGAAAAGGCCTGATGGCTGACTATGATTGGGCTGCTTCTGATGAAGAAGCCTCATCATCTGATTCTGAAGATGATGAAGCAAATCAATGTCTCATGGCCAAGATTGAAGAAGAGGAAGAAAGTTCAAACATTCCCTCCACTTCAACCTCTGCTATTCAGGTATCACCTTCCTTCTTTACCAATATTGCAAATATTGATGAAGCTGATAGTCTCCGTAAAATCGATCTACTGACTAGAAGTTTATACGAAGCCATGAACGGCAAAGCTGTGGTTGAAAACCAAAATCTTGATCTCGCTGAAAAGCTTAAAAACTGTCACCTTCAAATAGAAAAGCTTTCTAAAATTGAAGATGATTTTAAAGATCAAGTCTATTTAAATCAGCTAGTCAAAATCGAACGAGCAGAAGCTATCGCTGCATTAAAAGCTGAACAAGCTACTGTTGAAGGATGGTGTAATTCTTCAACAAAGATCACTGAGATAATTAAGGCTCAGATTCCTCTGAGTGATAAACGTGGTCTGGGTTATAAAAATGATACTCCAAAACCAACCACTGAACGTTCAATGCTTAAATTTGGAACGTTCGTATCCTCAGTAGCTGACACTTCATCATCTCAGTACTCCTCGTCGGTTACACCAATCCCTGAGGAAACTCCTACCTCCTCAAAAGGCAAGGAGAAAATGGTTTATTCAAAACCTACCTCTGTCTTTAAAGACAAAGGTAAAGGAATTGTTATTTACCAGAATCCTCAGAATGGGTATCGTAATACCAAAACTGAATGCCTCTAAAGCTTCAGTGGCTCATCCCTCTAGATCAAGGAAGCAGATATCTGGATTTATTCAGCGATCTACTCCTAGACTCAGATTGGATGTCATTGGTAAGAAATCTGAAGAACTGAATGTTCATCCCATTTCTAAAGCCAATAGTTTACTTGGTGCTGGCACTTCTAATTCCAAATTAAAAGCTCAGCACTCAAGTGGTCCTAGAACTAATTTTAGTTATAGGAAATGTTATCACTGTGGACTTACCGATCATATTGCAAGTAAGTGCCCCACGGCCACCAAAGCTGATAAAATAGCTAAGGTGAAGATAGCACCCAAGAAGACCAAACCAGTTGCAATTCAGGTCAAGGTGACTCCTACCGCTGAGTTCAAGAAATTGACCAAAGTGAAGAAAGACAAAGCTGAATCTTCAAATGCTGCAAAGACTGTTGAACCCATTCCAACTACTTCCACTGACAAACGCATATACATGGTGAAGTGGGTACCCAAGCAAAACTAATCTCCCTTTGTATTGCAGGTTAAGAAGGGTATCTGGTATCTCGATAGCGGATGCTCTAGACACATGACTGGAAAGAAAAACCTGCTCGCTTAATACAAGGAAGAGAAGGGTCCCTCTGTGACTTTCGGTGGAAATGGAAAAGGACACACCCGAGGGTATGGTGTACTTTCAAATGGTACAACATCCTTCAGAAGAGTCGCATATGTTGAAGTGCTGAAGCATAATCTTCTAAGCATCAGTCAGCTTTGCGACATGGATAACAAAGTGATTTTCACTAAGGAATCCTGCTTTGTCTCAGACAAAAAGGAGAAGATAGCTCTCAGCGGTTATCGTTTGGAAAATGTTTACGTTATAAACATGGACTCAACAACCACTGAGAACTCCTGTTTCTTCTCAAAAGCATCTTCTGATGTTAACTGGCTATGGCACAAAAGGCTCTCACATCTCAACTTCAAGACACTGAATACTCTTTCATCCAAAGAGTTAGTCACTGGTCTACCTCAACATTCATACGCCAAAGAGTCCTTATGTTCAGCGTGTGAAAAAGGGAAGCAGACCAAGGCAAGGTTTAAGTCAAAGCAAGTTTCCTCAGTGTCATCTCCTCTACAACTACTCCATATGGATTTGTTTGGCCCCGTTAACAAACAATCCATCGCTGGAAAGAAATATACGCTGGTCATAGTTGATGAATTCTCTCGTTACACATGGGTAATGTTTCTCCGTTCTAAGAGTGACACCCCTAAAGAACTCATCACCTTTGTTCGGAAGATGGAAACTCTGAACAATATGACTGTTCGCTCAATAAGGAGTGATCATGGAACTGAATTCAAAAACAGTTCTCTTGATTCCTTCCTTGAGAGCAAGGGTATTTCTCACAACTTTTCGTCAGTGAGAACACCACAACAAAATGGAGTCGCTGAAAGAAGAAATAGAACAATTATTGAAGATGCACGTTCAATGCTCAGCGATTCTCACCTGCCTACTCAGTTTTGGGCAGAAGCTGTCAACACTGCTTGTTTTACGCAAAACAGGTCGCTGATAGTTAAAAGATTCAAAAAGACATCCTATGAACTCTTTCATGGGAGAAAGCCTTCAATCAGATTTCTTCACATCTTTGGATGTCAGTGTTTCATACTGAACAACAGAGATGCCCTTGGAAAGTTTGATCCTAAGGCTGATGATGGAATCTTTCTTGGATACTCCTCAGTTTCCAAAGCCTTCAGAGTCTTCAATCGAAGAAGACAAACTGTAGAAGAAACTATTCACGTCACGTTTGACGAATCCCGTTCAGCGAACTCTAAACCGAACGCTGATACAGAAGAACTGAATCAATGGATGTTTTCTCATCTTGGTGATTCAGAAGATATTCCCACTCCTCATGCTCACACCGTAGAAAATGATGGTCCTCCTATCATTCCAAATATGCAAAATAGTGAAGCTGAAACATCTTGGGTCTCAGCTGTTCCTATAAACACTATACCTGCAGTTGATCCAAATGTCTAAGAAATTCCATCTATTTCTCAGCAATCAGTGAATGAAGTGGCAAATGCAAACATTCCTCTCTTAGCTGATAATCCAGAAGTAGCTGAAGCCTCATCTTCAGTTTCTCCAGTTCAGACTGAGTCAGCGACGCATGCTCCGGCTCAGCGATGGACTGTAAATCACCCAATCGATCAAATTCTTGGTGATCCCAACGCTGGTATTCAGACTCGTAGAAGTGCAGGTAATATTTGTTTATTTGTTAACTTTATTTCTCTAACTGAACCAAAGAAAATAGAAGATGCCCTCAGAGATCCAAACTGGGTCAGCGCTATGCAAGAAGAGCTGACTGAATTCGAAAGAAACAAAGTTTGGAAACTTGTTCGTAGACCAACTGACAAAATAGTGATAGGCACTAAATGGGTCTATCGAAACAAGTTGGACGAACATGGTACTGTAACTCGCAACAAACCTCGTCTTGTTGCTCAGGGATACAGACAAGAGGAAGGCATAGACTATGATGAAACTTTTGCTCCAGTAGCAAGACTTGAATCTATTCGTCTTTTCTTAGCATATGCTGTACACAAAAACTTCACTGTACATCAGATGGATGTTAAGTCAGCATTTCTAAATGGAAAGCTGAATGAAGAAGTATATGTGGAACAACCTCCAGGATTCTCAGATCCTAAGCGTCCAGGTTATGTTTATAAACTGGACAAGGCACTTTATGGCTTAAAGCAAGCTCCACGTGCATGGTATGATACTCTCTCTACTTATCTCCATATTGAAAAATTTGAGCGAGGTAAAATTGACAAAACATTGTTTTTTAGAAAAGTGAAAGGTCATATCATTTTAGTTCAAATATATGTTGATGACATTATATTTGGTTCTACTAACCCTGAGCTTTGTACTCGTTTCGCTGATAGAATGAAAGATGAATATAAAATTAGTATGATGGGTGAACTAACATATTTCCTTGGTCTTCAGATTAAGCAAACTGAAAAAGGAACTTTTATAAATCAGGGAAAGTATGTTAAAGATATGCTGAAGAAATTCGACTTAACTGAAAGTTCAGCTATGAAAACCCCTATGGCACCACCGCTGATACTTGATAAGGACACAAAGGGTGTTCCTGTCAATGTCACGTTGTACCGTGGGATGATCGGCTCACTATTGTATCTTACAGCTAGCCGACCCGATATTATGTTTGCAACATGTCTGTGCGCACGATATCAAGCTGAACCTAAGATATCCCATATGAAAGCTGTAAAGCGAATCTTTCGATATCTTAAGGGTACACCGAATCTAGGTCTTTGGTATCCCAAAGACTCAGGATTCGATCTAACCGCCTATTCAGACAGTGATTTTGCAGGTTTCAAAATGGATAGGAAAAGCACCACAGGAGGATGTCAGCTCCTGGGTGGAAAGCTGGTAAGTTGGACAAGTAAGAAGCAAAACTCAGTGTCCACTTCCACAGCTGAAGCTGAGTATGTAGCCGCTGGAAGCTGCTGTTCTCAAGTCTTGTGGATGAGAAATCAACTACTAGACTATGATCTTTAGCTCTCCAAAATTCCAATCTATTGCGACAGCACAAGTGCCATCGCTATAGCAAACAATCCAGTGCTACACTCAAAGACAAAACACATAGAAATCAGATATCATTTTATCCCAACTGATTATCAGTTAGTTGATTTGTTTACCAAACCTCTTGATGAGACAAGATTCAACTTTCTCATCAGCGAGCTTGGAATGCTGAACTTTGAAGGATAAAATCTTCAGCGGTTCACATTTAATCAGCGATACGTTTATACATTCTTGTATAGGCTTCGAGATAAAATCAACTTATATAATCCATTTCATCATCTTCTCTCTGAATAAACTTGGTTAAACTGATATCCAGGTAGGTTTTCTCTCTCTGACAATCGCATGTAAATGCAAGATTTCAAAATAAATTGCATCGCTGAATATCTCTTCCTTAACAGCGATATTTTGAAAATTCCTTAAACCTTCACTGATATTTCTATTCAGTGCTTCATGTTTTTCAAAAGAGTCCCTGAGTTTTTCAAAACCTCAGAGACATCCTAAAAGAATGTGAAAGGACAGTTGTGACGTCATTGCAACAAATTACACTCGGCACGATTTCTTTCTGACACACGTTTGCACGTTTTGTTCAAACTTCTAATCAAATGCAAACACGTGTCCGTGTCATGATGAAAACCTTTTCCCGCTCAAGGTTTTCTCTCTCTTAAAATCCCTATATAAACAACTCTTGGTTTATATTTGTCTTTTACGCGAACAATCTTTCTCCGCAAGAAAAGAATTCTCTATTGCATTTGTGCTCTCAAAACCTCAAGAACTGTTCATCATCTTCTTCATCAAAACTTCAAGGTTAATATGTTCTTATTTTTTATCAAATGCGTATAACTTGTTTTCGATCTTCTCTTTGTTTTAACAAGATCAAACAAAAGAACTTTTTAAAATAAAATCATTTCTTTCATGGTTTTATGAACACAACCATTTCATGGTTGTTCTTCAAGTTTTAAATCTAAATCTTAAACTTGTTCTTCATTCGTATCCATTTTTCTTTTAGAAACTGGAATACAAGATTTTATGGGTTTTACTTTTCTTTTAAAAATCAAGAAAAACCCTAATCTTCATTAAGACATTTTTTGTCTGAATGAAATGGACAAGATTCGAAAAATCTTAACGGAAATTTATTTCCACATTAAGATAATTCTTATCTGTTAACATCTTTGGTTGAACTGATAATACAGTGATATGGCATCTTCAAAGCTGAATGTTACCGCTGAGTCCATCTCCACTGACTCTGAGGAAATGGACATATTCAAAGCCCCCCAGGTGAAGTTCGAGCTGGATCAACTCGATTGAACTAAGGCCAACAACCTCTCAGCTCTTCTCGAGTTTCCTACTCGGAAGCAAGTATCACATCTGGACGATGCTGTAAATTTTTTGAAGAACAGCCCCATCTACACAGCCCTGACCATAACACCTCCTGCCAGTCAGCGGCTCTTATCCCAGTTCTGGTACTCTGCCAGACACACTGAGCTACCCTCTGCCAAAGATCCATCCAAAACCATAGACTGCATACTCAGCGATACTGAGTATGGCACCATCAAGATCACACCCCCCATTATCCGCAAAGCCCTAAACTTCCCAAATGCCACCAAAGAAAAACCCCTCATTCCATTCCCTGACCATAAAAAACATGCTGACAGAGAAGCAATCATTGCTTTCCTTGACGCAATGGGTTATATCTGGGATATTGGAAGGGACAAGAAGCCTGAGAAGAAACTGACGCTGATAAAGAAATCCAAGATGCCCAGCGAGATGAATTTCATCTTCGCTCACCTGATCAGCTGCATGACAGCAAAATCCGGATCTTCTGATCAAGCCGCCCAACCTCAGCAGTCCATGGGATACGCACTGCTGAAAGTTCTAAACATTGACTGGGCCTCCATTATTTATGAAGACCTGATTCAACGTGTCGATTCTGCCGCTGACAGACCAGCATGGGTTCCTTACCCACGATTCATCAGCGCCATCTTTCAATATGGCCTGAAGGACAGCTATCCTGAAGAGGGTGATCTGAAACTTTCTCAGATTGGCCCTAAGGTTCTCGACTTCAAGCCTGTCGCCAATGAGGTACGTCTCTCTACTCTTCTCACTCTTCTAAATTCTCCGCTTTCTGTGGCTCCTTCAGCGAATATACCCATCGTTGATACCCCGGCCACAAAATCCTCTCCTCCTAAGAAAAGGAAACCCTCACACACCTAACTTGATTCCAAAAGGATCAAGAAAACCAAGGAGCAACCCCAGCAATTCCATGCTGAAGACTCCTCAGCTCATTCTGAAGAGCTGAAGGAAAGTTCCGTGGTACGCTCTGCCACACCCGTGCAAGCCATCCCTCCAATCCAGACTTCAGCGTCTCCAAACGCTGAGGTTAGAAACTTGGAAACTACCCAACCTCCCTCAGTCTCTCAAAAGACTGATGAAGTGATTGTCAGCGATTCCAACGCTGAACTCAGAACCCGAACCCCAATCTTAACCTTCGCTTCTCCCTCCACTCCCTTGGACACTCCTCCAGCAAACACTGGAGATACCATCATTCCAGAAGCCGCCGCTGATGCTTCTCATCAAATGATGAAGAAAGGACCTGTAGAGTTCACCATACCTCACCGTACTTTCGAAGAGGATATGGAACACTACTCAGGAACCTGCAACTTCGACGAGTTCATCAATCCTCCTGCAGGTACAAATCCCACCTTAAACACTGTAACTAAACCTGAAACTTCTGAGCTTTCCTTTGTTCACAAGTACTTATATGTTACAGGTCCTAATTTAGGAGACATCAACGCCTCTCTGAAGTCCGTGGAAACAAAGCTGTCCAGTTTCACCACCACACTCTCCAACAACTCTACAGCTGTAACAAACGCTGGAGAGAATTTGACAAATCTGACAACGGTGGTGGAGAAGAAAGCTTCCACTGAAGACATCAAGAGTCTTGATAAGACGCTCAGCGATTTTGCCAAGGTGCTCTGTGACATCTACACTGACTACACAAGCCTCAAAACATCAGTTTCGACCATGTCCAGCGAAGTAACAACGCTGAAGACATCGGTTGCAAACCTCGAGGGTGATATGTCAGAGGTCAAGACTGACTTAGGTTCTGTAAAGACCGACGTTAGCTCTATGAAGACGATGATCGAGACACTGGTAAACAAGGCAAATAGTCCAGCTCCTGCTCCTGCCCCTGTCCCTATTTTGGAATCTTTCACAGAGGAGGATCGCACAGAGCTGAGGAAAATCACGCCTGCTATTTCTGGCCTAGAAGACAGAATAGCAAAGCTTGAAGGTTGTGTGAAAATCTCTGGCCCAGAAGACAGAGATAACACCAATGCTGAGTCTGCCCATTCCTCCCCCAGTCATCATTAAAAAGAGGGGGAGAAGAGTGCTGAACATTCCCTGGAGAAGAGCGCTGAAGATCTGAACAACAAAAGCGCTGAAGACCTTTCCCATGATGAATCTATCAGGGGAGAGAGGAATGAAGATCTAACCGCTGGACCTCAGGGAGATGAAAACCCTGAGGGAACCGAGAAGCTCGCCTCTGTATCTGAGGGGGAGCAACTCGAAGAAGATGCTGAGAATTCCGAAGCAGAAGAAGATGAAGACATCGACATCCCTGACGACAAACCATCCTTCTCTCCAAGAAAGGATGATGATGATGATGATGATGATGAAGATGACGATGATTTCTTTATCGTCAAACCAGCCCCAAGGATCAAAGCTCTTAAAGGAATCTCAATAAAAGAACCATCAGGGGAGAAGACAAAGACAAAGCCCTTAGCCTCTGGCGCTGAGAAAAGCAAAGACAAAGGCCTCGCTGAAGATGAAAATCTAGCGATTCTCTTTGAAAAGCCGGTTTGTCAGGTAAACTAAAACTTTACTTTTTCCTTCCCTGAATTTCTCAAACTACTCAATAAGTTCTCCACTCCACAAACCTATATACACATCCACATTATTTTTCTATCTTTTCTACCCACGTTCTTCTACCCAGTTCTTATCTGTAAGATCGCTGCTTTTCAGCTAGTCCTCTCCCCTGTTTGAGGATGTCGCTGAAGGTTCTACTGTTGCGACTTCACAAATAAAGCCAGCTGCTGCTGATGAAATAATCCCAGTCTTGGATTTAATCTCTGAGACTGATGAACCAGAAGAACAACCTCTCTTGCACAATAAGAAACCTTCCTCAGTTCCTCAAAGGCTGAGTGAAGAGGATCAAAAGAGAAGAGAAGAAATAATAAAGCGATTCGAGGATCAGCGAATCATTCTAAGGCCTGATCAACTGCCTTCAGTTCCTCCTAAGTTCAGAATTTCAAAAGCTGAATATCAGGACCACCTTAGAGCTGAACGCCTCATTGCTGAAAGAAAGGAAGCTGAAGAGAAAGACAGAGAATACGCCATCAAGCTCACTCAAGAATCTGTCAAAGACCCCAAGCTGAAACGTGTTCCCATTCAAATCCAACGAAAGCTGTGGGAAGAAGCCCAGAAGATCGTGGAAAAGAAAACTGTTGTTTCTCAGACCATCTTGATCTGGTGTAAAGAGAAAATTCACTTCAGATATCGTCCAGCGAAGATCAACAAGGTATTCATCTCTGGAAGAACATCTATCGGAGTACCTATTGTTGACATCAAACTGTTCAGAGAAGATGGCACATCTGAAACCTTTCGCGCTGACACTGTAAAAAGGTATGGTCTCTCTGAATGTCTGGAGATGAGGTTAGCTATCCAACCATCACAATCTAAGTACAAGAATCATTTCGAAAAGCTGATAAACAGACAGATCGACTTGATATCTTCTTGTGTGGATATTCCTCTTGTTCCTGATCTAAAGCCAAAAAGAAAAAGAGGTTCTCCAAGGAAGAAACGTCAAGATTCAAACTCAGGACCTGTCATATAAAATGAAACTGGAATTGGTTTCTCTCGCGCTTAAGTGCTTGGTCCTGATCCTGATCTATCTGCCCTTGACATCTCTTTGCCACCATGTGAACTTTTCGTCCCTGGTAAAGTTATCAGTAATCCTTATGGAATATTCTTTCTTGACTACGACGGACGTAAATGCTTTCAATGGATCGCTGAGCTCCCAATCACTCCAATCGAACAGCTCAGAGATCTTATCTACTGGTGTGACTTCAGAAAGGACATTCAGGCACGACACCTAAAACCCTTGATCTTTCAAGAAGCGCTGAAGAAAAGAAAACAAGGTGTAACGGTTCCTGACTGGATGATTCCCACTGAAAAGACGACCCTTGATGAACTTCTCATTAAGGAAGAACCTTTTGAAAACTGATATAATCTCCTTTTTCTCTATTGTATCAGTTATCCTTCTGTACTTGTAATTTATTTCGCTTGTACTTGTAATCTTTCTGTTCTTCATTGTAACCTGATTCAAAGACTTAAAGAAAGATTTCAGCGAATGTACTTTACTCCATCAGTACTGAAAAGATCCCAGAAAACAGTAAAAGGGACAAATATTTTATGAGTTCTTTTTATCCTTATGTTTTCATTAAATAGCAATTTTCTTTGTTGCTATGTCATAATCAAATAGGGGGAGATTGTTGATCCAAACCCTCAATGATTTGATAATGACCCTCTCTTAAATACTTAGTGAAAATTGTAAGTAAACAATATGTATCAGAGTTTCACTATCGCTGATAAGTACTAAGATCTTACAGTACCGCTGATAGGAACTCTCGCTCTTTAAATTAAACACTCAGCGAACACTGTTCACCATAATGCTCTGAGTCTGTTCAGTCCTTATGGTGATCGCTGATAAGTTAGTTGTTTACTTATGATCCCTGAAGACAAGTTTCACGTCAACAAAGGTTCTACGCTGAAGTCGAAGATCAAGCTCAAGAACCAGCGACAAGTCTACTAATGAACTGATGCGGATCAGCGAAGACTCAGATTTGTCCACTCAACGTGAAGTATCAAGTACAAGACTTCAGCTATCGCTGAACTTTATCATTCGCTGAATAGTAAATGATAATCGCTGAATCAACGAAAGTTGATCATGAAGTCCTCCATACAAAGTACTTTTGTCTTAACCTCCCTTGCACGCCACCGTACAAAATGTCAGAAAAGAACCTCCGAAAATCTGAGATCGTACAACCACTCTGATACTACATTGTTCATACATGCGGCTACTAAGGTTGTCAACAAAGGTCAATGACATGCAACCAATCCGCTGATGACACGTGTAAAGTGTATACTGAATTGCATTAAATGCATGCAGTATATAAAGAGATGAACTCACTTCATTTGAAGTAACTTGCTAACTCTGGACAAGTTCAAATATCTCTCAAGATAGGATTTTATTAGTAATCTCCTTATCTTTCTTAGTGCAAGAAACCTTAGTGTTCCAACTTGTTTAGATTTAGGTTTATCCTTAATCTTGTTTCCGCAACAAGCTGTAAATTGTTAATGATTTATCAATAAACAATTTAGAAAAGTAAAATAGTGTGTTTGTATTCAACCCCCCCCCCCCCCCCCCCTTCTACAAACTTGTATAGGCCTTTCGGGACCAACACTTCTCAAACTTGATCTTTGGTAATCCTTTAACCAAATGTTTGCCAACAAGATTGTTCAGATCCTTAAAATTCAAATGAGAACACCTTTTGTGCCATAGCCAACATTCATTTGCAGTTGCACTTGATAATAGACATACTGGAGTTAAAGCTTGAATCATTGAAAAATTAACCACAAACAAGTCCGTATGTCTTTTAGCCCATAACACTTTTATATCTTTCTCATTCAGAATTAAGCAACCTGTTATGCTGAACTTGATCTGGCAGAAACTATCTAAAAACTGACTTATGTTGAACAGGTTATGTTGTAAGCCTTCCACATAGAATACTTTCTGAATAGTTAAATCTCCCTTTGTTAAATCCCCATAACCTCTAACTTGTCCTTTACTGTTATTGCCAAAGTTAACTGCTCCTCCAGCCTTTTCTGTGAAATTTGTCAGAAAAGACTTATGACCTGTCATGTGTCTTGAAGCTCCAGAATCTAAAAACCACACATGACAACCATGCAAAAACATTTAGTTAGATTTAGGTACCCATACTGGAATGGATCCTTCTTTGTTAGCTTTAATTTCAGATTTAACAAAAGTTCCTTTAACTTTCCATTCAAAATCTTCTTTTAAGCACCACTTTCCTTGTACTTTTATGAAATCAGAACATTTTCTGTTTACATAATTATTTCTTTTCTTCTTGAAAACTTTAGGTTGAGACTGAGAAACACTTTCAGTCTTCTTCTCTTTAGATTGAAACAAGTTTTCATTCTTCTTTCCTTTTGATTTAGATTGAGAAGTATTTTCAATCTTCTTTCCTTTTGTCTGAGTTTGAGAAACCAAAACAGTCTTCTTTTCTGAATTCTGATTTGCTTTGATTTTAGAAGATGTTTTAGAAGTTTTTGAATTTTGACATTTCTGAGAGAATTGAAATGAATGACTACCACATTGAACACAATTCAGATTTTTTCTTGCTTGAGACAACAAATCTGAATGAAAAGAATTTTCAATTTTATTGATACTTTTCAGATTACATTTGTATCTATTACAAGAACTATTGACATTTGGTTCAAAAGTAGTATTTAGTCCAATCTTCTCAGATGTCTTTTTCAGATCATCTTTCCTTTTGTTTTCTTCTTTTTCTGAAACATTTGATTTTACAGAATTAGTAGATGATTCACCATGTTCATAAAAACTTGATTCATTAAAGAATTCATTATTCTGTTCTAAGGCTTTAATCTTGAAAATATCATACCCAGCCTTTAACTTCTCAAGCTCTGTTATTTTCTCAACATAGATTTTGTTTTCTTTTAAAACTTCTTCAAGTTTAAAATTTACATCACATAAATCATTTTCAAGTTCATCAAAACTTTTCCTTAACTCTTCAAGTTCTTGATTAACTAGTTTAAACCTCTTCTCAAGTTCTGAGAAACTTTCTAAATTAGATTGGGAATTTTCAGTTGACTCAGAATTTTGACAAATAGTCTCAGAATTCTGACCTTTAGACTCAGAATTCTGACTAATGGATTCAGAATTCTGACTAGAAGACTCAGAATTCTGACTGACTGTTTCAGAATTCTCCTTATTTTCAGAAACCTTGCTTGCATCAAATATACTCTCAATTTCTGTATAAGAAAAACTTGGTTGTTTGTTTTTGTAACTTACATTCAGAGAGTCATATTTGAATTTAGCATCATTATATCTTGGTTTCTCTTCTGTTGGTTTTGAAATTTCTTTCTTAACCTTGTCTTCTGAAACTTCTGACTTCTCCGTTTTTGGTTCAGAAATTATTTTCTTTGCTTTTTCAGGACTTGATTTTTGTAAACTGTCAGAACTTGTTATTGAACTTGCAGGTCTTATAAAAATTTCAACTAAATCTGGGATTTCTGGTTTAGGAACATGTAGATTCTCAAAATCTTACAGGTTTATTGGAGCCTTTTGTAAAATAACATTTTCCTCCAAACCTAATCCCATTTTTGGATTATAAAATCTTGTGTCTTTAACATTGCTTGTGAGAAGACTCAAGGTTTGTTGAGTTTGACCTCTTTTCATATTAAGATCTTCTAACTCCTTGATTTTAGAATATAAATTCTTTCTTTCATCAAGCAACATATCAAATTTAATTTGCAAATCAACTTTTTCATCTTTTACTCCTGAGAGTTCATCTTTCAATTCAGAAATCTTTTTCAAAAGATCAGAATTCTCTTTTCTGACTTTTTGTTTCTCAATCTCAGTTTCTTCAAATTGTTCTTTAATAATTTCTTTTTCTGTTCTGAATTTGTTAACCAGAATTCTTTCACCTTTTATCTGTTTTCTGAGTTTAACAAATTCAGATTTCATATTTCCAATTTGAATCATTAAACTAATTTCAAGACTAGAGTGTACCTCAGCTGAAGATTCAGAACCTCCTTCCTCATAATCCGAATCATCCTCATCACCCATCTTAGCCATATAACTCTGCATTTGTGAAAAATGAATGCAATCCTCTTCATCAGATGAATAATACAGCCAGTTCTCTTGTTCTGCTAATAGTGCAATCCCACTATCTTTTGTTTTGGCCAGCTGAGCCTTCTTTGCATAATACTCATAGTCTTTAACAATATTTACTCTGCAATCCCTTGCAAAATGACTAGGTTTCCCACACTTGAAACACAAATCCTTCTCTTTCCTTTCTTCCTTCTCTTCTTTCTTCTCATACTTGTTTTCTTCTCTATCTTCCTTCTTCTTATATTTCTCTTCTGAACTCTCCTGTTCTCTTCTGTACTTACCCTCAAATCTCTTCTTTCCATACCTTTTATTGAAGGTATTGGTCAACAATTCCAATTTTTCAGCAATCACTTTGATATTTCAGACAAAAACACATATTTCTTGGATGTTTTGGTGATCTTAGATTTTGAAAGCAAAGATAATTGATCAGAAACACTTTTCTTTTCCTCAACCACTTGCTTAACAGAATCCTCATGCTGATTCAAATCACAAAACATATCATTCAGATCTTCTTCACACATATCCTTATTCATTTGAAGACTAATTGCAAAAGATGACCATTCTGAATTAAGACAATTCAGAAACTTGTAGTTTATCTCTGGCTTATTCTTCTTTAGCCCATTTCTTCTGAGGTCATTCAAAATAGTGCAAAACTTGTTATATGTCTGAGTTAAGCTTTCACACTCTTTTGCTTTCAATCTCTCATATGCATTGATACATTGATTTAACTTTGCCTGAATTGATTTGGTAGTACCAAGCATTTGTTTCTCAAGTTCATCCCACATCACTTTTGCGGATGTTCCACTATCAATTCGATTGAAAATATCATTAGGAATAGCCAAAGTTAGCAAAGTAACAACTCTTTTATCAATTGCATGTCTTAGTTTCTGCGCTTCATTATATTGTGAAAAACTTTTCCTCACTCTAGTAGCAGGAATCTCTGGTGTAGTATTAGTTGCAGGTGTAGCAGCAACATCAACATAAACTTCAATAGGACCTTCACGAATTGAGATCATCAAATTCTCATCAATATTATCCAAGAATTGAATAATTCGGATCTTCCATTGTCGATATTCTTCGGGAATAAGAACAGGTGGCTTCGTCTCAGATCCCATAGAGATAAATTCTTTGGAAGACATGATTATAAGATGAATTGAATCGAGTCAACAGAAAGACAAATTCGAATTTCTTGAACAAAAACAGAACGAATTCAAGAATTACTAAGAATTCAAGAATTATGAGTAGCAGCGAAATCAATTGTCAAATTGATCAAGAAATCTTCAAGAACATGATCAAAAAACCTCCAAGAACGCGATCTTGACCTAATTTGTTTGTTGATTGGCTCTGATACCAATTGTAGAAACCAGGATTCGATCTTACAATCAATTAAGAACAATCAAGAACAATCAAACAGTAAAATGATAGAGAATTGGATCAAAAAGCTTTGTATTCATTCAAGAACAGATTCCAGATCTAGAGAGAGAATCTCTCAAAGATTACAAAGTGAATACAAAGTTATGCGAAGAGTTAGTTAGCTTACTGTAATACCCCGGGTAAGTTCGTTAGTTAAATGTTAGTTCCGTTAAAATTATTTAACTTTATAATTGATGTTTAGGGTAAGTTTGGGTTAAATTAAGGAGTTAAGGGTGTTTTGGGTCATTAATGGAAAGCTTAAGGTCTAAAGGGTAATTATGGTTGGATAATATCCCTTAGGATATTCAGATATTTTCATTATCTGTAAATATCCAGATTTATTCCAGTGTGTGTGTGTTTTTGAGAGAGCAAGAAGAAGAAAGAAGGGTTGTGGCTAAGAGACTCAATTTGGTGTACTTGGAAGAGGAATTAAGGTATGGTTCCTTTGTATTTTGTGTTTGTAATTGCTTTTAGAAGGTTTCTATCGGAGTAGAAACATCATTTACATAACTGTAATAATTCAGTCGAATTCTGGGTGAAATTTGGATGAACTGTTAGAGGTTTCCGGATACGATGAGAGTGTCCGGTAGTTTTGGTTGATAGTATCCGGAACTTATTCTATTGGTGTCCGGACAAGTCAAGTTACCCGGTAAGTTCCTCTTTTCCTTAAGTTTCTGGTAAAAATGAGATACCGGATGGTATCCGGATTACTTTGGTGTCCGGGTGTTATCCGGATTGGTTGTGTTATCCGGATAGTTGTGTTGTCCGGATAGTCTGTGTTATCCGGGAAGTTTGGATTGTCCGGGAACTTTAGTTGTTTGGTCAATTTTGAGAGTTTAGATGCTTTTGACTATCAAGTAACCTATGTATTGTTAGTTATTGGACAGGGAGTGAATGAGGACTAAATGTACTGTGGACTCGACTTAAGTTCGGGTTTGGGGGTAACATTTGAGGATAAGAGTTTGATAGGTCATTTGGGATTCTCAGCCTGCTAGAGAGTCTTATGTGTTCTATTTGGTAAAGAGATATCTGTATCTATTTATTTCAGATACTGTGAACTTGGAGTGAAAGCTGAATCTTGTGGAAAAGACTGGAAAGAGTTTTTGATAAGCAAACAGGTGAGTTTTACTTCAAAACGTTTTTAAACTAGAATACATATATGTGTGGATTAGGAATGTGATAGATAGTGTGATTATGTGCTTATGTCTGAAATATAATATATTGAAATATTGTATTTACATGAGTATTCTACTATACGAGAATATGTTGGCCGAGCTTAGGACCGGTGTGTTGCCTGTAATATTCGTACAGCATTGTTGGCTGTAATTGTCGTACAACGAAGTTAATTTATTAGTTGGCTTGCAACCAACTAATATGGCCAAGGGAATGAGATGGGAAAATACATGATGATTGAGTCATAACTGGTAATTGTGTTTGTATTATGTGAATGGTAGTGTGCAAAGGATTTTCAAAGAAACAGGGATTTTCTCACTAGACCTTTAGGTCTAACCCTCATTTTGTTTTTAAAATATGTATTCCAGGTCGTGGATCAAGTAAGGACAAGTAAACAGGGTAATCGGTGAATAGCTTTGGAGAAGGCGTATATTTTTGAAGATCATGACATGTTTTGTAGTTATGATGTAATGTAACTAGGGAAAAAGTTTGTAATGAATTATCTTATTTTGGATTGTAAAGACTAAGGGGCCTTACTTGTTATATTATGAATCGTTTGGTTATGTAACGATGTTATGAAATATATGTTATTTGTTGTATGTTTGGGTTTCAGGTTGTTACAGATGGTATCAGAGCCCTAGTTTAAGGGATTTAGGTATTCGTATCCGTACCTAGACTTAAACTGCATGTGAAGTAGGATGTCCCTATTATTTTAGAACCTTGGGAAGCTAAGTATAAAAGGTAGAAGGAACATCATGTAAGGTAATTTTAGATTACACCTGGCCAGTGTAATTTTGATCTTACAGGTACATGTTGAACTGGAATACCTTGTTATATGGGGTATGTGCTTATGTGTATGGTAACCTTGTTTGAATCTACAGAATGGCAAGCGGTACTAGACAAACGAATCGGGGAGGAGGAAATCCTAATAGAACAAATCCAACAGTTGGGGCAAGGGGAAGAGGGGGAGAAAGTGGTAGAGGTAGAACTGGAGGCAGAGTTCAGGGGCGTGGCACGGAATTTGTTACAAGAGATGACTTAGCAGCTGAAATGGGAAGATTACAAGCCAATATTCAAGCTATGTTCAACCAAACTCATAATACTGAGACAGAAAGACCAGATCCTACTCATGAAGAGGAGATGCCCATTACACCTACTGTCGTACCAGTGGTGAAGAAATGTGATTATAAAATGTTCCTAAGTTGTAAGCCTCCGACCTACGCAGGAGACAGGGACCCCGTGAAAGCTATGAGGTGGCTGAAAGAAACAGAAGCTATCTTCAAAACTAGTAAGTGTGCAGAAGGGGATAGAGTACTATATGGGACTACAATGTTGAAAGCCGATGCCTTATACTGGTGGGAAGCTCTTATTTCTTCTGGAGGATCGGACATATATTCTACTTTCTCGTGGGAAGAATTCGTTATAGCTTTCAGGAAACAGTTATGTCCCCAAGCAGCAGTTAAACAATTGGAAGGGGAGTTTATGAACTTGCAACAAGGGAATTTATCAGTTCGGGATTACACCGCTCGTTTTCTGGAAAAGTCTCGTTTCGCGGAATACTACGTTGCCATGGAGGCAATGAAGATTGAAAGGTTTATCTTTGGGTTGAATTCAGAAGTCAGAAGTCTGGTGATTGCTAATGGACCAGAAACCTTCTCAGCCGCAGTAGATGCCGCGAAAACCGTGGAACAGGATAAAGGGAGAAACGCTAGTGATAAAAGTATGGGGAAAAGAAAGTGGGAAGGACCGCAGTATGATCCGAAGAAGCTCAGGTTTCAGCGATTTGATAACCGTCCACCTTTCCGACCAGCGGATAGACCTTGTCCGAAATGCAATCGTATCCACCAAGGAAATTGTCAAGTTGATTCTCGGGTTTGTTTCAGGTGTGGGAAGACCGGGCATGTTGTTAAAGACTGTCGAGTGACGCGGTTTTGTTTCTCATGTAATTATCCGGATCAAATTCAGTCTGATTGTCCGAGGGGAAGAATACAGCAAGGGGGTACATCAGGGAAACCAGCGGTTGTCAGACCGGTAGTACCAAGACTAGAGCCACCAAGAACAAGGGGTCGTGCATTTCAGATGACAGCACAAGAAGAGGAGGAAACTCCGGATGTGGTTACAGGTACATTTTTAATAAACTCTACACGTGCTAAAGTGTTATTTGACTCCGGTGCAAACCGATCATTCGTGTCTCCTTCATTTGCTGCTTATCTGCGTTTAAAGCCTAAAGTGTTAGATCATGCTTTAATGGTAGATACTGCTAATGATAATCAAGTATCGGTTAAAGAAGTTTTTGATAGTTGTGTGATAAATATAGAGGGGTATGGAGTACCGATACAATTATTTCCTATAGCTTTGATCGAGTTCGATTTGGTAGTGGGGGTGGATTGGTTAGCCGAGAATCAGGCTAACATAGTTTGTGATAAGAAATTAATAAATGTTGTCTTACCTGAGAAGGGACCGGTAGTGATTTATGGTGATCGTAGAAATCATCAGTCTTGTCTTATATCTTTGATAAAAGCCCGTAAGTGTGTTAATAAAGGTTGCTCGAGTTACTTAGCTTATGTGATAGATATTAAGCCAGAAAAGAATAAGTTGGAAGATATTCCTATTGTTAGCGAATTTCCGGAAGTATTCCTGACACACCCCGCTAAAGCGGAAACACGAGGTATAACAGCGTAGGGTTTCATTCAAAAGGTAACAGACAACACCAACCACAACATTTAATACAGTAATTCAAAATATTACATTACAACGTCTTAAGTAAATTGTTCCAAAAAGAAGACGTCGGATACAGAAATTAACAATAGAAGTTTTAATGTTCTTGATGTTGATGTCATCACGCAAAATGCACCCTACATGCCTTCACTTACTTATTAACACCTGAAAAGCATGATAAAAAGGAAAAGGGTCAACTACGAAGAGTTGGTGAGTTCACAGGTTTTCGTATGTACTAAAAATAAATTTGTATGCAGAAATTGCTGTTGTGAAACTTTTGTTCACGCGAAGTTTACATAACCAATTGTTCGAGTATTTGCACGAGGTATAAAGTATACAATGATGTCATCGCATTGAGCCACTACCAAACCTTCCGACAAACCAACGCCCCTTAAATTATTCACGTCCTACCTCAGCGGTGGATTAACTCCACATGGGTAAGACCATTATTGTTACTGGTAAAGTGCACTTCTAGCTCGTGAGCTTAAAGTGGGGTTGTCAAACCAAATAGCGCTATCCACAAATACCATTGGCTCATAATGAGTTAATAAGTAGTGTCTAACAAGTGGGGACTTTTTCATTTAAAACTCAAGCACATCAAAAAGTATACATACCTTAGTGCACAAACATTTTAAAGTTAAAATTCAACATTTCATAGCATAATTCAAGCAATTTGAAATTCAATATCATGCTTTTCACCCCAAATTGTAACAAAAGAGTAAAAAGGGGTTGTGAATACTCACAATGTTCGGCACGGATTTTCACGTGTCGCCGCACGGTTGCCCAAATGCCCGGTTCTAGGTCCTTCCTATGGAGTGAAACACATTATCAGCTTCTGCTAACTCTTATGGCTAAAGCGTTTCTTAGCCCATCATGTCTTATAAAATGCCTTAAGTCTAAGTATTATTTTCTGTCGACGATTTCTAGTAATTTATTGGTTTTAAATGGTTTGTAGGATTTTGTTGTTACATAATAAACTTTATAGGTTATAAGTAGTATTTAATCCAATTTACCACGTTTTATATTTTCTTCATGACGAAACTTTCATTAATTACTTATGTAATTGTATTTCTCATTTACCTTGTGGTTTAAAATTGTTCGGTTTGTTATAATTCTATTATTTGTTAGGGTATTATTTATACCTTCATATACATGTATATATATAGTTTTTATTTATGGTTTTGACAAATTCTACAATTTATAAGCTTTTTATCTTTTAATAACTCTACAAATCCCTTTTTCTTTTGAATTAGAGTTTTGCCTTTTCTGGTGGCAGAATATTAAGTCCACTTATGGTCATTTTTAAATATCCTCTGGAAATTTTTATTAGTCCAACTTTTTATATGTATCAATTTAATGTCCTAGGGAACATTTTACATGATTACCATCATTTTTAGAGTTGGTTAGCTATTTTAATCATTACATTTAAGTTTAAGTGTCACAGTTACCAAAACAGTCTGCACCATCTTTTTGTCAAGTCCATTTGGATGGACAAATCTCAACATTTTTCAGTGATTCAAATTGGGTATTAAAGTTCACTCATAAAAGTATCTTCCATAAAAATTTCATCATTTTTAGTTACATATTGAGGGAGATATGACGATTTTAAGTTAGGTCTTCCATTCTGCCAGATTCTAATTTCTTGCACACCAGTCTTGGTTTGAGTGTTTGAGACCCCAAATCTTAATATTTTTGAGTGAAACCAATTTTGTTCGATTCATAACTCATTAAAGTAATTTCCAGAAGAAAATAAAGAATTTTAGTGGAATATTAAGAGACTTATAACTGATTAAAGTAGAAAATGTTCTCTGTCAGATTGTCTTTGCACTCTTTATTTGATATGGGTAGATGAAGGGTCAAATATCCGAGTTTTTACATGAAACCACTTGGGTGTGAAACATAACTCAATAAACAAAGCTCCAGAAGAAGAATCATATCATTTAGTTAATTATTTTACAAGATATGGTCGGATGAAGTTCATGCATGTAATCTGCCAGAAACTAAAAATGCTATTTCATGAAGAATGAGTGTTTTTAGTTCTTTATTTTCACTCATATGATTTTCTTTGATTTGAAAACTTATTTACCATTACTTTATCCTAGATTTTTAGGTCAAATCATCCTTTAACTTGTATGAACACATGCATGAACTCACACATCTCAGATTATAGCAAAATCCACATGCATGTAGTCAAAACTTCATTTTCTTGAGTTCTAGTTGTATGGATTATGGATTATCACCATTTGCTTGACATTTAATATGTCATTGGTGATTAATCTACCATTAAAAGGGTCCATTAAGGTCCTATTTCCAGAAACTCAAGAATCATGAAGATAAGTAGGAAAAAGAAGGAGAAATTACAAAAAGAAAGAAGAAGATGAAGGAGAACACAAGGAGATGAGTTTTACCACACTATGGTTGATGTATACCTTCAATGATCTTCAAAGATGGAACCTTTGTGATGTTCTTGGGGCTGATTTCGGCTGATGATAGAGAGGGAAGAGAGTGTCTTGAGTTTGAAAGTAGAGAGAGAGAGGTTGAGAGGAAAATGAAGAGGTTTCTTGAAACTATGGAAATATTTAGTGGTGTAGGTGTTGGGTTAATGGGGGGGGGCGAAATTGGGCTTTAAAATTATGCTTTTATTATTTTTTTTGTTTAAGTTTTAATTAATATTGCTTAAGTATTCATATTATGTAATTTATATAAAAAGGTTGATTTAAAGTAGTTTAAATCTCATTTATCTAGTTAATTTTTGGTTTAATTATTTAAAGTTTTAAAATTTACTTTTGGGTATGTATATAACTATATATTTACTCCTCTTATTATTAATATAGTTATAATTAAATGTTAACTGTTCCAATCGGCATTTATAAGACAGCTTAAGCAGTTCCGTGCGGTAACAGGATTTTCTAAGCGTACTGTTGGAGTTCTTAGGATACTAAACCTTAGCCATCATATTTAAGTCATAATAAGTTATTTCTACATGTTAAGACATGTATTAAGCTATTCAGTTGCTAACCTGAGTGGTTTGGTTGACGTGTGTCACAGTCTCCCCTTGTTAGAAGAATTTCGTCCCGAAATTCGTTGATTGCTACTTCCCGCCTGGTCCTTTGTAAATAGGTGAGGGTACTTACGTTTCATGTAATCTTCTCGTTCCCATGTATACTCAGGTCCATGCCTCGAATTCCAATGAACTTTTAGGATCGAGATCTTACTACGCCGTGTTCGTTTGACTTCTTGATCGAGGATTTCAACTAGTTCTTCTATGAAGTGTAATCGCTCATTGACCTGAATATCCTCTAGGGGTAGAACCAATGATTCATCACTTAGGCATTTCTTAAGGTTTGACACATAGAACGTATTGAGGATGGCACTCAGCTCTTGCGGTAAATTAAGTTTATATGCTACTGGACCAATTCGTTCAATTATTTCAAACGGGCCAACATATCTCGGACTCAACTTGCCTTTTTTTCCGAAGCGTACTAATCCTTTCCAAGGCGATACTTTTAGGAGCACTTTATCACCCACTTGGAATTCTAATGGCTTCCTGCGGTTATCAGCATAACTCTTCTGACGATCTCTTGCGGCCTTGATTCTGTCCTTAATAATTGCGATCTTGTCAGTAGTCTCTTGAATGATTTCAGGCCTAGTCAATTGTCTGTCGCCAATTTCCAACCAACTAAGTGGGGATCTACACTTGCGTCCATATAAGGCTTCATACGGTGCACACTGAATGCTGGTATGATAATTGTTGTTGTAGGAGAACTCCACTAATGGTAGGTGAGTATCCCAACTTCCACCAAAATCTATCACACATGCACGCAGCATATCCTCTAGCGTCTGTATAGTTCTTTCTGACTGACCGTCCGTTTGAGGATGGTAGGAAGTGCTCAAGTCCAAACGCGTATCCAACGCTTTCTGGAGTGATCGCCAGAATCGTGACGTAAAACGACTATCTCTGTCCGAGATGATGGAAATAGGAACTCCATGACGCATAACGATTTCATTGATGTAAATTTGTGTAAGTCTTTCTATCTTATAATCTTCCCGAATAGGAAGAAAATGCGCAGATTTCGTAAGTCGGTCCACTATAACCCAGATTGCGTCGTGCCCCTTCCTGGTCCTGGGTAGCTTAGTTACGAAATCCATAGCTATTTGTTCCCATTTCCATTGGGGAATCTTGGGTTGTTGTAATAGACCAGATGGTTTCTGATGTTCGGCCTTAACTTTTGCACAATTTAAGCACTTGTTCACGTACAAAGCGATGTCTCTCTTCATACACGGCCACCAGTAGTATTCCTTTAGATCTTTGTACATCTTATCAGCTCCTGGGTGAATCGAATATCTTGATTTATGGGCTTCATCCATAATTGTTGATCGTAGGTTATTAACCTTTGGTATCCAAACTTTGTCTTCAAAGTAACGTACCCCATCTGACCTTGTTTTAAATTTAAGTTCCCATTGATGTAGGGCCTCATCCTTCAAGTTCTCTGCTTTCAACGCTTCTTCCTGATCTTCAAGAATTTGTGTCTTTAGGCTCGTATGAATGAACGCGCCCATTGCTCGTACCCTTGACGGTTTCACCCTTTCCTTCCTGCTTAGAGCGTCGGCTACCACATTAGCCTTGCCTGGATGGTACTTTATTTCACAGTCATAGTCGCTAAGCAGTTCAACCCATCTTCTTTGCCTCATGTTAAGCATTTTTTGGTCAAGGATATGTTGAAGGCTTTTATGATCGGTGTAGACGGTGCATTTCGTGTCGTAAAGATAATGTCTCTAAATCTTGAGTGCGAACACTACGGCTCCTAACTCTAGATCATGAGTAGGGTAGTTCTTCTCATGAACTTTAAGTTGCCTTGAAGCATATGCAATGACCTTGTCCTGTTGCATCAACACGCACCCCAAACCTTGGTGTGACGCATCGCAGTAGACTACGAAATTCTCTGTGCCTTCTGGCAGTGCCAGAATTGGTGCATTGCATAACCTATGCTTAAGAGTTTGGAATGATTCTTCTTGTTTCTCTCCCCAAATAAACTTCTTATCCTTTTGGGTTAATGTCGATAGCGGTTGCGCAATTTTTGAGAAATTCGCAATGAATCGCCGATAATAGCCTGCTAAACCAAGAAATTGGCGAATCTCTGTCGGGGTTTTTGGGGCTTCCCACTTCTTGATGGCCTCAATTTTTGCCGGATCTACGTGAATTCCCTTCTCATTAATCACGTGGCCAAGAAATTGTACCTCTCGAATCCAAAATTCACATTTGGAGAACTTTGCATACAATTTCTGGTCTCTGAGCAATTCTAGTATCAACTTTAGATGTCGCTCATGATCCTCCTTGCTTTGCGAATAAATTAGTATATCATCTATGAACACGATCACGAAGTCGTCCAATTACGGTCTACATACCCTGTTCATTAAGTCCATGAAGACAGCTGGTGCGTTGGTTAGCCCGAAAGGCATAACCAGGAATTCGTAATGGCCGTAGCGAGTCCTAAACGCCGTCTTAGGAACATCCTCTTCACGGACCCTCATTTGATGATATCCAGGTCGAAGATCAATTTTTGAGAAGTAAGTAGCACCTTGGAGTTGGTCGAATAGGTCATCGATTCGGGGAAGAGGGTATCGGTTCTTGATAGTTAGCTTATTGAGTTCTCTATAATCGATGCACATCCGCAAGGATCCATCTTTCTTTTTAACGAAAAGAACTGGGGCTCCCCATGGTGAAGAGCTAGGTCTTATAAGTCCTTTGTCGAGCAGCTCCTGGAGTTGTCCTGACAATTCCTGCATTTCCGATGGGGCCAAATGGTACAGTGATTTAGCCACAGGTGCAGCTCCAGGAACCAAGTCGATGTGGAATTCGACTTGTCTTGACGGGGGTAATCCTGGTAGCTCATCCGGGAATACCTCGGGAAAATTCCGAACTACAGGAAAATCCTGAATGCGTTTCTCTTTCATTTCCTTAACTATAACATGAGCCAAAAACGCGATGCATTCCTTTTTTTCAAGTACTTCCGCATCTTCATACACGTCACTAGCTTAAGGTTCTTTCCGGACTTCTCTCCATGTACGACGAGTGTTTTACCCTCTGGTAGCGGAATTCGGATGATCTTTTCGGAATAGCATGTATCAACTTGGTTTTTGGATAGCCAATCCATGCCTACGACTATGTCAAAGCTTCCTAGCTCAATTGGAATAAGGTCTATACTATAGTTCTTATTAGCTAAGTTTAAAGTACAGTCCGTAATTACGTCTCTGACCTTAACTTCTTGCCCATTAGCAAATTCAATAACGTAGACCTCTTTCAACTTTTGGGGTTTCAAGTTAATTTTTGTCCTAAACAGTGATACAAAGCTCCTAGGTCGACTAGTAACATAGCCAGAGGCATCGGCAGAGTGCTCAGTGGGAGTGGACGAGGACGACATAGTGAACTGTGATAATAGCAGACTTAGTTACTAAGTGTGCTATTGTAAGTGCCTAAGATATGCAATGTTTATGCATGCACACACAAAAATCATGCTTCCGTGTTTAAGTAGAAAATTTATCTTAAGCATACTTCCAGTATAACTAATTCGAGTCTCCCATTATACATACCTGAATTAAACCTAGGTGATCAGGCTTTGTTTAATTGAGGTATAATAATGTGGCACTCAACTTAATTATATTAGCAATATGCCTCAGATTTTGACAATCGTTTCGAAAACCGTTTTAAAATTTTTTTTTTTTAAACTATTGGGTTATAGTTTGTGGTTTCCATAAGAAAACCGACATTCTCTATAACCTTAGGCTCTGATACCAAATCTTTCACACCCCGCTAAAGCGGAAACACGAGGTATAACAGCGTAGGGTTTCATTCAAAAGGTAACTGACAACACCAACCACGACATTTAATACAGTAATTCAAAATATTACATTACAACGTCTTAAGTAAATTGTTCCAAAAAGAAGACGTCGGATACAGAAATTAACAATAGAAGTTTTAATGTTCTTGATGTTGATGTCATCACGCACAATGCACCCTACATGCCTTCACTTACTTATTAACACCTGAAAAGCATGATAAAAAGGAAAAGGGTCGACTACGAAGAGTTGGTGAGTTCACAGGTTTTCGTATGTACTAAAAATAAATTTGTATGCAGAAATTGCTATTGTGAAACTTTTGTTCACGCGAAGTTTACGTAACCAATTGTTCGAGTATTTGCACGAGGTATAAAGTATACAATGATGTCATCGCATTGAGCCACTACCAAACCTTCCGACAAACCAACGCCCCTTAAATTATTCACGTCCTACCTCAGCGGTGGATTAACTCCACATGGGTAAGACCATTATTGTTACTGGTAAAGTGCATTTCTAGCTCGTCAGCTTAAAGTGGGGTTGTCAAACCAAATAGCGCTATCCACAAATACCATTGGCTCATAATGAGTTAATAAGTAGTGTCTAACAAGTGGGGACTTTTTCATTTAAAACTCAAGCACATCAAAAAGTATACATACCTTAGTGCACAAACATTTTAAAGTTAAAATTCAACATTTCATAGCATAATTCAAGCAATTTGAAATTCAATATCATGCTTTTCACCCCAAATTGTAACAAAAGAGTAAAAAGGGGCTGTGAATACTCACAATGTTCAGCACGGATTTTCAAGTGTCGCCGCACGGTTGCCCAAATGCCCGGTTCTAGGTCCTTCCTATGGAGTGAAACACATTATCAGCTTCTGCTAACTCTTATGGCTAAAGCGTTTCTTAGCCCATCATGTCTTATAAAATGCCTTAAGTTTAAGTATTATTTTATGTCGACGATTTCTAGTAATTTATTGGTTTTAAACGGTTTGTAGGATTTTGTTGTTACATAATAAACTTTATAGGTTATAAGTAGTATTTAATCCAATTTACCACGTTTTATATTTTCTTCATGACGAAACTTTCATTAATTACTTATGTAATTGTATTTCTCATTTACCTTGTGGTTTAAAATTGTTCGGTTTGTTATAATTCTATTATTTGTTAGGGTATTATTTATACCTTCATATACATGTATATATATAGTTTTTATTTATGGTTTTGACAAATTCTACAATTTATAAGCTTTTTATCTTTTAATAACTCTACAAATCCCTTTTTCTTTTGAATTAGAGTTTTGCCTTTTCTGGTGGCAGAATATTAAGTCCACTTATGGTCATTTTTAAATATCCTCTGGAAATTTTTATTAGTCCAACTTTTTATATGTATCAACTTAATGTCCTAGGGAACTTTTGACATGATTACCATCATTTTTAGAATTGGTTAGCTATTTTAATCATTACACTTAAGTTTAAGTGTCACAGTTACCAAAACAGTCTGCACCATCTTTTTGTCAAGTCCATTTGGAGGGACAAATCTCAACATTTTTCAGTCTTTAGTTACATAAAAGTATCTTCCAGAAAAATTTCATCATTTTTAGTTACATATTGAGGGAGATATGACGATTTTAAGTTAGGTCTTCCATTCTGCCAGATTCTGATTTCTTGCACACCAGTCTTGGTTTGAGTGTTTGAGACCCCAAATCTTAATATTTTTGAGTGAAACCAATTTTGTTCGATTCATAACTCATTAAAGTAATTTCCAGAAGAAAATAAAGAATTTTAGTGGAATATTAAGAGACTTATAACTGATTAAAGTAGAAAATTTTCTCTGTCAGATTGTCTTTGCACTCTTTATTTGATATGGGTAGATGAAGGGTCAAATCTCCGAGTTTTTACATGAAACCACTTGGGTGTGAAACATAACTCAATAAACAAAGCTCCAGAAGAAGAATCATATCATTTAGTTAATTATTTTACAAGATATGGTCGGATGAAGTTCATGCATGTAATCTGCCAGAAACTAAAAATGCTATTTCATGATGAATGAGTGTTTTTAGTTCTTTATTTTCACTCATATGATTTTCTTTGATTTGAAAACTTATTTACCATTACTTTATCCTAGATTTTTAGGTCAAAAACATCCTTTAACTTGTATGAACACATGCATGAACTCACACATCTCAGATTATAGCAAAATCCACATGCATGTAGTCAAAACTTCATTTTCTTGAGTTCTAGTTGTATGGATTATGGATTATCACCATTTGCTTGACATTTAATATGTCATTGGTGATTAATCTACCATTAAAAGGGTCCATTAAGGTCCTATTTCCAGAAACTCAAGAATCATGAAGATAAGTAGGAAAAAGAAGGAGAAATTACAAAAAGAAAGAAGAAGATGAAGGAGAACACAAGGAGATGAGTTTTACCACACTATGGTTGATGTATACCTTCAATGATCTTCAAAGATGGAACCTTTGTGATGTTCTTGGGGCTGATTTCGGTTGATGATAGAGAGGGAAGAGAGTGTCTTGAGTTTGAAAGTAGAGAGAGAGAGAGAGGTTGAGAGGAAAATGAAGAGGTTTCTTGAAACTATGGAAATATTTAGTGGTGTAGGTGTTGGGTTAATGGGGGGGGGGGGGGCGAAATTGGGCTTTAAAATTCTGCTTTTATTATTTTTTTTTGTTTAAGTTTTAATTAATATTGCTTAAGTATTCATATTATGTAATTTATATAAAAAGGTTGATTTAAAGTAGTTTAAATCTCATTTATCTAGTTAATTTTTGGTTTAATTATTTAAAGTTTTAAAATTGACTTTTGGGTATGTATATAACTATATATTTACTCCTCTTATTATTAATATAGTTATAATTAAATGTTAACTGTTCCAATCGGCATTTATAAGACAGCTTAAGCAGTTCCGTGCGGTAACAGGATTTTCTAAGCGTACTGTTGGAGTTCTTAGGATACTAAACCTTAGCCATCATATTTAAGTCATAATAAGTTATTTCTACATGTTAAGACATGTATTAAGCTATTCAGTTGCTAACCTGAGTGGTTTGGTTGATGGGTGTCACAATTCCCTAAAGACTTGAATAGTCTTCCGCCCGTTAGACAAGTATAGTTTGGTATAGATCTGATTCCTGGAGCCGCTCCTATAACCCGTGCACCGTATCGTTTAGCGCCACCAGAGCTGAAAGAAATGATGACCCAACTGCAAGATCTTTCCTATAAGGGATTCATCAGACCCAGTTCTTCGTCGTGGGGTGCACCAGTCTTGTTTGTGAAAAAGAAGGATGGTTCGATGAGAATGTATATTGATTATCGGGAACTGAATAAGCGCACAATCAAGAACAAATATCCGCTTCCTAGAATTGATGACCTCTTTGATCAACTAGTTGGAGCTTGCTATTTCTCCAAGATTGATCTAAGATCTGGTTATCATCAGCTGAAGGTTAAAGAAGAAGACGTACTGAAAACTGCTTTTCGCACACGGTATGGTCACTATGAATTCCTTGTAATACCGTTTGGACTAACGAACGCTCCAGCTGCTTTTATGGATCTAATGAACCGAGTATATAAGCCATATCTCGATAAATTTGTTATTGTGTTTATCGATGATATCCTTATCTACTCCCGATTCAAAGAAGAGCACGCGCAACATCTTCGTTTAATTCTGGAATGGTTGAAGAAGGAACAGTTATACGCTAAGTTCTCTAAATGTGAATTCTGGCTACGGGAAGTTCAGTTTCTCGGACATGTAGTTTCCGAGAAAGGCATTCAAGTGGATCCGATGAAAGTGGAAGCGCTTGAAAAGTGGGAACCGCCGAGAACGCCAACCGAAGTACGTAGTTTTCTGGGTTTAGCCGGCTACTATCGAAAGTTTATAAAGGACTTCTCTCGTATCGCTACGCCGTTGACCAAGCTGACTCGAAAGAATATAAAGTTTGAATGGAAAGCGGAACAGGATGAAGCATTCAGAATTTTGAAAGAAAGACTTTGTAGCGCACCGATTTTGTCACTACCGGAAGGTTCCGAAGACTTTGTTGTTTATAGTGATGCTTCCAAACTGGGATTGGGATGTGTACTTATACAGCGTGGAAAGGTTATTGCTTATGCTTCTCGTCAGTTAAAAGATCATGAAAGACAGTATCCTACACACGACATGGAACTGGCAGCAGTTGTATTCGCGTTGAAGATTTGGAGACATTATCTTTACGGCTCTAAATGTCAAATTTATACCGATCATAAGAGTCTCCAACATCTTTTTGATCAGAAGGAATTAAATATGAGGCAAAGAAGATGGCTAGAATTTGTGAATGATTATGACTGTGAAATCCTTTATCATCCAGGAAAGGCGAACGTGGTAGCTGATGCGCTGAGTCGTCAAGAAAGAAGTGGAACAATAAAAGCTATTGCACTACGAACTGAGCTTCTACCTAACATTTTTGACGAACTGAAGAAGTGTCAAGTAGAAGCCTATCAGGAAGAATATTTGAAATCAGAACGGTTAGTGGGGTTATCAGCATTGCTAGTGAAAGATGATCGTGGGTTATTGTGTCTGGGGAACAAAATTTGGGTGCCTCGTTTGGGTGGTTTACGTGATCGTGTACTACAAGAAGCTCATCAATCTCGATTCTCTATTCATCCAGGTACGAATAAGATGTACAAAGACCTAAAACAATTCTATTGGTGGCCGGGAATAAAAAGAAGCATTGCTCAACATGTGGAAGGTTGTACTACTTGTAAGAAGGTAAAGATTGAACATCAAAAGCCGTTTGGTCAGTTACAACGATTAGAAATACCGATGTGGAAATAGGATCAGATTACTACAGATTTCATCACAAAGCTACCAAGGACTCCGAAGGGATTTGATTCTATTTGGGTGATAGTCGACAGGTTGACGAATTTTGCACACTTTTTACCGATAAAGGAAACTGATTCATTGGAACGATTGGCTAAATTGTACATTGACGAAATAGTAACTCGACATGGAGTTCCAATCTCGATCATTTCTGATCATGATAGTCGTTTTACTTCAAGATTCTGGAGAAGTTTTCAAAAGGAAATGGGGACGCAGATAAAGTTAAGCACAACATATCATCCTCAAACTGACGGTCAGAGTGAACGAACGATTCATACATTAGAAGATATGCTCTGGGCTTGCATTGTTGACTTTGGGGGATCGTGGGATAAGCATTTACCATTGATCGAATTTGCCTACAATAACAGTTATCATTCCAACATTCAAGCGGCACCGTTTGAAGTTTTGTATGGTAGAAAATGTCGAACTCCTTTGTGTTGGAACGAAGTGGGAGAGAAACAGCTAGCGGGGCCAGATATAGTTCAGTTAACCGCGGATAAAATTACTCAGATTCGGGAAAGATTGAAAGTGGCTCAAGACAGACAGAAAAGCTACGCCGACCGACGCCGAAAGCCGTTAGAATTCCAAGTTAGAGATTTTGTGATGTTAAAAGTCTCGCCTTGGAAAAGAGTCATCCTATTTGGGAAACAAGGTAAACTGAGCCCGAGGTACATTGGACCGTTTGCAATTACAGAAAGGATCGGTGAAGTAACATACAGGTTGGATCTTCCGCCAGAGTTAAGCAGGATTCACAACGCGTTTCATATATAGAACTTTTGAAAGTGTTTGGTTACACCAGATAAGGCAGTTTCTCTACCCGACATACAAGTTGATGAAAAGTTGAATTATGTGGAAGAACCTGAATCCATTGTTGATCGTAAAGTCAAGGTTTTGCGGAATAAGGAAATCAGACAAGTGAAGGTTCAGTGGCGACACCATAGGGGTCAGGATGCTACTTGGGAATCGGAATCAGAAATGAGAACTAAGTACCCGTATCTTTTTGCCTAAACCGAATTCCGGGACGGAATTCTTTTAAGGGGGAGATGATGTAATACCCCGGGTAAGTTCGTTAGTTAAATGTTAGTTCCGTTAAAATTATTTAACTTTATAATTGATGTTTAGGGTAAGTTTGGGTTAAATTAAGGAGTTAAGGGTGTTTTGGGTCATTAATGGAAAGCTTAAGGTCTAAAGGGTAATTATGGTTAGATAATATCCCTTAGGATATTCAGATATTTTCATTATCTGCAAATATCCAGATTTATTCCAGTGTGTGTGTGTGTGTGTGATTTTTAGAGTTGGCATGGGCTCACTTCCTGTTTCAATGATGGTCACCAAAGAATGTGAACCAATCAGTAATGTGGCTTACCGTCTCAGAAAATGGTTGTTGCAAAGTTCTCTTATTCTTTTAACTCTGTTCTCACACTCTTTTACTGTTTTTAATCCGCTCACTTCTACCCAAACTCTCATTTACATTTTATCGCTTATCACAATGAGGTTGTTCAACCGGATGAACTTCCTCCCTCACTGTTTGATGTAGACCCTCACCCCTCAATCACTGAAGGATAACTTCTTGTGTAGGAAACACTGGTTAACGTGAATCCATAGAAGTATAGTTAATCTCACATTTTGATCCCATGAAACTTTGTCCTAAAATATATGTGTTGTTCAATAGTTTAGCATGAACAAATGTGAATATCAACATATAAATGACATTGGCATATGAATGAATGCTCCACAAGAATGTCATTAATATTTGAGCATTTAAATAATGAATGTAACACCCGTATTTTTGGTTTGGAACACTTTGGAGCGAAATATTTATTAAAAAGATGAATCATATCTCACTCGTCGTAGGCCCGATTTAAGTGATTCAGGTTCCTATGGAAATTTAACACATGTAACTATAATCTTTATGTTTTAAGTTTTTGCAAATTCGAGCTACATCAGATCCAACACTGATGTTGAAGTGGGAAAAGGCTGGATCTGGTGGAAGGAAGGTTAAAAGAATTAAACGAGCTATAATGACAAATAAAGGAGTGACGGATTGGCAAGGCCACATATGTTGCATTGTGTTGATCGCATGTTCGAGTCTTGCTGGAGGCAAAGTTTATTTTTAATATACCTACAATTTCGGCCCAATTGATGTTCCAGGCCCAACTTGCAAAACAAATTCTCATGGACCAGCCAATTCATTCCCATCCTTGCCCAACTCGTTAGCTTTTATTAAGGCATCGCTTTTTTTATTAAGGAAACATATAGCCATGCTTGGAGGATTTATTGAGTGGAAGGGAGGCGACATCCAGCAGCTCCTGGCTGCCATCTTTCTCTTTTCTTTAGAAAAAAATGATATTTATCTCAAATACATTTGGTTTGATGGTAACAATGATTGGAGATCCAAGTTAAGTATTTTAATGGAGATGCAAGGTTAGCATTTCAAGGGGAGATTGAAGATCATAAAGTCTTTTGTTGAAGAAAGGTATAAACTCTCTAACTCTTTAATCTAAGGTTTCTATAGTTATTGGGTAAAAAATAGAGTTTTGAGATATTATGAATTTGGGTTTTGGATAAAATAGAAAGTTTGATGAAAAGTGTTTGGAGAATGATTATAAGTACTTGGGTTGTGTGTTTATGTTTGAAAACTTGTGGATCTAGGGTTTGGAAGAATTTATTGTAGATTCAAGTTTCTTCAAAGAAGCTCAAGATTGGGGTAAAACCTATATTTAGCCTAGAACTAGCAAGGTGAGTTCAAGTTGCTTTGTAAAAAACTATGTACACCCAAAAATGTGTATTTTTAAAGTAATAATGTGTTTACTTGGTATTTACCAATGTGTTGAGTATTTGTCAAAGTTTTCATATTTGGTAACTTTAGATTGATAAATATTATGAAAAGCTCATATTTGAACTTTTAGATATTTTGACGAGTAAACCTTATAAATATGTTTTTGGTGACTTATTGTACAAATGGAGTCTTTTGATGATTGATGCATTTTTAGTATATTTGGTTTTATAAACTATTTGGAAAAATGCCCGTTATTGTGTCATGAAGCATTTTAGAACTATAAGGGTATGAGTTTATTTGGAAACTGATTTGACTCAAGTAACGATGAGACTTTCGGTTCATCACATTTTTTATGTATGTGTTTGCGCAAACACGGGTTAAATGCATTTTATTATTTGGGGACTGTTATTCGATGGTCAATTGAGTTTTTGAGCAATTTGGCTCGGTTTTGACTTAAAGGGGTCTTATGGACATTTGTCCAGTTTTAATAGCTCAATATGGAGCTCCGTTTATGATTTGCATTTTATTGCATATTATTGATAATTACATGCTCTAGTGCTTTAGTCATTTCTGTCTAGTCATGTAATTTTAGATTATGTTGCATTAGATCCATAGGCACGTAGGTCAATATTTATTTGATGGTCTACTGGGTGTTGCGGGATTTGATCGGACCCCATGTTTTATGACCTTTACTTGCCAGGGTGCACTAGGAGGGCCGAGTCCGGTAGTGCTATCATGATTGATGGGCGTTTAAGACCTCCGCCTTATCGGGCAATGCCATAGTTGTAACACCGCTTGTGTCGGGCCTTTGGTGGTATTCATGGTAATACTTACTAAGGCCAGTTGTCTCTTGAGGTGTAACTTGTAAGGAGTTGTAGGGACACTTGGGCTTTCATGTCGTGAGGTGTCATACGATTAACGTTGTACGAGTGGCATACTTTTGTGTTCCTCCACTCTCAATGGATACGGGTCTCACCCGTTGTCGTCCAATACTTATTTGGATATTAATGTTCTTACTTTATTATCGTTGGTCTTCTGCGATTGACTGCAATTGATGACTTTAATATTGGAATTCCCTCCACGTATATTAAAGTTTGAATGAGGCATGTGGTATTTGAATTTCATACTATTTTATGCTCGTGTGAGTGTTTGTTTCGTACCATGTTTTCGGTGATGTATTAAACTTATATAGATTGTTCTTCCAAGATTTAAGGTTTGAGTATTATGTCATCACCCGTATTTGAAGGTTTTGCATAATATAGATTTATTCACGTTTGAGTGAGTTTGGATTGGGATCCATTTTAGAAAACGCTATGTACATTTTTGGGAACTTTCCTCGTAGATTTTGTGTGCGTTGGAAAATGAGTCGTTTACATACTTATCATAAACTCCTTTGGAAATCATGATTTAAGTTGCAATCTCTAATTCAACAAATTATTTTAATCATGATGTAAACTCTTGAACTCACTAGGCGCTAGCCTAACCTTTTTATTTTTCGGCATGTGCATCAGGTTCCGGTTGGGGAATAGTGTTAGGGACGATGTGGAGAGTTCGAGTGCTAGTTGTGTGCTCAGGGAACGTTTAGCTTGGTGAAGCCTTCCGCATTTATGCTTGGGAATAGCAATTTGTAGTTGGGTTAAGTAACACCGACCTTATTTAGTTTGGTGTGATTTAAGTTATTGACTGTTGAAGTAATTTTTATGTTTTTAAAGTTGAGGTATTTCCGTTTATGGTTTTGTAGAAGGAATTTTATCGAAGTTTTTATTTAGTTGTTATTTCCAAATTTGAAGGTGTTACAATGAAGATTTCTCAAAACAAAGATATTGAAAGAATGAAATGAATTCGAAAGACTTGATTGAGAAACTGACAATGTATCAATCAGATCAAATATTTTGAAATATATTCATGGACTAGGTAGGGTATCAAAGAATTGAATTTTGTTTATATGAACAAATATAAACATGCTTGAAATAAACGCTCTAGTTGAAAGAATATAAGATGCTCAACAACTTGGAATACAAACGGGAGTATTACCATTGAAAATTTTGTTTCTGTAATCACCAGTTCTATTAGGTAAACAAGAATTAATCCATTGATCTTCAAGAATCTAGAGAATTACATAAGAATTCCAAGCTTTCTCTCTCTAGATTTACAATTATGATCATCTACTAATGACTTCCTTAAGACTTGCTTAACATCTAAGCTAACTAATCCTATTTATACATAGGATTACAAAGCATTAAATCTAAACTACTTTGACTTTACATGACATTGACTTTTACTTTGACTTTACAATGTTTGACCATTACAAGACTTTACAATAAATCTTGAATACAATAATGTTCTAACATTCTCCCCCTTTAGATTCAAGATTTAAAAATATGGCAGCAGTCTTCAACACTTGATCTTCAAAACTTTAACTTTGACCGCTTTAAACGTTTGGCACTCTTCAAACAGTTGAATCTTCAAAAGTTCACGTTGAACTTTGATGCTTTGATAGTCTTTAAACTCTCATCTTTGAAGAATCGTCAGTCAAACACATGAAAAGTCTTCGTCTTCTTTTAGAAAAGTCAATCTTCATGAAATGTAATCTTCAACAAATTGTCTTCAAGTCTTGAACGCGAATTTTAGATCTTTGCAGCTTTGAACTTTGTAGCTTTGAAATCTTTGAAGCTTTGAGCTCAAGCTTTGAATGATTTCTTCAACTTTGTATCTTCATCTCTTTTCGGCCTTGAACTGTCTTTGAATAACGAACTTTCTCGAAACATCTCGGAACATCTTCTTGACTTTGACAAATCATTTCTCCCCGTTAATCTTTCATTGACAAATCTTACTTTTCTTCAGGGTATTATTTCTCCCCCTTTTCTTCATTATACTATTTCTCCCCCTTTTTGATGATTGTGAGCATCATGATCATCAAAACCTTTATCAATTCCAGCACGCACTTTGTTCACCACAAGTAACATTCTCCTCCTTCTTGATCTGATAAACTGTCAATTCCAAAAGATCTTTATCTGAATCTTTTCAAATTCAGATAAATATAGAGTGGTAACCCTGAAACAACGGATGAATCAGTTAAAATGCCTGTAAGTAGCACGAAGCCACTTAGTACAACGGATGTACTTTGTAAAGGAGCTTTTTTATGTTCACTCCCCTAGGGCTTCCATTCAATCATCGAAAAACCATAAAGGAATTTCTATGAACGTTATGACAAGAAACATATTCCTTGTGTGTACGTGCTTGTGTTAGAAAGAATAAAGCAACATATGCTTGAGTAATAGGCTCAAAGCGTGTAAACTGTTGAGACAACAACAATTTTCCATGTACTCAATGTGCATGAATGAAGAGCGAAGGTGGGGCAAACTTCCTTCTTTTTCAATATCCAAACCTTCCGAGTGAAGATCAGATAGATTATATGCTGCGTCCCCAAGAAAAATGAAACATTTCTTTGTTAAGAAAGAAACGAGTAGCTGGTGAGGTTAATGCAAGAGTTGGCATGGGCTAGTTGCCTATTTCAATGATGGTCACCAAAGAATGTGAACCAATCAGTAATGTGGCTGCCCGGCTTAGAAATTGGATAGTGCAGAGTTCTCTTATTCTTTTAACTCTGTTCTCACACCCTCTTTCTGTTTTTAATCCGCTCACTTCTAACTAAACTCTCATTTACATTTTACCTCAGCACAATGAGATACTCAACCGTATGAGTAATCTCCCCCACTCTTTGATTTTGACCCCTCACCCCTTAATCACTCAAAGATAACTTCTTGGGTAGGAAACACTAGTTAACGTGGATCCATAGAAGTTCTGTAAAATATCTCACACTGATTCCAATGAAATTTTGTCCTAAAATGTTGCGTTGTTCAACAGTTTATTTTGAACAAATAAGAATATCGGCATTTGATTAACATTGCCATCAGAATGTATGCTCCTCAATAATATCATGAATATTTGAGCATTTGATCTTTGAAGATTTCTCAAAACAAGAATATTGAAAAACTGAAATGAATTCGAAAGACTTGTTTGAGAATCTGACAATGTATCAATCAGATCAAATAACATGAATGATAATCATGTAAGGTTTAGGGTATCAAAGAATTGAAATTTGTTTATATGAACAAATATAAACAATCTTTGAATGAAACGTTTAAGTTCTTACGCAGAAATGAATATGACGCTCAACAAAATTGAAACACAAACGGGAGTATTACCGTCGAAAAAATTTGTTTTGTTTTGAGACATGGTAATAACAAATTCAATATGAAGTTGAACCGGTGTGTATGAATACTTGAAATTATAGAAAATATAATACGCAAGTATTAATCTTTAGAAACACACGATCAGAAATGAGGTTACAACAATCCGAGATCTATATCTATACTACATATATAAGCATTTACATCAAATATCTTAAAGACAAATTTTAAAGCACAATGTACCACACTTTAAAGCATCAAATTCAAAAAACTCTTAAAGACAACTTGAAAAGCTTAATGTACAACTCTCTTATGCAAGAACTTGAAGATCAGACCAATTGAGAGAGTACATGCTAAGCCCATGCTTTTTGACCAAACCCTTCTACCTTTTTCCTTCCTCACAAGACAGCCCAACAACTCTTTCACGCTTTCACTCTTGCGAATGTACCAGTTTGGGAGGCTTCACACGCCAAAATCTGATTTCTTCCACCAGTCATACTACTTCACCATACCTTCAGTTCATCTTGCACGCCATCTTGCATATAAATCAAGAGCATGGTTTCAGAGAAAACTGACTTCTCCATCTTCTGTCTGGTTTTCATCGTGTGCGAATTCAAATTGAGTGTTTCGTTGCTATCCAGAAAGCCAACAACAATCACTAATCAGCTACTCCTTTCCTATAAATTAGATATGTTTTAGGGTTTCTAATCTCAATCTTTGATACCCCAAATCAAAAAATTAGGTCTAAATGTTTCCAATATTTGAGTCGATATTTCTCTGTTGAAACCGAAGCTATCAAGCAGCAAGAAACGAAGGGTTGGTTTTCATCAACTCAAAACCTCAAAATCGGAATCCAAAAGCCATACCAAGCGTGGATTCACGCTCTCCAGGTATCTTCTTATCCTACTCCCATTGTCCCTTTCGGTTCCAATCGAATACAGGTTTGGGTTTCATGAATTTCGATTTTGGTTTCAATTTTGGTTTCGAAGAATATGTTTGTTGCTGATTCAAGACCGTAAAGAACAAATTTGTTTTGCATTTATTTTGATTTTGGTTTCAAAGGACAAGTTTGTTGTTGATTCAAAACCATTTATGATACGGAGGGTACTGTTGATGATCAAGCCTATACGGAGCGGATATTTATTCGTTCTGGTTATCTAACCATTCAGAATCTCATTGTTGGTACTTCTCACTGTTTATTTTCACAATATTTAACTTATTTACGATATTTTTTATTACGTTTACTCACGAGTTACCTTAATTTTGCATATAAGGTAAATCTTTTTGGGGCTTTCTCGAATTTATGTCTGTTTGGGACTGTTATGGCTGCTTTACATTGGACTGCTACAAATTCTGGTGCCTTATCGTATTATTATATTTCAGTCATGGTTGTTTCAACAGATGCTGCTGGAAGGTTCATTCTGTGTGTTTTGTCTCAGTCCAGCTGTTGTATTGAAGTTCTACGTGTGAATCTTCAGTGGTTGCAATTCAGGTTTTGGTCCGTTGCTATTCTCTTGTGTTTATTTATAGTCTATTGTGGAGTTATAAGCTGAATATTTATGAGGTTGTTGCTGTTTTAATGAGTTTGCAGATTCGGTTTCAACATATGGATTTTGGTTGGTTAGTGTTCACTTGGTTGGTTTTATAAATAATTTATTGTTTTGAAATATGAACATGAATTTGATTCTTCGAATTTATTGGTCCGTAAACGAGCCTTATCGTACTTGGTCTTTTGCAAATTAATCAGCTGCATTGACCTTTAGGAACCAATGTACGTCTTTGTCATCTTTAAGAACTCCAAGTATCGGTGAGTCTATTCATGTTTGCTTTCTTAGGGGTTGTGATGTTACACCCTCAAACTACGATGTAAGATATAGAGAATCTTGGATGATATCTAATCTAGCAAATAGACGTTTATTAATATGAATCACATATACAAGCAACCTTTTCTTTCAAGGAACACGAAAAGGGAAATATTTCCCTCCTAGATTAATTGATTACATTGGTCCATTCTTTTCTACAGGTGTGTGTTTGACGGAATAAATGTGTTTATGGTATGCAGATTTTTGGCAGAATAAATGTGTTCATAGCCCTACGTTTTCCAAGATTTCCCTTTCAAGTTCTCTCATGTCTCTTCTTCATGGTGGATCTGCTTAATTGCTGCCACATTCTTCATGGTACATCTCTCACGAATTGAATTTGCTTATTCACAATTGATCTGTTTCTTTGTTCAATTCGTAACCATCGATTGAAAGATTACTAATTTGGTTGCAACCAACGATTGTATTTGCATCTGTTTTTAACCATCAATTTGTAATTCAGTGTTTGCATCTTGATTAAGCCATCAATTCATAATTGATTGTATGTGCATCGATTATGTTTGCATATTTTGAAACCATCGATTCATAAGCTTTCATGTTCATGTGGTTTAAACCAACAATTCACAATTGTTTGTTTGTTCCAGCTGTATGTCAATATTATGTGTCTTTCTTATTTGTAAAGTTGCTATTGATTAAGAAGAACTTTCAAGAATTCGAATTACAGAAATTTCTTGGAGAGATCAAAACTTTTTCTACATGGATGGGTCTCACCAAATTTTTGTGTGGTTGATATCTATCTATAAGCATGAAATAAAAATGTAAATGGATGTGCAATGGGAGTTGTTCTAACATTACATGTTTATTGCAGCAACTTTTTTATTGAATTTCATAATTGGATATTTTGGCATTAAAAAACTTAGATAGCAGAAAACTAGAAAACCATTGCAGAAAAAGATGTCAAGGATAGGATAAAGTACAAGTGCCTTGATACTTATTTCCAATGGATTCCTATATTTATAAGGATTATGGCACACATGTATCTAAAAACCATTGTATACAGGGGAAACTAAGTTTTATTAACATTTCGTGGCTTTCGTTTCTGAAAAGTGTTGAGTGAATGAAAGATGGTCTAGCATGTGAAGATCTCTTTAAAGTTTAAATACATCTATGATTATTATTATTATTATTGTTATTATTATTATTATTATTTGCTTTATAAATAATTAGAATTGTAAATTATGTTTATTAAAGAAAATAAAATAAATGTAAACAACACATGACAACATCTGAAGATATACGTAAAATTGATCATTGATGAATATACATAAACATTATAACTTTTAGTGCATGACATACAAATCATTAGATTTCTATTTTGGGGCTAAATATCATGTATAACTTTTACTGTATAACATGTATATCCATTTCTATTTTGCAGCTAAATATCATAACATGTTTTGATTTCTCCGTTGAAATCGATGAGGTATGTTGCTGATGTCCATTTTGGTTGATGAATTATGATCAAGCAAAATGCATTAATGTTGATTCTTCCACTTATGTTTTTTCATCTTTAATTTAAATGTAGTTTTAGAGGTTACTAATGCATAAGAGGTTAAACATTAAATGAACAACAAATGATATGTTTCATATTTTGGGTTCATACATAAAGAGACATGTTTGTATCAAAACGGAACAATGTTTTCATCAAGAATGAGAATTGATGAGGTTTGTCAGTAAATCTTGGGTAGTGTCGGCGTAACAATGGAGTTACTTTGAAAGTCAACATACTAATGAAATTTCAGCAAACCCTTCTTTTCAAGTATATATTTTGTTTGATCTTTTCTGCATCTAAAGGGTTTGTATGCACAAATGCCACTTCTTTAACCACTTTTTCACAAATGTATATCTTAAATATTGTTCTGTGTACTGTGTGCATATAATGATAGAAAACATTGCTTTAAGAATTAGGACCCTTTTAAAATATTTTTAGGCCGAGATCACCCGAAAAGAAGATGCAAAATGAGATGAAGTTTTTCTCTATATTTCTTTTCATTATCAACAACCACGTAGGGGATATTAAAGAGGAAAATAGTTTGGAGGTGATTGTTTTTTAATTATTATTTGAGAATTTTCATTTTCTGATTGGTTTTGACGTTACGTGATAACCATAGTACTTTTTGAATGCAAGGTAAAAGGGATGTTTGGGCAACATTGTTGAGGGACAATGTATTCTGGTAAGTCCACAAAGTAGGTTACTGACATGCACGCTCAATTAAGCTCTGTACCGCGTCAAAGAAAGGATGCTTGCAGTGGGTAAGAATAATCAATGCATTAGATAAAAAAATTGTATTGTAGCAATTAAATGGCCAGATGTGAATATTCACTTTGTTTACTTTGTTGTTGATACCACATGGATGTAATTCTGTTTTGTTGTATGATGAAGCATATATATCACCTATCTTTAGTTTTTTCTGGATCTATACAATTTAATATGAACCTCTATCTTAAATAGAATGGTCACTTTCATGGTCCATTTAAATTGATACAAGTTTGAAATCTTAGCAACTGAGGGTAGAGGAAAGATACAAGTTTGTTTCCTATGGGATTCAAACTTGGACATGTTGTTTGAGTGAGCAAAGTTGTTCAACCCTTTACCAATTGAACTACATGTTCGAGGGCTTTTTATTTTTCATCTACGATGAAAGTTTCACACCTTGCTCACCCGGTGCATTGCACGGGCACACTGCTAGTATGTATATATACATATATAGGAAAAACATTTAAAATCACACTTCTAAATTCATAAAATCTGTTTGAGAATCGAGAAGTGGTTTGAACATTTAAGAACGCGTTTTTCATACTTGAAAGTCGTTCTTCTTTCAAACAATCAGAGATTAAGGTCAGAAGATACGTACAGTCAGAAATATTTGAGCTCCCCCTCAAATCATGATATAATGATTTAAAATCAGTTAAGCTCCCCCCTTAACTTGTGCAAAAGATCTTTATATGTACAACATCTGCACAAAGAACAAGACTTGGATTAAAATATCTTTAATCATTAAAACGAGTTCTGAATTACCAGGATTGAAGTAAATTCAGAAGTCATAGCCGTTGAAGAACGAGTCCTGATCTGATATGACCAGAAGTCAAAATCATTGAAGTACGAGTCCTAAAAAGATATGTTTAGAAGCCATTTAATCGTTGTAGAACGGGTTCAAAACTGTGATGTTTAGAAGCCATAATCTCTTTTGCTCCCCCTTAATGGCACATGTACTCTTTAATAAATCAGCACCGCTTCTCTTCTGTTTTTCAGTCATGTGTGGGGTATGTATCTACAAATCAGTACAACACATGATGAACCTACAAAATAGATTAAGCATATTTTGGTACCCAACGGTACTTGGGTCCTAGTGTGTTAGGTGTAGATTTCTTTGAAGAAATACTGTAAGTACCGTACCAATTAGAAGTATAATCTTTATGCACAAAATCATTTGATCCACAGTAAGAACAACAGATTTTCTTATGTGCCAACCTAATCAGATGATTTGCGGAATGAATAGGATTAGGTTTAGCAAAAGATTTACCTTTTGGCGCATTGTTCTTCTTGGCATTTGATGTGGAGGCAGATGATTTTGGCACATCTTTCTTTGGAATCGTTGTGCCTTTGACTTTCCATTCCATCTTCACCTTCTTGAAGACTGGAACTTCTTTAGAATTGGAAGTATTAATTTTAGGCACATTTGGTTTGTTATCTGATTTATCAAACAGAGAATTATAAAAGAGATTGGTTAAACGAATCTGATCTTTTGAGAAATCAGTTGATCTATTAAAATGTTTAGAAAAAATGTTTTTAAAGCTTGAACTTGAAGCAGTTTTAAAAGAGTATTCAGAATCATTTGAATCAACAAATGGAGTCTGAAAGATAATATCAGGACTGACCTGCTTTGAGACATCAAATTTAAAAATGATGTCTTCAAGTTCTTTGACTTTGTTTATCAAAACATTTTTCTCTTTAAAAATTAGATCAAATTTCTTTTGGAGATCAGATTTGATCAATCTATCCTTCATGATATCAGCTGATAAACCAGATAATCTTTTGGTAAGATTAAGAATCGCATCTTCAAAATATTTGCGTTCCGATTCAAAATCGTTTTCCAAAAACTTTCTTTTATCAATAATCTTTTTGAAAGTTTCCATATTTTTCTTTTTAAGGATTTTATTTTCCTTTTCAAAGAGATTTTTCATTTCCGTGAAATCTTTTCTTTCCTTTTCCAAAACATTTTCTAACTCAGAGATTTTCACGGAAAGCTCAGAACTTTTAATCTCAAAAGATTTTCGTTCAGTTTCAAATTCAGTTCTTTCTTTCTCTTGCTTCTCCTTTTCAAGATATAAAACTTTTTCAAAGTCGGAGACTTGCTTCAAAAGTTTTACATATTTAAGCTCAATTTCTTTCTTTTCTTCAAGAGCTTTCTTTTGAACATCAGTGTTGTCAAACACAAGTTTCTTGACAACTTTAGCTTTTTCATTTGTGTCTGAATTAGATTCAAACAAGGAATTATCAAAGCACACAAATGATGATTTGGAAATAGAATCTTTTTCCTTAAAATTCATTCCTTCGAAAGAATCCTTTGCTTTAACATCAATCGGACTTGAAGATTTATCCTGATCTTTGAATTCATTTTGTTTTGAACATTCTTCACAAAACTTTGAAACCTTAGAATTTGACAATTCGAATAATTGGGATTCAAGTCGTTGAATCTCACTCTTAAGATCAAGATTGACTTTTTGACTGTGATCAAAATTTACCCCAATATTGTCATAATCATCCTCTAGTGTTTCAAAATTTAATTGCAATTTACAAATTTGATTTTCTAAATCAACAATTTTACGTAAAGCATAAATCAAATCAGAGAATTCAGAATTGGTTTCTTGAACAAACTCCTTTTTGTAAGAATCTGATTTAATGTTTGACTCCTTTTCATCACAAGATTCAGACTTGACAGATTCAGGCTCATTGATTTTAGAATCAGAAGATTTATCCATAGATTCATTTGAAAATAATAAATTAAATTCAGTTAGTTCAACCTTTTTGGTTTTATAACTAGAATTTAATTCTTCGTATTTAAAGTTTGTCGTATTGAATCTAGGGTTTTCTTCCGAACCTGTCTCCATCTTGTCTTCCTCTTTATTAGAAACAGGAGTTGAAGTGCTAGATTTAACAAAAATTTCTGATATTGGAGGTATTTCCATTTTAAGAGTTTCCTTCAAACCTTCACCCAATTTTTCAATTGTGTAAAGATTTTCAGGTGCTTTCTTTAAAACCTCAACATCAGACAATCCTAGTCCCATTTTTGGATTAAAAAATCGGGTATCTTTTGGGTTACTAGTTATTAATGTTAGAGTTTGCTCAGTCTGACCTCTTTTATAATTCAACTCTTCAAGTTCTTTGATCTTTGCAAAAGTTTCTATTCTTTCTTCAGAGAGAATCTTAATTTTAAATTGACAATCTATGTTTTCATCACTTATATCTCTCATTTTCTTCTTCAATTCAGAAATTTCAGATTCAAGCTTTTTAACTTTTGTTCTAATTACTTATTTTTCTTTTTCTCTATCTTCGGCTAAGCATTTATACAGAAGTGCCTCGTCATGATATCTCAACAGTGAACGATCAAGACGTTTGATCTCATCTTTAGCTTCAGAAAGAGTCCATTTTTTCTCTATCTCCTCTTGATACATCTTGATAAGAATTGAAACTAACGGAGTTCCATTAAGTACAATTCATCATCTTTTTCCTCACGACCCAATCCGCAAAAATCGTTATGGGACCAAACTTTTTGACAGAAACTCTTCGTTTATGATCCCTTAAGCTCCCTTAACTGATTAGAAGTCGAAACACGCTTTCAAACTCCCAAACGAAGCAACCGAATGTTTTCGATAAAAACTGAATGAAAACCTTAAATGATTATATCTCCTTCGTTTCTCGACGAAAATCGCTGACTTTTGTTGCCTTGAGATCGTTATTCGAAAACCAATCAGATGCAATCAAAAAATGTCGATCATGCGACGATTTTCGAAGACCCGCGTTTTCCGGCGAAAAATGTTTTTCCAGCGAGAACTCCGGTGAGTTTTGTAGAAGCAGGTTGCGAGTTCTTGAGGATGCGAATTCTTTTTACTTGTTTTTGCGAATTCTAAAACAGTAGGACACGAATAGTTTGTGCAGTTGGATGTGAATTCTTTGTTGAAAGAAGGATGCGAATAGCTTGTTTAGTTGGATGCGAATTCTTTGTTGAAAGGAGGATGCGAATTCTTTGTTGAAAGGAGGATGCGAATTCTTTGTTGAAAGGAGGATGCGAATAGCTTGTCTAGTTGGATGCGAATTCTTTGTCCAGATACGAAACACACAATAAGCACACATACACACATCTCATACACTCATACACACAGCACAAGCACCTTGCGAATTCAGTATGTTGTGAATTCTTTGAAAGCATGACAATTTCAGTTAGTTGCGAGTTCTCAAACACACATACACACAGCTCATGCATTCACACGTACACCTTAAATTTGATGTAGCTTGCGAATTCCTTCAGGATGCGAATTCTTTCAGTTAGAAGGATGCGAATTGTTTATGTGAGTAGGATGTGAACAGTAGCTGGTGTTTGATATCACTGTAGCATGTGAATTCCTTTGTTAGCTGCTTGCGAATTCCTTTCCTGCAATATCACAAACTCAACAACCAAATTAAATCTCTTGAATTATGGATCAAAACAAGTTACGAACAACTTCTAACCACATCTGAACAACAAAATTGGATCAAAATTCAAGATCTAAAATAATTTTTCAAGAACATCTCAAGAACATGATGAATCCAAAAATTTCAAAAATGATTTTTATGAATTAATCCTTGAAATTTTTAATCAAATCATGTCTAAAAACTCTTTTTGGACACGAATTTGCACAAAGATCAATCAATTCAACACTAAATTGCAAAATCAATGTTCTAAAAATTCCACAGAGAACTTTTTCTCAAGAACACCAAATTTTACAAAATCTAAAAATTGATCAAATCTTAGCATGATTTTGCAAAATTGATGATTCAAAACTTGTTTAGAATGATGGAGAAACACTTTGCAATCAAAATCAAAATCAAACACAAAAACAATCAAAAATTGCATAACCCATTTGTGTTCTTGAAATCTTCAAAAATGGAGATTTTCTTCAAAAATCTTCAAAAAATCTTCAAATCTTCATGAATTTGGATGAATTTTTGCACATAATTCGATCTCCCAATGCTCTGATACCAATTGTAATCACCAGTTTTATTAGGTAAACAAGAATTAATCCATTGATCTTCAAGAATCTAGAGAATTACATAAGAATTCCAAGCTTTCTCTCTCTAGATTCTCTCTCTAGATTTACAATTATGATCATCTACTAATGACTTCCTTAAGACTTGCTTAACATCTAAACTAACTAATCCTATTTATACACAGGATTACAAAGCATTAAATCTAAACTACTTTGACTTTACATGACATTGACTTTTACTTTGACTTTACAATGTTTGACCATTACAAGACTTTACAATAAATCTTGAATACAATAATGCTCTAACAGTTTAATTTTGAGGCATGGTAATAACAAAGTCAATATGAAGTTGTACCGGTGTGTAAGAATACTTGAAAGTATAAAAAAGATAATACACAAGTATTATGCTTTGGAAACACACGGTCAGACATGTTGTTATAATAATCCGAGATCGATATGAAAAACATTTAAAGTTACACTTCTAAATTCATAAAACCTGTTTGAGAATAGAGAAGTGGTTTGAACATTTAAGAAAAAACATTTTTTATGCTTGAAAGTCATTCTTCTTTCAAACAATATGAGATTAAGATCAGAAGATACTTACATTCAACAATGTTTTAGCTCCTCCTCAAATCATAATAAGATGATTTAAAATCAGATAAGCTCCTCCTTAACATGTGAAAATAACTTTCATCTGAACTAAATCTGCAAATATAACAAGACTTGGATCAAAATAACCTTAATCAAGAAAACGAGTTCTGAATTACCAGGAGTGAAGTAAATTCAGAAGTCATAGCCATTGAAGACCGAGTCCTGATCTGATATGATTAGAAGTAAATTCTCTTTGAAGTACAGGTTCTGAACTGAATTATTCAGAAGCCAATTATCTTTTACTTCCCCTTAAAAGCACATTCAGCACTTCTTCAAAATTCTACACAACTTCTCTTCTATTTTCCAGTCATGTGTTTGTTATACTTATAACATTCAGCACTACACATGATGAACCTGCAAAACAGATTTTGTTGATTTTGGTACCCAACGGAACTTGCGTCCTGGTTTGTTAAGTGCAGTTTTATTTGCAGAAATCCTACAAGTACCGTACCAATACTGAATATAATTTTGATGAACAAAATCATTAGTTCCACAGTAAGAACAACAAATTTTATTTTGTGCTAACCTGATTAAATGATTTACAGAATAAACTAAATCAGGTTTAACAAAAGACTTACCTTGAAAAATATTTTTCTTCTTGGCATTTGATGTGAGAATGGATGATTTTGGAACTTCTTTCTCAGGTGTGCCTTTGACTCTCCATACCATTTTCACTTTCTTGAAAATATTGTTATCTTTAGGCTTAGAAGGTCTATTATCTTTAGGCATAGACAAATTAGTATATGAATTATCAAACAGAGGATTATTGAATAGATTGGAAGGACAAATCGGATCTGTTGAAAAACTCATTGTTTTTGAAGAAACATCTGCATAAAGTGAACTTAAAGCTGTTTTAAAAGAGTGCACAGAATTAGTTGAGTCATCATATGGAGACTGAACAATAGTATCCGGACTAGCTTGTTGAGATAACTTAACTTTAAAATTTATATCTTCAAGTTCTTTAACTTTGTTAAGCAAAACATTTTTCTCTTCAAAAATTAAGTCGTACTTCTTTTGAAGATCAGATTTTACCATTTGCTCATTCAAAACCACAGTAGCTGACCTAGATAATTTCTTTGTAAGCTTAGAAATTACACCCTCAAAGAATTTTCTTTCTTCTTCAAAATCATTTTCCAAACTTTTTCTTTTATCAGATATATCATTAAAAACTTCAACATTCTTCTTTTCAATCAGAATTTTTTCTACAAAACTCAACTGACTTTTCTTCAAAAGATTTTCTTTTAGTTTCAAAAGCCTTTCTTTCATTCTCAAAATTATCTCTTTCAATGATCAAGACATTCTCAAAATCAGAAACTTGTTTTGAAAGTTTGATACATTTTAAATCAATAACATTCTTTTTTTCAAAGGATTTCTTAGAAAAATTTGACAATTTATGTACAAAAACCTTTTCAAATTATTCCTTTTCTTTTGCAATATTTATTTCAAAAATGGAAATTTTCTTTTTCAAATCATCATTCTCATTTTCCAAAGCTTTTTCATTTTCTGAAGCTTCTTGATTTCATCCTGAAAAGTTGAGTTGTCAAGTATCTTATTCTTCTCTTGTGTGGCTTCAAGAACTACAATCTTTCTTCGTAAATCCCCATCACCAAATATTGGTGATAAATGTATTGATCATCAGATATAGACATTGTAGGAAACCTTAAAAAATATTGAACACAAAAATCAGATATAGAAAAAAATGACCAAAACTATTACCTAATAGAGTGATCGTCAAGAGAAACTTCGCTTAAAAATTGAATTATGTGCACACTCGTAAAACTATAAAATCAGAGAAACACAATTAAAGTCAGAAAGATTTTTAAAAATTAAAATCTGAAAAACAAATTATAAATTTGTCTTCCAAAATTTAATTCTAAAAAATCAACGCGAAAATATTGTACTTTAATCTGTGAACCTGCAAAAAAAATACAAGAAAATATATCTGTTAAGAACAAATGAAGGTACAATTGACAAACAAATGACTAAAATAAAAATTAAATGAAAAACAAGGACTAAAATCGACACAAATGAAAAAAAATGGATTAAAATTTAACAAAAATGACCAAAAATAAAAAAAATACAAAATATATGGACTAAAATGACAAAATATAGAACTAACCCGAAATACGAGGACTAAAAGTGACATATACTAAGACTCGACAAAAATAAGAACTAAAATTGACAAAAACTGAAAATTAAAACTAAAATGACTAAAAATGACAAAATTTTAAAATATATAAACTACAAGGACTAAAAATGTAAAAATCTGAACTAAAAGTCCATGGACTGAAAATGTAAAAGACCTAAACCTATAATCTCCAGGGACCAAAAGAGTAAAAACCTAAAACCTAAAAGTCTAGGGACCAAATCTGACACAAATACAAACTTTAAACTAAAGGGACTAAAACTGTAGAAATTCTAAACTATAAACTCCAGCCACTAAAACTGTAAAAACACCAAACTAAAAACTACATGGACTAAAACTATAAACACACCAAACTAAAAACTACATGGACTACAAATGTTAAAATCTAAAACTATCTAACAGGCTTAACAAAAAACAGTAACAAAGGATTAAAAATGTTAGAAAACTAACGGAAAACCTAACGGACAGGCTAACTAAATGACCCTAACTGAACTAACGAAAAGATAACAGAAAAAGACTAAAAATGTAACAAATCTAATAACTCTGACGAAACAGTACTAACTGGACACTAACGGCCTTAACGGAAAATGACCAGAATTGTCAGAAAATGAACGACCGACTAACGGAACTCCGTTAAAACACTGTGTATCGTCTTCTCCAACGATCCAACCTGCAAAAACACATCATGGGACCTTCTTTTTTCGACTGAAACTCTTCGTTTATGATCCCTTATTCTCCCTCAATTGATTAGAAGTCGAAACACGCACTTAAACTTTCGAAATTCGCAACCGAAAATTTCCGAAAAACGAAAACTTTTCGAAAACAAGTCGTGAGCTTCTTTTTCTTCGAATGAACTGATCCTTTAAGCTAGAATCTCTTTGTTTAAGCTTCCTTAATTGATTGGAAGTCGAAACTCGCTCTGAATCTTTCGATATTTGATACCGGAAAATTCCGAAAAAACAATCGAAAACTTCAAACTTGACGTGCGAGCTTCTGTTTCTTCGAATAGAGTAAATCGTTACGATAGAAAATCTTTGTTTGAGCTTCCTTAACCGTTCTCAATCATTTAGAACACAAAATACTCTTTCAAACTCTCGTATGAATCTTCCGAATGATTCCGAAAAACCAAAAAATCTAAAAAATTCGTCGTAATGTACAGACTTGATCTTTCTGCTTGTCGAGCTTGTAGTGAGCTTAAGATGAAAAGTAGCTATTCCTTGTTTTCACTTGTTGAGATAAAAAAAACATGCAACAACTTCATGCAAAGCTTGTAACTTGACTTTCTTTTCCAATCACAAGTTTTCTTCCAAAAAAAAGGTTTTCATGTTATGCTCGCTGATCTTGTTCTCTTTCACTCTTGAACATCAAGAATCAATCCTTCACTCAAAGTAGCTTCATTGTTGAAACACACAACACACACAGATAACAACTTTCGAAAACCTTTTGAAGTGTGTTGCGAAAACTAGGTTAAGAGACTTGTGTGTAACACCCCAATAATCTCTTACATACATACCATTTGAAATATTCCAAAACATGGGTCCCATTAAAATTTATAATCATCCAGAGTTACAACATCGCAGCGGAAATACACTCCCATAACCGAGAATTCTAATATCTAACATAATACTAAAGGTAAAGAACTATAAAGCTCTAAACCCGATTGCCTTCGTCTTTAATCCATCATACCTTCACATTCCCTTTTGAAAGAAACACTGCCGAACCTCTTTCCTGAAAATGGTTTTAGTTTTTGAAAGCGAGGGTTAGACCATGAGGTCTAGTGAATTCCCTCTCGAAAACAAATTAAACAAATCTCATCTTTAACACACGTAAACGGCCATAATATGAAATAAAAATAACAGTTTAACATAACAATTCCACATAAGGGTATTTGCACAGTGGTCTCCACGCCTATCACCTCAACGTGATATCCACACTCGGGGCCCCCAGTAGATCCCCATGGCCTTCAGTAGATGCCATATCCGAGTGCGCGAGAAACAGATTCAAGGCACACGGTTCACCAAACTTCCGAGGATTCTCAAGAATCCAAGGTACAACTAGCCCCACTGTGCAACCAGACTCCACATACAAGCATATAATCATGAAAGCATGTAAATCATGAGAATTCAGTAAAACGTTCTCGCGGTTATAAAATAACATGCCTCATTTCAATGTACACACCAAAATCTCGATACCATAATCAGTTATGGAAAAATATGAACACATTAATTTTCACACAAAAAGGGTGTAAGGGAACTCACCTGCTTGTTGAGGTTTGATACGCACACGTCTCACTTCCGAACGAACCAAACTGAGCACCTAAGATTAACCAAACAGTTTACCATCAACCAACTATCCGAATAACAAAACAATCTGAATACAACTCTTATCCGGACACAAATACAATCCAGATACACCCCCTTATCCGGATACAATACAATCTGGAGTCTCTTTCCGGGCTCACTATCCGGGCTAAACTATCCGGGCCAACCTATCCGGAAACAACTATCCGGTTTAACACTACCCGTACAGCTCTGATCAGAAACCAGAACACCCTGAACCCCAATATCCGGAACCCTTTGGACCCGGACACCAAACATCCAAACAATTCCCCCCTATCCGGATAAGGCGACATCCGTACAATCGCACTGTCAAAACCCAAATTCCCCCAAAATCAATTTATGGGTGCGATTAAGTCTCAACCTTGTTAGACATATTATTAGGTTCATATTTCCAACTTAGAACAACCATTTATGCATCCATTTACTCCTTTAAAGGTCCAAATCAAACCCAAAGTTCCATAAAAGCTTTACACGGGGAAATACAGTGTTCATCCATAAAGTAACCCAAATCTTTGAACAAAACGATATACATTAATTAAATAAAAAATGTAATAACCGGGTATATTATTTATTTATTTAACTAATGGTATTTTAGTTAAAATAGATTTGAGGAAACTTTATCAGTCTTTATTTTAGTATTTTGTGGAGTTAGAAGTTAAGGGGTAAGTTTTAATTCTTATTTGGAAGTTTAAGGATGTGTTTCACCAATTAAGAGGAGTTTGGGGTTCGTTTGGTAAATATGATTAATATCTAGCTATTATGTGTAGTATGTGTATGTGTGTGATTTAGGAGGAGAGAGTGAGAGAGAGACGTATTCAGAGAAAGAAAAGAGAAGAAGAAGAGGGGAAGAAGAAAAGAGGAAGAAGAAGAGCATCAAGACCTTGAAGACTTCATCTTCTAGGTATGGCTTCTACTCCATTTCCATATCTTCTTGTTGATTTTGGTAAGAGTTGGGTTTGGTACCATTTGAGTAAATCTTTGAGAAATCTAAGATAGTTTTGATGTTGATTAATGAGTTTATTATTGGTTTACAAACTTTTCTGTGTGAATCATCCATCATTTCATGGTGGAAGTTGATTCTAGCAAGTTTTAGGTGTTAATGGAGTTTTGAGTTTTTGAGGTTAAATGTGGTGAATCATTAGATGGATTTAATGGATTCCTTCATGTTTTTGATGTTAAAACCCTCATTTTTTATGCTAAAACCTCCATAGGATGAACCTAATTAAGTGGGGGTTGAGTTGGGGTGTTAAAGGGGCTGAACAAGGGCTGTTTGGTGCCCAACAGACGTCGGCGCGTGTCTGGGTGCGTCTTGGGGCGCGCCACAAGGAGCGCACAGCACTGTTTCAGCTTTTTATGATTTTTGTTTCTTGCGTACCGGTGTCGTTTTAAGGCGTTATATAGGCGTATGGGTACTTGTTTTTAGTGTAAGATAGTATTTGAACACTTTGAACATGTTAGTTTGGGCATATGACAACTCCAAGTATTGTTTTTAATGTCGGTTGTTAGATTTCTAGCTCGGTTGCGATTTGGGGGTGTCCGGTGAGTTGTTAAGGTTGTCATTTGTCGTAGTGAGTCTTGTATACATATAAGTATGTGGATTTAATCAATGTGTATATATTACAGGTTCGGTTGCCCCTCGTTAGCGTGGCGTGGGTGGTGTTCGGTTGTGGCGTTATTTGCCGGTTTTGCTCATTTGTATTGTTTGCACGTGTGTGGCTTCAAACTATCAACAAGGTGAGTTTTACTTTAAAACGTTTTCAAATTGGAATACATATATATAAATATATATATGAGATGGATATGTGATAGATGGTGTGATTATGTGTTTATATTAAAGTGGATGTGTGGTTGAAAAGTGATAACGTTTTATAAATTAAAATATAATATATTGAGATATTGTATTTATATGAGTATTATACTATACGATAATACGTTGGTCGGGCTTAGGACCGGTGTGTTGGCTGTAGTATTTGTACAGCGTTGTTGGTTGTAGTTGTTGTACAACGTTGTTGGTTGTAGTTGTCGTACAACGTTGTTGATTGATTAGTTGGCTTGCTACCAACTAATTTGGCCATGGGAATGATGTGAAGGATGAGTGGTACACGATGCACGAGTCTTGTTTGGTATTTAAGTATTTGTGATATATGTGTGTTTATATAAAGGATTTTATATAAATTGGTTTTGTAATGATTTTTGAAATGACAGGGATTATCTCACTGGACCGTTTGGTCTAACCCTCATTTTGTTTTAAAAAATATGTATTCCAGGTCGGGGATCATTTATTAGCAAAGGGAAGAATAAAGTGTAGGACGCGGTTGATAGCTGACGGAGATTAGGAATTACTCACGTTTTGTATTGTATAGTTCTGAGACTTTGGGACCGTACGTGTTTATTATGTATTTTCTTTTATGAATGTAACGAGGTTATGCAATATATGTTATTTGAAGCATGTTTGGAAAACCGGGTCGTTACAAAAAATGGGAAGAATTGAAGCTTACTTAATGAAGACTTCTTGGCCGAAGTTTACTCTCGATTGCTTTCCTTCCCTCTTCCTCTCTATTTTTAGACGCAAGAGGGCCTTCCTCACTCCGCTCACCTCCCCTGGGTATGGAAGAAGCTAGCTTTTTATTGGATTTTCATTGAAAGCTAACTTCCCCGATACCAACAGTCAGGGTATGGAGCCGCATCGTTCGTTGGCGTGCTAATGAGGGCTCACTACTTCCCTCAAAAGCGAACAAGCACAACAGTAAGCTCCGGCTTACCCGACCTTTTGGTCTCCCGAAGTACTTGTTCAATCAATGCCGTCTTGTCTTCCTTGGCTATACCAGCCGGACTTTATGCCTTTAAAGTTTACACAAGAGAAAGTGAAATCAGTGAGGAGACCTAGGGATTTGTTCCCTTATATACATTTAGAAATTGCACAAAGGTCCTTGCTCACTATTTCCCCCTTTTACACTATTACAACCACTTTACCAATTTATTAAAATCGGGCACGGTTGTTACATTGCGAAAACTTAATGAAGTGGTGATTCTTTGCTTGCGAAAACCATATTTTAAACTCACGATTTTAAAATGCTTTGTCCGCAGACATAAACTCACGATTTTAAAATGCGTCTTATAGATGAGGTATCAAGTCCCTCTTATAAGGCAACCTTTGTTTCCTTCCCCAACAGATGTGGGATCTTACAGATATGTATGTTTATGTTTAGAAACTTGTGAATCTATGGTTTGGAAGAATTGTTTGAATATTCAAGGTTCTTCAAGGAAACTCAAGATTGTGGTAAAATCTATATTTAGCCTAAATCTAGCAAACTGAGTTCAAGTTTCTTTGTGAAAACTATGTACATGCCAAAAATGTGTATTTTGAATTCAAAATTCACAAAGTATTTACTTGATATTTCTCAATGTGTTGAGTATTTGTCAAAGTTTTCATATTTGGTAAATATGGGTTGATAAGTCTTAAGAAATGCCCTTATTTGGATTTTTGGATTTTAATGAGTAAATCTCAATAATGTGTTCTTTTGGTGATTTATTGTACAAATGGAGCTACTTAATGATTTACGCATTTTTGGTGTATTTAGTTTTGTAAACCATTTGGAAAATCAGATCTCTTTTGTAGATCAGATTTTACCACTTGTTCTTTAAAAATCTCGGTTACTAACCCATATAGTTTATGTGTAAGCTTATGAATTTATGTTTCGAAAATGTTCCTTTCACATTCAAAATCATTTTCAATAGTGTTGCGTTTATCAGATATTTCTTTGAAAATCGCAACATTTTTCTTTTCAAGCTCTCTCTTTTTACTCACAAAAGATTTTCATTGATTCTCAAAATTATCTTGCTCAAGCACTAAAACTTGTTCAAAATCAGATATTTTTTTTGAAAGTTTAGCATTTTTAAGCTCAATCATCTTTGTTTCCTCGAAAATCTTCTTTGAAAAATCAAGAATCTTTCTTTTAAAACCTTTCCGCTCATTTAAAAACCCGCCCCTTTCCTTTTCAAAGCCAAACGTTTTTGCTTTAGAGCAAGATTTTCATTTTCGGAAGCTTTTCTTTTCTCTTCAAGTTCGTCCAGATATTGTTTAAGAGAAACTTTATCACGTCTCTGTTAGCTCCAACTTCTGTTAGAAGAAGTATTGAAAAATAGGCTAAGTCAAGATCACCGACAGAGCCTCTGCCAAGACACCAAGAGAAGATCTTTCAACAGAAGACTTCCAGAGGACAAGGCCACAGAGCCTCTGTCACCCTTGACTGAGCCTCTGTGGTATGAAGACTTAGAAGCCTGAAGATTCTTGAAGATAAAGACACAGACAATCGTGCATCTGCTGTACGAAGATTCTGAAGATCATTCGTACAAGGTGTGCCCTGCACTTTCCACGTGTCATCCTCTGATGGGTTACAGCCTTTACAGTAGACGGCACACTACATTATCGTTGTACCAGAGCTCAGTTCCATGATGTTGTCTTAGTACCTTAGTACTTCTTGTCTACAACTTGTCCCCTATAAAGTAGTATAAATAGAAGACCACTCAGACCTTTTATAGTAACTTTTGCACAATACACACACACACACACACACACACACACACACACCAGATTAAGGCATATTCTCTTGTATTTCACACACTTACAGTGTTCTTGGTGTTCTTGAAGAATCAATAGAAAGTGAATCATTGAGCTAAACTCTTGTTTTATTATTGCTTCACTTGTTTGATCCTGTGTGTATTTTCTACCGAGTATTTCTCTTTAGTTCTTTTAAAACGCTTCCGAATATATATCTGTTCGAACAATTGAGATAAACATCATTGGTGAGTCTTTATTGTGGGATCAACAATTGGTATCAGAGTAATCTTTGAATTTCCATATCAAAGGATCCATTCTACAATGATTTCAACTCAGTTTGGTAGATTTATGGACTGATTTAGACCTGCTTCTCACTCGTTTCAAAACAGCCCCTGTTTTTCTGCTATTCTCGACTTGTTCGACTTTAGTAAACTAATAGGCACTGTTTCTTTAGTTAAATATGTCCATTTAAGTGCATTGTTCAAGTTTTTGAAGATCTAAAATCCATTTCCCAAGTCAATATCATCATCTGAAGATCTTATCTTCATACTCTGTTTTCTGATAGTTTTCAAAACTGCTCAAAAATGGCGAACACTGCCAATTTCTTTACTACTGGTTCTTTAACCAAACCCCAACTCCGCTCAGAGATGAATACCCCCAATGGAAAATCTGCATGATCCACTTCTTTAAGGGTACTGACAAAGAACTCACTACATATATCCACAATCCTCCTCATGTACGCATGGTCACAGTACCAAGAGTACCCGCCACAGATGACACTCCAGAGGTTTCGAAGTATGAGAAACCAAAGGCGATGGACAAATGGTCTGTAACAGACTGGGAGAAATACGAACATGCACATAAGGCCAAACGACTTCTGATAATGGTCATTCCAAATGACCTCTTTCAGTCTCTGGACGCATGTGAATCTGCCTACGATCTGTGGAAGGAACTTGAAAAATAGTTAGAAGGGGGTGCTAAGACTCAGAAGAACAGAAGAGCTCAATGCATCAACGAGTATGTTAGATCTGAAGTTTTGTCAATAAACCAAGTGCTGAAGATCTGATAAGAAGACTCAGAGGGTCTGAGTAGAGGAGTCAGAGATCTAAGAAGAGAAGTCAGAGTTCTGAGAGAAAGAGTCAGAAGCTCTGAGAAGCGTTATCAGAAGAATGTTCAGAAGTTCTGAACAACCTGTTCAGAACTTATGACTACATACTTTACTTAGTATTTAGTAAACTAATTAGGACACGTGTTATGTTCTTATTAGTCTTTCTTATTTGTACTGTAGCTTTAACATGTCCGTTGCAGTATAAATAGAGTGGTTAGCACTACGTTGCTAACTGATTGATTTTCCCGTATATCTTTGTATTCATTCTTTGTAATCATTGAGATTCTCTCTCTCTTAGATCTGTAATCCTGTTCATCATTGAATACAATTGGGCTTGATCATACAACTTCTCAATTACTGCTTTCTATATTGATTGTAAGATTAGATCCTGTACTTTCAATTGGTATCAGAGCTAATCAACAAACAAATTCATTCAAAATTGTGATTGCGAAGATCGATTGATCAATTTTTTGAAGATTTCTTGATTCATTCAAAAATCGATTCCGCTGCTAGGGCTAGTTCTTGAATTCTTGACAATTCTTGAATTACCTGTTACATTTCGATCAAGAAACTCGAATTTGTCTTTCTGTTGAATTTTCTTACAATCATGTCTTCTAAAGAATATCTAGCCATGGGATCTGAAACCAAACCGCCTGTTCTTATACCAGAAGAGTATCAGCAATGGAAAATTCGTATGATCCAATTCCTAGACAACATTGATGAAAATCTTATGGTCTCTATTCGAGAAGGTCCAATTGAAGTGTATATCGATGTTGCTGCAACCCCTGCTACAGAGACAACTCCAGAAATTCCAGCGACCAGGGTGAAGAAGAATTATTCCCAATACACAGCTGAACAGAAGAATAGGCATGCTATCGACAAAAGAGCAATTACTTTGATGACTTTGGCTGTCCCAAATGAGGTTCTTAACAGGATTGACAGTGGATCATCAGCTAAAGAAATGTGGGACGAATTGGAAAGGCAGATGTTAGGAACTGTGAGATCTATTCAGGAAAAGTTAAATCAAAGCATAAATGCCTATGAAAGGTTCAAAGCAAAAGAGTCAGAAAGTTTGACACAGACATACAGTAAATTTTGTACTATTCTAAACGATTTGAGAAGAAATGGACTGAAGAAAACGAAGTCAGAAATAAATTACAAATTTCTGAACAGTCTAAATTCAGAATGGTCATCATTTGCCATAAGTCTGCAAATGAACAAGGATATGTGTGAAGAAGATTTAAATGATCTGTTCTGTGTTCTTAATCAACATGAAGACTCTGTCAAGTTAGTTGTGAAAGAGAAGAAAAATGGTGCTGATCAGTTAGCGTTCTTATCAAAGTCCAAAGCAATCAAAGCACCCAAAAAGACTGCATATCTATCAGAGATACCTAATCTGGAATAATCTGACAAGGAAGAAGGATCAGAAGATGATGAAGATATCAAGATAATGGCTGAGAAGCTAGCTTTGCTGACAAATACTTTTAACAAAAGGTATGGGAAGGGTAGATTTCAAGGAAATTATAAGAGAGTTGGGAGTTCAGATTATAAGAAGAAAGAAGACAGAGAAGAAAATAAGTTTGAAAAGAGAGTAGAGAGAAGTGAAGAAAACAAAGAAGAGAAGGAAGAGAGAAAAGAAAAGAATATGTGTTTCAAGTGTGGAAAATCTGGCCACTATGCTAAGGATTGCAAAGTTAAAATTGTGAAAGACTATGAGTACTACACCAAGAAGGCTCAGCTTGCAAAGAAGAGAGATGATAAAATTGTTTTATTGGCTGAACAGGAGAATTGGTTGTACTACACTTCTGATGAAGATGATCATATCAACTTTCCACAGATGCAAAGCTATATGGCAAAAATGAGGAATGAGGATGACTCTGATTTTGAAGATGCTGATTCTGAGTCATCTGCTGAGGTACATTCTTCACTTGAAATAGAGTTAATGACACAGATTGGTGAAATGAAAACTGAATTTGCTAATCTAAGAAAACAGATAAAAGGAGAAAGAAATTTGGTTAACAAATTCAGAATTGAAAAAGAAGTAATAAAAGAACAATATGAAGAATCTGAGGCTGAGAAACAGAAAATTAAAGATGAAAATTCTGAATTATTGAAAAAGATCTCTGAACTAAAAGTTGAGTTTTCAAAAATAAAGGATGAAAAAGGTGATTTACAAATAAAATTTGATATGTTATTTGAGGAAAGAAAGAATTTATACACCAAAATCAAATAATTGGAAGATCTAAATTTGAAAAGGGGTCAGACTCAGCAAACATTAAATCTTTTATTAAGCAATGTTAAAGATACAAGATTTTACAACCCAAAGAAGGGATTGGGATTGGAAGAAAATGTCACTTTAAAAAGAGCTCCAATCAACTTGTATGAAAAACTTCAAGCTCCTAAGCCAAAAATCCCAGAAATTGTTGAAGTTTTCATAATACCTGCTAGTTCTATAACAAGTTCTGACAATTTGCAAAGACCAAACTCTAAAAAGTCAGATGAGAAAATTTCTGAGTCTAAAACAGAAAAGTCAGTTGTTTCAGAAGAAAAGGTTAAGAAAGAAGTTTCTAAACCAACAGATGAAAAGCCAAAATACAATGATACTAAATTCAAATATGATTCTTTAAATGTCAGCTACAAAAATAAACAACCAAGTTTTTCATATCATGACATTGAGAACATATTTGACACAAGTAAAAATTCTGAAACAGTCAATCAGAAGTCTGAAACTTCTAGTCAGAATTCTGAACTTTGTAGTCAGAACTCTGAGTCTAAAGATCAGACATCTGAGTCTGTAAATCAGAACTCTGACTCAGGTAGTTAGAAGTCTGATTCAACTGGACTTTCTGAAACAAAGTCAGATGAATTTTTAGAACTTGAAAAGAGGTTTAATCTTGTAAGTCAAGAACTTGAGGACTTAAGGAAAGCTTATGATGAACTTGAAAATGATTACTCTGAGGTAGATACTAAACTTGAAGAAGCTTTGAAAGAAAAGAATATTTTTATTCAGAAAATAACAGAGCTTGAAAAACTGAAGACTGAGTATGATCTTTTTAAAATTAATGCTCTAAAAGAAAATGATAAATTCTTTAATGAATCAAGTACATATGAAAAAGGTGAATCATCTAATTCTTCTAACAAAAAGGAGTTGAATTTTTCAGAAAAAGAAGAAAGCAAAAGGAAAGATGGTGTGAAAAGAATTTCTGAGATGAATGAAGAGGTTCCTGCAACTGTATCAAAAGCACATAGTTATTGTGATAAATGTACTTGTACTTTGAAAAACAGCAATAAAAATGAAAAAGCTTATGGTACAGATCTGTTGTTACTTGCAAAGAAAAATCTTAGTTGTGTTCAATGTAAAAGTAATTCTTTTCAATATTCTCAGAAATGTCCAATCACAATAACATCTGTTTCTTTCATAAGAAAAGATATTCATAAAACAGAAAAGAAGAATGTTTCTGTTCCTCAGAATACAGAAAAGAAGAAAGTTTCTGTTCCTCAGACTCAGAAGAAAGAAAAGATAAAAGAAAAGAAAGTTGAAAATATTGCAAAATCAAAAGTTACAACTTTCAAAAAGAATTTGAACAAGTTTGTAAGCAGAAAATGTTCTGACTTCATAAAAGTTCAAGGAAAGTGGTGTTTGAAGAAAGATTTTGAGTGGAAAGTAAAAGGTACTAGTGTTAAATCCAATGACAAAGCTAACAAAGATGGACCCATTCCAAAATGGGTACCTAAAACTAACTGATCCTTTTGCAGGGCTGTCATGTGTGGTTTTTAGATTCAAGAGCTTCAAGACACATGACAGGTCAGAAGTCTTTTCTATCAAACTTCACAGAAAAGACTGGAGGAGCAGTAAACTTTGGAAATAATAGCAAAGGTCAAGTTAAAGGTTATGGGGATTTAACTAAAGGAGATCTGACTATCCAAAAGGTTTTCTATGTTGAAGGATTACAACATAATCTTTTCAGCATAAGTCAATTTTTAGACAGTCTTTGTCAAATCAAGTTTCAAATAACAGGTTGCATGATTTTAACTGAAAATGATGTTAAAGTCTTCTGGGCCAAAAGACATATGGACTTATTTGTAGTTAATTTTTCAAAATTGAAAACATTAAATACAGTTTGTCTTTTATCAAATTCAACTGCAAATGAATGCTGGCTTTGGCACAGAAGATGTTCTCATCTAAATTTCAAAGATCTTAATAATCTTGTTGCAAAACATCTGGTTAAAGGTTTACCAAAGCTTAAATTTGAAAAAGAATCATTATGCTCAGCTTGTGAAATGGGCAAGATGAAAAAGAGTTCTCACAAATTAAAAATGGACTCATCTTGCAAAGCACCATTAGAAATGATTCATACTGATCTTTGTGGTCCAATTTCAGTTCAATCTATGGGAGGAAAGAAATATATGCTTGTGATTGTTGATGAATTCTCTAGATACACATGGGTTGAGTTCCTAAGAGCTAAGTCAGAAGCTGCTACTACATTGATAAATTTTATCAAAAGGATTCAAGTTCTCTTACAACTTCCAGTTCAGAAAATCAGAAGTGATAATGGAACAGAGTTCAGAAATGAAACTCTTCAGAATTTTTTAGAAAGTTCTGGGATTTCTCACAATTTTTCTGCTGTCAGAACTCCTCAACAAAATGGTGTTGTTGAAAGGAAAAACAGAACTCTATTTGAAGCTGCGAGAACAATGCTGGCTTATGCAAATCTTCCTACCTTCCTATGGGCTGAAGCAATTGCAACTGCTTGTTTTACACAGAATAGAACTTTAATCAATAAGAGATTAAATAAGACTGCTTATGAACTGATAAATAAAAGAAAACCATTAATCAAATTCTTTCATGTTTTTGGTTGCAGGTGCTATGTTCTTAGAGACAGAGAAAATCTTGCCAAATTCGATAAAAAGGCAGATGAAGGATACTTTGTGGGTTATTCTTTAACTTCCAAAGCATTCAGAATCTACAATAGAAGAACCAAGAGGATGATGGAGAGCATAAATGTAACTTTTGATGAAGCCAAAATGAGGACTTCTGAACAAGACAGTTCAGAACTCATGCTGAACAAGACAAAAATGACTTCTGATACAAATTCTAATCCTATTTGTTCAGAACTCAATTTACTGTTTAAGGATGCTTTTATTGAACTAATTTCTGATTCTTATGCAGAATATGAAAACCCAAAGATGGTCAAAGAGATGATAAATAAGACTCCAGAAATAGTTCAATCAACTATAATTTCTGATAAAGGTCCATCTGAGGAATGTCCAAATCCGATAAATACAAGTAGTGAGAATTCTGAACCATGTAGTCAGAATTCTGAACCTTGTAATCAGAATTCTGAATCTTGTAGTCAGAACTCTGGTCAAGTTATTCAGAAGTCTGACTTCATTACTCAGAATACAAACACACATGGAACTCCTACACATATATCAGAACAAGGGGACAGTTCAGAATTACAAGCAATCATTGATGAGAATGATGCAAACAACAATTATTCAGAGATTGATGTACTCCCTAGTGCAAATAAATGGATTAAAAATCATCCTATTCATCAAGTAATAGGTGATCCATCAGCAGGAGTAAAGACCAGATCAGCTACAGCAAATGAAGCAATGTTTGCTGGTTTCTTAAGTGTGATTGAACCAAAGAAAGCTAATGAAGCCCTAGAGGATCCAGACTGGATTTCAGCAATGCAAGAGGAATTGCTTCAATTTGAAAGAAATAAAGTTTGGAGACTCATTCCAAAGCATGAAGATAAATCTATTATTGGAACTAAATGGGTGTTCAGAAACAAAAAGGATGAGTCAGGTGTTGTCATCAGAAACAAGGCAAGATTGGTTGCTAAGGGATATTGTCAACAAGAGGGAATTGATTATGATGAGACATTTGCACCAGTGGCAAGAATAGAGGCAATCAGAATATTTTTGGCCTATGCTGCACACAAAAACTTCAAGGTGTATCAGATGGATGTCAAATCAGCCTTTCTAAATGGCAAACTTAATGAAGAGGTGTATGTTCATCAACCTGAAGGTTTTGTTGATCCAGATTTCCCTGATCATGTTTATATTTTAGACAAAGCTTTATATGGTCTAAAACAAGCACCACGAGCCTGGTATGACACTCTTACTAAACACTTGTTTGGTTCAGGGTTCAAGAAAGGTAAGATTGACACAACTTTGTTTTTAAAGAAACATGGTGATGATTTAATTCTGATTCAGATTTATGTTGATGACATAATATTTGGTTCTACCAGTCCAGAATTATGTGATAATTTTTCAAAAATCATGTCATCTGAATTTGAAATGAGCATGATGGGTGAGCTGAATTTTTTCCTTGGTCTTCAAGTCAAACAATTACCAAAAGGTATTTTTATAAATCAAGGAAAATATGTCAGAGACATTCTGAAAAAGTTCAAAATGTCTGATTGTGCTTCTATGAGAACACCTATGGCAACTAACATAAAGTTAGATGCTGATCTCAAAGGTGTTTCAGCAGATATCAAACTCTATAGAGGCATGATTGGATCATTACTTTATCTGACTGCAAGTAGACCAGATATCATGTTTTCTACATGTTTCTGTGCTAGATTTCAATCTAACCCAAAAGAATCACATATGTTGGCTGTCAAAAGGATTTTAAGATATCTCAAAGGAACACCTGATCTAGGTTTATGGTATCCAAAAGAAACTGACTTCAAATTGACTGCTTTCACTGATGCTGATCATGCAGGAAGTAGGTTGGACAGAAAGAGTACATCTGGTGCTTGTCACTTTTTGGGAGATAAAATAGTGAGCTGGGCATCAAAGAAGCAGAATTGTGTGTCCACTTCAACTGCTGAAGCAGAGTATGTTGCTGCTGCTGCTTCATGCTCTCAAACATTGTGGATGAGAACACAACTCATGGACTATGGATATCAGCTTAACAAGATTCCCATCTATTGTGACTCAGAAAGTGCAATTGCCATTACTCAGAACCCTGTTCAACATTCAAAGACTAAGCATATAGATGTGAGGTATCATTTTATAAAGGACTATGTGGAAAAAGGAACTATAGAGATGCACTTTGTGCATACAAAGTATCAATTGGCTGACTTGTTCACAAAGCCTCTTGATCACAAAAGGTTTTCTTTTCTCATATGTAAAATAGGAATGCTTAATCTGCCTAATTGAAAATATTTGTTTTTCTTAAAAATGCTAAATTTTTCTAAGTAAAATTGTCTGAGTAGTGTACTCAGAACTCTGAGTCTTAAGTTCAGAACTTCTGAGTACTGAGATCAGAACTTCTGAGTCTTGAGTTCAGAACTTCTGAGTCTTAAGTTCAGAACCTCTGAGTCTTAAGGTCAGAGATTCTGAGTCGATACTTCAGCAATCTAACTTTCAAAAATTTATTTTTGAGAAATACAAATACTTCAACTGTGTGGATTATGCTTCTTCTATTATCTTTTTATCTCATCTTTATGTATCATAAATAGTCAAATGCATGCTCAAGTCAAGGGGGAGCATCAAAATTTTTTGTTTGGAAATCATTTTGTGATGCTTAAAATGTTTGTTTTCATTTCTTATCTCTGATCATTCTAAGAAGAACAAGCTTTTAATGATAAATTTTTTTTGTTATTCAAACTATATCTGAATTAAAAATTTTCATATTCAGATATAAGATTTTAAATGATTTTTTTAAAATCATCATAATATGAACAGAATTTTGATGATAAAAAGTGATTCTATCTGTTCAAACCTCTTCTGAATAATCAAAATGTTTTATATTTGTCAGAAGTTGATTTTAAATGACATTTTGGTTACAAGGCAAAATTCTTCTGAGTTATGGAATCAGAACTCTGAGTAGAACAATCAGATATCTGATAAAGGAAAGTCAAAACATCTGATCGTGTTATTCAGATCTTTGACTTGAGTCAAAATTCTATCCACTAACACGTGTCAGCTTCATATTTGTTTGATTATGCCACGCATTTCATTTAAATCCTCTGTGGCATTTCAAATGTGTTGACTCCATTATAACATTGATTTCGCTTTTCCGTTAAACCTTTCAACTTCGCGGATTTTAAATAGGTCTTAAAATCCCTATTTCAAATCTTTTCAAATTCCAGAGCGAAAAGTGAGATACGAATCAAATCCAGAGTTCTTTGAGTTTGTTTTCTTCTTAAATCATGTCTGGAATACGAAGGAGTGGTCCAATTTCGCTACATTCTACAAAATCGATAATGGATTCATCTGATTCGGATAATGATGAAGTACAGAATAGAGCTGTAGAGGAAGAGGCAATAAGAAATGATGAAGAAGATGAACAAATGGATGAATCAAAAGGAAATGCAGATGAGGTAAACATTAATATTGAACATGAACAGAGTGCTGCAGGGTCGATTATGTCAGATAGACCTATTTTCGTGGAAAGGGCTGTTCCTGAGAGTGAATGGTTGAAATTATCTGAAAATAACTGTGTTTTATTGTTTGAGGAAAGTCGATTTAAACCTGAACACAGAATTATCATGGAGTTATTCAAACATCATCCTTATAGAAAATGGTTTACAAGAAGCAAAAATGTTCCTGTTCAGTACATACAACAATGGTGGAAACATCTTAGGTTAGAAGATAATAAGTTTGTGTCTGAAATTGGAGGAGTGACATTTGCCTTATCTATCTCTGCACTAAGAGAAATGCTGAATCTACCAGAGAAAGATGATGTACAAAGAAGGACAGATTTTGAAGATTCACCCCTAACATAGGAATTAATAGCTGAATTTATGAAATTGGGATACAATGAAAGATTGAGGACTCTCAGTTTGTTCAGAAGAAACAAATTACCACCTATTTGGGCTTGCTTCTTTCATGTGGTAAATAAATGTTTGTCAGGGAAGAATAGTTCTGCTGATCAAGGTTCTAAACAAATTCTTCAGATCTTTCAGGGCTTAGTGAAGAATAGGCATTATGACTATACTTTAATACTTTGGGAAGACATGAAGAATACATTTGAGAAGAATCAGAAAGCAATTCAGAGGAAAACAAAGGATGCTTCACTGACATACATTCCTTATATAAGGTACTGGCAAATTGTTATTTGGTATGCCATGCAGGAAAACAGAACAATCTCAAGAAGAACAAATGAAGAGCATGGTCCCACATTTTATTTGGGTAAGATGACCTCAGTAACAAGACTTGAAAACTATCCCAATCATAACCTATTGCCAAAATCACTTAGGAATTATATTCCAAGGGAGAGTGAGATTTTAAAAGCGTATTGCACCTCTATGGGAATTGAATTACCTCAAATCCCTACCCAAGAGGACCAACCTGAGAAAAGAGGTGAGGGGTCTAGTCGAATTAGAGAGGGGGAGGATGTTCAGATGGGTGAACATTATGAGAGACTTGAGGGGGAAAATTCGGAGAGCTTGGTTAGACTCACTGAGGAAAAACAGAATGAGAGTGGTGAGGATGAGAGATTGTCAACAGAGGTTCAAACAGAAAGAGATGCCTCTGAACCAGCTAATCTTGGCCAGGTAACCACAAATGCTATTGGTTCACATCTCTTGGTGTCCAATATTGAAACAAACACCATGGACCTAGTGGTGGATCTTGAACAACCCATCCATACCCACTCAGAAGCATTTCAACATGCTACTGTTTCACACAAATCAGGGAAACCATCCCAAACTCATTTGGAGGGAGGTGATAAATTCCAATCTATTTTTCAACACATTGAGTCTGAATATCACAGTCCTATTCATATTGAGCCTGAAATTCCTTCTGACACTTGCACAAATCAGGAATTTCGTATTCCTGAAACAACATTCATAGACATACCTAATGTTGGATGTCGAGGATTGGATGGAAGTCCTGGTGAGGTGAACATTACAAAAGCCTCATTCAAACGTGCATCTGTTGTACAAGATGACTTTGTGTTATCTACAGGCCATGAGCCCTCTGGGCACATGAAAACTGGACCATCTGTTGGTTCAGGTTCACTGTTAGAAACTTCTGAATTTGAAAAGATTCAGAAACAAAACAAGGAGATGGGGGAAAAAGTAGAAAATTTGGAGAAGAAAGTGGAGGATTTGAATGATGAGATGTCAGATTTGAAAGTTGTGTTGGAGAAAAAGTTGATTTCTGTTGAAACCAATGTAGATGATGTAAAGAAATCCTTGGATTCTCACAAAAAGGAGATCAAGGATATAATGTCTGGTTTTCAAAAAGATATATTAAACCAAATGCAAGGTATGCAGGAATCTATACTGAAAGCACTGAGTGTATCACTGGCTTCTACTTCAAAGCCTCTTGATCCTATTCCTATTGCAGAAGCTGAACCTGAAGGTACTTCTAATCAGAACTTGAAGAGAAAGTTTGATGATAATGAGCCTCATGATCATCAAAAGGGGGAGAAAAGACAGAGGTTAAGTTCTGATGATGATATTGGCATAGAAGATTTTGAGATAGCAGATATGCACTTAGCCAGTACAAAAAGTTCAGAAGATCAGACACATGAAAATTTAAAGGCAATAACTCAAGTAGTTCAGATTGATAGCTCAAATACAGAGGAAATGGAGTTGGAAAGTACAAATGGTGGTGATTCAGATAAAACAGAGGAATTGAACTTAGACACAGAGATGGAAGGAAACTCAGATGAAACTGAAGCTATTGAGGAATCTGTATTGAGATCAGAAAAGACAGTGGAAAGTGAAGTGGTCAACATGTGTACAGATATTGTGGTGTATAACAAAGAAAATGTGATGAATTCTGAATCAGAAGAAAGGAGGTTGAGTGAAGAATTGATCAGAAGAATGCAAAGTGAGGTAGTCAAAGCACTTAATGTTCAGAAAATTCAACAAGGGTTAAAACTGATAAGGCCTATTGATCTGTTGGGAGAAGAAGATAGAACTGTTGGTTATTCTCAGAATTTTAAGCATGAGTTCAGATATAACTATGCTGATGAGATGAACACAGAAGAAGAATATGAGAAACTAGAAGATTACTTTATGCCTTCTGAGTATGTATTCAGAAAACCAATTGAGATTCCAAAGATTGACTTACAGATTTTAGAAGAACCTATATGTGACTTTATCCTGGAATTAAGTGATGTACCTTTGGCCAGACAATTTCATGATGACATTTTTCCTGAGGAAATGTATGAAAACCTCTACCACACAGAAGGAGAATATGAGCTTTTATAGAGAAATGTTGATGGTTTCATGGATGAAAGAGCTCAGATGATTTATACAGAAGCCTCAACCAGATTCAGAATTCCTGACTCAAGACTGCATATCCAGAAAAGAATTGAGAAAGTTCTAATGTTCCAACAAGAAGAATTCAATGGTTTGATATTTGTAAGAATGGAAGTGCTGAAAGAAAGGAATACAAAGGTTTTCATGTCCAGTTTTGATTTCCACAGACTAACACTTGATGATCAGATCTTTCTAGTCAAGTTCTTCTCTAGTACTGAAGAAGCCTTGATGGAAATTGAATGCAGAAGACTTCTGGGTATCTATGTCAGAAACATGTACTTATATGATTTTCAACTAGCCATTGAAGGAAGAAAAGAGAAGTGCAATCTGAGGTGTCCAACAAATATTGCAAGATTTGATGTGTGTATAAAGGGATTTGTAAATGAAGGAATGGAATCTGAAGGGTTTGCATATAAAGTTCAAGAGAGACTTGAAATGTTCAAACTGAAAGAACTGGTAAAATATAGTGATGCAACTCTGAGTTGGTTACTGATTGAAATGGAAGTAAGTGCTAAAACTGAAAGAAAGAATTTAAAGAAAAGATGTGTAAACTCTATTAAAAGAAGGTTGAATCTCAGAAGAAAGATCAGAAGTTGTGGTGAATGGTTGCTATCTGAAGTTAATCCCAAGAAGATGTTACATAGTGATTTTGTGTTTCCTGCTGAGTATGAAGTGAATGAAATTCTGTCAGATGAAGTTGAAGAAGTCCAGGACACAACACCTCAGAATGTGCAGATAACTAGTTTTGATCAAGCTGAACAGTCTGAACCCAAAGAAGATGAAATATCTATTGATCTAAATGGATACTTTCTTGAATTTGATCTGCCTGAGTTCTTCAAACCAAAAGAAGTACAATTCTTGGACATGTATTATGATAGACCTAAGGAGACTCAGATCTGGTTGGCTGAAAAATCAAGATGTCTTGGCAAAACAAAGCAAGCTGTTTACTCAGATTTTCTAATCACTGGAATCAGAGAATTGAAGGTTAAGAAATTCAGAAAGATGGAGTACTTATCCTTTGAAGTTCTGAGAGAAGATGGCAAGGTTTATTACTTTACTGATGCAGATTTTGAGAAACTATCAGTGGTTGACTTCTACAGATTACACAACTTTCTATGCTTCAAAGAGTCAAGCAAATACAGAAATGAAAGGAAGGCAAGAAGTGTGGTGATTGAGGCCATGTTCTATATCTTAAGGTGGCACTGTTATACAGATTTCCAAATAGCTCTGTATTTACAAAAGTCATGTGTTTATCTGGCAAATCCCAATACAGATCATGTGCAGAAAAAGATGTTAAAGACTGGAAGTGTTCACAAATATCCAGATTTGGGAGTATTTTTGAAAAACAAAAGTGGAAAGATATTCTTCAGAGCAAAGGAAACTGCAAAATACTGTTCTGGAACTTTAAGAATCATAAAGCACAATTTGGAGAAAAAGATGCTGAAAGTGAAGGAAGAAAACATAACTCAAGAAGTAATCAATCAGCAAGTTGAAATTATTCAAGAAATCATTGTCAAAATTGATAAGAGGCTTACTCTGAGAAATGTGCTACTTCAGAAAATTGTTCCTGCTCTGAAAGAACTGGATGATGCAAAATTCAAGTTTATTTTACAAAAAGGGGGAGATTGTTAGATCTGAAGTTTTGTCAATAAACCAAGTGCTGAAGATCTGATAAGAAGACTCAGATGGTCTGAGTAGAGGAGTCAGAGATCTGAGAAGAGAAGTCAGAGTTCTGAGAGAAAGAGTCAGAAGCTCTGAGAAGCGTTATCAGAAGAATGTTCAGAAGTTCTGAACAACCTGTTCAGAACTTATGACTACATACTTTACTTAGTATTTAGTAAACTAATTAGGACACGTGTTATGTTCTTATTAGTCTTTCTTATTTGTACTGTAGCTTTAACATGTCCGTTGCAGTATAAATAGAGTGGTTAGCACTACGTTGCTAACTGATTGATTTTCCAGTATATCTTTGTATTCATTCTTTGTAATCTTTGAGATTCTCTCTCTCTTAGATCTGTAATCCTGTTCATCATTGAATACAATTGGGCTTGATCATACAACTTCTCAATTACTGCTTTCTATATTGATTGTAAGATTAGATCCTGTACTTTCAGAGTAATATGCTTTTAAAGCTCTGCCGTCTGAGTCTCTGCAGTCCACCTACGATAGATTCAACTTGCTGATCAACAAGTGTAAGAAGTTCGGAATCCACAGAACCTCTGAGGAGAACAACGTCATGTTCCTTAAGAGCTTAAACGACGAATGGCTCCAGCTGTCCGTGTCCCTACAAAAAAATTAGGACTTGGACACATGGACTCTGTCAGACCTCTATGGCACATTAGCCGCGCAAGAAAGCCAGATTGCTCAGACGAAAGTTCAAACGGGTGGACCTCTGGCACTGGTAGGCAAGGCCACAGAGGTGAAGGAGAATCCCAAGAAGGAGAAAGTTGTGGAAGAGAAGAGGGAGAAAAAGAAGAAGGTTCTAGTTGTGGATAGTGAGGAAGAAGAGCTGGTGGATGAAGAGGAGGCAACAATGGCCTCGATAGCTAAATCTTTAGCTTTATTGACGAGAGAGTTTGGCAACAGAGGATACCGGAAGAAGACCGGGTATAAACGTGATGGGAGGGATGATCGGGGTGAGAAGTATGAATCGATGAACCAGGGAAGAGAAGGTTCAAATGACCAACAAAGGTCAAATGACAGAAGTGGTGATCCCCAACAGAGACAAGGCGATATGGCTGGAAATGTACCGCAGAACCAGGGATGTTTTAACTGTGGCAAGCCATGCCACTATGCAACAGACTGCAGGAGCAAACCCAATCGCCCACAGAGAGACTCTACTTTCTATAAAAAGAAGGCATAGTATTACGCTCAGAAGTTGCTCATGGTGGAGCAAGAAAACTGGCTATCCAACGAATCTTCTGATGAAGGGGAGAAGAAGAACGCCCTATTCTGTGGGATGGCAGAAGTCAGCTCCTCAGACTCTGACAGTGAGGTATCCACTTCTGACTCTTCCTCTAATGAAACTGAAGCTAATTTGCTTAAATTGACAGAAGAACACACTGAACTTAAAAGGACTTGTGCTGATATTCAGAAAAAGTTTGCATTCTTTGAGAGAGAAGCCAGACTTCTCACTCAAGAAAAGGCAAAAGTATCTTTAGAAAAGGAAGAGTTTGAAACTAATTGGCATAAAACCTTAAATCCTTTAAAAGAAAAGATTTCAGAACACAACTTTACCTTAAAAGCCAAAACAAAGGAACTCTTGGATAATGAGAGTGATAGACTTAATATACTTGCTCTTAAGAACTTCTTTCATAAGGAAAGAGAAGTTCTTCACCAAGACCTACTCAGCAGAGATCATTCGATAAAAAGTACCAAGATGTACAGAAGGTGTATGAAAAGATAAATATACAAATAGGAAGAATGGGAATTGGCTTATGTGACATAGATCCTTATACTGGTACCAAAAGAGACAAGTCCCTGTCTTCTCTATTTTGTGTAGGAGACACTGTAAAACTCGGTTTTCCAAATCTTCTCTCAGTAAGCAAAAGGCAGAAAATCTCTAGGGAACCTCACAAGAGGAAACCTCTGAAGATGATAAATGTGTGGTTTCAAAACACGGATTTGTCACCATCAGCCTCTGTCAAAAGAGACTCCAAACCAAAGAAATATCTGAAAACTCAAGATCAGATAGTAATCTTCAAGTTTGGTGACCCTGAGACTCAGACCCAAGTTTCCTTTGTTTGCACAATAGACTCTGAAAAGAAACTATCGGCAGAGGCACCTGAGTTTATGCCTGCTTCTTCAGAAGAAAAACCGCAACATATTTCTAAAAACGAGTTGATGGAAATTGGTAAAAACAATTTTTATGAAAACCTTGGTACACTTTCTGTCAGACAAAATCTCTTTGAGGAAATCTTGACGAACACTTCTGTTGCTTTAGAAGATATTCCCAAAAGAAAGGAAGAAAGTGAGTATGGCACATGCTTAGAAAGTCCAGCCTCTATTGATAGAGATCTCTGTGACTCAACCTATGTATACGAGGATGACTCATCCTCTGACGAATCTGAGACTGACTCTGTTGAGTCAGAGATAGTTCCTTATGAATCAGAGGGATTTAAACTTCCCTCTAGAATTCTTAACAGAACCATTCCTCCATAAACGAAAATCTCAAGTGTTCCTATCTGCCCGGACTTTCTGGACATGTGTATACAAGCAAAAACCTCTTCGGAGCTTGAGAAAATCAAACAACAAAAGGAAAGGTCTTCTCATTGTTCAAAAGCTCCAAAACCTTTCAAGCCTTTTAAAGAAAAATTAACTTGGCAACAAAAGGGTAAATGGGTTGAAAATAACAAGTCTTTCTCTTCTGTGACAGTGAAATCGACAGAAGTTCACCACAGAGGATTGGCACAACAGAAGGCTACTCCAAAGAGAGAATTTTCAAAAATGCAATCTAGCCTAGATAGGTATTCTTTTAATAGGAAGTCTAATGCTAGGAAAGACTGTAATCATAAAGCCTCTGTGCCAATGTTCAGTAATTTTAATGAAAAGTTTAAGAATGTTTCTTCGCATATCAATTATTGTCACTGCTTCGATCTTATGTATCAACAGAACCAACACTTCTCAAGCCCTCACTGTTTCCTTTCTAGACCCAAAAAGAATTCAAAATTCAAGGGTAAGAATAAACAAGATGGTTCTTCGAAAGAAGTTAAACCCAAACATAAGGATGCTAAGGCAACCTTAAAGACCCCTAACAAACCTGGCCCCATTTGGAAATGGGTACCTAAAAATCTCTGATTATATTGCAGAAGCAGTATGTGCCGATATGGTACCTAGACTCCGGGTGCTCAACGCACATGACTGGCGACAGAGGTCTACTATCCTCATATAAAGTCAAACTTGGAGGAGGATCAGTTACCTTTGGAGATGAATCCATGATCAAACCCATGTTAAGATAAAAGAAGGAACTTTTAAAAGTTCTAACTAGCATGCATGTGTTTTTCTTCAAAAATCTACCTTTTATATTCTAAAAAGTTCTATGAAAACCTTTCTATTACATCAAATACATATTTTAATTCTCATGCATGTGGTGTAAACTTTGTATTTTATATGGCAAACACAAGCTCTAGGCTTGATTATCAAAGAAATATTCAAAAAGAAAGCAAAATGATCATTTTTGGGATTCTAGAAAGATAACATTATTTGGTATGCATGCATGTAAATCTAGAGGTCTAAAAATAAGTTTTCATCTAAAAATCTTTGCTTTATTGAGTGTCAAATCGTGTCCCATGCAAAAGGAACAAAAATCATTTCAAAAATTTATGTTTAAATACTTTTTCTTGAAACTACTTTCCAACAGCTTGATGTCAGATTTCTACATCCCACTTTCAAAGGCCATAACACTCTCAGTATTTAACCAAACAAGGTGAGCTTTTTTCTGGAATTTATATTTATGTGTTAAGTTTCAAACCCAAGTGGTTTCACTAAAAAACTCAAAGATTTAGACCTTCAAACAGACGTCACAAAAACAGTGCGCAAACAGCTATGTTTTATGTAGTAGTCCTTACTATAAAAAGTATTTGATGGACTTAACCATCTTCAAAAATTATGGTTTTTATGCCAAACATATCCTAACACATTATGACAACTTGGGTAAAAATATTCTGACCAAAAGAACCTTGGAAGATAACTAAATATTGACTTAAAGAGACACCAAAATCTGGTCAGAAAAGGGAAATTTCAAGTATTGTTTAAAATGCAACTTTTAACCCATTTTATCATTTTATGTTATAAATTTGAGACTTGTGTTGAATAATCAAATTAATAATAAAACATGCATAAAATATTAATATACTATAGAGAATCATAAAAATATGAACCTTGAACAAAGTTCTTTAAAAAGGCATTTTATGACATTTCGGATAAGTAGGCTTTACCGAATCCCTAAGATTTAAGCTTGAATCTTACTAGTGTCCTTACGTTCGTAGGATCGAAGTAGGATCATTATACGGGTTGCATTTGTGAACATCTTGGAAACATCTTCGCTTATCACAGTGAGTTTTCACAGCCCATTTTTACTATTTTTATATGTTTTGGGGTGAAAAGCATGTTATTACTATTTCAACGCACCGGTTGATTCGTTTACTAAAATGCTATGAATGTTTAAGCTCTATGTTATGTGTGTTCATGTTAAAGATTCTGAGTTTTTGCTATCGTTCAAAAGTCCCCGTTTACACCACATTACCCATTTAACTCATTTATTGAGCCGTTGGTAATTATTGATAACGTTATTTGGTTGACAACCCACTTACGGTTACGTGAGTGCATAATTATTGTTTCAGTGCCATGTTAGCGATAGAACATGATGACCTTGGGGCGTGTTTCCGTCAGTAGGTTTGGGTAGTGGGCTCAGTATGTTACCTCTGAAGCATACAAAATATACCTTGAGCAAAAAATTGTACAACCGGAATTAAACTATATTCTTTCAATGTGCAGATTTATCAACTTTGCATTAAAACTTTTAGTGCATACCGAAAACCTGTGATCTCACCAACTATTCAGTAGTTGACCCTTTATTTGACATGCTTTTCCGGTAATCGTCAGTAAGGTTGGATTTTAAGAAGGCAACACTAGTAGCTGCATCTTGCACGTGTTTTATTATGTCAATTATGTTTTGGACATTTTATGTTTTAAGAAAAGATGTAATTTTTGTAACCTATTTAATCTATGGTGATTTGGTGTATCTTGTACCTTACGCAATGAAACCTTGAGCTGTGACATCTCGTGTTTCCGCTTTAGCGGGGTGTGACAGATTTGGTATCAGAGCCATAGGTTATAGAGAATACCGGTCTTCCATTGGAAAAACCCAACTATAACCAAAATCCGGAATTGACATAAAAACTACTGAACCTACTACTAGTATAACTAAGTCTAGAATGGCATTAATGGACCTCTACTAAACAAAGCCTGATCACCTATGTTTAATTAAGGACGGTTAATGCAATACTAGAAATGGTTATAGTAGGAGTAAGTTTAAATTTTCACTTATATCCTCGGGTAGCATGCATGGTGTGTGTGTAGATATTGTGTAAGATAGACATTACACTCGTACACTTAGTAACTAAGTACACTCTTGCCTCAGTTTCACTATGTCGTCAAATGAGTGAATTATCCTACTGTGACAACCGTCAAATTAACGTTTCAGGTTAGAACTGAACTGAACGTTTTAGTTTTTCATGTTGTAGGTGTCACTTACTAAATTTAGCAGTTAGAGACAGTATCATTAGGAAAATTGAAGAATCTTGCTTAGCCTTCACTCAAATGAGTGAATTATCCACAAATCTCATAAAATTCCAATTCAAATACCTTATATATATATATATATATATACTTGTACTTTGCAAAATTATATAAAACAAATAATATTATTATTAACACAAATTAAATTAAATACTTAATAAATTCAAATGTTTTTGCAAAAAAAATGAAAAATAAAATGTTGAGACACAATTATTTTACCCAATTTTGCACTCTATCTCACCCTCTCTCTCTCCCTCTTTGTCTGGCCATCACCATACCATAACACCCTCCATTTTTCATTTTTCACACATTTCAAACTCATTCATCATCTCATCTCTCTCTCAACCTCTCACTGGGAAGAACTCTCTTTTTCTCTCTAAACTTCTCTCTACCTCTTTCCAAATACTCTTCATACTTCAGCCCCTAAACTCAAGAGATTCAAGCATTTGGGTCATCATAAGGTAAAACTCATGTGTAGAACAAAAACTACACACCTTTCTTCTTAATCTTCTTTCATTTCTGGAAATTTTCTTCTTCTACTTTAGTTTTTTTAAGCATGTTTTTGCTAGAAAGATTCTTGAAACTTAATGTTTGTAGATTCATCACCAAAACATGTTGCATGTTGCTAAAAAGGTGATGAATCCATGATCAAACCCATGTTAAGATAAAAGAAGGAACTTTTAAAAGTTTTAACTAGCATGCATGTGTTTTTCTTCAAAAATCTACCTTTTATATTCTAAAAAGTTCTATGAAAACCTTTCTATTACATCAAATACATATTTTAATCCTCATGCATGTGGTGTAAACTTTGTATTTTATATGGCAAACACAAGGTCTAGGCTTAATTATCAAAGAAATATTCAAAAAGAAAGCAAAATGATCATTTTTGGGATTCTAGAAAGATAGCTTTATTTGGTATGCATGCATGTAAATCTAGAGGTCTAAAAATAAGTTTTCATCTGAAAATCTTTGCTTTATTGAGTGTCAAATCGTGTCCCATGCAAAACGAACAAAAATCATTTAAAAAATTTATGTTTAAATACATTTTCTTGAAACTACTTTCCAACAGCTTGATGTCAGATTTCTACATCTCACTTTCAAAGGCCATAACTCTCTCAATATTTAACCAAATAAGGTGAGCTTTCTTCTGGAATTTATATTTATGTGTTAAGTTTCAAATCCAAGTGGTTTCACTAAAAAACGCAAAGATTTCGACCTTCAAACAGACGTCACAAAATAGTGCACAAACTGCTATGTTTTCTGTAGTAGTCCTTACAACAAAAATTATTATATGGACTTAACCATCTTCAAAAATTATGGTTTTTATGCCAAACGTTTCCTAACACATTATGACAACTTGGGTAAAAATATTCTGACCAAAAGAACCTTGGAAGATAACTAAAAATGGACTTAAAGAGACACCAAAATCTGGTCAGAAAAGGGAAATTTCAAGTATTGTTTAAAAAGCAACTTTTAACCCATTTTATCATTTTATGTTATAAATTTGAGACTTGTGTTGAATAATCAAATTAATAATAAGACATGCATAAAATATTATTATACTATAGAGAATCATAAAAATATGAACCTTGAACAAAGTTCTTTAAAAAGGCATTGTATGACATTTCAGATAAGTAGGCTTTACCGATCCCCTAAGATTTAAGCTTGAATCTTACTAGTGTCCTTACGTTCGTAGGATCGAAGTAGGATTATTATACGTGTTGCATTTGTGAACATCTTGGAAACATCTTCGCTTATCACAGTGAGTTTTCACAACCCCTTTTTACTATTTTTATATGTTTTTGGGTGAAAAGCATGTTATTACTATTTCAATGCATCGGTTGATTCGTTTACTAAAATGCTATGAATGTTTAAGCTCTAAGTTTTTGCTATCGTTCAAATGATTCGTTTACTCTGAGTTTTCAACGCACCGGTTGATTCATTTACTAAAATACTAAAATGCTCATGTTAAAGATTCTGAATTTTTGCTATCGTTCAACAGTCCCCGTTTACACTACATTACCCATTTAACTCATTTATTGAGCCGTTGGTAATTATGTATAACGTTATTTGGTTGACACCCCACTTATGGTTACGTGAGTGCATAACTATTGTTTCAGTGCCATGTTAGCGATAGAACATGATGACCTTGGGGCGTGTTTCCGTCAGTAGGTTTGGGTAGTGGGCTCAGTACGTTACCTCTGAAGCATACAAAATATACCTTGAGCAAAAAATTGTACAACTGGAATTAAACTATTGTAAAGCCCGTATCCCGGTATGTATTCTCGTTATTCCTTTTTTAAAAAAAAAAGGAGCATTTAATTAATTAACGTGGTTTCCGTTAGCGGGGTTAGCCGAGTCGGGCCAAAAAGTTAAGTGAAGTAACCTTTGTGGGATTTTGCTAAGAAGTGTAAGTTGAGGGGCTGTTTGGGACTTTCTCCATAGTTGGGCAAGAGGATCGGCCAAGAGGCACGACCCCTCCCCTCCCCTTCGGTTTCATCTTAACAATCCTCCCCCAAAACCCTTAGCCATTTTCTTTCCCTTCCCCTTGTTGTTTTCGGCCAAGAAGAAAGGGAAGTGAAACCGAGAAGAAAAGAGAGAGAGAGACCGAAAGAGAAAGAGAGCGAGAGTCGAGAGGAGGAAGGAGGCGATCACCGGCGTGAGGGAACCAGCGTCGGGACTGGTCGGAAAGGAGGAAGAAGAAGGATTCCGTTAAGGTAAGTGTCCCGTTCGTTTTATTGATGTTTTCTTCGTCGGAAATTGTAAACCGCAACCACCGTGTCACCGCCAATCACCACCACCTCCGGAGGCGGCAGTGGGTGGTGCTTGGTGTGTTTCAGACCATGGTAACCCTAAAACAGTAAGTCAAGTTGTTTTGCGGGTCTGTTTGGATTAAGACGTCTTATTGGGATCAAGTTCAAAAGGTTATCATTTTATGTAATTTTTTTAGTGTTCTGTCCAGTTCTTCAATCGTGCGTAACTTTCTCGTCGTAACTCGGATTGAGGCGAATCCGGTGCCCACGGTTCACATTCTGTGTCGGGCACGTTTTTCGTGTTTTAGAGAAAGTTTGGTTCGGCCTCTAGCTAGGCGAAAAAGTGTGGTTTTTACAGCAGGTCGGGATTTTAGACAGCTTTCTGTCCCTGTTTTGTATGGAGCATAACTCCTGATAGGAATGTCGGATTGGGATGAAACTGGTGTCAAAAGTTCCCATTCTGAGCCTAGTAACTTTTCTATGTTTTGGGGAAAAACCAGTTTGGACCGTAGCCTATGTCAAATCGTCGTTTTGTACTGAAAGGTTCTGTTTCTCGCTGTTCTGCGAATCGTTCTTGTATAATCCATATTAAATCATAGAAAAATCGTTAGGACGCGTGCGATACGTCCCTGGAACCATGAAACTTAGAACTTCGTGATTATGGAATTTGATTTCTGTATTTATCAGTTTTTAGGGGGTAAATCAGGTCCCGAACAGACCCGTGTTTTAGATAAAAAGCTGGAATGTTTAGTCTTATAAAATCTAGTAAAGGTGTCGTGAGTTGGGACCTTCCGTTGACGTTTTTAGTGCGTAATTAGGTGGGAAAATGTGAGGAAGGTTGACTTGCTGGTGTTGCGGCTCGGGAGCGCGTCGCTTTGCTTTGAGGTGAGTTCTCTCACCGCGTAGTTAGGAATTTCATGTATGTCGTTCTTTTGTGTTACATGTTATTACGTGTATTTATGTGCTTACATGAATTAGAGGGGATGTGATAACTGGTTGTGATTTGTTAAATTCGTATGTGGAATATATATATATATGCATGTGTACACCTCGGTGGGACTGAGGGGCTCGGTGGGACCGAGGGCTTGGTGGGACTAAGCTAGTACAGTAATCTTTACTCGGTGGGACCGAGGGCTTGGTGGGACTAAGCTAGTACGGTAATCTTTACTCGGTGGGACCGAGGGCTCGGTGGGACTGAGCTTGCATTAATGTGTTTTGTGTACTCGGTGGGACCGAGGTTCGTACTTATATAATAATCATTATGTGGTTTGATATTCGTGGTGATGGTGATGTTGCCTACTTGCGAGTAGGGGTGATATGCGTGGGGTTGCTACCTACGTGTGTGGTTGGATTCACTAAGCGTTTAGCTTACCCTTCCCCAATATGTTGTGACTGCAGGTGCGAGCGGCAGTCGGGCTTGACGGTACACACAAAGCGCAGGCGTCGGGAATTGTTGGAATTTACACTTTTGAACTTTTAGATTTTATTTATAATATTTCCGCTGCATAAATTCTTTTGACTGTTTGAGTTGACGATATTAACTTTAATTGAGTTACGGTTTATTAAAAATGTGGTTGTTTTATAATGGAATATATGTTTTAGAAAATTTAAATTTCCTTGTAATTTTTGGGACGTTACAACTTGGTATTAGAGCACAGCTTGAGTGAATCAAACACATCTCGGTGTGTTTGGTCTCAAGTTGCGGCTATGAAGTTTTTAAACTCTCTTATTAAAATCTTTGAAAATAAATGAACGTAGGAAGCCCGTTTGGGAAACGGTGATCGTGGGCGCAGTGTGTACAGTCAGCCGACGCCAATTGGGAAGGTACATCACTTAGTGTATTTATTGCTTTCTAGGCATAGGGTATGCATGCTAGATTGCCGAGGTTGTTTACACTGTACTGTACGATGACTGCTTGCTAGTAGGAATCAATGCTAGTTATAGTAGGTTGTCAAGTGAAGGCCCTATAGGTTGCATGCAGTAAGAATCATATAGCCTTAGAATATTTGATTTAGTTCTATTGCGCAGCTCTTGTTTGAATCCAACCGTTCTAGGATAGAATCTTGTATTCGAATGTCTATTTGATTCACGCTGCGTGCGACTGGGTATTCGCGAGGCAACTCGTTATGGCTAACAGGGATTCCGTTGTAGCAAGAGTAGTGGGATGAGATGAAATTCCTAGTGAGCTGGGAATAGCGTTTACATATGAGTACGTATGCTAGATTGCTTTCTAGAACATAGGAGTATGTATGCTAGATTGCTTACGTGGATTTTGTGGTACTGTATACTTGTTACTTGCTATTAGGAACTCATGCTAGCCTTGATAGGTTGTTATGTGAATGCACCTTAGGTTGTATACAGGAGGAACTAAATAGCCTTAGAATGTTGGATTTAGTTCTATTGCGCAGCTCTTGTTTGAGTCCAACCGTTGTAGGATAGAATTTTATATTCGAATGTCTATCTGGTTTCACTGTATACGACTGTGCGTTTACGAGGCGACTCATCAGGGCTAGTGGGGGTTCCGTTCTAGCAAGGGTGGTGGGGTATTACGACTTTTCTAGGGAGCTAGGAAAAGTGTTTGCATATGCCGGAATGGGCATATGTGTTAGTTTGCGGTAAGCAACTACTTGGACGTCCCGGGACAGGACTCGAAACGAGTAAGGATAGGTGTGAAGGGTAGTAGCAGAGCTCCTACTATCTGAAGCACAGGATCCGTGCTCGAGTCGGGGAAAGTCACGGAGAATCCGAAGAGTTGAGTGTGAGCGTAGTTAGCAGGTTTTAATGTGTGCTAGTAGCTCGTTAAGGAGGAACAACAATGTTGATCCAGATGCTGATGCTGGAATTATTGCTGATCAGATTCGTGAGATGTTTGCGGTCGAGGTGACGCATATTTTGAGGAGGCGATCCCCGAAATTATTACCGCCATTCGTGATGAGGTAATAGTGTCGATGGAGGAGCGCATCGCGGCGATTCCACCCCCTGCGGGTGGGCAGCCCCGAACAAGAGGGTCGGGATCGGTTATAAAGTGCACATTCCTTATCGGTGGTTGTCCTGCGAACTAGAAGGTTCGCTTCGCGGTGAATCTGTTACGAGACGGAGCGAAAGACTGGTGTGCTATTGCTTTGACGCTTAACGGGCGCACTACTTGACCTGGGAGGAGTTCGTCGTATGTTTCGTGTAGAGCATGTGCCTCTAGTGGAGATGGAGAGGAGTGCCAAAGAGTTCTTGGAGCTCTATCAGACTGCGGAGGCCATAAAGGAGGTGAACCAAAAGTTTACGGAAATGACATTATTCTATCCTTAGCATGCTGCTTTTGAGGACATGAAGAGGACACGGTGCAAGGATATGTTACGTACCAAGATCAGGGAGTTCGTGAGTACCGCGCAGTATGCTTCACTTGCTGTAGTGATGGAGGCGTCCCGAGGTAGAGTTCGTCAACTGGGAGTGGAGGAGGCACAAACTACGTATAAAGTGGTGACAGGTACGTTCTTGGTTAACTCGGTGCTTGCTATGGTGACGATTGATAGCGGGGCTACTCATCCTTCTGTGTCTCACATAGTCAGTGAGTGTTTGGGGCCGAGTTGTAGGACGGTTAGGCTGTCCACTTGTGGTTGCAGTTGCTGAAGACAGGACCTCGACGGTTACTGACGTGTACCGGGGGTGCACTATGGAGATCTCTGGTGTGAGGTTCCTGATTGATTTGATTCTGATCGCTATGCGGGAGTTGTGCGTGACTGTGGGCATGGATTGGATGGATGCGTATGATGCGGAGATTGTTTGTCGTCGCAAACAAGTACGAGTTCGAACCCCAAGTGGGGGAGAAATGCTAGTTCAGGGCGGCTTGCCCAGGCGGACCTCAGCGATATGTTCGGCTGCGAGGGCTCAGTGGTACTTGCAGCACAGTGGTCAGGGAATTTTGGCGTATGTGATCGACACGCGCGTCGACGGAGAGAAGAAGTCTGTGGAGGATGTGCCAGTTGTACGGGAGTTTGCTGACGTATTTTCCCGAGGAGTTACCGGGGATACCTCCCGAGCGACAGGTAGAGTTCCACGTTTATTTGATTCCGAATGCTGCTCCGGTGGCCAAGGCACCTTATCGCTTGGCTCCACCGGAAATGAAGGAGTTGTACACTCGTTGCAGGAACTTATCGAAAAGGAGTTCATCAAGCCGAGTTGTCCACCGTGGGGAGCCCCGATTCTGTTTGTGAAAAAGAAAGACGGGTCCCAATGGATGTGTATAGACTATCGTGAGTTGAATAAGCTTACGGTGAAGAATCGTTATCCTCCGCCAAGGATCGATGACTTGTTCGATCAGCTTCAGGGAGCCTCGTGGTTCTCTAAGGTTGATTTGAGATCGGGGTATCATCGAATGCGGGTGAGGAGAGAGGATACGGAGTAGACGGCCTTTCGTTCACGTCATGGCCATTTACAAGTTTGTGGTGATGCCTCTCGGGCTCACCAATGCACCCGCAGCGTTCATGGACCTCATGAACCGGGTATGTAGCCCTATGTGGGATCGATCGGTGATCGTGTTCATCGACGATATTCTTGTGTAATCGAAGTCGAAGGAAGAGCATGAGATGCATTTGCGAGAAGTTTTGGAAGTTTTGAGGCGGGAGAAGTTGTATGCTAAGCTCTCCAAGTGTGAGTTCTGGTTACGAGAGGTCCACTTTCGAGAACATGTCGTGAACCAGAATGGTATTATGGTGGATCCGGCCAAGATTACGGCTGTGATGCGGTGGGAAGTGCCAAAGACTCTCACTGAAGTACAGAGTTTTCTTGGGTTAGCAGGGTACTTTCGGAGATCCATTCAGGATTTCTCCAAGATTGCTTTACCGATGACCCGATCGACGAAGAAATCTGTGGCTTTAGTTGGGGTGAAGAGCAGCAGAGGGCTTTGGGGAGCTACGCAGGCGTTATGCGAGGCTCCGATGCTGACTTTGCCGGAGGGTATGTAAGAATTGGTGGTGTTTGCTCTCAAGATTTGGAGGCACTATTTGTATGGCGTCAAGTGTATACACTAACCATAAAAGCCTCCAGTACTTGATGACCGGCAAAACCTCAACATGCGTCAGAGGAGGTGACTTGACGTGGTCAAGGATTATGATGGTGAGATACTTTACCACCCCGGTAAAGCGGATGTTGTTACGGACGCACTTAGTCGACATCTGGATGGTGAGCCACTGTGGGGCTTGTGTCAACGGTTAACAGTGGTTGCACCTCTTCTCGAGTCGATAGGTAGTGCTCAGGAGGTGGCAGTTTTGGAGGAAAATGCCAATAGCGAGAGAGTTTCGAGGGAAATTCCGAATTTTGTCCGTGATAGTCATGGGTCAATTGCTCGGTCTTAATGGAAGGTTGGGTATCCCACGCGTGTGGGTACTGTAGGCCGAATAGTATCGGTTAGGGAATGCTGCCCTTTGTAATAAAGAGGATAAATGCGTAGAATTTTTGAGGTAAATAGTATACTTAGGTGTCGACTTTCGGGCTTAAGGCCAAATGCCTTAGTGTAATTGGGGAATTGTAGTCGATTTTAAGGAAATTATGTTGATGGTAGTAGTAATCCTGAGATGTTTGCTTGTGGTGAATGGTTGTGGTGGAGTGACCTTCGTTGATGATTATAAATTTACTAGTTTGATAATTCATGTGGAATAAATTGTGGGAGTCTATTAGAACTCGTGAAAGTTAATCGACAGTTAATGATAGGAATGATCGAATTCGAGTATCCTGTAGGGTATATTGGTGAACAACTTTAGAATGGTTAGAGCTTGAAATTTGAATCGGGATGTTTTGATTATCTATGGTTGGGAGACAACCGAAGTCGTTTGACTAGGAATGAATCCAGTTGTTGGAATGTTCCTCCGATCATACTTGCGGTGTGCTTGAAGGAGTTTTGTGGTAAGAAAAGTATTCGAGAGATTTTTAGGCGGTGTGGGAAATCTTAAATTCCAGTTAGTGAAGGTCTAGTGGAAACACCGAAAGTGTTCCGAGTGAACTTGGGAACCTGAGGTTGAGATGTGGGAGACCTATCTATAGCTATTCACGGGCATAGACTTCGAGGACGAAGTCTAATCCAAGTGGGGGAGAGTTGTAAAGCCCGTATCCCGGTATGTATTCTCGTTATTCCTTTTTTTTTAAAAAAAGGAGCATTTAATTAATTAACGTGGTTTCCGTTAGCGGGGTTAGCCGAGTCGGGCCAAAAAGTTAAGTGAAGTAACCTTTGTGGGATTTTGCTAAGAAGTGTAAGTTGAGGGGCTGTTTGGGACTTTCTCCATAGTTGGGCAAGAGGATCGGCCAAGAGGCACGACCCCTTCCCTCCCCTTCGGTTTCATCTTAACAATCCTCCCCCAAAACCCTTAGCCATTTTCTTTCCCTTCCCCTTGTTGTTTTCGGCCAAGAAGAAAGGGAAGTGAAACCGAGAAGAAAAGAGGGAGAGACCGAAAGAGAAAGAGAGCGAGAGTCGAGAGGAGGAAGGAGGCGATCACCGGCGTGAGGGAACCAGCGTCGGGACTGGTCGGAAGGGAGGAAGAAGAAGGATTCCGTTAAGGTAAGTGTCCCGTTCGTTTTATTGATGTTTTCTTCGTCGGAAATTGTAAACCGCAACCACCGTGTCACCGCCAATCACCACCACCTCCGGAGGCGGCAGTGGGTGGTGCTTGGTGTGTTTCAGACCATGGTAACCCTAAAACAGTAAGTCAAGTTGTTTTGCGGGTCTGTTTGGATTAAGACGTCTTATTGGGATCAAGTTCAAAAGGTTATCATTTTATGTAATTTTTTTAGTGTTCTGTCCAGTTCTTCAATCGTGTGTAACTTTCTCGTCGTAACTCGGATTGAGGCGAATCCGGTGCCCACGGTTCACATTCTGTGTCGGGCACGTTTTTCATGTTTTAGAGAAAGTTTGGTTCGGCCTCTAGCTAGGCGAAAAAGTGTGGTTTTTACAGCAGGTCGGGATTTTAGACAGCTTTCTGTCCCTGTTTTGTATGGAGCATAACTCCTGATAGGAATGTCGGATTGGGATGAAACTGGTGTCAAAAGTTCCCATTCTGAGCCTAGTAACTTTTCTATGTTTTGGGGAAAAACCAGTTCGGACCGTAGTCTATGTCAAATCGTCGTTTTGTACTGAAAGGTTCTGTTTCTCGCTGTTCTGCGAATCGTTCTTGTAAAATCCATATTAAATTATAGAAAAATCGTTAGGACACGTGCGATACGTCCCTGGAACCGTGAAACTTAGAACTTCGTGATTATGGAATTTGATTTCTGTATTTATCAGTTTTTAGGGGGTAAATCAGGTCCCGAACAGACCCGTGTTTTAGATAAAAAGCTGGAATGTTTAGTCTTATAAAATCTAGTAAAGGTGTCGTGAGTTGGGACCTTCCGTTGACGTTTTTAGTGCGTAATTAGGTGGAAAAATGTGAGGAAGGTTGACTTGCTGGTGTTGCGGCTCGGGAGCGCGTCGCTTTGCTTTGAGGTGAGTTCTCTCACCGCGTAGTTAGGAATTTCATGTATGTCGTTCTTTTGTGTTACATGTTATTACGTGTATTTATGTGCTTACATGAATTAGAGGGGATGTGATAACTGGTTGTGATTTGTTAAATTCGTATGTGGAATATATATATGCATGTGTACACCTCGGTGGGACTGAGGGGCTCGGTGGGACCGAGGGCTTGGTGGGACTAAGCTAGTACATTAATCTTTACTCGGTGGGACCGAGGGCTTGGTGGGACTAAGCTAGTACGGTAATCTTTACTCGGTGGGACCGAGGGCTCGGTGGGACTGAGCTTGCATTAATGTGTTTTGTGTACTCGGTGGGACCGAGGTTCGTACTTATATAATAATCATTATGTGGTTTGATATTCGTGGTGATGGTGATGTTGCCTACTTGCGAGTAGGGGTGATATGCGTGGGGTTGCTACCTACGTGTGTGGTTGGATTCACTAAGCGTTTAGCTTACCCTTCCCCAATATGTTGTGACTGCAGGTGCGAGCGGCAGTCGGGCTTGACGGTACACACAAAGCGCAGGCGTCGGGAATTGTTGGAATTTACACTTTTGAACTTTTAGATTTTATTTATAATATTTCCGATGCATAAATTCTTTTGACTGTTTGAGTTGACGATATTAACTTTAATTGAGTTACGGTTTATTAAAAATGTGGTTGTTTTATAATGGAATATATGTTTTAGAAAATTTAAATTTCCTTGTAATTTTTGGGACGTTACAACTATATTCTTTCAATGTGCGGATTCATCAACTTTGCATTAAAACTTTTATTGCATACCGAAAACCTGTGATCTCACCAACTATTCAGTAGTTGACCCTTTATTTGACATGCTTTTCAGGTAATCGTCAGTAACGTTGGATTTTAAGAAGGCACCACTAGTAGCTACATCTTGCACGTGTTTTATTATGTCAATTATGTTTTGGACATTTTATGTTTTATGACAAGATGTAATTTTTGTAACCTATTTAAGCTATGGTGATTTGGTGTATCTTGTACCTTACGCAATGAAACCTTGAGCTGTGACATTTTGTATTTCCGCTTTAGCGGGGTGTGACATCAACGATTTCTTTTTTTGATAGGATGTGGAGCTGATGCGGAATAATGCGTTGATCCTCAAGCGTTTGAATCATAGCTGCTCTCTTTTTCAGCTCTTCTTCACTTGGCTTTTGAGGAACCAAGGAAGGTATTTTCTTGTGAGAGAGCAGTTCTTCTTCTTCTTCTTCTTCAAAAATGTCATCGGTCTCAGCGAAGTCTAAGACCGGGATTATTTCATCAGCACTCGAGGCTGGGATTATTGGAGTTGTAACAGGAGCTTCAGCTTGACCCTCAAGTAGGGGAGAAGACTAGCTGAAACAAAACGATCAAATTGGTAAGATCATTTGGAAGAAGAGATAGAGAAAGAATGAGGTTAAGTGTATAGAGGCTTTATGGAGAGTAGAATTGACGTTGAGAAAGGATAGAGGAGGGATGCAGTGTAAGGGAAAAGAATATATGTTACCTGACAAACTGGCTTGCAGTAGAGAATAGCCAAGTTGCCTTCATCTGCAAGGCCTTTGTTTTTACCTTTGTTTTTACCTTTGTTAGCTTCAGTAGCTGCAGGTTTGGTTCTGGACCCCTCCCCTGATTCTTTGATAACTACCCCTTTTAGAGCAGGGGTATTCTTAGTGTAACGTCCCAAAAATTACAAGGAAATTTAAATTTTCTAAAACATATATTCCATTATAAAACAACCACAATTTAATAAACCGTAACTCAATTAAAGTTAATGCCGTCAACTCAAACAGTCAAAAGAAGTTATGCAGCGGAAATATTATAAATAAATCTAAAAGTTTAAAAGTGTAAATTCCAACAATTCTCGGCGCCCGCGCTTTGTGTGTGTACCGTCAAGCCCGACTGCCGCTCGCACCTGAAATCACAACATATTGGGAAAGGGTAAGCTAAACGCTTAGTGAGTCCTACCACACACGCAGGTAGCAACCCCACGTATATCGCTACTACTCGCAAGTAGGTAACACCACTATCACCACGAATATAAACCACATAATAATTAACGTATAAATACAAGCTCAGTCCCACCGAGCCCTCGGTCCCACCGAGTACACAAAAATATGTTGATACAAGCTCAGTCCCACCGAGCCCTCGGTCCCACCGAGTACACAAAAATATGTTGATACAAGCTCAGTCCCACCGAGCCCTCGGTCCCACCGAGTACACAAAAATATGTTGATACAAGCTCAGTCCCACCGAGCCCTCGGTCCCACCGAGTAAGATAATATAGTTGTACTAGCTCAGTCCCACCGAGCCCTCGGTCCCACCGAGCCCCTCAGTCCCACCGAGGTGTACACAAATTACATACCATTCACATAATAATTCAACAATCACAACTATTTATCACATCCCAACTAGTCCACGTAAACACGTAATAACACGTAATAGCACGTAACACAAAATAACGTTACACATGAAATTCCTAACTACGCGGTGAGAGAACTCACCTCGAATGCGCGCCTAGCTCACAAACAATAGTCCAAGCTCCACAATCCAAAATCACTTCCCAACACCTAAACGAACGTTAAAATGTATTAACGCGAGACCCGGACCCTAAAACACGACGCACGCTTAAACTGTCACTAAAATGACTTTTCTGTCTAGCCAAACAGGTCTGTTCGGGACCTGTTCCGACCTCCCCAAACACATAAAATCCTCAATTACATTACATCACCAGAAAGTGCTCTGAGTTAGGGTTCCAAGGACATATTATACTCCTCCTAACGATTTTTCTACAGTTTAATACGGATTTTACAAAAACGGTTCGCAGAACAGCGAAAACAGAACCTTTCAGTACAAAACGACGATTTGACCTAAGCTACGTTCCGAACTGGTTTTTGCACAAAACATAGAAACGTTACTAGACTCAAAATGGGAACTTTTGGTACCGATTTCGCCCCAATCCGAGTTACGGTTTAAGCAAAACAGTGGCAGATTACTAAATTTTCACATGAAATGACAATATTGATTATTAACCCATTAAGTCGTGGCTTAATCCCAACAGACCCGAAAAGTATATGAACTACTGAATATGGGTTACCCTAGGCTGGAAAACAGCCGTGCACCACCCCCTGCCGCCTCCGGCGGCGGTGGTGGTTGGCGGTGTTTCTTTGACATACGATAACAACAAACGAGAAATAGACGAACTTACCTCGACAAACCCTTCTTCCTCCTCTTTTCCGACCAAACTTGCCGGCGATCGCCTCCTTCCTCCTCGCTCCTCGTCGCCGGCAGCAACCTTCATTACCCTCTCGGTTTCTCTCTCACTCTCTCGGCTTCTTTCTTGTCCGAACACACAACAAAGGGGGATGGGGAAAAGGGTTTTTGGGAGTTGTTTAAGTGAAAATGAAAGGGGAAGGGGGAGGGGATGACTTAAGGTTGTGGTGGTTACTAGCATGAAACCGAAGGGAAGGGGAAGGGGGAAGGGGCGTCTCTTGGATTATCCCTTGCCATACTTTGGTGAAATGCCCCAATTAGCCCCTCAACTTTCCTTTCCTTGCAAAAACCCAAAAAAGTTGACTCATTTAACTTTTTGGTCCGATCCGACTAACCCCGCTAATGGATCCCACGTTAAAATAAAAGCTTTAAAAAAATAATAAGAAGAAGATACACACCGGGATACGGGCTTTACAACTCTCCCCTACTTGGATCAGACTTCGTCCTCGAAGTCTCGACTGACGAATAAATCGGGATAGTTCTCGCGCATCTCCGCTTCGGGCTCCCACGTCCACTCTGAACCCTTTCGGTGCTGCCACTGGACTGTTACCAGTCCAATAACTTTGTTCCGCGAGGTTCTCGTTCTCCTGTCGAGAATGGCAACCGGCTTTTCCACGTAGTTAAGCCGCTCATCGATCTGGAAGTCCTCCAGAGGAATCACGGTAGACTCGTCAAATACACACTTCCGTAATTGAGAAACGTGAAAGGTGTTGTGAATCAAGCTCAGTTCTTCAGGTAACTCTAACCAGTAAGCCACTTTCCCCACACGGGCGATGATCCGGTAAGGCCCAATATAACGAGGCCCTAGTTTCCCCCGCTTACGAAACCGGATCACCCCTTTCCAGGGTGAAACCTTCAACAACACATAATCACCCACCTGAAATTCTAAGTCGGATCGCCTCTTGTCGACGTAGCTCTTCTGCCGACTCTGTGCAGTAACCAAACGGTCCCGCACCATCTGAATCATCTCGGTCATCTTCAACACAATGTCAGTACTCCCTAACACCCGATGACCAACCTCTCCCCAACAAACGGGCGTCCTGCACTTCCTACCGTACAACAACTCGTACGGCGGCATGCCAATACCAGAGTGAAAGCTGTTGTTGTAGGAAAATTCTGCTAGAGGAAGGTGCTGATCCCAGCTACCTCCAAAATCGATAACACAAGCTCGAAGCATATCTTCGAGGGTCTGAATGGTTCGCTCGCTCTGTCCGTCCGTCTGCGGATGAAAAGCCGTGCTAAAGTGTAACCGTGTACCCATCTCTGACTGGAACTTCTCCCAAAACCGGGAGGTAAAACGAGTGTCCCTGTCAGAGACAATCGAAACTGGCACCCCGTGCCTGGCCACGATCTCACGTACAAACACCTCCGCAAGCTTTTCCACCGAGGAGCTTTCCCTGATGGCCAAGAAGTGATCACTCTTGGTCAGACGGTCAACGATCACCCAAATGGCATCGTTCCCACGGGGAGTCCTTGGGAGTTTCGTTATGAAGTCCATAGTAATCTTTTCCCATTTCCAAACTGGGACCTCCAACGGCTGCAATTTCCCATGTGGTCGTTGATGTTCCGCTTTGACCTTCCGACAGGTCATACATACCTCAACACATCTAGCAACATCCCGTTTCATGCCGGGCCACCAATAACCTTCACGCAAGTCTCTGTACATCTTTGTAGCTCCCGGGTGAATCGAGAACTTGGACTTATGTGCCTCATCCATTAGTACCTGCCGGTTCCCACCGATGAATGGAACCCAAACCCTACCATGTCGAGTTAACAACCCCCGACTGTCACGAACAAAATTCGGGATTTCCCCCGACACTCTTTCCCGCTTTGCATTTTCCTCCAAAACAGCCACCTCCTGAGCGCTTCCTATCGACTCCAGAATCGGCGTAACCACTGTCAATCGCTGACATAAACCCCTCAGTGGCTCACCGACCAGATGTCGGCTGAGTGCGTCCGCAACCACGTTCGCTTTACCCGGGTGGTAAAGTATCTCGCAGTCATAATCCTTGACCACATCGAGCCACCTTCGCTGACGCATATTAAGGTTCTGCGGATCCATCAAGTACTTGAGGCTCTTATGGTCAGTGTAGATCGTACACTTGACACCATAGAGATAGTGCCTCCAAATTTTAAGGGCAAACACTACCGCTCCCAACTCCAGGTCATGAGTCGGGTAATTTGCTTCGTGAGGCTTCAACTGCCTAGAAGCGTAGGCTATGACCTTGCCGCGCTGCATAAGCACGGCACCCAAACCCTGCTGTGAGGCATCACAATATACTACCAAATCTTCCATGCCTTCGGGCAAGATTAACACAGGAGCCTCGCACAAGCGCCTGCGTAGATCCTCGAACGCCTTCTGTTGTTCCTCACCCCAACTGAACGCCGCAGATTTCTTCGTCAATCGCGTCATAGGCATCGCGATCTAGGAGAAATCCTGAATAAACCTTCGGTAATACCCTGCCAATCCTAGAAAGCTTCCCACCTCAGTAGGAGTCTTCGGCACCTCCCACCGCATCACCGCTGAAATCTTAGCTGGGTCGACCATAATACCGTCCTGATTCACGACATGTCCTAGGAACTGGACCTATCGCAACCAGAACTCGCACTTGGAAAACTTAGTGTATAACTTCTCTCGCCTCAATACTTCCAACACTTCTCGAAGATGCACTTCGTGCTCCTCCTTGGACTTTGAATACACCAGAATATCGTCGATGAACACAATCACTGATCGGTCCAACATCGGACTACACACTCGGTTCATGAGGTCCATGAATGCTGCCGGTGCAATGGTGAGCCCAAAAGGCATCACCACGAACTCGTAATGACCGTACCGCGTACGGAAGGCCGTCTTCTCCGTGTCCTCACTCCTGACCCGCATCTGGTGGTACCCCAACCGTAAATCAATCTTGGAGAACCACGAGGCCCCCTGAAGCTGGTCGAACAAATCGTCAATCCTTGTTAAAGGATAACGATTCTTTACCGTAAGCTTATTCAGCTCCCGGTAGTCTATGCACATCCGCTGCGACCCGTCCTTCTTCTTCACGAATAAGATAGGTGCTCCCCACGGCGAACAGCTCGGTCTAATGAACTCCTTCTCGAGAAGTTCCTGCAACTGGGCGTACAGCTCTTTCATTTCTGGTGGAGCCGGGCGATAGGGTGCCTTGGCCACCGGAGCAGCACCTGGGATCAGATCGATCTGAAACTCTACCTGTCGTTCGGGAGGTATCCCCGGCAAATCCTCGAGAAATACGTCGGTGAACTCCCGTACCACTGGCACGTCTTCCGCAGACTCCTTCACTTCCCCAACACGCGTGTCTATCACGTATGCCAAATATCCCTGACCACTATGCCGAAGGTACCTCCGAGCTCTCGCAGCCGAACATATGGCCGTAGTCCGTCTAAACGAATCTCCCTGCACTAACAGTTCTCCCCCGCTTGGGGTTCGAACTCGCACTTGTTTGTGACGACAAACAATCTCCACGTCGAACTTATCCATCCAATCCATGCCCACAATCACACAAAGCTCCCGCATAGCGATCGGGATCAGGTCAATGGGAAACCGCACTCCTGAGATCTCTAAAGTGCACCCGCGAAACACGTCCGTGACCGTCAAGGTCCTATCATCAGCCACCTCAACAACAAGAGGATGACTCAAACGTCCTACCACTCGGCCCAAACCCTCGCTAAAAGTGCGAGACACAAAAGAGTAAGTAGCCCCGCTATCAAACATCACAACCGCAGTCACCGAGTTAACTAGGAACGTACTTGTAACCACTTTAGGCGTCGCCTGCGCCTCATCCACCGTCAACTAGTGAACTCTACCTCGAGCCGCTCCCGCCCCCGGCAGACCTGCTCGACCATCGGTAATACGTAACGGGGCATTCCCAGGCGCCCTCTATGCTCCACCCCAATAGCTACCCATGTTCTAGGACAGTTGGCCTTTACATGGCCCGTCTGATTACAATTGAAACAGACCACTAGCAGTACGTTACAATCCCGGCTAAGGTGACCGGGTTGGCCACACTTAAAACACCCCTACTACACTCACGCTCCACTCCTTGGCTTCCTCGTGACTCTCCCCGACTCGAGTATGGATCCTGTGCTTCAGATAGTAGGAGCTCTGCTACTACCCTTCACACCTATCCTTACTCGTATCGAGTCCTGTCCCGGGACGTCCAAGTAGTTGCTTACCACAAACAAACACATATGTCCACTCCGGCATATGTAAACACTTTTCCTAGCTCCCTAGAAAAGTCGTAACAAGCCACTACCCTTGCTAGAACGGGACCCCCACTAACCCTGACGAGTCGCCTCGTAAACGCACAGTCGTATACAGTGAAACCGGATAGACATTCGAATATAGGATTCTATCCTACAACGGTTGGACTCAAACAAGAGCTGCGCAATAGAACTAAATCCAACATTCTAAGGCTATTCGGTTCCTACCGCATACAACCTATAGTGCATTCGCTTAACAACCTATCAAAGTTAGCATAAGTCCCTAATAGCAAGCAACAACCATACAATACAATGTATTAAGCACCAAGCAATCTAGCATACATACTCTTATGTTCTAGAAAGCAATTTTGCATACGTACTTATATGTAAACGCTATTCCCAGCTCACTAGGAATTTCATCTCATCCCACTTCCCTTGCTACAACGGAATCCCTGTTAGCCATAACGAGTTGCCTCGCGAATACCCAGTCGCATGCAGCGTGAATCAAATAGACATTCGAATACAAGATTCTATCCTAGAATGGTTGGACTCAAACAAGAGCTGCGCAATAGAACTAAATCAAATATTCTGAGGCTATATGATTCTGACTGCATACAACCTATAGGGCCTTCACTTAACAACATACTATAACTAGCATTGATTCCTACTAGCAAGCAGTCATCATACAATATAGTGTAAACAACATAGGCAATCTAGCATGCATACCCTATGCCTAGAAAGCAATAAATACACTAAGCACTGTACCTTCCCACATAGCGTCGGCTGACTGTACACACTGCGCCCCCGATCACCGTTTCCCAAACGGGTTTTCCTTTTTCCTTTATTCTCAAAGATTTTAGTAAAAGAGTTTAAAACTTCATAGCCGCAACTTGAGACCAAACACACCGAGATGTGTTTGATTCACTCAAGCTGTGCTCTGATACCAAGTTGTAACGTCCCAAAAATTACAAGGAAATTTAAATTTTCTAAAACATATATTCCATTATAAAACAACCACAATTTAATAAACCGTAACTCAATTAAAGTTAATGCCGTCAACTCAAACAGTCAAAAGAAGTTATGCAGCGGAAATATTATAAATAAATCTAAAAGTTTAAAAGTGTAAATTCCAACAATTCTCGGCGCCCGCGCTTTGTGTGTGTACCGTCAAGCCCGACTGCCGCTCGCACCTGAAATCACAACATATTGGGAAAGGGTAAGCTAAACGCTTAGTGAGTCCTACCACACACACAGGTAGCAACCCCACGTATATCGCTCCTACTCGCAAGTAGGTAACACCACTATCACCACGAATATAAACCACATAATAATTAACGTATAAATACAAGCTCAGTCCCACCGAGCCCTCGGTCCCACCGAGTACACAAAAATATGTTGATACAAGCTCAGTCCCACCGAGCCCTCGGTCCCACCGAGTACACAAAAATATGTTGATACAAGCTCAGTCCCACCGAGCCCTCGGTCCCACCGAGTAAGATAATATAGTTGTACTAGCTCAGTCCCACCGAGCCCTCGGTCCCACCGAGCCCCTCAGTCCCACCGAGGGGTACACAAATTACATACCATTCACATAATAATTCAACAATCACAACTATTTATCACATCCCAACTAGTCCACGTAAACACGTAATAACACGTAATAGCACGTAACACAAAATAACGTTACACATGAAATTCCTAACTACGCGGTGAGAGAACTCACCTCGAATGCGCGCGTAGCTCACAAACAATAGTCCAAGCTCCACAATCCAAAATCACTTCCCAACACCTACACGAACGTTAAAATGTATTAACGCGAGACCCGGACCCTAAAACACGACGCACGCTTAAACTGTCACTAAAATGACTTTTCTGTCTAGCCAAACAGGTCTGTTCGGGACCTGTTCCGACCTCCCCAAACACATAAAATCCTCAATTACATTACATCACCAGAAAGTGCTCTGAGTTAGGGTTCCAAGGACATATTATACTCCTCCTAACGATTTTTCTACAGTTTAATACGGATTTTACAAAAACGGTTCGCAGAACAGCGAAAACAGAACCTTTCAGTACAAAACGACGATTTGACCTAAGCTACGTTCCGAACTGGTTTTTGCACAAAACATAGAAACGTTAATAGACTCAAAATGGGAACTTTTGGTACCGATTTCGCCCCAATCCGAGTTACGAGGAAAAAGTTACGGTTTAAGCAAAACAGTGGCAGATTACTAAATTTTCACATGAAATGACAATATTGATTATTAACCCATTAAGTCGTGGCTTAATCCCAACAGACCCGAAAAGCATATGAACTACTGAATATGGGTTACCCTAGGCTGGAAAACAGCCGTGCACCACCCCCTGCCGCCTCCGGCGGCGGTAGTGGTTGGCGGTGTTTCTTTGACATACGATAACAACAAACGAGAAATAGACGAACTTACCTCGACGAACCCTTCTTCCTCCTCTTTTCCGACCAAACTTGCCGGCGATTGCCTCCTTTCTCCTCGCTCCTCGTCGCCGGCAGCAACCTCTATTACCCTCTCGGTTTCTCTCTCACTCTCTCGGCTTCTTTCTTGGCCGAACACACAACAAAGGGGGATGGGGAAAAGGGTTTTTGGGAGTTGTTTAAGTGAAAATGAAAGGGGAAGGGGGAGGGGATGACTAAAGGTTGTGGTGGTTACTAGCATGAAACCGAAGGGAAGGGGAAGGGGGAAGGGGCGTCTCTTGGCTTATCCCTTGCCATACTTTGGTGAAATGCCCCAATTAGCCCCTCAACTTTCCTTTCCTTGCAAAAACCCAAAAAGGTTGACTCATTTAACTTTTTGGTCCGATCCGACTAACCCCGCTAATGGATCCCACGTTAAAATAAAAGCTTTAAAAAAATAATAAGAAGAAGATACACACCGGGATACGGGCTTTACAACTCTCCCCCACTTGGATCAGACTTCGTCCTCGAAGTCTCGACTGACGAATAAATCGGGATAGTTCTCGCGCATCTCCGCTTCGGGCTCCCACGTCCACTCTGAACCCTTTCGGTGCTGCCACTGGACTGTTACCAGTCCAATAACTTTGTTCCGCGAGGTTCTCGTTCTCCTGTCGAGAATGGCAACCGGCTTTTCCACGTAGTTAAGCCGCTCATCGATCTGGAAGTCCTCCAGAGGAATCACGGTAGACTCGTCAAATACACACTTCCGTAATTGAGAAACGTGAAAGGTGTTGTGAATCAAGCTCAGTTCTTCAGGTAACTCTAACCGGTAAACCACTTTCCCCACACGGGCGATGATCCGGTAAGGCCCAATATAACGAGGCCCTAGTTTCCCCCGCTTACGAAACCGGATAACCCCTTTCCAGGGTGAAACCTTCAACAACACATAATCACCCACCTGAAATTCTAAGTCGGATCGCCTCTTGTCGACGTAGCTCTTCTGCCGACTCTGTGCAGTAACCAAACGGTCCCGCACCATCTGAATCATCTCGGTCGTCTTCAACACAATGTCAGTACTCCCTAACACCCGATGACCAACCTCGCCCCAACAAACGGGCGTCCTGCACTTCCTACCGTACAACAACTCGTACGGCGGCATGCCAATACCAGAGTGAAAGCTGTTGTTGTAGGAAAATTCTACTAGAGGAAGGTGCTGATCCCAGCTACCTCCAAAATCGATAACACAAGCTCGAAGCATATCTTCGAGGGTCTGAATGGTTCGCTCGCTCTGTCCGTCCGTCTGCGGATGAAAAGCCGTGCTAAAGTGTAACCGTGTACCCATCTCTGACTGGAACGTCTCCCAAAACCGGGAGGTAAAACGAGTGTCCCTGTCAGAGACAATCGAAACTGGCACCCCGTGTCTGGCCACGATCTCACGTACAAACACCTCCGCAAGCCTTTCCGCCGAGGAGCTTTCCCTGATGGCCAAGAAGTGAGCACTCTTGGTCAGACGGTCAACGATCACCCAAATGGCATCGTTCCCACGGGGAGTCCTTGGGAGTTTCGTTATGAAGTCCATAGTAATCTTTTCCCATTTCCAAACTGGGACCTCCAACGGCTGCAATTTCCCATGTGGTCGTTGATGTTCCGCTTTGACCTTCCGACAGGTCATACATACCTCAACACATCTAGCAACATCCCGTTTCATGTCGGGCCACCAATAACCTTCACGCAAGTCTCTGTACATCTTTGTAGCTCCCAGGTGAATCGAGAACTTGGACTTATGTGCCTCATCCATTAGTACCTGCCGGTTCCCACCGATGAATGGAACCCAAACCCTACCATGTCGAGTTAACAACCCCCGACTGTCACGAACAAAATTCGGGATTTCCCCCGACACTCTTTCCCGCTTTGCATTTTCCTCCAAAACAGCCACCTCCTGAGCGTTTCCTATCGACTCCAGAATCGGCGTAACCACTGTCAATCGCTGACATAAACCCCTCAGTGGCTCACCGACCAGATGTCGGCTGAGTGCGTCCGCAACCACGTTCGCTTTACCCGGGTGGTAAAGTATCTCGCAGTCATAATCCTTGACCACATCGAGCCACCTTCGCTGACGCATATTAAGGTTCTGCGGATCCATCAAGTACTTGAGGCTCTTATGGTCAGTGTAGATCGTACACTTGACACCATAGAGATAGTGCCTCCAAATTTTAAGGGCAAACACTACCGCTCCCAACTCCAGGTCATGAGTCGGGTAATTTGCTTCCTGAGGCTTCAACTGCCTAGAAGCGTAGGCTATGACCTTGTCGCGCTGCATAAGCACGGCACCCAAACCCTGATGTGAGGCATCACAATATACTACCAAATCTTCCATGCCTTCGGGCAAGATTAACACAGGAGCCTCGCACAAGCGCCTGCGTAGCTCCTCGAACGCCTTCTGTTGTTCCTCACCCCAACTGAACGTCGCAGATTTCTTCGTCAATCGCGTCATAGGCATCGCGATCTAGGAGAAATCCTGAATATACCTTCGGTAATACCCTGCCAATCCTAGAAAGCTTCCCACCTCAGTAGGAGTCTTCGGCACCTCCCACCGCATCACCGCTGAAATCTTAGCTGGGTCGACCATAATACCGTCCTGATTCACGACATGTCCTAGGAACTGGACCTCTCGCAACCAGAACTCGCACTTGGAAAACTTAGTGTATAACTTCTCTCGCCTCAATACTTCCAACACTTCTCGAAGATGCACTTCGTGCTCCTCCTTGGACTTTGAATACACCAGAATATCATCGATGAACACAATCACTGATCGGTCCAACATCGGACTACACACTCGGTTCATGAGGTCCATGAATGCTGCCGGTGCATTGGTGAGCCCAAAAGGCATCACCACGAACTCGTAATGACCGTACCGCGTACGGAAGGCCGTCTTCTCCGTGTCCTCACTCCTGACCCGCATCTGGTGGTACCCCAACCGTAAATCAATCTTGGAGAACCACGAGGCCCCCTGAAGCTGGTCGAACAAATCGTCAATCCTTGGTAAAGGATAACGATTCTTTACCGTAAGCTTATTCAGCTCCCGGTAGTCTATGCACATCCGCTGCGACCCGTCCTTCTTCTTCACGAATAAGATAGGTGCTCCCCACGGCGAACAACTCGGTCTAATGAACTCCTTCTCGAGAAGTTCCTGCAACTGGGCGTACAGCTCTTTCATTTCTGGTGGAGCCGGGCGATAGGGTGCCTTGTCCACCAGAGCAGCACCTGGGATCAGATCGATCTGAAACTCTACCTGTCGTTCGGGAGGTATCCCCGGCAAATCCTCGGGAAATACGTCGGTGAACTCCCGTACCACTGGCACGTATTCCGCAGACTCCTTCGCTTCCCCAACACGCGTGTCTATCACGTATGCCAAATATCCCTGACCACTATGCCGAAGGTACCTCCGAGCTCTCGCAGCCGAACATATGGCCGTAGTCCGTCTAAACGAATCTCCCTGCACTAACAGTTCTCCCCCGCTTGGGGTTCGAACTCGCACTTGTTTGTGACGACAAACAATCTCCGCGTCGAACTTATCCATCCAATCCATGCCCACAATCACACAAAGCTCCCGCATAGCGATCGGGATCAGGTCAATGGGAAACCGCACTCCTGAGATCTCTAAAGTGCACCCGCGAAACACGTCCGTGACCGTCAAGGTCCTATCATCAGCCACCTCAACAACAAGAGGATGACTCAAACGTCCTACCACTCGGCCCAAACCATCGCTAAAAGTGCGAGACACAAAAGAGTAAGTAGCCCCGCTATCAAACATCACAACCGCAGGCACCGAGTTAACTAGGAACGTACTTGTAACCACTTTAGGCGTCGCCTGCGCCTCATCCACCGTCAACTTGTGAACTCTACCTCGAGTCGCTCCCGCCCCCGGTAGACCTGCTCGACCATCGGTAATACGTAACGGGGCATTCCCAGGCGCCCTCTATGCTCCACCCCAATAGCTACCCATGTTCTAGGACAGTTGGCCTTTACATGGCCCGTCTGATTATAGTTGAAACAGACCACTAGCAGTACCTTACAATCCCGGCTAAGGTGACCGGGTTGGCCACACTTAAAACACCCCTACTACACTCACGCTCCACTCCTTTGCTTCCTCGTGACTCTCCCCGACTCGAGTATGGATCCTGTGCTTCAGATAGTAGGAGCTCTGCTACTACCCTTCACACCTATCCTTACTCGTATCGAGTCCTGTCCCGGGACGTCCAAGTAGTTGCTTACCACAAACAAACACATATGTCCACTCCGGCATATGTAAACACTTTTCCTAGCTCCCTAGAAAAGTCGTAACAAGCCACTACCCTTGCTAGAACGGGACCCCTACTAACCCTGACGAGTCGCCTCGTAAACGCACAGTCGTATACAGTGAAACCGGATAGACATTCGAATATAGGATTCTATCCTACAACGGTTGGACTCAAACAAGAGCTGCACAATAGAACTAAATCCAACATTCTAAGGCTATTCGGTTCCTACCGCATACAACCTATAGTGCATTCGCTTAACAACCTATCAAAGTTAGCATAAGTCCCTAATAGCAAGCAACAACCATACAATACAGTGTATTAAGCACCAAGCAATCTAGCATACATACTCCTATGTTCTAGAAAGCAATTTTGCATACGTACTTATATGTAAACGCTATTCCTAGCTCACTAGGAATTTCATCTCATCCCACTACCCTTGCTACAACGGAATCCCTGTTAGACATAACGAGTTGCCTCGCGAATACCCAGTCGCATGCAGCGTGAATCAAATAGACATTTGAATACAAGATTCTATCCTAGAACGGTTGGACTCAAACAAGAGCTGCGCAATAGAACTAAATCAAATATTCTGAGGCTATATGATTCTGACTGCATACAACCTATAGGGCCTTCACTTAACAACATACTATAACTAGCATTGATTCCTACTAGCAAGCAGTCATCATACAATATAGTGTAAACAACATAGGCAATCTAGCATGCATACCCTATGCCTAGAAAGCAATAAATACACTAAGCACTGTACCTTCCCACATAGCGTCGGCTGACTGTACACACTGCGCCCCCGATCACCGTTTCCCAAACGGGTTTTCCTTTTTCCTTTATTCTCAAAGATTTTAGTAAAAGAGTTTAAAACTTCATAGCCGCAACTTGAGACCAAACACACCGAGATGTGTTTGATTCACTCAAGCTGTGCTCTGATACCAAGTTGTAACGTCCCAAAAATTACAAGGAAATTTAAATTTTCTAAAACATATATTCCATTATAAAACAACCACAATTTAATAAACCGTAACTCAATTAAAGTTAATGCCGTCAACTCAAACAGTCAAAAGAAGTTATGCAGCGGAAATATTATAAATAAATCTAAAAGTTTAAAAGTGTAAATTCCAACAATTCTCGGCGCCCGCGCTTTGTGTGTGTACCGTCAAGCCCGACTGCCGCTCGCACCTGAAATCACAACATATTGGGAAAGGGTAAGCTAAACGCTTAGTGAGTCCTACCACACACACAGGTAGCAACCCCACGTATATCGCTCCTACTCGCAAGTACGTAACACCACTATCACCACGAATATAAACCACATAATAATTAACGTATAAATACAAGCTCAGTCCCACCGAGCCCTCGGTCCCACCGAGTACACAAAAATATGTTGATACAAGCTCAGTCCCACCGAGCCCTCGGTCCCACCGAGTACACAAAAATATGTTGATACAAGCTCAGTCCCACCGAGCCCTCGGTCCCACCGAGTAAGATAATATAGTTGTACTAGCTCAGTCCCAACGAGCCCTCGGTCCCACCGAGCCCCTCAGTCCCACCGAGGTGTACACAAATTACATACCATTCACATAATAATTCAACAATCACAACTATTTATCACATCCCAACTAGTCCACGTAAACACGTAATAACACGTAATAGCACGTAACACAAAATAACGTTACACATGAAATTCCTAACTACGCGGTGAGAGAACTCACCTCGAATGCGCGCCTAGCTCACAAACAATAGTCCAAGCTCCACAATCCAAAATCACTTCCCAACACCTAAACGAACGTTAAAATGTATTAACGCGAGACCCGAACCCTAAAACACGACGCACGCTTAAACTGTCACTAAAATGACTTTTCTGTCTAGCCAAACAGGTCTGTTCGGGACCTGTTCCGACCTCCCCAAACACATAAAATCCTTAATTACATTACATCACCAGAAAGTGCTCTGAGTTAGGGTTCCAAGGACATATTATACTCCTCCTAACGATTTTTCTACAGTTTAATACGGATTTTACAAAAACGGTTCGCAGAACAGCGAAAACAGAACCTTTCAGTACAAAACGACGATTTGACCTAAGCTACGTTCCGAACTGGTTTTTGCACAAAACATAGAAACGTTACTAGACTCAAAATGGGAACTTTTGGTACTGATTTCGCCCCAATCCGAGTTACGAGGAAAAATTTACGGTTTAAGCAAAACAGTGGCAGATTACTAAATTTTCACATGAAATGACACTATTGATTATTAACCCATTAAGTCGTGGCTTAATCCCAACAGACCCGAAAAGCATATGAACTACTGAATATGGGTTACCCTAGGCTGGAAAACAGCCGTGCACCACCCCCTGCCGCCTCCGGCGGCGGTGGTGGTTGGCGGCGTTTCTTTGACATACGATAACAACAAACGAGAAATAGACGAACTTACCTCGACGAACCCTTCTTCCTCCTCTTTTCCGACCAAACTTGCCGGCGATCGCCTCCTTCCTCCTCTCTCCTCGTCGCCGGCAGCAACCTCTATTACCCTCTCGGTTTCTCTCTCACTCTCTCGGCTTCTTTCTTGGCCGAACACACAACAAAGGGGGATGGGGAAAAGGGTTTTTGGGAGTTGTTTAAGTGAAAATGAAAGGGGAAGGGGGAGGGGATGACTAAAGGTTGTGGTGGTTACTAGCATGAAACCGAAGGGAAGGGGAAGGGGGAAGGGGCGTCTCTTGGCTTATCCCTTGCCATACTTTGGTGAAATGCCCCAATTAGCCCCTCAACTTTCCTTTCCTTGCAAAAACCCAAAAAGGTTGACTCATTTAACTTTTTGGTCCGATCCGACTAACCCCGCTAATGGATCCCACGTTAAAATAAAAGCTTTAAAAAAAATAATAAGAAGAAGATACACACCGGGATACGGGCTTTACACTTAGTCTTGGGCTGGAAGGAGAAGTCGAGATCATCATCATCATCGTCATCATCATCATCTTTGGGTGATGATGAGGGTTCTTCGTCTTGAAGATCCAGGTCTTTATCGTCTTCTTCTCATTCAGCTTCTTCTTCAGACTCAACATGCCATGGAGAATCAGCATGTTCTTTCACATTCCCCCCCTCAGAATTTGCAGGGCCAGTGAATTCGGTTCCCTCAGGGTTTTCAACTCCCTGAGGTTTAGCAACAACAATTTCCTCCCCCTCAACGTTATGGGGAAGGTCTTCTTGAGTCTTCTCCCTCTCTTCCACATGACGGATGGGGGAGGTAGTAGTGTCAGCAGCAACGTCCATAGGGTCCATGTCTTCGTGGCCAGGGATCCTAAGAGAGGTTTCCACCACTGCTATTCTGTCTTCCAGGACAGAAATAACAGGGGTACTATTGATTATGAAGTCCACTGCCATCTGCACCTTCTCCCGGTCATTCTGAGAGAAGTAGGATAGAGGGACAGTGGGAGCGTTGAGGCGGTCCAAGAGCTGTTGAATCAGAGCATTGGATGAGTCGACCTTTTTACCTAGATCGCTCATCTCCGTCTTCAGCAAAGAGACCTCTCCTTGAAGTTTGCCCACCACTGTCTTCAGCGTTGTGACTTCGCTGGACGGTGTGGTAAAGTTGTTGGAGAGTTCACTGTTGGTGGCGTTCAAGGTGTTGATGGAGGTGGAGTTTTCGGCAAGAGCTGTACCAACATTTGAGAGGCCACCTTCCAGCTTTTGCAAGTCAGCGTTGGAGGCCTTCTCCTTCACCTCGGTGGTGAGATTTTTTAAAGCGTCCCCAACGTTTGTAACCGCTGAGGAGTTTGTAGAGAGAGTAGTGGTGAGAGTTTCCACCTTGGTTGACAAATCCGTGAGGGAGTTGTTGATTGTCCCCAAATTAGGTCATGCAATAGATAAAAACTTATGAACAAAGGAAAAAGCTCAGAAGTTGGGGGTCCAGAGAGAGGAGTGTTTAGGGTACCTGGAGGCGGGTTGGAAAACTGATGGAAGTCACGGTAGACGGACGCGTCTTCCATGTCATCTTCCAGCGTTCGATGACTGGGAGTGCCTTCAGGTCCTTTATTTTGTTCCAGTATGCCTTGCAGTTCAGTGGCATGAGTGTTGTCCAAACGGATGACACCAGAGGTGGAAAATGGGGGAATTATGAAGTGTGGAGTGACCAAAGAAGATGATGGAGGAACAAGAGTTGAGAAGAGGGATTGGGTGGCAGATTCAGCATTGGATCCGCTAAAGAATACTCCAGCAGTATTTGGAGGTACTGAAGAAGGGGGGTCCTGATCCAGGATAACTTTAGTGTCTTGAGACCCTGAGGTAGGTATAGAAGAGGTTGGTTCAGCGGATGTGGTGGAGCGTGCCATGAAACTATCCAGCGTCTTCTGTAGAGAGACAGACGCGGAGTCTTCAGCCTGGGAAGACTTGGGGGGTTGCTCCTTATAAATATTCTTGGTCTTATGGATGCCAAGTAGGGTGTCAGATGGTTTTCTCTGTCGAGATGGAGTGGATGGTGCGGCCTGGGTACCAGCGGTTGGGACGACCGCTGCTAAAGAGGTAGCTACAGAAGTAGAACAAGTAGGAGGGCGGAGAAGAGGTAAGAGAGTAGAAAGACGTACCTCGTTTGGGAATCGCTTGAAGTCCAGTACTTTAGGACCAACCTGGGACAACCTCAGGTCTCCCTCTTTCGGGTACTTATCCTTAAGTGCTTGCTTGAAGAGAGCACTGAGGAAGCGAGAACTGAGGAAGAGAGGATAGGGGACATTCACCGGTCGCTTTGGTTCTTCGACCCTCACCATCATGTCTACAAAGATTAGGTTGGCCCAGTCTATGTGGAGACCTTTCATCAGTGCATACCCCATAGCAGTCTGAGGTTTGGAGGCCTGATCAGTTGACCCCGTCTTAGCTGTCATGCAACTGATGAGATGGGCGAAGATGAAGTTCATCTCGCTTGGAATCGTTCTCTTTAGGATGGTTGTGAGCTTCTTCTCAGGGGGGTCATGTTTCCCTGTGTTCCACTTGTACTTCATTGCATCCAAAAAAGCAATGATTTCAGCTTGACCTTCTGTGGTTTTGACGTTAGGTAAGGAAACGAAACGTCTTTCTTTTGAGCTTCCAGGGAGATTTAGAGCAGGCCTGATCACCCCGGGATGGATCTTTGCTTCCCCAAACTCAGTTTCAAAGAGGATTACATCTACCATTTTTTCAGGGTTCTTGGTGGACGCAACCTGAGATCTTTTGGCAGTGTACCAGAATTAGGCAAGGAGTTTCTTGTGGGCTGAGGGTTTGATGGTCAGGGCTGTTGCCAGAGGACAGCTCTTGAGGAAGTTAACAGCATCATCTAGATGAGTGACCTGTTTCTTTGGAGCAAAGTTGAATAGGGCGTAGGGGTTATTTCCATGAAATGTGATTTGTTCCGTTGAGAAGCTCACGTTTGGAGCTTTGGTAATTTTAGCCTTGTCAGAAGAGGTAGGGGATGCAGTGTTGGTAGAGTCAGTAGTTGCCATTTCTATTCATACAACACAAAGATGAAGAAGATAAAGAAAAGTTCTTAAAATGGAGAAGTTTCCAAAATAATAGTTTTTAGGGTTTTACAGTTTGCATTTAGAGAAAGAAATGGAAGACTAGGGTTTTCTAGTTTTGAAAAGAAGTACAAAACATAGTGAAAATTTATGTTTTCCAGTTTCCTTTTATGGAAAGGATTCTGGAAAAAGATATGAAAGTGTCAAGTTTAAGATTTTTTGTAAAAAACTTGAAGAACAATCTACAAACAGATTGTGGCATAAAACCATGAAGAAAATGATTTTATTTTTAGAAAGTTCTTATGTTTGATCTTTTAATAGCAATAATAAGATCAAAAACAAGTTTATTAGACGGAAAATAAAAGAATTATTAACCTGTTGTGATGAAGAAGAAGATTAACACAGATTCTTGAAGAATTAAGTCAAATGCAACAGTGAGTTCTTGCGATTGAGAGTAAGTTCGCGTAAGAGGTAAAAATATAAACTCAAAGGGTTTATATAGTGAGAGTAGAGAGAGAAAAACTAAGAGCGGGAAAAGTTTGTCATGATGACACAGACACGTCCCCTGAATCTTATTGGACAAGGAAACGAAACGGGCGAACGTGTTAGACAAAAAGGCGTGCCATGGATTATCCGTTGATGACGTCACAAACATCCTTTCATATTTTAAAGTGTCTCTGAGGGTTTTGAAAAGCTCGGGGACATTTTAAAAATAAGAAGCACTGATGAAAAATATTAGTGAGAGTTTTTAGAATTTCAAAGTATCACTGAAAGGAAGAGATATTCAGCGATGTAATTTATTTTGAAATCTTGCATGCTGAGGCGAACGTCAGCGATTAAGAAAGAGAACATACCTTGATATCAGCAAATCAGTTTGTTCAGAGATAGAGTGAATAATAGGGGTATACATGTTCATTTTATCACTGATCAAATGCTAACCGCTGAAGATTTTAGTCTTCTGGGTTCAGCATTCCAAGCTCGCTGATGAGAAAGTTGAATCTTGTCTCATCAAGAGGTTTGGTGAAAAGATCAGCTAACTGAAAGTCAGTGGGAATAAAATGAAGTTCTATGTCACCATTTATCACATGATCTCTGATAAAATGATAGCTGATTTCGATATGTTTTGTCTTTGAGTGTAGCACTGGATTGTTTGCTATGGCGATGGCACTAGTGTTGTCGTAATAGATTGGAATTTTGGAGAGTTGAAGGTCATAGTCAAGCAGTTGATTTCTCATCCACAAGACCTGAGAAAAATAGCTTCCAGCAGCTACGTACTCAGCTTCAGTGGTTGAGGTGGACACTGAGTTTTGCTTTTTACTTGTCCAACTCACCCGCTTTCCGCCCAGGAGCTGACAGCCTCCTGTGGAGCTTTTCCTATCCAATTTGCATCCTGCAAAATCACTATCTGAATAGGCGATTAGATCAAACACTGAGTCTTTGGGATACCAAAGACCTAGGTTGGGAGTACCCTTAAGGTATCGAAAAATACGCTTTGCAACGATCAAATAAGATTCCTTAGGTTCAGATTGATATCGTGCACATAAACAAGTTGCATACATAATATCCGGACGACTAGCTGTAAGATACAGAAGAGAGCCGATCATCCCACGGTACGCTGTGACATTAACAGGTTTCTGAAGGATATTTGTTAAGTGTCAGCGGTGGTGCCATTGGGGGTTTTCATAGCTGAGCTTTGAGTTAAATCAAACTTTTTCAGCATATCTTTAACATACTTACCTTGGTGAATGAAAGTACCTTTTTCATTATGTTTGATTTGAAGACTAAGGAAATATGCCAGTTTACCCATCATACTCATTTTATATTCCGCTTTCATTCTTTCAGCGAAACGAGTACATAAATCAGGGTTAGTAGAAACAAATATAATATCATCGACATATATTTGAACAAGAATGAAATGCCCTTTTACTTTCATGAAAAATAGACTTTTATCAATTTTACCACGCTCAAATGTTTCAATATGGAGATAAGTAGAGAGAGTGTCATACCATGCACGAGGAGGTTGCTTTAAGTCATAAAGTGCCTTATCCAGTTTATATACATAACCTGGATGCTTAGGATCGGTGAATCCTGGAGGTTTTTCAACATAGACTTCTTCATTCAGCCATCCGTTGAGGAATGCTGATTTCACATCCATCTGATAAACCTTGAAGTCTTTGTGAACATCGTATGCTAAGAATAGACGAATAGCTTCGACTCTTGCCACTGGGGAAAATGTGTCGTCGTAGTATATGCCTTCCTCTTGTCTGTATCCCTGAGCAACAAGACGAGCCTTGTTGCGGGTTACAGTTACTTGTCCATCCAACTTGTTTCGATAGACCCAGTTAGTGCCTATCACTGACTTGTCAGATGGTCTTGGAACGAGATTCCAAACTTTGTTTCTTTCAAATTATGTCAGCTCTTCTTGCATAGCGTTGAGCCAGTTTAGATCTCTGAGGGCATCTTCTATTTTCTTTGGTTCAATCAGAGAATTAAAGTTCACAAATAAACAAATATTACCTGCACTTCGACGAGTCTGAACACCAGCGTTTGGATCACCAAGAATCTGATCAATGGGGTGATTTATAGTCCACCGCTGAGCCGGAGCATGATTCGCTGACTCATTTTGAACTTCTGGAGGAGCTGAAGAAGAGGCTTCAGCAACTTCTGGTATTTCAAGCAAGAGAGAAACAGGTTCAGATGTCATTTCATTCACTGATTGTTGAGAAGTAGATGGGATATTTGAGGTAGATGGTTCAGAAACAGGCATAGTAGTGAGAGGAACAACTGAAACCCATGAAGATTCAGCTTCATTTGTCTGCATGCTTGAGATGATAGTAGGATCATCAGTGGTAGGAGTATTAACTTGAGGGATAGGAGCAGCTTCTGAATCACCAAGATGAGAAAACATCAATTGATTCAGTTCTTCAGTATCAGCAGAAGGTCTTGAGTTCACTGAACGAGTTTCGTCAAAAGTGACGTAGATTGTTTCTTCTACAGTTTGTCTTCTTCGATTGAAGACTCTGAAGACTTTAGAGATAGAAGAATATCCAAGAAATATTCCATCATCAACCTTGGGATCAAATTTTCCCAGGGCATCCCTGTTGTTCAGTATGAAACACGGAGAATCCAAAGATGTAAAGAAAGTTAATTGAAGGCTTTCTCCCATGGAAAAGTTCATATGCTGTATTCTTGAATCTTTTGACAATCAGCGACCTATTTTGAGTAAAACAAGCAGTGTTGACAGCTTCTGCCCAGAACTCAGTAGGTAGATGAGAATCGTTGAGCATTGATCGTGCAACTTTGATGATTGTTTGAGTTCTTCTTTCAGCGACTCCATTTTGTTGCGGTGTTCTCACTGAAAAAAAGTTGGGAGAAATACCCTTGATTTCAAAGAAGTTATCAAGAGAACTGTTTTTGAATTCAGTTCCATGATCACTCCTTATTGAGCGAACAGTCATATTATTTAGGACTTCCATTTTCCTGACGAAAGCGATGAGTTCTTCAGGGGTGTCACTCTTAGAACAGAGAAACATAACCCAGGTATAGCGAAAGAATTCATCAACTACGACCAATATATATTTCTTTCCAGCGAGTGATTGTTTGTTGATAGGACCAAACAAATCCATGTGGAGAAGTTGAAGAGGAGATGATATTGAGGAAACTTGCTTAGATTTGAAGCTTGCTTTGGTTTGTTCCCCTTTTTTCACACGCTGAACATAGAGATTCCTTAGCATATGAATGTTGAGGTAGACCAGTGACTAACTCTTTCGAGGAAAGAGTCTTCAGTGTCTTGAAGTTCAGATGAGAGAGCCTTATATGCCATAGCCAGTTGACATCAGATGAGGATTTTTAGAAGAAACACGAGTTCTCAGCGGTTGTCGAGTCCATGTTTATAACATAAACATTTTCCAAACGGTATCCGATGAGTGCAATCTTCTCCTTTTTGTCAGTGATAAAGCAGGATTCCATAGTAAAACACACTTTGTAATCCTTGTCACATAGCTGACTGATGCTCATAAGATTGTGCTTCAGTCTTCAACATATGCGACTCTTTTGATGGTTGTTGTACCATTAGAAAGTACACCAAACCCTTGGGTATAGCCTTTTCCATTTCCACCAAAGGTCACTGAGGGACCTCTCTCTTCCTTATATTCAACGAGCAGGTTCTTTTTGCTAGTCATATGTCTAGAGCATCCACTATCGAGATACCAGATACCCTTCAGGACCTGCAAACAAAGGAAGATTAGTTTGACTTGGGCACCCATTTTACTATGGGTCCGCACTTGTCAGTGGTGGTAGAGGAGGTGGAAGGTTCAGCAATCTTCTCAGCATTAGAAGATTTAGCTTCAAGACTAGTCTTTACTTTGGTTAATTTCTTAACCTCAGTGGTTGGTTTCTCCTTGACCTGATTTGCACCAGGATTGCACTTCTTTGCCTTGGGGGCAGTGATCTTCACCTTAGTTAACTTTTCAGTTTTGGTGGCTGTGGGGCACTTACTAGCAATACGATCAGTAAGTCCACAATGATTACATTTCCTATAGCTAAAAGTAGCTTTAGGACCATAGGCATTTATATTTGAAATTTTTAAATGGGCAGGGCCTGTACCAAGAATACCTTTAGCATCAGATCTTGGGGGAACCTTAGGTTCATCAAAATTCTTAGCTAAGAAGTTAATCCTAATCCTAGGAATTGATCGCTGAGTATGCTCATTAATCGTATCCTTAGAAGTTGAGGATTGATTAGCTGAAGATTTAACATTCTTTAGCTTAGGTACTTTGGTACCCTTCTGAGGTTTTTTGAAAATAATTTTCTCTTTACCTTTCTGTTTAGAACTTGAGGTAGAGGTTTCCTCAGGAATGGGAGTTTTAGAATAAGAACACTGAGACGAAGAGGTGTCAGGGATAGAAGACACGGACGTTCCAAACATAAGCATGGAACGATCAGTGGTTGGTTCCTTAGCATTAGTTTTATAACCAAGACCACTTTTGTCACTCAGGGGAATCTGAGCACGAATTATCCCAGTGATCGTTGTTGAGGATTTACACCATCCTTCAAAGTAGCCTTTTCAGCCTTTAATGCAGCGACAACATCTTATCGCTCGATACGAATGATTTGATTTGTACAGACCTGATCTTTCAAATTTTCTTCAATTTTAGAAATCTTTTCTATTTACAACTGACAGTTTTTAAGCAGATCAATATTTAGTTTTTCAACGTTGGTCTTGCCATTCATGGCATCATATAAATCAACAGTCAAAAGATCGACGGTCCGACGTCTTTCGATGTTACTGAGGGCTGAAGTTTGAGTATCAGTGAGAGAGTTTGATACCTGAGAGGTTGAGGTAGAAGTAGAGGGAATTTCATTTTGTTCTTCCTCTTCTTCTATATTTTCCATGAGGCAGAGATTGGCCTCATCATCATCTTCTTAGTCAGATGATTCTTCATCAGAAAGAGCCCAGTCATGATCTTCAGCGATCATGCCTTTGCCTTTCTTCTTAAAGCTTTTCAGCTTTGCATATTTTTCTTTCAGCTTCTTGTACTTGTCATCTCTAGCATTGGGGTTAGAGGATTTTTTGTAGGAAGATGGTGAAGGTCTGAAAACTTTCTTTGACCTGCACGCACAAACAATGTGTCCTACTTTTTCACAGTTAAAGCAGGTAGCAGTTGCCTTATCAACAGGGGTTGAATATTTTGGCGTGTTAGTGAGGGAAAGAGGTTTATTTCTTTTGAAGTTACTCTTTCTTGCGAATCTCCTGAATGTATTAGTCAGGAGTGCCAATGAGTCATCAATTTCTGAAGGATCAGCTTCTGATGATTCATCAGAGTTAGACTCCAACTCAGTGATAGTGATAGTAGATCGCTGAGTAGGCACCAACTCTGAAGAGAGTAAAGCAACATGTGTGCTTTTGGAATCTTTTACAAGATTCTTCTTAAGATGACACGACTGCTCATGATTGAGCAAAGTGCCAAATAAGGTAGAAAGGGTCATAGATTTCAGATCCTTAGAGAGCTTAAGACACATTGAGTAACTGTCCCAGCTTTCAGGAAGGCGTTCTAGAAACTTTGTCAGGATCTCAAAGTTAGAATATTCCTTACCAACAGTTTTTAAGTCAATGATTAAGCAGATAAAACGTTGGTGAACTTCAGAGAGAGTTTCATTCTTACAACAGATGAAACTTTCGTACTGTCTTACCAGGTTGATCTTTCTTGAATCCTGGACATCAGATGTACCTTCATATTGAACACATATTGTGTCCGACATGTCTTTAGAACTTTTCAGGTTCATGACAGAGTGGTAGACTTCATCAGGAAGAGCCATAGAGAGGATGGATCTGGCCTTAGTGTCAATGGCCACCTTCTTCTTGTCTTCATCAGTCCACGTACTAACTTCCATGGGAATGATTCTTTCAGGGATAGCAGCTCTAGTAGCAGTGCCTGGAACTTCAGGATCTATCATGAAAGGGACATATGGTCCATTTTTAATGTAGTAAGGCATAGTAGGATCTACACCTTCCAAGAAGAGCAACATCCTATTTTTCCATAGATTGAAGTTATCTTTGGAAAATCTAGGGGGTTTTGCAAGAGAACCATTATCGATATAGTTTGCGTTTGTGGTGTTAGCCATTTTAGAAAATAGCAAGGAAGAGAAGAGAATATAGTATAAACAAGATCTTGTTTATTAGATTAAACAACCTGCTCTGATACCAATTGTTGGTCCTAAAGGGGTTATACAAGTTTGTAGAAGGGGGGGGGGGGGGGGTTGAATACAAACACACGATTTTTATCTTTCTAAATTGTATATTGATATGTATCAAACAATTTACAGTTTGTTGCGGAACAAGATTAAGGAATAAACCTAATCTAAGCAAACTATGAGAATCACTAAGATTTCTTGCACTAGAAACAAGAGAGAAGGAATTAAGAATACTTAAGATAAATATTCTAACACACAGATTCAGCAAGATGAGGAATGGCCGAAGTTGTTCAAAGAATGAACTAGGGTTTCCTTTATATACTGCATGCATTTAATGCACAACAATACAACTTTACACGTGGCAACCTCTGGTTGGTTGCATGGTTTAACTTCAGTAGACAACCTAGTGGCCGCATGATGAACAGTGTAGAATCAGAGTTGGTTGTACGATTCTGGACAAAAGGGATGTCCGTTTTGACAGATCGTACAAAGGCGTGTAAGGGGATAAGACAAAAGTTACTTGTAGACGAGGCTTCATAATTAGCGTTCGCTGAATGATTCTTTATCAGCGAATGATAAAGTTCAGCGTTCGCTGAAGTCTTCTACTTGAAACTTCACGTTGAGTGGATAAGTCTTGGCTTCGCTGATATCCGCATCAGTTCATTCGTAGACTTTGTCACTGGTTCTTCGGCTTGATCTTCGACTTCAGCGTAGAACATGGTTGACGTGAATCTAGTCTTCAGGGATCATAAGTAAACAACATAAGTTATCAACGATCATCAGTGAGAGTGAACAGGCTCGGGGCTCACTGATGAACAGTGTTCGCTTAATGTATAAATTAAAGAATGAGAGATTCGTATCAGCGGTATTAAACAGACTTAGTATTTATCAGCGATAGTGAAACTCTAATACATATTGTCTACTTACAATTTTCACTAAGTGTTTCTCAGGGTCATTATCAAATCACTGAGGGATTGGATCAACACTTCTTTATAGAAGCAATACGCTTGTCATTTATCTCTTTAGTTAGCTTTCTAACTGACTCACGAATTTCCTTGAGTTCTTGATCTGAACCAAAATCGGACATTGTTACCTGAAAAATTATGATCGTTAGTCGCTGTTACTTTGAAGAATTAGTTTGAACTTCAATAAAAATTAACAAATCAAACTTTGAAGAATCAGAGAAAATAAATGCGGAAGAAAATCAAAATTAAATCTGAAAATCAAATCTAAAATTAAATTTGTTTCCAAAAATTAAATTCTGATTATGGAATCTTGAACGACAAAACCAACAATTGAGAATAAAATCTGCACGATAAATAATCAAGATTAGATCAAAGACGTCAAAACGATTCACATAAAATGATAAGCGCCATAAATAAGCTCAAAGTGTCGCAAAAGATGTCAAACAGTCACTAAAGCTCCTAAACCATAAACAATGCAAACTATCACAAAAACTCGCAAACCGTCACGAAAAAATCTCAAAACATCACAAAAAAATCTCAAAACATCACAAAAAAATCGCAAACCGATCGTTAAAACCTCGCAACTTTATGTTTTCAATGGATTTCAATAAACACACCACTTAGTGTTAAAATTGAACCAAAATCGATTATCAATGATTTGTGATAAACTCGAATTTTTGAGTTACGGTAATCTCGAAAACTTATCGGACGATCTCGAAAACTTGTCGAATAATCTCAAAAACTTGTTGTAACGCTAAGGTGCGGTAACACATACGTTCGGTATTTGAACAAAGTTAAACCGTGCGATAAAGTCAAATACGCGATAACAAAGCTTCCCTCGATACAAACGTGTGTATGCGGTATATATAAAAAACAAACTAGGCAAAAATAAAACGAGCAAAACTAAATACTCCCAAGCTATAGATATATGTACTCATAAGTGTATGGAAGGCTAAATGTATGTGTAAACCAAATAAATGTAAAGAACAATATGTATGGTATATGATGCATGGAATAGATGATGTATGCGATAGTAAATGGAAGCAAACAGGCCCGTTTTTGACATTTTTTAGGCCCTGGGCAAGATGTAAATTGATGGGCCCTCGTTTTATACTAATTAAAATAAAATTGTTTTTCCTGGTATTCCTAGCGCAAGATCAATCAATAACTATTACTAAATTAATAGTGTCTACCATATCATCAAAGTTGTTAAAGGCTCAAGGCGCACTTAGGCACAAAGGGTCGCGAGACACAAACGTGAGGCGCATATTATAAAAATGTGCGTATATACATATAAACATACACACACAGAAAGTTACAAAACTCTAATATGCAGCAAGTAGAAGCCTCTGATGCAACAACAAACAATATTTTGATAAGGACAAAAGGGAGAATGGTTTAAAGCGTGAGTTCTGAGGGAGAGCATTGTGAATATCACTAGCCTCGACTTAACAAGTATGCGTATCATTCTTACATAACATTGTCAATTGGTTTCACTATCAAAGACATCTTATGATATACCTTTAATATATAGATTAAAAACATTTAAGGTCACTTTGATAGTCCCGAAATTAATCAACAATTCAAGATTTAGAGAGAGATTGACATATGGAAGCCATCCTCATATTAGATTTAAGACTTGAAGTACATGGAGGATGACACACTCTCTCTCTCTACATTGTGCACACATACAAATGAGCACAATTACACCTTATATAGCCAAGCCCAAGGCAGAAGTGGTTGCAGCAGCAGCAGAAGCTTCTGTATGTGACTTTATTTCTGCAAGGGCTTCTTTAACTTCTGTGGATAAGGTATCCACTTTGGTATTTAATCCTGTAAGCGCGCCTGAAGTTGAATCAGTAAAAGTAGCGAATGAGCTTTGCAACTTATTCAATGTTTGAGTTACAGAGGTTACAAAGACTTGGAACTCATTCTTCGTAACATGTTCCTCTTGGGTAACCTCTGGAGGAACAACCCCTTCTCCAGAGTGAGTCCCTGTTCCTGGGACACCTTCTTTCATTCCTGTTTGATCGTTGAGAATGGAAGGATTTCCTTCTGATCTTCGAGAAGAAACAAGAGTTTCAGTCTCTACAGAAGTTCTATGAAGAACAGTGTCCAAATCCACTCCAGAGGTGGGTATCGGAATGTCCTTCTTTTGACTTGGAGACTTGTCTAGAGTCTCTTCGTCTTTGTGCTTACTACTTCTCTCTGAAAGAAGGGTTGTCCCTAGTTTTGTGCGTGTGGCAGAGGAAACGAATTCCTCTGTAGGGTGTTCTGTTGTGATCTGGGGCGATTGATCATGAACTATAGGTGAGTCTCTCTAAGGAGACTCCCTAGGAATGGATTCCCCGGTTTTTGTGGGCGTAGAAGTCGAAAGAGTGACTTCTGGCTGGTTGGGTTGGGTTTGGATCGAGCTGTACTGCTCTATTTCAATAACTCCTTCTGCAGCTAGACCTGAGGAGTTAGATGTGTGGGTTGCACTGGGAGGGGGCGAGGGATGTGTGCCTTCTTCTTCTTCGGCATCTTTTTCTTTTTTATTTTCTTTTCCTCCAGAAGTTTCTACCCTATCCTCTAACCTATTTTCAGTAATTTTACCTATTTGGACCTCTTCTTCTGCAGTTTCTTGTCTTGGCAGAAGTGAATCAAGACCCTCTGTGATTGTATGGGTTTGCAGAGGTGAAGGTTGAGGTTGTTCTTTTTCGATTCCTTCTGTAATTGATTGCAGAGGAGAAGAAAGTTTCTTCTTCTTTGATTTCCTTTTCTTCGGTTTAGATGCCCCCTCCTCTGTAGATTTTGACTTTCTTTTTCTTTTGGAAGAGGGAGGGGCAGAGGGACCTTGGGTTTGTGGTGGAGATGAGGGTTCTGTGGTATGTTCAGTGGGTGGAGAAGATGGTTCTGCAGGGGGTTGTTGAATAGCAGAAGCAGAGGAAAGTGGTTCCTCTGTAGGGGTCTTGGTTTTCTTTCCCTTTTTCTTCTTCTTCTCTTTAGATCCCTCAGAAGACTTCCTCTTTGAAGGATAAAGGTCTTTCCTTATATTTCTGAAGTTCTTCTGGTTGGCCTTGTGTTTAGCCAACTTTATCTTCCATTCTTCCTCTGTTAGTCTTTCTACAACACTACCTCCTATGGGTATTCCTATACGCGGGGGTGTTACAGAACTGGGTTCAGGAGTTCTGTAAACGCGTGTGTACTCATTAACTAGTTCTTCATTACTAGCATAACCTAACATTACCTTTGACAGTGGCCTGCTGTGCGGGTAGCCGTCCTCATGTTCTGTATGGGTGTTTTTGGACATAGGAAATTGCTTAGGTTTGGGACCGTCCATTGGCCATTTTTAGATAAGGAGTAGGGGTTCGAAAAGTACACTGAGGATTCGCTGGAACTGCAGATGGGGCAACCAGTTGTGATCAGATATTTTGGCTTTCTGGGAGGCGATTTTGCGATCGATGGTGTTGATGATCTCTTGAATCATTATGGTGGCATAATCTAGTGGTAGATCATAGTACACACCATACACGATTGAGAGAATTTGAGGTGAGCTTTGATCGATGCTCCCGATTTTTCCAGTGAGGCAACGATTTAGGATGGAGAATAAGGTATTCCACAGAGGGGGTAGTCTTACTCTGCGGAAATCGTTCCTCTTTTTCAACTGTTGGTTGTACCCTAACATGTGCAGAAAGTCGACAAGTTCTTCATTTGTTGGTTGGGGGGCATACTTTTTGATTCCCATGAGTCCTCTTGTTGGAAGGCCAAATTCTAATGAGAACATGGTGCGGTTGAACATCAGTTCAAGACTCTTACTTTGGTCAGGCTTAGAGATATAGCCTCTTATCAAATCAGTGTCAGCGTCATAACGGCAAGATTGCCAAAACTGATGTAGGTAACGTACAGGTAATTGTTCAACGGTTTTGCTAAGAAGAGGGTAAAGAAAGTGGTTCTCTAGGATGTTTAGCAGGATGACATGTTCTTTACCAAAAGCCGTAGGAGAAGGAACAAGATAACAATTGTTCGATTTAATGGGAAGGGTTTGCTCGAAATGGTCATTAGAGAAAAATTGTTGCAGGTGGGTAGTGGGTACAAAGGATGCCTCGTCGCCGGAGTCATGTCTGTTGGTATCGGCGGCAGTATGTGAGTTGTGGGAGTGCTCAGAATGTACTGGAGAGAGTGGTGGAGAGTTCATCGGTGAAACGTGAGTAGCTTTGGAACTGGAAGCCATTTGTAAGTTTGAAAGTTCTAGGTTTTCAGAAAGAAATAAGCAAGTTCGCCGGAGAAGATGAGAGAATAGTAAAGTTTTGAAAGTTATTTTAACTTAGGTATTATACTGTGGTAACGGGTAGAATTTGGAACGGTGAAAATGTGAGAAAGTTAATAAAATTTGAGGTCCGCACTCGAGTTCATTTGGCGTGGAGCAAGTCAGGACGACGTTATATGTACGTCAATGAAAACTCGACATGTCAATAGTGTCAGTGATGACGAGACGTCTTAGGCGGCCATATTAAATGAAAAGCGCGTGCGTTTAAATTTTCACCACAGAAAAGTTACCGTTACAGAAGTTCCTAAGTGAAAATCTTTACAGAAGCTCTGTGATTTTGAAAAACTTTTATCTCTGTAGATTGTATCTTATGAAAATTTGTTTGAAAAACGCAAGGAGAGGATCGATAAATCTTTAGTAGAGAAATAGTCCTATAGAGGTTTTTGGACCTCTGCCAGAGCCAGCAGAGGCTCTGTTACAGGAAATTTCTAATAACTAATAATTTATAAACATTTTTTGATCATCCAAGTTTTTGATCAGATTTAACAATGTATTTAGGACCTATTTGAAAGTTGGTGTCCTAGAAAATTGTAAATCTCAAAGATTTTGTGCAGCAGAAGTCTTTTGAAAGATTTGAGTGATCTACAGAGGTTCTTTGGATGAAAGTAATCTGTAGCTTAAGACTTCTGTAGCAATGTGCGTGAAATTGGTTTCCGAGATGACATTCCAAAAGATCGATAGAGGTTAAATTTACGATCATAGAGCATATTTCTGGCAGAGCCTCTGTTGAGCTCAGCAGAGGCTCTATGACCTTAAATTTCTCATAACTCAAATTTTATGAAACTTTTTGATCTTTTGATTTTTGAAATGTTATTCACAGTATACTTAGGACATATTTGACAATTTTTGTTCTAGAAAACTGTTTTCAAAAACCTAAAAGTACGAGATACCAACCTTTTGTTCTTTTAGTTTGGCGAGTGTGATTTCTTCTGTCGCGTTCTTAGCTCCCCCTTGGCTTATAAATCTCTGTAGATTCAGCAAGGTCTCCTTTTTCGCTCCCCCTTGATCTAACAACCTCTGTAGATCAAGTGTCTTCTTCTGCTCCCCCCTTGACCTATGCTTGGTTCAGAATAAGATAAGTTGTGCACAGGACATAGGTCAAGATCATCAGAGGTTCTGTGAAGGTTGTCAGAGGTTCTGAGCAGACCTTACAGAAGTTCTGTGATATCAAGAACTATTGTAGATTTAAGAATTTACATACAGAAAATAATAAATAAACAACAATATTTACAAAAAATACAGTATCTATGTTATACTTACAGAGGTTTTGGGTACCCATAACCGTATGGGTCCTATTGTATGAAACGCCTTTATGCATTTGTCATGCATACCAGAAATGAAAGGATTTTTGTCTTTTTGAGCATTTTGAGCATGTATAGAGCCTTTCACTATCCAAACCTTTTTCACCTTTTTAAAAGTTTGATTAACTAATTTGTCCAACCTATGATCATGCAAAAATTTCGATGTTGAGGTCTGAAGTTTTGAAAACATATTTGTTGATCCAAACCCTCAGTGATTTGATAATGACCCTCTCTTATATACTTAGTGAAAATTGTAAGTAAACAATATGTATCAGAGTTTCACTATCGCTGATAAGTACTAAGATCTTACAGTACCGCTGATAGGAACTCTCGCTCTTTTAAATTAAACATTCAGCGAACATTGTTCACCATTAATGTGATGAGTCTGTTCAGTCATTATGATGATCGCTGATAGTTAGTTGTTTACTTATGATCCCTGAAGACAAGTTTCACGTCAACAAAGGTTCTACGCTGAAGTCGAAAATCAAGCTCAAGAACCACCGACAAGCTCAAAATCAAGCCCCCCCCCCCCTTCTACAAACTTGTATAGGCCTTCGGGACCAACAAGTGGTATCAGAGCAGATTTGTTTAATCTCATAAACAAGATCTAATCTAAGATATTTCTCTTCCTTGCTATTATCTGAAAATGGCCACCAACTCAAACACACATTATATAGACAATGGTTCTCTTGCAAAACCCCCTAGATTTTCCAGAGACAACTTCAACTTGTGGAAAAATAGGATGACACTCTTCTTAGAAGGTGTAGACCCTACTATACCTTACTATCTTGAGAACGGCCCACACATCCCTGTAACAATTGATCCTTTAGTTCTAGCCACTGCAAATAGACCTGCTATTCCAGAAAGGCTGATTCCTAAAGAAATCCATCAGTGGACCGACGAAGATAAGAAGAAAGTGGCTATAGATACAAAAGCCAAATCCATACTATCCATGGCCCTTCCTGACGAAGTCTACCATTCCGTCATGAACCTGAAATCATCAAAAGCCATGTGGGACACAACATGTGTTCAGTATGAAGGAACGTCTGAAGTCCAGGACTCAAGAAAGATCAACCTGGTAAGACAATACGAAAGCTTCGTTTCTGGTAAGAATGAAACTCTCTCTGAAGTTCACCAACGTTTTAATTGCTTAATTATAGATCTGAAAACTGTTGGTAAGGAATATTCTAACTTTGAAGTGCTGACAAAGTTTCTAGAATGTTTACCTGAAAGCTGGGACAATTATTCCATGTGTCTCAAGCTGTCAAAGGATCTTAGATCAATGACCCTTGCTACCTTATATGGTACATTGCTGAATCATGAGCAATCTAGCCATCTTAAGAAGAATCTTGTAAAAGATTCCAAAAGCACCCCTGTTGCTTTAATCTCAGAGGAACCTTCTACTCAGCGACCCTCGGTCACTATCACTGAGTTAGAAAGTAACTCTGAAAGGTCATCAGACTCTGATTCTTCAGATGATGATGAATCCTTGGCTCTCCTAACTAAAAAGTTCAGGAGATTCGCCAAGAAGAAAATGTTTAGAAAGAACAAACCTCTTTCCATAACTGACAAGCCTAAATCATCAGCTTTTGTTGATAAGGCTACTGCTACTTGTTTCAACTGCGAAAAGACAGGTCATTTCGCTAATGAGTGCAGGTCAAAGAAAATCATGAGACCTTCAGCTTTCTCAAAGAAAAACTTTGTTCCAAGGAATAAAGATGACAAATACTCAAAGCTCAAGGAGAAGTACGCAAAGCTGAAAAGCTTTAAGAAGAAAGGAAAAGGCCTGATGGCTGACTATGATTGGGCTGCTTCTGATGAAGAAGCATCATCATCTGACTCTGAAGATGATGAAGCAAATCAATGTCTCATGGCCAAGATTGAAGAAGAGGAAGAAAGTTCAGACATTCCCTCCACTTCAACATCTGTCATTCAGGTATCACCTTCCTTCTTTACCAATATTGCAAATATTGATGAAGCTGATAGTCTTCGTAAGATCGATCTCTTGACTAGAAGTTTATACGAAGCCATGAACGGCAAAACTGTGGTTGAAAACCAAAATCTTGATCTCGCTGAAAAGCTTAAAAACTGCCACCTTCAAATAGAAAAGCTTTCTAAAATTGAAGAAGATTTTAAAGATCAAGTCTATTTAAATCAGCTAGTCAAAATCGAACGAGCAGAAGCTATCGCTGCATTAGAGGCTGAAAAAGCTACTGTTAAAGGATGGTGTAATTCTTCAACAAAGATCACTGAGATAATTAAGGCTCAGATTCCTCTGAGTGATAAACGTGGTCTGGGTTATAAATATGATACTCCAAAACCAACCATTGAACGTTCAATGCTTAAATTTGGAACGTTCGTATCCTCAGTCGCTGACACTTCATCATCTCAGTGCTCCTCGTCCATTACACCAATCCCTGAGGAAATTCCTACCTCCTCAAAAGGTAAGGAGAAAATGGTTTATTCAAAACCTACCTCTGTCTCTAAAGACAAAGGTAAAGGAATTGTTATTTATCAAAATCCTCAGAAGGGTACCTTAGTACCAAAGCTGAATGCTTCTAAAGCCTCAGTGACCTACCCCTCTGGATCTAGAAAGCTGATCTCTGGATCTATTCAGTGATCTACTCCTAGACTCAGAGTGGATGTCCTTGGTAAGAAATCTGAAGAACTGAATGTTCGTCCCATTTCTAAAGCCAATAGTTTACTTGGTGCTGGCACTTCTAATTCAAAATTAAAAGCTCAGCATACAAGTGGTCCTAGAACTACTTTTAGTTATAGGAAATGTTATCACTGTGGACTTACCGATCATATTGCTAGTAAGTGCCCCACAGCCACCAAAGCTGAAAAGATAGCTAAGGTGAAGATTGCCCCCAAGGCAAAGAAGACCAACCCCGATGCATATCAGGTCAAGGTGACTCCTACCACTGAAGTTAAGAAATTAACCAAAGTGAAGAAAGACAAAGCTGAATCTTCAAATGCTGCGAAGACCGCTGAACCTTCTATTCCAACTAGCTCCACTGACAAACGTGTATACATGGTTAAGTGGGTACCCAAGCAAAACTAATCTTCCTTTGTAAATGCAGGTTAAGAAGGGTATCTGGTATCTCGATAGCGGATGCTCTAGACACATGACTGGAAAGAAAAACCTGCTCGCTGAATACAAGGAAGAGAAGGGTCCCTCTGTGACTTTCGGTGAAATGGAAAAGGACACACCCGAGGGTATGGTGTACTTTCAAATGGTACAACCTCTTTCAGAAGAGTCGCATATGTTGAAGGGCTGAAGCATAATCTTCTGAGCATCAGTCAGCTTTGCGACATGGATAACAAAGTGATTTTCACTAAGGAATCCTGCTTTGTCACTGACAAAAAAGAGAAGATAGCTCTCAGCGGTTATCGTTTTGAAAATGTTTATGTAATAAACATGGACTCAACAACCACCGAGAACTCCTGTTTCTTCTCAAAGGCCTCATCTGATGTTAACTGGCTATGGCACAAGAGGCTCTCGCATCTAAATTTCAAGACACTGAATACTCTTTCCTCCAAAGAGTTAGTCACTGGTCTACCTCAGCATTCATACGCCAAAGAGTCTTTATGTTCAGTGTGTGAAAAAGGGAAGCAGACCAAGGCAAGCTTCAAGTCAAAGCAAGTCTCCTCAGTGTCATCTCCTCTACAACTACTCCATATGGATCTGTTTGGCCCTGTTAACAAACAATCTATCGCTGGAAAGAAATATACGCTGGTCATAGTTGATGAATTCTCTCGTTACACATGGGTAATGTTTCTCCTTTCTAAGAGTGACACCCCTGAAGAACTCATCACCTTTGTTCGGAAGATGGAAACTCTGAACAATATGACTGTTCGCTCAATAAGGAGAGATCATGGAACTGAATTCAAAAACAGTTCTCTTGATTCCTTCCTTGAGAGTAAGGGTATCTCTCACAACTTTTCGTCAGTGAGAACACCGCAACAAAATGGAGTCGCTGAAAGAAGAAATAGAATAACTATTGAAGCTGCACGTTCAATGCTCAACGATTCTCACCTGCCTACTCAGTTTTGGGCAGAAGCTGTCAACATTGCTTGTTTTACGCAAAACAGGTCGCTGATAGTTAAAAGATTCAAAAAGACAGCCTATGAACTCTTTCATGGGAGAAAGCCTTCAATCAGCTTTCTTCACATCTTTGGATGTCAGTGTTTTATACTGAACAACAGAGATGCCCTTGAAAAGTTTGATCCTAAGGCTAATGATGGAATCTTTCTTGGATACTCCTCAGTCTCCAAATCCTTCAGAGTCTTCAACCGTAGAAGACAAACTGTAGAATAAACTATTCACGTCACGTTTGACGAATCCCGTTCAGCGAACTCTAAACCGTCTGCTGATACTGAAGAACTGAATCAATGGATGTTTTCTCATCTTGGTGATTCAGAAGAAGTTCCCACTCCTCATGCTCACACCGTAGAAAATGATGGTCCTACTATCATTCCAGATATGCAGAATACTGAAACTGAAACATCTTGGGTCTCAGCTGTTCCTATAAACACTATACCTGCAGTTGATCCAAATATCTCAGAAATTCCATCTATTTCTCAGGAATCAGTGAATGAAGTGACAAGTGCAAACATTCCTCTCTTAGCTGATAATCCAGAAGTAGCTGAATCCTCATCTTCAGTTTCTCCAGTTCAGACTGAGTCATCGACGTATGCTCCGGCTCACCGATGGACTGTAAATCACCCAATCGATCAAATTCTTAGTGATCCAAACGCTGGTATTCAGACTTGTAGAAGTGCAGGTAATATTTATTTATTTGTTAACTATATTTCTCTAACTGAACCAAAGAAAATAGATGATGCCCTCAGAGATCCAAACTGGGTCAGCGCTATGCAAGAAGAGCTGACTGAATTCGAAAGAAACAAAGTTTGGAAACTCGTTCGTAGACCAACTGACAAAACGGTGATAGGCACCAAATGGGTCAATCGAAACAAGTTGGACGAACATGGTACTGTAACTCGCAACAAAGCTCGTCTTGTTGCTCAGGGATACAGACAAGAGGAAGGCATAGATTATGACGAAACATTTGCCCCAGTAGCAAGACTTGAATCTATTCGTCTATTCTTAGCATATGCTGTACACAAAAACTTCAAAGTACATCAGATGGATGTTAAGTCAGCGTTTCTGAATGGAAAGCTGAATGAAGAAGTTTATGTGGAACAACCTCCAGGATTCTCAGATCCTAAGCGTCCAGGTTATGTTTATAAACTGGATAAGGCACTTTATGGCTTAAAGCAAGCTCCTCGTGCATGGTTTGATACTCTCTCTACTTATCTCCATATTGAACATTTTGAGAGAGGTAAGATTGACAAAACTCTATTTTTTAGAAAAGTGAAAGGTCATATCATTTTAGTTCAAATATATGTTGATGACATTATATTTGGTTCTACTAACCCTGAGCTTTGTACTCGTTTCGCTGATAGAATGAAAGATGAGTATAAAATGAGCATGATGGGTGAACTAACATATTTCCTTGGTCTTCAGATTAAGCAAACTGAAAAAGGAACTTTCATTAATCAAGGAAAATATGTTAAAGATATGCTGAAGAAATTCGACTTAACTGAAAGTTCAGCTATGAAAACCCCTATGGCACCACCGCTGACACTTGATAAGGACACAAAGGGTGTTCCTGTTAATGTCACGCTGTACCGTGGGATGATCGGCTCACTATTGTATCTTACAGCTAGCCGACCCGATATTATGTTTGCAACATGCTTGTGTGCACGATATCAAGCTGAACCTAAGATATCTCATATGAAAGCTGTAAAGCGAATCTTTCGATATCTTAAGGGTACATCGAATCTAGGCCTTTGGTATCCCAAAGACTCAGGATTCGATCTAACCCCCTATTCAGATAGTGATTTTGCAGGTTGCAAAATGGATAGGAAAAGCACCACAGGAGGATGTCAGCTCCTGGGTGGAAAGCTGGTAAGTTGGACAAGCAAGAAGCAAAACTCAGTGTCCACTTCCACAGCTGAAGCTGAATATGTAGCCGCTGGAAGCTGTTGTTCTCAAGTCTTGTGGATGAGAAATCAGCTACTAGACTATGATCTTCAGCTCTCCAAAATTCCAATCTATTGCGACAGCACTAGTGCCATCGCTATAGCCAACAACCCTGTGCTACACTCAAAGACAAAACACATCGAAATCAGATATCATTTTATCAGAGATCATGTGATGAATGGTGATATAGAACTTCATTTTATTCCAACTGATTATCAGTTAGCTGATCTATTTACCAAACCTCTTGATGAGACAAGATTCAACTTTCTCATCAGCGAGCTTGGAATGCTGAACTTTGAAGGATAAAACCTTCAGCGGTTCACATTGATCAGCGATAGAATAAAATCAACTTATATAATCCATTTCATCATATTCTCTCTGAATAAACTTGATTCGCTGATATCAAGGTATGTTTTCTCTCTCTGACATATCGCATGTAAATGCAAGATTTCAAAATAAATTGCATCGCTGAATATCTCTTTCTTAACAGCGACTTTTTGAAATTTCTTAAAACCTTCACTGATATTTCTATTCAGTGCTTCATGTTTTCAAAGAGTCCCTGAGTTTTTTTTTCTTTTTCAAAACCTCAGAGACAACCAAGAATATGAAAGGACAGTTGTGACGTCATTGCAACGGATAACACCAGGCACGATTTCTTTCTGACACACGTTTGCACGTTTCGTTCAAACTTCCAATCAAATGCAAACACGTGTCCGTGTCATGATGAAAACCTTTTCCCGCTCAAGGTTTTCTCTCTCTAAAACTCCCTATATAGACAATCTCTTGGTTTATATTTGTCTTTTACGCGATCAATCTTCCTCCGCAAGAAAAGAATTACTGTTGCATTTGTGCTTTCAAATCTTCAAAGAACTGTTCATCATCTTCTTCATCAAAACTTCAAGGTTAATATGTTCTTATTTTTTACCAAATGCTTAACTTGTTTCTGATCTTATCTTTGTTTTAAACAAGATCAAACAAAAGAACTTAAAAATAAAATCATTTCTTTCATGGTTTTATGAACACAACCATTTCATGGTTGTTCTTCAAGTTTTAAATCTAAATCTTAAACTTGTTCTTCATTCGTATCCATTTTTTTAAAAACTGGAATACAAGACTTTATGGGTTTTACATTTCGTTTCAAAATCATGAAAAACCCTAATCTTCATTAAGACATTTTTGTCTGAATGAAATGGACAAAATTCGAACCATCTTAATGGAAATTCTTTCCATATCAAGACAATTCTTATTTGTTAACATCCTTGGTTGAACTGATAATATAGAGAAATGGCATCTTCAAAGATCAATGTTACCGATGAGTCCATCTCCGCTGACTCTGAGGAAGTGGATATCATCAAAGCCCCTCAGGTTAAGTTCAAGCTGGATCAGCTAGATTGGACCAAGGTCAACAACCTCTCTGCGCTTCTCGAGTTTCCTCCTCGAAAGCAAGTCACACATCTGGATGATGCTGTGAATTTCCTGAAAAACTGCTGCATTTCAACAGCCCTGACCATCACACCTCCCGCAAGTCAGCTGCTACTATCCCAGTTCTGGTACTCTGCCAGACACTCTCAGCTACCATCCGCCAAAGATCCCTCCAAAACCATCGATTGCATACTCAGCGATACTGAGTATGGCACAATTAAGATACCCCCCACAATCATTCGAAAAGCTCTAAACTTTCCCAATGCTACCAAAGAAAAACCGTTTGTTCCATTCCCTGACCATAAAAGGCACGCTGACAAAGAAGCTCTTATTGCATTTTTTGATGCAATGGGCTATGTCTGGGAAACTGGAAGGGACAAGAAGCCCGAGAAGAAGCTGACGCTGATAAAGAAGTCCAAATTGCCCAGCGAGATGAATTTCATCTTCGCACACCTGATCGGCTGCATGACATCGAAGATCGGCTCCTCTGATCAAGCCGCTCAACCTCAACAGACTATGGGATACGCACTGCTGAAAGGTCTACATATTGACTGGGCATCTATCATTTATGATGACCTAGTACAAAGAGTAGATTCTGCTGCTGACAGACCTACATGGGTTCCCTACCCCCGATTCATCAGCGCCATCTTCCAATATGGCCTGAAGGACAGCTATCCTCAAGAGGGTGACCTGAAACTTTCTCAGGTTGGCCCTAAGGTGCCCGATTTCAAACCTGTCGACATTGAGGTACGTCTCTCTACCCTTCTCTCTCTTCTTAACCCCAATTCTTCGACTTATGTGGCTCCTTCAGCGACAATACCCATCGCTGATGCCCCGGCCACACAATCCTCTCCTTCTAAGAAAAGGAAACACTCTCAAACCCAACTTGATTCCAAAAGGATCAAGAAAACCAAGGAGCAACCCCAGCAATTCCATGCTGAAGACTCCTCAGCTCATTCTGAAGAGCTGAAGGAAAGTTCCGTGGTACGCTCTGCCACACCCGTGCAAGCCATCCCTCCAATCCAGACTTCAGCGTCTCCAAACGCTGAGGTTAGAAACTTGGAACCTACCCAACCTCCCTCAGTCTCTCAAAAGACTGATGAAGTGATTCTCAGCGATTCCAACGCTGAACTCAGAACCCGAACCCCATTCTTATCCTTCGCTTCTCCCTCCACTCACTTGGACACTCCTCCAAAGAACACTGGAGATACCATCATTCCAGAAGCCACCGTTGACGCTTCTCAACGAATGATGAAGACAGGACCTGCAGATATCACCTTACCTCACCGCACTTTTGAGGAAGATATGGAACATTTTTCAGGAATCCGCAACTTTGACGACTTCGTCAATCCTCCTGCAGGTACAAATCAACCCATATACACTGTAACTAAACCTGAAACTTCTGAGCTTTCCTTTGTTCACAAGTACTTATGTGTTACAGGTCCTAATTTGGGAGACATCAACGAGTCTCTGAAGTCCGTGGAAACAAAGCTGACCGGTCTCACCACCACACTCTCCAACAACTCTACAGCTGTAACAAACGCTGGAGAGAATTTGACAAAGCTGACTACGGTGGTGTAGAAGAAAGCTTCCACATATGACTTGAAGCAAGTTGATAAGACTCTCAGCGACTTTGCTAAGGTGCTCGCTGATATCTACACAGACTACACCTCACTCAAACAATTAGTTTCCTCCATGTCCGGCGAAGTAACAACGCTGAAGACATCGGTTGGAGCACTAGAGGGTGATATGTCTGCTGTAAAGACAAATGTTCAAACTCTGACGACTGACTTAGGCTCTGTAAAGACCGATGTTGGTTCGATGAAAACAATGATTGAAGAGCTGCTCAACAAGGCGAGAGTTCCTGCTCCTGAACCTGCCCCTGCCCCTGCTTTGGAAACTTTCACAGCGACGGATCGCAAAGAGCTGGAAAAGATCAATCCTGCTATAACTGGCCTAGAAGTCAGATTAGCAAAGATTGAAAGCTGTGTGGGTATCTCTGGCCAATAAGACAGAGAGCCTCCCACAGCTATAGAGTCTACCCATTCCTCCCCCAGTCATCATGAGAAAGAGGGGGAGAAGAGCGCTGAACATACCGATGAGAAGAGCACTGAGGATCTTGAAAAGAGCGCTGAAGACCTTTCCCATGATGAATCTATCAGGGGAGAGAAGAATGAAGATCTTATAGCTGGACCTCAGGGAGATGAAAACCCTGAGGGAACCGAGAAGCTCGCCTCTGTATCTGAGGGGGAGCAACTCGAAGAAGACGCTGAAGAATCCGAAGTAGAAGATGATGAAGTCGTCGACATCCCTGATGATGAACCATATTCTTCTCCAAAGAATGATGATGATGATGATGACGAAGATGACGATGATTTCTTTATCGTCAAACCTGCCCCAAGGATTAAAGCTCTTAAGGGAATTTCAATAAATGAACCAACAGGGGAGCGGACAAAGACAAAGCCCTCAGCCTCTGGCGCTGAGAAAGGCAAAGGCAAAAGCGTCGCTGAAGATGACAATCTGACGATCTTGCTTGAAAAGCCGGTTTGTCAGGTACACTAAACATCTCTCACTCCATCCCTCCTCTATAAGTTCTACTACCCTAGCCTACACCTGAACATATTTATCTTTCTCTTTCTACCCAAGTTCTTCTACCCATGTTCTTATTTGTAAGATCATTGTGTTTCAGCTAGTCCTCTCCCCTGTTTGAGGATGTCGCTGAAGGTTCTACTATTGCGACTTCACAAATAAAGCCAGCTGTTGCTGATGAAATAATCCCAGTCTTAGATTTGATCTCTGAGACTGATGAACCAGAAGAACAACCTCTCTCGCACAGAAACATGCCTTCCTCAGCTCCTCAAAAGCTGAGTGAAGAGGATCAAAAGAGAAAAGAGGAAATAATAAAGCGATTCGAGGATCAGCGAATCATTCTAAGGCGTGATCAACTGTCTTCAGTTCCTCCTAAGTTCAGAATTTCAAAAGCTGAATACAAGGAACACCTCAGAGCTGAACGCCTCATCGCTGAAAGAAAGGAAGCTGAAGAGAAAGACAGAGAATACGCCTTCAAGCTTACTCAAGAATTTGTCAAAGACCCCAAGCTGAAACGTGTTCCCATTCAAATCCAACGAAAGCTTTGGGAAGAAGCCCCGAAAGATCGTGGAAAAGAAAACTGAAGTTTCTCAGACCACCCTGATCCGGTGTAAAGAGAAAATCCACTTCAGATATCGTCCAGCGAAGATCAACAAGGTATTCATCTCTGGAAGAACATCTATCGGAGTACCTATTGTTGACATCAAACTTTTCAGAGAAGATGGCCAATCCGAAGCCTTTCGCGCTGATAGTGTAAAAAGGTATGGTCTCTCTGAATGGCTGGAGATGAGGTTAGCTATCCATTCGTCATAATCTAAGTACAAGGATCATTTCGAAAAGCTGATAAACAGACAGATCGACTTGATATCTTCTTGTGTAGACATTCCTCCTCTTCCTGATCTTAAGCTGAAAAGAAAAAGGGCCTCTCCAAAGAAGAAACGTCAAGATTCAAACTCAGGTCCTGTCATACGAAATGAAACTGGAATTGGTTTCTCTCGCGCTGAAGTGCTTGGTCCTGACCCTGATCTATCTGCCCTTGACATTTCTTTGCCACCATGTGAACTTTTCGTCCCTGGTAAAGTCATCAGTAATCCTTATGGAATATTCTTTCTCGACTACGACGGACGTAAATGTTTTCAACGGATCGCTGAGCTTCCAATCACTCCAATCGAACATCTCAGAGATCTCATCTACTGGTGTGACTTCAGAAAAGACATTCAGGCACGACACCTAAAACCCTTGATCTTTGAAGAAGCGCTGAACAAAAGAAAACAAGGCGTAACGGTTCCTGACGGGATGATCCCCACTGAAAAGACGACCCTTGATGAACTTCTCATTAAGGAAGAACCTTTTGAAGACTGATATAATCTCCTTTTTCTCTATTGTATCAGTTATCCTTCTGTACTTGTAAATTATTTCGCTTGTACTTATAATCTTTCTGTTCTTCATTGTAACCTGATTCAATATCTTAAAGAAAGATTTCAGCGAACGTACTTTACTCCATCAATACTGAAAAGATCCCAGAAAACAGTAAAAGGGACAAATATTTTATGAGTTCTTTTTATCCTTAGGTTTTCATTAAATAGCAATTTTCTTTGTTGCTACGTCATAATCAAATAGGGGGAGATTGTTGATCCAAACCCTCAGTGATTTGATAATGACCCTCTCTTATATACTTAGTGAAAATTGTAAGTAAACAATATGTATCAGAGTTTCACTATCGCTGATAAGTACTAAGATCTTACAGTACCGCTGATAGGAACTCTCGCTCTTTTAAATTAAACATTCAGCGAACACTGTTCACCATTAATGTGCTGAGTCTGTTCAGTCATTATGATGATCGCTGATAGTTAGTTGTTTACTTATGATCCCTGAAGACAAGTTTCACGTCAACAAAGGTTCTACGCTGAAGTCGAAGATCAAGCTCAAGAACCAGCGACAAGTCTCCTAATGAACTGATGCGGATCAGCGAAGACTCAGATTTGTCCACTCAACGTGAAGTATCAAGTACAAGACTTCAGCTATCGCTGAACTTTATCATTCGCTGAATAGAAAATGATAATCGCTGAATCAACGAAAGCTGATCATGAAGTCCTCCGTACAAAGTACTTTTGTCTTAACCACCCTTGCACGAATCCGTACGAATTGTCAGAAAAGAACCTCCGAATATCTGAAATCGTACAACCACTCTGATACTACACTATTCATCCATGCAGCTACTAAGGTTGTCAACCAAGGTCAATGACATGCACCCAACCAGCTGATAACACGTGTATAGTATATACTGACTTGCATTAAATGCATGCAGTATATAAAGAGATGAACTCACTTCATTTGAAGTAACTTGCTAACTCTGGACAAGTTCATATCTCTTATCTCAAGATAGGTTATTATTAGTAATTTCCTTATCTCTCTTAGTGCAAGAAACCTTTGTGTTCCAACTTGTTTAGATTTAGGTTTATCCTTAATCTTGTCTCCGCAACAAGCTGTAAATTGTTAATGATTTATCAATAAACAATGTAGAAAACTAAAATCTGTGTGTTTGTATTCAACCCCCCCCCCCCCCCTTCTACAAACTTGTATAGGCCTTCGGGACCAACAATATTAGGCTTAAAAGATCCTTCACAATTGAATTTCCTGATCCGTTTAGCAAAAATATTCTTTTTCCTTAAATTTTCCTCAAGCATCTTTTGGAGATTAGATTTGCATCTTTTCTCCAACATGATTTCAGTTGATAAATTAGAGAGTCCTTTTGTTAGTTTCGATATTTCTGTTTTAAAAATCCTTCTCTCTTTTTCAAAGTCATCTTTTTGACTTAAATCTTGAAATCTTTGAACCTTCAACTGTTCAGATTATTTTCTTTCAGAATCAGATTCTTTCCTTTCTTTTTCAAGGATATTCTGCAATTCTGAGATTTTATAAGTAAGCTTCATCGACTTTGTTTCAAGAACAGTTTTCTTCTCTTCATAATTTCCTCTTTCATTGACCAGAATCTTTTCAAAACTGAAAATTAGTTTAGAGAAGTTTAAACATTTTAGTTCAAGTCTTTTCTTTTCTTCATCTGACAAAGATAAGTTCCTTTTTAGTTCAAGATTTTCACAGTTTAAGTTTTTAACAGATTTTTCAAGTTTAGCAATTTTATCAGAAATAATAAAAATGCTTTTGTTCTTTTCATCTAGTTCTTTTTCAAGAGAAGGAATTATTTGGCGAAAATTTGTGCTGAGTTTTGAATAAAAAATTGAATCAGCATCACCACAAAATTTCATTCTGGACATTTTAAATGAAGTTTTTAACGAAAGAAACAGTTTCTATGATGTTACCAGATCAAATAAATCGAAAATGGTAGTAAAACAGAATCTGTTTGAAGGAATGAAGAACAGGTTAAAAACAGACAATTTCTATCAAAAATCTTTGTAAAAACGAGGATCACTTGTTATTGAAAATCAAGCTTTGCTCTGATACCAATTGTTGGTTCCCGTTTTGCTTAAACAAGATTGTCAGATCTATTAGTTCGAATTTATGTTTGATACGGAAGCGTATTTGAAGAACTAACAGATATGTTTGATAGATTTAGAACACACACTATCAAATAAACAGTGAAGAGAATAGATTTATAGCACAAAGACCCACTGGATTGAATATATCAAGAACACTTAGTACAGATTTGACGCTAATTGAGTGTAAGTGTTTTGTGTTGTGTGTTAAGTGATTGTGTAAACTTTTAAAGTGTAAAAACGGTGATTCTTAGGAAGAACTCAACATGAGTCTTCCTTTTATACTACTACAAAAGATCTATTCTAGACAAGAGACTGTTGCTACAGGAAAGAAGAGATGGTATGAATAGTTGGAAAACTGCAAGCATTAAATGTCGCAGACGTCTATGTTGTACTAAGCCCTATTGAGTCCACTCAGAGTTTGACACGTGTTGAAGTTGGACAGGGCATGCTACCATACAAGTTGATGAACAGATCCTGGAACAGTAGCAAGATATTTCTTTAACAGTGATAAGATATTATAAGTATCTTGAGTCTTCAGTGAGGACAACAGAGGCTCTGTGATGTGTTGCAGAAGTTCTGCGGTCTGGTCCTTTGTAGAGTAGTCTTCACTGGGTTTCTTGTCTTCTGAAGTTGTCTGCAGAGGCTCTGTTATTGGTGACAGAGGTTCTGAGGTCTTGATCTTCTGTAGCGTTCTTCTGTAGTTTCTTCGGTCTTTGATCACTCTTGATCAAAACTTCCTTTGCTTCTTCTTAGATGCCCGGCAGAGCTTCTGTTGCACTCAGCAGAGCTTCTGTGGAAGTTCTTCTGTACTTGGCCATTTTTCAATACTTCTAATATTTCAGAATATTTGAGCTAACAATGTGCGACTAGGATGAACATTCAACGTGCGATTACTTTTGTTAGGGTCAATTTAATGTTGATTTAAATTTCAAGGGTCTGAATGTAATTCTTTATTTTGAGCCTTATTAGTGAACGGGCCGTGGGCTTGTAAACCACGGTCCCGCCATATGAATAGATTGCTTAGCCTTAGAAAATAGGCTAGTTGTCTCATTTGCTTTCATTCATTCGTATTGTAATTATCTCATATTGAAAGCATAATACAGGGATGACCAGTTGAAATCATTACTCATATTGTTTATCTATTCGATTTCATAATTGTTGCACGGATCTGGAACTAACAATTGGTATCAGAGCAGACGGACAGATTTGATTCAGAGCACTCCTATTGAATTCTAGTAAGTTTTTAATTTTTTCTCGTCTGGCACTTTCTTGAAATTTCAAATCATTGATTCTGATTAAATTGATCGATTCTGTTTATTGGGTTGTGTTAGCATTGTTATCATTAGTAATTCTGCAAATTTTCTCATCCCAATTCGTCCATTTGAGTGTTCAATGAAGCAAATCAAAGTTCAAAGTTTTTGGTAGTGTTCATCAATAAAAATCGAATTTTTACCATCAAAACTCATTGTTTTTGCTTTAAAATCGATTGGGTTAGTGTTGTTTTTGTGTTTGGGATTGTTTCTAATCTTTCAGGAACGTTTTTGTGCAACCCTAATCGAGTCTCAATCGAAATTGAGAAGTCAGCCGCAGAATCCGGATAGAACAGTCGAGGTTTCCGGACGCGACCAATTCTTTCCGGACATTTGTGTGAATCTCATCCGAATTCATCCTTCTTTCCGGGTAAGTCCAACATTCCGGGTAAGTCTTCTTTCCGGGTAAGTTTTTACTATTTCAATCAATCCGGGTGATTTGTTCCGGAAACCCTGATCTTTCCGGTAAAGTAATTTATCCGGACAAGCCAAGGTTTCCGGTAATCATTTTCATCCGGAATCTCTGTGTTAGCTCAAAATATTCATAATATTAGAAGTATTGAAAACAAAGGATCGAAGAAGGATCTACAGAAGGATGCTCACAAAGGACCGAGCAGCAGAACCTCTGTCACCCTTGACAGAGCCTCTGCGGTTCAGACTGAAGACTTGGAAGATATTTATAATATCTTGCCACTGTTACAGGAATATCTTACCACTGTTATAGAAATATCTTGCTACTATTCCAGGGTCCGTTCATCAACTTGTATAAGGCATGGTCCAACAACAACACGTGTCAAACTCCGATAGGCATCCTTATAAGTTGATATTAGTGCATTTAATGCATGCAGGTTTCCAACTGTTCATGCTATCCTTTCCTTGCTGTAGCTATAGTCCTTTTGTGTAGATTAGATCTTTTGTAGTAGTATAAAAGGAAGACTCATGTTGAGTTCTTCCTTACCAACGAATATACACACAACACTCAAAAACACTTGCACACAGTTAACGTCAAATCTGTTCTTAGTGTTCTTAATCAAATACAACAATCTTTGAGATATTCATCTATTCTTCATATACTGTTTAATTGGTATTTTGTGTTGTTTCTATATCTGTTAGTTCTTCAAATACGCTTCCGCAACACATCTTATTTGAACTAATAGATTAGATAATCTTTGTTAATCAAATACGGGAACCAACAATTGGTATCAGAGCAAAGCTTGGTTTTAAATATCAAGCGATCCTCGTTTAACAAGATTATTGGTAGAAACGTGGTCTGATTTTAACCTGTTATTCATTCCTTCAAACAGATTCTATTGTTCAGCCATTTTCGATTTATTCGATATTTGGTAAATCTAGAGAAAGTGTTTCTTTAATTAAAACTCCATTAAAGTGCACTGTTGAGAGCTTCCAAACCCAGAAAATCTTTCCAGATAATTCTCTCGTACTTTTTTGTGTCATATCTTTATTCTGAAACTTTCTACTCTTAAAATGACAAGCGCACAAAATTTCTTCACAGCTGGCTCATTAACAAAACCACCATCTCTTCTACGAAATGAGTATCCTCAGTGGAAAATAGGAATGATCCATTTCTTTGAGGGTACTGATAAAGAGCTCGTACAATACCTTTATAATCCTCCTCATGTCCCTATGTTAATAGTACCTCGTGTACCAGCTACAGCTGACACTCCTGAAATCCCTAAGCATCAAAAACCTAAAAACAGGGATGGTTGGTCAGATCAAGATAAGGAAAAAGATGAACTCGCGCAGAAAACAAAAAGAATTCTGATAATGGCAATCCCCAACGATCTCTTCCAGTCTTTAGATGCATGCGAATCTTCGTATGATCTTTGGAAAGAACTGGAGAAACAACTTGAAGGGGGAGTTAAACTCAGAAAAATCGAAGGGCTCAATACATAAACGAATATTACGCTTTTAAAGCCTTGACAAATGAATCTCTGCAAACAACGTATGACAGGTTCAACTCTCTGATCAATAACTGCAAGAAGTTCGGCATCCACAGAACTTCTAAAGAGAATAACGTCATGTTTCTCAAAAGATTGAACGAAGAATGGCTCAAGTTATGTATGTCTCTACAAACCAATCAAGATTTAGATTCCTGGACTCTTTTAGACCTTTACGGAACATTAGCTGGTCAAGAGCCTCAAATAGCACAAGCAAAGACACTAACCATTGCACCTCTTGCTTTGGTTGGCAAATCTACAGAAGACACAAAGATGTCAAGGAAAGAAAGAGCGACAGAGGAAAATAAGAAGGAGAAAAAGAAAAAGATGGTGGTAGTTGACAGCGAAGATGAATAGATTGTGGAAGAGGGAGAAATAACTCTAGCATCAATAACAACATCCTTAGCTCTGTTGACAAGAGAATTCAGAGGAAACCAAAAGAGTTATGGTAATGAAAGACATGGCAGAGATAATAGAGAAAGAAGAGAAGATCAGAGTAAAAGGGATCAAGGAAGAAGAGAAGAATCAGCTGACCGACAGAGGTCAGACGACAGAAGTAACGACCATCAGAGGTCGAGTGATAAATTCAACAGAGGAAATGACCGACAGAGGTCAGATGACAAGGGAAGCCACACACCACAAGAATGCTACAAGTGTGGTAAGCCTGGTCATTATGCAAATGAATGCAGATCGGAAAAAGGTGGTGACCGACAGAAGTCCGACGATCGTGTTGGTAATACTTCCCAGAACCAAGGTTGCTACAACTGTGGGAAGCCAGGCCACTTTGCCAATGAATGCAGAAGCAGACCAAATCGCCCACAGAAGGACTCAGCTTTTTACAAAAAGAAAGCTGAGTATTATGCTCAAAAGTCACTCATGGCGAACAAAGTGGTGAACAAGGAAGATTGGGAGTCAGATACAACCTCTGATGATGAATACATCAACAATGCCTTGTTCTGTGGCATGGCAGAAATCAGCTCAGACTCTGACACTGAGGTATCCACTTCAAATTCCACCTCTAGTACTACATAAGTTGATTTACTTATAATTAAAACTGAAAATCTTGAACTGAAAAAGACTTGTGATGATATTCAGAAAAAGCTCACTTTTTATGAAAGAGAAGCTAGACTTCTCACTGAAGAAAAAGCAAAAAAATTCAAAGAAAAGGAAGAATTAGAAGCACACTGGAACAAGAATCTATTTCCTTTAAAAGAGAAAATTTCTGAATTAAATACATCTTTGAAAACCAAAACAAAAGAACTTTCAGATTCTGAGAGCGACAGACTAAACATTCTAGCCCTTAAGGAATATTTTCAAAAGGAAAGAAAAGTCCTTTGGAAAGATCTACTTAGAAGAGATGTTTTAATTAAAAATTATCGTGATGCACAAAAGGTGTACGATGTATTGGGTACAGTGATATTAATCAAGGTACAGAAAACAAAAAGAATAAACCTCTGTCATCACTATTTGCTGTAGGAAAAATCAACAAACCTAATTTTCCAAACTTAATCTCTGTAAGTAAGAGAGTAAAAGTCTCTGGGGAACCTCACTTAAGGAAACCCATGAAGATGATAAACGTGTGGTTTAAAAATACAGATTTATCATCTTCAACCTCTGTCAAAAGAGGATCCAAACCAAAGAGATATCTGAAAACTCAAGATCAGATAGGAATCTTCAAGTTTGGTAAACCAGAGACTCAAACTCAAGTTGCTTTTGTCTGCACAATAGTTCTGAAAAGAAATTATCTGCAGAAGCACTTGAGTTCAAACCAATCTTTTCAGAAGAAAAACTAAGAAATATAATTGAAAAAGAGATAATGGAAATTGGGAAAATAGAGATTTTGAAAAATCTTTGTACACCTTCTACAGATCAAAAACTCTCTGAAGAGATCTTATCAGACACCTCTGTTAACTTAGAAAATAATTTTTCCGATGAAGAAAGCAAGTATGACACATGTTCGGAAAATCCAGTCTGTGTCGAAAGAAATATTGATGACTCAACCTCTGTATATGAGGACGATTCATCATCTGACGAATCAGAGACTAATAGAATAGAAAAGGTTCCTTGTGACTCAGAGGTTATTAAACAAACCTTTGAAGTTCTTAACAGAACCATTCCTCCAAAGGAGAAAATCACTTGAATTCCAATCTGTCCAGATTTTTTGGATATGTGCATACAAGCCAAAACCTCAATTGAGCTTGAAAACTTCAAAAAACAGAAGTTAATGTCCACTTAAAATCCAAAAGATTCAAAGTTTTTAAAACCCTTACAAATTAAAGAGAAACCAACATGGCAACAAAAGGGTAAGTGGCCAAAACCTAACAAATCTTTTACTTCTGCGGCAGTGAAATCAACAGAAGTTCACCACAGAAGGGACTCACAGAAGGCTGCTAAAAACAAAGTTTTTTTCCAACAATCTAATCTACATAAATATTCTTGTAATAGGAAGCCATATGCTAGAATAGAATGTAATGCCTCTGTGGCCCAGTTTAAAACTTTCAATGAAAATTTCAAGCAAATCACTTCTGATGTTCCATACTGTCATTGCTTTGATCTAATGTTCAAGTTGAATAATTATTTCTGTAGTTCAAATTATTTTCTCTCTGCACCTAAATCAAATATTAAAGAGAAACAAACTGATTCTTCGACAAAAGATAAAATGTATTTCAAGAATGCTAAACAAACTTGAAAAATTCTGACGAAACTGGACCCATATGGAAATGGGTACCTAAAAATCTATGATTGTCTTGCAGAAGCAGTATGTGCCAATATGGTATCTAGACTCCGGATGCTCGAGGCACATGACTGGTAACAGAAGTCTTCTATCCACGTACCAAGAAAACAAGATGGTGGATCAGTGACTTTTGGAGACAACAAAAAGGGGCATATTAAAGGCTATGGAGTCATAAAGAAGGATAATATCACCGTACACAAAGTTGCATATGTGGATGGCCTAAAACACAACCTACTCAGTGTAAGCCAACTATGTGACACAGGATTCGATGTACTGTTCAAAAGAACATTCTGCTCTCTACTAAGTGAAGACACCGGAATTGAACTTCTGCGAGCCAAAAGAAAAGGTGATATGTATCTAATGAACTTCAATGCCAAAAACAAGGACAAAATTTGTCTTGTTGCAAGCAAAAGTGAAGAAGCCTGGCTATGGCACAACAGGTTCTGTCACTTATACTTTCATACTCTAGATAAACTGGTAAAACTTGAACTGGTCAAAGGTTTACCTAATGTTAAATTTCATAAGGATCATTTATGCTCTGCCTGTGAAATGGGAAAACTCAAAAGAGCTTCCCACAGAGGCAAAACTGATATGTCTTGCCCTAGGCCTCTGTACATGCTTCACGTTGACCTCTGCGGTCCAATCGTAATACAGAGCCTAGGTGGCAAGAAATATATACTTGTCTTAATTGATGAGTATTCACGATTTACATGGGTTGAATTTATCAGAAAGAAATAAGATGTTCCATGCATCCTGATTAATCTAATGAAAAGAATCCAAGTTCTTTATGAGTGCAGAATTCTGAAGTTACGAAGTGACAATGGCACAGAATTCAAAAACTCTGTCATTGAAGCCTATCTCACAGAAGAAGGAATATCCCAGAACTTCTCTGCCGCTCGCACCCCACAACAAAATGGCGTGGTCGAACGAAAGAACCGCACGCTCGTGGAGGCTGCAAGAACCATGCTTTCTGCATGCGGATTACCAATGACCTTTTGGGCAGAAGCAATTTCAACTGCTTGCTATACCCAAAATCGTTCAACAATCGTGAAGAGACACATCAAAACTCCTTATGAATTGATCTACAAACGAAGACCAAATATCAAGTTTCTCCATGTGTTTGGATGCAAATGCTTTGTCTTCAACGACAGAGACTCGAGAGGAAATTTTGAAGAAAAGGCTGACCAAGGCAAGTTCATCGGGTACTCTGCCGCTTCCAAAGCCTACAGAGTTTACCTTATGAAGTCGCGCACGATAGTAGAAAGCATCAATGTATCCTTTGATGACTCATTCCAAAAGTCTTCTGAACAAATCAGTTCAGAACTCGGGCTAAACAAGAAAACCTCTGGCATCTAAAAAATAAATGAAGATTTAGGTCTTCTTTTTCAAGAGATGTTCAATAACGATGTTGATCCCTCTGCAGGAACCAACACCACCTCTGCAGAATCACCTTCTGTAAATGAAGTAAGTATCTCTCTGTCTGATCCATTTAATCCCTCATCTTCTACAACTACTACATGTACTGAAAATCGAACAGAAGATACAACAAAAGATTCAACAACAGAGGTAATCCAAATTCTAACAAATCAAACAGAGGAAGCAACACCAGAAGAAACACCAGAGGGAAGTGAAGATGAAACCACAATGCCTACAGAGAAGGAAATTCCAACTGTGATACACATTCCTACAGAAGCTGAACCATCAACCACTTCAACCACAGAAGTTCAACTTGATGACTCAAATGATCATCTTCCACGAACTACTCAATGGACAAAAAGCCATCCTTCAAGCCAAATCATCGGTAATCCTACTGATAAGGTAAAAACAAGACCAGCTTCTGCAAATTTTTGTTTCTTTACCAACTTGATTAGTGTGATCGAACCGAAAAAGATCTCTGAGGCCCTGGACGACCCAAACTGGGTGGATGCTATGCAAGAAGAGCTTCTGCAGTTTGAGCGAAACAAAGCAGATCTGCCACGAGGGAAACATGCCATAGGGACTAAGTGGGTCTTTAGAAATAAAAAGGATGAGGATGGAGTGATCATTCGAAATAAAGCAAGACTGGTGGCCAAGGGATATCGCCAAGAAGAGGGCATTGATTACGATGAAACTTTTTCCCCTGTTGCACGGCTCAAAGCAATAAGAATTTTCTTAGCCTTCGCAGCCCACAGAGGTTTTAAAGTATATCAAATGGATGTAAAATCTGCTTTTCTCAATGGTGAAATTCAAGAAGAAGTATACGTCCAACAACCACCAGGGTTTGAAAGCTCAAAGTACCCAAAGTATGTCTATTACCTCGACAAAGCTCTATATGGACCGAAACAGGCTCCAAGAGCATGGTACGAGAGACTCTCTACCTTTCTTCTCAATAACGACTACAAAAGTGGGACCACTGATACAACTCTGTTCTTTAAAGGAGAAGGAAATGAGCTTATTCTTGTACAAATATATGTAGATGACATTATTTTTGGGTCTACAAATGCACAAAAATGTAAAGATTTTGAAAAGCTCATGCAGAGTGAGTTTGAAATGAGTATGATGGGAGAATTAACCTTTTTCCTCGGACTTCAAGTCAAACAAACATCAGAAGGAATTTTCATAAACCAATCAAAATATGTCTCTGACATACTTGAAAAATATAGCCTCTCTGGTACCTCTGTCATGAAAACCCCAATGGCCACTGGAAATAAACTTTTTTTTCAGATCCAAATGGCATCTCTGTCGAGTGCACACTTTACAGAGGAATGATTGGGTCTTTATTATACTTAACAGCCAGTAGACCTGACATAATGCATGCCACATGTCTCTGTGCAAGATATCAAGCTAATCCTAAGAAGTCACATTATATTGCTGTAAAAAGAATCTTCAGATACCTCTGAGGGACCAAAAATCTTGGCCTCTGGTATCCACAGAACTCTGGTTTTGGACTAAAGGCATACACAAATTCAGACTATGGAGGATGTAAACTCGACAGAAAGAGTACCTCTGGGAGTTGTCAATTCCTAGGTGGGAAATTAGTAAGCTGGACATCAAAGAAACAGAATTGTGTCTCAACATCTATAGCAGAAGCTGAATACGTTGCTGCTGCTAGCTGTTGCTCTCAAGTTCTGTGGATGAAAACTCAGCTGAAAGACTTTGGTCACATCATCTGCAAAATCCCCATCTTCTGTGATTCCAAAAGTGCAATAGCCATCTCTGCAAATCCAGTACAGCATTCAAAGACAAAGCACATAGATATCAGGTTTCACTTTCTGAAGTATCATGTTGAAAACCAAACCATCGAGATGCATTTTGTTCCAACAGAATTTCAGCTTGCTGATTTATTCACTAAGGCACTTGATGAGAAAAGATTTCTTTACTTGGTAGGTAAATTAGGAATGATAAATATGGATTAACCTCTGTAAGTTTCTTATCTTCATTTTAAAAGCATGTATAATTTTTTTTTGTAAATTATTAAAATAATAAGTTTTTTTTAAATAATTTGCTTTTGTATGTAAATTCTAAATCTCAACTCTGAAAACAAGCATAGGTCAAGGGGGGGCAGAACCTCTTTGACGATCCTTACAGAACCTCTGATACACTTGACCTATGTTATATACATTTACTTCTGATTATTTGAACCAAGCATAGGTCAAGGGGGGCAGAAAGAGAACATACTTGATCTACAGAGGTTGAGTAGATCAAGGGGGAGCAGAAGGAGACCTTGCTTAATCTACAGAGATTTATAAGTCAAGGCGGAGCAAAGGAAGATATGACATCAACAGAAGAAAAGAACTTTGCCGAACAAAGAAGAACAAAAAGGTTAGTATCTCGAACAAATTCTTTTTGAAAATAATTTTCTAGGACACAAATTTCTAAATATATTATAGAAACATTATTAAAAACATTCCAAATAAAATTTTATCAAAAAGAATATTGAGTTTTCCATTTTTAGAAATTTAAGGTCACAGAGCCTCTGCTGAGTCCAACAGAGGTTCTGCAGGCAAAATCTCTGATCTTAAATCAATAATCTTGAAAACTCTGTCAATCACCTTGGGTATCAATTTCAAAAAGAATCATCGCGTACAAATACACTGCAACATAAGTCATCGGTTACAGAGTTCTCTCCACAAGAAAGAACTTCTGTAGACCAACACATGTTTTAAAAGACTTTTTGCTGCACAAAACCTTTTTCAAAAACAATTTTCTAGGACACCAGCTTTCAAACAGGTCCTAAAAACATTGTTAAAAACAATCAAAAACTTGGATGATAAAAAATGTTTATAAATTGTTAGATATGAGAAATTTCTTGTCTCAGAGCCTCTGCTGGCTCTGACAGAGGTCCAAAAACCTCTGTAAAGGAGTTTCTATGCTAATATTTAGCGACCCTCTCCATGGACTTTTCAACCATTTTGTTTGTGAAGGTACAATCTACAGAGGCAAGAAAAATAAAGTTTTCAAATCACAGAGCCTCTGTCACTTTTTACTTTGGGCATTTCTGTAACAGTAACGGTAACTTTTCTGCGAGTGAGAATCATGTGGAGGTAAAGAAGCCCACTGTCACACCCCGCTAAAGCGGAAACACGAGATGTAACAGCTAAAGCTTCATAGCATTAGGAAATAAAACAACACCAACCATACAATTACATAAGTTTTAAATTGTGAAGTTCCAAAAATTACAAGTTACAATCCATTGTTTACAAGCAACCGAGATGGTGTTTTTAACAAAATAGAGCAAAAGAAAAGAGCTTGGTTGATGTCGTCATGCATGCTAAAATTAGACTTTGTCGTTTACCTTCTTAGTCCCTGAAAAGCATGTTTAAAATAAAAGGTCAACTACAAATAGTTGGTGAGTTCACAGGTTTTCCATATACACAACAATTTTTCATCCAAAGGTTACTCTCATGAAACGTTTGTTCATGACAAGCTTTAAGTTTAAAAATTTATGAGTACAATTTACAATGAATGACTTTTGCAAGATATATAAGTGTTGAGCCACTACTAAGCCTCCGACAACCTACGCCCGCGAACTACCTCAGAGGTGGTATGTTGGCCACATGAGTAGAACATTATTAACAGATAAAGTGCACCCCTACTCGTCAGTCAAAGGTGGGTTTGTCAAACCAAATAGCGCTATCCACAAATATCACCGGCTCGTTATGAGTTAATAAGTAGTGTACCTATTGGGGACTTAACATTTTCATTATAACTCAACATATCTTTATCACTTATGTAAATTCGTCCATTCATTAGTACTCATTTCTCAAATCATAAATATCCACAATTTAATATCATGAATCGTTTATCATTTTAAAATCATAACATGCTTTTCACCCCAAACATTAAACAAGTAAAACGGGACTGTGAATACTCACCTTATAGCGTAGTCGCGAAGTAGTGATAGCTTGTTTGCTTAAACGCTTTACGGGTTCCCTATAATGTCAAACAATCTCTATAAGTCCTTCATATCTAATTCAAGGTTATACTTAACTAATTTAATCCACATCTTGTGTAATGCCCTTGCGTTGGTATTCAAGTTGAAACGAAGAATTTAGCATTGTTCAATATGTTTTAATCATATATATATAGAGTTATAAGAATAAAATCCCACACTTTTTCAAAATGCTTAATCTGACAGAAACTTTGTACTTCAACAATGACTATTGAAAAACACTTTCTAAAATGACAATTTACCCATTTTATTTATATGTAGTACTATACTGAGTTAAGGCTATTTTGACCAAATATCATGAATTTTGGGGGTGTTTAAGGGGTCAAAATAAATTTTATAAATCCGTGCAACACAGAGTCTAAAACAGATTGCACCCTTCTGCCATAATGGGCTTTTGGGGGGTCAAAACGTAATATTTTTCAGAGGTTTTACATGCTTTGGAAACCTAACACATAACGGTGTCTCATGGAAAAAGATTCACAAACGTTTGATAAGTTTTGAGAGAGTTATGGCCGATTGAAGCTGTATGTACCAATCTGCCAATCTTGGACAGCTTTCCACACTTGGCTTATAAAAACTGTTTGAGTGATCAAAACTCCATATTTTTGAAGGGAACCAATTGCATGTGAAACCTAACTCAACTAAGGAACTTCCAGAAGAAGAATGAGAAACATTTATGCATTCTACAGAAAGTTATATGGAAAACAAAGTGACACAACAATCTGGCTGGCCATCTGCTGCACACCCAAATTGTTCTAAGAAGTTGAAGGTCTAAATCTCAATGTTTTCTTATGAGACCAGTTGGGTTTGAACCCCAACTCATTAAGCCTTACTCCAGAAGAAAAATAAAGGTATTTGGACCTGATTTGACCAAGATATGGTCGTCCAAAACACATGCAACAATTCTGCCAGATTTGGAACTCGAGGATTTTCAAGAAAACCCACATTTTAAGCATTCTAACATCCATAGATGTGGATTCCTTTGATAAGGACTCAATCCCAACCTCATATGGCATGTTTTTAAAGGAAAAATACTTTAAACTTACAAGAAAAATGTGCATGCAAAGGTCAAAAATCCAGATTCTAGTACAAGAACAAAACCCACGTTTTTGATGATTTTGCTCATTTTTCTCAAGTTCATGATGGAAGTTCATAGATTTTCACCACTTTATTGACATTTCTCATGTCATTGGTGTTTTATCTCACTTCTAGAATAAGAAAAAGAGTTCATTTATTTGAATGAAGTAGAAGTGCAAGAAGTACAAATAATATCAAAGAAAGTGCTTCAAAATGAAGAAGATGACTAGTTTAGAACTCTTACCTTTGAGAGATGATTCCATCACTTTTAAACTCTTAATTCTTTGCCTTGGATACTTAATTTAGGGCTGGAAAGTTGCTGGAGTTTTTTTTTTTAAGGTTGAAATGATGAAGATGATGAAGAGAAAATGATGGGATTTCAAGAGAGAGAGAGAAGGAAGATGGATGGTTTTTCTTTCAAAGTTTGAAATGAGCAAAAAATGAAACAATTTGGAGGGTATAGGGGGGAGGGGAGGGCCGGCCATACATGGGCCCCCAACCCTTTGCAAAATATTTTTTATTAAATTTTTTTTTAAATTAAGCCCATTAACTATTTCTTGTAAAAACCATTTTTAACTAGAAATTTAATTGCAAAAACAAGCTTCTAAAATACCTTCTTGTTTTTTTATTAAATCTTATAAAAAGAAAAGTTTATGTATGAAAGTAAAACCCTATATTTTATATAGGTTATATGTTAGTTAGGGTATTTTGGCATTTCACGAGATGTTTCGGTTAATCATGGATCAAAACCGGGTCTTTTAGGCAACTACCGGGAATTCTAGCGAATCTTCGCTTTAATATTTTCTGAATGGGTCCTAACAAGGTATATTCCCTATATTAACATCAGTGAGGATTTAATAGACGCTAACCTGAAAGTTTTGATTTTTGCCGGATGTTACACCCACGCGCCTAGCATTTAATAAGGCCGCCCACGACGTCTCGTCATAACTGACACTGAGGACGTGTCATCTTTTCATTGGACCAACATGGAGCACGTTCCTCTGGAAAGTTGAACCCGCCGTAACCACTCAAGTGCGGACCCCAAATATTATTTACCTCAAAATATTAACCCTTTCAGATTCTACGGTTACATACTCAGTATAAAACCCAAGTTACCTTCCCTCACAAAAAACTTTACTTACTTTCTTCTCCGGCAAACCTGCAAATATTCTCAAATCCTCATTCTTCTTTGCAAAAATGGCTTCCAGTTCCCACGCTACCTTGTGCCCTCACCAACAGCTTTCGGCGAAGCCCATGCTCTACTCCTAAACATTATGGAAAATCATATGCTATACCCCCTCCTTTCCAAAACCCCAACCAAAATCCCTGCTCGATATCTGATCAATTTTGGCAAAGTTGCCGATTTGATTCAGATGATTCTTTGATAAAAGGCTATATTTCAAAACCTGACAAATCTGAATACCTCGAACTCATGTTCAACAGAACTATGTTCTCGCTTGAGTTCAACCTGCCAACCAGAGGTCTTCTTGGAATAAAGAAATATGCTGAGGTTCCTACAGACGAGGAGCGTTGTCGATTTGTAGAGATGTTAGGGTATAACACAACCCTAAGGAAACACAATGATTTCCGCAGAGGCAGACTACCACCTCTGTGGAACACACTCTTCTCCATCCTGAATCGTTGTCTCACAGGGAAGACTGGCAGCCCTGACCAAAGCTCACACCAGATCCTGTCCATCATGTATGGGATCTATTACAATATTCCACTTGATTATGCCACCATCATGATGCAGGAGATAGTGAATACAATCGAAAGAAAGCTCGCAACTCAAAAGGCCAAAAAGAACACACCAGGATATCTGCCGCCTCCGCAATATCAAAGAATTCTAGGAGTAATTTTCGAGCCTCTACTTCTTATGCAGAAATGGCCAATGGAAGGGCCAACTGTAAAACTTTATCCAAACAAAAATACTCCTACAGAGCATGCAGACATCTACACCTACTGCAGACCTCTGTCGAAGAACCTTCTGTCATATGCAAGTGATGAAGATAGGAAGTTAGAATATATACGCGCACACAGGACTCCAGAACCAAGTCCTGTGACACCCCCGCGTCTAGGAGCCCCCTTAGATTTAGATGTAGTAGAGAGGATGACAGAAGAAGAATGGGGCAGAGCTTTAGAGAAACATTATTCAGTACAAGACCGTTTCAAAGCCCAAAGAGAGAGCATTTACCCCTCTTTTCCCAAAAGAAAAACCTCTGCAGCAACACCCAAAAAGAAGCGCAAGAAAAGGAAAACCACAGAGGAAACTACAACCTCTGCAGCTCAACACTCTTCTCCACCACAAGCTACAGAAACAAAATTATCTGCACCTCCCTCCCCTCCAAAACAAAAGAAACGAAAAACCAAATCAACAGAAGAGGGAGCCCCTAAACCAAAGAAGAGGAAGTCAAAGAAGAAGAAACCCACATCACCTCTGCCGGTCATTACAGAGGAAGTCGAACAAGAAGAGGAAGATCAGACTAAACCTCTGCAACCTCCCTCCCCAATAATCTATACAGATCAACAGGGAGACTTTAATGCCTTCCTCAACAATCCCGACATTGCTCAAACCTTAGATCCATCAGGATGGGTCGCAGAACCATTGGATCAGAACATTCACAATCAGTCTACAGAGGTTCTGCGCACAACAGAAGACACTTCCCCACCTCATTCCAGTTTTGACACTCAACGTCGAACCCCTCAACATTCAATAGAGGTCATTTCTGCAGCTTAAGGTACACAACCTATGCACCCTCACGTTCGAAAACTCATAGGATCTCATTTTATCTATGATTTCTTAAGAGCAGAAGCAGAAGCAGAAGCGCCTTTAGAGGTAACTGCAGAAGAAGAGATAAACATAGAGATTGCAATAGAGGAAGAGGTTAGGGTAGAAACCACAAGGAGTTCTACAGAAAAAGATGCCGTAGAAGTAGAAAGCTCACATCCCCAACCCCCTCCCAGTGCAACCCATATTTCTGATACCGCCGATCTAGCGGCAGAGGGTATCATTGAAAAAGAGCAGCACAGCTAGATCCCAACCCCACCTAGCCAGCCAGAGGTTACTCTTTCAACCTCTATGCCTATTATAACCGGGGAAATCATTCCTGGGGAGTCCTCTCGAAAGGACTTACCCAATGTTCGTGATTTATTGCCCCAAATCACACCTGACATCCTAGTAGAGGAATTCGTTTCCTCTACCACACACACACCGATAGGGCCAAACCTCCTTTCAGAGGGGAGTAGAGAGCACACAGACAAAGAGACTCTAGACAAGTCTCCAAGTCAGCAGAAGGACATTCCAATACCCACCTCTGGAGTTGATTTGGACTCTGACCTTCACAGAACTTCTGTAGAGGTTGAAACTCAAGTTTCTCCTCGAGAATTAGAAGGAAATCCTTCCACCCTCAACGTAAAAACAGGGGTGAACGAAGGTGTCCAAGGAACAAGGACAAACTATGGGGACGAATGTGTTCCCCCAGAGGTTACAACAAGTTCACACGTATCAAGGAATGAGTTCCAAACCCTTGTCACCTCTGTGAACCAAAATTGAAGGAGTTGGAAAGCTCTTTCAAATCTTTTGCAGAAACAACTTCAAGAGCCATCACAAGCATAAATACCAAAATGGACACCTTGTCCACAGAGGTACAACAAGCTCTGTCAAAGATGAAGTCTGCCACAGAAACTTCTGTCACAACCTCTGCCAGACTACATGCTGAAGAATTCGAAAGAAGTGCAACCTCTGCATTCAACAAATCTGTCCAACACATCCTGCAAAAACTCAAAGATCAATCCTCCACTTCTAAGGGCCTTACACCTGAAGACCTAAAGAAGGCCTTAGAAGAAGTTCAAGAGCAAACACTGAAAAACACTCAAGCCATGAAGCCTTCTGACTACATGACCAGAGTTCAGCTCACTGAACTTGGGCAAGGAATCCTTGATCAAATGACAGAGTTCATCAGAGCCTTCACAACTGCCAACGCGAACTACGTCAGAGAATTTCAAGCTAGCGTAGGAAAAATGCGCTTCCACACAGAAGCAGAGCTTGAAACACTGCTCGGCCTCTGTGATGACTTATGCGCGAAGATGATAGCTGCAGGGGTTGTTCCTCCAAAGAAAACAGATACTTCATGCAGGGCATAGGGTACTTCAGATGTAAATCAGGATGACTCTGATGATGACCATCATGGTCCATCAGATCATCCTGAGGGGGAGAATCAAGGGGAGAAACAAAGGGAAACAGCTGCAAGCAGTCCTCCAATATCAGCAGTGCCCATTTCCTCTGCACCCCCAACCCAAACCCAAACTCAGGGAACTCAACAGAGATCCACAGAGGAAACACCAGCCTCTGTGGAAACCACCTCTGTCCTTGAAAAAGATGTCCCTGAAGTTCAAATCCTAACATCTTCATCCTCAGAAGAACTTCCCATCTCTCCACCAAAATCAAAAACCCAACCCAAAACACACCCGAGAAGAAAATCCATTGCCCACAAACCAAAAAGCTCTAAACGTTCTGCTACTTATGTCCTAAAGAGAATGGAGTTCATATATGCTTTCAGAGCTGCAAAACGTTTTGATATCCCTCCATAAACCACAACCGAGCTTACAGAAGAAAAATCCACAGACCAATCCCCACCAAAGTCCTCAGAAACTGACAAGTCAAAAACTACAGAGGCAATTCCCATCATACCCACAGAGACCTCAACACCCAAACCAACAGAAGCAATCCCACAGAGTCCAAAGCAGGCAACAGGTTCTGAGCCTCCCCAAGCCAAAGATAAAGGAAAGGGTATCATGACAGAAGAACCAAAGAAGAAAAAGCCAATGCCTCAGACGACAGAGAAATTGATGAAGAGCTCATTCAATGCCTTTGTCACTCCTAAACCTGAAGAAGACTGGGCATTCATTTCAGATCCTCTGTCAGAAATTCCGATCCTTGATCCAAAAGCAAAGGTAACAGAGGGTAGGGTTGCAGAGATAAAACGAAAAATGGATGCTCTGCGAAGACCAATACCACCACCGACTACACAACATGCAAAAATGGAAGAAGTGGTGTATAGGTATCTTTACAGACAACAATATCAGAACAATCTTCTGCCACACATTGAACATCCTCAACTCAGAGCTGACCTTGACAACACCTTTACCAGAACAAAGCCAAAAGCAAGGGCATAAGTCTTCTCAGAGTCCAAAATTGAAAAGGTAATTTACTGCAAATACTCTCAAACGAGAACCTTTCCAAAGATCAGGTACAACATCTACAAAGTCAACAGGGAGAACAGGTCCAAAAATCAATTTTCAGATGCAGATATAAGGAACTTGAACCCCTACGATATACCAGATCTTCTACTTTGGACGAAAGAAAACTTCGACAACAATGCCAACAGAAGGGCCTATCAAGTATTCAGGAAAGCGATGAGGGAAAAGCTTCTGCTATATAGCATGATAGACTTTCAACTGGGAAGAGATCTTGGAGTCAAAAATCTAAGTCTAAGACCACCAGAGGATCACTGCCCACCTTCTGCTGTACCCAACTCAATCATGACAACACCAAGGTACGGGTTAGTATATAAGGATCCTGCTGGTCAAGTGAGACTCTTTGTGGAAATGGACTGTCAGAAGTATGCAACCAGTACTCTGAATAAGTTCAGATCAATCTTAGAAGAGAACAGAGGTACTGAGCTTGTGGATCGAGAATCAGCAGAAAGAATGATCAGAGAAATAGATGCTACAATTGGCTTAAGAGAACTCTGCATCAAATTCTATCACGAGCTCAGAGAAGTGGGATTCGACAACAGAAGTTTCAACGACTTCAAAGATGCAAATGTCTAAATCTCTTTTACATATCTCTGTAATCTTTAAAAAGAAATGAAATGAATCTTTTGATGTATTGTTTAACCTCTGTCTATTTTACTTAGCCTAATCATGCATAAAGTCAAATTTTCATTTTTCAATACTTAGGGGGAGATTGTTAGCTCCAAATATTCATAATATTCGAAGTATTGAAAAATAGGCCAAGTATGAAAGACTTCCACAGAAGCTCTGCGGTGTTCCACAGAAGCTCTGCCGAAGTGAGCAAGATCATTCAAGGAACACCAAGACCCAAGAAAGACAGAATACTGCAAACAAAGGATCGAAGAAGGATCTATAGAAGGATGCTCACAAAGGACCGAGCCGCAGAATCTCTGTCACCCTTGACAGAGCCTCTGCGGTTCAGACTGAAGACTTGGAAGATATTTAAAATATCTTGCCACTGTTACAGGAATATCTTACCACTGTTACAGAAATATCTTGCTACTGTTCCAGGGTCCGTTCATCAACTTGTACAAGGCATGGTCCAACAACAACACGTGTCAAACTCCGATAGGCATCCTTACAAGTTGATATTAGTGCATTTAATGCATGCATGTTTCCAACTGTTCATGCCATCCTTTCCTTGCTGTAGCAATAGTCCTTTTGTCTAGATTAGATCTTTTGTAGTAGTATAAAAGGAAGACTAATGTTGAGTTCTTCCTTACCAACGAATATACACACAACACTCAAAAATACTTGCACACAGTTAACGTCAAATCTGTTCTTAGTGTTCTTAATCAAATACAATAATCTTTGAGATATTCATATGTTCTTCATATACTGTTTATTTGGTATTTTGTGTTGTTTCTATATCTGTTAGTTCTTCAAATACGCTTCCGCAACACATCTTATTTGAACTAATAGATTAGATAATCTTTGTTAATCAAATACGGGAACCAACACTCTGTCTATCCGGTAAGTTTTGCGTTTGCCAATTCTATCCGGACATATCATCATTCGGTAAGTAGTACGTTTATTTGCCATATCCGGACAGTTTTGTCATCCGGTAACCTTCCTCTATCCGGACACTCTAAGCTGTCCGGACTCTCCTACTTTATCCGGATACTTTGTGATTTTTAAACTGTGTTATCTATTGATCTGATTCTAACACTTCCTGATCAGACTCTTATTTGGATTCCTATCCAGTAAGATCACTCTTAGTTCATATTAGTCGTAGAACATGCGTTAGGACCACTCTTAGTGCCTTGCATTAGGTTTACTCTTTGAATCAATCTACACGTCTGACGATCACTCCGTTGCAACCTACGATGACTTCACGTGACGCACTTGCTATTGGGACCGACTCCAAACCACCTTGTCTCTATCAAGGTGAGTATAGCCAATGGCGAGATAGATTCATGATCTTCATTGAATCTAAGGACAACTATGTATACATCAAGAAAGCTCTTGAAGATGGTCTGATTCCTTGGCCGAAGAAGACCATTGCACCAACTGCAGCAAATCCTGTGAAAAGTCATGAGGACAAGACTGAAGCCGATCTGACCAACGAGGAAAGCGGCAGAATAGAAGGCGAAAAGCATGCCAAGAGATATCTTATCCAAGCACTTCCCAACTCAATTTACCAAGCTATCGACAGCTACAAAGGTACGGCAAAAGGCATGTGGGATCAAGTGGCTAGAATGATGCGTGGAAGTGTTGTTGGCAATCAACTGAAAATCAACAGCGCAATAACCAAGTTCGATGGTTTCAAGCAGCGCAATGGCGAGACTCTCACCCAAGTATATGAACGCTTCTGCTTACTTCTCAATGAACTGGACAAGAACCAGATTGTTCGTTCCAACACGGAGAACGCGCTCAAGTTCCTCAACAATCTGCTACCCGAATGGAAGGTGTTTGCCTCTCATGTTAAGCACAACAACTTGATAGAGAACCTTAGCATCAATGAACTGTATGAGACACTTCTTCAAGACGAAGATGAAGTAAATGAACTTCTGGGCGAGAAGAAGACTGAAGCAAAGCCAGCTGCTGATCCTATAACACTCATGTCCTCAAAGAAAGGGAAATATTCGGGCCATCATTCTAAACGTGCTCAAAGGCAAAGCTCTTCCGAGTCTGAAAAGGAAGACAGTGACTCGAATGATGAAGTAGCTGAGTTCAGGAAAGTTGTTGCTCTACTCACTAAATCTTTTCAACAACAGCAATTTTATAAGAAGCCAACATCTAATAATCAGCGCTACTCCACCGCCTCCAACAAGCGCCATGATTATCAAGACAAGCTCTAGGGAAAGAAGAAAGTTGATGAGCAGGACACGTCAGAGAAGAAGGAGAAGAAGGAGAAAGATGATAGAAAGAAGATAAATGAACCAGTGACCTGCTACAACTGTGGAAAGCTTGGTCATTTTGCTAAAGACTGCAAAAGGCATGTAGTAAAGAATTCTCACTACTACAAGGCCAAACTGGCACTGGCTGAGCAGAAGGAAGCTGGAGAAGCTATGTTCGTGGAAAACGACTACTGGTTGGGTCGTTCTGATGATGAAAGCGATTCTGATGGTGCAAATGCTTTCATGGGCTATCACTCTCCAGCTGATGAAGAGAAGACAAGTCAGGTATGTGAATTTTCTCAACAAGAGCTTATGAATGAAATGCAATCCCTTATTGATTAGGCGAATTCCTTTAAGGCCACCACTAAAGAACAACAGCTTGAGATTAGTTCACTAACCGAAAAGCTAGATGTTCAAACGCGATAAACTAAAAAACACAAGTCTGAAAATGCTATGTTAAAGGAAAGATGCAAAATCCTTTCAATAGCACCCAAAGACTTAAGGGCCAAATTATCTGATCTTCAGTCTCAGTTTGATCAGTGCATGAATGAGAAAGAAGAACTTGTTTATCAATGTTCCTCTCTTCAAATTCAGCACAAGGAGTTTGTTACTAAAATTCTTGATCTTGAAACCAAACTCCACAAAAGGGGTCAAACTGATCAAACCATCTTTCTGAATAAACCCAAAGAGTTTACGTACTTTAACAAAGAATGGGATATCAGATATGATAACCCACACTATTTGAAAAAGGGAAGATGGTATACACCAACTTTGTATGATTTTGCATGTTTTAGGTTAGATAAAAAGTATCCGGAATATGCCATTCAATGGACTGGTCCTCTTGAACCTGAAAAGGAAGAGGAAACCGAGGAATATAAGCGTGCATACAAACGAGGAATACAGATTCCGTTTTGTTATGAACCTTTGAATAATTCCTTTAAAAAGAACAAAAAGTATCTCTCAAATGACTACTTCGACCCTTACAAGGTTGCTAAGCCCAAGGATTCCTCCAAAAAGGATGAGAACCAAGCACCAGCAACCAAGACTGAGACAGACGAGTTTAAACTCTATGTTCCCCCTCTCATCTTGGAAGCAAAGATTGTCGATTTGGAGGAGTCGTTTGAGAAAGAAAGGTCTATTTTCAAAACGAAAAGAAAGCGCTAATCTCTGAGATTGAGAAACTCAATTCTGAGAAACTTGAGAATCTACAATCGGTCAAAACCGAAGTTGTGTCTGATGAAGGACAGGAAATCCTTCGAGGTGAAATTAATATGCTCACATCGAAACTGGCTGCTTTGGCAACAGAAAAGATGGAGGTGTATGCAAGAAATGGTCAGCTCCAAGAGCATATTGACCAACTCAAATATGAAAAATAGACTTCACCTGAGTCTTCCTCAAATTCATCAGAAACGTATTCGTGTAAAGCTTTTATTGGTAAAATTTCCACTTCACAAGATGGTAAAGATTCTCAAGACGAGAGTGTTTTAAGGAACTTAAACTCTGATTTTGTCTTAGCTTCCGCACCAAGTTCCCCAAAACACACAAGGACAAAGTGTTCCTTGCCTTCCTCGACCGGTCCAAGTCCAGTAATTCCGGATGTCGATTTTTCAGCATTCATGAACTCTAAAGGCAATTCAGATGGAGAGTTTGAGTCGTTCCCTTTCGACAAACCTCTTCCGATCCACACTGATTTTTTGTCTCCAATAGTCAATCATCCGATCAATTTTCTAAAGGGTAGCAGTTCTCAAACAAAGGCCCGAGCTGTGATCAAGATTTCTCAATCAAAACCAACTTCTAAACCTGTTTCTAAAAAGCAATCACAGCCGAGGCAGGAGACCGGACCATTTCCTACCAAAAATATTATTCCTTCTAAAGTCACTGATCATTCTGTCCCTGTTGTTTCAGGTAATAATGGTCGAGCAAAACCAGAAAAACCAAAGTGGCTAAACAAGGAATCTGTCAAGGATGCAGCGTCAAAGTCGTTCCCTACTACTTTCAATTCTAGAATAAACAAAGACAATTGTGTTTGGAATAATTGGAATCGTTTTGAAGTTTTTTCCCGATTAAACTTAATTCAATTCATCAATTGATTCAATTATCGCGTGATTGTTTAGTTTGTTCTAGATGTGGTTGGAATGATTTTGATCAAATTAACTTAAATGATTAGTATGGGTCACATCACATGTTTAATCATACACCCAAACGAAACTCTCGTAAAAACAACAAGAAACATCAGGGTACCAATCAGAGGTTAAACCACAGCGGGAGACCAAACCCAATGCAAAGCGGGCTGCTCCTACTGAGGTTAAACCGACACCTAAGAGGCAACCTGCTAAAAATAACTTTCCTCCAAACGATGTAAATTCTACACCAAGGAGGCAACCTGTGCCAAAACCAGTTCCCACTAAAGGTGTACAACCTACACCCAAGGGGAAATCAGTGTCAAAGCAAGTTCCTCCACGAGGTGCCAAATCTAACCCTCCAGGACCCAAGCAAATTTGGGTACCTAAAATCCGTTAACCTGTTTTTGCAGCACGGTCATGTGTGGTACTTAGACTCTGGATGCTCCAAGCACATGACCGGAAGGAAGGATCTTCTCACAAACTACAAGGAAGAATACGGTGGACACGTGAGATTTTGAAATGATTACAAGGCGCCGATCGTGGGCTATGGCGACATTGTTCAAGATAAGCTCACAATCAAGAAGGTATCACACGTCGTGGGATTGGGACACAATCTCGAGGTCAGCTTCAAAAAGACATGGTGTCGAATCCTCAACGATGCCGGAGAGGAGCTATTGATTGGAAAATGCGAGACCAATCTCTACACGATCGACCTCGCAACTCTGAAACCCGATAACCCCGTCTGCCTCATGTCAAAGGCCAATTCCCAACAAGCTTGGATTTGGCATCGGAGACTATCGTACCTAAATTTCAAGAGTATCAACAAGTTGGTGCTGTGCGGACACGTAAAAGGCATGCCCGACCTTCAGTTCGTGAAGGATCATCTCTGCGGGGTATGTGAGATGGGAAAGATGAAGCGAGTGCCGCACCCGCCGAAGGAAACTCCGAGCACGACCCGGACCCTAGAACTTATTCATATGGATCTGTGTGGGCCGATGCGTGTTCCAAGCATTAACAAGCGCAAATATGTTCTCGTGATGGTGGACGACTTCTCGCACTACACCTGGGTGCTGTTTCTACGTTCGAAAGATGAAACTGCGGAGCTAATCATCGACCACCTGAAGACTGTCCAACTGAACAAAATGCAACAAGTTCAGTCTATTATAACCGACAATGGGACGGAGTTCAAGAATCAGACCATAGACAATTATCTGACTTCAGTCGGCATTGCTCACACCTTCTTGGCTGCACGCACTCCTCAGCAAAACGGAGTGGTGGAACGACGCAACTGCACTCTTGTCGAGGCTGCTCGCACTATGCTTTCCCAAGCCAACCTGCTACTATTTATGTGGGCCGAAGCGGTGTCTACGGCTTGTTACACTCAAAACCGCTCCATCCACAACAAGCGGTTCAACAAGACGTCGTACGAAATCATGAACAACCACGTTCCGAACATGAAGTACTTTCATGCGTTCGGATGCACGTGCTACGTTATGAATGACAAAGATGATCATGGCAAATTCAGCCCCAAGGCGGACAAAGGAGTCTTCATCGGATACTCCATGCAGGCTAAGGCATATCGCATTTACAACAAACGGACCAAATCCGTTGTTGAAAGCATAAACGTGACATTCGACGAAGCCGCAGACTAGGCTTCTGAACAACTCAGTTCAGAACCCGGGTTAACTGGCATGTTAGCTTCCGGACCTCCAAGTTCGGGATCTACACAAGCGACCGTAAATCCGAATCATGCATCTTCATCGAATGATAACTCTTCTAATTTAGATTTATTGTTTAAGTATTTTTATGATGACATCTTTAATGTTTCCCATACTGTCTCAGCACAACCTCGACTTGAAGCTGCTCGTATTGGGGACTCGTCGCACCTATCCGGTTCACCGCCTTCTACAAGCACGTCGTCCATCACTGTGGAGATAGCACAACTGTCGTCATCAACATCTACTGATACCGTTATCCCCCCCAGAGGAACCTGTTACAAATCCGGAGATCACTCCTGGTGATTCGTCTTCTGATACAACCGACGATCAACTTCTGAACTCCTCGGAACCGGGAGTTGTTCAACCATCGACGAATCCTCCCCCACCTCCTCCGAGAAATCAACCTGCAACATTTGAAGCGGTACAAGACCTACCTTCTGGTGGTTATGTGGATTCGGACGAGTCTCACTCTACTCAACAACCACTTCCGCATACCACCAAATGGACGTGAGCTCATCCCTTACACCAAATCATCGGTGATCCCTCCACACCTGTTCAAACACGAGGTGCATCCGCCAACTTCTGTCTATTTTCCGGATTCTTAAGCAACATTGAGCCGACGAACGTACGCGAAGCGCTTGAAGATCCGGACTGGATCATTGCTATGCAAAAAGAGCTCAACCAATTTAAGGCTCTGAAGGTATGGCGACTGGTTCCTCGTCCAAAAAACAAGACGGTGATAGGGACCAAATGGATCTTCAAGAATAAAAAGGATGAAGACGGAATCGTCGTACGCAACAAGGCGCATCTAGTGGCCAAGGGGTACCGTCAACAAGAAGGGATCGATTATGATGAAACCTATGCTCCGGTAGCAAGAATCAAAGCCATCCGAATTTTCCTTGCTTATGCCGCACACAAGAACTTCACAGTCTTCCAAATGGATGTGAAGACCGCGTTTCTCTACGGTAATATCGAGGAAGAAGTTTATGTGTCGCAACCAGAAGGATTCGTGGACGACTCGAAGCCTGAACACGTCTACATTTTAAACAAGGCGCTTTACGGTCTAAAGCAAGCTCCGCGAGCATGGTACAAAACTTTGTCCGAGTTTTTGATAAAGTCCAAATTCACACGAGGTAAAATCGATTCGACTTTATTCAACAAAAACGAAAATGGTCACATACTCCTCGTTCAAGTGCATGTAGATGATATAATATTCGACTCTACCAGTCTCCTATATGATAAGAACTTTGCCACTCTTATGGGAATTTTTTTCAAAATGAGCATGCTTTGCGAGATGAATTTCTTCCTTGGTCTTCAAGTTAAACAACTGTCGACCGAGATATTCATAAACCAGGCTAAGTACATCCGGGATATTCTTCGTAAATTCCAGCTGGACTAGTCTTCGCCAATGAAAACTCCCATAGCGCCCAATACAAAGATTCACGCCGATCCTCACGGAACGGACGTGAATCCTAAATTGTATCGCGGGATGATAGGTTCTCTAATGTACTTAACTGCAAGTAGGTCGGATATTATGTTCTCAACTTTCTTGTGTGCCCGATATCAATCAAAAACTAAAGAGTCCCATATTACTGCTGTCAAACGAATCTTTCATTATTTACGTGGTACAGCTGATCTTGGTCTGTGGTACCCGAGAGAGATAGGTTTTGCACTATCCGCCTATTCCGACGCGGATCACACGGGCAACATGCTGGACCGGAAGAGCACGTCGGGTCACATTCAATTTTTGGGAGATAGCCTGGTAAGTTGGGCATCAAAGAAGCAACAATGTGTTTCAACATCAACTGCCGAGGCGGAGTATGTGGCTGCCGCGAGCTGCTGTTCCCAAGTCATCTGGATGAGGACCCAACTCAAAGAATATGGTTTCACGTACGTCAAGGTCCCGATTTACTGTGACTCGAAGAGCGCCATCGCTATATCAAGTAACCCGGTTCAACACACAAAGACGAAGCACATCGACGTTCGGTATCACTTCATTAAGGATCACGTCGAAAGAGGTACCATCGAACTCTACTTCGTAAATACTAAACATCATCTAGCAGACCTATTTACCAAAGCATTAGACGAAAAACGTTTTAACACTCTTGTGTCTAAGTTAGGTATGCTAAAACTGATGACTTAATCCGATTGTGTGCCCGTTACAAGTTCCATACATATTCGAGTAACTGTCCACTCCTCATCCGGTGTTTACCCTCCTGATGAATGAGCACACACTTCCTCGCACCTGTATTCTACTTGTTCCAGTTACACCGTTAGATTTAGTCTCTGTATTTATTTCGTAGATTTCGTTTGTTTTTCCTTTCTTTCTTCGTGGGTTTCTTTTATTTCATATTGTCGTCTATGTCTGTTTATCTATCTATCTCTGTGCTTTCAAAGTGTGTTCATGTGTTCAGGGGGAGCACAAAGAAGTATCAGGTAAGTTTACTTATCCTTTGAGGGTGAGAGTCACACACAGTTTTTCTTTAATGCTAAAAAGTTTTTTTTTGTGTGTGTGGGCACTCCTGTGTGAATTCTATATCATGGTCACCATCTGAGGGGGAGTGGCACAATTTTTTTCTTTAAAAGTCTAAAAGTTTTTTAGTGTGTCGGACCCCTCCACTGCACTGTACTGTACTATCCGAGGGGGAGCAATGTCATCCTCATGCTCAGTTTGAGGGGGAGCGAGAGAAAGTCCTCTTCCAGTTCCAATTACTGCAAAAATTCCCAGGAACAGGACAGTTTTTGCGGTATCCGGACAGTATCCGAACCTGCTCTACCCGGGTTGGATAAAAACCCGGACTCTATCCGGGTCGACCCATCCGGAATCTGGGTTCTTTTAAAAGGCGTCCGGATTCTTCATTTTCATTATCCGGAAAACAAGCATAAACCCTAAACCCTCTCGACCATTTCTCTCTCTCTCGGACTCCTTTTACATCCACGATTTACACGCGTTTTTCACTCCATCTTCAGGTATGTTATTCGAAACATCATATCGATCACTTTTAGGCTTATCTCGTTCACAAACACACCATGATTCGACCCCTGTTTAGTCGATTCAACAGTGTCTGAAAACCCCTTAAGGGTTCTTCGATTTCGGGTTGAATAGTGGTAGTATATAAAATGTTCGATAATCCAATGTGTTTATCTGCTTCAAACGGCACTTCGTGCTTGCTTTGTCACTGCGTGGGAGTCCATTTTTTATTGTTCGTGATTTTGAATCTCATCCGGACACATTCATTGTGTCCGGACACCTTCATACTTATGGTGTTTTGTCCGGTCACTCTCTTAACACAGATATTTTATCCGGTTTCACTTAACATCCGGAAACCCTAGTTGTCCGGAAACCTCAGGGTTTCCGGTAAGTTCAACTAAAGGATAGTTAATGTGTCCGGATTCCTTTTTGTCCGGAAACCATGGTCACCCAGAAACCTTGTTGTTCGGATTGTCCTTGTTGACCGGACACTGTCATTTCATCCGAAAAGTATGATTTGTCCGGATATAATGGCATGTCCGGAAAGTATTGCATTTTGCATTTTTTCTGTCCGGACACCCCTGGTTTGTCAATTTCAGTACTCGTTTTGTCTCTGCCAGTCCTCAGTCTGCTTCAGATTGAGCCATTACAGCAAAGGTACGCCCTGACAATTTTTTCCGCCACATCTACTTACTGTGCCTTGTTTTACAGATACTTCAATGGCGGATCAACAAAATCCACAACAACCTCCGGAAGAGAAAATTCCTCAAGAGGATTTTATAGACGAGGCAACGGATAATGCCTTGGTCGAACCTGACCATGGCACGGAGATAGAGCCGAACAATCATCATCTGGACCCGGCTCAGTTCCGTCCACAGCCACAACATCGTGTTCTGTTGGATATACTTACCCGTCACCCTCTCCGTGAGGCACTCACCGCCACAGCTGACGTTCAGGTATGGTTTAGTGCCCGAGTCGTCACTGCTGGGAATACACAAACAATCACCGCCCAGATTGACAACCAACCTTTCACGATGACACCGGACTCCTTCCGTCGCCTTCTTTCACTTCCGGAAGCCACCGCTGGCGGACATCAAAGATATGACCCCGCGGTCAATGACCAAACGCTGTGCGAACAAGTCCGCGCGCTAGGGTACAATCATGCTCTCGACCGCCCGTCAGCGTTCAACCGTAAGTACCTCGCCCCCATCTGGTATACTCTGTTCATAATTTTGAACATATGTCTTTCATCGAGATGGAAGGGCATCGACCAGTGCACCGGTGATTTTCTACGCCTATTCCATGCCGTGTGCTACAATCGCCACGTCGACACAACAATGATTATCTGGCGTGAACTAGTACAGGCCATTCGCCAAATCGGAGGTTCGAAACAGAAGAAGTTCCTCCCCTACCCGCGTTTTTCGTTCACTGTCCGACATCACATGGACGCCAATCCCGCCATACCGCGATGCCTAACCCATCCGGTTTATCCCCATCATCATCTACAATACATGGTCATCCGCAATCCATCCAATGCGGTGGCCATGCCCATCCTTGAAGCCTTTTTAGCTATCGCCGATCCCGCTACACCAGGGGTAGTAGCATATAGGGAATAGATAGGGAATCCTATGGTCCAGCCAGCACCGGAGGGACCTACCCAGGGACTTAGACCCGAGAGACGTGAGGGTCCAAGAATGAGAGGTGGTAGGGCCCGGCAAGTAGGTGCTGCCGGGCGTGGTGTGCTGATTGTTAGGGGAAGCGAAACTAGTGTGAGTGGTGCAGTGGAATCGCAACCCAGTTCCAGCCGACCCCGTCCAACAGGCGAAGCCGGAGCATCGTCCTCACAACCGATGCTTCACCATGACTACACACCATATCTTTCCGACCCGCCTTCACCTATCTTCCAGGTTCATAACGTAGAATCTGACTCCGATACGGCATCTGACACGACCCGTGCCATTCGGCTCTAAAAAAACCTCCCCGTATCGGACCAAACCCCGACTTCACCGAAGGCATCCCACTGGACTCACCTACCCATGCTTCACCTAGGATTGAGGGAGTAGAAGGAGTTGAGTTAGAAACTGCGAGCCGGAGAGAACTGCGTTCGAAAGCGAACCAGGAAAGATTAAGCCGTCAAGATAACGAGGCTCCTGAACGAATCAAACCGAGTGTAATCCGGGTAGCCACATCTACTATCCCGTCTCATTTTTTGGGACGGGGTATTGAAGAAGACTCCGTGGACCCATCAGAGAAATTGCACGACCCCCTTATCCACTCATCCGTCTCTCAAAAGACGGATGTTTCAGTACATCACGGGGATATAGCATAACTTCCACCGGCCTCTCACTCGGAGAGTGCTGGTATTGAAACAAGCGACCAGCAGCCCCCGGTCGCGACTTCTTTTTGTGCACAATCGAGTCTAGAGCCATTTGCTAATGAAAATCCTTTGGCTAGGACACAAGAGGAGCAACACCAAGTCGAGAATCTTCGTGACTCGACCGGAACCACCGTAGTGTCTTCACCTCTAGGTGGAACACAAGGATCGGAGGGAAATCCTACCACAGCTACCGATATGCCAACTGTGAACGTAGGTGGCTCTATCCCCCGCGGTAGATGCCTCAACGGGTAATCTATGTGAACCCAGAGTTACTCACCCAGACTTTGTGTCGCAAGGGTCCCTGGACAGCACCCTCAAGGCTGTCCGCGAAGCAATGGAACTGCATGTCGCCGCCTGTAATACCCCGGGTAAATCCGTTAGTTAAAAATCTAATTCCGTTAAGTTTAGTTAACTTTATAATTGATGTTTAGGGTAAGATTTGGTGAATTTATAAGTTTAAGGGTATTTGATCATTAGTGGATAGTTAAAGGTTTAAATGGTAAATATGGAATGGATATTATCCCTTAGGATATTTAGATATTTCAATTCAGAAGAATTCATCCAGATATTGAAAGTGTGTGTATGAGAGTGTTTTGGGGAGAAAAGAAGCAAAAGAAGATAAGAAGGCTAGGGATTCAAGTTGGAGTACTTGGAAGTGAAAATAAGGTAAGTTCCTTTGTATTTTATGTTTGTAATTGCTTTTGGAAGGGTTCTATCGGAGTAGAAACATCACAAACCCTTCTGGTATTAATTCTGTCGATTTCTGGGCAAAAAGGATGAAACCGACAGAGGTGTCCGGACACAGTAAGAATGTGTCCGGTAGTCCTGTTGATAGTGTCCGGATGGATTGGTTGGTAGTGTCCGGGTATTTAGCTGATGGTGTCCGGACGATTCAAGTATCCGGGTAAGTCCCTCTTGTTATACTTTTCCGGATGGAATGGGATACCGGATGGTATCCGGATTCCTCATGTTGTCCGGATTTTTTGTGTTGTCCGGAAAGTTGTCCGGATACTTTGTGGTTTCCGGATAACTTGGCTGTTTGGTCAATTTTTGAGGATAAGAGTTATGTAGATGTATCTAGAGTTCATAGCCTGCTAGTAAGTTTCATATATAAGTTGGTGAGAAGATATTTGTATGTAAATGGTTTCAGATTCTGAGAATTTTGGGTAAAGGATCGGATAGCTCGGAGAAAGGCTTGGAAGCGTATTTTAAGCATTCAAGGTGAGTTTTGCTTTAAAACGTTTTGAACTGGGATACATATATATATATATATATATATATATATATATATATATATATATATATATATATATATATATATATATATGTGTGTATAAATATATATATATGAGATGATTATGTGGTAGGAATATGATTATGTGTATATAAATGACAATATGATGTAATGAGATATATATTGTATTTATATAAGCTTTGCACTACACAAGTGCACAGTAGCCGGGTTCCGGTGAGCGGACCGGTGAGTAGTCGGGTTCCGGTGTGCGGACCGACGGGTAGCCGGGTTCCGGTGAGCGGACCGGTGGGTAGCCGGGTTCCGGTGTGCGGACCGGTTTTGATTTATTAGTTGGCTTGCTACCAACTAATATGGCCATTTGTGGAGGAATAAGGTGAATGAGATGTACACGATGCACGAGTCTGGATTGGTATTTAAATACGTGTGGTATGTTTATATTTTACGAAAGAATTACCAAAGGTTTATCTAAACTATTTTGATATAAAGGATTTACATAAAAGGTTTTATAATGATTTTGGAAAGGACCGGGATTAACTCACTAGACCCGTTTGGTCTAACCCTCATTTTGTTTTCAAAAATATGTTTTTCCAGGTCAAGGAATTGATAGCGGCAAAGGAAAGAATAAGGTGTAGGCTGCCTCCGTTGATCGATGATGTTTAAGAAGCTTTTATATATTTTGTAGTTTCAAGACTAATGAGGCCGTACTTGGTTTGTTATGTAACTTTTGTTGTAAATCAATGATATGTATGCATATTATGTATTATGATGTATGTTATGGGATTTGGGTCGTTACAAATGGTATCGGAGCCCTAGTTTAACGGATTTAGGTATTTGTACCCGTACCTAGACTTAAACTGCATGTGAAGTAGGATGTCCTTGATACATTAGAACCTTGGGATGCTAAGTATAAAAGGTAGAAAGAACATCATGTAAGGTAATTTCAGATTACACCTGGCCAGTGTAATTGTGATCTTACAGGTGCATGTTTGGACTGGGATACCTTATTATATGGGGTATGTGCTTATGTGTATATTAATCTTGTTTGAATCTACAGAATGGCAAGCGGTACTCGAAATACGAATAGAAGAGGAGGAGGAAATCCAAATAGTACGAATCCACCAATAGGAACGGGGGGAAGAAGAGGAGAGCGAGGGGGAGGTAGATCCAGAGGTAGAACGGGGAGTAGAACTGGGGGCAGAACCGGAGGTAGAGTTCAGGGGCGAGGTACGGAGTTTATTACAAGAGACGATTTTATGGCGGAGATGGGAAGACTTCAAGCAAATATCCAGGCTATGTTCAACCAAGCTCGTCATACTGAAACACCAGATCCTGGTTTGGAAGACGAAATGCCCATTACACCTACGGTCATACCAGTGTCAAGAAGGTGTGATTACAAGATGTTCTTAAACTGTAGACCTCCAACTTACTCAGGAGATAGAGACCCAGTGAAGGCGATGAAATGGTTAAAAGAAATAGAAGCCGTCTCCAAGACCAGTAAGTGTGCGGATGAGGACAGAGTATTATACGGAACGGCGATGTTGAAGGCAGAAGCTCTGTACTGGTGGGAAGCTCACATTGATTCCATAGGGTCGGATGTATACTCTACTTTTACTTGGGACGAATTCGCAACAGCTTTCAAAGGACAGTGTTGTTCTCAAGCAGCAGTCAGACAACTGGAAGAGGAGTTCATGAACTTACACCAGCGAAGTTTATTAGTTAGGGACTACACTGGTAGTTTTCTGGAGAAGTCTCGCTTCGCAGAGTACTACGTTGCCATGGAGGCACTGAAAATGGAGAGGTTTATTTTCGGGTTGAATTCAGAAATTAGAAAGCTAGTGATTGCGACAGGACCCGATACCTTCTCAGCCGCAGTAAATGCAGCGGAAAATGTAGAACAAAATAATAGGAGAGACGTTGGTGATAAGAGTATTGGAAAAAGGAAATTGGAAGAAATGACATACGATTTGGAGGAATACGAATCCCCGAAGTTTGATAGTCATTCATCTTTCAGACCAGCTAAAAGACCATGTCCAAAATGCAACCGTGTGCATCAAGGAAACTGTTATGTGGATTCCCGAAGTTGTTACAAATGTGGAAAGACTGGTCACATAGTTAGAGACTGTCGGGTAACTCGATTATGTTTCGTTTGCAATTCCCCGGATCATATTCAGTCAGATTGTCCGCAATGGAAAGCACAGCAGGGTAGTATGACGGTTAGACCAACGAGGGTTAGACCGGGAGAGAAACAAGGGCCTGAGGTACCGAAAGCAAAGGGTCGAGTTTTTCAGATGACGGACCAAGAGGTGGAAGAAAGTCCTGATGAGGTTACATGTATATTTCTATAAACTCTATACGTGCTAAGTTGTTATCTGACTTCGGTGCAACATGGTTATTGATATTTCCGTGCTTTTGTTGCTTATCTGTGTTAGAGATATAGGTGGGTGTGGGGTGGCTATTCAGTTAGTTACTATGGCTTTGATGTATGATTAAGTTCGAAGTAGTAGTAATAGGTATTCATACCTTATTGCCTAACCGAATTCCGGGACGAAATTCTTTTAAGGGGGAGATGATGTAATACCCTGGGTAAATCCGTTAGTTAAAAATCTAATTCCGTTAAGTTTAGTTAACTTTATAATTGATGTTTAGGGTAAGATTGGGTGAATTTATAAGTTTAAGGGTATTTGATCATTAGTGGATAGTTAAAGGTTTAAATGGTAAATATGGAATGGATATTATCCCTTAGGATATTTAGATATTTCAATTCAGCAGAATTCATCCAGATATTGAAAGTGTGTGTGTGAGAGTGTTTTGGAGAGAAAAGAAGCAAAAGAAGATAAGAAGGCTAGGGATTCAAGTTGGAGTACTTGGAAGTGAAAATAAGGTAAGTTCCTTTGTATTTTATGTTTGTAATTGGTTTTGGAAGGGTTCTATCGGAGTAGAAACATCACAAACCCTTCTGGAATTAATTCTGTCGATTTCTGGGCAAAAAGGATGAAACCGACAGAGGTGTCCGGACACAGTAAGAATGTGTCCGGTAGTCCTGTTGATAGTGTCCGGATGGATTGGTTGGTAGTGTCCGGGTATTTAGCTGATGGTGTCCAGACGATTCAAGTATCCGGGTATGTCCCTCTTGTTATACTTTTCCGGATGGAATAGGATACCGGATGGTATCCGGATTCCTCATGTTGTCCGGATTCTTTGTGTTGTCCGGATACTTTGTGGTGTCCGGATAACTTGGCTGTTTGGTCAAATTTTGAGGATAAGAGTTATGTAGATGTATCTAGAGTTCATAGCATGCTAGTAAGTTTCATATATAAGTTGGTGAGAAGATATTTGTATGTAAATGGTTTTAGATTCTGAGAATTTTGGGTAAAGGATCGGATAGCTCGGAGAAAGGCTTGGAAGCGTATTTTAAGCATTCAAGGTAAGTTTTGCTTTAAAACGTTTTGAACTGGGATACATATATATATGTGTATAAATATATATATGAGATGATTATGTGGTAGGAATATGATTATGTGTATATAAATGACAATATGTTGTAATGAGATATATATTGTATTTATATAAGCTTTGCACTACACAAGTGCACAGTAGCCGGGTTCCGGTGAGCGGACCGGTGAGTAGTCGGGTTCCGGTGTGCGGACCGACGGGTAGCCGGGTTCCGGTGAGCGGACCGGTGGGTAGCCGGGTTCCGGTGTGCGGACCGGTTTTGATTTATTAGTTGGCTTGCTACCAACTAATATGGCCATTTGTGGAGGAATAAGGTGAATGAGATGTACACGATGCACGAGTCTGGATTGGTATTTAAATACGTGTGGTATGTTTATATTTTACGAAAGAATTACCAAAGGTTTATCTAAACTATTTTGATATAAAGGATTTACATAAAAGGTTTTATAATGATTTTGGAAAGGACCGGGATTAACTCACTAGACCCGTTTGGTCTAACCCTCATTTTGTTTTCAAAAATATGTTTTTCCAGGTCAAGGAATTGATAGCGGCAAAGGAAAGAATAAGGTGTAGGCTGCCTCCGTTGATCGATGATGTTTAAGAAGCTTTTATATATTTTGTAGTTTCAAGACTAATGAGGCCGTACTTGGTTTGTTATGTAACTTTTGTTGTAAATCAATGATATGTATGCATGTTATGTATTATGATGTATGTTATGGGATTTGGGTCGTTACAAATGGTATCGGAGCCCTAGTTTAACGGATTTAGGTATTTGTACCCGTACCTAGACTTAAACTGCATGTGAAGTAGGATGTCCTTGATACATTAGAACCTTGGGATGCTAAGTATAAAAGGTAGAAAGAACATCATGTAAGGTAATTTCAGATTACACCTGGCCAGTGTAATTGTGATCTTACAGGTGCATGTTTGGACTGGGATACCTTATTATATGGGGTATGTGCTTATGTGTATATTAATCTTGTTTGAATCTACAGAATGGCAAGCGGTACTCGAAATACGAATAGAAGAGGAGGAGGAAATCCAAATAGTACGAATCCACCAATAGGAACGGGGGGAAGAAGAGGAGAGCGAGGGGGAGGTAGATCCAGAGGTAGAACGGGGAGTAGAACTGGGGGCAGAACCGGAGGTAGAGTTCAGGGGCGAGGTACGGAGTTTATTACAAGAGACGATTTTATGGCGGAGATGGGAAGACTTCAAGCAAATATCCAGGCTATGTTCAACCAAGCTCGTCATACTGAAACACCAGATCCTGGTTTGGAAGACGAAATGCCCATTACACCTACGGTCATACCAGTGTCAAGAAGGTGTGATTACAAGATGTTCTTAAACTGTAGACCTCCAACTTACTCAGGAGATAGAGACCCAGTGAAGGCGATGAAATGGTTAAAAGAAATAGAAGCCGTCTCCAAGACCAGTAAGTGTGCGGATGAGGACAGAGTATTATACGGAACGGCGATGTTGAAGGCAGAAGCTCTGTACTGGTGGGAAGCTCACATTGATTCCATAGGGTCGGATGTATACTCTACTTTTACTTGGGACGAATTCGCAACAGCTTTCAAAGGACAGTGTTGTTCTCAAGCAGCAGTCAGACAACTGGAAGAGGAGTTCATGAACTTACACCAGCGAAGTTTATTAGTTAGGGACTACACTGGTAGTTTTCTGGAGAAGTCTCGCTTCGCAGAGTACTACGTTGCCATGGAGGCACTGAAAATGGAGAGGTTTATTTTCGGGTTGAATTCAGAAATTAGAAAGCTAGTGATTGCGACAGGACCCGATACCTTCTCAGCCGCAGTAAATGCAGCGGAAAATGTAGAACAAAATAATAGGAGAGACGTTGGTGATAAGAGTATTGGAAAAAGGAAATTGGAAGAAATGACATACGATTTGGAGGAATACGAATCCCCGAAGTTTGATAGTCATTCATCTTTCAGACCAGCTAAAAGACCATGTCCAAAATGCAACCGTGTGCATCAAGGAAACTGTTATGTGGATTCCCGAAGTTGTTACAAATGTGGAAAGACTGGTCACATAGTTAGAGACTGTCGGGTAACTCGATTATGTTTCGTTTGCAATTCCCCGGATCATATTCAGTCAGATTGTCCGCAATGGAAAGCACAGCAGGGTAGTATGACGGTTAGACCAACGAGGGTTAGACCGGGAGAGAAACAAGGGCCTGAGGTACCGAAAGCAAAGGGTCGAGTTTTTCAGATGACGGACCAAGAGGTGGAAGAAAGTCCTGATGAGGTTACATGTATATTTCTATAAACTCTATACGTGCTAAGTTGTTATCTGACTTCGGTGCAACATGGTTATTGATATTTCCGTGCTTTTGTTGCTTATCTGTGTTAGAGATATAGGTGGGTGTGGGGTGGCTATTCAGTTAGTTACTATGGCTTTGATGTATGATTAAGTTCGAAGTAGTAGTAATAGGTATTCATACCTTATTGCCTAACCGAATTCCGGGACGAAATTCTTTTAAGGGGGAGATGATGTAATACCCCGGGTAAATCCGTTAGTTAAAAATCTAATTCCGTTAAGTTTAGTTAACTTTATAATTGATGTTTAGGGTAAGATTGGGTGAATTTATAAGTTTAAGGGTATTTGATCATTAGTGGATAGTTAAAGGTTTAAATGGTAAATATGGAATGGATATTATCCCTTAGGATATTTAGATATTTCAATTCAGCAGAATTCATCCAGATATTGAAAGTGTGTGTGTGAGAGTGTTTTGGAGAGAAAAGAAGCAAAAGAAGATAAGAAGGCTAGGGATTCAAGTTGGAGTACTTGGAAGTGAAAATAAGGTAAGTTCCTTTGTATTTTATGTTTGTAATTGGTTTTGGAAGGGTTCTATCGGAGTAGAAACATCACAAACCCTTCTGGAATTAATTCTGTCGATTTCTGGGCAAAAAGGATGAAACCGACAGAGGTGTCCGGACACAGTAAGAATGTGTCCGGTAGTCCTGTTGATAGTGTCCGGATGGATTGGTTGGTAGTGTCCGGGTATTTAGCTGATGGTGTCCAGACGATTCAAGTATCCGGGTATGTCCCTCTTGTTATACTTTTCCGGATGGAATAGGATACCGGATGGTATCCGGATTCCTCATGTTGTCCGGATTCTTTGTGTTGTCCGGATACTTTGTGGTTTCCGGATAACTTGGCTGTTTGGTCAATTTTTGAGGATAAGAGTTATGTAGATGTATCTAGAGTTCATAGCCTGCTAGTAAGTTTCATATATAAGTTGGTGAGAAGATATTTGTATGTAAATGGTTTTAGATTCTGAGAATTTTGGGTAAAGGATCGGATAGCTCGGAGAAAGGCTTGGAAGCGTATTTTAAGCATTCAAGGTAAGTTTTGCTTTAAAACGTTTTGAACTGGGATACATATATATATGTGTATAAATATATATATGAGATGATTATGTGGTAGGAATATGATTATGTGTATATAAATGACAATATGTTGTAATGAGATATATATTGTATTTATATAAGCTTTGCACTACACAAGTGCACAGTAGCCGGGTTCCGGTGAGCGGACCGGTGAGTAGTCGGGTTCCGGTGTGCGGACCGACGGGTAGCCGGGTTCCGGTGAGCGGACCGGTGGGTAGCCTAGTTCCGGTGTGCGGACCGGTTGTTGATTTATTAGTTGGCTTGCTACCAACTAATATGGCCATTTGTGGAGGAATAAGGTGAATGAGATGTGTTGGTTCCCGTTCTGCTTTAAACAAGATTATCAGATTTATTAGTTCGAGTTTATGTTTGATGCGGAAGCGTATTTGAAGAACTAACAGATAAGATTGATAGATTTTGAACACACAATATCAAATAAACAGTGAAGAGAATAGATTTATAGCACAAAGACCCACTGTATTTAATATATCAAGAACACTTAAAACAGATTTGATGCTAATTGTTTTCAAGTGTTTTTGTGTTGTGTGTTATGTTGTGTTAGGAAGAACTCAACATGAGTCTTCCTTTTATACTACTCTTAGAAGATTATGAAGTAGGTCACTGTTCCTTTTACGGCATGAATAGTGAACTGGATGGTGTGAGCAGTTGTTTGAGCCATGCGCATTTAATGGAACAGATGTACTTTTGGTAAATGCATTAAATGGCGCAGACGTCTATTTTGTACCATGCCCTATTGAGTCCACTCAGAGCTTGACACGTGTTTTACAGTACTTTTCCATGCAAGTTGATGAACAAGTCTTGGAACAGTAGCAAGATATTATAAATATTGTCCTAGTCTTTAGAGAGGACTACAGAGGCTCTGTAATGAATTACAGAGGTTCTGCGTTCTGGTTCCTCTGTAGAGTAGTTTTCACCGGATTCCGAGTCTTTGGTTGTTTACTTCTGCAGAGCTTCTGTCAAGGGTGGCAGAGGTTCTGAGGCTCGGTCCTCTGAGAAGTCTTCTTGGTTCCTTGTCTTCTGATGTAGTCCGCAGAAGCTCTGTTATTGGTAACAGAGGTTCTGCGGTCTTGGTCTTCTGAAAGCGTCCTTCTGTAGTTTCCTCGGTCTTTGATCACTCTTGATCAAAACTTCCTTTGATTCTTCTGAGATGCCCGGCAGAGCTTCTGTGGAAGTTCTTCTGTACTTGGCCATTTTTCAATACTTCTAATATTTCAGAATATTGGAGCTAACAATCTCCCCCTAAGTATTGAAAAATAAAAGGTTGAATTTATGCATTTTAACCTAAGTAAAGAAGAGGTTAAACAATACCTCAGAAGATTATTTCTTTCATTTGGAATTTATGCCAGAGGCATTTACATTTGAGTACACATAAATAAACGTTGACAGAGATTCTTTGAAGAGACTCAAATTTTTGCATTTGGGAAGTCGTCGAACTTTCTGTTGTCTTTTCCCACTTCCTTGAGTTCTTCATAGAATTTGAGGCAGAGATTTCTTAAGCCTAGAGTAGCATCAATATCTTTGATCATCATTTGAGCAGATTCTTCGTCCATAAGCTCTGTTGCTTTATTCTCATCTAGTATATTTCTGAACATGTTCAGAGTACGAGTTGTGTACTTCTGACAGTCCATTGTCACAAACAGTTTAAGTTGATCAGCAGGATTCTTGAATACTAACCCGTACCTTGGAGTTTTGATGATTGAATTGGGTATGGCATTGGGTGGGCAGAAATCCTCTGGTGGTCTGATACTTAGAGTAGTTATGCCCAGATCGATGGCTAGTTGAATGTCGAGCATGCTGTAGATTAGGAGCTTTTCACGCATCGCCTTTCTGAGAACTCAATAAGACCTTTTGTGGCAGTCGTCATTGAAGTTGTCTTTCGTCCATTGCAGAAGGTCAGGTAAGTCATAGGGATTGAGGTTTCGGATATCAGCATCAGAGAATTGATTTTCTGATCTATCAGACCTTTTGACTTTCCAGATGGTATACACCGTATGAGGATAGGTTCTCATTTTGGAGTATTTGCAATAGATTACCTTCTTTATTTTGTGAATGGAGTAAACTTGATTGACTGGTTTTGACTTTGTAGAGGTGAAGATTGCATCGAATTCCTCTCTTAGCTTCTGATCTCGGACATGGGCTGGCAGATCGCTCTGGAAGTGCTGTCTGTAGAGATAACTGTAGACTTGTTCTTCCATTTGTTCAATGGTTGAAGTAGATCTTGGAATTGGTCTCCTTAGCTCATCCATCTTTCGAGTGATGTCTGCTACTCTACCTTCTGTTACCTTAGCTGTGGGATCCAGGGTTGGGTTTTCTGACAGAGGTTTCAAGTTGAATGCCCAGTCTTCCTCTTCGGGTTTAGGAGTGATGAAGGCATTAAAGGCACCTTTCATCAACTTCTCTGTTGCAACTGACATCTTCTTCTTTGGTTCTTCTTCTGTCATTATTCCCTTGCCTTTATCTTTTGGCTTTGAGGTTTCAGATATTTGGTTTTGGATTTGTGTGGGTGGAACCTCTGTTGATTTGACAGTTGGAGGTTCTGTGGGTTTTGGGGTTGTATGCTTTGATGTTTTGGTTGTTGCCTCTGAAGATTTTGATACTTCGGGTTGTGAGGTCTCTGTTGGTGAGGAGTCTTCGGGTTTTGGAGGTGGAATGTCAAAACGCTTTGCTGATTGAAAAGCAGATACAATTTCCATTCTGCGAAGAATGAACTCTGCAGAGCGTTTTGGTCTTTGGGGTTTTCGAGCTATGGTTTTGACTCTAGTTTTGTGCGGGATTGGTTGTGAGGTTGGTGTTGGTTCTTTGGGTGAGGGTGGAGTTTGTTCTGAGGATGAGGATGCAAGATTGATTACCTTAGGTTCTGTGGTTGGTGCATCCTTTGGTGAGATAGAGGTGTTTTGCCTCTGTTGTTTTCCCTTCTGGGTTTCTGTTGTAGAGGGTTCTGCTGATTTCTCTGTAGTTTTTGCAGAAGCAGCCTCTGTAGTTTCCTTTGTTTTCTCCCCCTCAGGATGACCAGATGCTCCATCATCAGGATCATCCTGCCTTCTTTTAGCAGTAACTTCTGTTCTGCAGGTGTCTTGAGCTGCTTGCCTTGCTGCATTTTTCTTCATTGTTTCAAAGTAGATTGCGATCGAAGTTTTGAAGGCTTTGGTCGCACTTTTCTCGAACTCTCCAGCGGTTGTTTTGGCAATGTTAGTGGCAGAGGCGATGGCAGTAGCAGCAGAAGTTTCTGTAGTTGACTTCATTTCTGCAAGGGCTGCTTTAACCTCTGTGGATAAGGTATCCACTTTGGTATTTAATCCTGTAAGCGCGCCTGAAGTTGACTCTGTAAAAGACGTGAATGAGCTTTGCAACTCATTCAATGTTTGAGTTACAGAGGTTACAAAGGCTTGGAACTCATCCTTCGTAACATGTTCCTCTTGGGTAACCTCTGGAGGAACAACTCCTTCTCCAGAGTGAATCCCTGTTCCTGGGACACCTTCGTTCACCCTTGTTTGTACGTTGGGGGTGGAAGGATTTCCATCTGATCCTCGAGAAGAAACCCGAGTTTCAGTCTCTACAGAAGTTCTGTGAAGAACATTGTCCAAATCCACTCCAGAGGTGGGTATCGGAATATTCTTCTGTTGACTCGGAGACTTGTCTAGAGTCTCTTCGTCATGGTGCTCTCTACTTCTCTCTGAAAGAAGTTTTGGCCCTATATTGTGCGTGTCAGAGGAAACGAATTCCTCTGTAGGGTGTTCTATTGTGATCTGGGGCGATTGATCACGAACTATAGGTGAGTCCCTCTGAGGAGACTCCCTAGGAATGGATTCCCCGACTTCTGTGGGCACAGAGGTTGAAAGAGTAACCTCTGGCTGGATGGGTTGGGTGAGGTTCGAGCTGTGCTGCTCTTTTTCAATGACACCTTCTGCAGCTAGACCTGCGGTGTCAGATGTGTGGGTTGCACTGGGAGGGGTTGAGGGATGTGTGCCTTCTGCAACTTCGGCATCTTTTCCTTTCTCATTTTCTTTTCCTCCAGACGTTTCTACCCTATCCTCTAAACCTATTTGCACCTCTTCTTCTGCAGTCTCTTGTCTTGGCAGAAGTGAATCAAGAACCTCTGTGAGGATTTGAGTTTGCAGAGGTGGTTCGATTTCTTCTGTTATTGTTTGCAGAGGAGAAGATGGTTTCTTCTTCTTTGATTTCCTCTTCTTTGGTTTTGGTGCTCCCTCCTCTGTAGATTTTGACTTTCTTTTTCTTTTGGAAGAGGGAGGGGCAGAGGGACCTTGGATTTGTGGTGGAGATGAGGGTTCTGTGGGATGTTCAGTGGGTGGAGAAGATGGTTCTGCAGGATTTTGTTGGATAGCAGAAACAGAGGCAAGTTGTTCCTCTGTAGGGGTCTTGGTTTTCTTTCCCTTTTTCTTCTTCTTCTCTTTAGATCCCTCAGAAGACTTCCTCTTTGAAGAATAGAGGTCTTTCCTTATATCTCTAAAGTTCTTCTGGTTGGCCTTGTGTTTAGCCAACTTTATCTTCCATTCTTCTTCTGTAAGTCTCTCTACTACATTACCTCCTATGGGCATTCCTATACGCGGGGGTGTTACAGAACTGGGTTCAGGAGTTCTGTAAACGCGTGTGTACTCACTAACTAGTTCTTCATCACTAGCATAACCTAACATTACCTTTGATAGTGGCCTGATGTGTGGGTAGCCATCCTCATGTTCTGTAGGGGTGTTCTTGGACATAGGAAATTGCTTAGGTTTGGGACCGTCCATTGGCCATTTTTGGATAAGGAGTAGGGGTTCGAAAAGTACACTGAGGATTCGCTGGAACTGCAGAGGGGGTAACCAGTTGTGATCAGACATTTTGGCTTTCTGGGAGGCGATTTTGCGATCGATGGTGTTGATGATTTCTTGCATCATTATGGTGGCATAATCTAGGGGTAGATCATAGTATACACCATACATGATTGAGAGAATTTGAGGTGAGCTTTGATCGATGCTCCCGATTTTTCCCGTGAGGTAACGATTTAGGATGGAGAATAAGGTATTCCACAGAGGAGGTAGTATTGCTCTGCGGAAATCGTTCCTCTTTTTCAACTGTTGGTTGTACCCTAACATGTGCAGAAAGTCGACAAGTTCTTCATTTGTTGGTTGGGGTGCATACTTTTTGATTCCCATGAGTCCTCTTGTTGGAAGGCCAAATTCTAATGAGAACATGGTGCGATTGAACATCAGTTCAAGGCTCTTACTTTGGTCAGGTTTAGAAATGTAGCTTCTGATCAAATCGGTGTCAGCGTCATAACGGCAAGATTGCCAAAACTGATGTAGGTAACGTACTGGTATTTGTTCAACGGTTTTGCTCAGAAGAGGGTAAAGAAAGTGGTTCTCTAGGATGTTTAGCAGGATGGCATGTTCTTTGCCAAATGTCGTAGGAGAAGGAACAAGATAACAGTTGTTCGATTTAATGGGAAGGGTTTGCTCGAAATGGTCATTTGAGAAAAATTGTTGCATGTGGGTAGTGGGTACGAAGGATGCCTCGTCGCCGGAGTCGTGTCTGTCGGCATCGGTGGCGATGTGTGGGTTGTGGGAGTGCTCAGAATGCACTGGAGAGGATGTCGGAGAGTTCGTTGGTGAAACGTGAGCAGATTTGGAACTGGAAGCCATTTGTAGGTTTTGAAAGTTCTAGGTTTTCAGAAAGAAATAAGCAAGTTCGCCGGAGAAGATGAGAGAATAGTAAAGTTTTGAAAGTGATTTTGTCTTGGGTTTTATACTGTGGTAACGGATAGAATTCGGAACGGTGAAAATGTGAGAAAGTTAATAAAATTTGAGGTCCACACTCGAGTTCATTCGGCGTGGTGCAAGTTTCTAGGACGACGTGATATGTACGTCAATGAAAACTTGACACGTCATCAATGTCAGTGACGACGAGACGTCGTGGGCGGCCACATTAAATGAAAAACGCGTGGGTTTTAAATTTTCACCACAGAAAAGTTACCGTTACAGATACAGAAATTCCCAAGTGGAAATCTTTACAGAAGCTCTGTGGGTACAGAAGCTCTGTGAATTTGAAAAACGTTTATCTCTGTAGATTGTATCTTTAATGAAAATCGTTTGAAAAACACGGAGAGGATCAATAAATTTTTAGTAGAGAGAAATTATCCTACAGAGGTTTTTGGACCTCTGCAAGAGCCAGCAGAGGCTCTGTGACAGGAAATTTCTAATAACTAATAATTTATAAACATTTTTAATCATCCAAGTTTTTGATCAGTTTTAACAATGTATTTAGGACTTATTTGAAAGTTGGTGTCCTAGAAAATTGTAAATCTCAAAGATTTTGTGCAGCAGAAGTCTTTTGAATGATTTGAGTGATCTACAGAGGTTCTTTGGTTGAAAGAACTCTGTGGTTTATGACTTCTGTGGCAAGATACTAACCTATTTCCTTTTGATCGGCGAATGTGATCTCTTCTGTCGCATTCTTTGCTCCCCCTTGACTTATGAATCTCTGTAGATTCAGCAAGGTCTCCTTTTCCGCTCCTCCTTGATCTATCAACCTCTTTAGGATTGATCTCTGTGGTTTGAAACCTGCCTTTTTATCTCTTGAAGCTTGTACTTTTACCAAAAACGTTTGAAAACCATTGGAGAGGATCGATAAATCTTTAGTAGAGAGAAATTATCCTACAGAGGTTTTTGGACCTCTGCCAGAGCCAGCAGAGGCTCTGTGATAGGAAATTTCTAATAACTAATAATTTATAAAACTTTTTGATCATCCAAAGTTTTTATGGTTTTAAACATTGTTTTTAGGACATATTTAGAAATTTTTGTCCTGTAAAATTGTTTTTGGAAAAAGATTTTGTGCGACACATACCTTTTAGAGTGTCTAGTTTGGACGACAGAAACTTTTGTTGATCATAATCCTCCTTTGGCTCCCCCTTGACCTATGCTTGAATCAATAGAGATAAATAATGCACAATACATAGGTCAACCTCATCAGAGGTTTTGTGGAGATTGTCATAGGTTCTGAGCAATTTCCACAGAGGCTCTGTGAAGTATAGAATCTTTGAAGGATGTCTTAAACAAAGTGTTTAAGAGTCATAGTGTATTTTGAAGCCTGAGTCCTTAATAGAAGTATTAAGGAGTCCATTGTTTGCTGAAGAGTGAGTCCTGATCTGTAATGGTCAGAAGTCCTTTTTCTGATGAAGCTCGAGTCTTAAACTGATTTGTTTAAGAGTCTGTTTCACTAAAGTGCGAGTCCTAAACTGATGTGTTTAGGAGTCCTGATCTCCTCTGAAGAGCGAGTCCTGATCTGTAATGATCAGAAGTCCTTTTTCTGATGAAGCTCGAGTCTTAAACTGATTTGTTTAAGAGTCTGTTTCACTAAAGTGCGAGTCCTAAACTGATGTGTTTAGGAGTCCTGATCCCCTCTGAAGAGCGAGTCCTGATCTGTAATGATCAGAAGTCCTTTTTCACCTGCAAGACAGATCAAATAACTTTTGGTACCCATATCCAAATGGTTCCTTTTTTGTTAGGATTTGGAGCTGTCTTTAGGTCCTCTGGTTTGCCAATCTCTGTTGGTTTGCCAACTTTCTTTCTATGACCTTTCTCATTTTGGGTCTTTGGATTTTTCTTTTGTAATGACCCATTTTGTACACAGAAAGATTTAGAGAAAAGGTTTCTTAATTGAAGCAAAAGATCAAGGCATTTATTTGAATGAAAAGATGAAACCTTAGTAGAAACAAATGGCTTTGGAGCAATTTTGTCAGGAATAGTGTTTTTGACTTTCCAAACCATTTTCATCTTTTTGTAAACAAGATTATTTGAATTTTCAGCACAAGAGTTTGCTAAGACAAGGTTTTTAAGCCTTTTAGATAAAACATCTTTTTCTTTAAGGTTTAAATCAAACTTCCTTAGAAGATCTGATTTATACCTCTTCTCCAACATAATCTTGTTTGACAAATCGGATAGTCTCTTTGTTAAATTTGACATTTCTGTTTTAAAGACTTTTCTTTCCTTCTCAAACTTGTCTTTCAAACACTTTGTTTGAAATCCTTCTCTCTTCACCTTTTCAGATTCTTTTCTTTCAAAATCCTGCTCTTTCCTCTCTTTTTCAAGAGATTTCTGTAATTTTGAGATTTTGAAAGAAAGTTCCATATTCTTTGTCTCAAGAAAGGTTTTCTCTTTTCCAAACTTTTCATTTTCACTGATTATTAGTTTTTCAAAATTGGAAACCAGTTTAGAAAAGTTTAGACATTTAAGTTCAAGGCTTTTCTTTTCTTCTTCAAAAACAATCTTAACTTCCTCAAACTTCTCTTTCTCTTTTTCACAAAGCTTTTCAGACTCAAAAAGTTTTCTTTTTAGTTCAAGATTTTCACAGTTTAGAAGTTTACCTGATTCTTTAAGCTTGGCAATTTTGTCTGAGTCACTAAGAATGCTCTTGTTTCTTTCCTCTATTTCTTTCTCGAGAGTAGGAATTATTTTCTTAAAATTTGTACTGAGTTTCGAATAATAATGAAAATCAGCATCAGCACTAAATTTTAGTCTTGACATATTGAATGAGGTTTTTAACGAAAGAAACAGTTTCTAGGATGTTACCAGATTGAATTAAATCGAAAATGGCAGTAAAACAGAATCTGTTTGTAGGAATGAAGAACAGGTTAAAAACACACAGTTTCTATCACAAATCTTGTAAAAACGAGGATCACTTGATATTGAAAATCAAGCTTTGCTCTGATACCAATTGTTGGTTCCCGTTTTGCTTTAAACAAGATTATCAGATTTATTAGTTCGAGTTTATGTTTGATGTGGAAGCGTATTTGAAGAACTAACAGATAAGATTGATAGATTTTGAACACACAATATCAAATAAACAGTGAAGAGAATAGATTTATAGCACAAAGACCCACTGTATTTAATATATCAAGAACACTTAAAACAGATTTGATGCTAATTGTTTTCAAGTGTTTTTGTGTTGTGTGTTATGTTGTGTTAGGAAGAACTCAACACGAGTCTTCCTTTTATACTACTCTTAGAAGATTATGAAGTAGGTCACTGTTCCTTTTACGGCATGAATAGTGAACTGGATGGTGTGAGCAGTTGTTTGAGCCATGCGCATTTAATGGAGCAGATGTACTTTTGGTAAATGCATTAAATGGCGCAGACGTCTATTTTGTACCATGCCCTATTGAGTCCACTCAGAGCTTGACACGTGTTTTGACAGTACTTTTCCATGCAAGTTGATGAACAGGTCTTGGAACAGTAGCAAGATATTATAAATATCTTCCTAGTCTTTAGAGAGGACTACAGAGGCTCTGTAATGAATTACAGAGGTTCTGCGTTCTGGTTCCTCTGTAGAGTAGTTTTCACCGGATTCCGAGTCTTTGGTTGTTTACTTCTGCAGAGCTTCTGTCAAGGGTGGCAGAGGTTCTGAGGCTCGGTCCTCTGAGAAGTCTTCTTGGTTCCTTGTCTTCTGATGTAGTCCGCAGAAGCTCTGTTATTTGTAACAGAGGTTCTGCGGTCTTGGTCTTCTGAAAGCGTCCTTCTGTAGTTTCCTCGGTCTTTGATCACTATTGATCAAAACTTCCTTTGATTCTTCTGAGATGCCCGGCAGAGCTTCTGTGGAAGTTCTTCTATACTTGGCCATTTTTCAATACTTCTAATATTTCAGAATATTGGAGCTAACAAGATGTACACGATGCACGAGTCTGGATTGGTATTTAAATACGTGTGGTATGTTTATATTTTACGAAAGAATTACCAAAGGTTTATCTAAACTATTTTGATACAAAGGATTTACATAAAAGGCTTTATAATGATTTTGGAAAGGACCGGGATTAACTCACTAGACCCGTTTGGTCTAACCCTCATTTTGTTTTCAAAAATATGTTTTTCCAGGTCAAGGAATTGATAGCGGCAAAGGAAAGAATAAGGTGTAGGTTGCCTCCGTTGATCGATGATGTTTAAGAAGCTTTTATATATTTTGTAGTTTCAAGACTAATGAGACCGTACTTGGTTTGTTATGTAACTTTTGTTGTAAATCAATGATATGTATGCATGTTATGTATTATGATGTATGTTATGGGATTTGGGTCATTACACCGCCGAGCTCGCCAAATTAATCAAAGGCAAAACGAAGATCGTTGAAGTTGAAACCGCTCCTCCACCTACCTACTCGGTGGAAACTCTCAAGACGATGCTTCTAGCCCAATTGGTCCAGGATTCCAATGCCTCGCCCGAAGCAGACCTGATCACCGTTCTGAAAACACAGGTCACTGCTCCTTCCAAGGACTACAACCAAGTGCTCACAACGCTGTCCGAGAGAGTCCGCTCACTCGAAGAAACCTGTAAGAGTCAAGCAGGCGGTCTGAAACGTAAGCACGATGACCAGGATGATCCTGATCACCGTGAGGGGTAGAAACGACAAAGACTAAACGAGACCGCCCAGATCCTCACTGTTGAAACTTCAATTGTGGTTCAGCTGGAACCTTCAACTACGGCTACTACAACCGGAACAGATCCTGAAGCCGAGTTACCTTTAGCTAAAATGGTGATTGATATGGATATATCAGATGAAGAAGACCCGACGGTTGAAAAGCCCGAGGGTTCAACACAGGGATTGATCGACTTTGACTCATCAGACAGACCTCTACTGGATATGATAGATCCAGAATGTGAAGCCAACCCGGAGACCGAAGATGCATGGTATCAAAAAGTCGCCAGTGCCGTAAATCTCCAGGTAAATTTGGTATTCCCCACTGATGAAGACGACAACATCGACTATGATCAGTTCCTGCTCCAGATTTTCTATGGTACTTCCCCCGTTCACTATGCTCAACCCACTGGAACTTCAACAAGACCTGAAACTACTTCTGCCGATATTCCGACAACTCCTCTGCAAACGACAGCTTCTGATATTCCTCTCTCTCCTCAGCAACAATTCCGTTAGGAGAAGATCATGGTACTTATCCCTCACCTGGAGGAATCTTTGAAGAAGTTGTTCGTCCACAAACTTCGCCCGATCGAGCCGACCTTTTGCCTTGGTATTTACAACCTCGACCCCGAATACCAACGGCGTTATATCAGCGCAATGCAGCGGTGTCTTCCAGTCAGCCAAGTCAGAACCAAGCATCAGATCACAGAGGTACTTAACATCCATTCACACCGCATCATGAGGATCGTCTATCCAGTCTTCACCGTTCGCCGCGAAGATGGTAATGAATGGAGATTCTCTGAAGCCGACTTCCAGCACCTCCGACCGTTCGACTTCCTGGCTATTCTGAAAGACCTTCGTACAAGAACCATCCGACCTCTTGAAGTTACAAAGGCGCTCGAAGCTGTTCGTCGATACCTGGTCCGTACCATTATGATGTCATATCTAACGGATTTTCAAATGGCTGTCAAGAACAGGGCGAAGAGAGTCAATCTGATAAAGCCGAATCTGAAAGCTCCTGAATTGAATATGTATCCCGAGAACTCTATGCTTCTAGAACCAGAATTTGGGATCGTCTTCATTAATGAACAGAAAGAGAAAAGATTTATGCGGTTCAGTTAGGTAGAAAGATTCTGCGAAGGCACACTCCTCAAAGTTCGAGATGCCCATCAAAAGATCATTACACACGATTCTAAAAATCCAAGGGTTTCGTATGTTCCTAATCCGATTGAAATAACTGCTCGGAATGCCTTGGAATTGGTTGAAGATCGCATCGATTACCGCCGTGCTATCAGATGGTTCGAAATTTACTTCGCGCATCGAAAAAGATATGTCTACAACTGGCGAGAGCTAGAGCGAGAACTCGAACTTCAAATCAAAGGGGGAGATTGTTAGGGTCAATTCAATGTTGATTTAAAGTTCAAGGGTCTGAATGTAATTCTTTTATTTGAGCCTTATTAGTGAACAGGCCGTGGGCTTGTAAACCACGGGCCCGCCATATAAATAGATTGCTTAGCCTTAGAAAATAGGCTAGTTGTCTCATTTGCTTTCATTCATTCGTATTGTAATTCTCTCATATTGAAAGCATAATACAGGGATGACCAGTTGAAATCATTACTCATATTGTTTATCTATTCGATTTCATAATTGTTGCACGGTCTGTAACTAACAACTTTGAATCACCATCATGCGATAACTATGAACTTTTCCGGTGAACTCTTTCAACAACCCAAAAATCTCAATTTCTTGCCGTTTTTCACTCTAAATGATTGCAAACAGATCGTTACATCAAAACGAGCAGATCTGTGAACACTTTACTGCAAAAACTCCGGTGAAATTCGGTTTTCCGGCCAAGCTCGTTTTTCCGGCGAGACTCATGCTGTTGACTTCAAAAATTCATAACTCACTAATTTTTTGACCAAAGTCAGATCTGATTGTTGCATTTTCTTCATAATCAATAGAGAAAACAATCTGTGAACCTTAGAACGATTCATGCACAACAAAATCTTCCAGATCTTAAGACTTTTATCAAAATTACCGAAAACTCTCAACAACTTTCCAAATCACCAAAATGTTCACGTTAATCGATTCTGAATATAGTAGTTGATGTAGAATCGAACAACAAACAGATCTTTAAGAGATCTGATTATTAGAACATACTTACATGAAGATCGAATTCCAAATTCTTCAAAATCAGAACAATTTTACTTGAATTGTCGAGAATCGATTGATTGTATCGAATAAATCTTCAACGATTCTGCTCTGATACCAATTGTGATCCCATAAACAAGTAAACAAGATATGAATCAAGAATCACTTATGTCACCTCTCATTAATCTCCAAAATTCTTGAGTCGGTCAACAAATGCAAGAAAACGGTTTCTCTCCTTTCCAAATTCTTCCCTTTGATTCTTTATCTTCTTGCTAAGAAGACAAAGCTCTTTGATGTCTTTGTGCATTTCAACTCGGTTTCCTTCCAACTGCTTCTTATTTACAAAAATCTCCACTTTTTCGTTATATATTCTACGTTTTTCTTGCTCGATTTCTTCCATTTCCTTCCTGATAACTTCTTTCAAGAAACTGATATTATTAAGTTCATTCTCGCGCTCCTCCTCAAATTCTTTCTCCCTCGTCTGAAACTGTTTCTCCATTTCCACACGCTTGTTCTGTAGATTATCCTCAAGAGTTATTCGTTTTAGCTCGATTCATGAACTAGTTGTCTCCGCTCATTTTCTGTTTTTTCGGTTAAAATTAACTGCTCCTGCTTCACTATAGCAGCAAATATTTATTTTTCCACTTTAACAACTTCCAACTCCTTTTTAACGTAATCTTTTGTGGCAAGTTTGTCTTTTTCCAATCTTTCTTCTTCTGATTTACGCAATTTTTCTAAAGTCTTTTTCTGTTCACCACGTTCCCTTAGTTATTCGGTTATAACAGTTTTTATCTCATCCAACGCCTCCCATTCTTCCTCAAACTTCATTCTATCTTTCCTCAAATCCTCAACTTCATTCTCGAGCAACTCTCTATGAACTCTGCATTTATTAATCCCCTCTTTCAATTCCGCCTACAAATGGGCATGTGTTGTTCTTTCATCTGCTATAATTCTGAGTTTCTCGAGGTCTGAATGTAACTTTAGCTCCTTTTCGGTAATTTTAGCCTTGACTTTTTCTATATCGTCTTTTATAACTTGTAGAATCTCTTTATCTGCAAGTATTTGTTTTTGGTCCAACTCTTTTTCTTTTGTTTCGGATTTAATGGATTTCTCCTTTTCTTTTAGTGCTTTTAAATTGGTGTCAAGGCCTTTCTCTTTCTCTTTGAATCTTTCTGATTTTTTTTCTAAAGCTTGTTCTAGCTTTCTTAGTTTTTCCTCCATATGCTTGATTTCAGCTTCTTTCTGCTCAATGGCTTCTATCTTTCTTCTCATGTCCTCATCGATAGATTTCCTCTTTTCTTTAATTTCCATGTAGAACTCCTGCTGTTTTGAATATAAGGATTCTTTATTGCATCAAGCAGATCTGAATCTCGACTCTTTCTTTGGCATTCAGTTTCTCAGTCAAACTAAGAAGTTCCTTTACTTGCATAACAAAATCATAAGTTCCACAATAAGAACAACAAAGTTGCTTTTGTGCCAACCTAATCAAATTATTTGCAGAATATATAGGATTAGGTTTAGCAAAAGACTTACCTTGATAAACCTTGTTCTTCTTGTTCACTGGATGTGTAGGAACAGATGATTTCGATACAACTCTTTCAGAAGTAGATCCTTTAACCTTCCAAACCATCTTTACAGTCTTAAAGATAGGTGTATCTGAACTTGTAGCATCGCGGTTATAGAAAAGATTAGAAGGACGCGTCTGATCTTGTGAAAGATTGCTTGATTTGACAGACTTTTTTGAAAAAATATGTTCATGAACGGAACCAGAAGCAGTCTTGAATGAACATTCTGAATAAGTTGAATCATCATACGGCGATTGAACAATAATATCAGCACTAAATTGTTCAGATAATTCAACTTTGATGTTAATTGCTTCTAATTTCTGAACTTTATCGGACATAACATTTCTTTCTTGAACAGTCAGGTCAAATTCCTTCTGTAGATCAGATTTGATCTTCTGCTCTTCCATAACTTCTGTTGCTAACGAAGATAACTTATTTGTTAGCTTTGAGATTTCGGCCTTAAATATATCTCTTTCTTCATCAAAACTATTCTCAGATATGTCTTTAAAAAATTTCATATTCGTCCTTTGAAAGCTTTGCGTTTCTTGTTGAAAAACATTATGCTTTTCAACAAACTCTTTTCTCTCCTCTTTCAAAACATTATCCAAATCTGATATTTTCTTTGAAAGTTCACTATTCTTTGCTTCAAAAGATGTGCGTTCAGTTTCAAAAATAACTTTCTCTTTCTTAAACTTTTCACGCTCAAGAATCAAAACTTTCTCAAAATCAGAAATTTGTTTTGAAAGTTTGATACATTTTAGTTCTAGAACTTTCATTTCATCGAATGATTTCTTTGAAAATTTTGACAAATTTTGAACAAAAACTTTTTCAAAGTCTTCTTTTTCCTTTGCAAAATTACTTTAAAAAACAGAAAGTTTCTTTTTCAAATCAGCATTAACAATTTCTAAAGAGATTATCAGGTTTGATTTGGAATCACATTCACATTGCTTCAAATCAGCTTGAGTATTCAGGTCAGAAAGTTGTTGCTGGAGATCTTGATTATTCTCTTGTAAAGTATTGATCTCTACTCTCAATAAATTCTCTGACACTTTTCTTTCCTTTCTCATCTTCGTTTCCAAAGCAAAAAGTTCTTTGGCAAACTCGAAGATATTCTTCTTCAGATTCGCATTTTCAGCTTCCAAAGATTTTACTTTTTCCTCAATCTACTTGATGTCGTCTTTGTATGTCAACTCGGAGATCTTCCTTTTCAGCTCAGTGTTTTCAGTGTCCAAGATCTTTGCTTTTTCTTGAGATTTATCAAGTTTCACAGAACATTCAGATGTCTGTAATTTCTGTTCTTGAAGTTCTTTGTAATACTTTGAACGTACTGCATGCTCACCAGTCCAAACACTCAGAATATTGTTTTGTTTATGAATATTTTGATACAAATGATGGATTTCAATTGTTCAACTTGTTGATTATGATTTGCAGCGGTTTATGAAAATCCTTTGGCTTGTGAAAACTTAGAATTGAAGTTGTGAGTTGCGAAAACCTCTTTGAGAAGATGAAAGTTGCGTGTTGCTTACGAAAGCCACCAACAACTGTATTGCTTTGTCTTGCGAAAACCTTTTAGAATGTACCTTGCAAAAACTGAGCAAGAGTTGTTTCTTGCGAAAAGTTTGTTAATTGAAACTCAAATCCAGTTGACTTATGTTTTTCCTTGATGCTTCACGATGAGATCATTTGATGATTTTTCTGCAAATTCAAAAACTCACAAAAACAATATTAAGTCATCAATTATGGATCAAAAAGTGTCACAAGCAGATTTTGATAACATTTCAATAACAAAAACGAATTAAAAATCAGATTTGAACAAGAAGACTCAAGAACACCCCAAGAACACTAAAAATTCAGACTTTTCAAAAATGAAATCTAGACATTAAAACTTTAAATCTATGGTTGATTCGTGTCTAAAAACACTTTTTAGAAACTATTTGGCACAAAAACAGATCAAATCAACATAATATAGCAAAATCAAGTTTCAAAAAAATTTGACAGACAACTTTTTTCTCAAGAACACAAAAATTTTCAAATCCTTCAAATTCCTTGAATATTAATGTGTTTTTGAAAATCTTTTGATGCAAAACAAATTTTGAACAATGGAGATACACATTGCAATCAAAATCAAACCAAAAAACACATAAAAGTTGCATAACCCATTTGTGTTCTTCAAGTTCTTCAAAAATGGAGATTTTCTTAAAAAATCCTCAAATTTGATGACATTTGGACGAATTTGTGCACAATTTGATCTTCTAAAGCTATGATACCAATTGTAAACAGCAGATCTATTAGGTAATCATTGAATCTTTCATTGACCTTGAGAATTCTAGACGATTACTGTGACAACCGTCAAATTTGCGTTTCAGGTTAGAACCAAACTGAACGTTTCAGTTTTTCATATTATAGACGACACTGTCGAATTTAGCAGTAAAATCAGTATTTGTTAGGAATATTTGAGAATTTTTCCTAGCATTCGCTTAAATGAGTGAATTATCCATAAATCTCATAAAATGCCAATTCAAATACCTTAAACACATACTCATGTATATACCTTACAAAATAAATACTAGCAAGAACAACTAGTATTATTTCTATTAACACAATTAAATGGAATATTTAGCAAATTCAAATTTAAAAAAATATATTTATATAAAATAAATTTTTATTAGAAAAAATGATTTTTACCAAGATTACACTCCACACTCTCCCTCTCTCTTCCCATCCCCCCCCCCCCCCCCCCTTAAACCACTATATGTTCTTCTTTTCTTCCATATCAAACTCACTCTTCACATCATCTCTCTCTCTATCTCTATCTCTAACTTCTCTCTAAAACTTTCTCTCATTTTTCTCTCTAAAAACAACTCTATTTTCTCTCAAATTGTGCTACAACTCCAGCCCCTAAACTCAAGAAAGGTCAAGTATTGAAGTGTTCTTAAGGTAAACTCATATGTAGAGCAAAGCCTACACACCCTTTTGTTTAATCTTCTTTCATTGTCTTTAAGTTTTCTTCTTCTTCTACTCTAGTTTTACATATGTTTTTGCTAGAAACATCTTTGAAATCTTAATGTTTGTAGATTCATCACCATAACACCTTGCATGTTATTAAATAGGTGATGAATCAATGATCAAACCCATATTAAGATCAAAGAAGAACTCTTAACTTGCATGCATGTATTTTCTTCAAAAATCTACCTTTTATTCTCTAAAGAGTTTTATGAAAACTTTACATTACACTAAAAACATGTTTTAATCTCCATGCATGTGCTAAAAAATTGTTATTTTGTGGCAAAAACAAGTTCTTGGCTTGACCACTCATGAAATCTTCAAAAAGAAAGCAAGAAGACCCTTTTTGGGATTTTTGAAGGATATATTTGTTTAATATGCATGCATGTAGTTCTAGAGGTTTAAAAGCAAATATTCATCTGAAAATATTTGTTTGGGGAAGTGTCAAATCGGATTCCATGCAAAAGGAACAAAATCATGACAAAACATAAAGTTAGATGCATTTTCTTAAAGCTACCTTTTGACAGCATTCTCCCAGATTCCTACCTCTCTCTTTAAAAAGTCATAACTTTCTCAATATTTAACCAAATGAGGTGAAATTTCTTCTGGAATTTATGTTTGGGTATTAAGATTCGAACCCAAGTGGTTTAACTCAAAAACTCAAAGATTTCGACCTTCAAGCAGATGTCACAAAAACAGTGTGCAAACAGCTATGCTTTCTGTAGTAGTCATACTATAAAAATTATTTGATGGACTTAAACATCTGAAAAAATAATGGTTTATTTGCCAAACGTTTCCTAACACCTAGTGTCAGCATGAGTAAAAATATCCTGACCAAACGAGACTTGGAAAATAGCTAAAAATGGACTGAAAGTGACACAAAGATTCTGGACAGAAAAGAAAATTTCCAAGTATTGTTAAAAAACAACTTTTAACCTACTTTATCAATTTATTTTATAAAATTTGAAACTTGTGTTAACTAATCAACTTAATAATGAGACATGCAAGATATTTTAGACCATCACAAAAATATGAACCTTAAACAAAGTTCTATATAAGGCATTTTATGACATTTTGGATAAGTAGGTTTCACCAAACCCCTAGAATTAAGCTGGAATCTTACTAGTGCTCTTACGATTCGTATGATCGGAGTAGGATCATCTTACAAGTTGCACTTGTGAGCATATCGGAAACATCATCGTTATCATCGTGAGTTTCACAGCCCCCTTTTTACTATTTTCGTATATTTTTGGGGTGAAAAGCATGTTACGATTTCATTACGCATCGGTTGTACTGTTTACTCAAAATGCTACGAATTTTTATGCGCTATGGTATGTATGCTTATGTTAGTTGATTCTGAGTTTCTCTATGGTTCTTTAAGTCCCCGGTTACTCTTCATTACCCATTAACTCAATTTTTGAGCCATTGGTATATTATGGATAACGTTATTTGGTTGACTCCCCACTCACCTCGCGAGTGCATAATTACCGTCTTCTTAAACATGTTGGCGATGGAACATGTAGCTTGGGGCGTACAGTTCGGAGGTTTGGGTAGTGGGCTCATTGCTTTAACATTTTTCATACAACAATATACATTGCGCATGTTGACAACCGAATTCTCTATCCACTGTGAGGATTTACAAACATGCATTAAAACTTTTAGTGCATACCGAAAACCTGTGATCTCACCAACTATTCAATAGTTAATCCTCTCATTTACATGTTTTTCAGGAAATCTCAAGTACGGTTGGAACTTTAGAAGGCACCACTATTAGTTGCATCCAGGACGATCTTCTTTATCATGTCAATTTGTGTTTTGTACAATTTGTAGTTTGGAACAAGATGTAATTTTTGTAAACTCTTTAAGCTATGATGATTGTGTTTTGTCTTCTACCTTACGCAATGAAACCTTGAGCTGTGACATCTCGTATTTCCGCTTTAGCGGGGTGTGACAGATTTGGTATCAGAGCCGTAGGTTATAGAGAATACCGGTCTTCCATTGGAAAAACCCAACTATAACCAAAATCCGAAACTGACATGAAAACTATTGAACCTACTACTAGTATAACTAAGTCTAGAATGGTATTTACAGACCTTAATTAAACATAGCTTGATCACCTAAGTTCGATTAAGGAAGGTTAATGCGAGACTAGAAATGGTTACAGCAGGAGTGAGTTAAATTTTCACTTACACTCATCATGCATAGTGCGTAGACGTTGCGTAGGACAGACATTACACTTGTACGATTAGTGACTAAGTACACTTTTGCCTCAGTTCCACTATGCCATCATCGTCGTCGCACTCCCACTCTTCTCACTCGGCTGACGAGTCGGGATATATCACCGGTAGACCTCGCGGCAACCCACCAAGTAACCAAGAACACGAGGACTTTAGGAATACAGATTCGGATCCTGAAGTTTCAAGCGAGCGAGTTCCTGACAGCGGACCGAGAGTGTCGCCAACCTCGGTACTGCCTCGACCAAGCCCGATAATTGTTCAACCTAACCTTAGAGGGCCCCGTATTAGGCAAACGGCGAGAAAGCGCGTCCCAATTCCTAGACGGGTGACGCTTAGGACTGAGCGTCTGGAGGCACCGAAGCCGCCTCATGTGATCACCGGTGTGCCAATCGGATGAATGTCCGATATGACTTGGGCAGAGGAGAAGCACATAAGGGCAATGACTACCGAGCTACACGGTTGTCAAGTGAGGGTGACTCACCAAGGGCATGTCTTGACGGAGCCGGTGGAGCTAACACATCTATTGTCCAACGTTTCGACCCAGGCTTTAGAAGGTGCGAGGATGGCTAGAAGAATGGCGATGAGGGCAGAGTTGGCATGTATGGTTGTGTGGATTGTGTTATTGTTGTTGGTGTTTTTTGATTTTGATTGATGCATACTTGGGATGGTAGTGATGCGACGGTGGATGGTTTGGTAGCGTGTTGGGAGGAACCTTTTGGAAAACGTTTTCTTTACTTGTCATTTCCAATTTATGTATTTTAAGTATTCGGGTTGTACTACTTTTCGAACAATATGATACTGGTGTATGATAAACATCAGAAATTTTGTAATATCGGCATTTACTAGAATTATGAATGGAAACCCATTGGGTGAAATGCGAACTTTCAATCAACCCATCTATGTATCTGATACTTAATTTTACTGTTTCAAAAACTTCAAGTAATAGTGTAAACTTTTGGAAAAAACCAGTTTAAAAATTTGTACAAAATTTTAACCAAATCGATATTTGCAAATGTGTTTTAGAATCATGCCTCCAAGGAGATCCACAGCCTCACGGGAGATAATCCTGAAGACCAAACACCCGACGCACAGATCATAGCTCAATGCATACAAGAAGCAATACCCAGTATAGTCACACAGGTGACCGCCGGCATTAATACTGACCGAGGGAATGAAGGAGGTAAGGGAGGAAATCCGGGCAGTAACAGTACCGGATGCAACTACAAGTCATTCATGTCCTGCAAGCCCAAGGAATTCTACGGAAAGGAAGGTGTCGTAGGATTGCTTTCTTGGTTTGATAGCATGGAGTCGGTACTCCATATTAGCAAATGCTCGGAGGACCACAAGGTGGAGTATGCGGCATGTCAACTCCAAGGCAGGGCACTGACATGGTGGAACATTCAGGTTCAAACCAGTGAAAGAGAGGATGCATATAAACTTTCATAGGAGGAGTTTAAGGAGTTACTCATTGAGGAGTACTGCCCCAAAAGTGAAATTCAGAAGCTGGAAACTGAATTATGGAATCACACCATAGTTGGAGCAGATATAGAACGATACACTGCGCGCTTCCATGAACTGGCAAAACTGGTACCTCATATGGTTACCCCCCGAGAGCAAGAGAATTGACTGATACTTATGGGGATTAGCATCGGAAATCCGAGGAATGGTCACGTCAGCAAACCTAACCACAATTCAATCTGCTGTGGCCTTGGCAACTAGTTTAACCAATGATGCGGTTAGGGCAGGAACTTTGATTCAGGGAAGCGATGGTAATAAGAGGAAGTCAGAGAATCAGTCAGGAAAGAAAGTATTCGGTAGTACAAACAGGGATAGGAAGGTGGTGAGAAACTTCGGAGTAAAGACTTGGGACCCTAGGCAATACAATGGTCCACTCCCAAAATGCAACAAATGCAACTTTCATCATGAGGGAGCCTGCCCTGTTTGTGGCATTTGTAAACAAGCAGGTCATTTCACCAAGTACTGCAGGTTGGAAAAGGGTGTCAGTGACAGGAAAAGGGTATGTTTCGCGTGTGGAAGTCAGGATCACTTCCGGAATACGTGTCCGAGTTTGAATAAGGGGCCGATCAACAACAGCGCTGGAAATCAGGCGAGACAGGCCAATCAGGGAAATCAAGGAGGCCAAGCTCGAGGACGGGCATTTGTCATTGGAGCTGAAGAAGCACGTCGGGACCCTAATGTGGTGACAGGTACGTTTCTCCTAAACAACCACTATGCATCAGTATTATTTGACACTGGAGCGGACAGGAGTTTTGTTTCGTCAGAATTTAGTCCACTAATTAACTTGGAATATAGGAGAATGTCGGATGCTTATATTGTTGAGGTTGCTAATGGTCATAAATTTTAGGCTAAGGATGTAATTTTAGATTGTACCTTGAATCTAGCCGATAAGTTGTTTAGCGTTGATCTTATTCATATTGAATTGGGGAGTTTTGACGTAGTAGTGGGTATGAACTGGTTATCCAAGAATCGAGCGGAGATTTGTTGTTTTGATAAGGCAGTTAGAGTACCTCTGCAAAACGGAGAAACCCTCGTTATACAAGGAGATAAAACTGGAAGGATCCTAAAGATAGTGTCAAGTGTGAAGGTGCATAAGTATTTGAGGAAGAAGTGTGTCGCATTTTTGGCACGCGTAGTTGAGAAGAAGTCCGAGAAAAGGCGAATCCAAGATATTCCTCTGGTGAAGGATCACCCGGAGGGGTTCCCAGATGATTTTCCTGGACTTCCCCCGTCTAGACAAGTCGAGTTTCAAATTGACCTTATACCTGGAGCGGCACCCGTAGCTAAGGCACCGTACCGCTTAGCACCTGCCGAAATGCAAGAGTTGTCGAGTCAACTTCAGGAACTTCTGAACAGGGAATTCATTCGGCTAAGTTCCTCACCTTGGGGAGCCCCAGTCCTGTTTGTCAAGAAGAAGGATGGATCGTTTAGAATGTGCATCGATTATAGGGAGCTGAACAAGTTGACGATCAAGAATCGATATCCTCTTCCTCGAATAGATGATTTATTCGACCAGTTGCAGGGTGCAACTTATTTCTCAAAGATTGATCTTCGATCAGGATATCATCAGATGAGAGTCCATGAAGAGGACGTCCCTAAGACAACTTTTAGGACTCGATATGGACACTACGAGTTCTTAGTTATGCCCATTCGGGTTAACGAATGCACCAGCTGTGTTCATGGATTTAACGAACAAGGTATGCAGACCATACCTTGACAAGTTTGTGATCGTGTTTATCGATGACATTTTAATCTACTCGCAGAATAGGAAGGATCACGAACAGCATCTAAGGATAATTCTAAAGACACTTAAGGATCAGAAACTGTACGCCAAATTCTCAAAGTGCGAATTTTGGATTCGAGAAGTACACTTTCTTGGTCACGTGATTGGAGAGAAAGGAATTCACGTGGACCCGGGTAAAGTGGAAGCCGTTAAGAAGTGGGAAGCCCCAAAGACCCCAACAGAAATTCGTCAATTGCTGGGTTTGGCGGGTTATTATAGACGGTTCATCGAGAACTTCTCAAGAATTGCTAAACCACTCACAGCACTAACCCAAAAGGATAGGAAATTTGTTTGGGAGAACCGCAGGAGGAGGCGTTCCAGCTGCTGAAGAAAAAGATGTGCAATGCGCCAATTCTAGCGTTATCGGAAGTAACCGATAAATTTGTGGTGTACTGTGAGGCATCGCATCAAGGTTTGGGTTGCGTATTGATACAAAAGGACAAGGTTATAGCATATTCCTCAAGACAACTAAAGGTTCATCAGAAGAACTATACCACACACAATTTGGAGCTTAGAGCTGTGGTTTTCGCTTTAATGATTTGGAGACATTATTTGTATGGCACTAAGTGCACTGTTTTCATGGACCATAAGAGTCTTTAGCATATCCTAGACCAGAAAAATGCTCAACATGAGGCTGAGAAGATGGGTAGAGCTACTCAGCGACTACGATTGTGAAATTCGTTACCACCCAGGTAAGGCCAATGTAGTAGCCGATGCCCCGAGTAGAAAGGGAAGGGTAAAACCTTCACGAGTACGAACGTTGGGAGCGCTTGTACAAACGAGTTTAAAGACTCGAATTCTCGAAGCTCAGGTCGAAGCAATGAAAATGGAAAACTTGAAGAACGAGACTCTACATGGCATAGAGAATAGATTTGAAACTAAGGTTGATGGAGTACACTACTTCAAGGACACATTTTGGATTCCAAAAGCTAACAACGTACGGGAAACAGTTCTGGAGGAAGCCCACAAGTCTAGGTATTCAATTCATCCAGGGGCGGATAAGATGTACAAGGACTTAAGGGAAAATTATTGGTGGCCAGGAATGAAGAAAGATATTGCCTTGTGCGTGGGGAAATGTTTAACTTGCTCAAAGGTCAAAGTTGTATAACAAAAGCCATCTGGTCTGCTACAACAACCAGAGATTCCCCAGTGGAAATGGGAAGAAATAACCATGGATTTCATAACCAAACTTCTGAGGACTGCCAAAGGGCACGACTTGATTTGGGTTATAGTACATCGATTCACGAAATCTGCACATTTCCTACCGGTTCGGGTAGATTATAAGATGGAAAAGCTTGCTCAGATCTACATCAATGAAATTGTTACACATCATGGAGTTCCAGTTTCCATCATATCAGATAGAGATAGCCGTTTCACATCCCGGTTTTGGCAGTCACTTCAAAAAGCGTTGGGTACGTAATTGAATTTGAGCACTGCCTATCATCCTCAAATGGATGGGCAGAGTGAACGGACTATACAGACGTTAGAAGACATGCTTCGGGCATGAGTGTTAGACTTTGGAGGAAGTTGGGATAATCACTTGCCTTTGGTCGAGTTTTGTTATAACAATAGCTATCACACCAGTATTCAGTGTGCACTATATGAAGCCTTGTATGGACGCAAGTGTCGTTCACCCCTTTATTGGTTGGAAATTGGAGACATGCAGCTATCTAGACCCGATATTGTGTAGGAAACTACCGACAATATTGCAATCATTAGAGATAGACTTAAAGCATCCAGAGATTGTCAGAAAAGTTATGCGGATAATCGTAGGAAGCCTTTAGAATTCCAAGTTGGTGATAAAGTGCTTCTAAAGGTATCTCCATGGAAAGGAATAGTATGATTTGCAAAAAGAGGAAAATTGAGCCCAAGGTATGTCGGACCATTTGAGATCTCGGAAAGGATTGGTCCAGTGGCATATAGACTCAATTTGCCTAAGGAGCTAAGTGCTATCTATGATACGTTTTATGTGTCGAACCTCAAGAAATGTTTAGCTGACGACTCATTAATCATACCTCTGGAAGAAGTTCAGATTAACGATAAGTTGCATATCGTAGAAGAACCAATTGAGATCCTCGATAGGGATGTTAAGCGTCTTAAGCGAAACAAAATTCCGATCGTGAAAGTTAATTGGAACACAAGGCGTGGGCCTGAGTATACATGGGAACGAGAGGATTACATGAAACATAAGTATCCTCACCTCTTTGCTTTTAAACCGGTTAATGCTGAAAGTTCTTGAATTTTGGGACGAAATTCTTTTAACCGGAGGAGACTGTGACAACCGTCAAATTTATGTTTCAGGTTAGAACCAAACTGAATGTTTCAGTTTTTCATATTATAGACGACACAGTCGAATTTAGCAGTAAAAACAGTATTGTTAGGAAAATTTGAGAATTTTGCCTAGCATTCGCTTAAATGACTGAATTATCCATAAATCTCATAAAATGCCAATTAAAATACCTTAAACACTTACTTATGTATATACCTTACAAAATAAATACTAGCAAGAACAACTAGTATTATTTCTATTAACACAATTAAATGGAATATTTAGCAAATTCAAATTTTAAAAAATATATATATATATATATATATAAAATAAATTTTTATTAGACAAAATGATTTTTTTACCAAGATTACACTCCACACTCTCCCTCTATCTTCCCATCCCCCCCCCCCCCCCCCCTTAAAACACTCTCTCTTCTTCTTTTCTTCCATATCAAACTCACTCTTCACATCATCTCTCTCTCTCTCTCTCTCTCTAACTTATCTCTAAAACTTTCTTTCATTTTTCTCTCTAAAAACTTCTCTATTTTCTCTCAAATTGTGCTACAACTCCAGCCCTTAAACTCAAGAAAGTTCAAGTATTGAAGTGTTCTTAAGGTAAACTCATATGTAGAGCAAATCCTACACACCCTTTTGTTTAATCTTCTTTCATTGTCTTTAAGTTTTCTTCTTCTTCTACTCGAGTTTTACGTATGTTTTTGCTAGAAACATCTTTGAAATCTTAATGTTTTTAGATTCATCACCATAACACCTTGCATGTTATTAAAAAGGTGATGAATACATGATCAAACCCATGTTAAGATCAAAGAAGAACTCTTAACTTGCATGCATGTATTTTCTTCCAAAATCAACCTTTTATTCTCAAAAGGGTTTTATGAAAACTTTACATTACACTAAAAAGATGTTTTAATCTCCATGCATGTGCTAAAAAATTGTTATTTTGTGGCAAAAACAAGTTCTTGGCTTGACCACTCATGAAATCTTCAAAAAGAAAGCAAGAAGACCCTTTTTGGGATTTTTGAAATATATCTTTGTTTAATATGCATGCATGTAGTTCTAGAGGTTTAAAAACAAATATTCATCTGAAAATATTTGTTTGGGGATGTGTCAAATCGGATTCCATGCAAAAGGAACAAAATCATGACAAAATTTAAAGTTAGATGCATTTTCTTAAAGCTACCTTTTCACAACATACTGCCAGATTTCTACCTCTCTCTTTAAAAACTCATAACTCTCTCAATATTTAACCAAATGAGGTGAAATTTCTTCTGGAATTTATGTTTAGGTGTTAAGATTCGAACCCAAGTGGTTTAACTCAAAAACTCAAAGATTTCGACGTTCAAGCAGACGTCACAAAAACAGTGTGCAAACAGCTATGCTTTCTATAGTAGTCATACTATAAAATTTATTTTATGGACATAAACATCTTCAAAAATAATGGTTTATATGCCAAAAGATTCTGGACAGAAAAGAAAATTTCCAAGTAATGTTAAAAAGCAACTTTTAACCTACTTTATCAATTTATTTTATAAAATTTGAGACTTGTGTTAACTAATCAACTTAATAATCAGACATGCAAGATATTTTAGACCATCACAAAAATATGAACCTTAAACAAAGTTCTATATAAGGCATTTTATGACATTTTGGATAAGTAGGTTTCACCAAACCCCTAAAATTAAGCTGGAATCTTACTAGTGCTCTTACGATTCGTAGGATCGGAGTAGGATCATCTTACAAGTTGCACTTGTGAGCATCTCGGAAACATCATCGTTATCATCGTGAGTTTCACAGCCCCTATTTTACTATTTTCGTATATTTTTGGGGTGAAAAGCATGTTACGATTTTATTACGCATCGGTTGTACTGTTTACTCAAAATGCTACAAATTTTTATGTGCTATGGTATGTCTGCTTATGTTAGTTGATTCTAAGTTTCTCTATGGTTCTTTAAGTCCCCGGTTTACTCTACATTACCCATTAACTCAAATTTTGAGCCATTAGTATATTATGGATAACGTTATTTGGTTGACTCCCCACTCACCTCGCGAGTGCATAATTACCGTCTTCTTAAACATGTTGGCGATGGAACATGTAGCTTGGGGCGTACAGTTCGGAGGTTTGGGTAGTGGGCTCATTGTTTTAACATTTTGCATACAACAATATACCGTGTGCATGTTGACAACTGAATTCTCTATCCACTGTGTGGATTTACAAACATGCATTAAAACTTTTAGTGCATACCAAAAACCTGTGATCTCAGCAACTATTCAATAGTTGATCCTCTCATTTACATGCTTTTCAAGAAATCTCAAGTAAGGTTGGAACTTTAGAAGGCACCACTAGTAGATGCATCCAGCACGATCTTCTTTATCATGTCAATTTTTGTTTTGGACAATTTGTATTTTGGAACAAGATGTAATTTTTGTAAACTCTTTAAGCTATGATGATTGTGTGTTGTCTTCTACCATACGCAATGAAACCCTGAGCTGTGACATCTCGTATTTCCGCTTTAGCGGGGTGTGACAATTACATAAGAATTCAACACTTTCTCTCTCTAGAATTCTCTCATCTCTCTCTCTAGGATTTTACAATGAACTCTCTAACCACTGCTTAAACACTAAGCAAACCTATTGATACTACCTAATTACAAAACTTAAAACCTAATTACATTGGCTTTTCACTTAAACTACTTTGACTTTGACTATCTTTGACTTTACAATTACATTAACTTTACAAGACTTTTACGATAAATCTTGAATACAATTTTATGCGCTAACATAAATGCAACAAGAATGAGGAACAACATCTATGATTGGGTTTTGATAGTGTTGATCGGATTCATCAGCTTATTGGGGAGATGGGCCAATGGGTATGAGCTTGATGATAAAGAGTTCCATGCCAATACCACAGATGAAATGTTGTCATTTTTGGAAGACGTTTCCAATTTTAAAATCTCTGCTGCTGCTTATAATCCTCTTCTTGTGGGTCTCACTCTCATTCATGGAGCTGTTGCCAAAGGCGCTAGTACCTACCCATTGTTCTTTTTTTCTATTTTATAAGGGGTTTTGCTTGATCTGAATGGACACTTCATTAGCTAAAAGCTTTCCAAATCTTGATCGAATCGGATGTCGGGTCGGACGGGTTATTCGAGTGAGTCGGGTTTTGCTCACCCCTATTGGTAACTACAATATGGCTATTTTGAGCAGAATGAAATATGTTCAAAGTTTGTGGCCAAAGCTACTGCAACAGAGAAGAATGTCGTTGTATCTTTGGATATTCATAAGGTCAAATGGGATGACAAATTGGATGAGATTAGGGAAGATGCGAATGAAATTGAAGATGTACTCAAAGAAGCAGCTCTTGACCTCAAACTCCTACCACCAGAACAAGATCCCCGACATGCACTTTATAAAGGCCCCAAACGTAAGTTTCCAGATGAATCCTGCTCGGCCCAATGGGCAAAACGATACAACTTTGATGACTCAGAGGATGATGATGATCAAGAAAAAACAAATCATCGCTCTGAACATCAAAAGTGGGAGTATATATATTCAAGCATGCAAAACCCATCAATGCGGCTCCCCTCAAACCATCAACAGAAGATGGTCTATCAACAGATCCAAGAGAAGAAGATATGACTTATTTCCCTTGTCGAGTCACCCACTAGAAGAGAACTTGCGAGGACTCAAATCTAGTCCTCTACTGAAGATCAAGCCACACTTCTCAACCTTACAAAACTAGTAGTCTTACTAGCCTCTGATCAACTCGAGTTTGCAAATGTTCTTCATGACTCCATCCTACAAGAAACCTTAGAAGCCACTGAAAAGATCAGAAAAGAAGAGAGAAAAGAAGAAGAGAGAAAAGAAAAAGAGGAAATGGAGAGAAAAGAGAAAGAGAAATAGAAGGGAAAAGAACAGGTCTCTGAAGTCCAAACTATAGAACCAGATAAAGTGATTTAAGAGGTACTCTTAGATCTAAACTCAGAAATCCATATAAAGAAACCGACAGAGACATAAAATGAAGATCCTTCAGAGAAAGCTCCAGAGGTCAGCCAGTAGCAAATACCAAGCATTCCTTCTTAGAAGACAAATTCACGTACGTTAATGGAAGAAACATTCAGATTCCTCTACAATGATAGAGACCTCGTCCCTCAAAACACTGTTCCAATGAACCACTGGCTTAACACCAAAAGGTTCAGAGAAATATCCAATGAAATGCGAAGGTTTATCAGAGACAAAACAATCCTGCGGGATAAAGTCTACTCTGAACTGCCAATCAACAGAATCAAAAGACCTTACCACAAGAAGTTTGCCTACAACAAGGTCATTTATCACGAATATGTGGTTGAAATAAGTGACAAGAAGTTCTACATCTTCAATGATAATGACCTGGTCCTCTTAAACCCATATGAATTCTTGACTCTGCATGGTTATTGTGTTACAAATGCTGATAGATTTAAAGCCGTTAGAACAGCACTAAGGGATGTTGAAATGGCTATGGAAGAACATGTGAACCTGAGAACAAAAACTGACTTTCAGCTTGGTTTGCTCTTTGAATTTAAAATTTATGTATAGCTGCACCAAAAGACAGCATAAAAGGATTGGAGCATGTTCCTACAGGTTCGATGATAGCAAGTCCATAAGCCTTCATTGTCAGACATAAAGGTGTGAAGAGAGCCTTCAGAACGAGCGAAGTGGCCAAATATGCAACAACATCACTGACACTGTTAAGGTACATTATTAAGGGACGTGTAGGAAATCCCAAGTGTCCAGAAGACCTCATTATAAGTTTCCTCAGAGAGATAGATTGTGTCTTAGAATTAAGAAATTTGATATTGAGATTTGACAGAATCTTGAGAGGAAATTACTATGATTAGGTTTACTTTCTTGTATTGCAATGTATTTATTTTTTTAAGAAGTAAACTTTTACCAGGTGATGAATTTCTTCTCTTTGTCTTTTAGTGAATCTCTGTAATTTGTAAATCTTTGTATTTTCAATAATTGAGGGGAGATTGTTGACCCCATGTATCTCTGAAGTAAAAGTATTGAAAATACTCCAAGTCAGAAGACTTCAGAGATAACACTGAAGACCAAAGAGAGGAACATCTGTGAAATCCCAGATCTAGCAAACAAACATAATCCAATGTAAAGAGAATCTAGAGAGCAAAGTTGTCATCCATATATTGAATATTAAGTACAAATGACATAATCCTGAAAGTGTTTCTCTAAGCTCTAGATTGTTACTAGCTAATGAACTAGACAAGCCTATTTATACTCCATATATACAAGGTATAAAGGCATTTACAATACAATATAGACTATTACAGTACATTGACTTTACAGTAAATCATGAATACAATAATGCTCTAACAATCTCCCCCTTTGGATTCAAGATTTAAAAAAAATATGACCGCAGTCTTCAACTCTTGATCTTCAAAACTTTAACTATGACCGCTTTGAATGTTGAAGCTTTGACACTCTTCAAACAGTTGAATCTTCACAAGTTCATGTTGAACTTTGATGCTTTGATAGTCTTCAAACTCTTGTAATTGATCAGTCTTCACATTATTTGGACATTTAGGTGTAAGCACAATCCGAGTCTCTCAGATCTAAGATAACCATATTCAAAAACACTTCAGACTTCACATGGTCCGAAATCTTCAACTTTGAGCAATCCGAATCCATATATGATGGATTCGAAAAAATCTTTGTCTTTTACAATGTAAAGTCAATTTCCTTTAATACAATCTTCAACAAATTATCTTCAAGTCTTGAACATGAATTTCAGATCTTTGCATCTTTGAACTTTGTAGCTTTGAACTTTGAGGCTTTGAAAACTTTGAGGCCTTGAACTGTGAAGCTTTGAAATCTTTGAAACTTTGAATGATTTCTTTGAACTTTGTATCTTCATCTCTTTGACCTTGAATTGTCTTCGAACAACGGACTTTCTCGAAACATCTCGGAATGTCTTCTTGACTTTGAAAAATCATTTCTCCACCTTAATCTTTCATTGACAAATTTCTCTTTTCTTCAGGGTATTATTTCTTCCCCTATTCTTCACTATACTATTTCTCCCCTTTGTGATGATTGTGAGCATCATGATCATCAAAACCTTTATCAATTCCAGCACGCACTTTGTACACCACAAGTAACATTCTCCTCCTTCTTGATCTGATAAACCGTCAATTCCAAAAGATATTTATCTGAATCTTTTCAAATTCAGATAAATAGAGAGTGGTAACCCCGAAACAATGGATGAATCAGTTAAAATGCCTGTAAGTAGCACAAAGCCACTTAGTACAACGGATGTACTTTGGAAAGGAACTTTTTGATGTTCACTCCCCCAGGGCTTCCATTCAATAATCGAAAATCACAAAGGAAATTCTATGAATGTTATGACAAGAAAACATATTCCTTATGTGTACGTGCTAGTGTAGAAAGAATTGAAGCAACATATGCTTTGAATAATATAGGCTCAAAGTGTGTAAACTGTTGAGACAACAACAATTTTCCACGGACTCAATGTCCATGAATGAAGAGCGAAGGTGGGGAAAACTTCCTTCTTTTTCAATATCTAAATCTTCCGAGTAAAGATCATATAGATTATATGCCGTGTCCCCAAGAAAAGTGAAACATTCCTTTGTTAAGAAAGAAATGAGTAGCTGGCGGGGTTAAAACAAGAGTTGGCATGGGCTGACTGCCTATTTCAATGATGGTCACCAAAGAATGTGAACCAATTAGTAATGTGGCTTCCCGACTCAAAAATATGGATGGGCAGAGTTCTCTTATTCTTTTAACTTTGTTCTCACACCCTCTTTCTGTTTTTAATCCGCTCACATCTACCCAATCTCTAATTTTCTTTTAACTTTGTTCCGATTCAAAATCTTTTTCCAAAAAATTTCTTTTGTCAGTAATCTCTTTGAAAGTTTCCATATTTTTCTTTTTAAGGGTTTTATTTTCCTTTTCAAAAAGATTTTTCTTTTCCGTGAAATCTTTTCTTTCCTTTTCCAAAAGATTTCCTAAATCAGAGATTTTCACGGAAAGTTCAGAACTTTTAATCTCAATAGATTTGCGTTCAGTTTCAAAATCAGCTCTTTCTTTTTCGAGCTTATCTTTTTCAAGAAATAAAGCTTTATCAAAGTCAGAAACTTGTTTTGAAAGTTTTATACATTTCAGTTCAATTACTTCCGTTTCTTTAACAACAATCATTGAAGAAGGTGAGTGTATCTTTCACGTTCATAAAGCTTTTTCTTCAATTCAACGTTTTCACCTTCCAACGTTGTTCTTTTCTCTTGAACTCTTTTTAATTGATCTCTAAGATATGAGTTCCCCTTCTCTCTCTTGTCTTCAATGCTCTTCAGATCAGCATTTTCTTTTTGAAAGATTGTTACTTTCTCTTGAAGTTTCCTGATTTGATCGTGCATACTCGAGTTGTCTCTCTTTGCTTCAAGATCTGCAATATAAACTTCAAGATCATTAATTCTTTTAGTAAGTTTAGCATTTGAAGAAAAAATGTCTAAAATTTGTCTCTTCAGATTAGCATTTTCTTCCTCTTTATTTAACATAGGAGCTGAAGGATTTGAAGTATTAGATTTAAGAGTTTGCTTCAAACCTTCACTATTAGATTTAACAAAAGTTTGAGATAATGGAGATATTTCTGTTTTAAGAGTTTGCTTCAAACTTTCATTATTATATTTAACAGAAATTTGTGATATTGGAGGTATTTATGTTTTAAGAGTTTGCTTCAAACCCATTTCTCTTTTTGGTATTGCTAGAAGTTGATCTTTCATAAAATCAAGCAGAAAGTGTATGAAATACACTATAGAGAAAAAAAATTAGAAATAATACTAACAAATAGAGTGATCGTCAAGAGAAACTTCGCTTAGAAGTTAGAATTATGTGCACACTATTAAAAATCAGAAAAACACAACTAAAGTCAGAAAGATTTAAAAAAAAATTATAAATTTGTCTCCCAAAAATTAATTCTGAAAAATTTTCGCGGAAATGTTGGACTTTAATTGATAAACCTGCAAAAAACAATAAAATTTTATCAGTTACAAGCAAATACAGGTAAAAATTGATAACATCGACAAAAATTTGACTAAAACATCAGAGACTAAACTCCAGAGAACATCACAACAGAAGACCATCAGAGCTCTCGAGAATGCCCTTTGATGACTATGTCCTCTAATATGCTCAAGAGTCGTATAAATCTATCAAGTGTTGAAGCAGTGTTTGCTCTTTCCACGTCAGCCCTAAAGGACCACAATATACTTTACACGTGTCATCATAGGGTTAGATAGTTCATTGTTCTTCTCCTTTATCAGACTATATATAGTGGGTAGTGGAGCACACAATTGTAAGAATTATAACAACACGTTGCACTGTAATTTTACATTCCACTACTCTTGTACGACTTGTAGCCAAGAGTGTTGATCCAAACCCTCAGTGATTTGATAATGACTGTTTTAGAAACACTTAGTAAAAATTGTAAGTAAACAATATGTATTAGAGTTTCTCTATCGCTGATAAGTACTATGTCTCTACAGTACCGCTGATAGGAAACTCATGCTTTTTAGATTAGACATTCAGCGAAACTGTTCATCAATAAAGCGCTGAGCCTGTTCAGTCTTGTTGGTGATCGCTGATAGTTTTAGTTGCTTACTTATGATCTCTGATGACAAGTTTCACGTCAACAAAGGTTCTACGCTGAAGTCAAAGATTAAGCCCAAGAACCAGCGACAAGTCTACTAATGAACTGATGCGGATATCAGCAAAACCAAGATTTGTCCACTCAACGTGAAGTTATAAGTAGAAGACTTCAGCAATCGCTGAGCTTTATCACTCGCTGATAAAGTACTGTTCAACGAACGCTGATCATGAAGTCTTCCTCTACAAGTTACTTTTGTCTTTCCCCTTTGCACGCCTCCGTACGATAATGTCAGAAAGGACATCCCTTTTGTCCTAAATCGTACAAACAACTCTGATTCTACACTGTACATCATGCGGCTACTAAGTTGTCTACAAAGGTCAAACCATGCAACCAATCAGCTGCTGCCACGTTTAAAGTTATACTGTTGTGCATTTAATGCATGCAGTATATAAGAAGAACCCTACTTCAGAAATGAAGTGCTCAGCCATTCTACTTCTCTCTACTACTTAGTGTTAGAATATTAGTCTTTAATATTCTTATCTTCTTTCTGTCTTAATTATAGTGCAAGAATCTTAGTGTTCTCATAACTTGTTTAGATTAAGCTTAGTCCTTAATCTTGTTCCGCAACAAGTTGTAAATTGTTTGAGAAATATCAATAAACAATTTAGAAAGTAAAATTTGTGTGTTTGTATTCAACCCTGTTAGCTCCAATATTCTGAAATATTAGAAGTATTGAAAAATGGCCAAGTACAGAAGAACTTCCACAGAAGCTCTGCCGGGCATCTCAGAAGAATCAAAGGAAGTTTGATCAAGAGTGATCAAAGACCGAGGAAACTACAGAAGGACACTTTCAGAAGACCAAGACCGCAGATCCTCTGTTACCAATAACAGAGCCTCTGCGGACAACATCAGAAGACAAGGAACCAAGAAGACTTCTCACAGAGGACCGAGCCACAGAACCTCTGCCACCCTTGACAGAAGCTCTGCAGAAGTAAACAACCAAAGACTCGGAATCCGGTGAAGACTACTCTACAGAGGAACCAGACCGCAGAACCTCTGTAACACATTACAGAGCCTCTGTGGTCCTCTAAAGACTAGGAAGATATTTATAATATCTTGCTACTGTTCCAAGACTTGTTCATCAACTTGCATGGTAGCATGCCCTGTCCAACATCGACGTGTCAAACTCTGATTGGACTCAGTAGGGCTTAGTACATATTAGACGTCTGCTGCATTAAATGAATTACAGCACGTCTGACTGTTCATGCCATCCTTGCAACTGTTCACGACATCCTCTCAACTATTCATACGTACCTTTTGAATATTAGCATATGCTTTATGGTCCCCTTTAGAGTAGTATAAAAGGAAGACTCATGTTGAGTTCTTCCTAACAAACAACAAGAACACAATACACAACACTTCAATCGAACATCAAGAACACATAGCTTATGCACATTTAGAGTCATATCTGTTTAAAGCTTTGCATACTCACTGTTCTTAAATCTGTTCTTGATATATATATATTCAGTAAACTTTGAGATATTATTTCCTGTTCACTGTTTATTTATATTGTGTTCTAAATCTATCAAACTTATCTGTTAGTTCTTTAAATACGCTTCCGCATCAAACCTTAAACCTGAACTAATAGATCTGATAATCTTGTTTAAAGCAAAACGGGAACCAACAATTGGTATCAGAGCGAAGCTTGGTTTTCAATATCAAGTGATCCTCGTTTAGACAAGATTTTTGATAGAAACTGTCTGTTTTTAACCTATTCTTCATTCCTTCAAACAGATTCTGTTTTACTGCCATTTTCGATTTATTCGATCTGGTAACATCCTAGAAACTGTTTCTTTCGTTAAAAACTTCATTCAATATGTCAAGACTAAAATTTAGTGTTGATGCTGATTTTCATTATTATTTCAAATTCAGCACAAATTTTAAGAAAATAATTCCTACTCTTGAGAAAGAATTAGAGGAAAGAAACAAGAGTATTCTTATTGACTCAGACAACATTGCCAAGCTTGAAGAATCAGGTAAACTCCTAAACTGTGAAAATCTTGAACTGAAAAGGAAACTATCTGAGTCAGAAGAGCTTGGTAAAAAGGAGAAAGAGAAGTTTGAGGAAGTTAAGACTGTTTTTAAAGAAGAGAAGAAAAGCCTTGAGCTTAAGTGTCTAAACTTTTCTAAACTGATTTCCAACTTTGAAAAACTTATAATCAGTGAAAATGAAAAGTTTGGAAAAGAGAGAACTTTTCTTGAGACAAAGAATATGGAACTTTCTTTCAAAATCTCAAAATTACAGAAATCTCTTGAAAAAGAGAGGAAAGAGCAGGATTTTGAAAGAAAAGAATCTGAAAAGGTGAAGAGAGAAGGATTTCAAACAAAGTGTTTGAAAGACAAGTTTGAGAAGGAAAGAAAAGTCTTTAAAGCTGAAATGTCAAATTTAACAAAGAGACTATCCGATTTGTCAAACAAGATTATGTTGGAGAAGAGGTATAAATCAGATCTTCTAAGGAAGTTTGATTTAAACCTTAAAGAAAAAGATGTTTTAGCTAAAAGGCTTAAGAACCTTGTCTTAGCAAACTCTTGTGCTGAAAATTCAAATAATCTTGTTTACAAAAAGATGAAAATGGTTTGGAAAGTCAAAAACACTATTCCTGACAAAATTGCTCCAAAGCCATTTGTTTCTACTAAGGTTTCATCTTTTCATTCAAATAAATGCCTTGATCTTCTGCTTCAATAAAGAAACCTTTTCTCTAAATCTTTGTGTGTACAAAATGGGTCATTACAAAAGAAAAATCCAAAGACCCAAAATGAGAAAGGACATAGAAAGAAAGTTGGCAAACCAACAGAGATTGGCAAACCAGAGGACCTAAAGACAGCTCAAAATCCTAACAAAAAAGGACCCATTTGGATATGGGTACCAAAAGTTCTTTGATCTGTCTTGCAGGTACACGGACTTCTGATCATTACAGATCAGGACTCGCTCTTCAGAGGAGAAAAGGACTCCTAAACACATCAGTTTAGGACTCGCACTTTAGTGAAATAGACTCTTAAACAAATCAGTTTAAGACTCGAGCTTCATCAGAAAATGACTTCTGACCATTACAGATCAGGACTCACTCTTCAGCAAACAATGGACTCCTTAATACTTCTATTAAGGACTCAGGCTTCAAAGTTCACTATGACTCTTAAACACTTTGTTTAAGACTCATCCTTCAAAGGTTCTATACTTCACAGAGCTCTGTGGAATTGCTCAGAGCCTATGACAATCTCCACAGAACCTCTGATGAGGTTGACCTATGTTTTGTGCATTATTTATCTCTATTGATTCAAGCATAGGTCAAGGGGGAGCAGAAGGAGACCTCAAATTGATCTACAGAGGTTGATCATTCAAGGGGGAGCCAAAGGAGGATTATGATGAACAAGAGTCTCTGTCGTCCAAACTAGACACTCTAAAAGGTATGTGTCTGTAACATCCGACAAAAATCAAAACTTTCAGGTTAGCATCATTTAACCATTTCAAGTGTTAACATAGGGAACATACCTTGTTAAGACCCACTCAGAATAATTTAGGGCGAAAATTCGCTAGAATTCCCAGTAGTTGCCTAAAAGACCCGGTTTTGACCCGGGACTAACCGAAACACCTTGTGGAATGCCAAAATGCTTCAAATAACATTTAATATATATATAATATAGGTTTTTTACCCTCCTACATAAGCTTTCTTTTATTTGAAATTTATTTAAACCAAAAAGGTATTTTAAGAGTGTATCTTGCAGTTTATTCATAAAAATGAAAAAAGGGTTTTACAAAGCAAGGTTTTGGGCTAAAATTTTTATAAAAAAAAAATTACCACAAGGGTTGGGGGCCCATGACGGGGCCGGCCTCCCCTCCCCTCCTTTACCCCCCCCCCCCCCCCCCCCCCAAATTTGATTTCTTACTTCATTTTCAAATTAGAAAAACAAAAGACCATCCATCTTCCTCCTTTCTCTCTCACTCTAGAGTTCTTTTCTTCATCATCTTCATCCATTTTCTCTTCAAAATCCAGCAAACTTCAGCCCTAACACAAGCATCCAAACCGAAATTCTTAGAGTATTGAAGTGTTTGCAACATTTCACAAAGGTAAGAACTCTAAAACTAGTCATTTTCCTCAATTTCAAGCATCTTCTTTGGTGATTTTGTTCTTTAAAAATAGAATCTGAGTTTAGAAATCCTTGCATGCACATTTTATTTTAACTTCTGAGTATTTTCTTTTAAAAAAAACATGTCATATGATGTGGGGATTGAATCTTTAGCAAAGGAATCCACATCTATGGATGTTAAAGTGCCAAAAAAATGGGTTTTATTGAGAATCTTTAAGTTTCAGAATCTGGTAGATTGGTTGCATGTACTTGGGACGACCATATCTGGGTCATATCATGTCCAAAATTCCTCATTTTTCTTCTGGAGTAAGGTTTAATGAGTTAGGGTTCAAACCCAACTGGTCTCATAAGAAAACATTGAGATTTAGACCTTCAACTCTTTAGAACAAATTTGGTGTGCAGCAGATGATCTGTCAGATTGTTGTGTCACTTTGTTTTTCATGTAACTTTCTGTAGGATGCATAAAAGTTATTCATTTTTTCTTCTGGAAGATCCTTATATGAGTTAGGTTTCACATACAATTGGTTTCATAAAAATATATGGTTTTTTGGTCACTCAACGATTTTTACAAGTCAAGTGTGTCAAGCTGTCCAAGATTGACAGATTGGTACATGCAACTTCATTTGGCCATAACTCCCTCAAAACTTATCTAAAATTTATTAATCTTTTTCCATAAGATACCTTTATGTGTTAGGTTTTCAAAACATGTAAAAACTCTGAAAAAGATTATGTTTTGACCCTCCAAAAGCCTGTTTCCACAGAAGGGTGCAAACTGTTTTAAGTACTATGTTGCACTGTTTTATAAAAATTATTTGAACCCCTTAAACACCTCCAAATATTACGAAATTTGGTCAAAACTTCTTTAACTCAGTATAGTACCACATATAAAAAAATGGGTAAAATTGTCATCCTGGAAAGTGTTGTAAAATAGTCACTGTTGTAGTATGAAGTTTCTGTCAGCTTGAGTATTTTGGAAACTGTTGAGTCTTTCTTATAACCATTCATATTGATGATTAAAAACACTTGAACAATGCTAATTTGTGCATTTCAACTTAATTACTAAAGATAAGGCCTTTCACAAGACGTGGATTAAGTTAGGTAAGTTTAACCTTGGGGTTAGCTATGAAGGACTCATAGAGATTGTTTGACCTTATAGGGAGCCCGTAAAGAGGATTAAGTGAACAAGCTTTCACTACTTGCGCATCTACGCTAAAAGGTGAGTTTTCACAGCCCCGTTTTACTTGTTTAAATGTTTGGGGTGAAAAGCATGTTATGATTTTAAAATGCTAAATGATTCATGATAGTAAAATTGTGGATATTTATGATTTAAGAAATGAGTACAAATGAATGTACAAATTTACATAAGTGACAAGATATGTTGAGTGATAATAAAAATGTTAAGTCCCCAATAGGTACACTACTTATTAACTCATAACGAGCCGGTGATATTTGTGGATAGCGCTATTTGGTTTGACAAACCCACCTTAAACTGACGAGTAGGGGTGCACTTTATCTGATAATAATGTTCTACTCATGTGGCCATCATACCACCTCTGAGGTAGTCCGCGGGGCGTAAGTTGTCGGAGGCTTAGTAGTGGCTCAACAATCATATATCTTGCGAAAGTCATTTATTGTAAGGTGTACTCATAAGAATTTAAATTTAAAGCTTGTCGTGACAAAAGACTCACGAAAATAATCTTTGGTTGAAAACTGTTTGGATATGAAAAACCTGTGAACTCACCAACTCTTTGTAGTTGACCTTTTCGTTTTAAACATGCTTTTCAGGGAATAAGAAGTAAGTGAAGGCACGTAGGGTGCATTTTGTTTGATGACATCAACATCAAGACTCTTAAAACTTATATTGTTAATTTTTTTGTATTTGTCGTCTTTCCTTTTGGAACTTTTTGGGTTAAAGACGTTGTAATGTAATATTTTGTACTACTGTATTAAACTTGTGGTTGGTGTTGTCTGTTACCTTTTTAATGAAACCCTACGCTGTCATACCTCGTGTTTCCGCTTTAGCGGGGTGTGACAGATTTGGTATCAGAGCCTAAGGTTATAGAGAATGTTGGTTTTCTTATGGGAACCACAAACTATAACCCAACCATAACGCAAACTATTTTCAAAACGGTTTTCGAAAGGATTGTCTAAAATCTGGAGTATGTTGCTAATATAACCAAGTCGAATGTCACATTATTATACCTCAATTAAACAAAGCCTGATCACCTATGTTTAATTCGGGTAAATATAATGAGAGACTCGGGTTGGTCATAATGGAAGTATGCTTAAAATAAATTTTCTACTTGAAATGGGAAAACATGATTTTGTGTGTGTCTGCATAAACATTGCATATTTTAGGCACTTACAATAATACACATAATAACAAAGTCTACCATTATCGCAGCTCACTATGTCATCCGAACACGACCCATCCGAACACGACCCATCCGAACACGACCCATCGGAGCACACTCCCTCAGAGCACTCGTACTCGGCCGACCCATCCGGCTACGTCACTAGCCGACCTAGGGACCGTAGACCTGCTGAAGTGGAAAGAGACCCGTACGATGACGACCTTGAAATAAACTATGCATCACTCATTCGACCCCATCTGACTACGTTTCGTGGTCCAAGAGTAATAACCACGGCAAGGAAGAGCGTACCATTACCTAGATGTGTGAGATTCACAAACCCATCAAGAGACATAGGAGAGTCGTCCCGGCAGGGGACGCAATCCGGAGCCACCCAAGTGGTAACCGGGGTTCCTGTGGCTCATCCTCCCGGTATGACTGCTCGGGAGAGTCAGTGGGTTCTACTGATGTCACGAGATGTGCAACTTCATAAGGAGAGGTTGGACATACAGCATGAACACCTAAATGCAATAATGGGGGTCTTAAATGCACATGATGAGGTCTCCGATAGAACCATGGAGGTAGTTGATGCCACTAGGAGAGAGATGAGGACCCTGTATATGTGCTGGATGTGGGTGATAGGAGCACTGGTGTTGATGATAGGGGTGCTGACTTGGATGATGATGCACTAGAAGACCATTGATTGTGGAACTTTTGGGATTTATTTAAACTTAAACTCATATTTTTGGGGCATTTAGCCGTTTAAATTTCAAACATTGCATGTTTTGTTAACTGTTTCTTTTGGGGAATTGAATATGTACGGCTTATGAATGAAATGCTTGGTTAATGTGTATATATCTCAAGTACTTCTAATGCATGATTATGAAATTGTGGTATGTTGTTATGACAATACGTGTAGATAATAATGATAGTATGCCTGAAGAAGTACCATAACTTAGAATCACATAACAAGTAGGAAGTTTAATCAAATGACAGTATTAGTGACCATGCGACTAAATCCTTAACTAAAACCATAACTGTAGGACTATGCCTCCAAGAAGAGAGGATCCTGAAGTCGCACGGTTAGTGGCTGAGCAAATTATGGCTGCACTTCCGAACATTGTCAGCCAAGTAGCAGCTGTACTGAATGCTAATCCAAACAATGCGGGAACGGCCGGAAATCGGGAATGCACATACAAGACTTTCAGGGGCTGCAACCCTAAGGAATTCCACGGAACTGAGGGAGCCGTTGGATTATTGGCTTGGGTAGAAGGTATGGAGTCTGTTCTCAATATCAGTAAATGTACTGAAGGAAACAAGGTGGAATATGCCGCTTGCCTTCTGCAAGGACGGGCATTAACATGGTGGAACACTCAAGTACAAACCCGAGGCCGGGATGTGGCCAATAGGCTGACATGGGATGAGTTCAAAAAGATGCTCAAAGAGGAGTACTGCCCAAGGAGTGAGATCCAGAAGCTGGAAGCAGAACTGTGGAACCATGAAATGAAAGGAAACGACATAGATTCTTACACTGCCCGTTTCCATGAGCTGGCAAAGCTGGTGCCACACTTGGTGACGCCCGAGGAAAACCGAGTGGATAGATATGTGTGGGGTTTATCTGAAGAAATCAGAGGAGATGTGACTTCAGCTGACCCTAAGACTCTTCAAGAAGCAGTGAATGTAGCAACGAGACTCACCAACAACGCAAATCGTTCGAGAACAACTGGGAATGACAAAGCCGCAGGGAAAAGAAAGATAGAGGAGCCTGCGAGAAGGCAATTTGGGGGAAGATCAGACAAGGGTCAGGGAGTAACAGGAAATTTTGGAATTCAAGCACAGGCCGAGGAGAAAGAAAAAGGGCCATGCCCAAGACGCAGCAAGTGCAATAATCGTCACCTTGGAAGATGCATCAATTGCCTCAAGTGTAACAAAGGAGGCCATGTCGCCAGGGATTGCAAGAGTGGAGGAAAACGAACCTGCCACGAGTGTGGTAGTCCAGATCACTTTCGGAGCGCATGTCCGAGACTGAACCGAAGGCCTAATGCAAATCAAGCGCGACCAGTCAATCAAGGGAATCAAGGAGGTCAGGCACGGGGTCGAGTATTTGAGATTGGGGCCGATGAAGCAAGACGGAACCCGGATGTAGTCGCAGGTACGGTTCTCTTGAACAACCATCGTGCATCTGTGTTATTTGATTCTGGAGCAGATAAAAGTTTTGTATCGTTAGACTTTAGGTTGAAATTAAACTCGAGAACCCGAAAGTTGGAAGAGATATATGTTATTGAATTTGCTAATGGGCAGGAAGTTAGGGCCAGAGATGTAATTAATAATTGTACCCTAAAACTGGCGGGAAAAGATTTTAGCATAGATTTAATCCCGATCAAACTAGGAAGCTTCGATATAGTAGTAGGTATGGATTGGTTATCGAAAAATCGCGCTGAAATCGTTTGCTCCGAAAAGATCGTCCGAATACCACAACCGGAAGGAAGAGTACTTGAAATACAGGGAGAAAACTCCGGGAGAAAATTCAAAATGGTGTCGAGTATGAAGATGCGAAAGTATTTGCGGAAAGATTGTGTTGCGTTTCTGACACACGTGGTGGATAAGGAGATCAAGGAGAAGAATATTCAAGACTTTCCAATAGTATGAGATTTTCCCGAAGTATTCCCAGATGAATTACCTGGATTACCCCCACCAAGACAAGTGGAATTTTATATTGACTTAATTCCGGGAGCGGCACCCGTGGCGAAATCACCTTACCGGTTAGCACCTTCAGAAATGCAGGAGTTGTCAGGCCAACTTCAGGAGCTACTCGATAAAGGATTCATCAGACCCAGCTGCTCACCCTGGGGAGCTCCAGTTTTATTCGTTAAAAAGAAAGATGGTTCTTTTCGAATGTGTATCGACTACAGAGAACTCAACAAGCTGACCATCAAGAACCGATATCCTCTTCCTCGAATCGATGACATGTTCGACCAACTTCAAGGCGCTACTTACTTTTCAAAGATCGATCTTCGGTCCGGATACCATCAAATGAGAGTTCGTGAGGAGGATATTCCCAAAACAGCGTTTAGGACTCGATATGGACATTATGAGTTCCTAGTCATGCCTTTTGGTCTGACAAACGCTCCAGTAGTCTTTATGGATCTAATGAACAGAGTATGTCGACCGTACTTGGACAAATTCGTAATTGTGTTCATAGATGATATATTGATTTATTCACAAAGCAAGAAGGAGCATGAGCAACATTTAAAGCTAATATTAGAACTGCTCAGAGACCAGAAGCTGTATGCTAAACTGTCCAAATGCGAATTTTGGATTCGTGAAGTGCAATTTCTTGGACATGTAGTTAATGAAGATGGAATCCATGTCGATCCGGCCAAGATAAAATCCATCAAGAAGTGGGAAGCCCCAAAGACTCCGACAGAAATTCGTTCGTTTCTTGGTTTAGCGGGTTATTATCGGCGTTTCATTGCAAATTTCTCCAAAATTGTGCAACCATTGACGGCCTTAACCCAGAAGGATAAGAAGTTCGAGTGGGAAGAAAAACAAGAGGAAGCCTTTCAGACGCTTAAGCATAAGTTATGCAATGCACCGATCTTAGCTTTACCAGAGGGAGTTGACAACTTTGTGGTTTACTGTGATGCCTCACACCAAGGATTGGGGTGTGTGCTAATGCAAAAAGACAAGGTTATTGCCTACGCCTCAAGGCAACTTAAAGTTCACGAAAAGAATTATACCACCCATGATTTGGAACTAGGAGCCGTAGTGTTCGCACTCAAGATTTGGAGACACTATCTCTACGGCACTAAATGTACCGTCTTTACCGACCACAAGAGCTTACAGCACATTTTTGATCAGAAAATGCTGAATATGAGACAACGGAGATGGGTTGAACTGCTTAGCGACTATGATTGCGTGATAAAGTACCATCCAGGCAAGGCTAATGTTGTAGCTGATGCTTTAAGTCGAAAAGAAAGGGTGAAGCCATCGAGGGCAAGAGCTATGGGAGCAATGGTCCGGACGAGTCTTAAGGATCAAATCCTCGAAGCTCAAGAAGAGGCATTAAAAGAGGAGAATTTGAAAAACAAAACTCTACATCATCTGGAAAAGGAATTTGAAACACAACCAGACGGGGTGCGGTACTTCCGAAATAGAGTTTGGGTACCTAAGGTTGTCAGACTACGATCAATCATCTTGGATGAAGCCCATAAATCAAGATATTCAATTCACCCCGGTGCCGATAAGATGTACAAGGACCTGAAGGAATACTACTGGTGGCCAGGAATGAAGAAAGATGTTGCTTGTTATGTAAGCACGTGCAAAACTTGTGCAATGGTTAAGGCTGAACATCAGAAACCATCCGGCCTTCTTCAGCAACCTGAGATTCCCGAATGGAAATGGGAACAGATAAGCATGGATTTCATAACTAAGTTACCCAGAACCGGAAAAGGGCATGATTCAATCTGGGTTATTGTGGATCGGCTTACGAAATCTGCACATTTTCTGCCTATTCGGGATGACTTCAAGGTGGAAAAGCTTGCTCAGATTTACATCAACGAGATCGTTATGCGTCATGGAGTACCTACTGCAATAATCTCGGACAGGGATAGTTGTTTTACGTCACGCTTTTGGCGATCAGTTCAGAAAGCATTGGGCACGTGTTTGGATTTGAGCACTGCCTACCACCCGCAGACGGACGGTCAGACAGAAAGAACTATTCAAACACTAGAAGACATGTTGCGGGCCTGTGTGATGGATTTTGGTGGAAGTTGGGATACTCATTTACCGCTAGTCGAATTCTCCTACAACAATAGCTACCATACCAGCTTGAAGTGCGCGCCGTACGAAGCCTTGTATGGACGCAAGTGTAGATCCCCACTCAGTTGGTTGGAGGTCGAAGACAAACAACTGATAAGACCCGACATAATTCAGGAGACTACGGACAAGATCGTAACCATACAAGAAAGACTTAAAGTAGCCAGGACTCGTCAGAAGAGTTATGCAGATAATCGCAGGAAGCCATTGGAATTTCAGGTGGGCGATAGGGTACTACTCAAAGTATCGCCATGGAAAGGTTTGGTACGATTTGGGAAGAGAGGCAAGTTAAGTCCAAGATACATCGGTCCATTTGAGATACTGGAAAGGATTGGACCGGTCGCATATAGACTCAAGCTACCACAAGAGTTAAGCGCCATTCACGACACATTCCACGTGTCGAACTTGAAGAAATGCTTATCGGATGAATCGTTGGTCCTACCGTTGAAAGACATATAAGTAAGCGAGCAGTTACGTTTCGTAGAGGAACCCGTGGAAATACTTGACCGAGATGTTAAGCGGTTAAGACGTAGCAAGATCCCGATCGTAAAAGTTCGTTGGAATGCAAGGCACGGACCTGAATACACTTGGGAACGAGAGAACTTTATGAGGGGTAAGTATCCTCAGCTGTTCGCCAAGGAACCTATCGAGAATGCCAATCATTAAATTTCGGGACGAAATTTCTCTAACGGGGGAAAGCTGTAACATCCGACAAAAATCAAAACTTTCAGGTTAGCATCATTTAACCATTTCAAGTGTTAACATAGGGAACATACCTTGTTAAGACCCACTCAGAATAATTTAGGGCGAAAATTCGCTAGAATTCCCAGTAGTTGCCTAAAAGACCCGGTTTCGACCCGGGACTAACCGAAACACCTTGTGGAATGCCAAAATGCTTCAAATAACATTTAATATATATAAAATATAGGGTTTTTACCCACCTACATAAACTTTCTTTTATTTGAAATTTATTTAAACCAAAAAGGTATTTTAAGAGTGTATCTTGCAGTTTATTCATAAAAATGAAAAAAGGGTTTTACAAAGCAAGGTTGTGGGCTAAAATTTTTATAAAAAAAAATTTACCACAAGGGTTGGGGGCCCATGAAGGGGCCGGCCTCCCCTCCCCTCCTTTACCCCCCCCCCCCCCCCCCCCCCAAATTTGATTTCTTACTTCATTTTCAAATTAGAAAAACAAAAGACCATCCATCTTCCTCCTTTCTCTCTCACTCTAGAGTTCTTTTCTTCATCATCTTCATCCATTTTCTCTTCAAAATCCAGCAAACTTCAGCCCTAACACAAGCATCCAAACCGAAATTCTAAGAGTATTGAAGTGTTTGCAACATTTCACAAAGGTAAGAACTCTAAAACTAGTCATTTTCCTCAATTTCAAGCATCTTCTTTGGTGATTTTGTTCTTTAAAAATAGAATCTGAGTTTAGAAATCCTTGCATGCACATTTTATTTTAACTTCTGAGTATTTTCTTTTAAAAAAAACATGTCATATGATGTGGGGATTGAATCTTTAGCAAAGGAATCCACATCTATGGATGTTAAAGTGCCAAAAAAATGGGTTTTATTGAGAATCTTTAAGTTTCAGAATCTGGCAGATTGGTTGCATGTACTTGGGACGACCATATGTGGGTCATATCATGTCCAAAATTCCTCATTTTTCTTCTGGAGTAAGGTTTAATGAGTTAGGGTTCAAACCCAACTGGTCTCATAAGAAAACATTGAGATTTAGACCTTCAACTCGTTAGAACAAATTTGGTGTGCAGCAGATGATCTGTCAGATTGTTGTGTCACTTTGTTTTGCATGTAACTTTCTGTAGGATGCATAAAAGTTCTTCATTTTTTCTTCTGGAAGATCCTTATATGAGTTAGGTTTCACATGCAATTGGTTTCATAAAAATATATGGTGTTTTGGTCACTCAACGATTTTTACAAGTCAAGTGTGTCAAGCTGTCCAAGATTGACAGATTGGTACATGCAACTTCATTTGGCCATAACTCCCTCAAAACTTATCTAAAATTTATGAATTATTTTCCATAAGATACATTTATGTGTTAGGTTTTCAAAACATGTAAAAACTCTGAAAAATATTATGTTTTGACCCTCCAAAAGCCTGTTTCCACAGAAGGGTGCAAACTGTTTTAAGTACTATGTTGCACTGTTTTATAAAAATTATTTGAACCCCTTAAACACCTCCAAATATTACTAAATTTGGTCAAAACTTCCTTAACTCAGTATAGTACCACATATAAAAAAATGGGTAAAATTGTCATCCTGGAAAGTGTTGTAAAATAGTCACTGTTGTAGTATGAAGTTTCTGTCAGCTTGAGTATTTTGGAAACTGTTGAGTCTTTCTTATAACCATTCATATTGATGATTAAAAACACTTGAACAATGCTAATTTGTGCATTTCAACTTAATTACTAAAGATAAGGCCTTTCACAAGACGTGGATTAAGTTAGGTAAGTTTAACCTTGGGGTTAGCTATGAAGGACTCATAGAGATTGTTTGACCTTATAGGGAGCCCGTAAAGAGGATTAAGTGAACAAGCTTTCACTACTTGCGCATCTACGCTAAAAGGTGAGTTTTCACAGCCCCGTTTTACTTGTTTAAATGTTTGGGGTGAAAACCATGTTATGATTTTAAAATGCTAAATGATTCATGATAGTAAAATTGTGGATATTTATGATTTAAGAAATGAGTACAAATGAATGTACAAATTTACATAAGTGACAAGATATGTTGAGTGATAATAAAAATGTTAAGTCCCCAATAGGTACACTACTTATTAACTCATAACGAGCCGGTGATATTTGTGGATAGCGCTATTTGGTTTGACAAACCCACCTTAAACTGACGAGTAGGGGTGCACTTTATCTGATAATAATGTTCTACTCATGTGGCCATCATACCACCTCTGAGGTAGTCCGCGGGGCGTAAGTTGTCGGAGGCTTAGTAGTGGCTCAACAATCATATATCTTGCGAAAGTCATTTATTGTAAGGTGTACTCATAAGAATTTAAATTTAAAGCTTGTCGTGACAAAAGACTCACGAAAATAATCTTTGGTTGAAAACTGTTTGGATATGAAAAACCTGTGAACTCACCAACTCTTTGTAGTTGACCTTTTCGTTTTAAACATGCTTTTCAGGGAATAAGAAGTAAATGAAGGCACGTAGGGTGCATTTTGTTTGATGACATCAACATCAAGACTCTTAAAACTTATATTGTTAATTTTTTTGTATTTGTCGTCTTTCCTTTTGGAACTTTTTGGGTTAAAGACGTTGTAATGTAATATTTTGTACTACTGTATTAAACTTGTGGTTGGTGTTGTCTGTTACCTTTTTAATGAAACCCTACGCTGTCATACCTCGTGTTTCCGCTTTAGCGGGGTGTGACAGATTTGGTATCAGAGCCTAAGGTTATAGAGAATGTTGGTTTTCTTATGGGAACCACAAACTATAACCCAACCATAACGCAAACTATTTTCAAAACGGTTTTCGAAAGGATTGTCTAAAATCTGGAGTATGTTGCTAATATAACCAAGTCGAATGTCACATTATTATACCTCAATTAAACAAAGCGTGATCACCTATGTTTAATTCGGGTAAATATAATGAGAGACTCGGGTTGGTCATAATGGAAGTATGCTTAAAATAAATTTTCCACTTGAAATGGGAAAACATGATTTTGTGTGTGTCTGCATAAACATTGCATATTTTAGGCACTTACAATAATACACATAATAACAAAGTCTACCATTATCGCAGCTCACTATGTCATCCGAACACGACCCATCCGAACACGACCCATCCGAACACGACCCATCGGAGCACACTCCCTCAGAGCACTCGTACTCGGCCGACCCATCCGGCTACGTCACTAGCCGACCTAGGGACCGTAGACCTGCTGAAGTGGAAAGAGACCCGTACGATGACGACCTTGAAATAAACTATGCATCACTCATTCGACCCCATCTGACTACGTTTCGTGGTCCAAGAGTAATAACCACGGCAAGGAAGAGCGTACCATTACCTAGATGTGTGAGATTCACAAACCCATCAAGAGACATAGGAGAGTCGTCCCGGCAGGGGACGCATTCCGGAGCCACCCAAGTGGTAACCGGGGTTCCTGTGGCTCATCCTCCCGGTATGACTGCTCGGGAGAGTCAGTGGGTTCTACTGATGTCACGAGATGTGCAACTTCATAAGGAGAGGTTGGACATACAGCATGAACACCTAAATGCAATAATGGGGGTCTTAAATGCACATGATGAGGTCTCCGATAGAACCATGGAGGTAGTTGATGCCACTAGGAGAGAGATGAGGACCCTGTATATGTGCTGGATGTGGGTGATAGGAGCACTGGTGTTGATGATAGGGGTGCTGACTTGGATGATGATGCACTAGAAGACCATTGATTGTGGAACTTTTGGGATTTATTTAAACTTAAACTCATATTTTTGGGGCATTTAGCCGTTTAAATTTCAAACATTGCATGTTTTGTTAACTGTTTCTTTTGGGGAATTGAATATGTACGGCTTATGAATGAAATGCTTGGTTAATGTGTATATATCTCAAGTACTTCTAATGCATGATTATGAAATTGTGGTATGTTGTTATGACAATACGTGTAGATAATAATGATAGTATGCCTGAAGAAGTACCATAACTTAGAATCACATAACAAGTAGGAAGTTTAATCAAATGACAGTATTAGTGACCATGCGACTAAATCCTTAACTAAAACCATAACTGTAGGACTATGCCTCCAAGAAGAGAGGATCCTGAAGTCGCACGGTTAGTGGCTGAGCAAATTATGGCTGCACTTCCGAACATTGTCAGCCAAGTAGCAGCTGTACTGAATGCTAATCCAAACAATGCGGGAACGGCCGGAAATCGGGAATGCACATACAAGACTTTCAGGGGCTGCAACCCTAAGGAATTCCACGGAACTGAGGGAGCCGTTGGATTATTGGCTTGGGTAGAAGGTATGGAGTCTGTTCTCAATATCAGTAAATGTACTGAAGGAAACAAGGTGGAATATGCCGCTTGCCTTCTGCAAGGACGGGCATTAACATGGTGGAACACTCAAGTACAAACCCGAGGCCGGGATGTGGCCAATAGGCTGACATGGGATGAGTTCAAAAAGATGCTCAAAGAGGAGTACTGCCCAAGGAGTGAGATCCAGAAGCTGGAAGCAGAACTGTGGAACCATGAAATGAAAGGAAACGACATAGATTCTTACACTGCCCGTTTCCATGAGCTGGCAAAGCTGGTGCCACACTTGGTGACGCCCGAGGAAAACCGAGTGGATAGATATGTGTGGGGTTTATCTGAAGAAATCAGAGGAGATGTGACTTCAGCTGACCCGAAGACTCTTCAAGAAGCAGTGAATGTAGCAACGAGACTCACCAACAACGCAAATCGTTCGAGAACAACTGGGAATGACAAAGCCGCAGGGAAAAGAAAGATAGAGGAGCCTGCGAGAAGGCAATTTGGGGGAAGATCAGACAAGGGTCAGAGAGTAACAGGAAATTTTGGAATTCAAGCACAGGCCGAGGAGAAAGAAAAAGGGCCATGCCCAAGACGCAGCAAGTGCAATAATCGTCACCTTGGAAGATGCATCATTTGCCTCAAGTGTAACAAAGGAGGCCATGTCGCCAGGGATTGCAAGAGTGGAGGAAAACGAACCTGCCACGAGTGTGGTAGTCCAGATCACTTTCGGAGCGCATGTCCGAGACTGAACCGAAGGCCTAATGCAAATCAAGCGCGACCAGTCAATCAAGGGAATCAAGGAGGTCAGGCACGGGGTCGAGTATTTGAGATTGGGGCCGATGAAGCAAGACGGAACCCGGATGTAGTCGCAGGTACGGTTCTCTTGAACAACCATCGTGCATCTGTGTTATTTGATTCTGGAGCAGATAAAAGTTTTGTATCGTTAGACTTTAGGTTGAAATTAAACTCGAGAACCCGAAAGTTGGAAGAGATATATGTTATTGAATTTGCTAATGGGCAGGAAGTTAGGGCCAGAGATGTAATTAATAATTGTACCCTAAAACTGGCGGGAAAAGATTTTAGCATAGATTTAATCCCGATCAAACTAGGAAGCTTCGATATAGTAGTAGGTATGGATTGGTTATCGAAAAATCGCGCTGAAATCGTTTGCTCCGAAAAGATCGTCCGAATACCACAACCGGAAGGAAGAGTACTTGAAATACAGGGAGAAAACTCCGGGAGAAAATTCAAAATGGTGTCGAGTATGAAGATGCGAAAGTATTTGCGGAAAGATTGTGTTGCGTTTCTGACACACGTGGTGGATAAGGAGATCAAGGAGAAGAATATTCAAGACTTTCCAATAGTATGAGATTTTCCCGAAGTATTCCCAGATGAATTACCTGGATTACCCCCACCAAGACAAGTGGAATTTCATATTGACTTAATTCCGGGAGCGGCACCCGTGGCGAAATCACCTTACCGGTTAGCACCTTCAGAAATGCAGGAGTTGTCAGGCCAACTTCAGGAGCTACTCGATAAAGGATTCATCAGACCCAGCTGCTCACCCTGGGGAGCTCTAGTTTTATTCGTTAAAAAGAAAGATGGTTCTTTTCGAATGTGTATCGACTACAGAGAACTCAACAAGCTGACCATCAAGAACCGATATCCTCTTCCTCGAATCGATGACCTGTTCGACCAACTTCAAGGCGCTACTTACTTTTCAAAGATCGATCTTCGGTCCGGATACCATCAAATGAGAGTTCGTGAGGAGGATATTCCCAAAACAGCGTTTAGGACTCGATATGGACATTATGAGTTCCTAGTCATGCCTTTTGGTCTGACAAACGCTCCAGTAGTCTTTATGGATCTAATGAACAGAGTATGTCGACCGTACTTGGACAAATTCGTAATTGTGTTCATAGATGATATATTGATTTATTCACAAAGCAAGAAGGAGCATGAGCAACATTTAAAGCTAATATTAGAACTGCTCAGAGACCAGAAGCTGTATGCTAAACTGTCCAAATGCGAATTTTGGATTCGTGAAGTGCAATTTCTTGGACATGTAGTTAATGAAGATGGAATCCATGTCGATCCGGCCAAGATAAAAGCCATCAAGAAGTGGGAAGCCCCAAAGACTCCGACAGAAATTCGTTCGTTTCTTGGTTTAGCGGGTTATTATCGGCGTTTCATTGCAAATTTCTCCAAAATTGTGCAACCATTGACGGCCTTAACCCAGAAGGATAAGAAGTTCGAGTGGGAAGAAAAACAAGAGGAAGCCTTTCAGACGCTTAAGCATAAGTTATGCAATGCACCGATCTTAGCTTTACCAGAGGGAGTTGACAACTTTGTGGTTTACTGCGATGCCTCACACCAAGGATTGGGGTGTGTGCTAATGCAAAAAGACAAGGTTATTGCCTACGCCTCAAGGCAACTTAAAGTTCACGAAAAGAATTATACCACCCATGATTTGGAACTAGGAGCCGTAGTGTTCGCACTCAAGATTTGGAGACACTATCTCTACGGCACTAAATGTACCGTCTTTACCGACCACAAGAGCTTACAGCACATTTTTGATCAGAAAATGCTGAATATGAGACAACGGAGATGGGTTGAACTGCTTAGCGACTATGATTGCGTGATAAAGTACCATCCAGGCAAGGCTAATGTTGTAGCTGATGCTTTAAGTCGAAAAGAAAGGGTGAAGCCATCGAGGGCAAGAGCTATGGGAGCAATGGTCCGGACGAGTCTTAAGGATCAAATCCTCGAAGCTCAAGAAGAGGCATTAAAAGAGGAGAATTTGAAAAACAAAACTCTACATCATCTGGAAAAGGAATTTGAAACACAACCAGACGGGGTGCGGTACTTCCGAAATAGAGTTTGGGTACCTAAGGTTGTCAGACTACGATCAATCATCTTGGATGAAGCCCATAAATCAAGATATTCAATTCACCCCGGTGCCGATAAGATGTACAAGGACCTGAAGGAATACTACTGGTGGCCAGGAATGAAGAAAGATGTTGCTTGTTATGTAAGCACGTGCAAAACTTGTGCAATGGTTAAGGCTGAACATCAGAAACCATCCGGCCTTCTTCAGCAACCTGAGATTCCCGAATGGAAATGGGAACAGATAAGCATGGATTTCATAACTAAGTTACCCAGAACCGGAAAAGGGCATGATTCAATCTGGGTTATTGTGGATCGGCTTACGAAATCTGCACATTTTCTGCCTATTCGGGATGACTTCAAGGTGGAAAAGCTTGCTCAGATTTACATCAACGAGATAGTTATGCGTCATGGAGTACCTACTGCAATAATCTCGGACAGGGATAGTTGTTTTACGTCACGCTTTTGGCGATCAGTTCAGAAAGCATTGGGCACGTGTTTGGATTTGAGCACCGCCTACCACCCGCAGACGGACGGTCAGACAGAAAGAACTATTCAAACACTAGAAGACATGTTGCGGGCCTGTGTGATGGATTTTGGTGGAAGTTGGGATACTCATTTACCGCTAGTCGAATTCTCCTACAACAATAGCTACCATACCAGCTTGAAGTGCGCGCCGTACGAAGCCTTGTATGGACGCAAGTGTAGATCCCCACTCAGTTGGTTGGAGGTCGAAGACAGACAACTGATAAGACCCGACATAATTCAGGAGACTACGGACAAGATCGTAACCATACAAGAAAGACTTAAAGTAGCCAGGACTCGTCAGAAGAGTTATGCAGATAATCGCAGGAAGCCATTGGAATTTCAGGTGGGCGATAGGGTACTACTCAAAGTATCGCCATGGAAAGGTTTGGTACGATTTGGGAAGAGAGGCAAGTTAAGTCCAAGATACATCGGTCCATTTGAGATACTGGAAAGGATTGGACCGGTCGCATATAGACTCAAGCTACCACAAGAGTTAAGCGCCATTCACGACACATTCCACGTGTCGAACTTGAAGAAATGCTTATCGGATGAATCGTTGGTCCTACCGTTGAAAGACATACAAGTAAGCGAGCAGTTACGTTTCGTAGAGGAACCCGTGGAAATACTTGACCGAGATGTTAAGCGGTTAAGACGTAGCAAGATCCCGATCGTAAAAGTTCGTTGGAATGCAAGGCACGGACCTGAATACACTTGGGAACGAGAGAACTTTATGAGGGGTAAGTATCCTCAGCTGTTCGCCAAGGAACCTATCGAGAATGCCAATCATTAAATTTCGGGACGAAATTTCTCTAACGGGGGAAAGCTGTAACATCCGACAAAAATCAAAACTTTCAGGTTAGCATCATTTAACCATTTCAAGTGTTAACATAGGGAACATACCTTGTTAAGACCCACTCAGAATAATTTAGGGCGAAAATTCGCTAGAATTCCCAGTAGTTGCCTAAAAGACCCGGTTTCGACCCGGGACTAACCGAAACACCTTGTGGAATGCCAAAATGCTTCAAATAACATTTAATATATATAAAATATAGGGTTTTTACCCACCTACATAAACTTTCTTTTATTTGAAATTTATTTAAACCAAAAAGGTATTTTAAGAGTGTATCTTGCAGTTTATTCATAAAAATGAAAAAAGGGTTTTACAAAGCAAGGTTGTGGGCTAAAATTTTTATAAAAAAAAATTTACCACAAGGGTTGGGGGCCCATGAAGGGGCCGGCCTCCCCTCCCCTCCTTTACCCCCCCCCCCCCCAAATTTGATTTCTTAATTCATTTTCAAATTAGAAAAACAAAAGACCATCCATCTTCCTCCTTTCTCTCTCACTCTAGAGTTCTTTTCTTCATCATCTTCATCCATTTTCTCTTCAAAATCCAGCAAACTTCAGCCCTAACACAAGCATCCAAACCGAAATTCTAAGAGTATTGAAGTGTTTGCAACATTTCACAAAGGTAAGAACTCTAAAACTAGTCATTTTCCTCAATTTCAAGCATCTTCTTTGGTGATTTTGTTCTTTAAAAATAGAATCTGAGTTTAGAAATCCTTGCATGCACATTTTATTTTAACTTCTGAGTATTTTCTTTTAAAAAAACATGTCATATGATGTGGGGATTGAATCTTTAGCAAAGGAATCCACATCTATGGATGTTAAAGTGCCAAAAAAATGGGTTTTATTGAGAATCTTTAAGTTTCAGAATCTGGCAGATTGGTTGCATGTACTTGGGACGACCATATGTGGGTCATATCATGTCCAAAATTCCTCATTTTTCTTCTGGAGTAAGGTTTAATGAGTTAGGGTTCAAACCCAACTGGTCTCATAAGAAAACATTGAGATTTAGACCTTCAACTCTTTAGAACAAATTTGGTGTGCAGCAGATGATCTGTCAGATTGTTGTGTCACTTTGTTTTGCATGTAACTTTCTGTAGGATGCATAAAAGTTCTTCATTTTTTCTTCTGGAAGATCCTTATATGAGTTAGGTTTCACTTGCAATTGGTTTCATAAAAATATATGGTGTTTTGGTCACTCAACGATTTTTACAAGTCAAGTGTGTCAAGCTGTCCAAGATTGACAGATTGGTACATGCAACTTCATTTGGCCATAACTCCCTCAAAACTTATCTAAAATTTATGAATTATTTTCCATAAGATACATTTATGTGTTAGGTTTTCAAAACATGTAAAAACTCTGAAAAAGATTATGTTTTGACCCTCCAAAAGCCTGTTTCCACAGAAGGGTGCAAACTGTTTTAAGTACTATGTTGCACTGTTTTATAAAAATTATTTGAACCCCTTAAACACCTCCAAATATTACGAAATTTGGTCAAAACTTCCTTAACTCAGCATAGTACCACATATAAAAAAATGGGTAAAATTGTCATCCTGGAAAGTGTTGTAAAATAGTCACTGTTGTAGTATGAAGTTTCTGTCAGCTTGAGTATTTTGGAAACTGTTGAGTCTTTCTTATAACCATTCATATTGATGATTAAAAACACTTGAACAATGCTAATTTGTGCATTTCAACTTAATTAATAAAGATAAGGCATTTCACAAGACGTGGATTAAGTTAGGTAAGTTTAACCTTGGGGTTAGCTATGAAGGACTCATAGAGATTGTTTGACCTTATAGGGAGCCCGTAAAGAGGATTAAGTGAACAAGCTTTCACTACTTGCGCATCTACGCTAAAAGGTGAGTTTTCACAGCCCCGTTTTACCTGTTTAAATGTTTGGGGTGAAAAGCATGTTATGATTTTAAAATGCTAAATGATTCATGATAGTAAAATTGTGGATATTTATGATTTAAGAAATGAGTACAAATGAATGTACAAATTTACATAAGTGACAAGATATGTTGAGTGATAATAAAAATGTTAAGTCCCCAATAGGTACACTACTTATTAACTCATAACGAGCCGGTGATATTTGTGGATAGCGCTATTTGGTTTGACAAACCCACCTTAAACTGACGAGTAGGGGTGCACTTTATCTGCTAATAATGTTCTACTCATGTGGCCATCATACCACCTCTGAGGTAGTCCGCGGGGCGTAAGTTGTCGGAGGCTTAGTAGTGGCTCAACAATCATATATCTTGCGAAAGTCATTTATTGTAAGGTGTACTCATAAGAATTTAAATTTAAAGCTTTTCGTGACAAAAGACTCACGAAAATAATCTTTGGTTGAAAACTGTTTGGATATGAAAAACCTGTGAACTCACCAACTCTTTGTAGTTGACCTTTTCGTTTTAAACATGCTTTTCAGGGAATAAGAAGTAAATGAAGGCACGTAGGGTGCATTTTGTTTGATGACATCAACATCAAGACTCTTAAAACTTATATTGTTAATTTTTTTGTATTTGTCGTCTTTCCTTTTGGAACTTTTTGGGTTAAAGACGTTGTAATGTAATATTTTGTACTACTGTATTAAACTTGTGGTTGGTGTTGTCTGTTACCTTTTTAATGAAACCCTACGCTGTCATACCTCGTGTTTCCGCTTTAGCGGGGTGTGACAGATTTGGTATCAGAGCCTAAGGTTATAGAGAATGCTGGTTTTCTTATGGGAACCACAAACTATAACCCAACCATAACGCAAACTATTTTCAAAACGGTTTTCGAAAGGATTGTCTAAAATCTGGAGTATGTTGCTAATATAACCAAGTCGAATGTCACATTATTATACCTCAATTAAACAAAGCCTGATCACCTATGTTTAATTCGGGTAAATATAATGAGAGACTCGGGTTGGTCATAATGGAAGTATGCTTAAAATAAATTTTCTACATGAAATGGGAAAACATGATTTTGTGTGTGTCTGCATAAACATTGCATATTTTAGGCACTTACAATAATACACATAATAACAAAGTCTACCATTATCGCAGCTCACTATGTCATCCGAACACGACCCATCCGAACACGACCCATCGGAGCACACTCCCTCAGAGCACTCGTACTCGGCCGAAATACATTGTTAAAACTGATCAAAAACTTGGATGATTAAAAATGTTTATAAATTATTAGTTATTAGAAATTTCCTGTCACAGAGCCTCTGCTGGCTCTGGCAGAGGTCCAAAAACCTCTGTAGGATAATTTCTCTCTACTAAAAATTTATTGATCCTCTCCGTGTTTTTCAAACGATTTTCATTAAAGATACAATCTACAGAGATAAAAGTTTTCCAAAATCACAGAGCTTCTGTACCCACAGAGCCTCTGTAAAGATTTCCACTTGGGAATTTCTGTATCTGTAACGGTAACTTTTCTGTGGTGAAAATTTAAAACCCACGCGTTTTTTCATTTAATGTGGCCGCCCACGACGTCTCGTCGTCACTGACATTGATGACGTGTCGAGTTTTCATTGACGTACATATCACGTCGTCCTAGAAACTTGCACCACGCCGAATGAACTCGAGTGTGGACCTCAAATTTTATAAACTTTCTCACATTTTCACCGTTCCGAATTCTATCCGTTACCACAGTATAAAACCCAAGTTAAAATCACTTTCAAAACTTTACTATTCTCTCATCTTCTCCGGCGAACTTGCTTATTTCTTTCTGAAAACCTAGAACTTTCAAACCTACAAATGGCTTCCAGTTCCAAAGCTGCTCACGTTTCACCAACGAACTCTCCGACACCCTCTCCAGTGCATTCTGAGCACTCCCACAACCCACACATCGCCGCCGATGCCGACAGACATGACTCCGGCGACGAGGCATCCTTCGTACCCACTACCCACCTGCAACAATTTTTCTCAAATGACCATTTCGAGCAAACCCTTCCCATTAAATCGAACAACTGTTATCTTGTTCCTTCTCCTACGGCATTTGGCAAAGAACATGCCATCCTGCTAAACATCCTAGAGAACCACTTTCTTTACCCTCTTCTGAGCAAAACCGTTGAACAAATACCAGTACGTTACCTACATCAGTTTTGTCAATCTTGCCGTTATGACGCTGACACCGATTTGATCAGAGGCTACATTTCTAAACCTGACCAAAGTAAGAGCCTTGAACTGATGTTCAATCGCACCATGTTCTCATTAGAATTTGGCCTTCCAATAAGAGGACTCATGGGAATCAAAAAGTATGCACCCCAACCAACAAATGAAGAACTTGTCGACTTTCTGCACATGTTAGGGTACAACCAACAGTTGAAAAAGAGGAACGATTTCCGCAGAGCAAGACTACCCCCTGTGTGGAATACCTTATTCTCCATCCTAAATCGTTGCCTCACGGGCAAAATCGGAAGCATCGATCAAAGCTCACCTCAAATTCTCTCAATCATGTATGGTGTGTACTATGATCTACCCCTAGATTATGCCACCATAATGATGCAAGAGATCATCAACACCATCGATCGCAAAATCGCCTCCCAGAAAGCCAAAATGTCTGATCACAACTGGTTACCCCCTCTGCAGTTCCAGCGAATCCTCAGTGTACTTTTCGAACCCCTACTCCTTATCCAAAAATGGCCAATGGACGGTTCCAAACCTAAGCAATTTCCTATGTCCAAGAACACCCCTACAGAACATGAAGACGGCTACCCGTACAGCAGGCCATTGTCACAGGTAATGTTAGGTTATGCTAGTGATGAGGAACTAGTTAGTGAGTACATACGCGTTTACAGAACTCCTGAACCCAGTTCTGTAACACCCCCGCGTATAGGAGTGCCAATAGGAGTAAGTATAATAGAGAGACTTACAGAAGAAGAATGGAAGATAAAGTTGGCTAAACACAAGACCAACCAGAAGAACTTTAGAAATCTAAGGAATGACCTTTATCCTTCAAAAAGGAAGTCTTCTAAAGAATCTAAAGAAAAGAAGAAAAAGGGAAAGAAATCCAAGACCCCTACAGAGGAACCACTTGCCTCTGCTATCCAACCACCCTCTGCCCCTCCTTCTTCCAAAAGAAAAAGGAAGTCAAAATCTTCAGAGGAGGGGGCACCAAAACCAAAGAAAAGAAAATCAAAGACGAAACCATCTTCTCCTTTGCAAACAATAACAGAAGGAATCGAACCACCTCTGCAAACTCCAATCTTCACAGAGGTTCTTGATTCACTTCTGCCAAGACAAGAGACTGCAGAAGAAGAGGTGCAAATAGGTTTAGAGGATAGGGTAGAAACGTCTGGAGGAAAACAAAATGAAAAAGAAAAAGATGCCGAAGTTGCAAAAGGCACACATCCCTCAACCCCTCCCAGTGCAACCCACACATCTGACACCGCAGGTCTAGCTGCAGAATGTGTCATTGAAATAGAGCAGCACAACTCGATCCTTACCCAAACCAAACATCCAGAAGTCACTCTTTCGACTTCTGCGCCCACAGAAGCCGGGGAATCCATTCCTAGGGAGTCTCCTCAGAGAGACTCACCTATAGTTCGTGATCCATCGCCCCAGATCACACTAGAACACCCTACAGAGGAATTCGTTTCCTCTGACACGCACAATATAGGGCCAAAACTTCTTTCAGAGAGAAGTAGAGAGCACCATGACGAAGAGACTCTAGACAAGTCTCCGAGTCAACAGAAGAATATTCCGATACCCACCTCTGGAGTGGATTTGGACAATGTTCTTCACAGAACTTCTGTAGAGACTGAAACTCAGGTTTCTTCTCGAGGATCAGATGGAAATCCTTCCACCCCCAACGTACAAACAAGGGTGAACGAAGGTGTCCCAGGAACAGGGACTCACTCTGGAGAAGGAGTTGTTCCTCCAGAGGTTACCCAAGAGGAACATGTTACGAAGGATGAGTTCCAAGCCTTTGTAACCTCTGTAACTCAAACATTGAATGAGTTGCAAAGCTCATTCACGATTTTTTCAGATTCAACTTCAAACGCTCTTACGGGATTAAATACCAAAGTGGATACCTTATCCACATAGGTTAAAACAGCCCTTGTAGAAATGAAGTCATCTACAGAAACTTCTGCTACTGCTGCCATCGCCTCTGCCACTAACATTGCCAAAACAACCGCTGCAGAGTTCGAGAAAAGTGCGACCAAAGCCTTCAAAACTTCGATCGCAATCTATTTTGAAACAATGAAGAAAAATGCAGCAAGGCAAGCAGCTCAAGACACCTGCAGAACAGAAGTTGCTGCTGAAAGAAGGCAGGATGATCCTGATGATGGAGCATCTGGTCATCCTGAGGGGGAGAAAACAAAGGAAACAACGGAGGCTGCTTCTGCAAAAACTACAGAGAAAACTGCAGAACCCTCTACGACAGAAACCCAGAAGGGAAAACAACAGAGGCAAAACACCTCTATCTCACCAGAGGATGCACCAACCACAGAACCTAAGGTAAATCTTGCATCCTCATCCTCAGAACAAACTCCACCCTCACCCAAAGAACCAACACCAACATCACAACCAATCCTGCGCAAAACAAGAGTAAAATCCATAGCTCGAAAACCCAAAAGACCAAAACGCACTGCAGAATTCATTCTTCGCAGAATGGAATTTGTATCTGCTTTTCAATCAGCAAAGCGTTTTGACATCCCACCTCCAAGACCCGAAAACTCTTCACCAACAGAGTCCTCACAACCCGAAGTATCAAAACCTTCAGAGGCAACAACCAAAACATCAGAGCATCCAACCCCAAAACCCACAGAACCTCCAACTGTCAAATCAACAGAGGTTCCACCCACACAAATCCAAAACCCAATATCTGAAACCTCAAAGCCAAAAGATAAAGGCAAGGGAATAATGACAGAAGAAGAGCCAAAGAAGAAGATGCCAGTTGCTACAGAGAAATTGATGAAAGGTGCCTTTAATGCCTTCGTCACTCCTAAAACCGAAGAGGAAGATTGGGCATTCAACTTGAATCCTCTGTCAGAAAACACATCCCTGAATCCCACAGCTAAGGTAACAGAAGGTAGAGTAGCAGACATCACTCGAAAGATGGATGAGCTAAGGAGACCAATTCCAAGATCTACTTCAACCATTGAACAAATGGAAGAACAAGTCTACAGTTATCTCTACAGACAGCACTTCCAGAGCGATCTGCCAGCCCATGTCCGAGATCAGAAGCTAAGAGAGGAATTCGATGCAATCTTCACCTCTACAAAGTCAAAACCAGTCAATCAAGTTTACTCCATTCACGATATAAAGAAGGTAATCTATTGCAAATACTCCAAAATAAGAACCTATCCTCATACGGTGTATACAATCTGGAAAGTCAAAAGGTCTGACAGATCAGAGAATCAATTCTCTGATGCTGATATCCGAAACCTCAATCCCTATGACTTACCTGACCTTCTGCAATGGACAAAAGACAACTTCAATGACGACTGCCACAAAAGGTCTTATCGAGTTCTCAGAAAGGCGATGCGTGAAAAGCTCCTAATCTACAGCATGCTCGACATTCAACTAGCCATCGATCTGGGCATAACTACTCTAAGTATCAGACCACCAGAGGATTTCTGCCCACCCAATGCCATACCCAATTCAATCATCAAAACTCCAAGGTACGGGTTAGTATTCAAGAATCCTGCTGATCAACTGAAACTGTTTGTGACAATGGACTGTCAGAAGTACACAACCCGTACTCTGAACATGTTCAGAAAGATACTAGAGGAGAAAAAAGCAACAGAGCTTATGGACGAAGAATCTGCTCTGATGATGATCAAAGAGATTGATGCTACACTCGGCTTACGAAATCTCTGCCTCAAATTCTATGAAGAACTCAAGGAAGTAGGAAAAGACAACCGAAAGTTCGACGACTTCCCAAATGCAAAAATCTGAGTCTCTTCAAAGAACCTCTGTCAAACATTTATTTCTGTTCATTTAATGTACTCAAATGTAAATGCCTCTGGCATAAATTCCAAATGAAAGAAATAATCTTCTGAGGTATTGTTTAACCTCTTCTTTACTTAGGTTAAAATGCATAAATTCAACCTTTATTTTTCAATACTTAAGGGGAGATTGTTAGCTCCAATATTCTGAAATATTAGAAGTATTGAAAAATGGCCAAGAACAGAAGAACTTCCACAGAAGCTCTGTCGGGCATCTCAGAAGAATCAAAGGAAGTTTGATCAAGAGTGATCAAAGACCGAGGAAACTACAGAAGGACACTTTCAGAAGACCAAGACCGCAGATCCTCTGTTACCAATAACAGAGCCTCTGCGGACAACATCAGAAGACAAGGAACCAAGAAGACTTCTCACAGAGGACCGAGCCACAGAACCTCTGCCACCCTTGACAGAAGCTCTGCAGAAGTAAACAACCAAAGACTCGGAATCCGGTGAAGACTACTCTACAGAGGAACCAGACCGCAGAACCTCTGTAACACATTACAGAGCCTCTGTGGTCCTCTAAAGACTAGGAAGATATTTATAATATCTTGCTACTGTTCCAAGACCTGTTCATCAACTTGCATGGTAGCATGCCCTGTCCAACATCGACGTGTCAAACTCTGATTGGACTCAGTAGGGCTTAGTACATATTAGACGTCTGCTGCATTAAATGCAATACAGCACGTCTGACTGTTCATGCCATCCTTGCAACTGTTCACGACATCCTCTCAACTATTCATACGTACCTTTTGAATAGTAGCATATGCTTTATGGTCCCCTTTAGAGTAGTATAAAAGGAAGACTCATGTTGAGTTCTTCCTAACAAACAACAAGAACACAATACACAACACTTCAATCGAACATCAAGAACACATAGCTTATGCACATTTAGAGTCATATCTGTTTAAAGCTTTGCATACTCACTGTTCTTAAATCTGTTCTTGATATATATATATATTCAGTAAACTTTGAGATATTATTTCCTGTTCACTGTTTATTTATATTGTGTTCTAAATCTATCAAACTTATCTGTTAGTTCTTTAAATACGCTTCCGCATCAAACCTTAAACCTGAACTAATAGATCTGATAATCTTGTTTAAAGCAAAACGGGAACCAACAAACCCCGTTCTACAAACTTGTATAACTCTCCAGGACCAACAAGTGGTATCAGAGCAGATTTTTTCTCTCTTCCTTGCTATTTTTCATAATGGCTACCAACACAAACACAAACTATATCGACAATGGTTCTCTTGAAAAACCCCCTAGATTTTCCAGAGATAACTTCAATCTATGGAAAAATAGGATGATTCTCTTCTTAGAAGGTGTAGACCCCACTATGCCATATTACATTGAAAATGGTCCATATGTTCCTGTTAGAATTGACCATGAGGTTCCAGGCACTGAAAATAGAGTTGTCATTCCTGAAAGGTTGGTTCCCAAGGAAATTCGTATGTGGACTGATGAAGATAAGAAGAAAGTGGCTATCGACTCCAAAGCCAGATCCATTCTCTCCATGGCTCTTCCTGACGAAGTCTACCATTCCGTCATGAACCTGAAAACCTCCAAAGCCATGTGGGACACAATATGTGTCAGTATGAAGGTACGTCTGAAGTCCAGGACTCACGTAAGATCAACCTGGTAAGACAGTACGAAAGCTTTATTTGTTGTAAGAATGAATCTCTCTTTGAAGTACATCAGCGGTTTAACTGTTTCATAATTGATCTAAAAACCGTTGGTAAGGAATATTCTAACTTTGAAGTTCTGACAAAGTTCTTAGAATGTTTACCTGAAAGCTGGGATAGTTATTCAATGTGTCTCAAGCTATCTAAGGATCTAAAATCTATGACTCTTTCTACCTTATATGGCACTATGCTCAATCATGAGCAGTCGAGTCATCTTAAGAAGAATCTTGTAAAAGATTCCAAAAGCACCCCTGTTGCTTTAATCTCAGAGTCACCTTCCACTCAGCGATCCACTGTCACTATCACTGAGTTGGAAACTAACTCTGAATGCTCATCAGATACTGACTCTTCAGATCTTGATGAATCTATGGCTCTCCTATCTAATAAGTTCAGGAGATTCGCCAAAAAGAAAAATTTCAGAAAGAACAAACCTCTTGCACTCACTGACAAGCCAAGATCATCAACCCTTGTTGATAAGGCTACTGCTACCTGCTTTAACTGTGAGAAAGTAGGACACTTTGCTAGTGAATGCAGGTCAAAGAAAGTCTATAAACCCTCTGGTTTTCCCAAGAAATCCTCTAACCCCAGGGCTAGAGATGACAAATATCAAAAGCTAAAAGAAAGATATGCAAAGATGAAAGGCTTTAAGAAGAAAGGCAAAGGCCTGATGGCTGAGTATGATTGGGCTGCTTCTGATGAAGAAGAATCATCTGACTCTGAAGATGATGATGAGGCCAATCTCCGTCTCATGGCCAAAATTGATGACGAGGAAGAAAATTCTGACATTTCCTCTACTTCAGCCTTTGCTACTAAGGTTCGGAAGGATATCTGGTATCTTGATAGCGGATGCTCTAGACACATGACTGGAAAGAAAAACCTGCTCACTGAATACAAGGAAGAGAAGGGTCCCTCTGTGACCTTCGGTGGAAATGGAAAAGGCTATACCCGAGGTTTTGGTGTACTCTCAAATGGTACAACAACTTTTGGAAGAGTTGCATACGTTGAAGGACTGAAGAATAATCTTCTAAGCATAACTCAGCTGTGTGACAAGGATAACAAAGTGATCTTCTAAGGAATCCTGCTTTGTCACTGACAAAAAGGAGAAGATAGCTCTCAGCGGTTATCGTATGGAAAATGTTTACGTAATAAACATATACTCTACAACCACTGAGAACTCCTGTTTCTTCTCAAAAGCCTCATCTGATCTCAACTGGCTATGACACAAGAGGCTCTCTCATCTCAACTTCAAGACACTGAATACTCTTTATTCTAAAGAGTTGGTTACTGGTCTACCTCAACACTCATACGCTAAGGAGTCCTTATGTTCAGCGTGTGAAAAAGGGAAACAAACAAAAGCTAGTTTCAAATCTAAGAAAGTTTCCTCAGTGTCATCTCCTCTACAACTTCTCCATATGGATTTGTTTGGCCCCGTTAACAAACAATCCATCGTTGGAAAGAAATATACATTGGTCATTGTTGATGAATTCTCTCGCTATACGTGGGTAATGTTTCTCTGTTCTAAGAGTGACACCCCTGAAGCACTCATCACCTTTGTCAGGAAAATGGAAGTCCTGAACAACATGATCGTTGTCTTAATAAGGGGTGATCATGGGACTGAATTCAAAAACAGTTCCCTTGATTCCTTCTTTGAAAGTAAGGGCATGTCTCACAACTTTTCCTCAGTGAGAACACCGCAACAAAATGGAGTCGCTGAAAGAAAAAATTGAACTATCATCGAAGATGCACGTTCAATGCTCAGCGATTCTCATCTACCTACTCAGTCTTGGGCAGAAGCTGTCAACACTGCTTGTTTTACGCAAAACAGGTCGCTGATTGTCAAAAGATTCAAGAAGAAAGCCTATGAACTCTTCCATGGGAGAAATCCTTCAATTAGCTTTCTTCACATCTTTGGATGTCAATGTTTCATACTGAACAATAGAGATGCCCTTGGAAAGTTTGATCCTAAGGCTGATGATGGAATTTTTCTTGGATACTCCTCAGTCTCCAAAGCCTTCAGAGTCTTCAATCGAAGAAGACAAACTGTAGAAGAAACAATCCACGTCACTTTTGACGAATCCCGTTCAGCGAACTCTAGACCTTCTGTTGATACTGAAGAACTGAATAAATGGATGTTTTCTCATCTTGGTGATTCATAAGACATTCCCACTCCTCCATCTCATACTCATCCCACTGAAGATGATGGTCCTACTATCATCTCAAGCATGCAGACAAGTGAAGCTGAATCCTCATAGGTCTCAGTTGTTCCTCTTAACACTATGCATGTCTCTGATTCTTCTATCTCAGACATACCATCTACTTCTCAACAATCAGTGAATGTAATGACATCTGCACATACTCCTCTCTTGGTTGATATACCAGAAGCTGAAGCCTCATCTTTAACTCCTCCAGAAGTTCAGATTGAGCCATCAACTCATGCTCCGGCTCAGCGATGGACTATTAATCACCCTATTGAACAAATTCTTGGTGATCCAAACGCTGGTGTTCAGACTCAACGAAGTGCAGGTAACATTTGTTTATTTGTTAACTTTATTTCTCTGATTGAAACAAAGAAAACAGATGATGCCCTCCAAGATCCAAACTGGGTCAGCGCTATGCAAGAAGAGCTGACAGAATTTGAAAGAAACAAAGTTTGGAATCTTGTTCCAAGACCATCTGACAAGACAGTGATAGGCACTAAACGGGTCTATCAAAACAAGTTGGATGAACATGGAACTGTAACCCATAATAAGGCGCGTCTTGTTGCTCAGGGATACAGACAAGAGGAAGGTATAGATTACGACGAAATATTCGCCCTAGTGGCAAGACTCGAAGCCATTCGTCTATTCTTATCTTACGCTGTACACAAAGACTTCAAAGTTTATCAAATGGATGTCAAGTCAACATTCCTCAATGGAAAGCTGAATGAAGAAGTCTACGTAGAACAACCTCCAGGATTCTCAGATCCTAAGAATCCAGGTTATGTTTATAAACTGGATAAGGCACTTTATGGCTTAAAGCAAGCTCCTCATGCATGGTATGACACTCTCTCTACTTATCTCCATATTGAAAAATTTGAGCGTGGTCAAATCGATAAAACTCAATTTTTCAGGACAGTAAAACTCAATGTCGATGATATTATATTTGGTTCTACTAACCCTGACCTTTATACTCGTTTCGCTGAAAGAATGAAAGCCGAATATAAAATGATTATGATGGGTGAGCTAACATACTTCCTTGGTCTTCAAATCAAACAAAACTGAAAAAGGAACATTCATTAATCTGGGAAAGTATGTTAAGGATATGCTGAAGAAATTTGATTTAACTCAGAGTTCAGCTATGAAAACCCCTATGGTACCGCCGCTGACACTAAACAAGGATCCTTCTGGAAAACCAGTTAATGTCACAGTATACCGTGGGATGATCGACTCTCTCCTATATCTTACAGCTATCCGACCTGATATTATGTATGCAACCGGTTTGTGTGCATGATATCAAGCTGAACCTAAGGAATCTCATATGATCGCTGTAAAGCGAATCTTTCGTTACCTTTAGGGTACTCCTAACCTAGGTCTTTGGTATCCCATAGACTCAGGGTTTGATCTAATCGCCTATTCAGATAGTGATTTTGCAGGTTGCAAATTAGATAGGAAAAGCACCACAGGAGGCTGTCAGCTCCTGGGTGGAAAGCTGGTGAGTTGGACAAGTAAAAAGCAAAACTCAGTGTCCACCTCAACCGCTGAAGCTGAGTACGTAGCCGCTGGAAGCTGTTGTTTTCAGGTCTTGTGGATGAGAAATCAACTAGTGGACTATAACCTTCAGCTCTCAAAGATTCCAATCTATTGCGACAGCACAAGTGCCATCGCTATAGCCAATAATCCAGTGCTACACTCAAAGACCCAACACATAGAAATCAAGTATCATTTTATCAGAGATCATGTGATGAAGGGTGATATAGAACTTCATTTTATCCCAACTGACTTTCAGTTAGCTGATCTGTTCACCAAACTTCTTGATGAGACAAGATTTAACTTTCTCATCAGCGAGCTTGGAATGCTGAACTTAGAAGAGTAAAATCTTTAGCGGTTCACATTTCATCAGGGATAAAACAATTTGTATAATCCATAATTATCACCTACTCTCTGAACAAAATTGATTCGCTGATATCAAGGTATGTTCTCTCTTACTCGCTGACGTTCGCCTAGAACTGAAAGATTTCAAAACAAATTACATCGCTAAATATCTCTTTCTTTCAGCGATACTTTTGGAATTTCTAAATCTAACACTGATATTTCTATTTAGTGCTTCATGTTTTCAAATAATGTCCCTGAGTTTTTCAAAATCCTCAGAGACATCCTAAAATATGAATGGACGTTTGTGACGTCATCACAACGGATAAGTCATGGCACGTTTTCTCTGACACGTTCGCCCGTTTCGACTTCCTTGTCCAATCAAATTCAAGGGACGTGTCCGTGTCATCATGAAAAACTTTCCCGCTCATAGTTTTTCTCTCTCTACTCTCACTATATAAACACATTCGAGTTTATATTTTTACCTTACGCGAACTTCATCTCCTTCAAAGCAAGAATTCTCTGTTGCGTTCAAAATATTAACTCAAAGATCTGTTTGTCTTCATCTTCAACATCGTAGGTTAATATTTCTTTTATTTTGCAACTATTAAAACTTGTTTCTGATCTCATTCTTGTTTTTAACAGATCAAACAAAAGAACGTTTTAAAATAAAATTATTTTTCTTTTCATAATGTTATGAACACAATCTTCAAGGTTGTTCATCAAGTTTAAAACAAAAATCTTAAACTTGTTCTTCATATGTTTTTCCAGAATCCTTACTTTAAAAGGAAGCTGGAAAATAAGGCATTCACTAGTTTTTGAATCATTTCCAAAACTAGAAAAACCCTAATTTCTACTATACCCTAAAACCCTTATTTTTGATATTTTATTCATTTTAAGATCTTCTGTTCCTATTCTTATATTATAAACAGAAATGGCATCTTCTACTAGAACTCCTGCTGCCAAGTCCCCCACTGCTTCTAAAACTACTGAAATCACAAAAGCTCCTCAGGTTAAGTTCAAACTTGAGAAAGTTACCTTTCAAAGAAATAATCCCTATGCTCTCTTCGAATTCCCTGAAAAGAAGCGAGTCACACATCTAGATGATGCTGTGAACTTTCTCAATACCTGTCCCCTGTCGACAACTCTTACTATTGCACCCCCAGCAAATAGACATCACCTAGCTCAGTTCTGGTATTCTGCTAGAAGAGGTCAGATCACCTCTTCCAAGGACCCTGAGAAGAAAATCGATGTCATCCTCTATGACACCGACCATGGTACCTCCAAGATATCACCTGGAAACGTCAGGTGTGCTCTCAACCTTCCTACAACCACAACCTTCCTACAACCACAAGAGTGTTGATCCAAACCCTCAGTGATTTGATAATGACTGTTTTAGAAACACTTAGTAAAAATTGTAAGTAAACAATATGTATTAGAGTTTCTCTATCGCTGATAAGTACTATGTCTCTACAGTACCGCTGATAGGAAACTCATGCTTTTTAGATTAGACATTCAGCGAAACTGTTCATCAATAAAGCGCTGAGCCTGTTCAGTCTTGTTGGTGATCGCTGATAGTTTTAGTTGCTTACTTATGATCTCTGATGACAAGTTTCACGTCAACAAAGGTTCTACGCTGAAGTCAAAGATTAAGCCCAAGAACCAGCGACAAGTCTACTAATGAACTGATGCGGATATCAGCAAAACCAAGATTTGTCCACTCAACGTGAAGTTATAAGTAGAAGACTTCAGCAATCGCTGAGCTTTATCACTCGCTGATAAAGTACTGTTCAACGAACGCTGATCATGAAGTCTTCCTCTACAAGTTACTTTTGTCTTTCCCCTTTGCACGCCTCCGTACGATAATGTCAGAAAGGACATCCCTTTTGTCCTAAATCGTACAAACAACTCTGATTCTACACTGTACATCATGCGGCTACTAAGTTGTCTACAAAGGTCAAACCATGCAACCAATCAGCTGCTGCCACGTTTAAAGTTATACTGTTGTGCATTTAATGCATGCAGTATATAAGAAGAACCCTACTTCAGAAATGAAGTGCTCAGCCATTCTACTTCTCTCTACTACTTAGTGTTAGAATATTAGTCTTTAATATTCTTATCTTCTTTCTGTCTTAATTATAGTGCAAGAATCTTAGTGTTCTCATAACTTGTTTAGATTAAGCTTAGTCCTTAATCTTGTTCCGCAACAAGTTGTAAATTGTTTGAGAAATATCAATAAACAATTTAGAAAGTAAAATTTGTGTGTTTGTATTCAACCCTGTTAGCTCCAATATTCTGAAATATTAGAAGTATTGAAAAATGGCCAAGTACAGAAGAACTTCCACAGAAGCTCTGCCGGGCATCTCAGAAGAATCAAAGGAAGTTTGATCAAGAGTGATCAAAGACCGAGGAAACTACAGAAGGACACTTTCAGAAGACCAAGATCGCAGATCCTCTGTTACCAATAACAGAGCCTCTGCGGACAACATCAGAAGACAAGGAACCAAGAAGACTTCTCACAGAGGACCGAGCCACAGAACCTCTGCCACCCTTGACAGAAGCTCTGCAGAAGTAAACAACCAAAGACTCGGAATCCGGTGAAGACTACTCTACAGAGGAACCAGACCGCAGAACCTCTGTAACACATTACAGAGCCTCTGTGGTCCTCTAAAGACTAGGAAGATATTTATAATATCTTGCTACTGTTCCAAGACTTGTTCATCAACTTGCATGGTAGCATGCCCTGTCCAACATCGACGTGTCAAACTCTGATTGGACTCAGTAGGGCTTAGTACATATTAGACGTCTGCTGCTTTAAATGCAATACAGCACGTCTGACTGTTCATGCCATCCTTGCAACTGTTCATGACATCCTCTCAACTATTCATACGTACCTTTTGAATATTAGCATATGCTTTATGGTCCCCTTTAGAGTAGTATAAAAGGAAGACTCATGTTGAGTTCTTCCTAACAAACAACAAGAACACAATACACAACACTTCAATCGAACATCAAGAACACATAGCTTATGCACATTTAGAGTCATATCTGTTTAAAGCTTTGCATACTCACTGTTCTTAAATCTGTTCTTGATATATATATATATTCAGTAAACTTTGAGATATTATTTCCTGTTCACTGTTTATTTATATTGTGTTCTAAATCTATCAAACTTATCTGTTAGTTCTTTAAATACGCTTCCGCATCAAACCTTAAACCTGAACTAATAGATCTGATAATCTTGTTTAAAGCAAAACGGGAACCAACAATTGGTATCAGAGCGAAGCTTGGTTTTCAATATCAAGTGATCCTCGTTTAGACAAGATTTTTGATAGAAACTGTCTGTTTTTAACCTATTCTTCATTCCTTCAAACAGATTCTGTTTTACTGCCATTTTCGATTTATTCGATCTGGTAACATCCTAGAAACTGTTTCTTTCGTTAAAAACTTCATTCAATATGTCAAGACTAAAATTTAGTGCTGATGCTGATTTTCATTATTATTTCAAACTCAGCACAAATTTTAAGAAAATAATTCCTACTCTTGAGAAAGAATTAGAGGAAAGAAACAAGAGTATTCTTATTGACTCAGACAACATTGCCAAGCTTGAAGAATCAGGTAAACTCCTAAACTGTGAAAATCTTGAACTGAAAAGGAAACTATCTGAGTCAGAAGAGCTTGGTAAAAAGGAGAAAGAGAAGTTTGAGGAAGTTAAGACTGTTTTTAAAGAAGAGAAGAAAAGCCTTGAGCTTAAGTGTCTAAACTTTTCTAAACTGATTTCCAACTTTGAAAAACTTATAATCAGTGAAAATGAAAAGTTTGGAAAAGAGAGAACTTTTCTTGAGACAAAGAATATGGAACTTTCTTTCAAAATCTCAAAATTACAGAAATCTCTTGAAAAAGAGAGGAAAGAGCAGGATTTTGAAAGAAAAGAATCTGAAAAGGTGAAGAGAGAAGGATTTCAAACAAAGTGTTTGAAAGACAAGTTTGAGAAGGAAAGAAAAGTCTTTAAAGCTGAAATGTCAAATTTAACAAAGAGACTATCCGATTTGTCAAACAAGATTATGTTGGAGAAGAGGTATAAATCAGATCTTCTAAGGAAGTTTGATTTAAACCTTAAAGAAAAAGATGTTTTAGCTAAAAGGCTTAAGAACCTTGTCTTAGCAAACTCTTGTGCTGAAAATTCAAATAATCTTGTTTACAAAAAGATGAAAATGGTTTGGAAAGTCAAAAACACTATTCCTGACAAAATTGCTCCAAAGCCATTTGTTTCTACTAAGGTTTCATCTTTTCATTCAAATAAATGCCTTGATCTTCTGCTTCAATTAAGAAACCTTTTCTCTAAATCTTTCTGTGTACAAAATGGGTCATTACAAAAGAAAAATCCAAAGACCCAAAATGAGAAAGGACATAGAAAGAAAGTTGGCAAACCAACAGAGAGTGGCAAACCAGAGGACCTAAAGACAGCTCAAAATCCTAACAAGAAAGGACCCATTTGGATATGGGTACCAAAAGTTCTTTGATCTGTCTTGCAGGTACACGGACTTCTAATCATTACAGATCAGGACTCGCTCTTCAGAGGAGAAAAGGACTCCTAAACACATCAGTTTAGGACTCGCACTTTAGTGAAATAGACTCTTAAACAAATCAGTTTAAGACTCGAGCTTCATCAGAAAATGACTTCTGACCATTACAGATCAGGACTCACTCTTCAGCAAACAATGGACTCCTTAATACTTCTATTAAGGACTCAGGCTTCAAAGTTCACTATGACTCTTAAACACTTTGTTTAAGACTCATCCTTCAAAGGTTCTATACTTCACAGAGCCTCTGTGGAATTGCTCAGAGCCTATGACAATCTCCACAGAACCTCTGATGAGGTTGACCTATGTTTTGTGCATTATTTATCTCTATTGATTCAAGCATAGGTCAAGGGGGAGCAGAAGGAGACCTCAAATTGATCTACAGAGGTTGATCATTCAAGGGGGAGCCAAAGGAGGATTATGATCAACAAGAGTCTCTGTCGTCCAAACTAGACACTCTTAAAGGTATGTGTCTGTAACATCCGACAAAAATCAAAACTTTCAGGTTAGCATCATTTAACCATTTCAAGTGTTAACATAGGGAACATACCTTGTTAAGACCCACTCAGAATAATTTAGGGCGAAAATTCGCTAGAATTCCCAGTAGTTGCCTAAAAGACCCGGTTTCGACCCGGGACTAACCGAAACACCTTGTGGAATGCCAAAATGCTTCAAATAACATTTAATATATATATAATATAGGTTTTTTACCCTCCTACATAAGCTTTCTTTTATTTGAAATTTATTTAAACCAAAAAGGTATTTTAAGAGTGTATCTTGCAGTTTATTCATAAAAATGAAAAAAGGGTTTTACAAAGCAAGGTTTTGGGCTAAAATTTTTATAAAAAAAAAATTACCACAAGGGTTGGGGGCCCATGAAGGGGCCGGCCTCCCCTCCCCTCCTTTACCCCCCCCCCCCCCAAATTTGATTTCTTACTTCATTTTCAAATTAGAAAAACAAAAGACCATCCATCTTCCTCCTTTCTCTCTCACTCTAGAGTTCTTTTCTTCATCATCTTCATCCATTTTCTCTTCAAAATCCAGCAAACTTCAGCCCTAACACAAGCATCCAAACCGAAATTCTAAGAGTATTGAAGTGTTTGCAACATTTCACAAAGGTAAGAACTCTAAAACTAGTCATTTTCCTCAATTTCAAGCATCTTCTTTGGTGATTTTGTTCTTTAAAAATAGAATCTGAGTTTAGAAATCCTTGCATGCACATTTTATTTTAACTTCTGAGTATTTTCTTTTAAAAAAAACATGTCATATGATGTGGGGATTGAATCTTTAGCAAAGGAATCCACATCTATGGATGTTAAAGTGCCAAAAAAATGGGTTTTATTGAGAATCTTTAAGTTTCAGAATCTGGTAGATTGGTTGCATGTACTTGGGACGACCATATCTGGGTCATATCATGTCCAAAATTCCTCATTTTTCTTCTGGAGTAAGGTTTAATGAGTTAGGGTTCAAACCCAACTGGTCTCATAAGAAAACATTGAGATTTAGACCTTCAACTCTTTAGAACAAATTTGGTGTGCAGCAGATGATCTGTCAGATTGTTGTGTCACTTTGTTTTTCATGTAACTTTCTGTAGGATGCATAAAAGTTATTCATTTTTTCTTCTGGAAGATCCTTATATGAGTTAGGTTTCACATGCAATTGGTTTCATAAAAATATATGGTGTTTTGGTCACTCAACGATTTTTACAAGTCAAGTGTGTCAAGCTGTCCAAGATTGACAGATTGGTACATGCAACTTCATTTGGCCATAACTCCCTCAAAACTTATCTAAAATTTATGAATCGTTTTCCATAAGGTACCTTTATGTGTTAGGTTTTCAAAACATGTAAAAACTCTGAAAAAGATTATGTTTTGACCCTCCAAAAGCCTGTTTCCACAGAAGGGTGCAAACTGTTTTAAGTACTATGTTGTGTTGCACTGTTTTATAAAAATTATTTGAACCCCTTAAACACCTCCAAATATTACGAAATTTGGTCAAAACTTCTTTAACTCAGTATAGTACCACATATAAAAAAATGGGTAAATTTGTCATCCTGGAAAGTGTTGTAAAATAGTCACTGTTGTAGTATAAAGTTTCTGTCAGCTTGAGTATTTCAACTTAATTAATAAAGATAAGGCATTTCACAAGACGTGGATTAAGTTAGGTAAGTTTAACCTTGGGGTTAGCTATGAAGGACTCATAGAGATTGTTTGACCTTATAGGGAGCCCGTAAAGAGGATTAAGTGAACAAGCTTTCACTACTTGCGCATCTACGCTAAAAGGTGAGTTTTCACAGCCCCGTTTTACTTGTTTAAATGTTTGGGGTGAAAAGCATGTTATGATTTTAAAATGCTAAATGATTCATGATAGTAAAATTGTGGATATTTATGATTTAAGAAATGAGTACAAATGAATGTACAAATTTACATAAGTGACAAGATATGTTGAGTGATAATAAAAATGTTAAGTCCCCAATAGGTACACTACTTATTAACTCATAACGAGCCGGTGATATTTGTGGATAGCGCTATTTGGTTTGACAAACCCACCTTAAACTGACGAGTAGGGGTGCACTTTATCTGATAATAATGTTCTACTCATGTGGCCATCATACCACCTCTGAGGTAGTCCGCGGGGCGTAAGTTGTCGGAGGCTTAGTAGTGGCTCAACAATCATATATCTTGCGAAAGTCATTTATTGTAAGGTGTACTCATAAGAATTTAAATTTAAAGCTTGTCGTGACAAAAGACTCACGAAAATAATCTTTGGTTGAAAACTGTTTGGATATGAAAAACCTGTGAACTCACCAACTCTTTGTAGTTGACCTTTTCGTTTTAAACATGCTTTTCAGGGAATAAGAAGTAAGTGAAGGCACGTAGGGTGCATTTTGTTTGATGACATCAACATCAAGACTCTTAAAACTTATATTGTTAATTTTTTTGTATTTGTCGTCTTTCCTTTTGGAACTTTTTGGGTTAAAGACGTTGTAATGTAATATTTTGTACTACTGTATTAAACTTGTGGTTGGTGTTGTCTGTTACCTTTTTAATGAAACCCTACGCTGTCATACCTCGTGTTTCCGCTTTAGCGGGGTGTGACAGATTTGGTATCAGAGCCTAAGGTTATAGAGAATGTTGGTTTTCTTATGGGAACCACAAACTATAACCCAACCATAACGCAAACTATTTTCAAAACGGTTTTCGAAAGGATTGTCTAAAATCTGGAGTATGTTGCTAATATAACCAAGTCGAATGTCACATTATTATACCTCAATTAAACAAAGCCTGATCACCTATGTTTAATTCGGGTAAATATAATGAGAGACTCGGGTTGGTCATAATGGAAGTATGCTTAAAATAAATTTTCTACTTGAAATGGGAAAACATGATTTTGTGTGTGTCTACATAAACATTGCATATTTTAGGCACTTACAATAATACACATAATAACAAAGTCTACCATTATCGCAGCTCACTATGTCATCCGAACACGACCCATCCGAACACGACCCATCCGAACACGACCCATCGGAGCACACTCCCTCAGAGCACTCGTACTCGGCCGACCCATCCGGCTACGTCACTAGCCGACCTAGGGACCGTAGACCTGCTGAAGTGGAAAGAGACCCGTACGATGACGACCTTGAAATAAACTATGCATCACTCATTCGACCCCATCTGACTACGTTTCGTGGTCCAAGAGTAATAACCACGGCAAGGAAGAGCGTACCATTTCCTAGATGTGTGAGATTCACAAACCCATCAAGAGACATAGGAGAGTCGTCCCGGCAGGGGACGCAATCCGGAGCCACCCAAGTGGTAACCGGGGTTCCTGTGGCTCATCCTCCCGGTATGACTGCTCGGGAGAGTCAGTGGGTTCTACTGATGTCACGAGATGTGCAACTTCATAAGGAGAGGTTGGACATACAGCATGAACACCTAAATGCAATAATGGGGGTCTTAAATGCACATGATGAGGTCTCCGATAGAACCATGGAGGTAGTTGATGCCACTAGGAGAGAGATGAGGACCCTGTATATGTGCTGGATGTGGGTGATAGGAGCACTGGTGTTGATGATAGGGGTGCTGACTTGGATGATGATGCACTAGAAGACCATTGATTGTGGAACTTTTGGGATTTATTTAAACTTAAACTCATATTTTTGGGGCATTTAGCCGTTTAAATTTCAAACATTGCATGTTTTGTTAACTGTTTCTTTTGGGGAATTGAATATGTACGGCTTATGAATGAAATGCTTGGTTAATGTGTATATATCTCAAGTACTTCTAATGCATGATTATGAAATTGTGGTATGTTGTTATGACAATACGTGTAGATAATAATGATAGTATGCCTGAAGAAGTACCATAACTTAGAATCACGTAACAAGTAGGAAGTTTAATCAAATGACAGTATTAGTGACCATGCGACTAAATCCTTAACTAAAACCATAACTGTAGGACTATGCCTCCAAGAAGAGAGGATCCTGAAGTCGCACGGTTAGTGGCTGAGCAAATTATGGCTGCACTTCCGAACATTGTCAGCCAAGTAGCAGCTGTACTGAATGCTAATCCAAACAATGCGGGAACGGCCGGAAATCGGGAATGCACATACAAGACTTTCAGGGGCTGCAACCCTAAGGAATTCCACGGAACTGAGGGAGCCGTTGGATTATTGGCTTGGGTAGAAGGTATGGAGTCTGTTCTCAATATCAGTAAATGTACTGAAGGAAACAAGGTGGAATATGCCGCTTGCCTTCTGCAAGGACGGGCATTAACATGGTGGAACACTCAAGTACAAACCCGAGGCCGGGATGTGGCCAATAGGCTGACATGGGATGAGTTCAAAAAGATGCTCAAAGAGGAGTACTGCCCAAGGAGTGAGATCCAGAAGCTGGAAGCAGAACTGTGGAACCATGAAATGAAAGGAAACGACATAGATTCTTACACTGCCCGTTTCCATGAGCTGGCAAAGCTGGTGCCACACTTGGTGACGCCCGAGGAAAACCGAGTGGATAGATATGTGTGGGGTTTATCTGAAGAAATCAGAGGAGATGTGACTTCAGCTGACCCGAAGACTCTTCAAGAAGCAGTGAATGTAGCAACGAGACTCACCAACAACGCAAATCGTTCGAGAACAACTGGGAATGACAAAGCCGGAGGGAAAAGAAAGATAGAGGAGCCTGCGAGAAGGCAATTTGGGGGAAGATCAGACAAGGGTCAGAGAGTAACAGGAAATTTTGGAATTCAAGCACAGGCCGAGGAGAAAGAAAAAGGGCCATGCCCAAGATGCAGCAAGTGCAATAATCGTCACCTTGGAAGATGCATCATTTGCCTCAAGTGTAACAAAGGAGGCCATGTCGCCAGGGATTGCAAGAGTGGAGGAAAACGAACCTGCCACGAGTGTGGTAGTCCAGATCTCTATCGGAGCGCATGTCCGAGACTGAACCGAAGGCCTAATGCAAATCAAGCGCGACCAGTCAATCAAGGGAATCAAGGAGGTCAGGCACGGGGTCGAGTATTTGAGATTGGGGCCGATGAAGCAAGACGGAACCCGGATGTAGTCGCAGGTACGGTTCTCTTGAACAACCATCGTGCATCTGTGTTATTTGATTCTGGAGCAGATAAAAGTTTTGTATCGTTAGACTTTAGGTTGAAATTAAACTCGAGAACCCGAAAGTTGGAAGAGATATATGTTATTGAATTTGCTAATGGGCAGGAAGTTAGGGCCAGAGATGTAATTAATAATTGTACCCTAAAACTGGCGGGAAAAGATTTTAGCATAGATTTAATCCCGATCAAACTAGGAAGCTTCGATATAGTAGTAGGTATGGATTGGTTATCGAAAAATCGCGCTGAAATCGTTTGCTCCGAAAAGATCGTCCGAATACCACAACCGGAAGGAAGAGTACTTGAAATACAGGGAGAAAACTCCGGGAGAAAATTCAAAATGGTGTCGAGTATGAAGATGCGAAAGTATTTGCGGAAAGATTGTGTTGCGTTTCTGACACACGTGGTGGATAAGGAGATCAAGGAGAAGAATATTCAAGACTTTCCAATAGTATGAGATTTTCCCGAAGTATTCCCAGATGAATTACCTGGATTACCCCCACCAAGACAAGTGGAATTTCATATTGACTTAATTCCGGGAGCGGCACCCGTGGCGAAATCACCTTACCGGTTAGCACCTTCAGAAATGCAGGAGTTGTCAGGCCAACTTCAGGAGCTACTCGATAAAGGATTCATCAGACCCAGCTGCTCACCCTGGGGAGCTCCAGTTTTATTCGTTAAAAAGAAAGATGGTTCTTTTCGAATGTGTATCGACTACAGAGAACTCAACAAGCTGACCATCAAGAACCGATATCCTCTTCCTCGAATCGATGACCTGTTCGACCAACTTCAAGGCGCTACTTACTTTTCAAAGATCGATCTTCGGTCCGGATACCATCAAATGAGAGTTCGTGAGGAGGATATTCCCAAAACAGCGTTTAGGACTCGATATGGACATTATGAGTTCCTAGTCATGCCTTTTGGTCTGACAAACGCTCCAGTAGTCTTTATGGATCTAATGAACAGAGTATGTCGACCGTACTTGGACAAATTCGTAATTGTGTTCATAGATGATATATTGATTTATTCACAAAGCAAGAAGGAGCATGAGCAACATTTAAAGCTAATATTAGAACTGCTCAGAGACCAGAAGCTGTATGCTAAACTGTCCAAATGCGAATTTTGGATTCGTGAAGTGCAATTTCTTGGACATGTAGTTAATGAAGATGGAATCCATGTCGATCCGGCCAAGATAAAAGCCATCAAGAAGTGGGAAGCCCCAAAGACTCCGACAGAAATTCGTTCGTTTCTTGGTTTAGCGGGTTATTATCGGCGTTTCATTGCAAATTTCTCCAAAATTGCGCAACCATTGACGGCCTTAACCCAGAAGGATAAGAAGTTCGAGTGGGAAGAAAAACAAGAGGAAGCCTTTCAGACGCTTAAGCATAAGTTATGCAATGCACCGATCTTAGCTTTACCAGAGGGAGTTGACAACTTTGTGGTTTACTGCGATGCCTCACACCAAGGATTGGGGTGTGTGCTAATGCAAAAAGACAAGGTTATTGCCTACGCCTCAAGGCAACTTAAAGTTCACGAAAAGAATTATACCACCCATGATTTGGAACTAGGAGCCGTAGTGTTCGCACTCAAGATTTGGAGACACTATCTCTACGGCACTAAATGTACCGTCTTTACCGACCACAAGAGCTTACAGCACATTTTTGATCAGAAAATGCTGAATATGAGACAACGGAGATGGGTTGAACTGCTTAGCGACTATGATTGCGTGATAAAGTACCATCCAGGCAAGGCTAATGTTGTAGCTGATGCTTTAAGTCGAAAAGAAAGGGTGAAGCCATCGAGGGCAAGAGCTACGGGAGCAATGGTCCGGACGAGTCTTAAGGATCAAATCCTCGAAGCTCAAGAAGAGGCATTAAAAGAGGAGAATTTGAAAAACGAAACTCTACATCATCTGGAAAAGGAATTTGAAACACAACCAGACGGGGTGCGGTACTTCCGAAATAGAGTTTGGGTACCTAAGGTTGTCAGACTACGATCAATCATCTTGGATGAAGCCCATAAATCAAGATATTCAATTCACCCCGGTGCCGATAAGATGTACAAGGACCTGAAGGAATACTACTGGTGGCCAGGAATGAAGAAAGATGTTGCTTGTTATGTAAGCACGTGCAAAACTTGTGCAATGGTTAAGGCTGAACATCAGAAACCATCCGGCCTTCTTCAGCAACCTGAGATTCCCGAATGGAAATGGGAACAGATAAGCATGGATTTCATAACTAAGTTACCCAGAACCGGAAAAGGGCATGATTCAATCTGGGTTATTGTGGATTGGCTTACGAAATCTGCACATTTTCTGCCTATTCGGGATGACTTCAAGGTGGAAAAGCTTGCTCAGATTTACATCAACGAGATCGTTATGCGTCATGGAGTACCTACTGCAATAATCTCGGACAGGGATAGTTGTTTTACGTCACGCTTTTGGCGATCAGTTCAGAAAGCATTGGGCACGTGTTTGGATTTGAGCACTGCCTACCACCCGCAGACGGACGGTCAGACAGAAAGAACTATTCAAACACTAGAAGACATGTTGCGGGCCTGTGTGATGGATTTTGGTGGAAGTTGGGATACTCATTTACCGCTAGTCGAATTCTCCTACAACAATAGCTACCATACCAGCTTGAAGTGCGCGCCGTACGAAGCCTTGTATGGACGCAAGTGTAGATCCCCACTCAGTTGGTTGGAGGTCGGAGACAGACAACTGATAAGACCCGACATAATTCAGGAGACTACGGACAAGATCGTAACCATACAAGAAAGACTTAAAGTAGCCAGGACTCGTCAGAAGAGTTATGCAGATAATCGCAGGAAGCCATTGGAATTTCAGGTGGGCGATAGGGTACTACTCAAAGTATCGCCATGGAAAGGTTTGGTACGATTTGGGAAGAGAGGCAAGTTAAGTCCAAGATACATCGGTCCATTTGAGATACTGGAAAGGATTGGACCGGTCGCATATAGACTCAAGCTACCACAAGAGTTAAGCGCCATTCACGACACATTCCACGTGTCGAACTTGAAGAAATGCTTATCGGATGAATCGTTGGTCCTACCGTTGAAAGACATACAAGTAAGCGAGCAGTTACGTTTCGTAGAGGAACCCGTGGAAATACTTGACCGAGATGTTAAGCGGTTAAGACGTAGCAAGATCCCGATCGTAAAAGTTCGTTGGAATGCAAGGCACGGACCTGAATACACTTGGGAACGAGAGAACTTTATGAGGGGTAAGTATCCTCAGCTGTTCGCCAAGGAACCTATCGAGAATGCCAATCATTAAATTTCGGGACGAAATTTCTCTAACGGGGGAAAGCTGTAACATCCGACAAAAATCAAAACTTTCAGGTTAGCATCATTTAACCATTTCAAGTGTTAACATAGGGAACATACCTTGTTAAGACCCACTCAGAATAATTTAGGGCGAAAATTCGCTAGAATTCCCAGTAGTTGCCTAAAAGACCCGGTTTCGACCCGGGACTAACCGAAACACCTTGTGGAATGCCAAAATGCTTCAAATAACATTTAATATATATAAAATATAGGGTTTTTACCCACCTACATAAACTTTCTTTTATTTGAAATTTATTTAAACCAAAAAGGTATTTTAAGAGTGTATCTTGCAGTTTATTCATAAAAATGAAAAAAGGGTTTTACAAAGCAAGGTTGTGGGCTAAAATTTTTATAAAAAAAAATTACCACAAGGGTTGGGGGCCCATGAAGGGGCCGGCCTCCCCTCCCCTCCTTTACCCCCCCCCCCCCCCCCCCCCCAAATTTGATTTCTTACTTCATTTTCAAATTAGAAAAACAAAAGACCATCCATCTTCCTCCTTTCTCTCTCACTCTAGAGTTCTTTTCTTCATCATCTTCATCCATTTTCTCTTCAAAATCCAGCAAACTTCAGCCCTAACACAAGCATCCAAACCGAAATTCTAAGAGTATTGAAGTGTTTGCAACATTTCACAAAGGTAAGAACTCTAAAACTAGTCATTTTCCTCAATTTCAAGCATCTTCTTTGGTGATTTTGTTCTTTAAAAATAGAATCTGAGTTTAGAAATCCTTGCATGCACATTTTATTTTAACTTCTGAGTATTTTCTTTTAAAAAAAACATGTCATATGATGTGGGGATTGAATCTTTAGCAAAGGAATCCACATCTATGGATGTTAAAGTGCCAAAAAAATGGGTTTTATTGAGAATCTTTAAGTTTCAGAATCTGGCAGATTGGTTGCATGTACTTGGGACGACCATATGTGGGTCATATCATGTCCAAAATTCCTCATTTTTCTTCTGGAGTAAGGTTTAATGAGTTAGGGTTCAAACCCAACTGGTCTCATAAGAAAACATTGAGATTTAGACCTTCAACTCTTTAGAACAAATTTGGTGTGCAGCAGATGATCTGTCAGATTGTTGTGTCACTTTGTTTTGCATGTAACTTTCTGTAGGATGCATAAAAGTTCTTCATTTTTTCTTCTGGAAGATTCTTATATGAGTTAGGTTTCACATGCAATTGGTTTCATAAAAATATATGGTGTTTTGGTCACTCAACGATTTTTACAAGTCAAGTGTGTCAAGCTGTCCAAGATTGACAGATTGGTACATGCAACTTCATTTGGCCATAACTCCCTCAAAACTTATCTAAAATTTATGAATTATTTTCCATAAGATACATTTATGTGTTAGGTTTTCAAAACATGTAAAAACTCTGAAAACGATTATGTTTTGACCCTCCAAAAGCCTGTTTCCACAGAAGGGTGCAAACTGTTTTAAGTACTATGTTGCACTGTTTTATAAAAATTATTTGAACCCCTTAAACACCTCCAAATATTACGAAATTTGGTCAAAACTTCCTTAACTCAGTATAGTACCACATATAAAAAAATGGGTAAAATTGTCATCCTGGAAAGTGTTGTAAAATAGTCACTGTTGTAGTATGAAGTTTCTGTCAGCTTGAGTATTTTGGAAACTGTTGAGTCTTTCTTATAACCATTCATATTGATGATTAAAAACACTTGAACAATGCTAATTTGTGCATTTCAACTTAATTAATAAAGATAAGGCATTTCACAAGACGTGGATTAAGTTAGGTAAGTTTAACCTTGGGGTTAGCTATGAAGGACTCATAGAGATTGTTTGACCTTATAGGGAGCCCGTAAAGAGGATTAAGTGAACAAGCTTTCACTACTTGCGCATCTACGCTAAAAGGTGAGTTTTCACAGCCCCGTTTTACCTGTTTAAATGTTTGGGGTGAAAAGCATGTTATGATTTTAAAATGCTAAATGATTCATGATAGTAAAATTGTGGATATTTATGATTTAAGAAATGAGTACAAATGAATGTACAAATTTACATAAGTGACAAGATATGTTGAGTGATAATAAAAATGTTAAGTCCCCAATAGGTACACTACTTATTAACTCATAACGAGCCGGTGATATTTGTGGATAGCGCTATTTGGTTTGACAAACCCACCTTAAACTGACGAGTAGGGGTGTACTTTATCTGATAATAATGTTCTACTCATGTGGCCATCATACCACCTCTGAGGTAGTCCGCGGGGCGTAAGTTGTCGGAGGCTTAGTAGTGGCTCAACAATCATATATCTTGCGAAAGTCATTTATTGTAAGGTGTACTCATAAGAATTTAAATTTAAAGCTTGTCGTGACAAAAGACTCACGAAAATAATCTTTGGTTGAAAACTGTTTGGATATGAAAAACCTGTGAACTCACCAACTCTTTGTAGTTGACCTTTTCGTTTTAAACATGCTTTTCAGGGAATAAGAAGTAAATGAAGGCACGTAGGGTGCATTTTGTTTGATGACATCAACATCAAGACTCTTAAAACTTATATTGTTAATTTTTTTGTATTTGTCGTCTTTCCTTTTGGAACTTTTTGGGTTAAAGACGTTGTAATGTAATATTTTGTACTACTGTATTAAACTTGTGGTTGGTGTTGTCTGTTACCTTTTTAATGAAACCCTACGCTGTCATACCTCGTGTTTCCGCTTTAGCGGGGTGTGACAGATTTGGTATCAGAGCCTAAGGTTATAGAGAATGCTGGTTTTCTTATGGGAACCACAAACTATAACCCAACCATAACGCAAACTATTTTCAAAACGGTTTTCGAAAGGATTGTCTAAAATCTGGAGTATGTTGCTAATATAACCAAGTCGAATGTCACATTATTATACCTCAATTAAACAAAGCCTGATCACCTATGTTTAATTCGGGTAAATATAATGAGAGACTCGGGTTGGTCATAATGGAAGTATGCTTAAAATAAATTTTCTACATGAAATGGGAAAACATGATTTTGTGTGTGTCTGCATAAACATTGCATATTTTAGGCACTTACAATAATACACATAATAACAAAGTCTACCATTATCGCAGCTCACTATGTCATCCGAACACGACCCATCCGAACACGACCCATCCGAACACGACCCATCGGAGCACACTCCCTCAGAGCACTCGTACTCGGCCGAAATACATTGTTAAAACTGATCAAAAACTTGGATGATTAAAAATGTTTATAAATTATTAGTTATTAGAAATTTCCTGTCACAGAGCCTCTGCTGGCTCTGGCAGAGGTCCAAAAACCTTTGTAGGATAATTTCTCTCTACTAAAAATTTATTGATCCTCTCCGTGTTTTTCAAACGATTTTCATTAAAGATACAATCTACAGAGATAAAAGTTTTCCAAAATCACAGAGCTTCTGTACCCACAGAGCCTCTGTAAAGATTTCCACTTGGGAATTTCTGTATCTGTAACGGTAACTTTTCTGTGGTGAAAATTTAAAACCCACGCGTTTTTTCATTTAATGTGGCCGCCCACGACGTCTCGTCGTCACTGACATTGATGACGTGTCGAGTTTTCATTGACGTACATATCACGTCGTCCTAGAAACTTGCACCACGCCGAATGAACTCGAGTGTGGACCTCAAATTTTATAAACTTTCTCACATTTTCACCGTTCCGAATTCTATCCGTTACCACAGTATAAAACCCAAGTTAAAATCACTTTCAAAACTTTACTATTCTCTCATCTTCTCCGGCGAACTTGCTTATTTCTTTCTGAAAACCTAGAACTTTCAAACCTACAAATGGCTTCCAGTTCCAAAGCTGCTCACGTTTCACCAACGAACTCTCCGACACCCTCTCCAGTGCATTCTGAGCACTCCCACAACCCACACATCGCCGCCGATGCCGACAGACATGACTCCGGCGACGAGGCATCCTTCGTACCCACTACCCACCTGCAACAATTTTTCTCAAATGACCATTTCGAGCAAACCCTTCCCATTAAATCGAACAACTGTTATCTTGTTCCTTCTCCTACGGCATTTGGCAAAGAACATGCCATCCTGCTAAACATCCTAGAGAACCACTTTCTTTACCCTCTTCTGAGCAAAACCGTTGAACAAATACCAGTACGTTACCTACATCAGTTTTGGCAATCTTGCCGTTATGACGCTGACACCGATTTGATCAGAGGCTACATTTCTAAACCTGACCAAAGTAAGAGCCTTGAACTGATGTTCAATCGCACCATGTTCTCATTAGAATTTGGCCTTCCAATAAGAGGACTCATGGGAATCAAAAAGTATGCACCCCAACCAACAAATGAAGAACTTGTCGACTTTCTGCACATGTTAGGGTACAACCAACATTTGAAAAAGAGGAACGATTTCCGCAGAGCAAGACTACCCCCTGTGTGGAATACCTTATTCTCCATCCTAAATCGTTGCCTCACGGGCAAAATCGGAAGCATCGATCAAAGCTCACCTCAAATTCTCTCAATCATGTATGGTGTATACTATGATCTACCCCTAGATTATGCCACCATAATGATGCAAGAGATCATCAACACCATCGATCGCAAAATCGCCTCCCAGAAAGCCAAAATGTCTGATCACAACTGGTTACCCCCTCTGCAGTTCCAGCGAATCCTCAGTGTACTTTTCGAACCCCTACTCCTTATCCAAAAATGGCCAATGGACGGTTCCAAACCTAAGCAATTTCCTATGTCCAAGAACACCCCTACAGAACATGAAGACGGCTACCCGTACAGCAGGCCACTGTCACAGGTAATGTTAGGTTATGCTAGTGATGAGGAACTAGTTAGTGAGTACATACGCGTTTACAGAACTCCTGAACCCAGTTCTGTAACACCCCCGCGTATAGGAGTGCCAATAGGAGTAAGTATAATAGAGAGACTTACAGAAGAAGAATGGAAGATAAAGTTGGCTAAACACAAGACCAACCAGAAGAACTTTAGAAATCTAAGGAATGACCTTTATCCTTCAAAAAGGAAGTCTTCTAAAGAATCTAAAGAAAAGAAGAAAAAGGGAAAGAAATCCAAGACCCCTACAGAGGAACCACTTGCCTCTGCTATCCAACCACCCTCTGCCCCTCCTTCTTCCAAAAGAAAAAGGAAGTCAAAATCTTCAGAGGAGGGGGCACCAAAACCAAAGAAAAGAAAATCAAAGACGAAACCATCTTCTCCTCTGCAAACAATAACAGAAGGAATCGAACCACCTCTGCAAACTCCAATCTTCACAGAGGTTCTTGATTCACTTCTGCCAAGACAAGAGACTGCAGAAGAAGAGGTGCAAATAGGTTTAGAGGATAGGGTAGAAACGTCTGGAGGAAAACAAAATGAAAAAGAAAAAGATGCCGAAGTTGCAAAAGGCACACATCCCTCAACCCCTCCCAGTGCAACCCACACATCTGACACCGCAGGTCTAGCTGCAGAATGTGTCATTGAAATAGAGCAGCACAGCTCGATCCTTACCCAAACCAAACATCCAGAAGTCACTCTTTCGACTTCTGCGCCCACAGAAGCCGGGGAATCCATTCCTAGGGAGTCTCCTCAGAGAGACTCACCTATAGTTCGTGATCCATCGCCCCAGATCACACTAGAACACCCTACAGAGGAATTCGTTTCCTCTGACACGCACAATATAGGGCCAAAACTTCTTTCAGAGAGAAGTAGAGAGCACCATGACGAAGAGACTCTAGACAAGTCTCCGAGTCAACAGAAGAATATTCCGATACCCACCTCTGGAGTGGATTTGGACAATGTTCTTCACAGAACTTCTGTAGAGACTGAAACTCAGGTTTCTTCTCGAGGATCAGATGGAAATCCTTCCACCCCCAACGTACAAACAAGGGTGAACGAAGGTGTCCCAGGAACAGGGACTCACTCTGGAGAAGGAGTTGTTCCTCCAGAGGTTACCCAAGAGGAACATGTTACGAAGGATGAGTTCCAAGCCTTTGTAACCTCTGTAACTCAAACATTGAATGAGTTGCAAAGCTCATTCACGATTTTTTCAGATTCAACTTCAAACGCGCTTACGGGATTAAATACCAAAGTGGATACCTTATCCACATATGTTAAAACAGCCCTTGTAGAAATGAAGTCATCTACAGAAACTTCTGCTACTGCTGCCATCGCCTCTGCCACTAACATTGCCAAAACAACCGCTGCAGAGTTCGAGAAAAGTGCGACCAAAGCCTTCAAAACTTCGATCGCAATCTACTTTGAAACAATGAAGAAAAATGCAGCAAGGCAAGCAGCTCAAGACACCTGCAGAACAGAAGTTGCTGCTGAAAGAAGGCAGGATGATCCTGATGATGGAGCATCTGGTCATCCTGAGGGGGAGAAAACAAAGGAAACAACGGAGGCTGCTTCTACAAAAACTACAGAGAAAACTGCAGAACCCTCTACGACAGAAACCCAGAAGGGAAAACAACAGAGGCAAAACACCTCTATCTCACCAGAGGATGCACCAACCACAGAACCTAAGGTAAATCTTGCATCCTCATCCTCAGAACAAACTCCACCCTCACCCAAAGAACCAACACCAACATCACAACCAATCCTGCGCAAAACAAGAGTAAAATCCATAGCTCGAAAACCCAAAAGACCAAAACGCACTGCATAATTCATTCTTTGCAGAATGGAATTTGTATCTGCTTTTCAATCAGCAAAGCGTTTTGACATCCCACCTCCAAGACCCGAAAACTCTTCACCAACAGAGTCCTCACAACCCGAAGTATCAAAACCTTCAGAGGCAACAACCAAAACATCAGAGCATCCAACCCCAAAACCCACAGAACCTCCAACTGTCAAATCAACAGAGGTTCCACCCACACAAATCCAAAACCCAATATCTGAAACCTCAAAGCCAAAAGATAAAGGCAAGGGAATAATGACAGAAGAAGAGCCAAAGAAGAAGATGCCAGTTGCTACAGAGAAATTGATGAAAGGTGCCTTTAATGCCTTCGTCACTCCTAAACCCGAAGAGGAAGACTGGGCATTCAACTTGAATCCTCTGTCAGAAAACACATCCCTGAATCCCACAGCTAAGGTAACAGAAGGTAGAGTAGCAGACATCACTCGAAAGATGGATGAGCTAAGGAGACCAATTCCAAGATCTACTTCAACCATCGAACAAATGGAAGAACAAGTCTACAGTTATCTCTACAGACAGCACTTCCAGAGCGATCTGCCAGCCCATGTCCGAGATCAGAAGCTAAGAGAGGAATTCGATGCAATCTTCACCTCTACAAAGTCAAAACCAGTCAATCAAGTTTACTCCATTCACGATATAAAGAAGGTAATCTATTGCAAATACTCCAAAATAAGAACCTATCCTCATACGGTGTATACAATCTGGAAAGTCAAAAGGTCTGACAGATCAGAGAATCAATTCTCTGATGCTGATATCCGAAACCTCAATCCCTATGACTTACCTGACCTTCTGCAATGGACAAAAGACAACTTCAATGACGACTGCCACAAAAGGTCTTATCGAGTTCTCAGAAAGGCGATGCGTGAAAAGCTCCTAATCTACAACATGCTCGACATTCAACTAGCCATCGATCTGGGCATAACTACTCTAAGTATCAGACCACCAGAGGATTTCTGCCCACCCAATGCCATACCCAATTCAATCATCAAAACTCCAAGGTACGGGTTAGTATTCAAGAATCCTGCTGATCAACTGAAACTGTTTGTGACAATGGACTGTCAGAAGTACACAACCCGTACTCTGAACATGTTCAGAAAGATACTAGAGGAGAAAAAAGCAACAGAGCTTATGGACGAAGAATCTGCTCTGATGATGATCAAAGAGATTGATGCTACACTCGGCTTACGAAATCTCTGCCTCAAATTCTATGAAGAACTCAAGGAAGTAGGAAAAGACAACCGAAAGTTCGACGACTTCCCAAATGCAAAAATTTGAGTCTCTTCAAAGAACCTCTGTCAAACATTTATTTCTGTTCATTTAATGTACTCAAATGTAAATGCCTCTGGCATAAATTCCAAATGAAAGAAATAATCTTCTGAGGTATTGTTTAACCTCTTCTTTACTTAGGTTAAAATGCATAAATTCAACCTTTATTTTTCAATACTTAGGGGGAGATTGTTAGCTCCAATATTCTGAAATATTAGAAGTATTGAAAAATGGCCAAGAACAGAAGAACTTCCACATAAGCTCTGCCGGGCATCTCAGAAGAATCAAAGGAAGTTTGATCAAGAGTGATCAAAGACCGAGGAAACTACAGAAGGACACTTTCAGAAGACCAAGACCACAGATCCTCTGTTACCAATAACAGAGCCTCTGTGGACAACATCAGAAGACAAGGAACCAAGAAGACTTTTCACAGAGGACCGAGCCACAGAACCTCTGCCACCCTTGACAGAAGCTCTGCAGAAGTAAACAACCAAAGACTCGGAATCCGGTGAAGACTACTCTACAGAGGAACCAGACCGCAGAACCTCTGTAACACATTACAGAGCCTCTGTGGTCCTCTAAAGACTAGGAAGATATTTATAATATCTTGCTACTGTTCCAAGACCTGTTCATCAACTTGCATGGTAGCATGCCCTGTCCAACATCGACGTGTCAAACTCTGATTGGACTCAGTAGGGCTTAGTACATATTAGACGTCTGCTGCATTAAATGCAATACAGCACGTCTGACTGTTCATGCCATCCTTGCAACTGTTCACGACATCCTCTCAACTATTCATACGTACCTTTTGAATAGTAGCATATGCTTTATGGTCCCCTTTAGAGTAGTATAAAAGGAAGACTCATGTTGAGTTCTTCCTAACAAACAACAAGAACACAATACACAACACTTCAATCGAACATCAAGAACACATAGCTTATGCACATTTAGAGTCATATCTGTTTAAAGCTTTGCATACTCACTGTTCTTAAATCTGTTCTTGATATATATATATATATTCAGTAAACTTTGAGATATTATTTCCTGTTCACTGTTTATTTATATTGTGTTCTAAATCTATCAAACTTATCTGTTAGTTCTTTAAATACGCTTCCGCATCAAACCTTAAACCTGAACTAATAGATCTGATAATCTTGTTTAAAGCAAAACGGGAACCAACAAACCCCGTTCTACAAACTTGTATAACTCTCCAGGACCAACAAGTGGTATCAGAGCAGATTTTTTCTCTCTTCCTTGCTATTTTTCATAATGGCTACCAACACAAACACAAACTATATCGACAATGGTTCTCTTGAAAAACCCCCTAGATTTTCCAGAGATAACTTCAATCTATGGAAAAATAGGATGATTCTCTTCTTAGAAGGTGTAGACCCCACTATGCCATATTACATTGAAAATGGTCCATATGTTCCTGTTAGAATTGACCATGAGGTTCCAGGCACTGAAAATAGAGTTGTCATTCCTGAAAGGTTGGTTCCCAAGGAAATTCGTATGTGGACTGATGAAGATAAGAAGAAAGTGGCTATCGACTCCAAAGCCAGATCCATTCTCTCCATGGCTCTTCCTGACGAAGTCTACCATTCCGTCATGAACCTGAAAACCTCCAAAGCCATGTGGGACACAATATGTGTCAGTATGAAGGTACGTCTGAAGTCCAGGACTCACGTAAGATCAACCTGGTAAGACAGTACGAAAGCTTTATTTGTTGTAAGAATGAATCTCTCTTTGAAGTACATCAGCGGTTTAACTGTTTAATAATTGATCTAAAAACCGTTGGTAAGGAATATTCTAACTTTGAAGTTCTGACAAAGTTCTTAGAATGTTTACCTGAAAGCTGGGATAGTTATTCAATGTGTCTCAAGCTATCTAAGGATCTAAAATCTATGACTCTTTCTACCTTATATGGCACTATGCTCAATCATGAGCAGTCGAGTCATCTTAAGAAGAATCTTGTAAAAGATTCCAAAAGCACCCCTGTTGCTTTAATCTCAGAGTCACCTTCCACTCAGCGATCCACTGTCACTATCACTGAGTTGGAAACTAACTCTGAATGCTCATCAGATACTGACTCTTCAGATCTTGATGAATCTATGGCTCTCCTATCTAATAAGTTCAGGAGATTCGCCAAAAAGAAAATTTTCAGAAAGAACAAACCTCTCGCACTCACTGACAAGCCAAGATCATCAACCCTTGTTGATAAGGCTACTGCTACCTGCTTTAACTGTGAGAAAGTAGGACACTTTGCTAGTGAATGCAGGTCAAAGAAAGTCTATAAACCCTCTGGTTTTCCCAAGAAATCCTCTAACCCCAGGGCTAGAGATGACAAATATCAAAAGCTAAAAGAAAGATATGCAAAGATGAAAGGCTTTAAGAAGAAAGGCAAAGGCCTGATGGCTGAGTATGATTGGGCTGCTTCTGATGAAGAAGAATCATCTGACTCTGAAGATGATGATGAGGCCAATCTCTGTCTCATGGCCAAAATTGATGACGAGGAAGAAAATTCTGACATTTCCTCTACTTCAGCCTTTGCTACTAAGGTTCGGAAGGATATCTGGTATCTTGATAGCGGATGCTCTAGACACATGACTGGAAAGAAAAACCTGCTCACTGAATACAAGGAAGAGAAGGGTCCCTCTGTGACCTTCGGTGGAAATGGAAAAGGCTATACCCGAGGTTTTGGTGTACTCTCAAATGGTACAACAACTTTTGGAAGAGTTGCATACGTTGAAGGACTGAAGAATAATCTTCTAAGCATAACTCAGCTGTGTGACAAGGATAACAAAGTGATCTTCTAAGGAATCCTGCTTTGTCACTGACAAAAAGGAGAAGATAGCTCTCAGCGGTTATCGTATGGAAAATGTTTACGTAATAAACATATACTCTACAACCACTGAGAACTCCTGTTTCTTCTCAAAAGCCTCATCTGATCTCAACTGGCTATGACACAAGAGGCTCTCTCATCTCAACTTCAAGACACTGAATACTCTTTCTTCTAAAGAGTTGGTTACTGGTCTACCTCAACACTCATACGCTAAGGAGTCCTTATGTTCAGCGTGTGAAAAAGGGAAACAAACAAAAGCTAGTTTCAAATCTAAGAAAGTTTCCTCAGTGTCATCTCCTCTACAACTTCTCCATATGGATTTGTTTGGCCCCGTTAACAAACAATCCATCGTTGGAAAGAAATATACATTGGTCATTGTTGATGAATTCTCTCGCTATACGTGGGTAATGTTTCTCTGTTCTAAGAGTGACACCCCTGAAGCACTCATCACCTTTGTCAGGAAAATGGAAGTCCTGAACAACATGATCGTTGTCTCAATAAGGGGTGATCATGGGACTGAATTCAAAAACTGTTCCCTTGATTCCTTCTTTGAAAGTAAGGGCATGTCTCACAACTTTTCCTCAGTGAGAACACCGCAACAAAATGGTGTCGCTGAAAGAAAAAATTGAACTATCATCGAATATGCACGTTCAATGCTCAGCGATTCTCATCTACCTACTCAGTCTTGGGCAGAAGCTGTCAACACTGCTTGTTTTACGCAAAACAGGTCGCTGATTGTCAAAAGATTCAAGAAGAAAGCCTATGAACTCTTCCATGGGAGAAATCCTTCAATTAGCTTTCTTCACATCTTTGGATGTCAATGTTTCATACTGAACAATAGAGATGCCCTTGGAAAGTTTGATCCTAAGGCTGATGATGGAATTTTTCTTGGATACTCCTCAGTCTCCAAAGCCTTCAGAGTCTTCAATCGAAGAAGACAAACTGTAGAAGAAACAATCCACGTCACTTTTGACGAATCCCGTTCAGCGAACTCTAGACCTTCTGTTGATACTGAAGAACTGAATAAATGGATGTTTTCTCATCTTGGTGATTCATAAGACATTCCCACTCCTCCATCTCATACTCATCCCACTGAAGATGATGGTCCTACTATCATCTCAAGCATGCAGACAAGTGAAGCTGAATCCTCATAGGTCTCAGTTGTTCCTCTTAACACTATGCATGTCTCTGATTCTTCTATCTCAGACATACCATCTACTTCTCAACAATCAGTGAATGTAATGACATCTGCACATACTCCTCTCTTGGTTGATATACCAGAAGCTGAAGCCTCATCTTTAACTCCTCCAGAAGTTCAGATTGAGCCATCAACTCATGCTCCGGCTCAGCGATGGACTATTAATCACCCTATTGAACAAATTCTTGGTGATCCAAACGCTGGTGTTAAGACTCAACGAAGTGCAGGTAACATTTGTTTATTTGTTAACTTTATTTCTCTGATTGAAACAAAGAAAACAGATGATGCCCTCCAAGATCCAAACTGGGTCAGCGCTATGCAAGTAGAGCTGACAAAATTTGAAAGAAACAAAGTTTGGAATCTTGTTCCAAGACCATCTGACAAGACAGTGATAGGCACTAAACGGGTCTATCAAAACAAGTTGGATGAACATGGAACTGTAACCCGTAATAAGGCGCGTCTTGTTGCTCAGGGATACAGACAAGAGGAAGGTATAGATTACGACGAAATATTCGCCCTAGTGGCAAGACTCGAAGCCATTCGTCTATTCTTATCTTACGCTGTACACAAAGACTTCAAAGTTTATCAAATGGATGTCAAGTCAACATTCCTCAATGGAAAGCTGAATGAAGAAGTCTACGTAGAACAACCTCCAGGATTCTCAGATCCTAAGAATCCAGGTTATGTTTATAAACTGGATAAGGCACTTTATGGCTTAAAGCAAGCTCCTCATGCATGGTATGACACTCTCTCTACTTATCTCCATATTGAAAAATTTGAGCGTGGTCAAATCGATAAAACTCAATTTTTCAGGACAGTAAAAGGTCATATTATTCTTGTTCAAATATATGTCGATGATATTATATTTGGTTCTACTAACCCTGACCTTTATACTCGTTTCGCTGAAAGAATGAAAGCCGAATATAAAATGATTATGATGGGTGAGCTAACATACTTCCTTGGTCTTCAAATCAAACAAAACTGAAAAAGGAACATTCATTAATCTGGGAAAGTATGTTAAGGATATGCTGAAGAAATTTGATTTAACTCAGAGTTCAGCTATGAAAACCGCCGCTGACACTAAACAAGGATCCTTCTGGAAAACCAGTTAATGTCACAGCATACCGTGGGATGATCGACTCTCTCCTATATCTTACAGCTAGCCGACCTGATATTATGTATGCAACCGGTTTGTGTGCATGATATCAAGCTGAACCTAAGGAATCTCATATGATCGCTGTAAAGCGAATCTTTCGTTACCTTTAGGGTACTCCTAACCTAGGTCTTTGGTATCCCAAAGACTCAGGGTTTGATCTAATCGCCTATTCAGATAGTGATTTTGCTGGTTGCAAATTAGATAGGAAAAGCACCACAGGAGGCTGTCAGCTCCTGGGTGGAAAGCTGGTGAGTTGGACAAGTAAAAAGCAAAACTCAGTGTCCACCTCAACCGCTGAAGCTGAGTACGTAGCCGCTGGAAGCTGTTGTTTTCAGGTCTTGTGGATGAGAAATCAACTAGTGGACTATAACCTTCAGCTCTCAAAGATTCCAATCTATTGCGACAGCACAAGTGCCATCGCTATAGCCAATAATCCAGTGCTACACTCAAAGACCCAACACATAGAAATCAAGTATCATTTTATCAGAGATCATGTGATGAAGGGTGATATAGAACTTCATTTTATCCCAACTGACTTTCAGTTAGCTGATCTGTTCACCAAACTTCTTGATGAGACAAGATTTAACTTTCTCATCAGCGAGCTTGGAATGCTGAACTTAGAAGAGTAAAATCTTTAGCGGTTCACATTTCATCAGGGATAAAACAATTTGTATAATCCATAATTATCACCTACTCTCTGAACAAAATTGATTCGCTGATATCAAGGTATGTTCTCTCTTACTCGCTGACGTTCGCCTAGAACTGAAAGATTTCAAAACAAATTACATCGCTAAATATCTCTTTCTTTCAGCGATACTTTTGGAATTTCTAAATCTAACACTGATATTTCTATTTAGTGCTTCATGTTTTCAAATAATGTCCCTGAGTTTTTCAAAATCCTCAGAGACATCCTAAAATATGAATGGACGTTTGTGACGTCATCACAACGGATAAGTCATGGCACGTTTTCTCTGACACGTTCGCCCGTTTCGACTTCCTTGTCCAATCAAATTCAAGGGACGTGTCCGTGTCATCATGAAAAACTTTCCCGCTCATAGTTTTTCTCTCTCTACTCTCACTATATAAACACATTCGAGTTTATATTTTTACCTTACGCGAACTTCATCTCCTTCAAAGCAAGAATTCTCTGTTGCGTTCAAAATATTAACTCAAAGATCTGTTCATCTTCATCTTCAACATCGTAGGTTAATATTTCTTTTATTTTGCAACTATTAAAACTTGTTTCTGATCTCATTCTTGTTTTTAACAGATCAAACAAAAGAACGTTTTAAAATAAAATCATTTTTCTTTTCATAATGTTATGAACACAATCTTCAAGGTTGTTCATCAAGTTTAAAACAAAAATCTTAAACTTGTTCTTCATATGTTTTTCCAGAATCCTTACTTTAAAAGGAAGCTGGTAAATAAGGCATTCACTAGTTTTTGAATCATTTCCAAAACTAGAAAAACCCTAATTTCTACTATACCCTAAAACCCTTATTTTTGATATTTTATTCATTTTAAGATCTTCTGTTCCTATTCTTATATTATAAACAGAAATGGCATCTTCTACTAGAACTCCTGCTGCCAAGTCCCCCACTGCTTCTAAAACTACTGAAATCACAAAAGCTCCTCAGGTTAAGTTCAAACTTGAGAAAGTTACCTTTCAAAGAAATAATCCCTATGCTCTCTTCGAATTCCCTGAAAAGAAGCAAGTCACACATCTAGATGATGCTGTGAACTTTCTCAATACCTGTCCCCTGTCGACAACTCTTACTATTGCACCCACAGCAAATAGACATCACCTAGCTCAGTTCTGGTATTCTGCCAGAAGAGGTCAGATCACCTCTTCCAAGGACCCTGAGAAGAAAATCGATGTCATCCTCTATGACACCGACCATGGTACCTCCAAGATATCACCTGGAAACGTCAGGTGTGCTCTCAACCTTCCTACAACCACAAAAGAAAAACGCTTTGTCCCTCTACCCAATCCTAAAAACTCAGCCAATAGGGAAACCTTGATTGCATTCTTCGATGCAATGAAGTATGTGTGGGACACAGGGAGAGATGAACTCCATGAGAAGAAGCTGACTGCCATCAAGAAGTCAAAGATGCCAAGCGAGATGAACTTCATCTTTGCTCATTTGATCAGCTTCCTGACAGCGAAAACTGGATCCTCTGATCAAGCTTCTCAACCCCAACAGGCAATGGGATACTCTCTACTAAAGGATCTCCACGTTGATTGGGAAAAAATCATTTTCGATGATATGATGCTCAGGGTGGATGCAGCTGACAGACCAATAATTGTTCCATATCCAAGGTTTGTCAGTGGTCTCTTCGCTCAAGGACTCTGGAACAAATACCCAAAGGTGGGCGTCGTGAGGCTCTCCAAGGTTGGCCCTAAAGTTCTTGACTTCAAGCCCCTGCCAAACAAGGTACGTCTTTCTACACTCTTAACTCTTCTTAGACCTCCAACTTCTTCTATTTATGCAGCTACCTCAGCGGTAATCCCCAGCGCTGATACCCAGGCTGCAACCTCCACTCCTAAGAAAAGGAAACACTCTACTACCTCACTTGATTCTAAAAGGATCAAGAAAACCAAGGAGCAACCCCCCAAGCCTATCCAGGCTGAAGACCTAGCGTTTGACTCTCAACAGACTACGCTGGATGATTTTGTGGTATGCTCTGCCACAGCTGATCAAGCCATCCATTCCATACCAACTTCAGCGTCTCTAAACGCTGAGGTTATAAACTTGGAACAGAACCCCCTCCTTCAGACCCTCAAAGGATTGAAGAAGTAATTATCAGTGAATCCAATGTTGAACCTCTCACCAACACCCTATTCTCAACTCTCACTCCTCCCTCTGCTTCTTTGGTCACTCCATCTATTCCTCCCTTCTCTACAACGAAGGTCATTCATCTGAGTGACTCATCTGCTGAAGAACTACGGCGGATACATGATTTAAATCAAGGACCTGCGGAATCTTCTCAGCGTCAAGGCTCTCTGGAAGACGAATATGAACACTTTATAGCTCATCAAAACTTCGAGGACTTCGTCAAACATCCCGCATGTATACACATAACTCCAAACACTCCTCTCTCAAAACCCCAAACTTCTGAGCTTTCAGGGTTGTGTCAACTTATAGGTCATCAAAACCCCAAACTCCAAACAAGTTCTCAACTTTTTCAGGTCCTAATTTGGAAGATATCAACAACTCCCTAAAAGGTTTGGAAACGAATGTGGAATCTCTCACCACCACTCTCACTACAAACTCTTCAGCAGTTACAAACGCTGGAGATGCTCTCAAGAAGCTGACCACCGAGGTCCAAGGTAAAGCCTCTAGTGCTGATCTGGAGAAGGTGGATGGTTGCATTGGTCAATTTGCTACCACCGCCAATATCACTCTCTCCACCAACTTTACAACCCTGTCCAATGAAGTCACATCATTGAACACAACGGTTGATGATCTTCAGGGAGAGGTGACCACTGTAAAGACTGAGGTGACTTCGGTGAAGACTCTACTATAGCAGATCCTCGACCGCCTGAATGCTGCTACTTGTCCTCCTTCGCACTTTACTCAGGTGGATCAAGAGGATCTTCATAGAATTACTCCTGCTATATCTGGCCAGGATGACAGATTAGATAGAATTGAATCCTGCTTTGGGATCTCTGGCCTGGAAGACAGGGACCCAATGCACACTGATGTTGTTGCTACTGCTGATATTCCAATAACCTCCCCCATCCATCATGTGGAATAGGGGGGAAGAATCAAGACCTTCCCCATAATATTGAGGGGGAGAAGAAAAGTCTTGAAGACCTTCCCCATAACTCTGAGGGGGAGGGTATTGTTTCTAATGTTGTTACATCCAAGAAACCTCAGGGAGTTGAAAAGCCTGAGGGAACGGAGAAACCTCCCTCTGTATCTGAGAGGGAGCAACTCGATTAGCAACCTGGAGCTGTTGCTGATGTAACACAACCCTACGCCGACGAGGAATAATCTGAAGCTGAGGAAGAAGAAGAAGAATATGAAGACCTCGATCTTGAGGATGACGAACCATCATCGTCTCTTAAAAATAATGATGATGATGACGACTTCTTCTTCGTCCATCCAAGGAAATCCCCAACTCAAAAAGAGATCATGATAAAGGAACAATCAGGGGAAGGGACAAAGACAAGGCCTGCAGCGTCTGGAGCTGACAAAGGCAGGAACAAAGGTGTTTCTTCTGAAGACAACTTGGCTATTCTTTTCAGCAAGCCAGTCTGTCAGGTAACATACACTCTTTTCCCTTACACTTCATCCCTCCTCTATCCCTTCTCCATCTCTGTGACAACCGTCAAATTTACGTTTCCGGTTAGAACTGTACTGAACGTTTCAGTTTTCACATTGTAGTCATCATAGTCGAATTTAGCAGCGAAAACAGTATTGTTAGGAAAATTTGAGAATTTTGCCTAGCATTTGCCTAAATGACTGAATTATCCATAAATCTCATAAAATGCCAATTCAAATACCCTAAATACATATATGCATGTACTTTGCAAAAATAAATACTTGCAAATAAAACAAGTATTATTGTTAAAATAAACTAATTTAAATAATTATCAAATTCAAAAAAAATAATTACATTTTTGGGAGGTCCAATCATATTACACCAAACTTTGCATCCCATCCCTCTCTTCTCTCTCCCAAAACCGTCCACCATCACCCCCCCCCCCCACCATAACCCCCTCTCTCTCTCATTTTATCACATCACAATTCATTTCCTCATCTCACACTTCCTCTCTAACTTCTCTCTAGAGTTCTTTCTTATTTTCTCTCTAATTTCTCTTTACTCTCTCTTTCAAATAACATACAAACTCACTCCCTCATACCTCAAGAGATCCAAGCATTCAAGTGTCCACAAAGTAAAATCATATGTAGTGCAAAACCTACACATCCTTTGTTTAATCTCCTTTCATTTTCTTTAAGTCTTCTTCTTCTTCTACTCTAGTTTTGCATTGTTTTGCTAGTTATATCTTTGAAATCTTAATGTTTGTAGATTCATCACCAAAACACTTTGCATGTTGTAAAAAGGTGATGAATCTATGATCAAACCTATGTTAAGATCAAAGAAGGAACATTTGCAAGTTTCTACTAGCATGCATGTGTTCTTCTTTAAAATCTACCTCTTAAACTCTAAGAAGTTTTATGAAAAACTTTATATTACCCTAAAAACATGATTTAATATCCATGCATGTGCTAAAAACCTGTTATTTTATATGGCAAAAACAAGTTCTTGGCTTGACCACTCATGAAATCTTCAAAAAGAAAGCAAGAAGACCCTTTTTAGGATTTTTGAAAGATATCTTTATTTAATATACATGCATGTAGTTCTAGAGGTTTAAAAATAAATATTCATCTAAAAATATTTGTTTGGGGAAGTGTCAAATCGGATTCCATGCAAAAGGAAAAAATAATGGCAAAACTTAAAGTTAGATGCATTTTCTTAAAAGCTATCTTTTGACAGCATTCTGTCATATTTCTACCTCTCTCTTTAAAAGGCTATAACTCTCTCAATATTTAACCAAATGAGGTGAAATGTCTTCTGGAATTTATGCTTATGTGTTAAGATTCGAACCCAAGTGGTTTCACTCAAAAACTCAAAGATTTCGACCTTCAAACAGACGTCACAAAAACAGTGTGCAAACAGCTATGTTTTCTGTAGTAACTGCACTATAAAAATTATTTCATGGACTTAAACATCTTAAAAAATAATGGTTTATATACCAAACGTTTCCTAACACATAGTGTCAGATTGAGTAAAAATCTCCTGATCAAAAGAACCTTGGAAGATAGCTAAAAATGGACTGAAAGTGACACAAAAATCTGGACAGAAAAAGGAAAACTCCAAATGTGCCTAAAAATCAACTTTTTAACTTATTTTATTATAAATCTATGACTTTCATTGAGTAATAAAGACATGCAAGATATTTTAGACCATCACAAAAATATGAACCTTAAACAAAGTTCAATATAATGCAATTTATGACATTTTGGATAAGTAGGATTCACCAAACCCTTAGAATTAAGCTTGAATCTTACTAGTGACTCTTACGATTCGTAGGATCGGAGTAGGATTATATTACAAGTTGCACGTGTGAGCATCTCATAAACATCATCGTTATCACCGTGAGTTTTCACAGCCCCCTTTTACTACTTTTATACATTTTAGGGTGGAAACGTGTTACGATTTCATTACGCATCGGTTGTACTGTTTACTCAAAATGCTAAATATTGGTACGAAATTTTATGCGCTATGGTATGTATGATTATGTTAGTTGATTCTGAGTTTCACTTTCATTTTAAGTCCCCGGTTCACTCTACATTACCCATTAACTCAATTATTGAGCCATTGGTATATTATGGATAACGTTATTTGGTTGACTCCCCACTCACCTCGCGAGTGCATAATTACCGTCTTCTTTATCATGTTTGCGATGGAACATGTGTCTTTGGCGCGTGCAGCCAGTAGGCTTCAGTAGTGGCTCATTACTTTAACATTTATCATACGGATATACCTTGTGCATTGTGAACAACCGGAATTCTTTATCCACTGTGCGGATTTACAAAGATGCATTAAAACTACAACCGAATACTCAATCCACTGTGCGGATTTTCAAACATGCATTAAAACTGTTATGCATACTGAAAACCTGTGAACTCACCAACTATTCAATAGTTGACCCTCTCATTTACATGCTTTTTAGGAAATATCAAGTAAGGTTGGAACTTTAGAAGGCACCACTAGTAGCTACATCCAGCACGATCTTCTTTATCATGTCAATTTATGTTTTGGACAATTTGTATTTTGGAACAAGATGTAATTTTTGTAAACTCTTTAAGCTATGATGATTATGTGTTGTCTTCTACCTTACGTAATGAAGCCTTGAGCTGTGACATCTCGTATTTCCGCTTTAGCGGGGTGTGACAGATTTGGTATCAGAGCCGAAGGTTATAGAGAATACCGGTCTTCCATTGGGAAAACCCAACTATAACCAAAATCCGAAATTGACATGAAAACAACTGAACCTACTACTAGTATAACTAAGTCTAGAATGGTATTAACAAACATTAATTAAACATAGCTTGATCACCTATGTTCTATTAAGGAAGGTTAATGCGAGACTAGAAATGGTTATAGGAGTATGTAAATTTTTACTGGCACTCTCTAGTAGCATGCATAGTGCTTGGACATTGCATAGAATAGACATTACACTTGTGCGATTAGTAACTAAGTATACTTTTGCCTCAGTCTCACTATGTCATTATCATCATCCCACTCTCTCTTTTCTTACTCGGCCGACGAGTCGGGTTATATCACCGGTCGACCTCGAGTCAACCCACCGAGTATCCGGGAAGATGAGGATCCTAGGAGCACTGAATCAGATCAAGAGGGGTCAAGCGAGCGAGATCCTTACGACGGACCGAGAGTGTCACCGACCTCGGTACTACCTTGACCAACCCCAATAATTGTTCAACCAAACCCTAGAGGGCCCCGCATTAGGCAAACAGCAAGAAAGAGCGTCCCAATCCCTAGAAGAGTGACGCTTAGGTCAACGCGTTCGGAGGCGCCGGAGCCACCGCGAATGATCACTGGAGCACCAGTCGGGCGTGTGTTTGGTATGACCTGGGCAGAAGAGAAACATATGCGAGCAATGACGGCGAAACTACACGGTTGTCAGGTTAGGGTGACTCACCAAGGACATGTCTTGACGGAGCTGGTGGAGCTAAACCATCTCTTGTCCAATGCTTCAACCCAGGCTTTGGAGAGCGCTAGGATGGCTAGGCTAACCGCGTTGAGGGCGGAGCTCGCATGCGTGATTGGGGGAGTAGTGATATCGATGTTGGTGTTGTTGATCTGGATAGATATGTATTTAGGATGGTTTTGATTAGGATGGTTGATAGTTTGGCAGCTTTTGATAAGACTTTTGGGTTCAAAGGAAAACATTTTCTTGTGGTTATTATGAACTAAGTATTTTGGGTAATTTTAAGTGATTGGTTGTATTAGATCTAAAAACTTTAGTATTGATGTAGGATGAACCTAAAAATTTTGGTATTAGCGGCATTATCTAAAAATAGGAATGTATTTTTATCTTGATGTTACCTGGAGCACGGATAGGACGGTAGTGAGAAATTTCGGAGTAAAGGCTCAGGACTCTAAGCAGTTCAATGGTCCACACCCAAAGTGTAACAAATGTAACTACTATCATGAAGGAGCCTGCCCTGTTTGTGGCAATTGTAAACGAGTGGGTCATTACACCAAGTACTGTTGGACGAAAAAGGGTGTCAATGAAGGGAGAAGGGTATGTTTCGAGTGCAGAAGTCAGGATCACATCCAGAATAAGTGCCCGAGTTTGAATAAAGGGCCGATCAACAACAGTGATGGAAATCAGGCAAGGCAGGCCAATCAGGGAAATCAAGGAGGCCAAGCTCGAGGACGGGAATTTGTCATTGGAGCTGACGAAGCACGCCGGGGCACTAATGTGGTGATAGGTACGTTTCTCCTAAACAACCACTATGCATCAGTATTATTTGACACTGAAGCGGACAGGAGTTTTGTTTCGTTAGAATTTAGGCCAGTAATTAACTTGGAATCTAGGAGAATGTCGGATGCTTATATTATTGAGGTTGCTAATGGTCATAAATTTGAGGCTAAGGATGTAAATTTAGATTGTACCTTGAATCTAGCCAATAAGTCGTTTAGCGTTGATCTTATTCCTATTGAATTGGGGAGTTTTGACGTAGTAGTGGATATGGACTGGCTATCCAAGAGTCGAGCGGAGAGTTGTTGTTTTGATAAGGCAGTTAGAGTACCTCTACAAAACGGAGAAACCCCTGTTATATAAGGAGATAAAGCTGGAAGGAGCCTAAAGATAGTGTCAAGTGTGAAGGTGCATAAGTATTTGAGGAAGAAGTGTGTCGCATTTTTGGCACGCGTAGTTGAGAAGAAGTCCGAGAAAAGGCAAATCCAAGATATTCCTGTGGTGAAGGATCACCCGGAGGTGTTCCCCGATGATTTGCCTGGACTTCCCCCGTCTAGACAAGTCGAGTTTCATATTGAGCTCATACCTGGAGCAGCACATGTAGCTAAGGCACCGTATCGTTTAGCACCTGCTAAAATGCAAGAGTTGTCGAGTCAACTTCAAGAACTTCTGGACAAGGAATTTATTAGGCCAAGTTCTTCACCTTGGGGAGCCACAGTCTTATTCGTCAAAAAGAAGGATGGATCATTTCGAATGTGCATCGATTATAGGGAGCTGAACAAGTTGGCGATCACGAATCGATATCCTCTTCCTCGAATAGATGATTTATTCGACCAATTACAGGGTGCAACCTATTTCTCAAAGATTGATCTTCGATCAGGTTATCACCAGTTAAGAGTCCGTGAGGAGGACATTCCTAAGACAACTTTCAGGACTCGATATGGGCACTACGAATTCTTATTTATGCCTTTCGGGTTAACGAATGCACCAGCCGTGTTCATGGATTTAATGAACAGGGTATGCAAACCCTACCTTGACAAGTTTGTGATCGTGTTTATCGATGACATTTTAATCTACTCACGGAATAGGAAGGATCACGAACAACATCTAAGGATAATTCTAGAGACACTCAAGGATCAAAAACTGTACTCTAAATTCTCAAAGTGCGAATTTTGGATTCGAGAAGTACACTTTCTTGGTCACGTGATTGGAGAGAAAGAAATTCACGTGGATCCGGCTAAAGTGGAAGCCATTATGAAGTGGGAAGCCCCTAAGACCCCAACAGAAATTCCTCAATTTCTGGGTTTGGCGGGTTATTATAGACGGTTCATCGAGAACTTCTCAAGAATTGCTAAACCACTCACAGCTCTGACCCAAAAGGATACAAAATTCGTTTGGGGAGAACCGCAAGAGGAGGCGTTCCAGCTACTGAAGAAAAGGTTGTGCAATGCACCAATTCTAGCGTTACCGAAAGGAACCGATAACTTTGTGGTGTATTGTGACGCATCACATCAAGGTTTGGGTTGTGTATTGATGCAAAAGGACAAGGTTATAGTGTACGCCTCGAGACAACTAAAGGTTCATGAGAAGAACTATACCACACACGATTTGGAGCTTGGAGCTGTGGTATTCGCTTTAAAGATTTGGAGACATTATTTGTGTGGCACAAAGTGCACTGTTTTCACGGACCATAAGAGTCTTCAGCATATCCTAGAACAGAAAATGCTCAATATGGGGTAGAGAAGATGGGTAGAGTTACTCAGTGACTATGATTGTGAAATTCGTTACCACCCAGGTAAGGCCAATGTAGTAGCCGATGCCCTGAGTAGAAAGGAAAGGGTAAAACCTTCACGAGTACGAGCATTGGGAGCGCTTGTACAAACTAGTTTAATGACTCGAATTCTCGAAGCTCAGGTCGAAGCAATGAAAACGGAAAACTTAAAGAATGAGACTCTACACGGTTTGGAGCATATATTTGAAACGAAGTCTGATGGAGTACGCTACTTCAAAGACAGAGTTTGGATTCCAAAAACTAGCAAGGTATGGGAAATAGTTATGGAGGAAGCCCATAAATCCAGGTATTCAATTCATCCAGGGGCGGATAAGATGTACAAGGACTTAAGGGAATATTATTGGTGGCCAGGAATGAAGAAAGATATTGCCTTGTACGTGGGGAAATGTTTGACTTGCTCAAAGGTCAAAGCTATATATCAAAAGCCATCTGGTTTGTTACAACAACCAGAGATTCCCCAGTAGAAATGGGAACATATAACCATGGATTTTATAACCAAACTTCCGAGAACTACCAACGGGCACGACTCGATTTGGGTTATAGTAGATCGATTCACGAAATCTGCACATTTCCTACCGATTCGGGAAGATTATAAGATGGAAAAGCTTGCTCAGATCTACATCAATGAAATTGTTACACGTCATGGAGTTCCAATTTCCATCATATCAGATAGAGATAGCCGTTTCACATCCCGATTTTGGCAGTCCCTTCAGAAAGCATTGGGTACGCAATTGAATTTGAGCACTACCTATCATCCTCAAACGGATGGGCAGAGTGAACGGACTATACAGACGTTAGAAGACATGCTTCGGGCATGCGTGTTAGACTTTGGAGGAAGTTGGGATAATCACTTGCCTCTGGTCGAGTTTTCTTATAATAATAGCTATCACACCAGTATTCAGTGTGCGCCATATGAATCCTTGTATGAACGCAAGTGTCGTTCACCCCTTTGTTGGTTAGAAATTGGAGACAGACAGCTATCTAGACCCGATATTGTGCAGGAAACTACAGACAAGATTGCAACCATTAGAGATAGACTTAAAGTATCCAGAGATCGTCAAAAAAGTTATGTGGATAATCGTAGGAAGCCTTTAGAATTCCATGTTGGTGATAAAGTGCTTCTAAAGGTATCTCCATGGAAAGGAATAGTACGATTTGGGAAAAGAGGAAAATTGAGCCCAAGGTATGTCGGACCATTTGAGATCTCTGAAAGGATTGGTCCAGTGGCATATAGACTCAATTTGCCTAAGGAGCTAAATGCTATCCATGATACGTTTCATGTGTCGAACCTCAATAAATGTTTAGTTGACGACTCATTAATCATACCTCTGGAAGAAGTCCAAATTAACGATAAGTTGCTTATCGTAGAAGAATCAAGTGAGATTCTCGATAGAGACGTTAAGCGTCTTAGGCGAAGCCAAAATACAATTGTGAAAGTTCATTGGAACACAAGGCGTGGGCCTGAGTATACATGGGAACGAGAGGACTACATGAAACTTAAGTATCCTCACCTCTTTGCTAATAAACAGGTTAATGCTGAAAGTTCTTGAATTTCAGGACGAAATTCTTTTAACCGGGAGAGACTGTGACAACCGTCAAATTTACATTTCAGGTTAGAACTGTACTGAACGTTTCAGTTTTCACATTGTAGTCATCACAGTCGAATTTAGCAGTGAAAAAAGTATTGTTAGGAAAATTTGAGAATTTTGCCTAGCATTTGCCTAAATGAGTGAATTATCCATAAATCTCATAAAATGGCAATTCAAATACCCTAAATACATATATGTATATACTTTTCAAAAATAAATACTTGCAAATAAAACAAGTATTATTGTTAAAATAAACTAATTTAAATAATTATCAAATTCAAAAAAAAAACATTTTTGGGAGGTCCAAGCATATTACACCCAACTTTGCACCCCATCCCTCTCTTTTCTCTCCCAAAACCGTCCATCATCACCCCCCGTAACCCCCTCTCTCTCATTTTATCACATCACAATTCATTTCCTCATCTCACACTTTCTCTTTAACTTCTCTCTAGAGTTCTTTCTTCTTTTCTCTCTAATTTCTCTCTACTCTCTCTTTCAAATAACATACAAACTCCAGCCCCTAAACCTCAAGAGATTGAAGCATTCAAGTGTCCACAAGGTAAAATTATATGTAGTGCAAAGCCTACACATCCTTTGTTTAATCTCCTTTCATTTTCTTTAAGTCTTCTTCTTCTTCTACTCTAGTTTTGCATTGTTTTGCTAGTTATATCTTTGAAATCGTAATGTTTGTAGATTCATCACCAAAACACTTTGCATGTTGTAAAAAGGTGATGTATCCATGATCAAACCTATGTTAAGATCAAAGAGGGAATATTTGCAAGTTTCTACTAGCATGCATGTGTTCTTCTTTAAAATCTACCTCTTAAACTCTAAGAAGTTTTATGAAAAACTTTATATTACCCTAAAAACATGATTTAATCTCCATGCATGTGCTAAAAACTTGTTATTTTATATGGCAAAAATAAGTTATTGGCTTGACCACTCATGAAATCTTCAAAAAGAAAGCAAGAAGACCCTTTTTAGGATTTTTGAAAGATATCTTTATTTAATATACATGCATGTAGTTCTAGAGGTTTAAAAATAAATATTCATCTGAAAATATTTGTTTGGGGAAGTGTCAAATCGGATTCCATGCAAAAGGAACAAAATCATGGCAAATTTAAAGTTAGATGCATTTTTCTTAAAAGCTATCTTTTGACAGCATTCTGTCAGATTTCTACCTCTCTCTTTAAAAGGCCATAACTCTCTCAATATTTAACCAAATGAGGTGACATTTCTTCTGCAATGTATGCTTATGTGTTAAGAGTCGAAACCAAGTGGTTTCACTCAAAAACGCAAAGACTTCGGCCTTCAAACAGATGTCACAAAAACAATGTGCAAACAGCTATGTTTTCTGTAGTAGCTGCACTATAAAAATTATTTGATGGACTTAAACATCTTCAAAAATAAGGGTTTATATACCACACGTTTCCTAACACATAGTGTCAGCTTGAGTAAAAATCTCCTGACAAAACGAACCTTGGAAGATAGCTAAAAATGGACTGAAAGTGACACAAAAATCTGGACTGAAAAAGGAAAACTCCAAATGTGGCTAAAAATCTAATTTTTAACTTATTTTATTATAAATCTATGACTTTCATTGAGTAGTAAAGACATGCAAGATATTTTAGACCATCAAAAAAATATGAACCTTAAACAAAGTTCAATATAATGAATTTTATGACATTTTGGATAAGTAGGATTCTCCAAACCCTTAGAATCAAGCTTGAATCTTACTAGTGACTCTTACGATTCGTAGGATTGGAGTAAGATTATATTACAAGTTGCACTTGTGAGCATCTCGGAAACATCATCGTTATCACCGTGAGTTTTCACAGCCCCCTTTTACTACTTTTATATATTTTGGGGTGAAAAGCATGTTACGATTTCATTACGCATCGGTTGTATGTATACTTATGTTAGTTGATTCTGAGTTTCACATTCATTTTAAGTCCCCGGTTCACACTACACTACCCATTAACTCAATTATTGAGCCATTGGTATATTATGGATAACGTTATTTGGTTGACTCCCCACTCACCTCGCGAGTGCATAATTACCGTCTTCTTTATCATGTTTGCGATGGAATATGTGTCTTTGGGGCGTGCAGTCAGGAGGCTTGGGTAGTGGCTCATTACTTTAACATTTAGTATACGGATATACCTTGTGCATTGTGAACAACCGAAATTCTTTATCCACTGTGCGGATTTACAAAGATGCATTAAAACTACAACCGAATACTCAATCCACTGTGTGGATTTTCAAACATGCATTAAAACTGTTATGCATACTGAAAACCTGTGAACTCACCAACTATTCAATAGTTGACCCTCTCATTTACATGATTTTCAGGAAATATCAAGTAAGGTTGGAACTTTAGAAGGCACCACTAGTAGCTACATCCAGCACGATCTTCTTTATCATGTCAGTTTATGTTTTGGACAATTTGTATTTTGGAACAAGATGTAATTTTTGTAAACTCTTTAAGCTATGATGATTGTGTGTTGTCTTCTACCTTACGCAATGAAACCTTGAGCTGTTTCATCTCGTATTTCCGCTCTAGCGGGGTGTGACGATCTCAGTTCTCCTCTCCATAAAACCTCTACACACTTAAACCCCATTCTTTTCTCTATCTCTTTCTTCCCAAATAATCTTACTTAAACGATCACTGTGTTTCAGCTAGTCCTCTCTCCTGCTTGAGGATCAAACTGAAGTTCCTCCTACTGCATCAACAATAATCCCAGCTCCTATCGATGAAGAAATAATCCCAGTCTTGGATTTCATCACTGAGACTGAAGAACCTGAAGAACAGCTGCTCTCTCACAAAAACAGACCTTCCTTGGCTCCTCAAAAGCCAAGTGAAGAGGATCAGAAAAAGAGAGAAGCAACGATTAAACAGCTTGAAGATAGGCGAATCATCCTTCCTCGTGACAAAATTCCTGACCCTAAGTTCAGACTATCAAAGAAGGAATTCGTTGAACATGTCAAAGCTGTAAAACAACTCGCCAATAGAAGGAAATCTGAAGAACAAGAAGTCCAGCGTCAATTATGGGAAGACGCCTAAAAGATGATCGAAGAAAAGACCAAGGTATCTGATTCTACCTTGGAATGGTGCAAAGAAAGACTGCACTATCGATCTAAGGCTGCCAGAATCAACAAGGTGAACATCAGGGGAAGAACGACCATAGGCGTTCCTGTTGTTGAAGTTGACATATTCAGAGAAAACGGTACCAAGCAGTCCATCTATGCTGCTACGATCAAGAAGTACGGTCTCTCTGAATGGTTGGAGATGCGAATAGCCATTCAGCGATCTCGCTCACAATATAAGAGCCATGTCGAGAAAATCATAAATTCTCAGATCGACTTGGTTTCATCTGCTGTGGATATTCCTCTTCCTCCTCCTAATCCAACTAAACAAAGAAGGGCCTCTGCAAAGAAAAAGATAAAACCTTCAGACTCAGGTCCTCCTATCCGAAACGAAACTGGTATTGGTTTCTCACTTGCTGAAGTACTTGGTCCTGAACCTGACCTCTCAGCGCTTGACACCTCTTTGCCTCCTGGTGAACGCTTCATTCCTGGAAAAGTCCTAAGCGAACCTTATGGTATCTTCTTTCACGACTATGATGGACGAGAACGCTTTCAACGCGTCTCTGAGCTTCCGATCACTCCTATCGAACAACTCAAGGATCTCATCTATTGGTGTGAATTCAGACGCGATCTTCTCGGACAATATCTCAAGCCCCTGATCTTTGATGAAGCAAATAACAGACGTGATCTTGGAGAAACAGTCCTTGACTGGATGATACCTACGACAAAAACCCTTGATGAACTTCTCATTAAGGAAGAACCTTTCTAACTGATAAGATTCCCTTGTAATTCTTCTATCTTTATCAGCTTACATCTTTTGTACTTGTAAATTTATTTGCTGTACTTGAAAATTTTCCACTTCCCCTTGTAGCCTTATACGAAGTTTTAAAAAAAAATCAGCGAATCTAATTTACTCCATCAGTACTCAAAAGATCCCAGAAAACAGTAAAAGGGACAAATATTTTATGAGTTCTTTTTATCCTTATGTTTTCATATTTAGCAATTTTCTTTTGTTGCTAAGTCAATATCAAATAGGGGGAGATTGTTGATCCAAACCCTCAGTGATTTGATAATGACTCTTTTAGAAACACTTAGTGAAAATTGTAAGTAAACAATATGTATTAGAGTTTCTCTATCGCTGATAAGTACTGTGTCTCTACAGTACCGCTGATAGGAAACTCATGCTTTTTAGATTAGACATTCAGCGAAACTGTTCATCAATAAAGCGCTGAGCCTGTTCAGTCTTGTTGGTGATCGCTGATAGTTTTAGTTGCTTACTTATGATCTCTGAAGACAAGTTTCACGTCAACAAAGGTTCTATGCTGAAGTCGAAGATTAAGCCCAAGAACCAGCGACAAATCTGCTAATGAACTGATGCGGATATCAGCAAAGCCAAGATTTGTCCACTCAACGTGAAGTTACAAGTAGAAGACTTCAGCAATTGCTGAGCTTTATCACTCGCTGATAAAGTACTGTTCAACGAACGCTGATCATGAAGTCTTCCTCTACAAGTTACTTTTGTCTTTCCCCCTTGCACGCCTCTGTACGATAATGTCGGAAAAGACATCCCTTTTGTCCTTAATTGTACAAACAACTCTGATTCTACACTGTACATCATGCGGCTACTAGGTTGTCTACAAAGGTCAAACCATGCAACCAATCAGCTGCTGCCACGTGTAAAGTTATACTGTTGTGCATTTAATGCATGCAGTATATAAGAAGAACCATACTTCAGAAATGAAGTGCTCAGCCATTCTTCTTCTCTCTACTACTTAGTGTTAGAATATTAGTCTTTAATATTCTTATCTTCTTTCTGTCTTAATTATAGTGCAAAAATCTTAGTGTTCTCATAACTTGTTTAGATTAGGCTTAGTCCTTAATCTTGTTCCGCAACAAGTTGTAAATTGTTTGATAAATATCAATAAACAATTTAGAAAAGTAAAATATGTGTGTTTGTATTCAACCCCCCCCCCCCCCCCCTCTACAAACTTGTATAACCCTCCGGGACCAACAGAGATATTCTTGAAGATTACACACCCACTTCGGTGTTCTTGGTGTTCTTCATTATATAATTTACGAGCAAGTTATTTAAATTTTATCTGTGTACTGCGTATATTGTTATCTCTCTTGTTTATTACCAAACGATCACTTACTTGCAAACATTTATTTATGCTTCCGCTCAACTATTTTTGTTTGCTAAGTAAAACAAGTTGAATATGGGAACCAACAGTCTCGAAGTTAGAATCTTCGATTTGATGATAAGATCAAGGAATTTGGATTCATCAAAAATGAAGATGAGCCTTGTGTATATAAGAAATTCAGTGGGAGCATTGTTGTCTTTCTAGTTCTTTGGTTCTTTAAGGCTTTAGATGTCTTCTTTGGTTCAATGATGCTTAGAAAGTTGACGTATATACATTCATTTGCTGACGCAGGTGTGCCTTTGTCCATTTATGAGTACTCGGGAGAGGTTGAATCTCAATTTGAGTGTTTGACGCATCGTACTCTTCGGTTACTGCAGGTAATTCCATGGCTTGTGCTTATGGAATTTCCACTGCATCTGTTGGTTGCTCAACTTCAGGAATTTGTAAATCCAATGTAGAATCGCCAGATGTAATAGGTTCTGAGGGTGGTTCAGATTCAGGAATAACCGGCTCAGAGATATCTTCTAGATTCGAATTATTAGGATTTACCACATTCGTGCTTGTTGAAGTAGCACTAATTTCTTCAGAAGGTCCTGACATTTCCGTACTTGTCTCAGGTGTGTCCACAGTTCTGGATATGTTAGGATTATCAAATATTCATGAATGAATCAATAAGCAATAAATCGATTTCTGAATTACTAGAATGCTTATTAGAGTAGAACTCTTAGTCTGTTTTGTTGTAGGTTCCACTCTGAGTTGAGTAGAAGCTTCAGCTTTTTGTCCGGGTCCTGAACTGATTTGTTCAGAAGTCGTAAGGGAGTTTTCATCAAAGGAAATAATGCTTTCCACGGCCGATTGTGTTCTTTTGTTGTAAAGTCTAAATGCTTTTGATGCTAGTGAGTATCCTATGAAGACTCCTTTGTCAGCCTTCTCTGAAATTTCCCAAGATTGTCGCAATCGTTTAGGACAAAACATCTGCAACCAAAAACATGAAGAAAATTAACGTTTGGTTTTCGGTTATTTATAATCTCACAAGCAGCTTTATAACAGCGCTTATTAATAATGGTCCTATTTTGAGTGAAACATGCTATAACAACTTCCTCCGCCCAAAGGTTTGGAGGTAGACTAGAATATGCCAACTTTGTTCTTGTCGCTTCTACCAGGGTTCTGTTCTTGCATTCAACAACTCCATTTTGCTGAGGAGTCATCGCCGCAGAAAAATTATGAGATATTCAAACGGATCGAAGGTAAGTCTAAAGCATTTCATTCTTGAACTCCGTTCCATTGTCGCTTCTCAATTTTTGAACTGGACATTGTAGAAGGACTTGAATTCTCTAAATGAACTTGATTATTAACTCAGGCACATCTAAATTTAGTCTTAAGAACTCCAACCATGTCAATCATAAATAAAATATACTTCTTTCCGTTCATTGACTGAGTTCTCATCGGTCCGCAGAGGTCCATGTGAATTAGTTCCAACGGGGCGTTGCAATTGGATTGAGTCTTCGAATTATGAGCACTGCTTTCATTTTACCCATTTCACAAGATGGGCATAAGGAAACTTTGTCAATTCTGAGCTCCAGAAGACGAAGAACTAATCCATTACTTCTCAGCTTGTTGATGTCACAGAAGTTTTGATAAGATAATCTTCTATGTCTGAGCCAACATTCATCAACAGACGCCTTGGAGACCAAACGCACTTGTTTAGAAGCCGGTAAGATTGGAAAGTTACCTACATAAAGATCACCAAATCTACGCACTTTGAATAGATCAACTCCACTCGGATCGACAATATAACAAAAATCTTCATCGAACCGCACTTTACATTTCTTGTCACAAAATTGACTAATGCTAAACATATTGTGTCCCAATCCGTCAACATATACTACTTTCTCATTAGTGATCGTGTCGTTGGTGTACACCGTAACCCCTGATGTATCGATTACTATTGTTTCCGAAATTATGTAGAAGGTGCTTGTAACCTGTCATGTGTCTTGATGCACCGGAATCTATTATCCACACATACAGTTCTGAAAGAATCAATCAGTTCAACTTAGGCACCCATATTAATATGGGTCCCTTTCTGTTAGTACTCATGAAGTCCTTAACTTCAGTTAATGAGGCTTTAAGTCTCCATTCAAATTTGAGCTCCCTGTGTAAGTTTTGTATTTTGTTTATGTCCTTTGGCATCCAAAATTGATAGAATAACCTTTTTGTTTGAATGATTTTTCTTTTTGAAACCAAACAATTTAGCACCATGATTTGTTGAGGATTTCGAGAAAGATTTGTTAGAATTTAAGCTTTGAGTCTTTCGTTTCTTTGAAAAATTGGATTATAAAGAAAAACAATTATCTCCACAATGAACACAATGTAGTTTTCTTCGTGATTGTGTCAACAATTCAGAACGGGAAATATGAACATTTTTATTGAAACATCGTTGACAACAATCACTAAACTGATTACAAGACTTTCTTGGAAAACCGTCCATTGTTCACTAGAGATATTTCTAGATTTATCAAAACTAAACTCTTTCTTAAAATCCACTCGCTTTCCACCATTCCTTTCTGAAATACAAGAGGAACTAGTGTTAGAAGAAGTTTTTGAAAATTGAGTTTTAGAATTCAAAGACTTTGGAAACTGAATCAGATTTAGTTCCCGAAGATTCTCCTTTTTCAAAGACACTATACTCCTTTTCAGATTTAGGTAATGAATATTCAAATAATGAATTTTCAAAACCTACGAATTTTGATTTTGTCGGAGTATGTAGATCTATATTTTCAAACACATATTCATCAGAAGAACCTTTGGCCACATTAACAAACAAATAAGAAGATTTATTATGATTATTAAACTCTGATTGTTTTTCAAAACAATTCTCTTCGGAATTTGAAGACTTGGATTTTGACAATTTGAATATTTGGGCTTCCAAAAGTCTGATTTCTTTTTGAAGATTAAGATTTTCTTTCAGACTAATATCGAGTTCAATCCCAATATTCTCACGTGCATCCTCAAATTCTTCAATAGTAATCATTAAATCAGAAACTTGTTTTTCTAAGATAGAAATCTTTCCAAGCGCATAGTTTAAATCAGATTTTTCAGAAATGGGCTCACTAACAAGCTCTAATTTGCATGAAGAATATTCTATCTTTGTTTCTTTAGAAGAATCGGAGTCAATTGAGTTAGGCTCATTGTTTTCAAGTTTAGATTCAGAATATTCACTTTCTTTTGAAAACAACAAATTAAACTCAGTTAGTTCAGTCTTTTTAGCTTTCGTCTTTCTTCTCATTTTCTTTTTCAGAAATAGAAGATACAGGACTTTCGCGTTTAGAAAATTCTTTAGAAATCAGAGGTATTTATTTTAAGCCTTCACCCAATTTGTCAAAATTGTAAAGATTTTCGGGTGCTTTCTTTAAAACCTCAATTTTCGGAAGACCAAGACCCATTTTAGGATTATAAAAGAGAGTGTCTTTTGGGTTACTGGTGAATAATTTAAAGACTGTTCAGTTTATCTTCTTTTAAATTTCAAATCTTCTAATTGTTTGATTTTTGTATAGGCCTCAGATCTTTCTTGAAGAAAATTTGTAAATTTAAGATTACGATCAATGTTTTCATCTTTCACAAGAACTAATTCCTTTTGCAGTTCAGAAATTCTGGTTTCTAGTTTAACCTTTTTAGCTTTGATGAACTATTTTTCTTTCTCCTTGTTCTCAGCTTAACATTTATAAAGAATTGCATCATCTTGATATCTTAACAATGAACTCTTTTTCAATTTATAACTATTTTTCATTTTGTCAAATTCTGATTTCATAGCATTGAGTTTAAATATCAGACTTAGCATTTCTTCATTTTCAAAATTAATATCAGAATTATTTTCAGAAATATCATGATCAGGTAAGGAATGTACCTCAGATTCCAATTCCCCCTCATCAACGATAACCATCAAGTTGTAGTGCACTTGGGTAAAGTGAGCTTCCTCTTCATCAGATGAGTCTTCTAGCCATACCTCTTCTTCGACCATTAAAATTTACCTATGTCTTTGGCTTTTACCAGTTGTGCCTTCTTTGAATAGTACTCGAAATCCTTCACTTTTTTCAACTTTCATTCCCGTGCAAAGTGACTTGGCTTGCCACATTTATATCATTTATTGTCTTCCTTATCCTTCTCTTTCTCGTCTCTCTTATCCTCTTTCTTTTCACCTCTCTTCTCGTATCCTCTTTTATACTTCACAACTTTGTGATAATCAGGCTTGGGCTTTGAATACAACTTTTTCTTTCCAAACCTTTTGTTGAAGCGCTTGGTCAATGTAGGAACCATGATTGATCTTACAATCTAATTTTCAAACAATAATACAATCAAAACATAGAAATAGAGAGAATTGATGCCAAATGCTCTGTATTCAATGAAGAACGAAATACAGATCTAGAGATAGAAATCTCTCAAAGATTACAAGACAAAATGACAAAAGTTAGTTAGCTTACAGTTTGCTAACAACTATATATACTGTAAGGAAATACTATAGCTACATTACATATACAAAACAGACCATTAGAACAATGACCCGTGTTCTAATATGCAATATATCAACCGAATTACAAATATAGAAAATGTCTAAGTCATAAGTTCTGAACCACTAGTTCAGAACTTCTGAACACTATTCTGACAAATACTCAGAACTAACACTTGAGCGCAGGAACATTTTCTTCTTATTCATAACTTTTGAGTTCTCCTTCTCAGAAGTCTGAGTCTTCTCATCAGACTTGAACACCTAGCACTTGACAAATACTTTTCATCCAGAACTTCTGAGTTCTCCTTCTCAGAAGTCTGAGTCTTCTCTTCAGACTTTAACACTTAGGTTTTTTGACAAACTTCAGATCTAACAATCTCCCCCTTTTGTCAAACAACCTTGTACTTGTCCCAATACTCTTCTTTTAAGATAGAAACAAACTTTAGAAGAATCATGTTCTCAAAGCTAGTCTTCTGTCAATCTTTTCAATGATTTCCTTTATCTCTTTGACACTAACTCCCTTTTTCAGCTTTCTTTCCAAATTACTTTTTATGAATCTGAGTGTACCAGAACTGTACTTGGCAACTTCACTGGCTCTAAAGAACATCTTTTCACTGTGATTGTTAGACATGATGATTCCCAATTCTGGCCATGTACACATATATCCTCTTTTTAACACTTCCAGCTGCCTGTGATCGGTATTTGGTCTTGAAAGATAAACAGATTGTCTTTTTGCTGACAGAGCAATCTGAAAATCATTATAGGCGGACCATCTTAAAGCATAAAACATTCCTTGCTTGACAGTAGCCAATGCCCTGCTTTCCTTCTTGTATGTAATGTCTTCTTTGTTTCCCAACAACTTGTACAGACCATAGAAATCAAATATTGAAATTTTCCCAAAATCAACCTCAGAAAAGTAGTAGACCTTTCCATCTTCTCTCAAAACTTCAAATCCATAATACTCATTCTTCATGAATTTCTTTACACAGATTTCTCTGATGCCGGTGATCATGAAATCAGAATACACAGACATTATGTTCTTTCCTCTGCAACTAATCATCTCTGCACAAAACCACTGAGAGTCTTCAGATTTATCATGAAATACATCTGTGAACTGAACAACCTTGTCTTCAAAGAAATTAGGTAACTCAAACTCCAAGAATAAGGCATTCAGATCAAGTGGCACTTGCTTTGAAACAACTTCAGAATCTTCAAGTACTTGTTCAACATCTTGCATATGAACATCTTCTTGAACAGGTAAGGATTCTGGAATAGATTCTTCAATAGCATCATCATAAACACCATTGACTTCATATTCTGAAGGAAACACAAAGTCAATATGAAGAATTTTCTTGGGATTCTCTTCTGATAACAACAGATCAAAGCAGTTTCTGAATTTTCTTGGGATTCTCTTCCAATCTTTCCTTTATATGTCTTGTACATTTTTCTTTTACAGAAGCTCTAACAACTTCAACATTTGCTTCCATTTTCACCAATATCCATTTCAAAGTAGCATTAATGTACTTCACAAGATCATTCAATCTGAACAAAGCAAGTTTACTAGAATTTGCATAAATGAAGCCTTCATTACCAATTCCCTCATCAACAAACCCAACAATGCTTATATCACGCTTTGGACTCCTGTTTGGGAAGGTCAAATTGCACTTAACCTTTCTTACTTCAATGGCTAGTTGAAAATCATACATATAGAAATTTCTGACATAAATCCCTAAGAGCCTTCTGAATTCAAGTTCAACCCATGTTTCTTCAGTTCTTGCAAAGAACTTCACTAAGAATATCTGATCATCCAAAAATAGTCTGTGAAAGTCAAAAACTTGTAAAGTTGACTTTAATGTTGTCTTCTTTCAGAACTTCAATGCTAACATACTTGAGGCCAGCAAATTCTTCAATTTGGAACTCCAGAACTTTAACAATCTTTTTCCTTAAAGACAATCTTTCATCTGGTTTCCTGAATCTGTTAGAAGCTTCACAGTAAATCTTTTGCAACTTTTGATCCACGTACCCATCAACAAAGTGTTCAACATCAACAAACCCATCCTCTTTGCAGTACAGTGACCAATAGTTGTCTTCAGGAAAAATATCATAATGAAGTCACAAATTGGTTCTTCCAAGATAGGCACTTCAAGTCTGGGAATGATGATTGGTCTTCTATACACATACTCTGAAGGCATAAAGTAATTATCAACTCTTTCAAACTTTGCTTCTGACAAATCATCAAAGTAGTGTTCTGCAACATCATCTTCATATTTTACTGAGTACTCAACTGTACAATCCTTATCACCCATCATTTCAATTGGAGTTAAACTTCTCAGACATCTAGGAACATTTTGACAATTCAGAAGAGTCACCAACATACTGTGCATCCTCCTTGCCAACATACTCTACATCCTCCTTTGATCCAATTCAGAAATCAAATTCTATCCAGTATAAAGAACAATATCAGAACAAGTCTTTTCAATTACCACTCCTTCTGATTCTTTCATATTTTTAGAACTTTGATCTTCAAAACTATTGCTTGAAACAATCATATACTCGGTACTTGAACTTGCCTTTTGCCTTTTCTCCCCCTTTTGATGATCATCGTCATCAAATTTCCTCTTCAAGGACTGAGTGGAATATGACTCTGGAATAGTAGCAGCCACATGTATAACTTCCAATGGCTTTGACACAGCAACCAAATGAGAAGCAAAAGCTTGAAGTAGGGAAAACTTCATATCATTCATACTATTTAGAACATCCTGTTGAAATTTTGAGAATTCCTCTTTGATCCCCTTTTGATTAGATTCCAAAGAGATTTTAACAGCATTTACTTTATCTTCAACAGTCTTTGCTTTACTCTCCAACATAGTTCTGAGATCTTTGACTTCATCCTTTAAAGAAGTCACTTCATTCTCCAAGTTCTGAACCTTATTTTCCAAATTCTGAATCTTTTCAAATTCAGAAGAGAACTGTGGTAACCCTGTATCAACATATGATCCAGTTTTCATATGGTCAGAGAATATATGGCCTGTAGGTGTCACTGAGTCACCTAGTGCAACAGATACACTTTGAAAAAAAGCTTTTGGAATGTTCACTTCCCCAGGACTTCCATCTAATCCTTGACACCCAATTTTAGGTATGTCTATGGATGTTGTTACAGGAAAACGAATTCCCTGTGATGTGCTTGTGTGAACGATCAATTCAGGCTCAAATAGGATATTACTGTGAAATCCAGACTCAATGTGATGAAATGAAGGTTGGGATTTATTACCAAACTCCAAATAAGAAATCAATGGTTCCCCTAAAGGAATCGAAACAGTAGTTTGTGGAAATACTACTGAGTGGGTGGGGATGGGTATTTCAAAATTTAGCATGGGATCACTGCTCATGAAAGAATTTAATGTGTTAGCCCCTTTTGAAATGGCTGGATCAGAGTCCACTCTTTTTTCTTGCTCTGGTAACTCACTCTGAATTTTTTTAGTCTCACCTCTACCCACATTCTTAGAATTTTCCCTCTCAGCACTCAGAGTATGTTCACCCCATTGAATAAACATCCCCTCTCTTTCTATATTAGACCCCTCACCTCTCATCTCTTGGTTTTTCTCATGGGTAGGGACCTGAGGTGCTTCAAGTCCCATTGAGGTGCAATATGCTTTTAAAATCTCACTGTCCCTTGGAATATAAGACCTAAGTGCCTTTGTCAACAGTTTATGTTCTGGGAAATTAACAAGTTTCAGAGATGATGTCATTGTACCCATATAGAAGATTGGCCCTTGCTCTTCATCTGCTCTCCTTGGAATTTGAGGATTCTCCCTTAGTGCATACCACAAAAATATTTGCCAATATCTCTGAAATGGAATGTAGGACTGAGGATTGTCGTTTGTTAATCTCTTCAGTGCTTTCTGATTTCTTTCAAAAGTATTCTTCATATCTTCCCACACGATAGAAGCATAATTGTAGTGCTTATTCTTCACCAAGCCATGAAATATCTACATCACTTGCCTAGACCCCTGATCTGGTGAGCTATGCTTTCCAGATAAGTATTTGTTGACAATTGTAAAGAAACAAGCCCAGATTGGGGGTAACTTGTTTCTTCTGAAAGAGCTTAAGTTCTTCAAGTCATCGCAATATCCAAGTTTCTTAAAATCTGCAACCATTTCTTCTGAAGTAGGCTCATCATCAAAATCAGATCTTCCCTCCAATTCATCACACTCTGGCAATCTCAGCATAGTCCTTAGAATTCCAATGTTCAAAGTTAATTGAACTCCCCCTATATTTGATACAAATACATTGCCCTCCAATTCTAAATGTTTCCACCACTGTTCAATGTATTGCACAGGTACAGTCTTCTTCAAAATGAACCACTTCCTAAAGGGACGATGTTTCAACAATTCAATGATGATCCTATGCTCTTCCTTAAACTTTGTTCCATCGATCACCAAAACATAGTTATTCTCAGCAATATCCAAATACTCCTCCTCTGGTACTAATTTCTCCAATGAAGTAGGCCTAGAAAAAATCACAGACCTTATTGCACTCTGTTGATGTTCAATTTCAGCATTCCTCTGTTCAGCATCACCCTCAGATTCAATCATTTGAATTTCATTCACGTTATCTTCAACATTCTGATTTTCTACCAAATTTCCCCCAATAACCTCATCCACTTCAACCATTCTCTTAGGCATCGAAACCTCATTCTCCGAATCTGACGAAGACTCCATTAGTGTTCTAGCAGAGTGTAGGGATTGAGTGACAGTTCTTCATGAAGCAGACATGGTTGAAGTACATGAATTTGAAAGAATACAGAATCAATGACCTCGAGAATTTTGCGGAAACCATTTGCGATCTTAGAGTTCGAAAAAAATTGAGAGAGGGATTTTAAGGTCTATTTAAAATCCGCGAAGCTGAAGGGTTTAAACAACAAACAGTGCTTTTTGACAGAGTTGTGTAATACCCGAGTAAGTCCGTTAGTTAAAATCCTTTTTCGTTAAGTTTAGTTAACTTTAAAGTTAAATGTTTTGGTTAAGTTTGGATCAAGTTATAAGTTAAGGGGTGTGTTGGTCATTAGTGAGTAGTTCAGGGTCCATTGGTAAGTATGGGATTAATATACACCCTTAAGATATTTCATTCAGCAGTATCATCTAAATTTTATCAGTGTGTGTGTTCCTGAGGCGAGAAGAAGCGGAAAATGGATTCGTACGGTTAGGGCTTCGAGTGATTCGTTTGGACTCGTTATTGAGGTATAGTTTCTTCTCATGTTATGCTGTAATCGGTTATAGCAAATTCCTATCGGTTTAGAAAGTTTGATTTTAGTGATTTGTGTTAGTTTCAATTGAATCTGAGAAATTGGAACCGACAGTGTTCTTGAAGAGTCCCGGGGAAGTCCCGGTAGACTCCCGGTCTTTAGGACTCCCGGTAAAGGAAGTCCCGGTATAGTTAAGTACCGGTATTATGAAATCCCGGTACTGGAGAGTCCCAGTACTGGAGAATCTCGGTACTGGAGAATCCCGGTACTGGAGAGTCCCGGTACAGCGGAGTCCCGGTACAGTGGAGTCCCGATACTTTTGGTAGTGTCCGGATTAAGTTCTCCGCAAGGGCGTTGCCCCTTGACCCCATCCGCTAACCGGGTAGCGGTACCCCCGTGTTAAGTCGCTGTAGGTGATCATTTGAGGATAAGAGTTTGATAAGTTATTGGGATTCTCAATCTGTTAGAGAGTCTTATGTGTGCTATTTGGTAAAGTGGTATATGTATTTGAATTGTTTCAGATACTAAGAGTTTGAAGTGAAAGACTGAATCCATTGGAAAGGCTTGGAAGTATTTTGATAAGCTAAACAGGTGAGTTTTACTTTAAAGTATTTTTACTGGAATACATTATGTGGATAACAAATACTTGATAAATTGTATGAATATGTCATACGTGGGTGATTATAATATATCGAGATATTATAATTACGTGAGTATTATATGAGAATATAATACGTGGCCGGGCTTTGGACCGGTGTGTTAAATTGGCTCGCAACCAATTAATTTGGCCATTTATGGAGGAATAAGGTGGAATGAGAAGTACGATTCTTGAATGGTATGTATATACGAGTAGTACTTGAATGTATATGAAAGGTTTTACATAAATGGTTTTGATACAAAGGTTTACTAAATTGACAGGGATTTCTCACTAGACCATTAGGTCTAACCCTCATTTCTGTTTTAAAAATATGTATTCCAGGTGGCGGATCGAGTAAGAACAAGTGAATAGGACGATCGATGGATAGTTTTGTGAAGACTTTGTATATGAAGTTATAGATGCATTTTTGTACTCATGACTTGTTGTTAGTCATAATGTAATGTAATTCACGAAAAGTTTGCACAGTTTTATTAGTATGGTTATCAAGTCTATGGGACCGAATGTGAAATATAATGTATTTTTGTTGAAAGTATGTTATGAATTATATGTTATTTGTATATATGGAATAAGGGGTGTTACAGTTGAAACAGTAACAAACGTCGTGTAATGCCACCAAACGATTTCATTTCAGACATGGCATTGTCAATGTATAAGAAGCTGACACGTGGTATGGGATAAAATTTAACACAAGTCAAAGTTCTGAATACCACGCTAAGAATTCTGAGATTGCATATTCAGATGTTCTGAATATACAATTCAAAAAATTCCCTTTAAACAAACTCATTTATAATTCCAACTTCTGATGATATAAATCTTTTAAACACGCAGAAGTAGTTTGAACAAATATAAAATCATTTTGTCATCAAAAGTTTGTCCCTCTTAAAATGATTTGAGATGAGAAACAGAATATAAACCTTGTAAAGAACTCAGAATGATCATTTAACAACCCCTTGAATAAAGCATACACTCAAACACATATTAGAAGAAAATGAATCATATGAAAAAGACATAAAAAAAATCAACCAATTGAAACACTTGTAATTTTCAGAAATGAATATGTTCTGAAAGGTATATTCAGAATATCTGACTAACCTTACCAGAAATTCTGAACTCAAGACTCAGAACATCTGAGTAAGAGAGTTAGAATTCTGAGAACACTACTCAGATAACCTTACTTGAAAAAAATACCTTTCTGAAGAATAACAAACATAATTAATTAGTCAGATTAAGCATACCAATCTTGCAAATGAGAAAGTTGAACCTTTTATAATCAAGAGGCTTTGTGAACAAGTCTGCCAATTGATATTTTGTATGTACAGCGTGCATCTTTATGGATCCTTTTTCCACATGATCCTTAATGAAATGATATCTTACATCAATATGCTTTGTCTTTGAGTGCTTATCAGGATTCTGAGTTATAGCAATAGCATTTTCTGAATCACAATATATGGGAATCTTGTTTATCTTATAGCCATAATTTATGAGTTGTGTTTTCATCCATAAGGTTTGAGAACAGCAAGTAGCATCAGCTACATATTCTGCCTCAGCAGTGGATGTCGACACACAATTTTGTTTCTTTGAAGCCTAACTCACTATCTTGTCTCCCAAAAAGTGACATGCACCTGAAGTGCTTTTCCTGTCCAGTCTGCTTCCAGCATGTTCTGCATTAGTAAAAGCAGTTAGTTTAAAATCAGCTTCTTTTGGATACCAAAGGCCCAATTCAGATGATCCTTTAAGGTATCTTAAGATTCTTTTAACAACTAATAGATGACATTCCTTTGGATTAGATTGAAATCTAGCACAAAAGCATGTAGCAAACATTATATATGGCCTACTTGCAGTCAGATAAAACAGGGAACCTATCATGCCCCTATATACCCTGTTATCAACTAATACTCTAGAGAGATCAACATCTAACTTAATATTAGTAGCCATTGGTGTTCTCATAGCAGCACAATCAGACATCTTAAACTTTTTTAAAATATCTTTTATATATTTTCCTTGATTGATGAAAATCCCATTTGGTAATTGTTTAACCTGAATGTTAGGGTCAATTTATGTTGAATTAAAGTTCAAGGGGCTAATTGTAATAGTTTATTTTGATCCTAATTAGTTAATGGGCCGTGGGCTTGTTAACCACGGGCCCGCCATATATAATGCTTTGCTAGCCTTAGAAAATAGGCTAGTTGTTCATTTGCTTTCATTAGTCCTTATTGTAAACTCTCTCAATTGAAAGCTAAATTGGATGGCCAGTTGAAATCATTCCGACTTGTTTCTACTTATTGATTTCATTATTGTTCGTTGCACGGATTTGGAACTAACAATTGGTATCAGAGCAGACGGACAGATCAATTCAAAGTACTCCTCTTGAATTCAGGTAAGTTTTCTGAACAATACGACTGTGTTCTTGATTGAATATCAATTTTTTTATTCTGGTAAAATTGATCAATTTCGTTTATTGGGTATTGTTAGTATCATTGTTAATAGTGATTCAGCAAGTTTTCGTACTCTAATTCGATCGTTTGAGTAGTTTTTTAAGCAAATTAAGATCAAAAGTTTTGGTTGTGTTCTTGGTAAAAATCGAATTTTTAACCATCAAAACTTGTTGTTTTTGCTTCAAAATCGTTTTGGGTAGTGTTATTTTGCTGTTTGGTCGAGTTTCTAATCTTTCAGGAACGTTTTTGAGCAACCCTAGTCGATTCCCAATCGATTTTGACATTCCATCCGTTCTTTCCGGATAGCAGCAGCACTTTCCGGAAGTTCTAATATTCTTTCCGGACACATCTCAACTTTCCGGGTAAGTACTCTAATTTCAAACTTTTCGGGTATATTTGTTCCGGAAACCCAAAGTTTCCGGTAAAATAGTTTGTCCGGACAATTCAACGTTTTCGGTAACCTATTTTATCCGGGCAACTCGAAGTTTCCGGCTAAATTGATTCTTTCCGGACACTCCATCATCCAGAAAGTGTATCATCCGGAATATCAGTCCATCCAGGAAGCTTGTCATCCGGAAACCCGTATCTTCCGGTAAGTCCTGTTTTTACTGATTTCATACGGAAACTATTGCCATCCGGAAACCTTTGTTATCAGGAATCCTTAGGCTGTCCGGACTCTTTGCCTTATCCGGACACTTCTGTTTTTGAACTGCTATCACTTAATATGATTCGGACACTTCCAAATCAGACATCTTATCCGGATTCCTATCCGGTAACTTCATTCCTGTTGAATTCTTACCTGTTACTAGTTCTTATCGGTCGTAGAACCTGCGTTAGGATATCACTCATAGTGCCTTGCGTTAGGTTTTCACTTTGAATCAATCACCTCGGCTGACGATCATTCCAGTGCAACCGAAGATGTCTTCACGTGACGCTCTTACAATCGGTACCAACTCCAAACCACCTTGCCTCTATCAAGGTGAGTACAGCCAGTGGCGCGACAGATTCAAAATCTTCATCGAGTCGAAGGACAATTTTGAGTACATTTGGCGAGCATTAGAAGATGGGCCAATTCCTACACCAATGAAGGACGTTCCACTAGCTCAAGAAGGTGGGAAAACACTCAATGTGCCAAAGACTCTATCCGATATGACCGACGACGAAAAGGGCATGCTTGAGGGAGAAAAGCATGCTAAGAGGTATCTTGTTCAAGCTATCCCCAACACGATCTATACTGCCATCGACATCTACAAAGAGACAGCGAAGGGTATGTGGGATCAAGTGGAGAATATGATGCGTGGAAGTAAAGTTGGGAATCAATTGAAGATCAACATCGCCGTCACCAAGTTCGATGGATTCAAACAACGCACCGATGAATCCCTCTCTGAGACCTATGAATGTTTTTGTCTTCTTCTCAACGAACTTAACAAAAACCACATCACTCGCTCCAACACGGAAAACGCGCTTAAGTTCCTCAACAACCTGTTGCCTGAATGGAAGGCATTTGCATCTCATGTCAAGCACAACAACTTGATAGAGAAAGTTAGCATCCAGGAACTCTATGACACGCTTCTTAAAGACGAAGATAAAGTGAATGAACTTCTAAGCGAGAAGAAGTCCATATCCAAACCAGTTGCTGATCCTATAGCACTTATGTCCTCCAAACAAGGGACATCTTCAAGCCGTCACTCCAAACGTGCTCAAAGGAAAAGCTCATCCGAGTCAGAACCTGAAGAAAAGGAAGACAGTCATTCTGATGATGAAGTATCTGATTTCAAGAAAGCGATAACCCTACTCTCTAAATCTTTTCAACAACAAAAGTTCTATAAGAAGCCATCGTCCAATAATCAGCGTTACTCCACCTCCTCCAACAAACGCCACGATTATAAGGACAAGTATGAAGGAAAGAAGAAGGCCAATGAGCAAGATAAGTCTGAGAAGAAGGAGAAGACGGAGAAAGATGACAGTAAGAAGAAAGATGAACCTGTGACCTGTTACAACTGCGGAAAGCCTGGTCATTTTGCAAAAGATTGTCATAAGCCAGTGGTAAAGAATGTTCACTACTACAAGGCGAAGCTCGCATTGGCTGAGAAGAAGGAAGCTGGAGCAGCTATGTTTGTGGAAGACGACTACTGGTTGGGTCGTTCTGATGCTGAAAGCGATTCTGATAGTGCCAATGCTTTCATGGGATATCACTCTCCAGTCGATGAAGAAAAGTCAAGTCAGGTATGTGAATCTAACCAACAAGATTTCTTGAATAAAATGCAATCACTTGTTGAACAGGCAGCTTCCTTTAAGGCCACCTCTAAAGAACAACAACTAGAAATCAGATCTCTATCTGAAAAGTTAGATGTTCAAAATAGAATAACTGAGAAATATAAGTCTGAAAATGCTAACTTAAAAGACAAATGCAAAAATATTTCAATAGCACTTAAGGACTTAAGGGCCAAATTATCTGAACTTCAGTCTCAGTTTGATCAGTATATGAATGAGAAAGCAGAAATTGTTTATCAATGTTCTGCTCTTCAAATTCAGCACAAGGAATTTGTTGCTAAAAGTCTTGATCTTGAAACAAAACTTCATAAAAGAGGTCAAACGGATCAGACTATCCATATGAATAAACCAAAGGAGTTCACGTATTTCAACAAAGACTGGGGAATCGAATACGATAACCTGCACTACCTGAAAAAGGGTATAGCCAAGAGACCTATATTGTATGATTTTAGTTGTCCTGGAATTGCCAACGATTATCCGGAATATGCAATTAAATGGACTGGTCTTCTTGAACCTGAAAAGGAAGAGGAAACTGAGGAATACAAGCGCACATGCACATCCAAAATGCAACTTCCATTCAGTTATGGATCTTTAAATCATTCCTATCAGAAAAACAAGAAGTACCTCTCGAATGACTACTTCTATTGCTATAAGGTTGCAACGCCCAAGGATTCCTCCAAAAAGGATGTGGTCCAAGCAACCGAAACCAAGACTGAGACGGATGAGTACAAGCTCTATGTTCCCCCTCTCATCTTGGAAGCAAAGATAGTCGAGTTGGAGGAGTCACTCGAGAAAGAAAGGTCAAATTTTCAAATGGAAAAGCAATAGTTAATTGTGAAACTTGAGAATCTACAACCGGTCAAAACCGAAGTTGTGTCTGATGAAGGACAGGAAATCCTTCGGTGTGAAATCACGAAACTTACATCAAAGCTGACTGCCTTGGCAACAGATACGATGCAAGAGTATACGAAAAACGGTCAGCTCCAAGAGCAGATTGACCAACTCAAATTGGAGAAGCAGATTTCACCCGAATCTTCCTCAAACTCATCCGAGACGTCTTCGTGTAAAGCTTTCATAGGCAAAATTTATACTACACAAGACGGTAAAGATCCTCAAGACGAGAGTGTTCTAAGGAATTTGAACACTGATTTTTTCTTAGCTTCCGCACCAAATTCCCCAAAGCACACAAAGTGTCCCTCGCCTTCCTCGACCGATCCAAGTCCTGTAATTTCGGATGTCGATTTTTCTGAATATATGAACTCCGAAGGCAATTTTGAAGAAAAGTTTGAGTCGTTCCCCTTCGACAAACCTCTTCCGAGTCATACTGAGTTTTTGTCACCAGTAGTCAATCGACCGGTCAACTTTCTAAAGGGTAGCTGTTATAAAACAAAGGCCCCAACTGTGATTAAAATTTCCAAATCTAAACCTGTTTCTCAAAACCAATCACAACCGAGGCAAAAGATCGAGCGATTGCCCATTAAAAATCTTGTTCCTTTAAAAGTCACTGACCATTCTGTCCCTGTTGTTACAGATTAAAATGGCCGTGCTAAACAAGAAAAACCAAAGTGGCTAGCTAAGGAACCTGTCGAGGATGCAGCATCAAAGTCTTTCAATACTGTTTTTTACCCTAGGATGAACAAAAACGATTATGCTTGGAATCATAGGAATGATTTTGTTAAACGTAATGTTTCTTTTCCAATTAAACTTTATTCCGTTCAGCAATTGATTCAGTTATCGCATGATTGTTTGTGTTGTTTTAAATGTGGTTGGAATGACTTTGATGATATAAATAATAATGATTGGTTTGGGTCATATCACATAAATAATCATACACCCAAAAGCAAACACCGTAAAAATAAAAAGAAACACCATACTCAACGGGGTTCCCAATCAGAGGTTAAACCACAGTAGGAGAGAAAACCTATTCTCAAACGAGTTTCTCCTTCTGAAGTTAAACCGGCACCCAAGAGGCAACCTGCTACAAAACCAGTTCCTCCTAAAGGTGTAAAACCAACACCTATGAGGCAACCTGTGCCAAAACCAGTTCCTTCGAATGGTGTAAAACATACACCTAAGGGGAAATCTGTGTCAAAGCAAACTCCTGCGAAAGGTGCCAAATCTAACCCTCCAGGACCCATGCAAATATGGGTACCTAAAATCCGTTAAACCTGTTTTTGCAGCACGGTCATGTGTGGTACTTAGACTCTGGATGCTCTAAGCACATGACCGGAAGGAGGGAGCTTCTCACGAACTACAAAGAAGAATATGGCAGAGACGTGAGATCTGGGAACGACCACAAGGCGCCGATTATGGGCTACGGCGACATTGTTTAAGACAAGATCACTATCAAGAAGGTATCACACGTCGCAGGATTGGGACACAATCTGTTCAGTATCGGCCAATTCTGCGACAAAGATCTCGAGGTCTGGTTCAAAGCCAAAAGGTGTAGAATACTCAATGACGACGGAGAGGAGCTACTGGTTGGAAAGCGCAAGACCAACCTCTACACCATCGACCTCGTAGCCCTGAAGACCGATAAACCTATCTGCCTGATGTCCAAGGCGAATTCCGAGAAAGCATGGATTTGGCATCGACGTCTTTCGCACCTCAACTTCAAAAGTATCAACAAACTGGTGCTGGGCAGACACGTAAAAGGCATACCCGATCTTCAATTCGTGAAGGATCGACTCTGCGAGGCATGTGAGATGGGAAAATGAAGCGAACGCCGCATCCGCCGAAGGCAGCTCCGAGTACGTCCCGGTCCCTCGAACTTATCCATATGGATCTGTGTGGACCGATGCGTGTTCAAAGCATCAACAAACACAAGTACGTCCTGGTGATGGTGGATGACTTCTCGCGCTATACTTGGGACAAGTTTCTTCGCTCGAAAGACGAAACTCCGAAGCTGATCATCACCCATTTGAAGACCATCCAGCTGAATCTTCAAAGTGCAGTTCAGACCATCAGAACCGACAACGGGACGAAATTCAAAAACCAAACGGTGAACGATTATTTGACATCAGTCGGTATTTTGCAAACCTTCTCGGTCGCATGCACTCCTCAGCAAAACGGAGTGGTGGAAAGGCGCAACCGTACTCTCGTTGAAGCGGCTCGTACCATGCTTTCCCAATCCAAACTGCCGCTAATTCTGTGGGCCGAAGCGGTGTCTACGGCTTGTTACACGCAAAACCGCTCCATCATCCCCAAGCGGTTCAACAAGACGCCGTACGAGATCATCAACAAACGCGTTCCAAATATCAAGTACTTCCATGCATTCGGATGCACGTGCTACGTCTTAAACGACAAGGACGATCTCGGCAAATTCAGCCCCAAGGCAGACGAAGGAGTTTTTATCGGATACTCCATGCAGGCTAAGGCGTATCGCATTTACAACAAACGGACCAAAACCGTTATTGAAAGTGTAAATGTGATATTCGACGAAGCCGCAGATTTGTCTTCTAAACACAACAATTCAGAACCCGGTTTAACTGGCGCGCTAGCTTCCGAACATCCTCGTTCGGGATCTGCACAAGCAACAGTAAATCCGAATCATGCATCTTCATCGAATGCTGATCTTTCTGATTTAGATTTACTGTTTAAGTATTTTTATGACGACATATCTAATGCATCTACTCCTCCTGTCTCAGCACAACCTAGACTTGAAGCTGCTCGTATTGAGGTTTCAGCGAATCTATCCGGTCCGCCGCCTTCTACAAGCACGCCGTCCATCACTGTGGAGATAGCTCAACCGTCATCATCAACTTCTACTGATACTATTGCCCCCCCGGAGGAACACGCAACAAACCTGGAGATCACTCCTAATGATCCGTCATCTGCCACAATCGCCGATCAACCTCTGAACTCCTCGGAACCAGAAGTTGTTCAACCCTCGGCGAATCCTACATCACCTCCTCCGAGAAACCAGCCTGCAACACTTGAAGCAGTTCAAGACCTTCCCTCTGGTTACTATGTGGATCTAGACACCTCTCATTCGACTCAACAGCCACTTCCACATACCACCAAATGGACGACAGCTCATCCCCTACACCAAATCATCGGTGATCCTTCCACTCCTGTTCAGACGTGAGGCGCATCAGCCAACTTTTGTCTCTTCTCCGGCTTCTTAAGCAAGATTGAGCCGACGAACGTACGTGAAGCACTCGAAGATCCGGATTGGATCATAGCCATACAAGAGGATCTCAACCAGTTTGAAGCTCTAAAGGTATGGTGACTGGTCCCACATCTAACCCACAAGACGGTGATCGGAACCAAATGGATTTTCAAGAACAAAAAGGATGAGGACGACATCGTCGTATGCAACAAGGCGCGTCTCATGGCCAAGGGGTACCGTCAACAAGAAGGGATCGACTATGATGAGACCTACTCTCCGGTGGCAAGAATCGAAGTCATACGTATGTTCCTTGCATACACCGCGCACAACAACTTCACGGTCTTCCAAATGGGATATCAAGGAAGAAGTGTACGTCTCGCAACCGGAAGGATTCGTGGATGATTCGAAGCCTGATCATGTCTACATTCTAGACAAGGCGCTTTACGGCCTAAAGCAAGCTCCGCGACCCTGGTACAACACTCTGTCCGAGTTTTTGATAAAGGCAAAATTCACACGAGGTAAAATCGATTCTACTTTGTTTATCAAAAACGAAAAAGGCCACATAGTCCTAGTTCAAGTGTATGTAGATGACATAATCTTCGGTTCTACTAATCCCCAATATGCTAAGAACTTTGCCAAATTAATAGGTGAATTTTTCAAAATGAGCATGCTTTGTGAGATGAATTTATTCCTCGGTCTTCAAGTTAAGCAACTGTCGACTGGGTTTTTCATAATCCAGGCTAAGTACATCCGAGATATTCTTAAGAAATTCCAGATGGAACAGTCCTCACCCATGAAAACTCCCATGGCACCTGGTACAAAGCTTCACGTCGATCCTAACGGAGAAGATGTGAACACTAAACTGCATCGGGGAATGATCGGTTCTTTGATGTATTTAACTGCAAGTAGGCCGGATATCATGTTTTCCACCTTTCTATGCGCCCAATTCCAGTCAAAAGCGAAGGTGTCTCATTTAATTGCTGTAAAACGAATTTTTCGTTATTTACGTGGTATTGCTGATCTTGGCTTGTGGTACCCGAAAGAGACAGGTTTTGAGTTATCCGCTTACTCTGATGCGGACCACGCGGGTAGCATGATGGACCGGAAAAGTACATTAGGGCATGTGCAGTTTTTGGGAGCTAGTCTGGTGAGTTGGGCGTCCCAGAAGCCGCAGTGCGTTTCTACGTCGACTGCCGAGGCGGAGTACGTGGCCGCCGCGAGCTGCTGTTCTCAAGTAATCTGGATGCGGATGAAACTCAAGGACTACAACTTTACGTATGTCAAGGTGCCCATTTACTGCGACTCGAAGAGCGCCATTGCCATATCCAGCAACCCGGTCCAACACACTAAGACAAAGCACATCGACGTTCGGTATCACTTCATCAAGGATCACGTTGGAAGAGGTACAGTCGAACTCTACTTTGAAAATACTGAGCATCAGTTAGTAGACATCTTTACAAAACCCTTGGACGAAAAACGTTTTAATACTCTGGTGTCCAAGCTAGGTATGCTAAATCTGAAGACTTAATCCGATTGTGTGCCCGTTACAAGTTCCATACAACTACGAGCAGCTGTCTACTCATCATCCGGTGTTTACACTCCTGATGATTGAGCATACACTTTCTCGCACTTGTATTCTACTTGTTTCAGTTACACAGTTAGATTAAGTCTTTGTATTTATTAAGTAGATTTCGTTTGTTTCTTTCTTTCTACGTGTGTTTCCTTTACTTTCATACTGTCGTCTGTTTTTATCTGCTTATATCTGTGCTTTCACGAGTATTCATGTGTTCAGGGGGAGCACACACCGGTATCAGGTAAGTTTACTCAACTATTGAGGGGGAGCGTCACACACAATTTTTTTAACCAATGAAAAGTTTTTTTTGTGTGTGGATGCTCTCGTCTGCATTTCAATCTATATTCAACATTTGAGGGGGAGGGACACAGTGTTTTTCTTTAACTGTCCAATGTTTTTTTTGTGTGTGTCGAACTCTCCATTCCACTATTCGAGGGGGAGCAAAGTCACCCCATACTCAGTTTGAGGGGGAGCGAGAGAAGGTTCGTTTTTTTTAAAATCCACATAGTCCTATTTCTGCAAAATCTACAAGGGCAGGGAATTTTTTTTGTGAAAATCCAGAGTCTCCGGACAGGTATCCGGAAACCCTATCTTTCCAGATAGGTTTCCGGACCGGGTCCTCATCCGGATTGGTTGGGAACCCGGAAACCACACCCAGATTCCTTGGTCAATATAAAAGAGGTCCGGATTTCCATTGTATCATTTATCCGGAAAACACTCACAAAACCCCGAAACCTCTCGTTCGGACTCTCTCCACATCTTCGATTTTCACACTCTTTTTCAATCACAATCAGGTAAAATTCTCACAACTCTATCTCAATTACATCTTTGCTTGTATTACGCACTCGAATGCACCCATCGACCACAGATTTGCTCGATTACACATATTTGAAACCCACTTTTAAGTCTCTAAGACTTCGGGTTCATTCAGTGGTCCTTAGGATGTTCTAGCTAAGTTTGTGTCTTCACAAGTGTCCCTCGACACTCTTTCAATGCTTTAACACCTGCTTGGGACTACGATTTTCCAGATTTGATAGTGTTGGATGTCGTCCGGACACATTCTTCGTGTCCGGGATCTACCATGTTGTTGATGTTTTGTCCGAAAACCTCAAGGTTTCCGGTAAGTTCAACTACCGGATAGATGAGGTGTCCGGTATCCCATTTGTCCGGTAACTCATCCATTATCCGGTAACTCTATTTGTTCGGAAAGCTTACCTTGTCCTGGAACATTCTTCCCGTCTGGTAACCTGTGTTGTCCGGATACCTTTGTCCGGATAGTATAGTTGTCCGGAAATTTTGGTTTTCCTATCATTATGTCCGGACACCTCTGTGTTTGTCAGTTCTGTACCTGTTTTTCTCACAGCGGCCAATTCTCAGTCCATTACGGTGCAGATTGACAACCAACCCTTCACGCTCACACCCAAGTCATTCCGTCGCTTTCTTTCACTTCCAGCAGCAAATGCCGGCGGACACCAATCCTACGACCACGCGATCAATAACCAAACGCTGTGTGCTCAAGTACGCGCACTCGGCTACAATCACGCCCTCGACCGACCGTCCGCGTTCAACCGCAAGTATCTGGCCCCCATCTGGTACACCATGTTTACGATTCTGAACAGGTGCCTATCTTCCAGATGGAAGGGCATCGACCAGTGCACCAGCGACTTCTTACGCTTATTTCATGCCGTGTGCTACAACCGACACGTGGACTTCGCGATGATCTGTAACGCCCCAAAATTTCAGGGAATTTAAAATTTTAAATTAAACGCTTTATATAAAAATTCTATAAATAATTCCAACATATTAATTGCAAGGACATAAATACTATTCGAGTAATCAGTAACCAGAGGAAACAAAGTTCAATAATTAAAACAAATATCAGTCAGCTCATCCCGCGCGCCAGTGTGTACCCGTCACGCCTTAGAGCCACTCGTACCTGAAACCACAGATTGTTGGGAAAAGGGTAAGCACGAAGCTTAGTGAATTCAATCACCTGCGCAGGTAGGAATTATATACACATCATCCCTACCCGCACATAAGCAACAATATCACAGATACATAAAATGAGTAAACATCTACAGGTAATTATGTATCCAACCACCTCAGTACCATCGAGCCCTCGGTCCCACCGAATTACGAGATAACCAACACCTCAGTACCATCGAGGTCTCGGTCCCGCCGAATTATAACATAAACAACACCTCAGTACCATCGAGGCCTCGGTCCCACCGAATTATAACGTAACCAACACCTCAGTACCATCGAGGCCTCGGTCCCACCGAATTGTAAGGTAACACAATTATACCAAACATTCAAATCAATCAAATATTATGCACCACAACAACTAGTTCACACCACAAAGACAGTAATACAAGCAACTATTATGACATGCATACAACCCCTAACTACACAGTGAGAGAACTCACCTCAAATGTGCGCCTAGCTTAATCAACACGAATCAAGCTCCACAATTACGGTCACCTTCCAGTACCTAAACGCATGTTAAAACGTGTCAATACGAGGCCCGGACCCTAAGACACGACACACGCTTAAAACGTCACTAAAACTAATTTCCGATCACCCAAAACAGGTCTGTTCGGGACCCGTTTCGACCCTCTTAAATCTAGAAAAATCCCAATATTATTTCATGACCAGAAAGTCCTCTGAGTTGGGGTTCCAAGGACATATTATACGCCTCCTAACGATTTTTCTACAATTTACTATGAATTAATTACGAACGGTTACCAAAACTGCCAGTTTCGGTCCAGCCTGCATAAACAGTCCAAAACAGCCTAGCTACGGTTTAAATCAGACTTTCGGCAAAACACGAAAAACCTTCCCGACTCGAATAGGGAACTATGGCCACCAAAATCACCTCAAAACGAGTTACGAGTAAAAAGTTACGGCTTTCGCAAAACCGAGACAGATTCCAGAATTTTCACATGAAATGACGAACCGCAGAACTTGCGGCCACTTTTTCTCCCAACTCGAGGCCGAACCAGTTTTCCGCTAAAACACAGAAAACGTGCCCGGTCCCGAGCTCGAAGCGTGGGCGCCAGTTTCGGATCAATCGGAGTTACGACGGAAAAGTTATTGCCGTCACAAAACAGGGGCTGGACCATAATTTAGCATAAAAAAAACGATTTAAGAACGGTTCAAAGTTTAACGGTTCGGGTCAAGCGATCAGTTCTAGATTCCACGACTAGGGTCACGGTTCCACGAGTTGGACGATTTCCAGCACCACCCACTGCCACCTCCGGTAGCGGTGGGCGGCGGCGGCGGCCACCGGCGGTTTACGAAAACTTAACGAGACGATTAACCGACACGACAAAACACAAAACCACACATCCACCCCCGCACCGAACCCTCCCTCACGACCACTGCTGGTGGTTCCCGGCGGCACCCGCCGGCGGCAGCCACTGCTGTGCCGGCGGTGGTAGGGTTGTGGCGGGTAGAAAACAGCGAAAGAAAGGAAGCGGGTCTTACCTCTACGACGACGACACGACAGCGGCGCCCACTCCGGCGACTCTCTCTTTCCCGATTCCTCCTTCTCTCGCTGGGTTCTCTCTCCGGCGAAACCATGAAGACGACGCCGGCAATGCAGTAGCTCCGGCGACAGCAGCCGCCGGTGATCTCTCTTTTAGTCTCTCACTCTTGCGATCGGTCTCTCTCTCTACGTCTCTCTCGGTTTCTTCTCTATCTCCCTCACTCGTTCCCTTCTCACAAACGCACAGCACAAACCACGGCCGTAGGGTTAGGGAACATGTTGGGTTTTACTTGGCTTTCACGTCAACAAGGGAAGGGAATGGGAAACCGGCCATGGGCCGAGCCCCATGCAATGTGTTTCCCAAACCATACACTCAAGCCCCTCAACTTTACCTATTTCACGATCTACACTAGAAAAATATGGATTTTAACATTTTGGTCCTTAACGACATCAAACCCCAAACCAAAACAATTAACGGTACACACTTTAATTAATTAAATAAATAAACAAAAACGTACCGGGACACGGGCTTTACAACTCTCCCCCGCTTGGATTAGACTTCGTCCCCGAAGTCCACGCCCGCAAATAGCTCCGGGTAATTCTCCCGCATCTCGGCTTCTGGTTCCCACGTCCATTCCGAACCTTTCTGGTGCTGCCACTGGACCTTCACCAATCCAATGACTTTGTTCCGTAGAGTCTTCGTCTTTCTCTCGACGATGGCTACCGGCTTCTCTACATAGTTGAGTCGCTCGTCAATCTGAATATCTTCAAGGGGAACTACTGCAGACTCATCCATCACACACTTCCGCAATTGAGAAACATGGAACGTGTTGTGGATCAGGCTCAGTTCCTCCGGTAGCTCCAATCGGTAAGCTACTTTCCCCACACGCGCGATGACTTTGTATGGTCCGATATATCGGGGACCCAACTTTCCCCGCTTGCGAAAACGGATTACCCCCTTCCAGGGAGACACTTTCAAAAGAACGTAATCCCCGACTTGGAACTCCAAGTCCGATCGTCTCTTATCGGCGTAACTCTTTTGTCGACTCTGAGCAGTGACTAACCGATCCCGCACCATTTGAATCATCTCTGTCGTCTTTAGCACCACATCGGTGCTTCCCAGCACCCTGTGACCAACCTCGCCCCAGCAAATGGGCGTCCGACACTTCCTGCCATACAACACTTCGTACGGCGCTCTACCGATGCTAGCGTGATAGCTGTTATTGTAGGAGAACTCAGCTAGTGGAAGATACTGATCCCAACTACCGCCAAAGTCAATCACACATGCTCGCAGCATGTCCTCGAGTGTCTGAATAGTACGCTCACTCTGTCCGTCAGTCTGAGGATGAAATGCTGTACTGAAATGCAACCGCGTGCCCATCTCATTCTGAAACTTCTCCCAAAACCGGGAGGTGAAACGAGTATCCCGATCCGAGACAATCGAGACTGGCACCCCGTGCCTAGTTACAATCTCTCGGATGAAAACTTCCGCGAGCTTATCCGCCGAAAAGCTCTCTTTAATCGCCAAGAAGTGAGCGCTCTTAGTCAAACGATCCACAATTACCCAGATGGTATCATTCCCTCGCTGAGTTTTGGGAAGCTTCGTGATGAAGTCCATCGCAATCTGCTCCCACTTCCACACCGGAATCTCCAAAGGCTGCAATTTCCCGTGTGGTCGCTGGTGCTCCGCCTTGACCTTCCGACAGGTCAAACATACCTCCACACACTTGGCTACATCCCGCTTCATGCCGGGCCACCAATAGCCTTCCCGTAAGTCTCTGTACATTTTGGTAGCTCCCGGATGGATCGAAAACTTGGACCTATGCGCCTCGTCCAATAGTATCTGTCGGTTTCCACCGGTGAATGGGACCCAAACTCTACCATATCGGGTCAATAATCCTCGACTATCCCGTACTAATTTCGGAATTTCTCCCGAAACTCTTTCACGTTTTGCATTTTCCGCCAACACGGCCACCTCCTGAGCGACACCTATCGCCTCCAAAAGAGGTGCAACTACTGTCAACCGCTGACACAGACCCTTCAGCGGTCCCCCAACCGGATGTCGGCTAAGTGCGTCCGCGACTACATTCGCTTTACCCGGGTGGTAAAGTATCTCGCAGTCGTAATCCTTGACCACATCAAGCCATCTTCGTTGTCGCATATTAAGATTTTGCTGGTCCATCAGGTATTTAAGGCTCTTATGATCGGTGTAAATAGTACACTTGACACCATAAAGATAGTGTCTCCAAATCTTCAGAGCAAACACCACTGCTCCCAACTCCAAGTCATGAGTCGGGTAGTTCGCTTCGTGAGGCTTCAGCTGCCTCGAAGCGTAAGCTATGACCTTGCCGCGTTGCATAAGCACGGCACCCAACCCCTGATATGAAGCATCGCAATAAACCACCAAGTCATCCATACCCTCGGGCAAAGTCAACACTGGAGCCTCGCATAAGCGTCTGCGTAGCTCCTCAAATGCCTTCTGCTGATCTTCACCCCAACTGAAAGCTGCAGTTTTCTTCGTCAGTCGAGTCATAGGCAAGGCAATCTTGGAGAAGTCTTGGATAAATCTCCGATAGTACCCTGCTAACCCGAGAAAACTCCGCACCTCGGTAGGAGTTTTCGGCACCTCCCACCGCATTACCGCCGAGATCTTGGCCGGATCGACCATGATACCGTTCTGATTCACAACATGTCCTAAGAATTGGACCTCCCGTAACCAGAATTCACACTTGGAGAACTTAGCATAAAGCTTCTCCCGTCTCAAAACATCCAAAACTTCCCGCAAATGCACCTCGTGCTCCTCTTTCGTCTTCGAATATACGAGGATATCGTCGATGAATACGATCACCGAGCGATCCAACATCGGGCTGCATACCCTGTTCATGAGGTCCATGAACGCTGCTGGTGCGTTGGTGAGCCCGAAAGGCATCACCACGAACTCGTAATGGCCATACCGTGTTCGGAAGGCCGTTTTCTCCGTATCTTCACTTCGTACCCGCATCTGATGATACCCGGATCTCAGATCAATCTTAGAGAACCACGAGGCTCCCTGCAACTGATCGAACAAGTCGTCAATCCTTGGCAGAGGATAACGATTCTTTACCGTAAGCTTATTCAGTTCCCGATAATCAATACACATTCGTTGAGATCCATCCTTCTTCTTCACGAACAAGATCGGAGCTCCCCACGGTGAACAACTCGGCTTAATAAACTCTTTCTCGAGAAGTTCCTGCAACTGATCATACAGTTCCTACATTTCCGGTGGAGCCAGACGATAGGGTGCCTTGGCCACCGGAGCAGCACCCGGAATCAGATCGATTCGAAACTCCACCTGTCGTTCGGGAGGTATCCCTGGTAATTCGTCGGGAAATACATCGGAAAACTCCCTCACGACTGGCACATCTACGGCAGTCTTCTTCGTCTCATCAAAGCGCGTATCTATCACATACGCCAAATACCCCTGACCACTATGCTGAAGGTGTCTCCGAGCCCTCGCCGCTGAACATATTGCCGTAGACCGTCTGGGCGAGTCTCCCTGAATCAACAGCTCTCCCCCGCATGGGGTTCGAACCCGCACTTGTTTGTGGCGACAAATAATTTCCGCATCAAACGCGTCCATCCAATCCATGCCCACAATCACACAAAGCTCTCGCATAGCTATCGGAATCAAATCTATGGGAAACCTCACACCCGAGATTTCCAACGTGCATCCCCGATACACATCCGTAACCGTCAAGGTCCTGTCATCGGCAACCTCGACTACCAAAGGACATCCTAACCGTCCCACCACTCGGCCCAAGCCCTCGCTAAAGGTGCGAGACACAAATGAATGAGTAGCCCCGCTATCAAACATTACAACCGCAGGCACCGAGTTAACTAGAAACGTACCTAACATACAGATAACAACATATATAAACAACAAAAAAAAACAAGGCATGAAAAGGAAGGACGAAAAGAAAGAGGGTGATAAACATACCTGTCACCACCTTAGGCGTCGCCTGCGCCTCTTCCACCTTCAGCTGGTGGACTCTACCTCGGGCTGCCTCTGCCCCCGGCGGACCCGTACGACCATCAGTGATGCGCAGTGGGGCATTTGCAGGAGCCCTCTGTGCACCACCCCCATCAGTTGCCCTAGCATTCGGATAATTGGCCCTCACGTGACCCGTCTGCTTGCAGCTAAAACAGATCATCAAAGGCGACTTGCAATCCCGACTGTGATGACCGGACTGCCCACATTTGAAACACCCGCCAGTTTTCTTCCCACTAGAAACCCCGTGATTAAACCCACCACTCTTCGAACTTCCGCGCGAATCAGAAAACTTTGACTTCTTCTGCACCGCAGAGATTGGCGTCACAGCCTGTGCTGCCTTCCTCTTTTTGGCTTGGGTCTCTAGCTCCAGCTCCCTTCTCCGGGCTGCATCCATCATTGCTGACAAAGAAGCGTACGGCACCGTGCTCACGAACTCCCTGATCTCGGTACGTAACATATCTTTATACCGAGCCATCTTCATTTCCTCCGAAGCGGCATATTGAGGACAAAACAGCGCCATCTCAGTAAATTTCTTGTTCATCTCTTTAACAGTCTCCGTGGTCTGGGTTAGCTCCAAGAACTCCTTTGCTATCCTCTCCATCTCTACCGGAGGCACGTACTCGGCACGGAACCGAGTAACGAACTCCTCCCAAGTAAGGGTAGTACGCTCAGCAAGAGTCAGCGCTGAGGCGCACCAATCCTTCGCCCCATCGCGAAGCAAATTCACAGCAAAGCGGACCTTCAGATTATCCGGGCAGCCACAGGTCAAGAAGGCACACTCCATATCAGAAACCCAACGCATGCTAACAATTGGGTTCGAGTCTCCCTTGAACTCCGGGGGAACAGGCAGAGAGATCCCGGTACTGGAACTCTCGATTACGGGGATGTCCCCCAGCAGGCGGCAGAATCGCTGTAATGCGCTCCTCTACTAGAACCGTCACCTGATCTTGAATGGCGGTGATAATCTCAGGGATTGCCTCCCCAATCGCATGCGCTACCTCAGTTGCAATCAACTCACGAATCCGTTCCTCCGTGATCCCCGCCTCAGCTCGCGGCTCAGTCGCGTTGCTCCTCCTAGTGATGGCCATTCTATAAAGAAGAAACATACAACGAGTTATTAGTACCTAATAACTCACATCAACAACACTCACGCTCAGCTCCTTGGAATCCTCGCGACTTCCCCAACTCGAGTACTGATCCTGTGCTTCCGGTAGTAGGAGCTCTACTACTACCTTCCACACCTATCATTGCTCGTTCCGAGTCCCATCCCGAGGGGTTCAAGTAGCTTCTCGCCGCAACTACACATATATGCTCGCACCGGCATATATACTAACTCTTCCTAGCTCCCTAGGAATTTCCATCCCAATAACTATCCTTGCTACTAATGCATCCTCACTAATCATAAAAAGTGGCCTCGCGAATACCCGATTTCATGCAGTGCAAAACAAATAGACCGTCGAATACAAGATTCTATCCTAGAACGGTTGGACTCAAACAAGAGTTGCGCAATAGAACTAAATCGAATATTCTAAGGCTATAAGTCTTTTACTGCATACAACCTAGAGGGCATTCACTTAGTAACCTATCATAATTAGCATAAAATTCCTAATAGCAAGCAATTCACATACCGCATAGTGTCAACAACAGGCAATCTAGCATGCATACTCTATGATCTAGAAAGCAATAAAACACTAAGCATTGTACCTTTCCCTTCGGCTCCGGCTGACTGTACACACTGCGCCCTCGATCACCGTTCCTCGAACGGGTTTTTTACTTTTTCTTTTATTTCTAAAAAGATTTAATAAAGAATTCGAAAATTTCCCAGCCGCAACTTGAGACCAAACACACCGAGGTGCGTTTGATTCACTCAAGCTGTGCTCTGATACCAAGTTGTAACGCCCCAAAATTTCAGGGAATTTAAAATTTTAAATTAAACGCTTTATATAAAAATTCCATAAATAATTCCAACATATTAATTGCAAGGACATAAATACTATTCGAGTAATCAGTAACCAGCGGAAACAAAGTTCAATAATTAAAACAAATATCAGTCAGCTCATCCCGCGCGCCAGTGTGTACCCGTCACGCCTTAGAGCCACTCGTACCTGAAACCACAGATTATTGGGAAAAGGGTAAGCACGAAGCTTAGTGAATTCAATCACCTGCGCAGGTAGGAATTATATACACATCATCCCTACCCGCACATAAGCAACAATATCACAGATACATAAAATGAGTAAACATCTACAGGTAATTATGTATCCAACCACCTCAGTACCATCGAGGCCTCGGTCCCACCGAATTACGAGATAACCAACACCTCAGTACCATCGAGGTCTCGGTCCCGCCGAATTATAACATAAACAACACCTCAGTACCATCGAGGCCTCGGTCCCACCGAATTATAACGTAACCAACACCTCAGTACCATCGAGGCCTCGGTCCCACCGAATTGTAAGGTAACACAATTATACCAAACATTCAAATCAATCAAATATTATGCACCACAACAACTAGTTCACACCACAAAGACAGTAATACAAGCAACTATTATGACATGCATACAACCCCTAACTACACAGTGAGAGAACTCACCTCAAATGCGCGCCTAGCTTAATCAACACGAATCAAGCTCCACAATTACGGTCACCTTCCAGTACCTAAACGCATGTTAAAACGTGTCAATACGAGGCCCGGACCCTAAGACACGACACACGCTTAAAACGTCACTAAAACTAATTTCCGATCACCCAAAACAGGTCTGTTCGGGACCCGTTTCGACCCTCTTAAATCTAGAAAAATCCCAATATTATTTCATGACCAGAAAGTCCTCTGAGTTGGGGTTCCAAGGACATATTATACGCCTCCTAACGATTTTTCTACAATTTACTATGAATTAATTACGAACGGTTACCAAAACTGCCAGTTTCGGTCCAGCCTGCATAAACAGTCCAAAACAGCCTAGCTACGGTTTAAATCAGACTTTCGGCAAAACACGAAAAACCTTCCCGACTCGAATAGGGAACTATGGCCACCAAAATCACCTCAAAACGAGTTACGAGTAAAAAGTTACGGCTTTCGCAAAACCGAGACAGATTCCAGAATTTTCACATGAAATGACGAACCGCAGAACTTGCGGCCACTTTTTCTCCCAACTCGAGGCCGAACCAGTTTTCCGCTAAAACACAGAAAACGTGCCCGGTCCCGAGCTCGAAGCGTGGGCGCCAGTTTCGGCTCAATCGGAGTTACGACGGAAAAGTTATTGCCATCACAAAACAGGGGCTGGACCATAATTTAGCATAAAAAAAACGATTTAAGAACGGTTCAAAGTTTAACGGTTCGGGTCAAGCGATCAGTTCTAGATTCCACGACTAGGGTCACGGTTCCACGAGTTGGACGATTTCCAGCACCACCCACTGCCACCTCCGGTAGCGGTGGGCGGCGGCGGCGGCCACCGGCGGTTTACGAAAACTTAACGAGACGATTAACCGACACGACAAAACACAAAACCACACATCCACCCCCGCACCGAACCCTCCCTCACGACCACTGCTGGTGGTTCCCGGCGGCACCCGCCGGCGGCAGCCACTGCTGTGCCGGCGGTGGTAGGGTTGTGGCGGGTAGAAAACAGCGAAAGAAAGGAAGCGGGTCTTACCTCTACGACGACGACACGGCAGCGGCGCCCACTCCGGCGACTCTCTCTTTCTCGATTGCTCCTTCTCTCGCTGGGTTCTCTCTCCGGCGAAACCGTGAAGACGACGCCGGCAATGCAGTAGCTCCGGCGACAGCAGCCGCCGGTGATCTCTCTTTTAGTCTCTCACTCTTGCGATCGGTCTCTCTCTCTACGTCTCTCTCGGTTTCTTCTCTATCTCCCTCACTCGTTCCCTTCTCACAAACGCCCAGCACAAACCACGGCCGTAGGGTTAGGGAACATGTTGGGTTTTACTTGGCTTTCACGTCAACAAGGGAAGGGAATGGGAAACCGGCCATGGGCCGAGCCCCATGCAATGTGTTTCCCAAACCATACACTCAAGCCCCTCAACTTTACCTATTTCACGATCTACACTAGAAAAATATGGATTTTAACATTTTGGTCCTTAACGACATCAAACCCCAAACCAAAACAATTAACGGTACACACTTTAATTAATTAAATAAATAAACAAAAACGTACCGGGACACGGGCTTTACATGATCATCTGGCGCGAACTGGTCCAAGCTATTCGACAGATTGGTGGGACGAAACAAAAGAAGTTCATCCCATACCCTCGTTTCTTTTCCTTGGTTGTGCGTCAACATATGGACGCGAATCCAGCGATACCACGACGTCTTACCCATCCGGTATGTCCTCATCATCACTTGCAATATATGGTAATTCACAACCCGTCCAACGCCATAGCCATGCCCATACCTGAAGCCCTACTGTCTCACGCGGATCCCGCTGCACCGAGAGTGGTAGCTTATAGGCAAGAGTTAGGGAATCCCATGGTCCAGCCAGCGCCGGAGGGACCTGCCCAGGGACTTAGACCCGAGGGACGTGAGGGTCGTAGGACAAGAGGAGGAAGGGCCCGGGCAGCTGGGGCTCCCGGGCGGGGTGTGTTGAGAATTCGTGGGAGGGGAACTGGAGTGAGCGGTGCAGTAGAAACGCGTCCCAGTACTAGCCAATCCCAAGCCTGAACATCATCCCGACCGATGCTCCACTATGACACCGAACCTTATATATCCGACCCTCCTTCACCACGCCGATAAATTGAAAACGTGGAATCTGACTCCACGGATTCCGATACAGACCGTAACATACGTCTGAAATTAATTCCTCATGGTATCGGACCAAACCCAGACTTTACCGAAGGTATCCCTTCTGACTCACCTAACCCCCCACCCATACCTACAAATCAACATGTTACAGGAGATGCAAGGAGACCTGAGGGAGAATTAGTTGAACAATTAGATCATGTGAGACGGAGGGAATTGCGTTCGAAAGCGAACCAAGAAAGATTAAGCCGTAAAGATAACGAGGCTTCTGAGCGACCCTAACCGAGTGTCATCCAGTTTGCCACATCTGCTATCCCATCTCATCCGTTGGGACGAGGTGTTGAAGGAGCCGTCGTGGACCCAGCGGTGCAATTGTACAACCCACTCATCCACTCATCTGTCTCACAAAAGACAGGTGTTTCAACTTCTCACGGGGATCAAGCACAACTTCTATCGGTCTCTCAATCGGAGAGTACTGATATTGAAATAAGAGACCAACAACCCCCTGTCTCGCCTTCTTTCAATGCACAATTGAGTCTAGCGCCACTTGATATATTACATTCTTCGGCTAGGTCACATGATGAGATCCCACAAATCGAGGTTCTTCGTGACCCGATTGGAACTTCCGTAGGATCTCCACTTTTAAGTGGAATCCGAGGATCAGAAGGAAATCCTACCACGGCTATCCTTGCGCCAACCGTGAACGTAGGTGGCTCTGCCACTAAGGCAGATGCCTCAACGGGTGTTCTAAGTGACCCCGATGTTATTTTCCCCGACTTTGTGTCACAAGGGTCCCTGGACAGCACCCTCAAGGCTGTCCGTGAGGCAATGGAGTAGCGCCTCACCGCCGAGCTCGACAAAATTAAGAGCTTAATCAAAGGTAAAGCGAAGATCGTCGCAGCTGAAACTGTTCCTACACCTCCACCGACCCCTGTTTAGCCTATCTATTCGGTGGACACCCTAAAGACGATGCTTCTAGCCCAACTACTCTAACAATCCAAAACCGACGCCTCTACCGAAGCAGACCGGCTATCCGTTCTGAAATCACAGGTCACTGCTCCTTCGTCATCGATCACCACTCGGATGGATAACCTTGACTCGACTCTTAAGGACGTTCAACAAGCGCTCACAACGCTGTCCGAGAGAGTTCGTTCACTCGAAGATACCTGTAAGGGTCAAGCAGGCGGTCTGAAGCGCAAGCACGATGATCAGGATGATCCTGATCACCGTGAAGGGGAGAAAAGACAAAGACAAACCGAGACCGCCTAAATCCTCACTGAAACACCTACTGTGGTTCATCAGGAACCCCCAACTGCGACAACAACAACCGAAGATGCACCCGAAGCCGAGTTGCCATTAGCCGAGATGGTAATTGACATGGATATCTACGATGATGAAGACCCAACGGTTGAAAAGCCCGAGGGAACAACACAGGAACTGGTTACTTTTGACTCATCTGACACACCGATACTGGATTTAATTGATCCAGACTGCGAGACCAACCCGGAAACCGAAGATGCATGGTATGAAAAAGCCGCCAGTGCCGCAAATTTGCAGGTTAATTTGGTCTTCCCTACTGATGAAGATGATAACGTAGACTACCACCAGTTTCTGCTCCAGAATTTGTATGCTACTCCCGTTCACTCAGCTCAAGCCGCTGAAACTTCTGAAAGACCAAAAACTACAACTGCCGACATTCCGACATCTCCTCAGCAACCGACAGCTTCTGATCTCCCTCCTCCTCAACAGCAACAAATCCGTTGAGAGAAGATCATGATATTTATTCCTCACCTAGAGGAATCCCTGAAGAAGTTGTTCGTCCACAAGCTACGCCCAATCGAGCCGACTTTCTGCCTTGGTATTTACAGTTCCAACCCCGAATACCAACGCCGGTACATAAGCGCAATGAAGCGGTGTCTACCAATTAGCCAAGTCCGAACCAAACATAAAATCACCGAAGTGCTCAACATCCAGTCAGGCCGTATTAGGAAAGTTGTTTATCCTGTATTCACCGTCAGACGAGAAGATGGGAATGAATGGAAATTTTCTGAAGCCGATTTCCAACACCTCCGACTGTTTGACTTCTACGCTATCCTGAAAGACCTACGTACAAGATCTATCCGACCACTTCCTGTAACTAAAGCGCTCAAAGCTGTTCATCGATTCCTGGTCCGAACCATCATGATGTCTTATCTCACGGACTTCCAAATGGCAATCGAGAACAGGGCAAAGAAGGTAAATCTGATAAAGCCGAATCTGAAAGCTCCTGAATTGAAAATGTATCCCGAGAACGCTCTGCTTCTGGAACTTGAATTTGGGATAGTCTACATCAACGAACAAAAAGAGAAAAGATTTCTGTGTTTCAGTCAGGTAGATAGATTCTGTTCCGGTACGCTCTTCAAAGTCCAAGATGCTCTTCGAAAGATCATCTCTTACCAGTCAGAAAATCCAAAGTATTCATATGTGCCTAATCCGAATGAAACAACTGCTCGGAATTCTTTGGAAATGGTTGAAGAACGCATCGACTATCGCCGCGCTATCAGAATGTTCGAGGTACACTTTGCGCTCCGTAAAAGATACGTTGCAAACTGGCGCAAACTCGAACTTCAATTCAAAAGGGGAGATTGTTAGGGTCACTTTATGGTGAATTAAAGTTCAAGGGGCTAATTGTAATTGTTTATTTTGAGCCTAATTAGTGAACTGGCCGTGGGCTTGTTAACCACGGGCCCGCCATATATAATGCTTTGTTAGCCTTAGAAAATAGGCTAGTTGTTCATTTGCTTTCATTATTCCTTATTGTAAACTCTCTCAATTGAAAGCTAAATTGGATGACCTGTTGAAATCATTCCGACTTGTTTCTACCTATTGATTTCATTATTGTTCGTTGCACGGATCTGGAACTAACACTGAAGACCAAGGAAAAAATGTAATTCCCCCACCATACTCATTTCAAATTCGGATTTCATGATGTCTGAAAATTCTTCGCATAAATATGCATTTGTAAAACCAAATATGATATAATTTACATATATATGAATTAAGATCAAATCCTCACCTTCCTTCTTTAAAAATAAAGTTATATCAATTTTACCTTTCTTGAAGCCAGATTCTAACAAATATTGAGTTAGAGTTTCATACTAGGCTCTTGGTGCTTGTTTCAGACCATATAAAGCTTTATCTAATACATACACATGGTCTGGATACCCAGGATCAACAAATCCTTCTGGTTGATAGTCTTTGACTTCCTCATTAAGTATACCATTCAAAAATGCGGATTTGACATCCATTTGGTACACCTTGAAATTCTTGTGTGCAGCATATGCCAAGAATATTCTGATTGCCTCAATTCTTGCAACTGGTGCAAACGTCTCATCAAAATCAATGCCTTCTTGTTGTGAGTATCCCTTTGCAACCAACCTAGCCTTATTTCTAACCACAATACCTGCCTCAGCTTTCTTATTTTTGAAAACCAATTTTGTTCCAATATTTGATTTACCTTCAGGCCTTGGAATCAGTCTCCAAACTTTATTTCATGTAAATTGTAGCAACTCATCTTGCATTGATATAATCCATTATGGATCCTCTAGGGCTTTAGTGGCTTTCTTAGGTTCAATCATGCTTAAAACCCCTGCAAACATAGCCTCATTTTCTGTTGCTGACCTAGTTTGCACTCCAACTGATGGATCTCCTATCACTTGATGTATATGATGGTTTCTTGTCCATTTATATGAACTTGGGAGTACATCAATATCTGAAAGATTATTGTTTGCATCATTTTCATCCATTATAGCTTGTAATTCTGAACTCCCTCTTTGCTCTGAAAATTGTTAAGGTGTTGCATCTAAGTCCAAATCCTGAGAAGTAGAGTCAGAATTCTGAGAAACTTGTTCAGAATTCTAAGTACCTTGCTCAGAACTCTGAGTACCTTGTTCAGAATTCTGAATACCAGACTCAGATAATTCAACAATTGTATCTATTAAATTTGGACATTCTTCAGATGGACAAGAAACAGATATTACAGTTGTTGCCTGGACCTCTGAGCTTTTCCCTTTCATCTCTTGAGTCATTTTAGGATTTTCATAATCTGCATAAGATTCAGATGTTAGTTCCAGAAAAGCATCCTTAAACAATAAACTGAGTTCTGAACAGTTAGGATTAGAATCTGATTCAGAAGTCTTTGTTTTTGTCTTCTTTTGATTGAGATCTGAACTGTCTTGATCATAAATCTTTGCCTTTGACTCATCAAATGTAACATTAATGCTTTCCATAATTCTCTTGGTTCTTTTGTTGTAGATTCTGAAAGCTTTGGAAGTTAAAGAATAACCAACAAAGTATCCTTCATCTGCTTTCTTGCCAAATTTACCAAGATTTTCTCTATCGAACATAACACCTGCAGCCAAAAACATGAAAAAAAATCTTATTACTGGCTTTCTGTTATTAATCAATTCATATGCAGTTTTATTTAATCTTTTATTGATCAAAGTCCTGTTCTGAGTAAAACATGCAGTGGCAATTGCTTCAGCCCAAAAGAAGGTTGGAAGATTGGAATATGCCAACATGGTTCTGGCAGCTTCAACTAAAGTCCTGTTATTTCTTTCAACAACTCCATTTTGTTGAGGAGTTTTGACAACAGAAAAATTATGAGAAATCCCAGTGCTTTGCAGAAAGTTCTGAAGAGTCTCATTTCTGAATTCCGTTCCATTGTCACCCCTAATCTTCTGAACTAGAAGCTGCATTAATACTTGAATCCTTTTGATGAAGTTAATCAATACTTCTGCAGCCTCAGATTTTGCTCTTAAGAATTCAACCCATGTATATCTAGAATACTCATCAACAATGACAAGCATGTACTTCTTCCCACACATTGACTGAACTGCTATAGGAACACATAAGTCGATGTGTATCATCTCTAATGGTGATTTGCATGAAGAATCCATCTTCAACTTATGATAGCTTTTCTTCATTTTGCCCATCTCACATGCTGAACACAAAGACTCCTTTTCAAACTTAATCTGTGGCAGTCCTTTAACCAACTTATTGCCAACTAAATTTTTTAATTCCTTAAAGTTCAAGTGAGAACATCTTCTGTGTCATAACCAACATTCATTGCTAGTTGCTCTTGACAGTAAACATACAGGAGTCATTGCTTCGACTTTTGAGAAATTAACCATAAATAGATCCATGTGTCTTTTAGCACAAAACACCTTAATCCCATTCTCACTTAGAATTAAACACCCTCTTATGCTGAACTTGATCTCACACAAACTATCCAAGAATTAACTAATACTAAACAGATTATGCTGCAATCCTTCCACATTGAACACCTTTTTAATGGTTAAATCTCCTTTTGTTAAATCACCGTATCCTCTAACATACCTTTATTGTTATTTCCAAAATTAACTGTTCCTTCAGCTTTTTCTGTAAAATTTGTCAATGAAGATTTGTTACCTGTCATGTGTCTTCGTTAAGACCATAAATGTTCTACATATTAGAAAGATATATAAATAATTATATAGAGCTTAATTAGATTAATTAATTATTGTAAAAGCCCTTAATTGTGTTATTTGGGCTTAATTGCTTAATGGGCTTAGGCCTTGTTTGTCTAAAGGCCTAAGTATATAAGGTTTAGTTAACCTTAGTTTTAGGTTAGCGATTCAATAGATTCATTAGAGCTTATTGTTTAGTAATCGTTCCTTGCATTGATTTGTAATATTCTCTGAACGATTGATACATTGAATGAATACGAGAGGGATGACAAGTTGAAATCCACGATTGTTCTTGTTATTTCTTATTGATTCGTTGTTACCTAATCAATCTAGAACTCACAATTGGTATCAGAGCCGAATCAGTGATTTGAAGAAAGAAAAGAAATCGAACGAAAGCAAGAAAAAGCAAGAAATTCGTATTGAATTTTCTGGAAAAACGCAACGAGCCGTTTTGCCTATTCTCGTAGTTTGAACCGTCGGATCGTCGGGATTTTTGGACAGTAGCTTCAAGACATTATGCAACACATTCTGAACAGTTGGATTAATCGTTTGAGTTCCAGAAGGCACCCAGATTATTTTTGACATACTGCAGTTTTTCTTGAAGAAACTCATTAATCAATCGGGTTTGAAAAGCTTTTCGTTGATTTAATAATTCGTTTGTCATATCTCGATTGTTTACTCGTTTTTTATCTGCTGTTTATCTGCATCTACATCAAGTCTCAAAGGTACTAATTTTTCATCTTAAAATCAATTCTTGAGTTTTTGGTGTTCTTAAATTTTTGTGGTGATTATTGAAAAATAGGACATACTTTGCTTAGAAATCGATTTGGGTGTGTTTGTTTTTGTGTTTTTGGTCAAAATCTAAGCCTACAGGAGTGAAATCAAGCAACCCTATCGATCCCAGATCCGAATTGCAACAACCGTCGTGGTTACCGGACATTATCTCATTGTTACCGGGTAAGTTTCCTATTTCTCACCACTTTCTGGATAAAACATTTAAGTTACCGGATAATTTTTTTTAAAGGTTACCGGACATTTTGTTTTTAAAAGGTTACCGGGTAATTTTTTTATTTACCGGAAGTCCTTACCAGAAAATCACTTTCCGGATACACTCACCCCATAAGCCGCCTACTATTATTGAACGTCTTATTTTCTTGGTTGACCAATGACCATACATACCACGTGAGTTATTATCAAATTGATACTTAACTTAAATGTGTGCTGCCAACATTAATTTGGCTTGTTGATTTTTTTTAATCAAAGTTTTGTGGTTGTGTTCTTTATCCAGCAAGTGTCATACGGTAAGTACCTTATTCCGGAAAAGTGCGTTATCCGCTAAACCATCTTCATCCGGTAAGTTTCATTTTCGTCTCACCCGGAAAGCACATCTCACCCAGTAAGTTGTCCATCACCCGGTAAGTGCACTCAATCACCCGATAAGTTTGGTTGGTAAGTTCTCGTCGGTACCCGAATTACCGCACGTGTCGTCACCTGATAATTTAATTGTCCGGTAAGTTGCGAACTTTTCAACAATCGTTTCTTTTTGAATTTTTAGTGACAATTTGAGACTTTTTGCGACAATTTGATCTTATTCGCGACGCTTATCAATTTTTTGTGATTCATTTTGTCGTCTTGATCTAACTTTGTTCGTTTATCTTGTAGGTCTCATTCTTGAAGTTTGATTTCGTTCGTTCCGACAATAATCAAATTTTATAGTTTGGAAACGAATTTATTTATAGATTTGTTTTTCGAATTTAATTTTTGATTTTCTTCCGCATTTTTTATTTTTCAAAATAACACCGATTAACGATCAACTTTTCAGGTAACAATGTCGTTTTGCCTTAGTCTGCAGTGTCTAGCAGATCAAAGACGATATAAAACGAATATCGAGCAAGCAGATAATTTCTGCAGCAAGTTAAACAAAGAACTGAAGGAACTGAAATTGCAAACAATTGAAAGTTCTAAGAAACTTGCTAAATTTGAAGAAAAGGCAACAGCATTAGAGTCTGAAAACACTGAGCTGAAAAAGAAGCTATCTAATTTATCATCACTAGATGATATCAAGAAGACTGAGAAAGATCAAGCAAGACTACATGAAAAGACTAACAAGCGATCAGATGATTTGTGCAACAAGTACTTCAAAGAACTGAAGGAACTAAAATCTCAAATCTGGAATAGTTCTGAGAAGCTTGCTAAAGAAGAAGAGAAAGGTAAACTCCTGATCTGTGAAAACCTTGAGCTTAAAAATAAACTAACTACTGTTGAAAAGGTTTTTGAAAATGAGAAAGAATGTTTTGCAAAGGAAAGACAATTGCTTATACGAAAGCAATCTGTTTTTTCAACCAAATCTCTTGAAGAGATGAAGAGTCTTGAGCTTATGCGTCTAAAACTTTCAAAACAGATCTTCGACTTTTAAAAAGTTTTGATTTTAGAAAGAGAGTGGTTTGAAACTGAACGCAAATCTTTTACTAAAAAGAATGGATAACTTTCTTTGAAAATATCCAATTTGGAGAAAGAATAAGACATTCTAAGCAAAGAGACTGAGAAGAAGAAGGCTAAAGATTATAAAGCAAAAAGTTTGAAAGATAATTTTACATACGAAAGAAAGATCTTTCAAACTGAGATTTCCAAGCTTACAAAGCAATTATCTGTTTTGTCATCTGATGTTATGATAGAGAAAAGGCTAAAATCTGATCTCCAAAAGAAGTTGAATATAATGCTTGAAAAGAAAAATGTTCGGTTTAACAATGACAAGGAACTTGAAAGCAAAAACTCTGATGTTGAATCACGCAATCTTGCTAGTCCAGATACTGTTAATCAGTCTCTTTACGGTGATTCAGTTAATTCAGTTTGCTTTTCTAAGACTGCTTCAAGTTCTATTCACAGAATTATTTCTTCAAAGATCTGCATTAGATCAAATAGCACTTCAAAACATCGAATTCATACCTCTAATTTGTTTTATAACCCTATCATTGACAAATCAGATAATAAATCTTTCAAGAAAGTAAACATGGTGTGGAGAGTTAAAGGAACCACTCTTGCTCCAAAGTCATTCGTGTCTGTTAAAAGTTACAAGAACAACACAGCTTTCCACGCTAAACCTTTTGTGAAAACTGGTCGAGTTTACTCTATTAACAAACTGATCAACTAATCTACACAGAAGTTGTGTTGCTCTTATTGTGGAACAAGTGACTCTGTGAAGAAAGACCATGCTAAGTATTGGTATGGCACTTATAGTATCCCAGGTCCTCATAGGGCATCTAACCAACAAGGATCCATCAAAAGATGGATACCAAAATCTGTCTAATCTGTTTTGCAGGAATGTCATGTGCGGTTTTAATTTCTATTATTCACATCACATGACGAGCATTCAAAGGTTATGCCATTTTTGAGGGGGAGTACTATCTCATGAAAGGTAAGCGAACTTCAACTGAATTCAAAGCCCGTGGTAATTCATTCTGGATAACTTACTTGTGTTTGTTATTCTCCAATTTTAAATTCTATGATTGCCACGTGTCATTTTCTTGACTTAGTTATTTCCATATCTCACATATTTGTTGATTTTTCGATAGAAATACACTCGTTTGAATTCCTAGTTGTTTTTCCAAGTTCGCTATTTCTTGCAAATGATTCCATTCTTAACTGATATAATAGTTGTGACTTGTTCTTCACCATTAAACTTTCTACTCTTTGTTTCATTTTTGAAAATAATGTGCTTACTGAGTCACTATGTTTAGCGCTTGATCTTGTTCATTGAAATTCTGTTATTTCAAACAATGACTTCTGATTACCACAGATCAGAACTCGGACTTCGTTTTTATGACTTCTGAACAATTTAGTTCAGAACTCGTTCTTAAAAGCATGACTTCTGAATAATTCAGTTCAGAACTCGTTCTTAAATGCTTTGACTTGTAAACATTTTAGTTTAGAACTCGTACTTCACTGTTTACTTAACTGATTTACTCGATGCATGAATGAGTGTTAGGAATTACATCGTTTCTATGGTCTATTCAGAACCGGAAGGACCTACCCAAGAAACACATCCCTTATAGACATCAGTGAGGGGTCTAGATTGATAGATGAGTTTGGAGAGAAAAAATAATATGGTGAGGATGTGACAGGAATTAAAAGAATATATTGGTCCTTACCAACCGAGTCAGTTATCCGGGTAACCACACAACCTATTCATTCTCGATCTTTGGAGATGATTATTGAAACATACATGGACCTAGTGTCGATAACTCGTGTCACCCCACCCAGCTACTCAAGTATCTCCCAAAAGATGCTTGTTTCATATATTCACGGAGGATTAGCACATAATCTATCTATTCCTCACTTGGAGGTCTTAGATATTGAAAAAGGAACACATCAGCTACGGTCTCCCAACTTCATATTCTAATCACTGTGTCAATTGATTTTTAACTTGAGTCCCATGTTAAATCAATATTTTGAGCCAAACAGATAAAATTTAATTCTTTCACACATGCACGAGCCTTTGTGATTCCACTCGCATATCTTCGTGATATTGCCGGAACAGTTTGAGAAGTAATTTTTAAAATTTTACTTCAGTGATAACTGGAAGTCCTATCAGAGATACCCCGATGCCAACTCTGAACATAGGCCACACAATTATTTTGATTGTTGTGATAACAATTACTTTTGTGTTTCTGTGTTAGATATTTACCCCGTTCTGGTTACTACGATGTTTTATCTAGATTTTTTTGCTACTCGTCACTATTGTCTTTGAACATACATGATGCTCCGGATGCTCCTACTCATCATGAGGGGGAGAAAGGGTACAGATTCAAAGACACCGAATATCAAGTTGAGGGGGAGTTAGCAAGAGCCGAGGGGGAGTAACTGTTGATTGATCAGTTCCGTTATTTGGTCAAGTTCCGAAATCCGAAAAGACTTCAGAGTGCATACAAGTGATTAAAGTGATTACAAGTGATCAACTCTTCTCATCCTTTATAAAGTGGTGTTCCCTACAAGCTATTTCCTCCGTCGAGCATATTGGTTCTACAAGTTCTTGAAGTTGAAGCTGAAAGCAATATCAACACAAATTCAACTCGCAGTTCAAAGACAGATTCATTGAATCTGATGACAAAGTTGAAGATATGAAGACCAAGAGCTTTATTCAAGGGGAGCGTCGAAAAGACATGAAGACAAGCAGCACCGAAGTGTTTCAAAGATTCTAAAGGAAGAGAAGATCAAGACCTGAAGGTTTCAAGACCAATTTTTATTTATATATCTTTAGGGGGGGATTGTTAGGACCATAAATGTCCTCCATATTAGAAAGATATATAAATAATTATATAGAGCTTAATTAGATTAATTAATTATTGTAAAAGCCCTTAATTGTGTTATTTGGGCTTAATTGCTTAATGGGCTTAGGCCTTGTTTGTCTAAAGGCCTAAGTATATAAGGTTTAGTTAACCTTAGTTTTAGGTTAACAATTCAATAGATTCATTAGAGCTTATTGTTTAGTAATCGTTCCTTACATTGATTTGTAATATTCTCTGAACGATTGATACATTGAATGAATACGAGAGGGATGACAAGTTGAAATCCACGATTGTTCTTGTTATTTCTTATTGACTCGTTGTTACCTGATCAATCTGGAACTCACATTCAGTTCCGAACCCGGTTTAACTGGCGTGTTAGCTTCCGAACTTCCACGTTCGGGATCTGCACAAGCGACAGTAAATCCGAATCATGCATCTACGTCGAATGCTGATCTTTCAGATTTAGATTTACTGTTTCAATATTTCTATGATGACCTGCTTAACATTTCTACTCCTCGTGTCTCGGCGCAACCAAGAATTGAAGCTGCTCAAATCGAGGATTCAACAAATCTATCCGGTCCACCGCCTTCGATTAGCACTCCTACTATCACATTGGAGACACCTCAGTCATCATCCTCAACATCTACTGCTACAACCATCCCCCCAGAGGAACCTGCACAAAACACGGAGATCGCTTCTCAAGATTCATCATCTGCTACACTCGTGGATCAGCCTCTGAATTCCTCGGAACCAGAAGTTGCTCCGCCTTCGACGAATCCTCCCTCATCTCCTCCGAGAAACCAACCGGCGACACATGAAGCAGTTCAAGACCTTCCATCTGGTGACTACGTGGATCCGGACGCCTCTCACTCAACTCAGCAACCGCTTCCACACACCACAAAATGGACAAGAGCTCGTCCCTTACACCAAATCATCGGTGATCCCTCCACTCCGGTACAAACGCGAGGCGCATCGGACAAATTCTGCCTCTTCTCCGGATTCTTAAGCAAGATCGAGACTACCAACGTTCGCGAAGCACTCGAAGATCCGGACTGGATCATAGCCATGCAAGAGGAGCTAAACCAATTCGAGGCTCTCAAGGTATGGCGACTTGTTCCACGTCCAACTCACAAGACGGTGATCGGCACTAAATGGATATTCAAGAACAAGAAGGACGAAGAAAGCATCGTCGTACGCAACAAGGTGCGTCTCGTGGCCAAGGGATACCGTCAGCAAGAAGGGATCGACTATGAGAGACCTACGCTCCGGTGGCAAGAATCGAAGCCATACGTATGTTCCTTGCATACGCCGCGCACAAAAACTTCATGGTCTTCCAAATGAATGTGAAAACCGTATTCCTCTACGGCGATATCAAGGAAGAAGTGTACGTATCGCAACCGGAAGGATTCGTGGACGATTTGAAGCCTGATCATGTCTACGTTCTAGACAAGGAGCTTTATGGTCTAAAGCAAGCTCCACGAGCCTGGTACAATACTCTGTCCGAGTTTTTTAAAAAATCAAAATTCACACGAGGTTAAATCGATTCAACTCTGTTTATCAAAAACGAAAAGGGTCATATTGTCTTTGTTCAAGTGTATGTCGATGACATAATTTTCGGTTCTACTAATCCTCAGTATGCAAAGAACTTTGCCAAGCTAATGGGACAATTTTTTAAAATGAGTATGCTTTGTGAGATGAATTTCTTTCTCGATCTTAAAGTTAAACAATTGTCGACCGGGATATTCATAAACCAGGCTAAGTACATCCGGGATATTCTTAAGAAATTCCAGATGGAACAGTCCTCACCGATGAAAACTCCCATGGAACCCGGTACAAAGTTACACGCCGATCCTAACGGAAAGGACGTGGACACTAAAACGTACCGGGGTATGATTGGTTCTTTGATGTACTTAACCGCAAGTAGACTGGACATCATGTTTTCAACTTTTCTATGCGCCCGGTTTCAGTCAAAACCGAAAGAGTCTCATTTAATAGCTGTCAAACGAATTCTTCGTTATTTATGTGGTACTGCTGATCTTGGCTTGTGGTACCCGAAAGAGACAGGTTTTGAACTCTCTGCATATTCTGATGCGGACCACGCGGGCAGCATGATGGATCGGAAGAGCACATCGGGTCATGTGTTCTTCTTGGGAGATAGCTTGGTGAGTTCGGCATCCAAGAAGCAGCAATGCATCTCTACGTCGACTGTCGAGGCGGAATACGTGGCCGCCACGAGCTGCTGTTCACAAGTAATTTGGATGCGCACGCAACTCAAGGACTACGGCTTCATATACGTCAAGGTGCCCATCTACTGCGACTCGAAGAGCGCAACTGCGATATCCAGAAATCCGGTCCAGCATACGAAGAGAAATCACATAGACGTTCGGTACCATTTTGTCAAGGATCACGTCGAAAGAGGTACAGTCGAACTCTATTTTGTAAATACAGAACATCAGATAGCAGTCCTGTTTACAAAACCCCTGGACGAAAAATGCTTTAATTATCTTGTGTCCAGGTTAGGTATGCTATATCTGACGACTTGATCTGATTGTGTGCCCGCTACAAGTTCCATACAAGTATGAGTAACTGTCTACTCATCATCCGTTGTTCACACTCCTGATGATTGAGCATACACTTTCTCGCATATGTATTCTACATGTATCAGTTACATAGTTAGATTGAGTCTCTGTATTCATTAGGTAGATTTCGTTTGTTCACTGTCTTTCTACATGTGTTTCTTTTACTTTATATTGTCGTCTAGTTTAATTGGTTTTATATTTGTGCTTTCACAAGTGTTCATGTGTTCAGGGGGAGCATGACCAGCTAGCTATCAAGTAAGTGATTCTATTGTCGAGGGGGAGTGTCACACACGTTTTTCTTTCACTGGCAGAAACGTTTTTTTTGTGTGTGTAAGGACATTCCCGAGTGCACTACACACATCGTGAAAAGTCTGAGGGGGAGCAAAACCATTGTGTTCATCATTTGAGGGGGAGCGTCACATTTTTTCTTCAAAGTATAAAAGTTTTTTGTTGTTGACGACTTCCAAAGCACTCACATTCCTGTTCCGAGGGGGAGCAAGGAAATACCTATGCAAGGTCGAGGGGGAGTGTGAAACTTTCCTACGAAAGGGTCCAGTTCATCAAATTTTGGGTTTACGGACACTTACCCGGTAAGTGACCGGGTAACTATGGTACCGGGTACACTTACCGGACCAGGTAAGTGACCGGGTGCCAACAAGTTACCGGGTAAGTTACCGGTAAGTGGCTCTTATATATAACCCTCTGGGAACCTTAATTTGCTTTATTTCAAACTTACCCGAAAAGTTCCTAAAACCCTCTTTAAAACTCTCTCGTCCTCTCCCACTCGGTAACTCGTGATTTTCGATCAGCTCACCGTTCTCAGACGTCATACTCACATGCATTACTTCACTATATCTCTAGAATGCTTATCGATCATTTTCACGCAAACACAACCATGAATCAATGTCAATTCTGTCTCATCAGAGACCGACATGGGTCTCTGCGACCCAATTCGTGCGTCAATGTTAATTTAGATCGATTTGTGTGTTTTAAATCCTTGTTTGAGACTTGTCTCTACATATAGCTCAGTTTAATCCATGTGGATCTTGTTTTGATGGTGCGTTTAGGTCGATTTGGTCAATGCGGTAACTCACTCGGAAACCCTAGTTACCCAGTAACATTCATGTTGCCCGGTAACTAGCTTGTTACCCGGACACCATCATACACACCCGGTAAGTGCTATTATTTGTTCCACCCGGACACTTTGATCCCCAGTAAGTATTGTCGTCCGGATACCTTTGTATCTGGTAAGTTCGACATCCAGTAAGTTCAATGGTGCCCGGTAATCTCTTCAGATCCGGTAACCTTTTAATCCAGTAATCTCTTCACCCGATATGTACCATTTTATCCGGTAACCATATCTTACCCGGTAACCCCTATCTGTCAGGCAAGTTTTGCTTGTCCGGATACCCTGGTTATCCGGACACTACTCGAGTCGAATACCTTTGCATTTATCACACATTGGCAATCCCAACGTCCTGCAGTTACAGCCAGTCCTCAATCATCCGCTGATTGAGCCATTACAAATCTAAGGTACTTTACAGGTATTCTGAATGGCGGAACAACAAGAGCAGCAACACACGAACGTTCCTCCACCCGAGGAGGTTATAGACGACGAGGCCGACAATGCCTTGGTTCCCGCGGATCAGGACATTGAGATCAATCTAAACAACCACCATCTTGATGCTGCCGCATTCCGACCCGATCACCGAGTGGTAGTTGACATAATGCTCGGCCACCCACTTCGCCGAGCACTGACCGCGACAACAGATGTTCCTCTCATATATGTAAATCAAGTATGGCACACGGCGAGGGTGGTCACTGTCAACAACGTCCAGACCATCACTGCCAACATCGATCACCACCCGTTCACTCTAAGATTGGAATCCTTCCGCCGACTGTTGTCCCTGCCGGAACCGACTGCCGGTGGCTATGCCGCATATGCACCCACCATCGATGATGTCACACTGTGTGTGGAAATTAGTGCACTTGGATATCGCCACGACTTCGACCGCCCGTCCGCATTCACCAAAAAACACACCACCCCGGTCTGGTACACTCTATTCTCTATCTTAAACCGGTGTCTATCCTTCCGATGGAAGGGGATAGACCAGTGCACCGTAGACTTCTTGCGCTTATTTCATGCGGTGTGCTACCATCGGCACATAGACTACGCAGCAGTCATTTGGCGTGAAATGGTGCAAGCCATCAGACAGACCGGCGGAACCAAAAAGAAGTTCCTTCCATTTCCGCGGTTCTTTGCTATAGCCGTTTGACAACATATGGATGCAAACCCACTGATCCCATAACGAATCAACCATCCGGTATGTCCTAATCACAATCTACAATACTTGGTGATTCGTAACCCACCTGATACCCCAGCCATGCCTATACCTGAACCTTTACTGGCACACGCGGACCCCAATGCACCGAGTGTGATAGAATATAGGCGAGAGTTAGGGAATCCCATGGTCCAGCCAGCGCCAGAGGGACCTCCCCAGGGACATAGAACCGAGGGACGTGAGGGTCCTAGGACAAGAGGAGGAAGGGCCCGGGCAGCAGGGGCTCCCGGGCGGGGTGTGTTGAGAGTACATGGGAAGGGAACAGGCGTGGGCGGTGCATTGGATCCGCGAGCCGGTACTACCCAAGCCAGACCGAGCCAACAAACAATTCCCATCACCCGTACTATGACCGACGCAGGACCGTCGGCTAGACTACACGAGGTCTAGGTCGTCACTGAAACCGAACGCCCAATGCTCCACCGTGACACGGAAGCATACATATCTGACCCCCCTTCACCGTCCAGACAAGTGGAGGATGTAGCATCAGACTCTACCGAATCCGATACAGACCGTTCTATACGGGCATCCTTAATCCCTACCCGTATCGGACCCAACCCAGATTTTACCGAAGGAATCCCTTCTGACTCACCCACAAACCCTCTAATCTCAATTACCAAGCCTGATACGGAAGATACAAGGAGAGAGGAGGGAGTATTCGTTAAACAATTAGAACATGTGAGACGGAGGGAATTGAGGTCGAAAGCGAACCAAGAAAGATTAAGTCGTAAAGATAAAGAGGCTTCTGAGCGACCCCAAACCAGCGTCATCCAGGTAGCCACATCTGCTATCCCGTCTCATCCGTTGGGACGGGGTATTGAAGAAGCCGCCGTGGACCTAGCGGCGCAAGTGCACAACCTCCCTGACCACTCATCCGTGTCTCAAAAGACGGATGTTTCACTTTTACACGGGGATATATCATAACTTCTACCGATTTCTCACTCGGAGTGTATTGGTTTTGAAATAAGATACCAGCAGCCCCCGGTCTTGCCTTCTTTCAGAGCACCATCGAGTCTAGAGCCACTTGAAATAGAATATTCTTCGGCTAGGACATAAGATGATATCCTGCAAATCGATGCTCTTCGTGACTCGATCGGAACTTCCGTATTGTCTCCGCCTTTAAGCGGAATGCGAGGATCGGAAGGAAATCCTACCACGGACACACCATCGCCAACCGTGAACGTAGGTGGCTCTGCCTATAAGGTAGATGCCTCAACGGGTAATCTAAGTGATCCCGGAGTTATTTTACCCGACTTTATGTCACAAGGGTCTCTGGACATCACCCTCAAGGCTGTCCACGAGGCAACGGAGCAGCGCCTCACCGCAGAGCTTGATAAACTAAAAAGCCTGATCAAAGGAAAAGAGAAGGTAGTCGAAGCTGAAACCGCACCAACACCTCCACCGGCTCCCGTTCAGCCAACTTACTCGGTGGACACCTTGAAGACTATGCTTCTGGCTCAGCTGCTCCAGCAATCCGAAACCGATGTCTCTACTGATGCAGACATGATCTCAGTTCTCCGATCACAGGTATCTGCTCCTTCGTCGTCCATAACCACCAGAATGGATCAGCTTGACACGACTCTCAAGGACGTTCAACAAGCGCTCAAAACGCTAACCGAGAGAGTCACCTCCATGGAAGAAACCTGCAAAAGTCAAGCGGTGGTCTAAAGCGAAGACACGATGATCAGGATGATCCTGATCACCGTGAGGGGAGAATAAAAGACAAAGATTAGCCGAGACCGCCCAGATCCTCACTGAAACTATTGTGGTTCAACCGGAACCCTCAACTGCGGCAACTACAACTGAAGAACAACCTGAAGCCGAGTTGAGCTTAGTCGAGATGGTTATGGATATGGACATCTCTGACGACGAAGACCCGACGGTTGAAAAGCCTGAGGGAGCAACACAGGAATTGGTCACATATGAAGCATCGGATAGGACCGAACTACAACCGATAGATCCAGACTCACAGATCGACCGGGAGACCGAAAATGCATGGTACAAAAAAGCCGCCAGTGCTCTAAATCTCCAGGTAAACCTGATCTTTCCTACTGATGAAGATGATAACGTTGACTACGATGAGTTTCTGCTGCAAAATCTACATGGTACACTCGTTCACTCTGCTCAAGCTGCCGAGACTTCTACAAGACCCAAAACGACATCAGCTAAAAATCCGACATCTCCTCAACAACCGGCAGCTTCGGATCATCCTCCTCTTCAACAGCAGCAAATCCGATGGGAGAAAATCATGATCTTTATTCCTCACCTGGAGGAATCTCTGAAGAAGTTGTACGTTTACATGCTACGCACTATCGAGCCTTCCTTTTGCCTTGGGATTTCCAGTTCTGACCCGGAATACCAAAGCTAGTACTTAAACGAAATGAAGCGATGTCTGCCAGTTAGCCAATTCCGAACGAAACACAAGATCACTGAAGTGCTTAATGTCCAAACCGACCAAATCCTTAAAGTCGTGTATCCAGTATTCACCGTTTGACGCGAAGACGTTAATGAATGGAGATTTTCCTAAGCCGACTTCAAGCACCTCCGACTGTTCGACATACTTGCTATACTGAAAGACCTCCGAACCAGAACCATCCGTCTGCTTCAAGTAACAAAGGCACTCGAAGCTGTTCGTCGATTCCTGATTCACTCAATCATGATGTCTTATCTCACAGACTTCCAAATGGGAATCGAGAACAGAGCTAAGAAGGTAAACCTGATGAAACAGAATCTGAAAGCGCCTGAACTGAAGATGTTTCCCGAGAACGCACTACTTCTAGAACCTAAATTTGGGATAGTCTGCCTCAACGAACAGAAATAAAAGAGGTTTCTCCGCTTCAGCCAGGTCAACAGATTCTGCGATAGCACGCTCTTCAAAGTTCAAGATGCTCTTCGAAAAATCATCACATATGAATAAGAAAATCAAAAGGTTTCGTATGTTCCAAACTCGAATGAGATAACCGCACGAAATGCTTTAGAAGTGATTGAAGAACGCATCGACTACCGCCGAGCTATCAGAACGTTCGAGATACACTTTGTGCTTCGAAATAGATACGTTGATAACTGGCGCGAACTCTAACTTCAATTCAAAGGGGGAGATTGTTAGGGCAATATTTGGTTGAATAGAAGTTCAAGGGCTGTTTTGTTATTCTTTATTTTGAGCCTTAATTGTAAACGTGTTGTGGGCTTGTTACCACGGGCCGAACATATAAATTGTATTGTTTAGGCTTTGAATGAAGCTAGTTGTCTATTTACACTTTCCAGAACTCTATGGTAATTCTCTCTCCGATTGAAAGTGAATTGGATGACCAGTTGAAATCATAACGAATTGTTTCATCTATTGATTTCTATTACGTTTGTTGCACGAATCTAGAACTCACAGTCTTGATGCTCTTGAGTCTAAAAACCACACATGACAACCCTGCAAAAACAGTTAGTTAGATTTAGGTACCCATATCAGGATGGGTCCTTTTTTGTTAGCTTCAATAACAGTTTTAACAAAAGTACCTTTAACTCTCCAATCATAACTTTCTTTTAAGCACCATTTTCCTTGTATCCCTATAAAATCAGAATATCTTTTCTTTGGAAAATCATTTCTTTTCATTTTGAAAACTTTAGGTTGGGATTGAGAAACATTAATAGTCTTCTTATATGAATTCTGTTTTACTTTAGATTTGAAAGATGTTTTTGAATTTTTAGTCTTATGAGTAAGTTGAAATGATTGATTACCACATTGAACACATTTAAGATTCTTTTTTGCAAGAGACAATAAATCTGAATGAAAAGATTTTTCATTTTGATTGATGATATTCAGATTACAATTGCAACTATTACAAGAACTACTTATTTTGGGCTCAGAAGTAGTATTCAAGGAAATCTTCTCAGAATTCTTTTTCAAGTCATTTTTCCCTTTGCACTGTTCTTTTTCTGAAATATTTAACCTTATAGAATTAGTAGATACTTTAGATGATTCACCATACTCAAAAGTACTTGATTCAATAAAGAATTTTTTTATTTTCCTCCAAGGCTTTTATCCTAAAAAGATCATACTCAGATTTTAACTTCTCAAGCTCTTTTATTTTCAAGATATAAGTTTTGTTTTCTTTTAAGACTTCTCCAAGTTTAAAGTCAACATCACAAAAGTCATTTTCAAGTTCATCAAAGATTTTTCTTAATTCTTCAAACTCTTGATTAACCAGTAGAAACTTATTTTCATGTTCTGAAAAACTTTCTAATTTTGAGTTCTGAATAGTGTCTTCAGAACTTTGAGCGGATTCAGAATTCTGACGAACAGACTCAGAATTCTGACTGACAGACTCAGAATTCTGACTAAATGTTTCAGAATTTTTAGAATTTTCTTTGTTTTCAGAAACCTTACATGCTTCATTAAAGAATACATTCTCAATGTCAGTATAGGAAAAACTTGATTGTTTATCTTTATAACTAACATCCAGAGAATCATACTTGAATTTAGCAGTATTGTATGTTGGTTTGTCTTCGGTTGGTTTTGAAATTTATTTCTTAACCTTTTCTTCTGAAAATTCTGATTTTTCAACCTTTGGTTTAGAAATATTTTCCTTTACTTTTTCAAAACTTGATTTTTTTAAATTGTCAGAACTTGTTATTGAGCTTGCTGGTCTCACAAAAAATTCAATCAAATATGGGATTTCTGGTTTAGGACCTTTTAATTCCTCAAAATCATAAAGATTAATTGGAGCCTTTTTCAAAATAGTATTTTCTTCTAAACCCAATCCCATTTTTGGATTGTAAAATCTTGTATCTTTAACATTGCTTGTGAGAAGACATAAAGTCTGTTGAGTTTGACATCTTTTTATATTAAGATCTGTAGAATCCAGATCCGTGCAACAAATATGAAATCGTAATGATAATAAGAGCAATATGATTTCAACTAGTCATCCCTGTCATTCACTTTCAGAGAGAATTTACAATAAAGTTCAGAAAGCTAAAAGGATGATTAGCTTGTTTTTCCAAGCTAATCAACATTAAATACAATGGGCCCGTGGTTAACAAGCCCACAGCCCGTTCACTAAAAGGCTCAAAATAAACTATTACAAAACAACCCTTGAACTTTAAATCAACTATTAAAACCTGCCCTAACAATCTCCCCCTTTGATTTGAAGTTCGAGTTCGCGCTCTAGCTCTTGCCAGTTCAATACGGATCGTTTGCGCAACGCGAAGTGAACCTCAAAGAATCTGATAGCACGGCGATAGTCGATGCGGTGTTCAATCATTTCCAAAGCTTCCCAAGCAGTTGTTTCATTAGGATTTGGGACATACGAATGCTTTGGATTCTCAGACTCGTGTTGAATAATCTTTCGAAGAGCATCTCTGACTTTTAGAAGCGTGCCGTCACAAAATCTGTCTACCTGACTGAAACGCAGAAACTTCTTTTCGTTCTGTTCGTTGTTGTAGACTATCCTGAAATCCGGTTGAAGAAGCAATGAGTTCTCGGGATACATCTTCAGTTCAAGAGCTTTCAGATTTGGTTTTATCAGATGGACTTTCTTCGCCCAGTTCTCGACAGCCATTTGAAAATCCGTTAAGTATGACATCATGATAGTACGGACCAGGTGTTGACGAACAGCTTCTAGTGCCTTTGTAATCTCTAGCGGTCGGATGGTTCTTGAACGTAAGTCTTTCAGTAGTACCAGAAAGTCGAGCGATCGGAGGTTCTTGAAGTCGGCTTCAGAGAATCTCCATTCATTACCATCTTCGCGGCGAACGGTGAAGACTGGATAGACGATCCTCATGATGCGGCGTGAATGGATGTTAAGAACCTCTGTGATCTGATGCTTTGTTCTGACTTGACTGACTGGAAGGCACCGCTGCATTGCAAGTATATAACGTCATTGGTATTCCGGGTCGAGGTTGTAAATACCAAGGCAAAAGGTTGGCTCGATTGGGCGAAGTTTGTGGACGAACAACTTTTTCAAAGATTCCTCCAGATGAGGGATAAGTATCTTGATCTTCTCCCAGCGGTTTTGTTGTTGTTGAGGAAGGGGAGGAAGATCAGAAGTTGTCGTTGGAGGAGTAGTTGTCGGTTGATCGGAAGTAGTAGACTCGGGTCTAGTTGATGATGTTCCGGCGAGTTGAGCATAGTGAACGGGAGTTGCTCCATATAAATTTTGGAGCAGGAACTGATCGTAGTCAATATTATCGTCCTCATCAGTAGGGAAGACCAAGTTTACCTGGAGGTTTACGGCACTGGCGGCTTTTTCGTACCATGCGTCTTCGGTCTCCGGGTTGGTCTCACACTCTGGATCTACCATGTCCAGTATGGTTCTGTCTATCGAGTCAAAATCGACCAGTTCCTGTGTTGAACCCTCGGGCTTTTCAACCGTCGGGTCTTCTTCATCTGAAATATCCATATCTATGACCATATCTGCTAGTGGCAACTCGGCTTCGGGTGCTTCTGATGTAGTTGCCACAGTTGGGGATTCCTGTTGAACCACTGTTGTAGTTTCGGCAGTCATGATCTGGGCGGTCTCGGTTTGGCATAGACGCTTCTCCCTCTCACGGTGATCAGGATCGTCCTGGTTATCGTGCTTGCGTTTGAGATCGCCGGCTTGACTTTTACAAGTGTCTTCTAGTGAGCGGACCCTTTCAGACAGCGTGGCGAGCGCTTTGTTGTAGTCGTTGAGGGTCGAGTCAATGGCGTCAAGGCGTGATGTGATAGATGAAGATGGAGCAGTGACCTGGGATCGGAGAACTGAGATCAGGCCTACTTTAGTCGAGGCGGTTGTATCTGATTCCTGGAGCAGTTGGGCCAATAACATCGTCTTTAAGGTATCCACCGAATAGATAGGTTGAGAAAATGTCAGTGGATGTGGTGGTGCGGATTCGGCTTCAATGATCTTAGCTTTGCATTTGATGGCTTTGGCGATCTCGTCAGTGACATGCTGTTCCAGTGCCTCGCGGACAGCCTTGAGGGTGCTGTCCAGGGACCCTTGCGACACAAAGTCGTGGTGAATAACTCCGGGACCACTTAGGTTACCCATTGAGGCGTCTACCACAGGGGTAGAGCCACCTACGTTCACAATTGGCGTGATATTAGTTGTGGTAGGATTTCCCGCCGATCCTTGTGTTTCACCAAGAGGTGAAGACACTACGGTGGTTCCGGTCGAGTCACAAAGATTCTCGACTTGGTGTTGTACCTCTTCAAGTGTCTTAGACAATGAATGATCTATTACAAGTGGCTCTAGACTCGATGGTGCACGAAATGAAGTCGAGACCGGGGGCTGCTGGTCTCTTATTTCAGCACCAGCACTCTCCGAATGAGAGGCCGGTGGAAGTTGTGCTTGTTCCCCGTGTAATATTGAAACAACCGTCTGTTGTGAGACGGATGAGTGGATAAGGGGGTCATGCAATTGCTCCGCTGGGTCCACGGAGTCTTCTTCAATACCCCGTCCCAACAAATGAGACGGGATAGCAGATGTGGCAACCCGGATAAGACGTGGCTGGTTTCGCTCAGGAGCCTCGTTATCTTTACGGCTCAATCTTTCTTGGTTTGCGTTCAACCTTAACATCCTCCTTTTCACATGTTCTATGTCCTGGGGAAGGTCCCTCCGGCGCTGGCTGGACCATGGGATTCCCTAACTCTCGTCTATATGCTATCATAGGTAGGGCTTTAGGTATATGCATAGCTAGGGTATTATCTTGCTCCCCCTCAAAACATACATGGGGATTGACTTGCTCCCCCTCGAAGTGAGAGGTTGTTGATCCACCATGGAATATCTGTAAGAGACCCAAAGTTAGTAAAGCGGACGGATAAACAAGTTCCAACGCGTACCTTTGCATTAAATAGCTCAATCTGAGACAGATGGAGGACTGGCAGTGATGAAACAAGTACTGAGTTGACAAAGCAGGGGTATCCGGATAAAGGATGGAAAAATATTCCGGACAAACCAAAGTATCCGGATAACATGTGTCCGGACAGCAAAGGTTTCCGGACATAGTAGGGATTCCGGATAATCCTACCCGGATACCCATCTGGTCCGGAAAGTCATCCGGACTAATGGGTGTCCGAACACTTTTACACTTTAAAGAATGATTCCATTTTTCAAAGATATGAAACCTGTAGAATTTTGAGAAAATGGATCTCTCGCTCCCCCTCAAACTGAGAATGGGGAAAAACTTGCTCCCCCTCGGATAGTGCAATGGAGAGTCCGACACACATAAAAACTCTTAGGCATTGAAAGAAAAAAACACTGTGTCGCTCCCCCTTAAATGATGAGCATTAGATGACATGCTCCCCCTTAGAATGTGCGCGTAGAGTGAAGTGCACACGGGAGTATCCACACACACAAAAAACTTTTTAACATTTTTAAGAAAAAAATGTGTGTGACGCTCCCCCTCAACAGTAGAGTAACATACCTGATAGCTGATTATGCTCCCCCTAAACACATGAGCAGCTTGTTAAAGCATAGGTATGGACAAACCTCACGTCTTCTTAATATTGTTCCTTGTAGATCGTGAGCAGCTCCCTCCTTGCGATCATGTGTGTGGAGCATCCAGTGTCTAAGGACCACACATGACCGTCCTGCAAAACAAGTTTAGCGGACCTTCGGTACCCAGATTTTCCTGGGTCCAGGAGGGTTAGGTTTGGCATCGTTTGGGGAAGCCTGCTTTGTCCCAGCTTTCCTATTAGGTGTAGGATTTACACCGGTGGAGGGAACTGGTTTTGGCACTTGTTTCCTCTTCGGTGCAGAATTTACACCTTTAGGAGGAACAAATTTTGTAGCAGCTTTCCACCTGGGTGCCGGTCTATCCTCAGTGGGAGAAGCCCGTTTTGGAATGGGGTTGGTCTCCCGCTGTGGTTTAACCTCTGTTTGAGAAACCCGTTGTTTATGATATTTTCTCTTGTTATTACGGGGTTTGTGTTTGGGTGTATGATTGTACATGTGATATGACCCAAACCAATCATCGTTTTTGATATCATCAAAGTCATTCCAACCACAACTAGAACAGCATAAGCAATCATGCGATAATTGAATCAATTGCTGAATGGAGTAGAGCTTAATTGGAAAATTAACATCTCGTTTAACAAAATTATTCCTATGATTCCATTCGCAATCATGCTTATGCATCCTAGGATAGAAACAGTGTTAAATGACTTCGATGCCTATTTCTCAATAGATTCCCTACCTAGCCTCTTTGGTTTATCTTGTTTAGGTTGGCCGGTTTTATCTGAAACAACAGGGACAGTGCGGTCAATGACTTTAGAAGGAACAGTATTTTTGGTAGGCAATGGTCCGGTCTCTTGCCTAGGCTGTGATTGCTTTTTGGAAACAGGTTTCGAATTTGGTTTTGATTGAGAAATCTTGATCACAGCTGGGACCTTTGTGTTAGAACATTGACCTTTTTGAAAATCGACCGTACGATTCACCACAGGAGATAGAAAATCAGTGTGACTTGGAAGAGGTTTGTCAAAGGGGAATGACTCAAACTCTTCATCACAGTTACCTTCGGAGTTCATGTACTCTGAAAAATCTATCTCGGGAATTACTGGACTTGGATCAGGTGAGGAAGGCGAGGAACTCTTTGTGCTTGTGTGCTTTGGGGAATTTGGTGCGGAAGCGTTTGAAAAATCAGAGTTTAAATTCCTTTGAGCACATTCGTCTTGAGAGACGTTACTTTCTTGAGAAGAGATATTTCCAATGAAGGCTTTACACGAGGATGTGTCAGATGAGTTAGAGGAAAGTTCAGGTGAAAATTGCTTCGTAGTTTGGAGCAAGTCAAGCTGCACTCGGAGTTGACTATTTATCAAATGCTCTTTCATCGTTTCTCTTGTCATTTCAGACAGTTTTGATGAGAGCGTATTGATTTCCCACTGAAATATTTCCTTTTCCTCACTTGACACACCGTCGGTTTTCTCAGATTTGAGTTTCTCAATCTCAGAGATGAGCATTTTCTTTTCGTTTTGAAAAATAGACATTTCTTTCTCAAACGACTCCTCCAACTCAACAATCTTTGCTTCCAAGATGAGAGGGGGAACATAGAGTTTAAACTCATCCGTCTCAGACTTGGTTGCAGTTGCTTGGTCCTCATCCTTCTTGGAGGAATCCTTGGGCGTAGCAACCTTGTAAGGGTCGAAGTAGTCATTGGAGATGTACTTTTTGTCCTTTTTATAAGAATAATTTAAAGGCTCATAACAAAATGGAAGTTGTATTCCTCGTTTGTGTTTGCGTTTATATTTCTCGGTTTCCTCTTCCTTCTCAGGTTCAAGAGGACCAGTCCATTGGATTGCATATTCCGGATACTTTTTGTCTAACCCAAAACAAGCAAAATCATACAAAGTTGGTGTAAACCATCTTCCCTTTTTCAAATAATGTGGGTTATCATATCCGATACCCCATTCTTTGTTGAAGTAAGTGAACTCCTTGGGTTTATTCATGTGTATGGTCTGATCAGTTTGACCTCTTTTGTGGAGTTTTGTTTCAAGATCGGTGATTTTGTTAACAAACTCCTTGTGTTGAATTTGAAGAGCAGAGCATTGATAAACAATTTCTGCTTTCACATTCAAGCACTGATTAAACTGTGAGTGAAGTTCAGATAATTTGGCCCTTAAGTCTTTAGGTGCTATGGAAAGATTTTTGCATTTTTCTTTTAAAATAGCATTTTCAGACTTGTATTTCTCAGTTATTTGCATTTGAACATCTAACTTTTCAGATAGTGATCTAATCTCAAGCAATTGTTCATTATAGGTGGCCATAAAGGAATCTACCCGTTCAGCAAGAGGTGTCATTCGGTCAGAAAGTTCTAAATAGATAGGTTTACATACCTGACACAACTTTGTCTTGTCTTCTTCAGCAGGAGACATCTTCAGTTGCACTGGAGTGATCGTCAGACGTGTAGATTGATTCAAAGTGTAAAACCTAACGCAAGGCACTAAGAGTGGAGTCCTAACGCAGGTTCTATGAGTGGTTAGACAATAACTTAGCTTACTGGATAGGAATCAAAATAGGTGATCTGATCTGGAAGTGTCCGGACCAGAATTATGAAAAACAGTTCAAAATTGCAGAGTTGTCCGGATAAGCAAAAGAGTCCGGATAACTTGAGTTGTCCGGATAACCAAGGTTACCGGATGGACTAAAGATACCGGATAGAATCAACAGGATAAACAAAGTTTACCGGATGCAATAGAGTCCGGAAAGTATGAGATTTCAGGGTACTTTGAAGTTTTCGGAAACTGTGAGGTGTCCGGATAGTACGAAGATTCCGGGTAAACGAGGATTTCCGGATAAAATGAATTCCGGATACTTTGAATTATCCGGAACAAAATTAACCGGAAAGATTGAGATTAAAGAGAACTTACCCGGATGACTGACTTACCCGGATGATTGACTTGTACGGAAGAATTGAACTAGTCCGGATGGAAGCAATTGAAAAATGGGAACCGCCGAAGACGCCAACGGAAGTACGAAGTTTTCTGGGTTTAGCCGGTTACTATCGAAAGTTTATAAAAGATTTTTCTCGGATCGCTACGCCACTCACTAAGTTAACCCGGAAGAATCTAAAGTTTGAATGGAAAGCAGAACAGGATGAAGCATTCAGGATATTGAAAGAGAAACTTTGCAGTGCGCCGATTTTGTCACTACTGGAAGGTTTCGAAGACTTTGTTGTTTACAGGGATGCTTCCAAACTGGGATTGGGATGTGTACTTATGCAGCGTGGAAAGGTTATTGCTTACGCTTCTCGTCAGTTAAAAGATCATGAAGGCAGTATCCTACACATCACATGGAACTGGCAGCAGTTGTGCTTGCACTAAAGATTTGGAGACACTATCTCTATGGTTCTAAATGTCAAATTTTCACTGATCATAAGAGTCTTCAACATCTTTTTGATCGGTGGGAATTAAATATGAGGCAAAGAAGATGGCTAGAGTTGGTGAATGATTACGACTGTGAGATTCTTTATCATCCGGGAAAGGCGAATGTGGTAGCTGATGCACTGAGTCGTCAAGAAAGGAGTGGAACGATAAAAGCCATTGCACTAAGAGCTGAACTCCTACCTAACATATTCGATGAACTGAAGAAGTGCCAAGTGGAAGCTTTTCAAGAAGAACATTTGAAATCAGAACGGTTAGTGGGGTTATCAACATTGCTAGTGAAAGATGATCGTTGGTTATTGTGTCTGGGGAACAGAATTTGGGTGCCTCGTTTGGGTGGTTTACGTTGTCGTGTACTACAAGAAGCTCATCAATCTCGATTCTCTATTCACCCAGGTACGAATAAGATGTACAAAGACCTAAAAAAATTCTATTGGTGGCCGGGAATAAAAAGGAGTATTGCTCAGTACGTGGAAGGTTTTACTACTTGTAAGAAGGTGAAGATTGAACATCAGTAGCCGTTTGGGCAATTACAGCGTTTAGAAATACCGATGTGGAAATGGGATGAAATTACTACAGATTTCATCATGAAGTTACCAAGGACTCCGAAAGGGTTTGATGCTATTTGGGTGATCGTTGACAGGTTAACCAAGTCTGCTCACTTCCTGCCAGTAAAAGAAACTGATTCGTTGGATCGATTAGCCTAGTTGTACATAAACGAAATAGTAACTCAACATGGGGTTCCAATCTCGATTATTTCTGATCGTGATAGTTGTTGTACTTCGAGATTCTGGAGGAGCTTTCAATAAGAAATGGGTACACAGATAAAGCTAAGTACGGCGTATCATCCTCAAACTGACGGTCAGAGTGAACGGACGATTCAGACTTTAGAAGACATGCTCCGGGCTTGCATTGTTGATTTTGGGGGATCATGGGATAAGCATTTACCGTTGATTGAATTTTCTTACAATAACAATTATCATTCCAGCATACAAGCGGCACCGTTTGAAGTTCTGTATGGTAGAAAATGCCGAACGCCTCTGTGTTGGAATGAAGTGGGTGAGAAACAGTTAGCAGGGCCAGATATAGTTCAGTTGACCGCGGATAAGATTTATCAGATTCGGGAACGTTTGAAAGTAGCTCAAGACAGACAGAAAAGCTACGTCGACCGACGCCGAAAACCGTTAGAGTTCCAAGTTGGAGATTTTGTGATGTTAAAAGTCTCGCCTTGGAAAGGAGTCATTCGATTTGGGAAACAAGGTAAACTTAGTCCGAGGTACACTGGACCGTTTGCAATTACAGAAAGGATTGGTGAAGTAGCTTACTGGTTGGATCTTCCGTCAGAGTTAAGCAGGATTCATAATGCATTTCATGTATCGAATTTTCGAAAGTGTTTGGTTACGCCGGAGCAGGAAGTTTCTCTACCCGACATACTAGTTGATGAAAAGCTGAATTATGTGGAGGAACCTGAAGCCATAGTTGACCACAAAGTTAAAGTGTTGCGGAACAAAGTAATCAGACAAGTGAAAGTTCAGTGGAGACATCATAGGGGCCAGTATGCTACTTGGGAATCAGTATCAGAAATGAGAACTTAGTACCCGCACCTTTTTGCCTAAACCAAATTCCGGGACGGAATTCTTTTAAGGGGGAGATGATGTAATACCCCGGGTAAGTTCGTTAGTTAAATGTTAGTTCCGTTAAATTTATTTAATTATATAATTAATGTTTAGGGTAAGTTTGGGTTAATTTATAAGTTTAGGGGTCTTTTGGTCATTAATGGATAGCTTAAGGTCTAAATGGTAAATAGGAATAGATATTACCCTTAGGTATTCAGATAATTGCAAACATCAGAAAATATCAGCTCATTGTGTGTGTGTGTGTTTTGGAAGAAAAGAAGAAAGGAAGAAAAGCTAGGTTAAGGCATCAATTGGTGCACTTGGAACTGAATTCAGGTATGTTTCCTTTACAATTTATGTGTGTAATTGCTATTAGGTAGTTTCTATCGGAGTAGAATAACCGATTTCATGTTTAAGACTGAATCTGTCGATTTCTGGGTAAAAAGAAGTCAAAACGACAGAGGTTTCCGGATAGATTGAAGGTATCCGGGTGGTTTTGTTGGTAGTGTCCGGATAGTGTTCTAAAGGTGTCCGGATGATTCTTGCATCTGGTAAGTTCCTATTTTCATTAGGTTTCCGGACGATTTTAGATACCGGATGGAGTCCGGATCACTGTGGTTTCCGGATGACGTCCGGATTAAACATGTTGTCCGAAAAGTTGGGGTTGTCCGGATTGGTTGTGTTGTTCGGAAAGCCCTGTTGTCCGGATAGTTTTGTGTTGTCCGGATAGTTTGGCTGTTTGAGCAATTTTGAGAGTTTGGATGCTTTTAAGTATCCAGTAGATTGTGTTTTGTTAAGTCATGGATAGGAAATGAATGAGGACTGAATGTTGGACGTGACTTAAGTTCGGGTTTGGGGGTTACATTTGAGGATTTGAGTTATCTAGAGTACTTAGCTTTAGTAAGACATGTGTGTCCTATTTGGTAAAGAGATATTTGTGTTTAATGATTTCAGATACTGTGAATCGAAGGTGAAAGTTGAGTTCTTTGTGGAAGGAGTTTTGGATAAGCAAACAAGTGAGTTTTTACTTCAAATGTTTTCTAACTGGAATACATATATGTGAATGAGTGTAATAATGTGCATATTGTGTTTATATGAGTATTACACTGCATTGGTGCTAGTTGGCCGGGCTTAGGACCGGTGTATGTTGGTTGTACAGAGGGACAATAGTGTTGGCTGTATTTAGTACAGTGGTGTAAATTGATTAATTGGCTCGCAACCAATTAATATGGCCAAGAGAATGAGATGGAAAGATATATGATGCATGAGTCTTAATTGGTATTCTTATGTGAATTATGTGTATGATGTTGTGCAAATGGTTTTTAACTAACGGGGATTTTCTCACTAGACCTCAAGGTTTAACCCTCATTTTTGTTTTAAAAATATGTATTCCAGGTCGTGGATCGAGTAAGAGCAGATAAGGAGGTTAAACCGAGAATAGCTTTTGGGAGGACTATGTAGTGGAAGACTATGATGTGTTTAGTAGATATAGCATGTTGTTAATGATGTAATTTACTCTGTAAACGTTTATAATGATGTAGTGAATGTTTGTAAAGACTAGGGGACCGTATTTGTTATATAATGTATCGCTTGTTTTAACAACGTTATGCAATGTATGCTATTTGAACTATGTATGGGATTCCGGGTCCTTATATCTACTCCTAGAATCATAGTTGATATAATTGGTAAGAAATCTGAAGAACTGATTGTTACTCCTATTTCCAATGCCAAAGGTATACTTGGTGCTGGCCCTGCTCATTTAAAATTAGCATCTAATCATGCAAATGGTCCTAAAGCTACTTTTAGTTATAGGAAATGTTATCACTGTGGACTTACCGATTACATTGCTAGTAAGTGCCCCACAACCACCAAAGCTGAAAAGTTAGCTAAGGTGAAGATCACCGCCCCTAGGCAAAGAAGACCAATCCTGGTGCAAATCAGGTTAAGGTGAAACCTACCACTGAGGTTAAGAAATTAACCAAAGTAAAGACTAGTTCCGATGTTGAATCTTCAAATTCTGCGAAGATTGCTGAACCTTCCACTTCCTCTACAACCACTGATAAATGTGGACCCATGGTAAAATGGGTGCCCAAGTCAAACTAATCTTCCTTTGTTTGCAGGTTAAGAAGGGTATCTGGTATCTTGATAGCGGATGCTCTAGACAGATGACTGGAAAGAAAAACCTGCTCACTGAATACAAGGAAGAGAAGGGTCCCTCAGTGAACTTTGGTAGAAATGGAAAAGGCTATACCCGTGGGTTTGGTGTACTCTCTAATGGTACAATAACCTTAAGAAGAGTCGCATATGTTGAAGGACTGAAGCATAATCTTCTAAGCATCAGTCAGCTGTGTGACAAGGATAACAAAGTGATTTTCACTAAGGAATCCTGCTTTGTCACTGACAAGAAGGAAAAGATAGCTCTCAGCGGTTACCGTATGGAAAATGTTTACGTTATAAACGTGGACTATACAACCACTGAGAACTCATGTTTCTTCTCAAAAGCCTCATCTGATGTCAACTGGCTATGGCATAAGAGGCTCTCCTATCTCAAATTCAAGACACTGAATACTCTTTCCTCTAAAGAGTTGGTCACTGGTCTATCTCAACACACATACGCTAAGGAGTCCTTATGTTCAGCGTGTGAGAAAGGGAAACAAACCAAGGCAAGCTTCAAATCTAAGCAAGTTTCCTCAATGTCATCTCGTCTACAACTTCTCCATATGGATTTGTTTGGCCGTGTTAACAAACAATCCATCGCTAGAAAGAAATATACATTGGTCATAGTTGATGAATTCTCTCGCTATACCTGGGTAATGTTTCTCCATTCTAAGAGCGACACCCCTGAAGAACTCATCACTTTTGTCAGGAAATTGGAAGTCCTGAATAACATGACCGTTCGTTCAATTCACTTGATTCCTTCTTTGAAAGCAAGGGTATTTCTCACAACCTTTCCTCAGTGAGAACACCGCAACAAAATGGAGTCGCTGAAAGAAGAAATCGAACTATCATCGAAGCCGCACGTTCAATGGTCAACGATTCTCATCTACCTACTCAGTTTTGGGCAGAAGCTGTCAACACCGCTTGTTTTACTCAAAACAGGTCGCTAATTGTCAAAAGATTCAAGAAGATAGCCTATGAACTCTTCCATGGGAGAAAGCCTTCAATTAGCTTTCTTCACATCTTTGGATGTCAGTTTTTCATACTGAACAACAGAGATGCCCTTGGAAAGTTTGATCCTAAGGCTGATGATGGAATTTTTCTTGGATATTCCACAATCTCCAAAGCCTTCAGAGTCTTCAATCGAAGAAGAAAAACTGTAGAAGAAACAATTCACGTCACTTTTGACGAATCCCGTTCAACGAACTCCAGACCTTCAGCTGATACTGAAGAACTGAATCAATGGATGTTTTCTCATCTTGGTGATTCAGAAGATGTTCCTATTCCTCCATCTCATACTCATCCCGCTTAGGATGATGATCCTACCATCTTCCCAAGCATGCAGACAAGTGAAGCTGAAACATCATGGGTCTCAGCTGTTCCTCTAAACATTATGCCTGCTTCTGAACCTTCTATCTCAGATATACCATCTACTTCTCAGCAATCGGTGAATGAAATGACATATGAACCTCTTCCTCTCTTGGCTGAAATACCAGAAGTTGTTGAAGCTTCATCTTCAGCTCCTTCAGAAGTTCAAGTTGAGTCAACGACTTATGCTCCGGCTCAGCGATGGACTATTAATCACCCTATTGATCAGACTCTTGGTGATCCAAACGCTGGTGTTCAGACTAGACGAAGTGCAGGTAACATTTGTTTATTTGTTAACTTTGTTTCTCTGATTGAACCAAAGAAAATAGATGATGCCCTCAGAGATCCAAACTGGGTCAGCGCTATGCAAGAAGAGTTGACAGAATTCGTAAGAAACAAAGTTTGGAAGCTCGTTCCCAGACCATCCGATAAGTCAGTGATAGGCACTAAATGGGTCTATCGAAACAAGTTGGATGAACATGGAACTATAACCCGCAATAAGGCTCGTCTTGTTGCTCAGGGATACAGACAAGAGGAAGGTATAGATTACGACGAAACATTCGTCCTAGTGGAAAGACTTGAAGCCATTCGTCTATTCTTGGCTTACGCTGTACGCAAAGACTTCAAAGTTTATCAAATGGATGTTAAATCAGCGTTCCTCATTGGAAAGCTGAACGAAGAAGTCTACGTGGGACAACCTCCAAGATTCTCAGATCCTAAGCATCCAGGTTATGTTTATAAACTGGATAAAGCACTTTATGGCTTAAAGCAAGCTCCTCGTGCATGGTATGACACTCTCTCTACTTATCTCCATATTAAAAAAATTGAGCGAGGTAAAATCGATAAAACTCTATTTTTTAGGAAAGTGAAAGGTCATATTATTCTTGTTCAAATATATGTCGATGATATTATATTTGGTTCCACTAACCCTGATCTTTGTACTCGTTTCACTGATAGAATGAAATCTGAATATAAAATGAGTATGATGGGTGAGCTGACTGTTAATGCATAAAATGTATTCAAGATTTATTGTGTATTTGTATAAATGTAAAGAGTCAAATGTAATTGTAAAATGTCAAAGTAAGGGTGTTGGGAGTCAAAGTCAACTTAAGTAATGTGGAAAGTGAAGGAGTATATAATGTGTGTGTAATAGAGTTGTCATAGAAGAAGTCACTCATACGTACATAGAAGAGAAGTAAGCAATATAGAGGGATGGTTTTCTAGAGAGAGAAGTTATAGAGAGAAAGTGGATCTCACTCCCATTCTTGTATTCTTGTACCGTGGGATGATCGGCTCTCTTCTATATCTTACAGCTAGCCGACCTGATATTATGTACGCAACTTGTTTGTGTGCACGATATCAAGCTGAACCTAAGGAATCTCATTTGATTGCTGTAAAGCGAATCTTTCGTTACCTTAAGGGTACTCCTAACCTAGGTCGTTGGTATCCCAAAGACTCGAGGTTTGATCTAATCGCCTATTCAGATAGTGATTTTGCAGGATGCAAATTGGATAGGAATAGCACCACAGGAGGCTGTCAGCTCGTGGGTGGAAAGGTGGTGAGTTGGACAAGTAAAAAGCAAAACTCAGTGTCCACCTCAACCGCTGAAGCTGAATACGTAGCCGTTGGAAGCTGTTGTTCTCAGGTCTTGTGGATGAGAAATCAATTACTGGACTGTGACCTTCAGCTCTCAAAAAATCCAATCTATTGCGACAACACTAGTGCCATCGCTATAGCAAACAATCCAGTGCTACACTCAAAGACCAAACACATCGAAATCAGGTATCATTTTATCAGAGATCATATGATGAATGGTGATATAGAACTTCATTTTATTCCAACTGACTTTCAGTTAGCTGATCTGTTCACCAAACCTCTTGATGAAACAAGATTCAACTTTCTCATCAGCGAGCTTGGAATGCTGAACTTAGAAGAGTAAAATCTTCAGTGGTTCACATTTGATCAGTAATATAAATGAACTTGTATAAACCCCTTTATTCACCTACTCTCTGAACAAAATTGAATCACTGATATCAAGGTATGTTCTCTCTTACTCGCAGACGTTCGCTTATGAATGCAAGATTTCAAAAAATATTGCATCGCTGAATATCTCTTCCTTTCAGTAATACTTTGAAATTTCAAAACATAACACTCAAATTTCTAGTCAGTGCTTCATATTTTCAAAATGTCCCTGAGTTTGACTTGAGGTTGGGCTTGGCTTGTTTGTTCTTCAGCAGAGATTGGGATTGATCTCTCTAGTTCAGTTCTTGGAGATGTAGGAGGGGTATCAAGACAGATGATTTATGGTGGTTCTTGCGTTGACTCTTCTGTCGCTTTGCCTTTCCCTTTTCCCTTTTTAGCCTCTTTCTCTTTTTCTTTCTCTTTTTCCTTCTGTTTTTCCTTCTCCCCCTTTTGTTGATCTGCGGACTCACCCATTTGGCTATCTGAATGAGCTTCTTTAGAATCTTCAAAATCATCATCATCATCAGATAGTGCAATTCCAGAAGCGAGTGGGGACGGAGCAACCATTTTTGGAGTAGATTTGGCTCTTTTGCTCGAGGGTTCTCCTTCTGGTGCTCCTTCTGCAGGTCGTTTGAGTGTAGCAGTCTGTAAGATGGCATCTGTGAAGTTTGTGACTGCCTTTTTCATTGCATCATAAACTTCTGCTGCGGCAGTTCTGATCTCATCTACTTGACTCTCAAAGTTGACTTTGTGAATGTCAAGAGATGCCTGTACGTGTTTCTCTGTCGCCTGTGCCTTCATCACAAACTTGGATGAAATTGTCATCATCCGGATGAGAACAGATCTGCGGAAGTCACCCATCTGGCCAACTGTCATGGGTAAGTCGCTTGGGTTGGGGCTTGAGATGTTGAGTGGAGTAGCAGATGATGTTGTTGCGTCATTGATGGCTTTCTTAACAGAGTTGTCAATTAACTCTGTCAAAGTTATGACGTTCGATTCTGATAAGAGGACAGAAGGTATCGGCAGGGTTCTGTTCATGGATTCCTTGTGATTCTCTGCCTGTATTTTCTTCAGATCAGCAAGTCTTGTCGAAGTCTTTGTCATTTCCTCTGTTCTGTCTCTTTTCAGATCTGCTATCTCTGTTGTCAGTTTAGTAAATGCTTCTGATCTGGCGCGTTCATCCTCTGCTCTGAGGTTTTCAGCCTCGGCATATTTAAGAGTTACCTCTGCATGTTTATTAGAGATCTATTGTAATTCCTCTTTAAGAAGAGCATTCTCCTTGCGGATCAGCTCCTCCTTCTGTTCATTGATAAGTTTATACTCATTCAAGGAGTTGTTGATACTATCACAGAAGCTTTCGAACTCTTCTCTTGTGACAGTGTCAACGAGGGTAACCTTGGTTCCAACACATGGATCCATTTGAACCTCGAGTTCAGAGGTGCCTCCTTCAAGAGTTGTATTGATGTTGGCTCTTGGAGGACTTCCACCCGATCCTTAATGATCCTTTTGAGGGGAAACATCTACAGGAGTTCTGATCAGAGGTTCCTCCTCCAGCTCAGATTCTGAGGAAGGAAATCTGATGTGATTAGAAGAGTTTGGATCAAGCAAAGTCTTCCCTTGTTCTACTATGGTCTACCATTGTCCCTGAGTTGGACAGATGCTACGTGAGATTACAAAGATCTCTGGTCTATTTTGTGTCATGTCTATATGAGCCATAGAGGCATCATTGTGTGGAGGTGACCTATTGATGTTCTGGGGCGAATGAACATCACTACCAAATATAGCTTCCCCGGGTATGTGCGTACCAAAGGCATGAAGAGTCGCCTCTGTCGGTTCTTGCAGGTTAGGGTTCGAGGTGTGCACCTCTGTTTCAATAATCCTTTGGTCTTGATCACCAGGATTAGATTGTGTGGAAGCACGGGGATGTTGGTTATGGATACACTCATCTGTGTTCTCTTGAACATCTTTTTCTAAGCTCTCATCTCCCTCGGCTCTAAGGGGTATAGAACTCTCAGGATTCTCTCTGTCATCCTCTTTCTCACCACTACTAGAGGAAATAACTCCCACCTCTGATGTTTCTTTTACTCCCTCATGAACAGTCTCTATATTGGATGCTCTGTTCTCTACTTCCTCCTCCATCACTCTAGAGGAAGACCCCACTTCGAGTACTCTTCTCTCTGGTCTGTTGACTTCCTCTGTTATTTCCTCACTTAAACTCTCCAATGAGGGCTCATATCCTAAGTATGTTGGGGTTCTCACCTCAGGTTCTTGAGGTTGAGCAGCACTCTCATAGTTTTGGACAGAGATGTGTTGAGGATCGATTAGGACAAGCATTGTACCTGGAATTTTTCGGATAAACGAGTATTCACCTGAAGTCGTGGGTTGGAAATTGGACATAACCCAAACAGGTGTAGATTTTCCCTGATGAGTCAATTCTAGTCTGTCGAATGCTCTTCTAATTACCAGACTGATGAATCGAGGAAACTTGAAGAATTTCAGGAATTTGTGGGTTCCAACGACTCCTCCTCTTGCTATGGATGAGGTCTTTGTGTTGATAGCGTTAAGAAGGTCATTGTAAAGAATGCTGGCGTAGTCAAAATTCCTGTTAAAGAACAATCCATACATGATCTGTAGGATTTCTGTGCTGGCTTGGTCTTGACTCCCAGATTTGCTAGTGAGGGTTCTGTTCAAGGTGGAGAACATGAAGTTCCACATTGTTTGTAGATTCTGTCTTCTGAACTCACCTATTCTGTTCAGTTCTTTGTTGTATCCCAAGAACTTCATGAATTCAAGAAGAACAGCAACATTGGGGGGTTTTTCATAGGCTTCTATTCCAAGTTGTCTTTTGGTCTTCATCCTGAAGATTCTTCTGAAAGTGCTTGCACGGATTTTGATTGTTTCTGCTCCTCCATTTCTCGAGTTGACATTCCCAACAATCCAATCTTGTTCTTCTATGTACTGGCACGTGGTCCACCATTGTTGGACGTAGATTGCATGAAGATGATCATCAAACGCTGTCAGGGCTCTAAAGATTTCGGAGTTTCTGAAAAACTCTATGACGATGTGATATAGGGGTAAATAGAGTCATGGGTTTGGGTCGAATCGATAGTTGTTGTCAGCTAACTCGTATGGGAGGATAGTGATTTCATCGACGGGTCCTATTCGGCTTGAATCAGCAGAGTTTTGAGGTTCTGCCATTGTTGCAGATTAGGGTTTTTTTCTTGAAGAACTTAAAGGTTTTGAACTTTTGAGAGGGAAAGATGAAGGATTTTTGAATGATCAGAAAGCGTAAGAAAAGAAATGGGCCAGGGTAATGGATATTTATACGCTAAACATGTGGCTGGGTAATCGCCGTAGGTACTGTAGGCACTCGAGTTTCAGATAGTGGAACGGCTTCTACAGTAGAACGTGGAAACAGCTAGTGGTCTGTCTTTCAATCAGAGAATGCCACGTACGATTTGGTTATGGCCGCTTTTAGGCAAGCAAACCATCACGGTTAGAGATGTGCGGGTGACAAGTAGTTGACGCTTAAAGAATGACCTGCATCTCTGATGACGTGCTTCTGATGACGTGGCAGAAAACCGACAGAGCTTTGGTGGAGCTCATCACAGTTTTGTCTCTGTTGAAATGACTTATTCATTTCTTTCCAAGTATCCCAAGATGTTTCACCTTTACCCAAAAATCATTTAGAGTTCTGTATCTAATGTGAAATTTGTCAAAGAACGTCAACAGAACTATCTCAGAAGGTTCACAGAGTTCTGGTGAAAATCAACAGAGCTCTGGTGAAATATCAGAGTTCTGGTAAGTTCTTGACATTATCAAAAAGTTTTCATCAGAACAGGTTTTCCCTTCAAAAAGATTTTTCTTTTAAGTTCAAGGAGCAAAGTCATTTTAGATTTGAAAAACAGATTTTGACTAGCTCCCCCTAAAATCATGCACGTTTTCCTTTATAAGCTCCCCCTTGAAAGATGAGCTTATATGAAAGATTTGTCTATTCAGCCCCAAAAAAAAAATTGTACAAACAAAAAAATATGTACAAACAGATTCACTGAGCTTGTTGGAAAAAAAAATATGCCTGACAGAGTTCTGGTGAACATCAGAGACTCTGTTGAACTATCCTACCCAACTATTTGACTGAGCTCTGGTAGGATCGTCAGTGGCTCTGTTGAGTTATAAACAGAATTAGGAGGACATGTTCAGCATACCCAATTTGCTGATTAAGAAGTTAAATCTCCTTTCATCAAGGGCTTTTGTAAAAAGATCAGCTAATTGGAAGTCGGTTGAAACGAAGTACATTTCAATCGTCCCTTTTTCAACATGGTCTTTTATGAAGTGATACCTTATGTCGATATGCTTGGTTTTGGAATGCTGAACTGGGTTAGCTGTGATTGCTATGGCACTCTTGGAGTCACACAGAATTGGAATTTTATTGTACTCCATGCCATAATCTTTGAGTTGAGTTTTCATCCAAAGCACGTGAGAGCAACAACTAGCAGCAGCAACATACTCTGCTTCTGCTGTAGATGTTGAAACGCAGTTCTGTTTCTTGGATGTCCAACTCACCAAATTTTCACCAAGTAATTGGCAGCTACCAGAAGTACTTTTTCTGTCATTCTAGCATCCTCCATAATCCGAATCTGTATATGCTACAAGCTCGAAACCAGAATTAAGAGGATACCAGAGACCCAAGAATTGAGTCCCTTTCAGATATTTAAATATACGCTTGACAGCAGAAAAGTGTGATACTTTAGGATTTGCTTGAAATCTGGCACAGAGACACGTTGCAAACATTATATCAGGTTTGCTAGCAGTTAAGTACAGAAGTGACCCTATCATGCCTCTGTAGTTCTTGACATCTACAGGTTCACCATTAAGGTCAGAGTCAAGTTTGACTCCAGTGGCAATAGGAGTTTTCATTGGTTTTGAATTATTGAACTTGTATTTTTTCAAAATGTCAGAGATGTATTTGGACTGACTTATGAAAGTCCCTCTGATGGATTGTTTTACTTGTAAACCAAGGAAGAGAGAAAGTTCTCCCATCATGCTCATTTTGAATTCACTTTTCATCAAATCCTCAAACTTATCACAGTACTCTTGCCGTGTAGACCAAAAAATAATGTCATCAACATATATTTGTACCAGAAGTATATCATTCTTATACCTCCTAAAGAATAGAGTTTAATCGACAATACCTTTCTCGAAGTGATTAGTCAACAGAAAGTTTGACAGAGTTTCATACCAGGCTCTGGGAGCTTGCTTAAGGCCGTACAGAGCTTTGTCTAGCTTGTATACATGGTCTGGAAATTCTGAACATTCAAAACCTGGTGGTTGCTGAACATATACTTCTTCTTGTAATCTGCCATTCAGAAAAACAGATTTTACGTCCATCTGGTAGACCTTGAAACACTTGTGAGCAGCATAGGCTAGGAAGATTATGTTGGCTTCTAGCCTAGCCACAGGTGCAAAGGTCTCGTCATAGTCAATGCCTTCTTCTTGGCTGTATCCCTTAGCAACCAATCGGGCTTTGTTTCTGATGATAATCCCATCTTCATCCTTTTTGTTTCTAAACACCCACTTGGTTCCGATGGCAGCTTTGCCTTTTGGAAATAGAACCAAGGACCAAACTTTGTTTCGTTCAAACTCCAGAAGCTCCTCTTGCATAGCTTCGATCCAGTTTGGGTCTTCAAGGGCTTCAGTGATCTTCTTCGGCTCAATCATGCTTAGAAAATTTACAAAGAAGGCTTCATTGATTGTGGCCGATCTTGTCTTTACACCATCTGCAGCAGCACCAATTATAAGATGATGAGGGTGATCCTTTGTCCATCTTGTCATGGGAGAATGGACAACAGGTGGGGTTTGTGCTTCTGATGGGAAAAGATGATCTTCAGCATCAGAGCTCTGTGGATTGGCACCAGGGCTTTGTGGCACACAACTCTGGAGAGTGGCCTCATTGCTCTATGAGTTGCCAATAGGGATCTGTGAAGGTGAGCTTTCAAATAAGGAATCTCTCCCAATATTAGTTAACAGGGGTGATGATGGTTCTTGCTCAGGTTCTCTTTGTGGTTTCTCATTTCTCTGAATGACACTTGTAGACAGAGAAGTAGATGGTGAAGTATTGGAGGGACCAGTAAGAGTTGTACCTGTCAGATTTTGTTCTGTTGAATTCTGAGCTTGATCGTCTCTGTTGATGTTGACAGAGGAATCATCATCATCGAAGAAATCATCGAACACGAGATTGATATCTTCTTCCCTTGTTTTTGAAGAACTTGGCTTCTTATTCTCTGTTTGTGTCTCCTCTGTTGATTTGCGATCAGAGGCACTTGATGTACTTTCATCAAAGGACACGTTTGCACTTTCTTGAATGACACGGGTTCTGGTGTTGTATACTCTGTAGGCTTTAGAGGTCAAGGAATAACTAATAAAGATTCCTTCGTCCGCCTTCTTATCGAATTTACTCAGCTGTTCTCTGTCATTCAAGACGTAGCACTTGCAACCAAAAATGTGAAAATATTTCACGTTTGGCCTTCTGTTGTTGATGAGTTCATAGGGAGTCTTCTTAAATCTCTTCACTATTACAGCTTTATTGTGGGTAAAACATGTTGTTGAGACTGCCTCTGCCCATAAGTTGATAGGAAGGACAGAACCGGCCAACATGGTTCTGGTGGCTTCTACCAGAGTTCTGTTCTTTCTCTCCACCACACCATTCTGTTGTGGAGTTCTGATAGCTGAGAAGTTTTGGGATATTCCTTCTTCTGAAAGATAAGCATCTATTCTTGCGTTCTTAAACTCTGTCCCATTATCACTTCTCAACTTTTGAACTTTTAGTCCTAACAGAACCTGTATCCTTCTCAACAAACTTATCAGAATTTATGCGACATCAGATTTTACTCTGATGAACTCAATCCAAGTATATCTAGAATATTCATCAATAAGAACAAGTATATACTTCTGTCCCGACAGACTTTGCACAGAGATTGGACCACAGAGATCCATATGAAGCATATGCAAAGGTCTGGGACAATTGTGATCGCTCTTAGTTCTGTGTGAAGATCTTTTCATCTTACCCAATTCACAGGTAGAACAGGGATGGTCTTTGTCAAATTTTAGCGAAGGCAGTCCTTTCACTAAGTTCAATTTCACGAGCTTGTCAAGATTTGAAAATTTTACATGGGCAAATCTTTTATGCCAGACCCAGGCATCTTCATTTTTCAAAGACACTAAATAGAGTTTCTCTGTTGTAGAGTTTTGATTTGGATTAAAGTTCATTTTGTACAGATTGCCTTTTCTGTCGGCTCTTAAAAGTTCTTGACCAGACTCGGAAAGCAACAAGGAACAGTACTTATTTCTAAAATTGACATCGAATCCATGATCACGGAGTTGACTTATACTGAGAAGATTATGATTTAATCCTTCAACATAAGCAACCTCAGAAACTGAAACACCACCATTAACTAAAGTACCATATCCTCTAATCTGTCCACCATTGTCTCCTCCAAAGGTTACTGCACTTCCCTTCTTGTTCTTAAATGAAGTCAGCAGCTCCTTATTGCCCGTCATGTGCCTGGAACATCCAGAATCTAGGTACCAGATCTGCACATGAGGCTTCTGCAAGACAGATTAGTTTCTTTTAAGTACCCATTGCAAGATGGGTCCTTTTTTGTTAGGCTTTGGGGTGTTAACAGTCTTTCCTACTGGCTTTACATTCTTTGATGTTGTGCCAGAGGTCATTCTCTGTGTATTCTGAATAGTCTTATGATTTTTCCTTTGTGGTGACTGATTCAGAACACAATGGGAACCATTCATGTGATTTTGCAGTTTTAACAACAGTTGAATGCAATTGCAGTTGATAGAACATGAAGATAACTGATGCACATTGCTGTTTTTGTTCAAAAACTGTTGTTTGAATGGTACTTGATTCTGAAAAACCTTAGGACCATACATTCTGTCATGTTTTTGCTTGAAAGAGTTGTTTTTCTTTGGAACAGACTCACTTTGCCAAAAATAGTTTCTTCTTTGATTTACACCAGAATTGGGAATAGGTCTGTCATTAACTATCCATTTGCCCTTCTGTTCTGGAGTAAATTTCACAGGCTTAAAAGCTAAGGGAACAGAGGTACTGTTGTTTACAGGAACATTTCTTGCATTCTCTCTTTTCTTCACTTCTATTCTGTTAGAAGCAAGAACCCTAAAGCTTTTGTTATCATACTCAGTCATTGGTATAAATCTAGCTTGTTTCTTAAAGAATGCGACATCCTTTTTCAGATCAAAACATCCTGCGGGTATCTGCTTTGGTTTATGCAAAACTTTCTTTTGAGCACAGAAAATTTGCTCATCTACCTTAGAGTCAGAATCAATGTCAGAGTCTAGAAAGTCTCTGGTGGCTCTGTTGAGGGTGTTAGACTCTGGGGTTATCACTGAGATATTGGTTTTGACAGACTTAAACTTTCTCAACTTTGGTTTCAATGCATCGGAAACAACATTTTCTTCAATGACTTTCATGAGATCTTCTTCAAAAGATGTTCTAATTGTTTCTGAAGTGGGAGAGAAGACTGGTGCTCCAGGGTTGAGCTCGCTCTGTGATTTTTCAACAGAGGACTCTTCCACATAAGTAACAGACTTTTGTTCCTTGAAAGAATTGAAGTTGAAAAATCTCTGTTGGATCCAGACTATTAATAGAGTTAGGAAGTATGTTAGCTTCAATCTTCCTAATCGTAGAAGTATTTAGAATTAGTGAAAAATAGGCCAAGTGAAGAAAGCCTCTTACAGAGGCTTTGCCGAACTTACCGAGAGATCAAGGTCAAGAAGCTACAGAAGCTACAGAGACGTCCTACAGAAGCTCCGTCATACGCGCAAAGAAGACCAAAGACTCGGAATCCGGTAAAGACTGATCTACAAAGGACCATACCGCAGAACCTCTGTAACATTTTACAGAGCCTCTGCGGTCCTCACTAAAGACTTGGAAGATATTTATAATATCTTGCTACTGTTCCTGGACCTGTTCATCAACTTGCATGGAAACGTACCCTGTCCAACTTCAACGTGTCAAACTCTGAATGGACTCAATAGGGCTTAGTACATAATAGACGTCTACAACATTAAATGCAATAAATCACGTTCAACTATTCATGCCATCCGATCAATAGTAGCTCATGCTTTATGGTCCCCTTGTAGTAGTATATAAGGAAGACTCATGTTGAGTTCTTCCTAATCGAGAATCAAGAGACAAAAACATCACAAGAACACATAGCTTTTACACTTTGAGAGTCATATCTGTTTTAAAGCTTTGCTTACTCACTGTTCTTAAATCTGTTCTTGATATATATATATTCAGTAAACTTTGAGAAATTATTTCCTGTTCACTGTTTATTTATATTGTGTTCTAAATCTATCAAACATATCTGTTAGTTCTTCAAATACGCTTCCGCATCAAACTTAAACTTGAACTAATAGATTTGATAATCTTGTTTAAACAAAACTGGAACCAACAATTGGTATCAGAGTCTTGCTTGATTTTCAATATCAAGTGATCCTCGTTTGACAACATTATTGATAGATTTCATTCTGTTTTTAACCTACTCTTCATCATAATTAAAAAGGTTTCTGTTTTCCTATCACTCTTCGATTCATTCTGATAGAAACCATTTTTCAAGGTTAGAACACCAGTAAAGTAATTCTGGATATTAGTTATTACCCAGAAATCCTTCCAGATCTTCATACACATAAATCTTTCATCATATTATCCTTTCTGAACCCCTGAAAAGCTCTTACAATGACAAATACCAATAACTTTTTCACTGCTGGCTCATTAACCAAACCTCCTACTCTCATTCGAGATGTGTATCCTCAATGGAAGATAAGAATGGTTCATTTCTTTGAGGGTACTGAAAAAACTCTCAAACAATATGTTGACCCAGTTTCAAGCAAACAATAGAAGATATCCATATAAAATGTAGAGATAAGATAAAATATTAAGAACATAACATTCAAGAACTTATCTCATATTCATTGATGATTCAATATGGAGAGGGAAATTGGAAGAACACCACACTAAACGTGAAATCGACTCTCATAAGAAACTAGTCTGTGTGTGTGAAAAGTGAACTCTCCAGATTTCTCACTTTACCTAAAATAAGCCTATGGACACCTTTATATAGGGCCCATTTACACAAAAGGCTTAAGCCCATAAGGCTAATTACAAAGATAACATAAATCTAATTATAAAGCCCATACAATAATTTCTTTATAAAACATTCATATAAATTAGGGGCTAATTAAAGCTAACAATCTCCCCCTAATGTTTTATAAAGAAAGCATCATCTTATAGTCTCCCCCTTGCTTTCTTTAGAACCTTTGGTGTTCCGTTCTTCAAGTCTTCAAAGCATCACGAGCTCCCCCTCAAATGTAGGCTCATCTTCTTGAAAGACCGAGACAAATAACACTTTTTGTCCAGCTTTCATGTCTCAACTTCACCACTGTTTTTGACCATCATGGAGACTGATTGAAAGAAAACATAAAACATGTATAATGAACTCCAGCCTCTTAGCATTCCAACGAGCTATGATTCATCCATTTTGGATGAAAAACGAGTGAGTTGTGTAAGTTTTCCTTCAGCTGCGCAGAACGGTCATAAAACAGAAAATTTGACTCTAAAAGATCCCGTTGAGTAAGCGTTCAGTACCGAGCTTTAAACATGAATAACAGAGGAGTGAGTGACAATAAATATGTCACAATAGCATCATGAAACCGTGAATAACCGTCGAGAGAACGCCGTTCTTGAAAGCGGAAAGAGCACGAGTGAAATGCAATGCTTTCGGTCCAGCAAGAGTCCATTGACTTTGACACAGATTCTGGCCATTAAGAACACTGATTCAGACCAAACTCAAAACATGAACAAGTTTTACCTGTGTCTTAGAAATTCAACGCAACTGGACTCATGCGAATCGGAGCACCGAGTAAGAAGTTGTGCGCGTGTTTCTGAAACAGCGCAAAGCTGTCAGAAATTTGAAAATTTCGGGCTTCGGGCTTTTGGCTAATTTCTCACAGAGGCTCTGCACATCAGTACAGAGGCTCTGGTCAACCTCACAGAGGCTCTGTGATCTGATCTGATTTGGTGCACTCCAAGCCTCTGTGTGCTTTGGACAGCCTGAGAGCTGAAAGAAGCTCTTCACACCTCTTCTACTTCCACACATTCTGATCAACTGTCCATAGAGCATCTTCTTCGAATTTGACCCTCTGTGCATCTTCTGAATAGCCTACAGAGGCTCTGGACAGCCTTAAACATCAGCAGCTTAATGATTAAGCTCTGCTGGATAGCTGCTTAATCTGCTGCAAACTTCTTTTGGACAGATCTGAATCGAAGCTTGAATAGCCACAGAGGCTCTGGACAGCTTCACAGAGGTTCTGTGATTTGTCACAGAGGCTCTGATCAATCATGGAAATCACATCTTCTGTCGATGACTTCTTCTGGACTGCAGCTTTCTTATCGTCCACAGAAGCTCTGCTGATCCTCTGCTGTAAACCTCTGGCAACAGCTCAGAGACTTTGTAATTTTGCATCAGCTTCATTTCAAGCCTCTGTAACCTGCTCTGCACTAACAGAAGTTCCTTGACAGCAGCAAACAACAGCTTCTGGTCTGCAGAGACTTGATCTCTGCGATTGACCTCAACATTTCTGAACAACAAGCTTCTATCATTAGTGGGTATTCTCTGAGATTGCATAGCATGGACATCAGCAGCATGAATCAGCAGCTTAATTGCTTCTGTGCATCTCTGACCTCTGATCGACTTTTGACGGCCTCTGAGAAATCACAGAGGCTCTATGAATTTTCTCAGAGGCTCTGTGAACTGCCTCTCTGTAGTCTCTTCTGTCATTACGAATAACAGTTTTAAAATGTTTGCACAACAGTATCTGCAGTCCTGAACTTGGAACAGTAGCTCTAAACGATCAGCTTTGAAACTAGAAGCTTCTACATGCTCTGGTAATCTGGACAATTTCTGGTTCTTGCTTCTGGTTCTTTATAACACTAGTCTCTTCTGAAATGTTATAAGTTGAACAAACAGCCGCACACTTTGCTTTCAAAGCAGCATCTCACAGTTAGCTTCTTCTTGAAAAACTATATCAGCATATCATATCTGTTGTATACTTCGAAGGACAACAATAAAATAGTTTGCCTCTCAAGTCGTAGGATCCAGGTGGCAATCTCTCTTCCCTATCCTTGAGCTGTACAGTCGAAGATTTTATCACATCCTTGGCTGCTTTACATTTGGCAGCAAACATCATTGCTTCTTTGCAATTTTTGAACAGCAGTTAGCTAGCATAACACTGATCTGCAAATTATCTGGAAGTCGAACAGCAGAAAATTTCTGCAGCAATCTATTCGAAAATAAGTTCTGCAGGTTTATCCTCTGTGAATTCGTTGGTCAGGCTCTGCAGTCAACATGTAATAATTTTTTTTAATCTTTTGCACGTATGCATTCTGCCCTCAACTGATTATCACAGCAGCAGATCTTTGACAGCGCTTAATCTGGTAAGCTAAAGAGTCTCTGTGATCTGCACACTTTTAGAAGTATGATTCTGCGAAGAGTGTGCACATAAGCATCTCCTCGACAACCTCTGCACATGGACAACTTCTTGACATTTTATGTGCTTGTAGAAATATCCAAACTGTCAAGTCTTCTCAATCCAAGTGATGTTGACCTTCTGGTGCACCTTCTGTGCATCTCTAATCAACATACACGATCTGATCTGCACCTTTCTATTTTCCATGCCTTTTTATGCACATATCTGATTTTGCACTCATATGAAACAGTAGCAAAATCACAACAGCAGCACAATAGCAGCAACTTTCTGTTCTTAGCTGTCTGAATTTGCCTTGAACAAAACTCTGGACAACTTACAAACACTGATTTTACAGCCATTTAACTCTGAATCTGTTGTCTTAAATCTTGAAAACAAAGTCTTTATAAGCAACGATGGAAATCTAGAAGTTCATGATTTGCTGCACCTAATAAGCCCAAACAGCTGCTTAATCATATTTCTACTGCATAAGACAGCAGCTTGATATGTTGATTTTATGTTTTAATCAATCGGCACCTAGACATCAGCTTTTCTGGACAGCTTAACAGCAACAACTTAACAGCTTGACAACTTTGTTTTTCAGCTTGACAGCAATGATTTTCAGCTTGACAGTAATGATTTTCAGCTTTGACAGCAACTAGAAAGTGACAGCAACAAATTTAATTCAGCAAACAGCAGCAATTTTCATGTTTGACAGCAACAAACAGCAGCTATTTTCAACAAACAGCAGCTATTTTCATGTTTGACAGCAACAAACAGCAGCTATTTTCAGCAAACAGCAACTATTTTCAGCAAACAACAACTATTTTCATGTTTGACAGCAACAAACAACAGTAAAAACTTCTATGACAGCAACTTGTTGTTTTAATTTACAACACAGCAGCAAGGTTTCTGGATCGATTAACACAACAGCAGTAAACTCCTATTCATATCAAACTTGTCCCAAAAATATTTCTGACAACGAACAGATCCAAATTCCAATCGAATTTGATGTAGAACAATAAGTCGATCTCCGTATATATTCTTAGAACAAAGATTGCCGAAACTTAACTTTCTGATTGATCACTTCAAAAGGTTAAGTTTAATCAATCGAAGATCCAAAAATAGTTCCAGATCTGACTTTTTACTATTAACACAACATCAAACCTTTCTCAAACAATTTCCAATACCCAAATGATTTTGTTTTTCATTTAAATGATTATGAGCAGCGGAAGACATACAAAATCTGAGTAAAAGAGAGTCCAATCTTGGATTTAAATAAAGGTCAGATCAAAGATCAACAACCTTACTACCAAGATGCCAAAAAAAATGCTATGGACTTAAGCACACACAAGGATGAGATCATAGATCAACCATCTACTTAGTGCTTATCAAATAAGACCAATGAATGAGAAAGAATCAAAACACACACATGTATTAAATCTGATCAGATTTAACCCAAATAGAATAAAATCTTCAATTAGACATTTCATCAAACATGTGGTGTGCAGAATCAGATTTTGTGAAGAAACAATGATATTTTCTATGAAAGATCATCCAAATCTCATCTAAATGAAGAAATGGGTTTCTAATAAGCACAAAAACAGAAAATAAACCATTAGAATGATATTTGTGTTTAGGCTCATGTGATTGAATCAATCTAAGGACCAAAACAACAAATAAATCATCTAATAACTTCTATTGTTGCCATAGATGACCGATTTTGAAGAAAAGGTTCTTCAATCGGCTCTGATACCAATTGTTGACCCAGTTTCAAGCAAACAATAGAAGATATCCATATAAAAAGTAGAGATAAGATAAAATATTAAGAACATAACATTCAAGAACTTATCTCATATTCATTGATGATTCAATATGGAGAGGGAAATTGGAAGAACACCATACTAAACGTGAAATCGACTCTCATAAGAAACTAGTCTGTGTGTGTGAAAAGTGAACTATCCAGATTTCTCACTTTACCTAAAATAAGCCTATGTACACCTTTATATAGGGCCCATTTACACAAAAGGCTTAAGCCCATAAGGCTAATTACAAAGATAACATAAATCTAATTATAAAGCCCATACAATAATTTCTTTATAAAACATTCATATAAATTAGGGGCTAATTAAAGCTAACACAATATCTTTACAATCCTCCTCCGATCCCTATGATAACTATGCCACGTGTACCAGCTACTACTGAATCTCCTGAAATCCCTGAACATCAAAAACCTAAGCCAAAAGGAGAATGGTCAAATGAAGATAAGGCAGAAGATGAAGTTGCACAGAAAACAAAAAGAATATTGATCATGGCTATCCCCAACGAACTTTTTCAATCCTTAGATGCATGCGAAACAGCGCACGATCTTTGGAAAGAATTAGAAAGACAGTTGGAAGGGGGTGCTAAAACACAGAAGAACCGAATGGCATAATACATAAATGAATATCATGCCGTCAGAGCCTCTGTAACAGAATCTCTGCAAACAACATACGACCGGTTCAACTCACTCATAAACAAATGCAGAAAGTCTGGCATTCACAGAACCTCGGAAGAAAATAACGTCATGTTTCTAAAAAGCTTGAATGATGAGTGGCTTCAATTGTCTATGTCTTTACAAACAAACCAAGATCTAGACTCATGGACACTCTCTGATCTCTATTGAATACTAGCTGCACAAGAGCCTCAAATAGCACAGGCTAAAACACTAACCATTGCACCATACGCATTGGTTAGTAAATCAATAGAGGCTACAGAAAGACCGAGAAATGAGAGAGCAACAGAGGAGAAGAAGAAGGAGAAAAAGAAGATAGTGATGGTTGATAGCGAAGAAGACGAGATGATAGTGGAAGAGATAGCTCTTGCGTCATTAGCTAAATCATTGGCTCTATTGACAAGAGAGTTCAGAGGTAACCAAAGGAATTTTGGAAATGACAGATATAGCAGAGACAACCAGAGCGGTAGAAGAGATGATGGAAGAAGAGAAGAATCGAGTGACCGACAGAGGTCAGACTACAGAAATGATGAACAACAGAGGTCGAGCGACAGAAACTACAGAGGAAATGACCGACAGAGGTCCGATGACAAGGTAGGCCACACACAAGAATGCTACAAATGTGGTAAGCTTGGTCATTACGTAAACGAATGCCGAACAGAGAAAGGTGGAGATCAACAGAAGTCCGATGATCGAACTGGAAACACCTCTCAAGGTTGGTTCAACTGCGGCAGAAGGACTCAGCTTTTTATAAAAAGAAGGCTGAATATTATGCGCAAAAATCTCTAATGGCGAACAAAGGGCATTCTGAAGCAAACAAGGAGGACTTCGAGTCAGACTCTACCTCTGATGATGAATTCACCACCAATGCCCTGTTCTGTGGCATGGCATAAGTCGACTCTGGCACTGACACTGAGGTATCCATTTCAAACTCTACTTTTTGTACTAAATCTGTAGATAATGATTCAATTAAACTTAACATTGAACTGATTGAACTAAAAGAGATAAATGAAAGCATTCAGAAAAGACTCATCTTTAATGAGAGAGAAGTAAGGCTTCTCACTCAAGAAAAAGCCAAAATTCTTGAAGAAAAGGAAAGAGTAGAAAAATATTAAAGCAAAAATATAGATCCTTTAAAAAGGCAAATTTCTGAATTAACCTTTGCTTTAAAAATCAAAACTAAAGAGCTTTCAGTTTCTAGGAGTGAAACAACTGACATAAGAGCTCTCAAAGAATACTTTCAAAGAGAGAGAGAGGTACTTTGGCAAGATCTTCGAAGAAGAGAAGTTTTACTTAAAAACTATAAAGATGCACAGAAGGTATATGAAAAGGTAAACTCCCAAATAGCAAGACGAGGTATAGGGTACAGTGATATTACCTTAGGTGTTGAAAATAAAAAACTAAAACCCTTGTCTTCTCTATTTGTTTTGGGAAAAACAAATAAACCAAATTTTCCAAACTTACTCTCTGTAAGTAAAAGGGTTAAAATCTCTGCAGAACCTCACTTGAGGAAACATACGAAGATGATCAATGTGTAGTTTGAAAACTCAGATTCATCATCTTCAACCTCTGTCAATAGAGGAATCAAACCAAAGAAATATCTGAAAACACAAGATCAGATTGGTATATTTAAGTTTGGTAAACCAGAGACTCAAACACAGGTCGCTTTTGTTTGTATGATAAATGTCGAAAAGAAATTATCTGCAAAAGCTCCTGAGTTTAAACCCATCTTTTCAGAAGAAAAACTTAAAGAATCAATTGAAAAATAAATTTTGGAAATTTTGAAATCAAATGTTTTAGAAAATCTCTGTACATCTTCTATAGATCAAATTCTCGCTGAAGAGATCTCATCAGAAACCTCTGCTATCTATGAAAGTTATTCTACAGAGGAAGAAAGTTCGTACGATACATGCTCAGAAAATCCAGCCTCTGTCGAAAGAGATGACTCAACCTCTGTATATGAGGACGATTCATCCTCTGACGACTCAGAGACTGATTTTAAATCAGGGATAGTTCATTGTGACACAGAGGATGTTAAATTCTCCTCTGAGGTTCTTAATAGAACAATTTCTCCAAAAGAGAAAATCACAGAGATACCTATATGTCCAGATTTTCTCAAAATGTGTATACAAGTCAAAACCTCTACAGAGCTTTATAATCTGAAAAAGGCCTCTGAAAATCCTAAAAGCTCAAAATTTTCAAAACCTTTAAAGCAAATTAAAGAGAATCCCACTTGGCAACAAAAGGGAAAAAGGCCTGAAGCTAACAAATATTTTTCCTCCATGACAGTGAAGAAAGATGTTCACCACAGAAGAGACTCACAGAAGGCAGGACCTAAACAAGACTTTTGCAAACAACATTCTAGTATTCATAGATCTTCTTGTAATAGGAAATCTAATGTTAAGAAAGAATGTATTTCAAGAATGCTAAGGCAAACTTGAAAAATTCTAACAATATTGGACCCATATGGATATGGGTACCTAAGTCTCTGTGATTGTCTTACAGAAGCGGTTTGTGCCAATTTGGTATCTTGACTCCGGATGCTCAAGGCACATGACTGGCGACAGAAGTTTACTATCCACGTACAAAGAAACACACGATGGTGGATCTGTAACTTTTGGAGACGACAAGAAGGGACACATCAAAGGCTATGGAGTCATACAGAAGGAAAACGTCTCTGTATACAAAGTTGCATATGTGAATGGCCTTAAACACAACCTACTCAGTGTAAGTCAACTCTGTGATACAGGATTCGATGTGTTATTCAAAAGAACTTTCTGCTCTCTGCAAAGTGAAGACACAGGAATGGAACTTCTGCGAGCCGAAAGAAGAGGTGATCTATATCTGATGAATTTTTGTTCCAAGAACAAGGACAAAGTTTGCCTTGTAGCCTGCAAAAGTGAGGAAGCCTGGTTATGGCATAACAGGTTCTATCACTTGAACTTTCACACCTTGGATAAACTGGTCAAACTTGATCTAGTTAAAGGTTTGCCTAATGTTAAATTTAATTAGGATCATTTGTGTTCTGCCTATGAAATGGGAAAACTCAGAAGAGCTTATCACAGAGGCAAAACAGATGTGTCTTGCACTAGGCCTCTGTACATGCTTCATGTCGACCTCTGCGGTCCCATTGCCATACAGAGCCTAGGTGGCAAGAAATACATACTTGTCTTAATTGATGAGTATTCGCGATTCACATGGGTTGAATTTGTCCGAAAGAAATCAGATGTTCCAATCATCTTGATTAATCTAATGAAAAGAATCCAAGTTCTTTATGAATGCGGAATACAGAAGTTAAGAAGTAACAATGGCACAGAATTCAAAAACTCTGTCATTGAAGCCTATCTTTCTACAGAAGGAATTTCACAGAACTTCTCTGCCGCACGCACTCCACAGCAGAACGGCGTAGTCGAAAGAAAGAATCGAACGCTCGTGGAGGCCGCAAGAGATATGCTATCAGCATGCTGATTACCGATGAACTTTTGGGCAGAAGCGATTTCTACCGCTTGTTATACACAGAACCGTTCAACCATTGTGAAAAGACACCTCAAGACTCCTTCCGAATTGATCAACAAAAGGCGGCCAAACACCAAATTTTTCCATGTGTTCGGATGTAAATGCTTTGTTTTAAACGACATAGATTCCAGAGGAAAGTTTGAGGTAAAAGCTGACGAAGGCAAATTCATTGGATACTCTGCCACTTCCAAAGCCTACAGAGCATTCCTTACAAGGTCTAGCAAAATCGTAGAAAGCATCAATGTTTCTTTTGATGATTCATTCCAGAAGAATTCTGAGCAAATCAGTTCAGAACTCGGACTTAAAAAGGAAACCTCTGGTATCTCGCAAACGAAAGAAGACTTAACTCTTCTATTTTTATAGATGTTCCACGACGACATTGATCCCTCTGTTGGAACAAACAGAGCTTCTGAAGAACCATCTTCCATCGGTCAAAATCCTTCAGGTATGACTCTAACTGGTCCAAATAATGCTTCATCTTCTTCTATAAATACTACAGATGCAAATGCCGAGGTAGATACCGCAGAAGATGAAACAACGAGGAAAACGACCTCAGAAGCTGCTGAAAATCAAACTTCACAATCCACAGAGGAACCAATTACAGAGGATATAGAGGACCAAGTCTATACGTCCTCAGAGGAACAAACTCCACCACCTCCCTTATCAATCATTCCACAAGCTGTATGATCAACTACAAAGGCACGTACTACTACAGAGGCTATACAAGAAGAAGAAGAAGAAGAACAACAAGAAGCCTCTGAAGAAAGATTCGATGACATTGGTGACCACCTTCCACGCACAACTAAGTGGACAAAAAGCCATCCTCCAAGCCAAATAATCGGCGAACCTTCTGACAAAGTAAAAACCAGATCTGCCACTGCTAATTTTTGTTTCTTTACAAATTTTATCAGTATGATAGAACCAAAGAAGATTTCTGAAGCCCTAGATGACCCAAACTGGGTAGACGCCATGCAAGAAGAACTTCTGTAGTTTGAGCGTAACAGAGTATGGATTTTAGTACCTCTGCCACGAGGGAAACATGCCATTGGGACTAAGTGGGTCTACAGAAATAAGAAGGATGAAGATTGAGTGGTCATCAGAAACAAAGCAGGATTAGTGGCCAAGGGATATAGACAAGAAGAAGGCATAGACTATGATGAGACTTTTGCCCCTGTCGCACGGCTTGAAGCAATAAGAATACTCTTAGCCTTCGCAACCCACAGAGGATTTACAGTTTATCAGATGGACGTAAAATAAGCTTTTCTCAACGGTGAAATCCAAGAATATGTTTACGTAAATCAGCCACCAGGGTTTGAAAGCTCAAAGTTCCCAAGGCATGTATACTACCTTGAAAAGGCTCTGTACGGACTGAAACAGGCTCCAAGAGCATGGTACGAACGACTTTCTACCTTTCTTCTAGTCAATGGCTACGACAGAGGTACAACAGATACAACCTTATTCTATAAACGTAAAAACAGTGAAATAATGCTAGTACAAATCTACGTGGACGACATAATTTTTGGGTCTACCAATACAGATGAGTGCAAAAGATTTGAAAAACTCATGCAGAGTGAGTTTGAAATGAGTATGATGGGAGAATTAACATTTTTCCTAGGACTCCAAATCAAACAATCATCAGAAGGAATTTTTATAAATCAGGCCAAATATGTCTCTGACATTCTTTCCAATTATGGCCTCTCTGATACCTCTGCAATGAAAACTCCAATGGCCACTGGAAATAAGTTATTATTAGATCCGGATGGCATCTCTGTAGAATGCACTCTTTACAGAGGCATGATTGGATCTCTGTTATACTTAACTGCAAGTCGACCTGACATTATGCAGGCCACATGTCTTTGTGCACGTTATCAAGCTAATCCTAAGAAATCACATTATGATGCTGTTAAGAGAATCTTTAGATACCTAAAGGGGACCAAAAATCTTGGTCTCTGGTATCCACAGAACTCTGGTTTTTGTATTAAAGCCTATACAAATTCAGACTATGGAGGATGCATGCTCGATAGAAAGAGTACCTCTGGGAGTTGTCAATTCCTAGGTGGTAAACTAGTCAGTTGGACCTCCAAGAAGCAGAATTGTGTCTCAACATCTACGGCAGAAGCTGAATACGTTGCTGCTGCTAGCTGTTGTTCTCAGGTTCTGTGGATGAAGACTCAACTAAAAGACTACGGCCACATCCTACTAAAGATACCCATCTTTTGTGATTCCAAAAGTGCCATTGCCATCTCTGCCAATCCAGTGCAACATTCAAAAACCAAGCATATCGATATAAGGTACCACTTCTTGAAACATCATGTTGAATATGGTACAATCGATATGCATTTCGTGCCCACAGAATATCAACTCGCGGACTTATTCACCAAAGCTTTAGATGAGAAAAGATTCAATTTCTTGGTGGGTGAGTTAGGAATGATCAATATGACGTAAAAATCCTCTGTAAGTATAGCTTATCTTCTGTAAATATGTGTATAAAAATACTGCTTTATTTTATTACTTTGATTGATTTCTTTCTGTATGTAAATTTTCAATAGTTCTTGATATCACAGAGCTTCTGTGGGTCTGCTCAGATCCTCTGACGACCCCTACAGAACCTCTGGAAAACATGACCTATGTTCTATGCAAAACTTATCATTCTTTGATCCAAGCATAGGTCAAGGGGGAGCAAAAGGAAATTAATTGATCTACAGAGGTGATTAGATCAAGGGGGAGCAAAAAGGGACCCTGAAATGATCTACAGAGGTAAATCTTTCAAGGGGGAGCCAAAGAAGAGTGACGATGAATCTATGTTAACAGAAGTCAGACATCACTGCCGAGAGAAAGAGAACCAAAAGGTATGTCTCTCGTACAAAAGATTTTTGAAAATAGTTTTCTAGGACACAAATTGTCAAATATGTCCTAAAAATACTGTGAATAACATGTCAAAAATCAAAAGATCAAAAAGTTTCATAAAATTCGAGTTATGAGAAATTTGAGGTCATAGAGCTTCTACTGAGCTCAACAGAGGTTCTGCAAGAAATATGCTTTGTGATCGCAAATTTAGCCTCTATCGATCTTTTGGAATGTTATCTCGGAAACCAAATACACACACCATGACCTTCTCAAACAATTTTTTTTTCATAACAGTTTTCTCGGACACCAACTTTCAAATATGTCCGAAAAACACCTCTTAAAACAAATCAAAAATTGGATGATCAAAAAGTTTAATAGAATTTTAGTTATGAGATTTTTTCCCTCACAGAGCTTCTGCAAGTTCCAACAGAGCCACAAAACCTCAGAGTAATTTTTTTTTATCTTCACTAAAATCATATCGATCCTCTCCAATGCTTTTACAAATGTTTTGGTTAAAGAAGAACCTACAGAGTCATGATAACAATGAGATATGAGGCATGAACTTCAAGTTTTTCAAAATCACAGAGCTTCTGTAAACCACAGAGGTTCTGTCAATCTGCAACTTGGGCATTTCTGTAATAATAACGATTACTTTTACTGAGAGTGAAATTCATATGGCTAAGAACAACCCCACGCGCCTAGCATTAATGGGCCGCGTACGACGTCCTGTCATCCTCTGACATGGCCTACGTGTCTCTTTTTCATTGGGCGTACATGGAACGTTTTCTATGGAAAGTTGAACCCGCCGTTCTAACTCAAGTACGGATTCCAAACATTTATCCATTGCCATATATTTTTACTCTTTCGAATTCTACCATTTTACACTCATATAAAACCCAAGCTTACCTTCTCATAAAACCTTTACAAACTCTCATTCTTCTACGGCGAAACCCTGCAAAAGCTTGCAAGAATCCTATTCTTCTTACCAAATGGCTTCATCTTCTCAAGTTATCTCCCCTGCACACTCTCCGGCGAACTCACCAGAACATTCACCTGCTCAATCAGAACATTCAGAAAACCCCCATCTCGCCAAAAATAATGAACAAGAAGATTCCGGCGACATAGCTGACTTTGCTCCGACCACACATCTTCAAAACTCTATAGCAAACGATCATTTCGAAAAGGTACTGCCAATCAAATCAAACAATTGCTACTTGGTCCACTCACCCACTGCTTTCGGTGAAGCCCATGCCCTTATTCTAAACATCATAGAAAATCATGTCCTCTTCCCTTTACTTTTAAGAACCCCAAACAAAATACCTGTTAGGTATTTGAACCAGTTTTGGCAAAGTTGCCGATATGATAAAGATGATTCTCTCATCAAAGGGTACATCTCCAAGCCTGACAAATCTGAGCATTTGGAAATCAAGTTTAATAGAACGATGTTCTCACTTGAGTTCAACCTACGAACAAGGGGTCTTCTTGGACTGAAGAGATATGCAGAACAACCAACAGACGACGAGCTCTGTTGTTTTGTAGAAATGCTTGGGTACAACACCCAACTTAGGAAGAGAAATGACTTCCGCAGAGGCAGACTACCACCTCTGTGGAACACCTTGTTTTCAATCCTCAACAGATGCCTTACAGGGAAGATATGCATCATTAACCAGAGCTCGCATCAGATCTTAACCATCATGTATGGGGTCTACTACGATCTCCCACTCGATTACTCGACCATCATGATGCAGGAGATAATCAATACGATCGACAGAAAGAACAACAACAGAAGGGTAAAAGAGAACGATCCTAAGTTTCTACCACCTCTGCAATTCCAAAGGATATTGGGAGTCCTGTTCGAACCTCTGTTGATAATACAGAACTGGCCAATGGAAGGGCCGACTCCCAAACAGTTCCCAATGAACAAAAACATCCCCACCGATCATATAGATGGCTACACCCACTGCATACCTTTGTCAAAGAAGCTTCTGAAATATGCCACGAACAAAACCCTTAAGTTAGAGTATATATGCGATCATAGGACTCCAAAACCGAGCCCTGTGACACCCCCGCGTTTAGGTGTCCCCCTAAGAACAATGGTTGTAGAACCCCTCTCTAAAGAAGCGAAGAAGCAGAAACTAGCAAAACACTTGGCAATCCAACTTAGTTTTATGGCCAAACGTGACGAGCACATGTCAAATAAGTCTTCTTCGAAAACCTCTGCCTCAACTCTAAAATCAAAAAGGAGGAAAACTACAGAAGGCACCTCCACAAGCGCTACAGAAGATCAACCTTCACCTCCTCATGCCACAGAAATTGGCTCCTCTTCTCCAAAACAGAAGAAGAAAAGAAAATCGAAAACCACAGAGGAAGGGGCACCAAAACCAAAAAGGAGGAAGACCAAAAAGAAGCTTGATAAATTGGTTACCATCGTAGAAGAGGAAACTGCAGAAGAAGGAACTGCAGAAGAAGAGGTCGCAGAGACCCGGGTCGAAGAAACTGCAGAAGTAGAAACGGTAGAAGAGGGATATCAATCACCTTATCAATCCCCAGATCGATTCGCTCATCAAGGAAACTTAACCGATTTTCTTCAACACCCTGACTTTGCTAACACCCTAAATACAGCTGGGTGGAATGCACCACCACTTGACCACCACACCACATAAGAACAAGACTTCTCTATCTCTGGCATTGACACCAATCTGTAAGAAGATGATCAAACCCCCAGAGATCAACCATCTGAAACCCCTAACATTCTACAGAATCCCTTCATCCAAAAGGGCCTGGACGTCCACAGAAGGAGTCCAAGCCAAGCTTCAGAAGAAGGAATAGAAGAAATCGACTTGTCAGATGTTGAAACTAGGGAAAGCCTTAGGCTACAAGTAGAAGCTCTGTGGAACAGAGATGAGGTTAAAAAGGCGTTAGATATAATGGGAGAAAAAGATGTCGTAGAAGTAGAAGGCACAAATCCTCAAACCCCTCCCAGTGCAACCCACACATCTAACTCTGCAGGTCTAGCTGCAGAAGGAGTTATTGAAAAAGAGTCGCACAACTCGATCCCAACCCAAACCATCCAGCCAGAGGCTATTCTTTCAACCTCTGCGCCCACAGAAACCAGGGAATCCATTCCTAGGGAGTCTCCTCAGAGAGACTCACCTATAGTTCGTGATCAATCGCCCCAGATCACACTAGAACACCCAACGGAGGAATTTGTTTCCTCTGCCACACACAATATAGGTCCAAAACTTCTTTCAGAGAGAAGTAGTGAGCACAAAGACGAAGAGACTCTAGACAAGTCTCCAAGTCAACAGAAGAACATTCTAATACCCACCTCTGGAGTGGATTTGGACACTGTTCTTCCCAGAACATCTGTAGATATCGAAACTCAGGTTTCTTCTCGAAGATCAGATGGAAATCCTTCCACCCCCAACGTACAAACAAGGGTGAACGAAGGTGTCCCAGGAACAGGGACTCACTCTGGAGAAGGGGTTGTTCCTCCAGAGGTTACACCAGGGACACAAGTATCAAGGGATGAGTTCCAAACCCTTGTCACCTCTGTGAACCAAACCATGAAAGAGTTGCAAAGCTCTTTCACATCTTTTACAGAGACAACATCAACGACCTTGCTATATCTGAACACCAAAATGGACAATCTGTTCACAGAGGTGAAATCCGCCATCACAGAGATGAAGTCTTCTGCTCAAACAACTGCCACAACTACAGCCACTTCTGCTGCTAAAGATTTCGGAATAGCCGGAACATCTGCATTCAAGGAATCAGTCAAGCATTTCCTTGAACAAATGAACAAACAATCCAACAAATCAAAGGGCATTACACCTACAGATCTACAGAACGCCCTCAAACACGTACAAGAAGAGGCAATGCGCAACACTACAATGATGCAGCCAAAAGACTACATGACCAGAGCACAGCTAACAGAGCTCAGGAAGAATGTCATAAACCAGGTCACAGAAGTCATCGTCTCTTTCACTACTGCAAATGCCAACTACGTCAAAGAATTCAGAAAAAGTGTCGGCAGAATGCGCTTCAACACAGAGGCAGAGCTTGCAACTTCAATCGGCCTCTGTGATGATGTATGTGCGAAGTTGATGGCCGCAGGAGCAGAACTACCAAAGAAACCCAAAGCTTCCTGCAGAGCAGAGGGTACTTCTGATAAGAGTCAGGATGACTCTGATGATGACCATCCTGGTCCATCAGATCATCCTGAGGGGGAGAATATAAGGGAGAAATCTACGACCAGAGGACTACAAGCTTCACCAATCGCAGCAGAACCAATCAGCCAAGCCCCTCCACAACAAACCAAAGATCAACAAACTCAACAGACCACAGAGACAACACCCATCTCTGTGGAATCAACCGCTGAAGAAACCCATGTACCAGAAGCTCAAAAGACCACAGAGGCAACACCCACCTCTGTGGAATTCCCTACAATGTTTAGAGTAGATGGTCAACATCTGTCATCCTCCGCAGAAGAAGATCTTCCCTCCCAAACCACAAAACCAAAAGAAAAACCCCAATCCATCCCAAGAAGAAAGTCCATTGCCCACAAACCAAAAAGAGCAACGACCTTTGCTTCTTTTATTCTAAGGAATATGCACAAAACAATGACTGAACGAATGGCGCAGAGAGAAGAAGAAAGGCACAGGTTCACATTAGCTTTCAAAATGGCAAGAAGATTTGATATCCAACCTTCACCAACAGAAACCAAGCTCACAGAAGAAGTCACCAAAGAACCTACAACAGAGCTTATAGAGCAAATCAAGCCAACCGAACCAACGCCACAAAAGTCCTCTCAAACACAAAAGTCAAAACCTACAGAGGCAACCCCCATCATTTCAACAGAAGCACCAACAACCAAACCTACAGAAGCAACAGGTTCTGCACCTCCAAAATCCAAAGACAAGGGCAAAGCAATACTAACAGAAGAGCCCAAGAAAAAGAAATCATTGCCTAAGCCTACAGAGAAATTCATGAAAAGCGCTTTTGATGCCTTTCAAACTCCAAAGCCTGAAGAAGAGGACTGTGCATATGGATTGAAGCCTCTGTCAGACATTCCTCTATCAGGAAGAGCAGCAGAAGTTGTTAAAAAGATGGAAAGTCTCAGAAGACAAGTACCACAACCTGGTCCAACACAAGAAGAAATGGAAGAAGTGGTATACAAATACCTCTATAAACAATCTTTTCAGACCAATCATCCAACATATCATGTAACAGATCCGAAGATCAGAGAAGAATTTGACAACGTCTTCACCAGGACAAAGCCAAGAACCAAAGCAGACGTCTTCTTAATCCACAAGATCAAAAAGGTAATCTTCTGTAGATACTCCTTCACAAGAACCTATCCAAGGGTCAGGTACAATATTTACAGAGTCAGAAGGGTAAACAATTTAGAAACCACCTTCGCTGATGCTGACCTAAGGAATTTGAATCCCTATGATCTACCTGACCTTCTGCAATGGACGAAGGATAACTACAACACAGAACCAAACACCAGAGCATATAAAGTGTTGAGAAAAGCAATGAGAGAAAGGCTTCTGATCTACAGTCTGACAGACTTTCAGCTGGGAAAGGATCTTGGTCTCAAACATCTGAACCTACGACCACCAGAGGATCGCTGCCCACCTGAAGCCGTGCCCAACTCAATCATTACAGAACCAAGATTCGGGTTAGTATTTCAAAACCCACAAGGTGAAGTCAAACTTTTTGTGAGCATGGACTGTCAGAAGTACGCAACTAGTACTTTGAACAAGTTCAGAGCAAACCTTGTAAAATGCAGAGATACCGAGCAAATTGATAGAGACGCTGCAGATACCTTCATCAGAGAGATTGATGCTACAATACGCTTAAGAGAACTCTGCATCAGTTTCCACAAAGAGATAAGAGAAGTCGGAAGAGACAACAGAAGCTTTAACGATTTCAAAGACGCTAAAATCTGATTCTTAAACAACCAATCTCTGCAAACCATGTTAAAGTATCTTTCATTGTACTCAAGTGTAAAATGCCTTTGGCATATCTCTGAATGAAAGTGTTAGATCTAGAGTTTTGTCAAAAACACAACTGTTAAGATCTAATCTGAAGAATCAGAGTTCTGAGTAAGAAGACTCAGAAGTTCTGATCAGAGAATAATGAAAAGATTACAAGTATGGAAGTTGCTCAGAGGACTCAGAAGTTCTGAGTAGAAGACTCAGAAGTTCTGAGTGAGAAATCTCAAAAAGATTCTAAGTGTTGGATTCTGACTAGAAGGTTCAGAGTTCTGAGTAGGAGACTCAGAACTTCTGACTATGAAGACAAATGTTCTGAAGCGCTTATTCAGAAGTATGTTCAGAAGTTCTGAACAACATGTTCAGAACTTATGACTTGGATATTCTGTTACATTCAGGACACGTGTAATTGTTCTATTAGTCTGTTTCTTATATGTACTGTAGCTTTAGCTATTCTCTACAGTATATATAGGAGTTAGCAACTGTAGCTAAATGAATCTTTGGCTGATCTTGGAGAGAATCTTTGGCTAACCTTTTGGATAACTCTTTACGCATAAATTGTTAGATCTATTAAGAGAGAAATTCATTGTAATATCTTTAATAGATCATATGACCAGTTGCTGTTAATACGATCTTAATTGTTCATATTTGATTGTAAGAGTGTATCCTGCACTTTCAATTGGTATCAGAGCCAATCAACAAACAAATTCGTCCAAGAGTGTGTTTGATCGCGTTCTTGAAGTTTCTTGATCAATTCGACAATTGATTCCGCTGCTGCTAACAATTCTTGAATTCCTAACAATTCTTGAATTCGTTTCTATCATTGATTCAAGAAATTTGAATTTGTCTTTCTGTTGAATCGATATCTTACAATCAAGTCATCCAAAGAATTTCTCTCTATGCTGATTAATTTTCGAAATTAAACAGAGATCACAGGTATGTTTTCGAAATTCTTGATTGGTTTCTTGATCAAAGTGATTATATCTGCTGCATGTTGATTAGTATTCAAATTTTTTGTTGAAAAGAAGATTTCATTAATTCATGTACTCTAACTGTTTGATGAAATGCATGTGACAGATTTGATTAATTCTTGCATGTTCTAGATTTGTGTTGATTCTCATTTTTGATCATAATTCATAGTTGATATTCGAATTTGTCATTTCATCATGCCTGAGATTATTGAAGTTTTTGTGAGACCTGCAATTTCTATAACCAGTTCAGACAATTTACAAAAATTCAAAGTCGCAATAAACCTGTAAATTTGTGAAAATCCTGATTTTGGACAAATAGTGTGAGTAGAGCAAAGTACTCTTATATGTTTTAGAATTGCATATTCTTGAAGCTAATCATATTTCGCATGCTAAGCACACCAAATAGATTTAATAAAGAGATTGAAACTGAACATTTTTAACTCGATATGCAATGATGACTTGTATTTGAATCCAAACACATGCATTTGATTTCATTTGATTGAAAAATCTGATAAATTTCATTAAGTTGGATTTCTTTTGTAAAGTTTTCAAATGATCAAATGTTAGTAGTTATCAAGTGTAGTTCAGTAAATCTTATTCTCCTTGTATAAATGTTTTCATTAAAGCACTATATTTGAAATGAATAATTTTAATGAAATATATGCATACTTTCAGGGGGAGAAAACAAATTGCTCCATAATTCTTATTTTGAGGGGGAGCAAGGTTATTCATTAAGGAGGAGAAAAAGCATAGACTTCATTCGAAGAAAAAACATCGCTAAAGTTTTGAAAAACAAGGGGGAGAAAAGCTAAAGATTTTGAAGATGATTTTGCTTTCCAAAACTTTAGAGGGAGAAAAGCTAAAGATAAGATTTGTCATTTCAAGGGGGAGCAAAGAAAAAGCAAATATGTAACAGAAATCAATTTGGTTGGAAATCGTTGCTGCTGCTGATTAAAGACTGACCAGAAGTTGTTAACTCAGATTATTCAGAATTCTGAGCAAAAGTTGTCAAAGCATTCAGAAGAGCTCCTTCTGAAGATTGTTCCTGCTCTAAGAATCTGATGATGAAAAGTACAAGTGTGTTTGACAAAAAGGGGGAGATTGTTAGATCTAGAGTTTTGTCAAAAACACAACTGTTAAGATCTAATCTGAAGAATCAGAGTTCTGAGTAAGAAGACTCAGAAGTTCTGATCAGAGAATAATGAAAAGATTACAAGTATGGAAGTTGCTCAGAGGACCCAGAAGTTCTGAGTAGAAGACTCAGAAGTTCTGAGTGAGAAATCTCAAAAAGATTCTAAGTGTTGGATTCTGACTAGAAGGTTCAGAGTTCTGAGTAGGAGACTCAGAACTTCTGACTATGAAGACAAATGTTCTGAAGCGCTTATTCAGAAGTATGTTCAGAAGTTCTGAACAACATGTTCAGAACTTATGACTTGGATATTCTGTTACATTCAGGACACGTGTAATTGTTCTATTAGTCTGTTTCTTATATGTACTGTAGCTTTAGCTATTCTCTACAGTATATATAGGAGTTAGCAACTGTAGCTAAATGAATCTTTGGCTGATCTTGGAGAGAATCTTTGGCTAACCTTTTGGATAACTCTTTACGCATAAATTGTTAGATCTATTAAGAGAGAAATTCATTGTAATATCTTTAATAGATCATATGACCAGTTGCTGTTAATACGATCTTAATTGTTCATATTTGATTGTAAGATTGTATCCTGCACTTTCAGAAAGAACTTCTGAGGTATTGTTTAACCTCTGTCTTATTTAACTTAGCCTAAAAATACTTAAATGTCAAATTTTTATTTTTCACTTCTTAGGGGGAGATTGTTAGCTTCAATCTTCCTAATCGTAGAAGTATTTATAAGTAGTGAAAAATAGGCCAAGTGAAGAAAGCCTCTTACAGAGGCTCTGCCGAACTTATCGAGAGATCAAGGTCAAGAAGCTACAGAGACGTCCTACAGAAGCTCTGTCATACGCGCAAAGAAGACCAAAGACTCAGAATCCGGTAAAGACTGATCAACAAAGGACCATACCGCAGAACCTCTGTAACACTTTACAGAGCCTCCGCGGTCCTCACTAATGACTTGGAAGATATTTATAATATCTTGGTACTGTTCCTGGACCTGTTCATCAACTTGCATGGAAACGTACCCTGTCCAACTTCAACGTGTCAAAATCTGAATGGACTCAATAGGGCTTAGTACATAATAGACGTCTGCAGCATTAAATGCAATAAAGCACGTTCAACTATTCATGCCGTCCGATCAATAGTAGCTCATGCTTTATGGTCCCCTTGTAGTAGTATATAAGGAAGACTCATGTTGAGTTCTTCCTAATTGAGAATCAAGAGTCATATATGTTTTAAATCTTTGCTTACACACTGTTCTTAAATATGTTCTTGATATATATATATATTCAGTAAACTTTTAGATATTATTTCCTATTCACTGTTTATTTATATTGTGTTCTAAATCTATCAAACATATCTGTTAGTTCTTCAAATACGCTTCCGCATCAAACTTAAACTTGAACTAATAGATCTGATAATCTTGTTTAAACAAAACTGGAACCAACAAAGTATGATTCTAGCTCTTCCTTGATCGAGAATAAACTTTGAAGATGGTTTAATAACCTTTTCATGATTCAAGGAGTCATAGCTAACATTCCTAAAGTCTAGCCTTCTGGTTCTTTTGTAAACATCTGAGGTTTTGATTCTTTTGAAAGCAGCAGTACCAGAGATCACATCCTCTTGGATTTTCCCAACACAAAAAGCAGAGGACAGAGATGTCTTCTTCTTTTCGTTATAGGGAGCAAGATCAGAGAAACCCTGACCTTGCGTATCCATCTGTGAGTTTATCTTAATGTGCACATCTTGTGCATCCTGGTACTTTTTGATTTGAATTTTTTTTCTCTATAGGGATTGATGTAAAACCTCCCTTTCTTTTTTGAAAAAAGTCCTTTAAGGCAATAGAGTTAAGTCTTTCATTTTCTGACTTTTTCACCTCTTCAGTCTTTTGTTTCAAAACATTTTCAAACTCTTTAATCTTTTCAGAAAAAATGCTTTCCTTCTTCTGTTGTAAGATCTCTAGCTCAGATTTCACTTTGAATACTTCTTCTTTTTCCTCTTCCAAGAGAGTTTTCTCTCTCTTGTAAAATGACAGATCCTTCTGAGCTAGCTTTCTTAACTCTTTTTCCTCAGAAAGCTTTTGTTTTAAGAGTTGAAACTCCTCTGTTAACAAAGACACATGCATTTCCAACTCAGAGTCGAACTAGGATTCAGATGAACATACCTTGGCACTGGGTCTGGTAGTCTCCAGCGCTCTGTTGTCTGGCTCTGTTACGGTTAGAGCAAATGCATGAGCTATATCTTCCTCTTCAGATCTTTCTATCCATTCTCCGGTCATCCAATCAACTTCTCCCAAACTTTCATCATCCACAGCAACATTGGCTTGCTCTGGTTCATCGTCAGAAGATGAATCAGAAATCCAATTCTCCATCTCCGCAACGTAGTTTCTTTCTCTGTAATTGTACTTATATTTGTTCTTGTAGTAGTCCTGGTCTTTTACCAGTTTGCCTCTACAATTAGCAGAGAAATGGCCAGGTTTGCCACATCTAAAGCAATGTCCATCATTCTGATTGATGGGTTGGGCAGCATCAGCCTTCTGTGGAACTATAGCATTGTACTTCTGTTGTGGTTGCGGTTGTGATCTATGTTCTGTTGGAGCTCTATTCTGGTGGTTCTGTTGTGGAGGTGCAACATAACCTCTTCTGTCATCTTTTCCTTCTCTCTCGTATCTACCTCTTCTATCAAATGCTCTGTTGCCAAATCTCTTGTTAAATTGTTGAGTTATTAACACAAGAGATTTAGCAAAAGCATTTATATCGTTATCATCTGATGAGCTTTCTTAATCATCACTTTCCGCTACCAAATTTTTCTTACCCTTCTTCTTCTCTTTCTTCTTGTATCTGTTGGAACTTTCTCTGTTGGATTTTCCTTCGGTGGTGTTCTTTGACTCTGAAACTAAAGCAATAGGACCTGCAATGGTGGATTTGCCCTTTTGTTTGACAACATCCTTCTCTTGTGCGGCGAGAGTGCCATACACATCAATGAGAGACCATGCATCTAGATCATGGTTAGCTTGTAAAGACATGGACAGATTTAACCATTCATCATTCAAACTTTTCAAAAACAGAACAGTGTTTTCTTCCTTCGACCTAACAACCCCACACTTTTTACATTTGTTGATTAGAACATTGAATCTATTGTTGGTTTGTTGTAAGGTTTCCTCAGGAAGTGCCTTGAAATCGTTGTATTCATTTATACATTGGGTCCTTCTGTTCTTTTGGGTCTTAATTCCACCCTCAAGTTTATTTAGAAGTTGATCCCAGATTTCATTAGCTGTAACACATGAATCTAGTTCTTGAAATATATCGTTTGGAATGGCCATAATCATAAGTCTAACTGCTTTAAGGTCATTTTCCATTTGAAGTTTTTCTTCATCAGTAAACCCGGTGGTTTTAGGTTTAAGATAAGCAGGAATCTCAGCAGTAGTTTCTGTTGCGGGTACACGTGGAACCAAAACCATAGGTTGGCAAGGTCCATTCGTGACAGAATGCATTAAATCCTTGTCCATTCCATCAAGGAAGTTAACCATCCTAATCTTCCATTGAGGATATTCATCTCTCAGAAGAGTAGGAGGCTTGGTCAGAGAACCAACAGTATAAATGGCGTTGATGTTGTTTGCCATTTTTCAGAAAAACAGAGTAAAGCGGTTTCATTTCAAACGGTTTTGAAAGAGTATAAGTTGAAAGTAAGTGAACAGTAACCAATGGAACAGTAATGAACAGTAGAGAAGATCTTTAAACTAGACTGGAAATCTTTAAATGATATTAAAAGAACTCTGAAAAACTTGTTTTAATCATTAACCAGTAAAAACAGAGTATACTAGGAAGCTTTGAAACACACACACAAACAACAACAGTGAATCAACCTTGGTAGATTGGATGCGTTGATTTGAGAAAATCAAGCAAGCTCTGATACCAACTGTAGGTTCCCAGATTCACGTTGCATCACAATAATGGTAAAGAAATAGACTGCGGAAGCATATTAAATAAAGCCATTAAAGTGAGTGATTGTGTAAACGATATTGTAACAGTGATAATTAAATATAGAACAGGATAATGATAACAAGATCAAGTATGAAACGCTGCTCGTATATTGATAATAGATAACACCAAGAACAAGATCAATGGTGTATCATGAAATCTCACAGGGAACAATATCGTACGGAGGTAGTGCTATGGAATTCTGCAGTGTGTGCTTTAACAATTATGGAAAACTATTCTTCCAAAAGCTTACAATTGTTGTTCCACTACCTCTCTATTTATAGCCCTGATAAAGTGTAGACAGCGTACTATCGTACCCTGGAATGACACGTGGAAAGTGTCTCTCCTTTCTTTAGGGCATACGTGGAAAGTATGGACACGTGTCTGACCCTTAGGATTTCTACGAGACTTATGCTTCACAGAGGTCTTCACTTCAACAGAGTTCATAGACCAGAACTCTGTTGGTCTTCGGGTATGAACAGTTCTTCTGTTGATCTTCTGCCAACGCTCTATTGAGCTCTGTTGGTTCCACCAGAACTCTGTTGAGTACTGTTGGTCTTCTTGTTGAGATTCTTCTAAGTCTTCTGCTCGATCTCTGTTGGTCTTCTGACTTGATAATATGTTCAATACTTTTACATAACAGATACTTGGGGCTAACACTATGGCACTTTTGGTGTAATGCCTCGAAATTTCCGTAGTAATGTACTTTTATGTTGGAAGTTATGAAAATATATGAACTCAAGGGGTCAAGATTGTAATTGGCTATAGATTTGGGTCAAATGGTGAAATTGTGAAAATTGAGATATCAAAGTGAGTCGGCTGAAGAGTTGAGGTCCATCTCAATTTGATTTTTTGTGAAGTCGGTTCTGGAAAAGAGAGAAAGAGAAAGTGCAGTTGACATTGGAGGTAATTTGGTGAAAAGATTTTAAGAATCAGAATACTTTGGTTATCGCTATGTACATCTCATCAGGTGAGTTCATCTTTTTATTAAACCCGATGTCTTTTATCAAATTAATGAGTAAATTGAACATGTTAAGAGTATTGGAGATTTATGGTTAGTCGTATGATAAGATGGCTGGAATGGTTGTCGATTAGTCTTGAGAAATTGGAGTACAAGTTGAAGTTCCCGGGTGTGTTTTATTAGTATCCGGTAATTTCCTTTTCGATGGTGTCCAGTAAAATATTGTAGAAACCAGGATTCAATCTTACAATGCAATGGATCAATCAAGAACAATCAAACACTAGAATAACAGAGAATTGGACTCAAAAGCTTTGTATTCGATCAAGAACAGATTACAGATCTAGAGAGAGAATCTCTCAAAGATTACAAAGTGAATACAAAGTGATATGAAAGTTAGTTAGCTTACAGTTGCTAACTCCTATATATACTGTAAAGAAAAGATAAAGCTACAATACATATATATGACAAACCAATAGAACAATTACACGTGTTCTAATTAGTAACAGAATATAACTGAAAATATCCAATGACATAAGTTTTGAACAACATGTTTAGAACTTCTTAACATTATTCTGATTAAGCACTTCAGAACATACACTTGAACACTTGGACATTTTTATCTTCTCATTCAAATGTTCTGAGTCTCCTACTCAGAACTCTGAGCCTTCTGTTCAGACTTCATCACTTAGTAATCTTTGCAGTATTCTCTTATCAGAACTTCTGAGTCTTCTTACTCAAAACTCTAAGCCTTCAGATCAGATATCAACACTTAGGCTTTTTGATAAACTTCAGTTCTAACAATCTCCCCCTTTTATCAAACAAGCCTGTATTTGTCAACGTTGAATTCCTTTAAAGTAGGTACAATCTTTAGAAGAATTACATTTCTCAAATTAAGTCTTCTATCAATCTTTTCAATAACTTCTTCTGTCTTTTCAACTTGAACTCCTTTTTGTATTTTTTTCGTCAAATTGTTCTTGATAAATCTGAGAGTTCCAGAGCAGTACTTGGCAACTTCACCGACTCTAAAGAAAATATTTTGGCGTTGTTTATTTTTCAGTATGACCCCCAACTCTGGTAGTTTACAAACATATCTTGTCTTCATATCACTTAGTCTCTCATGATCATTGTTTGGCTTAGAAAGATAGACACATGGTCTATGCACATATAGAGCAACCTGGAAATCAATATATGCATACCATCTCAGAATGTAGAACATTGCTTCTCTTACTACTGCCAATGCTCCTCTTTCCTTCTTGTATTTACTGCAATCTTTTTCTCCCAAAAGACTATACAGTCGGTAGAAGTCAAATACTGAAATCTTGTCAAAATCAGATTCAGTAAAGTAGTAAACTTTTCCATCTTCCCTCAGAACCTCGAATCCATAATATTCATGCTTCTTGAATTTCTTAATACAAATTTCTCCGATTCCAGTGATTAAGAACTCAGAGTATACAGACTGCTTCTTCTTTCCCACGTGACTTATCAACTCAGCCCGAAATCTATGAGAAAACTCTGATTTGTCATGTTAAACACTCTGAAAATTCACATCTCTTGGTTGAAGACTCTGAAAACTCTGATTTGTCATGTTAAACACTCTGATTTCTCTTGTTGCTTAATTATATTTGTTAGAGATATAGATGGGTGTGGGGTGTCTATTCAGTTAGTTTCTATGGCTTTGATTGAGATCAAAGTAGTAGTGATAAGTATTCATACCTTTTCACTTAACCGAATTCCAGGACGGAATTAGTTTAAGGGGGAGATGATGTAATACCCCGAGAAAGTTCGTTAGTTAAATTCTCTTTTCGTTAAATTTAGTTAACTTTAAATTTGGATGTTTAGGGTAAGTTTGGGTTAATTTATAAGTTTAAGGAGGTTTTAGTCATTCTTGTATAGTTCAAGCCTAAATTGTAAATTAGGTTGATATACACCATTTTAGACTTCAGATATTTCACAAAAATCAGAAATATCAGTGTGTGTGTGTGTGTGTTTTTTTTTGAGACAAAAAGATGAAGAAGAATAAGAAATAAGGCTAGGGATTCATTTGGTTTACTTGGAAGTGATATTGAGGTATGTTTCCTTTACATTTTATGTGTGTAATTTCTAGTAGAAAGTTTCTATCGGATTAGAATCATCAATTTCATGCCTGGTATTAATTTCTGTCAATTCTGGGTAGAAATTGGGTAAACCGACATTGGTTTTCGGACACAATTTGAAGGTGTCCGGTAGTTTCTTTTGAAGGTGTCCGGTAGTTCCTCCTTGCTGGTGTCCGGTAGATGAAGTGTCCGGTAAGTTTTCTTTTCTATGGTTTCCGGATGAAATTAGATACCGGATGGTGTCCGGATTACTTTGGTTTCCGGATGTCGTCCGGATTGTTGATGTTGTCAGGAAAGTTGTGTTGTCCGGATTGATCATATTGTCCGGATAGTTTTGTAGTATCCGGAAACTCTAGCTGTTTGGTCACTTTTGAGATTCCAGATACTTTTGAGTATCCGGTGGCTTTGTGAATTGTCGACTCTTAGAGAGAGTATGAGCGAGGACTGGAAATACTGTGGACTCGACTTAAGTTCGGGTTTGGGGGGAACATTTGAGGATAAGAGTTAGATAGAGTTATCTAGAGTTCTTAGTCTTTTAGTAAGTCTTATATGTTAGTTGGTAAGGAGATAATTGTATGTAAGTTATTTCAGATTCTGTGAATTCTGGGTGAAAGACTGAATCTTTTGGAAAAGGCTTGGAATCGTATTGATAAGCAATCAGGTGAGTTTTACTTTAAAAATGTTTTCAAATTGGAATACATATATGTGGATTGAGAATGTGATTAGTAGTGTAATTATGTGCATATGTATGAAGTATGATATATTGAGGTGTATATTATATTTTTACGAGTATTACACTACACGAGTGCACGTTGGCCGGTCTTAGGACCGACGGAGTATTGGCTGTATGTAAGTGCAGCGGAGTAAATTGATTAGTTGGCTCGCAACCAACTAATATGGCCATGGGAATGAGACAGGGAAGTACACAATGCATGAGTCATAATTGGTATTCATATTTGTGTTATGTATATGGTAATTGTGCAAATGGTTTTAAACTGACAGGGATTTTCTCACTTAGACCACTAGGTCTAACCCTCATTTTGTTTTAAAAATATGTATTCCAGGTCATGGATCAAGTAAAAGCAAGTAAGAAGGATAATCTGTGAATAGGTTTTGGGAAGACTTATGTTATGAAGATCAAGTACTTGGTCCTGAACCTGATCTCTCAGCGCTTGATACCTCCCTGCCCCCTGGTGAACGCTCCTGGAAAAGTCTTAAGCGAACCGTATGGTATCTTCTTTCACGACTACGATCGATGAGAACACTTTCAACGTATCTCTGAGCTTCCCATCACTCCTCTTGAACAGCTCAGGGATCTCATATATTGGTGCGGATTCAGAGATGATCTTCTAGGACAATACATGAAGCCCATAATCTTTGCTGAAGCTCATAATAGATGAAATATTGGTGAAACAGTCCCTGACTGGATGATTCCCTCTACAAGAACCCTTGATGAACTTCTTGTTAAGGAAGAACCCTTCTAGCTGATAGATTTTCTTGTAAATTCTTTTATCTTTACCAGCTTACTTCTTTTGTACTTGTAAATTTATTTGTTGTACATGTAATTTTTCTACTTTCCTATGTAACCTTTACGAAGTTTAAAGAAAAATTTCAGCGAATGTACTTTACTCCATCAGTACTGAAAAGATCCCAGAAAACAGTAAAAGGGACAAATATTTTATGAGTTCTTTTTATCCTTATGTTTTCATACTTAGCAATTTTCCTTCATTGCTATGTCATAATCAAATAGGGGGAGATTGTTGATCCAAACCCTCAGTTATTTGATAATGACTCTTTTAGAAACACTTAGTGAAAAGTACTATGACTCTACACTACCGCTGATAAGTAAACAATATGTATTAGAGTAAACAATATGTATTAGAGTTTCACTATCGCTGATAAGTACTATGACTCTACAGTACCGCTGATAGGAAACTCATGTTCTTTAGATTAGACTTTCAGCGAAACTGTTAATCCATAAGCTCAGAGCCTGTTCAGTCTTAATGATGATCGCTGATAAGTTTTAGTTTTTTACTTATGATCCCTGAAGACAAGTTTCACGTCAAACAAAGGTTCTACGCTGAAGTCGAAGATCAAGCCCAAGAACCAGCGACAATGTCTATTAATGAACTGATGCGGATATGAGCGAAGCCAAGACTTGTCCACTCAACGTGAAGTTTCAAGGAGAAGACTTCAGCGATCGTTGAGCTTTGTCACTCGCTGATAAAGAATTGTTCAACGAACGCTGATCATGCAGTTTCCTCTACAAGTTACTTTTGTGTTATCCCCTTGCACGTCTCCGTACGAACTGTCAGAACGGACATCCTTTGTGTCCAGATTCGTACAACCAACTCTGATTCTACACTGTTCATCATGCGGCTACTAGGTTGTCTACTGGAGTCAACTCATGCAACCAATCAGCTATTGCCACGTGTAAAGTAGTACTGCTATGCATTAAATGCATGCAGTAATAAGGAGAAACCCTACTTCAAAATGAAGTGCTCGGCCATCTTCTTCTCTCTATCTTTGTGGTAGGATATTATTCGTAATTTCCTTATCTCCTTTCTAGCTTAATTCTAGTGCAAGAAACTTAGTGTTCTTAACTTGTTTAGATTAGGTTAATCCTTAATCTTGTTCCGCAACAAGATGTAAATTGTTTGAGATTTATCAATAAACAATTTAGAATGTCAAAATCGTGTGTTTGTATTCACCCCCTCCCCCTTCTACAAACTTGTATAACCCTTTGGGACAAACAAAGAGCACCGATAAGTGGAGTCTCGTCCTGTGTCCTAGCCAAAGAATGTATAATATCATGTGGCTCTAGACTCAAACGTACATCGAAAGAAGTTGAGACCGGGGGAGGCTGGTCTCTTGTTTCAATACCAATACTCTCCGAGTGAGAGATCGGTAGATGTTGTGCTAAGTCCCCGTGTGAATGTGAAACACCCATCTGTTGAGAGACGGGTGAGTGGCTAGGGAGGTTGTGCAATTGCACCGCTAGGTCCATGGCGGCTTCTTCAATACCTTGTCCTAACGGATGAGACAAGATAGCAGATGTGGCTACCTGGCTGATGCTGGTGTGGGTTCGCTCACGAGCTTCCCTAGTTCTTATGCTCGTTCTCTCTTGATTCTGTTTTTGATCTCCATTCCCTCCGACTCGCTTGCTCAAGATTTTCAACTAATACTCCCTCCTCTCTCCTTATGTTTCCCATAATAGGCTCAGATTGTGGGATGGTGGAGGGTGCGGGTGAGACAGAAGGAGATCCTTCAGTTATCGGAGGTCGACGTCCGATACGGGGTGGAATGAGTGCTGTATGGATAGTTTGGTCCGTATCAGTGTCAGTGCTGTCGGATTCGACAGTTTCGACCTGGGTGAATGGTGAGATTGGCTCTGTCGTGTCAGTGTCGAGGTCCTCTTCGAGAATAGGGGCAGTGACAACCGGGACCTCGTGTAATCTAGTCTACGGTCCTGCTTCTGTGGTGGTTCGGGTGGTGTGAATGAGGGGTTCATGGCTAGTTACGGATCGGCTGGAATGGGTAGTACTGGCATGCGTATCCAATGCACCGCCCACGCCTGTTCCCCTCCCATGTACTCTCAACACACCCCGTCTGGGAGCCCCAGCTACCCAGACTCTACCTCCTCGAGTTCTAGGACCCTCACGCCTCTCAGGTCTAACTCCCTGGGGAGGTCCCTCCGGTTCTGGCTGGACCACAAGAGCACCTATCGCTTGTCTATATTCTAACACACTCGGTACATTGGGGTCCGCATGTGCCAGTAAGGCTTCAGGTAAGGGCATAGGTTGGGCGTTGGACGGGTTTCGAATCACCAGATATCGTAAATAAAAAGGAGGACATATCGGATGGTTAATGCGTCGCGGTATCCCTGGATTCGCGTTCATGTGTTGGCGAACAGCCAGTGAGAGGAATCGTGGTATGGTAGGAACTTTTTCTACTTTCTTCCACCGATCTGCCTGATGGCTTGAACTAATTCGCGCCAGATCACCATCGCGTAGTCGATGTGGCGGTTGTAGCAGACGGCGTGGAATAATCGTAGAAAGTCGTTGGTTCATTGATCGATTCCCTTCTATCTGGACGAGAGACACCTGTTCAGGATTGTGAACAGCGTGTACCAGATGGGCGTTAGGTACTTTCGATTGAATCCTGTTGGGCGGTCAATTGCGTGGTTGTAGCCGAATGCTCGGATCTCAGCGCAGAAAGTCGTTTCATTGACCGCGGGGTCGTAAGCTTGATGTCCGCTGGCAGTGGCTTCAGGAAGCGATAGAAGCTGTCAGAACGAATCAGGTGTGAGCTTGAAAGGGTGATTGTCAATTCGCGTCATGATAGTCTGAGAGTTGGCAGCTGTGACGACTTGAGCTAACAGCCAGACTTGATATACATATAGAACTGGGACATCGGCCGTGGCAGTGAGTGCCTCGGGTAGCGGGTGGCCGAGAAGAATGTCCTCGACCACACGATGTTGTGGTCGGAACTCGGCAGCGTCCAAGTGGTGGTTGTTTACATCGATTTCAATGCTGTGGTCTATTGGGACCTGAGCATTATCCGCCTCTTCATCAATGAATTCCTCTTGAGGAGGAATATTTTCCTGTGGTGGTTGGTGTTGATCCGCCATTTAGTATACCTGAAACATATGATGTTAGAGTACGGACGGATCAAATTGCAGTCAATGCAAACCTGTGCGAAATATCGGCTCAACCTGGAAAAGATTGAAGACTGGCAGTTACAAACAGGGTACTGGACTATTCGCATAGTGTCCGGACAAAATGATATGTAAACACAAGGTTACCGGACAAACAAAGTGTCCGGACAAGTCAATTGTTTCCGGATAAGGCAAAGTTTCCGGACAATAGTGGGTATCCGGACACATGAGGTTTCCGGATAAATAGGATATCCGGACAATCGAGGTTTTCTTGATAAATAGGGTATCCAGTCAAACAGAACTGACCGGGCAATCACAAACACCCGGATAGTAGAACTTACCGGAAATCCTAAAGTTTCCGGACAACTATGGTTTCCGGGTGACATGACTATCCGGATGAGATATTTGAACATGAGTGAATCCGGACAAAATATCTAAAGAGATGAACGTTACCGGGTATGATGGTGGTGTCTGGATAGTTCGTAACTATCCGGACGATAGCCATCGAAACACAATCGACGAAAATTGATCACAATAGACTACACAATCTAGATCTAAGCATTGTAGTACCATTTAATCAAAGAAATGCATTTCTAAACACCAAGACATATCCTAAAACCGTGTGGAAACGGGCGAATGTGGAGCGACGCAAGCACGGTGTTTGGAAACTCTAATTCGACTTGATATATGGTCGATTTGTGATCAGTGGTGTATAAGATATGCATAATCGAGATCTAGATTCTTAGAGGATAAATATACCTGATTTCTGAGTTTGAAAATCGATGAAAATGAAGAAATTCGTATGTATCCGGTCGAGAGGGAAGAACGAAGGGTTTGGAGGGTTTTTGAAATATCGGGGAAGAATGAATAGTTAGGGTTTCTGGATTACTTATATAGGGTTTGACTTTCCGGGTGGGTCTTACTTGGATACCTATCCGGACAGGGGTATCCGGGAACCTGTCCGGACAATTTTGAATTTTTTTCAAATTTAGCCCCTAGACTTTAAAAAAATCCTTTTAGTGGAAGGAAAATTTTCCCGCTCCCCCTCGAACTTGGCATGGGATTTTCTCTGCTCCCCCTCGGACCGTGCATATGAGGGAGTTTGAGAGATGACCACACAAAAAAAACTTTTGACATTTGAAAGGAAAAACTGCATGTCGCTCCGCCTCAACTGATGAACATGTATAGTCTTTCTACCCCTCGGATTGTGCAAGTGGTGTGAAATAAAGAACACTTGGGAACGTCTTCACAAAAAAAAAAACTTTTGGATGTTGAAAACAAACATTGTGTGAAACTCCCCCTAAAAAGTAGGATATACTTACCTGATACACTGATGTGCTCCCCCTGAACATATGAACAACTTTGTGAAAGCACAAATATAGCACACAAAGTACACGACAGTAATAACAGAAAAAGTAAACACACGTTAAAAAAAGCAAACAAACGAAATCTACCTAATTAATACAGAGAGTTAACTGAAAAAGTGTAAATGATACAAGTAGAATACAGATGCGAGAAAGTGTGTACTCGATCATCTGGAGTATAAACAACAGATGATGAATAGACAATTTCTCGTAGATGTATGGAACTTGTATCGGGCACACGATCTGATCAAGTCTTCAGATTTAGCATACCTAACCTGGACACTAGATAATTAAAGCGTTTTTCGTCCAGAGGTTTTGTAAATAGGTCTGCTAACTGATGTTCTGTATTTACAAAGTAGAGTTCGACTGTACCTCTTTCTACGTGATCCTTGATAAAACGGTACCGAACGTTTATGTGCTTTTTCTTTGTATGCGGACCGGATTGCTTGATATGGCAATGGCGCTCTTTGAGTCGCAGTAGATGGGCCCCTTGGTGTATGTGAACCCATAATCTTTGAGTTGTGTGCGCATCCATATGACTTGCGAACAGCTGCTTGCGGCAGCCACGTATTCCGCCTCGGCAGTCGACGTAGAGACGCACTGCTGCTTCTTGGATGCCCAACTCACCAAACTGTCGCCCAAGAACTGCACATGCCCCGATGTTCTTTTCCGATCCATCATGGTGCCCGCATGGTCCACATCAGAATAAGCTGAAAGCTCAAAACCTGTCTCTTTTGGGTACAACAAGCCAAGATCAGCAGTACCTCTCAAGTAAAGAAAGATTCGTTTAATAGCAATTAAGTGAGACTCTTTAGGTTTTGACTGTAACCGGGCGCAAACAAATGTGGAAAACATGATGTCCGGTCTACTGGCAGTTAGGTACATTAAAGAACCAATCATTCCCCGGTACAGCTTGGTGTCCACATCCTTTCCGTTAGGATCGGCGTGTAACTTTGTACCGGGTGCCATGGGAGTAATCATTGGTGAGGATTGTTCTATCTGGTACTTCCGAAGAATGTCCCGAATGCACTTAGCCTGATTTATGAATATCCCGGTCGACAGTTGTTTAACTTGAAGGCCAAGGAAAAAATTCATCTCACACAACATACTCATTTGAAAATATTATCCCATTAGTTTGGCAAAGTTCTTACAAAACAGTGGATTAGTAGAACCGAAAATTATGCCATCAACATACACTTGGACTAACACAATATGACCATCTTCGTTTTTAATAAATAGGGTTGTATCGATTTTACCTTTTGAAAAACCCGATTTTATTAAAAACTTAGAGAGAGCATCATACTAGGCCCGTGGAGCTTGTTTCAAACCGTATAGAGCCTTGTCTAGTATGTATACGTGATTAGGCTTCTTGTCGTCCACGAACCCATCCGATTGTGATACATACATCTCTTCCTTGAGCTCGCCATTGAGGAAAGCGGTCTTCACATCCATCTGGAAGACCATGATGTTTTTGTGCGCGGCGTATGCAACGAACATACGTATGGCTTTAATTCTGGCAACCGGAGCATATGTCTTGTCGTAGTCTATCCCTTCTTGTTGGCGGTATCCCTTGGCCACGAGACGCGCCTTGTTCCGTACGACGATTCCATCTTCGTCCTTTTTATTCTTGAAGATCCATTTTGTGCCGATCACCGTCCTGTGAGATGGACGTGGGACAAGTTGCCATACTTTGAGGGCCTCAAATTGATTTAGTTCCTCTTGCATGGCCATGACCCAGTCAGGATCTTGTAATGCTTCGGAGACGGTTGTTGGCTCGATCTTGCTGATAAATTCGGAAAAGAGGCAGAAGTTGGCCGATGCGCCTCGCGTTTGAATTGGAGTAGGCGGGTCACCAATAATTTGGTGCAGGGGATGAGCTCTTGTCCATTTGGTGGTGTGTGGAAGCGGCTATTGAGTAGAATGAGATATGTCCGGATCCACATAGCCACCAGTTGGAAGGTCTTGAACAGCTTCAAGTGTAGCGGGTCAGTTTCTCGGAGGAGACTTGGCAGGATTCGTCGAAGGTTGAGCAACTTCTGGTTCCGAGGAAGTCAGAGGTTGATCAATGAGTGTTGTGGAGGACGAATCTTCAGGAGCGATCTCCGGGTCTTGTACTAGTTCCTCTTAGGGAATGATCGTATCAGTAGATGTTGTGTCTGTTGAGGGCTGAGGTGTCTCTAAAGTGGTCGTGCTCGTCGAAGGTGGCGGACCAGAAAGATTCGTCGAGTCCTCGATTTGAGCAGCTTCAATTCTCGGTTGTACTGAGACACAAGGGGTAGGAGCGTTAAATAAATCATCATAAAAATATTGAAACAGTTAATCTAAATCAGAAAGTTGAGCATTCGATGTAGATGCATGCTTTGGATTTACTGTGGGTTGTGCAGATCCCGAACGAGAAAGTTCAGAAGCTAGCATGCCAGTTAAACCGGGTTCTGAACTGAGTTGTTCAGAAGCCAAATCTGCGGCTTCGTCGAATGTCACGTTTACACTCTCGAGAACGGTTTTGGTCCATTTGTTGTAAACGCGATACACCTTAGCCTGCATGGAGTATCCTATGAAGACACCTTCGTCTGCCTTTGGACTGAATTTCCCGAGATCGTCCTTGTCGTTCAAGACGTAACATGTGCATCCGAACGCGTGGAAGTACTTGACATTCGGGATGCGATTGTTGATGATCTCATACGACATCTTGTTGAACCACTTGTTGATGATGGAGCGGTTTTGCGTGTAGCAGGCAGTTGACACCGCTCCAGCACAGAGAAATAGTGGCAGATTTGACTGTGACAGCATTGTGCGAGCGGCTTCGACAAGGGTACGGTTTCTTCTTTCCACCGCGCGGTTTTGTTGAGGAGTGCGCGCGGCAGAGAAGGTTTGCGAGATACCAACGGATGTCATGTATTCTTTCACGGTTTGATTCTTAAACTCCGTGCCATTGTCGGTCCTGATGGTCTGAACTTGCTGTCGAAGGTTCAGTTGGATGGTCTTCAAATGGTTGATTATCAGCTCCAGGGTTTCTTCCATCGAGCGCAGGAACTTTACCCAGGTGTAGCGAGAAAAATCATCAACTATCACCAAGACGTACTTTCGCTTGTTGATGGTTTGAACATGCATCGGGCCGCCCAAATCCATATGGATAAGTTCGAGGGACTGAGACGTGCTCAGAGCGGCGTTCAGCTTGTGTGTCACTCCCTTCATCTTCCCCATTTTTTACATGCCCTGCATAGTTTGTCCTTGACGAATTGAAGTTCGGGCATGCCTTTCACGTGTCCGCCTAGCACCAGCTTGTTGATACTTTTGAATTTAAGGTGCGAGAGACATCGGTGCCAAATCCACGTTTGCTGAGAATTGGCCTTCGACATCAGGCAGACAGAGTCATCAGTCTTCAGGGCAGAGAGGTCAATGGTGTAGAGGTTGGTCTTTCGCGTTCCAACTAGCAGTTCAGTTCGGTCGTCAGTGCGGACGCTACACCTTTTGACTTTCAATCTGACCTCTAGATCTTTATCGCAGAATTGGCCGATGCTGAACAAGTTGTGTCCCAATCCCGCTACATATGAAACTTTCTTTGTGGTGATCTTGTCTTGGCCAATGTCGTCGTAGCCCAAAATCGGCACCTTGTCATCGTTCCCAAATCTCACGTCTTCGCAATATTTGTCGGTGTATTTCGTGAGCAGCTCCCTCCTCCCGGTCATGTGCTTGGAGCATCCTGAGTCTAAGTACCACACATGACCGTCCTGCAAACACAAGATTAACGGATTTGAAAATGGGTCCTGGAGGGTTAGGTTTGACACCTTGCTGAGGAACCTGTTTTGAAGCAGGTTCCCTCTTAGGTGTAGGTTTAACCTCATTTTGAGAAACCCGGTTTGAACTGGGTTTCCTTTTGTTTTTAGGTTTAACTTCTGATTGGGGACGCCAGTTTGAATTGGGTTTCTTTTTGTTTTTATGGGGTTTGCGTTTTGGTTTATAATTATAGACATGATAAGAACCAAACCAATCAGTTGAATTTCTAATGTCATCGAAGTCATTCCAACCACATCTAGAACAACATAAGCAATCATGTGATAATTGAATCAATTGCTGAATGGAATAAGTTTTAATCGGAAAATTAACATCTTTTTCAACAAAATCATTCTTGTGATTCAAATCACAATCATTCTTGTTCATTCTAGAATAAAAGACAGTATTAAATGACTTCGATGCTGCATTGTTCTCGATAGATTCCCTGGCTACCCACATTGGTTTGTCTTGTTTAGCCCGACCATTTTTATCTGAAACAGCATTAACAGTTTGGTCAGTATAGTGTGAGTAGACAAGATGTTTAGTAGGCGATCGACCGGTCTTTTGCCGCGGCTGTGATTGTTGTTAAGAACAAGACTCAGTATTAGAAACCTTATTCACAGCCGGGGTTTTAGGTTTTGTAGAACATTCGCCTTTTAGAAAGTTGATCGGGCGATTTACCACAGGCTAAAGAAAGTACGTATGACTTGGAAGAGGTTTGTTAAATGGAAATGATTCAAACATCTCATCTGAACGACCCTCGGAATTCATGAATTCAGAAAAATCTATATCCCGAATCGATGGACTAGGATTGGTCGAGGAGGTGAGGAACACTTTGTGTCGGTGTGTTTAGGTGAATCTGGTGCGAAAGCTAAGAAATATTCAGAGTTCAGATTCGTTTAGACACAATCATCTTTGCACGAAGATGTGTCAGACGAGTCCGAGGAAGGTTCGGGTGAAATCGTCTTTTCTTCTTATAGTAGGTCAATATTCTCTTGTAGTTGACCATTTCTCACATGCTCCTTAATCGCCTCTGTTGCCAAAGCAGACAGTTTTGATGTGAGCCGATCGATTTCATTCCGAAAGATTTCCTGTCCTTTACCCGATACAGATTCGGTTTTTACGAATTTAAGTGCCTCAAGTTCAGTTATAAGAGCTTGCTTTTCCTTTTGAAAAAATGATCTTTCCTTCTCGAGTGACTCCTCTAATTCGACTATTTTTGCTTCAAAAATGAGAGGAGGGACATATAGTTTAAACTCGTCCGTCTCAGTTTTGGGTTTAGGTGCTTGGGCCTCATCCTTTTTGGAGGAATCATTGGGCGTTGCAACCTTATAGCCATCAAAGTAGTCATACAAGAGGTATTTCTTTGGATTTTTCTTGTACGAGTACTTCATAGGCTCGTACCAAAAAGGAAGTTGCATTTTAGTGGTATGTTTGCGCTTGTATTCCTCGGTTTCCTCTTATTTCTCCGGTTGAAGAGGACCAGTCCATTTGATTTTGTATTCAGGATACTTTTTATCCAGACCGAGACAACCAAAGTGATAAAGTGTCGGTCTTTTGGATATACCCTTTTTCAAGTACTGAGGATTATCGTATCTGATTACCCAAACCTTATTGAAGTATGTGAATTCTCTGGGTTTGTTCATGTGAATGGTCTGGTCTGTTTGACGTCTTTTGTGGAGTTTGGTTTCAAGATCAGTTATTTTGGAAACCATTTCTTTGTGTTGAATTTGAAGAGAAGAGCATTGATAAACAATCTCTGGGTTCTCATTCTTACACTGATCCAGCTGTGAATTCAGTTCTGATATATTGGCCCTTAAGTCCTTAGGTACTATTGAAAGATTTGTACATTTTTCTCTTAAATTAGCATTTCCGGACTAATTCTTTTCAGTTATGCGCTTTTGAACATCTAGCCTTTCAGTTAATGATTTAATTTCAAGTAGTTGTTCATTAGTGGTGGCCTTATAGGAATCTATTCGTTCAACTAGATTCTCAATCTGTTTGATTAAGTCTTTATGAATAGGTTGACATACCTAACACGTCTTTGCCTTATCTTCTGAAGGAGAATGGTAGCCCATGAATGCATCAGCATCTTCAGAATCGCTTTCACTGTCAGAACGGGCCAGCCAGTGGTCATTTTCAACAAATAGAGCTTCTCCTGCCTCTTTCTGTTCTGCCAGAAGAAGTTTGGCCTTGTAGTAGTGTGCGTTCTTCAGGACTGGCTTCCTACAATCCTTTGCAAAGTGACCCAACTTCCCGCAGTTGTAGCAAGTGACAGGTTTGTCCTTCTTCTTTGTTTCGGGCTTGCGGTCTTCTTTCTCATTCTTGTCCTTCTTGTCAGGCTGTTTGTGCTCATCTGCCGTATTCTTGCCTTCGTATTTATTATGATAATCATGGCGCTTGTTGGAAGAAGTGGAGTAGCGCTGATTATTGGATGAGGCTTCTTAAAGAACTTCTTTTGCTGGAAAGATCTGGATAGCTGAGCCATTGCTTTCTTTACAGCAGTTAATTCAGGATCAGAATCACTGTCCTATTCTTCCTCAGATTCTGGCTCAGATTCACTTGGCTCTTGGGCTCGTTTGGATCGACGGCTGGAGGATTTGCCTCGTTTTGAAGAAACAAGAGCAAGTGGATCAGCAGGTGACTTGGGAGCAGACTTCTTGTTGCTCAGAATCTCCATCACTTCATCTTCGTCCTGGAGAAGCATCTCATATAGTTCGTGAATTGGAACGTCCTCCATTAGGTGGTTGTGTTTGATATGAGATGCAAACACTTTCCGTTCAGGCAAGAGGTTGTTCAGGAGTTTGAGTGCATTCTCCGTATTTGCATGACTGATCTTATTCTTGTGACGCTCGTTCAGTAGGAGACAAAACCGTTCATAGGTCTGGGAGAGAGATTCGCCGGAGCGTTGCTTGAAGTTGTCAAACTTTGTTATGCAGCTGTTGATCTTCAATTGGTTGTCGATTTTGCTCCCACTCATCATTTTCTCTACCTGGTCCCACATGCCCTTTGCTGTGTGCTTGTAGCTGTCAATGGCTGTGTAGATCGAATTAGGTAGAGCCTGAACGAGGTATCTCTTGGCATGCTTTTCGCCATCAACCATGCCCTTTTTGTCCTCGTTCATTTCCATGTATGTCTTGGCCTCCTTTTCGAGGTTGACCACCTTCTTCTCCTGCTGGTATGATTTTCACGGGTTCAGGTTGTGGGCCATTAGATAGAGCACGCCAAATGTACTCGTAGTTATCCTTCGACTCGATGAAAATAAGCAATTTGTCCTGCCATCGGCTGTATTCTCCCGGATAGAGAGTCGACGGCTTGGAGTCGGTGCCGATAGCAAGAGCGTCACGAGACATCTTTGTTGATTGCACTAATGTGATCGTCAGACGCTTGATCGATTCAAAGTGTAAACCTAACGCAAGGCACTAAGAGTGATTTCCTAACGCAGGTTCTAAGAGTGATCTAGACTAAGACTGGTAAGAAACTAGCTAATCTGAACTTACCGGATAGGAATCCGGATGAAATAGTGTCTAATCTGGAGGTGTCCGGATCAGATATGTGTGAAATTGTTCAGATAGCAGAAGTGTCCGGAGAAGCTAAGGTTACCGGATAAAAATTGGTTTACCATATACATAATAGTTACCGGATGAATGTACTGACCGAATTAAATTGAACAAACTTATCGGATGAAAGACTTACCGGATGGCTGAGTGTCCGGGAAGATTTGGGTTACCGGATAGAGCTATGTCCGGAAATAAACATTTAACCAGAACCTTTTGAGTTACCCGGATAAATTTGATTTACCGGGAACTTTTTGGTTACCAGATCAATTTGTCCGAAAAGTAGAGAGAAAATAGAACTTACCCGGAAAGTTTTAAGGAAGTTCCGAAAACTGCTGCAGTGGTATCCGGAACGAGCGGCTGTGGTTTCCAAATTCGATGGAGATTCGACTAGGGTTGCTAAACTCGATCCTGAAAAATTAGAAACCTTCCAAAATAGCAAAATAACACTACCCTAATCGATTTTCAAGCAAAATAACACGATTTTGATGAAAAAAATAAGATTTTTGATATGAACAGAGACCAAATGTAATGCCCCGGGTAAGTTCGTTAGTTAAACGTTAGTTCCGTTAAATTTATTTAAATTTGTTATTGAGGTTTAGGGTAAAATTTGGGTTAATTTATAAGATAAGGGTGTTTTGGTCATTAGTGCTAAGCTTAATGACTAAATGTGTATAATTGGGTAGATATTATCCTTTTCAACATTCTGATATTATACAACTCAGAAATATCCATAACTAAGTGTGTGTGTGAGGGTGTTTGGAGAGAAAAAGGGAGAAGAAGGAAAAGGAAGGGTTAGAGCTCCATTTGGTGTGTATTGGAAGTGATTTCCGGTATGTGTCTTTACAAATTATGTTTATAATTGCTAGTAGATTGTTTCTATCAGATTAGAATCAGCAAAATCGAACTGGTATAAATCACGGCCGGATTCTGGGTTAAATTTTGCCAAACCAACAGAGGTTTCCGGATAGTTTGAACGTGTCCGGGTAGTTTCATTGGTAGTGTCCGGTAGTTTTGATTGCTGGTGTCCGGACGATTCATCTAACCGGTAAGTACCCTTTTCTTTAAGTTTCCGGATAATATAAGATACCAGATGGAGTCCGGATCACTGTGGTTTCCGGATGACGTCCGGATTGAACATGCTGTCCGGAAAGTTGGGGTTGTCCGGATTGGTTGTGTTGTCCGAAAATCCCTGTTGTCCGGATAGCTTTGTGTTGTCCGGATAGCTTTGTGTTGTCCGGATAGTTTAGCTGTTTGATTAATTTTGAGAGTTTAGATGCTTTTGGGTATTCAATAACCTGTGTCTTGTTAATTATGGGATGGGGATGAATGAGGACTGAATGCATTATGGACTCGACTTAAGTTCGGGTTTGGGGGTAATAATTGAGGATTAGAGTTATCTAGAGTACTTAGCTTTTGTAAGACTTATGTGTTTTGTTTGGTAAAGAGATATCTGCATCTATTTGTTTCAGATACTGTGAATTGAAGGTGAAAGCAGAATTATTTGTGGAGGATTAGAAAGAGTTTTGATAAAGCAAACCAGTGAGTTTTTATTTAAAATGTGTTCAACTGGAATACATATATGTGGAATGAGTGTAATAATGTACATACTATGTTAATATGAATATTACACTGCATGGGTGCTAGTTGGTCGGGCTTAGGACCGGTGTATGTTGGTTGTACAGAGGGACAGTGGTGTTGGCTGTATTTAGTACAGTGGTGTAAATTGATTAGTTGGCTCGCAACCAATTAATATGGCCAAGAGAATGAGATGGAAAGATACATGGTGCATGAGTCTTAATTGGTATTCCTATGTGAATTATGTGTATGATGTTGTGCAAATGGTTTTTATCTAACGGGAATTTTCTCACTAGACCTCAAGGTCTAACCCTCATTTTGTTTTAAAAATATGTATTCCAGGTCGCGGATCGAGTAAGAGGAAATAAGAAGGTTAAACTGCGAATAGCTTTTGGAGGACTATGTAGTTGAAGACTATGATGTGTTTAGTAGTTATAGCACGTTATTAGTAATGATGTAAATTTACTAAGTAAACGTTTGTAATGATGTATTTAATGTTTGTAAAGACTAGGGGACCGTATTTGTTATATAATGTATCTCTTGTTTTAACGACGTTATGCAATGTATGCTATTTGAACTATGTATGGGATACGGGTCGTTACAGATGATATCAGAGCCATAGTTTAAGGGATTTAGGTATTAGTATTTGTACCTAGACTTAAACTGCATGTGAAGTAGGATGTCCCTATTATTGTAGAACCTTAGGGTGTTAAATATAAAAAGGTAGAAGGAACATCATGTAAGGTAATTTCATTTTTACACCTGGCCAGTGTAATTGTGATCTTACAGGTACATGTTTGAACTGGAATACCTTGTTATATGGGGTATGTGCTTATGTGTATATTAACCTTGTCTGAATCAACAGAATGGCAAGTGGTACTAGACAAATGAATCGGGAAGGATGAGGAAATCCGAATAGAACAAACCCAACAGCCGGAAGAAGGGGAAGAGGGGGAGAAAGAGGTGGAGGCAGAATTGGGGGTAGAACTGGGAGTGGAGCTCCGCCGAGAGGTAATGAATTTGTTACTAGGAACGATTTAACAGCCGAAATGGGAAGACTGCAGGCCAGTATACAAGCCATGTTTGATCGAACTCGTCATAATGAAGCTGATACACCAGATCCTGGTCAGGAAGACGAGATGCCTATTACACCTACAATTACACCAGTACTAAGAAAGTGTGACTATAAAATGTTCTTAAGCTGTAAGCCTCCAACTTACTCGGGAGATCGGGATCCAGTGAAAGCTATGAAGTGGCTGAAGGAAATAGAAGCTATCTTCAAGACGAGTAAATGCACTGAAGAGGATAGAGTACTCTATGGAACTGCAATGTTGAAAGGTGATGCCCTATAATGGTGGGAAGCACATATGTCCTCGGGAGGATCTGATATATATTCTACTTATTGTTGGGAAGAATTCGTGATAGCTTTCAGGAAACTGTTTTGTCCTCAAGCCGCAGTTAAACAATTGGAAGGGGAGTTTATGAACTTGCAGCAAGGGAATTCGTCAGTTCGGGACTACACCGCTCGTTTCTTGGAAAAGTCTATCTTTGCGGAATACTACGTTGCTACGGAGGCCATGAAGATTGAAAGGTTTATCTTTGGATTGAATGCAGAAGTCAGAAGTTTTGTGATTGCTAACGGACCAGAAACTTTCCCCACTGCAGTAGACGCCGCGGAAACCGTGGAACAAGATAAAGGGAGAAGTACTAGTGATAAGAATCTGGATAAAAGAAAGTGGGAAGGACCGCAGTATGATCCGAAGAAGTCTAGGTTTCAGCAATTTGATAACCGTCCACCTTTCCGACCAGTTGAAAGACCTTGCCCAAAGTGCCACCGTTTTCATCAAAGAAGTTGTCAAGTTGACCCTATAAACTGTTGTAAGTGTGGAAAGATCGGCCATATTGCTAAAGACTTTCGAGTAGTTAGATTTTGTTACTCGTGCAATTCTCCTGATCACCTTCAGTCTGATTGCCCACTGGGGAGATTACAACCGGGTGGTACGTCAGTAAGACCAACGGGTGTTAGACCGGTAGTACCAAGGCCAGAAGTACCAAGAGCAAGGGGCCATGCCTTCCAAATGATAGAGCAAGAAGCAGATGAGACTCCCGATGTGGGTACAGGTACATTCTTAATAAATTATACACGTGCTAAAGTGTTATTTGATTCCGGTGCAAACCGATCGTTTGTGTCACCTTCTTTTGCTGCCTATATGCATTTAAAGCCTAAAGTGTTAGATCATGCGTTAATGGTAGATACGGCTAATGATAATCAAGTACCGGTTAGTGAGGTATTTGATAGTTGTGTGATAAACATAGATGGGTGTGGAGTGCCTATTCAGTTATTTACTATAGCCTTGATCGAGTTTGATGTGGTAGTGGGAATGGATTGGTTAGCCGAGAATTAGGCTAATATAGTTTGTGATAAGAAGTTGATAAATGTTGTCTTACCTGAGAAGGGACCAGTAGTGATTTATGGTGACCGTAGAAATCATCAGTCTTGTCTTATCTCTTTGTTGAAAGCTCGTAAGTGTATCAATAAAGGCTGCTCAAGTTACTTAGCTTATGTGATAGATATTAAGCTAGAAAACAATAAGCTGGGAGATATTCCGGTTGTTCGTGAATTTCAGGAAGTTTTTCCAGAAGATCTGACTAGCCTTTCGCCTATTAGACAAGTAGAGTTTGGTATAGATCTGATTCCTGGAGCCGCTCCTGTTGCCCGTGCACCGTATCATTTGGCACCTCCAGAGATGAAAGAGATGATGACACAACTGCAGGATCTTTCAGATAAAGGCTTCATCAGACCCAGTTCTTCGCCGTGGGGAGCACCGGTGCTGTTTGTGAAAAAGAAGAATGGTTCGATGAGGATGTGTATTGATTATCGGGAACTGAATAAGCGCACGATCAAGAACAAGTATCCGCTTCCTAGAATTGATGACCTCTTTGATAAACTAGTTGGAGCTTGCTATTTCTCCAAGATTGATCTGAGATTTGGTTATCATCAGCTGAAGGTTAAAGAAGAAGACGTTCTGAAAACGGCTTTTCGCACACGGTATGGTCACTATGAATTCTTAGTAATGCCTTTTGGTTTGACGAACGCCCCAACTGCTTTTATGGATTTAATGAATCGAGTATGTAAGCCATATCTCGATAAATTCGTTATTGTATTTATCGATGATATCCTTATCTACTCCCGATCCAAAGAAGAGCACGCCCAACATCTTCGTTTAATTCTAGAATTGTTGAAGAAAGAACAGTTATACGCTAAGTTCTCTAAATGTGAATTCTGGCTACGGGAAGTTCAGTTTCTCGGACATGTAGTTTCCGAGAAAGGTATTCAAGTTGATCCGACGAAGGTGGAAGCAATTGAAAAATGGGAACCGCCGAAGACGCCAACGGAAGTACGAAGTTTTCTAGGTTTAGTCGGTTACTATCGAAAGTTTTTAAAAGATTTTTCTCGCATCGCTAGGCCTCTCACTAAGCTGACTCGAAAGAATCTAAAGTTTGAATGGAAATCAGAACAGGATGAAGCCTTCAGGGTATTGAAAGAGAAACTTTGCAGTGCGCCGATTTTGTCACTACCAGAAGGTTCCGAATACTCTGTTGTTTACAGTGATGCTTCCAAACTGGGATTGGGATGTGTACTTATGCAGCGTGGAAAGGTTATTGCTTATGCTTCTCTTCAATTAAAAGATCATGAAAGGCAGTATCCTACACACAACATGGAACTGGCAGGAGTTGTTTTCACGTTGAAGATTTGGAGACACTATCTCTATGGTTCTAAATGTCAAATTTTCACTGATCATAAGAGTCTTCAACATCTTTTTGATCAGCGGGAATTAAATATGAGGCAAAGAAGATGGCTAGAGTTGGTGAATGATTACGACTGTGAGATTCTTTATCATCCGGGAAAGGCGAATGGCACTGAGTCGTCAAGAAAGGAGTGGAACGATAAAAGCCATTGCACTAAGAGCTGAACTCCTACCTAACATATTCGATGAACTGAAGAAGTGACAAGTGGAAGCTTTTCAAGAAGAACATTTGAAATCAGAATGGTTAGTGGGGTTATCAGCATTGCTAGTGAAAGATGATCGTGGGTTATTGTGTCTGGGGAACAGAATTTGGGTGCCTCATTTGGGTGGTTTACGTGATCGTGTACTACAAAAAGCTCATCAATCTCGATTCTCTATTCACCCGGGTACGAATAAGATGTACAAAGACCTAAAACAATTCTATTGGTGGCCGGGAATAAAAAGGAGTATTGCTCAGTATGTGGAAGGTTGTACTGCTTGTAAGAAGGTGAAGATTGAACATCAGAAGCCGTTTGGGCAATTACAGCGTTTAGAAATACCGATGTGGAAATGAGATCAAATTACTACATATTTCATCACGAAGTTACCAAGGACTCCGAAAGGGTTTGACGCTATTTGGGTGATCGTTGACAGGTTGACCAAGTTTGCTCACTTCCTACCAATAAAGGAAACCTATTCATTGGAAAGATTAGCCAAACTATATATCAATGAAACAGTAACACGACATGGAGTTCCAATTTCGATTATCTCTGATCGTGACAGCCGTTTTACCTCAAGATTCTGGAGAAGTTTTCAAAAGGAAATGGGAACGCTGATAAAGTTAAGTACAGCGTATCATCCTCAAACTGACGGTCAGAGTGAACGGACGATTAAGACTTTAGAAGACATGCTCCGGGCTTGCATTGTTGATTTTAGGGGATCATGGGATAAGCACTTACCACTGATAGAATTTTCCTATAATAACAGTTATCATTCCAGCATACAAGCGACACCGTTAGAAGTTTTGTATGGTAGAAAATGCCGAACGCCTCTGTGTTGGAACGAAGTGAGAGAGAAACAGTTAGCAGGGCCTGATATAGTCCAGTTGACCGCGGATAAGATTTCTCAGATTCGGGAACGTTTGAAAGTAGCTCAAGACAGACAGAAAAGCTACGCCGACCAACGCCAGAAACCATTAGAGTTCCAAGTTGGAGATTTTGTGATGTTAAAAGTCTCGCCTTGGAAAGGAGTCATTCGATTCGGGAAACAAGGTAAGCTGAGCCCGAGGTACATTGGACCGTTTGCAATCACATAACGGATTGGTGAAGTAGCTTACAGGTTGGATCTTCTGCCAGAGTTAAGCATGATTCATAACGCGTTTCATGTATCGAATTTCCGAAAGTGTTTGGTTACGTCGGATCAGACAGTTTCTCTACCAGATATACAAGTGGATGAAAAGCTAAATTATGTGGAGGAACCTGAAGCCATAGTTGACCACAAAGTTAAAGTGTTGCGGAATAAAGTAATCAGACAAGTGAAAGTTCAGTGGAGACATCATAGTGGTCAGGATGCTACTTGGGAATCGGAATCAGAAATGAGAACTAAGTACCCGCACCTTTTTGCCTAAACCGAATTCCGGGACAAAATTCTTTTAAGGGGGAGATGAGGTAATGCCCCGGGTAAGTTCGTTAGTTAAACGTTAGTTCCGTTAAATTTATCTAACTTTATTATTGAGGTTTAGGGTAAAATTTGGGTTAATTTATAAGATAAGGGTGTTTTGGTCATTAGTGCTAAGCTTAAGGACTAAATGTGTATAATTGGGTAGATATTATCCTTTTCAACATTCTGATATTATACAACTCAGAAATATCCAGAACTAAGTGTGTGTGTGTGAGGGTGTTTGGAGAGAAAAAGGGAGAAGAAGGAAAAGGAAGGGTTAGAACTCCATTTGGTGTGTATTGGAAGTGATTTCAGGTATGCGTCTTTACAAATTATGTTTATAATTGCTAGTAGATATTTTCTATCGGATTAGAATCAGCAAAATCGAACTGGTATAAATCACGGTCGGATTCTGGGTTAAAATTAACCAAACCGACAGAGGTTTCCGGATAGTTTGAACGTGTCCGGGTAGTTTCGTTGGTAGTGTCCGATAGTTTTGATTGCTGGTGTCCGGACGATTCATCTAACCGGTAAGTACCCTTTTCTTTAAGTTTCCGGATAATATAAGATACCGGATGGAGTCCGGATCACTGTGGTTTCCGGATGACGTCCGGATTGAACATGTTGTCCGGAAAGTTGGGGTTGTCCGGATTGATTGTGTTGTCCGGAGAGCCCTGTTGTCCGGATAGCTTTGTGTTGTCCGGATAGTTTAGCTGTTTGATCAATTTTGAGAGTTTAGATGCTTTTGTGTATTCAATAACCCGTGTCTTGTTAATTATGGGATGGGGATGAATGAGGACTGAATGCATTATGGACTCGACTTAAGTTCGGGTTTGGGGGTAACAATTGAGGATTAGAGTTATCTAGAGTACTTAGCTTTAGTAAGACTTATGTGTTTTGTATGGTAAAGAGATATCTGCATCTATTTGTTTCAGATACTGTGAATTGAAGGTGAAAGCAGAATTATTTGTGGAGGATTAGAAAGAGTTTTGATAAAGCAAACCGGTGAGTTTTTATTTAAAATGTTTTCAACTGGAATACATATATGTGGAATGAGTGTAATAAGATGCATACTATGTTAATATGAGTATTACACTGCATGGGTGCTAGTTGGTCGGGCTTAGGACCGGTGTATGTTGGCTGTACAGAGGGACAGTGGTGTTGGCTGTATTTAGTACAGTGGTGTAAATTGATTAGTTGGCTCGCAACCAATTAATATGGCCAAGAGAATGAGATGGAAAGATACATGGTGTATGAGTCATAATTGGTATTCCTATCTGAATTATGTGTATGATGTTGTGCAAATGGTTTTTAACTAACGGGGATTTTCTCACTAGACCTCAAGGTCTAACCCTCATTTTGTTTTAAAAATATGTATTCCAGGTCGCGGATCGAGTAAGAGCAAATAAGAAGGTTAAATTGCGAATAGCTTTTGGAGGACTATGTAGTTGAAGACTATGATGTGTTTAGTAGTTATAGCACGTTATTAGTAATGATGTAAATTTACTACGTAAACGTTTGTAATGATGTATTGAATGTTTGTAAAGACTAGGGGACCGTATTTGTTATATAATGTATCTCTTGTTTTAACGACGTTATGCAATGTATGCTATTTGAACTATGTATGGGATACGGGTCGTTACACCAAAAACCAAACACTTGATTTTGCTTAAAAAAGAACTCAGATGATCGAATTAGGAGACGAAAAATTGCAGAAATCTTTATAATGAAGATGTGAATCGAATACAATAAACGAAAACGAGCAATTTTACTTGAATCAAAATATGAAATTTTGAATATCAAGAACACAGTCGACTATAATGAAAAAATCTTACCAGAAAGCTTTTGAATCACCTTCAATTAAATCGTCCGTATGCTCTGATACCAGTTGTGAGTTCCAGATTTGTGCATATAAATAGTAGAAATCAATAAGTAGAAGCAATCGTTATGATTTCAACTGGTCATCCAATTCATTTCGATTAACTTGAGAGAATTACAATATGAGTGAATAAGACGACTAAAACGATTATGAACGACTAGCCTAAATTCTAAACAATAAAGGCTATTTATATCTAGGCCTAATTCAATAAGGCCCATGACCCATTTACACATTTAAGCCCATATTACACCTTTTACATTGTAAGCCCTTGAACTTCTATTCAACATGATTTTATCCCTAACATTAAAGGCAAAGATTTTGCAATTGAGGCCATGTTAGCCTCATCGTCTCTTGAGTACTCTTCCTCCCCACAATCTGCAACCAACACCTTCTTCATCTTCTTCTTTCCTCTCGAGCTCTCATCTTGACCTTCTTTCTTCTGTGGCTTGTCCTGAACCTCTGTGGCCTTTCCTACTAGAGCCAAAGGTCCAACCGTCTGGGTTTTTGTCTGGACGACGTAGTTTTCTTGTGCAACTAATGTGCCAAGGAGGTCAGTAAGCGTCCATGTGTCAAGATCCTGATTTGTTTTGAGTGACATGGATAATTGAAGCCATTCATCGTTTAAACTTTTGAGGAACATCACATTGTTCTATTCAGGGATTCTGTGGATTCTAAACTTCTTACACTTGTTGATTAGAGAGTTGAATTTGTCATAGGGTTTTGGAGTGACTCTGTTGGCAGAGCCTTAGAATCATAATATTCATTTATGCATTAGACTCTTCTGTTCTTTTGAGTTTTCACTCCACCCTCAAGTTGTTATTCAAGTTTTATCCACAGATCATAAGCTGACTCACAAGCATCAAGAGATTGAAATAAGTCATTTGGGATAGCCATGATGAGTAAACGTTTGATTTTATTTCCCATCTCATGTTTCTCCTACTCTTGAGGAGACCACTTGTCAATATCCTTGGGTTTGTTATATTCAGATACCTCTTGTGTTGTAGCAGTTGCAGGTACCCTTGGGACAGTGACCATGGGGACGTATAGTGGGTTTTAGATGTAAGTGACCAGTTCTTTGTCCACTCCCTCCAGAAAATGGATCATACGAATCTTCCATTGAGGATATTCTTCCCTTAATAGAGTTGGACGCTTGGTTTGAGAACCAGCAGTGAAAAAGTTGGCTGCATTTGCCATTTTTGAAGAAATGGAGTTTTGAAGAAAAATAGAGTATAGGTACTGGATATTTAAAAAAAATGATAGATAGGACATATTTATAACACAAGCTAAATCTAGGAAGAAAATAGTCTTATTTGAACAACAATACACACTTGAAAGATTTTTTAGAAGAAACAGTTCCTATAAGTGTATGAAATTCAAACAGGTTGAAAGTGACACAAAAATATGGGATGTTCTTTAGAAATGAAGAACATGTCTAAAATCAGTCCAAATAATCTACCAATTGAGTCAGAATCATTGCAGAGACGATCCTTTGATGTTGAAAGTCAAAGTTTTCTCTGATACCAATTGTAGATCCCAGATTGACTCACAATGATGAGTTTAAACCCAAAAACTAATTAAACAGAGTTTAAAGTTTGTATGCGGAAGCGTTTATAGAAAGAGATTGCTTTAAACAGATTGGTAGAATCACACACGAATAATGAAGGATAACAAGAATAATAACAAAGGGTTTGCTCAACAAGTCATATTCATTAAACACAACGGAAATATGACTTTACACAAAGAACACAAACAGCTGTGTGTCTTTTCTCTCAAGAATTCTCTCCCACTCTAGAAACTCAGCGTGTGTGAATTGTGTGTTGCGTGCCTGAAATGGAAGATGGTGCTCTCTACATATAGTAGTAGTGGAACGTGAAATAGTACATACAAAAGACTGTCACCCATGAAAAGGTGACACCTGGAAAGTTGGGGATCGTGGTTGTACTATTGATCTTCAGGGTCTTCGTACATGTAGAGGCACGTGATCATTGGCCTTCAAGTAAGCACAAGTCTTTGTCTTCAAAAGTTTGGTCACACAGAGGCTCTATGGAGTTTCACAGAGGCTCTGCGGTCCGAGGTTCATCTTTAGGTTGGGCTTCACTTCTCGACAGAGGCTTCTGATCTGATCTGCGTAATCGTTATTGTTTGTCCTAGAATGCAAAAAAATTAAATGATTGTGTTTTCTCATGGCGTGAACTAGACTTCTTCTCTAGCCACACTTGTTTGACTTCATTCCCCGACCCGTTTTATCTGAAATAGCATTAAAGACATTGTCAGAATAACTAGAGTAATAAGATTGTCTTTTTCTTTGAGGGACCAGTTTTTGATCGTCTTTGTGACCTTCTTTTAGATTTAGAGATCGCAAATTTAGAAGACTTGGGCACAGTGGCATTTTTGGATGTAGAATTGGAACACTCTCCTCTTTCAAAATTAATCGGTTCACTCATCCTCTCAAGTATTTGAACATGACTCAAAAGTTTAGGAGCGAAGTCAATTTTAGCAATCTCCTCATCTGGACAGACCATCGAATTCATAAATGCACAAAACATGACTTCAGCATCAGACTTGCTATCCGTGTCTGATTCGGATGAGAAACCATTGATAATTAGATTTTGTAAAGAATCAACACGGAAAAAAATCAAAATCAGAGAGTAGATCTCGTTTACGAAAATCAGTTTGAACATTTTTTCCTTTGTCGGGAAACCGCAAGACCGTGTCATCATTGTCAGAAGATAATTCACCTAAGAAGGCCTTGCAAGAAGAATTGTCTGAATTAGAAGAGGCAGGTACACCTGAGATTGGTTCAAGGATGTTGTTGGACATAGTGTCCAAAGTCATTAACTATTGGTAATGATTCTAATAATAGCAGGGTCCTTTTGGGTTGCCCTTAAGACCCAAATAACAATCAGAAGAATGAAAGGGAGTTAAAGTAGTTAGTTTATTAATTTGTCATTTGATGATAAATTAATATAATTAATTGGATTAATCATAGGGACTAAATGATAATTGGTTAAAAGAGTTTTTTTAACAAGCTTATCGTTTCAAGGGGCTAGGTGTAAATAAGGGGATTATAAATAAACTACTAGGGATCAAACCCTAATGAGTTTTTTTTATCAATCTCTCTCTCTATTGAGGCCGTAACCTCCCCTCTCCTCCCTCCCAAAATCGTAAACCCTAAATAAGGGTTTAGGGTTTAAAGCTTCAATCTTGATTGTTGGTTTGGTGTTCTTAAGTGTGAGCCACTAGAGGGATTCACACTATTGATCCTTGACATCCAAGAAGCAAGAACAAGGTTAATTCATCTTTGGGTATTCGACAATCACAAGAAACAAGTAAGTGTTCTTGATTCTTTCTATTGTAGTTAATCATCTAGAACGTATTGCCATGGATGATTCAATTCTAAATATGCTTCTGTTGCCTATATCATGTGGTAGTACGGTTTAACAAAAACCTTTTAGTGGTATCAGAGCCAAAGTTCTTAGATTTTAGCTCAATAGCTTAAAATTCGTATTGAATTTTCTGGAAAACGCAACGAGCTGTTTTATCTATTCCCGGAGTTTGGACCGTCGGATCGTCACGTTTTTTTGACAGTAGTTTCACGACATTCAGTTTTACCTTCTGGACAGTTGGATTGATCGTTTGAGGTCCAGAAGGCACCTGTTGTATTTTCGACATAGTGCAGTAAGTTTGTGGCCATTGAATTGCTTAATCCCTAAGTTAGGGTTTCATGGTCATAACCTCAAAAGTTATAATTTTGGAAACTGAAAAAAAATTCTTGCGTACATGAAAAAGTTTCTATTTTTAGCGATTAAAGTTTTATTGGTATCCCTAAAGGGTATAGGGTAGTAGTCGTTTTTTATGCATGTTATACCATAATTTTGTATGGCGTAGTAGTCGTTTATTTTTGCATGTTATACCATAATTATGTATGGCTAGTTTCCTAACTTGCCTAAGGAAAAACACATCAATAATAAGCTTTGGAAAATATTGAATGGATAATCTTAAATTGAATAGATAATCCTAATTATGTATGGCTAGTTTCCTAACTTGCCTAAAAAAACACAATAATAATAACCTATGGCAAATATCGAATGGATAATCTTGAATTAAATAAGATAATCTTAAATACCTTCTTACAATAAGCAAATATATTCAAGTTTGAATAAATATTGTAAGATAAACATTGACATTATTTATATAGTGAATATAATTTATATGTCAAATATTCACATTAATTATTAGCATGTGTCCTCACATGTTTAATTGGAATCAAATATGGAAACAATTATATTAATTGTTAAATATGTGCTCACATGTTTAATTAGAATTAATTGGATAATCATAATTTTAAATTGTTTAAAATTCCATTCAATTTTTATATATATATTAGACCTCAATTATATATATATGATTAAATAATACATTGATAGTCAAACCGAGACTAGGCGTACTCACTATAAACACTCTAAGGGGGTTTAAGGAGGTTACCTATAATATGGTTACCGAATGAGTCAAGGGTTTTTAAAACGCCATGCGTTACCAAACTCACCGCCTCTTGTGTGGACTAGTGGAATTACCGAAAAGGTTTGATAGGTCAATGTGACAAGTTAAAAGTATTAACTATGAAGTATAAAACGAAAATCCCGTTTTAGATATACTGAGAAATGTGAAAGTCGTATGCTATCCATGATGAAGAACACACATAATCTTATAGTTTGTTAACGGAGCGTGTGCGGTTTGCCGACACGTTAATGTGAAACTATAGTTGAAAATGATGTGGCGCTCGTGATTCTCAAGCGTACTTGAGCCGAGGGGTCCATGTGTTTTTCCATGGTCGATTCACAATCATGTTGGTGATCCTCGGCATCCCAGTTACAAAAGGAAGATAAGCATAATCGAGATTAACATGCCATTGACACAAGTCAATGAATCTCAAAAGACCTAGGAGTTTCATAGTGAATGAAATCAACAAATAGCATTTGTTTACCTAAAATAACCTTGTGATGTGATTACGGCATCCCTTTTCACATCATAAGATAAAATATGGATCCTAGCCTTGTTAAATATTTTTGGAAAATTATTTTAAGGGTTAAATATCAAACTAACGAAAAATCTATATCTACAGATGGCTGAAAATAATCCTCCTCCTCCTCCTTCTCACTCAACATCCAACCTTACGTTACTCTCTATCCTAAGTAAAGATAAGCTAACTGGGCCAAACTACTTGGATTGGATTCGTGCCTTGAGAATTGCCTTGAGGTACGAAGACAAAGAGTATTTGCTCGACGAGGATCTTCCTATACTTAATGAAGATGCAAGCCCTGAAGCAGTAACTGAATACAATAAGCAATTCGCGGAATCCACAAAAGTCGCGTGTCTCATGTTGGCGTCCATGTCCCCGGAACTTCAAAAGAGTTTCGAGAACATGAGGGCGTTTGAACTAAATGAGCAGCTTCGTGAAATGTTTCAAGAGCAAGCGAGGCAAGAAAGGTTCCAAGTCGTAAAATCGCTTATGGAATGTAAGGAACAGGACGGTGCCCCTGTATGTGCGCATGTGCAAAAGATGAAAGTGTACATTGACAGGTTAGGCAATCTAGGTGTCGATTTCCCAAGAGAGCTTGCCATTGACATGGTGCTAAACTCTCTTAGTCGGGCATATAAACAGTTCATAGTGAACTTCAATATGAATAATATGGACAAGACCTTGATGGAGCTCCATGGCATGTTGAGATCTGCTGAAGCATGTATGGGTAAGACCCAAAGTGGTCACTCAACTTCTCCCGTCCTGGCCATTAGGGAAGGTGGCTCTAAGAAGAAGAAAGTTTCTCATCCCAAAGGGAAGGGAAAGGCTAAAGTTGTTCCACGCAACCAAGGCCTTAAGAGAAAAGCTGATTCTTCTGACATACCACCCATAAGTGACCCTAAAGAGGCCATATGCTTTTACTGTCAAGGAAAGGGCCATTGGAAGAGAAGCTGCCCAAAATATCTGGAGGACTGGAAAATGAACAAGGTCAAAGGGTGTGGCACCTCAGGTATTTTTACAATTGAACTACATAGTACTTCAATTTCTAACTCTTGGGTCCTTGATACGGGATGTGGTACTCACATTTGCTCTAATTTTCAGGGACTAAAGGGAAGTAGGACGTTGAAGCATGGGGAGCTGAATCTGATCATGGGAAACAGGATGACTGCCGCTGTTACCAAGATTGGAGATTTTGAGCTCGTGCTTAGTAGTGGTTTTTCAATAAAGTTATTAGATTGTTGCTACTCGCTAGAAATGGCTCGAAACATTATTTATTTTCATGCATTGTACAAGGATGGTTTTGAATTTCAATTTGATAATAATGATGGTTGAATTTTGGTTTATAAACATGGTTGTTTTTATTTTAAAGCCTCTCCTTGTAATGGTGTGTATGAAAGGGTGATTTATGTTGGTAGAAATAATAATAACTTAACTCTAAATGTTGGTACCTCCAATAGTGAATTGGATAAATCATCGTTATGGCATCATCGTCTTGGCCACATAAACAAGAAACGCATAGCCAAGCTCCAATCGGACGGGGTCTTGGAACCATTTGACTTAAAGTGTAATGAAGAATGCGAGTCTTGTTTACTTAGCAAGATGACGAAAGCACCTTTCAAAGGAAAAATGGAAAGGGGTAAGGATCTGTTGGACTTAATCCACACAGATGTATGTGGACCATTCAGATCTGCCACAAGAAACGGTGAAAGATACTCTGTTACCTTTACTGACGATTTCAGCAGATATAGATTTATCTATCTGATGAAAAACAAATCGGACACCTTTGAAGTGTTCAAAGGATTCAAAAACGAAGTAGAAAACCAACCGGGCAAGAAGATCAAGATGCTCCGATCCGACAGGGGTGGAGAATACTTGAGTCATGAATTCTACGACTATCTAAGGGATTGTGGAATAGTTTCGCAATTATCTCCTCCCAGAACACCGCAACTCAATGGTGTTGCTGAGAGAAGAAATCGAACGCTACTTAATATGGTTCGGTCCATGATGAGTCATGCTACACTTCCAATATCGTTCTGGGGCTATGCCTTAGAAACTGCAGCTCATATCTTAAACCTCGTTTCAACTAAGAAGGTTGCAAAGACACCCTCTGAAATGTGGGCTGGGACTCGTCCCTCGTTGGCACATATAAAGGTCTGGGGTTGTGAATTCTTCGTTCGGCGCGAAACTAACGACAAGCTAGAACCTAGAGCAGAGAAGTGTCGGTTCATTAGTTATCCCTACAAATCCTTTGGATATATATTTTACAAACCTTCGGAGAACAAAATGTTTGTAGCTAGAAGGGGAGTCTTCCAAGAAAGGGAGCTCATTTCCAAAAGGGATAGTGGGAGCAGCATTGATCTTGAAGAAATTCAAGAAACAACCAATGATGAACCTATAGTTGACACTAGCCCTCAACATGAGGTTGAACCACCTGTTGAGGAAACTAACATACCTCCACCACCTCTTCGCAGAACTAGTAGAGTAAGTCAACCTCCTGAGTTTTATTATGGTTTTCATATTACAAAGGAAGGAGACACACTAGTCAATGATAAAACATTTGATAGTGCGGATGAGCCATCCAACTACGAGGAAGCGATGGCAGGCCCTGAGGCTGCCAAATGGAAAGAGGCTCGGGATGTTGATTTCTAGTCTTGTATGTTGATGACATGCTACTCATAGGAAAAAATATTCCGATGTTGCAAGATGTACAGATCTGGCTCGTGAAATGTTTTGCTATGAAAGATTTGGGAAATGCAGCATACATACTTGGAATAAGAATTTATCGAGACAGAACCAAGCGTTTAATTGGACTTAGCCAAAGTACGTACTTGGATAAGATATTGAAGAAATTCAGTATGAGTGCATCCAAGAAAGGGTTTTTGCCCATGCAACATGGCATAAGATTGAGCAAAGATCAATGTCCCAGCACTAGCAAAGAACTGGACATAATGAGTCGAATTCCATATGCATCTGCTATAGGATCGATCATGTATGCCATGACATGTACTAGACCTGATGTCTCATTTGCTTTAAGCATGGTGAGTAGAGTGCCAACTGAAGAGAACCTGGCGGATCCTTTCACGAAAGCATTAACTCGACCCAAACATGAGTATCATACTGAAGCCATAGGTGTTAGAATTATCAATATACCTTGAATGTTTTAGTTGTTAGTTTGATGTATTGAAAACGTAATAAATTGTATTTGATTTGGAGATTATTATATGGAGATTATAATATATGTTGGATTGCGTCCATTTACATTTAATTTATTAATGTTTCATTTTGCTTGTTTAGAACCAACTTCCTGAGTATTAATTTACTTAAACCTCCACAGTCAGTCATACTCCTGGAAGTAAGTAGTGATTCAAGACTGTCATGAAGTGTCGGAAGCATAGAGAATGCAACTAACACTCATGAGTACCTAATGGTGACTTGGGTATTGGAACGACCCGCACTCAAAAGTTTACTTCATGGATTAAGTCAGAGTAATTTTGAGATGATAATATTTTATGTTCTTCAAAAAAGAGATGCATAGAGTTTTGCTCTAGGATTCTGTTATGCTTTGGTGTGCTCCAACGCTGACTGTGACTGGCAGTTATACAGGGTATGTCCATGTATAATATGATGAATAGAAATGAACTGTGTAGTCGAAGTTTATTTGTTCCTTCTGCCTAAACAGGAGAAGCGATATCCATGGGCCCCTCGATGATTTTGTGTTGATACTAAGTGTTTGGCCAAACCCTGACTAGAATTAATGTGTTCAATTGAGTTGTCTGATGAATTCAACACATATCGGAAATCGGGAAACATAATCTTGATCCATGAGATAGACATTTATCCATGTCTCAGGTTCATATGATATCTTGTAGAACAAAGGAACATTAAATCACTTATCTTAGGACCGAATCTTTATCAGAGTTCCGCAGCTGCATTGGATGGCTTGCTCTCTGCTGATTATTTGAAAGCGTTAAACCAAATAGAGTTAATAACTTGTCCAAGTGGGAGACTGTTGAACATAGTGTCCAGAGTCATTAACTATTGGTAATATTTCTAATAATAGCATGGTCCTTTTGGGTTGCCCTTAAGACCCAAATAACAATCAGAAGAATGAAAGGGAGTTAAAGTAATTAGTTTATTAATTTGTCATTTGATGATAAATTAATATAATTAATTGGATTAATTATAGGGACTAAATGATAATTGGTTAAAAGAGTTTTTTTAACAAGCTTATTGTTTCAAGGGGGCTATGTGTAAATAAGGGGATTATAAATAAACTATTAGGGATCAAACCCTAATGAGTTTTTTTGATCAATCTCTCTCTCTATTGAGGCCGTAACCTCCCCTCTCCTCCCTCCCAAAACCGTAAACCGTAAATAAGGGTTTAGGGTTTAAAGCTTCAATCTTGATTGTTGGTTTGGTGTTCTTAAGTGTGAGCCACTAGAGGGATTCACACTATTGATCCTTGACATCCAAGAAGCAAGAACAAGGTTAATTCATCTTTGTGTTTTCGACAATCACAAGAAATAAGTAAGTGTTCTTGATTCTTTCTATTGTAGTTAATCATCTAGAACGTATGCATCTTTATAAGTTGTTTGTTTGTATTGCCATGGATGATTCAATTCTAAATATGCTTCCGTTGCCTATATCATGTGGTAGTACGGTTTAACAAAAACCTTTCAGATGCTTCCTTGGATAGGTGTATCCTTAGCAACCTTTTCTTGTAAAAGTTCTGTCGCCAAAGTGGACAGTTTAGACGTGAGTCTAGCAATCTCAGACTTGAATACAGTCCTCTCTGATTCAGATAGTTGTTCGGTTGTATTTTGTTCAAACTCTATAAAAGTGGATAACAGCACAGTTCGTTAGTATTCAAAAACTGCCTTTCTCTTTCAAGTGACTCTTCGAGTTGAAAAAAGACATTTTCCAATATTAGCGGTGGAACGTACCATTTGAATTCAGACGGTTGAGAAACACCCTCATCTAGTGTTGCCTCAACTTTTACGGGAATTTCCACAGTTTTGGCCATTGAACAAATGTCGAAGTAGTCATTTGAAAGATACGGGGTTTTATTTTTTAAGTATGAAGCATTTATCTTTTCATATACGAACGGAATTTGTACGTTAATGCTTTTCTTTTCTTTAGACGTGTCTTGCTCTTCATTTGTATCTGACTTATGTGGGTCCTTTTGGACACCGGTGATCCTATTTATGTTTTCTTGTTTCTTATCCGTGGGAGACTTTTTCCAGTCCTTTGGCATGGAACATCGGTCTTCCTTTTAAAGGTCTCTTGTTCTTCATCCTCAGGAGACAATTTTGTCCATCTTATTTTGTACTCAGGATATCACTTATCAAGTACCAAAAAGTTAAATTCGTAGAGCATTGGAACTTTAGATAAGATTTTCTTTAGGTAACAAGGATTATCATATCCTAATCCCCAAAGAGCATTAATTTATTTGAATTCCTTCGGTTTATTCAGATCAATCGTCTGATCCGATTGACCTCGATTGTAAAGCTTTAATTCAAGATCATTGATCATTTTGGTTAATTTTTCATTTTCAAGTTGAATTGAGGAACGTTGATTACCAATCTTTGTGTATTCGTTCTCGGACCGTTGGAACTTTGTAGTGATTTCAGATAACGGGGCTTCTAGGGACTCAGTCTTTTTGGAATACGTGGCACACTCTTCTTTATAATTATTAATTATGTACTTGTTGTCAGCGTGTCGACATTAAGATTATCAATAATGTCATATTTCCTTTTTACGTTAGCCTCTAGATCAATGATTTGGGTTTCTTTAGCTTTAATCTTTTACGTACACACCATCACACGCATCTAGTTGACTAAGTTCTTATGAGTAGGAGCACATACCTGACAAGACAGTTTACGTTCTGAATCTTTTTGAGCTTCACCTTCTGAGTCGGTTTGATCAGTTTACGTTCCCATAGAGCACATGTGAGCATCGGTGTCGCCTTCTTCGTCGTCAGTCAGATTGAGCCAATGATCATCATCCATGAGAGTTTTACCAGCTTCTTTCTGCCTGACCAGTAACATCTTGTTCTTGTATTACTCAGCGTTGCATACCACGGGCTTTCGGAAGTCTCTAGCAAAGTGGCCTAGCCTGCCACACTTATAGCACTTCATTGGTTCATCTTCATCTTTATCCTTGGACTTTCCTGCAGGCTTCTTTCCTTCATCTGTCATGTTCTTTCCTTCATCAGTCTTCTTCTTTCTATCATACTTATCCTTGTAGTCACGGCGCTTGGTAATCGTGGAATACCTATGACTATTGGATAGTTTCTTGAAGAACTTCTTCTTTGTATTCTATTGGGACAGTAGGGCAACTGCTTTCTTGATGTTGTCGAGTTCAGGGTAGGAGTCAGTTTCTGCTTCGTCCTTCTTAGGCTCAGACTCACTCCTCGCTTCCTCCCGGTGGGAATTGCGGTAACAATGCTTTTAGCATTTGTTTGAGATAAGAGCAAGAGGATATTCTATAGGTTTCTTAGGCGACCTTTGATCTCCCATTTGTTCAAGCACTTCATCTTCATCTTGGAGTAGCATCTCGTACAATTCATTAAGAGGAACGTTCTTCAGGATGTGGTTGTGATGAATATGAGATGCAAATCTCTTCCATCAGGCTGAAGGTTGTTCATAAACTTTATGTTGTTCTCAGTATTCGTCTTGGTGAGGTTGTTCTTTTGGAGATCGTTAATAAGAATACAAAACCTTTCATTGGTTTCTGTTAGCGTTTCTCCTTTTCGAGCCATGAAAGCATAGTATCTCGTGAGACAACTTGTGATCTTCAACTGATTTCCTACTCTGCTGCCCTGCATTATCTTAGCCAGTTGATCCCACATTCCTTTGGCTATGTCCTTGTGGCTGTCAATGTTGTTGTAGATGTTATTTGGTAGACTGTAGATAAGGTAAGTCTTTGCCAGTCTGTCCCCGTCAGCCCTCCTCTTTTGTTCAGTGGACATTTGCTCGTAGCTCATTGGCACTCTGCGACCAGGTACTCCTCCTTCTTGTTCCGGAACGTCCATCATGAGTGTCTCTTGTGGTCCATGATTCAGCGAGTAAAGAATCTCGTGATATAGGGGTTTCGACTCGACGAAACACGTGAAACGTTCACGCCACAGATTGTACTATCCTCTGTATAGGACGAGTGGTTTTCCCTCTGATCCTATGGCTAGCACGTCTTGGGTATTCATCTTGGTGCACTTGAGTGATCGTGAGATAGAAACGGTGATCCAAAGGTAATAGTGAAAGCTTAACGCGATTAACTATGAGGAGTGTATATCCTAGCGCAAAACGAAACTAAGTTTATACTTAAAAGATTCAAAAATACGAAAGTAACCACAAAACATAACAAAAATTGAAAGAACAACAACAAAATCCGGGAGTAGGTACCGGGAGATGAAACCCGGGTAGAAGAATCGGGAAGTTGTAATTCGGTACAGGTAACCAGGAGATGTGAGCCCGGTAGCGGAAACCGGGACATAGGAACCTGGTTGAGATACCCGGATGTGAAGATCCGTATTAGAAACCGGACAACTTACCGGGTAGGAAAACCCGGACCGGGTAATGTACTGGGACCGGGTAATGCCCGAGATCGGGTATTGTACAAGGAACGGGTAATGTACCGGGACCGGGTAACGTACTGGGACCGGGTAATGTACGGGACCGAGAGTCTTGCCGGGAATTAAAGAACGGGACGTACCTGGATGTGACGAACGCGATGAACACAGATCTGGGAAAAGTGTTTTCTTGGAATTTTTGTTCCTGAACAATGTTAACACTACCAAAACACAAAACAAACGCAAAATACTGAATGATTTTGCTCCTAATCACACCCTATGGCTTGAAAGATTGGAAAAATTGAAAAACAGGGACTCAAACATAGACAATCGACTTTTAGCAATTGACGGTCAAAAATTTCAAAATCAATTGTGAAAACGTGCAGAAATCAATTTGAGAATGTCACGGAGGGATTGGTAATCAAAGATTTCACTTTAGTGAAAAAGTCAATAAACCAAAAAAAATCAAACCAAAAACACATCGTCGATTAAAAAAAACTAGAAAGAATGACTCAAATCAATAGGAACTTACCTTTGGATCGATTATCTCTGTGCTCTGATACCAATTGTGGATCCCAATATCAAGTGCAATTCAACCACAATCAAAGTAATCAAGAAAAATAAGCAACGATTTTATTCAATATGTAGAGAAATATTATCGGTAGCCGTATAAAGGTTTTGAGATTAAGAATGAACCATTAACCCTTAATTAGGGATAGTCATCCCTATTTATACCCCATAGGGATATTTACACATTCAGCCCCTGACCATCTATTCAACAAACATTTAGACCTAACATTAATTTTAAGTAAAAAGAATATGCACCTATTTAAAGAATACATAGACTTTTTGGGAGTTAATATTGGAGAAGGAAGAATACAGTTGCAACCTCATATAGCTAAAAAAGCGTTAGATTTTCCAAACAAATTAGAATATTTAAACAGTTGCAAAAGTTTTTAGGTTTAATAAATTATGCGAGACATTTTATTAAATTTTGCGAAAAATTGTTGACCCTTTATATTCAAAAACCTCTCCTAATAGGCAAAGGTATTTTAATTGTTGATCCCACAATAAGACTCAACAATGATATTTACCTCAATAGTTCAAAAGAGTTATGTGCAGCAGCGTTTGTGACAGAACTAAAGAGATATTAATCTGGTAGATAACACACAGAATCAGATAAATGAAACAGTAATAAAGCAAGAGTGGAGCTCAATGATTCTGTTCATCAAATACGAGTGAGATTTATGACGTACTATGCTATATTGTGTTGATTCATTGTGATTGATTGTTAATCTGGGATCCACAATTGGTATTAGAGCAGAAATACGTCTGATTCAAAGGTAAAATTCTTTTCTAACCATTCAAAAGTTTAGTCGACTGTTTCATCCAAAAGATTTTTCATTTCTTTGATTTTGGTGTAAAAACTTGAAATTGAGGCTTGAAAAATCTTCTCTTCTGTGTTTCTGAAATCATATTGAGTTTTGGATTGTTTTGGTTAAGTATAAAATCATCAATTTTTGAGTTTTTGATTTCTGGGTTTCTTGCTCACTGTTCTTGAGAAAAACTCAATTTTTGTTTCAAAAGTGCTTGTTAAATCGATTTGGTTAGTTGTTTTTGCATTCCCTAGTTGCTTGTTTTGGTTCTAAAGTGTTTGCATAAAATCGATTTCCAGGTAAGTTTTTGAGTTCCAGTGTTTGAATACAGACTGTTCTTGAGTTCCGGTACTTGTTGAATTCTGAATCCTATAGATTTAGGATCCCTCTTAGTACCGGATCACAAGTTACGGATTCTTCACTTCTGGTAGTGATTTCATTTCAGTTTCCTAATTCCGGATTCATAGATTTCGGATCCCTCAGTTCCGGATCTTAACTTCCGGATCCATCAGTTCCGGATCTTTGTGGTCAGTTCCGTATCCCCTGTTTTCCGGATCCATAATTGATATCTAGATCCTTGTTGAATTCCGGATCCACAACTCCGGATCCTTCACTCCGGATCCTTGAGTCTGCACACATAATTTTTTATTTGTTTCCATTAGACTCTATTTCCCAGTGTTCTTTTCAGTGTTTTCCTGATTCCTTATAGAATTTGCTTTAGGTTACCACTCCCTTAGGAATTTGCGTTAGGTTTGTGTTAGTTTGTGCGTTAGACCACTACATTACCTTTGAATCATCCGACACGTCTTACGATCACACCAGTTCTCACAATGAATGCTCAAGACGCATTAGCTATCAGATCGGAATTCAAGCCTCCGATCTTGTACCACGGGGAGTATAACGTCTGGAAGGATAGGTTTATGTGCTTCATCCAGACTAAGCTGCTATATGAAGAAATTCCCCGTTCGCTGAAGGAAGGTCTGACTATTCCACTATTGATGGACGTCCCTGCACAAGAAGGTGGACCTCCAGCCCATAAGGTGCCCAAAACATACGACAGACTAACGGTTGAAGAAAAGTGGAAAGCCGATGGAGATACGATGGCGAAGACTTATCTAGTAGACAGTCTTCCCAACAATATCTACTGCAGCATCGACAACTACAAGGACACGGCCAAAGGTATGTGGGACTAGGTTTCTAAGATCATGCAAGGCAGTCGTGAAGGTAATCAGATGAAGATCACCAACTGCCTCACCCGCTACGAATCCTTTAAAGCCAAAAGAGGGGAACCACTCACTGAAACCTACGAGCGTTTATGCACTCTACTCAATGACCTGCACAAGAACAACATCTTCAAGTCAAACCTAGAGTACAACATCAAGTTTCTCAATGACCTTCAACCTGAATGGAAGGGATTTGTTCTACACGTCTGTCACAACCGATCTTTAGAGAGTGTTCCGCTGCATGAGTTCTACGAGATGTTGCTCCAGGATGAAGATGATGTAAGTGAGCTGATGGGAGATCATAAGTTCAATGAAGAGACGAAAGAAGATCCTCTTTCCCTCATGTCTCAAAGGAAAGGAAAGCAAGCACCACGCCGTTCGTATAAAGAGGAAGTGCCAAGCGAATCAGAACACAGAGATAACGAACCTGAGAGTGATTCTGATCCCGAGCTTGATAGTATCAAGAAAGCAGTTGCATTGCTGTCCCGGGAGTATGCTAGGAAGAAGTTATTCAAGAAGCCGACCAACAACAACCAGCGATACTCCACAAACACAAAGCGTCGGGATAATAAAGACAAGTACGAAGGCAAGCGCAAGACTGATGATGGAAGAAAGAGGAACGATGAAGGGAAGCGATCTGAAGGAAAATCTGATGATAGAGCTGATGATGAACCAGTTAAATGTTACAACTGCGGAAGGCACGACCACTTCGCCAAAGACTGCCGGAAATCTGTAGTACGCAATGCTGAGTACTACCAGAACAAGATGCTTCTATCAAGGCAGAAAGAAGCGGGCAAAGCACTACTGGTGGAAGATGATCATGGGCTCCTACAGATTGATGAAAAGAATGAAGACGAGGAAGCTCATATGTGTTATATTGGCCTCAATCCTGAAGAATCCGACTCTGAGGATGACTCTTCCGGAGAGAAGAAAGACAAAAGCGAGTGTCAGGTATGTAGCTCTTCCAATGCTAACTTAATTAATCAGATGCGAGAAATGGTGCGTACCTTAGATTCTTTCAAACATAAGGTTAAAACCAAAGATGCCCAAATCTCTAAGCTAGAAGCCGAGGCTAAGATTAAATATGATACCATAGGCAAGCTAGCTATTGAAAAGGCTGAGGACAAATGTGTGATAGAAAATTATCAAACGGAGTGCTCGGCCGTTTCAAAGAGAGCTGAAATCCTCGAGACTCAAATATCTGAATTTACACAGAAGTTAGAAAAGTCTCAGGAGGAGTATTCTAAGAGAATTTTAATTCAAGAGAATGTTCAAAAAGAGAATGAGTTGTTGACCACTAAGCTTAAGGATCTTGAATCCAAACTTTATAAACTTGGTCATTCTGAACAAACCATCCACTTGAACAAACCAAAGGAGTTCAAATATTACAACTCACAATGGGGACTCGGATATGATAATCCGTGTTACCTAAATAAAATCTTGTCTAAGGTTCCCACTCTTTATGATTTCAACTTCATGGGCCTAGACAATAAATATCCTGAGTACAAGATTAAGTGGACTAAGACATCTCCGGAAGATGAGGAGAAAGAGGATTTTAAAAGAAAAACAAGTATACCTCTACCACCAATAGAGGCTAAACCTAAAACTTAAAATCCTAAGTCTGAAAATACAACAAAATCGGAAGATGAGTCGCCTAGGAAAAAACATCAATGTACAAATCCCTTTCGTGTATGAAACGCTTAATGCGTCATATTTGAAAAAAAAAATGGTTGAAACTCCGGTTCCCGTTACGGCAACACCAGATGAGGATTCTAACGAGAAATCATAGTTCAAACGTTATATTCCACCTCTGATTTTGGAAAACATCATTTTCAAACTTGAAGAATCGATTGCTAGGGATAAGGTCGTTTATGAAACCGAAAGGATTGTACTGTTAGATATTTTTGAAAAGCTCAAAAAGTCCAAGGCTTTGGATGAAAAACGGTTCAATGAACTCGTGTCCAAGCTAGGTATGCTCAATATGAAAGTTTGAGTCACGGATGTACTTGTCACACCTTTCCTTCACTACAGGATAACTGTACCTGATTCAGTTACACTTGTCTCGCATTGTGGTTTAGGTGTCTCAAGCACATCAGTGACATGTTTTCTGTATTTCCGTTTTAGTATTTCTTTCGTGTTTCGATTTTCTCCATGTTTCTTTAAGTTTTTCCGCCTAGTCTTTGTTTCTCCATCTATTCCCCGTGCTACTAACCGTGTGTTCTACAAGGCGTTTTTCACGAATGCCAAGTCCCTAAGGTACGTTTCTCCTTTCTGTGAGGATAGAATAGAAATTTTTGAGAAATTGAGGGGGAGAAATGTCAGTTTGACAAGTCGAGGGGGAGCTTTGTCACTTAATCGAGTTTAAAGGGGAAATCTTTCAAGTTTTTGTTTATGTTTTGTGTTTAAGTTCTTATGCAAAAAAAGAAGAACGGGGTCTTTATTTTGAAACGTTGTGGGGGAGCATAGCAGTTTTTGAAAACATGAGGGGGAGAGTCAGTTTTCGAACTGTTAAGGGGGAGAAATGAAATTTTGAAAACCTGAGGGGCTAAAATGAAAATATTTCAAACTCAGGAGAATCTTTAAAGTTTTTCAAACTTCAGGGGACGCTTTCGCCAGTTGTCAAAAGTTGAGACAAAGTTGGACCCGAAAGAGTTAAGGCATCCGACTCACATCCGGTATCGACTGGTATAAATACTGGATTTTGAGTCTAAGACCTCACAATTTCAAAATTCTCGTGCCAAAGACTCTCTCAACCCAACTTCATCTCACGTGTTCTTCATTTTGTGATTTTGCATCAAACAGGCTCGAATCGTCTTCCAAATCATCCAGGTATGTATTTGATACTCTTCTTATAGATTTAATTGGTTGGGATCTGTCTAAACAACTCCAAAATCAATTGATTCGGTTGAGTTCATATATATCAGCGTTGTTAGGGTTTTATAAACCCTTCGGCTTTGCAATCGAGCCTCCAATCGACTCTCCAAGCTCGATCTCGGCTTAAATAACGTATGTTGTGAGTTATTGATCATCGATTTTGGGTTTAGCTTGGACAATTTCATGGTTTAGAATCGATTTATGTCCAGATTTGACGCAAGTCGGTTCCGGAACTCAAAAGTTCCGAAATGTGTTCTTGGGTTCCGGAATCTACTTGATCTGGTATGAGTTCCGGTAATATCATGATCCGGAATGTGTGTGTTCTGGAAATTGCTATGTTTCGGTATCAGTTCCGGAAATTACTACGTACCGGTATTACGTTGTGTTCTCGAGTTTTTTTTACGAAGGAAAGTAAGGGAAAGGGGAGGAAAGTAGGAGGAAAATAAAAAATGTTGTGTTCTCGAGTTTTTTTAAAGAGGGAAAGGAAAGGAAAGGGAAGGAAAATAGTGCTGATTTTCCTCCCAAAACTTTCCGTCCAAATGTGGGAGGAAACGGAAGGAAAGGAAAGAAATGAAATAAAAAGAATTAAAAATATTCATAAAATTACACATATACCCATTAATTACATTTCATCATGAAATAAATGAGGGTATATTAGTAAAAGTAACATCTTTCCTTTCCTTTCTCTCCTACTCAAGAACATGAAAATTTATTTTCTTTCCCTCTCCTTCCTTTCTTTCATTCAATCTCAAGAACACAAATACAGATATTTATTTCCTCCCCTTTCATTTCCTTTCTTTTCTTTCTCTTACCTTTCTCTTCTTTTCTTTCCTTCTAAAACTCGAGAACGGAGCGTTAGTTCCAGAAGTACCTAGTTTCGGTATTTCAGTTCCGGTATTTTCAAATGTGCCTAGTTCCGGAATTTTTCAAATTTAATGTGTTCCAGTATTAGAGTTCCGGTACACATACAAGTTCCGGATCTCTTTGGATTCCGGAATCAATTCCGGAACCCCACTCCAGAAGCACAGTTTGTTTTATTACTGTTACATTGATTGTTAGGATCCAAGCGCTTACCACTACGCCAAAAGCAATTGTTGGTGGAGAAAGCGCAACTTATTTACATATAGCGTAGCAGCCAGTGCCACATTTCGATTTAGGAAGATGCTGGTCAATGACCCAACAATCCCCCCCAACATCTGCCAGCACTAACGAGAGCTTCACTAGAAGTCAATGGCTGCACAGCATGCCTTTGGCATTTTAAATGCACTCCATGGGATTCGAACCCATGACCTGCTCTGATACCACATGTTAGGATCCAAGCGCTTACCACTACGCCAAAAGCAATTGTTGGTGGACAAGGCGCAACTTATTTCCATATAGCGTAGTAGCCAACGCCACATTTCGATTTAGGAAGATGCTGGTCAACGACCCAACATTGATGCTAAATGGCTAATTGGTGCTCTGTTTAAACATAAATGCACATACATGCACCCACTTACTCCGGACTAGTTCAGAACCGAGAAGTGAACTGTCTCGGACCGTCACCGACTCTCGGTTTCCAAACCTGACAATTCGAGCCCTGAGACACGCTTTTGCATTCCATAAGCCATGCACACTCGACACCTATTTGTTTTTAACCTGGTACATGGCTCAACCAAATCCGAATCCACAAGGCGATGCCCCACTCCTACCCGAAGAACTGAACCTAGCTTTGGTTGCAAACAACTTCCACCTGGACACGACACACCTCAGATGCCAATGTCCAGTAATTGTGGAGATTCTGAAGGGCCACACGCTCAATCGAGCACTGACGGCCACCGCTCGAGTTCCCGCCGTCTACGTACACCAACTATGGAGTTCACTCACACCAGTCACTCGCGGCCAACAGTACATCCTCAAGCCCGCATCGGCGATTCCCATATCGTAATTACACGCGATATCTTTCGCCAAATCCTTGGCCTGCCAGCCGCAACAGCCGTTCCAGGGCGTACTGCCTACGACACTCAAGTCTCAGATGCGGTTCTCTGTCAAGATATTCACGCCCTCGGTTATGCAGCCGCACTCGCCCAGCCATCGCATTTCTCGAGGATTCATCTTCAGCCGATGCCTCACATTCCTGCCATATCCACGCTTTCTACAGCTGATTGTCGCCCACTTTATGGCGACTGATCTCAGCATTCCTCGACGAGTCGATCAAGAGGTAATGCTCTCTACCAGAATGACTCGAATTCAGAATAAGCAAGTCATTCCAGACCTAGTACCTATGATAATCCCAAATGACTTGCTAGCTAGCGCGAACCAATCGGCATCGAGTGTGATAGCTTATACGAGAGAGCACATCTTAGACTCTCCGATGGACTAGCCAGATCCGGCTGGACCTGTCCAAGGAGTGCGACCCGAGCGACGTGAGGGTCCACGTATGCGAGGCAGAGGGGTCCGACGAGCAGGGGCTCGCGGACGGGGCGTGACGAGAGAAAACATTGTGACGGTAGGTCATCATGCGATGCTAGTACGTCCAGACCCCTATCCACTCCACCACGTACATCGACACCACCAAGAGACGAAGATCCAACTCTACACGACGTGGATGTGGAAGGTGTCACCCGAGAACAAGTCGCTGAAGAGGCAGCTTCCTCTTCCAGCTCCGAGCCCGGCTCAGCCTCCAGAACAGCTTCTGGGTCCACCTCTGGCTCCCAATCCGGGTCCGAATCCGAGTCTCAATCAAGCTCAGCTTCCGGTTCCCAATCAGGGTCAGAGGAATCCGGGAGTGAGGCAACTGAGTTGGATATTGATGAAGATGATGATGTCACACCCAACCCTGAAGCCATATTTGGAGAGACAATTAGAGAAGAGGGTGTATTAGTTGAATAAGAAATACACGGTGAGCATGTGCGTGAAAAGAAGAGTAATCAAAAGAATGAGAGTGAACGAGTGATGGGGCAATCTACACACGTTGCTCCCAACCAGCCTCCACCAAGCCAGGAAGCCACATCTACTATCCCGTCGCATCCGTTGTGACAGGATATTGAAGAAGACGTCGTGGGCCTAGCGACGCAAATGCACACCCCACCTAGCCACTCAGTTTCCTCTCAAAAGGAAACTATTTCAACTCTCCACGGGGATTCAGCACAACTTCCACCGGTCTCTCTCTTGGAGAGTTCTGATGTTGAAATAAGAGAACAGCCTCCCCCGTTCTCAACTTCTTTCAGTGCACATATGAGTTTAGATCCATTTGCTGCATATATTCCTTTGGCTAGGACACCAGTATCATCTACTTCTAAAGTCGAGAGTCTTCGTGCCTCGACCGGAACGCCCAGAGTAAGTCTACCTTTCGGTAGCTTGCAAGGACAGGGTGGAAGACCTGTCACGGCTACTATCATGACAACCGTGAACACAGGCGGTACTGCGGTGCAATCCACCACAGCTACTACAACTGCAAGGCTAAGTGCCTCAGGAGTTACTCACCCGGAGTTCGTCTCCATGGAACAAATGGACGGTGCCTTAAAGGCTGTCCAAACAGCGATCTTGAAACAGCTATCCGAATAAATTGCCTTTATCAGGAGGGCAGTCGTGGGTAAAGGTGTGGCTACAGAGGTTCCCCCTACGCAACGACAGATCCGCATGCCTCCGCCAACTCCAACCCCGAACATCCAGAATATGAGCGTCGAGGCTCTCAAAGACGCCTTACTTGATAAACTATTTTCACAGTCCAACATCGAATCCTCATCGGAAGTTGATTTGCTGAGTCTAGTACGCTCACAAACCCAACCACCACCCCCGGTCAATCCAACTGATCCACAAGCCCAAACAATTGCTAGACTTGATACACTTACATCGACCTTAACCGAAGTCAAGAAGGCCCTCGAAACTCTAACTGAGAGGGTTGCCAACTTAGAAGACACATGTAAGGATCAGGCACAGGGCTTAAAGCACGAAATGATGATCAGGAGGATTCTGACATGCATGAGGGGGAGAAACGACAAAGACTGACCGAGCTATCAACTTCAATGACAGAACCTGCAACCGTCACTCCAGTTGAACCAGAATCACAGCAACAACCTACAGACTCAGAAATGGTTCAAGACATGGAACTTTCATCACCGGTCAGAGTTACAATGCCAGAGTCAGCAGACCCAACAGTTGAAAAGCACGATGGTCAATCAGAAGACATTTTGTTGCTGACACTTCTGGAGCGGCCAGTCCTAGAGTTGATTAATGAGGACTCTGCTGGCGATCCGGAACAAGAAAGAGAATAGAGAGAGAAAGCCATGATTTCTATTCAGTCAGAGACAGACGCGCTATGGAACTTTTCTGACGAAGATGACCTTATGAATGATGACGACTACAACCAGTTCCTCCTTCAGAGCGAACAGGTATTGACTATTCAGTATGATATTCATGACACTGCAATTACTTCAGAGCTTCCAACTCCAGTCCCAGAACCAGCTCAGCGTCAACCTGCTTAACCAGCTCATTGGGAAAGAGTCCGGATCCTGGTTCCATATCTGGAGGAATCACAGAAGAAGATTTTCACTCACTGGATCAGACCTCTCGACCCGATAATGTGTCATGGGGTCTCACATCTGAAAGATCCATTCCTAGCTCAGTATTTGGATTACAAAGATTGTGGAGATCGTGTCTGACAGAGTTCTCAGCGTATGGTTCCCGATTTTCAATGTCAAAAGGGACGACGGAAAGGAATGGACGTTCTCGAAAGCCGACTTCAGGCATCTATACCTGAACGACTTCCCGGTATTGCTTAAAGAGTTGAAGACTCGCACCATCGGACCGTTACCCTACACAAAGGCCCCCGAGACGATCAAGAGGTTCATGAAGTCCACGATCGTGCTCGCCTACATCAACGACTCTCAGTTAGGCTTAGAAAGCAACCAGAAAAAGATCAAAATCCTGAAGCCTAATCTAAATCTTCCTAAAGACGTACAGGTACATACTATTCTATCCAAACCAGAAACAGGTATTGTGTATCTGAATAACAAAGGGGAAAACACTAAATAAGAATCAGCGAGCTGCACAAGTTCAATGAGGGCACATTGATGAACATCCAGAACATGCTGAAGAAGGTCATCGAAGATGAGAACAAGTCATCAGAGAACTTCGCCAACGTCAGAAAGTATATTGCAGAAGAACGTCTCAAAGCTATTGAAGAATGGCTAGAGTTCAGGAATTCTATTCGGCGCTTTGAAATGTTATTCGCTATTCGAAAGCGATATATCCCTAACTGCCGTGATATTGAACTTCAATTCCAAGGGGGAGATTGTTAGGTCACGTTAGTGGAATAGAAGTATAAGGACTATTCTTGTCAAATCTTGTAAATACCCTTTGGGTATAAATAGTTTGCGTAAACCTAGTTTAGGGTTTAATGATCATTATTGTTTTGTTTACACAGTTTACCATTGTACGACTACAAACCTAAACCTTTCCGTTCATCAAATACGAGTGAGATTTATGACGTATTATGCTATATTGTGTTGATTCATTATGATCGATTGTTAATTTGGGATCCACAGATTCAGCTTCAATTGATTCTTCATAAGTTACACCAAGAACACCGTTAAGTGTGTGATACAGGAAAATGCTTTCTAATTAGGTGTGTGTGTTGTGCAAAAGTTATGTTAAAAGGTCTGGTAGAGCCCTTATATTTATACTAGTTTACAGGGGACAAATAGTAGAAAAGAAGTACTAAGGTACAAGAGACAACGTCGTGGGATTGATCATGGTACACGTCGATGTAGTGCGCTGCCATCTGCAAAGTTGTGACCCTTCAGAGGATGACACGTGGAAAGTATAAGGGCACGCCTTGTACTATTGATCTTCAGAATCTTCGTACAGTAGAGGCACATGAGTGGCACGTTCGTCTTTGTCTTTGTTCTTCAAACTCTGTCTTCTAAGTTTTCATTCCACAGAGGCTCTGTCAAGAGTGACAAAGGCTCTGTGACCTTGTCCTCTGTTAGTCTTCTGGTTGAAGACGAGAAGGTTACTCGTAGTCCTGTGATCTTGGTGTCTTGGCAGAGGCTCTGTCAGTGATCTTCCCTTAGCCTATTTTTCAATACTTCTTAGAACAGAAGTTGGAGCTAACAATCTCCCCCTAAGTATTGAAAAATAAAAAAAATAAAAATTTCATGATGTCTAAGGCTAAGAATAGCAAGAGGTGAAACATTTGACCTCTGTAAGAAAGTAACTTTTCATTTACTATTATGACAGAGGCATTTACATATGATTTAAAGGAAATTTATAGAGCATGAAAAGTAGACAGAAGAAAGATAGTTGCAGAGGTCAGATTCTTGCGTTTGGGAAATCGTTAATTGACTTGGTGAGTCCTTCATCCTTAAGTTCTAGGTACATGAAGGCGCAAAGTTCTCTAAAGCTAATGACCGAGTCAATGACCTAAATTAGCCAGTTTGCGAAGGTTAGGTTCATGATTTTTTATCCTCTGTGTTTCAAGAGATTGGACCTGAACTCGAGAAGCGTCTTTGTGGCATACTTCTGGTAGTCAATCTCCAAGAAGAGATTCAATTTTCCTTGAGGATCAAGGAAGACATACCAAACCTTTGGATTTCTGATGATGGTATTCGGTTTAATGTCAACAGAAGAGGGGCAATGGTCATCTGGAGGTAGGAGACTGATTTTCTTTACACCAAGATCAAGTGCTACATGGAAGTCTGTCATGCTGTAGAGCAGGAGCTTTTCCCTCATTGCCTTGTTGATCTCTTCACAGACGCTTTTGTGCTCACGTCTTTCGTTGTAATTCTTTCTTTCCCAACTGAGGAGTTCAGGTAGATTATAGGGGCTGAGGTTCCTTAGATCTGCATCGGAGAACTTTGTCTGTGATCTATCTGCCCTCTTGACGTGGTAGAGGTTGTAGTAGAAGTTTCTGCCTTTGGTATGAGAGAGTTTGCAACTTATTACTTGAGTGATCTTGGAATCGGAGAAGACTTGATTGACAGGTTTGGCTTTATCTCTGAAGAAGTCTTCCCTTATCTGTTGAAGCATGTCATGTTTCAGAGTAGGAGGTGGCAGAGGGTCATTTATGGCTCTGTTGTAGAGGTACTTGTATACCACCTCTTCCATTTGTCGTTGAGGTACAGAGGATGGAGGAATGGGTTTACGCACAACCTCACTATCTATGATCACTTTAGCCACTCTGTCATCTATTGGCTTTGCTTTGGGATTTATGACAGGTTTTGTAGATAGAGGAATCCCATAGGCATAGTCTTCCTCTTCTGGTTTGGGAGTTATGAACGAGTCGAAAGATCTTTTCAGAAGTTTCTCTGCGACTTGAGGTTCCTCTGTAAGTATGGACTTTCCCTTGTCCTTCGCCTTAGGCTTTGTTGCTTCTGTTGTTTTTGGTTGGGTTGCCTCTATTGGTTTGATTGGTGGTTGGGTTGAAGATTCTTCTGTTTATTTGATAGATGATGGGGGTTTGGTTGGTGTGGTTCTGCTGAGGTTTGTTCTGTTACTCTGGTCTTCAAAATGGTGAGCATTGCAGCTGTTGTAGTGTGATGTTTCATTGAAGTTTGAAACTTGTCTCTATGCAGTTGTGACATCTGTAGTTGTTGCACAATATCTTCTGTTGTGGGTTTGGTTTTGCTCAGGTATTTTCTTTGTTTGGGAGCTATGGTTTTTGTTTTGGGTTTTGGTTTGGGTTGATCTTCTTTGGGTGTGGATTTGAGTTATTCTTCCGTTGTAGGTGTGGGAGATGGTAGTTTGGTTTTCTTCAATTCTTGGTTTTGGTGTTGGGGAGGGTAGGTCATCTTCAGAAGTTGAAGAGGAGAGTATCTGGATTTGTTCTGTTGTAGTCTTTGGTTTGGGTGAAGTGTAACTGTTGGTTCCCGTATTTGATTAACAAAGATTATCTAATCTATTAGTTCAAATAAGATGTGTTGCGGAAGCGTATTTGAAGAACTTACAGATATAGAAACAACACAAAATACCAAATAAACAGTATATGAAGAACAGATGAATATCTCAAAGATTACTGTATTTGATTAAGAACACTAAGAACAGATTTGACGTTAACTGTGTGCAAGTGTTTTTGAGTATTGTGTGTGTATTCGTCGATTGGTGAGGAAGAACTCAACATGAGTCTTCCTTTTATACTGCTACAAAAGATCTAATCTAGACAAAAGGACTATTGCTACAGCAAAGAAGGGATGGCATGAACAGTTGGAAACCTGCATGCATTAAATGCACTAATTTCAACTTGTAAGGATGCCTATTGGAGTTTGACACGTGTTGTTGTTGGACCATGCATTGTACAAGTTGATGAACGGACCCTGGAACAGTAGCAAGATATTTCTGTAACAGTGGTAAGATATTCCTGTAACAGTGGCAGGATATTATAAATATCTTCCAAGTCTTCAGTCTGAACCGCAGAGTCTCTGTCAAGGGTGACAGAGGTTCTGCGGCTCGGTCCTTTGTGAGCATCCTTCTGTAGATCCTTCTTCGATCCTTTGTTTGCAGTATTCTGTCTTTCTTGGGTCTTGGTGTTCCTTGAATGATCTTGCTCACTTCGGCAGAGCTTCTGTGGAACACCCCAGAGCTTCTGTGGAAGTCTTTCATACTTGGCCTATTTTTCAATACTTCTAATATTATGAATATTTGGAGCTAACAATCTCCCCCTAAGTATTAAAAATGAAAATTTGACTTTATGCATGATTTGGCTAAGTAAAATAGACAGAGGTTAAACAATACCTCAAAAGATTCATTTCATTTCTTTTTAAATATTACAGAGATATGTAAAAGAGATTTAGACATTTGCATCTTTGAAGTCGTTGAAACTTCTGTTGTCGAATCCCACTTCTCTGAGCTCGTGATAGAATTTGATGCAAAGTTCTCTTAAGCCAATTGTAGCATCTATTTCTCTGATATTTCTTTCTGTTGATTCTCGATCCATAAGCTCGGTACCTCTATTCTCTTCTAAGATTGATCTGAACTTGTTTAGAGTACTGGTTGCATACTTCTGACAGTCCGTTTCCACAAAGGGTCTCACTTAACCAGCAGGATCCTTATATACTAACCCGTACCTTGGTGTTGTCATGATTGAGTTGGGTACAACAGAAGGTGGGCAGTGATCCTCTGGTGGTCTTAGACTTAGACTTCTGACTCCAAGATCTCTTCCCAGTTGAAAGTCTATCATGCTATATAGCAGAAGCTTTTCCCTTATCGCTTTCCTGAATACTTGATAAGCCCTTCTATTGGCATCGTTGTTGAAGTTTTCTTTCGTCCAAAGTAGGGTAGATCGTAGGGGTTCAAGTTCCTTATATATGCATCTGAAAATTGATTTTTGGACCTGTTCTCCCTTTTGACTTTGTAGATGTTGTACCTGATCTTTGGAAAGGTTCTCGTTTGAGAGAATTTACCGTAAATTACCTTTTCAATTTTACACTCTGAGAAGACTTCTGCCCTTGCTTTTGGCTTTGTTCTGGTGAAGGTGTCGTCAAGGTCAGCTCTGAGTTGAGGATCTTCAATGTGTGGCGGAGGATTGTTCTGATATTGTTGTCTGTAAAGATACCTATATACCACCTCTTCCATTTCTGCATGTCGTGTAGTCGGTGGTGGTATTGGTCTTCGCAAAGCCTCCATTTTTCGTTTTATCTCTGCAACCCTACCCTCTGTTACCTTTGCTTTTGGATCAAGGATCGGAATTTCTGACAGAGGATCTAAAATGAATGCCCAGTCTTCTTCAGGTTTAGGAGTGACAAAGGCATTGGCTTTTTCTTCTTTGGTTCTTCTGTCATGATACCCTTTCCTTTATCTTTGGCTTGGGGAGGCTCAGAACCTGTTGCCTGCTTTGGACTCTGTGGGATTGCTTCTGTTGGTTTGGGTGTTGAGGTCTCTGTGGGTATGATGGGAATTGCCTCTGTAGTTTTTGACTTATCAGTTTCTGAGGACTTTGGTGGGGATGGTTCTGTGGATTTTTCTTCTGTAAGCTCGGTTGTGGTTTGTGGAGGGATATCAAAACGTTTTGCAGCTCTGAAAGCAGATATGAACTCCATTCTCTTTAGGACATAAGTAGCAGAACGTTTAGAGCTTTTTGGTTTGTGGGCAATGGATTTTCTTCTCTAGTGTGTTTTGGGTTGGGTTTTTGATTTTGGTGGAGAGATGGGAAGTTCTTCTGAGGATGAATATGTTAGGATTTGAACTGCAGGGACATCTTTTTCAAGGACAGAGCTGGTTTCCACAGAGGTTGGTGTTTCCTCTGTGGATCTCTGTTGAGTTCCGTGAGTTTGGGTTTGGGTTGGGGGTGCAGAGGAAATGGACATTGCTGATATTGGAGGACTGCTTGCAGCTGTTTCCCTTTGTTTCTCCCCTTGATTCTCCCCCTCAGGATGGTCTGATGGACCATGATGGTCATTATCAGAATCATCCTGATTTACATCTGAAGTACCCTCTGCCCTGCATGAAGTATCTGATTTCTTTAGAGGAACCGCCCCTGCAGCTATCATCTTCGCGCACAAGTCATCACAGAGCCCGAGCAGTGTTTCAACCTCCGCTTCTGTGTTGAAGCGCATTTTTCCTACGCTAGCTTGAAATTCTCTGATATAGTTCGCGTTGGCAGCTGTGAAGGCTCTGATGAACTCTGTCATTTGATCAAGGATTCCTTGCCCAAGTTCTATGAGCTGAACTCTGGTCATGTAGTCAGAAGGCTTCATGGCTTGAGTGTTTTGCAGTGTTTGCTCTTGAACTTCTTCTAAGGCCTTCTTTAGGTTTTCAGGTGTAAGGCCCTTAGAAGTGGAGGATTGATCTTTGAGTTTTTGCAGGAAGTGTTGGACAGATTTGTTGAATGCAGAGGTTGCACTTCTTTCGAATTCTTCAGCATGTAGTCTGCCAGAGGTTGTGACAGAAGTTTCTGTGGCACACTTCATCTTTGACAGAGCTTGTTGTACCTCTGTGGACAAGGTGTCCATTTTGGTATTTATGCTTGTGATGGCTCTTGAAGTTGTTTCTACAAAAGATTTGAAAGAGCTTTCCAACCCCTTCAATGTTTGGTTCACAGAGGTGACAAGGGTTTGGAACTCATCCCTTGATACGTGTGAACTTGTTGTAACCTCTGGGGGAACACATTTGTCCCCAGAGTTTGTCCTTGTTCCTTGGACACCTTCGTTCACCCCTGTTTTTACGTTGAGGGTGGAAGGATTTCCTTCTGATCCTCGAGGAGAAACTTGAGTTTCAACCTCTACAGAAGTTCTGTGAAGGTCAGAGTCCAAATCCACTCCAGAGGTGGGTATTGGAATGTCCTTCGGTTGACTTGGAGACTTGTCTAGAGTCTCTTTGTCTGTGTGCTCTCTACTCTCCTCTGAACGGAGGTTTGGCCCTATCGTTGTGTGCATGGCAGAGGAAACAAATTCCTCTGCTAGAATGTCAGGTGTGATTTGGGGCAATAAATCACGAACATTGGGTGAGTCCTTTCGAGAGGACTCCCCAGGAATGGTTTCCCCGGTTATAATAGGCACAGAGGTTGAAAGAGTAACATCTGGCTGGCTGGGTGGGGTTAGGATCGAGTTGTGCTGCTCTTTTTCAATGATACCCTCTGCCGCTAGACCGGCGGTATCAGAAATATGGGTTGCACTGGGAGGGGGTTGGGGATGTGTGCCTTCTACTTCTGCGGCATCTTTTTCTGTAGAACCCTATGTGGTTTCTACCCTAACCTCTTCCTCTATTGCAATCTCTATGTTTACCTCTTCTTCTGCAGTTTCCTCTAAAGGCGCTTCTGCTCTTAAGGAATCATAGATAAAATGAGATCCTATGAGTTTTCGAACGTGAGGGTGCATAGGTTGTGTACCTTGAGCTGCAGAAATGACCTCTATTGAATGTTGAGGGGTTCGACGTTTAGTGTCAAAACTGGAATGAGGTGGGGTAGTGTCTTCTGTTGTGCGCAGAACCTCTGTAGACTGATTGTGAATGTTCTGATCCAATGGTTCTGCGACCCATCCTGATGGATCTAAGGTTTGAGCAATGTCGGGATTGTTGAGGAAGGTAATAAAATCTCCCTGTTGATCTGCATAGATTATTGGGGAGGGAGGTTGCAGAGGTGTAGTTTGATCTTCCTCTTCTTGTTCGACTTCCTCTGTAATGACCTGCAGAGGAGATGTGGGTTTCTTCTTCTTTGACTTCCTCTTTTTTGGTTTAGGGGCTCCCTCTTCTGTTGATTTGGTTTTTCGCTTCTTTTGTTTTGGAGGGGAGGGAGGTGCAGAAGATCTTGTTTCTGTAGCTTGTGGTGGAGAAGAGTGTTGAGCTGCAGAGATTGTAGTTTCCTCTGTGGTTTTTCTTTTCTTGCTCTTCTTTTTGGGTGTTGCTGCAGAGGTTTTTCTTTTGGGAGAAGAGGGGTAAATGCTCTCTCTTTGGGCTTTGAAACGGTCATGTACTGAATAATGTTTTTCAAAAGCTCTGGCCCATTCTTCTCCTGTCATCCTCTCTACTACATCTAAATCTAAGGGGGCTCCTAGACGCGGGGGTGTCACAGGACTTGGTTCTGGAGTCCTGTGTGCGCGTATAGATTCTAACTTCCTATCTTCATCACTTGCATATGACAGAAGGTTCTTTGACAGAGGTCTGCAGTCGGGGTAGTTGTCTTCATGCTCTGTAGGAGTATTTTTGTTCATTGGATAATGTTTTACAGTTTGCCCTTCCATTGGCCATTTCTGCATAAGAAGTAGAGGCTCGAAAATTACTCCTAGAATTCTTTGATATTGCAGAGGTGGCAGATATCCTGGTGTGTTCTTTTTGGCCTTTTGAGTTGCGAGCTTTCTGTCGATTGTATTCACTATCTCCTGCATCATGATGGTGGCATAATCAAGTGGAATATCGTAATAGATCCCATACATGATGGACAGGATCTGGTGTGAGCTCTGGTCAGCGCTGCCAGTCTTCCCTGTGAGACAACGATTCAGGATGGAGAAGAGTGTGTTCCACAGAGGTGGTAGTCTGCCTCTGCGGAAATAATTGCGTTTCCTTAGGGTTGTGTTATACCCTAACATTTCTACAAATCGACCGAGCTCCTCGTCCGTAGGAACCTCGACATATTTCTTTATTCTAAGAAGACCTCTGGTTGGCAGGTTGAACTCAAGCGAGAACAAAGTTCTATTGAACATGAGTTCGAGGTATTCAGATTTGTCAGGTTTTGAAATATAGCCTTTTATCAAAAAATCATCTGAATCAAATCGGCAACTTTGCCAAAATTGATTCAGATATCGAGCAGGGATTTTGGTTGGGGTTTTGGAAAGGAGGGGGTATAGGATATGGTTTTCCATGATGGTTAGGAGAAGAGCATGGGCTTCGCCGAAAGCTGTTGGTGAGGGCACGAGGTAGCAGTTGTTTGGTTTTAATGGAAGAAAATTTTCAAAATGTTCTTTGTTCAGGAAGTGTTGAAGGTTGGTGGTTGGTGCAAAATTTGCAGAGTCGCCGGAATTTTCTGTTTCTGCATTTACGACGATGTTTGGGTTGTGGGAGTGCTCTGAATGTTCTGGAGATTGTTGAGGAGAGTTCGCCGGAGAGTTCTGAGCAGCATGGGAACTGGAAGCCATTTTTGCAAAGAAGAATGAGGATTTGAGAATATTTGCAGGTTCGCCGGAGAAGAAAGTAAGTAAAGTTTTTGTGAGGGAAGGTAACTTGGGTTTTATACTGAGTATGTAACCGTAGAATCTGAAAGGGTTAATATTTTGAGGTAAATAATATTTGGGGTCCGCACTTGAGTGGTTACGGCGGGTTCAACTTTCCAGAGGAACGTGCTCCATGTTGGTCCAATGAAAAGATGACACGTCCTCTGTGTCAGTTATGACGAGACGTCGTGGGCGGCCTTATTAAATGATAGGCGCGTGGGCTTCTTTACCTCCACATGATTCTCACTTGCAGAAAAGTTACCGTTACTGTTACAGAAATGCCCAAAGTAAAAACTGACAGAGGCTCTGTGATTTGAAAACCTTGTTTTTCTTGCCTCTGTAGATTGTTCCTTCACAAACAAAATGGTTGAAAAGTCCATGGAGAGGATCGATAAATTATTAGCATATAAACTCTTTACAGAGGTTTTTGGACCTCTGTCAGAGCCAGCAGAGGCTCTGAGACAAGAAATTTCTCATATCTAACAATTTATAAACATTTTTGATCATCCAAGTTTTTGATTGTTTTTAACAATGTTTTTAGGACCTGTTTGAAAGGTGGTGTCCTAGAAAATTGTTTTTTGAAAAAGGTTTTATGCAGCAAAAAGTCTTTTAAAACATGTGTTGGTCTACAGAAGTTCTTTCTTGTGGAGAGAACTCTGTAACCGATGACTTCTGTTGTAGTGCATTTGTACGCGATGATTCTTTTTGTAATTGATACCCTAGATGATTGACAGAGTTTTCAAGATTATTGATTTAAGATCAGAGCTTTTGCCTGCAGAACCTCTGTTGGACTCAGCAGAGGCTCTGTGACCTTAAATTTCTAATAATGGAAAACTCAATATTCTTTTTGATAAAATTTTATTTGGAATGTTTTTAATAATCTTTGTAGAACATATTTAGAAATTTGTGTCCTAGAAAATTATTTTCAAAAAGAATTTGTTCGAGATACTAACCTTTTTGTTCTTCTTTGTTCGGCAAAGTTCTTTTCTTCTGTTGATGTCATATCTTCCTTTGCTCCCCCTTGACTTATAAATCTCTGTAGATTAAGCAATGTCTCCTTCTGCTCCCCCTTGATCTACTCAACCTCTGTAGATCAAGTATGTTCTCTTTCTGCTCCCCCTTGACCTATGCTTGGTTCAAATATTCATAAGTAAATGTATATAACATAGGTCAAGTGTATCAGATGTTCTGTAAGGATCGTCAGAGGTTCTGAGGATTCCTACAGAATCTTTGTTGTTTTCAGAGTTGAGATTTAGAATTTACATACAAGAGCAAATTATTTTAAAAAAAAAATTATACATGTTTTTAAAATGAAGATAAGAAACTTACAGAGGTTAAACAATATTTATCATTCCTAATTTATCCACCAAGTAAAGAAATCTTTTCTCATCAAGTGCATTAGTGAATAAATCAGCAAGCTGAAATTCTGTTGGAACAAAATGCATCTTGATGGTTTGGTTTTCAACATGATACTTCAGAAAGTGATACCTGATATCTATGTGCTTTGTCTTTGAATGCTGTACTGGATTTGCAGAGATGGCAATTGCACTTTTGGAATCACAGAAGATGGGGATTTTGCAGATGATGTGACCAAAGTCTTTCAGCTGAGTTTTCATCCACAGAACTTGAGAGCAACAGCTAGCAGCAGCAACGTATTCAGCTTTCGCTGTAGATGTTGAGACACAATTCTGTTTCTTTGATGTCCAGCTTACTAATTTCCCACCTAGGAATTGACAACTCCCAGAGGTACTCTTTCTGTCGAGTTTACATCCTCCATAATCTGAATCTGTGTATGCCTTTAGTCCAAAACCAGAGTTATGTGGATACCAGAGGCCAAGATTTTTGGTCCCTCTGAGGTATCTGAAGATTCTCTTTACATCAATATAATGTGACTTCTTAGGATTAGCTTGATATCTTGCACAGAGAAATGTGGCATGCATTATGTCAGGTCTACTGGCTGTTAAGTATAACAAAGACCCAATCATTCCTCTGTAAAGTGTGCACTCGACAGAGATGCCATTTGGATCTGAAAAACGTTTATTTCCAGTGGCCATTGGGGTTTTCATGACAGAGGCATCAGAGAGGCTATATTTTTCAAGTATGTCAGAGACATATTTTGATTGGTTTATGAAAATTCCCTCTGATGTTTGTTTGACATGAAGTCCGAGGAAAAAGGTTAATTCTCCCATCATACTCATTTCAAACTCACTCTGCATGAGCTTTTCAAAATCTTTACATTTTTGTGCATTTGTAGACCCAAAAATAATGTCATCTACATATATTTGTACCAGAATAATCTCATTTCCTTCTCCTTTAAAGAACAGAGTTGTATCAGTGGTACCTCTTTTGTAGTCGTTATTGAGAAGAAAGGTAGAAAGTCTTTCGTACCATGCTCTTGGAGCCTGTTTCAGTCCATATAGAGCTTTGTCGAGGTAATAGACATACCTTGGGTACTTTGAGCTTTCAAACCCTGGTGGTTGTTGGACGTATACTTCTTCTTGAATTTCACCATTGAGTAAGGCATATTTTACATCCATTTGAAATACTTTAAAACCTCTGTGGGCTGCTAAGGCTAATAAAATTCTTATTGCTTCGAGCCGTGCAACAGGGGCAAAAGTTTCATCGTAATCTATGCCCTCTTCTTGGCGATATCCCTTGGCCACCAGTCTTGCTTTGTTTCGAATGATCACTCCATCCTCATCCTTTTTGTTTCTGAAGAACCATTTAGTCCCTATGGAATGTTTCCCTCGTGGCAGAGGTACTAGAGTCCAGACTTTGTTTCGCTCAAACTGCAGAAGCTCTTCTTGCATAGCATCCACCCAGTTTGGGTCGTCCAGGGCCCCAGAGATCTTTTTCGGTTCGATCACACTAATAAAGTTGGTAAAGAAACAAAAATTTGCAGAAGCTGATTTTGTTTTTACCTTATCAGTGGGATTACCGATGATTTGGCTTGAAGGATGGCTTTTTGTCCATTGAGTAGTTCGTGGAAGATGATCATTTGAGTCATCAAGTTGAACTTCTGTGGTTGAAGTGGTTGATGGTTCAGCTTCTGTAGGAATGGGTATCACAGTTGGAATTTCCTTCTCTGTAGGCATTGTGGTTTCATCTTCACTTCCCTCTGGTGTTTCTTCTGGTGTTGCTTCCTCTGTTGGATTTGTTAGAATTTGGATCACCTCTGTTGTTTAATCTTTTGTTGTATCTTCTGTTCGATTTTCAGTACCTATAGTAGTTGTAGAAGAGGATGAGGGATTAAATGGACCAGACAAAGAGATACTTACTTCATTTACAGAAGGTGATTCTGCAGAGGTGGTGTTGGTTCCTGCAGAGGGATTAACATCGTTGTTGAACATCTCTTGAAATAGAAGACTTAAATCTTCATTTATTTTTGAGATGCCAGAGGTTTCCTTGCTTAGCCCGAGTTCTGAACTGATTTGTTCATAAGTCTTTTGGAATGAGTCATCAAAGGACACATTGATGCTTTCTACTATCGTGCGACTTTAGAAGGTAAAATCTGTAGGCTTTGGAAGCGGCAGAGTACCCGATGAACTTGCCTTGGTTAGCCTTTTCTTCAAACTTTCCTCTTGAGTCTCTGTCGTTTAAGACAAAACATTTGCATCAAAACACATGGAGAAACTTGATGTTTGGTCTCCGTTTGTTGATCAATTCATAATGAGTTTTGATGTGTCTCTTCACGATTGTTGAACGATTTTGGGTATAGCAAGTAGTTGAAATTGCTTCTGCCCAAAAGGTCATTGGTAATCCGCATGCAGAAAGCATGGTTCTTGCAGCCTCCACGAGCGTGCGGTTCTTTCGTTCGACCACGCCATTTTGTTGTGGGCTGCGAGCGGCAGAGAAGTTCTGGATATTCCTTCTTCTGTGAGATAGGCTTCAATGACAGAGTTTTTGAATTGTGTGCCATTGTCACTTCGTAACTTCAGAATTCTGCACTCATAAAGAGCTTGGGGTCTTTTCATTAGATTAATCAGGATGCATGGAACATCTGATTTCTTTCTGACAAATTCAACCCATGTAAATCGTGAATACTCATCAATTAAGACAAGTATATATTTCTTGCCACCTAGGCTATGTATAGCGATTGGACCGCAGAGGTCAACGTGAAGCATGTACAGAGGCCTAGGACAAGACACATCAGTTTTGCCTCTGTGGGAAGCTCTTTTGAGTTTTCCCATTTCACAGGCAGAGCATAAATGATCCTTATTAAATTTAACATTAGGTAAACCTTTGACCAGTTCAAGTTTTACCAGTTTATCTAGAGTATGAAAGTTTAAGTGACAGAACCTGTTGTGCCATAGCCAGGCTTCTTCACTTTTGCTTGCAACAAGAAAAATGTTGTCCTTGTTTTTGGCATTGAAGTTCATTAGATACAGATCACCTTTTCTTTTGGCTCGCAGAAGTTCAATTCCGGTGTCATCACTTAGTAGAGAGCAGAATGTTCTTTTGAACAGTACATCGAATCATGTGTCACAAAGTTGGCTTACACTGAGTAGGTTGTGTTTTAGGCCATCTACACATGCAACTTTGTGTACGGTGATATTATCTTTCTTTATGACTCCATAGCCTTTAATATACCCCTTTTTGTTGTCTCCAAAAGTCACTGATCCACCATCTTGTTTTTCTTGGTACGTGGATATAAGACTTCTGTTGCCAGTCATGTGCTTCGAGCATCCGGAGTCTAGATACCATATTGGCACATACTGCTTTTGCAAGACAATCATAGAGTTTTAGGTACCCATATCCATATGGGTCCAGTTTCGTCAGAATTTTTCAAGTTTGCCTTAGCATTCTTGAAATACATTTTATCTTTTGTCGAAAAATCAGTTTGTTTCTCTTTAATATTTGATTTAGGTGCAGAGAGAAAACAATTTGAACTACATAAATGATTATTCAACTTGAACATTAGATCAACGCAATGACGGTATGGAACATCAGCTTGAAATTTTCATTGAAAGCTTTAAACTGGGCCACAGAGGCATTACATTCTATTCTAGCATATGGCTTCCTATTACAAGAAGATTTATGTAGATTAGACTGTTGGCAAAAATCTTTGTTTGTAGCAGCCTTCTGTGAGTCCCTTCAGTGGTGAACTTCTGTTGATTTCACTACCACAGAAGAAAAAGATTTGTTAGGTTTTGGCCACTTACCCTTTTGTTGCCATGTTGGTTTCTCTTTAATTTGTAAGGGTTTTAAAAACTTTGAATCTTTTGGATTTTGAGTGGACATTAACTTCTGTTTTTTGAAGTTTTCAAGCTCAGTTGAGGTTTTGGCTTGTATACACATATCCAAAAAATCTGGACAGATTGGAATTCCAGTGATTTTCTCCATTAGAGGAATAGTTCTGTTAAGAACTTCAGAGGTTTGTTTAATAACCTCTGAGTCACAAGGAACCTTTTCTATTATGTCAGTCTCTGATTCGTCAGATGATGAATCGTCCTCATATACAGAGGTTGAGTCATCAATATTTCTTTCCACAGAGACTGGATTTTCCGAACATGTGTCATACTTGCTTTCTTCATCTGAAAAATTATTTTCTAAGTCAACAGAGGTGTCTGATAAGATCTCTTCAGAGAGTTTTTGATCTGTAGAAGGTGTACAAAGATTTTTCAAAATCTCTATTTTCCCAATTTCCATTATCTCTTTTTCAATTATATTTCTTAGTTTTTCTTCTGAAAATATTGGTTTGAACTCAAGTGCTTCTGCAGATAATTTCTTTTCAGAATCTATTGTGCAGACAAAAGCAACTTTAGTTTGAGTCTCTGGTTTACCAAACTTGAAGATTCCTATCTGATCTTGAGTTTTCAGATATCACTTTGGTTTGGATCCTCTTTTGACAGAGGTTGAAGGTGATAAATCTGTGTTTTCAAACCACACATTTATCATCTTCATGGGTTTCCTTAAGTGAGGTTCCCCAGAGACTTTTACTCTCTTACTTACAGAGATTAAGTTTGGAAAATTAGGTTTGTTGATTTTTCCTACAGCAAATAGTGATGACAGAGGTTTATTCTTTTTGTTTTCTGTACCTTGATTAATATCACTGTACCCAATACCTCGTCTTCCTATTTGAGTATTTATTTTCTCGTACACCTTTTGTGCATCACGATAATTTTTAATTAAAACATCTCTTCTAAGTAGATCTTGCCAAAGGACTTCTCTTTCCTTTTGAAAATATTCCTTAAGGGCTAGAATGTTTAGTCTGTCGCTCTCAGAATCTGAAAGTTCTTTGGTTTTGGTTTTCAAAGATGTATTTAATTCAGAAATTTTCTCTTTTAAAGGAAATAGATTCTTGTTCCAGTGTGCTTCTAATTCTTCCTTTTCTTTGAAATTTTTTGCTTTTTCTTCAGTGAGAAGTCTAGCTTCTCTTTCATAAAAAGTGAGCTTTTTCTGAATATCATCACAAGTCTTTTTCAGTTCAATATTTTCAGTTTTAATTATAAGTACATCAACTTCTGTAGTAATAGAGGTGGAGTTTGAAGTGGATACCTCAGTGTCAGAGTCTGAGCTGATTTCTGCCATGCCACAGAACAAGGCATTCTTGGTGTATTCATCATCAGAGGTTGTATCTGACTCCCAATCTTCCTTGTTTACCACTTTGTTCGCCATGAGTTACTTTTGAGCATAATACTCTGCTTTCTTTTTGTAAAAAGTTGAGTCCTTCTGTGGGCGATTTGGCCTGCTTCTGCATTCATTGGCAAAGTGGTCTGGCTTCCCACAGTTGTAGCAACCTTGGTTCTGGGAAGTATTACCAGCACGATCGTCGGACTTCTGTCGGTCACCACCTTTTTTCGACCTGCATTCATTTGCATAATGACCAGGTTTACCACACATGTAGCATTCTTGTGGTGTGTAGCTTGCCTTTTCATCTGACCCCTGTCGGTCATTTCCTCTGTTGAATCTATCACTCGACCTGTGTTGGTCGTTACTTCTGTCGTCTGACCTCTGTCGGTCAGCTGATTCTTCTCTTCTTCCTTGATCCCTTCTACTCCGATCTTCTCTTCTTTCTCTTTTATCTCTGCCATATCTTTCATTACCATAACTCTTTTGGTTTCCTCTGAATTCTCTTGTCAATAGAGCTAAGGATGTTGATATTGATGCTAGAGTTATTTCTCCCTCTTCCACAATCTCTTCATATTCGCTGTCAACTACCACCATCTCTTTCTTTTTCTCCTTCTTCTTTTCCTCTGTCGCTCTTTCTTTCCTCGGCCTCTCTCTGTCTTCTGTAGATTTGCCAACCAAAGCAAGAGGTGCAATGGTTAGTGTCTTTGCTTGTGCTATTTGAGGTTCTTGACCAGCTAATGTTCTGTAGAGGTCTGAAAGAGTCCAGGAATCTAAATCTTGATTGGTTTGTAGAGACATGGATAACTGGAGCCATTCTTCGTTCAGACTTTTGAGAAACATGACGTTATTCTCTTCAGAAGTTCTGTGGATGCCGAACTTCTTGCAGTTATTTATCAGAGAGTTGAACCTGTCATACGTTGTTTGCAGAGATTCATTTGTCAGTGCTTTAAAAGCGTAATATTCGTTTATGTATTGAGCTCTTCCGTTTTTTTGAGTTTTAGCTCCCCCTTCAAGTTGTTTCTCCAGTTCTTTCCAAAGATCATACGAAGATTCGCGTGCATCTAAAGACTGGAAGAGATCGTTGGGGATTGCCATTATCAGAATTCTTTTTGTTTTCTGCGCGAGTTCATCTTTTTCCTTATCTTGATCTGACCAACCATCCTTGGTTTTAGGTTTTTGATGCTCAGGGATTTCAGGAGTGTCAGCTGTAGCTGGTACAAGAGGTACTATTAACATAGGGATATGAGGAGGTTTATAAAGGTATTGTATGAGCTCTTTATCAGTACCCTCAAAGAAATGGATCATTCTTATTTTCCATTGAGGATACTCATTTCGTAGAAGAGATGGTGGTTTCGTTAATGAACCAGCTGTGAAGAAATTTTGTGCACTTGTCATTTTAAGAGTGGAAAGTTTCAGACTAAAGATATGACACGAAAAAAAGTACGAGAGAATTATCTTGAAAGATTTTCTGGGTTTGGAAGATCTCAACAGTGTACTTTAATGGAGTTTTAATTAAAGAAACACTTTCTCTAGATTTACCAAATATCGAATAAATCGAAAATGGCTGAACAATAGAATCTGTATGAAGGAATGAATAACATGTTAAAAATCAGACCACGTTTCTACCAATAATCTTGTTAAACGAGGATCGCTTGATATTTAAAACCAAGCTTTGCTCTGATACCAATTGTTGGTTCCCGTATTTGATTAACAAAGATTATCTAATCAATTAGTTCAAATAAGATGTGTCGCGGAAGCGTATTTGAAGAACTAACAGATATAGAAACAACACAAAATACCAAATAAACAGTATATGAAGAACAGATGAATATCTCAAAGATTACTGTATTTGATTAAGAACACTAAGAACAGATTTGACGTTAACTGTGTGCAAGTGTTTTTGAGTGTTGTGTGTGTATTCGTCGATTGGTGAGGAAGAACTCAACATGAGTCTTCCTTTTATACTGCTACAAAAGATCTCATCTAGACAAAAGGACTATTGCTACAGCAAAGAAGGGATGGCATGAACAGTTGGAAACCTGCATGCATTAAATGCACTAATATCAACTTGTAAGGATGCCTATTGGAGTTTGACACGTGTTGTTGTTGGACCATGCCTTGTACAAGTTGATGAACGAACCCTGGAACAATAGCAAGATATTTCTGTAACAGTGGTAAGATATTCCTGTAACAGTGTGTTAGCTTCAATCTTCTTTATCATAGAAGTATTTAAAAGTAGTGAAAACAGGCTAAGTGAAGAAAGCCTCTTACAGAGGCTCTGCCGACATTACCGAGAAATCAAGAACAAGAAGCTACAAAAGCAGCAGAGGCTTCCTACAGAAGCTCTGTCATACGCGCAAAGAAGACCAAAGACTCGGAATCCGGTGAAGACTGCTCCACAGAGGACCAGACCACAGAACCTCTGTAACTCATTACAGAGCCTCTGTGGTCCTCACTGAGAGTTGAAGATATTTATAATATCTTGCTACTGTTACAGGACCCGTACATCAACTTGCATGGTAGCATGCCCTGTCCAACGCCGACGTGTCAAACTCTGATTGGACTCAGTAGGGCTTAGTACATATTAGACGTCTACTACATTAAATGCAATACAGCACGTCTGACTGTTCATACCATCATTGCAACTGTTCACGACATCCTCTCAACTATTCATACGTACCTCTTGAATAGTAGCATATGCTTTATGGTCCCCTTTAGAGTAGTATATAAGGAAGACTCATGTTGAGTTCTTCCTTACACAAGATACAACATAGAAAAACATTAAGAACACAAAAGCTTATTCACCTTAAGAGTCATATCTGTTTTAAAGCTTTTTCTTACTCACGGTTCATAAACCTGTTCTTAATATATATTCAGTAAACTTTGAGATATAATAGTTTGTTCACTGTTTATTTATATTCTGTTCTAAATCTATCAAACTTATCTGTTAGTTCTTTAAATACGCTTCCGCATCAAACATTAAACCTGAACTAATAGATCTGGTAATCTTGTTTAAGCAAAACGGGAACCAACAATTGGTATCAGAGCAAAGCTTGATTTTCAATATTAAGTGATCCTTGTTTTACAACATTGTTGATAGATTTCATTTCTCTTCATCACCATACTTCTAGATATTAGTCGTACCCAGAAAACCTTCCAGATTTTCATACTTAGAAATCCTCGATCAGATTATCCTTTCCTCAAAATGACAAATACAAATAACTTTTTCACTGCTGGCTCACTAACCAAACCTCCTACTCTTCTTAGAGATGAGTATCCTCAATGGAAGATAAGAATGGTTCATTTATTTGAGGGTACTGAAAAAACTCTCAAACAATATCTTTACAATCCTCCTCCAGTTCCGATGATAACTATGCCACGTGTACCAGATACTGCTGAATCTGCTGAAATCCCTGAACATCAAAAGCCTAAACCAAGAGAAGAATGGTCAAATGAAGATAAGGCAGAAGATGAAGTTGCACAGAAAACAAAGAGAATATTGATCATGGCAATTCCTAACGAACTTTTTCAATCCTTAGATGCATGCGAAACAGCGCACGATCTCTGGAAAGAATTAGAAAGACAGTTGGAAGGGGGTGCTAAAACTCAGAAGAACCGAAGGGCACAATACATAAATGAATATCATGATTTCAGAGCCTCTGCAACAGAATCTCTGCAAACAACATACGACCGGTTCAACTCTCTCATAAACAAATGCAAAAAGTCTGGTATTCACAGAACCACGGAAGAAAATAACGTCATGTTTCTAAAGAGCCTGAACGATGAGTGGCTTCAGTTGTCTATGTCTTTACAAACAAATCAAGATCTAGACTCCTGGACACTCTCTGATCTCTATGGAACACTTGCTGCACAAGAGCCTCAAATAGCTCAAGCTAAAACACTAACCATTGTGCCATACGCATTTGTTAGTAAATCTACAGAGGCTTCAGACAGACCAAGAAATGAGAGAAATACAGAGGAGAAAAAGAAGGAGAAAAAGAAGATGGTAATGGTTGATAGCGAAGAAGACGAGCTGATAGAGGAAGAGATAACTCTTGCGTCATTAGCTAAATCAATGGCTATATTGACAAGAGAGTTTAGAAATAGCCAAAGGATTTCTGGTAGAAGAGATGATGAAAGAAGAGAAGAACCAAATGACCGACAGAGGTCAGACTACAGAAATGGTGACCTACAGAGGTCGAGCGACAGAAGCTATAGAGGAAATGATCAACAGAGATCAAATGACAAGGTAGGCCACACACAAGAATGCTACAAATGTGGTAAACCTGGTCATTACGCAAACGAATGCCGAACAGAGAAAGGTGGAGACCTACAGAAGTCTGACGACCGAACTGGAAACATCTTCCAAGGTTGTTTCAACTGCGGCAAGCCAGGTCATTTCGCAAAAGAATGCAGAAGCAGACCAAATCGCCCACAGAAGGACTCAGCTTTTTACAAAAAGAAGGCCGAGTATTACGCACAAAAATCTCTAATGGCGAACAAAGGGCATTCTGAGGCAAACAAAGAAGACTTCGAATCAGACTCTACTTCCGATGATGAATTTCCCACAAATGCCCTATTCTGTGGCATGGCAGAAGTTGACTCCGGCACTGACAATGAGGTATCCATTTCAAACTCTACCTCAAGTACTAATTCTGTAGATGATGATTTATTTAAACTTAACATTGAACTGAAAGATATAATTGAAAGCATTCAGAAAAAGCTGACCTTTAATGAGAGAGAAGTAAGGCTTCTCACTCAAGAAAAAGCCAAAATCTTTGAAGAAAAAGAAAAAATCAAAAAATATTGGAGCAAAAATATAGATCCTTTAAAAAGACAAATTTCTGATTTAACCTATGCTTTAAAAATCAAAACAAAAGAACTTTCAGTTTCAAGAAGTGAAACTACAGACATAAGAATACTTTCAAAAGGAAAGAGAGGTACTTTGGCATGATCTTTTAAGAAGAGAAGTTTTAATTAAAAACTATAAAGATGCACAGAAGGTGTATGAAAAGGTAAACTCTCAAATAGCAAGACGAGGTATAGGGTACAGTGATATTACCTTAGGAGTTGAAAATAAACGACTAAAACCTCTGTCCTCTCTATTTGTTTTGGGAAAAACTAACAAACCAAACTTTCCAAACTTACTCTCTGTAAGTAAAAGGGTTAAACTCTCTGCAGAACCTCACTTGAGGAAACATACAAAGATGATCAATGTGTGGTTTGAAAACACAGATTCACCATCTTCAACCTCTGTCAATAGAGAAATCAAACCAAAGAAATATCTGAAAACACAAGATCAGATTGTTATCTTTAAGAGTGGTAAACCAGAGACTCAAACACAGGTCGCTTTTGTCTGTATGATAGATGTCGAAAAGAAAATTGTCAGCAGAAGCTCCTGAGTTTAAACCCATCTTTTCAGAAGAAAAACTTGAAAAATCTATTGAAAAAGAAATTTTGGAAGTTTTGAAATCAAATATTTTAGAAAATTTTTGTACATCTTCTATAGATCAAAAACTCACTGAAGAGATCTCATCAGAAACCTCTGCCATCCACGAAAGTTTTTCTACAGAGGAAGAAAGCTCATATGATACATGCTCAGAAAATCTAGCCTCTATCGAAAGAAATGACTCAACCTCTGCATATGAGGACGATTCATCATTTGACGACTCAGAGACTGATTTCAAAACAGGGATAATTCAGTGTGACACAGAGGATGTCAAATTCTCCTCTGAAGTTCTTAACAGAACAATTTCTCCAAAAGAGAAAATCACAGAGATACCTATCCATCCAGATTTTCTCAAAATGTGTATACAAGTCAAAACCTCTACAGAGCTTGAAAATCTGAAAAAGGCCGCTGAAAATCCAAAAAGCTTAAAATTTTCAAAACCTTTAAGGAAAATCAAAGAGAATCCCACTTGGCAACAAAAGGGAAAATGGCCTGAAGCTAACAAATATTTTTCCTCTGTGACAGTGAAGAAAGATGTTCACCACAGAAGAGAGTCACAGAAGGCAGGAACTAAACAAGACTTTTGCAAACAACATTCTAGTATTCATATATCTTCTTGTAATAGGAAATCTAATGTAAAGAAAGAGTGTAATGTCTCTGTGGCTCAGTTCAAAGAATTCAATGAAAAGTTCAAACAAATCACATCTCATATTCAATACTGTCATTGTTTTGATCTTATGTTTAGATTGAATAAACACTTCTCAAGTCCAGATTGCTTTCTCACCACTGAAATTCGAAAGTCAGAACCACAAGAGAAACAATTTGATTCTTCTACAAAAGATAAAATGTATTTCAAGAATGCTAAGGCAAACTTGAAAAATTCTAACAATATTGGACCCATGTGGATATGGGTACCTAAATCTCTGTGATTGTCTTACAGAAGCAACATGTGCCAATTTGGTATCTTGACTCCGGATGCTCAAGGCACATGACTGGCAACAGAAGATTACTATCCACATACAAAGAAACACACGATGGTGGATCTGTAACTTTTGGAGACAACATGAAGGGACACATTAAAGGCTATGGAGTCATACAGAAAGAAAATGTCTCTGTATACAAATTTGCATATGTGAATGGCCTCAAACACAACCTACTAAGCGTAAGTCAACTCTGTGATACAGGATTCGATGTGTTATTCAAAAGAACTTTCTGCTCTCTACAGAGTGAAAACACAGGAATGGAACTTCTGCGAGCTGAAAGAAGAGGTGATCTATACATAATGAATTTTACTTCAAAATCCAATGACAAAGTTTGCCTAGTAGCCTGCAAAAGTGAAGAAGCGTGGTTATGGCACAACAGGTTCTGTCACTTAAACTTTCACACCTTGGATAAACTAGTAAAACTCAATCTAGTTAAAGGTTTGCCAAATGTTAAATTCAATAAGGATCATTTGTGTTCGGCCTGTGAAATGGGAAAACACAGAAGGGCTTCCCACAAAGGCAAAACTGACGTGTCTTGCACTAGGCCTCTGTACATGCTTCATGTCGACCTCTGCGGTCCCATTGCCATACAGAGCCTAGGTGGCAAGAAATACATACTTGTCCTAATTGATGAGTATTCACGTTTCACTTGGGTTGAATTTGTTAGAAAGAAATCAGATGTTCCAAATGTATTGATAAATCTAATGAAAAGAATCCAAGTTCTTTATGATTGCAGAATACAGAAGTTGAGAAGTGACAATGGCACAAAATTTAAAAACTCTGTCATTGAAGCCTATCTTTCAACAGAAGGAATATCACAGAACTTCTCTGCAGCTCGCACTCCACAACAACACGGTGTTGTCGAAAGAAAGAATCGAACACTTGTGGAAGCCGCAAGAACTATGCTGTCAGCATGCGGATTATCAATGAACTTTTGGGCAGAAGTAATTTCTACTGCGTGTTATACTCAGAATCGTTCAACCGTTGTGAAAAGACACCTTAAGACGCCTTACGAATTGCTTAACAAAAGGCGGCCAAACATCAAATTTTTCCATGTATTCGGATGCAAATGCTTTGTCTTAAACGACAGAGATTCAAGAGGAAAGTTTGATGTAAAAGCTGACGAAGGCAAATTCATTGGATACTCTGCCACTTCCAAAGCCTACAGAACATTCCTTACAAAGTCTCACAAGATTGTAGAAAGCATCAATGTTTCTTTTGATGATTCATTCCAAATGACTTCTGAGCAAATAAGTTCAGAACTCGGAATTAAAGGGAAATCCTCTGTTATCTCAAGAACAAAAGAAGATTTGGATCTTCTATTTTTGGAGATGTTCCACAATGACATTGATCCTTCTGTCGGAACCATCAGAGTTTCTGAAGAACCATCCTCTATCGGACAAAATCCTACAGGTATGACTCTAACTGGTCCAAATAATGCTTCATCTTCTTCTATAAATACTACAGATGCAATTGCCGAAACAGAAGAAAGTGCAGAAGATGAAACATTAAGAAAAATGACCACAAAAGCTGCACAAACCACAGAAGAACCAATTACAGAGGAGATCGAGGACCAAGACTATACGTCCTCAGAGGAACAAACTCCACCACCACTCATACCAATCATTCCACAAACGGTAGAATCAACTACCAAGGCACGAAGAATTACAGAGGCTACACAAGAAGAAACACAAGAAGCCTCTGAAGAAAGTTTTGATGACATTGATGATCATCTTCCACGCACAACTCAGTGGACAAAAAGCCATCCTCCAAGCCAAATAATTGGAGAACCTTCTGACTCAGTAAAAACAAGGTCTGCCACTGCTAATTTTTGTTTCTTTACAAATTTTATTAGTGTGATAGAACCAAAGAAGATTTCTGAAGCCCTAGATGACCCAAACTGGGTAGACGCCATGCAAGAAGAACTTCTGCAATTTGAGCGTAACAGAGTATGGACTTTAGTACCTCTGCCAAGAGGGAAACAGGCCATTGGGACTAAATGGGTCTACAGAAACAAGAAGGATGAAGATGGAGTGGTCGTAAGAAACAAAGCAAGATTAGTAGCAAAAGGATATAGACAAGAAGAAGGCATAGACTACGATGAGACTTTTGCCCCTGTCGCACGGCTCGAAGCAATAAGAATATTCTTAGCCTTCGCAGCCTACAGAGGTTTTAAAGTCTATCAGATGGACGTAAAATCAGCTTTTCTAAACAGTGAAATCCAAGAAGAGGTTTACGTAAATCAGCCACCAGGTTTTGAAAGCTCAAAGTTCCCAAGGCATGTATACTACCTTGAAAAGGCTCTATACGGACTAAAACAGGCTCCAAGAGCATGGTACGAACGACTTTCTACCTTCCTTCTAGTCAATGGCTACAACAGAGGTACAACAGATACTACCTTATTCTATAAACGCAAAAATAGTGAGATAATGCTGGTACAAATATACGTAGATGACATAATTTTGGGTCTACAAATTCAGAAGAGTGCAAAATTTTTGAAAAACTCATGCAGAGTGAGTTTGAAATGAGTATGATGGGAGAATTAACATTCTTCCTCGGACTTCAAGTCAAACAATCTTCAGAGGGAATTTTTATAAATCAAGCCAAATATGTCTCTGACATACTTTTAAAATATAATCTCTCTGATACCTCTGCAATGAAGACTCCAATGGCCACTGGAAATAAGTTATTCTTAGATCCAAATGGTATTTCTGTAGAATGTACTCTCTACAGAGGCATGATTGGATCTCTGTTATACTTAACAGCAAGCAGACCTGACATTATGCATGCCACATGTCTTTGTGCACGTTATCAAGCTAATCCAAAGAAATCACATTATGATGCTGTAAAGAGAATCTTTAGATACCTGAAGGGGACCAACAATCTTGGTCTCTGGTATCCACAGAACTCTGGTTTTAGTCTTAAAGCTTATACAGATTCAGACTATGGAGGATGCATGCTCGACTAAAAGAGTACCTCCGGGAGTTGTCAATTCCTAGGTGGTAAACTAGTCAGTTGGACCTCCAAGAAGCAGAATTGTGTCTCCACATCCACTGCAGAAGCTGAATACGTTGCTGCTGCTAGCTGTTGTTCTCAGGTTCTATGGATGAAGACTCAGCTAAAAGACTACGGCCACATCCTGTTCAAAATACCCATCTTCTGTGATTCCAAAAGTGCCATTGCTATCTCTGCCAACCCTGTGCAACACTCAAAAACCAAGCATATCGATATAAGGTATCATTTCTTGAAACATCATGTTGAATACGGTACAATCGAAATGCATTTCGTGCCCACAGAATATCAACTCGCTGACTTATTCACCAAAGCTTTAGACGAGAAAAGATTCAACTTCTTGGTGGGTAAGTTAGGAATGATTAACATGGTGTGAAAATCCTCTGTAAGTATAGCTTTATCTTCTGTAAATAAGTATAAATATCTATTATTTCTGTATGTATTTTTGTAGAATGCAAAAATAATTCTTAGTTACAGAGCTTCTGTGGGTCCGCTCAGATCTTCTGATAACCCTTACAGAACCTCTGGTAAACATGATCTATGCTCAATACAAAACTTACCATTCTTTGAACCAAGCATAGATCAAGGGGGAGCAAAAGGAAAATTCTTGATCTACAGAAGTGAATAGATCAAGGGGGAGCAAAAGGGACCCTGAAATGATCTACAGAGGTAAATCTTTCAAAGAAAAGCCAAAGAAGAATGTCGATATTTCTCCATCGACAGAAGTAAGACAAAACTGCCGAGAACAGAAGAACCAAAAGGTATGTCTCGCACAAAAGGTTTTTGAAAACAGTTTTCTAGGACAAGAATTGTCAAATATGTCCTAAATATACTATGAATAACATTTCAAAAATCAAAAGTTCAAAAAGTTTAACAAAATTCGAAATAGGAGAAATTTAAGGTCATAGAGCTTCTGCTGAGCTCAACAGAGGTTCTGTAGGAAATATGCTCTGTGATCACAAATTAACCCTCTGTCGATCTTTTGGAATGTTATCTCGGAAACCGACAACACACACCATGACCTTCTCGAACAAAACTTTTATCAAAATAGTTTTCTCGGACACAAACTTTCAATAATGTGTGAAAAACATCTTTTAACACAGATAAAAAATTGGATGATCAGAAAGTTAATAGAATTCAAGTTATAAGATTTTTTCTCTCATAGAGCTTCTGCTGGCTCTCACAGAGCTTCTGTAAATTCCTTCAGAGCCACAAAACCTCTGTGAGTAAAATTTCTTGACAAAATCCTATTGATCCTCTCCAATGTCGATACAAACGTTTTCGTTCAAAGAAGAACCTTCAGAGTCAATGACAACAATGAGATATATGAGAAGAGGTTAAAACTCAAGATTTTCAAAATCACAGAGCTTCTGTAAAACACAAGTTCTGCCATTTTGTTATCTGGGCATTTCTGAAGTAATAACGGTTACTTTTACTACGAGTGAAACTCATGTGGCTAAAAACAACCTCACGCGCCTAGCATTAAGGGGCCGCGCACGACGTCCTGTCATAGTCTGACAAGGCCTACATGTCCCATTTTCATTGGGCGTACATGGAACGTTTTTATTTGGAAAGTTGAACCCGCCGCTCAAACTCGAGTACGGATTCCAAATTTTAATCCATTGCCATATATTTTTACTCTTTCAAATACTACCGTTTTACCCTCCTATAAAAACCAAGCTTACCCTCTCATAAAACCTTTTACAAACTCTTATCTTCTTCTCCGGCGAAACCCTGCAAAAGCTTGCAAAAACCTTGTTCTTAAACCCAAATGGCTTCATCTTCTAAAGCTATCTCCCAAGAACTCTCTCCGACAAACTCACCGGAACACTCCCCTGCCCATTCTGAACATTCAGAAAACCCAAACCTTGCAAGAGCTATTGAACAACAAGATTCCTGGGACTCAGCAGAATTTGCCCCGACGACACACCTGCAAAACTTCATAGCAAAAGATCACTTCGAAACCATACTTCCTATCAAATCCAACAACTGCTATTTGGTCCCCTCACCCACTGCTTTCGGCGAAACCCATGCCATTCTTCTGAACATAATGGAAAATCACATCCTCTTCCCTCTACTCTCAAGAACCCCAAACAAAATTCTAGTCCGTTATTTGAACCAATTTTGGCAAAGCTGCCGATTTGATAAAGACGATTCTCTTATCAAAGGGTACATTTCAAGACCTGATAAATCTGAGCATCTTGAAATCAAGTTCAAGAGAACAAGTTCTCACTTGAATTCAACCTACCAACAAGGGGTCTTCTGGGATTGAAGAGTTATGCAGAGCAACAAACAGACGAAGAGCTCTGTCGCTTCGTGGAAATGCTTGGGTACAACACCAAACTACGGAAGAGAAATGACTTCCGCAGAGGAAGATTGCCACCTCTGTGGAACACTTTGTTCTCTATTCTAAACAGGTGCCTGACAGGGAAAATAGGGAGTATTGACCAAAGCTCACATCAAATCTTGAGCATCATGTATGGGATTTACTATGATCTTCCACTAGATTATGCGACCATAATGATGCAAGAGATCATAAACACCATCGACAGAAAGAACAACACGAGAAGGCTCAAAGAAAACGATCCAAACTTTCTACCACCTCTGCAATTCCAAAGAATATTGGGAGTACTGTTCGAACCTCTACTGCTAATCCAAAACTGGCCAATGGAAGGACCAACTCCCAAACAATTCCCGATGAACAAGAATACCCCCACTGATCATACCGATGGCTACTCACACTGCAGACCTCTGTCAAAGAAGCTTATGCGCTACGCATCGAATAAATCCCTTAAGAAAGAGTATATACGCGATCATAGAACTCCTAAACCGAGTCCTATGACACCCCCGCGTTTAGGTGTCCCCCTAGGAACAATGATAGCAAAACCTCTTTCTACTCAAGAAGAAAAGGATCAGAAGTTAGCAAAGCACATGGCTATTCAACTCAGCTTTATAGCCAAACGTGCAGAACTTATTGGAAAGAAGTCTTCATCAAGAACCTCTGCATATACTCCAAAAGCCAAGAAGAGGAAAACTGCAGAAGGCACCTCAACAAGCGCTGCAGAAGATCAACCTTCACCTCCTCATGCCACAGAAATTGGCTCCTCTGCTCCTCCCTCTTCCCCAAAAATGAAGAAGAAAAGAAGATCGAAATCAACAGAGGAAGGGGCACCAAATCCTAAGAGGAGGAAAACCAAAAAGAAGCATGGTAAATCACTTGCAAAGTTGGTTACCATTGCAGAAGAGGAAACTGCTGAAGAAGAAGTTGCAGAAGAAGAAATGGCTACAGAAAAGTATCAATCACCCTATCAATCTCCAGATAGATTTGCTCACCAAGGAGACCTGAACAACTTCTTACAGAACCCTGACATTGCCAACACCCTAAATACAGCAGGGTGGACGGCACAACCTCTCGACCACCACTCTCCAGAAGAACAAGATTTCTTCATTTCTGGCATTGACACATATCTGCAAGAAGATGACACAACACCTAAAAATCAACCAGCCAACACCCCTGTCATTTTACAAAACCCTTTCATTCAAAGATTGGACGTCCACAGAAGAAGTCCAAACCCAGCTTCAGAAGAAATAGAACTAACAGAAGCTGAGTGGAACAGAGGTGAAATTACAGAGGCTTCTGAGAATATGATGGAAGAAGAAAAAGAAAAAGGGGCCGAAGTTGTACAAAAAGAGGGATTAGCAAAAACAGAGACAGGAATAGAGATCTTAGAGACAGATTCAGATGAAGAAGCTGTCTGGATACGTAAAGGTCTTTATCATCCACATGTCATGAGATTATTCGGGTCTCATCAAATGTATGACTTCTTACGTCCAGAGCAAGGAACTTCAACAGAACCTAGGGAAGAAGCACCAAGCCGTAGGATAGCTACAGAGGATGAAATGATAGACAATGATGTAGTGCTTGGATGCTTAACAGAGGAAGAAGCAATAAAAGATGCATGGATAAATAGAGGAACACAACCAAAACCAACTCCTAGTGCCACCCACATTTCTAACTCCGCAGGTCTAGCTGCAGAAGGAGTTATTGAAAAAGAGCAGCACAGCTCGATCCTAACCCAACCCATCCAGCCAGAGGTTACTCTTTCAACCTCTGTGCCCACAGAAACCGGGGAATCCATTCCTAGGGAGTCTCCTCAAAGAGACTCACCTATTGTTCGTGATCAGTCGCCCCAGATCACCCTAGAACACCCTACAGAGGAATTCGTTTCCTCTGCCACACACACATTAGGACCAAAACTTCTTTCAGAGAGAAGTAGTGAGCACAGAGACGAAGAGACTCTAGACAAGTCTCCCAGTCAACAGAAGGACATTCCAATAACCACCTCTGGAGTGGATTTGGACACTGTTCTTCACATAACTTCTATAGAGATCGAAACTCAGGTTTCTTCTCGAGGATCAGAAGGAAATCCTTCCACCCCCATCGTACAAACAAGGGTGAACGAAGGTGTCCCAGGAACAGGGACTCACTCTGGAGACGAATGTGTTCCTCCAGAGGTTACACAAGGAACACAAGTATCAAGGGATGAGTTCCAAACCCTTGTCACCTCTGTGAACCAAACCATGAAAGAGTTGCAAAGCTCTTTCAAATGTTTTGCAGAGACAACATCTACAGCTATCCTGAATCTGAACACCAAAATGGACAATCTGTCCACAGAGGTAAAAACCGCCATATCAGAGATGAAGTCTTCTGCCGAAACTACTGCCAAAGCAACATCCACCTCTGCAGCTCAGGAATTCGGAACAACTGCAACTTCTACTTTCAGGGACTCTGTCAAAAATTTCCTTGAACAAATGAATACGCAATCCAACAAAGCAGAGGGTATTACTCCTGCAGACTTACAGAATGCCCTATCACAAGTCCAAGCAGACGCAATACGCAACACGACAATGATGCAACCAAAAGACTATATGACCAGAACACAGCTTACAGAGCTCGGACAGAACGTCATTAACCAGGTCACAGAAGTCATTGTCTCCTTCACAACTGCAAATGCCAACTATGTCAAGGATTTCAGAAAGAGTGTCGGCAGAATGCGTTTCAAAACAGAAGCAGAGCTTGCGACATTGATTGGCCTCTGCGATGATGTCTGTGAAAAGTTGATGGCAGCAGGAGCTGAATTACCAAAGAAGCCCAACACTTCTTGCAGAGCAGGGGGCACTTCTGGTAAAAGTCAGGATGATTCTGATGATGACCAACCTGGTCCATCAGATAATCCTGAGGGGGAGAATCTAAGAGAGAAGGCTACGAGCAGAGGAATACAAAGTCCACCAATCGCAGCAGAACCAATCAACCAAGCCCCTCCAGAACAAACCCAAAAACAAACCCAAAAGACCACAGAGACAACACCCATCTCTGTGGAATCATCTCCTGACGAAACCAAAACTCCAGAAGCAGATAAGTAAACCACAGAGGCAACAACCGCCCCTGAGGTAATCATTTTGGAAGAAATAGATGAACAAACCACAGAGAAAACACCCACCTCTGTGGAAACACCCCAAACCATACAGAGAAGAAAGTCGATTGCCACTAAACCAAAAAGAGCAACGACCTCTGCTTCTGACGTTCTAAAAAAGATGCACACAACAATGAGTGATCGTATGACGCAGAGAGAAGAGGAAAGGCACAGGTTCACTTTAGCTTACAAAATGGCAAGAAGATTCGATGTCAATACTTCATCAACAGAAACTGAGCTCACAGAAGAAGTCAACAAACAACCTCCAACAGAGGTTACAGAGCAACTCAAGCCAACAGAAGTGCCAACCTCCAAACTTACAGAAGCAACAGTTTCTGCCCCGCCTAAAGCCAAAGATAAGGGCAAAGGAATACTGACAGAAGAGCCTAAGAAGAAAACATTACCAAAGCCAACAGAGAAACTAATGAAGAGTGCGTTTGATGCCTTTCAAACCCCAAAGCCTGAAGAAGTTGACTGGGCACATGGATTGAAGCCTCTGTCAGACATTCCTCTAACTGGTAGAGCCGCAGAAGTTGTTCAACAAATGGAGAGTCTCAGAAGACAAGTACCACAACCAGGTCCAACATATGAAGAAATGGAAGAAGTGGTATACAAATACCTCTATAAACAATCCTTTCAGACCAATTATCCAACAGATCATGTAACAGATCCAAAGATCAGAGAATAATTTGAGAACATCTTCACAAGGACAAAGCCAAGAACCAAAGCAGATGTCTTCTCAATCCACAAGATCAAAAAGGTAATCTTCTGCAAATTCTCCTTCACAAGAACCTATCCAAGGGTCAGGTACAATCTTTACAAAGTCAGAAGAGAAGACAATTCAGAAACTACCTTCGCTGATGCTGATTTAAGAAATATCAATCCTTATGATCTACCTGACCTTCTGCAATGGACAAAGGACAACTACAACACAGAGGCAAACACCAGAGCCTATCAAGTGTTGAGAAAAGCGATGAGGGAAAAACTTCTGCTCTACAGCATGATAGATTTCCAGCTGGGAAAGGATCTTGGTCTCAAGCATCTGGATTTACGACCACCAGAGGATCGCTGTCCACCGGACGCCGTACCTAACTCAATCATCACAGAACCACGGTTTGGATTAGTATTTCAAAACCCTCAAGGCGAAACTAAACTATTTGTATGCATGGACTGTCAGAAGTACGCAACAAGTACTATGAAGAAGTTCAGAGCAAGCCTTGTGAAATACAGAGGTTCAAAGAAAATGGATAAAGATGCTGCAGATACTATCATGAGAGAGATTGACGCAACAATCCGCCTAAGAGAACTCTGCATCAGATTCTACAAAGAGATCAGAAAAGTCGGAAGAGACAACAGAAGCTACAACGATTTCAAAGATGCCAAAATCTGATTCTCAGACCTCCAATCTCTGCAAACAAAGTTAAAGTTTATCTTTCATTGTACTCAAATGTAAAATGCCTCTGGCATATTTCTAAATGAAAGAAATTTCGAGGTATTGTTTAACCTCTGTCTTATCTAACTTAGCCTAACTTAACTCAAGTTCAAATTTTTATTTTTCACTACTTAGGGGGAGATTGTTAGCTTCAATCTTCTTTATCATAGAAGTATTTAGAAGTAGTGAAAAATAGGCTAAGTGAAGAAAGCCTCTTACAGAGGCTCTGCCGACATTACCGAGAAATCAAGGTCAAGAAGCTACAGAAGCAACAGAGGCTTCCTACAGAAGCTCTGTCACACGCGCAAAGAAGACCAAAGACTCGGAATCCGGTGAAGACTGCTCCACAGAGGACCAGACCACAGAACCTCTGTAATTCATTACAGAGCCTCTGTGGTCCTCACTGAGACTTGAAGATATTTATAATATCTTGCTACTGTTACAGGACCCGTACATCAACTTGCATGGTAGCATGCCCTGTCCAACGTCGACGTGTCAAACTCTGATTGGACTCAGTAGGGCTTAGTACATATGAGACGTCTGCTGCATTAAATGCAATACAGCACGTCTGACTGTTCATACCATCCTTGCAACTGTTCACGACATCCTCTCAACTATTCATACGTACCTCTTGAATAGTAGCATATGCTTTATGGTCCCCTTTAGAGTAGTATATAAGGAAGACTCATGTTGAGTTCTTCCTTACACAAGATACAACATAGAAAAACATTAAGAACACAAAAGCTTATTCACCTTAAGAGTCATATCTGTTTTAAAGCTTTTTCTTACTCACGGTTCATAAACCTGTTCTTAATATATATTCAGTAAACTTTGAGATATAATAGTTTGTTCACTGTTTATTTATATTCTGTTCTAAATCTATCAAACTTATATGTTAGTTCTTTAAATACGCTTCCGCATCAAACATTAAACCTGAACTAATAGATCTGATAATCTTGTTTAAGCAAAACGGGAACCAACACAGTGGCAGGATATTATAAATATCTTCCAAGTCTTCAGTCTGAACCGCAGAGGCTCTGTCAAGGGTGACAGAGGTTCTGCGGCTCGGTCCTTTGTGAGCATCCTTCTGTAGATCCTTCTTCGATCCTTTGTTTGCAGTATTCTGTCTTTCTTGGGTCTTCGGCAGAGCTTCTGTGGAACACCGCAGAGCTTCTGTGGAAGTCTTTCATACTTGGCCTATTTTTCAATACTTCTAATATTATGAATATTCGGAGCTAACAGTAACGACCCGGTTCCCAAACATACATCAAATATAATATATAGCATAACATTGTTTCATAACAAAAGATACATCATATAACATGTACGGTCCCTTAGTCTTTACAACCATAATAAGTATTTCATTACAAACGTTTTGCTACTTAATTTACATTATAACTAATAACAAAGTTATAAATACGAAATACTTCATGATCTTCAAAACATAAGTCTTCCAAAAGTTATTCACAGTTTACCCTTTTCACTTGCTCTTACTTGATCCACGACCTGGAATACATATTTTTAAAACAAAATGAGGGTTAGACCTATTGGTCTAAGTGAGAAAATCCCTGTTAGCGTATAATCATTTGCAAAATACATAATATATATACAACACATATTTGAATACCAATCATGACTCATATGCATTGTGTACAATTCTTCCTCATGGCCATATTAGTTGGTTGCAAGCCACCTAATCATTTTACTTCGCTGCACTAATATACAACCAACTCCGTTGTCCCTCCATACAGCCAAACTCCACAGGTCCTAAGTCCAGCCAACGTGCACTCGTGTAGTGTAATGCTCATATAAATACAATATAAATCTCAATATATTATATTTCAAATATAAGCACATAATCACACTATATATCACATTCTCAATCAATATATGTATTCCAGTTTGAAAATGGTTTAAAGTAAAACTCACCTGTTTGCTTATCAAAACGCTTCCAAGCTTTTCTCAAAACGAATCGATCTTTCACCCAGAATTCACAGAATCTGAAACAATTTAAATACAATTATCTCTTTACCAATCGAATCCATATGACTTACTAGAAGACTAAGAACTCTAGATAAATCTATCTAACTCTTATCCTCAAATGTTTCCCCCAAACCCGAACATAAGTCGAGTCCACAGTATTTCCAGTCCTCATTCATACTCTATTCAAGAGTCGACAAAACCCAAAGTTACTGGGTACTCAAAAGAATCTAGAATCTCAAAAGTGACCGGATAACCAATGTTTCCGGACACCATGAACTATCCGGACAACATACTTTCCGGATATACATTTTACCGGATATCTGAATCTTTCCGGACAAGATAATCAATCCGGATGACATCCGGAAACCAAAACAATCCGGACACCATCCGGTATCTAATTTCAATCGGAAACTATAGAAAAGAGAAACTTACCGGATATTTGACTCGTCCGGATACCTTAGCACAAGGGTTTCCGGATACTCCAACTACCGGACACTATCAAAGAGGAACTACCGGACACTATCAAATTCGTCCGGAAACCTCGATCTGTTCACTAAAATTCCTACCCAGATATCGATTGAAACCCATTTCTTTCAAACCAAATATACCAGTGCTTTGTAAATGAGTTTTCTAACCTATTCCAAACATCAATTTTATGCTTAAAACAGTTTTCATAAGAAAAGTAGAATGAACTCACCTTAAGGTTCTATCTCTTTTTCTCTATTCTCTCTCTTGCCGTGAACAAAACTCACACACGCACACTTTTTAAACTTTGGTTGTCTGAATGAGAGACACCTCATTCTTCAAATGAAGAAATGGGGCGGTTTGTGGTGATGTGTTTAATCACATTTGCCAAACAAACCCCAAACTTCTAATAAATGGCAAACATACCCTCTAACTTTTATAATAAAATTAAAGCTTACCCCTTAACTTATAACTCCATAAAACACTCAACGATACATAACTTATAAAACTAACCCCAAACCCATCTTAAACTAAAATAATAAAAATTAAATAAACCAACAACGTACCTGGTTATTACAACATCTCCCCCTTAAAAGAATTTTGTCCCTGAATTCGGTTAAGTGAAAAGATGAGGGTATTTAGTTCTCATTTCTGATTCTGATTCCCAATTAGCATCCTGCCCTTTATGGTGTCTCCACTGCACTTTTACTTGCTTGATATCCTTTCCATTCCGTAAAACATTAACTTTACGGTCAACTATAGCTTCAGGTCCCTCCACAAAGTTCAACTTTTCATCAATCTGTATATCTGTTAGAGAAACTGCTTGCTCTGGTGTAACCAAACCATTTCGGAGTCTTTGGTAGTTTCATGATGAAGTCGGTAGTAATCTGATCCCATTTCCACATAGGTATTTCTAAACGTTGCAACTGACCAAAAGGCTTTGGATGTTCAATCTTTACTTTCTTACAAGTGGAACAACCTTCCACATGCTGAGCAATACTTCTTTTCATTCCCAACCACCAATAAAATTGTCGTAGATCTCTATACATCTTATTCGTGCCCGGATGAATAGAGAAACGAGATTGATGAGCTTCTTGTAATACCTGATCACGTAAATTACCCAGACGAGGCACCCATATTCTATTTTCTAGACACAGTAACCCACGATCATCTTTTACGAGTGATGCTGATATAACCACTAACCGTTCTGGTTTCAAGTGTTCTTCTTGAAAGGCTTCTACTTGACACTTCTTTAATTCGTCAAAGATGTTAGGTAGAAGTTCAGTTCTTAGTAAAATTGCTTTTATTGTTCCGCTCCTCTCTTGCTGACTCAGTGCATCAGCCACTACATTTGCTTTCCCCGAATGATAGAGAATTTCACAGTCATAATTATTCACCAATTCTAACCATCTTCTTTGCCTCATATTCAAATTTCATATTCTTTCGGGTGAGCTGGGTCAGAGGCATTGCAATGCGAGAGAAATCTTGTATAAACTTTCGATAGTAACCGGTTAAACCCAGAAAACTTCGTACTTCTGTTGGCGTTCTCGGCGGTTCCCACTTTTCAATTTCTTCTACTTTCATCGGATCAACTCGAATGCCTTTTCCTGAAACTTGTGCGGAAAGCAGTTTTCAGAACGTCTTTTTCTTTAACCTTCAGTTGATGATAACCAGATCTTAGATCAATCTTGGAGAAATAACAGGCTCCAACTAATTGATCAAAGAGGTCATCAATTATGGGAAGCGGATACTTATTCTTGATCGTACACTTATTCAGTTCCCGATAATCAATGCACATTCTCATCGACCCATCTTTCTTTTTCACAAACAAGACTGGCGCACCCCACGGTGAAGTACTGGGTCTGATGAATCCCTTATCAGAAAGATCTTGCAGTTGTGTCATCATTTCTTTCATTCCTGGATGTGCCAGACGATACGGTGTACGGGCAACAGGAGTGGCTCCAGGAATCAGATCTATACCAAGCTCTACTTGTCTATCAGGTGGAAGACTAGTTAAATCTTCTGGGAAAACTTCCGGAAATTCACAGACAACAGGAATATCTTCCAGCTTATTCTTTTCTAGCTTAGTATCTATCACATAAGCTAAATAACTTGGGCAGTCTTTACTAACACACTTACGAGCTTTCATCATAGAGATAAGGCAAGACTAATGATTTCTACGATCACCATAAATCACTACCGGTCCCCTCTCAGGTAATACGACATTAATCAACTTCTTATCACGAACTATACTAGCCTGATTCTCGGCTAACCAATCCATTCCCACTACCACATCAAACTCGATCAAAGCTATAGGAAATAACTGAATAGGTACTCCACACCCATCTATATTTATAACACAATTATCAAATACCTCTTTAACCGGTACTTGATTATCATTTGCAATATCTACCATTAACGCATGATCTAACATTTTAGGCTTTGAATGCATATAAGCAGCAAAAGAAGGAGACACAAATGATCGGTTTGCACCGGAGTCAAATAACACTTTAGCAAGTGTAGAGTTTATTAGAAATGTACCTATAACCACATCAGGAGTTTCTTCTGCTTCTTGTGCTGTCATTTGGAATGCTCGACCCCTTGCTTTTGGTACTTCAGGCTTTTGTATCCCTCCCGGCCTAACACCCGTTGGTCTCACTGTCATACTACCCTGTTGTGCTTTCCACTGTGGACAATCAGACTGAATATGATCAGGAGAGTTGCAAGAGAAACAGAATCGAGTTACCCGACGCGATGTTACCAGACTTTCCACACTTGTAACAAATTCGGGAATCAACATAACAATTTCCCTGATGAATATGGTTGCATTTTGGACATGGTCTTTCAGCTGGTCTGAAAGATGGACGACGATCAAATCTCGTAGCTTTGGACTTCTTTGGATCATAATGCGGTTCTTCCCATTTTCTCTTTCCCATACTTTTATCACCAGCATCCCTCCCTTTATCTCTTTCCACATTTTCTGCGGCATCTACTACGGCTGAGAAGGTATCTGGTCCCTTTGCAATCACTAGACTTCTAATTTCTGATTTAACCCAAAGATAAACCTTTCCATCTTAAGTGCCTCCGTGGCAACGTAATACTCAGCGAAACGAGACTTCTCCAGAAAACGAGCAGTATAATCCCGAACCGATAAACTTCCCTGTTGCAGGTTGATGAACACTTCTTCCAGTTGTCTAACTGCTGCTTGAGGACATATGTGTCTTTTAAAAGCTATAGTGAATTCTTCCCAAGAAAAAGTAGAATACACATCAGATCCTCGAGAGGTAATAAGAGCTTCCCACCAATATAGAGCATCGGCTTTCAGCATCGCGGTTCCATATAACACTCTATCGTCCTCGGCACATTTGCTGGTTTTGAAGATAGCTTCTATCACTTTTAGCCACCTCATAGCCTTTACTGGGTCTCTTTCTCCTGAGTAAGTCGGAGGTTTGCAACTTAGAAACATCTTATAATCACACTTCTTTGGCACCGGTATGACAATAGGTGTAACGGGCATCTCGTCTTCCAGACTAGGATCTGGTACTTCAGTTTCAATGTGATGAGTACGATCAAACATAGCTTGTATACTAGATTGTAATCTTCCTATTTCTATAGCCAAATCATCTTTGGTAACAAATTCAGTGCCGTGGGGATGACCCCTACCTCCAGTTTCACCCCGACCTCGTCCCGCACCTCTTCCTCCGGTTCCGGTCAACATTTCCTGAATATTTCTATTTCTTGTATTTGGCCTGTTTGGGTTCCCTTCTTCATCTCTATCCATATTTCCAGAACCACTCGTCATTCTGTTTATTTCAACAAGGTTAATATACACATAAGCACATACCCCATATAATAAGGTTTTCCAGTTCAAACATGTACTTGTAAGTTCACAATTACACTGGCCAGATGTAATTCGAAATTACCTTACATGATGTTCCTCCTACCTTTTTATATTCAACATTCCAAAGGATCTAAAATATGAAGGACATCCTACTTCACATGTAGTTTAAGTCTAGGTATGGATCCGAATACCTAAATCCCTTAAACTAGGGTTCTGATACCATCTGTAACGACCCGGTTCCCAAACATACATCAAATATCATATATTGCATAACATTGTGTGACAACCGTCAAATTTGCGTTTCAGGCTAGAATTAATCTAAGCATATTCAATAATTATGTCATTGGTCACACAGTCCAACTTTAGTAGTAAACTCGGTACGGTAGGAAAATTTAAGAATTTTTGCCTAGAAACCCCTCAAATTAGGGAATTATCCATAAATCTCATAAAATGCCAATTCAAATGACCTAAATACAGATGTATATGTATACTTTGCAAAATAATACTAGTAAAATAAAACAAGTATTATTATGTTGATAAATTGGTTGTTTAATAATTCAAATTCAAAATTTAAAATAAAATAAATATAAAAAAAAAGTCAAGACATCATCATGTTATTACATCAAATTTTATACTCCATCTTTCTATTCTCTCTCCCCAAAACCGTCCACAACACCCCCCTTAAACTCTTCTCCCTTTTTCTTTCAACTCACTTCACATACTTCATTTCTCTCATCCCTCTCTCTTCTAATTTCTCCCTCTAGAGAAAATACTCTCTTCTTCTCTCTTTTTCTCTCAAGAACACCCCCAAGAACACATCACATTTCAGCCCCTAGCACATTCTTCTTCGAGAGATTCAAGTGTTCAAGGTAGATGCATGTGTGTTGGATGAAATCCACACACCCTCCTCTTAATCTTTTTGCTTTTCTTAAGTATTTTTTCTTCTTCTTCTACATTTTCTTTAAACTTTTGTTAAGAACCATCTACTTACATCTTAATGTTTGTAGATTTACCACCATAACACTTGCATGTTATTAAAAAGGTGGTGAATCCATAATCAAACCTATGTTAAGATCAAAGATGGGATCTTAACTTGCATGCATGTAGTTTTCTTAAAGATCCACACTTTTTGGTCCAAAGGTTGCATGAGTAGCTCTTTGAATCCACTAAAACCATGTTTAAATCATCATACATGAGCCAAAAATATACAATTTTAAGTTGCATGGAGAAGTTCTTGGCATAAACACCCAATAATCTTCAAAAAGACCCATTTTCAAATTTCTACAAAAGATGAGTTTAATAGATAGCATGCATGTGGTTTAAATGACTTAAAAATATGTTTTAGAACTGAAAATATCTGTATGGGGATGAGTCAAGTCGGATTTCATGCAAGAAGAATAAGAATTTTGATAAAAAGATAAAAGGAATGCACATGCATAAAGACTAGTTTTGACAGCTTACTGCCAGAGTTCTATCTCTCTCTTCAAAAGGTCATATCTCACTCAATAATACTCCAAATTGGGTAATTTGTTTTCTGGAATTTATTTTTATGAGTTAGGTTTCAAACCCAAGAGGTTTAACTCAAAAACTCAAAGATTTCGTCTACCAAACAATCTTCACAAAAACAGTGCGCAAACAACAAAACTTTATGTAGTTATTTTACGGTAAAAATTATTTCATGTACTTAATCACCTTCAAAAATTATGGTTCTTATACCAAACGTTTCCTAACACAGTAAGTTACACGCACATAAAATATCTTAACCTAAATGCCCCTGGAAGGTATCCAAAAACAAACTGAAAGTAACAACAAATTCTGGACAGCAAAGGATAACTTCTTCTATGATTAAAAACTAACTCTTGAACCCTTTTCATCATTCTTATGATGAAATTGTGGTATATATATATATATACTATATGTATATGCATTTTATATATTCTAACTTTACGTTTTTAACCCTTTTCATCATTCTTGGGATGAAATTGCGGTATATATATATATATATATAATATGTAACTTTTAATTTTAGACCCTTTTCGTTACTTGTTGTGCTGAAATTGAGGTAACGTCAACCTAACAAGCATGAAGTATATATGTTTTGATTACTAATTTCAGTTAACTCCATATAATTTTTAATTTCTTATCACAACCAAGGAATTTTATGACGATTTGGATAATTAGCCTACCGAACCCCTTAAAATTAAAGACTCACTAGTGACCTTACGTTCGTAGGTTCGAAGTAGGATCACACCGAGGTATTTTGAGAGAGATTTCCGGATTTCCATCGCGCATCAACTGAGTTCACAGCCCCTTTTCAATATTTTACATATTTTGGGGTGAAAAGCATGTTGTTACTACAATTATTTTACGCACCGGTTGTCTGGTTTTCTTGGAAATGCTAATCTTGCTTATGCTCTATGGTATGTATGTTTTGTGCATGTTGTAAGTTTGAGTTTTCTTTATCGTACTAAGTCCCCGTTTAATCTACGTTACCCGTTTAACTCATGTATTGAGCCGTTGGTAATTATGGATAGCGCTATTTGGTTGACACCCCACTCACAAGTCGCGCTTGTTTGAGTGCATAATTATTGTTGTTCGTACGCATTGTTGACGATAGAACATGCGGAGTGGCGTCTTGTCACATAGTTCGGGTAACGGGCTCATAACTTAAACATTATACATACAATTACCTTGAGCAAGTGTTTTTACAACCGATTGACTTATCTACTTGTGCGGATTACAACTATTTCGATGAAAAACTTTGTTGGACTCATAAAACCTGTGATCTCACCAACTAGTGCATTAGTTGACCTCTTATTGACATGGTTTTCAGGTGAACGTCCTTAAGGTTGGAACTTAGGAAGGCTACGCGTGTTGAAGCTTTCTATGTTTTTAAATTATGTTCATTTCCCTTTCGTAAAATGTTTGTAAAACACAATGTTGTAAATTTTTTAATGTATTTTGATGGTTGGTGTGATCTTGTAACTTTTGCTATGAAACTTGATTTGTACATCCCGTGTTTTCGCTTTAGCGGGGTGTGACAGATTTGGTATCAGAGCCAAAGGTTATAGAGAATACCAGTTTTCCTTTGGAAATCTGCAACTATAGCCAAAAACGGGAAATAACCGTCAAATTACTAAATATATTGCTAATATAACTAATTCGGGTATTGCATCATCGGATTTTAATTAAACAAAGCCTGATCACCTATGTTTAATTAAGGAAAGAATAATGCGAGACCAGAAATGGTTATACTAGGAACATGTGTGTTTTCTCACTTAGTGCTCCACGTTGTATGCATAGTATGAGTGTGGTTATTGTATATTATAGACCTTTACACTTGCGCGATAGTAACTTTATGCACTCTTACTTCAGTACCACTATGTCATCATCATCACACTCTCAAACCCCCTACTCGGCCGATCAATCGGGTTATGTCACGGGAAGGCCTTGTGCCAACCCTGTCCGTAGCCAAGAGATGGACACCTCCCGGAGTGAAGAAACGAATCACGATGCTTCGAGCGAGCGAACCTCGGATAGCGAACGAGATCCGTATGATGAACCAAGAGTGTCACCGACCCCAGTTCTACCGCGACCCACTCTTATAATTGTGCAACCGAACCCTAGAGGGCCGCTTACTAGACTGACTGCTAGGAAGAGTGTTCCCATTCCTAGGTGAGTGTCGTTGAGGTCCGATCGTATGGAGGCGTCAGAACCACCGCAAGTCATCACGGGAGTGCCCGTTGGTCGTGCGTCTGGCATGACCTGGGTGGAAGAGCACCTCTTTCGGGCTATGACGACGGAGTTGCATAGCTGCCAGGCGAGGGTTAGTCACCAAAGTCAGGTGGTGACAGAGCTATGTGAGTTGAGTCACCTCTTGACTAACATGTCGACCGAAGCCCTGGATAGAGCGAGGGTAGCTCGGAGGATGGCCTTAAGGGCTGAGACAGCTTGCATAGCCGTGGTGATGTTACTGACGATGTTGGTGTTGTGGGTTCTGATCGAGGTGTATCGGGGAGGGTATTGATACGGGTGGTGGAAGATTTAGGAAATGGAACTTTTTATTTCTAGTTATTTCAACTTTGTATTTCAAATTGTATTTCTGTCATTTTGGTACTGACGTGCGATGCACATCAGAAATTTTGTATCAACGGCTATTATTAACGACTTTAATGGAAAAGCAGTCTCGCGTTTTAATTATATGTTTGTTGATCATGCGATAATTATTTTTACTATTCCCAATATTTCGATTTACAAGTTAAATTTTTCCAAAACATCCGACTTTATTTACACAAGGTTTTAATCAAACCAATATTTGTAAATGTGTTTTAGAAAAATGCCACCAAGAAGATCCACACGTCGCACGGGAGAAAATCCTGATGAACAAAACCCCGATATTGCCCAGATCATAGCTCAGCGCATTCAAGAGGCGATACCCGACATTGTAAATCAAGTCACCGCGGGCATCAATGAGCGTCATAGGAATGATAATGTGAGAGGAGGGAACCCCAATGATGTTAACGACAGTAGAGGATGCAAATACAAGACGTTTATGTCTTGCAAGCCCAAAGAATTTCATGGAAAAGAGGGTGCTGTAGGATTGCTTTCGTGGTTTGATAGTATGGAGTCGGTGCTCCATATCAGCAAATGTTCAGAAGACCGCATGGTGGAGTATGCGACATGTCAGCTTCAAGGACGATCATTGACTTGGTGGAATATTCAAGTCCAAACTCGTGGAAGGGAGGATGCGTACAAACTTTCTTGGGAGGAGTTTAAGGAGTTACTCATTGAAGAATACTGTCCCAAGAGTGAAATTCGGAAGTTGGAGGCTGAATTTTGGGATCTCACCATGGTTGGTTCAGGGATAGACCGATACACCGCTCGTTTTCATGAACTCGCAAAGTTAGTACCCCACATGGTTACCCCGGAGAGCAAAAGGATTGATCGATACTTGTATGGATTGGCCCCGGAGATCTGAGGGATGGTTACGTCGGCAAGCCCGACCACGATCCAAGCCGCAGTGGCATTAGCAACTAGTTTGATCAACGATGCAGTCAGGGCAGGAACTTTGACTCCGAAAGGTGTCGGTAGTAAGTGGAGGCCAGAGAGCCAATCAGGAAAAACGGTTGGTAGTGGTTCAAGCAAGAATAAGAAAGTAGTAAGGAATTTTGGGATGAATGCTAAGGAAGCAGGGAAATACAGTGGACCCCACCCAAAGTGCAACCAATGCAACTTGCATCATGAGGGAGCCTGTCCCATTTGTCGCATTTGTAAGCAAAAGGGTCATTTCACCCGGTACTGCAGGATGGGGAAGAATGTAAAGGTTGAAGGAAGGGCATGCTATGAGTGCGGAAGCCAGGACCACTTCCGAAATGTGTGTACGAAGTTGAAAAGAGGACCAATCAATAACAACGTCGGGTACCAGGCAAGGCAAGCCAACCAAGGAAACCAAGGAGGACAAGCTCGAGGACGGGCGTTTGTTTTAGGAGACGAGGAAGCACGCCGAGACCCTAATGTGGTGACAGGTACGTTTCTCCTATATGATTATTATGCATCGGTATTATTTGACACTGGAGCCGATAGGAGCTTTGTTTCGTTAGAATTTAGGCCTTTGATCAATCTAAAATCTACGAAGATGCCGAATGCTTATATTGCTGAGGTTGCTAATAGATATGAATTAAAGGCTAAGGATGTAATCTTAGGTTGTACCTTGAACTTAGCTGATAAGCTATTTAGTGTTGATCTTATTCCAATCGAATTGGGGAGTTTTGATATAGTGATAGGTATGGATTGGTTATCCGAGAACCGAGCGGAGGTTAGTTATTTTGAAAAGACTGCCAGGTTACCATTGCAAGGCGAAGGAACCTTAGTCATCCAATGAGATAGAGCTGGAAAGGAACTAAGGATAGTATCGTGCATGAAGGTCCATAAGTATTTGAGAAAAAAGTGTGTTGCATTTCTGGCACACGTGGTAGAAAAGAAGTCCGACGAGAGGCGAATCCAAAATATTCCTGTGGTGAAGGATCACCCATAAGTGTTCCCAGACGATTTGCCTGGACTTCCCCCGTTTAGACAAGTCGAATTTCAGATTGACCTCATACCCGGAGCAGCGCCTGTAGCTAAGGCCCCATACCGCTTAGCACCTGCCAAAATGCAAGAGTTGTCGAGTCAACTTCAAGAACTTTTAGACAAGGGATTCATTCGGCCAAGTTCATCACCCTGGGGAGCCCCGATTCTGTTCGTCAAAAAGAAGGATGAATTGTTTCGAATGTGCATCGATTATAGGGAGCTAAATAAGTTGACAATCAAGAACCGATACCCCCTCCCTCGAATAGACGATTTGTTCGACCAGTTGCAGGGTGCAAATTACTTCTCGAAGATTGACCTTCGATCGGGATATCATCAGTTGAGAGTCCGTGAGGAGGACATTCCTAAAACAGCTTTTAGGACTCGCTATGGACATTACGAGTTTCTAGTCATGCCATTCGGATTGACGAACGCGCCAGCTGTGTTTATGGATCTAATGAATAGGGTATGCAGACCATATCTAGACAAGTTTGTGATCGTATTCATCGACGACATATTGATCTACTCTCGGAGCGAGAAGGATCACGAGCAGCATCTAAGAGTGATTCTAGAACTTCTTAAGGATCAGAAGTTGTATGCCAAATTCTCTAAGTGCGAATTTTGGATTCGAGAAGTACACTTCTTAGGTCACGTGATTGGAGAGAAAGGGATTCACGTGGACCCGGCTAAAGTGGAAGCCATTCGGAAATGGGAAGCCCCAAAAACTCCAACAGAAGTTCGGCAATTTTTAGGTTTGGCAGGTTATTATCGGCGTTTCATCGAGAATTTCTCTAGGATTGCTAAACCCCTCACCGCGTTAACCCAAAAGGATAGAAATTTCGTTTGGGGAGATTCGTAAGAGGAAGTGTTTCAACTTTTGAAGAAGAAGTTGTGCAATGCACCGATTTTAGCTTTACCGAAAGGAACGGAAAACTTTGTGGTGTATTGTGATGCATCGCATCAGGGTTTAGGTTGCGTATTGATGCAAAATGATAAGGTGATAGCATACGCCTCGAGACAATTAAAAGTTCATGAGAAGAACTATACCACGCACGATTTAGAGCTCGGAGCTGTGGTATTCGCCCTAAATATATGGAGGCATTACCTATATGGCACCAAGTGCACCATTTTCACTGACCACAAGAGTCTTCAGCACATCCTTGATCAGAAAATGCTAAATATGAGGCAGAGAAGATGGATAGAACTGCTCAGTGACTACGATTGTGAGATACGTTACCACCCAGGTGAGGCTAATGTGGTAGCCGATGCCCTGAGTAGGAAGAAAAGGATAAAACCTTCACGAGTTCGAGCAATGGGAGCGCTGGTTCAAACAAGTTTAAAGACTCGGATTCTCGAAGCTCAAATCGAAGCAATGAAGTCTGAAAACCTGAAGGACGAGACTCTTCATTGTTTAGAGGCGAGATTTGAAACTAAGACTGATGGAGTACGTTACTTTAAGGGCAGAGTATGGATCCCAAAGGCTGACAAACTATGGGAAATGATATTGGAGGAGGCTCATAAATCTAGGTACTCAATTCACCCAGGAGCAGATAAGATGTACAAGGATTTAAGGGAGTACTATTGGTGGCCAGGAATGAAGAAGGATATTGCCATATATGTAGGGAAATGCATAACTTGCTCAAAGGTCAAGGTTGTATATGAAAAGCCATCTAGGTTGCTGCAACAACCAGAGATTCCCAGTGGAAATGGGAGCAAATCACTATGGATTTTATAACCAAACTTCCGAGAACTGGCAAAGGGCACAACTCGATTTGGGTTATAGTAGATCGATTTACGAAGTCTGCACATTTCTTGCCTATTCGGGAAGACTATAAGATGGAGAAGCTTGTTCAGATCTACATCAAGGAAATCGTCATGCGACATGGAGTGCCAGTTTCCATCATATCAGATAGAGATAGTCGTTTTACATCTCGGTTTTGGCAGTCACTTCAAAGAGCGTTGGGTACGCAGTAGAATTTGAGCACGGCCTATCATCCTCAAACGGACGGCTAGAGTGAGCGAACCATTCAGACGTTGGAGGACATGCTTCGGGCATGTGTAATGGACTTTGGAGGAAGTTGGGATAACCACTTGCCATTAGTTGAGTTTTCATACAACAATAGTTATCACACCAGTATTAAGTGTGTGCCATATGAAGCCCTATATGGACGCAAGTGTCGATCACCTCTTTGTTGGTTGGAGATTTGTTGGTTCCCGTTTTGCTTATACAAGATTGTCAGATCTATTAGTTCGAATTTATGTTTGATGCGGAAGCGTATTTGAATAACTAACAGATATGATTGATAGATTTAGAACATAATATAAATAAACAGTGAACAGGAAATAATATCTCAAAGTTTACTGAATATATATATTAAGAACAGATTCAAGAACAGTGAGTAAGCAAATCTTTTAAAACAGATATGACTCTCAAAGTGTTTAAAGCTATGTGTTCTTGTGATGTTTTTCTCTCTTGAATTCTTGTTTCGATTGTTCGATTGATCGATCGATGGATAGGAAGAACTCAACACGAGTCTTCCTTATATACTACTCTAAGGGGACCATAAAGCATATGCTACTATTCACAAAGGACGGTATGAATAGTTGGACGGACGGCATGAACAGTTGGACGTGCTGTATTGCATTTAATGCAGCAGACGTCTATTATGTACTAAGCCCTATTGAATCCAACCAGAGTTTGACACGTTGCAGTTGGACATGGCATGCTACCATGCAAGTTGATGAACAGGTCCTGTAATAGTAGCATGATATTATAAATATCTTTCAAGTCTTTGTTGAAGACCGCAGAGGCTCTGTGAAGTGCCACAGAGGTTCTGCGGTTTGGTCCTTAGAAGAGCAGTCTTCACCGGATTCCGAGTCTTTGGTCTTCTTTGCGCGTATGACAGAGCTTCTGTAGGGCGCCTCTTTAGCTTCTGTAGCTTCTTGACCTTGATCTCTCGATAAGTTCGGCAGAGCCTCTGTAAGAGGCTTTCTTCACTTAGCCTATTTTTCACTACTTCTAAATACTTCTATGATTAGGAAGATTGAAGCTAACAATCTCCCCCTAAGTAGTGAAAAATAAAAAAATTAACTTGAGTTTAGTTAGGCTAAGTTAGATAAGACAGAGGTAAAACAATACCTCGAAAGTTCTTTCATTCAGAAATAGGCCAGAGGCATTTTACATTTGAGTACAATGAAAGATAAACTTTTGACTTGGTTTGCAGAGATTTGAGGTTTGAGAATCAGATTTTGGCATCTTTCAAATCGTTGTAGCTTTTGTTGTCTCTTCCGATTCTTCTGATCTCTTTGTAGAAACTGATGCAGAGTTCTCTTAGGCGAATTGTGGCATCAATCTCTCTGATGAAAGTATCTGCAGCATCTCTATCCATTTTCTCTGTACCTCTGTATTTTACAAGGCTTGCTCTGAACTTGTTCAGAGTACTAGTTGCGTACTTCTGACAATCCATGCACACAAATAGTTTGATTTCGCCTTGTGGGTTTTGAAATACTAACCCGAATCTTGGTTCTGTAATGATAGAGTTGGGCACGGCGTCGGGTGGGCAGCGATCTTCTGGTGGTCGTAAATTTAGATGTTTGAGACCAAGATCCTTTCCCAGTTGAAAATCTATCATACTGAAGATCAGAAGCTTTTCCCTCATTGCTTTTCTTAATACTTGATAGGCTCTGGTGTTTGCCTCTGTGTTGTAGTTGTCCTTTGTCCATTGCAGAAGGTCAGGTAGATCATAAGGATTGATATTTCTTAGGTCAGCATCAGCGAAGGTGGTTTCTGAATTGTCTTCTCTTCTGACTTTGTAAAGATTGTACCTGACCCTTGGATAGGTTCTTGTAAAGGAGAACTTGCAGAAGATTACCTTTTTGATCTTGTGGATTGAGAAGACATCTGCTTTGGTTCTTGGCTTTGTCCTTGTGAAGATGTTCTCAAATTCTTCTCTGATCCTTGAATTTGTCACATGATCTGTTGGATGATTGGTCTGAAAGGTTTGTTTATAGAGGTATTTGTATACCACTTCTTCCATCTCTTCATGTGTTGGACCAGGTTGTGGTACTTGTCTTCTGAGACTCTCCATCTTTTGAACAATTTCTGCAGCTCTGCCAGTTAGAGGAATGTCTGTCAGAGGCTTTAATCCATATGCCCAGTCCTCTTCTTCAGGCTTTGGAGTTTGAAAGACATCAAATGAGCTCTTCATCAATTTCTCTGTAGGCTTGGGCAATGATTTCTTTTTCTTGGGCTCTTTTGTCAGTATTGCTTTGCCCTTGTCTTTGGCTTTTGGAGGTGCAGAACCTGTTTCTTCTGTAGGTTTTGAGGTTGGTGCTTCTGTTAGCTTGATGGTTGCCTCTGTAGGTTTTGACACTTGTGTTTTAGAGGACTTTTGTGGTGATGGTTCTGTTGGCTTGAGTTGCTTTGAAACCTCTGTTGGAGGTTCTTTGGTGACTTCTTCTGTGAGCTCTATTTCTGTTGGTGAAGATTGGACATCGAATCTTCTTGCCATTTTGAAAGCTAATGTGAACCTGTGCCTTTCTTCTTCTCTCTGCGACATTCGATCAGACATTGTATTGTGCATCTTTCTCAGAATAGAAAAAGCAGAGGTCGCGGAGGTCGTTGCTCTTTTTGGTTTGGTGGCAATCGACTTTCTTCTTGGTATGGTTTGGGGTTTTTCTGTTGATTTTGTTGAAGGACTCTTTTCCATGTTGATTACCACAGGGGTGGTTGTTGCCTCTGTGGTATGCTGATCAGCTTCTGGAATATTGGTTTCTTCAGGAGTTGATTCCACAGAGATGGGTGTTGTCTCTGTGGTCTGTTGATTTTGTTGTTGATCTTGGGTTTGTTCTGGAGGGGCTTGACTGATTGGTTCTGCTGCGATTGGTGGGGCTTGTATTCCTCTGGTCGTAGCTTTCTCCCTTATATTCTCCCCCTCAGGATTATCTGATGGACCAGGATGGTCATCATCAGAATCATCCTGACTTTTATCAGAAGTACCCTCTGCTCTGCAGGAAGCTTTGGGTTTCTTTGGTAGTTCTGCTCCAGCGGCCATCAACTTCGCACATACATCATCACAGAGGCCGAAAAGAGTTGCAAGCTCTGCTTCTGTATTGAAGCGCATTCTGCCGACACTTTTTCTGAACTCTTTGACGTAGTTTGCATTTGCAGTAGTGAAGGCGACAATGACTTCAGTGACCTGGTTTATGACATTTTGGCCGAGCTCTGTTAGCTGTGCTCTGGTCATGTAGTCTTTAGGCTGCATCAGTATTGTGTTGCACATTGCCTCTTCTTGAACATTTTGCAGAACCTTCTGTAGTTCTGCAGGTGTGATGCTCTGTGATTTGTTGGATTGCTTGTTCATTTGTTCAAGGATTGGTTTTACTGATTCCTTGAATGCAGAAGTTGCGGTAATTCCAAAATCTTTAGCAGCAGAAGTGGCTGTAGTTGTTGCAGTTGTTTGCGCAGAAGATTTCATCTCTGTGATGGCTGTTTTCACCTCTGTGGACAGATTGTCCATTTTGGTGTTCAGATTCAGCATGGCCGTTGATGTTTTCTCTACAAAAGATGTGAAAGAGCTTTGCAACTCTTTCATGGTTTGGTTCACAGAGGTGACAAGGGTTTGGAACTCATCCCTTGATACTTGTGTCCCTGGTGTAACCTCTGGAGGAACACATTCGTCTCCAGAGTGAGTCCCTGCTCTTGGGACACCTTCGTTCACCCTTGTTTGTACGTTGGGGGTGGAAAGATTTCCATCTGATCTTCGAGCAGAAGCATCTAGTGCTTCAGACTCTATAGAAGTTCTGTGAACGACATTGTCTAGATCCACTTCAGAGGTGGGTACTAGATTATCCTTCTGTTGACTCGGAGACTTGTCTAGAGTCTCTTCGTCGTTATGCTCACTACTTCTCTCTGAAAGAAGGGTTGGCCCTATTTCGTGCGTGGCAGAGGAAACGAATTCCGCTGTAGGGTGTTCTAGTGTGATCTGGGGAGATTGATCATGAACTATATGTGAATCTCTTTGAGGAGACTCCCTAGGAATGGATTCCCCGGTTTTTGTGGGCGAAAAGTCGAAAGAGTGACTTCTGGCTGGTTGGGTTGGGTTTGGATCGAGCTGTGCTGCTCTATTTCAATAACTCCTTCTGCAGCTAGACCTGCGGAGTTAGATGTGTGGGTTGCACTGGGAGGGGATGAGGGATGTGTGCCTTCTTCATCTTCGGCATCTTTTTCTTTTACATTTTCTTTTCCTCCAGATGTTTCTACCCTATCCTCTGTTGAAGTTCTTTGCTCTGTGCCTAAGAAGTCATACATTTGATGAGAGCCGTATAACTTCATGACATGTGGATGATAGAGACCTTTTCGTATCCAGACAGCTTCTTCTTCGTCTGAATCTACCTTTGAGACCTCCATTCTTGTCTATGTTAGTTCATCTCTATTCCACTGAGCTTCTGTTTGTCCTATTTCTTCTGAAGCTGGGCTTGGACTCCTTGTGTGAACGTCCAATCCTTGCTGAATGAAGGGGTTCTGTAGAATAATAGGTGTCTCAGCTGATTGATCTCTGGGTGTTTGATCATCTTCTTGCAGATGTGTGTCAATGCCGGAAATAGAGAAGTATTGTTCTTCTGGGGAATGGTGGTCGAGAGGTTGTGCCGTCCACCCTGCTGTATTTAAAGTGTTGGCAATGTCGGGGTTCTGTAGGAAATCGTTAATGTTTCCTTGGTGAGCAAATCGATCTGGGGATTGATGGGGCGATTGATATCCCTCTTCTGTCATTTCTTCTTCTACATCTTCTTCTTCTGCAGTTCTTTCTTCTGCGATTGCTTCCTCTTCTATGGTAACCAATTTCTCAAGTGGTTTACCATGCTTCTTTTTGGTTTTTCCTCCTCTTAGGTTTTGGTGCCCCTTCCTCTGTGGTTTTTGATTTTCTTTTCTTCTTCTGTTTTGGAGAAGAGGGAGGAGCAGAGGAGCCAATTTTTGTGGCATGAGGATGTGAAGGTTGATCTTCTTTCCCATGATCTCTGCACGTTTGGCTATGAAGCTAAGTTGAATAGCCATGTGTTTTGCTAATTTGTTATCTTTTTCTTTTTGAGTGGAAAGAGGTTCTGCAATCATTGTTCCTAGGGGGACACCTAAACACGGGGGTGTCATAGGACTCGGTTTAGGAGTTCTATGATCGCGTATATACTCTTTCTTAAGGGTTTTATTCGAGGCATACTTCAGAAGTTTCTTTGACAAAGGTAGTCAGTGTGTGTAGCCATCTACATGATCTGTGGGAATATTTTTGCTCATTGGGAACTGTTTGGGAATTGGCCCTTCCATTGGCCATTTCTGTATTAGCAACAGAGGTTCGAACAAGACTCCCAGTATTCTTTGCACTTGCAGAGGTGGTAGAAACTTAGGATCGTTCTCTTTGACCCTTCTTGTGTTGTTCTTTCTGTCGATGGTGTTAATGATCTCTTGCATCATTATGGTCGCGTAATCCAGTGGGAGATCATAGTAAACCCCATACATGATGGTTAATATCTGATGTGAGCTCTGGTCAATACTGCCTATTTTCCCTGTCAGGCATCTGTTAAGAATTGAGAACAAGGTGTTCCACAGAGGTGGTAATCTGCCTCTGCAGAAGTCATTTCTCTTCCTCAGTGGTGTGTTGTACCCAAGCATTTCTAGGAAACGACAGATCTCGTCGTCTGTTGGTTGCTCTGCGTACTTCTTTAATCCAATAAGACCCCTTGTTGGTATTTTGAATTCAAGTGAGAACATTGTTCTATTGAACTTGATTTCCAGATGCTCAGATTTGTCGGGTCTTGAAATGTATCCTTTGATAAGAGAATCATCTTTATCAAATCGGCAACTTTGCCAAAACTGGTTCAGATATCTTACTGGAATTTTCTTTGGGGTTCTTGAGAGTAAAGGGAAGAGGATATGATTTTCCATTATGCTTAGAAGAATGGCATGGGCTTCGCCGAAAGCAGTGGGTGAGGGGACCAAATAGCAATTGTTGGATTTTATTGGTAGTAGTTTTTCGAAATGATCCTTTGCTATGAAGTTTTGAAGATGTGTGGTTGGAGCAAAGTCTGCTGAATCGCCGAAATCTTCTAGTTCAATGTTTTGGGCAGGGTTGGAGTTTTCTGAATGTTCAGAATGAGCAGGTGAATGTTCTGGTGAGGTCGCCGGAGAGTGTGCAGGGGAGATAGCTTGAGAAGATGAAGCCATTTGGTACTGAGAATAAGAAATTTGCAGGTTTCGCCGGAGAAGAATGAGAGTTTGTAAAATGTTTATGAGAGGGTAAGCTTGGTTTTTATAGGAGGGTAAAACGGTAGAATTCGAAAGAGTAAAATATATGGTAATGGATTAAAATTTGGAATCCGAACTCAAGTTAGAACGGCGGGTTCAACTTTCCACAGAAAACGTTCCATGTACGCCCAATGAAAATGGGACACGTATGCCATGTCAGAGGATGACAGGACGTCGTACGCGGCCCATTAATGCTAGGCGCATGGGGTTATTCTTAGCCACATGTAATTCACTCTCAGTAAAAGTAACCGTTATTACTACAGAAATGCCCAAGTAACAGATTGACAGAACTTCTGTAGTTTACAGAAGTTCTGTGATTTTGAAAATCTTTGATGTGTATCCCTTTCTCATATATCTCATTGTTATCATGACTTCTGTGGGGTTCCTTTTTAACCAAAACGTTTTGTAAAGGCATTGGAGAGGATCAAATAGGATTTTTAGTTAAGAGTTTTTACTCGCAGAGGTTTTGTGGCTCTGTTGGAACTTGCAGAAGCTCTGGGAGGGCCAGCAGAAGCTCTATGAGGGAAAAAATCTCATAATGAAAATTCTATTAACTTTTCTGATCATCCAATTTTTGATCTGTTTTAAGAGATATTTTTCGGACATATTTGAAAGTTGGTGTCCGAAAAAATTGTTATGGAAAAAGTTTTGTTCGAGAAGGTCATGGTGAGTCTGTTTGGTTTCCGAGATAACATTCCAAAAGATCGATAGAGGTTAAAGTTGCGATCTCAGAGCATATTTCTGGCAGAGCTTCTGTTGAGCTCAGCAGAAGCTCTATGACCTTAAATTTCTCATAACTCAAATTTTATGAAACTTTTTGATCTTTTGATTTTTGAAATGTTATCCACAGTATATTTAGGACATATTTGACAATTTGTGTCCTAGAAAACTGTTTTCAAAAACCTTTTGTGCGAGAGACATACCTTTTGGTTCTTCTTTTCTCGGCAGTAATGGCTGACTTCTGTCGATATAGATTCATTGACATTCTTCTTTGGCTTTCCCTTGAAAGTTTTACCTCTGTAGATCATTTCAGGATCCCTTTTTGCTCCCCCTTGATCTAATCACCTCTGTAGATCAGGAATTTTTCTTTTGCTCCCCCTTGACCTATGCTTGGATCAAAGAATGATAAGTTTTGCATAGAACATAGGTCATATTTTCCAGAGGTTCTGTAGGGGTTGTCAGAGGTTCTGAGTAGACTTACAGAAGCTCTGTGATTTTAAGAACTATTTAAGATTAACTTACATATAGAAATAAATTAATTAAAGCAAAAATAATTAGAAATATATACATATTTACAGAAGATAAAGCTATACTTACAGAGGATTTTTACGTCATATTGATCATTCCTAACTTACCCACCAAGAAATTGAATCTTTTCTCGTCTAAAGCTTTGGTGAATAAGTCCGCGGGTTGGTATTCTGTGGGCACGAAATGCATCTCGATTGTACCGTATTCAACATGATGTTTCAAGAAATGGTACCTTATATCGATATGCTTGGTTTTTGAGTGTAGCACAGGATTGGCAGAGATAGCAATGGCACTCTTGGAATCACAGAAGATAGGTATTTTGAATAGGATGTGGCCGTAGTCTTTTAGCTGAGTCTTCATCCATAGAACCTGAGAACAACAGCTAGCAGCAGCAACGTATTCAGCTTCTGCAGTGGATGTTGAGACACAATTTTGCTTTTTGGAGGTCCAACTGACTAGTTTACCACCTAGGAATTGACAACTCCCAGAGGTACTCTTTCTGTCGAGCATGCATCCTCCATAGTCTGAATCTGTATAAGCTTTAAGACTAAAACCAGAGTTCTGTGGATACCAGAGACCGAGATTTTTGGTCCCCTTTAGATATCTAAAATTCTTTTCACAGCAACATAGTGTGATTTCTTTGGATTAGCTTGATAACGTGCACAAAGACATGTGGCATGCATAATGTCAGGTCTGCTTGCAGTTAAGTATAACAGAGATCCAATCATGCCTCTATAGAGAGTGCATTCTACAGAGATGCCATCTGGATCTAAGGATAACTTATTTCCAGTGGCCATTGGAGTTTGCATTGCAAAGGTATCAGAGAGGCTATACTTGAAAAGAATGTCAGAGACATATTTGGCCTGATTTATAAAAATTCCCTCTGATGTTTGTTTTACTTGGAGTCCGAGGAAGAATGTTAGTTCTCCCATCATACTCATTTCAAACTCACTCTGCATGAGTTTTTCAAAACTTTTGCACTCTTCTGTGTTAGAAGACCCAAAAATTATGTCGTCCACATAGATTTGTACAAGCATTATTTCACTGTTTTTACGTTTATAGAATAAGATAGTATCTGTTGTACCTCTATCGTAGCCATTTACTAGAAGAAAGGTAGAAAGTCGTTCGTACCATGCTCTTGGAGCCTGTTTCAGTCCGTACAGAGCCTTTTCAAGGTAGTATACATGCCTTGGGAACTTTGAGCTTTCAAACCCTGGTGGCTGATTTACGTAAACCTCTTCTTGGATTTCACCGTTGAGAAAAGCCGATTTTACGTCCATCTGATAGACTTTAAAACCTCTGTGGGATGCGAAGGCTAAGAATATTCTTATTGCTTCGAGCCGTGCGACAGGAGAAAAAGTATCATCGTAATCTATGCCTTCTTCTTGTCTATAACCCTTGGCCACCAATCGTGCTTTGTTTCTGATGACCACTCTATCTTCATCCTTCTTATTTCTGTAGACCCACTTAGTCCCAATGGCATGTTTCCCTCGTGGCAGAGGTACTAAAGTCCATACTCTGTTACGCTCAAACTGCAGAAGTTCTTCTTGCATGGCGTCTACCCAGTTTGGGTCATCTAGTGCTTCAGAAATCTTCTTTGGTTCTATCACACTAATAAAATTTGTAAAGAAACAAAAATTAGCAGGGGCAGACCTGGTTTTTACTGAGTCAGAAGGTTCTCCGATTATTTGGCTTGGAGGATGTCTTTGTGTCCACTGAGTGGTGCGAGGAAGATGGTCATCAATGTCATCGAACCTTTCTTCAAAAGCTTCTTGTGGATCTTCTTCTTGTATAGCCTCTGTCGTTCTTCTTATCTTGGAAGAAGATTCTACCATTTGTGGAATGATTGGTATGAGTGGTGGTGGAGTTTGTTCCTCTGAGGACGTATAGTCTTGGTCCTCAATTACCTCTGTAATTGGTTCTTCTGTGGATTGTGGAGTTTGTTTTTTCAGCAGCTTCTGTGGTCGTTTTTCTTGATGTTTCATCTTCTGCATTTTCTTCTTCGGCATTTGCATCTGTAGTATTTATAGAAGAAGATGAAGCATTATTTGGACCAGTTAGAGTCATACCTGTAGGATTTTGTCCAACAGAGGATGGTTCTTCAGAAACTCTGATGGTTCCAACAGAAGGATCAATGTCATCGTGGAACATCTCTAAAAATAGAAGATTCAAGTCTTCTTTCGTTTGCGAGATGCCAGAGGTTTCTCTTTTAAGTTTGAGTTCTGAACGGATTTGCTCAGAAGTCATTTGGAAAGAATCATCAAAAGAAACATTGATACTTTCTACGATTTTGCGAGATCTTGTAAGGTATACTCTGTAGGCTTTGGAAGTGGCAGAGTATCCAATGAATTTTCTTTCGTCAGCTTTTACTTCAAACTTTCCTCTTGAATCTCTATCGTTTAAAACAAAGCATTTACATCCAAACACATGGAAAAACTTGATGTTTGGCCGCCTTTTGTTGATCAGTTCATAAGGAGTCTTGATGTGTGTTTTTACAATGGTTGACCGATTCTGTGTATAACAAGCGGTAGAAATTGCTTCTGCCCAAAAGTTCATCGGTAATCCGTATGCTGATAGCATAGTTCTTGCGGCCTCCACGAGCGTTCGATTCTTCCTTTCGACTACGCCATTCTGCTGTGGAGTGCGTGCGACAAAGAAGTTCTGTGATATTCCTTCTGTAGAAAGATAGGCATCAATGACAGAGTTTTTAAATTCTGTGCCATTGTCACTTCTTAACTTCTGTATTCTGCATTCATAAAGAACATGGATTCTTTTCATTAGATTAATCAAGATGATTGGAACATCCGATTTCTTTCGAACAAATTCAACCCATGTGAAGCGCGAATACTCATCAATTAAGACAAGTATATATTTCTTGCCACCTAGGCTCTGTATGGCAATAGGACCGCAGAGGTCGACATGAAGCATGTACAGAGGCCTAGTGCACGACACATCTATTTTGCCTCTGTGGGAAGCTCTTCTGAGTTTTCCCATCTCACAGGCAGAACACAAGTGATCGTTATTAAATTTAACATTAGGCAAACCTTTAACTAGATCAAGTTTGACCAATTTATCCAAGGTGTGAAAGTTCATGTGACAGAACCTGTTATGACATAACCAGGCTTCTTTACTTTCGCAAGCTACAAGGCAAACTTTGTCCTTGGTTGTTGAACAAAAGTTCATTAGATACAGATCACCTTTTCTTTTGGCTCGCAGAAGTTCCATTCCTGTGTCTTCACTTTGCAGAGAGCATAAAGTCCTTTTGAACAAGACATCAAATCTTGTATCACAGAGTTGACTTACACTGAGTAGGTTGTGTTTAAGGCCATTCACATATGCAACTTTGTATACATAGACGTTTTCCTTCTGTATGACTCCATAGCCTTTGATGTGTCCCTTCTTGTTGTCTCCAAAAGTTACAGATCCACCATCGTGTGTTTCTTTGTACGTGGATAGTAAACTTCTGTCGCCAGTCATGTGCCTTGAGCATCCGGAGTCAAGATACAAAATTGGCACATACCGCTTCTGTAAGACAATCACAGAGACTTAGGTACCCATATCCATATGGGTCCAATATTGTTAGAATTTTTCATGTTTGCCTTAGCATTCTTGAAATACATTTTATCTTTTGTAGAAAGATCAGATTGTATCTCTCTAGGTTTTGACTTTGGAGTTTGAATTTTAGTGGAGAGTAAGCAATCTGGACTTGAGAAGTGATTTTTCAATCTGAACATAAGATCAAAACAATGACAGTATTTAATATGAGACGTGATTTGTTTGAACTTTTCATTGAATTCATTGAACTGAGTCACAGAGGCATTACATTCGTTCTTAACATTAGATTTTCTATTACAAGAAGATCTATGAATACTAGAATGTTTTTTGCAAAAATCTTGTTTAGGTCCAGCCTTCTGTGATTCTCTTCTGTGGTGAACGTCTGTCTTCACTGTCACAGAGGAAAGATATTTGTTAGCTTTAGTCCTTAAAGGATTTTCAGAGGCCTTTTTCACATTATTAAGCTCTGTAGAGGTTTTGACTTGTATACACATTTTTAGAAAATCTGGACAGATGGGTATCTCTGTGATTTTCTCTTTTGGAGAAATTGTTCTGTTAAGAACCTCAGAGAAGAATTTAACATCCTCTGTGTCACAGTGAATTATCCCTGATTTAGAATCAGTCTCTGAGTCGTCAGAGGATGAATCCTCCTCATATACAGAGGTTGAGTCATTTCTTTCGACAGAGGCTGGATTTTCTGAGCATGTATCGTACGAGTTTTCTTCCTCTGTAGAAAAACTTTCATAGATGGCAGAGGTTTCAGATGAGATCTCCTCAGCGAGAATTTGATCTATAGAAGATGTACAGAGATTTTCTAAAACATTTGATTTCAAAACTTCCAAAATTTCTTTTTCAATTGATCTTTTAAGATTTTCTTCTGAAAAGATGGGTTTAAACTCAGGAGCTTTTGCAGATAATTTCTTTTTGACATCTATCATACAGACAAAAGCGACCTGTGTTTGAGTCTCTGGTTTACCAAACTTAAAGATACCAATCCGATATTGTGTTTTCAGATATTTCTTTGGTTTGATTCCTCTATTGACAGAGGTTGAAGATGATGAATCTGTGTTTTCAAACCACACATTGATCATCTTCGTATGTTTCCTCAAGTGAGGTTCTTCAGAGATTTTAACCCTTTTACTTACAGAGAGTAAGTTTGGAAAAATGGGTTTATTTGTTTTTCCTACCACAAACAGAGAAGATAGAGGTTTAAGTTTTTTGCCTTCAACACCTAGAGTAATATCATCGTACCCTATACCTCGTCTTCCTATTTGTGAGTTAACTTTCTCATACACCTTCTGTGCATCTTTATAGTTTTTAAGTAAAACCTCTCTTCTGAGTAGATCTTGCCAAAGTACCTCTCTCTCTTTTTGAAAGTATTCTTTGAGAGCTCTTATGTCAGCTGTTTCACTCCTAGAAACCGAAAGCTCTTTAGTTTTGACTTTTAAAGCAGAGGTTAATTCATAAATTTGCCTTTTTAAAGGATCTACATTTTTGCTCCAATATTTTTCTACTCTTTCCTTTTCTTCAAAAATTTTGGCTTTTTCTTGAGTGAGAAGCCTTACTTCTCTCTCATTAAAGGTGAGTCTTTTCTGAATACTTTCATTTATCTCTTTGAGTTCAATCAGTTCAATGTTAAGTCTAACTGAATCATTTTCTACATATTTAATACAAGAGGTAGAGTTTGAAATGGATACCTTATTGTCAGTGCCCGAGTCGACTTCTGCCATGCCACAGAACAGGGCATTGGTGGTGAATTCATCATCAGAGGTAGAGTCTGACTCGAAGTCCTCCTTATTTGCTTCAGAATGCCCTTTGTTCGCCATTAGGGATTTTTGTGCATAATATTCAGCCTTGTTTTTGTAAAAAGATGAGTCCTTCCGTGGGCGATTTTGTCTACTTCTGCAATCTTTTGCGAAATGGCCTGGCTTGCCGCAGTTGAAGCAACCTTAGGAGGTGTTTCCAGTTTGATCGTCGGACTTCTGTTGGTCTCCACCTTTCTCTGTTCGGCATTCGTTTGCATAATGACCAGGCTTACCACATTTGTAGCATTCTTGTGTGTGGCCTACCTTGTCATCTGACCTCTGTCGGTCATTTCCTCCGTAGTTTCTGTCGCTCGACCTCTGTCTGTCACTTCTGTAGTCTGACCTCTGTCGGTCACTTGATTTTTCTCTTCTTTCATCATCTCTTCTATCTCTCTGGTTGTCTCTGCTATATCTGTCATTTCCAAAATTTCTTTGGTTACCTCTGAACTCTCTTGTCAATAGAGCCAATGATTTAGCTAATGACGCAAGAGTTATTTCTTCCTCTATCAGCTCGTCTTCTTCGCTACCAACCATCACTATCTTCTTCTTCTCCTTCTTCTTCTCCTCTGTTGCTCTCTCATTTCTTGGTCTCTCTGTAGCCTCTGTTGCTTTACTAACCAATGCGTATGGTGCAATGGCTATTGTTTTAGCCTGTGCTATTTGAGGCTCTTGTGCAGCTAGTGTTCCATAGAGATCAGAGAGTGTCCATGAGTCTAGATCTTGGTTTGTTTGTAAAGACATAGACAGTTGAAGCCACTCATCATTCAGACTCTTTAGAAACATGACGTTATTTTCTTTCGAGGTTCTGTGAATGCCAGACTTTCTACATTTGTTTATGAGAGAGTTGAACCTATCGTACGTTGTTTGCAGAGATTCTGTTGCAGAGGCTCTGAATGCATGATATTCATTTATGTATTGTGCCCTTCGGTTCTTCTGTGTTTTAGCACACCCTTCCAACTGTCTTTCTAATTCTTTCCAAAGATCGTGCGCAGTTTCGCATGCATCTAAGGATTGAAAAAGCTCGTTGGGGATAGCCATTATCAGGATTCTTTTTGTTTTCTGTGCAACTTCATCTTCTGCCTTATCTTCATTTGACCATTCTTCTTTTGGTTTTGGTTTTTGATGTTCAGGGATTTCTGGAGATTCAGCAGTAGCTGGTACTCGTGGTACTGCTATCATGGGAACATGAGGAAGGTTGTAAAGATATTGTACTAGATTTTTTTCAGTACCCTCAAAGAAATGAACCATTCTTATCTTCCATTGAGGATACTCATCTCGTAGGAGAGTAGGAGGCTTGGTGAGTGAACCAGCAGTAAAGAAGTTATTTGTATTTGTCAATTTTAAGGTTCTGAAAAGATAGTATGATTTAAAGAGTATGAGTCTGAAGATCTGGAAAGTTTTCTGGGTTTGAACAGTTCCCAGAGTACACTTTAATGGAGTTTTAACCTAGAGATGAGGAATAGGGAAAAGATGATTTCTATCACTAATCTTGTAAAAACGAGGATCACTTGATATTGATAATCAAGTTTTGCTCTGATACCAATTGTTGGTTCCCGTTTTGCTTATACAAGATTGTCAGGTCTATTAGTTCGAATTTATGTTTGATGCGGAAGCGTATTTGAATAACTAACAGATATGATTGATAGATTTAGAACATAATATAAATAAACAGTGAACAGGAAATAATATGTCAAAGTTTACTAAATATATATATTAAGAACAGATTCAAGAACAGTGAGTAAGCAAAGCTTTTAAAACAGATATGACTCTCAAAGTGTTTAAAGCTATGTGTTCTTGTGATGTTTTTCTCTCTTGAATTCTTGTTTCGATTGTTCGATTGATCGATCGATGGATAGGAAGAACTCAACATGAGTCTCCTTATATACTACTCTATGGGGACCATAAAGCATATGCTACTATTCACAAAGGACGGTATGAATAGTTGGACGGATGGCATGAACAGTTGGACGTGCTGTATTGCATTTAATGCAACAGACGTCTATTATGTACTAAGCCCTATTGAATCCAACCAGAGTTTGACACGTTGCAGTTGGACAGGGCATGCTACCATGCAAGTTGATGAACAGGTCCTGTAACAGTAGCAAGATATTATAAATATCTTTCAAGTCTTTGTTGAAGACCGCAGAGGCTCTGAGAAGTGCCACAGAGGTTCTGCGGTTTGGTCCTTAGAAGAGCAGTCTTCACCGGATTCCGAGTCTTTGGTCTTCTTTGCGCGTATGACAGAGCTTCTGTAGGGCGCCTCTTTAGCTTCTGTAGCTTCTTGACCTTGATCTCTCGGTAAGTTCGGCAGAGCCTCTGTAAGAGGCTTTCTTCACTTAGCCTATTTTTCACTACTTCTAAATACTTATATGATTAGGAAGATTGAAGCTAACAAGACTGGAGATAGGCAGCTATGTAGTCCGGATATTGTACAATAAACCACCGACAAGATTGCAATCATCAGAGATAGACTTAAAGCAGCTCAAGATCGTTAGAAGAGCTATGCGGACAATCGTAGGAATCCTTTAGAATTTCAGATTGGAGACAGAGTCTTTCTAAAAGTATCCCCTTGGAAGGGAACAATCCGGTTTGGGAAAAGAGAAAAGTTGAGCCTCGGTATGTTGGACCATTTAAGATCACGGAAAGAATTGGACTGGTAGCATACAAGCTGGATTTGCTAAAGGAGCTAAGTGCTATCCATGGCACGTTTCATGTGTCAAACTTGAAGAAATGTCTAGCCGACGAAGCGATAACCGTGCCTTTGGAAGAAGTCCAAATCAACGATAAGCTGCACATCGTGGAGGAACCAATTGAGATACTTGATAGAGAGGTCAAGCGTCTTAAGCGAAGCAAGATTCCGATAGTAAAAGTCCATTGGAACACAAGGCGTGGGCCTGAGTACATCTGGGAACGGGAGGATTACATGATGCATAAGTATCCTCATCTTTTTGCTAGCAAACCGGTTAAAGCTGGTAACTCTTGAATTTCGGGACGAAATTCTTTTAACCGGGGGAGACTGTGACAACCGTCAAATTTGCGTTTCAGGTTAGAATTAATCTAAGCATATTCAATAATTATGTCATTGGTCACACAGTCCAATTTTAGCAGTAAACTCGGTACGGTAGGAAAATTTAAGAATTTTTGCCTAGAAACCCCTAAATTAGGGAATTATCCATAAATCTCATAAAATGCCAATTCAAATGACCTAAATACAAATGTATATGTATACTTTGCAAAATAATACTAGTAAAATAAAACAAGTATTATTATGTTGATAAATTGGTTGTTTAATAATTCAAATTCAAAATTTAAAATAAAATAAATATAAAAGTCAAGACATCATCATGTTATTACATCAAATTTTATACTCCATCTTTCTCTTCTCTCTCCCCAAAACCGTCCACAACATCACCCTTAAACCCCTCTCCCCTTTTCTTTCAACTCACTTCACATACTTCATTTCTCTCATCCCTCTCTCTTCTAATTTCTCCCTCTAGAGAAAATACTCTCTTCTTCTCTCTTTTTCTCTCAAGAATACCTCCAAGAACACATCACATTTCAGCCCCTAACACATTCTTCTTCAAGAGATTCAAGTGTTCAAGGTAGATGCATGTGTGTTGGATGAAATACACACACCCTTCTCTTAATCTTTTTGCTTTTCTTAAGTAAATTTTCTTCTTCTTCTACATTTTCTTTAAACTTTTGTTAAGAACCATCTACTTACATCTTAATGTTTGTAGATTTACCACCATAACACTTGCATGTTATTAAAAAGGTGGTGAATCCATAATCTAACCTATGTTAAGATCAAAGATGGGATCTTAACTTGCATGCATGTAGTTTTCTTAAAGATCCACACTTTTTGGTCCAAAGGTTGCATGAGTAGCTTTTTGAATCCACTAAAAACATGTTTAAATCATCATACATGAGCCAAAAATATACAATTTTAAGTTGCATGGAGAAGTTCTTGGCATAAACACCCAATAATCTTCAAAAAGACCCATTTTCAAATTTCTACAAAAGATGAGTTTAATAGATAGCATGCATGTGGTTTAAATGACTTAAAAATATGTTTTATAACTGAAAATATCTGTATGGGGATGAGTCAAGTCGGATTGCATGCAAGAAGAATAAGAATTTTGAGAAAAAGACAAAAGGAATGCACGTGCATAAAGACTAGTTTTGACAGCTTACTGCCAGAGTTCTATCTCTCTCTTAAAAAGGTCATATCTCACTCAATAATACTCCAAATTGGATGATTCTTTTTCTGTAATTTATTTTTATGCGTTAGGTTTCAAACCCAAGTGGTTTCACTCAAAAAATCAAAGATTTCGTCTACCAAACAGTATTCACAAAAACAGTGCACAAACAGCAAAGCTTTCTGTAGTTATTTTACGGCAAAAATTATTTCATGTACTTAATCACCTTCAAAAATTATTATTCTTATCCCAAATGTTTCCTAACACAGTAAGTTACATGCACATAAAATATCTTAACCTAAATGCTTCTAGAAGATATCCAAAAACGAACTGAAAGTGACAACAAATTCTGGACAACAAAGGATAACTTCTTCTATGATTAAAAACTAACTCTTGAACCCTTTTCATCATTCTTATGATAAAATTGCGGTATATATATATACTATATGTATATGCATTTTATATATTCTAACTTTACATTTTGAGCCCTTTTCATCATTCTTGGGATGAAATTGCGGTATATATATATATAATATATGTAACTTTTAATTTTAGACCCTTTTCGTTACTTGTTGTGGCGAAATTGCGGTAACGTCAATCTAACAAGCATGAAGTATATATGTTTTGATTACTAATTTCAGTTAACTCCATATAATTTTTAATTTTTAATCACAACCAAGGCATTTTATTACTATTTGGATAATTAGCCTACCGAACCCCTTAAAATTAAAGACTCACTAGTGACCTTACGTTCGTAGGTTCGAAGTAGGATCACACCGAGGTATTTTGTGAGAGATTTCCGGATTTCCATCGCGCATCAAGTGAGTTCACATCCCCTTTTCAACATTTTACATATTTTGGGGTGAAAAGCATGTTGTTACTACAATTATTTTACGCACCGGTTGTCTCGTTTTCTTGGAAATGCTAATCTTGCTATACTTGCTTATGCTCTATGGTATGTATGTTTTGTGCATGTTGTAAGTTTGAGTTTTCTCTATCGTACTAAGTCCCCGTTTAATCTACGTTACCCGTTTAACTCATGTATTTAGCCGTTGGTAATTATGGATAGCGCTATTTGGTTGACACCCCACTCACAAGTCGCGCTTGTTTTAGTGCATAATTATTGTTGTTCGTACGCATTGTTAACGATAGAACATGCGGAGGGGCGTCTTGTCACATAGGTCGGGTAACGGGCTCATAACTTAAACATTATACATACAATTACCTTGAGCAAGTGTTTTTACAACCGGTTGACTTATCTACTTGTGCGGATTAAAACTATTTCTATAACAAACTTTGTTGGACTCATAAAACCTGTGATCTCACCAACTAGTGCATTAGTTGACCTCTTATTGACATGCTTTTCAGGTGAACGTCCTTAAGGTTGGAACTTAGGAAGGCTACGCGTGTTCAAGCTTTCTATGTTTTTAAATTATGTTCATTTCCCTTTCGTAAAACGTTTGTAAAAGACAATGTTGTAAACTTTTGAATGTATTTTGTTGGTTGGTGTGATCTTGTAACTTTTGCTATGAAACTTGAGTTGTACATCCCGTGTTTCCGCTTTAGCGGGGTGTGACACATTGTTTCATAATAAAAGATACATCATATAACATGTACGGTCCCTTAGTCTTTACAACCATAATAAGTATTTCACTACAAACTTTTTGCAACTTAATTTACATTATTACTAATAACAAAGTTATAAATACAAAATACTTCATGATCTTCAAAACATAAGTCTTCCAAAAGTTATTCACAGTTTTGTTAGGACCGAAAATGTCCTAATTATGTGAAAGTTTTGTAAATCTTGTGTAAAGCTTGCTATGCTTATGACTTATGTGAGTGTCTCTATAAATAGAGGTTAGAGGCTCATTTGTAGTATAAGGCACAATGTAGAGAGCTATAGTGTGAGAGAAAGAGAGAGTCATCAATTGTACTAAAATGATATTAAATCTAATATGAGGATGACGTTTGTATCTCGATCTCTCTTAATTACTTGAATTGTTGTTGATTTCTGGGATCACAAGTTTACCCTTTTCACTTGCTCTTACTTGATCCATGACCTGGAATACATATTTTTAAAACAAAATGAGGGTTAGACCTATTGGTCTAAGTGAGAAAATCCCTGTTAGCGTATAATCATTTGCAAAATACATAATATATATACAACACATATTTGAATACCAATCATGACACATATGCATTGTGTACAATTCTTCTTCATGGCCATATTAGTTTGTTGCAAGCCAACAAATCATTTTACTCCGATGCACTAATATACAGCCAACTCCGTTGTCCCTCCGTACAGCCACACTCCACCGGTCCTAAGTCCGTCCAACGTGCACTCGTGTAGTGTAATGCTCATATAAATACAATATACATCTCAATATATTATATTTCAAATATAAGCACATAATCACACTATATATCACATTCTCAATCAATATATGTATTCTAGTTTGAAAATGATTTAAAGTAAAATTCACCTGTTTGCTTATCAAAACGCTTCCAAGCTTTTCTCAAAACGATTCGATCTTTCACCAAGAATTCACAGAATCTGAAATAATTTAAATACAATTATCTCTTTACCAATCGAACCCATATGACTTAATAGAAGACTAAGAACTCTAGATAAATCTATCTAACTCTTATCCTCAAATGTATCCCCCAAACCCGAACTTAAGTCGAGTCCACAGTATTTCCAGTCCTCATTCATACTCTATTCAAGAGTCGACAAAACCCAAAGTTGCCGGATACTCAAAAAGTATCTGGAATCTCAAAAGTGACCGGACAACCAAAGTTTCCGGACACCATGAACTATCCAGACAACATACTTTCCGGATATACATTTTACCGGATATGTGAATCTTTCCGGACAACATAATCAATCCGGATGACATCCGGAAACCAAAGCAATCCGGACACCATCCGGTATCTAATTTCAATCGGAAACTATACAAAAAAGAAACATACCGGATATTTGACTCGTCCGGATACCTTAGCACAAGGGTTTCAGGATACTCCAACTACCGGACACTATCAAAGAGGAACTACCGGACACTATCAAATTCGTCCGGAAACCTCGATCTGTTTACTAAAATTCCTACCCAGATATCGATTGAAACCCATTTCTTTCAAACCAAATATACCAGTGCTTTGTAAATGAGTTTTCTAACCTATTCCAAACATCAATTTTATGCTTAAAACAGTTTTCATAAGAAAAGTAGAATGAACTCACCTTATGGAGATAAAACCCACTTCTCTTGCACAATCAACTTTAAATCAAACAACACCCTTGATTATATCAGTTTGAATCCTTAATTTGCATCAGAATCTGCTCTTCTTCTTTCCCTTAAGGTTCTATCTCTTTTTCTCTCTTCTCTCTCTTGCCGTGAACAAAACTCACACACACACACACACACACACACACACACTTTTTAAACATTGGTTGTCTAAATGAGAGACACCTCATTCATCAAATGAAGAAATGGGGCGGTTTGTGGTGATGTGTTTAATCACATTAACCAAACAAACCCCAAACTTCTAATAAATGGCAAACATACCCTCTAACTTTTATAATAAAATTAAAGCTTACCCCTTAACTTATAACTCCATAAAACACTTAACGAAACTTAACTTATAAAACTAACCCCAAACCCACCTTAAACTAAAATAATAAAAATTAAATAAACCAACAACGTACCTGGTTATTACAACATCTCCCCCTTAAAAGAATTCTGTCCCGGAATTCGGTTAAGTGAAAAGATGAGGGTATTTAGTTCTCATTTCTAATTCTGATTCCCAAGTAGCATCCTGCCCTTTATGGTGTCTCCTCGAGTGATTTGACAGAGCTTTGCAACTCTGTCAAGGTGTTGGTCACAGCGGTGACAAAGGTTTGGAACTCACCATTTGCGACATGTTTACCGGTGGTAATCTCTGGGGTAACACATTCTTCCCCAGAGTTTGTCCGTGTTCCTTGGACGCCTACGTTCATCCTTGTTTTTGTGTTAAGGATGGTAGGACTTCCCTTCGATCCTAGTGCAGAGGCTTTTAGGGCCTCAGACTCTACAAAGGTTCTGTCAGAGACCTGATTCTGATCCAATCCAGAGGTGGGGATAGAGGTATCTCCGAGTTTGCTCTGGGAATTGTCTAGAGTCCCTTCGCCATCGTGTACTCTAAGCTCCTCTGAAAAGCTTTTGGGTCCTATAAGTGTGTGCGTGTCAGAGGAAAGAAATTCCTCTGTTGGGATTTCTTGTATGATCTGGGGCGATGGATCACGAATAAGAGAGATGCCCTGTGGAGAGGGCATCCTCTGTTGAGTTTCCCCGGCTTTAAGTGGCACAAAGAAGGAAAAAGGTTCATCTGTCCGGTTTGTTGGGGATGGGTTCTAGCTGTGCGGCTTTAATTCAATAACTCTTTCGACCACTATACTGGCAGAGTTAGTGATGTGGGTTGCACTGGGAGGGGGTGATGGACGTGTGCCTCTTCTTTCTGCGGCATTTTTCTGCTTTCTTCCTCTGTTAGGCATCCTAAGACAGGAGTTTATATCTTAGATTCAATCTTTACCCAGTTTTCATCTACTTCCATCATCTCCTCTGTGTGTTCTAACTCAGGGTCGTAGCTTGGTGGAGAGGCAAACAAGTCAGAATTCATGCGACCTTTTGGAGTTTTGGCTTGATTGCCCATGGGGGTTCTGTCATTCTCTTCTAGGTCAGAGTCAACATCAGCAACTGTAAAGTTTGGGGTTGTGGTAGTATTGAACTCAAGGATGCCTTCTGGTACCCAACCAGAAGTATCCAAAATGTTGGCTATGTCGGTACGCTCAAGGAAGGCAGTGAAGTCGTTTGGCTCTGTGTATTGAATAGGAGTGAGGGATTGCAGAGGTTGTTCAGTGATGGCTTCTGTTGCTTCTACTTCCTCCGCGATGCTCTGTAGAGGAGATCCGGGCTTCTTGGTTTTCCCTTTCTTAGGCTTGGGGGCTCCCGCCTCAGAAGTTTTGGTTTTTCTTTTCCTTTTCTTATCTTTTGGAGGAGGTGCAAAGGATTCAACCAAAGTTACTTCTTTTGGTGGTTGCAGGGTTTGTTCTGCACTGGCAGAGGTTCCTTCTGTCGCTTTCTTGGCTTCGGAAACTTTCTTTGGTTTGGAGGGTGGCTCTGTGGTTTTGCGTGGAGGTGCAGAGGTTTCGGCCGTGTTTCTCTGTAGCCTGATGCGTTCTTGTTTCAGCCCATGCTTCTCTAAAGTTGCTTCCTATTCTTCTACCCTCATCCTTACAACTACCTCTGATCCTGTGGGGGCTCCTAGACACAGGGGGTCACAGGACTCGGTTCTGGAGTCCGGTGTTCACGTATGTACTCTGTCCTAAGGGCTTCATCTGTGGCATAGGTGAGCATCTTTACTGGCAGAGGCTTGCAGAACCTGTATCCATCTGTGTGTTTTGTAGGGGTCATTCTTGTCAGAGGATAGGTTTTCACAATCGGGCCTTCCATTGGCCAGTCTTCTATGATAAGCAGAGGTTAAAATATAACTCCTAGGGTTCTTTGGAATTGCAGAGCTGGCAGTTCTTTGCTTTTATTTCGCTTTGCGTTTTGGGTTGATATTCTGTGGTCAATTGTGGCTACAGGCTCTTGCATCATTAGAGAGGTATAGTCCAGAGGTAAGTCATAATACATTCCGTACATAATCGCCATTATTTGGTGAGAGCTCTGGTCTGGACTACCCACCTTTCCAGTCAAGCAGCGGTTGAGAATCGATAACAGTGTGTTCCATAGAGGAGGAAATCGATTTTTCCTGAAGTCATTTCTCTTGGTGAGTTTGGTGTTGTGGCCTAACATTTCTACAAAGGCATGGAGCTCAGTATCAGAGGGGCTTTCTGTGTAGTCTTTGATGCCCAACAATCCTCTTGTTGGTAGGTTGAATTCCATAAAGAGCATGGTTCTGTTGAATCTGAGTTCCAGGTTCTGGGATTTGTCAAGTTTGGACACATACCCATTTATTTGTCTGTTCTCAGTGTCATAATAGCAGCTCTGCCAGAACTGGTTCAGGTATCTGGCAGGGATTTTGGTTACGTTCTTTGTTAACAGGGTTCTTAAAGGGTGATTCTCCAGGATGTTCACGAGGATTGCATTTTCTTCCCCAAATGAGGTTCTAAAGCTTACCAAGTAATGTATGTTGGGTTTTAAGGGAAGGGTGTTTTCAAACTGGTCGTGGTCCAGAGAGTCCTGAAGATGGGTGGTCAGAGCAAAATCGACTGAGCTGCCACTGTGTTCTTGTTCTTGGTTTCTTGCCATTGAAGGATGTTGTGAAAGCTCAACTTGAGCAGGGGAGTTCACCGGAGAGATGTTTGTGGAAGCCATTGATGGTTTCTTGAAGAACGGAGTAGAAAAAGAGAAGTTGCAGGTTCTTGATTTAGTTCGCCGGAGAGTTCAGAGAGAGAGAGATAATCGTAAAAGATGAAGAAGGGGGTAAATGGGGGTTTTATACGGGTTAAAAGTGGATAGAATTTGGAACGGTAAATAGTGAAAAATGTATAAAATTTAGGGTCCGCACTTGAGTGCCCAGCTGGGTTCAACGTTTCAGAAGATCGTGTGGCACACACATCTAATGAAATTGTGCCACGTCAGAGGTGTCAGTGTATGATAAGACGTCGTGTGGCACCCATTAATGTTAGGCGCATGGGGGGTTTCTACACCGGTATGACTGTCACTTTGGTAAATAACCCGCACCTACAGAACCCTTTTAGATGCACAAGTATCAAAATCGACAGAAGCTCTGCGGTGGAATCAGCTCTGTGATCTGAACCCTTCTTTCGATGAATTTTGTTCTTGCACCATTACCAAAACATTTGAAAAGACAATTGAAATGATCGATAGAGTTTTCGTAACAAAATTTTTGGTTACAAAGGCTCTGTTGAGCTCAGTAGAGGCTCTATGACTGAAAATTTCTAATTGCGGCAAACTCATAAAACTTTTTGATCATCCAAAGTTTTGACAGTTTTAAACTGTGTTTATATGACATATTTGGAAAGTGGTGTCCTAGAAAACTGTTTTGTGCGAGGAACTCACTCTTAGTGATAAATCCCAAATCTCTAGCAATAAGATATGAATGTAGTGAGAGAGAATCTAGAGAGCAAATATGTCATCCATTTATTGATCTCAAAGGATTACAAAAGGTTTCTAAAAGATTACAAAAGCTTTATAAAAAATGAACTAGACAAGCCTATTTATACCCTTGACATACAAGGTATAAAGGCATTCACAATACTGTATAGACTCATACAGTACATTGACTTTACAGTAAATCTTGAATACAATAATGCTCTAACAATCTCCCCCTTTGGATTCAAGATTTAAAAAAATATGACAGCAGTCTTCAGCTCTTTGTAAAGTCAATCTTCTTCAACAGACACTTTATCAAACTATCTTCAAGTCTTGTACATGAAAACAGATCTTTACAGCTTTATCAGTCTTTAACAAACAGTAACTTCTCGTATCCTTCTTGATGCAAGAACCTTAGTTCTCATATTAACTTTAAGAATCCGAAATCATCAATTCGGATGTAGGCATATCCGAAACCATCAATTCGGATGCTAGAGGATGCGAAATCAGCTCAATTCGGATCAAGTAGGATTTGAATTCAAGAAGTTGGAACAAGAAGGGTTCGAAATCATGACAATTCGGATCATGAAGGGTTCGAAATCAATGAATTCGAATCATGAAGGGTTCGAATTCTGGACAATTCGAATCATGAAGGGTGCGAATTCAACAGAATGAGGATTAGAAATATGTGAAACCATCCACATTTTTGAACTTTTAGGTGTAAGTGCATTCCGAGAACCACTCAGAACTAAGATAACCAAATTCAGCAACATTTGGACTTCACATGATCCTTCTCCCCTGATCTTCAGTCTTTGTTCACGAATCTTTGACTTAAAAGCTCTTTGACTTGAAAGTTCTTTGACTTGAAACATATTTGACTTGAAAGCTTTTTGACATGAAATTGAATTAAACATTTCTCCCCCCTTTTTGATGAAAGTGAGCATCATTATCATCGAAAACCTTCTTCAATTTCAGTCGCGTCTCTTGGTATTTCTAACAATCTCCTCCTTAGTGGATAATCTTGCTCCCCCTCAAAATAAGAATTCTGGAGCAATTTGTTTTCTCCCCCTGAAAGTATGCATATATTTCAATATCAATATTCATTTCAAATACAGTGCTTTAGAGAAAACATTTATACAAGGAAAATAAAATACAATGAACTACATTTTATAACTACTAACATTTGATCATTTGAAAGTTGGACAAAGGAAATTCAACTTAATGAAATTTAACAGATATTTCAATCAAATGAAATCAAATGCATGTGTTTGGATTCAAAAACAAGTAATCATTGCATATCAAGTTACAAACGTTCAGTTTCAACCCCTTTATTAAATCTATTTGGTGTGCTAGCATGCGAAATATGATTAGCATCAAGTGTATGCAATTCTAAAACATATAAGAATACTTTGCTCTACTCACACTATTTGTCCAAAATCAGAATTTCATAAATTTACGGGTTTATCGCGACTTTGTATTTTCCCAAGTTTCAAGAGATGTGTGCTCATTGGCATCCTTTGATTATGTGCTCATTGGCATCCTTTGATTTTGTGCTCATTGGCATCTTTTGATCAAAAAGTTTAGTAAGAATAAGATATACCGTTAAACATGACTTTCTATATGGTTCTATAGAAGGATTTGGGTTAGCAGATCCCAGACCAGTTGGCCTTAGGTGCTAGGTGACAAGCACCCCTTAGAACTTAATTTCCCAAACCAGAAAGGCCACATCGATATATCTTAAACCCATTTGTACCAGTAGAACGTGGCTTTCTATCTGGTTCTATTGCAGGATTTGGGTCAGCCGATCCCAGACCAGTTGATCTTAGGGACTAGGTGTCGAGCACCCCTTAGGACTTACTCTCCCAAACCAGAAAGGCCACAGGCACAAACTTTCAAACTAAATGATAGTGCAACAATTTTATCTCATTCACTTGATTCTAAAACATAGTGCTTCTCCCATATTTTCATTTCCATCCATCATTCTGACATATAGGCTTTTTGAGCATTATATTCTATATATATCTAGATTCACATAACTTTGAGCATTCAGCATAAGTTCAATCATGTTTTGCTGACCTTTCGATTTATTTCAGAGGTGAAAATTGAAACAAATCTAACTTAGATAATACAAAGTTTCTTGTAAAATCATCTTTTAGCACACATTTAATTCATTGAATGAAAATTGAAAATTTCATCTTATTGAATTAAATTTGTAAAGTTTCAAGTTTTCAAATCAGTAGAAACAAATATAATCCAATGTTACCTTTTGCCACTTGTTCCTTGAAACAAAAATATATAGCAGTTAAGGATATTACCTGAGAAGTGTGAGTTCTAAACTGATTTGTTTAGAAGTCTTAGTCTTTAAAGTACGGGTCCTGAACTGAGTTGTTCAGAAGCCATAGTCTTTGAAGAACGGGTTTGAACTGATATGTCCAAAAGCCAAAAATATTTATCTCCCCCTTAATAGTACAAATATTCTTCAAAAAATTACGCCGCTTCTCTTCTGTTTTCAGTCATGTGTGTGGTATATATGTAACATTCAGCACAACACATGATGTACCTACAAAACAGTTTAAGCAGATTTTGGTACCCAATGGCACTTGGGTCCTAGTGGGTTAGGTGTAGATTTATTTGAAGGAATACTATAAGTACCGTACCAATGAGAAGTATAATCTTTATGCACAAAATCATTTGAACCACAGTAAGAACAACAGATTTTCTTATGGGCCAACCTAATCAGATGATTTACATGATGAATAGGATTAGGTTTAGCATAAGATTTACCTTTTGGCGTATTGTTCTTCTTTGCATTTGATGTGGATATAGATGATTTTGGCACATTTTTCTTTGGAACTGTTGTGCCTTTGATTCTCCATTCCATCTTCACCCTCTTGAAGACTGGAACTTCTTCAGGTTTGGAAGTATTAACTTTAGGCACTTTTGTTTTGTTATCTGATTTATCATACAGAGGATTATAGAAGAGATTTGTTGAACGAATCCGACCTTTTGAGAAATCTGTTGATCTATTAAATTGTTTAGAAGAAATGTTTTTAAAACTTGAACTTGAAGCAGTTTTAAAAGAACATTCAGAATCATTTGAATCAACAAATGGAGTCTGAAAGATAGAATTATGACTAGCCTGCTTTGAGACATCAAATTTAAAAATGACGTCTTCAAGTTCTTTGACTTTGTTTATTAAAACATTTTTCTCTTTAGAAATTAGATCAAATTTCTTTTGGAGATCAGATTTGATCAACTGATCCTTCATAATATCAGCTGATAAACCAGATAATCTTTTGGTAAGATTAAGAATCACATCTTCAAAATATACACGTTCCGATTCAAAATCTTTTTCCAAAAACCTTCTTTTATCAGTAATCTCTTTGAAAATTTCCATATTTTTCTTTTTAAGGGTTTTACTTTCTTTTTCAAAGAGATTTTTCTTTTCCGTGAAATCTTTTCTTTCCTTTTCCAAAAGATTTTCTAATTCAGAGATTTTCATGGAAAGTTCAGAACTTTTAATCTCAAAAAAATTTCGTTCAGTTTCAAATTTAGCTCTTTCTTTTTCGAGCTTGTCTTTTTCTAAAAATAAAACTTTCTCAAAGTCTGAAACTTGTTTTGAAAGTTTTATACATTTCAGCTCAGTCTCTTTCTTTTCTTCAAAAACTTTCTTTTCTTCAAAAGAAAAATTAGACAGTTTTCTCTTTAGATCGGCATTTTCACTGTCCAAAATTTTCCCTATATCTTTAACTTCTTTTAATTGAGCATGTAACTTTAAGTTCCACTTCACTCTCTTTTCTTCTCTACTCTTCAAATCGGCATTTTCTTTTTGAAGAGTTGTTACTTTCTCTTGAAGATTCTCGATTTAATCGTGCAGACTTGAGTTGTCTTTCTTTGCTTCAAGATCTGCAATATAAACTTCAAGATCAGTTATTCTTTTAGTAAGTTTAGCATTTGAAGAAGAAATGTCTAAAATTTGTCTTTTCAGATCAACATTTTCTTCTTCCAATGCTTTATTTAAAATAGGAGTTGAAGAATTTGAAGCATTATCTTTAACAGGAGTTTCTGATATAGGAGATGTTTCTGATAAAATAACTTGTTGCAAAATTCCATTATTTGCCTTAGCTTTTTCAAGTGGCTTTGGAGGTGTTTTTGTTATTATGACTTGTTGCAACACTTCATTATTTGGTTTAACAGATACATGTGAATTAACAGATGTTTCTGTTATAATGACTTGTTGCAACTTTACATTTGGTTTAACAAAAACTTTTGCAATTGGAGGAATCTCCTTTTTCAGAGTTTGCTTCAAATCTTCACAACTGCTTTTAACAATAACTTGTTGTAAAACCATTTTGAATATTGCTAGAAATTGATCGTTCAGAAGATCAAGCAGACAGTGTATGAAAATACACTTTACAAAAAAATTTATATAAATTTTTTTCTTGAAAAGCTCTTACAATGTATGAAATACACAATAGAAAAAATTTCGGGATACATTTTTTTTTTTAATTCACAAGAATTCGGATGAATAAGGATTCGAAATCAATGAATTCGAATGAAGAAGGGTTCGAATTCAATGAATTCGGATGCTGAAGGGTTCGAATTCACTCAATTCGGACTTAACTTGGTTCGAATTCACTCAATTCGATGTAACTGGGTTCGAATTCACTCAATTCGAATGTACTTAGGTTCGAATTCACTCAATTCGGATGTACTAAGGTTCGAATTCACTCAATTCGAACGTCACTTGATTCGAATTCACTCAATTCGAACGTAGCTTGATTCGAATTCAATCAATTCGAATTCAACAGGGTTCGAATTCTTTACTTGAAAAATAAACCAACTCAGATGAATTCTCAACTTCTCAATTCGAATCTAAAGGGTTCGAATTCAGCCTCAATTCGAACTTAACAGAGTTCGAATTCTACGAATTCGAATGCTTGTTGAGTCGAATTCTACACTTGTAATTCCAAGAACACTCCGAATTCTTCTTTGAATGATCCGAATTCTCTTTGAATGATCCGAATTCACCAAGAATGATCCGAATTCTGCACTTCGAACTTCAAAAACACTTAATCTACCATAACTTTATCAATTCTTGATCAATTGTGATGAATCTTATATCAAATTGTTCGTAATTGAAATCCGCACACTTTTTCTGTTGATTGCAATTCACAATTCGATCAATTTGAACAGATTAAGATCAAAACAGTGAATTTTTGGTTTTCGAACAAAATCTTAAAAATTGATCAAATCAGATGATTCTGTGCAGTTTTTGATGTTGATCCAAGAATTAAAGATGATCAGTAATCAATTCCGAGTTCAGTGATGCAAGAAATTGATTCAAAAGATCAAAATTTAAAAAAAAATTAGATGAATAGTGATGAACACCCAATCCGAATTCTTCAGCTTTAGTGTAAAAATTCTTCAATTTGGTCTTCGATCTGCTTGAATCTTCTGTTTAGCTCTGATACCAATTGATAAATCCCAAATCTCTAGCAATAAGATATGAATGTAGTGAGAGAGAATCTAGAGAGCAAATATGTCATCCATTTATTGATATCAAAGGATTACAAAAGGTTTCTAAAAGATTACAAAAGCTTTATAACAAATGAACTAGACAAGCCTATTTATACCCATGACATACAAGGTATAAAGGCATTCACAATACTGTATAGACTCATACAGTACATTGACTTTACAGTAAATCTTGAATACAATAATGCTCTAACACTTAGATTCTCCTTTGTTCGGCAAAGTCCCTGACTTCTGTTGATATGTTTGATTGACATTCTTCTTTGGCTCCCCCTTGAATGATTAACCTTTGTAAATCATTTCAAGGTCTCCTTCTGCTCCCCCTTGACCTATGCTTGGATCAGATGTGATAAGTAGAGCATAGAGCATGGGTCAAACTCATCAGAGGTTCTGTAGGAATAGATAGAGGCTCTAAGCTATTCCACAGAAGCTCTGTCGGGTACAAAACTTTTAAAGGTAAAGAATTCACATACTGAAAGATTCAAATTTATACATATGTACAGGAGGATTTAGTCTAACTTATAGAGGGATTAGCTCATGTTTAGCATACCTAACTTACACACCAAGAAAATAAATCTTTTCTCATCAAGTGCCTTGGTGAATAAGTCCGCAAGCTGATATTCTGTAGACACAAAGTATATCTCTATGGTGCCTTGTTCAACATGATGCTACAAGAAGTGGTACCAGATATCTATTTGCTTTGTCATAGAGTGCTGCACTGGATTGGCAGAGATCGCAATGGCACTTTTTGAATCACAGAGGATGGGTATCTTTTGGATATCTAGACCATAGTCTTTTAGCTGAGTTCTCATCCACAGAACTTAGGAGCAACAGCTTGCAGCAGCAACGTATTCGGCTTCTGCTGTGGATGTTGACACAGAGTTCTGTTTCTTTGAAGTCCAGCTGACTAATTTACCACCTAGGAATTGGCAACTCCCAGAGGTACTATTTCTTTCAAGCTTTCATCCTCCGTAGTCTAAATCTGTATAAGCCATGAGATCAAAGCTAGAGTTCTTTGGATACCAGAGACCAAGATTCTTGGTTCCCTTTAGGTATCTAAAGATTCTCTTGACAGCAAATAGGTGGGATTCTTTGGGGTTAGCTTGATATCTTGCACAAAGACATGTGGCCTACATTATATCTGGCCTACTAGCTATTAAGTATAAGAGAGACCCGATCATGCCTTTGTAGAGTTTGCACTCGACAAACTTTCCTTCTAGATCTGAGTGTAACTTAGATCCAGTAGCCATGGGGGTCTTCATGACAGAGGCATTAGAGAGTTTGAATTTAGAAAGGATGTCAGAGACATATTTTGATTGATTGATAAAAATTCCCTTTGATGATTGTTTGACTTAGAGTCATAGGAAGAAATTTAATTCTCCCATCATACTCATCTCTGTTGGTCACGAAGGGCTATACAAGTTTGTAGAAGGGGGGGGGGGGGGGGTTGAATACAAACACACAGATTTTACTTTTCTAAATTGTTTATTGATAAATCATTAACAATTTACAGCTTGTTGCGGAAACGAGATTAAGGATAAATCCTAAATCTAAACAAGTTGGAACACTAAGTTTCTTACACTAAGAAAGAGAAAGAAATTACTAATAATAACCTATCTCAAGATAAGAAGGATGAACTTGTCCAGAGTTAGCAAGTTACTTCAAAATGAAGTGAGTTCATCTTCTTATATACTGCATGCATTTAATGCATGGTAGTATACACTTTAGACGTGGCAGCAGCTGATTGGTTGCATGTCATTGACCTTTTTTGACAACCTAAGTAGCCGTATGTTGAACAGTGTAGTATCAGAGTGGTTGTACGATTTCAGACAATAAGGAGGTTCTTTTCTGACATATCGTACGGAGTCGTGCAAGGGTGGTTAAGACAAAAGTACTTTGTACGGAGGACTTCATGATCAGCTTTTCGTTGATTCAGCGATCTATCATTCTTCATCAGCGAATGATAGAGTTCAACGATAGCTGAAGTCTTGTACTTGATACTTCACGTTGAGTGGACAAATCTGAGTCTTCGCTGATCCGCATCAGTTCATTAGGAGATTTGTCGCTAGTTCTTGAGCTTGATCTTCGATTTCAGCGTAGAATCTATGTTAACGTGAAACTTGTCTTCATGGATCATAAGTAAACAACTAACTTATCAGCGATCACCATAAGTACTGAACAGACTCAGAATATTATGGTGAACAGTTTCGTTGAATGTTTAATATTAAGAACGAGAGTTCCTATCTGCGGTACTGGAAGATCTTAGTACTTATCAGCGATAGTGAAACTCTGATACATATTGTTTACTTACAATTTTCACTAAGTATATAAGAGAGGGTCATTATCAAATCACTGAGGGTTTGGATCAACAATCTCCCCTATTTGATTATGACATAGCAACAGAGAAAATTGCTATATAATAAAAACATAAAGATAAAAAGAACTCATAAAATATTTGTCCCTTTTACTGTTTTCTGGGATCTTTTCTGTACTGATGGAGTAAAGTACGTTCGCTGAAATTTTTCTTTAAACTTTGTAAAGATTACAGAGGGAAGTGGAAAAATTACAAGTACAGCGAATAAAATTACAAGTACAAAAGATGTAGACAAATAAGGATAAAAAGAATTACAAGGCGATCCTATCCGTCAAAAGGTTCTTCCTTAATGAGTTGTTCATCAAGGGTCATTGATGTGGCAATCATCCAATCAGGGACATCTGCTCCTTGATTCTTTTTCTTCAGAGCTTCTTCAAAAATCAAGGGCTTCAGGTGTCTAACTTTGATGTCGCGTCTGACTTCAAACCAGTATAAGAGATCTCTGAGTTATTCGATGGGAGCGATGTGGAGCTCAGAGATACGTTGAAAGTGATGGTTTCCATCATAGTCTAGAAAGAATATACCGTATGGATCACTTACAACTGTGCCAGGAATGAAAGTTTCTCCAGTTGGTAGGGAGGTGTCAATCGCTGAGAGATCAGCATCAGGGCAAAGAACTTCAGCACGAGAGAAACCAATACCTGTTTCATTCCATATAGGAGGACCTGAATCAGAGACTCTATTTTTCTTAGCAGAGACTTTTCTTTGTTGAGGAGGAATATCCACAGCAGAGGAAAGCAGGTCGATCTGTTTGTTTAAGATCTTCTCGACATGGCTTTTGAATTTTGAGCGCGATCCCTGAATGGCTAATTTCGTTTCTAACCATTCAGAGAGACCAAACTTTTCTAAGGTAGCAGCATAGAAAGTTTGCTTGGTTTTGTCTTCTCTGTAGATATCTACTTCAACAACAGGAACGTCGGCGTACAATCTTTCTCTGATGTTTACTTTGATGATTTTGGATGGTCTAGATTGATATGTCAGCATTTGTTTAGCCCATTCCAAAGTCGTGTCATAGACCTTAGTCTTTTCTCTAACGATCTTTTGAGCGTCATCCCATAGCTGACGTTGAACATCAATGGGAACTCTTTTCAGCTTGGGGTCTTTTATTGATCGTTGAGTAAGCTTGATGGCGTATTCTCTGTCTTTTTCTTCAGCTTCCTTTCTTTCAGCGATTAGGCGTTCAACTCTGAGGTGTTCCTTGTATTCCTTTTGGGAAATTTTGAACTTTGGAGGAACGGTAGGAAGTTGATCACGCTTTAGAATGATTCGCTGATCTTCGAGTCTCTTGATCATTGTATCTCTCTTTTCTTGATCCTCTTCACTTAGCTTTTGAGGAGCCAAGGAAGGTCTGTTTATTTGAGAGAGAGTCTGTTCTTCAGGTTCATCAGTCTCAGAGATCAAATCCAAGACTGGGATTATTTCTTCAGCGTTGAGAGCTGGGATTATTGTTGAAGTCGCAGCTATAGGAACTTCAGCGATATCCTCAAACAGGGGAGAGGACTAGCTGAAACGCAACGATCTTACAAGTAAGAATTTGGGTAGAACAGAGAGAGAGAAAGAGTGGGATAGTGTATGTAGGTTTGCGGAGGTAGAGAACTGATAAAGTGTATAGAGGAGGGATGTTGTGTAAGATTAATGTACCTGAAAAACCGGCTTTTTAAGCAAGATCATCAGATTTTCATCTTCAGCGACACCTTTTCCTTTGCCTTTGTCAGCTTCAGATGCTGATGGCTTTGTCTTTTTCCGCTCCCCTAAAGGTTCATTTATCAGAATCCCTTTAAGAGCTTTAGATCTCTGAGCAGGCTTGACGATACAAAAATCATCATCATCGTCATCTTCGTCATCATCATTCTTTGGAGAAGATGATGGTTCAGCATCAGACAAGTCGATGGCTTCTTCATCTTCAGCTTCAGACTCAGTTTCTTCAGTTTCTTCTTCGAGTTGCTCCCCCTCAGATACAGAGGCGAGCTTCTCGGTTCCCTCAGGGTGTTTATCTCCCTGAGGTCCAGCGGCTGGTTCAACTTCAATAGACTTCTCACCCTCTTCAGTGAAGGTGAGGTCTTCATTCTTCTCTCCCCTGATAGATTCTGTTAGGACACTGAAGTTGTCCTTTATAATAGAAAGTTTTGTAAAGCAATAGATGTGTTAAAGGGCTTATGCTTAATTGTTGTAGCAAGTGATGAAGACTATAAATAGGTCTTTACTTGTAGTTTGTAAGAAGTGAATTCATTAATACAAGATGTAGATCTCTAATCACTTTGTGTTCTCTCTAGGTTAGATTTCTTTTTCAATAATGTTCTTCATCATCTTGTTACACAATACTTGGATTGTATGAAGATCATGGACCTAACAAGTGGTATCAGAGCCAAATCGAAGAATTTTTCATCGATACGATCATCGGATCTTCACAATTCAAGCGTTTTTAGCCCTATTTTGCTCAGATTTAGGATTCTTATGGTGTTTGTTCAAGAAAAAGTCGAACTCACTTTTTGGATCAAAAGTATGCCAAATCGATCAAATTACAAGTTTTGATCAACTAGAAATCTGTTCATCTTCATTTTTCGAATAAGTCTGCGAAAGAATCACTGAAATTGGTCAAGAATTGAAGAAGTTATGATGATTTTAGTGATTTTCGGATGCTGTTACTTGAATTCGGATTATTCTTGATGAATTCGGATTATTCTTGATGAATTCGGATCATTCATCATTTACTGTTCATTGATGAATTCGGATCCTTCATCGTTTACTGTTCATTGATGATTTCGGATCCTTCATGCTTTACTGTTCATGGTTTCGGATGCTACTATTGTTTGGATGGCTTAGATGGTTTCGAACTGTTCAGAGTTGTTGGTTTCGGATCTTGTGAAGTCCGAAATATTGCTGAATTTGGTCATTTTAGTTCTGAATTTCGGAATGTGCTTACACCTAAAGGTTCAAAGGTATGGATGGCTTCGCATCTTTCTAATCCTCATTCTAATGGTTTCGAATTCCATTTATTCAAGATAGGCATGGTTTCGCATCCAACATGACACGAAATTGCCATGATTTCGAACCCTTCATGATCCAAATTGTCTTGATTTCGAACCCAACGTGATCCGAATTGAGTGAATTCGCACCCTACTTAATCCGAATTGAGTGAATTCGCACTCAACATGATCCGAATTGAGTGAATTCGCACCCTACTTAATCCGAATTGAGTGAATTCGCACTCAACATGATCCGAATTGAGTGAATTCGCACTCAACATGATCCGAATTGAGTGAATTCGCACCCTACTTAATCCGAATTGAGTGAATTCGCACTCAACATGATCCGAATTGAGTGAATTCACACCCTACTTAATCCGGATTCATTGGTTTCGGATGCTTCATGGTCCGAATTCTGATGGTTTCGGATCCAAGAAATTTATTGAAAAATATTTCTCATTAAGTCTCAGGAGGGGGACATTGTTCATGGAATTTAGCATAAGGCGTGTGTGACATCATTCTTATATTCAGTGTGCCACATACATTTAGCAACTGTCAAAGTTTAAAAGAGCTCAAGTCTTTCAAGATATTCAGAAGTTGATTGTTGGAGTTCAGTCTTTGATTGGATTGGAAGAGACGCTTGAATATTTGCAATCATTATTCTGAAGTTTTGTTGACGATGCTAGACCTTTGAGTGCTCTTTGTCATTCTTCTGACTTGATCAACCAGAATTGTGAGAGCTTGCAATCATTGTTCTGGTGCTTTGGTTGTGATTCAGACTTTTGAGTGCTTATAATCATCCAGCTATTTCTTGAAGATTGAAGTTCTGGATTCTCTTCATTCAGTGGCTTGAAGTATTTTGAAGACGAGCATTTCTCCACAGTTGCTGAACAATGTTATTTTCTTGGGTCGTCTCATCCCTACCGAGTAGCGCGTGTTTTTACCGTTCCTTCTTCGAGCAAATTCGTACCAAGTTCTTAAGCCGAATTCCTACTCAACTCGTGATAAAACGACGGATTCCTTGTTTTACACTAAGAATGCATTTGGTTTTTCATTCAAAACTCAGTCGTTATCATTCTTGTGGGCTTATCGGAACGAGCTCGAGTTTCTACATTTTGGAGATGTTGTTCGTGCACTTAGTGGAGTACATTGGATCTAAGTTTACTCAAGGTTGAAAATATGATGAATAAGAGCAACATTCAAGGGGGAGCCAAGCCTACATTTGAAGAATGCACCGCTAAAGTTTTTACAAGGAAATCAAGGGGTAGAGGAGCTAATGATTTGAAGATGATTTGCTTTCCAAAACTTTAGGGGGAGAATGTTAGGACACTGAAGTTGTCCTTTATAATAGAAAGTTTTGTAAAGCAATAGCTGTGTTAAAGGGCTTATGCTTAATTGTTGTAGCAAGTGATGAAGACTATAAATAGGTCTTTACTTGTAGTTTGTAAGAATTGAATTCATTAATACAAGATGTAGATCTCTAATCACTTTGTGTTCTCTCTAGGTTAGATTTCTTTTTCAATAATGTTCTTCATCATCTTGTTACACAATACTTGGATTGTATGAAAATCATGGACCTAACAGATTCGTCATGGAAAAGGTCTTCAGCGCTCTTCTCCACCTATTTATCATGATGAGTTGGGGAGGAATGAGATGATTCAGCAGCTGGGTTTTCTCCCTGTCTTCTTGGCCAGGGACCCCGATATAAGTCTCAATCGTTGATAATCTGGTTTGAAGAGCAGAAATACCAGGATTGATTTTGACGAGTTCAGCACGATCTGCCGGAGTAAAATCCTCAGGTGCAGGAGCAGGGGAAGGTGCAGGGGCGGTTGTGTTAGTCAGGATCTGCGTTAACAAGTTCTGAATTAAAGAGATGTCATTCTTCATCGTGTTGACATCAGTCTTCACAGAACTCATATCAGTTTTTACTAAACTGACATCAGCCTTTACAGCAGACATATCTCCTGTGCTAACCGATGTCTTCAGCGTTGTGACTTTGCTGGACATGGTGTCAACAGATTTCTTGATGTCGAGGTAGTCTGTGTAGATGTCAGCTAGAACTTTGGCAAAATCACCGAGTGATTTATCAACCTTCTCCACATCAGCATTGGAGGCATTCTTTCCGACTTCGGTTGTAAGCTTTAAAAGATTCTCTCCAGCGGTTGTTACAGCTGAAGAGTTTCCGGAAAGAGTAGACGCAAGACCTGTCAGCTTTGTCTCTACTGTCTTCAGAGACGCGTTGATGTCTCCCAAATTAGGACATGTAACATATAAAAACTTGTGAACAGAGGAAAGCTCAGAAGTTTGGGGTTTAGTAACAGTGTTTAGGGGTTGTTGAGTACCTGCAGGAGGATTGATGAATTCATCAAAATCGCGGGTTCCTGAGTAAAGTTCCATATCGTCAGCGAGAGAACCTGAACGTATGATCATCTCTGCAGGTCCTACTTCTGTCGTTCCTTTAGCTTCTGGAGGAATGACAGGTGCATCAGTGATAACTGGAGTTGTGTCCAAATGAGTGTAGGGAGAAGCGAAGGAGAAGAATGGAGGTTGGTTACTGAGTTCAGCATTGGAATCGCTGAGAATCACTTCATCAGTCTTTTGAGAGACTGAGGGAGGTTGGGCAGTTTCCAAGTTTGTAACCTCAGCGTTTGGAGACGCTGAAGTCGGGATAGAGTGGGTGGCTTGTTCAGGTGTGGCAGAGCATACCACTGAACTTTCCTTCAGCTCAACAGGAGGAGCTGAGGAGACTTTAGCAGGATATTTCTTGGGTTGCTCCTTGGGTTTCTTAGTTCTTTTGGAACCAAGTTGGGTGTCAGAGGGTTTCCTTTTCAGAGAAGGAATGGAGGTTGCAGCTGGGGTATCAGCGGTGGGTTTGTCCGCTGAAGGAGCTGCAAAAGTAGAAGAAGTAGAAGGATTTAGAAGAGTTAAGAGTGTAGAAAGACGTACCTCATTCTCCACTGGTTTGAAGTCGAGTATCTTAGGACCAACCTGAGAAAGTTTCAGGTCACCCTCTTGAGGATAGCTGTCCTTCAGGCCTTTTTGGAAAATGGCGCTGATGAACCGAGGATACGGAACCCATGGAGGTCTGTCAGCGACGGTGTCCACTCTAAGTACCAGGTCATCATAGATGATCGATGCCCAGTCTATATGTAGACCTTTCAGCAATGCATATCCCATTGCTTGCTGAGGCTTAGTGGCTTGGTCAGAGGAGCCGCTCTTGGCAGTCATGCAGTTGATCACATGAGCGAAGATGAAATTCATCTCGCTGGGCATTTTCGATTTCTTGATAATGGTCAGCTTCTTCTCGGGCTTCATATCCCTATCTGAGTTTTTCTTGGGGTCGGGGAGGGGAACGAAGGGTTTTTCTTTGGTTGCTATGGGAAGGCTGAGGGCGTTGCGAATGATGGCAGGGGTGATCTTCATGGTGCCATATTCGATATCGCAAAGGATGCAGTCAATTGTTTTGGAGGGGTCTTTGGCTGATGGTAACTGAGAGTGTATGGCAGAGTACCAGAATTGTGATAGCAAAAGCTGATGTGCGGGAGGGGTTATGGTCAGGGCTGTGGAGATGCAGCAATTCTTGAGGAATTTCACAGCATCATCTAGATGTGTGACTTGCTTTCGAGGAGGAAACTCGAGAAGCGCATAAAGGTTGTTTACCCTAGTCCAATCTAGCTTGTCAAGAGAGAACTTGACGTGAGGAGCCTTGAGGATGTCCACTTCCTCAGCAGTATCATCAGCAGCAGTGTTTTCAGCGATGGTGTTCTTGGGAATGTCAAAAGATGCCATTTTCTGTATTATCAATTCAACCAAATATTAACAAATAAGAATAATCTTAATGTGGAAAGATTTTCCAATAAGATGGTTAGAATTTTGTCCATTTCATTCAGACAAAGAAGTCTTAATGAAGATTAGGGTTTTTCTTGTTTTTGAAAAACGAAATTTCAAACCCAATAAAAATCTTGTTTTCCAGTTTCCTTTGAAGATTGGGATTCTGGAAAAACGAATGAAGCACAAGTTTAAGATTTTTGCATTTAAACTTGAAGAACAACCATGAAATGGTTGGGTTTATAAAACCATGAAAGAGAATGATTTCATTTTTGAGAAGTTATTTTGTTTGATCTTGTTAAAACAAAGAGAAGATCAGAAACAAGTTATTTGCATTTCGTAAATAATAAGAACATATTAACCTTTGATGTTTGAAGAAGATGAACAGTTGTTCTTGAGAAATCGAGAGCAAAATGCAACAGTGAATCCTTTCTTTGCTTGGAGAAGAAGTTCGCGTAAAAGGAAAATATAAACGAAGAATTTGTTTATATAGAGAGATTAGAAAGAGAAAATCTTGAGCGGGAAAAGATTTTCATCATGACACGGACACGTGTTTGCATTTGATTGGCGAGTAAACGAAACGTGCAAACGTGTGTCAGAAAGAAGAACGTGCCAGGGCTTATCCGTTGCAATGACGTCACAACTGTCCTTTCATATTCTTGGTTGTCTCTGTGGTTTTGAAAACTCAGGGACACTTTTAAAAACATGAAGCACTGAATTTAGAAATATCAGTGATGGTTTTTAGAAATTTCAAAGTATCGCTGATAAGAAAGAGATATTCAGCAATGTAATTTATATTGAAATCTTGCATTTACATGCGATTGTCAGAGAGATAGAAACATACCTTGATATCAGCGAATCAAGTTTATTCAGAGAGAAGATGATAGAATAGGTTATACAAGTTTATTTTATCCCGAGGGCTATACAAGTTTGTATAATCGTATCGCTAATCAAAATGTGAACCGCTGAGGATTTTACCCTTCAAAGTTCAGCATTCCAAGCTCGCTAATGAGAAAGTTGAATCTTGTCTCATCAAGAGGTTTGGTGAACAGATCAGCTAACTGATAATCAGTTGGGATAAAGTGAAGTTCTATATCACCATTCATCACATGATCTCTGATAAAATGATACCTGATTTCGATGTGTTTTGTCTTTGAGTGTAGCACTAGATTATTGGCTATAGCGATGGCACTTGTCCTGTCGCAATAGATTGGAATATTTGAGACCTGAAGGTCATAGTCCAGTAGTTGATTTCTCATCTACAAGACCTGAGAACAGCAGCTTCCAGCGGCTACATACTCAGCTTCAGCTGTAGAGGTGGACACTGAGTTTTGCTTTTTACTTGTCCAACTTACCAGCTTTCCACCCAGGAGCTGACATCCTCCTGTGGTGCTTTTCCTATCCATTATGCAACCTGCAAAATCACTATCTGAATAGGCGATTAGATCGAATCATGAGTCTTTGGGATACCAAAGACCTAGATTCGCTGTACCCTTAAGATATCGAAAAATTCGCTTTACAGCTTTCATATGAGATATCTTAGGTTCAGCTTGATATCGTGCACACAAGCATGTTGCAAACATAATATCGGGTCGGCTAGCTGTAAGATACAAAAGTGAGTCGATCATCCCACGATACAAAGTGACATTAACAGGAATACCCTTAGTATCCTTATCAAGTGTCAGCGGTGGTGCCATAGGGGTTTTCATAGCTGAACTTTCAGTTAAGTCGAATTTCTTCAGCATATCTTTAACATACTTTCCCTGATTAATGAAAGTTCCTTTTTCATTTTGCTTTATCTGAAGGCCAAGGAAATATGTTAGTTCACCCATCATGCTCATCTTATACTCATCTTTCATTCTATCAGCGAAACGAGTACAAAGATCAGGGTTATTAGAGCCAAATATAATATCATCAACATATATTTGAACAAGAATGATATGACCTTTTACTTTCCTGAAAAATAGAGTTTTATCGATTTTACCTCGCTCAAATTTTTCAATATGGAAATAAGTAGAAAGAGTGTCATACCATGCACGTGGAGCTTGATTTAAGCCAAAAAGTGCCTTATCCAGTTTATAAACATAACCTGGATGCTTAGGATCTGAGAATCCTGGAGGTTGTTCCACATAGACTTCTTCATTCAGCTTTCCATTTAGAAACGCTGACTTAACATCCATCTGATATACTTTGAAGTCTTTGTGTACAGCGTATGCTAAGAATAGACGAATAGATTCTAATCTTGCTACTGGAGCAAATGTTTCGTCATAATCTATGCCTTCCTCGTGTCTGTATCCCTGAGCAACAAGACGAGCCTTGTTGCGGGTTACAGTTCCATGTTCGTCCAACTTGTTTCGATAGACCCATTTAGTGCATATCACTGTTTTGTCAGTTGGTCTTCGAACAAGTTTCCAAACTTTGTTTCTTTCGAATTCAGTCAACTCTTCTTGCATGGCGCTGACCCAGTTTGGATCTTTGAGGGCATCATCTACTTTCTTTGGTTCAGTTAGTGAAATAAAATTAACAAATAAACAAATATTACCTGTACTTCATCGAGTCTGAATACCAGCGTTTGGATCACCAAGAATTTGATCAATTGGGTGATTTATAGTTCATCGCTGAGCCTGAGCGTGAGACGCTGACTCAACCTGAACTGGAGGAGCTGAAGATGAGGCTTCAGCGACGTCTGGAGTATCAGCCAAGAGAGGAATGGATGCAATTGACATTATATTCACTGATTGCTGAGAAGTAGATGGAATGTCTGAGACATTGAGTTTAGAAGCAGGTATAGTGTTTATAGGAACAACTGAGACCCATGATGTTTCAGCTTCACTATTCTGCATATTTGGAATGATAGTAGGACCATCATCTTCAACTGTGTGAGCACGAGGGGTGGGAATATCTTCTGAATCATCAAGATGAGAAAACATCCATTGATTCAGTTCTTCAGTATCAGCGGACGGTTTAGAGTTCTCTGAACGGGATTCGTCAAACGTGACGTGAATTGTTTCTTCAACAGTTTGTCTTCTTCGATTGAAGACTCTGAAGGCTTTGGAAACTGAGGAGTATCCAAGAAAGATTCCATCATCAGCCTTAGGATCAAACTTTCCAAGGGCATCTCTGTTGTTCAGTATGAAACACTGACATCCAAAGATGTGAAGAAAGTTGATTGAAGGCTTTCTCCCATGAAAAAGTTCATAGGCTGTTTTATTGAATCTTTTGACTATCAGCGACCTGTTTTGCGTAAAACAAGCGGTGTTGACAGCTTCTGCCCAAAACTGAGTAGACAGGTGAGAATCACTGACCATTGAACGTTCAGCTTCAATAATTGTTCTATTTCTTCTTTCAGCGACTCCATTTTGTGGCGGTGTTCTCACTGAAGAAACGTTGTGAGAAATACCCTTACTCTCAAAGAAGGAATCAAGAGAACTGTTTTTGAATTCGGTTCCATGATCACTCCTTATTGAGCGAACGGTCAAATTGTTCAGGATTTCCATCTTCCGAACAAAGGTGATGAGTTCTTCAGGGGTGTCACTCTTGGAACGGAGAAACATAACCCATGTATAACGAGAAAATTCATCAACTATGACCAATGTATATTTCCTTCCAGCGATGGATTGTTTGTTAACAGGGCCAAACAAATCCATATGGAGTAGTTGTAGAGGAGATGACACTGAGGAAACTTGCTTTGATTTAAAGCTTGCTTTGGTCTGCTTCCCTTTTTCACACGCTGAACATAAAGACTCTTTGGCGTATGAGTGTTGAGGTAGACCAGTAACCAACTCTTTTGAAGAAAGAGTGTTCAGTGTCTTAAAATTCAGATGAGAGAGCCTCTTATGCCATAGCCAGTTGACATCAGATGAGGCTTTTGAGAAGAAACAGGAGTTCTCAGTGGTTGTTGAGTCCATGTTTATTACATAAACATTTTCCAAACGATAACCGCTGAGAGCTATCTTCTCCATTTTGTCAGTGACAAAGCAGGATTCCTTAGTAAAGATTACTTTGTTATCCTTGTCGCAAAGCTGACTGATGCTCAAAAGATTATACTTCAGCCCTTCAACATATGCGACTCTTCTAAAGGTGGTTGTACCATTAGATAGTACACCAAACCCTCGGGTATGTCCTTTTCCATTTCCACCGAAAGTCACAGAGGGACCCTTTTCTTCCTTGTATTCAGCGAGCAGGCTTTTCTTTCCAGTCATGTGTCTAGAGCATCCGCTACCGAGATACCAGATACCCTTCTGAACCTGCATCACAAAGGAAGATTAGTTTTTCTTGGGTATCCACTTAACCATGTGTACACGTTTGTCAGTGGAAGTAGTTGGAATGGAAGGTTCAACAGTCTTCGCAGCATTTGAAGATTCAGCTTTGTCAGTCTTCATTTTAGTTAATTTCTTAACATCTGTGGTCTTCTTTGCCTTGGGGGCAATCTTCACCTTAGCTATCTTATCAGCTTTGGTGGCTGTGGGGCACATACTAGCAATATGATCAGTGAGTCCACAGTGATAACATTTCCTATAACTAAAAGTAGTTCTAGGACTATTTGAATGCTGAGCTTTTGATTTAGAATTAGAAGGACCAGCACCAAATAAGCTTTTGGCTTTCAAAATGGGAGGAACATTAAGTTCTTCAGATTTCTTACCAAGGATATCCACTCTGAGTCTAGGAGTAGATCGTTGAATAGACCCACACTGAGTAGATCCAGAGATCTGATTCCTTGATCCAGGGGAATAAATCAATAAAGCTTTAGAAGCATTCAGCCTTGGTACAAAAGTACCCTTCTGAGGATTTTGGTTCAACGCAATTCCTTTACATTTATCTCTAAAGACAGAGGTAGGTTTTGGATAAACCATTTTCTCTTTACCTTTTGAAGAGGTAGAGATTTCCTCAGGGATAGGCGGTCTGGACGAGGAACACTGAGAGGATGAAGTATCAGCGACTGAGGATACGAAAGTTCCAAATAAGAGCATGGAACGATCAGTGGTTGGTTCTTTAGTTTCATATTTGTAACCTAGACCACGTTTATCACTCAGGGGTATCTGAAACTTAATTATCTCAGTGATCTTTGTTGAAGAGTTACACCATCCTTCAACAATAGCTTTTTCAGCTTTCAAAGCAGCGATAGCTTCTGCTCGTTCGATTTTGAGTAGCTGATTTAAATGCACTTGATCTTTAAAATCTTCTTCAATTTTAGAAAGCTTTTCTATTTGAAGGTGACAGTTTTTAAGCTGTTCAGCGAGATCAAGGTTTTGGTTTTCAACTATTGTTTTGCCATTCATGGCTTCATATAAACTTCTAGTCAAGAGATCGATTTTGCGGAGACTATCAGCTTCATCAATATTTGCAATATTTGTAAAGAAGGAAGGTGATACCTGAATTGCAGATGTTGAAGTAGAGGGAATGTCTGAACTTTCTTCCTCATCTTCAATCTTTGCCATAAGACAGAGATTGGCTTCATCATCCTCAGAATCAGATGATGATTCTTCTTCTTCAGAAGCAGCCCAATCGTAAACCATTAGGCCTTTGCCTTTCTTTTTGAAGATTTTCAGCTTTGCATATTTTTCTTTCAGCTTAGAATATTTGTCATCTTTATTCCTGGGAATAAAGGATTTCTTGGGAAACGCTGAGTTTCTCGATACTTTCTTAGACCTGCACTCGTTAGTGAAATGTCCAATCTTTTCGCGGTTAAAACAAGTAGCAGTAGCTTTATCAACAGTAGCTGATGATCTTGGCTTATCAGTTATTGAAAGAGGTTTGTTCTTTCTGAACATTTTCTTTTTGGCGAATCTCCTGAACTTTTTAGTTAGGAGAGCCAAAGATTCATCATCATCTGAGGAGTTAGAATCCGATGACCTTTCAGAGTTACTCTCTAACTCAGTGATAGTGACCGAGGGTCGCTGAGTAGAAGGTTCCTCTGAGATTAAAGCAACAGGGGTGCTTTTGGAATCTTTCATAAGATTCTTCTTAAGATGGCTTGATTGCTCATGATTCAGCATCGTGCCATATAAGGTAGCAAGGGTCATTGATCTTAGATCTTTTGACAGCTTGAGACACATAGAATAACTGTCCCAGCTTTCAGGTAAACATTCTAGAAACTTTGTCAGCACTTCAAAGTTAGAATATTCCATACCAACAGTTTTCAGATCTATTATTAAGCAATTAAAACGTTGGTGAACTTCAGAGAGAGTCTCATTCTTACTACAAATGAAACTTTCATACTGTCTTACCAGGTTGATCTTTCGAGAGTCCTGGACTTCAGCAGTACCTTCATACTGAACACATATTGTGTCCCGCATGGCTTTTGAGGATTTCTGGTTCATGACGGAACGGTAGACTTCGTCAGGAAGAGCCATGGATAGTATGGATCTGGCATTTGTGTCGATAGCCACTTTCTTCTTATCTTCGTCAGTCCACGTATGAACTTCTTTGGGTACCAGCCTTTCTGGAATAGCAGGTCTATTCTCAGCGGCAGGTACAGCGGCATCAATTCTTACAGGAATAAATGGGCCATTTTCAAGATAATAAGGCATAGTAGGGTCTACACCTTCTAGGAAGAGAGTCATCCTATTTTTCCATAGATTAAAATTATCTCTAGAAAATCTAGGGGGTTTTGCAAGAAAACCATTGTCGATATAATTTGTGTTTGTGTTAGTAGTCATTTTTCAGAAATAGCAAGGAAGAGAAATCTTAGTATAGATTAGATCTTGTTTATGAGATTAAACAAATCCGCTCTGATACCACTTGTTGGTCCCGAAGGGCTATACAAGTTTGTAGAAGGGGGGGTTGAATACAAACACACAGATTTTACTTTTCTAAATTGTTTATTGATAAATCATTAACTATTTACAGCTTGTTGCGGAAACGAGATTAAGGATAAATCCTAAATCTAAACAAGTTGGAACACTAAGTTTCTTGCACTAAGAAAGAGAAGGAAATTACTAATAATAACCTATCTCAAGATAAGAAGGATGAACTTGTCCAGAGTTAGCAAGTTACTTCAAAATGAAGTGAGTTCATCTTCTTATATACTACATGCATTTAATGCATGGCAGTATACACTTTACACGTGGCAGCAGCTGATTGGTTGCATGTCATTGACCTTTGTTGACAACCTAAGTAGCCGTATGTTGAACAGTGTAGTATCAGAGTGGTTGTACAATTTCAGACAATAAGGAGGTTCTTTTCTGACATATCGTACGGAGTCGTGCAAGGGTGGTTAAGACAAAAGTACTTTGTACGGAGGACTTCATGATCAGCTTTTTGTTGATTCAGCTATCTATCATTCATCATCAGCGAATGATAGAGTTCAACGATAGCTGCAGTCTTGTACTTGATACTTCACGTTGAGTGGACAAATCTGAGTCTTCGCTGATCCGCATCAGTTCATTAGGAGAGTTGTCGCTGGTTCTTGAGCTTGATCTTCGATTTCAGCGTAGAACCTATGTTAACGTGAAACTTGTCTTCAGGGATCATAAGTAAACAACTAACTTATCAGCGATCACCATAAGTACTGAACAGACTCAGAATATTATGGTGAACAGTTTCGCTGAATGTTTAATCTAAAGAGCGAGAGTTCCTATCAGCGGTACTGGAAGATCTTAGTACTTATCAGCGATAGTGAAACTCTGATACATATTGTTTACTTACAATTTTCACTAAGTATATAAGAGAGGGTCATTATCAAATCACTGAGGGTTTGGATCACCAATCTCAAACTCACTCTGCATGAGTTTTTCAAAATCAGTGCAGTATTCTGTATTAGTAGAGCCAAAAATAATGTCGTCCACATATATTTGGACAAGTAGAATCTCTCCACCTTTCCTATTATAGAACAAAGTTGTATCGGTAGTAGCTCTTTCGAACTCATTTTCAAGGAGAAAGGTTGAAAGTCGCTCATACCATGCTCTTGGGGCCTGTTTGAGTCCGTACAGAGCCTTGTCAAGAGAGTAGACATGATTTGTGTATTTGGCACTTTCGAACCCTGGTGGTTGTTGGTGTTAGCTTCAATCTTCCTAATCATAGAAGTAATCAGAAGTAGTGAAAAATAGGCTAAGTGAAGAAAGCCTCTTACAGAGGCTCTGCCGAACTTACCGAGAGATCAAGGTCAAGAAACTACAGAAGCTAAAGAGGCGTCCTACAGAAGCTCTGTCATACGCGCAAAGAAGACCAAAGACTCGAAATCCGCTTAAGACTGCTCTACAAAGGACAAGATCACAGAACCTCTGTAACACTTTACAGAGACTCTATGGTCCTCTTTAAAGACTTCAAAGATATTTATAATATATTGCTACTGTTACTGGACCTGTTCATCAACTTGCATGATAGCATGCCCTGTCCAACTGCAACGTGTCAAACTCTGACTGGATTCAATAGGGCTTAGTACATAATAGACGTCTGCTGCATTAAATACAATACAGCACGTCCAAACTGTTCATGCCATCCGTCCAACTATTCATACCATCCATTATGAATAGTAGCTTATGCTTTATGGTCCCCTTAGAGTAGTATATAAGGAAGACTCATGTTGAGTTCTTCCTATCGATCGAACAATCGAAACAAGAAAACAAGAGAGAAAAACATCACAAGAACACATAGCTTATACACTTTAAGAGTCATATCTGTTTTAAAGCTTTGCTTACTCACTGTTCTTGAATCTATTCTTAATATATATATTCAGTAAACTTTGAGATATTATTTCCTGTTCACTGTTTATTTATATTTATATTGTGTTCTAAATCTATCAAACATATCTGTTAGTTCTTCAAATACGCTTCCGCATCAAACTCAAACTTGAACTAATAGATCTGATAATCTTGTTTAAACAAAACGGGAACCAACAATTGGTATCAGAGCAAAGCTTGATTTTCAATATCAAGTGATCCTCTTTGTTACAAGATCAGTGATAGACATCATTCCTTTTTTAACCTATTCCTCACTTCTAGGTTAAAACTCCATTAAAGTGTACTCTGGGAACTGTTCAAACCCAGAAAACTTTCCAGATCATCAGACTCATACTCTTTAATCATACTATCTTTTCAGAACCTTAACAATGACAAATACAAATAACTTCTTTACTGCTGGTTCACTCACCAAGCCTCCTACTCTCCTACGAGATGAGTATCCTCAATGGAAGATAAGAATGGTTCATTTCTTTGAGGGTACTGAAAAAAATCTAGTACAATATCTTTACAACCTTCCTCCTGTTCCCATGATAGTAGTACCACGAGTACCAGCTACTGCTGAATCTCCTGAAATCCCTGAACATCAAAAACCAAAGCCAAAAGAAGAATGGTCAAATGAAGATAAGGCAGAAGATGAAGTTGCACAGAAAACAAAAAGAATCTTGATAATGGCTATCCCCAACGAGCTTTTTCAATCCTTAGATGCATGCGAAACTGCGCACGATCTTTGGAAAGAATTAGAAAGACAGTTGGAAGGGGGTGCTAAAACACAGAAGAACCGAAGGGCACAGTACATAAATGAGTATCATGCCTTCAGAGCCTCTGCAACAGAATCTCTGCAAACAACATACGACCGGTTCAACTCTCCCATAAACAAATGCAAAAAGTCCGGCATTCACAGAACCTCTGAAGAAAATAATGTCATGTTTCTAAAGAGCCTGAATGATGAGTGGCTTGAATTGTCTATGTCTTTACAAACAAACCAAGATTTAGATTCATGGACACTCTCTGATCTCTATGGAACACTAGCTGCACAAGAGCCTCAAATAGCACAGGCTAAAACAATAGCCATTGCACCATACGCATTGGTTAGTAAATCAATAGAGGCTACAGAGAGACCGAGAAATGAGAGAGCAACAGAGGAGAAGAAGAAGGAGAAGAAGAAGATAGTGATGGTTGATTGCGAAGAAGACGAGATGATAGAGGAAGAAATAACTCTTGCATCATTAGCTAAATCATTGGCTCTATTGACAAGAGAGTTCAGAGGTAACCAAAGAAATTTTGGAAATGACAAATATAGCAGAGACAACCAGAGAGATAGAAGAGATGATGGAAGAAGAGAAGAATCAAGTGACCGACAGAGGTCAGACTATAGAAATGATGACCAACAGAGGTTAAGCGATAGAAACTATAGAGGAAATGACCGACAGAGGTCAGATGACAAGGTAGGCCACACACAAGAATGCTACAAATGTAGTAAGCCTGGTCATTACGCAAACGAATGCCGAACAGAGAAAGGTGGAGACCAACAGAAGTCCGACGATCGAACTGGAAACACCTCCCAAGGTTGCTTCAACGGCGGCAAGCCAGGCCATTTCGCAAAAGAATGCAGAAGTAGACAAAATCGCCCACAGAAGGACTCAGCTTTTTACAAAAAGAAGGCTGAATATTATGCGCAAAAATCCCTGATGGCGAACAAAGGGCATTCTAAAGCAAATAAGGAGGACTTCGAGTCAGACTCTACCTCTGATGATGAATTCACAACCAATGCCTTGTTCTGTGGCATGGCAGAAGTCGACTCCGACACTGACAATGAGGTATCCTTTTTAAACTCTACCTCTTGTATTAAATCTGTAGATAATGATTCAATTAAACTTAACATTGAACTGATTGAACTAAAAGAGATAAATGAAAGCATTCAAAAAAACCTCACCTTTAATGAGAGAGAAGTAAGGCTTCTCACTCAAGAAAAAGCCAAAAATTTTAAAGAAAAGGAAAGAGTAGAAAAATATTGGAGCAAAAATGTAGATCCTTTAAAAAGGCAAATTTCTGAATTAACCTCTGCTTTAAAAATCAAAACTAAAGAGCTTTCAGTTTCTAGGAGTGAAACAATGGACATAAGAGCTCTCAAAGAATACTTTCAAAAAGAGAGAGAGGTACTTTGGCAAGATTTACTCAGAAGAGAAGTTTTACTTAAAAACTATAAAGATGCACATAAGGTGTATGAGAAAGTAAACTCACAAATAGGAAGACGAGGTATAGGGTACGATGATATTACTCTAGGTGTTGAAGGCAAAAAACTTAAACCCCTGTCTTCTCTGTTTGTAATAGGAAATACAAATAAACCATCTTTTCCAAACTTACTCTCTGTAAGTAAAAGGGTTAAAATCTCTGCAGAACCTCACTTAAGGAAACATACGAAAATGATCAATGTGTGGTTTGAAAACACAGATTCATCATCTTCAACCTCTGTCAATAGAGGAATCAAACCAAAGAAATATCTGAAAACACAAGATCAGATTGGTATCTTCAAGTTTGGTAAACCAGAGACTCAAACACAGGTTGCTTTTGTCTGTATGTTAGATGTCGAAAAGAAATTATCTGCAAAAGCTCCTGAGTTTAAACGCATCTTTTCAGAAGAAAAACTTAAAAGATCAATTGAAAAAGGAATTATGGAAGTTTTGAAATCAAATGTTTTAGAAAATCTCTTTACATCTTCTATAGATCAAATTCTCGCTGAAGAGATCTCATCAGAAACCTCTGCCATCTATGAAAGTTATTCTACAGAGGAAGAAATCTCGTATGACACATGCTCAGAAAATCCAGCCTCTGTCGAAAGAGATGACTCAACCTCTGTATATGAGGACGATTCAACCTCTGACGACTCAGAGACTGATTCTAAATCAGGGATAGTTCACTGTGACACAAGGGATGTTAAATTCTCCTCTGAAGTTCTTAACAGAACAATTTCTCCAAAAGAGAAAATCACAGAGATACCTATCTGTCCAGATTTTCTCGAAATGTGTATACAAGTCAAAACCTCTACAGAGCTTAATAATCTGAAAAAGGCCTATGAAAATCCTAAAAGCTCAAAATTTTCAAAACCTTTAAGGCCTGAAGCTAACAAATATCTTTCCTCTGTGACAGTGAAGACAGACGTTCACCACAGAAGAGACTCATAGAAGGCAGGACCTGAACAAGATTTTTACAAACAACATTCTAGTATTCATAGATCTTGTAATAGGAGATCTAATGTTAAGAACGAATGTAATGCCTTTGTGACTCAGTTCAATGAATTCAATGAAAAGTTCAAACAAATCACGTCTCATATTAAATACTGTCATTGCTTTGATCTTATGTTCAAATTGAATAATCACTTCTCAAGTCCAGATTGCTTACTCTCCACTAAAATTCAAACTCCAAAGTCAAAACCTAGAGAGAAACAATCTGATTTTCCACAATAAATAAAATGTATTTCAAGAATGCTAAGGAAAACTTGAAAAATTATAACAATATTGGACCCATATGGATATGGGTACCTAAGTCTCTGTGATTGTCTTACAGAAGCGGTATGTGCCAATTTGGTATCTTGATTCCGGATGCTCAAGGCACATGACTGGCGACAGAAGTTTACTATCCACGTAGAAAGAAACACACGATGGTGGATCTGTAACTTTTGGAGACAACAAGAAGGGACACATCAAAGGCTATGGAGTCATACAGAAGGAAAACGTCTCTGTATACAAAGTTGCATATGTGAATGGCCTTAAACACAACCTACTCAGTGTAAGTCAACTCTGTGATACAGGATTTGATGTCTTGTTCAAAAGGACTTTCTGCTCTCTGCAAAGTGAAGACACAGGAATGGAACTTTTGCGAGCCGAAAGAAGAGGTGATCTGTTTCTGATGAATTTTTGTTCAAAAACCAAGGACAAAGTTTGTCTTCTAGCTTGCGAAAGTAAAGAAGCCTGGTTATGGCATAACAGGTTCTGTCACTTGAACTTTCACACCTTGGATAAACTGGTCAAACTTGATCTAGTTAAAGGTTTGCCTAATGTTAAATTTAACAAGGATCACTTGTGTTCTGCCTGTGAAATGGGAAAACTCAGAAGAGCTTCCCACAGAGGCAAAACATATGTGTCTTGCACTAGGCCTCTGTACATGCTTCATGTCGACCTCTGCGGTCCCATTGCCATACAGAGCCTAGGTGGCAAGAAATACATACTTGTCTTAATTGATGAGTACTCACGTTTCACATGGGTTGAATTTATTCGAAAGAAATCGGATGTTCCAATCATCTTGATTAATCTAATGAAAATAATCCAAGTTCTTTATGAATGCAGAATACAGAAGTTAAGAAGTGACAATGGCACAGAATTTAAAAACTCTGTCATTGAAGCCTATCTTTCTACAGAAGGAATATCACAAAATTTCTCTGCAGCACGCACTCTACAGCAGAACGGCGTAGTCGAAAGGAAGAATCGAACGCTCGTGGAGGCCGCAAGAACTATGCTATCAGCATACGGATTACCGATGAACTTTTGGGCAGAAGCGATTTCTACCGCTTGTTACACACAAAATCGGTCAACCATTGTGAAAAGACACATCAAGACTCCTTACGAACTGATCAACAAAAGGCGGCCAAACATCAAGTTTTTCCATGTGTTTGGATGTAAATGCTTTGTTTTAAACGACAGAGATTCAAGAGGAAAGTTTGAGGTAAAAGCTGACGAAGGCAAATTCATTGGATACTCTGCCACTTCCAAAGCCTACAGAGTATACCTTACAAGATCTCGCAAAATCGTTGAAAGTATCGATGTTTCTTTTTATGATTCATTCCAAGAGACTTCTGAGCAAATCAATTCAGAACTCGAACTTAAAAGAGAAACCTCTTGCATCTCGCAAATGAAAGAAGACTTGAATCTTCTATTTTTAGAGATGTTCCACGATGACATTGATCCTTCTGTTGGAACCATCAGAGTTTCTGAAGAACCATCCTCTGTTGAACAAAATCCTACAGGTATGACTCTAACTGGTCCAAATAATGCTTCATCTTCTTCTATAAATACTACAGATGCAAATGCCGAAGAAGAAAATGCAGAAGATGAAACATCAAGAAAAACGACCACAGAAGCTGCTGAAAAACAAACTCCACAATCCACAGAAGAACCAATTACAGAGGAAATTGAGGACCAAGACTATACGTCCTCAGAGGAACAAACTCCACCATCACCACTCATACCAATCATTCCACAAATGGTAGAATCAACTACCAAGACAAGAAGAACGATAGAGGCTACACAAGAAGAAGATCCACAAGAAGCTTCTGAAGAAAGGTTCGATGACATTGATGACCATCTTCCACGCACCACTCAGTGGACAAAAAGCCATCCTCCAAGCCAAATAATCGGAGAACCTTCTGACTCAGTAAAAACCAGGTCTGCCACTGCTAATTTTTGTTTCTTTACAAATTTTATTAGTTTGATAGAACCAAAGAAGATTTCTGAACCCTTAGATGACCTAAACTGGGTAGACGCCATGCAAGAAGAACTTCTGCAGTTTGAGCGTAACAGAGTATGGACTTTAGTACCTCTGCCACGAGGGAAACAGGCCATTGGGACTAAGTGGGTCTACAGAAATAAGAAGGATGAATATGGAGTGGTCATCAGAAACAAAGCACGATTGGTGGCCAAGGGTTATAGACAAGAAGAAGGCATAGACTACGATGAGACTTTTGCCCCTGTCGCACGGCTCGAAGCAATAAGAATATTCTTAGCCTTCGCAGCTCACAGAGGTTTTAAAGTCTATCATATGGATGTAAAATCAGCTTTTCTCAACGGAGAAATCCAAGAAGAGGTTTACGTAAATCAGCCACCAGGGTTTGAAAGCTCAAAGTTCCCAAGGCATGTATACTACCTTGAAAAGACTATGTACGGACTGAAACATGCTCCAAGAGCATGGTACGAACGACTTTCTACCTTCCTTCTAGTAAATGGCTACGACAGAGGTACAACAGATACTACCTTATTCTATAAACGTAAAAACAGTGAAATAATGCTTCTACAAATCTATGTGGACGACATAATTTTTGGGTCTTCTAATACAGAAGAGTGCAAATTTTTTTAAAAACTCATGCAGAGTGAGTTTGAAATGAGTATGATGGGAGAATTAACATTCTTCCTCGTACTCCAAGTCAAACAAACATCAGAGGGAATTTTTATAAATCAGGCCAAATATGTCTCTGACATTCTTTTCAAGTATAGCCTCTCTGATACCTCTGCAATGAAAACTCCAATAGCCACTGGAAATAAGTTATCCTTAGATCCAGATGGCATCTCTGTAGAATGCACTCTCTACAGAGGCATGATTGGATCTCTGTTATACTTAACTGCAAGCAGACCTGACATTATGCATGCCACATCTCTTTGTGCACCTTATCAAGCTAATCCTAAGAAATCACACTATGATGCTGTGAAAAGAATCTTTAGATATCTAAAGGGGACCAAAAATCTCGGTCTCTGGTATCCACAGAACTCTGGTTTTAGTCTTAAAGCTTATACAGAATCAGACTATGGAGGATGCATGCTCGACAGAAAGAGTACCTCTGAGAGTTGTCAATTCCTACGTGGTAAACTAGTCAGTTGGACCTCCAAGAAGCAAAATTGTGTCTCAACATCCACTGCAGAAGCTGAATACGTTGCTGCTGCAAGCTGTTGTTCTCAGGTTCTATGGATGAAGACTCAGCTAAAAGACTACGGCCACATCCTATTCAAAATACCAATCTTCTGTGATTCCAAGAGTGCCATTGCTATCTCTGCCAATCCTGTGCAACACTCAAAAACCAAGCATATCGATATAAGATACCATTTCTTGAAACATCATGTTGAATACGGTACAATCGAGATGCATTCCGTACCCACGGAATACCAACTCGCAGACTTATTCACCAAAGCTTTAGACGAGAAAAGATTCAATTTCTTAGTGGGTAAGTTAGGAATGATCAATATGACGTGAAAATCCTCTGTAAGTATAGCTTATCTTCGGTAAATATGTGTATAAATATATTTCTTTATTTACTGCTTTGATTGATTTCTTTCTGTATGAAAATTCTCAATCTTAAAAAGTTCTTGAAATCTCAGAGATTTTGTGGGTCTACTCAGAACCTCTGATGACCCCTACAGAACCTCTGGAAAACATGACCTATGTTCTATCCAAAACTTATCATTCTTTGATCCAAGCATAGGTCAAGGGGGAGCAAAAGGAAATTACTTGATCTATAGAGGTGATTAGATCAAGGGGGAACAAAAAGGGATCCTGAAATGATCTACAGAGGTAAAACTTTCAAGGAAAGCCAAAGAAGAATGTCGATGAATCTATATCGACAGAAGTCAGACATAACTGCCGAGAAAAGAAGAACCAAAAGGTATGTCTCTCGCACAAAAGGTTTTTGAAAATAGTTTTCTAGGACACAAATTGTCAAATATGTCCTAAATATACTGAGAATAACATTTCAAAAATCAAAAGCTCAAAAAGTTTCATAAAATTCAAATTAGGAGAAATTTAAGATCATAGAGCTTCTGCTGAGCTCAACAGAGGTTCTGCCAGAAATATGCTCTGTGATCATAAATTAACCCTCTATCGATCTTTTGGAATGTTATCTCGGAAACCGAATACATACACCATGACCTTCACAAACAAAACTTTTCTCATAACAGTTTTCTCGGACACCAACTTTCAAATATGTCCGAAAAACATCTCTTAAAACAGATCAAAAATTGGATGATCAGAAAATTTAATAGAATTTTTGTTATGAGATTTTTTCCCTCATAGAGCTTCTGCTGGCCCTCACAGAGCTTCTGCAAGTTCCAACAGAGCCACAAAACCTCTGCGAGTAAAAACTCTTAACTAAAAATCCTATTAATCCTCTCCAATGCCTTTACAAACGTTTTTGTTAAAGAAAAACCCCACAGAAGACATGATAACAATGAGATATATGAGAAGGGATAAAAATCAAAGATTTTCAAGATCACAGAGCTTATGTAATCTACAGAAGTTCTGTCAATCTGTTACTTGGGCATTTCTGTAGTAATAACGGTTACTTTTACTGAGAGTGAATCACATGTGGCTAAGAACAACCCCACGCGCCTAGCATTAATGGGCCGCGCACGAAATCCTGTCATCTTCTGACATGGCCTACGTGTCCCGTTTTCATTGGGCGTACATGGAACGTTTTCTGTGGAAAGTTGAAATCCGACGTTCTAACTTGAGTACGGATTCCAAATTTTAATCCATTGCCATATATTTTACTCTTTCGAATTCTACCGTTTTACCCTCCTATAAAAACCAAGCTTACCCTCACATAAACTTTATACAAACTCTCATTCTTCTCCGACGAAACCCTCCAAAAACCTGCAAGTATCGTATTCTCATTACCAAATGGCTTCATCTTCTCAAGCTATCTCCCTTGCACACTCTCCGGCGAACTCACCAGAACATTCACCTGCTCATTCTGAACATTCAGAAAACCCCAACCTTGCCCAAAATATTGAACTAGAAGATTCCGGCGATTCAGCAGACTTTGCTCCGACCACACATCTTCAAAACTTCATAGCAAAGGATCATTTCGAAAAGGTACTACCAATCAAATCCAACAATTGCTATTTGGTCCCCTCACCCACTGCTTTCGACGAAGCCCATGCCATTCTTCTAAACATAATGGAAAATCATATCCTCTTCCCTTTACTCTCAAGAACCCCAAAGAAAATTCCAGTTAGATATTTGAACCAGTTTTGGCAAAGTTGCCAATTTGATAAAGACGATTCTCTTATCAAAGGGTACATTTCAAGACCTGACAAATCTGAACATCTGGAAATCAAGTTCAATAGAACAATGTTCTCACTTGAATTCAACCTACCAACAAGGGGTCTTCTTGGATTGAAGAAGTATGCAGAGCAACCAACAGACGACGAGATCTGCCGTTTCCTAGAAATGCTTGGGTACAACACCCCACTGAGGAAGAGAAATGACTTCCGCAGAGGCAGATTACCACCTCTGTGGAACACCTTGTTCTCAATTCTTAACAGATGCCTGACAAGGAAGATAGGCAGTATTGACCAGAGCTCACATCAGATATTAACCATCATGTATGGGGTTTACTATGATCTCCCACTGGATTATGCGACCATAATGATGCAAGAGATCATCAACACCATCGACAGAAAGAACAACACAAGAAGGGTCAAAGAAAACGATCCTAAGTTTCTACCACCTCTGCAATTCCAATGAATACTGGGAGTTTTGTTCGAACCTCTGTTGCTGATACAGAAAGGGCCAATGGAAGGACCAATTCCCAAACAGTTCCCAGTGAACAAAAATACCCCCACTGATCATGTAGATGGTTGCACGCACTGCAGACCTTTGTCAAATAAACTTCTGAAGTATGCCTCGAATAAAACCCTTAAGAAAGAGTATATACGCGATCATAGAACTCCTAAACCGAGTCCTTTGACATCCCCGCGTTTAGGTGTCCCCCTAGGAACAATGATTGCAGAACCTCTTTCCACTCAAGAAGAAAAAGATAACAAATTAGCAAAACACATGGCTATTCAACTTAGCTTCATAGCCAAACGTGCAGAGCTCATGGGAAAGAAGTCCTCTTCGAAATCTTCTGCCTCTACTCCAGAATCAAAAAGGAGGAAAACTGTAGAAGGCACCTCTACAAGCGCTGCAGAAGATCAACTTTCACCTCCTCATGCCACAGAAATTGGCTCCTCTGCTCCTCCCTCCTCTCCAAAACTGAAGAAGAAAAGAAAATCGAAAACCACAGAGGAAGGGGCACCAAAACCTAAGAGGAGGAAAACCAAAAAGAAGCATGGTAAATCACATGAGAAATTGGTTACCATAGAAGAGGAAGCAATCGCGGAAGAAAGAACTGCAGAAGAAGAAGATGCAGAAGTAGAAATGACAGAAGAGGGATATCAATCGCCCCATCAATCCCCAAGTCGATTTGCTCACCAAGGAAACTTAAACGATTTCCTACAGAACCCTGACATTGCTAACACTTTAAATACAGCAGGGTGGACGGCACAACCTCTCGACCACCACTCCCCAGAAGAACAATACTTCTCTATTTCTGGCATTGACACACATCTGCAAGAAGATAATCAAACACCCAGAGATCAATCAGCCGAGACACCTGTTATTCTACAAAACCCCTTCATTCAACAAGGATTGGACGTCCACAGAAGGAGTCCAAGCCCATCTTCAGAAGAAATAGAACAAACAGAAGCTGAGTGGAATAGAGATGAAATAACAGAGGCTCTAGGGAAAGGAAAAGAGGCAGAAGTTGTACAAGAAGAGGGATTTAAAACATGGGAGACAAGAGTGGAGGTCTCAGAGGTAGATTCAGATGAAGAAGAAGCTGTCTGGATACGAAAAGGTCTCTATCATCCACAGGTCATGAGATTATACGGATCTCATCAAATGTATGACTTGTTAGGCAAAGAGCAAGGAACTTCAACAGAAGCTAGGGAAGAAGCACCAAGAAATCGGATAGCTACAGAAGCTGAAATGATAGAAAATGATGTAGTGCTTGGATGCTTAACAGAGGAGGAAACAAGAAAAGATGCCTGGATTAATAGAGGCACACAACCAAAACCAACTCCCAGTGCAACCCACACATCTAACTCCACAGATCTAGCTGCAGAAGGAGTTATTGAAAAAGAGCAGCACGACTCGATCCAAACCCAACCCATCCAGCCAGAAGTCACTCTTTCGACTTCTGCGCCCACAGAAACCGGGGAATCCATTCCTAGGGAGTCTCCTCAGAGAGACTCACCTATAGTTCATGATCAATCGCCCCAGATCACATCAGAACACCCTACAGAGGAATTCGTTTCCTCTGCCACACGCACACAACTAGGGCCAACACTTCTTTCAGAGAGAAGTAGTGAGCACAATGACGAAGAGACTCTAGACAAGTATCCGAGTCAACAGAAGGATAATCTAGTACCCACCTCTGAAGTGGATTTAGACAATGTCATTCACAGAACTTCTGTAGAGTCTGAAGCACTAGATGCTTCTGCTCGAAGATCAGATGGAAATCCTTCCACCCCCAACGTACAAACAAGGGTGAACGAAGGTGTCCCAGGAGCAGGGACTCACTCTGGAGACGAATGTGTTCCTCCAGAGGTTACACCAGGGACACAAGTATCAAGGGATGAGTTCCAAACCCTTGTCACCTCTGTGAACCAAACCATGAAACAGTTGCAAAGCTCTTTCACATCTTTTTGCAGAGACAATATCGACGGACTTACTAAATTTGAACACCAAAATGGACAATCTGTCCACAGCGGTGAAAACAGCCATCACAGAGATGAAGTCTTCTGCGCAAAAAACTGCCACAACTACAACCACTTCTGCTGCTAAAGATTTCGGGATAGCCGCAACTTCTGCGTTCAAGGAATCAGTCAAACATTTCCTTGAACAAATGAACAAGCAATCCAACAAATCACAGAGCATCACACCTGCAGAACTACAGAAGGCTCTGCAAAACGTTCAAGAAGAGGCAATGCGCAACACTACAATGATGCAGCCAAAAGGCTACATGACCAGAGCACAGCTAACAGAGCTTGGCCAAAATGTCATAAACCAGGTCACATAAGTCATTGTCTCCTTCACTACTGCAAATGCCAATTATGTCAAAGATTTCAGAAAGAGTGTCGGCAAAATGCGCTTCAACACAGAAACATAGCTTGCAACTCTATTCGGCCTCTGTGATGATGTATGTGCGAAGTTGATGGCCGCAGGAGCAGAACTACCAAAGAAACCCAAAGCTTCCTGCAGAGCAGAGGGTACTTCTGATGAAAGTCAGGATGATTCTGATGATGACCATCCTGGTCCATCAGATCATCCTGAGGGGGAGAATATAAGGGAGAAAGCTACGACCAGAGGATTACAAGCTCCACCAATCGCAGCAGAACCAATCTGTCAAGCCCCTCCAGAACAAACTCAAGATCAACAACAAAATCAACAGACCACAGAGACAACACCCATCTCTGTGGAATTAAGTCCTAAAGAAACCAATATTCCAGAAGCTGATCAGCAAACCACAAAGGCAACAACCACCCCTGTGGTAATCATTTTGGAAGAAAGTCCTTCAACAAAATCAACAGAAAAACCCCAAACTATACCAAGAAGAAAGTCGATTGCCACCAAACCAAAAAGAGCAACGACCTCTGCTTCTGATATTCTGAGAAAGATGCACAATAAAATGACTGAACGAATGGTGCAGAGAGAAGAAGAAAGGCACAGGTTCACATTATCTTTCAAAATGACAAGAAGATTCGATGACCAATCTTCATCAACAGAAAAATAGCTCATAGAAGAAGTCACCAAAGAACCTCCAACAGAGGTTACAGAGCAACTCAAGCCAACAGAACCATCGCCACAAAAGTCCTCTAAAACACAAGTGTCAAAACCTACAGAGGCAAACATCAAGCCAACAGAAGCACCAACCTCCAAACCTACAGAAGAAACAGGTTCTGCACCTCAAAAAGCCAAAGACAAGGGCAAAGCAATACTGACATAAGAGCCCAAGAAAAAGAAATAATTGCCCAAGCCTACAGAAAAATTGATGAAAAGCGCTTTTGATGCCTTTAAAACTCCAAAGACTGAAGAAGAGGACTGGGCATATGGATTAAAGCCTCTGACACACATTCCTCTAACTGGCAGAGCTGCAGAAGTTGTTCAAAAGATGGAGACTCTCAGAAGACAAGTACCACAACCTGGTCCAACACATGAAGAGATGGAAGAAGTGGTATACAAATACCTCTATAAACAAACCTTTCAGACCAATCATCCAACAGATCATGTGACAGATTCAAGGATCAGAGAAGAATTTGAGAACATCTTCACAAGGACAGAGCCAAGAACCAAAGCAGATGTCTTCTCAATCCACAAGATCAAAAAGGTAATCTTCTGCAGGTTCTCCTTTACAAGAACCTATCCAAGGGTCAGGTACAATCTTTACAAAGTCAGAAGAGAAGACAATTCAGAAACCACCTTCGCTGATGCTGACCTAAGAAATATCAATCCTTATTATCTACCTGACCTTCTGCAATGGACAAAGGACAACTACAACACAGAGGCAAACACCAGAGCCTATCAAGTGTTAAGAAAAGCAATTAGGGAAAAGCTTCTGATCTACAGTATGATAGATTTTCAACTGGGAAAGGATCTTTGTCTCAAACATCTGAATTTACGACCACCAGAAGATCGCTGCCCACCCAACGCCGTGCCCAACTCTATCATTACAGAACCAAGATTCGGGTTAGTATTTCAAAATCCACAAGCCGAAGTCAAACTGTTTGTGTGCATGGACTGTCAGAAGTACGCAACTAGTACTCTGAACAAGTTCAGAGCAAGCCTTGTAAAATACAGAGGTACAGAGAAAATGGATAGAGATGTTGCAGATACTTTCATCAGAGAGATTGATGCCACAATCCGCTTAAGAGAACTCTGCATCAGTTTCTACAAAGAGATCAGAAGAATCGGAAGAGACAACAGAAGCTACAACGATTTCAAAGATGCCAAAATCTGATTCTCAAACCTCAAATCTCTGCAAATCAAGTCAAAGTTTATCTTTCATTGTACTCAAATGTAAAATGCCTCTGGCATATTTTTGAATGAAAGATCTTTCGAGGTATTGTTTAACCTCTGTCTTATCTAACTTAGCCTAACTAAACTCAAGTTCAATTTTTTATTTTTCACTACTTAGGGGGAGATTGTTAGCTTCAATCTTCCTAATCATAGAAGTAATCAGAAGTAGTGAAAAATAGGCTAAGTGAAGAAAGCCTCTTACAGAGGCTCTGCCGAACTTACCGAGAGATCAAGGTCAAAAACTACAGAAGCTAAAGAGGCGTCCTACAGAAGCTCTGTCATACGCGCAAAGAAGACCAAAGATTCAGAATCCGGTGAAGACTGCTCTACAAAGGACCATACCACAGAACCTCTGTAACACTTAACAGAGCCTCTGTGGTCCTCTTCAAAGACTTCAAAGATATTTATAATATCTTGCTACTGTTACTGGACCTGTTCATCAACTTGCATGATAGCATGCCCTGTCCAACTGCAACGTGTCAAACTCTGACTGGATTCAATAGGGCTTAGTACATAATAGACGTCTGCTGCATTAAATACAATACAGCACGTCCAAACTGTTCATGCCATCCGTCCAACTATTCATACCATCCATTATGAATAGTAGCTTATGCTTTATGGTCCCCTTAGAGTAGTATATAAGGAAGACTCATGTTGAGTTCTTCCTATCGATCGAACAATCGAAACAAGAAAACAAGAGAGAAAAACATCACAAGAACACATAGCTTATACACTTTAAGAGTCATATCTGTTTTAAAGCTTTGCTTACTCACTGTTCTTGAATCTATTCTTAATATATATATATTCAGTAAACTTTGAGATATTATTTCCTGTTCACTGTTTATTTATATTTATATTGTGTTCTAAATCTATCAAACATATATGTTAGTTCTTCAAATACGCTTCTGCGTCAAACTCAAACTTGAACTAATAGATCTGATAATCTTGTTTAAACAAAACGGGAACCAACAGTTGGACATATACTTCTTCTTGAATCTGTCCATTTAGAAAGGCAGATTTGACGTCCATTTGAAAAACCTTAAAACCTCTGTAGGTTGCGAAGGCTAAGAAGATTCTTATCGCTTCGAGTCGTGCGAAAGGGGCAAATGTCTCATCGTAGTCTATCCCTTCTGCCTGACATTATCCCTTGGCAATCAGACTTGCCTTGTTTCTGATAACCACCCCATCCTTATCCTACTTATTCCTAAAGACCCAATTAGTCCCTATAGTTGTTTTCCCTCTTAGCAGAGGAACTAAGGTCCAATCTTTGTTTCTCTCAATTTAGAGAAGCTCTTAATGCATTGCTTCCACCTAATTTGGGTCCTCTAGGGCTTCAGAAACTCTTTTAGGTTCGATCACACTGATAAAGTTTGTAAAGAAACAAAAGTTAGGAATGGCTGATCTAGTTTTTACTTTGTCGGAAGGACTGCCAATGATTTGGCTTTGAGGATGGCTTTTTGTCCACATGGTCATCCTTGGTAGATGGTCATTTGCATCATTGAGTTGAACTTTTGTCGTTGCACACGATGGTTCTGGTGCAACTTCTGTTGTTGATGGTACTTCTGTGCTTGTACACGGAGTCTCAGCTTGAGGTATTTCAATAAGGGTTGGTACTGAGTCCTCTGAAGATGTTGAGACCGAATCCTCATTCTCCTCTGGTATTAATTTCTCCGTAGTTACTGGAGTTGGTATTTCCAGTGCCTCTATTGTTGTGTTGTTGTTCACATTATCCTCTGCTTGCTCCCCCTCGACGCTTGTATCAGCATGATTAATGGAAGAGGGTGAAGTATTTGAGGGACCAGTTAGAGATATACCTGAACTTGTCTGGTTAGCAGAGGATGTATATCCAGAGGCTCTGGGGGCTCCAGCAGAGGGATCAATATCATCATTGAACATTTCTTCAAACAGCATATTAAGTTCTGCTTCTCTTGCCTTGGAAATGCCAAAGGATTCTTTGTTCAGCCCGAGTTCTGAACTGATTTGCTCAGAAGTCTTTTGGAAAGAGTCGTCAAAAGAAACATTAATACTCTCTACGATTGATCGGGTCTGCAGAACGTAGACTCTGTAGGCCTTAGAAGTGGTAGAGTACCCGATGAACTTGCCTTCATCTGCCTTAACATCAAACTTTCCTCGAGGCTCTCTATCATTGAGGACAAAGCATTTGCATCCAAATATATGGAAGAACTTGATATTTGGTTTCCTTTCGTTGATCAAATGGTATGGTGTCTTTATGTGCCTTTTCACCACTGTTGATCGATTTTGGGTAAAGCAAGCAGTTGAAACAGCTTCTGCCCAAAAGGATATGGGCAATCCGGATGCCGTGAGCATTGTTCTTCCAGCGTTCACAAGCGTGCGATTGCGTTCGACCACGCCATTTTATTGTGGGGTACGTGCAGCAGAGAAGTTCTATGAGATGCCTTCTTCTGTAAGGTATACTTCAATGACAGAGTTTTTGAATTCTGTTCCATTGTCGCTTCTTAGCTTCTGTATCCTGCACTCATAAAGAACCTGGATTCTTTTCATTAGATTAATCAAGATGTTTGGAACATCTGACTTCTTTCGGATAATATCCACCCATGTATATCTTGAAAATTCATAGACCAACACTAGCATCTATTTCTTGCCACCTAGGCTCTGTGTAGCAATTGGACCACATATGTCAACATGAAGCATGTACATTGGCCTAGTGCAAGACACATCAGACTTGCCTTTATGGGAAGCTCTTTTAAGTTTTCCCATTTCACAGGCAGAACACAAATGATGTTTGTTAAATTTAACATTTGGTAAACCTTTCACCAGATTAAGCTTAACCAGTTTATTGAGAGTATGGAAGTTTAGATGGCAGAACTTGTTGTGCCATAACCATGCTTCTTTATTTTTGCATGCCAGACGACAGAGCTTGTCATCTTTGTTCTTGGCTTTAAAGTTCATAAGGTATAGGTCACCTCTACTTCTGTGTCTTCCCCTATCAGAGAGCAATAGGTTCTTTTGAACTTAACATCAAAACATGTATCGCAAAGTTGGCTTACACTCAGAAGATTGTGCTTGAGGCCATCCACATATGCAACCATGCATACAGTCATATCTTGTTTATTTATGACTCCATAGCCTCTTATGTACCCCTTCTTGTTATCTCCAAAGGTTACTGATCCTCCTCCAAGTTTGTCTTTATATGAGGAGAGTAAACCTCTGTCGCCAGTCATGTTCCTCGAGCACCCGGAGTCTAGGTACCAGATCGGCACATACTGTTTCTGCAACATTATCAGAGAGATTTAGGTACCCATTTCCAAATCGGTCCAGTCTTGTTAGGGGGCTTTAAGGTTCTCTTAGCATCCTTAGGTTTCGTTTTAACTTCTTTCGAAGAACCATTTTGTTTCTTCTTACCCTTGAATTTTGCATTCTTTACATTGGGTTTAGAGAGGAAAACCGTGAGAACCGGAGAAGTGTTGATTCAGTTGATACATAAGCTCAAAGCAATGACAGTAATCGACATGTGAAGAAATTTGCTTAAACATTTCAATAAAAATGCTGAACATGCGCACAGAGGCTTTATTAGTACAATCTTTCCTAGCATTAGACTTTCTATTACAAAAAAGACCTATATAGGCTAGATTGAGTTTTTGGAAAATCTCTCTTTGGAGTAGCCTTCTGTTGTGCCCATCTCTTGTGGTGAACCTCTGCTGATTTCACTGTCACAGAAGAAAAAGACTTGTTATTTTCAATCCATTTATCTTTTTGTTGCCAAGTTAATTTTTCTTGATTTGGCCTTAAAGGTTTTTAGACTTTTGGATTTTGAGATGACTTTTCTTTTTGTTCTTTAATCTTCTCAAGTTCAAGAGAAGTTTTTGCTTGTATACACATATCCAGAAAGTCTGGGCAGATAGGAACACTTGTGATTTTCTCCATTGGAGGAATGGTTCTGTTAAGAATTCCAGAGGGAAGTTTAAATCCCTCAGAATCACAAGGAACTATCTCTGACTCAAAAGAGCCAGTCTCAGATTCGTCAGACGTTGATGTTGGTTCCCGTTTTGCTTAAACAAGATTATCAGATCTATTAGTTCAAGTTTAAGGTTTGATGCGGAAGCGTATTTCAAGAACTAACAGATATGTTTCATAGATTTAGAATGGAATATAAATAAACAGTGAACAGAATATAATTACTTCAAGGTTTACTGAATATATATATCAAGAACAGATTAAGAACAAAGAGTAAGTAAAGCTTTAAAACAGATATGACTTTTAAGGTGAATAAGCTTTTTGTGTTCTTTTGATAAGTGATTATCAGTGATTAGTGATAAGGAAGAACTCAACATGAGTCTTCCTTATATACTAAATTAAAGGGGACCATAAAGCAGGTTACTATTCAGAACGATACTGATGAATAGTAGAACGGATGTCGTGAACAGTTGGAGGGATGGCATGAACAGTCAGACGTGCTGTATTGCATTTAATGCAGCAGACGTCTAATATGTACTAAGCCCTACTGAGTCCAATCAGAGTTTGACACGTCGACGTTGGACAGGGCATGCTACCATGCAAGTTGATGAACGGGTCCTGTAACAGTAGCAAGATAATATAAATATCTTCAAGTCTTTCAGTGAGGACCACAGAGGCTCTGTAATGAGTTACAGAGGTTCTGTGGTCTGGTCCTCTGTGGAACAGTCCACCTTTGTTTCCGAGTCTTGGGTCTTCTTTGAGTACAGCTGAGGTTCTGTAGGAAGCCTCTGCCGCTACCAACTAATATGGCCATTTGTGGAGGAATAAGGTGAATGAGATGTACACGATGCACGAGTATGGATTGGTATTTAAATACGTGTGGTATGTTTATATTTTACGAACGAAATACCAAAGGTTTATCTAAACTATTTTGATACAAAGGATTTACATAAAAGGTTTTATAATGATTTTGGAAAGGACCGGGATTAACTCACTAGACCCGTTTGGTCTAACCCTCATTTTGTTTTCAAAAATATGTTTTCCATGTTAAGGATCGGCAGGAGAGGATGAAGTGTAGGAAGCTTTTGATAGATGTTGATTAGGAAGCTTTTATATATTTTGTAATGTCAAGACTAATGAGACCGTACTTGGTTTGTTATGTAACGTTTGTTGTAAATCAATGATATGTATGAATGTTATGTATTATGATGTTATGGGATTTGGGTTGTTACACAATATTTGGCAAATCTATAGAAACTGTTTCTTCAGTTAAAACTCCATAAAAGTGCACTGTTAAGAGCTTTCAAACCCATAAAATCATTCCAGATTTTTCTTTCGTAGTTTTTCGTGTCATATCATCATTCTAAATCTTTCCACTCTTAAAATGGCAAACGCACAAAATTTCTTCTCAGCTGGTTCATTAACCAAACCACCATCTCTTCTTCGAAATGAGTATCCGCAATGGAAATTAAGAATGATCCATTTTTTTGAAGGTACTGATAAAGAGCTCGTACAATACCTTTATAATCCTCCTCATTTTCCTATGTTAATAGTACCTCGTGTACCAGCTACAGCTGACACTCCTGAAATCCCTGAGCATAAAAAACCTAAAACCAGGGATGGTTGGTCAGATCAAGACAAGATAAAAGATGAACTTGCGCAGAAAACAAAATGAATTCTGATTATCGCAATCCCAAATGAACTCTTCCAGTCCTTGGATGCATGCGAATCTTCGTATGATCTTTGGAAAGAACTGGAAAAACAACTTGAAGGAGGAGCTAAAACTCAGAAAAACCGAAGGGCTCAATACATAAACGAGTATTACGCTTTTAAAGCCCTGACAAATGAATCTCTGCAGACAACATATGACAGGTTCAACTCTTTGATCAACAACTGCAAAAAGTTCGGCATTCACAGAACTTCTGAAGAGAATAATGTCTTGTTTCTCAAAAGTCTGGACAAAGAATGGCTCCAGCTATCTATGTCTTTACAAACAAATCAAGATTTAGACTACTGGACTCTTTCAGACCTCTACGGAACATTAGCTGGTCAAGAGCCTCAAATCGCACAAACAAAGAGACTGACCACTGCACCTCTTGCTTTGGTTGGCAAAACTACAGAAGATACAGAGAGGCCGAGGAAAAAAGAACTACATAGGAAAGGAAGAAGGAGAAAAAGAAAAAGATAATAGTTGTTGACAGCGAAGATGAAGAGATTGTAGAAGAAGGGGAAATTACTCTGGCATCAATAGCTATATCCTTAGCTCTATTGACAAGAGAATTCAGAGGAAACCAAAAGAGTTCTGGAAATGATAGATATGGCAGAGATAATAGAGAGAGAAGAGAAGATTGGAGTAGAAGGGATCAAGGAAGAAGAGAAGAATCAGCTGACCGACAGAGGTCAGACGACAGAAGTAACGACCAGCAGAGGTCGAGTGAAAGATACAACAGAGGAAATGACCGATAGAGGTCAGATGACAAGACAAGCTACACACCACAAGAATGCTACAAGTGTGGCAAGCCTGGTCATTATGCAAATGAATGCAGATCGGAAAAAGGTGGTGACCGACAGAAGACTGACGATCGTGCGGGTAATAACTCCCAGAACCAAGGTTGCTACAACTGTGGGAAGCCAGGCTACTTTGCCAGTGAATGTAGAAGCAGATCAAATCGCCCACAGAAGGACTCCGCTTTTTACAAAAAGAAAGTCGAGTATTATGCTCAAAAATCTCTCATGGCGAACAAAGTGGTGAACAAGGAAGATTGGGAGTCAGATACAACCTCTGATGAAGAATTCACCAAAAATGCCTTGTTCTGTGGCATGGCAGACATCAGCTCCGACTCTGACACTGAGGTATCTACTTTAAACTCCATCTCTAGTACTACAGAAGTTGATTTGATTATATTTAAAACTGAAAATGTTAAACTGAAAAAGACTTGTGATGATATTCAGAAAAAGATCATTTTTTATGAAAGAGAAGCTAGACTTGTCACTTAAGAAAAAGCAAAGATTTTCAAAGAAAAGGAAGACTTAGAAGCACACTGGAACAATAATCTTTTTTCTTTAAAAGAGAAAATTTCTGAATTAAATACTTCGTTAAAATCCAAAACTAAAGAACTTTCAGATTCTGAAAGCGACAGACTTAACATTTTAGCTCTTAAATAATATTTTCAAAAGGAAAGAGAAGTCCTTTGGCAACATCTACTTAGAAGAGATGTTTTAATCAAAAACTATCGTGATGCTCAAAAGGTGTATGAAAAAATAAATACTCAAATAGGAAGGCGAGGTATTGGGTACAGTGATATTAATCAAGGTACAGAAAACAAGAAAAATAAACCTCTGTCATCTCTATTTACAGTAGGAAAAGTCAACAAACCAAATTTTCCAAACTTAATCTCTGTAAGTAAGAGAGTAAAAATCTCTAGGGAACCTCACTTAAGGAAACCCATGAAGATGATAAATGTGTGGTATGAAAACACAGACTTATAACTTTCAACCTCTGTCAAAAGAGGATCCAAACCAAAGAGATATCTGAAAACTCAAGATCAGGTAGGAATCTTTAAGTTTGGTAAACAGAGACTCAAACTCAAGTTGCCTTTGTCTGCACAATAGATTCTAAAAAGAAATTGTCTGCAGAAGCACTTGAGTTTAAACCAAACCTTTCAGTAGAAAACTAAGAAATATAATTGAAAAGGAAATTATGGAAATTGGAAAAATAGATATGTTGAAAAATTCATATACACCTTCTGTAGATCAAAAACTCTCTGAAGAGATCTTATCAGACACCTCTGTTGACTTAGAAAGTAATCTTTCTGAGGAAGAAAGCAAGTATGACACATGCTCGGAAAGTCCAGTCTCTGTCAAAAGAAATATTGATGACTTAATCTCTGTATATGAGGACGACTCATCATCTGACGAAACAGAGGCTGACAGAATAGAAAAGTTTCCTTGTAACACAGAGGTTGTTAAACAAACCCGTGAAGTTCTTAACAGAACTATTTCTCCAAAAGAGAAAATCACTGGAATTCCTATCTGTCCTGACTTTATGAATATGTGCATACAAGCCAAAACCTCTATTGAGCTTGAAAAGTTGAAACAAAAGAAGTTAATGTCCTCTCAAAATCTAAAAGATTCAACATTTTTAAAACCCTTAAAAACAAAAGAAAAACCAACATGGCAACAAAAGGGTAAATGGACAAAACCTAACAAATCTTTTTCATCTGTGACAGTGAAATCAACAGAAGTTCACCACATAAGGGACTCACAGAAGGATGCTACAAACAAAGATTTTTGCCAACAATCTAATCTACATAAATCTTCTTGTAATAGGAAGCCATATGCTAGAATAGAATGTAATGCCTCTGTGGTCCAGTTTAAAGCTTTCAATAAAAATTTCAAGCAAATCACCTCTGATGTTCAATATTGTCATTGCTTTGATCTAATGTTCAGGTTAAATAATCATTTCTGTAGTTCAAATTGTTTTCTCTCTACAGCTAAATCAAATATGAAAGAGAAACAAACTGATTCTTCAACAAAAAAATAAAATGTATTTCAAGAATGCCAAGGCAAACTTAAAAAATTCTGACAAAACTGGACCCATGTGGATATGGGTACCTAAATCTCTGTGATTGTTTTGCAGAAGCAGTTTGTGCCAATATGGTATCTAGACTCCGGATGCTCAGGGCACATGACTGGTAACAGAAGTCTTCTATCCACATTCCAAGAAAAACAAGATGGTGGATCAGTGACTTTTGGAGATAACAAAAAGGGGCATATCAAAGGCTATGGAGTCATAAAGAAAGAGAATATCACTGTACACAAAGTTGCATATGTGGATGGCCTAAAACACAACCTACTCAGTGTAAGCCAACTTTGTGACACAGGATTCGATGTACTGTTCAAAAGAACATTCTGCTCTCTACTAAGTGAAGACACAGGAATTGAACTTCTGCGAGCCAAAAGAAAAGGTGATCTATATCTAATGAACTTCAATGCCAAAAACAAGGACAACATTTGTCTTGTTGCAAGCAAAAGTGAAGAAGCCTGGCTATGGCACAACAGGTTCTGTCACTTAAACTTTCACACTCTAGATAAACTGGTAAAACTTGATCTGGTCAAAGGCTTACCAAATGTTAAGTTCAATAAGGATCATTTATGCTCTGCCTGTGAAAAGGGAAAACTTAAAAGAGCTTCCCACAAAGGCAAATCTGATGTGTCTTGTCCTAGATCTCTGTACATGCTTCACGTTGACCTCTACGGTCCAATCTCTATACAGAGCCTAGGTGGCAAGAAATATATACTTGTCAAAAAGAAATCAGATGTTCCATGCATCTTGATTAATCTAATGAAAAGAATCCAAGTTCTTTATGAGTGCAGAATTCTGAAGTTACGAAGTGACAATGGCACAGAATTCAAAAACTCTGTCATTGAAGCCTATCTCACAGAAGAAGGAATATCCCAAAACTTCTCTGCCGCTCGCACCCCACAACAGAATGGCGTGGTCAAACGAAAAACTCGCACGCTAGTGGAGGCTGCAAGAACCATGCTTTCTTCATGTGGATTACCAATGACCTTTTGGGCAGAAGCAATTTCAACAACTTGCTATACCCAAAATCGTTCAACAATCGTTAAAAGACACATCAAAACTCCTTATGAATTGATCAACAAATGACGACCAAACATCAAGTTTCTCCATGTGTTTGGATGCAAATGATTTATCTTAAACGACAGAGACTCAAGAGGAAAGTTTGAAGAAAAGGCTGACCAAGGCAAATTCATTGGGTACTCTGCCGCTTCCAAAGCCTACAGAGTTTACCTTCTGAAGTCACGCACGATAGTAGAAATCATCAATGTGTCCTTTGATGACTCATTCCAAAAGACTTCTGAACAACTCAGTTCAGAACTCGGGCTAAACATGGAAACCTCTGGCATCTCAAAAACAAATGAAGATTTAAGTCTTCTATTTCAAGAGATGTTCAACAACGACGTTGATCCCTTTGCTGGAACTAAAAGCACCTCTGCAGAATCACCTATAAACGAAGTAAGTATCTCTCTGTCTGATCCATTTAATCCCCCATCCTCTACTACAAACTCTACAGGTACTGAAAATCTAACAGAAGATATGACGACAAAAGATTCTACAACAGAGGTTATCCAAATTCTAAATCCAACAGAGGAAGCAACAACAGCAGTAACGCCAGAGGGAAGTGAAGATGAAACCACAATACCTACAGAGAAGGAAATCCCAACCATAATACCCATTCCTACAGAAGCTGAACCATCAACCACTTCAACTACAGAAGTTCAACTTGATGACTCAAATGATCATCTTCCGCGAACAACTCAATGGACAAAAAGCCATCCTTAAACACAAATCATCAGTAATCCCTCTGATAAGGTAAAAACAAGATCAGCTTCTGCAAATTTTTGTTTCTTTACCAACTTTATTAGTGTGATCGAACCGAAAAAGATTTCTGAGGCCCTGGACGACCCAAACTGGGTGGATGCTATGCAAGAAGAGCTTCTACAGTTTGAACGAAACAAAGTCTGGACTCTAGTACCTCTGCCAAGAGGGAAACAGGCCATAGGGACTAAATGGGTCTTCAGAAACAAAAAGGATAAAGATGGAGTGATCATTCGAAATAAAGCAAGACTGGTGGCCAAGGGATATCGCCAAGAAGAGGGCATCGATTACGATGAAACTTTTGCCCCTGTCGCACGGCTCGAAGCAATAAGAATTTTCTTAGCATTCGCAGCCCACAGAGGTTTTAAAGTATATCAAATGGATGTAAAATCTGCCTTTCTCAATGGTGAAATTCAAGAAGAAGTATACGTCCAACAACCACCAGGATTTGAAAGCTCAAAATACCCAAGGTATGTCTATCACCTCGACAAAGCTCTATATGGACTGAAACAGGCTCCAGGAGCATGGTACGAAAGACTTTCCACTTTTCTTCTCAACAACGGCTACAACAGAGGTACCACTGATACAACTCTATTCTTTAAAGGTGAAGGAAATGAGCTTATTCTTGTACAAATATATGTAGATGATATTATTTTTGGGTCTACAAAAACAAAAAAATGTAAAGATTTTGAAAAACTCATGCAGAGTGAGTTTGAAATGAGTATGATGGGAGAATTAACATTCTTCCTCGGACTTCAAGTCAAACAAACATCAGAAGGAATTTTCATAAATCAATCAAAATATGTCTCAGACATACTTAAAAAATACAGCCTCTCTGATGCCTCTGTCATGAAAACCCCAATGGCCACTGGAAATAAACTTTTTTCAGATCCAAATGGCATCTCTGTCAAGTGCACACTTTACAGAGGAATGATTGGGTCTTTATTATACTTAACGACAAGTAGACCTGACATAATGCATGCCACATGTCTTTGTGCAAGATATCAAGCTAATCATAAAAAGACAAATTATATTGTTGTAAAGAGAATCTTCAGATATCTCAGAGGGACCAAAAATCTTGGCCTCTAGTATCCGCAGAACTCTGGTTTTGGGCTAAAGGCATACACAGATTCAGATTATGGCGGATGCAAACTCGACAGAAAGAGTACCTCTGGGAGTTTTCAATTCCTTGGTGGGAAATTAGTAAGCTGGACTTCAAAGAAACAGAATTGTGTCTCAACATCTACGGCAGAAGCTGAATACGTTGCTGCTGCTAGCTGTTGCTCTCAAGTTCTGTGGATGAAAACTCAGCTGAAAGACTTTGGTCACATCATCTGCAAAATCCCCATCCTCTGTGACTCCAAAAGTGAGATTGCCATCTCTGCAAATCCAGTACAGCATTCAAAGACAAAGCACATAGATATCAGGTATCACTTTCTGAAATATCATGTGGAAAATCAAACCATCGAGATGCATTTTGTACCAACAGAATTTCAGCTTGCTGATTTATTCACCAAAGCACTTGATGAGAAAAGATTCCTTTACTTAGTGGGTAAATTAGGAATGATAAATATGGATTAACCTCTGTAAGTATCTTTATCTTTATATTATACAATATGTATATTTTCTGTTCTGTTTATTACTTTGTATATAAATTCTACTAAACTCCTTTCTGAAAAGCAACAGAGATTCTGTAAATCTCCTCAGAACCTCTTACGATCCTTACTGAACCTCTGATACACGACCTATATTATATATACATTCACTTCTAATTATTTGAACCAAGCATAGGTCAAGGGGGAGCAGAGGAAAACGAACTTGATCTACATAGGATGATTAGATCAAGGGGGAGCAAAAGGAAACCTTGCTTAATCTACAGAGATTTATAAGTCAAGGGGGAGCAGAGGAAGAGATAACAACAATAGAAGAAAAGAAAATTGCCGGACAAAGAAGAACAAAAAGGTTAGTATCTCGAACAAATTCTTTTTGAAAATAATTTTCTAGGACACAAATTTCTAAATATGTTCTAGAAACATTATTAAACACATTCCAGATAAAATTTGATCAAAAAGAATGTTGAGTTTTCCATTATTAGAAATTTAAGGTCACAGAGCCTCTGCTGAGTCCAACAGAGGTTCTGCAGGCAAAAGCTCTGATCTTAAATCAATAATTCTTAGAAACTCAATCTTTTTAGGTATCAAAATCAAAAAGAATCATAGCATTCAAACACTGCAAAAGAAGTCATCGGTTACAGAGTTCTCTCCACAAGAAAGAACTTCTGTAGACCAACACTTGTTTTAAAAGGATTTTTTTGCTGCACAAAACCTTTTTCAAAAACAATTTTCTAGGACACCAGCTTTCAAAAAGGTCCTAAAAACATTGTTAAAAACAATCAAAAACTTGGATGATCAAAAATATTTATAAATTATTAGATATGAGAAATTTCTTGTCTCAGAGCCTCTACTGGCTCTAACAGAAGTCCAAGAACCTATGTAAAGGAAATTCTATGCTAATAACTTATCGATCCTCTCCATGGGCTTTTTAACTTTTCTTTGTAAAGATACAAACATCAGAGGCAAGAAAAACAAACTTTTCAAATCACAGAGCCTCTGTCAGTTTTTTTTCCTTTCTTCTTTAGGCATTTCTGTAACAGCAACGGTAACTTTTCTGCGAGTAAGAATCATATGGAGGTAAAGAGGCCTACGCGCCTAGCATTTAATAAGGCCGCCCATGACGTCTCGTCACAACTGACACAGAGGACGTGTCATCTTTTCATTTGACCTACATGCAACACGTTCCAATGGAAAGTTGAACCAGCCGTAACAACTCAAGTGCGGACCCCAAAATATTATTTACCTCAAAATATTAACCCTTTCAGATTCTACGGCCACAAACTCAGTATAAAACCCAAGTTACCTTCCCCCACAAAAACTTTACTCACTCTCTTCTCCGACGAACCTGCAACTATATTCAAATCATCACTTTACGTTGCAAAATGGCTTCCAGTTCCCACGCTGCTCAAAACTCTCCAGCAAACTCTCCTCAACACTCTCCAGTGCATTCAGAGCACTCCCAAAACCCTAACATCACCGCAAATGCTGAAAAACAAAACTCCGGCGACTCTGCAAACTTTGCACCAACCACCAACCTTCAACACTTTCTGAACAAAGAAAATTTTGAAGATGTTCTACCTTTAAAATCCAACAACTTCTACCTGGTACCCTCACCAACAGCTTTCGGTGAAGCCCATGCCCTTCTCCTAAATATCCTAGAAAATCATTTCCTATACCCTCTCCTTTCCAAAACGCCAACCAAAATCCCTGCACGATATCTGAATCAATTTTGGCAAAGTTGTCGTTTTGATTCAGATGATTCTTTGATAAAAGGCTACATTTCAAAACCAGACAAGTCTGACTACCTAGAACTCATGTTTAACAGAACAATGTTCTCACTGGAGTTCAACCTACCAACCAGAGGTCTACTTGGAATCAAGAAATATGCTGAAGTTCCTACGGACGAGGAGCTCTGTCGATTCGTCGAAATGTTAGGATATAACACAACCCTGAGGAAACGCAATGATTTCCGTAGAGGCAGACTACCACCTCTGTGGAATACCCTGTTCTCCATCTTGAATCGTTGCCTCACAGGAAAAACCGGTAGCCCTGACCAAACCTCATTCCAGATCCTGACCATCATGTATGGAATCTATTACGACATTCCACTTGACTATGCGACCATCATGATGCAGGAATTAGTGATCACAATCGACAGAAAGCTCGCAACTCAAAAGGCCAAGAGGAACACACCAGGGTATCTACCTCCTCTACAATACCAAAGAATTCTAGGAGTCATTTTCGAGCCTCTACTTCAAATGCAGAAGTGGCCAATGGAAGGGCCATCTGTAAAGCTTTACCCGATGAATAAAAATACTCCTACAGAGCATGAAGACAGTTACCCCCACTGCAGACCTCTGTCGAAAAACCTTCTGGCTTATGCAACTGATGAGAATACGAAATTAGAGTATATACGCGCCCACAGGACTCCAGAACCAAGTCCTGTGACACCCACGCGTCTAGGAGCCCCCATAGGTGTAGATATAGTTGAGAGGATGACAGAAGAGGAATGGGCTAAAGCTTTGGAGAAACACTATTCAGTACAAAACCGATTCAAAACCCAAAGAGAAAGCATTTACCCCTCTTCTCCGAAAAGAAAAACCTCTGCAGCAACACTCAAGAAGAAGATAAAGAAAAGAAAACCCACAGAGGAAACTACAACCTCTGCAGTTCAAACCACTTCACCACTTGCTACAGAGACAAGAACTTCTGCACCTCCCTCACCTCCAAAACAAAAGAAAAGGAAATCCAAATCCACAGGAGAGGGAGCTTCTAAACCAAAGAAGAGAAAGTCAATGAAAAAGAAACCAAGTTCACCTCTGCAGGTCATCACATAGGATGTCGAACAATAAGAGGAAGACCAGGCTATACATCTGCAATCTCCCTCTCCAATAGCTTATGCAGACCGACAGGGAGATTTCAACGCCTTCCTCAACAATCCAGACATTGCTCAAACCTTAGATCCATCAGGATGGGTCGCAGAACCATTGGATCAACATACAGAAGCTATGCACACAACAGAAGTCATTTCTGCTGCTCAAGGTACACAAACCATGCACCCTCACGTACGACAACTCATAGGATTTCACTTCATTTATGATTCCTTAAGAGAAGCGACAGAAACTGTAGCGCCTACAGAGGAAAATCAGAAGAAGAGATAAACATAGAAATAGAGGAAGTGGTTAGGATAGAAACAGCAGAGGGTTCTGCAGAAAACGATGCCGAAGAAGAAGATGGCACACATCCCAAACCCCCTCCTAGTGCAACCCACATTTCTGATACCGCCGGTCTAGCGGCAGAAGGTATCATTGAAATAGAGCAGCACAGCTCGATCCCAACCCCTCCCAGCCAGCCAGAGGTTACTCTTTCAACCTCTGTGCCTAATATAACCGGGGAAACCATTCCTGGGGAGTCCTCTCAAAAGGACTCACCCATAGTTCGTGATTTGTTGCCCCAAATCACATCTGACATCCTAGCAGAGGAATTCGTTTCCTCTGCCACACACACCACAATAGGTCCCAACATCCCTTCAGAGGGGATTAGAGAGCACAGAGACGAAGACACTCTAGACAAGTCTCTAAGTCAACAGAAGTATATTCCAATACCCACCTCTGGAGTGGATTTGGACAAAGTTCTTCACAGAACTTCTGTAGAGGTTGAAACTCATATTTCTCCTCGAGGATCAGAAGGAAATCCATCCACCCTTAACATACAAACATGGGTGAAAGAAGGTGTCCAAGGAACAAGGACAAACTCTGGAGACGAATGTGTTCCTCCAGAGGTTACCACGAGTTCACGCGTATCAAGGGGTGAGTTCCAAACCCTTGTCACCTCTGTGAACCAAACATTGGAAGAGTTGAAAAGCTCTTTCAAATCTTTTGCAGAAGTAACATCCAAGGCCCTCTCAGAACTAAACACCAAAATGGACAACTTCTCCACAAGGGTGCAATCTATAAAGACTGCTGCCACAACTTCTGCCACCACACCTACCTTTGTTGTTGCTGATCTTGAAAAAACTGCAACTTCTGCCTTCAACAACGCGATCAGCATATATCTGGAAAAGATGAAATAACAAGTGTCATCAAAATTTATTACTCCAGAAGAACTGCAGAATGCTCTACGACAAGTTCAGGAACAAACAACAGAAGCTACTCTAGCCATGAAGCCTACCGACTACATGACCAGAGCACAGTTGACAGAACTTGGGCAAAGCATCTTGAACCAAATGACATAATTTATCAGAGCCTTCACCATAGCCAACGCTTCTTACGTAAAAGACTTCAAGGCTAGTGTGGGAAAGATGCGGTTCAACACAGAGGCCGAAGTTCAAAATCTTCTTGGTCTTTGTGATGATCTCTGTGCCAAAATGATGGCAGCCGGGGCAAAGAAACCTGACAATACTTGCAGAGCAGAAGGAAACGAAGATAAGGGTCAGGATGACTCTGAGGGGGAGATACAAAGGGAAAATTAAAGAGAAACAACTGCAAATAATACTCCAATATCTGTAGAACCAATTTCCTCTGCACCACCAACCCAAACCCAAACTCAGGAAACACAACAGAGACCCACAGAGAAAACACCAGCCTCTGTGGAAACCACCTCTGTCCTTGAAAGAGATGTCTCTGAAGTTCAAATCCTAACATCTTCAACCTCAGAAGAAACATCAACAGAACCCAAATCTCCAATTAAACCAAAAGAACCATCCCCACCAAAGTTCTCAGAAACTGAAGTGTCAAAAACTACAGAAGCAATCCCCATCATACCCACAGAAACCTCAACACCCAAACCAACAGAAGCAATCCCACAGAGTCCAAAGCAGACAATAGGTTATGTCCCTTCCCAAACCAAAGATAAAGGTAAAGGAATCATGACAGAAGAACCACAGAAAAAGCAAAAGCCACAGACGACAGAGAAGTTGATGAAGAGCTCATTCGATGCCTTTGTCACTCCTAAACCTAAAGACGACTGGGCAACAGAGGGTAGGGTTGCAGAGATAAAACGACAAATGGATGCTCTGTGAAGACCAATACCACCACCAGATACACGACATGCAGAAATGGAAGAGGTGGTGTATAGGTACCTTTACAAACAGCAATGTCAGAACAACCCCATACCACACATCGAAGATCCTCAACTCAGAGCTGACCTTGACAACACCTTTAGCAGAACAAAGCCAAAATCAAGGGCAGAAGTCTTCTCAGAATCCAAAATAGAAAAGGTAATATACTGCAAATTCTCTCACACAAGAACCTTTCCAAAGATCAGGTACAACATTTACAAAGTCAAAAGGGAGAACAAGTCCGAAAATCAATTTGCAGATGCCGATATAAGAAACTTGAACCCCTACGATCTGCCAGATCTTCTACTTTGGACGAAAGAAAACTTCGACAACGATGCCAACAGAAGGGCCTATCAAGTGTTCAGGAAAGCAATGAGAGAAAAGCTTCTGATGTATAGCATGATAGACTTTCAACTGGGAAGAGATCTTGGAGTCAGAAACCTGAGTCTGAGACCACCAGAGGATCACTGCCCACCTTCTGCAATACCCAACTCAATCATAACAACACCAAGGTACGGGTTAGTATATAAGGATCCTGCTGGTCAAGTGAGACTATTTGTGGAAATGGACTGTCAGAAGTATGCAACTAGTACTCTGAACAAGTTCAGATCAATCTTACAAGAGAACAGAGGCACTGAGCTTATGGATCAAGAATCAGCAGAAAGAATGATCAGAGAAATTGATGCTACAATCGGCTTGAGAGAACTCTGCATAAATTTCTATCACGAGCTCAAAGAAGTAGGATTCGACAACAGAAGTTTCAATGACTTCAAAGATGCAAATGTCTAAATCTCTTTTACATATCACTGTAATAGTAAAAAAGAAATGAAATGAAACTTTTTGAGGTATTGTTTAACCTCTGTCTACTTTACTTAGCCTAATTATGCATAAAGTCAAATTTTCATTTTTCAATACTTAGGGGGAGATTGTTAGCTCCAAATATTCATAATATTAGAAGTATTGAAAAATAGGCTAAGTATGAAAGAGTTCAACAGAAGCTCTGCGGTGTTCCACAGAAGCTCTGCCAAAGCAAACGATCATTCAAGGAACACCAAGTCTCAAGAATCTACAGAAGACTACTCACAAAGGACCAAAGAAGGATCTACAGAAGAATGCTCAACAAGGACCGAGCCGCAGAACCTCTGTCACCCTTGACAGAGCCTCTGCGGTTCAGACTGAAGACTTGGAAGATATTTATAATATCTTGCCACTGTTGAAGAAATATCTTGCTACTGTTCCAGGGTCCGTTCATCAACTTGTACAAGGTATGGTCCGACAACAAACACGTGTCAAACTCTGATAGGAATCCTTGCAAGTTGATATTAGTGCATTTAATGCATGCAAATTTCCAACTGTTCATGCCATCCCTTCCTTCCTGTAGCATCAGTCCTTTTGTCTAGAATAGTTCTTTTATTGTAGTATAAAAGGAAGACTCATGTTGAGTTCTTCCTTACCAGTTGATATACAAGAAAAACACACACATAATTAACGTCAAATCTATTATTCGTGTTCTTCATCAAATACAGGAAAACTTTGAGATATTCATATGTTCTTCATATACTGTTTATTTGATATTCTGTATTGTTTCTATACAAACTTATCTGTTAGTTCTTCAAATACGCTTCCGCATCAAACATAAACTCGAACTAATAGATCTGTTAATCTTGTCTAAGCAAAACGGGAACCAACAGAACTATACAAATCATTGAAGGTAATATTTTCATACTTTTGCTATTGTGTGTTGGTATACTGCCATTTTAGTTTTCATAATGATATGAAAAAGATTTTACAAGCCATATGAGCTGCTAATAGGTGTTTGCATTTATTAATTAATTTGGTTTTGTAAAGTGGAAGTTAGGAAATGTGCCATAAAAGAAATGGGTTAAACAAATTGAATTTGGCTACCACTTTTGGTGATTTCTCAAGATTTTACAATGTATAATCTATAGGTCGATTCGTGTGCCATAAGGGGTTGCGGGGATGAGCCGTGAAAATAGCAGTTGACTTAACGAGCCTGAAAGCACTTCTCCTAGCTTGATCTCAAGTCTTATACATTGATTACGCGTTGCTTGCATGGTCTCTTGGGAAAGAACTTTGTCCACCGAACGGTATCATATGCAACAGTTTTTCCAGTAAGCGTTAACTGTGGTAAGAGTCTTCGCCATCACTTACCGGGTAATACTCTTGGTTCTTGCCTTAGCTCTTATCGTGTAAGATTCTTAATTCTTGTCATATATATCCGGTAAGGTAATGTAACTTGGTAAGCGCTTACCTAAGTAAGCATTTGATAAACGGTCTCTTACTCCGGAGAAAATTTAACGATTTGGACTTCTTTTTGCTGTCAAATGCTTTTCCTGGAATTTTTTTGGCTCAAAAAGCATTTGGAAACTTTATGGTACTCGATCGAGTTGTTTAAATCAGTCTGGAACTGTGTTGGAATGGTGGTTGTTGGATATGGGTTACCAATAGCTTAGGGGATTTTTTTTTCTATTCTTTTTGGTTGTATTGATTTAGTGGAGTTATGTAGCTTCAGAATAGATGGAATCAATTTAGTTTTGTCTTACAATTAATGTCGAGTAATTTAGCATTGTCATACCGGGTAAAACTCTTGGTCCTCGACATCACTCTTATTGGGTAAGATTCTCGGTCTTTGTCATGCTAATCCGGTAAAGTAATGACTGGGTAAGCGTTTGGTAAACGGCCCTAAGTACTTTTTATCGGTTAAACTACACATTCAAAATATTGCCAAACAACCATTGGATTTTGCAATATGTAACTTTGAACTAAATTATTCAACGTCTACCATGTTAGGAAAAATTTATCGTGCCAAAAATACGAGAAGCTCACAAATGATTTCTAAGGTCCCAAAACGAGTAGAAATCAAAGTGCACACAAACCCAACAACAAATGCAGATAACAAAAATCTAGATGTTGCACAATAATTCTCTAACGTAGAAAATAAACCCACTCGAGATATATATATATTGTTGGAACCCAGATACACTTAATCAAGATTAACAATCTATTAGTGGAGTTTAGAGTTTGATGTGGAAGCGTATTAAACTAACAGATATGTTTGATAGATATTAGAACGCATATATATAAAGAAAACAGTAAAGAATGAAAAGGATTTCTTGAACAGTTACTGTTATTCAATATATAATAACAACACGAAGAACAGATTAAGAACTGTTGGTGTGAGTGAGAATATAACACTCAGATATTTGACAATAAAGCTTGAGAGTATTAGTGATTCCTTGTGTTTTCGTCCTTAGGAAGATCTCAACATGAGACTTCCTTTTATACTACTCTTAGAAGACTATGAAGTAGGTCACTGTTCCTTTTACGGCATGAATAGTAAACTGGATGGTGTGAGCAGTGGACTGGATGATGTGAGCAGTTGTTTGAGCCATGCGCATTTAATGGAGCAGATGTACTTTTGGTAGATGCATTAAATGGCGCAGACGTCTATTTTGTACCTTGCCCTATTGAGCCCACTCAGAGCTTGACACGTGTTTTGATAGTACTTTTCCATACAAGTTGATGAACGTATCCAGTAATATCTTCCAAGTCTTCATTGAGGACCACAGAGGCTCTGTAATGAATTACAGAGGTTCTGCGGTCTGGTCCTCTGTGGAGCAGTCTTCGCCGGATTTCGAGTCTTTGGTCTTCTTTGTGCGTATGACAGAGCTTCTGTAGGAAGCCTCTGCTGCTTCTGTAGCTTCTTGACCTTGATTTCTCGGTAATGTCGGTAGAGCCTCTGTAAGAGGCTTTCTTCACTTAGCCTATTTTTCACTACTTCTAAATACTTCTATGTTTAGGAAGATTGAAGCTAACAATCTCCCCCTAAGTAGTGAAAAATAAAAAATTTGAACTTGAGTTAAGTTTGGCTAAGTTAGATAAGACAGAGGTTAAACAATACCTCGAAAATTCTTTCATTTAGAAATATGCCAGAGGCATTTTACATTTGAGTACAATGAAAGATAAAACTTTGTTTGCAGAGATTGGAGGTCTGAGAATCAGATTTTGGCATCTTTGAAATCGTTGTAGCTTCTGTTGTCTCTGCCGACTTTTCTGATCTCTTTGTAGAATCTGATGCAGAGTTCTCTTAGGCGGATTGTTGAGTCTATTTCTCTGATGAAAGTATCTGCATCATCTCTATCCATTTTCTCTGTACCTCTGTATTTTACAAGGCTTGCTCTGAATTTGCTCAGAGTACTGGTTGCGTACTTCTGACAATCCATGAGTACAAAAAGTTTAACCTGGTGTTGTGGGTTTTGAAATACTAACCCAAATCTTGGTTCTCTGATGATTGAGTTGGGCACAGCGTCTGGTGGGCAGCGATCTTCTGGTGGTCGTAGATCTAGATGTTTGAGACCAAGATCCTTTCCCAGCTGAAAATCTATCATGTTGTATAGCAGAAGCTTTTCCCTCATCTCTTTTCTCAACACTTGATAGGCTCTGGTATTAGGCTCTGTGTTGTAGTTGTCTTTTGTCCATTGCAGAAGGTCAGGTAGATCGTAAGGATTGATGTTTCTTAAGTCAGCATCAGCGAAGGTAGATTCTGAATTGTTCTCTCTTCTGACTTTGTAAAGATTGTACCTGACCCTTGGATAGGTTCTTGTGAAGGAGAATCTGCAGAAGATCGCCTTTTTGATTTTGTGAATTGAGAAGACATCTGCTTTGGTTCTTGGCTTTGTTCTTGTGAAGATGTTCTCAAATTCTTCTCTGATCCTTGGATCTGTCACATGATCTACTGGATGATTTGTCTGATAGGATTGTTTGTAGAGGTATTTGTATACCACTTCTTCCATCTCTTCATGTGTTGGACCAGGTCGTGGAATTTGTCTTCTGAGACTCTCCATCTGTTGAACAACTTCTGCAGCTCTACCAGTTAGAGGAATTTCTGACAGAGGCTTCAATCCATGTGCCCAGTCAACTTCTTCGGGTTTTGGGGTTTGAAAGGCGTCAAACGCACTCTTCATCAGTTTTTCTGTTGGCTTTGGCAATGTTTTCTTCTTCTTTGGCTCTTCTGTTAGTATCCCTTTGCCCTTATCTTTTGCTATTGTCGTGGCAGAACCTGTTGCTTCTGTGGGTTTTTAGGTTGGCACTTCTGTTGGTTTGATAGAGGTTGCCTCTGTGGATTTTGACGATTGTGATTTAGAGGACTTTTGTGGCGATGGTTCTGTTGGCTTGACTTGCTCTGTAACCTCTGTTGGATGTTGTTTGATGACTTCTTCTGCGAGCTCAGTTTCTGTTGATGAAGTGTTGTCATTGAATCTTCTTGCCATTCTGAAAGCTAACGTGAACATGTGCCTTTCTTCTTCTCTCTTCACCATACGATCACTCATTGTTGTGTGCATCCTTTTCAGAATGTCAGAAGCAGAGGTCGTTGCTCTTTTTGGTTTGGTGGCAATCGACTTTCTTCTGGGTATGGTTTGGGGTGTTTCCACAGAGGTGGGTGTTTTCTCTGTGGTTGGTTCATCTGTTTCTTCCAAAATGATTACCTCAGGGGCGGTTATTGCCTCTGTGGCTTGCTGTTCTGCTTCTGGAGTTTTGGTTTCGTCAGGAGATGATTCCACAGAGATGGGTGTTGTCTCTGTGGTCTTTTGGGTTTGTTGTTGTCGGGTCTGTTCTGGAGGTGCTTGACTCAGAGGTTCTGCGGCTATTGGTGGACCTGTAAGTCCTCTGCTTGCAAATTTCTCTGTAGTTTTCTCCCCCTCAGGATGATCTGATGGACTATGATGGTCATCATCATCAGAGTCATCCTGACCCTTGTCTGATGTACCCTCTGCTCTGCAGGAAGCATCGGGTTTCTTTGGCATTGTGGCTCCAGCAGCGATCAGTTTCGCGCAGGCATCATCACAGAGGCCAAGAAGAGTTGCTAGCTCTGCCTCTGTTTTGAATCTCATCCTTCCTACACTTTCTATGAAATCTTTGACGAAGTTAGCATTGGCAGTGGTGAAGGAAAGGATGACTTCTGTCACTTGATTAATCACGTTCTGCCCAAGCTCTGTCAGCTGTGCTCTTGTCATGTAGTCTTTGGGTTGCATCAGCATGGTATTTCGCATGGCTTCTTCTTGAACTTTTTGTAGGGCCTTCTGTAGATCTGCAGGAGTGATGCCCGTTGACACTGAAGTCTGTTTGTTCAATTGATCAAGGAACTTGTTGATGGAGTTCTCAATCGAAGGAGTAGTTGTTGCGGCAGAAGTGGTGGATGCAGTAGCAGCAGACTTCATCTGTGAGATGGCAGTTTTCACCTCTGTGGACAGGTTGTCCATTTTGGTGTTCAGGTTTAGCAGTGCCAGTGATGTTGTCTCTGCAAAAGATTTGAAAGAGCTTTGCAACTCTTTCAAGGTTTGGTTCACAGAGGTTTCAAGGGTTTGGAACTCATCCCTTGTAACTTGTGTTCCGGTGGTAACCTCTGGAGGAACACATTCGTCTCCAGAGTGAATCCCTGTTCCTGGGATACCTTCTTTCATTCCTGTTTGTACGTTGAGAATGGAAGGATTTCCTTCTGATCCTTGAGAAGAAACATGAGTTTCAATCCCTACAGAAGTTCTGAGAAGAACATTGTCCAAATCCACTCCAGAGGTGGGTATTGGAATATCCTTCTGTTGACTAGGAGACTTGTCTAGAGTCTCTTTGTATTTGTGCTCTCTACTTCTCTCTGAAAGAAGTGTGGGTCTTAATAAGTGTGTGGCAGAGGAAACAAATTCCTCTGTTGGGCGTTCTTCTGTGATCTGGGGCAATTGATCACGAACTTTTGGTGAGTCTCTTTGAGGAGACTCCCTAGGAATGGATTCCCCGGTTTCTGTGGGCACAGAGGTTGATAGAGTAACCTCTGGCTGGATGGGTTGGGTTAGATTCGAGCTGTGCTGCTCTTTTTCAATGACACCTTCTGCAGCTAGACCTGCGGTGTCAGAAATGTGGGTTGCACTGGGAGTTGGTTTTGGTTGTGTGCCTCTATTTATCCAGGCATCTTTTCTTGCTTCTTCCCTAAGTTCTGTGGAAGTTCCTTGCTCTGGTCGTAATTGGTCATATACTTGATGAGATCCAAATAATCTCATGACATGTGGATGATAAAGACCCTTACGTATCCAGACAGCTTCTTCTTCATCTGAATCTGTCTCTAAGATCTCTATTTCTGTCTCCGTTGTTGCTAATCCCTCTTTTTGTACAACTTCGGCCCCTTTTTCTTTCTCTTCTTCCATCATGTTCTCAGAAGCCTCTATAATTTCACATCTGTTCAATTCAGCTTCAGTTTGTTCTATTTCTTCTGAAGCTGGGTTTGGACTTCTTCTGTGGACATCCAATCCTTGAATGAAAGGGTTTTGTAAAATAACAGGGGTTTCGGCTGGTTGATTTCTGGGTGTTGTGTCATCTTCTTGCAGATGTGTGTCGATGCCAGAAATGAAGAAATCTTCTTCTGGAGAGTGGTGGTCGAGAGGTTGTGCCGTCCACCCTGCTGTATTTAGGGTGTTGGCAATTTCAGGGTTCTGTAAGAAGTCGTTCAGGTCTCCTTGGTGAGCAAATCTATCTGGAGATTGATAGGGTGATTGATACCTTTCTGTAGCCATTTCTTCTTCTGCAACTTCTTCTTCAGCAGTTTCCTCTTCTGTAATGGTTACCAACTTTGTAAGTGATTTACCATGCCTCTTTTTGGTTTTCCTCCTCTTAGGATTTGGTGCCCCTTCTTCTGTTGATTTTGATCTTTTCTTCTTCATTTTTGGAGAGGAAGGAGGAGCAGAGGAGCCAATTTCTGTGGTATGAGGAGGTGAGGGTTGATCTTCTGCAGCGCTTGTGGAGGTGCCTTCTGCAGTTTTCTTCTTCTTAGCTTTTGGAGTAAATGCAGAGGTTCTTGATGAAGACTTCTTTCCCATTAGTTCTGCACGTTTGGCTATAAAGCTGAGTTGAATAGCCATGTGCTTTGCTAACTTCTGATCCTTTTCTTTTTGAGTGGAAAGAGGTTTTGCTATCATTGTTCCTAGGGGGACACCTAAACGCGGGGGTGTCATAGGACTCGGTTTAGGAGTTCTATGATCGCGTATATACTCTTTCTTAAGGGATTTATTCGATGCGTATTGCAGAAGCTTCTTTGACAGAGGTCTGCAGTGTGAGTAGCCATCAACATGATCAGTGGGGGTATTCTTGTTCATCGGGAACTGTTTGGGAGTTGGCCCTTCCATTGGCCAATTTTGGATTAGCAGCAGTGGTTCGAACAGTACTCCTAATATTCTTTGGAATTGCAGAGGTGGTAGAAAGTTGGGATCGTTCTCTTTGACCCTTTTCGAGTTGTTCTTTCTGTCGATGGTGTTTATGATCTCTTGCATCATTATGGTTGCATAATCTAGTGGAAGATCATAGTAAACCCCATACATGATGCTCAAGATTTGATGTGAGCTCTGGTCAATACTGCCTATCTTTCCTGTCAGGCATCTGTTAAGAATCGAGAACAAAGTGTTCCACAGAGGTGGTAATCGGCCTCTGCGGAAGTCATTTCTCTTCCGTAGTTGGGTGTTGTACCCAAGCATTTCCACGAATCGACAGAGCTCTTCGTCTGTTGGTTGCTCTGCATAACTCTTCAATCCCAGAAGACCCCTTGTTGGTAGGTTGAATTCAAGTGAGAACATTGTTCTGTTAAACTTTATTTCAAGATGCTCAGATTTATCAGGTCTTGAAATGTACCCTTTGATAAGAGAATCGTCTTTATCAAATCGGCATCTTTGCCAAAATTGGTTCAAATAGCGGACTGGAATTTTGTTCGGGGTTCTTGATAGTAGAGGGAAGAGGACATGATTCTCCATGATGTTCAGAAGTATGGCATGGGCTTCGCCGAAAGTAGTGGGTGAGGGGACCAAATAGCAGTTGTTGGATTTGATAGGAAGAATGGCTTCGAAATGATTCTTTGCTATAAAGTTTTGCAAGTGAGTCGTCGGAGCAAAGTCTGCTGAGTCCACGGAATCTTGTTGTTCAATATTTCTTGCAAGGCTGGGGTTTTCAGAATGTGCAGGGGAGTGTTCCGGTGAGTTCGCCGAAGAGAGTTCAGAGGATGTAGCTCGAGAAGATGAAGCCATTTGATATTAAGAATAAGATTTTTGCAAGCTTTTTGCAGGGTTTCGCCGGAGAAGAAGATGACAGTTTGTAAAAGGTTTAATGTGAGGGTAAGCTTTGTTTTTATAGGATGGTAAAACGGTATAATTCGAAAGAGTAAAATATATGGCAATGGATTAAAGTTTGGAATCCGCACTCGAGTTTGAGCGGCGGGTTCAACTTTCCAAATAAAAACGTTCCATGTACGCCCAATGAAAATGGGACACGTAGGCCTTGTCAGAATATGACAGGACGTCGTGCGCGGCCCATTAATGCTAGGCGCGTGAGGTTGATTTTAGCCATATGAGTTTCACTCGCAGTAAAAGTAACCGTTATTACTACAGAGATGCCCAAGTAATCAGATTGACAGAGCTTCTGTAGTTTACAGAGGCTCTGTGATCTTGAAAATCTTTGATGTTTATCCCTTTTTCATCTCATTGTTATCATGACTTCTGTGGGGTTCTTCTTTAACCAAAACATTTGTAAAGGCATTGGAGAGGATAAAATCGGATTTTTGTGAAGAAATTTGCTTCGCAGAGGTTTTGTGGCTCTGTTGGAACTTGCAGAAGTTATGTGAGGGCCAGCAGAAGCTCTATGAGAGAAAAAATCTCATAACAAAAATTTTATTAATATTTTTGATCATCCAATTTTTGATTTGGTTTAAGAGATGTTTTTCGGACATATTTGAAAGTTTGTGTCCGAGAAAACTGTTAAAAAAAACGGTTTGTTCGAGAAGGTCATGGTCTGCGTTTTCGGTTTCCGAGATAACATTCCAAACGATCGACAGAGGGTTAATTTGTGATCATATAGCATATTTCTTGCAGAACCTCTGTTGAGCTCAGCAGAAGCTCTATGACCTTAAATTTTTCCTAATTCGAATTTTGTGAAACTATTTGAGCTTTTGATTTTTGAAATGTTATTCACAGTATATTTAGGACATATTTGACAATTCTTGTCCTAGAAAATTGTTTTCCAAAAACCTTTTGTGCGAGAAACATACCTTTTGGTTCTTCTTTTCTCGGCAGTGATATCTGACTTCTGTCGATATGGAGTCATCGACATTTTTCTTTGGCTTTCCCTTGAAAGTTTTATCTCTTTAGATCATTTCAGGGTTTCCTTCTGCTCCCCCTTGATCTAATCACCTCTGTAGATCAAGTAATTTCCTTTTGCTCCCCTTGACCTAATCACCTCTGTAGATCAAGTAATTTCCTTTTGCTCCCCCTTGACCTATGCTTGGATCAAAGAATGATAAGTTTTGCATAGAACATAGGTCATGTTTTTCAGAGGTTCTATAGGGGTCGTCAGAGGTTCTGAGTTGACTTACAGAAGCTCTGTGATTTTAAGAACTATTTAAGGTTTTAAGAATTTACATACAAAAGTAGAATCAATCAAAGCAATAAATTAAGCAATGTATTTACTTATTATTTACAGAAGATAAAGCTATACTTACAGAGGATTTTCACACCATGTTAATCATTCCTAACTTACCCACCAAGAAGTTGAATCTTTTCTCGTCTAATGCTTTGGTGAATAAGTCAGCGAGTTGATATTCTGTGGGCACGAAATGCATTTCGATTGTACCGTATTCAACATGATGTTTCAAGAAATGATACCTTATATCGATATGCTTGGTTTTTGAGTGTTGCACAGGGTTGGCAGAGATAGCAATAGCACTTTTGGAATCACAGAAGATGGGTATTTTGAACAGAATGTGACCGTAGTCTTTTAGCTGAGTCTTCATCCATAGAAACTGAGAACAACAGCTAGCGGCAGCAACGTATTCAGCTTCTGCAGTGGATGTGGAGACACAATTTTGCTTCTTGGAGGTCCAACTGACTAGTTTACCACCTAGGAATTGACAACTCCCAGAGGTACTCTTTCTGTCGAGCATGCATCCTCCATAGTCTGAATCTGTATAAGCTTTAAGACTAAAACCAGAGTTCTGTGGATACCAGAGACCAAGATTGTTGGTCCCCTTCAGGTATCTCAAGATTCTTTTTATAGCATCATAATGTGATTTCTTTGGATTAGCTTGATAACGTGCACAAAGACATGTGGCATGCATAATGTCAGGTCTGCTTGCTGTTAAGTATAACAGAGATCCAATCATGCCCCTGTAGAGAGTACATTCTACAGAAATACCATTTGGATCTAAGAACAACTTATTTCCAGTGGCCATTGGAGTCTTCATTGCAGAGGTATCAGAGAGATTATATTTTAAAAGTATGTCAGAGACATATTTGGCTTGATTTATAAAAATTTCCTCTGAAGATTGTTTGACTTGAAGTCCGAGGAAGAATGTTAATTCTCCCATCATACTCATTTCAAACTCACTCTGATGAGTTTTTCAAAAAATTTGCACTCTTCCGAATTTGTAGACCCAAAAATTATGTCATCTACGTATATTTGTACAAGCATTATCTCACTATTTTTGCGTTTATAGAATAAGGTAGTATCTGTTGTACCTCTGTTGTAGCCATTGACTAGAAGGAAGGTAGAAAGTCGTTCGTACCATGCTCTTGGAGCCTGTTTCAGTCCGTATAGAGCCTTTTCAAGGTAGTATACATGCCTTGGAAACTTTGAGCTTTCAAAACCTGGTGGCTGATTTACGTAAACCTCTTCTTGGATTTCACCGTTTAGAAAAGCTGATTTTACGTCCATCTGATAGACTTTAAAACCTCTGTGGGCTGCGAAGGCTAAGAATATTCTTATTGCTTCGAGACGTGCGACAGGGGCAAAAGTCTCATCGTAGTCTATGCCTTCTTCTTGTCTATATCCTTTTGCTACTAATCTTGCTTTGTTTCTGACGACCACTCCATCTTCATCCTTCTTGTTTCTGTAGACCCATTTAGTCCCAATGGCCTGTTTCCCTCTTGGCAGAGGTACTAAAGTCCATACTCTGTTACGCTCAAATTGCAGAAGTTCTTCTTGCATGGCGTCTACCCAGTTTGGGTCATCTAGGGCTTCAGAAATCTTCTTTGTTTCTATAACACTAATAAAATTTGTAAAGAAACAAAAATTTGCAGTGGCAGACCTTGTTTTTACTGAGTCAGAAGGTTCTCCAATTATTTGGTTTGGAGGATGGCTCTTTGTCCACTGAGTTGTGCGTGGAAGATGATCATCAATGTCATCAAAACTTTCTTCAGAGGCTTCTTGTGTTTCTTCTTGTGCAGCCTCTGATGTTCTTCGTGCCTTGGTAGTTGATTCTACCGTTTGTGGAATGATTGGTACGAGTGGTGGTGGAGTTTGTTCCTCTGAGGATGTATAGTCTTGGTCCTCGATCTCCTCTGTAATTGGTTCTTCTGTGGTTTGTGCAGCTTCTGTGGTCGTTTTTCTTGATGTTTCATCTTCTGCACTTTCTTCTGCTTCGGCAATTGCATCTGTAGTATTTATAGAAGAAGATGAAGCATTATTTGGACCAGTTAGAGTCATACCTGTAAGATTTTGTCCGACAGAGGATGGTTCTTCAGAAACTCTGATGGTTCCGACAGAAGGATCAATGTCATTGTGGAACATCTCCAAAAATAGAAGATTCAAATCTTCTTTTGTTCTTGAGATGTCAGAGAATTTCCCTTTAATTCCGAGTTCTGAACTTATTTGCTCAGAAGTCATTTGGAATGAATCATCAAAAGAAACATTGATGCTTTCTACAATCTTGTGAGACTTTGTAAGGAATGTTCTGTAGGCTTTGGAAGTGGCAGAGTATCCAATGAATTTGCCTTCATCTGCTTTTACATCAAACTTTCCTCTTGAATCTCTGTCGTTTAAGACGAAGCATTTGCATCCGAATACATGGAAAAATTTGATGTTTGGCCGCCGTTTGTTAAGCAATTCGTAAGGCGTCTTGAGGTGTCTTTTCACAATGGTTGATCGATTTTGAGTATAACACGCAGTAGAAATTGCTTCTGCCCAAAAGTTCATTGATAATCCGCATGCTGACATCATAGTTCTTGCGGCTTCCACAAGTGTTCGATTCTTTCTTTCGACAACACCGTTCTGTTGTGGAGTGCGAGCTGCAGAGAAGTTCTGTGATATTCCTTCTGTTGAAAGATAGGCTTCAATGACAGAGTTTTTAAATTCTGTGCCATTGTCACTTCTTAACTTCTGTATTCTGCAATTATAAAAAACATGGATTCTTTTCATTAGATTTATCAATATATTTGGAACATCTGATTTCTTTCTAACGAATTCAACCCATGTGAAACGCGAATACTCATCAATTAGGACAAGTATGTATTTCTTGCCACCTAGGCTCTGTATGGCAATGGGACCACAGAGGTCGACATGAAGCATGTACAGAGGTCTAGTGCAAGATACATCTCACAGGCAGAACATAAATGATCCTTATTGAATTTAACATTTGGCAAACCTTTAACTAGATCAAGTTTGACCAGTTTTTCTAATGTGTGAAAATTCAAGTGACAGAACCTGTTGTGCCATAACCAGGCTTCTTCACTTTTGCAGGCAACAAGGAAAACTTTGTCCTTGTTCTTTGAGTTGAAGTTCATTAGATATAGATCACCTATTCTTTCAGCTCGCAGAAGTTCCATACTTGTTTCTTCACTTTGTAGAGAGCAGAAAGTTCTTTTGAACAACACATTGAATCCTGTATCACAAAGTTGACTTACACTGAGTAGGTTGTGCTTAAGGCCATCCACGTATGCAACTTTGTATACAGAAACGTCTTCTTTCCTTATGACTCCATAGCCTTTTATGTGTCCTTTCTTGTTGTCTCCAAAAGTCACAGATCCACCATCTTGTGTTTCTTTGTACGTGGATAGTGCACTTCTGTCACCAGTCATGTGCCTAGAGCATCCGGAGTCTAGATACCAGATTGGCACATACTTCTTCTGCAGGACAATCACAGAGATTTAGGTACCCATATCCATATGGGTCCAATTTTGTTAGAGTTTTTCAAGTTTTCCTTGGTATTCTTGAAATACATTTTGTTCTCTGCAGAAGAGTCAGATTGTTTCTTTGTGGGATTTGACTTTTGAATTGTCGTAGAGAGTAAACAGACTTGACTTGAAAAATGATTATTAAGTTTAGACATAAGATCAAAGCAATGACAGTATTGAATATGAGATGTAATTTGCTTGAACTTTTCATTGAACTTTTTAAACTCAGCCATAGAGGCATTACATTCTTTCTTTACATTAGATTTCCTATTACTAGAAGATCTATGAATACTCGAATGTTGTTTGCAAAAGCTCTGTTTAGGACCTGCCTTCTGTGGGTTGCTTCTGTGGTGAACTTCTTTCATCACTGTCACAGAAGAAAAAGATTTATTAACCTTAGGTTTTGAAAATCTAGAACTTATAGGATCAATAGAGGTCTTCTGTAACTTTTTAAGCTCAGCAGAGGTTTTGATATGTAGATTCAAATTTATAAAATCTTGGCAGATTGGAATCTCTGTGAGTTTCTCTTTTGGAGAAATAGTTCTGTGAGGAACTTCAGAGGGGAATTTGACATCCTCTGTGTCACAGTGAATTATCCCTGATTTGAAATCAGTCTCTGAGTTGTCAGAGGATGAATCGTCCACGTATACAGAGGTTGAGTCAATTCTTTCAATAGAGGCTGGATTTTCTGAGCATGTATCGTACGAGCTTTCTTACTCTGTAGAATAGTTTTCATAGATTGCAGAGGTTTCTAATAAGATTTCTTCAGTGAGAGTTTTATCTATAGAAGATGTACAGAAATTTTCTAAAACGCTTGATTTCCATATTTCCAAAATTTCTTTTTCAATTAAATTTTTAAAGTTTTCTTCTGAAAAAATGTGTGTAAACTCAGGAGCTTCTGCTGATAATTTATTTTCAACGTTTATCAAACAGACAAAAGCAACCTGTGTTTGGGTCTCTGGTTTACCAAACTTGAAGATACCAATCTGATCTTGTGTTTTCAGATATTTCTTTGGTTTGATACCTCTATTGACAGAGGTTGAAGATGATGAGTCTGTGTTTTCAAACCACACGTTAATCATCTTCTTATGTTTCTTCAAGTAAGGATCCACAGAGATATTTGCCCGTTTGCTTACAGAGATTAGATTTGGAAAATCTGGTTTGTTTGTTTTTTCAATCACAAATAACGAGGACAGAGGTTTGTTTCTTTTGCCTTCAACACCTAGGGTGATATCATCATACCCTATACCTCGTCTCCCTATTTGTGAGTTTATTTTTTCATAAACTTTCTGTGCATCTTTATAGTTTTTAAGCAAAAATTCTCTTCTGAGTAAATCTTGCCATAATACCTCTCTTTCTCTTTGAAAGTATTCTTTAAGAGCTCTTATGTCAGTAGTTTCGCTCCTTGAAACTGAAAGTTCTTTTGTTTTATCTTTTAAAGTATTGGTTAATTCAGAAATTTGTTTTTTAAAGGATCTAGAGTTTTGTTCCAATTCTTTTCTATTCTCTCTTTTTCCTCAAAAATCTTTGCTTTTTCTTGATTGAGAAGCCGTACTTCTCTCTCATTGAAAGTGAGTCTTTTCTGAATACTTTGATTTATCTCTTTCAGTTCAATTAATTCAATGTTAATTCTAAGTGTATTATCATCTACAGAGGTAATACAAGAGTTGGAATTTGAAGTAGATACCTCAGAGTCAGTGCAGGAGTCGACTTCTGCCATGCCACAGAAGAGGGCATTGGCGGTATGTTCATCGTCAGAAGTAGAGTCTGACTGGAAGTCTTCTTTGTTCTCCTCAGAATGTCCTTTTGCCATTAAGGATTTTTTAGCATAATATTCGGCTTTCTTTTTGTAGAAAGCAGAGTCCCTCTGTGGGCGATTTGATCTGCTTCTGCATTCATTCGCAAAATGGCCTGGTTTTCCGCAGTTAAAACACCCTTGAGGAGTGTTTCCTGTTCGATCATTGGACTTCTGTAGGTCTCCGCCTTTCTCTGATCTACATTCATTTGCATAGTGACCAGGTTTGCCGTACTTGTAGCATCGTGTGGCTTACCGAGTCATCTGACCTCTGTCGGTCATTCCCTCTGTAATTTCTATCGCTTGACCTCTGTCGGCCACTTGATTCTTCTCCTCTTCTGTCATCTCTTCTGTTGTCTCTTCTGTCATCCTGGTTGTCTCTATCATATCTTTCATTTCCGGAACCTCTTCTGTTTCCTCTGAACTCTTTTGTTAATAGAGCTAAAGATTTAGCTAGTGACGCAAGAGTTATTTCCTTTTCTGCTTGTTCTTCTTCTTCACTGTCAATTATCACCATCTTCTTCTTCTCCTTCTTTTTCTCCTCTGTGGCTTTATCATTTCTTGGTCTCTGTGCATCCTCTTTAGTTTTACTAACCAATGCATATGGTGCAATGGTTAGTGTTTTAGCCTGTGCTATCTGAGGTTCTTGTGCGGCTAATGTTCCGTAAAGATCAGAGAGAGTCCAGGTGTCTAGATCCTGATTTGTCTGTAGGGACATAGACAGCTGGAGCCATTCTTCATTTAGACTTTTTAAAAACATGACATTGTTTTCTTCAGAAGTTCTGTCAATGCCTGATTTTCTGCACTTGTTGATTAGAGAGTTGAATCTGTCGTATGTTGTTTGCAGAGATTCTGTTGCAGAGGCTCTGAATGCATGATATTCATTGATGTACTGTGCTCTTCGGTTTTTTTGTGTTTTAGCACCTCCTTCCAACTGTCTTTCCAGTTCTTTCCACAGATCATGCGCTGTTTCACATGAATCCAAGGATTGAAAGAGTTCGTTGGGTATTGCCATAATTAATGTCCTCTTGGTTTTCTGAGCAACTTCATCTTCTGCTTTATCTTCGGTTTACCACTCCCCTTTTGGCTTTGGTTTTTGATGTTCGGGGATTTCGGCAGATTCAGCAGTAGCAGGTATACGAGGTACTATTGTCATGGGAATAGGAGGAGGATTGTACAAATATTGTACTTGATTTTTTTCAGTGCCCTTGAAAAAATGGACAATTCTTATTTTCCACTGAGGATACTCATCTCGAAGGAGAGTAGGAGGTTTAGTGAGAGAACCAGTAGTAAAGAAATTATTTGTGTTTGTCATTTGAAGTTTTTTTTTAGAAAGAAAGTATGACTAAAGAGTTACTTCGATGAGCTTGAAGATTTTCTGGGTTTAAGCAGTTTCCAGACACAATTTTAAATCTTAATAATATCTATCACGAATCTTGATAAGTGGATCACTTGATATTGAAAATCAAGGAAGGCTCTGATACCAATTGTTGGATCCCAGATACACTTAATCAAGATTAACAATCTATTAGTGGAGTTTAGAGTTTGATGCGGAAGCGTATTAAACTAACAGATATGTTTGATAGATATTAGAACGCATATATATAAAGAAAACAGTAAAGAATGAAAAGGATTTCTTGAACAGTTACTGTTATTCAATATATAATAACAACACGAAGAACAGATTAAGAACTGTTGGTGTGAGTGAGAATATAACACTCAGATATTTGACAATAAAGCTTGAGAGTATTAGTGATTCCTTGTGTTTTCGTCCTTAGGAAGATCTCAACATGAGACTTCCTTTTATACTACTCTTAGAAGACTATGAAGTAGGTCACTGTTCCTTTTACGGCATGAATAGTAAACTGGATGGTGTGAACAGTGGACTGGATGATGTGAGCAGTTGTTTGAGCCATGCGCATTTAATGGAGCAGATGTACTTTTGGTAGATGCATTAAATGGCGCAGACGTCTATTTTGTACCTTGCCCTATTGAGTCCACTCAGAGCTTGACACGTGTTTTGATAGTACTTTTCCATGCAAGTTGATGAACGTATCCAGTAATATCTTCCAAGTCTTCATTGAGGACCACAGAGGCTCTGTAATGAATTACAGAGGTTCTGCGGTCTGGTCCTCTGTGGAGCAGTCTTCGCCGGATTCCGAGTCTTTGGTCTTCTTTGTGCGTATGACAGAGCTTCTGTAGGAAGCCTCTGCTGCTTCTGTAGCTTCTTGACCTTGATTTCTCGGTAATGTCGGCAGAGCCTCTGTAAGAGGCTTTCTTCACTTAGCCTATTTTTCACTACTTCTAAATACTTCTATGTCTAGGAAGATTGAAGCTAACATATATATATATATATATATATATATATATATATATATATATATATATATATATATATATAGGTTGGGTATCAAATACAAACTAGTTAGTTTGTACAAACTCGTACAAACCATACCTAGCTTCATGATTTTGTAAATTTGGCTTCATGAATATATATATATATATATATATATATATATATATATATATATATATATATATATATTTTGGCTTCATGAATATATAATTTGGCTTCATGAATATATCATTTGGCATTTTTAACTAATTTTTTTTACAAAAATACCCTAAAATACTCTTATTTTTGTAAAAAATTAGTTAAAAATACCAAATGATATATTCATGAAGCCAAATTATATATTCATGAAGCCAAAATATATATATATATATATATATATATATATATATTCATGAAGCCAAATTTACAAAATCATGAAGCTAGGTATGGTTTGTACGAGTTTGTACAAACTAACTGGTTTGTATCCGATACCACCCCTATATATATATACGTATAGATAAAAACGATGAAAGCGTTAGTATCTATAAATATATATATATATATATATATATATATATATATATATATAGTGAGATATAAATATAAGTGTATATATATCGACGATATATATATATACCAATGAAGTATATATATATATATATAGAAAGAGCAAGATCACAACAAATAACACCGAGATTTAACGTAGTTCCACTATCGATGTGATAGTGTACGTCCACCAAAGAGAGAGAGAGCAAGAATATTATTACCAACCGGGAGAAATTACAACTTGTTATCGAGATTTTCTCGATCAACTAATCAGCTACCAAAATCTTCCTCGATATATATATATATATATATATATATATATATATATATATATATATATATATATATAGAGAGAGAGAGAGAGAGAGAGAGACACCACCGAGAGGAAGAAAACAAAGGAGGAAGCAGAGATGAAGTCTAAGATGACTTCACCCCTTTTACAAGTGTTTGAGAGGTTTGGTGTGTTGGTGTGGTGTGGTGCAATTTTTCTTTGGTGGAACCATATGAATGCTATAGCATGTGGAACCATATGAATGCTATAGCATATGGTAGCATACAATGTTTTCTACTTGGAGCCCAAAGAAAGATGTGGCTCTAATTAATCCACATTTCTCATGCATCACAACTTGTACATCGTGCTTCGAGAATTGCACAACATCTTAAATGAAAAACTTATTTATTTTTCAACACTCCACCATGATGTGCAAATCTCCTGACGAAAACAGAGCACGAACGATCTTGAACGAATAGCTGATAGACATTGCCACGAGGTAACCACATGCATTTTGACCGTGACGAGCTTCGGCTCGGCCATCACCCGTAAAAGCCAAAAGCAAAATCCTCAAGTGTGCAATCTTAGCGAAACAAATGAGTTCAACAACTCCAAGAACACGTTCCAAGTAATAACTCCCCAAAGATGTCGTTTTGTCACCTGTGGTAATATCTTTTCTCTCTCGCAAAATGTCCAACGGCACTAACACAAACGGAGCTGGATCAAGTTTGAGCAATGCCCAAACTTAGCTGGTGGTAGCGACTTAGTGAACGTATCAGCGGCATTGTCGTCTGTCAGGAATTTCTTCAAATAGACGACCTTTGCTTTACGTAATCTAACAATATATACATCACGCACATTTATGTGCTTTGTCCGGGAGCTGAAAGCCAAATTAGTTCCCAAATGGACGTCACTCTGATTATCACAGAGAATGCGCACGGAAGTTTGCTCGAAGCCCAAGTCATTTATCAAATCTTTCAAATAGACCGCTTCCGTTGCAGATTCAACCGCCGCAACAAGTTCAGCTTCTGTGGTCGACAATGCAACAATAGACTGTAACCGTGATCTCCAACTGACGGCTATTCCACCCAAGGTAAATACATAACTGGATGTGGATCTCCAACCTACTCGATCACCTGCATAGTCAGAATCACAATATCCAACAATTTCACAGTCATTGTGCAAACCAAATATAAGACCATGTTTCTCAGTTCCCTTCAGATATCGGAATACCGTTTTAACAGCTGCCCAATGTGATCGACCCGGATTCGCGAGAAACCGACTCACCACTCCGACACGATGTGCAAGATCGGGACGGGTACACACCATGGCATACATGAGACTCCCGACCGCACTAGCATATGAAACCTTTGACATTTCGGCATTCTCCTTGTCATCCTTCAGACAATCTTCACTTATAATCTTAATGTGCTTCGGTAGTGGAGTGCTAGACGTCTTGGCACCATCAAGATTGAACCGCTTCAGAATTTTCTGAATATACGCCCGTTGTGTGAACCTGAGTGTTCGGGAATTTCGGTCCCGCACGATTTCCATGCCCAAAATCTTCTCCGCCGCGTCAAGATCCTTCATTTCGAATTCTGACTTCAACTTATCTTTCAGACGTTCGATCTCTGACCGGTCCTTGCAGGAAATAAGCATGTCATCTACATAAAGAAATAAGTAAGTGAAAATATCACCGCTTTGTCTATGATAGACACAAGCATCCTTTTCACTATGCTCAAATCCCAGAGTGAGCATAAACGAATCAAACTTCTTACACCATTGACGAGGCGACGGTTTAATTCCATAGAGGGACTTCTGGAGCTTACATACATAAATAGGTTTGCTATCGGAAATGAAGCCATCAAGTTGCTTCATATAGATAGTTTCCTCCAAGTCTCCATGTAGGAAGGCGGTCTTCACATCTAGTTGTTCTAGATCCAAATCATGAATAGCCACGATCGCTAAAAGAACACGAATAGATGTATGTCTAACAACGGGAGCAAAAATATCGTCATACTCGATACATTTTTTTTGTGCAAAGCCTTTAGCAACGAGACGAGCCTTTTATCGATTGTCATCTTTAACTTTGAAAACCCACTTGCAACCAATAGAACGGCTGCCCTTCGGCAATGGACATAAGTCCCAAGTGCTGTTCTTCGAGGGGGCTTCCATCTCTTCTTGAATGGCACCAAGCGATTTCGAACTGTGGGTTGAGGACAATGCCTCCTTTACATCAAGCGGCTCTTCTTGCCCTACATGCAAAGAAAACTCCAACTGATCTGTAAAACTCATGTTAGCAAAATCCCAATCTCCATACCTGTTAGGCGGATGAATAGTCCTTTGACTATGTCTGGTAGGTGCAATAACTGGGATTGTATCGCCTTGGTCTACACCATCATTCAGAATCTCTTCTTCATAGTCACTAGTAGAAGTCACTGGCGGAATGACTTCTTCAACAGTATCGGGTGATTCTGGCACAATATCAGGAACGAATGAACTGGGATTATTAGGACTGACTACTGTCTCCACATCATCGGCAGTTGGAGCAACAGTAGTGACGACTTCTGGATTTTGAGAGGACTGAGGATCCTGTGACTTCAACATGATTGATTCATCAAACGTGACATGTCGAGAATGAATCACCTTACGAGTCAAGGGGTTCCGCATTCGGTAACCCTTGATGCCATCTGTATAGCCGAGCAAGAATCCTTTGGTGGCTTTAGGATCCAACTTGTCTTGGCCTGAAACATGAACGTAAACAAGACAACCAAATACACATATGTATTTCAAACAGATGTTTCTTTTACCTCTCCAAACCTCTTCCGGAATCTTTCCCCCATGGCCGAACAAGGTAACTTGTTAACAATGTGCACTGATAACGCCACTTTTTGGCGTTATTTTCGGTCCACAATCCAATGAGATTGGCTTGTGTTGGAGCAAAGAGGCAGAATGTTAGTCCTAGATTGATCAGGTAACAACGATTCAATGAGAAATAACAAGAACAGATAATGATTTCAACTTGTCATCCCTCTCGTATTCAATAATCAAGATAGTTACAAAGGTTAGAATGAAAATCCTAACTATCTCTCTCTAAACAATTAAGCTCTCATGAATGATAATGAATCGTCTGACAAAAGGCTAACCTAATTCAAGGTTAACACAAACCTTATATACCAAGGCCTATTAGTACAAAGGCCCATGGCCCATTAACTTAATCTAAGCCCATTTAACACAAATGAGGCTTTTACAATATTTAATTAAAACAATTAAGCACTATATAATTATTTATATATCTTTCTAATATGTAGGACATTTATGGTCCTAACAATCTCCCCCTAAAGATATATAAATAAAAATCGGTCTTGAAATCTTCAAGTCTTGATCTTCTCTTCCTTTGAATTTTTGAAACACTTCGGTGTTGCTTGTCTTCATGTCTTTTCAGCGCTCCCCCTTGAATAAAGCTCTTGGTCTTCATATCTTCAACTTTAAGAACTTGTAGAACCAGTATGCTCGATGGAGGAAATAATTTGACAGTATGCTCGATGGAGGAAATAGTTTGAAGTGAACACCACTTGATAAGGAATGAGAAGAATTTCTTACTTGAAAGCACTTTGAACTCTTTTCAGATTTCGGAATTGACCAACAGTTACTCCCCCTCAACTTTTGCATAGGGACTTCTTTACTCCCCCTCGGCTTTTGCATGGGGACTTCTTTACTCCCCCTCGGCTTTTGCTAACTCCCCTCAACTTGATAATCCGTGTCTTTGAATATGTACCCTTTCTCCCCCTCATGATGAGTAGGAGCATCCGGAGCATCATGCACGTTCAAAGACAATAGTGACGAGTAGCAAAAAAATCAGATCAAACAGTAAGTAACCAGAACGGGGTAATCAACTAACACAGAAACACGTTAGTAACTGTTATCACAACAATTTAAAAAAAATTGTGTGGCCTATGTTCAGAGTTGGCAATGGGGTATCTCTGATAGGACTTCCAGTTATCACTGAAGTAAAATATTAAAAATTACTTCTCAAACTGTTCCGACAATATCACGAAGATATGCAAATGGAATCACAAAGACTCGTGCATGTGTGAAAGAATTAAATTATGTCTGTTAGGCTCAAAAATTGATATAACTTGGGACTCAAGTTAAGAATCAATTGACACAATGCGTAGAATATGAAGTTCGGAGACCGGAGCTGATGTCTTCCTGTTTCAATATCTAAGACCTCCGAATGAGGAATAGATAGATTATGTGCTAATTCTCCGTGAATATATGAAACAAGCATCTGTTGTGAGATACTTGAGTGGTTGGGTGGGGTGACACGAGTTATCGACACTGGGTCCATCTCTGTTTCAATATTCATCTCCAAAGAGCTAGAATGAATAGATTGTGTGGTTACCCGGATAACTGACTCGGTTTGGTAACGAACAATTAGTTCTTTTAAGTCCTGTCACATCCTCACCATATTAATTTCTCTCCAAACTCCTCTATCAAGCTAGACCCCTATCTGTTATCTATAAATGGGTGTGTTTCTTGGGTATGTTCTTCCGGTTCTGGATAGACCATAGAAACAATGTAAGTCCTAACACTCCTTTCATGCAACGAGTAGAACAGTTAAGTACACAGTGAAGTACGAGTTCTAAACTGAGGTGTTTAGAAGTCAAAACATTTAAGAACGAGTCCTGATCTGAGTTGATCAGAAGTCATCGTTTGAAATAACGGAGTTTCAAGAAACAAAATCAAGCACAAAACAGAATGACTCAGTAAGCACAGTATTTGCAAAAATGAAACAATGATTATAAAATTTAATTGTGAAGAACAAGTCACAATTAACATATCAAATAAGAATGGAATCATTTGCAAGAAATAGCGAACTTAGAAAACAACTAGGAATTCAAACGAGTATATTTCCATAGAAAAATCAACAATTATGTGAGACATGGAAATAACTAAGTCAAGAAAAAATTGACACGTGGTAATCATGGTGTAACACCCCCTTACCACGACACAATATTGTCCGCTTTGCCCCACTGGCTCACGGCTTTGTTCTTGGCGACCTGGCAAGGACTTCGCAAGGACTTCCCAGGAGGTCACCCATCCTGGTACTACTCCCACCCAAGCACGCTTAACCACAGAGTTCCCAAGGAACCCGCATGCTTGTGGCCCCAAAACGCGTTGTGTCTGGTAAGGCCAATGTTTACTAATATACCCAGCATCTCTCCTGTCCACGGCCGATGTGGGATATGCCTAAGGTGTTACACACACCCCCCCTCAGGGACTCATCGTCCTCGATGAGGTTTGCCCCATCATCCCGAACGGCACAGGAGTGGCTCTGATACCATTTGTAACACCCCCTTACCACGACACAATATTGTCCGCTTTGCCCCACTGGCTCACGGCTTTGTTCTTGGCGACCTGGCAAGGACTTCGCAAGGACTTCCCAGGAGGTCACCCATCCTGGTACTACTCCCACCGAAGCACGCTTAACTGCGGAGTTCTGATGGGATCCGGTGCATTAGTGCTGGTATGATCGCACCCTGCAAAGTTGTAACGGCCCAAAAATTTCAAGGAAATTTAAAATTTTTAAAACATGCATTCCATTATAAAACGACCACCATTTAATAATTCTTAACTCAATTACAGTTAACGTCGTCAACTCAAACAGTCAAAAGAATTTGTGCAGCGGAAATATTATAAATAAAATCTAAAAGTTTAAAAGTGTAAATTCCAACAATTCTCGGCGCCCGCGCTTTGTGTGTGTACCGTCAAGCCCGACTGCCGCTCGCACCTGAAATCACAACATATTGGGAAAGGGTAAGCTAAACGCTTAGTGAGTCCTACCACCCACGCAGGTAGCAACCCCACGTATATCGCTCCTACTAGCAAGTAGGTCACATCACCATCACCACAAATATAAACCACATGAAGGTTATTGTATAATTACGAACCTCGGTCCCACCGAGTACACAATATATATATATACAAGCTCAGCCCCACCGAGCCCTCGGTCCCACCGAGTATAGATAATATAGTTGCACTAGCTCAGTCCCACCGAGCCCTCGGTCCCACCGAGCCCCTCAGTTCCACCGAGGTGTACACAAAATACATACCAATCACATAATAATTCAACAATCACAACTATTTATCACATCCCAACTAGTTCACGTAAACACGTAATAACACGTAACACAACATAACGTTACACATGAAATTCCTAACTACGCGGTGAGAGAACTCACCTCAAAGCAAAGCGACGCGCTCCCGAGCCGCAACACCAGCACGTCAACCTTCCTCACTTTTTCCCACCTAAATACGCACTAAAAACGTCAACGGAAGGTCCCAACTCACGACACTTTTACTAGTTTAACAAAACTAAAATTCCAGCTTTTATACTAAAAACGCAGGTCTGTTCGGGACCCATTTTACCCCTGCTAAACTGATCAAACCAAAAATCTAATTCCACATTCAGGAAGTTCAATGTCTTACGGTTCCAGGGACGTATCGCACGCGTCCTAACGATATTCCTAGCACTCTATATGAATTTTACAAAAACACCTCTCAGAGTAGCTAAAACAGGACCTGTCCGTATAAAATGGCAATTTGACACTAGCTATGGCCCGAACTGGTTTTTCCACAAAACATATAAAAGTTACTAGACTCAGAATGGGAACTTTTGGCACCAGTTCCATCCCAATCCGACATTCCTAGCAGAAGATATAGCTTTTACAAAACAGGGCATAAACTGCACGATTTACATAAAATGATAACTTTTGAACTTGAACCCAATAAGTTATCTTAATCCAAACAGACCCACGAAGAAACATGACTTACTGAATTAGGGTTAACATGGGCTGAACAAAACCATGCACCACCCACTGCCGCCTCCGGCGGTGGTGGTGGTTGGTGGTATTCTCGCGAAGAACAAAACGAAAAGACACGGAAAGGAAAACGAACGATTACCTCGTTGCAACTCCTCCTTCTTCCCGATTCCGGTAGCAAGCAACGGCGTTCCTCTCCTTCCCGGCGTCTCTCACTCTCCGGCGAACACTCTCCCTCTCTCTCCTCTCGCCGGCGACCACACTCCCTTTCCCTCTCGATTTCTCTCTCGCTCTCCCGGTTTCTTTACTTCTCGGCTGAACACAACAACAAGGGGGAGGGGAATGACTAAAAGTCTTTTGGGGTTAATAGCATGAAACCGAAGGGAAGAGGAAGGGGGGCGTCCTTTGGGCCGACCCCTTGCCAAACTTTGGGGAAAAGCCCCTAATAGCCCCTCAACTAATCATTTCCTTGCAAAGAAACCCAAAAGTTGACACATTTAACTTTTTGGTCCGATTCGACTAACCCCGCTAAATAAAATATTAGCAATAAATAAATAAATAATAAATAAAAAAATATACCGGGACACGGGCTTTACACATGGAATTTAAAATTGGAGAATAACAAACACAAGTAAGTTATCCAGAATGAATTACCACGGTCTTTGAATTCAGTTGAAGTTCACTTACCTTTCATAGAATAGTACTCCCCCTCAAATGTGGCATAGCATTTGAATGCTCGTCATGTGATATGAATAAAAGAAATTAAAAAACCACACATGACATTCCTGCAAAACAGATTAGAGGGATTTTGGTATCCATCTTTTGATGGATCCTTGTTGGTTAGATGCCCTATGAGGACCTGGGAAACTATAAGTACCATACCAAAAGTTGGCACGATCTTTATTCACAAACTCACTTGTTCCACAATAAGAGCAACACAACTTCTGTGTAGATAAGCTGATCAGTTTATTAACAGAGTAAACTCGATCAGTTTTCACAAAAGGTTTAGCGTGGAAAGCTGTGTTGTTCTTTTCACTCTTAACAGAGACAAATGGCTTTGGAGCAGGAGTGGTTCCTTTAACTCTCCACACCATGTTTACTTTCTTGAAAAATTGATTATCTTTCTTATTAACACGAGAATTATAGAAAAGATTAGAAGGTCGAATCTGATCTTTTGAAAAATCATTTCATTTGACAAAATTCTTTGAAGAACGAATTGTAGAAAATGAACATGAAGCATAAGAAGGTTGAACACCTTTGATCTTGCTTTCTAAGGCATTTCGTTCTTCGAGAATTAAATCAAATTTCTTTTGTAAATTAGATTTAACCATTTGTTCTTTCAAAACATCGGTTGCTAATCCAGATAATCTATTTGTAAGTTTAGTAATCTCGGACTGAAAAATCTTTCTCTCTTTTGCAAAATCATCTGTCAAACATTTAGTCCTAAAACCTTCAACTTTCCCTTTCTCAGACTCTTTGATTAGAACGTCTAATTCGTTTTCCAAATCGGTTATTTTCAAGGAAAGTTCTCCATTCTTTTGAGAAAAAGATTTGCGTTCTATTTCAAACTTCTCTCTTTCTGCAATTAAAACCTTTTCAAAGTCGGAGACCTGTTTTGAAAGTTTTAAGCACATAAGCTCAAGTCTCTTCTTCTCTTCAAGAGATTTGGTTTAAAGCCCAGATTGCTTTTAAGTAAGCAATTGTCTTTCGTTTTCAAAGCTTTCTTTCTCCTTTTCAAAAACCTTTTCATGAGTATTTAGTTAACTTTTAAGCTCAAGGTTTTCACAGTTCAGGAGTTTACCTCGCTCTTCTTCTTTCGCCAGCCTCTCAGAACTATTCCAGATTTGAGATTTGAGCTCCTTCAGTTCTTTGATGTACTTATTGCACAAGTCATCTGATCGCTTGATATTCTTTTCATGTAGCTTTGCTTTCTCTTTCTCAGTCTCCTTGATATCACCTCGTGATGATAGATCAGACAACTTCCTTTTCAGCTCAGAGTTTTCAGACTCTAGTGTTGTTGCCTTTTCTTCAGATTTAGCCAACTTGTCAGAACAATTCCAGAGTTGAGATTTATGTTGCTTCAGTTCTTTAATGTACTTGTAGATCAAATCCTCTTTCTTCTCGATATGCGTTTGATGTAGTCTTTGATTTGCTTGACACTCCACATTAACGCAATACAACATTGTTACCTGAAAATTTGATCGTTAATCGGTGTTATTTTGAAGAATCAAAAAATGCGGAAGAAAATTAAAAATTAATTTTGAAAAACAAATCTAAAAATAAATTCGTTTCCAAGATTTAAGATCTGATTATTATCGAATTCGAACAAACGAAATCACTCTTCGAGAATGAAATCTGCAAGATAAACAACCCAAGTTAGATCAAGAACGACGACAATAAATCACAAAAAATGATAATAGTTGCTATAAAGATCAAATCGTCGCAAAAAGTCTCAAGTGTCACACAAAAATTGCAAATTGATCGTTAAGAAAAATTGCAACTTTCGTTAAAATTCTCAATCACGAGACGTGCGGTAACTCGGGTACCGACGAGAACTTATCAAACAAAGAATTTCCAAAAACACAACTTACCGGATAACTGGATAAGCAAATACTTACCGGATAATAAGGAAACTGTGACTTACCGGATAAAGAGAAACTTACCGGACGAAGGTTGTCGGATACTCGATTCGCGAATGAGAAGCTTTCCGGACAAAAGTAACGAGGACTTATCGGATGAATGCGGTTCTTACCGGTTGAAAATGATTTACCGGAAAGATGAGAACTTAACGGGTGATTGAGGTTCTTGCAAAAATAGCACTTACCGGATGCAGCACTTTCCGGATGAGGATACCAAGTGAAAGTTATTTTCCGCACAAAGCAAAACTTACCAATTAAACCATGCGATAGATCGAGAGAATTACATATGCAACCTATAATATTTAAAACAAAAATGTGCCAAGCCTAAAAAATGAAACGTGATATGTATGCATGGCAAAGACGTATGTCAGCTTTTTATCTAAATGTATGCATATGTATGTATGTTGTAACATGGAATGAGAAACAAAAACAAAAAAAATATGCAGTGATGGTAACGAGGTGATCTATGTATGTGAGTATGCAATTATTGAGCATGCATGTGATATGCATGTATGAGTATGAAGTCAAACACAAAATAATCAAAGAAGGATGGCTGCTGAATTAAATCAAGCAGGAAACAACCTTATCCGGAAAGATGGTGGGCATCCGGGAACTTTTGAAGTATCCGGGTAATATATGTCATCCAGAAAGACTTTGGAATTAAAAGGAATCACCCGGAAAGTGAGACCATCCGGTTAATATGTGTCATCCGGAAAGACTTTGAAATAATAGGAAACTTACCTGGACACTGCGGCTGTGATTGCAATTCGGATCTGGGATCGACAGGGTTGCTTGATTTCACTCCTGTAGGGTTAGATTTTGACCAAGAACACAAAAACAAACACACCCAAAACGATTTATATGCAAAATATATCCTATTTTCCAAAAAATCACCACAAAAACTTTTAGAACACCAAGAACTCAAGATTTGATTTTTAACTTGAAAAATTAATACCTTTGAGTCCTTGTAACCGCAGATAAAGTCTAGATTAAAGCAATTAACCAATCGAGATATAACTAACGAATTATTAAAACAATGAAAGAACTTTGCAAACCGATTGAAGAACGATTTTCTTCAAAAAATACTGCACTTTTACGAAAATCTTTTGGATGCCTTCTGGACCTCAAACGATTAATCCAACCGGTCAGAATGTGAAATAGACTGTCGTGAAGCTACTGACCAAAATTGCGACGATCCGACGGTTCAAACTCTGGGAATAGGCGAAACGGCTCGCTGAGATTTTCCAGAAAATTTTCTGCGAATTTTCTTGCCTTTTCTTGCTTTCGTTCGATTTCTTTCGTATCTTCAAATCACCGATTCTGCTCTGATACCAATTGTTAGTCCTGGATTGATCAGGTAACAACGATTCAATGAGAAATAACAAGAACAGATAATGATTTCAACTTGTCATCCCTCTCGTATTCAATAATGAAGATAGTTACAAAGGTTAGAATGAAAATCCTAACTATCTATCTCTAAACAATTAAGCTCTCATGAATGATAATGAATCGTCTGACAAAAGGCTAACCTAATTCAAGGTTAACACAAACCTTATATACCAAGGCCTATTAGCACCAAGGCCCATGGCCCATTAACTTAATCTAAGCCCATTTAACACAAATGAGGCTTTTACAATAATTAATTAAAACAATTAAGCACTATATAATTATTTATATATCTTTCTCATATGTAGGACATTTATGATCCTAACACGGAATTTTTTGGGTTATCGAGTGAAATGTACAGGTAAGCTAAAAGACAGTAATCATCGAGAAAAGAAGCAGAAAAGAGTCCAAAAGAGAGCCAAAACGAAGCCCAACGGAAGCCCAAGATCCAAGCCCAAGACCCGTGCCCAAACCATGACCCAGAACCTAATCCGGACACATCAGGAAAGCGCGCGGCTTTCCCCGCGGTTTGCAAGCCACGGGATAAGTGGCGTAAGTCCCTATTCCAGTTCTATAATTTGGTGTTTTGCGGAATTAGGTCATCACTTCTCGACGTGCGATGGTAGGCTGCTTGGGGGCGATTTTCAGAGATTTTTTACGTCCTTTGGAGCCACGATAGAGGACGGTTTGAGGAGGAGTTCACAATGAGAATTGGATTAGAGCCGGGAGAAGGGAGTTCACCATTACATTCATCACGTTCACGATCACTCTGTTTGCACACACTATTTCTCTTCCTTTTCTTATGTTTTTGTCCACCACCAACATAAACTAATCTTTAAGATGTTGGGGGTTGGTTTGAATTTGGTTTAAGCATATGAACATATGATTTGAGACTTTTATCAGTTTTTCCAAGTTAATAAAGCATGTGATTTGTGTTTTAATGCTTTTGTGAGTTTGGCCAACTTTCAATTGTTTTGTTTGTTATCAATTAAGTTCGAGAGAGTTAATTGTGACTAGAACTAGAAATTGCATGCCTAGGGTGAGAAATTGGATAGAGATATACCAAGTAAGCCTTAGTCCTATTAAAATCTGGAGTTTAATGTGTTTTGAACCATATAGGTTGAGATCGAGAGATAAAACTTATACTTTCAAAATAAAATATGTGGTTGCTTGAGAAAGAACCACGGTGATTTTAGAGATTGGATATTCATTAAGGGGAATAACTGGTAATTATTTTAAGTCAGGTGTTTTGTTGATCCAAACCCTCAGTGATTTGATAATGACCCTCTCTTAACACTTAGTGAAAATGTTAGGTTTAAATATGTATTCAAGATTTTATATTCTTGATAAAGTCAAAGTCAATGTATTTAGTCAAGTGTAGAAAGTCAAAGCTAGCTTATTTCCTTAATAAGTCTTAGGGTATATAAGGCTTTGTTTAGACTTTCATTGTAAGCTTTTGGACATAACTCACATATTGTAACAGTGTGCCTAATAGAATTCTAGATCTACTTTCTCTCTCTACTTTCTCTCTCTAGAATTCTTATCGATTTCTTGGTTGCTTGATTGATTTGGGATTATCAATTGGTATCAGAGCAAGTTAATGAAGATCTGCTGAAGAATCTACACGATTTGATATCAAAATTGTTAGGTTTTTGAGGAAAATCGATTGATTTTCTTGATTTTTTCAAGAAAATCTCTTTTTCTCAAATTCTTGCAATTTTGAGTTTAATTCGACTGGATATTGAGTTCTTGGTGTTAGAAATCTGTTTTACAACAATTCTTATCCAAGAATCGAAGGCTAATTTCAAGATTTTGGTGGTCAATTTGAAGTTTTTGAAGATTTTGATCAGTTCGATCAAAATAATCTGATCACTTTATCAGACTTCAAATCAGTGGCTTACAACGAAATTGGTGTACATAATCGTGTTAGAAACTATTTTTCTAACATCCCTGCAAAATTTGGTGTATTAATTCGAAGTATTGATCAGGTTTTAATTGAATTTTTAAGCTTTGTGCCAGATTCAAGGTTTGCGCCAGTTCATCTGAAGAAAAACTCTCCTTTGCGCCACCGGTACCCACTTTCATATTGATGAAGTAATTCTCATTTGATTTCTGCACCACGTATTGCTAGAGCTAACTTACAACTTGCGCCAATCACAACTCAATATGGAGTAAACTTAATTTGTGGTTCATTTGATTTTTACGCTACCAACCACACTTCAAGATAACCTCAACATCAACTTTGCACCATGCACTTCTAGCGCAAACATCAACTTTGCGCCATGCACTCCTAGCGCAAACCAACTTTGCGCCACCTTCATATTCAACTTTGCGCCAATCTCATCTCAAAGAACACTCCAACTTTACGCCACCTGCATCAAGGGAATTTCTAATTTTGTGTTGTGTGTATAAGGTGTATGTGTGTGCATAAGGTGTTTGTGTGTGTTTAAATGTGTGTTGCGTGAGTTAGAGTGTGTGTTGAGTGTGTGTAATTGCTCCATTAACTAAATCTGATTTTGCGCCATATACTGCTCAAGAGTTCTGCAGGAAAAAGTGGGTCTTTGAAATCGTTGTGTGATCGAGATTTGGTCGTTACATTTGATTGGTATTCGAATTACGATCTCAACGCAACAAAAATCAGCGATTTTCGTCGAGAAACGAAGAAGATATCATCGTTTAAAGTTTTCGTTTCGGTTTTTCGGTATTGTTCGGTTGCAAATATCGAGAGATTCGGAGCGTGTTTTGAGTTCTAATCAATTAAGGGAGATTAAGGGATCATAAACGAACAGTTTTGGTAGAAAAGTTTGATTCCATATCGACTTTTGCAGATTGGGTTTCAATGAAGACGATGATGAATAGTAAACTAACGGGGTTTCATTAGTTTCGTTAGTTTTGTGACATTTTTGGTACTTTTTCCGTTAGAGTCGTTAGGTTTGTTACCATTTTAGTACTTGTAGTTTATAGTTTAGAAGTTTATCATTTTAGTCCTTCTAGTTTTAAGCTTTAGGTTTTTACATTTTCAGTCCTTTGACTTGTTAGTTTTTGAATTTTACATTTTTAGACCCTTGAGTATTTTTTTTGTTTTTGTCATTTTTAGTCTTAGTATTTTTCACTTTTAGTCCCTATATTTTTACCTGCTTTTACTCATGACTGATAAATTTTTCTTGTATTTTGCAGGTTAATTTTTCTATTTTTTTCAGTAGATATTTTTCATTATAAAGATCTTTTAATCGTCAAGCGAACATGAACCGACTTCCAGTGCTGATCAAATAATCTGATTTTGAACGATGGAGTGTTTCGTTCATCGACTTTATTGCGAGTAGAGAATATGATAAAATCATTCTCCAAAGGTCCAATGAGCAGAAATAAAATGGAGAATGATTTTACTGAAGAGGAAATGAAAAGGTTGAAAGCTGATACGAAAGCTTCGTCCAACTTGATTCTTGCACTTCCAAAACACATCTACAAAAGTGTTGACTGTTTCAAACACAATCCAATGCTTATGTGGAACGAATTATCTAAGCGAATGCATGGATCTGAAGTTGCATTTACAAAGAGAAAGGAAGAAGAAAAGAAAGCTGAGAAAGAGGATACTGAACTGAACATGTCAGAAGCTGAAAATGAAGATCTTAAGGGAAAGGTTATTGAGCTTACGAAGAAGCTGTCTGACATGGAAACGTTGCTAAAAGAGGAAAGAGAAAAGTTCAGAAAAGAAAAAGTTGATCGTTTGAATGACAAGAAGTGTTATGGAAAGCAAATTCTTTCTCTTTCTCAGAAAGTTTCGGAACTAGAAAAGACTTCAAATTCTGAGAAGAAAGAAAATGAAGAAAAGAAAGCTCTTGAACTCCGATGCATAAAACTTTCGAAGCAAAATTCAGACTTTGAGAAGGTTTTATTTCTTGAAAAGGAGAAATTGGAGAAGGAAAGGCTTGAATTTGAAAATAAAAGGAAAGTCTTTGAAGCGAACAATGAGAAATTGTCAAAGCAAATTTCTGAGCTTCAAAAGGAATTAGATGAAGAAAGACAAGAGCTAGAAAAGAGGAAGAAAGCTGAATTTCAAGCTAGGAGCGTTAAAGATGAATTTTCTGTTGAACGGAAGATATTTCAGCAAGAAATACGTAAGCTGACAAGGAATTTGGTTGTGTTGTCAACTGATATCATGATAGAAAAGAGGGTTAAGTGTGATATTCTGAAGAAGCTTGATTTTGTGACCAAAGAACGGAATGACTTAGCTTACAAAGTGAAGTCATTTAACAAATCCAAAAGCTATTCAGAAAGTCCGATTCGACCTTCTAATCTCTTCTATGATAATTCTTCCAAGTATCAATCTGCCGATCTTCCTTCATATAAGAAAGTCAACATGCAATGGAGAGTGAAAGGTACGATTCCTCAAAAAGATGTACCAAAATCATCTGTTCCCAACAAGAACACTAACCTGAAAGGTAAATCTTTTGCTAAACCTGGTTCATTATATTCCACAAATAATTTAATCAGGTTTGCACAAAAGAATATTTGCTGTTCTTATTGTGGAACTAATGATTTTGTTAAAAATAATGTTGCGCAATTTTGGTATGGCAATTATCATTTTCCTTCCTATAGAGCTTCGCTTAACAAGTCAGGACCCAAGACGCGTTGGGTACCAAAATCTACTTAATCTGTTTTGCAGATTTAGAAGCAAAGCGTTGAACTCTTGGAAGAAGATGTATCTGTGCATTTAACGTAAGTGGTTTCTGAATACATCAGTTCAGGACCCGTGCTTAAACGTTTATGGCTTCTGGACAAATCAGTTCAGGACCCGTACTTCAATGGCTAAGACTTCTAAACAAATCAGTTTAGAACTCATACCTCTCAAGTGATATCCTTTAACTGTCATATCTTTTTATTTCAAGGAACAAGCGGTAAAAGGTAACATTGAATTATATTTTGTTTCTACTGCTTTTAAAATTTGAATCTTTTCAAATTTAATTCAATGAGATGAATTTTTTTCAATCTTCATTCAATGAATTAAATGTGTGATAAAAGATGACTTTACAAGTGTTTTTGTATTATCCGAGTTATATTTGTTTCATCTTTCACTTCTGAAATAAATCGAAAGGTCAGCAAAACATGAATGAAATTATGCTGAATGCTCAAAATTATGGATTTCTGGACTTATATAGAATATAATGCTCAAAAAGCCTAGATGTCAGAATGATGGATGGAAACGAAAACATGGGGGAAGCACTATGTTTTAGAACCAAGTGATTGAGATGCTCTAAGTTTTAAATCTAATCATTTAGTTTGAAAGTTTGTGCGTGTGGCCTTTCTGGTTTGGGAGATTAAGTCCTAAGGGGTGCTCGACACCTAGTCCCTAAGGCCAACTGGTTTGGGATCGGCTGACCCAAATCCTTCTATAGAACCAGATAGAAAGCCATGTTCTACTGGTACAAATGGGTTTACGATATATCGATGTGGCCTTTCTGGTTTGGGAAAGTAAGTTCTAAGGGGTGCTTGACACCTAGCACCTAAGGCCAACTGGTCTGGGATCCGCTAACCCAAATCCTGCTATAGAACCAGATAGAAAGCCATGTTTAACGGTGTATCTTATTCCTACTAAACTTTTTGATTAAAAGATGCCAATGAGCACAAAATCAAAAGATGTCAATGATGACAAAATCAAAAGATGCCAATGAGCACAAAAGAAAAGATGCCAATGAGCACACATCTCTTGATACTTGGGGAAAATACAAAGTCGCAATAAACCTGTAAATTTGTGAAAATCCTGATTTTGGACAAATAGTGTAAGTAGAGCAAAGTAGTCTTATATGTTTTAGAATTGCATATGCTTGGTGCTAATCATATTTCGCATTCTAGCGCAACAAATAGATTTAATAAAGGGGTTGAAACTGAACATTTTTAACTTGATATGCAATGATGTCTTGTATTTGAAACCAAACACATGCATTTGATTTCATTTGATTGAAAAAAATCTGTTAAATTTCATTAAGTTGAATTTCTTTTGTAAAGTTTTCAAATGATCAAATATTAGTAGTTATAAAGTGTAGTTCAATGAATTTTATCTTCCTTGTATCAATTCTTTTAAATCTGTGCTAAAATTTCAAATACTGTTCATTAATGAAATATATGCATATTTTCAGGGGGAGAATACAACATGCTCCAGAATTCTTATTTTGAGGGGGAAGGTTATTCATAAAGGAGGAGATTGTTTGTGATACTCAAAGACGCGACTGAAATTGAAGAAGGTTTTTGATGATCGTGATGCTCACTATCATCGAAAAAGGGGGAGAAATGTTTAATTCAATTTCATGTCAAAGAGCTTTCAAGTCAAAGACTCGAGAAAAGAAGATTCCGTCTCAAGAAAGAAAAAGGGGGAGAATTCTTCAAGAGTTTAAGAGAAATCGATTGATCATCTTGTGATCTCTTTTTCTTAAACTTGCGCTATATGGTGAATATCCTTACTGAAGTTTGAAGTTCTCAAGTCAAAGAAAGAAAAGGGGGAGAATTCTTCAAGAGTTTAGGAAAAATCGATTGATCATCTTGGTTTTTCAAGAAGATCTCTTTTTCTTAAATTTGTGCTAATTTGTACCAAAATGCCTTGTGTGAAGAATCAAGCTCTCCATTTCAAAGAAAGAAAATCTCCGTCAGATCCCCGTCTGAAGATTTTGTGACAATTTGACTTTGACAAGCCAAGCCAAAGACTGCTGTTCTCAAATGTTTAAATCTTGAATCCAAGGGGGAGATTGTTAGGTTTAAATATGTATTCAAGATTTAATATTCTTGATAAAGTCAAAGTCAATGTATTTAGTCAAGTGTAGAAAGTCAAAGCTAACTTATTTCCTTAATAAGTCTTAGGGTATATAAGGCTTTGTTTAGACTTTCATTGTAAGCTTTTGGACATAACTCACATATTGTAACAGTGTGCCTAATAGAATTCTAGATCTACTTTCTCTCTCTAGAATTCTTATCGATTTCTTGGTTGCTTGATTGATTTGGGATTATCAGAAAATTATAAGTAAATGATATGTATTAGAGTTTCACTATCGCTGATAAGTACTAAGACTGTTTCAGTACCGCTGATAGTAACTCTCGCTCTTTAAAGATAAATAGTCAGCGAACTTTGTTCATCGAATAGCTCTAAGCATGTTCAGTCTATGAGATGATCGCTGATAATTTAGTTTATTTACTTATGATCCCTGAAGACAAGTTTCACGTCAACATAGGTTCTACGCTGAAGTCGAAGATCAAGCCCAAGAACCAGCGACAAGTCTACTAATGAACTGATGCGGATATCAGCGAAGCCAAGATTTGTACACTCAACGTGAACTATCAAGTAGAAGACTTCAACAATCGCTGAACTTTATCATTCGCTGATAAAGATCTGTTTCAACGAAAGCTGATCATGAAGTCTCCTTACAAAGTACTATTGTCTTACCTCCCTTGCACGTCTTCGTACGAAATGTCAGAATGGATATCCCTTTTTGTCTATGATCGTACAACAAACTTTGATTCTACACTGTGCACCATGCGGCTACTAAGGTTGTCTACAAAGATCAATGACATGCAACCACTCAGCTGCTGCCACGTGTAAAGCAATACTGACATGCATTAAATGCATGCAGTATATAAGAAGAACCCTACTTCAGAAATGAAGTCTGCTCGGACCATCTTCTTCTTTCTATCCGTGTGTTAGAATATTATACTTAATATTCTTATCTTCTTTCTATCTTATTCTAGTGCAAGAAACTTAGTGTTCTTAACTTGTTTAGATTAGGTTACTCCTTAATCTTGTTCCACAACAAGTTGTAAATTGTCTTGATTTATCAATAAATAATTTAGAAAAGTAAAAATAGTGTGTTTGTATTCAACCCCCCCCCCCCCCCCCCCCTTCTACAAACTTGTATAACCCTTCGGGACCAACAAGTGGTATCAGAGCAGATTTGTTTAATCTCATAAACAAGATCTGATCTATACTAAGATTTCTCTTCCTGGCTATTTCTTAAAATGGCCACCAACACAAACACTAACTATATTGACAATGGTTCTCTTGCAAAACCACCTAGATTCTCCAGAGATAATTTTAATCTATGGAAAAATCGGATGATTCTCTTCTTAGAAGGTGTAGACCCTACTATGCGTTACTATCTTGAAAACGACCCATATATTCCTATAAGAATTGATCCTGCAGTTCCAGCCGCTGAGAATAGACCTGCTATTCTAGAAAGGCTGATTCCCAAGGAAATTCATATGTGGACTGATGAAGATAAGAAGAAAGTGGCTATCGACACCAAAGCCAGATCCATACTCTCCATGTCTCTTCCTGACGAAGTCTACCATTCCGTCATGAACGTGAAAGCCTCAAAAGCTATGTGGGATACAATCTGTGTTCAGTATGAAGGTACTTCTGAAGTCCAGGACTCTTGAAAGATCAACCTGGTAAGACGGTATGAAAGCTTCATTTGTGGTAAGAATGAATCTCTCTCTGAAGTACACCAACGTTTTAACTGCTTAATAATAGATCTGAAAACTGTTGGTAAGGAATATTCTAACTTTGAAGTACTGACAAAGTTCTTAGAATGTTTACCTGAAAGCTGGGACAGTTATTCAATGTGTCTCAAGCTGTCAAAAGATCTTAGATCTATGACTCTTTCTACCTTATATGGCACGATGCTGAATCATGAGCAATTGAGTCATCTTAAGAAGAATCTTGTAAAAGATTCCTAAAGCACCCCTGTTGCTTTACTCTCAGAGTTACCTTCCACTCAGCGATCTACGATCACTGTCACTGAGTTGGAAACTAATTCTGAACGTTCATCAGATTCTGACGCTTCAGATGATGATGAAACTCTAGCATTCCTGGCTAATAAGTTCAGGAGATTTGCTAGAAAGAGTAATTTCAAAAAGAACAAACCTCTTGCTATTACTGACAAGCCAAGATGATCAACCCATGTTGATAAGGCTACTGCTACTTGCTACAACTGTGAAAATATAGGACATTTTGCTAGCGAGTGCAGGTCAAAGAAAGTCTCTAGACCCTCAGCTTTTCCCAAGAAAAACTTTACACCCAGGACTAGAGATGAAAAATACAAAAAACTGAAAGAAAGGTATTCAAAGCTGAAAACCTTTAAGAAGAAAGGCAAAGGCCTTATGGTTGACTATGATTGGTGTTAGGGCAGGTTTTATAGTTGATTTAAAGTTTAAGGGTTAAATTGTATTTCTTTAAATTAGAGCTTATTAGTGAACGGGCCGTGGGCTTGTTAACCACGGGCCCGATGTATTTAATGTGTGATTAGCTTGGAAAAACAAGCTAATCATCCTTTTACTTTCTAAACTCTTATTGTAAATTCTCTCTGAAAGTTAATGAAAGGGATGACAGTTGGAAATCATGCTTCTTATTGATTTATCATTATGATTTCTATATTTTTGCACGGATCTGGAATTAACAATTGGTATCAGAGCAGACGGACGGATTCGATTCACAGATTCATTCACTGATTTCTGGTTAGTTTGACCTTTTCACGTCTGACCATTCTTGATTTTTCAAATCTTTGATTCTGGCTTAATTGTTCAATTCTGTTTATTGGGTTGTGTTAGCATTATACTTGTTAGTAATTCTGCAAATTTTCGCATTCCAATTCGATCGTTTGAGTGATTAATTTAGCAATTTAAGATCAAAAGTTTTGGTAGTGTTCTTGACAAAAATCCAATTTTTAACCATCAAAACTTGTTGTTTTTGCATTGAAATCGATTGGATTAGTGTTACTTTTGTGTTTGGCATTATTACTAATCTTCCAGGATCGATTTTGGGCAACCCTAATCGAAAATTCGATCGAGTTGAGCAAACAGCCGTGGTTTCCGGATAACCCAGCCGTGGTTTCCGGACAAGTTGATAGTTCCCGGATAATTGTGTTATTCCATACGGACTCCTCATCTTTCCGGGTAAGTTCTGAAATCCGGGTAAGTCACTTTTCCTTATACAATCCGGGTAACATTTGTATCCGGAAACCCAGTGTTTCCGGACATATCTTATCCGTACAATCCATTGTACCCGGAAACTTCAGTGTATCCGGAAACATCTTGTTTCAATTTTTCCATATCCGGAATCATTTCACTTCCGGTAACTACCGTATCCGGAAACCCCATTCGAACACTTTAAGGTATCCGGTAATTACTGTACCAGGTAAGCTCTTCTCGTCCGGTAAGTCGCAGGAGGGGGACATTTAAGTATCTTTGATACTATTCCACTTTGAATCGAACCATCGTCTGACGATCACTCCAGTGCAACTGAAGATGTCTCCTGTTGAAGAAGACATGACAAAGCCGTGTCAGGTATGTGAACCTATCTTTTCAGAACTTTATGACCGAATGAAACCTCTTGCTGAACGGGTAGATTCCTTTAAGGCCACCTCTAATGAACAACTGATTGAGATTAGATCACTATCTGAAAAGCTAGATGTTCAAAAGAGAGTAACTGAAAAATATAAGTCTGAAAATGCTAATCTAAAAGACAAATGCAAAAATCTTACGATAGCACCTAAGGACTTACGGGCCAAATTATCTGAACTTCAGTCACAGTTTGATCAGTGCTTGAATGAAAAAGCAGAAACTGTTTATCAATGCTCTGCTCTTCAAATTCAGCACAAGGAGTTTGTAAATAAAATCACTGATCTTGAAACAAAACTCCACAAAAGGGGTCAAACTGATAAAACCATCTTTCTGAATAAACCTAAAGAGTTCACATACTTTAACAAAGAGTGGGGAATCAGATATGATAACCCACACTATTTGAAAAAGGGAAGATGGCATGTACCCACTTTGTATGACTTTGCTTGTTTTGGGTTAGATAAAAAGTATCCTGAATATGGAATTCAATGGACTGGTCCTCTTGAACCCGAAAAATAGGAGGAAACCGAGGAATATAAGCGCACACACAAACGAGGAATTCAACTTCCATTTTGTTATGAACCTTTAAACTACTCGTATAAAAAGGACAAAAAGTACCTCTCCAATTACTACTTCGACCCCTACAAGGTAGCTACACCCAAGGATTCCTCCAAAAAGGATGAGGACCTAGCACCTGCAACCAAGACTGAGACGGATGAGTTTAAACTCTATGTTCCCTCTCTCATCTTGGAAGCAAAGATAGCCAAGTTGGAGAAGTCAATTGAGAAAGTAAGGTCAATGTTTCAAATGGAAAAGCAAGTCTTAATTACAAAGCTTGAGAATCTACAACCGGTCAAAACCGAAGTTGTGTCTGGTGAAGGACAGGAAATCCTTCGGTGTGAAATCAATCGACTCACATCACAACTGTCTGCCTTGGCAACAGAAAAGATGGAAGAGTACACGAGAAATGGTCAGCTTCAAGAGCAAATTGACCAACTGCTATCTGAAAAGTAGATTTCACCCGAACTTTCCTCAAATTCATCCGACACGTCTTTGTGCAAAGCTTTCTTAGGCAAGATTTCTAGTTCACAAGACGGTCAAGATTCTCAAGACGAGAGTGTTTTAATGAATTTGAACTCTGATTTTTTCTTAGCTTCCGCACAAAATTCCCCAAAGCACACAAGCACAAAGAGCTCCTCGCCTTCCTCACCTGATCCAAGTCCAGTAATTCCCGAGATAGATTTTTCAGAGTACATGAACTCCGAAGGTAACTGTAAAGAAGAGTTCGAGTCGTTCCCCTTCGACAAACCTCTTCCGAGTCATACTGATTTTCTGTCACCAGTAGTCAATCGGCCGGTCAATTTTTTAAAGGGCGACTGTTCTAAAACAAAGGACCCAGTTGTGATTAAGATTTCAAAATCAAAGCCTGTTTCACAAAAACAATCACATCCGAGGCAAAAGACCGGCCAATCACCTACTAAGATTCATGTTTCCTCAAATGTCACTGACCTCATTGTCCCTGTTTTTTCGGATAAAAACGGTCGCGCTAAACAAGAAAAACCAAAGTGGCTAGCCAAGGAATCTGTCAAAGAAGCAGCATCAAAGTCTTTCAATACTGTATTTTACCCTAGAATGAACAAAAACAATTGTGCTTGGAATCATAGGAATGATTTTGTTAAAAGAGATGTTAATTTTCCGATGAAAATTTATTCCACTCAACAATTGATTCAATTGTCGCATGATTGTTTATGTTGCTCTAGTTGTGGTTGGAATGACTTTGATGATATCATTAACAATGATTGGTTTGGGTCATATCACATGTACAATCATTCACCCAAACGCAAACCCAGTAATAACAAGAGAAAATATCATAAACAACGGGGTTCTCAAACAGAGGTTAAACCACAGCGGGAGACCAACCCCATTCCAAAACGGGCTTCTCCCACTGAGGTTAGACCGGCACCCAGGTGGAAAGCTGCTACAAAATATGTTCCTCCTAAAGGTGTAAATTCTGCACCGAAGAGGAATCAAGTGCCAAAACCAGTTCCCTCTACCGGTGTAAATCGTACACCTAAAGGGAAAGCTGGGACAAAGCAAGCTTCCCCAAATGGTGCCAAACCTAACCCTCTCGGACCCAGGCAAATCTGGGTACCGAAGATCCGCTAAACTTGTTTTGCAGGAGTGTCATGTGTGGTCCTTAGACACTGGATGCTCCACACACATGACCGCAAGGAGGGAGCTGCTTATGATCTACAAGGAACAATATTAAGAAGACGTGAGGTTTGTCTATACTTGTGCTTTAACAAGCTGCTCATGTGTTTAAGGGGAGCATAATCAGCTATCAGGTATGTTATTCTACTGTTGAGGGGGAGCGTCACGCACATTTTTTTCTTAAATATGCTAAAAAGTTTTTTTGTGTGTGTGGATACTCCCGTGTGCACTTCACTCTACGCGCACATTCTAAGGGGGAGCATGTCATCTAATGCTCATCATTTGAGGGGGAGCGACACAAATTTTTCTTTAAATGTCTAAAATTTTTGTGTGTCAGACTCTACATTGCACATCCCTATACACTATCCGAGGGGGAGCAAGTTTTTCCCCATTCTCAGTTTGAGGGGGAGCGAGAGATCCATTTTTTCAAAATTCTACAGGTTTCATCTCTTTGAAAAATGGAATTATTCTTTAAAGTGTAAAAGTGTCCGGACACCCATCAGTCCGGATGACTTTCCGGACCGGATGGGTATCCGGGTAGGACTATCCGGAATCCCTACTTTGTCCGGAAACACCCTTTGTCCGGATACTTTGTTTAGACCGGAAAGGTTTGCCATTCTGTCCTCTTTCATCCGGATATCATGTTTGTCCGGAAACTCTATTTGTCCGGGAAGTATGGTCTGTCCGGGATGTTCTACATATCTTCATTATGTCTGGACTCCTTTGTATTTGTCAATTCAGCACCTGCCATCACACTGCCAGTACTCAATCTGTCTCAGATTGATCCATTTACAGCAAAGGTGCGCGTCGGAACTTGTTTATCTGTCTTGTTTACTAACTTTGGATCTTTAACAGATATTCCATTGCGGATCAACAACCTCAACAAAATCTGAGGGGAAGCTTCACCCTGTTTTTCTTAAACGTCTAAATGTTTTTTTTGTTGATCACTCCCAAGTAAGTAACACTCTCACTCTGAGATGACGCAAGTCAATCTCCATGTATGTTTTGAGGGGGAGAAGGATAATATCAGTGCTTTGCATATGCCTGAAGCCCTACCTGTGATAGCATATAGACGAGAGTTAGGGAATCTGTTGGAACCCAGATACACTTAATCAAGATTAACAATCTGTTAGTGGAGTTTAGAGTTTGATGCGGAAGCGTATTAAACTAACAGATATGTTTGATAGATATTAGAACGCACATATATAAAGAAAACAGTAAGGAATAAAAAGGATTTCTTGAACAGTTACTGTTATTCAATATATAATAAGAACAACGAAGAACAAATTAAGAACTGTTGGTGTGTGTGTGAATATAACACTCAGATATTTGACAATAAAGTTTGAGAGCATTAGTGATTCCTTGTGTATTCGTCGTTGGGAAGATCTCAACATGAGACTTCCTTTTATACTACTCTTAGAAGACTATGAAGTTTGTCACTGTTCCTTTTACGGCATGAATAGTAAACTGGATGGTGTGAACAGTGGACTGGATGGTGTGAGCAGTTGTTTGAGCCATGCGCATTTAATGGAGCAGATGTACTATTGGTAAATGCATTAAATGGCGCAGACGTCTATTTTGTACCATGCCCTATTGAGTCCACTCAGAGCTTGACACGTGTTTTGACAGTACTTTTCCATGCAAGTTGATGAACGTATCCAGTAATATCTTCCAAGTCTTCATAGCAGACCACATAGGCTCTGTAAGGCATTACAGAGGTTCTATGGTCTGACCTTCTGTGGAGCAGTCCACTTGTTTCCGAGTTGATCTTCTTCTTGCTCACTACAGAGGTTCTGTGATTACCTCTGTAGCTTCTGTGGCTTTCTGGACTTGATCTTCTGGAAGAAGTGGCAGAGCCTCTGTGAGAGGCTTTTCTATACTTAGCCTATTTTTCACTACTTCTAAGTATTTCTATGATTAGGAAGATTGAAGCTAACAATCTCCCCCTAAGTAGTGAAAAATAAAAATTTGACTTTGTGTTTAGTTAGGCTAAGTTAGATAAGACAAAGGTTAAACAATACCTCGAAATTTCTTTCATTTAGAAATATGCCAGAGGCATTTTACATTTGAGTACGATGAAAGATAAACTTTTGTTTGTAGAGATTGGAGGTCTGAGAATCAGAATTTGGCATCTTTGAAATCGTTGTAGCTTCTGTTGTCTCTGCCGACTTTTCTGATCTCTTTGTAGATTCTGATGTAGAGTTCTCTTAGGCGGATTGTTGAGTCTATTTCTCTGATGAAAGTATCTGCATCATCTCTATCCATTTTCTCTGTACCTCTGTATTTTACAAGGCTTGCTCTGAATTTGCTCAGAGTACTGGTTGCGTACTTCTGACAATCCATGAGTACAAAAAGTTTAACCTGGTGTTGTGGGTTTTGAAATACTAACCCAAATCTTGGTTCTCTGATGATTGAGTTTGGCACAGCGTCTGGTGGGCAGCGATCTTCTGGTGGTCGTAGATCTAGATGTTTGAGACCAAGATCTTTTCCCAGCTGAAAATCTATCATGCTGTATAGCAGAAGCTTTTCCCTCATCGCTTTTCTCAATACTTGATAGGCTCTGGTGTTTGCTTCTGTGTTGTAGTTGTCCTTTGTCCATTGCAGAAGGTCAGGTAGATCGTATGGATTGATGTTTCTTAAGTCAGCATCAGCGAAGGTAGACTCTGAATTGTTCTCTCTTCTGACTTTGTAAAGATTGTACCTGACCCTTGGATAGGTTCTTGTGAAGGAGAATTTGCAGAAGATCACTTTTTTGATTTTGTGAATTGAGAAGACGTCTGCTTTGGCTCTTGGCTTTGTTCTTGTGAGATGTTCTCAAATTCTTCTCTGATCCTTGGATCTGTCACATGATCTATTGGATAGTTTGTCTGAAAGGATTGTTTGTAGAGGTATTTGTATACCACTTCTTCCATTTCTTCATGTGTTGGACCAGGTTGTGGAATTTGTCTTCTGAGACTCTCCATATGTTGAACAACTTCTGCAGCTCTACCAGTTAAGGGAGTTTCTGACAGAGGCTTCAATCCATGTGCCCAGTCAACTTCTTCGGGTTTTGGGGTTTGAAAGGCGTCAAATGCACTTTTCATCAGTTTCTCTGTTGGCTTTGACAATGTTTTCTTCTTCTTAGGTTCCTCTGTCAGTATCCCTTTGCCTTTATCTTTTGTTGTCGTGGCATAACCTGTTGCTTCTGTGGGATTTGAGGTTTGTACTTCTGTAGGTTTGATGGAGGTTGCCTCTGTGGATTTTGACGATTGTGATTTAGAGGACTTTTGTGGCGATGGTTCTGTTGGCTTGACTTGCTCTGTAACCTCTGTTGGAGGTTGTTTGGTGACTTATTATGTGAGCTCAGTTTCTGTTGATGAAGTGTTTTCATTGAATCTTCTTGCCATTCTGAAGGCTAAGGTGAACCTGTGCCTTTCTTCTTCTCTCTTCACCATTCGATCACTTATTGTTGTGTGCATCCTTTTCAGAATGTCAGAAGCAGAGGTCGTTGCTCTTTTTGGTTTGGTGGCAATCGACTTTCTTCTGGGTATGGTTTGGGGTGTTTCCACAGAGGTGGGTGTTTTCTCTGTGGTTGGTTCATCTGTTTCTTCTAAAATGATTACCTCAGGGGCGGTTGTTGCCTCTGAGGTTTGCTTATCTGCTTCTGTAGTGTTGGGTTCTTCAGAGGTTGAATCCACATAGATGGGTGTATTCTCTGTGGTTTGTTGAGTTTGTTGTTGTCGGGTCTGTTCTGGAGGTGCTTGACTCAGAGGTTCTGCGGCTATTGGTGGACCTGTAAGTTCTCTGCTTGCAGTTTTCTCTGTAGTTTTCTCCCCCTCAGGATGATCTGATGGACCAGGATGGTCATCATCATCAGAGTCATCCTGACCCTTGTCTGATGTACCCTCTGCTCTGCAGGAAGCATCAGGTTTCATTGGCATTTTGGCTCCAGCAGCGATCAGTTTCGTGCAGACATCATCACAGAGGCCAAGAAGAGTTGCTAGCTCTGCCTCTGTTTTGAATCTCATCCTTCCTACACTTTCTCTGAAATCTTTGATGAAATTAGCATTTGCAGTGGTGAAGGAAAGGATGACTTCTGTTACTTGATTAATCACGTTCTGCCCAAGTTCTGTCAGCTGTGCTCTTGTCATGTAGTCTTTGGGTTGCATCAGCATGGTATTTCGCATGGCTTCTTGTTGAACTTTTTGTAGGGCCTTCTGTAGATCTGCAGTAGTGATGCCCGTTGACACTGAAGTCTGTTTGTTCAATTGATCAAGAAACTTGTTGATGGAGTTCTCAATCGAAGAAGGAGTAGTTGTTGCGGCAGAAGTGGTGGATGCGGTAGCAGCAGACTTCATCTGTGAGATGGCAGTTTTCACCTCTGTGGACAGGTTGTCCATTTTGGTGTTCAGGTTTAGTAGTGCCAGTGATGTTGTCTCTGCAACAGATTTGAAAGAGCTTTGCAACTCTTTCAAGGTTTGGTTCACAGAGGTCTCAAGGGTTTGGAACTCATCCCTTGTGACTTGTGTTCCGGTGGTAACCTCTGGAGGAACACATTCGTCTCCAGAGTGAATCCCTGTTCCTGGGATACCTTCTTTCATTCCTGTTTGTATGTTGAGAATGGAAGGATTTCCTTCTGATCCTTGAGAAGAAACATGAGTTTCAATCCCTACAGAAGTTCTGAGAAGAACATTGTCCAAATCCACTCCAGAGGTGGGTATTGGAATATCCTTCTGTTGACTAGGAGACTTGTCTAGAGTCTCTTTGTCTTTGTGCTCTCTACTTCTCTCTGAAAGAAGTGTGGGTCTTAATAAGTGCGTGTCAGAGGAAACAAATTCCTCTGTAGGGTGTTCTTGTGTGATCTGGGGCGATTGATCACGAACATTAGGTGAGTCTCTTTGAGGAGACTCCCTAGGAATGGATTCCCCGGTTTCTGTGGGCACAAAGGTTGAAAGAGTAACCTCTGGCTGGATGGGTTGGGTTGGGATCGAGCTGTGCTGCTCTTTTTCAATAACTCCTTCTGCAGCTAGACCTGCGGAGTTAGAAATGTGGGTTGCACTGGGAGGGGGTGATTGATATGTGCCTTCTTCAACTTCGGCATCTTTTCTTGTTTCTTCTTCTGGTTTTGTGCACAATGAGTCATACATGTGATGAGATCCGTATAATCTCATGACATTCGGATGATAGAGACCTTTTCGTATCCAGATAGCCTCTTCTTCATATGAATCTACCTCTGAGATTTCTATCCCTTTTTCTGTGGTTTCTTCTACAACCGTTGCCTCTGTAACTTTAGTTGTATTCCACTCAGCTTCGATTTGTTCTGTTTCTTCTGAAGCTTGGTTTGGACTTCTTCTGTGGACGTCCAATCCTTGAATGAAAGGGTTTTGTAAAATCACAGGGGTTTCGGCTGGTTGATTTCTGGGTGTTGTGTCATCTTCGTGTAGATGTGTGTCAATGCCAGAAATGAAGAAATCTTGTTCTTCTGGAGTATGGTGGTCGAGAGGTTGTGCCGTCTACCCTGCTGTATTAAGGGTGTTTGCAATTTCGGGGTTCTGTAGGAAATCATTCAGGTCTCCTTGGTGAGCAAATCTATCTGGAGATTGATATGGTGATTGATATCCTTCTTCTGTCATTCCTACTTCTGCATCTTCTTCTTCTGCAGTCTCTCCCTCTATGATTTCCTCTTCTGCAATGGTAAACAACTTTTTAAGTGTTTTACCATGCTTCTTTTTGGTTTTCCTCCTTTTTGGTTTTGGTGCCCCTTCCTCTGTTGATTTGGATCTCTTCTTTTTCTGTTTTGTGAAAAGGGGAGGTGCAGAGGAGCCAATCTCTGTGGCATGGGGAGGTGAAGGTCTATCTTCTGCAGTGCTTGTTGATGTGCCTTCTGCAGTTTTTCTCTTCTTAGCTTTTGGAGTAGAAGCAGAGATATTTGCTGAAGATTTCTTTCCCATTATTTCTGCGCGTTTGGCTATGAAGCTGAGCTGAATAGCCATGTGTTTTGCTAACTTTTTATCCTTTTCTGCTTGAGTGGAAAGAGGTTTTGCTATCATTGTTCCTAGGGGAACACCTAAACGCGGGGGTGTCATAGGACTCGGTTTTGGAGTTCTATGATCGCGTATATACTCTTTCTTAAGGGATATGTTCGATGCGTAGCGCAGAAGTTTCTTTGACAGAGGTCTGCAGTGTGAGTAGCCATCAGCATGATCAGTGGGGGTATTTTTGTTCATCGGGAACTGTTTGGGAGTTGGCCCTTCCATTGGCCAATTTTGGATTAGCAGCAGAGGTTCGAACAGTACTCCCAATATTCTTTGGAATTGCAGAGGTGGTAGAAAGTTGGGATCGTTCTCTTTGACCCTTTTTGAGTTGTTCTTTCTGTCGATGGTGTTTATGATCTCTTGCATCATTATGGTCGCATAATCTAGTGGAAGATCATAGTAAACCCCATACATGATGCTCAAGATTTGATGTGAGCTCTGGTCAATACTCCCTATCTTTCCTTTCAAGCATCTGTTAAGAATAGAGAACAAAGTGTTCCACAGAGGTGGTAATCGGCCTCTGCGGAAGTCATTTCTCTTCCGTAGTTGGGTGTTGTACCCAAGCATTTCCACGAATCTACAGAGCTCTTCGTCGGTTGGTTGCTCTGCATAACTTTTCAATCCCAGAAGACCCCTTGTTGGTAGGTTGAATTCAAGTGAGAACATTGTTCTGTTGAACTTGATTTCAAGATGCTCAGTTTTATCAGGTCTTGAAATGTACCCTTTGATAAGAGAATCGTTTTTATCAAATCGGCAGCTTTGCCAAAATTGGTTCAAATAACGAACTGGTATTCTGTTAGGGGTTCTTGATAGTAGAGAGAAAAGGATATGGTTTTCCATGATGTTCAGAAGTATGGCATGGGCTTCGCCGAAAGTAGTGGGTGAGGGGACCAAATAGCAGTTGTTGGATTTAATAGGAAGAGTGGCTTCGAAATGATCTTTAGCTATGAAGTTTTACAAGTGTGTCGTCGGAGCAAAGTCTGCGGAATCCCCGGAATCTTGTTGTTCAATATCTCTTGCAAGGCTGGGGTTTTCAGAATGTTCTGAATGAGCAGGGGAGTTTTCCGTTGAGTTCGCCGGAGAGAGTTCAGAGGATGTAGCTCGAGAAGATGAAGCCATTTGCAAGTGTTTTGCAGGGTATCGCCGGAGAAGAAGATGAGAGTTTGTAAAAGGTTTTATGAGAGGGTAAGGTTTGTTTTTATAGGATGGTAAAACGGTAGACTTCGAAAGGGTAAAGTATATGGCAATGGACTAAAGTTTGGAATCCGCACTCGAGTTTGAGCGGCGGGTTCAAGTTACCAAAAAAAAAACGTTCCATGTTTGCCCAATGAAAATGGGACACGTAGGCCATGTCAGAAAATGACAGGACGTCGTGCGCGGCCCATTAATGCTAGGCGCGTGGAGTTGTTCTTAGCCATATGAGTTTCACTCGCAGAAAAAGTAACCGTTAATACTACAGAGATGCCCAAGTAATCAGATTGACAGAGCTTCTGTAGTTTACAGAGGCTCTGTGATCTTGAAAATCTTTGATGTTTATCCCTTTTTCATATATCTCATTGTTATCATGACTTCTGTGGGGTTCTTCTTTAACCAAAACATTTGTAAAAGCATTGGAGAGGATAAAATCGGATTTTTGTGAAGAAATTTGCTTCGCAGAGGTTTTGTGGCTCTGTTGGAACTTGCAGAAGTTCTGTGAGGGCCAGCAGAAGCTCTATGAGAGAAAAAATCTCATAAAAAGAATTTTATTCGTATTTTTGATCATCCAATTTTTGATTTGGTTTAAGAGATGTTTTTTTCGGACATATTTGAAAGTTTGTGTCCGAGAAAACTGTTTATAAAAAAACGGTTTGTTCGAGAAGGTCATGGTCTGCTTTTTCGGTTTCCGAGATAACATTCCAAAAGATCGACAGAAGGTTAATTTGTGATCACAGAGCATATTTCCTGCAGAAGCTCTGTTGAGCTCAGCAGAAGCTCTATGACCTTAAATTTCTCCTAATTCGAATTTTGTGAAACTTTTTGAGCTTTTGATTTTTGAGATGTTATTCACAGTATATTTAGGACATATTCGACAATTCTTGTCCTAGAAAATTGTTTTCCAAAAACCTTTTGTGCGAGAGACATACCTTTTGGTTCTTCTGTTCTCGGCAGTTTTGTCTTTCTTCTGTCGATGGAGAATTATCGACATTCTTCTTCGGCTTTCCTTTGAGAGATTTACCTCTGTAGATCATCTCAGGGCCCCCTTTTGCTCCCCCTTGATCTAATCTCTTCTGTAGATCAAGAATTTTCCTTTTGCTCCCCCTTGATCTAATCACCTCTGTAGATCAAGTAATTTCCTTTTGCTCCCCCTTGACCTAATCACCTCTGTAGATCAAGGAATTTCCTTTTGCTCCCCCTTGACCTATGCTTGGATCAAAGAATGATAAGTTTTGCATAGAACATAGGTCATGGTCTTTCAGAGGTTCTGTAGGGGTCGTCAGAGGTTCTTAGTTGACTTACAGAAGCTCTGTGATTTTAAGAACTATTTAAGGTTTTAAGAATTTACATACAGAAGTAGAATCGATCAAAGCAATAAATTAAGCAACGAATTTTACTTATTATTTACAGAATATAAAACTATACTTACTGAGGATTTTCACACCATGTTAATCATTCCTATCTTACCTACCAAGAAGTTGAATCTTTTCTCGTCTAGTGCTTTGGTGAATAAGTCAGCGAGTTGATATTCTGTGGGCACAAAATGCATTTCGATTGTACCGTATTCAACATGATGTTTCAAGAAGTGATACCTTATATCGATATGCTTGGTTTTTGAGTGTTGCACAGGGTTGGCAGAGATAGCAATAGCACTTTTGGAATCGCAGAAGATGGGTATTTTGAACAGAATGTGGCCGTAGTCTTTTAGCTGAGTCTTCATCCATAGAACCTGAGAACAACAGCTAGCGGCAGCAACGTATTCAGCTTCTGCAGTGGATGTGGAAACACAATTCTGCTTCTTGGAGGTCCAACTGACTAGTTTACCACCTAGGAATTGACAACTCCCAGAGGTACTCTTTCTGTCGAGCATGCATCCTCCATAGTCTGAATCTGTATAAGCTTTAAGACCAAAACCAGAGTTCTGTGGATACCAGAGACCAAGATTTTTGGTCCCTTTTAGGTATCTAAAGATTCTCTTTACGGCATCATAATGTGATTTCTTTGGATTAGCTTGATAGCGTGCACAGAGACATGTGGCATGCATAATGTCAGGTCTGCTTGCTGTTAAGTATAACGGAGATCCAATCATGCCTCTGTAGAGAGTGCATTCTACAGAGATGCCATCTGAATCTAAGAATAACTTGTTTCCAGTGGCCATTGGAGTTTTCATTGCAGAGGTATCAGAGAGGCTATACTTGGAAAGAATGTCAGAGACATATTTAGCTTGATTTATAAAAATTCCCTCTGATGATTGTTTGACTTGGAGTCCGAGGAAGAAAGTTAATTCTCCCATCATACTCATTTCAAACTCACTCTGCATGAGTTTTTCAAATCTTTTACACTCTTCTGAATTAGTAGACCCAAAAATTATGTCATCTACGTATATTTGTACAAGCATTATCTCACTACTTTTGCGTTTATAGAATAAGGTAGTATCTGTTGTACCTCTGTTGTAACCATTGACTAGAAGAAAGGTAGAAAGTCGTTCATACCATGCTCGTGGAGCCTGTTTCAGTCCATATGGAGCTTTTTCAAGGTAGTATACATGCCTTGGAAACTTTGAGCTTTCAAATCCTGGTGGCTGATTAACGTAGACCTCTTCTTGGATTTCACCGTTGAGAAAAGCTGATTTTACGTCCATCTGATAGACTTTAAAACCTCTGTGGGCTGCGAAGGCTAAGAATATTCTTATTGCTTCGAGCCGTGCGACAGGGGCAAAAGTTTCATCGTAGTCTATGCCTTCTGCTTGTCTATATCCCTTTGCTACTAATCTTGCTTTGTTTCTGATGACCACTCCATCTTCATCCTTCTTGTTTATGTAGACCCATTTAGTCCCAATGGCCTGTTTTCCTCTTGGCAGAGGTACTAGAGTCCATACTCTGTTACGCTCAAATTGCAAAAGTTCTTCTTGCATGGCGTCTACCCAGTTTGGGTCATCTAGGGCTTCAGAAATCTTCTTTGGTTCTATCACACTAATAAAATTTGTAAAGAAACAAAAGTTAGCAGTGGCAGACCTTGTTTTTACTGCGTCAGAAGGTTCTCCGATTATTTGGCTTGGAGGAAGGCTTTTTGTCCATTGAGTTGTGCGTGGGAGATGATCATCAATGTCATTCAGACTTTCTTTAGAGACTTCTTGTGTTTCTTCTTGTGTAGCCTCTGTTGTTCTTCGTGCCTTGGTAGTTGATTCTACCGTTTGTGGAATGATTGGTATGAGTTGTGGTGGAGTTTGTTCCTCTGAGGACGTATAATCTTGGTCCTCGATTTCCTCTGTAATTGGTTCTTCTGTGGTTTGCGCAGCTTCTGTGGTCGTTTTCCTTGATGTTTCATCTTCTGCACTTTCTTCTGCTTCGGCAATTGCATCTGTAGTATGTACAGAAGAAGATGAAGCATTATTAGGACCAGTTAGAGACAAATCTGTAGGATTTTGTTCGACAGAGGATGGTTCTTCAGAAACCCTGATTGTTCCAACAGAAGGATCAATGTTTTCGTTGAGCATCTCTAAAAATAGAAGATCCAAGTCTTATTTTGCTCGTGAGATGACAGAGGATTTCCCTTTAGTTCCGAGTTCTGAACTGATTTGTTCAGAAGTCATTTGGAATGAATCATCAAAAGAAACATTGATGTTTTCTACAATCTTGTGAGACTTTGTAAGTGGATAGTGCACTTCTGTCACCAGTCATGTGCCTTGAGCATCCGGAGTCTAGATACCAGATTGGCACATACTTATTCTGCAGGACAATCACAGAGATTTAGGTACCCATATCCATATGGGTCCAATATTGTTAGAGTTTTTCAAGTTTGCCTTGGCATTCTTGAAATACATTTTGTTCTCTGCAGAAGAGTCAGATTGTTTCTTTGTGGGATTTGACTTTTGAATTGTCGTAGAGAGTAAACAGACTTGACTTGATAAATGATTATTAAGTTTAGACATAAGATCAAAGCAATGACAGTATTGAATATGAGATGTAATTTGCTTGAACTTTTCATTGAACTTTTTGAACTCAGCCACAGAGGCATTACATTCTTTCTTTACATTAGATTTCCTATTACTAGAAGATCTATGAATACTCTAATGTTGTTTGCAAAAGCTCTGTTTAGGACCTGCCTTCTGTGGGTTGCTTCTGTGGTGAACTTCTTTCATCACTGTCACAGAAGAAAAAGATTTATTAACCTTGGGTTTTGAAAATCTAGAACTTATAGGATCAATAGAGGTCTTCTGTAACATTTTAAGCTCAGCAGAGGTTTTGATATGTAGATTCAATTTTAGAAAATCTTGGCAGATTGGAATCTCTGTGAGTTTCTCTTTTGGAGAAATAGTTCTGTGAGGAACTTCAGAGGAGAATTTGACATCCTCTGTGTCACAGTGAATTATCCCTGATTTGAAATCAGTCTCTGAGTTGTCAGAGGATGAATCGTCCTCGTATACAGAGGTTGAGTCAATTCTTTCAATAGAGGCTGGATTTTCTGAGCATGTATCGTACGAGCTTTCTTCCTCTGTAGAATAGTTTTCATAGATTGCAGAGGTTTCTAATAAGATTTCTTCAGTGAGAGTTTTATCTATAGAAGATGTACAGAAATTTTCTAAAACGCTTGATTTCCATATTTCCAAAATTTCTTTTTCAATTAAATTTTTAAAGTTTTCTTCTGAAAAAATGGGTTTAAACTCAGGAGCTTCTGCTGATAATTTATTTTCAACGTTTATCAAACAGACAAAAGCAACCTGTGTTTGGGTCTCTGGTTTACCAAACTTGAAGATACCAATCTGATCTTGTGTTTTCAGATATTTCTTTGGTTTGATACCTCTATTGACAGTGGTTGAAGATGATGAGTCTGTGTTTTCAAACCACACGTTAATCATCTTCTTATGTTTCTTCAAGTAAGGATCCACAGAGATTTTCGCCCGTTTGCTTACAGAGATTAGATTTGGAAAATCTGGTTTGTTTGTTTTTCCAATCACAAATAACGAGGACAGAGGTTTGTTTCTTTTGCCTTCAACACCTAGGGTGATATCATCATACCCTATACCTCGTCTCCCTATTTGTGAGTTTATTTTTTCATAAACTTTCTGTGCATCTTTATAGTTTTTAAGCAAAACTTCTCTTCTGAGTAAATCTTGCCATAATACCTCTCTTTCTCTTTGAAAGTATTCTTTAAGAGCTCTTATGTCAGTAGTTTCGCTCCTTGAAACTGAAAGTTCTTTTGTTTTATCTTTTAAAGTATTGGTTAATTCAGAAATTTGTTTTTTTAAAGGATCTAGAGTTTTGTTCCAATTCTTTTCTATTCTCTCTTTTTCCTCAAAAATCTTTGCTTTTTCTTGAGTGAGAAGCCGTACTTCTCTCTCATTGAAAGTGAGTCTTTTCTGAATACTTTGATTTATCTCTTTCAGTTCAATTAATTCAATGTTAATTCTAAGTGTATTATCATCTACAGAGGTAATACAAGAGTTGGAATTTGAAGTAGATACCTCAGAGTCAGTGCAGGAGTCGACTTCTGCCATGCCACAGAAGAGGGCATTAGCGGTATGTTCATCGTCAGAAGTAGAGTCTGACTAGAAGTCTTCTGTGTTCTCCTCAGAATGTCCTTTTGCCATTAAGGATTTTTGAGCATAATATTCGGCTTTCTTTTTGTAGAAAGCAGAGTCCCTCTGTGGGCGATTTGATCTGCTTCTGCATTCATTCGCAAAATGGCCTGGTTTGCCGCAGTTAAAACATCCTTGAGGAGTGTTTCATGTTCGATCATTGGACTTCTGTAGGTCTCCGCCTTTCTCTGATCTACATTCATTTGCATAGTGACCAGGTTTGCCGCATTTGTAGCATTCTTGCTGCGTGTGGCTTACCGAGTCATCTGACCTCTGTCGGTCATTCCCTCTGTAATTTCTATCGTTTGACCTCTGTCGGCCACTTGATTCTTCTCCTCTTCTGTCATCTCTTCTGTTGTCTCTTCTGTCATCCTGGTTTTCTCTATCATATCTTTCATTTCCGGAACCTCTTCTGTTTCCTCTGAACTCTTTTGTCAATAGAGCTAAAGATTTAGCTAGTGACGCAAGAGTTATTTCCTTTTCTGCTTGCTCTTCTTCTTCACTGTCAATTATCACCATCTTCTTCTTCTCCTTCTTCTTCTCCTCTGTGGCTTTATCATTTCTTGGTCTCTGTGCATCCTCTTTAGTTTTACTAACCAATGCATATGGTGCAATGGTTAGTGTTTTAGCCTGTGCTATCTGAGGTTCTTGTGCGGCTAATGTTCCGTAAAGATCAGAGAGAGTCCAGGTGTCTAGATCCTGATTTGTCTGTAGGGACATAGACAGCTGGAGCCATTCTTCATTTAGACTTTTTAAAAACATGACATTGTTTTCTTCAGAAGTTCTGTCAATGCCTGATTTTCTGCACTGGTTGATTAGAGAGTTGAATCTGTCGTATGTTGTTTGCAGAGATTCTGTTGCAGAGGCTTTGAATGCATGATATTCATTGATGTACTGTGCTCTTCGGTTTTTTTGTGTTTTAGCACCTCCTTCCAACTGTCTTTCCAGTTCTTTCCACAGATCATGCGCTGTTTCACATGAATCCAAGGATTGAAAGAGTTCGTTGGGTATTGCCATTATTAATGTCCTCTTGGTTTTCTGAGCAACTTCATCTTCTGCTTTATCTTCGGTTGACCACTCCCCTTTTGGCTTTGGTTTTTGATGTTCGGGGATTTCGGCAGATTCAGCAGTAGCAGGTATACGAGGTACTACTGTCATGGGAATAGGAGGAGGATTGTATAGATATTGTACTTGATTTTTTTCAGTGCCCTCGAAAAAATGGACCATTCTTATTTTCCACTGAGGATACTCATCTCGAAGGAGAGTAGGAGGTTTAGTGAGAGAACCAGTAGTAAAGAAATTATTTGTATTTGTCATTTGAAGATTTTAGAAAGAATGTATGATTAAAGAGTTACTTCGATGAGCTTGAAGATTTCCTGGGTTTAAGCAGTTTCCAGACACAATTTTAAATCTCAATAATATCTATCAAGAGTCTTGATAAGTGGATCACTTGATATTGAAAATCAAGGATGGCTCTGATACCAATTGTTGGAACCCAGATACAGTTAATCAAGATTAACAATCTGTTAGTGGAGTTTAGAGTTTGATGCGGAAGCGTATTAAACTAACAGATATGTTTCATAGATATTAGAACGCACATATATAAAGAAACCAGTAAGGAATAAAAAGGATTTCTTGAACAGTTACTGTTATTCAATATATAATAAGAACAACGAAGAACAAATTAAGAACTGTTGGTGTGTGTGTGAATATAACACTCAGATATTTGACAATAAAGTTTGAGAGCATTAGTGATTCCTTGTGTATTCGTCGTTGGGAAGATCTCAACATGAGACTTCCTTTTATACTACTCTTAGAAGACTATGAAGTTTGTCACTGTTCCTTTTACGGCATGAATAGTAAACTGGATGGTGTGAACAGTGGACTGGATGGTGTGAGCAGTTGTTTGAGCCATGCGCATTTAATGGAGCAGATGTACTATTGGTAAATGCATTAAATGGCGCAGACGTCTATTTTGTACCATGCCCTATTGAGTCCACTCAGAGCTTGACACGTGTTTTGACAGTACTTTTCCATGCAAGTTGATGAACGTATCCAGTAATATCTTCCAAGTCTTCATAGCAGACCACAGAGGCTCTGTAAGGCATTACAGAGGTTCTATGGTCTGACCTTCTGTGGAGCAGTCCACTTGTTTCCGAGTTGATCTTCTTCTTGCTCACTACAGAGGTTCTGTGATTACCTCTGTAGCTTCTGTGGCTTTCTGGACTTGATCTTCTGGAAGAAGTGGCAGAGCCTCTGTGAGAGGCTTTTCTATACTTAGCCTATTTTTCACTACTTCTAAGTATTTCTATGATTAGGAAGATTGAAGCTAACAGAATCCCATGGTCCAGCCAGCGCCGGAGGGACCTTCCCCGGGGCATAGAACATGTGAGAAGGAGCGAGTCAAGGTCGAAAACAAACCAAGAAAGATCGATCCGTAAAGATAAAGAGGCTCATGAGCGAACCCAGCCACGTGATATCCGGGTAGCCACATCTGCTATCCCGCCTCATACGTTGGGACGGGATATTGAAGAAGACTCAGTGGACCCAGCGGAGCAATTGCACAACCTCCTCATCCACTCATCCGTCTCTCAAAAGACGGATGTTTCAGTACATCACGGGGATATAGCACAATTTCCACCGGCCTCTCACTCGGAGGGTGCTGGTGTTGAAACAAGCAACCAGCAGCCCCCGGTCGTGACTTCTTTTCGTGTACAATCGAGTCTAGAGCCATTTGCTATTGAAAATCCTTTGGCTAGGACACAAGAGGAGCAACACCAAGTCGAGAATCTTCGTGACTCGACCGGAACCACCGTAGTGTCTTCACCTCTAGGTGGAACACAAGGATCAGAGGGAAATCCTACCACAGCTATCGATATGCCAACTGTGAACGTAGGTGGCTCTACCCCTGCGGTAGATTCCTCAACGGGTAATCTAAGTGAACCCGGAGTTACTCACCCAGACTTTGTGTCACCAGGGTCCGTGGACAGCACCCTTAAGGCTGTCCGCGAGGCAATGGAGCAAACTATGCAGCAACATGTAGTCGCTGAACTTGCCAAAGCGATGCGCGCTATCAAAGGTAAAGGCCACCTCGTCGAAACTGAAACCGCCCCTGTACCTCCACCGATTCAACCGCAACCCATCTATTCGGTGGACACCCTGAAGACGATGCTATTGGCCCAACTGCTCCAGGAATCAGATACAACCGCCTCTACTGAAGCAGACCTGATCTTAGTTCTCCGTTCACAGGTCACTGCTCCATCTTCATCTATTACCACTCGCTTAGACGCCATTGACTCGACTCTCAAGGACTACAACCTAGCACTCACAACGCTGTCCGAGAGAGTCCGCTCACTCGAAGATACCTGCAAGAGTCAACAGGCGGCCTGAAGCGGAAACACGATGACCAGGATGATCCTGATCACCGTGAGGGGGAGAAAAGACAACGTCTGACCGAGACCGCCTCCCTGATCCAGACTGAAGCTACAACTGTGGTTCATCAGGAACCCCCAACTGCGGCAGCTACAACAGAAGCACCTGAAGCCGAGTTACCTTTAGCAGACATGGTTATAGACATGGAGATCTTAGATGAAGAAGACCCGACGGTTGAAAAGCCCGTGGGTTCAACACAGGAACTGATTGATTTTGACTCATCAAACATACCGATTCTGGACATGATAGATCCAGATTGTGAAGCCAACCCGGAGACCGAAGATGCATGGTACGAAAAAGCCGCCAGTGCCGTAAATCTCCAGGTACATTTGGTCTTCCCCCGTTCACTATGCTCAACCCGCCGGAACATCATCAACAAGACCCGAGTCTACTACTTCCGATCTTCCGACAACTGCTCCTCCCACGACAGCTTCTGATCTTCCTCCCCCTCCTCAACAGCAACAAATCCGTTGGGAGAAGATCACGGTACTTATCCCTCACTTGGAGGAATCTTTGAAGAAGTTGTTCGTCCACAAGCTTCGCCCGATCGAGTCGACCTTCTGTTTGGGTATTTACAACCTTAACCCAGAATTTCAACGCCGATATATCAGCACAATGCAGCGGTGTCTTCCAGTCAACCAGGTCAGAACCAAACTTCGGATCACAGAGGTAATCAGTATCTATTCAAGACACATTATGAGAATCGTCTACCCAGTATTCATTGTCCGACGTGAAGATGGGAATGAATGGAAATTCTCTGAAGCTGACTTCCAACACCTCCGACCGTTCGACTTCCTGGCTATTCTGAAAGACTTACGTACAAGAACCATCCGACCGCTAGAAATTACAAAGGCGCTCAAAGCTGTTCGTCGATATCTGGTCCGTACCATTATGATGTCATATCTAACGGATTTTCAAATGGCTGTCGAGAACAGGGCAAAGAAGGTAAATCTGATCAAGCCGAATCTGAAAGCACCTGAGTTAAACATGTATCCCGAGAACGCTATGCTTCTGGAACCAGAATTCAGGATTGTTTACCTCAATGAGCAAAAGGAGAAGAAATTCATGCGCTTCAGTCAGGTGGAAAGATTTTGTGACGACACACTTCTAAAGGTCAGAGATGCTCTACGAAAGATTATTCAGCACGAGTCTGAGAATCCAAGGTATTCTTATGTTCCGAATCCGAATGAAGTAACTACTCGGAATGCCTTGGAAATAGTTGAAGATCGCATCGACTACCGCCGTGCAATCAGATGGTTCGAGGTACACTTCGCGCTTCGCAAAAGATATGTCTTCAACTGGGGAGATCTAGAGCGCCAACTCGAACTTCAAATCAAAGGGGGAGATTGTTAGGGCATGTTTTATAGTTGATTTAAAGTTCAAGGGTTAAATTGTATTTGTTTAAATTAGAGCTTATTAGTGAACGGGCCGTGGGCTGTTAACCACGGGCCCGATGTATTTAATGTGTGATTAGCTTGGAAAAACAAGCTAATCATCCTTTTACTTTCTAAACTCTTATTGTAAATTCTCTCTGAAAGTTAATGAAAGGGATGACAGTTGGAAATCATTGTTCTTATTGATTTATCATTATGATTTCTATATTGTTGCACGGATCTGGAATTAACAATTGGGCTGCCTCTGACGAAGAAGAATCATCTGACTCTAAAGATGATGATGAAGCCAATCTACGTCTCATGGCCAAACTTGAAGATGAGGAAGTAAATTCTGACATACCCTCTACTTCAACCTCTGCTACTAAGGTATCACCTTCCTTCTTTACCAATATTTTAAATATTGATGAAGCTGATAGTCTTCAAAAGATCGATCTCTTGACTAGAAGTTTATATGAAGCCATGAATAGCAAAACTGTTGTTGAAAATCAAAACCTTGATCTCGCTGAACAGCTTAAAAACTGTCACCTTCAAATAGAAAATCTTTCTATGATTGAAGAAGATTTTAAAGATCAAGTTCACTTAAATCAGCTAGTCAAAATCGAACGCGAAGAGGCTATCGCTGCATTAAAAGCTGAAAAAGCTACTGTTGATGGATGGTATAATTCCTCAACAAAGATCACTAAGATAATTAAGTCTCAGATTCCCCTGAGTGATAAACGTTGTCTTGGTTACAAAGCTGACACTCTAGAACCAACCACTGACCGTTCCATGCTTAAGTTTGGAATGTTCGTATCCTCTATCCCTGACACTTTCTCGTCTCAGTGTTCCTCTTCTAAACCGCCTATCCCTGAGGAAATCTCTACCTTAACTTCTAAAGGTAAAGAAAAAGTTGTTTATCCAAAACCTACCTCAATCTTTAAAGACAAAGGTAAAGGAATTGCTTTTAACCAAAATCCTCAGAAGGGTACCTTTGTACCAAAGCTGAATGCTTCTAAAGCTTCAGTGACTTATCCCTCTGGTTCAAAGAATAAGATCCCTAGATTTATTCAGCGTGGATCTATTCAGCGATCTACTCCTAGAATCAAAGTGGATACTATTGGTAAGAAATCCGAAGAACTGAATGTTCCTCCTATTTCAAATACCAAAAGTTTACTTGGTACTGGTCCTTCAAATTCAAATTCAAAAGCTCGGCATGCAAATGGTCCTAGAACTACTTTTAGTTATAGGAAATGTTATCATTGTGGACTTACCAATCATGTTGCTAGTAAGTGCCCCACAGCCACCCAAGCTGAAAAGATAGCTAAGGTGAAGATCATTGCCACCAAGGCAAACAAGACCACTGAGGTTAAGAAATTAACCAAAGTGAAGACTGACAAAGCTGAATCTTCAAATGCTGCGAAGACTGCTGAACCTTCCACCTCCTCTATTACCCCCACTGACAAGTGTGTACACATGGTTAAGTGGGCACCCAAGACAAACTAATCTTCCTTTGTAATGCAAGTTAAGAAGGGTATCTGGTATCTCGATAGCAGATGCTCTAGACACATGACTGGTAAGAAGAACCTACTCACTGAGTACAAAGAAGAAAAGGGTCCCTCTGTAACTTTCGGTGGAAAAGGAAAAGGACATACCCGAGGGTTTGGTGTACTCTCTAATGGTACAACAACCTTCAGAAGAGTCGCATATGTTGAAGGGCTGAAGCATAATCTTCTAAGCATCAGTCAGCTTTGCGACAAGGATAACAAAGTAATCTTTACTAAGGAATCCCGCTTTGTCACTAACAAAATAGAGAAGATATCTCTCAGCGGATATCGTTTGGAAAATGTTTATGTAATAAACACGGACTCAACAACCACTGAGAACTCCTGTTTCTTCTTAAAAGCCTCATCTGATGTCAACTGCTATGGCATAAGAGACTCTCTCATCTCAACTTCAAGACACTGAACACTCTTTCTTCAAAAGAGTTAGTCACTGGTCTACCTCAGTACTCATACGCCAAAGAGTCCTTATGTTCAGCGTGTGAGAAAGGCAAGCAGACCAAAGCAAGCTTTAAGTCAAAGCAAGTTTCCTCAGTGTCATCTCCTCTACAACTTCTTCATATGGATTTGATTGGCCCTTGTAACAAACAATCCATCGCTGGAAAGAAATATACACTGGTCATAGTTGATGAATTCTCTCGCTATACATGGGTAATGTTTCTCCGTTCTAAGAGTGACACCCCTGAAGAACTCATCACCTTTGTCAGGAAAATGGTAGTCCTGAACAACTTGACCGTTCGCTCAATAAGGAGTGATCATGGGACTGAATTCAAAAACAGTTCTCTTGATTTCTTCTTTGAGAGTAAGGGTATTTCTCACAACGTTTCTTCAGTGAGAACACCGCAACAAAATGGAGTCGCTGAAAGAAGAAATCGAACTATTATTGAAGATGCACGTTCAATGCTCAGCGATTCTCACCTGCCTACTCAGTTTTGGGCAGAAGCTGTCAACACTGCTTGTTTTACGCAAAACAGGTCGCTGATAGTCAAAAGATTCAACAAGACAGCCTATGAACTTTTTCATGGGAGAAAGCCTTCAATTAGCTTTCTTCACATCTTTGGATATCAGTGTTTCATACTGAACAACAGAGATGCCCTTGGAAAGTTTGATCCTAAGGCTGATAATGGAATCTTTCTTGGATACTCCTCAGTCTCCAAAGCCTTCAGAGTCTTCAATCGAAGAAGACAAACTGTTGAAGAAACTATTCACGTCACCTTTGACGAATCTCGTTCAGCGAATTCTCGACCTTCTGCTGATACTGAAGAGCTGAATCAATAGATGTTTTCACATCTTAGTGATTCAGAAGATATTCCCACTCCTAACAATCATACCGTTGAAGATGATGGTCCTACTATCATCCCAAACATGCATAATAGTGAAGCTAAAACTTCATGGGTCTCAGCTATTCCTTTAAACACTATGCCTGCTTCTGAACCTTCTACCTCAGACTTTCCATCTACTTCTCAGCAATCAGTGAATGTGATGACATCTGCACCTACTCCTCTCTTGGCTGATATTCCAGAAGTTGCTGAACCCTCATCTTCAGCCCCTCCAGTTCAGGTTGAGTCAGCAATTCATGCTCTGGCTCAGCGATGGACTGTCAATCACCCTATTGATCAAATTCTTGGTGATCCAAACGCTGGTGTTCAGACTCGACGAAGTGCAGGTAATAGATGTTTATTTGTTAACTTTATTTCTCTGATTGAACCAAAGAAAATAGATGATGCCCTCAGAGATCCAAACTGGGTCAGCGCTATGCAAGAAGAGCTGACAGAATTTTAAAGAAACAAACTTTGGAATCTTGTTCGAAGACCAATTGATAAGACAGTGATAGGCACTAAATGGGTCTATCGAAACAAGTTGGACGAACATGGAACTGTAACCCGCAACAAAGCTCGACTTGTTGCTCAGGGATACAAACAAGAGGAAGGTATAGACTACGATGAAACATTTGCTCCAGTAGCAAGACTAGAATCTATTCGTCTATTCTTAGCATATGCTGTACACAAAGACTTCAAAGTTTATCAGATGGATGTTAAGTCAGCGTTCCTAAATGGAAAGCTGAATGAAGAAGTCTACGTGGAACAACCTCCAGGATTCTCAGATCCTAAGCGTCCAGGTTATGTTTATAAACTTGATAAGGCACTTTATGGCTTAAAGCAAGCTCCTCGTGCATGGTATGACACTCTCTCTACTTATCTTCACATTGAACAATTTGAGTGTGGTAAAATCGATAAGACTCTATTCTTCAGGAAAGTAAAAGGTCGTATCATTCCTGTTCAGATATATGTTGATGACATTATATTTGGTTCTACTAACCCTGACCTTTGTAGTCGTTTCACTGATAGAATGAAAGCAGAGTATAAAATGAGTATGATGGGTGAGCTAACATATTTCCTTGGTCTTCAGATAAAGCAAAATGAAAAAGGAACTTTCATTAATCAGGGAAAGTATGTTAAAGATATGCTGAAAAAATTTGATTTAACTCAGAGTTCAGCTATGAAAAACCCTATGGCACCACCGCTGACACTAAACAAGGATTCAAATGGAATACCTGTTAATGTCACGTTGTACCGTGGGATGATCGACTCTCTCTTGTATCTTACAGCTAGCCGACCCGATATTATGTACGCAACCTGTTTGTGTGCACGATATCAAGCTGAACCTAAGGAATCTCATATGATCGCTGTAAAGCGAATCTTTCGTTACCTTAAGGGTACTCCAAACCTAGGTCTTTGGTATCCCAAAGACTCAAAGTTTGATCTAATCGCCTATTCAGATAGTGATTTTGCAGGTTGTAAATTGGATAGGAAAAGCACCACAGGAGGCTGTCAGCTCCTTGGTGGAAAGTGTTGGAACTTTTGGGTTTGAGTTGTGAAAGAGATGAGTGAGTGGTGATTGTAAGAACTTGGATAGAACCAGAGATCGCGTAGAGCTCGCTTTCCGGAAGAGATATTTCGACCCTATTCTGCCAGGGTATCACGAAATTCTCTCGAGGATAATCTCTGATTTTCAGTGTATACGATATTGGCAGATATCGACTCATATATATACACTTTAGAAATGTAACCTACGCTGTATTGAGTCAGGAAATAATCATCTCAATCAATGAGATTGATTGTGGACTTAATGACGGGAGTTACAAATGAGAAAAACTTCCCTGACGCCGGCGCTACTTTCGTGCTAGTTCAACTAGCGCCACAAAGAGCGCGGGCAACATTCCAGAGCTTGGCGCTACTTTCGTGCTAGTTCAACTGGCTCCACAACTAGCCCCGACACCCAGCTCATGAAACCACTTTGTAACTTGTCGATTTTAACCGTCCAACAATCTCGGGTTCTAGTTAGCTTACACGAGTGTGCACTCCACACCTCCTAACTCATGTTATAGCTTAGCTAAGAACCCCATTATTACCTTTGTGAATCCAATTACACAAAATGACCGATGACTTCACTAAAATCACCAACATTCCTCCCCCATTTTAGTGCAATCCTTGATTCACAAATAAAATTACAATACAGGTAAACAAACTCATGCATAAATGAAAATATCTAAAAGATTGAATTTCCATCTTAGTACATTACACATTTCAAATACTCGAGAATCCGGGTGTCCTAAGGATTGAACCCGTCAACCCATTTGAGTACCAGAAAATAACATACACATGAATTTAAAATTATCTAAAGCATAAACTTGACACTATATAGGCCATGTGTTCTTATCCATTCGTGAGTGCATCAAAGCTAAGTCCAAGCTTCTTGAAGGGGCCACACTTCCCACTCATATAGGTAGTTCTTTTCCTCATGCACCTGCACATGCACTTTTTCAAAAGAACAATTACCTCATTCACTTGCAGTACCGAGCACACACCTTGGGATGATCTTCTTGTGCTCCAATCTCTTAGAGTGAGCTTCCCCATTGAATTCAACTTCTAACGTTGTATTAGAAAGGAATTGGGTATCTCACCGTTAGAGATTTATATGGACTTTAATCCCATCCCTATCACCGACTTGTGAACCAAGTCCCTAGCTAACCCCTTCGTCAAGTGGTCCGCTAGATTTTGTTGCGACCGAACAAACTCAACCGAAATCACCCCATTTGTGATTAGCTCACGAATCATGCTATGTCTAACACCTAAGTGTCTAGACTTGCCATTATACACTTGACTATAAGCTTTAGCCAAAGTAGCCTCACTATCACAACAGATAGAAATTGGTGATCTTGGTTTCGGCCATAATGGAGTTTCATGGACCAAATTCCTTAGCCACTCCGCCTCTTTACCGGCAGCGGCTAATGCCACAAATTCTGACTCCATAGTCGAACTCGTGATGCAAGTTTGCTTCTTGGAAGCCCAAGAGATGGCACCTCCCCCAAGCAAGTATACCCAACCACTCGTGGAATAGTGATCTTCCAAATTGGTAATCCAACTTGCATCCGAATATCCCTCCAAAACCGAAGGAAATCCGACATATGTCATTACAAGTTTACATGCATTATGCTCCATCCCGGGCATAACAAAACCTTCCGGTTGTTTTATGTAAACTTCCTCCTCCAAATCACCATTCAAGAATGTCGTTTTGACATCCATTTGGTGAATCACTAAATTGTGAATAACACCTAAGGCTATCAACAATCTGATCGTGGAGATCCTTGCAACTGGGGCATAAGTAACAAATTAATCTATGCCTTCCCGTTGCCTAAAGCCTTGAATCACTAATCGAGATTTGAACTTGTCGATTAATCCACCCGCTTTCATCTTCCTTTTGAAGACCCACTTGCATCCCAAAGGTTTGCAACCCGGCGGCAAGTCCGATAATACCCATGTATTATTCCCCATGATGGAGTCCATTTCATCATGTATTGCTTCTTTCCAGAAAGCAACATCTTGAGACTTCATAGCCTCATCAAATGATTTTGGATCCTCCTCAACACTATAACAGTAAAGGAATTGGGATCCAATCTCATCTCTTGATCCCTCTACCAAGTACACTTGGAAATCGGGACCAAATGATTTTTCAATCCTTCCTCTTTTGCTCCTTCGAAGCATCGGAGATTCGGTTGGAACAATTGCTTGTTCTTCAACCTCACTAGTTTCACTAGTACTTGGAACTATGTCCTTAGGCCTCGGCATTGAAGAGAATATAGTCTCATCAAATATCACATCTCTCGATTCTATAACGGTGTGAATCGCTATAGAATCATTAGGTTCAATAACATAGAACCTATATGCTTTGGAATGCTCGGCATATCCAACTAAGATGCATCACCCAAAGTCTTCCTTTTGGGTTCTGGTAATCGAACATCGAACTACCGCTCGACAACCCCAAACTTGAATAAAACTCAAGTTAGGCCTTTGGACCAAAGTTCATATGGGGTAATCTTGTTCCTTTATTGGGAACTTGATTCAGCCAAAAAACCAAGCCTAGAATGGCTTCACCCCAAATCCATCAAGCAATTCATTTACAATATAAAACAATTTATAAAGTAACATAAACAGAATTTTAAACAAAATTCACTTGCAACAAAACATAATTTTAAACACAAAATTCATTTGCAATATAAACAGAATTTAAACAAAATTCATATGTAACATAAACATAATTTAGACAAAATTAATATGTAACATAAACAAAATTTTAAACAAAATTCATATGGAACATAAACAGAATTTTAAACACAAAATTCATTTGCAGCAAAACAAAATTTTAAACACAAAATTCATTTGCAACAAAACAGAATTTTTAAACAAAATTTGTTTGCAATATAAACAGAATTTTAAACACAAAATTCATTTGCAACAAAACAGAATTTTAAACACAAAATTCATTTGCAACAAAACAGAATTTTTTAAACAAAATTCGTTTGCAATATAAACAGAATTTTAAACACAAAATTCATTTGCAACATAAAGCAATTAATAAAGCAACATAAGGCAATTCAATTTCATCATAAACAAAATTTGTAACAAAATCCTTTCATTCAAAATTAACTCAACCATGTAATTCAACATAAACCAAATCCTACAAAAGAGCCACCCTTTGACAAGATAAACTTGTCCGACTCACAAAATTGCCTATACCCTAACTTATTCAATATGCTACCGGAAACCAAATTCTTTCGAATTCGTGGTACATACAAAACATTAAAAAATTCAACTACTTTGCCAGAACTAGGTTCTAGCCTAACTAAGCCCCTTCCAAGAATGGTAGCACTCGACTCGTTCCCCATGTGTATCATTGATCCGTCTTCAACCGGTTCCATAGAGACGAACCAACGGCGATCTTTGAACACATGACTTGTAACACCCGAGTCGATCCACCAAGCAACATCATCATCCTGTACATAAACAGATTAGGATATTAGTGGTACATAATTCACAATTGAATTAAAAACCAAAGTCAAGAAACTGACCTTGCCGTGGGTTTTGATCCTTGGATCCTTGCCCACCACCACTTGTGCTTGCACCATTCTTATTCTTGACAACCCGACAATCCCGCTTGAGATGGCCGGTCATCCCACAGGTCCAACAGGTTAAATTAACCTTTTTATTGGGCCCTTTCTTGGCTTCGTTGAACTTCCGTTTTCCTTTGAATTTGTTAGTGTTTCCCTCTTCCACCATGTTCACCGAAGGTGCAGAAACCTACTTTACTTTAGGTTTCTCAGCCTCTTGCGCCCGAAGAGATTCCTCTATGCGCAAGTGACTACCGAGTTGCACAAGAGACAACTCTTCCTCCTTGTGTTTCAACATGTGTTTAAAGTCTTTCCAAGAGGGAGGCAATTTATCAATTATGCTCGATACGGAGATGGATTCGTCAATCTTCATATTGTGTTGAGCATATTGGCCTAGAATGCAAAGGAGCTCATTATATTACTCCATCACCGGCCTTTAGTCCACCATTTTGTAATTAATAAAATTACTCACGAGGAACTTCTTACTAGAAGCATCCTCGGCCATGTATTTGGACTCGAGAGAGTCCCATAGCTCTTTGGAGGATTACACATTTTGATATATGTCAAAGAGGGAGTCACACAAACCGTTCAAGATGTGGCCACGACAGATGTAGTCGTCATTCTCCCACTTGCCGCGACGCCGGGTCACCTCCAATGTCTCGTTTTCCATCAGCTCCGGTATCGGGGTGCTCAGCACGTACACGACCTTCAAAGTCGTCAACAAGAAGTGCATCTTCTTCTGCCATCTACGGAAATCCACGCCTTCAAACTTCTCAAGTTTTGAGAACTTGGAAGTCATGTCTCTTACAGTTTGATCACCCGCCATTTCTCTTCACGAAACGAAAATATCTCTTACGATTGTTGGAACTTTTGGGTTTGAGTTGTGAAATAGATGAGTGAGTGGTGATTGTAAGAACTTGGATAGAACCAGAGATCGCGTAGAGATCGCTTTCCGTAAGAGATATTTCGACCCTATTCTGCCCGGGTATCACGAAATTCTCTCGAGGATAATCTCTGATTTTCAGTGTATACGATATTGGAAGATATCGACTCATATATATACACTTTAGAAATGTAACATACGCTGTATTGAGTCAGGAAATAATCATCTCAATCAATGAGATCGATTGTGGACTTAATGACGGGAGTTACAAATGAGAAAAGCTTCCCTGACGCCGGCGCTACTTTCGTGCTAGTTCAATTAGCGCCACAAAGAGCGCGGGCAACATTCCAGAGCTTGGCGCTACTTTCATGCTAGTTCAACTAGCGCCACAAAGAGCGCGGGCAACATTCCAGAGCTTGGAGCTACTTTCATGCTAGTTCAACTGGCGCCACAACTAGCCCCGACACCCAGCTCATGAAACCACTTTGTAACTTGTCGATATTAACCGTCCAACAATCCCGGATTCTAGTTAGCTTACACGAGTGTGCACTCCACACCTCCTAACTCATGTTACAGGTTAGCTAACAACCCCATTATTACCTTTGTGAATCCAATTACACAAAATGACCGATGATTTCACTAAAATCACGAACAGAAAGCTGGTAAGTTGGACAAGTAAAAAGCAAAACTCAGTGTCCACCTCAACTGCTGAAGCTGAGTATGTAGTCGCTGGAAGCTGTTGTTCTCAGGTCTTATGGATGAGAAATCAACTACTAGACTATGACCTTCAGCTCTCGAAAATTCCAATCTATTGCGATAGCACAAGTGCCATCGCTATAGCCAACAACCCAATGCTACACTCAAAGACCAAACATATCGAAATCAGGTATCATTTTATCAGAGACCATGTGATGAATGGTGATATAGAACTTCATTTTATCCCAACTGACTATCAGTTAGCTGATCTGTTCACCAAACCTCTTGATGAGACAAGATTTAACTTTTCATCAACGAGCTTGAAATGCTGAACTTTGAAGAATAAAATCTTCAGTGGTTCACATTTGATCAGCGATCGGATAAAACCAACTAATATAACCCATTCTATCATCTTCTCTCTGAACAAAGTTGATTCGCTGATATCAAGGTATGTTCTCTCTTTACTCGCTGACATTCGCATGTAAATGCAATATTTCAAAACAAATCACATCACTGAATATCTTTTCCTTAACAGCGATACTTTGAAATTTCTTAAACTAACACTGATATTTCTATTCAGTGCTTCATGTTTTTCAAAATAGTCCCTGAGCTTTCAAAACCTCAGAGACATCCTAAAATATGAAAGGACGTTTGTGACATCATCACAATGGATAAACCCTGGCACGTTCTTTTTCTGACACACGTTTGCACGTTTCGTTTACCATCCAATCAAATGCAAACACGTGTCCGTATCATGATGAAAAACTTTCCCGCTCTAGTTTTTCTCTCTCTCTAATTTCACTATATAAACGCATTCGGGTTTATATTTTTCTTTTTACGCGAACATCTTCTTCTCCAAGCAAGAAAAGATTTACTGTGGCTTATTGAACTCGAGTTTTTCTAGAAAACTGTTCATTTTCTTCTTCGACAACCAGGTTAATATTCTCATTATTTACCTGTTTTAATTTGTTTCTGATCTTCTTGTTGCTTTTAACATATCAAACAAAAGAAACCTTTTTAAAATGAAATCATTTCTTTCATGGTTCTATGAACACAACCTTTTCATGGTTGTTCTTCAAGTTTAAAACTCAAAATCTTAAACTTGTTCTTCATTCGTTTTTCCAGAATCCTTATCTCTAAAGGAAAATGGAAAACAAGACTTTTACTGGGTTTGCATTTCTTTTTCAACAAGAAAACCCAAATCTTCATTAAGACATTTTGGTCTGAATGAAATGGACAAAATTCGAAACATCTTATTGGAAAATCTTTCCACATTAAGACTATTTCTGTATTGTGGATCTTTGGTTGAACTGATAAACAGCTATGGCATCCTCTACTGACGTTCCTACTCCCAAGACTCCTACCGTTGAGAAAGTGGTTATCACCAAGGCTGCTTAGGTAAAGTTTACGCTGGAGAAAATAGACTTTTCGAAATCAAACAACCTCTATGCGCTTTTCGACTTTCCTCCGAAAAAGCAAGTCAGGCATCTGGATGATGCTGTGAATTTTCTACAAACCTGCTGCTTATTCAAAGCCCTAACCATCGTACCCCCTACTCATAAATTCCTTTTATCTCAGTTCTGGTACACTGCCAGAAGAGCTCAGCTTGAGTCTACCAAAGACCCAAAGAAATTCATTGACACCATTCTCTGTGACACCAAATATGGCACCATAAAAATCACCCTTGCCATTATAAGGAAAGCACTCAGCCTACCCACTGCCAACAAAGATAATCGCTTTGTTCCTTTCCCAAACCACAAAAACTATGCTGATAGGGAAGCCATCACTACATTCTTTGATGCGGTGGGTTACGTATGGGACACAGGAAGGGACAAGGAGATTGAGAAGAAACTGACCCTCATCAAGAAGTCCAAAATGCCAAGCGAGATGAACTTCATCTTCGCCGACTTGATAAGTTGCATGACAGCCAAGTCCGGCTCCTCTGATCAAGCCGCTCAACCTCAGCAAGCAATGAGCTATGCACTGCTGAAAGGTTTCCATGTTGACTGGGCCTCAGTCATCTATGACAACCTCGCTTTCAGAATAGATATGGCTGATAGACTTTCATGGTTTCCTTATCTCAGATTCATCAGCGCCATCTTTCAACTTGGACTTGGGGACAAATACCCAAACGAGGGTGATCTGAGACTCTCTCAGGTTGGCCCTAAGGTACTCGACTTCAAGCCGCTGGCAAACGAGGTACGTCTTCCTACTCTCTTATCTCTTCTAAATCCTCCTTCTTCTACTTCTGCGGCTCATTCAGTGGAAATCCCTACCACTGATACCCAAGTTGCACCCTCCACTCCTTCTCGAAAAAGAAAACAATCTACTTCCCAACTTAGTTCCAAAAGGATCAAGAAAACCAAGGAGCAACCCCCCAAGCAATCACATGCTGAAGACTCCACGACTCATCTTCAAAAAGAGTCGCTGGATAGTTCCGTGGTACACTCTGCCATAGCTGAACAAGCCACCCCTTCCATCCCGGCCTCAGCGTCTCTAGACACTGAGGTTATAAACTTGGAACTGAACCGACCTCCTTCAGCCTCTCTACAGACTGAAGTGATTAACAGCGGATCCAACGCTGAACCCCGCAACCAACCAATCTTCTAATCATTCACTCCTCCATCTCTATCTTTGGACACTCCACCTCTTTTCCCAACATTCTCGGGAATTCCCGTCATCATTCATGATTTAGCTTCTGATAATTTACAAGCGATGATGGATGCAAAGAAAGGACCTGCGGAAACTTCCATGGGTCAAGGCACACTGGAAGATGACTTCTGTAACAACCCGGTTTCCAAATAGATAACAAATAACATACATTGTCTAACATCGTTACATAACAAAGATACATCATATATCAAATAAGGTCCTTTAGTCTTTACAACCAAAATATGGTATTTCGTTACAAACTTTTTGCTAATTACATACACGATATTTAGTAATGAAACTATAACTACAAAACACATCTTAGTCTTCAAATCATAAGTCTTCACAAAAGCTATCCACTGATTATTTCTCTTACTTGCTCTTATCCGATCCACGCCCTGGAATACACATTTAAAACAAAATGAGGGTTAGACCTAATGGTCTAAGTGAGAAAATCCTTGTTTCTTTGAAAACCCTTTGCACACCACCATTCACATAATTCAAACACAATTACCAGTTATGACTCAATCATCATGTATTTTCACATCTCATTCTCTTGGCCAACTAATAAATTAACTTCGATGTACGACAATTACAGCCAACAACGATGTACGAATATTACAGCCAACACACCGGTCCTAAGCCCGGCCAACGTATTCTCGTATAGTAGAATACACATGTAAATACAATATCTCAATATATTATATTACATACATAAACACATAAGCATACCATCTATCACATTCCCAATCCACGCATATATGTATTCCAGTTTCAAAACGTTTTAAAGTAAAACTCACCTGTTTGGTTATCAAAAACTATTTCTAGTCTTTTCCACAAAGAATTCTGCTTTCACCTTCGATTCACAGTATCTGAAACAAATAGATACAGATATCTTTTTACCAAATAGAACACATAAGTCTTACTAAAGCTAGGAACTCTAAAGAACTCCAATCCTCAAATGTTACCCCCAAACCCGAACTTAAGTCAAGTCCACAGTACATTTAGTTTTCATTCATTCCATGTCCAATAACTAACAATACCCAGGTTACTGGAAAGTCAAAAGCGTCTAAACTCTCAAAATTGACCAAACAGCTAAAGTTCCCGGACAACCCAAACTTCCCGGACAACACAGACTATCCGGTAAACATCAACTTTCCGGATAACATAACCAATCCGGATAACACAACTATCCGGACAGCGTGAACAATCTGGGTAACATCCGGACTCCAAAGCAATCCGGACACTATCCGGTATCACATGTCAACCGGAAACTTAACAAAAAGAGAAACTTACCGGGTGAGACTCGTCCGGACACCATCGAAAAGGGACTACCCGGACACTATCAACAAGATTACCCGGACACCTTCAACTTATCCGGAAACTACTGATTGTTCATCACTTTTTACCCAGAAATCGACTGGAATTACTACCAGAATTGAAATCGATGATTCTAATCCGATAGGAACTATCTACTAGCAATTATACACATAATTTGTAAATGAAACATACCTGAAATCACTTCCAAGTATACCAAATGAAGCCTTAACCTAAGTTTTCTTCTTTTCTCCTTTTGCTCTCAACACACACACAAACACCCACTGATCTTTCTGTTTTATGAATTATCTGAGTTTCTAAAAGATAATATCTACCATACTTACCATTTAAACCTTGTACTATTCATAATTGACCAACATACCTTTTAACTTGATAATTACTCCAAACCTACCCTACACATTCACTTTTAAAGTTAACTAATTCTAACGGAAAGGAAATTTAACTAACGAACTTACCCGGGGTATTACATCATCTCCCCCTTAAAAGAATTCCGTCCCGGAATTCGGTTAGGCAAAAAGATACGGGTACTTAGTTCTCATTTCGGATTCTGATTCCCAAGTAGCATCCTGACCTCTATGATGTCGCCACTGTACTTTCACTTGTCTGATCTACTTATTCTGTAAAACCTTAACTTTACGGTCCACAATGGCTTCTGGTTCTTCTACATAATTCAGCTTTTCATCAACTTGTATGTCGGGTAGAGAAACTGCCTGATCCGGCGTAACCAAACACTTCCGGAAATTTGAAACATGAAAGGCATTATGGATTCTACTTAACTCTGGCGGAAGATCTAATCTGTAGGCTAGTTCACTGATCCTTTCTATGATTGCAAACGGTCCAATATACCTCGGGCTCAGTTTACCTTGTTTCCCAAATTGGATGACTCCTTTCCAAGGCGAGACTTTTAACATCACAAAATCTCCAACTTGAAATTCTAACGGCTTTCGGCGTTGGTCGGCGTAGCTTTTCTGTCTGTCTTGAGCCACTTTCAGTCTTTCCCGAATCTGAGTAATTTTATCCGCGGTTAACAGAACTATATCTGGCCCCGCTAGCTGTTTCTCTCCCACTTCGTTCCAACACAAAGGAGTTCGACATTTTCTACCATACAAAACTTCAAACAGTGCCGCTTGAATGCTCGAATGATAACTGTTATTGTAGGAAAATTCGATCAATGGTAAATGCTTATCCCACGATCCCCCAAAGTCAACAATGCAAGCCCGGAGCATATCTTCTAATGTCTGAATCGTTCGTTCACTCTGACCGTCAGTTTGAAGATGATATGATGTGCTTAACTTTATCTGCGTCCCCATTTCCTTTTGAAAACTTCTCCAGAATCTTGAAGTAAAACGACTATCACGATAAAAAATGATCGAGATTGGAACTCCATGTCGAGTTACTATTTCATCAATGTACAATTTAGCTAATCGTTCCAATGAATCAGTTTCCTTTTTCGGTAAAAAGTGTGCAGACTTCGTCAACCTGTCGACTATCACCCAAATAGAATCAAATCCCTTCGGAGTCCTTGGTAGCTTTGTGATGAAATCTGTAGTAATCTGATCTCATTTTCACATCGGTATTTCTAATCGTTGTAACTGACCAAACGGCTTTTGATGTTCAATCTTTACCTTCTTACAAGTAGTACAACCTTCCACATGTTGAGCAATGCTTCTTTTTATTCCCGGCCACCAATAGAATTGTTTTAGGTCTTTGTACATCTTATTCGTACCTGGATGAATAAAGAATCGAAATTGATGAGATTCTTGTAGTACACGATCACGTAAACCACCCAAACGAGGAACCAAAATTTTGTTCCCCAGACACAATAACCCACGATCATCTTTCACTAGCAATGCTGATAACCCCACTAACCGTTCTGATTTCAAATATTCTTCCTGATTGGCTTCTACTTGACACTTCTTCAGTTCGTCGAAAATGTTAGGTAGAAGCTCAGTTCGTAGTGCAATAGCTTTTATTGTTCCACTTCTATCTTGACGACTCAGCGCATCAGCTACCACGTTCGCCTTTCCCGGATGATAAAGGATTTCACAGTCATAATCATTCACCATTTCTAGCCATCTTCTTTGTCTCATATTTAATTCCTTCTGATCAAAAAGATGTTGGAGACTCTTATGATCGGTATATTTTTGACATTTATAGCCGTAAAGATGATGTCTCCAAATCTTCAACGTTAATACAATTGCTGCCAGTTCCATGTCGTGTGTAGGATACTGTCTTTCATGATCTTTTAACTGACGAGAATCATAAGCAATAACCTTTCCACGCTGCATAAGTACACATTCCAATCCCAGATTAGAAGCATCACTATAAACAACAAAGTCTTCGGAACCTTTCGGTAGTGACAAAATCGGTGTGCTACAAAGTTTTTCTTTCAAAATTCTGAATGCTTCATCCTGTTCCGCTTTCCATTCAAACTTTATATTCTTTCGAGTCAGCTTGGTCAACGGCGTAGCGATACGAGAGAAGTCCTTTATAAACTTTCGATAGTAGCCGGCTAAACCCAGAAAACTACGTACTTTGGTTGGCGTTCTCGGCGGTTCCCACTTTTCAATTGCCTCTATTTTCGCTGGATCAACTCGAATACCCTTCTCGGAAAATTACGTGCCCCAGAAATTGAACTTCTCGTAACCAGAATTCACATTTGGAAAATTTAGCATACAACTTCTCTTTCCTCAGCAACTCCATGATCAAACGAAGATGTTGTGTGTGCTCCTCTTTGGACCGGGAATAGATAAGTATATCATCGATAAATACAATAACAAATTTATCGAGATACGGCTTACATACCCGATTCATTAAATCCATAAAAGCAGCTGGTGCGTTCGTCAGTCCAAATGGCATCACTAGGAATTCATAGTGACCGTACCTTGTGCGAAAAGCAGTTTTCAAAACGTCTTCTTCTTTACCTTCAGCTGATGATAACCAGATCTTAGATCAATCTTGGAGAAATAACAGGCTCCAACTAATTGATCAAAGAGGTCATCAATTCTAGGAAGCGGATATTTGTTCTTGATCGTGTGCTTATTCAGTTCCCGATAATCAATACACATTCTCACCGAACCATCCTTCTTTTTCACAAACAAGACTGGTGCACCCCACGGCGAAGAACTGGGTCTGATGAATCCTTTATCGGAAATATCTTGCAGTTGCGTCATCATTTCTTTCATCTCTGGTGGCGCTAAACGATACGGTGCACGAGCAATAGGAGCGGCCCCATGAATCAGATCTATACCAAACTCTACTTGTCTAACGGGCGGAAGATTATTCAAGTCTTCGGGGAATACTTCTGGAAATTCACTAACAATAGGAATATCTTCCAACTTATTCTTTTCTAGCTTAGTATCTATCACATAAGCTAAATAACTCTGGCAACCTTTGCTAACACTCTTCCGAGCTTTCATCATAGAAATAAGGCAAGACTGACTATTTTTACGATCACCATAAATCACTATCGGTCCCCTCTCAGGCAAGACAACATTGATTAATTTCTTATCACAAACTATGTTAGCCTGATTCTCGGCTAACCAATCCATCCCCACTACTACATCAAACTCTATCAAAGCTATAGGAAATAGTTGAATAGGTACTCCACACCCCTCTATATTTATCACACAACTATCAAATACCTCTTTAACCGATACTTGATTATCATTTGCAGTTTCTACCATTAAAGCATGATCTAACACTTTAGGCTTTAAATGCATATAAGCAGCAAATGAAGGAGATACGAACGATCGGTTTGCACCGGAGTCAAATAACACTTTAGCACGTGTAGAGTTTATTAAAAATGTACCTGTAACCACATCCGGAGTTTCCTCCGCTTCTTGTACTGTCATCTGAAATGCACGACCCCTTGTTTTTGGTGGCTCTAGTCTTGGTACTACCAGTCTGACAACCGCCGGTTTCCCTGATGTACCCCCTTGTTGTATTCTTCCACTCGGACAATCAGACTGAATGTGATCCAGAGAATTACATGAGAAACAAAACCGCTTCACTCGACAGTCTTTAACAACATGCCTGGTCTTCCCACACCTAAAACAAACCCGAGAATCAACTTGACAATTTCCTTGGTGGATACGATTGCATTTCGGACAAGGTCTTTTCGCTGGTCGGAAAGGCGGACGGTTATCAAATCGCTGAAACCTGGACTTTTTCGGATCATATTGCGGTCCTTCCCACTTTTTTTTCCCATACTCTTATCACCAGCATCCCTGTTATTATCCCTTTCCACATTTTCTGCGGCATCCACTGCGGATGAGAAGGTATCGGGTCCTTTTGCAGTCACTAGCCTTCTGACCTCTGAATTTAATAAAAAAATAAACATTTCCATCTTCATTGCCTCCGTGGCGACGTAATATTCCGTGAAACGAGACTTTTCCAGAAAACGAGCGGTATAGTCCCGAACTGATAAGTTCCCTTGCTGCAAGTTCATAAACTCTCCTGCCAATTGTTTAACTGCTGCTTGGGGACAAAACTGTTTCCTGAAAGCTATCACGAATTCTTCCCAAGAGTAAGTAGAATATATATCAGATCCTCCCGAGGAAATATGAGCTTCCCACCAGTATAGGGCATCGCCTATCAACATTTCAGTTCCTTAGAGTACTCTATCCTTTTCAGCGCATTTACTAGTCTTGAAGGTAGTTTCTATTTCTTTCAGCCACCTCATAGCTTTCACGGGGTCCCTGCCTCCTGCGTAGGTCGGAGGCTTACAACTTAGGAACATTTTATAATCACATTTCTTCACCACTGGTACGACAGTAGGTGTAATGGGCATCTCCTCTTCATTAGTAGGATCTGGTCTTTCTGTTTCAATATTATGAGTTTGGTTGAACATAGCTTGGATATTGGCTTGTAATCTTCCCATTTCAGCTGCTAAGTCGTCTCTTGTAACAAATTCCGTGTCGCGCCCCTGAACTCTGCCTCCAGTTCTGCCTCTACCTCTTTCTCCCCCTCTACCCCTTGCCCCAACTGTTGGATTTGTCCTATTAAGATTTCCTCCTCCCCGATTCGTTTGTCTAGTACCGCTTGCCATTCTGTAGATTCAAACAAGGTTTACATACACATAAGCACATACCCCATATAACAAGGTATTCCAGTTCAACATGTACCTGTAAGATCACAATTACACTGGCCAGGTGTAAATCTGAAATTACCTTACATGATGTTCCTTCTACCTTTTTATATTTAACACCCCAAGGTTCTACAATAATAGGGACATCCTACTTCACATGCAGTTTAAGTCTAGGTACATATACTAATACCTAAATTCCTTAAACTAGGGCTCTGATACCATATGTAACAACCCGGTTTCCAAATAGATAACAAATAACATACATTGTCTAACATCGTTACATAACAAAGATACATCATATATCAAATAAGGTCCTTTAGTCTTTACAACCAAAATATGGTATTTCGTTACAAACTTTTCGCTAATTACATACACGATATTTAGTAATGAAACTATAACTACAAAACACATCTTAGTCTTCAAATCATAAGTCTTCACAAAATCTATCCACTGATTATTTCTCTTACTTGATCTTATCCGATCCACGCCCTGGAATACACATTTAAAACAAAATGAGGGTTAGACCTAATGGTCTAAGTGAGAAAATCCCTGTTTCTTTGAAAACCCTTTGCACACCACCATTCACATAATACAAACACAATTACCAGTTATGACTCAATCATCATGTATTTTCCCATCTCATTCTCTTGGCCATATTAGTTGGTTGCAAGCCAACTAACAAATTAACTTCGTTGTACGACAATTACAGCCAACAACGCTGTACGAATATTACAACCAACACACCGGTCCTAAGCCCGGCCAACGTATTCTCGTATAGTAGAATACTCATGTAAATACAATATCTCAATATATTATATTACATACATAAACACATAAGCATACCATCTATCACATTCCCAATCCACGCATATATGTATTCCAGTTTCAAAACATTTTAAAGTAAAACTCACCTGTTTGCTTATCAAAAACTCTTTCTAGTCTTTTCCACAAAGAATTCTGCTTTCACCTTCGATTCACAGTATCTGAAACAAATAGATACATATATCTTTTTACCAAATAGAACACATAAGTCTTACTAAAGCTAGGAACTCTAAAGAACTCCAATCCTCAAATGTTACCCCCAAACCCGAACTTAAGTCAAGTCCACAGTACATTTAGTCTTCATTCACTCCCTGTCCAATAACTAACAATACCCAGGTTACTGGAAAGTAAAAAGCATCTAAACTCTCAAAATTGACCAAATAGCTAAAGTTCCCGGACAACCCAAACTTCCCGGACAACACAGACTATCCGGTAAACATCAACTTTCCGGATAACATAACCAATCCGGAAAACACAACTATCCGGACAGCGTGAACAATCCGGGTAACATCCGGACTCCAAAGCAATCCGGACACTATCCGGTATCTCATGTCAACCGGAAACTTACCAAAAAGAGAAACTTACCGGGTGAGACTCGTCCGGACACCATCGAAAAGGGACTACCCGGACACTATCAACAAGATTACCCGGACACCTTCAACTTATCCGGAAACTACTGACTGTTCATCACTTTTTACCCAGAAATCGACTGGAATTACTACCAGAATTGAAATCGATGATTCTAATCCGATAGGAACTATCTACTAGCAATTATACACATAATTTGTAAATGAAACATACCTGAAATCACTTCCAAGTATACCAAATGAAGCCTTAACCTAAGTTTTCTTCTTTTCTCCTTTTGCTCTCAACACACACACAAACACCTACTGATCTTTCTGTTTTATGAATTATCTGAGCTTCTAAAAGATAATATCTACCATACTTACCATTTAAACCTTGTACTATTCATAATTGACCAACATACCTTTTAACTTGATAATTACTCCAAACCTCCCCTACACATTCACTTTTAAAGTTAACTAATTCTAACGGAAAGGAAATTTAACTAACGAACTTACCCGGGGTATTACAACTTCGAAACGCTGACTGGTCATCGAAACTTCGACGACTTCGTAAATCATCCTGCAGGTACACCTCAATCCATAAACACTCCTCCCTCTCAACCCAAAACTTGTGAGCTTTCCTTTGTTCATAAGTTCTCAACTTTTTCAGGTCCTAATTTGGGGGATATCAACACCTCCCTGAAGGCCCTGGAAACCAAGATGGAATCATACAACACCATTCTCTCCACCAACTCTTCAGCGGTTACAGACGCTGGAGAGAACCTCAAGAAGTTGACCGAGGTTGTTGACATGAAATCCTCAAAAGCTGATATGGAGAAGGTGGATGGCAGCATTGCAACTTTTGTTACCACCCTCGCTGAAACTTCCACCAACGTCAACAATCTCAACCTCACCAACACCACCCTCGCAACAAACTTCACCACTCTGTCCAATGAAGTCACATCATTGAAGACATAGGTTGGTACTCTTAAGGGTGAAGTGACGACGGTCAAAGATCTACTTCAGCAGATACTCAATCGCCTAGACGCCCCAAAGTCTCATTTTACTCAGGCTGATAGAGATGATCTCCAAAAGATCAGTCCTGCGATTACTGGCCTAGAAGACAAAATCGTAGTGATTGAAACTTTCATGGGTCTCACTGGCCTAGAAGACAGTGTTCCCTTGAATGCTGCTGCTGCTGATCAATCTGTTTCCTCCCCCACTCATCATGTGGAAGAGGGGGAGAAGAAAGCTGAAGATCTTCCCCATAATGCTGAGGGGGGGATAAATGAAAATGTTGCTGCTGCTGCTGCTGCTTCTACTTCACGACCTCAGGGAGTTGAAAACCCTGAGGGAACCGAGAAACCTCCCTCTGATTCTGAGGGGGAGCAACGCGAAGAGGATAAGGGAACTGAAGCTGCTGCTGATGTAACTGAACCCTACGATGATGAATCTGAAGCTGAAGATGACGAAGACCTCGACCTTGAGGATGAAGAACCATCATCATCCCCTAAAGATGATGATGATGACGATGATGATGATGACTCTTTCTTCTTCGTCCAACCTGTCGTGAAAGTCCCTTCTCAGAAATGGATTGTGATCAGAGATCAATCAGGGGAGACGACAAAGACAAAGCCTGCAGCATCTAAAGTTGATCAAGGCAAGAACAAAGGCCTCGCTGCAGAAGGCAATCTGGCAATCCTTCAGACAAAGCCAGTTTGTCAGGTACAATATCTCTTATTCCTCTATACTGCATCACTCCTCTATCCTTTCTCAATCTCAATCCTTCTATCCATAAAACCTCTATACACTTAACCACATTCTTTTCTCTATCTCTTTCTTCCCATGTTCTTACTTAAACAATCGATGTGTTTCAGCTAGTCCTCTCCCCTGTTTGAGGATCTCGCTGAAGCTCCTACAACAACACCAACAATAATTCCAGCTCCTATCGCTGAAGAAATAATCCCAGTCTTGGATTTGACCTCTGAGACTGATGAACTGGAACAACAACCTCTCTCTCACAAAAACAGACCTTCATTAGCTCCTCAAAAGCTAAGTGAAGAGGATCAGAAAAGGAGAGAAGAAACAATAAAGAAATTCGAAGATCAGCGAATCATCCTCCCTCGCTCCAAAATCCCTGTTCCCACAAAGTTCAGGATATCAAGGAAAGAATACGAGGATCATTTAAGAGCTGAACGATTACTCGCCGAAAAGAAGGAAGCTGAAGAAAAAGATAAGGCTCTCGCCATCCAGCTTGTCCAACAATCGGTGAAAGACCCCGTGCTGAAAAGAACTCCCATTGATGTCCAACGTCAGCTATGGGATGATGCCCAAAGGATCGTTCAAGAAAAGACTAAGGTATCTGACTCGACTTTGGAATGGTGTAAAGAAATGCTGAACTATCGATCTCGACCATCCAAAATCATCAAGGTACTTATCAGAGGAAAATTGTTTGTAGACGTTCCTGTTGTTGAAAGTGACGTATTCAGAGAAGACAAAACCAAGCAAACCTTCTATGCTACTACTTTAAAGAAGTTTGGTTTCTCTGAATGGTTGGAAGTGAAATTAGCCATTCAGCAATCTCGCTCAAAGTTCAAGAGCAATGTCGAGAAAATTTTAAATTCTCAGATCGACTTGGTTTCTTCTGCTGTGGATATTCCTTCTTCCACTCTTCTTCCACCTTAACAAAGAAGTGCCTCTGCAAAGAAAAAGAAAACCTCAGACTCAGGTCCTCCTATACGGAATGAAACAGGTATAGGTTTCTCATGCGAAGAAGTACTTGGTCGTGACCCTGACCTCTCAGTACTTGACACCTCCCTGCCTCCTGGTGAAACTTTTATCCTTGGAAAAGTCTTAAATGAACCCTATGGCATCTTCTTTCTAGACTGCTATGGACGAAAAGACTTTCAACGCATATCTGAGCTTCCAATCACTCCCATCGAACTGCTCAGAGACCTCATATACTGGTGTGAAGTCAGACGCGATCTTAAGGCACGTCACCTCAAGCCCCTGATCTTTGAAGAAGCAAAGAACAAAAAGGATTAAGGTGTAACGGTCCCTGACTGGATGATTCCCACATCGAAGACCCTTGATGAACTTCTCATTAAGGAAGAACCTTTTGACGGATAGGATCGCCTTGTAATTCTTTCTATCTTTATCTATCTACATCTTTTGTACTTGTAATTTTATTTGCTGTACTTGTGATTTTTCCACTTCCCTTTGTAACCTTTACGAAGTTTAAAGAAAAATTTCAGCGAATGTACTTTACTCCATCAGTACTGAAAAGATCCTAGAAAACAGTAAAAGGGACAAACACTTTATGAGTTCTTTTTATCCTTATGTTTTCATTAATTAGCAATTATCTCTGTTGCTATGTCATAATCAAATAGGGGAAGATTGTTGATCCAAACCCTCAGTGATTTGATAATGACCCTCTCTTAACACTTAGTGAAAATTATAAGTAAATGATATGTATTAGAGTTTCACTATCGCTGATAAGTACTAAGACTGTTTCAGTACCGCTGATAGTAACTCTCGCTCTTTAAAGATAAATAGTCAGCGAACTCTGTTCATCGAATAGCTCTGAGCCTGTTCAGTCTATGAGATGATCGCTGATAATTTAGTTAATTTACTTATGATCCCTAAAGACAAGTTTCACGTCAACATAGGTTCTACGCTGAAGTCGAAGATCAAGCCCAAGAACCAGCGACAAGTCTACTAATGAACTGATGCAGATATCAGCGAAGCCAAGATTTGTCCACTCAACATGAAGTATCAAGTAGAAGACTTCAGCAATCGCTGAACTTTATCATTCGCTGATAAAGATCTGTTTCAACGAAAGCTGATCATGAAGTCTCTTTACAAAGTACTATTGTCTTACCTCCCTTGCATGTCTCCGTACGAAATGTCAGAATGGACATCCCTTTTTGTCTATGATCGTACAACAAACTCTGATTCTACACTGTGCACCATGCGGCTACTAAGGTTGTCTACAAAGGTCAATGACATGCAACCACTCAGCTGCTGCCACGTGTAAAGCAATACTGCCGTGCATTAAATGCATGCAGTATATAAGAAGAACCCTACTTCAGAAATGAAGTGTGCTCGGACCATCTTCTTCTTTCTACCTGTGTGTTAGAATATTATACTTAATATTCTTATCTTCTTTCTATCTTATTCTAGTGCAAGAAACTTAGTGTTCTTAACTTGTTTAGATTAGGTTAATCCTTAATCTTGTTCCGCAACAAGTTGTAAATTGTCTTGATTTATCAAAAAACAATTTAGAAAAGTAAAAAATAGTGTGTTTGTATTCAACACCCCCCTTCCTACAAACTTGTATAACCCTTCGGGACCAACAAGTTTGTACGTGGAAACCTTAGGATTTCCAACCCTCAACTGTTTTCTCTATCGAAAGTTTCCTTAAGTTGTTTACTGTCTCGTTCGTGATTTATCTTATTTGCAATTAATTAGTTAATACCAACAACTCATATTTCGACCGTTCAGTTAATAGATCTTATAGTCATTGTGATACTTAGTTCCTAGTTCCATGTGTTCGATCCTCGTACTTTCAGTACTATTACTTGATTCGACCCGTACACTTGCGGTTAGATTTAGGGGGTGTAAACCCGCCTATCAAGTTTTTTGGGCCGTTGTCGGGGAACTAGTTGCAATTGATAGCACTACCACCTATAAGCGCTATTACATTGAACCTTTTTATTTTTGTTATTTTATTTTATCACTTTCAGTTTTTGGATTGCTAATTTTGTTTACCTTCCGTTTCAGGCACTAATTGGCTTATGCCAAGGAAAACCCGAGGGAAAGAACTCGGACCGATCGATCCGGAAATTGAAAGAACCGCCCGTCGATTACGAAAAGCATCCAAATCTTAAAGACAATTGAAGATGGGTGACGAAGCTCATCCTGAGAGACGCCCTATGCGGACATTTGTCGATCCGAATGTGGCAGCCGCACGATAGGCATCCAAGCACCCGCTACCGGGGCAAAATACTTTGAGATTAAACCGAGTACCATCGTTATGGTACAACAGAATCAGTTCAGAGGAGCCCCAACAGAAGACCCTCATGCACATCTTCGTGCATTTGAGAGGGTATGCAACACGTTCAAGATCAATGGCGTAGACGAGAATGGAATCAAGCTGAGGCTGTTCAGCTTTTCACTCGAGGGTAGAGCTGAAGTATGGATAGAGGGCCTACCAGCGGATCAGATCACTACATGGGCAGGCCTGAAAGCTGCGTTCCTCCAGAAATTCTTCCCAACGGGGAAGAACCGCTCAACTGATGGCCGACATTACCCACTTCGCTCAATTGGACCAAGAGACTCTATACGAGGCATGGGAGCGATATAAGGACATGTTGAAAAAGTGTCCGCATCATGGGTTACACGGGTGGGTAATCATCCAAACGTTCTTTGGAGGCCTTCACCCGCAGTTCAAGAATGACCCTCACTGCTGCAGCGGGTGGAGCTCTCATGAATAAGACATATGAAGAAGCAGTCGATTTGATCGAGAACTTAGCCGAGCATATCTATGCCACTCCACGATCTTCTATCAGACGGGTAGCTAGTGTTCAAGAGTCAAACGAGTTGAAGGTGATAAAAGCCCAATTAGCTGCTATCACGAATCATTTGAAGGGAGGCAACCCAGAAGTGATCCCCTCTTCTCAAGAACCTGAACAGGTTCAATGTTTATAGAACCGGAATAACCAGCCGAGGAACGACCCTTTCTTGAACACCTATAATGAGGGGTGGAAGAAACACTCTAAATTTTCATGGACTCAACCTCAAGGGCAACAACAATACGGTAACTCTTCTAACTATTCTATATCTTCTCAGTCTAACAATGTTTACCGTCCTCCAGGTTTCAACCAAAGGAAATTCGATGAAGGACCAGCCGTATAGAAGAAACCGGGACTGGAAGATATGATGATGAAGTTTATGACAAAGATGGATAGTACTGTTGAGGGATTAGCCAGCACGGTAAGTACGGTAAAAGCAGCAATTGAACAAAACACCGCCTCCATCAAGCTCCTTGAAAGACAAGTGGGGCAAATCTCCGAAGCTTTACAAAACCGCGCCCTCGGAACATTCCCTAGTCAGACTGAAAGGAAACCAAGGGAAGAATGCAATGCCATCCATCTGAGGAGCGGGGTGAAATTGATAAAAGACTTGACTCATGAGCCAGTTATCGATAAACCCGAAAGTGAGCATGTGGAGACGGAGATGGTCAAGGAGGCGAATGTTGGGCTGAAGGATGATTTTTCTAGTGATATGGTTGATCAGGGGAAGCCAAAGGAGAAAAAGGTGACACCTCCATCAAAGCCGGTAGTCAACCCGTATGTTCCACCGCTACCATTTCCAAGTCGAGTGAAGGTACATAATGATGAGGAACAATTCAAGAAATTTCTTGACATCTTCAAGAAGCTGCACATCAACATTCCATTTGCAGAAGCACTTGCCCAAATGCCAACATATCTCAAGTTCATGAAGGATATCTTATCCAAGAAGAGGGAAATTGAACATCAGGCTACCATTGCACTCACTGAAGACTGCAGTGCAATCATTCAGAACAAGCTTCCCCTGAAGCTTCAAGATCCAGGGAGTTTTTCGATACCTATAGAAATTGGGAATCTTTGCTTTGATAAGGTGTTGTGTGATTTAGGAGCAAGTATTAATTTAATGCCTTTATCTGTTTTCAGGAAACTTGGCTTGGGTGAAGTGAAGCCAACATACATGACTCTCCAACTCGCGGATAGATCAATAACGTATCCATATGGAGTGATAGAAGACGTTTTGATTAAAGTTGATAAGTTCTACTTTCCGGTGGACTTCGTGGTGCTGGATATTGATGAAGACATAGAGGTCCCGCTAATATTGGGAAGACCCTTTCTGGCCATGAGCAAAGCACTTATCGACATGGAAGAAGGCGAGATGACTTTGAGGGTCGGCGGTGAAAAGGCAATGTTCAAGATGTTCGAGAGTGTAAGAGGTAGAGTTGAAGAGGAACCCGGTAATCAAGGAAGGCCGAAGGAGTGATCAGAAGGAAGGTCAAGCCACGACCGAAACCAAGGCGCTAGGTGGGAGGCAACCCACCGAGGTTTGATTTTTTTCGTTTTTCTTTTTATGATTTGCGTTTTTGAGTGTTAATTATTTATTAAAAAAAACTTTTGGAGCAGAGACATATGCGGCCTAAACCGCGGCTTCATGCTGTGCGCCAAGCCGCGGGGGTCTCTGATTGTTTTAGCAAAACAGAGGGTTACGCGGGATACCCCGCGGGATAAGCCCGCGGCCTAAACCGCACGGGTCCCCCTGTTGCTTCTGGGTGTTTCTCGTGCAGTGTTTTCCCTTTCTTGCTTTGTGCTTTTTTGTTTTCTTTGTCTTCTTTCGTCTTTTGCTTTGATTTCTTTTGTTTTTGCATTCTCTCTCCATCTTCTCCGATGTCTTTAAACTGGGCGCTCAAATCTTTCATGAGAATCCCCTCCGTCCGGTCAGACAGGTATGTTCTAACTCTGTATGTTAACGAGTGGTGTATGATGCTTTGTTTTCTTATTAGTTAAACGAGATGCAACAAACCTAAGTTTCACTTAGGTTTGGGGTGCCTCACTTTTCAACATCTACACACTCATATTTACTCCTGTGCAAACCTCAGTTTTACCGAGGTTTGGGGTTGGCTATATTTGACAAACCTAGGCCACGGCCTAGGTTTGGGGTGGCCATTTTGTTTGAAAACGTAGACTAGCTCTTTGATGTTTCGTGTGAATATTGTGCCTTGCCTGTCTGATAACTGCAATAACTGCACAACGATACTTGTTCATTTTGTATCGCCTGCACCGACACCTACACATTGGGGACAATGTGTGGGTAAGGTTTGGGGTTGCCCAATCGGGCCCACGTACATGCACGTAGATTTCCTGCACTTCTGAATGTTTAGATCATATTAGATAAATTTTTGTTTTGAATGATTGAGACCGACCATTGTGGGAAGAATCGTGTGATAGTAACGTGACCATTAGGGAAGGACCGGGAAAAGACATGACTAGGGACATTAGTGGAGACCACCCAATAGCGAGATTTGAGCCTAAAAGACGTTTTTCATTTCGAGGGATTTAAACACCTAATTCGTATACACTTTTTCAAATTCCTTGTCGTGATTATAGAGTGATCTCGCTATAATATTGCATTGAGTAGCAAAGACGACCATCAGGATATTGGGTAAGGGTACAGTAGACCATATCGTGTGGACCTTAAGAGATGATTCCAGGCATTGTGTGCAATTTTAACCCATTTTTATCTATCGTCCCTTTTGACCCATTTTGTGTGTAACCAAAAACCCCTTTGTAGCCAAACACTCACCACCTATTCGTTTCAAACCCACCATTAAACCCCAGCCAAAAGCCTTAGCCAACCCTTATCCAAAAGTGTGTCAATCAGAAGCGGTAACGAATAGCAGAAGATAGAGCAGAAAAGAAAGAATACAGGTCAGTCATGAAAAATAGATAGAAAAGAGGGCCAATGCAGCCCCAATCAAATAAAGAGAGCCAATGATGCTCCAAAAAAAATAAAAATAAAAAATTTTAATACAGTTAGTTAGATAGTATTTACAGCAGCTAAATAAGATAGTCAAAGCGACTCCAGTAGTGACAAAGAGGGCCAAGTGATAGAAAGTGAAGTCAAGAAGTTCAGAACTGCTAATGGTTGATACACCGAGAATCTTTGATCCAATCACCCTTCGTTTCTTAACCATAACCCTTGCCCCGTTACAACCCTTGTAAAGACCTAGATGATCTTTTGGAAAATGTGATTAGGGTATACGACCACCTTTACCAATATTCCCTGTCTTGCTACTTGATTCCTTTCTGAGATCAACGTTTTGGACATTTGTGCGTCTTTCATTAGAGTTGTCATGTACTTATCGAGTATTCTTGCACCTAAATTCCTTATACATGACAACATGTGCGACAACCTAGGTTCGAGTGAAATGAGAGTATCCCGTGAGGTAGGGTCGAGGCGAAATGTTTCTCCTAGTATGTTTGGACCTAGTACGACCTTAATGTAATCGGAGCAGTCACGAGTTCAACTCACAATGGAAGGCCATAGATCAAACAGAATAAGGATGAGGCGAGGGTGAGGTAAGCATTCACGGGTATGGGAAATCACCAGTGCATTATGTGGTACCGATTGGGAGTTGTGCAGTTATTATTTCACTGATATGTGCTTTTATTCTATTTTATCGCTAATTTGCTTGAGGACAAGCAACGCTCGGTTTGGGGTTGTTGATAATGCCACTTTTTGGCGTTATTTTCGGTCCACAAACCAATGAGATTGGCATATGTTGGAGTAAAGAGGCGGAATTTTATGGGTTATCGAGTGAAATGTACAGGTAAGCTAAAAGACAGTAATCATCGAGAAAAGAAGCAGAAAAGAGTCCAAAAGAGAGCCAAAACGAAGCCCAACGGAAGCCCAAGATCCAAGCCCAAGACCCGTGCCCAAACCATGACCCAGAACCTGATCCGGACACATCAGGAAAGCGCGCGGCTTTCTCCACGGTTTGCAAGCCACGGGAAAAGTGGCGTAAGTCCCTGTTCCGGTTCTATAATTTGGTGTTTTGCGGAATTAGGTCATCACTTTTCGACGTGCGACGGTAGGCTGCTTGGGGGCGATTTTCAGAGACTTTTTACGCCCTTTGGAGCCACGATAGAGGACAGTTTGAGGAGGAGTTCACAATGAGAATTGGATTAGAGCCAAGAGAAGGGAGTTCACCATTACATTCATCACGTTCACGATCACTATGTTTGCACACACTATTTCTCTTCCTTTTCTTATGTTTTTGTCCACCACCAACATGAACTAATCTTTAAGATGTTGGGGGTTGGTTTGAATTTGGTTTAAGCATATGAACAGATGATTTGAGACTTTTATCAGTTTTTCCTAGTTAATGAAGCATGTGTTTGGGTTTTAATGCTTTTGTGAGTTTGGCCAACTTTCAATTGTTTTGTTTGTTATCAATTAAGTTCGAGAGAGTTAATTGTGACTAGAACTAGAAATTGCATGCCTAGGGTGAGAAATTGGATAGAGATATACCAAGTAAGCCTTAGTCCTATTAAAATCTGGAGTTTAATGTGTTTTGAATCATATAGGTTGAGATCGAGAGATAAAACTTATACTTTCAAAATAAAATCCGTGGTTGCTTGAGAAAGAACCACGGTGATTTTAGAGATTGGATATTCATTAAGGGGAATAACTGGTAATTATTTTAAGTCAAGTGTTTGTACGTGGAAACCTTAGGATTTCCAACCCTCAACTGTTTTCTCTATCCAAAGTTTCCTTAAGTTGTTTACTGTCTCGTTCGTGATTTATCTTATTTGCAATTAATTAGTTAATACCAACAACTCATATTTCGACCGTTCAGTTAATAGATCTTATAGTCATTGTGATACTTAGTTCCTAGTTCCCTATGTTCGATACTCGTACTTTCAGTACTATTACTTGATTCGACCCGTACACTTACGATTAGATTTACGGGGGTGTAAACCCGCCTATCATGCACTTCAGTATGTAGTGCTTCGGCCCAGAAAGTTTTGGGGAACTCCGATGTTGACAACATACATCAGACCTTTTCAAGCAAAGTCCTATTCATCCTTTCGGCGACCCCATTAGATTGAGGATCGCCCGGAGTGGTGTAGTGACGGTGGATGCCTTAACTCGAACAAAAGTCTTTGAGGTTACCATTAGTAACTTTTCCATCGTTGCCATATCTAAGCACTTTCAACTTCTTGCCAGCCTCGACCTCTACACGTGCTAACCAAGTCTTGAACGTATCGAAGACATCTGACTTGAACTTTAACACATACACCCAAAGCTTATGTGAGAAATCATCAATAAACGAAACAAAGTATTTACCTTCACTAAGGGATGCAGTACTGGATGGTCCCCAGACGTCTGTATGAACATAATAGAGGATTCATTTAGTGTTGTGTTTTCCAACACCAAAAGAAACACGCGTTTGTTTTCCTTTGACACATCCCGAACAAAACTCCAGGCTAGCAGGTACAGAGACTTTGATGAGCTTTCACTTTCGCAAAATCTCCAAGTTCTTCTCGGATGTGTGGCCCAAACGAAGATGCCATAAGCGAGCACCATCAAGATTCTGAGAAATATCGGCCACACACGATTCAGAAGAAATAGTCTCGCCAATCAAATGGAAAAGATTATTTTCCGCCCGTTCGCCTTTCATAACGATAATACTCCCTCTGGAGATGCGCAAACTCCCGTCTTCAATTCGAATGTTGCAGCCTAATTTGGACAGTTGTCCAACAGAGATCAAGGAATGAGTCATGGATGGAACAAATTTGACATTATTCAATGTCCAAATACACCCATCGAACATCTTGATCCACACAGTACCGATACCCTGAGTGACACACGAAGTATTGTTTCCCGTATAAATACTGTTACCTTCTACTTTTTCGAAGGTGGAGAAACAGTCCCGGAATGGTGTCATGTGGAAAGATGCACTGGTATCTAACACCCATCGCCTGTCACTTTGCGGTGGTGTAACTGTGGCAGAGAAGCCATCTTGCTCCTCTTCGGTTGCAACGGCTGAGGTGTCCGCATTGTCTTTGTTTTTAAGACTCGGACAGTCCTTAACCCAATGACCTGGCTTGTGGCAATAATTACAGTTGCCACGCGTCTTTGATTTCCCCCGAGAACCAGGTCGGCGAGACGGATAACGCCCACGGTTTCTTCCTCTTGAAGACTGCTGATCATCTCGGCCTCTGTCAGCAAATAGGCCTTGACTGTAATTATTCTCTCTGGGATTGTTATCGATCCGCATCTGAATTCGTTGATCTTCAGAAATCATTCTTGTTTTCACATCAGACAAAGAAAGAGTTTTTCTTCCGCAAATAAAACTGTTAGTGAATTGAGAATATTTCTCGGGAAGTGAATACAACAGTATCATAGCGAGTGTTTCTTCATCTTTTGCAAGAAGCGCATCTGTTGCCTTCAACTTCATGATGATGTCTTCGAATTCGGTCATGTGTGCCTTAATTGTTGTGCCTTCCTTCATTTTGAAGAAGAGACACGACCGCATCAGTAACAATCTGTTGGTCAAAGTTTTCTTGAGATATAAATTCTCAAGTTTGCTCCAAATACCCGCAGTTGTCTTTTCAGACACAATCTCAGATATAACATTATCTCCCATAGCCATCAGCAAAGTAGTAAATGCCCATGATTCCATATAAACTCCCCTCAACTTTCGACCCTGGCCGTTTAAAATCAATAAGCCATTCACTCAGACACGGTTAACTCATTCAGCTCTGCAAACCGCTCTCTCCCTCCAGCCCACTACGCCTCTTCCTCCTTCTCCATCCTTCAGAAACTGCCCTAAATTCCATGCCCCCTCTCATCCTATTCCAGTTTCACGTTGAAAAACTGACATTCCTTCTCCCACTTCATCTTCAACCTCCATCCACTCCTCCCCTTCCAGCAATTTCTCCACGTCCTCTCAAACCCATCTCATTCTCTCGAAACCCTAATTCTATAAATCTGGGTGCAATAAAATGGTTGGCTTCCAAAGGCGAAGTTCATAACTACTTGAAAGGTGAAACTGAATCCCATCCAACTTCCCTACTCATTTCATCCCTATCGATCGGTTCTACTTCTTCTTTCCTGCCAACAAACTCACCACAAATCCACATCTCACTATACCTCCAGACTTCTTCAAATCCAAATCTTTGATACAGTCTTTGCCTTCAAATTCAATGGTGACTGAGTTCTTTTGATGATGAAATGATTGGAGGTTCCTGAAATCTGAAGTTTTTGTTTGTAGTGCGATGGTAGAGAAAGGGAGCAAAATGTTCCGAAATTCTTGAAGAGGGGAAAGGGGGCGATGGACGAGAGGTGGTGTTTTGAGAAATACTTATGTATCAAAGCTTACCCGAAGAACTCTGGTAATTTTCATTAAGTAGAAGTACATCGTATTTTTTCCTGTGAATTGGTTTTGTGGAGAAATTCACAGCAAAGCATTTACTTTTCATTAAGTAAATACTTCTATTACTACACTTTTCATTGAAATATCAAATACACTTTTCATTTATGTAGAGTCGCGTGTTTTTAAAATGGGTGTTTTTTAGGGTGTGTTTGATTTAGTGAAAGAATCACGTGGCCTCCCTTAACCATTCAGCGCCCTATTCTCATCCCGAAATGTTATCAAACAACCATATTTTCATTTTGCACTACATCATAATAGTCTCTTAATCATTCTGACCCCTTAATGATTTTGCACTTAACCTTATTTTCATTGTCAATGATCTACTCTACTATATTGATTTGGCAGAATAGGAACAGAACATGAAAAGTTTGGTTTCGAGCTTAAAACGTCGAGTCCTGTGAAGTATGAACAAATTGCCGATTTGCTCAATGCCATTTCCGAGAGATTTGACTGGGAGAAAGTCATGGAAGGTGACAATATAATTGGACTTAAACAGGTATTCTCATATAATTGTAATTCATTTTCATGTGGCAATTTTTTTTTTTGCTCTTACATTTTCAACAAAGTGAAAACTAGACAGAATATAGTGTTTGGCAAACGTTTACTTTTTCGGAGAACCAAAACCTATTTAGAAATTTTTGTAAATGGTAGTCAATAATTGTAAATTTTATTTGGATGTTTTCACGGTTTACAAGAACACATTCATTGACTTCTTTTATCTTAATGAAGTCGAGCTTTTAGTTGAGTAAACATGGTTTCTATTTTTGACTTCAAGTTTTCATTATTTTTTAAAATGGTAACAGTGCTGTCAAATGTGTTCTCAATACATTGTCAAATTACAAATTTACATTACAAAAAACACAAATATTTATCAAATAAGACGTAACCTGGTGGTCAGTTTGTGCTTAGTGGTGCTCCTCTTGAAACCCTCCATCAAACTTGTGCTGAAGTTAATTCACACCTTTACCAGGTTTGCAGCTTGATGTTACATGAACTTAATGCAGACAGCTCTTGCTTATTATTGAAATTTGAAACTTGGAATGTCTCTCCACATACGCGTTTAATTGCATTCGGGGTCCTGTATTAGTACATGCAAACTTGCCCATTTTTAGGTAGATTCGCCAATTTATTGAAAAAGAAATGTCATATTTTTGGATTTAATTTATATTAATCCAGGCGCTGCTTGGCTTCTGTTCCTTTTGCTCCTTAAAATGCTCGAGTGCGTATCAAGACGAAGGAGGAGGGAAGAGGGCCTGCTTCATTCATGATGCAGGTGCTGTCCGTGGTGGCTTAATTCACTCAGCAGAGGGGTTGCTTCGTGAGAGCTACAGGGTGCTGGATCCAGCAGCTTTCTGCATTAAGCTGTCTGGGAACAGCCCTGCCATCGTTTCAGATTCAGCTGCTGGGATGGTCTGTTTGAGTTAGCACTCTGGAAGTCTGTGATGGCTGGGTTCGATGGCTTAATGGCTGTTGCGGTTGGCTTCTCGCAAATGCAAAATTCCTACGGTTGTTAATTTATTCGGATGTATATCATCTTACGTTTTTGGTTTCGGTTTACTTTCCTGTTTGGTGTGGTTTGGATCGTTTGTTTAAAATTGTTTTAAGGTTGGTGGCAATAAAATTGGTTGCTTTGCCGTTAAAAAAACATATTTTATAATATTCTTTTTAGAAGGAGTTTACATTTGTATAGTTTTAAACTTCTTTTATCTATCAAAAATGTTTAGGGGATGCCTTTTGTATTAATATTTTTGATAGATAAGCTCATTATCCTTTTGTAGATGTCTTTTTCCGTTTGTAATAAAAAATACATATCTTATTCCATTTATCTATTCTTTTATATTTCGCTGCATTTAGGGGTGTGCAAAACTCGAATAGTCCGAAATTCAAATCCAAAACCAAACCAAAAATAAGGTGTTTATTGTAAAACCCGAATACCCGGAAAATCTGAGATCCAAATATATTGGAGTGGGGGACTAATATGCATCATTATTCATGTTTGGCCAATTTTTTATTTGAGTTAATGTATTACTCCATCAAGGGATGGTAAACATGTAAGATTAAAGTCATGCCGTATATCAGACCAACGGACAGGTATAACACTACATGCCAAGTCAAATATTGCCTTCTTTTTAGTGTCTTGGAGGAGCATTTTTCTTTTTCCTGGTCATCTGCTTTGGTCATGTGCTTAAAATAGTTGTGATGATGGCTTTGGTCTTCTATTGATATGCATCTAAAATTCAACATAATGCAAATGGCTGGTGTGTAATTACGTGTATTTTTGTCTTTCGTGACTTGCAAGTATGTCTTGTGTTGGTTAGTTTCAATAATTGACATTTTTCTGTTTACTTATAGGCCGTTTACTTATTGGCCGTTTACTAAATGTTTAACTGATAAGTGCTTACCGACACACTTTACCTTGTCTGATAAACATGACAATGATTGGAATCTTAACCGGTAAGAGCGATGGCAATGATTGAGAATATTACCCGGTAAATGAGAGTGATGACCCTTACCTGGTAAGCGTTTAACGGATAAAAATGTTGCATACGATGTTGTTTTCATGGACTAAAATCTTACCCGGTAAGTTAAGTAACGTGTTAATCATTACCGGTAAGCGCTTACCGGGTAAGCTTTAGGTAAACAGTAATTCTATCGATAATTTACTACCGGTTAATCATTACTACTTTCCAAAATAAGCTGTAATTCTATCGATAATTTACCGTTTCACATCATGTCGTTCCCGGAGGAGAATTTTGCCGTAACATGTGAGTTTTCTAGATTAATATAGACCCATTAATCACATGAATTTTAAAAAAAAATGAATAGAAAATATAATGACACTTAAGTATAGATTAAAGTCATGTCGTGTACCCGACTAACGATACAAGATAAAAGTCAAACTAAATTTCAAAGTGGGGAACTAATAAGCATCATTTTTCATGTTTGTCTAATTTTTTCTTTGAGTTGTACCCGACCAACGGACATGTATAACACTAGTTATGGTTATGCTCTCTCAATCATCAACCAGTGGCGGATACAGGATTTTTTCGTACTGGGGTTCCTTTAAGGTAACTTAAATGCCCGTGAAATTGACCGATATATTTTTTGCCTAAACCCAACGTTTTGAGGGCTTTTTAAAGTTTTATTTGGTAGATTTGAAGATATTTTTAAATTTTTTGTCGATTTCGAGTGACTTTTTTGGTTTTTTAGTCGATTTCGAGAGTAGTTTTGGTTTTTTGGTTGATTTCAAAATACTTTTTTGGTTGATGGGTCCCGGACGAGAAATTACTGGAGGGACATTAAGGTAGAAACTTGAAAAATCCATGTTTTTAGATTATATATTTCAAAAAAAATTCTTTTTAGTGGGGTCCCATCCCCCCACTACCTATGCAATACATCCGCCCGTGTCACCAACAGTTGGAGAAAAGGGAAGAGGGATTTTGCCGTCCGTCATCGATTCTTCACAGTGTATGTTGATACCAAATTAAGTTATGAAAGGAGTGAAATATGTAAATAGGTTGATATAGATGAGTTGATCTAATCCAACTAAAATTTTCCAATCGATTAGTATTAGTGAACGATTAAATTGGTTTGGTTTCATTCAACGTTTTAATTCATCATCACATCATTTAACCATCTTTTGATCCAATCTCTTCTAACCATACCATTAGCTTCAAAATCATTTGCACATATTTATGACTCTCGCCGTATTGCACGGGCACACGACTAGTTTTTGCATACATAAATGTGTATTTGTATACTAAAAATTGAATAAAATGAATATTAGTTTTCAATTAGTTTTTTAATAAAAAAAATCAGAATTACTGACGGATTTTTCTGTCGGATATTAGTTTCCAATTAAAAAAACAAACAAAAAACACAAATTAGTTTTCTAATTATTAAAATAATAATAATAATAACAATAATAATTTATGACGGAATATTCCGTTGGAAATGTTTTTTTTTCCTAATTTTATAAAAACTATTTTAATAAATAATTATAAAAATATATTAAAATATCCGTCGGAAACTTAATTTATAAGATTAACAAAATGATTAAGTGTGTGAGGTTTGAAAAATGAGGAAAAATTACCGACGAATTTCCGACGGAATATCCGTCGGAATTTGTAAATCCACCGGAAATTTCATTTTCTAGTGCGGGGTTATTCGACAGCCGAATCCGCCGCTGATGTCCATTGCCGACGGATTTTTCCGTCGAAAAAGATCATTTGTTTAGTAGTGAAATGGGTTTTTACTAAAATAATTAATTCCCAAATAAAAAAAGAAACTTAATTTAAAAAACTAATTTAAACTTCAAACTAAGCAACGGCCCAAAAATATGATACATCCATTACCCGGCCCAATGGACTCAAATCATCAGCCCAATGGCATCATTTATGGGCCGATTTGATTCGGCTTTTCATCATTTTAATTTATTGTTTTTGCAATGAATCGTTAATACAATTAACCCTACCGGTAAGAATTAACAATTAACTTGATCAATCGAGCTAGAATTTGAGATTTTCTCTGGGTTTATATCAAACCGATGATTTGGCAGTTACTCGTAATGGAACTCTTTTTTTACGTTTTTAAAGGTGGCGGCATGGCGCTGTAATGTTTTGTTGTGTGCACCTATATTATTAAAACCACATTTACAATAGCAATTTAAGCTAGCTAAGTTGGTTTATGTAGCAGGCTTAATGTCTCGCTTTCAATAGAGTCGGGTTCGAATCTTGTTGGGGTTAAAATACTGTTGTTTTAGCTTTTAATTGGGGGTTTTTTTCTTATACCTTTTGTTTTAAAAATGAATTTGGACCAAGGCAGACATGCAAGAATTGAACCCGAGCCATTTCCTTGGAAATACAAGCATCATCATGTTTATGTTAAAATAATTTGTAGCTTTTTCTGTTATGTTCAAATGGTGCAACCATTTGAAAACATTTTTGGGTTCGTCTTTTCTTCCAAACCTCGGTTTTTACTCCAACTCGTCCTAAGACATCATATATCAACTAGCAAATGCCTAATTACAGGTTTAGATTAGATAATTACCTCAAATCGGTTGTAACGCACTGAAAACCCTAGCTCCGTTAACGACCAAATTCTTCCACAACTCTCTACCTTTATTCGTGTTCTTAAAAGGGTCATAGTGAGAGGTCCAAGTGGGATTTCTCATCCAATCTCTATCAACAAACATGTGATCATCCAAATTCACAAATTCAAATCTTGTAAACTTTTGCAATCAAGACCCTCTAACTTTAGCTTGTTTACATGATACCCCCTTTATAAAAGAAATTTTCTAAATTTCAATCCATGACTTTCTTTTTGGATTTTTTCGACTCTATTTAATTATGTAACTATATATATATATATATATATATATATATATATATATATATGTCTATTTTATTTGACCCAAAATAAAAATATGCAATATGTGGGGTGTTACAAGTGTTCTTATTTTGTAGGCATTAGTCTTTGTCATGATAAAATTTCTTTAGTTGTTTCAAAATGATTTATAGTTCTGAGTTTTTTTTCAAAGATAGTCAAGAGGATGAGGAAGTGAGGTTGATCGAAAAGAATGTGGGATGAAAGTTGGACGGGTGGCATGAAAGTTGGAGGGATATTATAACTTTAGACATTTTTAGAATATGACATCTGATAAGAATTCTTATAGATGTAGTTGTAGGGTTGTAAATGAACCAAACGCACCCGAACGAAGGCTTATTCATGTCATTTATTTAATCTAACCGAACAAACGAACGAATGTGAACGATAAACGAACAAACTTTTTTGTTCATGTTCGCTTGTTAAGAAAAAAATGTGTTTGTTCGTGTTCTTGCATTCCCTCGTTAAGATGCTAAACGAACATAAATGAGCATAAACAAACGAATACAAATGAACAAAAAACAAGCACCATTACCCATCATTTCGTTTCCAAAATTAAGGACGAATAAAAGGGGAATTTCTAAAAATTTAATTTAATTATGTCAATATATATATATATATATGTATGTATGTATATATATATGTATATGTATATATATATGTATAAACAAACGTGAAATGAAAGAACGTTCACGAACATAAACGAATGAACGAGGCCATTGTTCATGTTTGTGCATTTAACTAAACGAATAAAAAGATGTGTTCATGTTCATTCTGTCATAAAATAAACGAACATAAACGAGCTTCCCATCAAACAGTTCATGAACGATTTGCTAAATGTTCGGTTTGTTTACGGCCCTAGATATAGGACAACTTTTGCAAACGATGGGCAAGGACTAGGGAGTTGGTTTAGAGAAGAGGAGTTTGGAGAAGCTAGTGTGTGAGAAGAGGCGGATCATATATTTTTGTTAGTTAGTAGTATTTTAAGATAAGGGGCAGGTTCAAACGAGAAGTTAAACCTTATGCGAGAATGCGAGAAGTGTGTAATCATATATGATACACAAGCTTAATCATATATGATTAAGCATATGTTACATTGGCAATATATAGACGTTTAATCATATATGATTAAACACACTCACATGCCGTGTAATCATATATATGATTAAACACTTTTCGCATTCTCACATAACGTTTAACTTCTCGCATGATCCTTCCTCTATAAGATAATTATGATAATATAAACCAATATAAAAATTAATTACAAAACAATTATATGGACTCAGTTTTTAGGCTTTTAGCCGTCATCTAAATATTTAAGTCATTAATAAAATGATACATTATTATTTTTCTTTTCTAAAACTAATCTTTTTTGCTGTATTCCCAGTTGAGGATTTATATGACCGGATCTAGATGCAAAAAATTAACCATAAATATAAGGGAATTTAATTAAAATACCTAAAGTTTGACTTTGACTTACCAAAATACCCATTTTCTTTCTGATTTTACCAAAATACCCATTTTTCCAGCAAAGGGGGTCCGCGATCGCGGGCTAGGGCTACGTGTCACCCTTGTTGGGCCAAAGTGTCCCGCGAAGCCCCCCAACTATGCCCGCGGTGACACTTTTGGTCCCTCCCCGCGGTGGTTGTCCGCGATAGGTCCGCGGTGGGCAAAAAAATTACATTTTTGGTCCTTTTTTCCACGAATCTTTGCATGCTTTTACTGTTTTTTTCCACAATTATTGTACTTTGAAGACCAATTTGTGGTTGAAATTCACTGGCTTGTTTCATCAATGTTGAATCATTGTACTTGGAATACCAATTTGTGGTTGCAATTTATGTTGGTTGTTTCATCATTGTTGGTTGTTTCATCCATAAATATCAGTAAAATGCAATCCATAATTCACCCTCATTCCATACTTCTTTCTTGCTTTCTTTCTTCAGTATTTTGTTTTTGAGATACTACTGAAAAAATGAGTTCATCTGTTGCAAAAGCTAAGCTATTTTTCTGTTTCGATGGTGAATGGGTGCAAGACAACAATGAGTGGAATTTTGCTTATAAATCTAAGCATGGTGTAAAATTGTCAGTAAACTATACTTATCAGAAGTTCGTTGCATACGCCATGCAAAAATGTGGAATCAACCCTTCTGCTGTTTGCAAGTTAGTATTTAAGAATGGTGATGGGTCATTTGTGGAGTTATCCAACGATGGGGATATCTCTGGTTTTCTGCACTTTGCAGCCGAATCAGAAAGACCGCCATTACTTTTTGTGTATGCCGAATCCTCGGTGTGCGACGAAGACGATGACGATGGTGATGACGACGGTGATGACGAAGGTGATGACGACGATGATGACGAAGACCTCCAAATGGAGCAGCCTGATTCTCAATTTTAGCCGTCCCACGGCCCAACAGTTCATTTGGATCATGCATATGGTCTTAACGATTGTATTCCTGATTATGTTCCGGAGACGCAACAACAACAACCACAAGAAGGACGATGTGCTGGAGTTGCCGATGACGAAACCTATGTTTTCAAAACGGGTAATGCTGATATAGTCAGATCAGATACCAATAGTGATGATCACGGAGAATATACCCCTAGTAATAAATCATTTAGTCAGTTAAATGACTATTTTGATATGCCCCCTATTCTTCCAGACCAAAATACCCATACACAAACCTACGAACCTACACCTTATAATCGCAGTTTAAGGTTAAAAGTAGGTCAGATATTTGATTCGAAGGATCACTTGGCAAGTCAGGTCGGACTTAAGTTCATGGAAGAGGGTTTCGAAAGTCACACGTCGAGATCCGACAAAGGCAGATACGTTGAATGTGCGAGAGAAAACTGTAAGTGGAGGATGTACGCGATTCCCGCGGGAGAGAAAGGAGGGGCGTTACTTATTAGAAAGTTGCACGGCGTACACACTTGTTCGAGGACACAACTGAATCCCAACCACAAACAAGCCACCAAAAGGACTTTGGATGCGATACTGAAAAGCAAATTTCTTGATGCTAGCAGGTAATTGCGTCCAAAGGACATCATAGACGATGTACACCAGCAGTTCGGCGTCACGATTGGTTACCACCAAGCTTGGCGTGCGCGATGCAGGGCACTACTATTGGTGAGAGGCACATTCGAGGAGTCGTATGAACGACTCCCAGCATATTTATATAATTTGCAGCTGCAGAATCCAGGTACTGTCACCCAGCTAAGGACCGATTCACATGGACAGTTTGAGATGTGCTTCTTGGCCCTTGCACCCGCAGTACGTATTTTAACACGTATTTTACAAAGGGAAACCACCTACGTTTTTGCAGATCCGCACATTTTTGGCAAATCTGCGTCGTGTCCTGGTAATAGACGCTGCCCATTTAAAGGGCCCTTACTTGGGTATGATGTTCCTGGCGGTTGCAATGGACAGGGATAACTCCATCGTTCCAGTAGCTTTCGGAGTAGGTAAGTCCGAAACAGGGGACGAGTGGACTTGGTTTATGTCCATGTTGAGACAAGCTATCGGAGACCCGCAAGGGTTGGTGTTTATGTCCGACATGGCTCCTTCCATAAGCGCCGCAATCTCTGCCATGTACCCAAACGCCCCTCACGCCTATTGTTGTCGACATTTGGAGATGAACTCCAAAACACAGGACAAACGTATTACCACCTACAAGGATGTCTACTGGGCGGCATGCAGAGCATATACGGATCAGGAGTTTAACCGGTACATGAATCTTCTACGAGTTAGTGCAGATAAAGCAGCCAAAGTCATGGACGATGTTGGCCCGGAGAGGTGGTCCGCAGCCCATTTTCCTGCACAACGGTATGACATTCTGACCTCCAATAGTGCAGAGTCGGTGAATGCACTCTATCGTTTTGGGCGTAGATGTCCGATTGTTACTCTTATGGACTACTTTCGGAGCTTTCAACAAGAGTGGTACCAACTTCGACGCCGAAATGGAGCTGAGCTGCAAAGTAGACTCACACCAGCGGCGGAGGAGATAGTTCTCTTCAGGGCACATCACGCGTCGACATGGAGGGTAAGCGAAATCGGATATGAGAGGTACGAGGTTCAGGATAACTGTTGGTTCCCAGATACACTTACTCAATATTAACAATCTATTAGTAGAGTTTAGAGTTTGATGCGGAAGCGTATTAAACTAACAGATATGTTTGATAGATATTAGTACGCACATATATAAAGAAAACAGTAAAGAATGAAAAGGATTTCTTGAACAGTTACTGTTATTCAATATATGATAACAACACGAAGAACAGATTAAGAACTTGGTGTGTGTGAGAATATAACACTCAGATATTTGACAATAAAGTTTTAGAGTATTAGTGATTCCTTGTGTATTCGTCCGTTAGGAAGATCTCAACATGAGACTTCCTTTTATACTACTCTTAGAAGACTATGAAGTAGGTCACTGTTCCTTTTACGGCATGAATAGTAAACTGGATGGTGTGAACAGTGGACTGGATGGTGTGAGCAGTTGTTTGAGCCATGCGCATTTAATGGAGCAGATGTACTTTTGGTAAATGCATTAAATGGCGCAGACGTCTATTTTGTACCTTGCCCTATTGAGTCCACTCAGAGCTTGACATATGTTTTGACAGTACTTTTCCATGCAAGTTGATGAACGTATCCAGTAATATCTTCCAAGTCTTTATTGAGGACCACAGAGGCTCTGTAATGAATTACAGAGGTTCTGCGGTCTGGTCCTCTGTGGAGCAGTCTTCGCCGGATTCCGAGTCTTTGGTCTTCTTTGTGCGTATGACAGGGCTTCTGTAGGAAGCCTCTGCTGCTTCTGTAGCTTCTTGACCTTGATTTCTCGGTAATGTTGGCAGAGCCTCTCTAAGAGGCTTTCTTCACTTAGCCTATTTTTCACTACTTCTAAATGCTTCTATGATTAGGAAGATTGAAGCTAACAATCTCCCCCTAAGTAGTGAAAAATAAAAAATTTGAAGTTGAGTTAAGTTTGGCTAAGTTAGATAAGACAGAGGTTAAACAATACCTCGAAATTTCTTTCATTTAGAAATATGCCAGAGGCATTTTACATTTGAGTATAATGAAAGATAAACTTTAACTTTGTTTGCAGAGATTGGAGGTCTGAGAATCAGATTTTGGCATCTTTGAAATCGTTGTAGCTTCTGTTGTCTCTGCCGACTTTTCTGATCTCTTTGTAGAATCTGATGCAGAGTTCTCTTAGGTGGATTGTTGAGTCTATTTCTCTGATCTCTATCCATTTTCTCTGTACCTCTGTATTTTTCAAGGCTTGCTCTAAATTTGCTCAGAGTACTGGTTGCGTACTTCTGACAATCCATGAGTACAAAAAGTTTAACCTGGTGTTGTGGGTTTTGAAATACTAACCCAAATCTTGGTTCTCTGATGATTGAGTTGGGCACAGCGTCTGGTGGGCAGCGATCTTCTGGTGGTCGTAGATCTAGATGTTTGAGACCAAGATCCTTTCCCAGCTGAAAATCTATCATGCTGTATAGCAGAAGCTTTTCCCTCATCGCTTTTCTCAACACTTGATAGGCTCTGGTATTAGGCTCTGTGTTGTAGTTGTCTTTTGTCCATTGCAGAAGGTCAGGTAGATCGTAAGGATTGATGTTTCTTAAGTCAGCATCAGCGAAGGTAGATTCTGAATTGTTCTCTCTTCTGACTTTGTAAAGATTGTACCTGGCCCTTGGATAGGTTCTTGTGAAGGAGAATCTGCAGAAGATTACCTTTTTGATTTTGTGAATTGAGAAAACATCTGCTTTGGCTCTTGGCTTTGTTCTTGTGAAGATGTTTTCAAATTCTTCTCTGATCCTTGGATCTGTCACATGATCTACTGGATGATTTGTCTTATAGGATTGTTTGTAGAGGTATTTGTATACCACTTCTTCCATCTCTTCATGTGTTGGACCAGGTCGTGGAATTTGTCTTCTGATACTCTCCATTTGTTGAACAACTTCTGCAGCTCTACCAGTTAGAGGAATTTCTGACAGAGGCTTCAATCCATGTGCCCAGTCAACTTCTTCGGTTTTTGGGGTTTGAAAGGCGTCAAACGCACTCTTCATTAGTTTTTCTGTTGGCTTTGGCAATGTTTTCTTCTTCTTTGGCTCTTCTGTCAGTATCCCTTTGCCCTTATCTTTTGCTTTTGTTGTGGCAGAACCTGTTGCTTCTGTGGGTTTTGAGGTTGGTACTTCTGTTGGTTTGATGGAGGTTGCCTCTGTGGATTTTGACGATTGTGGTTTAGAGGACTTTTGTGGCGATGGTTCTGTTGGCTTGACTTGCTTTGTAACCTCTGTTGGAGGTTGTTTGATGACTTCTTCTGTGAGTTCAGTTTCTGTTGATGAAGTATTGACATCGAATCTTCTTGCCATTCTGAAAGCTAAAGTGAACCTGTGCCTTTCTTCTTCTCTCTGTGCCATTCGATCACTCATTGTTTTGTGCATCCTTTTCAGAACGTCAGAAGCAGAGGTCGTTGCTCTTTTTGGTTTGGTGGCAATCGACTTTCTTCTGGGTATGGTTTGGGGTGTTTTTACAGAGGTGGGTGTTTTCTCTGTGGTTTGTTCATCTGTTTCTTCCAAAATGATTACCTCAGGGGCGGTTGTTGCCTCTGTAGCTTGCTGTTCTGCTTCTGGAGTTTTGGTTTCGTCAGATGATTCCACAGAGATGGGTGTTGTCTCTGTGGTCTTTTGGGTTTGTTGTTGTCGGGTCTGTTCTGGAGGTGCTTGACTCAGAGGTTCTGCGGCTATTGGTGGACCTGTAAGTCCTCTGCTTGCAGCTTTCTCTATAGTTTTCTCCCCCTCAGGATGATCTGATGGACCAGGATGGTCATCATCATCAGAGTCATCCTGACCCTTGTCTGATGTACCCTCTGCTCTGCAGGAAGCATCGGGTTTCTTTGGCATTGTGGCTCCAGCAGCGATCAGTTTCGCGCAGACATCATCACAGAGGCCAAGAAGAGTTGCTAGCTCTGCCTCTGTTTTGAATCTCATCCTTCCTACACTCTCTCTGAAATCTTTGACGAAGTTAGCATTTGCAGCGGTGAAGGAAAGGATGACTTCTGTCACTTGATTAATCATGTTCTGCCCAAGCTCTGTCAGCTGTGCTCTTGTCATGTAGTCTTTGGGTTGCATCAGCATTGTGTTTCGCATGGCTTCTTCTTGAACTTTTTGTAGGGCCTTCTGTAGATCTGCAGGAGTGATGCCCGTTGACACTGAAGTCTGTTTGTTCAATTTATCAAGGAACTTGTTGATGGAGTTCTCAATCGAAGAAGGAGTAGTTGTTGCGGCAGAAGTGGTGGATGCGGTTGCAGCAGACTTCATCTGTGAGATGGCAGTTTTCACCTCTGTGGACAGGTTGTCCATTTTGGTGTTCAGGTTTAGCATTGCCAGTGATGTTGTCTCTGCAAAAGATTTGAAAGAGCTTTGCAACTCTTTCAGGGTTTGGTTCACAGAGGTCTCAAGGGTTTGGAACTCATCCCTTGTAACTTGTGTTCCGGTGGTAACCTCTGGAGGAACACATTCGTCTCCAGAGTGAATCCCTGTTCCTGGGATACCTTCTTTCATTCCTGTTTGTACGTTGAGAATGGAAGGATTTCCTTTTGATCCTTGAGAAGAAACATGAGTTTCAATCCCTACAGAAGTTCTGAGAAAAACACTGTCCAAATCCACTCCAGAGGTGGGTATTGGAATATCCTTCTGTTGACTAGGAGACTTGTCTAGAGTCTCTTTGTCTTTGTGCTCTCTACTTCTCTCTGAAAGAAGTGTGGGTCTTAATAAGTGCGTGGCAAAGGAAACAAATTCCTCTGTTGGGCGTTCTTCTGTGATCTGGGGCAATTGATCACGAACTATAGGTGAGTCTCTTTGAGGAGACTCCCTAGGAATGGATTCCCCGGTTTCTGTGGGCACAGAGGTTGAAAGAGTAACCTCTGGCTGGATGGGTTGGGTTAGGTTCGAGCTGTGCTGCTCTTTTTCAATGACACCTTCTGCAGCTAGACCTGCGGTGTCAGAAATGTGGGTTGCACTGGAGTTGGTTTTGGTTGTGTGCCTCTATTTATCCAGGCATCTTTTCTTGCTTCTTCCCTAAGTTCTGTGGAAGTTCCTTGCTCTGGTCGTAATTGGTCATACACTTGATGAGATCCAAATAATCTCATGACATGAGGATGATAAAGACCCTTACGTATCCAGACAGCTTCTTCTTCATCTGAATCTGTCTCTAAGATCTCTATTTCTGTCTCCATTGTTGCTAATCCCTCTTTTTGTACAACTTCGGCCCCTTTTTCTCTCTCTTCTTCCATCATGTTCTCCGAAGCCTCTGTAATTTCAACTCTGTTCCATTCAGCTTTAGTTTGTTCTATTTCTTTTGAAGCTGGGTTTGGACTTCTTCTGTGGACATCCAATCCTTGAATGAAAGGGTTTTGTAAAATAACAGGGGTTTCGGCTGGTTGATTTCTGGGTGTTGTGTCATCTTCTTGCAGATGTGTGTCAATGCCAGAAATGAAGAAATCTTCTTCTGGAGAGTGGTGGTCGAGAGGTTGTGCCGTCCACCCTGCTGTATTTAGGGTGTTGGCAATTTCATGGTTCTGTAAGAAGTCGTTCAGGTCTCCTTGGTGAGCAAATCTATCTGGAGATTGATAGGGTGATTGATACCTTTCTGTAGCCATTTCTTCTTCTGCAATTTCTTCTTCATCAGTTTCCTCTTCTGCAATGGTTACCAACTTTGCAAGTGATTTACCATGCCTCTTTTTGGTTTTCCTCCTCTTAGGATTTGGTGCCCCTTTTGCTGTTGAACTTGATCTTTTCTTTTTCATTTTTGGAGAGGGAGGAGCAGAGGAGCCAATTTCTGTGGCATGAGGAGATGAGGGTTGATCTTCTGCAGAGCTTGTTGAGGTGCCTTCTGCAGTTTTCCTCTTCTTAGCTTTTGGAGTAGATGCAGAGGTTCTTGATGAAGACTTCTTTCCCATTAGTTCTGCACGTTTGGCTATAAAGCTGAGTTGAATAGCCATGTGCTTTGCTAACTTCTGATCTTTTTCTTTTTTATTGGAAAGAGGTTTTGCTGTCATTGTTCCTAGGGGGAAACCTAAACGCGGGGTGTCATAGGACTCGGTTTAGGAGTTCTATGATCGCGTATATACTCTTTCTTAAGGGATTTATTCGATGCGTATTGCAGAAGCTTCTTTGACAGAGGTCTGCAGTGTGAGTAGCCATCAGCATGATCAGTGGGGGTATTCTTGTTCATCGGGAACTGTTTGGGAGTTGGCCCTTCCATTGGCCAATTTTGGATTAGCAGTAGAGGTTCGAACAGTACTCCTAATATTCTTTGGAATTGCAGAGGTGGTAGAAAGTTGGGATCTTTCTCTTTGACCCTTTTCGAGTTGTTCTTTCTGTCGATGGTGTTTATGATCTCTTGCATCATTATGGTCGCATAATCTAGTGGAAGATCATAGTAAACCCAATACATGATGCTCAAGATTTGATGTGAGCTCTGGTCAATACTGCCTATCTTTCCTGTCAAGCATCTGTTAAGAATCGAGAACAAAGTGTTCCACAGAGGTGGTAATCGGCCTCTGTGGAAGTCATTTCTCTTCCGTAGTTGGGTGTTGTACCCAAGCATTTCCACGAATCGACAGAGCTCTTCGTATGTTGGTTGCTCTGCATAACTCTTCAATCCCAGAAGACCCCTTGTTGGTAGGTTGAATTCAAGTGAGAACATTGTTCTGTTGAACTTGATTTCAAGATGCTCAGATTTATCAGGTCTTGAAATGTACCCTTTGATAAGAGAATCGTCTTTATCAAATCGGCAGCTTTGCCAAAATTGGTTCAAATAACGGACTGGAATTTTGTTCGGGGTTCTTGAGAGTAGAGGGAAGAGGACATGATTCTCCATGATGTTTAGAAGTATGGCATGAGCTTCGCCGAAAGTAGTGGGTGAAGGGACCAAATAGCAGTTGTTGGATTTGATAGGAAGACTGGCTTCGAAATGATCCTTTGCTATAGAGTTTTGCAAGTGTGTCGTCGGAGCAAAGTCTGCTGAGTCCCCGGAATTTTGTTGTTCAATATTTCTAGCTAGGCTGGGGTTTTCAGAATGTTCTGAATGTGCAGGGGAGTGTTCCGGTGAGTTCGCCGGAGAGAGTTCAGAGGATGTAGCTCGAGAAGATGAAGCCATTTGATTTTAAGAATAAGATTTTTGCAAGCTTTTTGCAGGGTTTCGCCGGAGAAGAAGATGAGAGTTTGTAAAATGTTTTATGAGAGGGTAAGCTTTGTTTTTATAGGATGGTAAAACGGTAGAATTCGAAAGAGTAAAATATATGGCAATGGATTAAAGTTTGGAATCCGCACTCAAGTTTGAGCGGCGGGTTCAACTTTCCAAATAAAAACGTTCCATGTACGCCCAATGAAAATGGGACACGTAGGCCTTGTCAGAATATGACAGGACGTCGTGCGCGGCCCATTAATGCTAGGCGCGTGAGGTTGATTTTAACCCTATGAGTTTCACTCGCAGTAAAAGTAACCGTTATTACTACAGAGATGCCCAAGTAATTAGATTGACAGAGCTTCTGTAGTTTACAGAGGCTCTGTGATCTTGAAAATCTTTGATGTTTATCCCTTTTTCATATATCTCATTGTTATCATGACTTCTGTGGGGTTCTTCTTTTAACCAAAACCATTGGAGAGGATAAAATCGGATTTTTGTGAAGAAATTTGCTTCGCAGAGTTTTTGTGGCTCTGTTGGAACTTGTAGAAGTTCTGTGAGGGCCAGCAGAAGCTCTATGAGAGAAAAAATCTCATAACAAAAATTTTATTGATATTTTTGATCATCCAATTTTTGATTTGGTTTAAGAGATGTTTTTCGGATATATTTGAAAGTTTGTGTCCGAGAAAACTGTTAAAAAAACGGTTTGTCCGAGAAGGTCATGGTCTGCGTTTTCGGTTTTCGAGATAACATTCCAAAAGATCGACAGAAGGTTAATTTGTGATCATAGAGCATATTTCTGGCAGAACCTCTGTTGAGCTCAGCAGAAGCTCTGTGACCTTAAATTTCTCCTAATTCGAATTTTGTGAAACTTTTTGAGCTTTTGATTTTTGAAATGTTATTCACATTATATTTAGGACATATTTGACAATTCTTGTCCTAGAAAATTGTTTTCCAAAAACCTTTTGTGCGAGAGACATACCTTTTGGTTCTTCTTTTCTCGGCAGTGATATCTGACTTCTGTCGATATGGAGTCATCGACATTTTTCTTTGGCTTTCCCTTGAAAGTTCTCTCTTTAGATCATTTCAGGGTTCCCTTCTGCTCCCTCTTGATCTAATCACCTCTGTAGATCAAGTAATTTTCCTTTTGCTCCCCCTTGACCTATGCTTGGATCAAAGAATGATAAGTTTTTGCATAGAACATAGGTCATGGTCTTTCAGAGGTTCTGTAGGGGTCGTCAGAGGTTCTGAGTTGACTTACAGAAGCTCTGTAATTTTAAGAACTATTTAAGGTTTTAAGAATTTTCATACAGAAGTAGAATCAATCAAAGCAATAAATTAAGCAATGTATTTACTTGTTATTTACAGAAGATAAAGCTATACTTACAGAGGATTTTCACACCATGTTAATCATTCCTAACTTACCCACCAAGAAGTTGAATCTTTTCTCGTATAATGCTTTGGTGAATAAGTCAGCGAGTTGATATTCTGTGGGTACGAAATGCATTTCGATTGTACCGTATTCAACATGATGTTTCAAGAAATGATACCTTATATCGATATGCTTGGTTTTTGAGTGTTGCACAGGGTTGGCAGAGATAGCAATAACACTTTTGGAATCACAGAAGATGGGTATTTTGAACAGAATGTGGCCGTAGTCTTTTAGCTGAGTCTTCATCCATAGAACCTGAGAACAACAGCTAGCGGCAGCAACGTATTCAGCTTCTGCAGTGGATGTGGAGACACAATTCTGCTTCTTGGAGGTCCAACTGACTAGTTTACCACCTAGGAATTGACAACTCCCAGAGGTACTCTTTCTGTCGAGCATGCATCCTCCATAGTCTGAATCTGTATAAGCTTTAAGACTAAAACCAGAGTTCTGTGGATACCAGAGACCAAGATTGTTGGTCCCCTTCAGGTATCTAAAGATTCTTTTTACAGCATCATAATGTGATTTCTTTGGATTAGCTTGATAACGTGCACAAAGACATGTGGCATGCATAATGTCAGGTCTGCTTGCTGTTAAGTATAACAGAGGTCCAATCATGCCTCTGTAGAGAGTACATTCTACAGAAATACCATTTGGATCTAAGAATAACTTATTTCCAGTGGCCATTAGAGTCTTCATTGCAGAGGTATCAGAGAGATTATATTTTAAAAGTATGTCAGAGACATATTTGGCTTGATTTATAAAAATTCCCTCTGAAGATTGTTTGACTTGAATGCCGAGGAAGAATGTTAATTCTCCCATCATACTCATTTCAAACTCACTCTGCATGAGTTTTTCAAAAATTTTGCACTCTTCTGAATTTGTAGACCCAAAAATTATGTCATCTACGTATATTTGTACAAGCATTATCTCACTATTTTTGCGTTTATAGAATAAGGTAGTATCTGTTGTACCTCAGTTGTAGCCATTGACTAGAAGGAAGGTAGAAAGTCGTTCGTACCATGCTCTTGGAGCCTGTTTCAGTCCGTATAGAGCCTTTTCAAGGTAGTATACATGCCTTGGAAACTTTGAGCTTTCAAAACCTGGTGGCTGATTTACGTAAACCTCTTCTTGGATTTCACCGTTTAGAAAAGCTGATTTTACGTCCATCTGATAGACTTTAAAACCTCTGTGGGCTGCGAAGGCTAAGAATATTCTTATTGCTTCGAGACGTGCGACAGGGGCAAAAGTCTCATCGTAGTCTATGCCTTCTTCTTGTCTATATCCTTTTGCTACTAATCTTGCTTTGTTTCTGATGACCACTCCATCTTCATCCTTCTTGTTTCTGTAGACCCATTTAGTCCCAATGGCCTGTTTCCCTCTTGGCAGAGGTACTAAAGTCCATACTCTGTTACGCTCAAATTGCAGAAGTTCTTCTTGCATGGCGTCTACCCAGTTTGGGTCATCTAGGGCTTCAGAAATCTTCTTTGGTTCTATAACACTAATAAAATTTGTAAAGAAACAAAAATTAGCAGTGGCAGACCTTGTTTTTACTGAGTCAGAAGGTTCTCCGATTATTTGACTTGGAGGATGGCTTTTTGTCCACTGAGTTGTGCGTGGAAGATGATCATCAATGTCATCAAAGCTTTCTTCAGAGGCTTCTTGTGATTCTTCTTGTGCAGCCTCTGATGTTCTTCGTGCCTTGGTAGTTGATTCTACCGTTTGTGGAATGATTGGTACGAGTGGTGGTGGAGTTTGTTCCTCTGAGGATGTATAGTCTTGGTCCTCGATCTCTTCTGTAATTGGTTCTTCTGTGGTTTGTGCAGCTTCTGTGGTCGTTTTTCTTGATGTTTCATCTTATGCACTTTCTTCTGCTTCGGCAATTGCATCTGTAGTATTTATAGAAGAAGATGAAGCATTATTTGGACCAGTTAGAGTCATACCTGTAGGATTTTGTCCGACAGAGGATGGTTCTTCAGAAACTCTGATGGTTCCGACAGAAGGATCAATGTCATTTTGGAACATCTCCAAAAATAGAAGATTCAAATCTTCTTTTGTTCTTGAGATGTCAGAGAATTTCCCTTTAATTCCGAGTTCTGAACTTATTTGCTCAGAAGTCATTTGGAATGAATCATCAAAAGAAACATTGATGCTTTCTACAATCTTGTGAGACTTTGTAAGGAATGTTCTGTAGGCTTTGGAAGTGGCAGAGTATCCAATGAATTTGCCTTCATCTGCTTTTACATCAAACTTTCCTCTTGAATCTCTGTCGTTTAAGACGAAGCATTTGCATCCGAATACATGGAAAAATTTGATGTTTGGCCGTCGTTTGTTAAGCAATTCGTAAGGCGTCTTTAGGTGTCTTTTCACAATGGTTGATCGATTTTGAGTATAACACGCAGTAGAAATTGCTTCTGCCCAAAAGTTCATTGATAATCCGCATGCTGACATCATAGTTCTTGCGGCTTCCACAAGTGTTCGATTCTTTCTTTCGACAACACCGTTCTGTTGTGGAGTGCGAGCTGCAGAGAAGTTCTGTGAAATTCCTTCTGTTGAAAGATAAGTTTCAATGACACAGTTTTTGAATTCTGTGCCGTTGTCACTTCTTAACTTCTGTATTTTGCAGTCATAAAGAACTTGGATTCTTTTCCTTAGATTTATCAATATAATTGGAACATCTGATTTCTTTCTGATAAATTCAACCCATGTGAAACGTGAATACTCATCAACTAAGACAAGTATATATTTCTTGCCACCTAGGCTCTGTATTGCAATGGGACCGCAGAGGTCGACATGAAGCATGTACAGAGGCCTGGTGCAAGACACATCTGTTTTGCCTTTGTGGGAAGCTCTTTTGAGTTTTCCCATCTCACAGGCAGAACATAAATGATCCTTGTTGAATTTAACATTTGGCAAACCTTTAACTAGATCAAGTTTGACCAGTTTTTCCAATGTGTGAAAATTCAAGTGACAGAACCTGTTGTGCCAAACTTTGTCCTTGTTCTTTGAGTTGAAGTTCATTAGATATAGATCACCTATTCTTTCAGCTCGCAGAAGTTCCATACTTGTTTCTTCACTTTGTAGAGAGCATAAAGTTCTTTTGAACAACACATTGAATCCTGTATCACAAAGTTGACTTACACTGAGTAGGTTGTGCTTAAGGCCATCCACATATGCAACTTTGTATACAGAAACGTCTTCTTTCCTTATGACTCCATAGCCTTTTATGTGTCCTTTCTTGTTGTCTCCAAAAGTCACAGATCCACCATCTTGTGTTTCTTTGTACGTGGATAGTGCACTTCTGTCACCAGTCATGTGCCTTGAGCATCCGGAGTCTAGATACCAGATTGGCACATACTTCTTCTGCAGGACAATCACAGAGATTTAGGTACCCATATCCATATGGGTCCAATATTGTTAGAGTTTTTCAAGTTTGCCTTGGCATTCTTGAAATACATTTTGTTCTCTGCAGAAGAGTCAGATTGTTTCTTTGTGGGATTTGACTTTTGAATTGTCGTAGAGAGTAAACAGACTTGACTTGAAAAATGATTATTAAGTTTAGACATAAGATCAAAGCAATGACAGTATTGAATATGAGATGTAATTTGCTTGAACTTTTCATTGAACTTTTTAAACTCAGCCACAGAGGCATTACATTCTTTCTTTACATTAGATTTCCTATTACTAGAAGATCTATGAATACTCGAATGTTGTTTGCAAAAGCTCTGTTTAGGACCTGCCTTCTGTGGGTTGCTTCTGTGGTGAACTTCTTTCATCACTGTCACAGAAGAAAAAGATTTATTAACCTTGGGTTTTGAAAATCTAGAACTTATAGGATCAATAGAGGTCTTCTGTAACATTTTAAGCTCAGTAGAGGTTTTGATATGTAGATTCAAATTTAGAAAATCTTGGCAGATTGGAATCTCTGTGAGTTTCTCTTTTGGAGAAATAGTTCTGTGAGGAACTTCAGAGGAGAATTTGACATCCTCTGTGTCACAGTGAATTATCCCTGATTTGAAATCAGTCTCTGAGTCGTCAGAGGATGAATCGTCCTCGTATACAGAGGTTGAGTCAATTCTTTCAATAGAGGCTGGATTTTCTGAGCATGTATCGTACGACCTTTCTTCCTCTATAGAATAGTTTTCATAGATTGCAGAGGTTTCTAATAAGATTTCTTCAGTGAGAGTTTTATCTATAGAAGATGTACAGAAATTTTCTAAAACGCTTGATTTCCATATTTCCAAAATTTCTTTTTCAATTAAATTTTTAAAGTTTTCTTCTGAAAAAATGGGTTTAAACTCAGGAGCTTCTGCTGATAATTTCTTTTCAACGTTTATCAAACAGACAAAAGCAACCTGTGTTTGGGTCTCTGGTTTACCAAACTTGAAGATACCAATTTGATCTTGTGTTTTCAGATATTTCTTTGGTTTGATACCTCTATTGACAGAGGTTGAAGATGATGAGTCTGTGTTTTCAAACCACACGTTAATCATCTTCTTATGTTTCTTCAAGTAAGGATCCACAGAGATTTTCGCCCGTTTGCTTACAGAGATTAGATTTGGAAAATCTGGTTTGTTTGTTTTTCCAATCACAAATAACGAGGACAGAGGTTTGTTTCTTTTGCCTTCAACACCTAGGGTGATATCATCATACCCTATACCTCGTCTCCCTATTTGTGAGTTTATTTTTTCATAAACTTTCTGTGCATCTTTATAGTTTTTAAGCAAAACTTCTCTTCTGAGTAAATCTTGCCATAATACCTCTCTTTCTCTTTGAAAGTATTCTTTAAGAGCTCTTATGTCAGTAGTTTCGCTCCTTGAAACTGAAAGTTCTTTTGTTTTATCTTTTAAAGTATTGGTTAATTCAGAAATTTGTTTTTTTAAAGGATCTAGAGTTTTGTTCCAATTCTTTTCTATTCTCTCTTTTTCCTCAAAAATCTTTGCTTTTTCTTGAGTGAGAAGCCGTACTTCTCTCTCATTGAAAGTGAGTCTTTTCTGAATACTTTGATTTATCTCTTTCAGTTCAATTAATTCAATGTTAATTCTAAGTGTATTATCATCTACAGAGGTAATACAAGAGTTGGAATTTGAAGTAGATACCTCAGAGTCAGTGCAGGAGTCGACTTCTGCCATGCCACAGAAGAGGGCATTGGCGGTATGTTCATCGTCAGAAGTAGAGTCTGACTGGAAGTCTTCTTTGTTCTCCTCAGAATGTCCTTTTGCCATTAAGGATTTTTGAGCATAATATTCGGCTTTCTTTTTGTAGAAAGCAGAGTCCCTCTGTGGGCGATTTGATCTGCTTCTGCATTCATTCGCAAAATGGCCTGGTTTTCCGCAGTTAAAACACCCTTGAGGAGTGTTTCCTGTTCGATCATTGGACTTCTGTAGGTCTCCGCCTTTCTCTGATCTACATTCATTTGCATAGTGACCAGGTTTGCCGCACTTGTAGCATTCTTGCTGCGTGTGGCTTACCGAGTCATCTGACCTCTGTCGGTCATTCCCTCTGTAATTTCTATCGCTTGACCTCTGTCGGCCACTTGATTCTTCTCCTCTTCTGTCATCTCTTCTGTTGTCTCTTCTGTCATCCTGGTTGTCTCTATCATATCTTTCATTTCCGGAACCTCTTCTGTTTCCTCTGAACTCTTTTGTTAATAGAGCTAAAGATTTAGCTAGTGACGCAAGAGTTATTTCCTTTTCTGCTTGCTCTTCTTCTTCACTGTCAATTATCACCATCTTCTTCTTCTCCTTCTTCTTCTCCTCTGTGGCTTTATCATTTCTTGGTCTCTGTGCATCCTCTTTAGTTTTACTAACCAATTCATATGGTGCAATGGTTAGTGTTTTAGCCTGTGCTATCTGAGGTTCTTGTGCGGCTAATGTTCCGCAAAGATCAGAGAGAGTCCAGGTGTCTAGATCCTGATTTGTCTGTAGGGACATAGACAGCTGGAGCCATTCTTCATTTAGACTTTTTAAAAACATGACATTGTTTTCTTCAGAAGTTCTGTCAATGCCTGATTTTCTGCACTTGTTGATTAGAGAGTTGAATCTGTCGTATGTTGTTTGCAGAGATTCTGTTGCAGAGGCTCTGAATGCATGATATTCATTGATGTACTGTGCTCTTCGGTTTTTTTGTGTTTTAGCACCTCCTTCCAACTGTCTTTCCAGTTCTTTCCACAGATCATGCGTTGTTTCACATGAATCCAAGGATTGAAAGAGTTCGTTGGGTATTGCCATAATTAATGTCCTCTTGGTTTTCTGAGCAACTTCATCTTCTGCTTTATCTTCGGTTGACCACTCCCCTTTTGGCTTTGGTTTTTGATGTTCGGGGATTTCGGCAGATTCAGCAGTAGCAGGTATACGAGGTACTACTGTCATGGGAATAGGAGGAGGATTGTACAAATATTGTACTTGATTTTTTTCAGTGCCCTCGAAAAAATGGACCATTCTTATTTTCCACTGAGGATACTCATCTCGAAGGAGAGTAGGAGGTTTAGTGAGAGAACCAGTAGTAAAGAAATTATTTGTATTTGTCATTTTTGAAGATTTTTAGAAAGAAAGTATGACTAAAGAGTTACTTCGGTGAACTTGAAGTTTTTAAGTCTCAATAATATCTATCACGAATCTTGATAAGTGGATCACTTGATATTGAAAATCAAGGAAGGCTCTGATACCAATTGTTGGTTCCCAGATACACTTACTCAATATTAACAATCTATTAGTAGAGTTTAGAGTTTGATGCGGAAGCGTATTAAACTAACAGATATGTTTGATAGATATTAGTACGCACATATATAAAGAAAACAGTAAATAATGAAAAGGATTTCTTGAACAGTTACTGTTATTCAATATATGATAACAACACGAAGAACAGATTAAGAACTTGGTGTGTGTGAGAATATAACAATCAGGTATTTGACAATAAAGTTTTAGAGTATTAGTGATTCCTTGTGTATTCGTCCGTTAGGAAGATCTCAACATGAGACTTCCTTTTATACTACTCTTAGAAGACTATGAAGTAGGTCACTGTTCCTTTTACGGCATGAATAGTAAACTGGATGGTGTGAACAGTGGACTGGATGGTGTGAGCAGTTGTTTATCTTCCAAGTCTTTATTGAGGACCACAGAGGCTCTGTAATGAATTACAGAGGTTCTGCGGTCTGGTCCTCTGTGGAGCAGTCTTCGCCGGATTCCGAGTCTTTGGTCTTCTCTGTGCGTATGACAGAGCTTCTGTAGGAAGCCTCTGCTGCTTCTGTAGCTTCTTGACCTTGATTTCTCGGTAATGTTGGCAGAGCCTCTCTAAGAGGCTTTCTTCACTTAGCCTATTTTTCACTACTTCTAAATGCTTCTATGATTAGGAAGATTGAAGCTAACAATAACCATCTTCACGCGACTGTCCATACGACCGACCATGTTTGTTCCTGTTTCCAATGGCAAAAATCTGGGTTACTGTGCAGCCATGCCATCGCTGCGGCAAGACATACGGGTAGTAGAGATTGCAGCGACTTGGCTGTAACTTTCTTCACTACCGAAACTTACCGGAGAACATACGCAGAGGTATTAAATCCAGCTGGACCCCCTGAAGCATGTGTGTATCCACCGGACCCCCTTCCGCCATGCTATCCACCATTAAATGATAAGAACAGAGCCGGGAGACCGAGAAAGAACAACCGACGTCCATCACGTGGTGAAGGTTCGATACAACGAAAATGTACTCGGTGCCAATGCGTAGGACATACTCGTGGAGAGTGTCCAAATTCCGCCCCTTCAACCGTGCCAAGGAGTAAGTAGACGTTCAGTCAGCCAAGTAAGTAACACGCAGGGCCCATCGGAGCTTGAGCCACATGAAACTATATCATATGATACCGTTGATCTGAACGTTGATTTCCCTTGATTGGGACGATAAATATTGTATGTTTAGTGCGCTTGTTTTGATAAATAACATGATTTTATCAGCCCGTTGTAATTTATCAAACATAACTTATGTACGTTGATCTGAACATTTATTTCCCTTGATTGGGACCAGTTATCTTTTGAAAGGTACTTGAAACAGAACATGGGATGATGATCATAATGGTAGTAGTCTAAATGGAGAGAATAGTAAAGGTAGTAGTCTAAATGGAGAGAATAGTAATGGTTATATAGAACTATATGATATGATAACGTTGACAGGGACCTAAGTTGTGTTAGAGCAAAGACAGGGACCTAAGTGCAGTAAAAGCATCCACATTTGCCTATAAATAACCCACGCTAGATTAGTCGTAAAACACATATACGAGAACATATTATTCGTTAACGTATTCTTACATGGCATCCCTAAACCATCATGTTTGGTGCTTTAGGCGTTTATCTGAATCGCTTTCAGACACTGACAAAAAGTTATATGGTTAGTGTGCATGTTTCATTGAGTTTTGCTTGTTACTACCGTTGTTCTACGAACTAACTATATTAATTAATGTTCATCAACAGATGCATATCCACAGTTGTTCACCATGAAAGTCCGCCATGGTGGGTACTTCACGGAACCACCCAAACGACATTATTTCCGTGGTCTAGAAATTTATGTTGACATGTTAGATGTGGAGGATCTTTCTATGCAACTGCTTGAACAGATCATGAAAGAGCTAGACTATGAAGAACCAAAATATAATAGGTTGTATTTTAAGAGGCCGAATGCAGACTTCTTGACTGGACTGGTAGAATTGAGTACCGACGAAGATGTAGCCAACATACGCCAGTATGTTGACGGCCATACTGTGATTGAAGTGTACATCGAGAAAGTGGAGCTTAACACTTTGAGACTCGTCTCGCCAGAGCATGTAAGAAGTCGACCCGGATTGTCAAAAACCAAACCATCGTCTAGCCGTAGCCTCAAATTTGGATAATTTTGTACTGTATTGATTAGTATGTGTTTGTTATGAAATAATCTTGTATAACATCTATGAGTTGTATTTTTAATATGAACCACTTTTTAGACAAATTTCAGACTACTTAAACACTATTTTTCAGACAAATTAAATACATTTATTCATGACAAATTAAACAACAACATACAAACAGGAAAGGAACGAAACAACAATGTCGAACTGGAAAAGTACAAAACCACAACACATAAACAACAAAGTACTAAAGTAACACCTACTGAAAAATTGCTTTAGTTTGATCAATCCAACTTTGCTTGTCGCTTATCTTCGTTTGAAGAATTGCGAAGTCTTGCGTAATGTGGTGAATGTCTTCTTTTTCTTGACGAATACGAGCCTCCCTATCTTTTATATCCCCTTTCATCCTTTTGATCTTCTTTTCTTCCACGTCGATCCTTGTCAAGTGGACATTCTTCCTGGCGATCATCTGTTTCCACTCTTCTGTCAGTTGGTCTATCTCCTTTTCCTTTGCTGCTATCGCCTTCTGGAGTTTAGGTGGCATTCTTTCAGGTGTAGACGATGGGTTAGATGACGATGCCATTTGTTTACTGAAGAAAGAAAACAAGAAAGAAAGCAAGAAAGAAAGAAAGAAAGAAAGAAGGATGGAATGTGTGTGAATTATGGATTGCATATTACTGATATTTATGGATGAAATCTCAAACATGCCAATGAATTTCAACCACAAATTGGTCTTCAAAGTACAATAATTGTGGAAAAAACAGTAAAAGCATGCAAAGATTCGTGCAAAAAAGGACCAAAAATGTAATTTTTTTGCCCACCGCGGACCTATCGCGGACAACCACCGAGGGGAGGGACCAAAGTGTCACCGCGGGCATAGTTGGGGGGCTCTGCGGGACACTTTGGTCCAACAGGGGGTGACACGTAGGCCCTAGCCCGCGATCGCGTGGCCCACCGCGGAAGATTTGGGTATTTTGGTAAACTCAGTGAGAAAGTGGGTATTTTGGTAAGTCAAAGTCAAACTTTGGGTATTTTAATTAAATTCCCTAAATATAAATAAATTATTCCTAAAGTCTAATGAGTTAGCTCCAAAATAAATAAATAAATAAATAAATATATATATATAGAGAGAGGGAGGTTCAAGGGAAAATCTCAAATAATTAGAAAACTAAATAACACCCTTATAGACCTAGGATAAGATAAATCGATGGTTAATATTTTCAATGGCAATTTTGTAAATAAAAGCAAAGTTAAGGGTATATCAATATATTACTTAAGCTAGAATGAGAGTAAAATTGGTAAAAAAAAATTAATGGGTCAGATACAAATAACAAGAAAACCCTAGATATCATTCTCACACCCTCAAACCCTACCCTCTCTTCTCTCTTCTCTCTACCGCCGCCGCCACTGCCGGCCGCCACCACCGTCGGTCGCCACCACCGCTACCGCCGACCGCCACCACCTCCAGTATGTACCATTCACCGGTCACCAATGCTCTCTGCAAGCCAGATCCACCATTTCTGGCGCCACCACCAATCCCTCCGATGTTGTCGACTCCATTACCACTAAAACTCCATCTCTGAGTCGGACTACGATTATCCACCCATTTTCTACACAACCACCGCCACCTCCGGTATGTACCATTCACCGGTCACCAATGCTCTATGGCAAGCCAGATCCACCATTTCCGACGCCACCACCAATCCCTCCGATGTCATCGACTCCGTTACCACTAAAACTCCATCTCTGAGTCGACTACGATTCTCTACCCATTTTCTACCGATTATGTTCTTAGAGAACAATACAGAAATCCCTGGAACGGGATTCACATGGGTAAAGAGGTAATGTAGGGTTTCTTTTTTGTTTATTAGGTTTTCATAAATTAGTGCAAATAGGAAGATCTGTTCGTTAATTTAAATTCTTAATAGATTTAATTGTTTGATGAACACGATTTAAAAGGCTTTTCGGATACCTTAATTTACAGGATGATTCATAATCGAAGATGATATTTTCTAATCCTGCAGATTAAATTATGATGTTCTAATTGATCCTCTTTTGATGGTGATCTGTGCATATATATGCACAAGTGCATATATATGCACAAGTGCATACCTACATTTCGATTTTGATGAACTGAATGTTCAGATTTGGAGTTGTGTGTAGTTTTTTATGTTCGTCAACGTGCTTGGAAATTTTTTTATTCTGTCTTCTCCACCTTCTTCTTTCTCCTTGGAAACAACCATATGCACAAGTGCATATATATATGCATTTGTGCATATCGACTTGTTTTTGATCGTTTTTTTTTTCAAAAACTTGTTTGTTTTTCAGTTTTGGATTAGATTGCAAGTTTTAGAATTGAAAACCACTAAGTAATTTGTAATTTTTTGAAGTTTGGCAGTTGACAACAAGCATCGCCGGAAAACCGTGAGCTCGCCGGAATCTGCAAGTGTTCGCCGGAAAACCGTGAACTCGTCGGAATCTGCAAGTTATCGTCGGAAAACTCATGGAGGTGGATTTGTGACTGAGAGTAGTGATTAGTTGGGGTGGATTTGTTTTGTTTTAGTGGTAGGGTATAGTGGCCAAATGACTTTACTACCCTTTTCATTAATTTTAATTAATTTACTGGCTGATTATTAATACCCTTTGGATTGTGTTTAATCAATGCGTGTAAGGGTGTTCTTTAGTTTTTCGGTTATTTGAGGTTTTCCCCTGAACCTGACCCTATATACATATACATATACATATATATATATATATATTGACATAATTAAATTAAATTTTTAGAAATTCCCCTTTTATTCGTCCTTAATTTTGGAAACGAAATGATGGTAATGGTGCTTGTTTTTTGTTCATTTGTATTCGTTTGTTTATGTTCATTTATGTTCGTTTAGCATCTTAACGAGGGAATGCAAGAACACGAACAAACACATTTTTTTTCTTAACGAGCGAACATGAACAAAAAAGTTTGTTCGTTTATCGTTCATATTCGTTCGTTGTTCGGTTAGATTAAATAAATGACAGGAATAAGCCTTCGTTCGTGTGCGTTTGGTTCATTTACAACCCTACGACTACATCTATAAGAACTCTTATCAGATGTCATATTCTAAAAAATGTCTAAAGTTATAATATCCCTCCAACTTTCATCCCACATTCTTGTCGATCAACCTCACTTCCTCATCTTCTTGACTATCTTTGAAAAAAAACTCAGAACTATAAATCTTTTTGAAACAACTAAAGAAATTTTATCATGACAAAGACTAATGCCTACAAAATAAGAACACTTGTAACACCCCACGTATTGCATATTTTTATTTTGGGTCAAATAAAATAGACATATATATATAGTTACATAATTAAATAGAGTCGAAAAAATCCAAAAAGAAAGTCATGGATTGAAATTTAGAAAATTTCTTTTATAAAGAGGGTATCATGTAAACAAGCTAAAGTTAGAGGGTCTTGATTGCAAAAGTTTACAAGATTTGAATTTGTGAATTTGGATGATCACATGTTTGTTGATAGAGATTGGAAGAGAAATCCCAGTTGAACCTTTTAAGAACACGAATAAAGGTAGAGAGTTGTGGAAAAATTTGGTCGTTAACGGAGCTAGGGTTTTCGGTGCTTTACAACCGATTTGAGGTAATTATCTAATCTAAACCTGTAATTAGGCATTTGCTAGTTGATATATGATGTCTTAGGACGAGTTGGAGTAAAAACCGAGGTTTGGAAGCAAAGACGAACCCAAAAATGTTTTTAAATGGTGGCAGCATTTGAACATAACAGAAAAAGCTACAAATTATTTTAACATAAACATGATGATGCTTGTATTTCCAAGGAAATGGCTGGGGTTCAATTCTTACATATCTGCGTTAATCCAAATTCATTTTTAAAACAAAAGGTATAAGAAAAACCCCAATTAAAAGCTAAAACAACAGTATTTTAATACCAACAAGATTCGAACCCGCCTCTATTGATAGCGAGACATTAAGCCTACTACATAAACCAACTTAGCTAGCTTAAATTGCTATTGTAAATGTGGTTTTAATAGGGGCACACAACAAAACACTACAGCGCCACGCCGCCACCTTTCAAAAACGTAAAAAAAAAGGTTTTTGTTTTGGAAAGGGTGTCCTAGGCTATGCTTAGACTAATCCTTTAGCAAATTATGACTGTAAGACATCGGCCCTGAGATTAAACCTCAATGGCCACAAGTTGTGTACGCCTGGATTCGAACCCTGGCAGATGGGTTATTCCGCCACATCCCCTAGAACCTTAACCAGTACGCCACAACGTAAAAAAAAGTTCCATTACGAGTAGAATATAAGAAAGCATACAATCACATAGTAGAGAATGATTGAGTGCCAAATGTCATATGTATTGAATACTCAAAGATTACAGAGAATTGTAGATAGAGAAATATCTAACTGACTGTTTAGAAGTGTTACAAGATATTAACTAACAAAACTCTCTTATATACTACAAAGAAAATGTAATTGATACAAGGTTGTAAGCAACAAACAAATCATAACAAGTCACGTGTTCTATTATGGTCGTGATCTCCTCTTTATATGATCGAAGAAGTACACATAAACTTGAACTCTGAGTAAAGTATTCAGATCTTCGAGTCTTCACTCTCAGAACTCTGAGTATTTACGATAAAATATTTGAGTCATCATTCTCAGAACTCTGAGTATTCGGGATCAAATCTTTGAGTAATCATACTCAGATCACTAACTCTTATTTTTCTTCAGATGTCTAAGTCATCAACTCGCGCTTAGACAATATCTTTGAATCAACTTCACAACTACCAAACTCAATGAGCTTGATAAGTTGACTATAGTATGCATCTCAGGGACATAAGGTTTCGGGTTGGACAAAGGAAAAGGGCATACATAGAGACTTGAATAGTCCATTTAAGTTCAATATTTATGTTCAAACATCTACGATAGATAACTTTTGTAACATAATCCGATATGGGACAGATTAGCATTTAGGTTACATATATATTATTTTAAATGGTCTAAAATTTTAATCTAGCCATAATTTTGGAGTATTTTAGGAGAACTGTTTTAGTTACGTGACATTTCTAATGATAAAATTATGGTGTTACTGGGGACATTTAAACAAACATGGGAAATGAAACAAAAGTGAGGAATCTGGATTAAAACAATCAAGTAAACACAAAGCAACGTAGACAAAAGTGGGATATTTCAGTTAAAACAATCAAGGAAACACAAAGCACAACACTCACAACTACGAAATATAGAAAGAAAGTTATGACTAATGTACAATAGACATGTAACTTAAACAAAATTTCGGTGGTGTAACCATATTTTTCGTTTAGTGAAACCACCAACATTTTGAACCAACTCTCTGGGGGTTAATTTGTTTAGATTTGGGGCTAACTTTTAAGGTTAATTTGCTTAGGGTCAATCAGTTTAAAATGATGTTATCATGTATTTTGTTTCTATTAATGTTAACATAATAACATGTTAATTTAGGGCTAACTTTTTAGGGTGAATTTGTGTATATTTGGTTCTAAATTTTTAGAGTTTAGACTTTAGGATTATTTTTTTAGGGTTAATTGGTTAACTTAGAGCTAACTCTTAAGGGTTATTTATTTATTTTATATATATATATATATATATATATATATATATATATATATATATATATATATATATATAGGGTCAGGTTCAGGGGAAAACCTCAAATAACCGAAAAACTAAAGAACACCCTTACACACATTGATTAAACACAATCCAAAGGATATTAATAATCAGCCAGTAAATTAATTAAAATTAATGAAAAGGGTAGTAAAGTCATTTGGCCACTATACCCTACCGCTAAAACAAAACAAATCCACCCCAACTAATCACTACTCTCAGTCACAAATCCACCTCCATGAGTTTTCCGGCGACAACTTGCAGATTTCGGCGAGTTCACGGTTTTCCGGCGAACACTTGCAGATTCCGGCGAGCTCATGGTTTTCTGGTGATGCTTCCTGTCAACTGCCAAACTTTAAAAAATTACAAATTACATAGTGGTTTTCAATTCTAAAACTTGCAATCTAATCCAAAACTGAAAAACAAACAAGTTTTTGAAAGAAAAATGATCAAAAACAAGTCGATATGCACAAATGCATATATATGCACTTGTGCATATGGTTGTTTCCAAGGAGAAAGAAGAAGGTGGAGAAGACAGAATAAAACAAATTCCAAGCACGTTGACGAACATAAAAAACTACACACAACTCTAGATCTGAACATTCAGTTCATCAAAATCGAAATGTAGGTATGCACTTGTGCATATATATGCACTTGTGCATATTATGCACTTGTGCATATATATGCACAGATCACCATCAAAAGAGGATCAATTAAAACATCATAATTTAATCTGCAGGATTAGAAAATTTCATCTTCGATTATGAATCATCCTGTAAATTAAGGTATCCGAAAAGCCTTTTAAATCGTGTTCATCAAACAATTAAATCTATTAAGAATTCAAATTAACGAACAGATCTTCCTATTTGCACTAATTTATGAAAACCTAATAAACAAAAAAAGAAACCCTACATTACCTCCTTACCCATGTGAATCCCGTTCCAGGGATTTCTGTATTGTTCTCTAAGAACATAATCGGTAGAAAATGGGTAGAGAATCGTAGTCGACTCAGAGATGGAGTTTTAGTGGTAATGGAGTCGACGACATCGGAGGGATTGGTGGTGGCGTCGGAAATGGTGGATCTGGCTTGCCATAGAGCATTGGTGACCGGTGAATGGTACATACCGGAGGTGGTGGCGGTCGGCGGTGGTGTAGAAAATGGGTAGATAATCGTAGTCCGACTCGGAGATGGAGTTTTAGTGGTAATGGAGTCGACGACATCGAAGGGATTGGTGGTGGCGCCGGAAATGGTGGATCTGGCTTGCAGAGAGCATTGGTGACCGGTGAATGGTACATACCGGAGGTGGTGGCGGTCGGCGGTAGCGGTGGTGGCGGCCGACGATGGTGGCGGCCGGCGGTGGCGGCGGCGACAGAGAGAAGAGAAGAGACGGTAGGGTTTGAGGGTGTGAGAATGATATCTAGGGTTTTCTTGTTATTTGTATCTGACCCATTAATTTTTTTTTACCAAATTTACCCTCATTCTATCTTAAGTAATATATTGATATACCCTTAACTTTTCTTTTATTTACAAAATTGCCATTGAAAATATTAACCATTGATTTATCTGATCCTCGGTCTATAAGTGTGTTCTTTAGTTTTCTAATTATTTGAGGTTTTCATTTGAACCTCCCTCTATGTATATATATATATATATATATATGTATAAACAAACGTGAAATGAAAGAACGTTCACGAACATAAACGAATGAACGAGGCCATTGTTCATGTTTGTGCATTTAACTAAACGAACAAAAAGATGTGTTCATGTTCATTCTGTAATAAAATAAGCGAACATAAACGAGCTTCCCATCAAACAGTTCATGAACGATTTGCTAAACGTTCGGTTTGTTTACGGCCCTAGATATATGACAACTTTTCCAAACGCTGTCCAGGGACTATGGAGTTGGTTTAGAGAAGGGGAGTTTGGAGAAGCTAGTGTGTGAGAAGAGGCGCATCATATATTTTTGTTTGTTAGTAGTATTATAAGATAATTATGGTAATATAAACCAATATAAAAATTAATTACAAAACAATTATATGGACTCAGTTTTTAGGCTTTTAGCCGTCAATTAAATATGTAAGTCAATAATAAAATGATACATTAATATTTTTCTTTTCTAAAACTAATCTTTTTTGCTGTATTCCCAGTTGAGGATTTTATATGACCGGATCTAGATGCAAAAAATTAACCATAAATATAAACAAATTATTCCTAAAGTCTAATGAGTTAGCTCCAATATATATCTATATATATATATATATATATATATATATATATATATATATATATATATAGGGGTGGTATCGGGTACAAACCAACTAGTTTGTACAAACTCGTACAAACTCAATCTACCTTCATGAATTTGCAATTTTTTTAATTTGGCTTCATGAATCTATATTTTGGCTTCATGAATATAAAGTTTGGCTTCATGAATATATAATTTGGCTCCATAACTTCTTTTTTATTTATTTATAACGGTATTTTAGGGCTCCACCGGAAAATATAGATTCATGAAGCCAAATTATATATTCATGAAGCCAAATTTTATATTCATGAAGCCAAAATATAGATTCATGATGCCAAATTAAAAAAATTGCAAATTCATGAAGGTAGATTGAGTTTGTACGGATTTGTACAAACTAGTTGGTTTGTATTTGATACCCAGCCTATATATATATATATATATATATATAAAATAAATAAATAACCCTAAAGAGTTAGCTCTAAGTTAACCAATTAATCCTAAAGTCTAAACTCTAAAGATTTAGAACCAAATATACACAAATTCACCCTAAAAAGTTAGCCCTAAATTAACATGTTATTATGTTAACATTAATAGAAACAAAATACATGATAACATCATTTTAAACTGATTGACCCTAAGCAAATTAACCTAAAAAGTTAGCCCTAAATCTAAACAAATTAACCCCCATAGAGTTGGTTCAAAATGTTGATGGTTTCACTGAACGAAAAATATGGTTACACTACCGAAATTTTGTTTAAGTTACATGTCTATTGTACATTAGTCATAACTTTCTTTCTATATTTCGTACTTGTGAGTGTTGTGCTTTGTGTTTCCTTGATTGTTTTAACTGAAATATCCCACTTTTGTCTACGTTGCTTTGTGTTTACTTGATTGTTTTAATCCAGATTCCTCACTTTTGTTTCATTTCCCATGTTTGTTTAAATGTCCCCAGTAACACCATAATTTTATCATTAGAAATGTCACGTAACTAAAACAATTCCTCCTAAAATACTCCAAAATTATGGCTAGATTAAAATTTTAGACCATTTAAAATAATATATATGTAACCTAAATGTTAATCTGTCCCATACCGGATTATGTTACAAAAGTTATCTATCGTAGATGTTTGAACATAAATATTGAACTTAAATGGACTATTCAAGTCTCTATGTATGCCCTTTTCCTTTGTCCAACTCAAAACCTTATATCCCTGAGATGCATACTATAGTCAGCTTATCAAGCTCACTGAGTTTGGTAGTTGTGAAGTTGATTCAAAGATATTGTCTAAGCGTGAGTTGATGACTTGGACATCTGAAGAAAAATAAGAGTTAGTGATCTGAGTATGATTACTCAAAGATTTGATCCCGAATACTCAGAGTTCTGAGAATGAAGACTCAAATATTTTATCGTAAATACTCAGAGTTCTGAGAGTGAAGACTCGAAGATCTGAATACTTTACTCAGAGTTCAAGTTTATGTGTACTTCTTCGATCATATAAAGAGGAGATCAAGACCATACTAGAACACATGACTTGTTATGATATGTTTGTGGCTTACAACCTTGTATCAATTACATTTTCTTTGTAGTATATAAGAGAGTTTTGTTACTTAATATCTTGTAACACTTCTAAACAGTCAGTTAGATATTTCTCTATCTACAATTAGGCTTGTAAACGAACCAAACGAACACGAACGGAGGCTTGTTCGTGTTCGTTCGTTTAACTTAGCCGAACAAATGAACGAACACGAACGGTAAACGAACAAAATCTTTGGTGTTCGTGTTCGTTTGTTTAAGAAATGGGTGTGTTCGTGTTCGTTTGTGTTCGTTCGTTTAAGTGCTAAACGAACGTAAACGCACATAAACGAACGGACGGACATAAATGAACAACTTTAAACGAACAAACATAAACGAACAGCCTTAAATGAACAAGCATAAACAAACGAACAATGGTAGGGATGTAAACTAGGTTAAAAAGGCCCACATATAACTATATAAGTCCTAATTTAAGTAATGAAGGCCCAAAATATAATTCCCAAATTAAGTTAAGAAGACCCAACATCTAATATACATTTGTTTTATATTAATTACACATATGAATATTTATATATAAATGTTATAATATAAAATATAAACGAACATAAACGAACATAAATAAACGAACATAAATGAACGAACGTTCACGAACGTAAATGAACGAACGAGACATTTGTTCATGTTCGTTCGTTTAACTAAACGAACAAAAAAACATGTTCATGTTCGTTCATTTATTAAATAAACGAACATAAACGAACTTCCCGCCGAACGGTTCACGAACGGTTCGGTGAACGTTCAGTTCGTTTACAAGCCTATCTACAATTCTATGTAATCTTTGAGTATTCAATACATATGACATTTGGCACTCAATCATTCTTTACTATGTGATTGTATGCTTTCTTATATTCTACTAAATAACAGATTGGGATTCTACAATTGGTATCGGAGAAGCCGACTACAATTTTAAAAAAAAATCTTGTAGACGGAATCCAAGATCCAATCCGATTTGTGAAATTTCAAATTCTCATATATTTTAGATTCAAAGATTGATCTAATTTGATCAAATTGTTGCAACATTACTCTGATATGTTTCTTGATCAATTCTTGTTCTCGTATAATCTGCACAAAATCATAAAAACTATCCCAAAAGCCATTGTGACCGTGCTTAGAGAGAGAAATGGAAAGAACAATAAAAATACATATATGATGCAAATACACAAACTTAGGTGCATAAAATGCACTTAACAAAGACAAACACATATATATTTTAGGAGGAAACTAAAATCACATAATCTTTAGAAGGAAACTAAAGTCACATAGTCTTTAGAAGGAAACCAAATTCACATAATTTGAACAAGAAAAATCCACATCGGATGATTGAAGAAGAAAATGAAATCTAATCATGTATTTTGGTAAACATGATAAAAAAAAGTTGTTTGAAAGAGAATTTAGACCATAAATCCAATTTCTACACAAATAATGTTTAACACTCTAAAATTCATGATTTATAAAATAAATAAGTATTGGGGGTTAAAATGAAATCTAAGAGTAACGACATACGGGATTAAAATGTCAATACTCGAAAAATAAGATTTTATGCATAAATAAAAATCAATAAAAAAGAAATGAAATATTTTTAGTTTAATTGATTTGGGACGAAAATGCGAAAAGGAAAACTAGAGGGACTAGTTCTTCCAATAGTAGAAAACTAATTTGGAAATGACTGAGATTTGAGAAATCATTTCCCAAATCATGTTTTTCTTATTCCATGGTCGATTTGATGCCCCATAACCTATAATTTTCGGCTGAATGAGGAAATATTCTCAAGGGTGTAAGTGAATAAACCGATTTGGAATTTCGAAGTTTCATCGAGAAATGAGGGAGATATCAAGTTTGGAGTGTCGTAGGATCGTTCTGCACAAAAACGGCCATTGGAGGTAAAATACTTGACCAAAATTGATGTATTATATATGGTTGGCTTTGTTTTCAATTACCTTTCCAATGGTATAAGTTTCGTAGACAATTGTAGCATTTACATCGATTATTTTGGGCGAGAAGCCACGGTGGCGGTGGATCAACGGGATTGGGTACTGAATCTCGGATTTTGAGTTGAATAATTAATCATAAGAGCTGTAAATCAGGGTATGAATTTGGATTAACATTGGTTTATCATATTTTTGGAATTTACGATTTCGAGATTTAGTATTAATTAATACTTTAATATCTAACTTATTTATTTTAAAGTGGAGGGGTTATTGTTTGGTCCATGATTTTCAACAATCCATGATTTTCAACAATCCATGATTTTAATTAATTAAATGAGAAATTAATTAAAATGCCCCAAGTTTGACTTTAACTTACTGATATACCCAAAATCTCCTCAATTTAACCAAAATACCCAAAAAATTCGTAAAATGGTGCGTGACCACGGACTCCTTTTGGAAATTGAATTTTTGTCCATGATCACAGACATGGTTCAATTTTGATTTTATAAAACTCAATTTTTTATTCAAATAAAACATAAAGGATGGCACATCCATTTCACGGATGGCACCACTCTCAATTTTTTATTCAAATAAAACATAAAGGATGGCACCACTCTCAATTTCACGGATGGTTTCATGGACGGCACATCCGTTTCACGGACCAAAACTCCAATTCATAAAGGAATCCGTGATCACGTACCCTTTCACGGAAATTTTGGGTATTTTGGTTAAATTGAGGAGAGTTTGGCATTTCAGTGAGTCAACTTTGAACTTGGGACATTTTAATTAATTTCCCTCATTAAATTATAACAAATAGTTTAATAACTTATATAAAGAGTCATGATTGGATAATTATGAGACTCGATATTTTTAAACGAGAGATGTATATAACTATAGGTTGTATTGGACGTGCTATTGGTGTCGCACCAGGCATCAAATCGATCCTAAACTCGACTTGACGATCCGGGGGTAAACCCGTCAGGTCATCCGGAAACACCTCCGGGAACTCACTCACCACAGGAACATCATCTAATCCCTTCTTCTCTTTCTTAGCGTCCAACACATACGCCATAAACCCCTGACACCCCTTCTCCAAACAATGCCTCGCCTTCATCACCGAGATGAGACAGGACTTACGCTCTCGTCTATCTCCATAGATTACCACCTCCGACTTATCGGGCATGGCCATACGGATCATCTTCTTATTGTACACGATGCTAGCACTATTACTAGCCAACCAATCCATCCCCACGACAATGTCAAACTCTCCCATGCCCATAGGGTACAACCGCAAGGGGAAAGAGTGACCCTCTACTTCGATACTACATCCCTCGTACACCTCCCTCACCCAGACTCGACTATTGTCCGCAATCTCTACTTCAAAACCACACTCCAAACGCTTAGGTTTAACATGCAGACACCGAGCAAATTCCGGCGATACAAATGAATGGTTTGCACCCGAGTCAAATAACACTTTAGCAAGTACGGAGTTTACAAGAAAAGTACATGCCACCACGTCAGGTATCTCCACCGCCTCTTCTGCTGTCATGCGAAAAAGCCTCGCCCTTGCCCGTGCTGGCTCCACTTTCTTTTCTCCTACCTTTCCCCCTTGTCTACCACCGTAACCACCCGAATACCCTTTCTTCAACTGCGGATAATCCGGTCTCAGATGATCCGAAGAGCCACACTGGTAGCACGCTCTTGGGTTCCGAAAGTTACGAGCCAGGTGTCCTAATTTTCCACACTTAAAGCATCCTTCAGGCTCAATAGTGCACTCTCCACGGTGCACACGGTTGCACCTCCCACAGGGCTTCTCTCCAAACCTTGATCCCCCTTGAAACTCAGGCTTGAACACTTTAGCTCGCTTTGAATCACGCACTGGTCCTTCCCACTTCCTCTTTTCTTTACCCTTCTCTTCATCCTGCCGGTTCTTCTCCTTCTTAACTAACTCAACCGCATTGATGGCTGCCTGAAAAGTAGTCGGGTTCCGAGCCGATGCCAGTTCCTGAACGCTACTCTTTAGCCCAAATAGGTACCTTTCAATCCGGTGTTCCTCATTTGGTACGTACAGCTCAACAAACCTTGCTTTCTCCATAAACTTCGACGTGTATTCCCTTACCGACATCCCACCTTGTTCTAAACTCACGAATTCTACCTCCAGTCTTTTCACTGCCGCAAGCGGGCAGAACGATGCCTTAAACTTTGTAACAAAGGTCTCCCATGCCATACCCTTAGCAGCTTTCCACCCTTCCCCCGTTGTCTCCGCGTCCCACCAAAACATTGCATCAGACTTCAGCATGGATAAGGCGAACATCACTCTGTCACTGTCAGTACATTTATAGGTTTTAAACACTAGCTCCATCTCCCTTATCCATTTTATAGCCAACACTGGGTCACATTCTCCCTTGAAAGTGGGTGGCTTACAAGAGGCGAACACCTTGTAACTGCACCCCCCCCCATTCAGCACCAGGTCGCTTACCACCAACGGGGTCGATTGAGAAGGACTCCCTGTCGCAGATCCATGTGAGCTATACACCCCAGCCCCTTCTTTACTACCGCTAGCTTCTTTACTTCCCGATGCTGTCTTATCTTGGTTTGCTAACAGGGCTTTCAATGTATCCTGAATTTCACCCAAAACAGTGGCGAAGTTTTCTTGGGTCACAAAGGTTTGGGCACGACTGTAATAACCTCAAATTCCTAAAGCTCGTATTTAGTTTTAAGTTCAAGAGATAGTTGTGTCATTTACAATAGTTAAAATGTTATCAGTAATGTGATATCAAAGTTACTATATGTTTTGCTCTAAGGCTTAGTTGGAATAATTCTGGTTTGGAGTATGGAGTAATGAAGCGGGAAAGTGAGGAGTATTCTTGTGAATGATTCGTAAGGAAAAGCTATTATTGATCGAGGTTGAAATTATTAATAACTTTGGGTGATTCATGAGTTTAATCAGCTAAAGCGTGATAATCCGTTAGAGTTTTTGTTTTGATTTGAAATATTGTTTTAAGTGGGAACAAAAGCTATATTTTGAGAATTAAAGTGGTTGGTTGTATGTGAGTCCTTTGGGATGGAGACGCTTGAAATTGATTTTAGAAATTGATTATCCTTGTTAGTTGTTTGAACGAATTCCGGGACGGAATTCAGTTAAGGGGGAGAGATTGTAATAACCTCAAATTCCTAAAGCTCGTATTTAGTTTTAAGTTCAAGAGATGGTTGTGTCATTTACAATAGTTGAAGGGGTGATTTGGTTAATTAGGTTGGTTTGGTGGTATATAAACCACCTATATAGCACCGCCCCACTCATGAAAAAGGTGAGTTTCATTTGATCTGAATTTGTGTGTGTATTTCTTGGAAGGGACGCATCAAAGGATATAGTTGAAGGATTTTTTAGAGATAGTCTTGATTTTCGGTGTTTACTCAAAGCTCCAGGTTTGTAATTCTTTCTTTCATTTCATTGTTATTCGAAGCTAAAGTTAATTTTAGTAAGATTTTGGTATAATAATAGGTATGTTGGGTTGGTCTCAAAATCTATTGTTGTCAAATTAACCCTTTAATCTAAGATTTATATAAGTGTTGGTTAATTTTAAGATTTTTGGACATATTATGTTTTGGGTAAGTTTATTTATAAGTCTGTGATGAAAGACCTTTTATGGTTGATTTTTGATATTGTCGGATTAAATTATGGTGTTGATTTATTGGTTTAATTTTGAGATTCAAAGGTTAAATCTTGAGTTTTAGGGAATAAATGTTCGGTTTGTTTCGTTCTCCGTTTCGGGATAGGATTGAGACTTAGTTTAAGAGGGTTGATTTAAGGATTATAAAAGAGGAATTTTGAGATAATTAAGGTAGGTTAACTTCTTTCCTAATTCGATTATTTTAGGTGTTTAGTTTGAGCAATTTTAACTGTTAAGACTCGGGGTGGAATATTTGGACCCGAGCTGAGTTTTCTTTTAACCATTTTCAAATTGTAATGCATTTATTAGAAAAATGGTTAATTTATGATATGAACAATATCGGTATGTGTGATTTTGTTATAAATGGGTATGTTACGGTATTGCACTATCGCGTTGTGCTAGAACGCCAGCAACACTTATCGCGTTGTGCTAGAACGCCAGCTACACTATCGCATTATGCTAGAACGCCAACTTCACTATTATCGCGCTGTGCTAGAACGCCAGCAATATTGTGAGATGTTGTGCTTGAAATCCAACGGAGTGTATTGTGAGATGTTGTGCTTGAAGGCCAATGGAGTGTATTGTTGAGTTGTGCCTGAGTGCCGACGATTGGGTATTAATCAAACATTTTGAATAAACTATTTTAATACATGGTTTTATATAAACTGCTCTTATAAAGGTATTGAAATTACAAGGATTATCTCACTAGACCGTTTGGTCTAACCCTCATTTTGTTTTCAAAAATATGTATTTCAGGATTGTGGAAAGTAGGAGGTAAAGGAAAAGTTAATAATGTGAGATCGCATTATTTGATTTATCTTGTTAGAGAAGGAAATTGAAGTCTGATTTTGATATGTGGCTATGTAGATCTTTTGTATGAATATTTTATTAGCAAAAGGTTTGTTTATAGATTTGTAGAATGGGACCCAATGTGTAACCCCAATATGATTTGTTTTATATAATATTCCATGTTATTTGTTATGTGAAGGTGTGGGTTGTTACAGATGGTATCGAGTTTTAGTTTAAGTGAACTAGGTTGTTGATAGCCTAGACTTAAGCCGGGGGTAGTATTCCATAATTTTATCAGTAATGTGATAAGAATCTGATGTTTTTGAATTTTCTTGGTTTAGAAAAATGATTTAAGGGATAGGTGTGTTTACGTAGTACTTTCCTTTGAGTTACGAATTTAAGTCGTGAAATGACTATATATTATTATTGTTGCGATTAGTTGGAGTTTTTATCGGTTATGTGATGTGAAGTTAGAGTTGATGAATTTTCTTTGTGGAATAGTTTAAGTGATTTAGATTTTAAGAATTTGTGTTTGACATTTTTATACCAAGTCATGTGTGTAAGAAATGGATGTTAACAAACTTGCCGTTATGTTAATAAATGGTGTTATGTCGAATTTGTAAGATGAATGTCGGTATGACTCTCGGGTGTTATATTTCTCGGGATGGGTGAGGTATTTAAGACTTGTATTCAGTTTAGCTAAAAAAAGTTACGATATGACTATGTAAATTTGATATCGAGGTATTGGTTGGTGGGAAGAAAGCATCTTCTATTAAAGGTCTAAAGGGTACCATGATGATGATTGTGGTGTGGTCGTTAGATGATTGATAAAATGGTGTGGTATGCCAAAGTAGACGTGTAAGTTTTTAATTTGACATCGAGTTTTTACGGATATGTTAAGTAATGACATGAGATTGTTATTGCAAAGTGTGCTATAATAAGAGGTTTAATTGAGATGTTGGTGTTATGCTCTTGTTATTGTGAGAAATAAAGGCTTGGGTGGTTAATTGGCAATTTTTTTAAAGCGATAAATTCATAATATTATTTGATTGTGTTGCTTTTAAGAATGAATAAATTTATTTTAGTTTTGGTTTATTCGTTGGTGTGAAGAAAGCTTTTAGTAAATGTTTAACCTAATTAACGAAATCACCCCTTCAACTATTGTAAATGACACAACCATCTCTTGAACTTAAAACGAAATACGAGCTTTAGGAATCTGAGGTTATTACAACGACCTCGCCCACGGCCCCCACCTCGACCCGCTCCCCGCCTGGATGCCGAGCTCTCCTGATGAGATGCCTCCGGCTCCGGGGGAATTTCCACACTCCTCGCTCCACGGGGAACACGCACCCTCACTCTAGCTACTTTGACATTTTCATTCCCCTGAGTAGCCGCTCGTCGGGACATTCTTCCCCGTCCCCTTCCACGGCCTCTGCCCCTACCACGGGTGGCCGCCTGCTCAGGTGGATTCACCGGTACTTCCATTTTGATCTCCTCGTCGACCGGTACTGATCCACTCCTCAAAGATCTCCTTGACATGATTACTGACTGACAAGGAAACACACCAAAAGCATTAGGCCTACAATTCCAATATAATAAGGTAAAATAAGCACATACATGTACCTGTAAGTTCGTAATTACACTGGCCAGGTGTAATTGCCAACTTACCTTACATGACAGCTCTCACCACCCTATTAATCGTCCCGAAAAGTCTCTCTAAAGTCCTCCTAGTTCTCATCTGTACTACCTAACTCCCATAGTTTAAGTTTAGACCCGTCCGGTCACCTAAATCTCTTAAACTACGGCTCTGATACCAACTGTAACAACCCACACAAAAGGATAAACCAAACATAGCAAAACACGCATGCATAAATAACCCATAACCAAACGGTTGCCAAATGTCTTACAAAAATGCTAAGTTCAACGGTTGGCGTAACAACCGGCTTACAGCTGAGAATAAACATAAATAGGTAACTACTCGGACATCTAACAAAATCTTCAATTCGCGCTCTTCAAGCCAAGGCAGATCTCACGGCTTACCCTTACCCTTATCTACCTGCTCACCTGAAAGGTTTTTAGTTTTGAAAGCGAGGGTTAGACCATAAGGTCTAGTGAGTTCCCTAAACACAAGGACACACCATAAATATCACAATTTATAAAATAACTACGAAAGAGTTTATACAAAATCATAACGAAGCACGCTTAACATGATATTCACACAATGACACATGCTACTGACACACGCTATAGTCACACACACACCGTGACAGCGTATTAGGGCACACACCGCCCATATATGAAACAAATTCATATATAAAGATATTATGGGACACACCCCCCATTTCACACCATAGCCATAGCATGTTTACACATATTTAAATTATTCATTTCCGCCACACACACTCTTCGCTTCGTAATTAAAAGCAGATGATATGTAGCAGTTAAATACATGTATAAATAATCACACTTGTATAAGATTTGGGTTTAGAAAGACTCACCTGAAGTCCCCGCTAGGAGTTCTAACTTGCTACCGCTTATCTTCTACCCGCGCCTACAAATTTCACCCAACACACAAGACTAGATAAGTATCTCGGCACTCACAAATTCTGTTGACAGTCGAAGGTCCCGGGCCAGAGAATTCCGTGTTCCGGATTCTCATTCCGGACTAAGCTACGGTTTTCGGTACAAGTTCCGGACCAATTCCGGACTCCGGCACCCCTTACGGATCCGTTCCGGATTCCGACACATTTCCGGATCAATTCCGGATTCCAGCACCCCTTTTGGATCCGTTCCGGATTCCAATACTCCTCTGTGCCAAGCCCCGCTTCCGGATTTCGAGGATTCCGGACCGAGCGAGTTCCGGACAAATGGGGTTTTCCATCGCGCTGAATATTCCAATACCCTAACCACCTCTACTCAAAATCGATATAACCAAAAGCCATCATTACAATGATTAACGATTAATAGCGATAAATCTCTCATACCAATTTGGTTGGGACATAAACACCCAGCTTGATGTTCTCACGTCTTGAGGAGATAATAATCAAAAGGTCTCCAAGATCCAAAACCCCAATGCTTAAAGTCCATACTCAGATTCCATCATTACACTACCAATTAATAGATAAGGAGAAGAAATTTACCTCAACTAAAGTGATGATTCTCCCTTCCCAACTTTGATTCTCCAACTTTTCTTCAAGAAGGCTTCTCCCCAAATTCACACTGTAGCCGCACACACTGATGTTTATGAAATCACGGTAAATAAGGTTTTTACTCCTATTTATATCCCTCACATATGAACACTAAACTTTTTCCACTTTCACACTTTACACCTCAACTTATTATTTATTCGCAAATTTGCCCGGTTATTACAGCATCCACCCCTCAAAAGAATTCCGTCCCCGGAATTCCATCTTCGAACAAATGAGGAAAGCGGGTCCTCGTGTCTGATTCTACTTCCCACGTTGCTTCTTGACCCTTATGGAAGTGCCACTGAACGTTTACCAGCGTGATCTCTTTAGTCCTCAACTTCCTGACCTTGCGATCTATGATCGCCAACGGCTCCTCAACATAGTTTAACTTTTCGTCTACACGAATGTCTGCTAACGGTACTGCCATGCTTTCTTCGGCCAGGCACTTCTTTAAATTCGACAGATGAAAGGTTGAATGAACTCCCCGAAGCTCCCCTGGCAACTCTAACTTATACGCCACTTCACCCACACGCTCGGTGATAGCGAATGGCCCAACATACCTAGGCTTTAATTTCCCTTTCTTCCCAAATCGTACGACGCCTTTCCACGGTGACACCTTAAGCATCACTTTATCCCTCACCAAGAACTCAATCGGTTTCCTTCTCTTATTCGCATACTCCTTTTGGCGATCCTGAGCCACCTTTAACTTCTCCCTTATCACACTAATCTTATCGGCAGTTAACTGCACGATCTCGGGTCCTGCCAACTGCTTCTCTCCTACTTCGTTCCAACACAATGGCTTTCTGCACTTATGCCTATACAACGCCTCAAATGGTGCTGCTTGAAGACTGGCATGATAACTATTGTTATATGAGAATTCGATCAACAGAAGATGAGATTCCCATGAGCCCTTGAAGTCTATCACACAAGCACGCAACATATCTTCCAAGGTCTGTATAGTTCTTTCGCTTTGCCCATCCGTCTGAGGGTGATAGGCAGTGCTCATTAGAAGCTGCGTACCTAACTCCCTTTGAAGACTCCTCCAAAAAGACGACGTGAAGCGACTATCACGGTCAGAGACTATGGACGACGGCACACCATGCCTCGTCACTACTTCATTGACATACAATCTCCCCAACTTTTCTAATGAATCGTTCTCTCGAATAGGTAGAAAGTGAGCCAACTTGGTGAGATGGTCAACTATCACCCATATGGCATCATACCCCTTCGGGGTCCTTGGTAGCTTCGTGACAAAGTCCATCGTGATACAGTCCCACTTCCACACCGGTATTTCTAAGGGTTGCATTTCCCCGTATGGTCTATGATGTTTAGACTTGACTTTTAGACAGGTCATACACCGCTCAACAAAGTAAGCAACGTCCTTCTTCAACCCTGGTCACCAATACATTTGCCTCAGGTCTCGATATATCTTATTGGTTCCCGGGTGTACCGAATATCGCAATTTATGCGCCTCCTCCAGAATACGCTCCCGCAAACCTCCCAATTTAAGAACCCACACTTGGTTCCCTAAGCACTTCACATCACTCCCATTGCACACCAAGGATGCCACATAACCGACGATCCTCTCCCCTTTTCGCCTTTCTTCTACAAGAGCCTCGACTTGTAATTTCTTAATTTCTTCTAGCAGATTAGAAGTGGCATCGACTCGAAATGCCACCACTTTAGTTGGCTCTCTTCTCTCCTTCCGGCTTAGGGCATCGGCCACGACGTTCGCTTTACTCGGATGGTAAAGGATCTCACAATCATAATCGCTTAATAGTTCCATCCAACGCCATTGCCTCATATTCAACTCCTTCTGATCGAACAAGTGCTTAAGACTTTTATGGTCAGAATATATCTGACACTTAACTCCGTAAAGATAGTGCCTCCATATGTTTAGCACAAACACCACCACCGCTAACTCCATATCGTGAGTAGGGTAATTCTTCTCATGCTCTTTTAACTGACGGGAAGCATAAGTGATCACCTTCTCACCCTGCATCAGTACACACCCTAGACCCAACTTAGATGCATCGCTGTAGATTACAAATCCTTCCGTTCCACTGGGCAAGGATAAAATCGGAGCGCTACTCAACTTGTCTTTCAACTTACTGAAAGCTGCTTATTGAGCCTCCGTCCATTCGAACTTAGCGCTCTTCTTGGTCAAATCGGTCAAAGGCGTAGCTATGCGAGAAAAGTCTTGGATGAAAAACCACAATATACACATCATACTTTCATCTCCTATCATTTTCATCAATAAAATACAGAATCCAAATATCATTTAATTGATATTTCATCAAATACATGGTGAATATTCTACATGTATTTTAGAGATGGCTAAAATCCAATCTTATCCGATTTTAGTCGGGTCTTAACCAATTCTTGTTAAAAATGTTGAAAGAGTGATCGATTTTATCAAATTATCATGGATTTTATCCTGATCTTAAAGATGGAAATTTTAACCAATTACAAAACCAGTTTTTGCCATATTTTTTTCCTAATTTTTTTAAGTATATATGTTGATCCAAGCTCTCAGTGATTTGATAATGACTCTTTGAAACACTTAGTGAAAATTATAAGTAGACAATATGTATTAGAGTTTCACTATCGCTGATAAGTACTATGTCTCTAACAATACCGCTGATAGGAAACTCATGCTCTTTAATTTTACCATTCAGCGAACACTGTTCATCTATAAGCTCTGAGTCTGTTCAGTCTTTTTGTTGATCGCTGATAGTTTAGTTGTTTACTTATAATCCCTAAAGACAAGTTTCACGTCAACTATGTTCTATGCTGAAGTCGAAGATCAAGCTCAAGAACAGCGACAAGTCTACTAATGAACTGATGCGGATATCAGCGAAGTCAAGACCTGTCCACTCAACGTGAAGTATCAAGTAGAAGACTTCAGCGATTGTTGAGCTTTGTCACTCGCTGATAAAGTACTGTTCAACAAGCGCTGATCATGAGGTCTACTCTACAAGTTACTTTTGTCTTTCTCCCTTGCACGTCTCCGTACGATAATGTCAGAAAGGACATCCCCTCTGTCTAAGATCATACAACCGACTCTGATTCTACATTGTACACCATGCGGCTACTAAGGTTGTCAACAAAGGTCAAACCATGCTACCAATCAGCTGCTGCCACGTGTAAAGGTATACTGCTTTGCATTAAATGCATGCAGTATATAATAAGAACCCTACTTCAGAAATGAAGTGCTCGATCATCTTCTTCTTTCTCTCTTAGTCTTAGAATATTTATCTTTAATATTCTTATCTCTTTCTGTCTTAATTCTAGTGCAAGAAACTTAGTGTTCTTAACTTGTTTAGATTAGGTTAATCCGAAATCTTGTTCCGCAACAAGTTGTAAATTGTTTGATTATATCAATAAACAATTTAGAAAGTAAAAATTTGTGTGTTTGTATTCAACCCCCCCCCCCCCCCTTGATAGGCAGGTATCACCCCCCTAAATCTAACCGCAAGTGTACGGTGTCGAAATCAAGTAATACGTACGGAAGTACGAGTATCGAATCCACAGGAACTAGGAACTAAGTATCACAATTACTACAATTGCTATTAACTGAACGTCGCAACTTTGAGAGGTTGGTTTATAAACTACTTAATTGCAAACAAAACTAAATCAACACACAAACAGTAAACATCTTAAGAACTTCAAATAGAGAAAACAGTTGAGGGTTGGAAATCCTAAGACTTTCACATACAAACAATTGACTCAAAACAGTTACCACTTATTCTGTATAATGAATACACAATCTTGTAAAAATCACCGTTGTTCTCTTTCGAGCAACTACGGGTTTTATCTTGAAAAGCACAAGTTTATCTCTCGATCTCACCTATGGAATTCAAAATACATTAAGCTCAAGATTTTAACGGGACTTAGGCTTACTCGGTATATCTCTATCCCCTTTCTCACCTTAGGCATGCAATTTCTAGTTCTAGTCACAATTAATTCTCTCGAACTTGATTAGAAACAACAAATCAATTGTAAATTGGCCAAATTCACAAAAGCATTAAAATCCAAATCACATGCTTCATTGATATAGGAAAAACTGATAAAAGTCTCAAGTTACATGTTCATATGCTTAAATCAAATTCATTCCAACCCCCAACATCAAAAGATTAGTTCATGTTGGTGGTGGATTCAAACATAAAGAAAGAAGATGGAAAAACGTGTGCAAACATAATGATTATGAATGTGATGAATGTGATGGTGAACTCCCTTCTCTCGTGCTTGTATCTACTTTGCGTGGTGAATGTCTCCTCGATTGATCCTCTGTCGTGGCTCCAAAAGACGTGAAAAGTCTCTGAAAATCGCCCTCCAGCCGTCTGCCGTCGTCCGTGTGTGAATGATAAGTCAAAACCTAGCTGCAGAAAGTGTTTTATAAAACTGGGCGTCGGGGCCAGTACTGGCGCCAAGACTGGCGCCAGGTTCTGTTAATTTTGTTGGCGCGGATTGTGGCGCCAAGACTGGCGCTAGGCTATGTTTCTCATTTCCTCGATTTTTCTCGTTTTCAGCTCCGGAACTCGAATCTGCTGCTCTTTTGGATAATAATGCTTATACCTGTACTTTCTCAATAAAAACCCGTTAAAAACTCGTATTTCACTTGAAGACATGCGTAAACCACCTAGTTTGAGATTAAAAATAGCGAGCGTTGCTTGTCCTCATGCAAAATAGCGATAGAATAGAATAAAAGCACGCATCAGTGAAATAATAATAACTGCACAACTCCCAATTGGTACCACGTAATGCTCTGGTGATTGCCCATACCCGTGAATGCCTATCTCACTCTCGCCTCATTCTTATTTTGTTTGATCTATGACCTTTCATTGTAAGTTGAACTCGTGACTGCTCCGTTTCCATTAAGGTTGTACTAGGTCCAAACATACTAGGGAGAACATTTCGCCTCGACCCTACCTCACGGGATTATCTCATTTCGCTCGAACCTAGGTTGTCGCACATGTTGTCATGTATAGGAAGTTATGTACAAGAATACTCAAATATTACATGACAACTCTAATGAAAGACGCACAAATGTCCAAAAAGCTGATCTCAGAAAGGAATCGAGTAGCAAGACAGGGAATACCAGTAAAGGTGGTCGTATACCCTAATCACATTTTCCAAAAGATCATCCAGGTCTTCACAAGGGTTGTAATGGGGTTAGGGTTATGGCTAAGAAACGAAGGGTAAAAAGGAACAAAGATCCTTGGTGTGTCAAACTTTAGCAATTATGAACTTCCTAGCTTTATGCTCTATCATTTGGCCCTCTTTGTCACTACTGGAGTCGCTTTGACTCTCTTATTCAGCTGCTGTGAAGCTATCTAAAAACTGTATTCATTTTTTTTGGGACTTCTTTGGTCCTCTTTATTCAAATTGGGGCTGCATTGGTCTTCTTTTCTATCTATTTTTATAACTGGCCTGTACCGCTTCTGATTGACACACTTTCGGATAAGGGTTGGCTAAGGTTTAATGGCTATTGGTTAACTGGTGGGTTTAGGAACGAACAAGGTGAGTGTTTGGCTTCAAAAAGGGTTTTGGATACACACAAATGGGTGAAAAGGTACGATAGCTAAAAACGGGTTAAACATACACACAATGCCTGGAATCATCTCTTAAGGTCCACACGATTTGGTCTACTATACCCTTACCTAATATCCCGATGGTTGTCTTTGCTACTCAATGCAATAATATAGCGAGATCATTCTATATTCACGACAAGGAATTCGAAAAAATGTATATGAATTAAGTGTTTGAATCCCTCGAAATGAAAGGCGTCCTTTAGGCTCGAATCTCACTATTAGGGTGGTCTCCACTAATTTCCCTAGTCATGTCCTTCCCCGGTCATTCCCTAATGGTCACGTCACTATCACGAGATTCTCCCCACAATGGTCGGTCTCAATCATTCAAAACAAAAATTTTGGCTAATGTGATCTAAGCATGCAGAGGTGCGGGAAATCTACGTGCATAAACGTGGGCCCGATTGGGAAACCCCAAACCTTACCCACACATTGTCCCCAATGTGCGAGTGTTGGCGTAGGCGATACTAAAACAAGTATCGTTGTGCGGTTATTACAGGTAATTGACAGGCAGACATAACATTAAAGCACACGCATCGAAGAACAATCTCATTAAAAAAAACTGGCCACCCCAAACCTAGGTCGTGGCCTAGGTTTGTCAAACAAGCCAACCCCAAACCTCGGTGAAACCGAGGTTTGCACAGGGGTAAAAGTGAGTGTGTAGATGTTTAAAAAGTGAGGCACCCCAAACCTAAGTGACACTTAGGTTTGTTGCATCCCGTTCAGCTAATGGAACCAAAACATCATACACCACTCGTTACATACAAAGTTAGAACGTACCTGTTTGCCCGGGCGGAGGAGATTCTCTAGAAAAGGTTGAGCAATCACGAACGAGAGATATAGGAGAAAATGGAGCGAGAGAAGGTAGACACAAAAGAAATCAAAGCAAAAAGCGAAAGAAAGCAAAGAAAACGAAAAACTTTAAAAACCAAACAGGGACCCCCCCCCCGACTTGGCACGCGGCTTGTAAACCGCGGCACAAGTCGCGTAAGTCTTTGTTCCAGAAATTATTTTTTTTTTTTTTATTTTTTTGTAGATAAAATCACTCAAAAACTGAAAATAATAAAATAAAGGAAAACGCAAACCTCGGTGGGTTGCCTCCCACCCAGCGCCTTGGTTTCGGTCGTGGCTCGACCTTCCTACCGATCACTCCTTAGGCTTTCTTTGATTACCTCCGTCTTCACACCTTCCGCTCTCGAACATCTTAAAGACTACCTTTTCGCCACCAACCCGCAAGGTCATCTCGCCTTCTTCCATGTCGATCAACGCTCTACTCGTGGCTAGAAAAGATCTTCCCAAAATCAGCGGAACTTCTATGTCTTCATCGATATCTAACACCACGAAGTCCACCGGGAAGTAGAACTTGCCGACTTTTATGAGCACATTCTCTACCACTCCATACGGGTACACGATCGATCGATCCGCGAGTTTAAGCGTCATATATGTCGGCTTCACCTCTCCCAATCTGAGTTTCCTGAAAATAGATAAGGGCATCAAGTTAATACTAGCCCCTAAATCACACAACACTTTATTAAAAGAAAGATTCCCAATTTGAATAGGGATCGAAAAACTCCCTGGATCTTTGAGCTTCGGGGGAAGCTTGTTCTGAATGATGGCACTACACTCTTCAGTGAGTGTAATGGTAGACTGATGCTCGATTCCCCTTTTCTTGGATAAAATTTCCTCCATGAACTTGAGGTATGTCGGCATTTGAGCAAGTGCCTCCGCGAATAGGATGTTGATGTGAAGCTTCTTGAAGATGTCGAGGAATTTCTTGAACTATTCCTCATCCTTTCGTGCCTTCACTCGATGTGGAAATGGTAGTGGTGGCACGAACGGTTTGACTACCGGATTGACTGGTGGTTGCTTTGGCTTGGTCTCTTCACTCTTTGAGTTCTCTTCAAGTACCACCTCTTCTTCAGCTTCCAACTCATCCATATCTACAACCTCAACCTCTTGCTCTTTAGGATTGGTTTCCTTTGATGCAGGCTCTCGTGTTGTCTCTCCATTCAGCTCCTTGCCACTTCTAAGATAAATGGCATTACACTCTTCCCGGTTCTTCGTTTCAGTCTGACTCGGAAATGTACCAGGAGGTCGGTTTTGTAGGGCTTCCGAAATCTGCCCAACTTGTCTTTCGAGGATCTTGATCGATGCGGTGTTCTGATCCGTTGCTGCTTTGACTGTGCTCACCGTGCTCGCTAACTCTCCAACCGTGCTGTCCATCTTGGTCATGAACTTCATCATCATATCCTCCAGCCCCGGCTTCTTCTCCATAGATGGTCCCTCATTGAAATTCCTTTGGTTGAAACCTGGAGGACGGTAAACATTGTTAGCATTAGAATAATTAGCAAAGTTAGAAGAATTACCTTGATGTTGTTGACCGGGTTGACTCCAAGAGAAGTTCGGGTGCTTCTTCCACCCCTCATTATAAGTATTCGAGAAAGGATCATTCCTCGGTTGGTTGTTCCGGTTTTGCACAAACTGAACCTGCTCGGGTTCTTGAGGACTGCCTCCCTTCAGATGGTTCGTGATAAAAGCTAGTTGAGCTTTTAGTTCTTTCAGCTCATCCGATTCTTGAATGCTCGCGACTCTTCTTACGGCTGATCTTGGAGTGGAAAAACTGTGCTCCGCCAGATTATCGATCAGCTCGCATGCTTCTTCATAAGATTTATCCATTAGTGCTCCACCCGATGCGGCAGTGATATCGTTTTTGAACTGCGGGTGGAGTCCACTAAAGAATGTCTGGATGATGACCCAACCTTGCAACCCATGGTGAGTACACTTCTTTAGCATGTCCTTATACCTCTCCCAAGCTTCATACAGTGTTTCTTGATCCCAATGAGCGAAATGGGTGATTTCAGCCATGAGCTGGGCGGTTCTGCTTGGTTGAAAGAATTTGTGGAGGAATGCGGCCTTCAGGTCGGCCCATGTGGTGATAAGATCCGATGGTAGGCCTTCTATCCAAATTTCAGCTCTACCCTTTAAGGAAAAGCTGAATAGCCTCAGTTTTATCGCGTTTTCCTCCATCCCATTAATCTTGAACGTGTTGCAGATCCGTTCAAATGCACGAAGATGTGCATGGGGGTCTTCAGTTGGTGCTCCTCCGAACTGATTTTGTTGCACCATTACGTTGGTGCTCGGGTTGATCTCGAAGTAATTCGCCGCAGTGGTGGGTGCTTGGATTCCTATGCATGCGGCTGCCACGTTTGGATCGGCAAACGACCGCATAGGACATCTTTCGGGAGGTGGTGGTAGATTGTTACGTGGTCTCTCGTTGTCAGGTCTCTCGTCACCCATCTTCAACTTCCTTTTGACTTTTGATTCTTTGAGTAAACGACGGACGGTTCTTTCAATCTCCGGGACGAGTGATTCGATGTTCTTCCCTCGGGTTTTCCTTGGCATAAACCAATTAGTACCTGAAAAGAATAATCAGCAAAATTAGCAATCCAGAAATTGAAAGTGATGAAATAAAATAATAAAAGAAAAATGTTCAATGTAATAGCGCTTATAGCTGGTAGTGCTATCAGTTGCAACTAGTTCCCCGGCAACGGCGCCAAAAACTTGATAGGCGGGTATCACCCCCCCCCCCCTAAATCTAACCGCAAGTGTACGGTGTCGAAATCAAGTAATACGTACGGAAGTACGAGTATCGAATCCACAGGAACTAGGAACTAAGTATCACAATTACTACAATTGCTATTAACTGAACGTCGCAACTTTGAGAGGTTGGTTTATAAACTACTTAATTGCAAACAAAACTAAATCAACACACAAACAGTAAACAGCTTAAGAACTTCAGATAGAGAAAACAGTTGAGGGTTGGAAATCCTAAGACTTTCACATACAAACAATTGACTCATAACAGTTATCAGTTATTCCGTATAATGAATACCCAATCTTGTAAAAATCACCGTTGTTCTCTTTCGAGCAACTACGGGTTTTATCTTGAAAAGCACAAGTTTATCTCTCGAACTCACCTATGGAATTCAAAATACATTAAGCTCAAGATTTTAATGGGACTAAGGCTTACTCGGTATATCTCTATCCCCTTTCTCACCTTAGGCATGCAATTTCTAGTTCTAGTCACAATTAATTCTCTCGAACTTGATTAGAAACAACAAATCAATTGTAAATTGGCCAAATTCACAAAAGCATTAAAATCCAACTCACATGCTTCATTGATATAGGAAAAACTGATAAAAGTCTCAAGTTACATGTTCCTATGCTTAAATCAAATTCATTCCAACCCCCAACATCAAAAGATTAGTTCATGTTGGTGGTGGATTCAAACATAAAGAAAGAAGATGGAAAAACGTGTGCAAACGTAATGATTATGAACTTGATGAATGTGATGGTGAACTCCCTTCTCTCGTGCTTGTATCTACTTTGTGTGGTGAATGTCTCCTCGATTAATCCTCTATCGTGGCTCCAAAAGACGTGAAAAGTCTCTGAAAATCGCCCTCCAGCCGTCAGCCGTCGTCCGTGTGTGAATGATAAGTCAAAACCTAGCTGCAGAAAGTGTTTTATAAAACTGGGCGTCGTGGCCAGTACTGGCGCCAGGTTCTGTTAATTTTGTTGGCGCGGATTGTGGCGCCAAGACTGGCGCCAGGCTCTGTTTCTCATTTCCTCGATTTTTCTCGTTTTCAGCTCCGGAACTCGAATCTGCTGCTCTTTTGGATAAAAATGCTTACACCTGTACTTTCTCAATAAAAACCCGTTAAAAATCGTATTTCACTTGAAGACATGTGTAAACCACCTAGTTTGAGATTAAAAATAATGTTGAAAATCGACATTATCACCCCCTTTCTACAAACTTGTATAACCCTCCGGGACCAACAAGTGGTATCAGAGCAGATTTGTTTAATCTCATAAACAAGATCTTGCTTATACTAATCTTTTCTCTTCCTTGCTATTTCTCATAATGGCTACTAACACAAACACAAACTATATTGATAATGGTTCTCATGCAAAACCTCCTAGATTTTCCAGAGATAACTTCAATCTGTGGAAAAATAGGATGATACTCTTCTTAGAAGGTGTAGACCCTACTATGCCTTATTACATCGAAAATGGCCCATATATTCCTGTTAGAATTGACCCTGAAGTCCCAGGCACTGCTGATAGAGCTGCCATTCCTGAAAGGTTGATTCCCAAGGAAATTCATATGTGGACTGATGAAGACAAGAAGAAAGTGGCTATCGATACCAAAGCCAGATCCATTCTTTCCATGGCTCTTCCTGACGAAGTCTACCATTCCGTCATGAACCTGGAAACCTCCAAAGCCATGTGGGACACAATCTGTGTTCAGTATGAAGGTACATCTGAAGTCCAGGACTCACGAAAGATCAACCTGGTAAGACAGTACGAAAGCTTCATTTGTGGTAAGAATGAATCTCTCTCTGAAGTACATCAGCGGTTTAACTGTTTAATAATAGATCTGAAAACCGTTAATAAGGAATATTCTAACTTTGAAGTTCTGACAAAGTTCTTAGAATGTTTACCTGAAAGCTGGGACAGTTATTCAATGTGTCTCAAGCTGTCAAAGGATCTAAAATCAATGACTTTTTCTACCTTATATGGCACGATGCTTAATCATGAGCAATCAAGTCATCTTAAGAAGAATCTTGTGAAAGATTCCAAAGGCACCCCTGTTGCTTCAATCTCAGAGTCACTTTCCACACAGCGATCCACTATCACTATCACTGAGTTGGAAACTAACTCTGAATGTTCATCAGATCCTGACTCTTCAGATCTTGATGAATCTATGGCTCTCCTATCTAATAAGTTCAAGAGATTCGCCAAAAAGAAAATTTTCAGAAAGAACAAACCTCTTGCTATCACTGACAAGCCAAGATCATCAACTCCTATTGATAAGGCTACTGCTACTTGCTATAACTGTGAAAAGATAGGACATTTTGCTAGCGAGTGCAGGTCAAAGAAAGTTTTTAGAAACTCAGCTTTCTCCAAGAAATCCTCTAACCCCATGTCTAGATATGAAAAGTACACCAAGCTGAAAGAAGGGTATGCAAAGATGAAAGGCTTTAAGAAGAAAGGCAAAGGCCTGATGGCTGACTATGATTGGGCTGCTTCTGATGAAGAAGAATCATCTGACTCTGAAGATGATGATGAGGCCAATCTCTGTCTCATGGCCAAAATCGAAGAAAAGGAAGAAAAGTCGGACATTCCCTCTGCTTCATCTTCTACCAAGGTATTACCTTCTTTCTTTACCAATATTTCAAATATTGATGAAGCTGATAGTCTTCGAAAAATCGATCTCCTGACTATGGGTTTATATGAAGCCATGAATGGCAAAACCTTGATTTCGCTGAACAACTTAAAAACCGTCACCTTCAAATAGAAAAGCTTTCTAAAATTGAAGAAAATTTGAGAGATCAAGTTCATATAAATCAGCTAGTCAAAATCGAACGCGAAGAAGCTATCGCTGCATTGAAAGCTGAAAAAGCTATTGTTGACGGATGGTGTAAATCCTCAACAACGATCACTGAGATAATTAAGTCTCGGATTCCTCTGAATGACAAACGTGGTCTTGGTTATAAAGCTGACACTGAAAAACCAACCACTGATAATTCCTGGCTTAAGTTTGGAATGTTTGTCTCCTCTATCCCTGACACTTCATCTTCTCAGTGTTCCTCTTCAAAAACTCCTATCCCTGAGGAAATCTCTACCTTAGTTTCTAAAGGTAAAGAGAAAATTATTTATCCAAAACCTCAGAAGGGTACCTTTGTACCTAAGTTGAATGATTCTAAAGCTTCAGTGACTTATCCCTCTACTTCTAAGAATAAGATCCCTGGATTTATTCAGCGATCTACCCCTAGACTTAAAGTGGATATAATTGGTAAGAAATCTGAAGAACTGATAGTTCCTCCCATTTCCAATACCAAAGGTATACTTGGTGCTGGCCCTGCCCATTTAAAATTAACGGGTAAGCATGCAAATGGTCCTAAAGCTACTTTTAGCTGTAGGAAATGTTATCACTATGGACTTACAAATCATGTTGCTAGTAAGTGCCCCACATCCACCAAAGCTGAAAAGACAGCTAAGTGAAGATCAATGCCCCTAAGGCAAAGAAGACCACTGAGGTTAAGAAATTAACCAAAGTGAAAACTGACAAAGCTGAATCTTCAAATGCTGCGAAGAATGCTGAACCTTCCACTTCCTCTACCACCACTGACAAATCTAAGCCCAAAATGAAATGGGTACCTAAGTCAAACTAATCTTCCTTTGTTTGCAGGTTAAGAAGGGTATATGGTATCTCGATAGCGGATGCTCTAGACACATGACTGGTAAAAAGAACCTGCTCACTGAGTATAAGGAAGAGAAGGGTCCCTCAGTGACCTTCGGTGGAAATGGAAAAGGCCATACCCGAGGGTTTGGTGTACTCTCTAATGGTACAACAACCTGCAGAAGAGTCGCATATGTTGAAGGACTGAAGCATAATCTTCTAAGCATCAGTCAGCTTTGCGACATGGATAACAAAGTGATTTTGACTAAGGAATCCTGCTTTGTCGCTGACAAAAAGGAGAAGATAGCTCTCAGCGGTTATCGTTTGGATAATGTTTATGTAATAAACATGGACTCTACAACCACTGAGAACTCATGTTTCTTCTCAAAATCCTCATCTGATGTCAAGTGGCTATGGCATAAGAGGCTCTCCCATCTCAACTTCAAGACACTGAATACTCTCTCCCCTAAAGAATTGGTCACTGGTCTACCTCAACACTCATACGCCAATGAGTCCTCATGTTCAGCGTGTGTGAAAGGAAAACAGACCAAAGCAAGCTTCAAGTCAAAGCAAGTCTCCTCAGTGTCATCTCCTCTACAACTTCTTCATATGGATCTGTTTGGCCCTGTTAACAAACAATCCATCGCTGGAAAGAAATATACTTTGGTCATAGTTGATGAATTCTCTCTCTATACCTGGGTAATGTTTCTCCGTTCTAAGAGTGACACCCTTGAAGAACTTATCACCTTTGTCAGGAAAATGGAAGTCCTGAACAACATGACCGTTCGCTCAATAAGGAGTGATCATGGAACTGAATTCAAAAACAGTTCTCTTGATTCCTTCTTTGAAAGCAAGGGTATTTCTCACAACTTTTCATCAGTGAGAACACTGCAACAAAATGGAGTCGCTGAAAGAAGAAATCGAACTATCATTGAAGCTGCACGTTCAATGCTCAGCGATTCTCACTTGCCTACTCAGTTTTGGGCAGAAGCTGTCAACACTGGTTGTTTTACTCAAAACAGGTCGTTGATCGTCAAAAGATTCAAGAAGACAGCCTATGAACTTTTTCATGGGAGAAAGCCTTCAATTAGCTTTCCTCACATCTTTGGATGTCAGTGTTTCATACTGAACAACAGAGATGCCCTTGGAAAGTTTGATCCTAAGGCTGATGATGGAATATTTCTTGGATATTCTTCTATCTCTAAAGCATTCAGAGTCTTCAATCGTAGAAGACAAACTGTCGAAGAAACTATCCACGTCACCTTTGACGAATCCCGTTCAGCGAACTCTAAACCTTCTGCTGATACTGAAGAACTAAATCAATTGATGTTTTCTCATCTTGGTGATTCAGAAGACATTTCCACTCCTCCATCTCATACTCATCCCGCTGAAGAGGATGGTCCTACTATCATCCCAAACATGCAGACTAGTGAAGCTGAAACTTCATGGGTCTCAGTTGTTGCTCTAAACACTATGCCTGCTTCTGAACCATCTGTCTCAGAAATACCATCTACTTCTCAGCAATCAGTTAATGAAATGCCATCTGCACCTTTTACTATCTTGGCTGATATACTAGAAGTTGCTGAAGCCTCATCTTCAGCTCCTCAAGTTCAGGTTGAGTCAGCGACTTATGCTCCTGCTCAGCGATGGACTATCAATCACCCTATTGATCAGATTCTTGGTGATCCAAACGCTGGTGTTCAGACTCGACGAAGTGCAGGTAACATTTGCTTATTTGTTAACTTTATTTCTCTGATTGAACCAAAGAAAACAGATGATGCCCTCCAAGATCCAAACTGGGTCAGCGCTATGCAAGAAGAGCTGACTGAATTTGAAAAAAACAAAGTTTGGAAGCTTGTTCCTCTTCCATATGACAAGTCAGTGATAGGAACTAAATGGGTCTATCGAAACAAGTTGGATGAACATGGAACTGTAACCCGCAACAAGGCTCGACTTGTTGCTCAGGGATACAGACAAGAGGAAGGTATAGATTACGATGAAATCTTTGCTCCAGTGGCAAGATTAGAACCTATTCGTCTATTCTTAGCTTACGTTGTACCCAAAGACTTCAAAGTGTATCAAATGGATGTCAAGACAGCGTTCCTTAATGGAAAGCTGAATGAAGAAGTCTACGTGGAACAACCTCCAGGATTCTCAGATCCTAAGCATCCAGGTTATGTTTATAAACTGGATAAGGCACTTTATGGCTTAAAGCAAGTTCCTCGTGCATGGTATGACACTCTCTCTACTTATCTCCATATTGAAAATTTTGAGTGTGGTAAAATAGATAAGACTCTATTTTCAGGAAAGTAAAACGTCATATTATTCTTGTTCAAATATATGTCGATGATATTATATTTAGTTCCACTAACCCTGACTTGTGTACTCGTTTCGCTGATAGAATGAAAGCTGAATATAAAATGAGTATGTTGGGTGAGCTAACATATTTCCTTGGTCTTCAAATAAAACAAAATGAAAAGGGAACTTTCACTAATCAGGGAAAGTATGTTAAAGATATGCTGAAGAAATTTGATTTAACTCAGAGTTCAGCTATGAAAACCCCTATGGCACCGCCGCTGACACTAAACAAGGATTTTTCTGGAACACCTGTTAATGTCACGACATACCGTGGAATGATCGGCTCTCTCCTATATCTTACATCTAGCCGACCTGATATTATGTACGCAACCTGTTTGTGTGCACGATATCAAGCTGAACCTAAGGAATCTCATATGATCGCTATAAAGCGAATCTTTCGTTACCTTAAGGGTACTCCTAACCTAAGTCTTTGGTATCCCAAAGACTCAGGGTTTGATCTAATCGCCTATTCAGATAGTGATTTTGCAGGTTGCAAATTGGATAGGAAAAGCACCACAGGAGGTTGTCAGCTCCTGGGTGGAAAGCTGGTGAGTTGGACAAGTAAAAAGCAAAACTCCGTGTCCACCTCAACCGCTGAAGCTGAGTACGTAGCCGCTGAAAGCTGTTGTTCTCAGGTCTTGTGGATCAGAAATCAACTACTGGACTATGACCTTCAGCTCTCGAAGATTCCAATCTACTGCGACAGCACTAGTGCTATCGCTATAGCCAACAATCCAGTGCTACACTCAAAGACCAAACACATCGAAATCAGGTATCATTTTATCAGAGATCATGTGATGAATGGTGATATAGAACTTCATTTTATCCCAACTGACTTTCAGTTAGCTGATCTGTTCACCAAGCCTCTTGATGAGACAAGATTCAACTTTCTCATCAGCGAGCTTGGAATGCTGAATTTTGAAGGATAAAATCTTCAGCAATTCGCATTTGATCAGGGGTAATAAGAACTCGTATAACCCTTTCCATCATCTTCTCTCTGAACAAAATTGATTCGCTGATATCAAGGTACGTTCTCTCTTGCTCGGTGACGTTCGCCTTGAACTGAAAGATTTCAAAACAAATTGCATTGCTGAATATCTCTTCCTTATCGGCGATACTTTGAAATTTCTAAACTTAACACTTATATTTCTATTCAGTGATTCATTTTTTTTTCAAAATGTCCCTGAGTCTTTCAAAAACCTCAGAGACATCCTAAAATGTGAAAGGACGTTTATGACGCCATCCTAACGGATAGACCCTGGCACGTTCCTCCGACACACGTTTGCACATTTCATTTTCTCATCAAATCAAATGCAAACACGTGTCCGTGTCATCATGAAAAACTTTTCCCGCTCTTAGTTTTTCTCTCTCTACTCTCACTATATAAACCCTTTCGAGTTTATATTTTTCCTTTACGCGAACAACTTCTTCTTCAAGAAAAGAATTACTGTTGAATTTTGAACTATCGTTTCCAGAAACTGTTCATCATCTTCTTCGACAACAAAGGTTAATATTATCATTATTCTCCTACATTAAACTTGTTTTTGATCTTATTCTTTGTTCTTAACAGATCAAACAAAAGAAACTTTTTTAAATGAAATCATTTTCTTTTCATGATTTTATGAACACAACCTTTATGGTTGTTCTTCAAGTTTAAATCAAATCTTAAACTTATTCTTCATTTGTTTTTCCAGAATCTCTTCTTCAAACAAAAACTGGAAAACACATGTTCTTCATGTTTTGTATCTCTTTTTCAAAACAAGAAAAACCCTAATCTTCTTCAATGCATTTTTTTTGTCTGAATAAAATGGACAAAATTCAAAAACATCTGTTTGGAAAATCTTTCCACATTAAGACATTTTTGTTCATTTTCTTCGTGGTTACATGTGTTATACAGAAATGGAAACCTCTGAAGCTCCTTCTTCAAAAACCCCCACTACTGCTGAGAAAGTGGTTATCACCAAGGCTCCTCAGGTCAAGTTCAAACTTGATAAAGTTACATTTCAACACAATAACCACTATGCGCTTTTCGATTTTCCTCAGAAAAAGCAAGTCACACATCTGTATGATGCTGTGAATTTTCTCAAAACCTGCTGCTTATCCACAGCCCTGACTATTGTACCCCCTGCCCATAAATTCCTTTTAGCTCAGTTCTGGTATTCTGCCAGACGAGCTCAGGTTCCTTCACCCAAAGACCCAACGAAACTCGTTGATACCATCCTCTGTGACACCAAATTTGGAACCACCAAAATCAACCCTGCTATTATCAGGCGTGCACTGAACCTCCCGGCCGCTACCAAAGAAAAACGCTTTGTACCTCTCCCAAATCCCAAAACCAATGCTGATAGGGAAACAATCATTGCATTCTTTGATGCAATGAAGTACGTATGGGGAACTGGGAGAGATGAAAAACCCGAGAAGAAGCTGACCGCAATCAAAAAGTCCATGATGCCAAGCGAGATGAACTTCATCTTCGCCCACTTGATAAGTTGTATGACAGCGAAAACCGGCTCCTTTGATCAAGCCGCTCAACCTCAGCAAGCCATGGGATATGCATTGCTGAAAGGTCTCCATGTTGACTGGGCATCGATCATCTACGACGATCTGGCATTCAGGGTGGACATGGCTGACATACCAACATGCGTTCCATACCCCCGTTTCATCAGCGCCGTCTTTCTAAAAGGACTCGGGGATAAATACCCAAAAGAGGGTGATCTGAGACTCTCTCAGGTTGGCCCTAAGGTGCTCGACTTCAGCCCCATCCTAAACGAGGTACGTCTCTCTACTCTCTTAACTATTCTTAATCCTCCTTCTTCTACTTCTGCAGCTATCTCAGCGGAAATCCCCACCGCTGATACCCAGGCTGCACCCTCCACTCCTTCTCGTAAAAGGAAACACTCTACTTCCCAACTTGACTCCGAAAGGATCAAGAAAACCAAGGAGCAACCCTCCAAGCCATCAACGGCTGAAGACTCCACGACTCATCTTATACAAGAGTCGCTAGATAGTTTCGTGGTATGCTCTGCCACAGCTGAAAACGCCACCCCTTCCATCCCAAGCTCAGCGTCTCTAAACGCTGATGTTATTAACATGGAACTGAACCCACCTCCTTCAGTCTCTCTACAGAATGAAGTGATTCTCAGCGGATCCAACGCTGAACCTCACTCCCAACCAATTTTCTCAACCTTCGTTCCTCCCACCATTTCTTTGGACACTCCACAAATTTTCCCACCGTTCTCTGGAACGCCCGTCATCATACATGATTCAGCTGCTGATACTCTACATATGATGATGGATGCAAACTTAGGATCTGCAGGCACCTCCATGCGCCAAGGCACTCTCGAAGATGACATGGAACACTACTCAGGTCTACAAGGTTTCGACAACTTTGAAAACCCGCCTGCAGGTATACACAAAACCATACACATTCCTCTCTCTCAACCCCAAACTTCTGATCTTTCCTCTGTTCATAAGTTATTTACTGTAACAGGTCCTAATTTGGGAGATATTCAACACTCCCTGAAAGATCTGGTGACAAAGGTGGATTCTTACAACACCACTCTCTCCACAAACTCTTCAGCGGTTACAGACGCTGGAGAGAATCTCAAAAATCTGACCGAGATTGTTGATAAGAAAGCCTCCAGTGCTGATCTGGAGAAGGCGGATGGCAGCATTGGTCAATTTGCTACCACTCTCGCCAACAACTCCACAATCGTCAACGATCTCAACCTCACCAACACCACCCTCGCAACAAACTTCACCACTCTGTCCAATGAAGTCACATCATTGAAGACAGAGGTTGGTTCTCTTAAGGGTGAGGTCTCCACGGTCAAAGATCTTCTTCAGGAAGTACTCGATCGCCTGAACGCCCCAACTTGCGTCCCTTCACACTTCACTCAGGCTGATCGAGAGGATCTTCAAAGCCTCAATCCTGCTGTTTCTGGCCTGGAATACGGAATAGCAGTGATTGAAACCTTCATGGGTATCACTGGCCTAGAAGACAGTGACTCTCATGATGCTGCTGCTGACATTCCACTTACCTCCCCCACTCATCATGTGGAAGAGGGGGAGAAGAATGATGAAGGTCTTCCCCATAATGCTGAGGGGGAGACAAATGAAACTGCTACTTCTAAACCTCAGGGAGTTGAAAACCCTGAGGGAACCGAGAAACCCCCCTCTGTATCTGAGGGGGAGCAACTCGAAGAGCAACATGATGAAGCTGTTACTGATGTTACCAAACCTTATGCTGACGAGGTCGAATCTGAAGAAGTAGCTGAAGACGACGAACCAATCGACATCGCTGACGATGAACCATCATCATCCCCGAAAAACAATGATGATGATGATGACGATGATGATGATTTCTTCTTCGTCCAGCCTATCAAGACCGCCACAGCTCAAAAAGGTGTCGTGATAAAAGAACCATCAGGGGAGACGACTAAGACAAAACCTGCAGCATCTGAAGCTGATAAAGGCAAAAACAAAGGCCTCACTGCAGAAGGCAATCTGTCTATCCTTCAAATAAAGCCAGTTTGTCAGGTACATTATCTCCTCTTCCCTTATACTGCATCCCTCCTCTATCCCTTCTCAATCTCAGTTCTCCTCTCCATAAAACCTCTATACACTTAACCATATTCGTTTCTCTATCTCTTTCTTCCCAAATGATCTCATTTAAACGATCGCTGTGTTTCAGCTAGTCCTCTCCCCTGTTTGAGGATCTTGCTAAAGACTCTCATGCTACAACTCCAATAGTCCCAGCCACAAGAGCTGAAGAAATAATCTCGGTCTTGGATTTAATCACTGAGACCGATGAACCTGAATAACAGCTGCTCTTTCACAAAAACAGACCTTCCTTGGCTCCTCAAAAGCTAAGTGAAGAGGATCAGAAAAAGAGAGATGAAATGATCAAGAAGCTTGAGGATCAGCGAATCATCCTTCCTCGTGACAAAGTCCCTGCTCCTAAGTTCAGACTTTCAAAGAAAGAATTCGCTGACCACCTCAGAGCTGAAAGGTTACTCGCCGAACGAAGGGAAGCTGAAGAAAAAGATAAGGCCCTCGCCATCCAGCTTGCCCAACAATCGGTGAAAGACCCTGAACTGAAAAGAACTCCCATTGAAGTCCAACGTCAGTTATGGGAAGACGCCCAGAAGATCGTTGAAGAAAAGACCAAGGTATTTGATTCTACTTTGGAATGGTGCAAAGAAAGACTGATCTATCGATCTCGGCCATCCAGAATCAACAAGGTACCTATCAAGAGAAAATCGACCATAGACGTTCCTGTCGTTGAAGTTGACATATTCAGAGAAGATGGTTCCATCCAACACATCTATGCTGATACAATCAAGAAGTTCGGTCTCTCTGAATGGTTGGAGATGCGAATAGCCATTCAGCGATCTCGCCAAAATATAAGAGCCATGTCGAGAAGATTGTAAATTCTCATATCGGCTTGGTTTCTTCTGCTGTGGATATTCCTCCTCCCACTCCTCTTGCAACTCAACAAAGAAGGGCCTCTGCAAAAAAAAAGTCAAAACCTTCAGATTCAGGTCCTCCTATCTGGAACGAAACAGGTATTGGTTTCTCACGTGCTGAAGTACTTGGTCCTGAACCTGACCTCTCAGCGCTTGACACCTCCCTGCCCCCTGGTGAACAATTCATCCCTGGAAAAGTCATAAGCGAACCATATGGTATATTCTTTCATGACTATGATGGACGTCAACGCTTTCAACGCATCTCTGAGCTTCCCATTACTCCCATCGAACAGCTCAAGGATCTCATCTATTGGTGTGAATTCAGACACGACCTTCAGGCCCGATACCTCAAGCCCTTGATCTTTGAAGAAGCAAAGAACAAACGAGATCAAGGAGTAAAGGTCCCTGACTGGATGATTCCCACATCAAAGACCCTTGATGAACTTCTCGTTAAGGAAGAACCTTATAGATGATAGGATTGCCTTGTACTTCCTCCTTCTTTATCAGCTAATATCTTTTGTACTTGTAATTATTATTTGATGTACTTGTAATTTTTCCACTTCCCTCTGTAACCTTTACGAAGTTTAAAGAAAAATTTCAGCGAATGTACTTTACTCCATCAGTACTGAAAAGATCCCAGAAAACAGTAAAAGGGACAAATATTTTATAAGTTCCTTTTACCCTTATGTTTTCATATTTAGCAATTTTCTCAGTTGCTAAGTCAATATCAAATAGGGGGGGGATTGTTGATCCAAACCCTCGATGATTTGATAATGACTCTTTGAAACACTTAGTGAAAATTATAAGTAGACAATATGTATTAGAGTTTCACTATCGCTGATAAGTACTATGTCTCTAACAGTACCGCTGATAGGAAACTCATGCTCTTTAATTTTACCATTCAGCGAACTTTGTTCATCTATAAGCTCTGAGTCTGTTCAGTCTTTTTGATGATCGCTGATAGTTTAGTTGTTTACTTATAATCCCTGAAGACAAGTTTCACGTCAACTATGTTCTACGCTGAAGTCGAAGATCAAGCTCAAGAACAACTACAAGTCTACTAATGAACTGATGCGGATATCAGCGAAGCCAAGACGTGTCCACTCAACGTGAAGTATCAAGTAGAAGACTTCAGCGATTGTTCAGATTTTTCACTCGCTGATAAAGTAATGTTCAACAAGCGCTGATCATGAGGTCTACTCTACAAGTAACTTTTGTCTTTCTCCCTTGCACGTCTCCGTACGATAATGTCAGAAAGGACATCCCCTCTGTCTAAGATCGTACAACCAACTCTGATTCTACAATGTACACCATGCGGCTACTAAGGTTGTCTACAAAGGTCAAACCATGCAACCAATCAGCTGATGCCACATGTAAAGGTATACTGCTTTGCATTAAATGCATGCAGTATATAAGAAGAACCCTACTTCAGAAATGAAGTGCTCGATCATCTTATTCTTTCTCTCTTAGTGTTAGAATATTTATCTTTAATATTCTTATCTCCTTCTGTCTTAATTCTAGTGCAAGAAACTTAGTGTTCTTAACTTGTTTAGATTAGATTAATCATTAATCTTGTTCCGCAACAAGTTGTAAATTGTTTGATTATATCAATAAACAATTTCGAAAGTAAAAATTTGTGTGTTTGTATTCAACCCCCCCCCCCCCCCCTTCTACAAACTTGTATAACCCTCCGGGACCAACAATATAATATTTATATACGGCAAATGCAACAAATAAAGTCACGCACCCTCCTCACCTTTGGTGAGATTTAAACTCATGACCTCCTAGGAACAAAGAGGCTCATATGCCGCTAGGCCGAAGGCGCTTTGGGTTTTTTTTTCCTAAATTCATTTGTTTTATAATATTTTTCTATGAATATGATTTTTTATTTACCTTTAAGAATTATGTTTAAAAAATCTCAAATACATTTAAGTTTCAACCACTAAAATATACTTCAAAATACGCTTTTTTATATAAATCATACAAAACTCGACATTATTTTGGTCTCCTTTTGCAAATTTATAATTTTGTTTACATCTAAGTAAATTCGTTTTGTTTATTGTTACAATTACATAATTTTGTTCGCATTTAAATATGGTTTTTGACCAAACTCTTAAACAAATAACTTTATATTTTTTTTACCTTGTCGGTCCCTTTTAAGTTTTAACTGGCCTTGAAGGGATTTTTTTGATCGAACATTATTCGGGATAAGTTTAATAATAAAAGTTGGCTTATTAAGAGATTAGGTTGGCTTAGCTTTATTAAGAGATCAGGCCTTTAATTTAGGAAGTGATTTTACATTCCTTTTTTTCTTATATTCTATGATTCTTTGTATTTCTCCCCATATAAAACGGTGCCCCCATATCAATGAAAGTCAGATTACAATTTCCAAAAACTCTCTCAAACTCATCATGATATCAGAGTGAGGGATAAAAACCTAAAAGAATACAACAAATCACCATGGTCGGTGGCGAGAAAGAAAACCCTACAACTCCGGCAAAAATTGAGCCGAACTCACCCTTTTTCCTTGGTCCGCAAGATCGCCCTGGTGATTTCATAACCCCCACTCATCTGAAAGGAGATAACTACGACGATTGGGCTGGAGATATTCAAACCGCACTCGAAGCTCGCCGCAAATTCGTCTTCCTAGATGGAACGATCACCGAACCCGTAGCACCCTGCACACAGGCTGGAACACAATCAACGTTATGCTCATATCATGGATCATGAACACAATCGATCCCGAGGTAAAGTGCTATTTGTCTAAACACAGAGATCCAAGAAAACTCTAGGAAACCTAAAATCAAGATACGCTGTTGTGAATGGTCCAAGGATTCAACAATTAAAACTATCGATCTCCCAATGCGAACAAACGAAAAACACTACCGTCGCAGAATATTTCGGGAAGTTATCTGCACTGTGGGAAGAATTAAAAAATCAAGAACCCTTGAGTGCAACTGTTGTGCCCAATGTACTACGGAAAAACAACATGAAAAACGAAGAGAGAATGGCATGCTACATGAGTTTCTAATGCGACTGAATTCTGAGTATTATGGAACTCTGCGTACCACGATTCTGTCACAAGAACCACTGCCTTCTTTGGATCGAACCTTTCAACTAGTTGCTCAAGAGGAAAGAGTACGTTTGGCAAAAGAATCAACGACCGAGAAACCTGTCGAGGCGGTAGGATTCACGGTAAACGCCAATGAAGGATGAAATCGGGGACGTATAGATCGACTTGATCTATCACAGTTAACGTGTACTCATTGCAAAAAAACCCGACAGGAGGCATCACAATGTTTTGAAATCGTGGGATATCCCGAGTGGTGGACAGATCGCGTCAAACCAGGAGGTAATCGGTCTGGAAATCAAACAAGGAACGGAGGACGGGGTCGAGGAAACGCAAGAACCAACGCTGTCGTCGTATCAGGGGCGGGGCAGAAGTTGAGCGTTGAACCACGGTGCTTCTCCGCGGAGCAATGGAAAACTCTAACCGAACTTATCGGCAATGCAAAGGTTCCGGGTGATCGACTAAGTCTATAATAAATTGTGAAAAGTTGATTCGGAAGCCACTCACCATGTAACATGCAATGTGTAACATCCTCAAAATTGGAAAGAGCAACTAAACAAAAACTTCGATAAAATAATCAAATAAGGATAAAATCCGTTCTACAAACCATTTTTGGAAATACCTCAAAATATAAAACATAACAACTTCAAGAATTCAATATCCTAAGTCCTACACCAAGACTACAAAAGTCGGGTGTTACTTAACTCAAACCAAAGTTGCTAAGCCCAAAATGCGGAAGCCTTCACCAAGTCACTTACTTTTTGAGCACACAACTAGCTCTCCACTCTTCACAGTCTCACTAGAACTATTCCCCAACCGAACCTGTTGCACATGCCGACAAATAAAAAGGTTAGGCTAACGCCTTGTGAGTTTAAGAGTTTTCATCATGATTAAAATAGTTCATTAACCAAAAGAATGCACTCAAAATCATGATTTTCTAAAAAAGATTATAATTAAATATGTGAACAACCCATTTTCCCAACGCACACAAAACCCGTGCCGAAAACTCCAAAATGAAACATTCCTCAATAATGGGTTTAAATCCAAAACACACTTGAGCGTGAATAAATATTAAGTTTCCAAATAAAGTAGACACGAGTAAAATTCTACCATTTAAAATGCCCCACAAGGAGTAGAAATAATCCAACACCCATGAGAACGTGGAAGACAATCCAAATACATGTGATACGTTCCCGAAATCATGTGACTGACACGACAACCCACGCAAAGCGTACTTATAAATAAAGTCCAAATACTCAATCTTGGGAGTAGCCATTCAAGCAAACCTTAATATACGTGGAGGGGTTCCAATATTAAAGTCAATACTTGTAGTTACTCGCACAAGGCTTACGACAATTAAACATGCATATCACAAGACTCATTATAATACTGACAACAATGGGGGAGACCCGTATCCATTAAGGGTGGAGGAAACACATAAGTATACCACCCGTACAACGTTAACCGTACAACACCTCGCGACTAGACGTCCAAGGGTTCCTACGACTACTTATCAAGTTTCACCTCAAGAGACGGTTGACCTTAGTGTCTATTCTCACGAATTCCACCACAAGGCCCGACACGTTTTGGACTACCTCCAAGGCATCCCCCTCAAAGCGGCGAAGGTCCTAGTGCCTACCTCCATGGTAGCACCTCCGGACTCAACCCTCCTAGTGCCTACTTGAAAAGTTTAAGATCATAAACATGGGTCCCGGAGTCCAACCCCACAATAATCATGCAACCTCATAAACAAGACCGATTCATATGTTATGCATCCAATGAAAATATAGTCAAACAATTACATGACCCACAAAAGAATGTCCAACATCTTTAACACATGTAATTGAATAATATATATGACTCAAATGCATATAATCTAAAAACTCGACATAGAGTAATTCACCTTGGACCAAAGTCCCCAAGACTCGCTTAAAATCAATTACGAGCCAAGGGCTCCACAATACAATTGACCAACAACAAAGCTCACTAACACAATAAAATGCACATTTAAGTGTCATATATGCAAGCACATACCTCCAAGATATGATAAAATCTAAAATCCCATCGTTTATTTGATTAAATCATTTTCCACACAATTCACAACCATATATATATATATATATATATATATATATATATATCCCAATGACCCATAATAACAATCATGCATCTTTCCAACAACATTAAGGTGCATTTTTACTAAAGACCCCCATTTGTACCCAAAAACCCTTTAAACACTTTTTCTTGAGATACATTTATCCATTTACTCAAAAGTCCCAATGTGGGTGTTTTAATGTTTTCAAGATTAAACACTTCAAATAGTCAAAACCCAACAAATGACTCAACCATAGATAATTTTCATGTAAAACACACAAACACTTGAAAATGGACATTTTGGCATGTACAACGTTTTCACAAAGCAACTTGAACTCACCTTGCTAGATTTAGGCCAAATCTAGATTTTCCCCAAACGTAAGCTCCTTTGAAGAAACATGAATCTTCAAGCCAAATCTTCCAAAAACTTAGATCTACAAGTTTCCAACCATAAATGTTCATATCCAACCACTTAGAATCGTTCCCCAAACATCTTATATCAAAATCTTCATATTGACCAAAAACCCCAATTTGACCTAACTTTTCTCAAAGTCATCCAAACCGAAATTTGAGAAATATAACTACTAGGAAGTCATCAATGGAGCATTTATAACTCATATGAAAGTTTAGAAGTAGGAGGATGAACTCACCACTTAGGTTTTGATGAAAACCTAAAAAAAACTTAAATTTCTTGAAGATGGAGGTGATAATGATGAGTTCTTGATCCTTGCTTCCACCCCACCATCAAATACTCTTGGATCTCCCCAAAACTAACAATCTATCCTTGAAAAGCTCTCAAAAACGAAACCATAGCAACTTAAATCAACAAAATCGGAGTTGAAATGAGAGAGATATGAAGAAATGAAGTTTATGGCTGAAAATCGCGTTTTTATGCAGATCAGGCGCTCCGCGCGGGTACATGAGCGCCAAAACCCCTGCACGACTCTGGTCGCCCGGTTTCTTCCTAAACTCTGTTTTGGCCATAACTTTTTCGTTTTAGCTCCGTTTTCGCTCCTAAAAGGCCCGTTGGATTCGTATTTGAATTCTCCTTTCAATAAGACCATAAAATCTAGGATTTAATCCAAAATCCTATTTTTCATATTTATCTTAAAAGATCGATACTTCCAAAGATCGGGGTGTTACAATCCTCTCAACCTTAAAAGAGATATCGTCCTCGAAATCCAATTCCCTTACAACCAAAGGTTATTGAACTCAACACCTTCCATGTTCCCTCAGCATCCAACTGAAATTCAAATTTCTTCTTGCAGAACTGCTAAGACAAACTTTATGCGGATACTCACAACCAATGTCCACTTAAGTACATTACACTTATGTTCGGGTAAACACTCATCTACTAGAGTAGCTTCAAACCATATGACTTTGGTTTTCTCCCAACCTTAGGTGTTCCATACTTCCCCAATGGCGGATCCTGATTCTCAATCAGTCTATGTCCACACGCTCTTAAACGTTTTTCTCCAATTAGCTCAAGGTTTGATCACTACTGAAACCAACAAAACCCCAAATCCCAATTGTTCCCGCTGCTGAATTGTCACTTAATTCTAACGAGTTCCATTAGACTCCAAATCAGACGGTCGTCACTGACCCATCGATTATACAACTCCAAGAATATGCCCAATTACCAATCATCCAATCGACAAATTCTTTTACCACTCAAGGAAGGTCATCCCACTAAATCTACTTATCACAATTGAACTTCTTAAGATCGCTACAGTCGATACCACTATTCTTTAAAATTGGACTATAACTCTCCAATTACACAAACGGTTCTTGCCCTCAAAATCGAAAAGTTGACACCTAGTCAAAACACCAAACTTTGAACCAGAACAGAACTCCACACACACTAGTTTCATTCATCGAGCATCCCCACAAAACCAAGGTTATCCACATGGTGTCTAAAGGGTCCTACACGTCCTTTATGCAAAAATTGACAAACCCAAAACAAGGTTGCCGAAGAGAACGGTTACCACCATCGTTAACATAAGATACCGTGAGCCTCACCCGTCCGTTACAACGAAAATACGCCGACCTTGCAAACGATACCACTCAGCTTACGGTACTAATACACGTCGGAACACCTGTCCTTCCACCAATAGGATTCTATACGCCATCACCTTTAACCGGGGTTGCTTAACCTTCTCAAGCCTAATGAGCTCAAGGTTTCTAAGTGACAGACTCAACAATTATGCCAATCGTAAGTTTTATAGAAATTTTCGACACGAAGGTTTTCATAACAATCAATAGTACATGTACAAATTTACCACCACTTACCCGGTAGTCATGCAAAATAGGCACACTCGACCCACAAGTGAAAACTCGCTTTGAAAATTATTTGATCGTTACTCGAGTTACTAACAAGTGCAAAAGTAGGCTTAACAAACTTTTAAGATGAACCGCTACCGTCCTAGCATTAATTTATTTTTGTCATGTACGCATAGTAATTTCCCACAATAAGATAGCGTGTAACAACATGTCTGTACGAAACTTCAAAAGACGAATTTAAACGACATCAATTTCCAAAATTATCTTTTTAACCATAAATAGACATGAAATGAAATTCGTTTGAAAAATTCACATGTGTCAGTTTGTTCGCATGGAAACGAAGTAATCCATATATACACCTTGGTTAAAAAAACATAAAATGATTTGTGTCCGTTCCAAGTTCAAAGCCAAATAAGAATATGTTTTCATCATTCGAAAATATCGGCTAAAATATCGTGAAGAAATTTCAAATCAGAATGTGAATGCAAATTTGTAACACTCTCCTAGTAGTCTTTCTGAAATAATAGAACATGTAACGGATAGCCCATACTAAATTTTTGAAAGGAGAAAATTCATTAAATCAAATTTCAAAACTTTTTCATTTAGTCATATAATGATATAGGAGTAAAACCTTTTGACAAGACTCACACACATTAATGTATTTTCTCAAAACTTATGAAAACAATAAGTGCATGTAATTTGGTTGACACTTAGGAGAATTTAGATCGACTTCAGAATTTCGGACCACACAAACGATGCGTATTAAAGTTCCAAAACAGTAGCTAAAATGCTATGCATACTCATAGATCAATATAATGCATTTGCGTAAAATGATAACAAAAGAACCAATTACCCGAAGATGCAAAAAGCAAAACATTAAGATAACTATCATAATACCCTTTATATGCATTACTCACGCCATGTAAAGCTAATTCGTACGCTAAACAGGTTTTAACGAAATGTGCTAACACAAATCTGAAAAAAAGAAAACCATGCGACATCAAAATTTCAGAAACCACTCCTTTTGGTTGCCTTACGACATAAAGTAATATTTCTCAACAAAACCCGCATGAGACAAAATGCCCAATAAAACTCATAAATTAACACACTTAATAGTTAAAGTATGCACATTTCAAAGTTGCACTCACACGACACAAAACGTCGTAAAACAAAACTCCATAACCCTCAACAAAATTCCCATGAAACTTAATGACACTCAATGACATCCAATCAATCAAATGGTACTAAAATTTTCGTTTTCAATAATCGAATCACATAAGACAAAGTTATGACTAAAATGTCATAACTCCAAAAATTCCTTTTCGTTACAATACAATATAAAGGAACACTTTTCAACAAAATTTGCATGAAATAAAATTCCCAATAAAACTCAACACCAAAATAATGGAAGGTAACTCTCCGTCCAAACCTTAACATATGTGGAGGAGATCCAATGTTAAGGTCATAAATTGCAGTTACTTGTCCAATACTCTAAACAACATAATTTTTTTTGGATAACACGGTATCCGAAAATAGCGTTAGACAATAACGAAAATGAAGAAAGTCTTGATAAAGTATGCAATTACCTGCAATAAAATAATTTCATGCATGTTTAAAATCATGGTTTAAAATCTTTTGTGTGCTAAACATTTTTCCAAGAATTCGTAACACAACCCACATGACGATTTGAAACATAAGAAACAGTTGATGCAATTTATTTTAAAAATAAATTTCGTGCATGAATTTAGTCGGCACCCAACGTCTCAAAACCACATACCTCTCAATCCTCTGGTCACACTATCGTCGTCCGGATGCTCAAACATCTTAAGGCAATACTAAAAAATTTCATTGATTCACCTTACAATTTCTCCTCGAATAAGGTCGATTCCAGAAGCCTATGGTTCCAATCCAATCAACAATTCGACCCGAAATGGTCCACTTAATACAATCCTCATACTTATTGTCACTCCAAATGAGAATTGCTAAGATCATCAACCCCTTCTAACGGCTACTCGCTTAGAAGCTTCTTCACTACCCCAACGGTCATCACATCAGAGTTGTCCAAGTACTCACATGTAACTTGTAGGCTAACACTGGCCATGTGCCTAATGGTGTAATTTCTGTTTCTAGTGACTCCATCAACCCCAAAATATCTTATCTTAAAGTGCCTAATGGTGCATTTCACTCTCATTCGCTTAAAAGAACGCTAGCTTGGGTCTAGTATTCAAAATCAACACCTAAATCTCTCAAACTTATGCTCTGATACCAACTTATAACACCCTCAAATTTGGAAAGAGCAAATAAACAAAAACTTCGATAAAATAATCAAATAAGGATAAAATTCCTTCTACAAACCATTTTTGGAAATACCTCAAAATATAAAACATAACAACTTCAACAATTCAATATCTTAAGTCCTACACCAAGACTACAAAAGTCGGGTGTTACTTAACTCAAACCAAAGTTGCTAATCCCAAAATGCGGAAGACTTCACCAAGTCACTTACTTCTTGAGCACACAACTAGCTCTCCACTCTTCACAGTGTCACTAGAACTATTCCCCAACCGAACCTGTTGCACATACCGACAAATAAAAAGGTTAGGCTAACGCCTAGTGAACTCAAGAGTTTTCATCATGATTAAAACAATTCATTAACCAAAAGAATGCACTCAAAATCATGATTTTACAAAAAAGATTATAATTAAATATGTGAACAACCCATTTTCCCAACGCACACAAAACCCGTGCCAAAAACTCCAAAATGAAACATTCCTCAATAATGGGTTTAAATCCAAAACACACTTGAGCGTGAATAAATATTAAGTTTCCAAATAAAGTAGACACGAGTAAAATTCTACCATTTGAAATGCCCCACAAGGAGTAGAAATAATCCAACACCCATGAGAACGTGGAAGACAATCCAAATACATATGATACATTCCCAAAATCATGTGACCGACACGACAACCCACACAAAGCGTACTTACAAATAAAGTCCAAATACTCAATCTTGGGAGTAGCCATTCAAGCAAACCTTAATATACGTGGAGGGGTTCAAATATTAAAGTCAATACTTGTAGTTACTCGCACAAGGCTTACGGCAATTAAACATGCATATCACAAGACTCATTATAATATTGACAACTATGGGGGAGACCCGTATCCATTGAGGGTGGAGGAAACACATACGTATACCACCCCTACAACGTTAATCGTACAACACCTCGTCGTCTAGTCGGGCGCCTCATTTATCTTACGGTCACTCGCCCCGACCTTGCCTATGCGGTTCATATTCTCTCCCAGTTCATGTAAACACCTCGTCAAGAACATTTGGAGGCTGCATTACGGGTCGTTCGCTACTTAAAAGGAACTCCTGGACAAGGAATCCTTCTTCACTGTGATAATGACTTAAAACTTACGTGGTTGGTGTGACTTAGATTGGGCATCCTGCCCTCTTACTCGACGCTCGCTTTCTAGCTAGCTTGTCTTTCTTGGTCACTCACCCATTGCATGGAAAACAAAGAAACAACAAATGGTTTCTCGATCATCTGCCGAAGCCGAATATCGGTCGATGGCAAATATCACGTGTGAACTCAAATGGGTCAAAGGATTGCTCTTAGATCTTGGAATTCATCATCCATAGGCCATTCCTCTCTTTTGTGATAGTCAATCCGCTCTACACATCGCCAACAATCCGGTATTTCACGAGCGTACAAAACACATTGAAGTGGACTGCCACTTTGTTCGGGATGCTATTCAAGAAGGCATGCTTAATCCATCGTTTGTTACTACTGACACTCAACTTGCATATATCTTTACTAAATCTCTCCGCAAAGCTCAATTCGACAACATGCTTGCCAAGTTGGGCATTGTTAATCCACATGCTCCAACTTGAGGTGGGGGGGGGGTATTCGGGATAAGTTTAATAATAAAGATTGACTTATTAAGAGATTAGATTGGCTTAGCTTTATTAAGAGATCATGCCTTTAATTTAGGAAGTGATTTACATTCATTTTTTCTTATTTTCTATGATTCTTTGTATTTCCCCCCATATAAAAGGGCTGCCCCCATATCAATGAAAGTCAGATTACAATTTCCAAAAACTCTCTCAAAACTCACCAGACATGATAATCGACACAAAAGGACCGACCGTTAACCAAAAAAAAATTGTAAACTGAGCCTTAACCGGTCCTAATCAATGCTTATTGGTCCCAAATCCAGGCTGATCTGGATCCCTCCGACGTAACATATTGCATTTAGCCATCTCTAGTGATAATTTATATTTACTTGATTGGGCAATATCACCAGTTATTAAAATAATATAGTATAAGCGTCTTTTACTTGAGATAAGAGACCACCCTCACCGAGTAAGATTCTTGGTTAGCAAAACTGGTACAGTAATATTCTTGGTAAGACCATCATCTTCTACCGATAGACAATAAGGGGCCGTTTACCAACTCTTTCCGGGTAAGTGTTGTCCGGGTAAGAGTGATGTCCCGGGTAAGTGCTGTCCCCAGTAAGTGCTATCCGGATAAGAGTGTTTACCAAGTGTTTTTTGGTAAGTTCTTACCGACAAAAAATGACCATTTTAACCCTTTTTATAATTATATTCTAAATTAAATGTAATTATTTCTATTACAAATCATTTAATGGAAGAAAAAAACAAACTTCATACTTTAAAACGGAGTTAGTGGTAAAAATGTAATTTGGACAAATAAGTTATAAGCACTTTCAAATAAGTTAAAATGGATTAACTTATCAAAAACAACTTATTTTTGGTGGGGAAAAGTCATAAATACTTTTCTTTTTCTTCATCCAAACACTAAAAATAACTTATTTGAAGTGAAGAAGAGCAATAAGCAAATAAGTAAAAAATATAAGCAATCCCAAACACCCCCTAAATACCGTCAGAAAACTCACTCCCAACCAACGCACATTTCCCTTCTCCCAACACCCTTTTAAACTCTCAGTCTTTAAAGTAAAAGAGAAGAGAAAACAGAGCATTTCTTGGATAAAAAGAGGGTTTTTCTCTAAATTTCTCACTCAAAGACCCTTCATTTCATCATCTTTTCTTGATTTATGTTGTGGGTTTTCGTCTTTCTTGATAAACAGAGTATTTCTTGGATAAAAAGAGGGTTTTTCTGTAAATTTCTCACTCAAAGACCCTTCAATTCATCATCTTTTCTTGATTTCTGTTGTGGGTTTTCGTCTTTCTTGATAAACTTTTGATGGGTTCTTGTGAAAAAGATCAATTAGTCATGAAATTTGATGGGCCAATCATTGTGGGTGCTGCCCTTCTGGTATAGCTGTGGCAGCTTATCTTCAAGAAAATGGTGTCCCTTCTCTTGTTCTTGAGAGAAGTGATTGCATTGCATCTTTATGGCAACATAAAACGTATGATCGTTTGAAGCTTCATCTCCCCAAACAATTCTGTGAGCTTCCATTGTTTGGGTACCCAAATAATTTTCATTTTCAAAATGTTTCCAAAATATTCATTTTCGAGCGGTTGGTGTGAGGAGGGTTGAGAGAGCCGATGGGGGGGGGGGGGGAGTGACCGAGCGGTGGCCGGAGGCAAGCCAGGACCGACGAGGGAGGATCGGCTGTGGAAAACCCTAATCGAAAAAAGGGCAAAGCATGTAGAAACGAAATCTGACCCGGGTAAGCATGATTTTGGTGCTGGCTCGGTAAGATCACAATCAGATTCTCGGTCAGATCTCGGTCAGATCTGGGATTTGGTAAACATGCTGACTGCTGACCGAGTCAGTCTGGTCAGCAGCTAGTAAACAACCCCTAAGTGTTTGCTCAACTGGTCAGAAATGGTAAATATTCTAGTAAACGATCCCTAACATTTTCTTGGTTGTTAGCCTATTACTACGAGACCGTTTACGCAACGCTTACTTTGTAATTAGCCAGGGCCGTGCATAGGGGTGTGCGGAGTAGTTCTACCGCATAGGGCCTCCGATCGTCGGGGGCCTCCGAATAATTTTAATTTATTTACTTTAATAAAGTTCCTATATTAATTATTTTCTGAAATATTTTACATAAAACAGTTCTGCCGCATTGGCAAGGAGCTTTTGTTGTTTTTGTGTGTTCTCTATTTCTCCTAGGGATCGAATCCTCCAAGACCTCCACATAGCAATTTTAAATGGGAAATTAATTAAAATACCCCAAGTTTGACCATTACTTACCAAAATACCCTAAATCTCGATCAGTTTGCCAAAATGCCACAAACATCCGCGATGGGGCCCGTGATCGCGGGCTAGGGCCTGCATGGCACCTGTGTTTGGCCAAAGTGTCCCGCGGAGCCCCTCAACTATGGCCGCGGTGATACTTTTGGTCCCTCCCCGCGGAGGTTCCCTACGATGGTCCCGCGATAGGCCAAAATTTTACACTTTCAGCCCCTGTACTTGAACGAATCCTGCATGCTTTTACTGTTTTTTCCACAATTATTGTAATTTGAAGACCAATTTGTGGTTACAATTCACTGGTTTGTTTTCATCAATGTTGAATCAGTGTATTTGGAATACCAATTTGTGGATGAAATGAGAGATTGGTTGTCATCAATGTTGGTTGTTTCATCCATAAATAGATGTAAAATGCAATCCATAATCCACACCGATTCCATACTTCTTTCTTTCTTGCTTTCTTTCTTCAATATTTTGATTTTGAGATACTATTGTAAAAATGAGTTCATCTGTTGCAAAAGCTAAGCTATATTTCTGTTTCGATGGTAAATGGGTGCAAGATAACAATGAGTGGAAATTTGCTTATAAATCTAAACATGGTGTAAAAGTGTAAGTAAACTATATTTATCAGAAGTTTGTTGCATACGCCATGCAAAAATGCGGAATCAACCCTTCTGTTGTTTGCATGTTAGCGTTTAAGAATGGTGATGGGTCATTTGTGGAGTTATCCAACGATGGGGATATCTCTGGTTTTCTGCACTTTGCAGCCGATTCAGAAAGACCGCCATTACTTTTTGTGTATGCCGAATCCGACGAAGACGATGACGAAGATGACGACGACGGTGACGACGACGCTGATGACGAAGACCTCCAAATAGAGCAGCCTGGTTCTCAATTTCAGCCATCCCACGTCCCAACAGTTCACTTGGATCATGCATATGGTCTTAACGACTGTATTCCTGATTATGTTCCGGAGACGCAACAACAACAACAACCACAAGAAGGACGTTGTGCTGGAGTTGTTGATGACGAAATCTATGTTTTCAAAACGGGTAATGCTGATATAGACAGATCAGATACAGATACCGATAGTGATGATCACGAAGAATATACCCCTAGTAGAAAATCATTTAGTCAGTTAAATGACTTTTTTGATATGCCCCCTATTCTTCCAGACCAGAATACCCAAACACAAACCTACGAACCTGCACCTTATAATCGCAGTTTAAGGTTAGAAGTAGGTCAGATATTTGATTTGAAGGATCAGTTGGCAAGTCAGGTCGGACTTAAGTTCTTGGAAGAGGGTTTCGAAAGTCACACGCCGAAATCCGACAAAAGCAGATACATAGTTGATTGTGCGAGAGAAAACTGTAAGTGGAGGATGTACACGATTCACGCGGGTCCCAAAGGAGGGGAGTTACTTATTAGAAATTTGCACGATGTACACACTTGTACGTGGACGCAACTGAATACCCACCACAAACAAGCCACCAAAAGGACTTTGGGTGCGATACTGAAAAACAAATTTCTTGATGCTAGCAGGTCATTGCGTCCAAAGGACATCGTGGACGATGTTCACCAGCAGTTCGGCGTCACGATTGGTTACCACCAAGCTTAGCGTGCGCGATGCATGGCACTGCTATTGGTGAGAGGCACGTTCGAGGAGTCGTATGAACGACTCCCAACATATTTATATAATTTGCAGCTGCAGAATCCTGGTACTGTCACGCAGCTACGGACCGATTCACATGGACGGTTTGAGATGTGCTTAGGGTTTGATGACGATGCCATTTGTGGATGAAATGAGAGAAATCAAGAGAGAAAGCAACTTAAACAAAGAAAGCAAGAGAGAAATCAAGAAAGAGCAAGAAATAAGTGTGAATTATGGATTGCATATCACTCATATTTATGGATGAAATCTTAAACAAACCAGTGAATTGTAACCACAAATTGGTCTTCAAAATACAATAATTGTGGAAAAAACAGTAAAAACATGCAAGATTCGTTCAAGTACAGGGGCTGAAAGTGTAAAATTTTGGCCTATCGCGGGGAACCTCCACGGGGAGGGACCAAAAGTGTCACCGCGACCATAGTTGAGGGGCTCCGCGGGACACTTTGGCCAAACACGGGTGCCATGCAGGCCCTAGCCCACGATCGCGGGCCCCGTCGCGGATGTTTGTGGCATTTGGCAAACTGATCGAGATTTAGGGTATTTTGATAAGTAACGATCAAACTTGGGGTATTTTAATTAATTTCCCATTTTAAATTCTTCCATTTAATTTTATTTTTATTTTTTATTTAAAAAAAAGTACATTGTCGTATTATAGTTTTTGGGAATGAATTAAATATATAAACTTTTTAACAATCTCTTTATTTCTAATTTTTTTAAATGACTTAAATAGATCATTTTCTTTATTGCTCGTGTATGATAATTAAATTAGTTATACGATTCTTTTTAGAGTAATTCATCAAACTGCCCTAAGTTCACCACACACTTTACTCATTTACCCCATCTCCCTCCCAAATTGCCCAAATACCCTGAAAATCCGTGGGCATACCCGTGGCCCACGGATATTGGGTCAAATCTCTCTCCCACGGACAATTTTCAAGGCCCACGGAAATTTTCCTCGTGGCCCACGGATTTGGTCCTCGTGGCCCACGGATTTGGTCCTCGTGGCCCACGGAAATCTGGATGCCCACGGAAATTTTTACCTTACCACGGATGATGTCCTCGTCCCACGGATTTTTAGGGTATTTTGGTAAATTGGGAGAGAGTTAGGGCAAATGAGTAAAAAAAATCTGAACTTAGGGCATTTTCATTAATTACTCTTCTTTTTAATATGTTTTCTATACAATTTGTCCTCATTCAATATAAAGTTCTTAATATATATATATATATATATATATATATATATTTTACTTTTATAATAGTATATTTTTAAAGTGTTTGGAATATAATATTTTAGAGACGCTAAATTTAGATTGTCAATATTATAAAAAATTATGAAATAGATGATAGAGATACTTTGAATAACCTTAGTTTTTTTTTTAATGATTTATTTTATATTTTTCTTTTAGTGCAAATTGCATGAAAATACAACGTACTTTAGTCTGATTCCTATTTTAGGTAACGTACTTTCAAAATCTCCATTTTGGTACTTAAGTTTTATAATCTCAAACTTTTAAGTACCTAAGTAACTGATTTAACCATATTTTACTCTTTTTGAAATCAATATTTTACTCTTTTTGAAAATAATGACGTGGTATAATTTTGCCTACTTGATATTTAAAAAATAAATAAATAATGACACGTCAATAAAAACCCGATCCTAATCAATATTTGTAGGTCATTAAGTAAATCAGGTACTTAAAAGTTTGAGATTTTACAACTTAGGTACCAAAACGAAGGTTTTGAAAGTACGTCATCCAAATGGGAATCAGACTAAAGTACGTTGCATTTTCTTGCAACTTACCCCTTTTTTAACACTTAACGAAATTTAGATTTTTTTAGTATTTGTTGATTTTTTTCGTATGTTCTTTGGCACACTTTTAAATATTTAATATATTGATTTTTAGTGACGATACATTCTTGTTGATATTGATTTTGTAATTATCAATAATGGTTGATCAAGTCTATAGAAAGATGATTGTTATTCATATCTTCTCCTCACTTTCATACCTCCTCATAGACCCCTTATTGGAGGAATTATGAAACTTAACACTAACATTAATTAAAAGTTAAAAAATCAATAACAAATTTTGAATCCACGCTAACAAAACAACACTAAAATTTAAAATTTAGTGTCAAAAGAGAAGAAAAGATGTACAATTTGATCAAATCCAAAAATAAGTTATCGGTCGATTTATTATAAGACAATTAGACAAATGTAGTAAAAAATAATTTAATAAAGCATATGAAAAAGTTAAGAACATATTTAATTTTTGTACGGGGCCTCCAAAATATCAGGAACGGTCCTGTAATTAGCGCTTACCGGTCATAGTCAACACTTTCACCTAAATTATCAAGTAAACTTTTAATCCATTAGTCGGCAGGTAAAACGCTTATCGGGTAAGAGTCGTCACTCTCACTTACCAGATAAGACTCATCATTGTCATCGCTCTTACCAGATATGATTCTCAATTTTTATCGTGTTTATCCAATAAAGTAAAATAAGCCAACAAATACTTACTAGAAAAGCATTTAATTAACGGTACTTAAATTAACGCCTCCATGCTTATGTTACGACACTATACGTTTATGATCCATTTAAGACCATCAAAGAGCAATAACTTTGCCCAAATAAGATCCATAACATAAAATGAAGTGATGAAAGATGAGGACTCCAATGATAAGAATGGGCCCCAACAATTATGAAGGTCGGTCTATCCCACGACTTTAACGTCAGATTCCTTAAATCATCTTCAATTATTTGTTTGAAATAACAATCGAAAATATTTAACTTTAATAATTTGTTTATTTGAACGATTATGTTATTTAAAACATTTAATAAATTTAACTTTGCAACGAACTTTTAAAAAAAAGAGTGAAAAACAACTATAATACATTTATGGTCGAGTATGGAGCTATATAGGGACGGGGACGGACCCACTATAAAGCACACGGTGGAACTTGTGAAAAATGTCATTTTATCAATTTGTTGTGTCATTATATATTTTTGAAACCATAATAAGAACTTAAATTTTCATTGGTAGAGTTGGTTTGCAGGACTTTTCCTCTACTTCAGATCCGAGTTCTGCTTTAAGTTCTCGTCCGTATGTGGGGTTGATCATGGATCTCGTACCGCTGTTGACGAGTTTTCGAGGTGGTTGGTTGGTCAGGTGTTCTGTTTTTGCTGTTTTTGGGTTGTGTATTATCTTAATTATGGGCATTTCTTGTTTGCTTTGTTGTTGTTTTTTTTAACAGCAATGAAGTTCTATTAAAACCAGGGCAAGACATTAGAGCAATTACTTAAATAAAACCAATTAATTTTGCTACCTCTATTAAAAACTCAAAAATAAGCCTGAGTCACAATCCGATATCCACCTTCTTCGGTTTGTTGTTTGTGGTTTGCTGCATCATGCGGACTCGTTTTTGGATCTTTTTCCTTCGGCTTTCTTTTAATATATGTGGTCTTTCAAATAAACAAATGCATTTCTCTTTTTACATAATTATATTTTTAGAGTTCTTTCTAAAGAATTTATCTTGTCTATTGTTTTCTCTATTTTAAAGAACTATTTATAAAAAAAACTATCGGAGCAAAAAATATCTTCAAAATCGCTATTTTCTGTATTATATAGAATATGTGGAGATGCTCTTACATCTTTACTTTAAAGCTAATCACATGTGATTATTGTCACAAATTAGTTATAATATGTAATTATGTATTGAATCACATATGATGTTTGATAATTTGTTTACCGAAGATGTGCATTACACTTGTTTGTCTAGCTAAGTGAGTAGCTCGATGGAATTGAAGAAAATAGCGACGGTAAAAGATTCAAAAATATACCATATTATATTACAAAAAGGATATTTGCTTCTACATACAGTGCTTATGTATGTATATATAGTCTTTCGCCTCCCTCATGGTGTTTTTTTAACCATGGATGTCTAGACCAGTTTGTGCACACCTCGATTAATTTCATGAGACCCTGAAAATAATAGTCAGAAAAATCTTAGTGGACCCTGAGAAGACTCGAACTAGCTACCTATATGGAAGAGCCCCCGTGAGATGTTACAGTAGTACATTCGTGGAAAAGCTTTTGTCTTTCTCCTTTTTTCCATCATCGTCTTTACTCACGATTATGCCTACTAATTTACATGGTTCGGCTTCCTTTAACATCTTAACCACTGCTCTCATTGTCGGCCTGAGGGCCGGTAGCCTACTTGTGCACATAATTGCGATCTTCAAGACTTTAATTGTGTCCTCCTTGTAACCTTCGTTGATGCTTGAATCAACAAGACTCAACACGCTTTCTTTCGTTTTCAATTTACTGCATACCCAATAAACAATGTCCTTATTCTCTCCGTATTCGGCCTCCATCGGTTTTTTGCCAGTCACAAGCTCCAATAACACCACCCCGAAGCTATATACATCGCTCTTTTCGTCCACTTTGTACGTGTATCCGTATTCTGTCCAATCAACATGCCAAATCTCATTAGTAATTATCCATGTAATGATGTAAAAACTGACACCATAACTAACGCGGAACACAAATGCTATAATGGACTAGTGGGATAAAGGAAAACGTGCCAGAAAGAAGGCTTATTTAAAAATGTCATAACTAGTGATCTGTAAGTAGTTACAAGGACTGTAAGTAAGATAAATATATGCACGAAAAGCTCATGATAGGCTAGTGTGTTGACAAACACTATGACGGTTTGTCCCCAAATCCCTTTTTTGGATCCCAAATCGACTTTGAAGTTATTTTTCATGAGTTTCGCTGTTATTTATAATAATTAGATCGTGTCAAGTCAATTTCTTTTTTGATTTTCATGCCTTCATTAAGGAAACGATCGATTAGTAATTAGAGCATCTCCAACAACTTCTCCAAAATGAAGATTTTGAAGATTGTTTGCTCCATCAGTTCTCCAAAACCTTCTCAAAGTGGAGAAAGGATGAGAGATGATGAAAATTTAGAGATATCTCCAAAAAATGATTACATATGTTAGAGAAATGGGTTTTTGGTATTCTACCAATGAAATTGGTTTAAATTAAAAGTTTAGGAGAGCAAAATAATATTTTATGAATTATATTAAATATTTGAATAATATAATTAGTTGTGTAATCACTAAAATAGAGAATTTGTTTGAAATTTTTAACTTTTGTCTACTCCGTTTTGGGAAAGGTATTGGAGATGCTCTTACAAGACTTACCAAAAATCAATTTGAACTTAAAATGTTGGAATTTTTTGTAATTTTTAAAGTATTGAACAATATTATAGTTTTATCTCAAAGCTAAAATAATGTTTTTGGCAGATTTCCGGCGTACCCAGCAGCTGCTGGAATAACTGGCGCCAAAAAGTCATTTTTCCGGCGGAAGTCAACGCCATTTGACTTTATTAATCCCTGCCGGAAATTATCCGGCGGAATTTCCGCCGGATTTGCCTGTTTGCTTAATACCGAAATACTAGGGGAAAAGGGCATACCGGGAGCCATATAACCGTGTGTTCCGGCAATGACATGGGTCGAGCCACTAGAGTTATCGGTCTGGACCACCTTCGCAAGCCCAAAATCAGCAATTCTTGGCTTCAAATGCTCATCCAAGAGTATATTACTAGACTTAACATCTCTATGAATCACCGGTCTTTCACATCCATGATGCAGATACTCCAACCCTTTCGCAGCACCAACCGCTATTTCATATCTCGCGTCCCATTCGAGCCCGAGTTTCTTACTCGAATGTAACCGGTCCCACAAACTCCCGTTCGGCAAATACTCGTAAACCAACAAACTCGAGTCTTCACTCGTGATACTACAATACAATTTCACCACGTTTACATGCCTTATCGAGCTCAACATTTCCACCTCGGCGGCAAACTCCGTTGACTTTTGGCCGCCGAAATGCTTTCGTAGCATCGGCGTTGGACTTTTTGACTTTTTCCGACAATCGGAATTCCAAATGTGTTTCACTGCCACTTCGACTCCGTTTTTGAGCAAGACTCGGTAGACTTCTCCGGACCCACCTTTTCCGATCATATTCTCTTCTTTGATTGAATCAATAATATCGTCTTCCATAAAACTTAGGACGTGAAATGATTTCACGTTCCATGAATCGTCTTTCAACGAACGCGATTGATCGTCTTTTCGACTCGCGTTCTTCACGTAACAATAATATGCGAGTAAGACGAGAACGAGAGTTGACCCGATTGAGAAGCAAGTGATTAGTGTCGCGATTTCACGTGATATGCCGCCGGAATCTGAAGGACATCGCTGGAAAAACTTCACTTTTTGACTGCAAAGGCCAGGATTTCCGGCAAAGCTTCCATTGTATGCCTCAATAGAAAGAGATTCCGGGATCGCTCCGGCCAATCGGTTGTCGGATAGGTCGAAAAGACTTAGCCGGAGAGACGATAAACTAGCCGGAATTTGGCCGGAAAGTTGATTCGAGGAAAGATTCAATGAGTTAAGCGTCGGCAACCACCCTAACGCGGCGGGGATTTGGCCAGAAAACGAATTATATGCCAAGTTTAAGTCACTGAGAGAACCACAAGAGCGGAGTGATTTGGGTATTTCTCCCGTGAACTTGTTGTTATCTAAATGAAGCCTGCCCAGTTGAGTTAATTCTCCAATAGTTGCAGGAATTCCGCCGGAAAATTGGTTGTGGCTTAAATCGATCATATTCAAAGATGTAGCTTTCGAAATCTCCGGTGATATTTCGCCGGATAATCGATTGTGAGCAGCGAATATCTGCCCCAAGGTTTTCGCATTCTTTATTTCCGACTTAATACTCCCTTCTAAATTGTTCATTTCAATATCAATAATCTCAGCTCTCGGAAGCCCCCATATTCCGGCGGGTACAACGCCGGAAAGCATGTTGTTGCTCACACGAAATCTTGTTAGCGTCTTACAGTCGGCATAACTTGCCGGAATCTTGCCGGAGAAGTTGTTTTGAAGCATCAGAAGCTCCGTCATCTTCCCGTTTTTGCACATATTAGGAGGAATCGGTCCGGTGAGGTAATTTTCTGATACGTCAATGAAGCTGAAGTCAGACCAGGAACCGAGAGTCTGAGGAAGAGTTCCGGTGAGTTTGTTCCGGTATAATGACAAGTTCACCAGTTGCTTGAACTCTCCTACCTCCGGCGGAAACTCGCCGGAGATTTCATTTTCGAATAATTGTAAGCTTTTAAGCTGATTCAGAAATCTTATTTCGGAAAGATCGCCTTCGAGGTAGTTTGTGGAAGCGTCGAAGAATTCGAGGTTCGTTAAGTTGCGTAATCCAATTGGAAGTTTTCCGGTGAGGTTGTTGGCGAAAAGTTCAAGCTGCCATAACTTTGTTAGCTTGTTGATTTCATTTGGAATAACTCCGGTGATGTAATTGCTTGAAATCTCGAAGTTAATTAGCTCCGTGAGATCCCCAATTCCTGCCGGAATCTCACCTCCGATGCTGCAATTCGCCATGTATAACCAATTCAATTTAAGCAGCTTCAAAACTTGATTTGGAAACGGAGTTTCATCAAACGGATTGTCTCCAACACTCAGCACGATCAACTCCGTCATGTTTTCCAATGATTTCCACGGGAAAGTTCCTGAAATTCAACAATTTTTGATAACAAAGTAAAAATCAATAACAAATATAATTGCAAAAAAAAAATGCAGAACAATAATTTATCATCCATTTCTGCAAATTCGCTCAATTCATAACAAATTTAACTGCAACAAAAATTTGTAGAAGAATAATTTATCATCCATTTCTGCAAATTCGTTATCCAATTCATATACACAACAAAATTACTAAACATTTCAATCAAAGTAAAGAACAAAACACAAGTACCTGAAAATCCGCTGGAATTTACGTAGAGATACAACAATCCATTCATGGAAGATATATCAGGGATAACACCGGAGAAGAAATTGTTTCCGAGATCCAGATAAGTCAACTTGGAGCATTTGTTGAGGTCTTGTGTTACGCTTCCGTGCAAATAATTAAAACCTAACGAAAGCTTTTCTAACGATTGGAGTTGACAAATGGAATCGAAAGGAATCGAACCTCTGAGATTCTGATTCGAGAGGTCGATTTCTCTGACGAACGATTCAGTATCATCACAAGTGATTCCAGTAAAGTTACAAACCGAATCAGTGGATCTCCATGAATGAAAGATGCTCGTGTTTGATTCCGCCAAGCTGGATTTCAGATTCAATAGAATTTGAAGTTCATCAGAGCTAGCAGAAGAGATAAATGCGATGAGGAGAAGCATGAAGAAGTGATTTATCCGGTCGGCGGTTGCCGGCGACATGGTGGTGAGATGCGGAGGAGATATTTTTTGATTTTTCGTGGTCGTTTGGAAACCAACTTTGGAAATGGATGTATTTAAAATATGGGCGGCGTTGACATGGATGGAGATAACGGCGTTAGTAACATGGAGTTAAGGGACGTGAGTTACAGCGTTAAAAGTTGGTTAAAACAGTTAAGAAAAAGATTTACAGAAACTGTATATAGTATTTTCCACTTCTAGAATCCTTTTTTTTATTTCATGTTTTTTTTATTTTTGTTCTAGAAGGACATTAATTATTAATACACTATCAAGTGATTTATCCATCTCTATCACTTCTTCACTTATTTCTTTGACTCATTATTTGTTATTTTCAATTTGACTAATTACGTTCTTCTAAAATTAAGTGTACATAATAAAAAGAATATTTTAAAAGTGTGTAATAATTGTATTTTTAAAATAAAATATCGTATTAGTTTATTATAAGACTAGTCATCGTACCCGCACGATGCAGCGGGATGCAATTCGATTATGAAATCAAATCCTCAATCTTGCTACCTGCTTTGTATTATTTTTTATTAAATAGGCATTAGCCAAATATGTCTCAAAAAAATTCAATTGATGCATAGGTCTCATCAGAGCTCACTTCTCAATCGAAAAGGAAAAACTCAAAGACGAAGATAATTCATTTGGATGAGGACGATGAAAACAAGTTCCTCGTTTGTATCCCTATTTACCTGTCCACTCCATATTTATCCATATAAAAAAAGTTTCGAAAGAGACTTACTTGGCAACGATCTAACTCTAAAACCAATCTTAGTTTATAAAAACGCAATCATCGAAATTATGAACATCCAAAGATTCGCCTGCCATGACTTCTATATGTACCATCATTATTGTTTATGTACAATCGAGATGCACTACCTTCAACATCGGCATCTCCTTCATAAAGAACATCCCCATTACTTTCTCTAACCATCAGATCATTCCCACCACTATTAACATGCATCGAACACACATCTGTCATAAATTTATTTGCACTTATGTTAAGAGGAAACGCATCTATTTCAAAGTATAAATTGATTAATACCAACGAAAATGGCAGCAAAAGGCTATCCCCATAGTTGTGGTTCACATTTAGTTAATGCAGCTTAGAAATAACATCAAGATATATATATATATATATATATATATATATATATATATATATATATATATTTAAAGGTGTATGGTTCCGTAGGAAATACTTACATCTTGAACAGGTGACATCCTCAGTGCAAGAAAGTATGTCCTTTCTATTGATAACATTACATATTTAAAACAAAGGAATATGACTAATTAATTCAGAAATTCTCTTCATAATTTAACCAAATAGTAAATTTAAATCAATAGACATGTATTTGAATGCAATAACACCATCTTACAATTGGTTCCTGTTGAGGAGCTTCTGAACAAGTTGATGTATGTATTCCTTATAAAATTACAAAGGAAGAAAAAAATTAGTTATCAATTGCATAAATGGTGATCCCTTTGCACTTAAATGTATTAATATATAACAAAAAATAATCCATACGTATTTTGTCTGCACGAGGGTCGATCAGGTCCTTGCCAAGTAAAATTGTTGTATGATAGGTCACTGTATCAAATATATCACATATAACATTGGTTGCTTAATAATCACAAAACTGTAAATTAACTTAAACATAGACAAAATAAACTTACATGCTACCTCCATTTAGCAAAAGTGAATCCAGTATGTCTCCACTTAGCATGTTACCAGTTAAAAACCTATTTAAAAACACATCACATTTCAGTTGAGCCATAACCAACCGCTACACAATAGAACTTGAAAATATCCGCAAATTATTTAATGTCATCACACTTACACAAATCTCAAGCTCCTCCCAATGATGTTTGGGGATATTCCTCCTACCAAACTGTTAAAACTTGCGTCCCTTTCAAATTGAAAGTTGAATGTCATTAGATATACTAACAAAGAAGAATTAAATTTAAAAATAATTGATTACCCAGAATATACGTGACTGTTTGGTAGTGGCTTAATGATATAGAAAGTGGATTATTTAATAAGCTTATAGGGGAGAGCTTTATGCAGAAAGCCAAGTTTTTTTCCAAACCTGTCCCTCTCAATTGAAAAACATCTATTTCCACCCCCTTCCAAATAAAACCTTCCCAATCTATACAGACATATTAATCCATACAGACCACTTTATCCATAGAACTTAATGAAAAAAACAACCAAACAGCCCCAAAGTTGTTGGTTTGTATAAACTTAAATCCTATTAATTACTTTATTAATTAGATCTAGATGTTCTAAAATGCCCATTTTTTAACATCCATTCCAGGCTACAGAAAATACACATGCTAGAAGGGTGTACCTTAAGGAAAGTGAGTGGGCCATGGGTTTTGAATAAGCCAGCTTCAGAACCACCAACCATGAAAGGAGCATCAACAGATGAAACAAACTCTTTCTGACCACTCCATGAACCAGAAACAAGATCAGCAGAAATGGAAGAAGCAAAAATATACATTGTCGACAAGAAGTTAGACATACCATTAGATATGGAAGAAACATCGGTTGTGCTTTCAGAAAGCGATCCCTTTGTCCACCTTTTTAACATGTTTAGAGCTGCCTTTGGTTGATCCATAGGAACCATATGACCCGCATCGTGAACCTGATGGCATCAAACCAGAAATGTCAAAAGAGAACTTATACCTCCGAGCTACATTTTAAACTGGAATTCTCAAAACATACCTCAGAGACTTTTATATACAGTAAGAAATAAAAATTCCTAACTCGCCAAATTTGGGAATTTGCTCGAAGTCACACAAAAAAACATGGCACTACAATTCATCAAAGTAAATATATATTACTAACCAGGGTACATGTTACCTATACAAATAAACAAAATGTGTGCACAAAACAGCTCTATAAACCTAAACATGGACAAAGAGAAAGAAATTCACTTGTGAATTCGTTGTCTTTGGCTCCTTTGTTGTGTCTTTTGCCTCCTTAGCGGATTTATCCATCTCACTGCTTCCCATTACTCAAATGAGTACCACTTTATATATCCTACATCCTGGAATCCAAACACACACATTAATATTTAATAGATAGAATGAATAAAAGCAAAAATATTAGGAAAACATAAAGGGCTTGCAAATTGAATAAGACAGGGCTACAAGAATTGAAATTCAACCATTATTTTTGCACATTTTAAACTGGAATTCTCAAAACATACCTCAGAGACTCTTATATACAGTAAGAAATAAAAATTCCTAACTCGCCAAATTTGGGAATTTGCTCGAATTTACACAAAAAAACACGGCACAATTCATCATTGTCGAAGGTGATATACTACACCACACAAACATCGTACTATCAATATAATATAAGAACTAACTTTCACCAAATATTTAACAATATAAACATAATAAGATAGAAAAATTGGCGTAATTAATCAAGAACCCTAAATAAACTGCAGTCACGTTCAACATTCATGCAGTTAAATTATGAGGTTAGGATGGATCAAATTACCAAAAATCAAACTGGCGAGCTCTTGCAATTGCAATAACAACCTAGATCAAACTCAACGGGATGATGAAAAGGTGGGATTTGTGGAGAGATCGCATTCAAATAGGTGGCGTCAGGACTCAGGCGTGAGCAGTCTCCAGGTATACCTCCGAGCTCCATTTCTGAAAAATAGAGAGAGATGTCACAACAAATTCTTCTCTACTGTGTACATTCACTCCTGAAAACATAAATGAAGTTATGAAGACAACCAAATCTTGAAAAGAGTGAGCACTAAGAAGAGCATCACTGGGAAATTGTAGAATCCCCTTTCGTCCTCCTCCCTCTGGGATGAACAGTAGAACAACGCTATAGCCTGAAAAAAAATCCTAATTTAGTTTTAGTAAAAAATAAACGCTGAAACTTATGAAACTGAGAAAATCATATGCAACCCACATAACCAAATCAAAAACCCAGAAAACCCCATATGAGAAATTCAACAACCATATGATAAACCCAACACATAAGCAGAGAAGGAGAAGGAGGAGTAGAAAACCAACACAAATAAAACCTAACCAGGTTTGAGAACGATTGAGTGAACGATGGAGAGAACGACGAGAAAGAGAGAAGATGCAGCGTGATTTGAGAGAGAGCATCAATAAGGGAGCATTAAATTTGAGAAATGGAGCATGAAATATGAGAGGGAGATAAATGAGGAAGACGATCAGTTTATAGAAGAGTGTGAGAAATTGGTGCAGTCGTGGAGAAGGAGACGGGAGGAGAACCGGAGGTGTTAGAAAAAAACTGAATCTTGAAATTAACTGATTTCAATGATGCTGCAGGAAATTGTACATTAGGCATAAAAAATTGCAACCTTGAATGTTGAAAAAAAAACTGCCAAATCCCCTTATTCTTTTAATAATGTAGTATAGATATTTTTCAGAAGATTTTATAAACATGTTTTTTTAGGTTTTTATTTTAGTAAAACACTTTTTTATATAGTGTCTTATAAAATAGTTAATACTATATTTTATTTTTGAAATGTTTTCTAAAAAAATTAAGATACCCAAAAATAATTTATAAACCTATTGTGACACATTTAGATATGACACTTTAACGCTTTGTTCTATGTACTTATGTCCTATTTATACATATAATAAATAAGTAACTAGCATGTCACGTGTTGTCTTCTGGAAAGCCGACTTCAGTATTTTCCCGCCTAAACATGTATCTGGACGCAGTTTACATTATAAGTTCAATTAGACCACCCATATTCACTCCTCCTTAAATTTCTCCTTAATTCAATTTTTTTAATTTATACGTTACATTTACTACCCTTATAATTAGGTATGTAGTTTACTTTTAATCTCTTACTTTTTTATTTTTCATTTTAGACTCTTATCATATAAACATAAATAATGTATATGAACTAAAAAGCATTAAAAAAACATTTCTATTTTTTACAAATTATATAATTATAATCGTTTCGTCAATACCTTCGAAATGAGCCCAATATTAAATATTTTTAGATTTAATTATATTATTAAATATCATAAATATATACGAATTAATGTGTCGTGATTAGTATGAGATTTGTTAAAATTAGTATGAGATTTGTTAAAATTAGTATGAGATTTGATACAAATAATCACTAAATTGTCGTGATTTTTTTTTTGCAATTTCATATCAATTTTTACTTCAAAGTCTAATTTTTTCGACGAATTACAATTCTATCAAATTTCATTCTGTCACTAAATTGTCGTGATTTTCTTTTTGCAATTTCATTATCATAAGAGATTTAATTACTTGAAAAAAAAGATATCACATATCAACTGACTTTTGGATTATGAGTTCGAACCTTTTTCAAAAATATAAATATGCAAATATTTTAGTATAGTATATTTAATTATTTATACTTTCTTAATCATGATTATATTATTTCCTCTAATTTTTTTGACCAATTAACCATATTGACCTTTAATTTTATACATCTGATATGCGATTTAAAAGCGTATAAATATGAACATGAAACACAATTATTTTTTCAAATTCTCGGCTTTAGATTTGAAATACTTCGCGCCGCATCGCGCGCAGGTACTTATCTAGTAAAACTATATATTAGGACACTTACACAATCTGGTGTCATATAAACGTATTTTTTGTTGTAGTGTAAACAATTACTTTTAGTGAGATAAATTGAACGTATTTTTTATATTTCATTACTAACTTGAGCATGACTATAGCTCGTCTGAAGCGTTTACGCTGTGTTCTCGAAACTCATTTTAGGAAGGAAAGGAAATGAAAGGGAGGGAAATGGGTGGAAAGAAAAAAAACTCGTGTTCTCGAAACTTTTTTTAGGAGAGAAAGGAAAGGAAACGGAAGGAAAATAATGATGAGTTTCCTTCCAAAACTTTCCTCCCAAATGTGGGAGGAAAGGGAAGGAAAGGAAAGGAAAGAAATTAAAAGAACTTTAAAAAAAATACTGAAATTATTAAAATTACAAAACTACCCAATATTTCCTTATAAAAGATATATTTTTAAGGGTATATTAGTAAAATTGATATCTTTCCTTTCCTTTCTCTCCTGTTCAAAAACACGCAAATTTTTTTACTTTCCTTTCCTTTCGAGAACACAAATGAAAAAATTACTTTCTTTTCCTTTCTTTTCTCTTCCTTTCTCTTCCATCCATTTCCTTTCTCTCCGGATTAGAGAACACAACGTTAATAAAATGAAATATTTGGTGTTGTTTAAAGTACTTGTCATATTGAAGGTAGAGTATATCAGTTCTTTGGTCATATATCGATCTATTCATCACATTGAAAACATACTGAAACAACATTAAATGAAAAAAAACGAACCAAAATTGTTTTCTTCATTTTGAATGGAAAATCAATGTTTTACATATTCCCATTATATGGATTGGCGTATGAAATAGTCTAGAGTTTATTGAATATTCGTATGATTTTGTTGAGATGATAGTTCATCTTTATAATACATTGCAAAGACAAACTTAATGTAAGAATATGGAAGTTATTCAATGTAATCATTGTAATTTTGTAGATAATTACTTTAGGAGATAATTTTATGTCAGATTCATCTCACACATCATCTTGAAGAAGCTTGAAAAACATATTCCGAGAAACATATTATTTGATTTGTATGCTGCTTAGATGAACTTTCAATCTGTTCACACTATCGTTTATCCATCGGATCCTGCGACCCCCTCAGGTATGGTCATCTTTGCTCAAACCTCATGTTTACAATGGAATGATTACTCTCGTCGGAATGCAACCAAGTTGTTTCTTGAAACAAAAGTTGCATCCCTCAAGAGAAGCATCTCCAATGGAAATTCATCCTCTCTACCAAAAACCAATTTTGAACTAAAATCCCCATCTGACAGACTGAATCCTCTTTGACCCACTGTTGGATTTGGATCTTGGTTCATTTGGTCAAAACCATCCATCCTTGCCTATATCAGAGATAATGGTACCAACAGACCTGTTGTATCTTCCCCTATCTCAACACTACTCGTAGACCTAAACTGGGATTATGATTTTGCCTTCTTCAGCCTTCCATGATATACATGTAGGTTTCTTTATGCCCACGTCACATGAAATCACTACTGACGTTAAGTGAACCTATTAGGATCGCACGCATTAGAGTACGTAGTTCTCGAATTGACCATGATGGTCGTTAACCAAGATTGATTACAAGTTGTAATGGGAAACAATTATTATCCTAGTAGGATAATAATTATGAAGTGTGTGAAAATATAATTATGTTAATTATATATATATAAACATGGGACTTAATACAAATAATTAATTATTATGCTAATAATTAATTAAACCAAAAACCCAATGTCTAATGTAATGTTTACTTTAGAAAGCCCAATATTAATTATTTGATAATAATTGATTAAAGGTTTAAAAACCCAAATTAAGTTTAATCTAAACTTAAGGGGCCCGGTCTAAAATAAGGAAAGGGGATTATTTAAACCTAATTAACTTTAGGTTTAGGTTAAGCAAAATTTTCTAGCAAGCGAAGCACAAAAAAAGACTCTACCCCCTTTGTTTTTGGCACCGTCGTGGTCACACACAAACACACACAAAAATCAATTTTGTGTGTGTCGGGTTTTGGTTCGGAAGGGCTAGCAACCGTTCGGGGACGTATCGTACTCACATGTGGATACAGCTAGATGTAACAACCCCTCCCAAACATACATCATATATTACAATTTACATGCCAAATATATCCAACAAAAGATACATATTATATCACATAAGGTCTGAAAGTCTTAAAACTGTACAATACATATTCAGAACAAACTTTTCGCTAATAAATTACATTACAAATCATAAAAACTAATCATACAAAACCCTTATCAGGATAACTACTTATTCATAACCAGCCTTCACAAGCATACTACACCTTATCATTTCCTTTGCCTTTATAAGTTCCTCGACCTGGAATACATATTTTTTAAAACAAAATGAGAGTTAGACCAATTGGTCTAAGTGAGAAAAATCCCTGTCAGTTTAGTAATCATTTTGTAAAACATAGATATACAACAAGTATATGAATACCAAGCATGACTCGTGTGCACTGTGTACAACTCCTTCACATGGCCATATTAGTTGGTTGCGCTAAACTAACTAATCAATTTACTCCGCTGCACTAACATACAGCCAACGCCGCTGCCCCTCCGTACAGGCAATACTACGCCGACCCTAAGTCCGACCAGGGTGCATTCGTATAGTGTAATGCTCATTCAAATATAACATACATCTCAATATATCATATTTCAATCATAAGCACATTATCACACTACCTATCGCATTCTCATTCAGTACATATGTATTACAATTTGAAAATGTTTAAAGTAAAACTCACCTGATTGCTATCAAAATACTTCCAAACTTTTCTCAAATAAACCGATGATTCGACCTCTCACCAAAAGTCACAGAATCTGAAATAAATTAAATACAAGTATCCATTCACCATTCAAACACATAAGACTCACTAGTAGGCTAAGAATTCTAAATAAGCCTATCATACCCTTATCTACAAATGTCCCTCTTCGGCGACTTAGTACGAGGGTCCTGAGAAATTTTTTATAACATCTTATCCGGGTAACTCATCCGGAAACCAATCCGAAAACTATGTCCGGAAAACTATGTCCGGAAACCTCTTATCCGGAATCCAAATCCGGAACTATCTGGGAAACATTCCCGGAAACAAATACCCGGAATCCGGAATCCAGAAATATCCTATCCAGAAACATGGTCTTGACAATCTATCCGGAAACCCATCCGGAAAACGTATCGGGGAAACATTATCCGGAAAACATATCCGGGAAACATTATCCGGAAATCATATCTGGAAACCATGAAATCCGATCAAATTAATACATCCGGAAAACTAATGAATCCGGACGTATCAACTCAAACCCAGAATCGATCTAACATAAATAAGAATCAAAATCAATCAATTCTAAACCGATAGAATTTGTCTACTACTAGATACGAACACAATTTGAAAAGAGATATACCTTCAAATCGAATCCGCACGACCTCTTTTCCTTGACCTAAATCGATCGACTTCTATCTCTTCTCTCTGGACTCGGCACACACACACACACACACACACTTATGGACCGACTCAATTGAGGAAATAAGAAGGAGGTCATGACATATATATTAACCCAATATTGCGAATAAGGACTCGACTATACTAAAATGACACTAACAACCTTAAACTTATAAAAGTAAAATAAATAAATAAACAAGTAACTTACTCGGGTTATTACACTATAGGAGGTCTGTCTTGGTCTCTCGTGTATCCGGCTCGACAATCCGTTGTTTTGAGGTAGTAATTCTAACCCACTATGGTTGAATGTTGTGTCCCTATTTGCTTTTGTACCGTATCTGGGCTAATAGGGTTTCACGATTATTTTGTTTTATATGTATGTTTATTTCCGTTGCTATCCCGCCGAAACCCTTCAGTGGTATCAGAGCCCCGTTACAAAGTGATAGGGCTTGTAATTGGAGCAAAAACAGTAAAACGCGAAAAACCACCGTCGGGCCGCCGTCGTGCGCCTAAGGTGGTGCGGCGGCGCCGTGTGCAACGCCGCCGTGCGGTTAGTCGGCCCTAATTCTTTTTCGGTGACGGTTTGTTAGACCCTAATTTTTATTGTTTTGGGCTTTAGGGTTTTTTGTGGGCAGTGGGCCCAAAAGCCTCATGGCATTGACCGGGCTTTGGCCCAATTTTGTTTTCTTTGGGCTTGTTATTTTTATGCTTATTGGGGACCGTTTGGTTTGTTTTGCTTGTTGGATTCGGTATAGTCCTGCTCGACTATACCTCAAGTACTAGAAAATGTGGGGTATTGTTGGGATAATCTCAATCATACCTCAAGTACTAGATATGTAAATAGGGCAAAGATGAAAAGGTGTGACTTTTCATATGAAAAGGTGTGACTTTTCATATGAAAAGGTGTGACTTTTCATAGGAAGCATATGTAACAGATTAAGATAGACAAAGATAGACAAAAACACATATTCTCTTAAATTCTCTCAAAGTTCTTCATTGTTCTTCATCATGGAAGCATAGTTTGATTCGTCGGGTTCGAGAGTTCGATTCTTGAACGGGTTGTTGTATCCTCTAGATAGACGTCCAATCGATACGGTACGAGGGACGAATTTCTGTCTAAGGACACTGCTTGGCAGGCCTCAATCCAAATAACGATCTTCTTCAACTTCGTGATCAAGAAAGTCGAGTTAGTATTTTATCTTGAACTTTTGATTATGTATTTTCATTGATATGTAAATTTCGGATATATATATATATACATATAAATAATTCAGTATTTCCATTTGATTCAATATTGTGTGTTACGAATTTCAATTCGTGTATCTAAGGTCTAACAATCTTAGACAGAAATTCCATTGACGATGGAAAACTCTTCTTTGTTGAAATCGAGTGTGGAGAAATCCGAAAAACTTAAGGGTTCCGATTTTATAAGATGGCAACAAAAGATGCTCTTCTACTTGACAACTTTGAAAGTGTCTAACGTGCTTACCGATCAAGCACCTACACTGCCGGTTGGAGAAGGAGAAAACGCCCCATCCCAAATTGAATTGGCTATGTTCCAACGATCCTTGGATATTTGGAACGCCAACGAATAAAATTGCCGGAATTTTATCCTCAATGGTTTGGATGATGGTCTTTATGACATTTATTCATCCTTCAATACAGCAAGAGAAATTTGGGAGTCGTTGGAATCAAAGTACAAGACGGAAGTCGCTTGTTCCAAACGATTTATCGTGGGCAAATTCCTGAACTTTAAGATGACGGATTCCAAACCGATCGTGAAACAAGTAGAAGAAATGCAAATCTTGGTCCATGAATTGGAAGTCAAAGGTATGGGCATCAACTCTAACTTTGTTATTGGTTCAATTATTGACAAGTTACCTCCATCCTGGAAAATTTTTAAACTATATCTAAAACATTTGTCCGAGGATATGAGTTTTGAGCAATTGATACTCAAATTACGGGTGGAGGACGACAACCGGATGAACGAGAAGGCAGATGCAATCTCGTTAGAACCAAATGCAAACATGGTTACCGGAAACTCATCAAAGTCAAAGTTCCAAAAAGGAAAAAGCGATGTGTTTCAAGCAAAATCTCAATGCTTCAAACCTACTATCCGTACAACGAAGGCCCTTCAAGAAGCCTGTGATGAGTTGCTGGGTATGCGGAAAGCCGGGGCATCGAGCGAAGGATTGCTGCCATAGGAGAAACCATGGTGGTCCCGGAGGAGGAGGCGCCGGAGGAGGAGGTGCTGGTGGAAACCCCCATCAAGCCAATGTGGTCAATGCTCCAAATCAATTCGTTGGAGTAATTGAGGCTTTTATGGTTACAAACATGACCGATTGGTGGGTTGATACCGGTGCCACCAAACATATTTGTAACTCCAAGAACATGTTTGCTACTTACCAAAAGGTTGATGATGAAGAACCCATGTATATGGGTAATGCCACGACCGCAAAAGTTGAAGGGAAGGGGAAGGTGAATCTCAAGCTTACATCGGGGAAGGAACTTGTGCTCACCAATGTCTTGCATGTACCGGCTATTACAAAGAACTTGATTTCTGGACCCACACTTAGTAACACAGGATTCAAGATGGTGTTTGAATCTGATAAATTTGTGATTACTAAGGGTGGGATGTATGTTGGAAAGGGCTACCTAAATGAGGGGCTCTTCAAACTTAGTGTGATGAACAACGATGATGTAAACATTGTAAATGTTGTAAATAGCAATAAAACCGCAGGCTCTAGCTCTGCTTCTATGTACATGCTTGACTCTTCTTCCCTATGGCATTCCCGTCTAGGACATGTTAACTTCCGATCCTTACAAAGGATGACAAAACTTGGGTTATTACCCAAGTGTTCCATGGATAACAAGACAAAATATGAGGTATGTGTTGAATCCAAATATTCAAACCATCCACACAAATCTGTTGAAAAGTCTAACCAAGTACTTGGACTTATCCACAGCGATTTATATGATTACAAAGCCACACCCACACGTGGAGGGAAGAACTATTATGTATCATTTATTGATGATTGCAGTAAATATTGTTATGTATATCTAATACATACCAAAGATGAAGCTTTGAATATGTTTAAGACATACAAGGCTGAAGTTGAAAATCAACTTGATAAAAGAATAAAAAATCTGAGATCCGATAGAGGAGGAGAGTATGAATCTAAGGACTTTGCAGAATTTTGTTCTCATCATGGCATAGTTCACCAAACCACGGCTCCCTATACTCCACAACAAAATGGAGTAGCCGAAAGGAAAAATAGAACATTGAAAAACATGATCAATTCAATGTTGATTACTTCTGGAGCACCACATAGTTTGTGGGGTGAAGCCTGCTTAACTGCAAATATAATACTTAATAGAATTCCTCATAAAAAGAGCGATAAATCTCTTTATGAACTATGGAAAGGAAAACTTCCTTCCTACAAAAGGATGAAAGTGTGGGGTTGCCTTGCAAAGGTTCAAGTACCTTTACCCAAAAGGACAAAACTTGGACCAAAGACCATTGATTGTGTATATCTTGGTCCTGCAAGTAATAGTGCTGCTTATAGATTTCTGGTCTATAAGTCAAACAATGAAGATATCCACAATAACACAATCATGGAATCAATTGAGGCTGAATTCTTTGAACACATATTTCCTTTCAAGGAAAAAGGGAAAGAAATCTCTAATCCAAGAAAGAGAGTATGCGAAGTAGATAACACCGATAGTGTTGAGAAACCAAATGAAGAGGGTACATCAAAGGCTCAAGAAGAAAACTTAGAGCCTAGAAGAAGTAAAAGGGGAAAGATTTCTAAAGACTTTGGACCCGACTTCATGACATTTGTTGTCGACGAAGAACCTCAATCCTATAAAGCCGCCATGGATTCATCGGAGGCACCTTATTGGAAAGAGGCTATTCAAGGTGAGATAGACTCCATTGTTCAAAATAACACATGGAGATTGGTAGATTTACCACCGGGTCACAAGGTAATTGGTCATAAATGGATCTTCAAGCGGAAATTGAGACCCGATGGCACTATAGAGAAGTACAAAGCTCGACTAGTTGCCAAGGGGTACCGATAAATGGAAGGTCAAGACTTCTTCGACACCTATTCATCGGTTACTAGGATCACGTCTATACGGACGTTGATTGCGATAACGGCTATACATAACTTAGAGATACATCAAATGGATGTGAAAACCGCGTTCTTGAATGGTGAATTAGAAGAAGAGATATATATGAAACAACCGGAAGGTTTTGTTGTAAAAGGCCAAGAGAATAAAGTCTGTAAGTTGATTAAGTCTCTTTATGGACTTAAACAAGCGCCAAAGCAGTGGCATGAGAAGTTTGATAACACTATGTTGTCAAATGGTTATCACATAAATGAATGTGATAAGTGTGTTGATGTGAAACAATACAAAGATGCTTATGTATGTTGATGATATGCTCATCATGGGATCAAACTTGGATGTAATAAACCAAACCAAGAAGATGTTAAACTCCGCATTTGATATGAAAGATATGGGAGTTGTTGATGTTATCCTTGGTATAAAGATTAAAAAGGATCCAAATGGTTACATCCTTACCCAATCTCACTATGTTGAGAAGGTGTTGCGAAAGTTTGGTCATTATGATGACAAACCGGTTGTGACTCCATTCGATCCTTCAAGTCAATTGAAGAAGAATCTAGGAGATAGTGTTGCTCAGTTGGAATACACTCAAGTTCTTGGAAGCTTAATGTATATCATGAACTGTACACAACCGGATATAGCGTATTATGTGAGTAGACTTAGTCGGTACTCACATAACCCGGGAAAAGACCATTGGTATGCACTAGTAAGGGTGCTTCGATATTTGAAATACACAATGGGTCATGGGTTACATTATACAAAATACCCTCCCGTTCTAGAAGGGTATTGTGATGCTAATTGGATTTCCAACCATTTCGGAGAGTAAGTCCACAAGTGGATATTTATTCACACTTGGTGGAGCAGCGATATCTTGGAAATCTTCCAAACAAATTGTGAATACCAGATCAACTATGGAAGCAAAATTTGTCGCATTAGACAAAGCCGCTGAAGAAGCCGAATGGCTAAAAAGCTTCCTAGAGGGTATTCCGTTGTGGCCAAAACCGGTGACTGCTATTGGTATCCATTGTGATAGTATGGCCGCTCTCACAAGAGCAAAGAATCAGATCTACAATGGAGAGTCCCGACACATACGAAGGCGCCACAACACTATAAAGGACTTGCTGAAAAATGGAATCATTTCCATTGACTATGTAAAGTCAAAGAAGAACATTGCCGATCCTTTGACAAAGGGCCCAAGTAGAGAGCAAGTATCCTTCACATCGAGGGGAATGGGCTTAAAGCCAACACAATGAGTTTCCTCGGCGGCAACCTAACCTAGCGAAATTGGAGATCCCATGATCTAGGTTCAATAGGCAAACTAGTCGGGGACAACTCAAGAAGCAATTAAACAAAGGTATGCCTATTCCTATGATGTTTTCCTTTGTTTTCCGTTGATGATATAGGGTTGAATGTTACATTCTTAATAATGCTGATAGCTATTACGGTGGAATACAACGGAGTATTCTTGATCAGTATTACCTATGTGAGATTGATGTGGGGTCGCATCTTTGAGGACGGATATGGTTACGTCTTCTAAAATTCTCATGAAGAAAGGATTGTTCACGACCGAAATGAACACAACGGTAAGAGTCAACTATGCATAAACATGATATGTGTGATATTCATTGCCTTGACTTACTACAAAACGTGGTTAGTTCATGACTCTTCGTCACTACCCACAAAGTAGGTCCGATGAATACTCACTAAGAACGGTTCAAGTCACCTAGACACCTTTTTCTGATGCATTTCATGTTTATTTCCTGAATAAGAACAATAAATACTTTGAGAATATCTTATTTTCTATTCAAATGTGGGGTATTGTTAGAGTTTGAATAGAAAATGTGGGGTATTGTTGGGATAATCTCAATCATACCTCAAGTACTAGATATGTAAATAGGGCAAAGATGAAAAGGTGTGACTTTTCATCCTCCAACCGCCATAACCGAACAGTTACAATGGTTCATTGGCACCGGTTGATCTAGTATAAATAGGAAGCATATGTAACAGATTAAGATAGACAAAGATAGACAAAAACACATATTCTCTTAAATTCTCTCAAAGTTTTTCATTGTTCTTCATCATGGAAGCATAGTTTGATTCGTCGGGTTCGAGAGTTCGATTCTTGAACGGGTTGTTGTATCCTCTAGATAGACGTCCAATCGATACGGTACGAGGGACGAATTTCTGTCTAAGGACACTGCTTGGCAAGCCTCAATCCAAATACCGATCTTCTTCAACTTCGTGATCAAGAAAGTCGAGTTAGTATTTTATCTTGAACTTTTGATTATGTATTTTCATTTATATGTAAATTTCGGATATATATATATATATACATATAAATAATTCAGTATTTCCATTTGATTCAATATTGTGTGTTACGAATTTCAATTCGTGTATCTAAGGTCTAACAGTGTGCAACGCCGCCGTGTGGCTAGTCGGCCCTAATTCTTTTTCGGTGACGGTTTGTTAGACCCTAATTTTTATTGTTTTGGGCTTTAGGGTTTTTTGTAGGCAGTGGGCCCAAAAGCCTCATGGCATTGACCGAGCTTTGGCCCAATTTCGTTTTCTTTGGGCTTGTTATTTTCATGCTTATTGGGGACCGTTTGGTTTGTTTTGCTTGTTGGATTCGGTATAGTCCTGCTCGACCAGTGTTGTGTGTCGTTTTAATTTTCGGAAATTAAAATGTATTTTTATATGGTATTTGTAATTTTATACAATATGTGTATCGTTTTAAATCCTATTGTAATGTAATATTTAGGTTAAATTTTTAGCCCCGTATAACATTAGATTAGATTTTTGTATTTTATTTTTTGAAGACCGAAGGAATCCAAGACAGAGTCCCAGAGTCCACCTCGGTTGGCGGAGCCAGTGGGAGCCATGACGGAGTCCTTAGGGTTTGACCGGTTCTCCGTGTGGGCTCACGAAAACCCCATTAGTGGGCCGTACCGAATCTATTTGCTTTTGATGTGGTTGATTGTGTTTGCGTTTTGTTTTTCCTGCTTTATTTATTTGCTTTATAATTATAAGTTATAACTAGTGCAAACAATTTTATAAAGGGAAAATTTAAAACACAATCGTAACTTTTAATCGGTAATGTGTAAATGCTTTTAAAATAAATATTGATAAGCTATCAAACTCAAACCGATTATTCAAAATCTTAAAATTGAGAGAATTTTAATTATATATATAAAGATATACCGACTCAAAAATTGTTTAAAACGATTTAAAAACGTTAATTTTAAAGGAGTTCGGTAAAACCCTTACGAACTAAAATGTGAGTTTTTCACCACCCATTTAAAACACTTATCGAACTTACAACGGTCCAATTTTGGTAGGAGCATTGGCCAATCCGAGTTGGACAAGTGTAATGTAAGATAAGGAGCCGAATCACGAGATCACAATACGTTGTGTATTGCCCACTTATTGTGATAGTCGTGACTCGGACGACCGAATTCTGAGTTGTTACTAAAAATATAAGTTGTGATGTTTTAGTATGGTTGAACTCACATAAGGTTTTTATGCATTGTGTGTTGCTCGTGCAATAAATAACCATAAGGTTTAGAAGTGAGATTAAACATGTCTTTAAAATATTATAAAGAATCTCACGAAGGTCTAAAAGTTGTGATGATCACAATTGGAAGTTACCTAGTTAAATAACAATTTTTCATGGTTTGCGAATTGACCAATCGTGAGAAATAGCGAAATATGGATCTTAGCTCAGTTTTTGAATTTTAGGGTTATTCAAACTTTGAGAATTAAATACTAAAATGAAATTTATTTTTCTGTAGATGTCTTCTAATCAAGATAACACAAACTCAAACCTCACCCAGTTTACACTCTGATCCATTTTGGAAAAGGAAAAGATAAATGGTAAAATCTTTCTAGAATGGTTCCGATTCCTGAGGGTCGTCCTTAGGCATGAGGAAAAGTTCTACGTACTCGAGAACCCTTCCAAACACCCTTGCCACACAGTTCACATTCCGATCCATTTTGGAAAAGGAAAAGCTAAATGGTCAAAACTTCCTAGAATGGTTCCGATTCCTGAGGATCGTCCTTAGGCATGAGGAAAAGTTCTACGTACTCGAGACCCCCCCCCCACTCTAACACCCTTTACAAGAACACTTCTGAGAGTGTTCGAGTTGATTATAATAAGTACCGTCGAGACTCTCTAAGCGTTTCATATATGATGTTGGCCTCTATGACTCCTGAACTCTTAAAGGAGCACGAGGAGCTATCATATTGGGAAATGATTACCTCCCTGAGGACTGATAACGCCACTTTTTGGCGTTATTTTCAGTTCTCAAACCAACGAGATTGGCTTGTATTCAAGTAAAAAGGCGGGGATTTTACGGTTTATTGAGTGATTTACGCATGATATATAAAAGGCAGCATTCCTCGGAAAAAGAAGCTAAAAAGAGCCCAAAACGATTCCAAACGAAGCCTAACGGAAGCCCAAAAGCCAAGCCCAAGACCCGCGACCGAACCAAGACCCGACCCGCGAACCAGAAAACGACCCAAGCAGCATATAAGACACGCGCGACTTACCACGCGACTTGCAAGTCGCGTGGCAGGTCGCGTAACCCTCTGTTTCGCGATTTTCAGCTTTAAATCCGATTTTAGGTCATTGTTTTCGGTATCCAACTTTCGGCAGACGACCAGGGGCGATTTTGGGGCGATTTTGGGGTGACTTCCGGCGACTTTTCGGAGCTTTCAGAGTCACGTTAGAGGGTCGATCACGGAGACAATCATCACGGAACGTAGATACAAGCACGATTGAAGGGAGTTCATCACGTTATTTTTCATGTTTTTAATCTTTCGCGTTACCATGTTTACATACGTAGTTTCATCTGTCTCTCTTGTGTTTGAATCCACCACCGACATGAACTAACCGGTTCGTGTTGGGGGTTGGAATGAATTCGGTTTATAAAGCATGTAACCAGACGATTTGAACTTCTATTGGTTTTTCCTTGATTAATGAAGCATGTGATTTTGTGTTTAATGCCTTTGAAAGTCTAGCTAGCTTTTAATTGATTTATTATGTCCAGTTGAGTTCAAGAGAATTAACTGTTAAATAGAACTAGGAATTGCATGCCTAAGACGATAAATCAGTGATAGAGGTATACTGAATAAGTCTTAGTCCCAATTAAACCGTTAGGTTGATATCGAGAGATAAAATCTATCCAATTTAACATAAATCGAGTACTTAATGTGTTTTGGAATCCATAGGTGAGATCGAGAGATTAAACTCATCCTTTTCAAAGTAAAACCCGTTGTGGCTTGAAAGAGAACAACGGTGACTTTAAAAGATTTGGGAATCATTAAGGGGATAAACTGGTAATTGTTTGAGTTGTTTGTGTGCATGTGTAGAACCGGAGGATTTCCAACCCTCAACTCTTCTCTCTATCGAAGTTCCTAATTTGTTCTTTGCTTTGTTTGCGTTTAAGTTGTGATTTACTAGAATTTAGTTTAAAACCAACCATCTCTAAATTCGACAGTTCAGTTAATAGTTCTTATAGTAATTGTGATACTTAGTTCCTAGTTCCCCGTGATTCGATACTCGTACTTTCCAAGTACTATTACTTGACTTCGACCCGTACACTTGCGGTAAGATTTAGGGGGGTGTAAACCCGCCTATCAAGTTTTTGGCGCCGTTGCCGGGGAACTAGTTGTAGCTAATAGCACTACCGTCTATAAGCATTATTAAATTGGACATTTTTTTTATTTCGTGTTTTATTCCATCACTTTCAGTTTTTGGATTATTGACTTTGCTTTCTTCTTTTCAGGTACCACTTGGTTTATGCCAAGGACGACCCGAGGGAAAGAAATTGAAGAACTCGATCCGGAAATAGAAAGAACCGCTCGTCGGCTGCGTAAGGAAGCGAAAGCCAAAAGAAATCTGAAATTCGAGATGTCCGACGACGAGAGACCACCTCGCCGCAACAATCCACCACCTCCAGAAAGGGTGCCTATGCGGTCGTTTGCCGACCCGAATGTGGCAGCGGCCCGCATAGGTATTCAACCACCCACCACAACGGCTAATTATTTCGAAATCAAGCCGAGTACCATCGTAATGGTACAACAGAATCAGTTTTGAGGAGCACCGACCGAAGATCCTCATGCACATCTCCGTGCATTCGAGAGGATTTGCAGCACCTTCAAAATCAACTGGATGGAAGAGAATGCGATCAAGCTAAGACTTTTCAGCTTCTCTCTAAAAGGAAGAGCAGAAATTTGGATAGAGGGCCTTCCATCAGACCTTATCACCACTTGGGCACAACTGAAGGCAGCGTTCCTCCAGAAATTCTTCCCACCGGGAAGAACTGCGCAGTTAATGGCCGATATCACGCACTTCACGCAATGGGATCATGAAACGTTATACGAAGCTTGGGAGAGGTATAAGGACATGTTGAAGAAGTGTCCACATCACAGTCTTCATGGGTGGGTCATAATCCAAACGTTCTTTGGAGGCCTTCACCCACAATTCAAGAACGATATTACGGCTGCAGCGGGGGGAGCTCTCATGAACAAAACCTATGAAGAAGCAGTCGAGCTGATCGAGAACCTTGCCCAACATAGCTACTCCACTCCACGATCATCCATTGCACGAGTAGCGAATGTTCGGGAATCGGATGAGCTTAAGGAGATTAAAACCCAATTAGCAGCGATTACGAGCCATTTGCAAGCAAGCAGTATTCAAGAACCTGATCAAGTCCATTTTGTGGCGAACCGGAACCAACCGAGAAACGATCCTTTCTCGAACACTTACAACGAGGGATGGAAAAAGCATCCCAATCTTTCGTGGAATCAGCCCGGTCAACCACAACCAGGTAATTTTTCTAACTCTTCCAATTCATTTAATACTAACAGTGTGTACCGCCCTCCAGGTTTTCAGCAAAGGAACGAGGGACCATCCGGGGAGAAGAAGCCGGGATTAGAAGATATGATGATGAAGTTCATGTCAAAAATGGACAGCACGGTCGAGGGATTGGCGAACACAGTGAGTACAGTAAAGGCCGCAACTGAGCAGAATACGGCTGCAATCAAGATTCTCGAGAGGCAAGTAGGGCAGATCTCTGAAGCCCTACAAACCCGACCTCCCGGAGCATTTCCAAGTATGGCCGAAAAGAGGAATCAAGAAAATTGAAACGCCATCTATCTGAGAGATGGCAAGGAGCTGAATGAGGAGCCAGCAAAGGAAACCGAGAATGATGTGGAGATCATTGACATGGATGCATTAGAGGCTGATGAAGAGCGTAAGAGGAGTGAAGAGAAAAAGAAAGAAGTGACACCACCGGTCAAGCCGGAAATTCCACGAGTGCCTTACCCAAACAGGCTGAAAGCAAACAAGGATGATGTTCATTTTGCTAAATTTCTTGATGTTTTTAAAAAACTAACCATTAATATTCCGTTTGCAGATGCTCTCACCCAAATGCCCTCTTACATGAAATTCATGAAAGAGATCCTTTCCAACAAGAGGGCAATCGACCATCAGGCTACCGTTGCACTCACTGAAGAGTGCAGCGCCATCTTCCAGAATAAACTTCCCCAGAAGCTCAACGATCCAGGGAGTTTTTCTATCCCTATCCAAATTGGGAAGTTTTCATTTAATAAAGTGTTATGTGATTTAGGGGCGAGTATTAATTTGATGCCCCTTTCTATTTTCAGGAAACTTGGATTGGGAGAGGTGAATCCCACATTCATGACGCTTAAGCTGGCTGATCGGTCGATAAGGTATCCATATGGGTTGATCGAAGACGTGCTAATCAAAGTTGGTAAGTTTTACTTCCTTGTCGACTTCGTGGTGATAGACATAGATGAGGACGAAGAGGTCCCGATGATCTTGGGACGATCTTTCCTGGCCATGAGTCGGGCTCTGATTGATATGGAAGAGGGTGAGATCACGTTCCGAGTTGGCGGTGAGAACGTGAGATTCAAGTTGCTGGAAAGAGGAAGTGATGAAAGAAAAGAAGGAGGAGAGAAATCCGCGAAGAGCCGTAAGTGTGGACGGTACAATCCCACGGACACTAAGCCGAGCTGAAACCACACAGTCGTGGCATGACTTTAAATACGGCGCTGGGTGGGAGGCAACCCACCAAGGTTTGTTTCCGTTTATTTTTTTTATCTTGTGTGTTTTTAAATTCCGGAAAAACCATAAAAATCGAAAAAATCGAAAAAGTCAAAAATAGCTGAAACAGGGACATACGCGACTTGTCACGCAGTTTGCATACCGCGCAGCAAGTCGCGGGGCCCTCTGTTGGGTTTCTGAAACAGAGGGTTACGCGGTTTGCCACGCGACTTGCAAGTCGCGGGCTAAACCGCAGGAGTCCCATTTGCCTCGTTGTTCGTTTTTCGTGCAGTTTTATTCCTTTCTTGCTTTGTGTGTTTCTGTTTTCTTGTTTTTCTCTCGTCGTTTGTTTGTTTCTTTTGTGTGTGCGTGCTCCCCCCTCCTTCTCCAAATGCTAAATCTTTCAAGAATCTCCTCTGGTCGGGCAAAACAGGTATGTTCTAATCATTTCTCTGCTAAAAGAGTGGTGTTTGATGTGTTGTTCTATTTTAATTGTACAAGATGCAACAAACCTAAGTGAAGTGCCTCATTTTTGAACCATCTACACACTCACATTAGACCCTGTGCAAACCTCGGTTTTACCGAGGTTTGGGGTTGGCTTTTATTTGACAAACCTAGGCCACGACCTAGGTTTGGGGTGCTCATTTTAGAAAGATGGGTTTTCTTTTTGCTTGCTATGTAATGCCTTGCCCGTCCTTTTGATACCTGTAATAACTGCACAATGATTGAGTCGCATCACCTACGACTTTGCTTGCACATTGGGGACAATGTGTGGGCAAGGTTTGGGGTTGCCCAATCGGGCCCAAGCTTATGCACGTAGATTTCCCACATTTCTGAATATCTAGATCACATAGCCAAATTTTTTGTTTTGAATGATTGAGGCCAACCATTGTGGGAAGAACTTTATGATGGTGATGTGACCGTTAGGTAAGGACCGGGAAAGGACATGACTAGGGACATTAGTGGAGACCACCCGATTGTGAGTTTTAAGCCTAAAAGACGTTTTTCATTTCGAGGGATTCATACACGTAATTCTTATACACTTTTCGAATTCCTTGTCGTGAATGTAGAATGATCTCGCTACATTATTGCATTGAGTAGCAAAGACGAACATCGGGATATTAGGTAAGGGTATAGTAGACCATACCGCGTGGACCTTAAGAAATGATTCCAGGCATTGTGTGTTTGTTTTAACCCGTTTAAGCTATCGTTTTCCCTTTTACCCTTAGTGTGTACCCATAGCCCATTTGAAGCCAAACACTCACCCTTAACTCTTTCTAAACCCATCATTCACCCTTAGCCAAAAGCCTTAGCCAACCCTTATCCGAAAGTGTGTCAATCGGAAGCAGTAATGAACGAATAGAGATAGAGCAGAAAAGAAAGAAATCAGGCCAGTCAAGATATAGAAAAGAGGGCCAATGATGCCCCAATCAAATAAAGAGGACCAATGAAGTCCCATTAAAAAAAATAAAAAAAATGATAAAAATATACAGTTATTTAGATAATAGTTAGAGCTGCAAAATAAGAGAGTCAAAGCGACTCCAATAGTGACGAAAAGGGCCAAGTAAGCGAATGTAAAGCAACGAGAGTTCAGGAATTGCCAATGATTGACCCACCGAGGATTGTTGATCCTTTTTACCCGTCGTTTCTTAGCCTTAACCTTAGCCCCATTACAACCCGTGTAAAGACCTGGATGATCTTTTGGAAAATGTGATTACGGTTTACGACTACCTTTACTGATACTCCCTGTCTTGCTATTTGATTCTTTCTGAGATCAAAATTTTGGACATTTGTGCGTCTTTCTTTAGAGTTGTCATGACATTTGCGTATTCTTGCACATAACCTCCCTAAACATGACAACACGAGCGATAACCTAGGTTCGAGTGCAAAGAGAGTATCCCGTGAGGTAGGGTCGAGGCGAAATGTTTTCCCTAGCATGTCTGGACTTAGTCTAATCCTAATGTAATCGGAACTGTCACGAGTTCAACTCCCAATAGAAGGTCATAAATCGGACAAATTAAAGAATGAGGCGAGAGTGAGATAGATATTCACGGGTATGGGAAATCACCGATGCATCACTTGGTACCGATTGGAATTGTGCAGTCATTACTAAATTCACTATGTGCTTTGATTCTATTTTTATCGCTAATTTGCTTGGGGACAAGCAACGCTCGGTTTGGGGTTGTTGATAACGCCACTTTTTGGCGTTATTTTCAGTTCTCAAACCAACGAGATTGGCTTGTATTCAAGAAAAAGGCGGGGATTTTACGGTTTATTGAGTGATTTACGCAGGGTATATAAAAGGTAGCATTCCTCGGAAAAAGAAGCTAAAAAGAGCCCAAAACGATTCCAAACGAAGCCTAACGGAAGCCCAAAAGCCAAGCCCAAGACCTGCGACCGAACCAAGACCCGACCCGCGAACCAGAAAACGACCCAAGCAGCATATAAGACACGCGCGACTTACCACGCGACTTGCAAGTCGCGTGGCAGGTCGCGTAACCCTCTGTTTCGCGATTTTCAGCTTTAAATCCGATTTTAGGTCATTGTTTTCGGTATCGAACTTTCACGAGACAGCCAGGGGCGATTTTGGGGCGACTTCCGGCGACTTTTTGGAGCTTTCGGAGTCACGTTAGAGAGCCGATCACGAAGACACTCATCACGGAACGTAGATACAAGCACGATTGAAGGGAGTTCATCACGTTTATTTTCATGTTCTTAATCTTTCGCGTTACCATGTTTACATACATAGTTTCATCTTTCTCTCTTGTGTTTGAATCCACCACCGACATGAACTAACCGGTTCGTGTTGGGGGTTGGAATGAATTCGGTTTATAAAGCATGTAACCAGATGATTTGACTTTTATCAGTTTTTCCTTGATTAATGAAGCATGTGATTTTGTGTTTAATGCCTTTGAAAGTCTAGCTAGCTTTTAATTTGTTAGATCTAAAGTTTTGTCAATAAACCAAGTGTTGAAGTTCTGATAAGAAGACTCAGATGTTCTGAGTAGAGGAGTCAGAGATCTGAGAAGAAGAGTCAGAGTTCTGAGAGAAAGAGTCAGAAGCTCTGAGAAGCGTTATCAGAAGAATGTTCAGAAGTTCTGAACTACCTGTTCAGAACTTATGACTACATACTTTACTTAGTATTTAGTAAACTAATTAGGACACATGTTATGTTCTTATTAGTCTTTCTTATTTGTACTGTAGCTTTAACATGTCCGTTGCAGTATAAATAGTAGTTAGCTCTACGTTGCTAACTGATTGATTTTTCCCGTATAACTTTGTATTCATTCTTTGTAATCTTTGAGATTCTCTCTCTCTTAGATCTGTAATTCTGTTCATCATTGAATACAATTGAGCTTGATCATACAACTTCTCAATTACTGCTTTCTATATTGATTGTAAGATAAGATCCTGAACTTTCAATTGGTATCAGAGCCAATCAACAAACAAATTCGTTCAAGATTGTTATCGCGAAGATCGATTGATCAATTTCTTGAAGATTTCTTGATTCATTCAAAATTCGATTCCGCTGCTAGGGCTAGTTCTTGAATTCTTGGCAATTCTTGAATTTCCTGTTACATTTCGATCAAGAAACTCAAATTTGTCTTTCTGTTGAATTTTCTTACAATCATGTCTTCTAAAGAATATCTAGCCATGGGATCTGAAACCAAACCGCCTGTTCTTATACCAGAAGAGTATCAGCAATGGAAAATTCGTATGATCCAATTCCTAGATAATATTGATGAAAATTTAATGGTCTCTATTCGAGAAGGTCCAATTGAAGTGTACATCGATGTTGCTGCAACCCCTGCTACAGAGACAACTCCAGAAATTCCAGCGACCAGGGTGAAAAAGAGTTATTCCCAATACACAGCTGAACAGAAGAATAGGCATGCTATTGACAAAAGAGCAATTACTTTGATGACTTTGGCTGTCCCAAATGAGGTTCTTAACAGGATTGACAGTGGATCATCAGCTAAAGAAATGTGGGACGAATTGGAAAGGCAGATGTTAGGAACTGTGAGATCTATTCAGGCAAAGTTAAATCAAAGCATAAATGCTTATGAAAGGTTCAAAGCAAAAGAGTCAAAAAGTTTGACACAGACATACAGTAAATTTTGCACTATTCTAAATGACTTGAGAAGAAATGGACTGAAGAAAACGAAGTCAGAAATAAATTACAAATTTCTGAACAGTCTAAATTCAGAATGGTCATCATTTGCCATAAGTCTGCAAATGAACAAGGATATGTGTGAAGAAGACTTAAATGATCTATTCTGTGTTCTTAATCAACATGAAGACTCTGTCAAGTTAGTTGTGGAAGAGAAGAAAAATGTTGCTGATCAGTTAGCGTTCTTATCAAAGTCCAAAGCAATCAAAGCACCCAAAAAGACTGCATATCTATCAGAGATACCTAATCTGGAAGAATCTGACAAGGAAGAAGGATCAGAAGATGATGAAGATATCAAGATAATGGCTGAGAAACTAGCTTTGTTGACAAATACTTTCAATAAAAGGTATGGGAAGGGTAGATTTCAAGGAAATTATAAGAGAGTTGGGAGTTCAGATTATAAGAAGAAAGAAGACAGAGAAGAAAATAAGTTTGAAAAGAGAGTAGAGAGAAGTGAAGAAAACAATGAAGAGAAGGATGAAAGAAAAGAAAAGAATATGTGTTTCAAGTGTGGAAAATTTGGCCACTATGCTAAGGATTGCAGAGTTAAAATTGTGAAAGACTATGAGTACTACACCAAGAAGGCTCAGCTTGCAAAGAAGAGAGATGATAAAATTGCTTTATTGGCTGAACAGGAGAATTGGTTGTACTACACTTCTGATGAAGATGATCATATCAACTTTCCACAGATGCAAAGCTATATGGCAAAAATGAGGAATGAGGATGATTCTGATTATGAAGATGCTGATTCTGAGTCATCTGCTGAGGTACATTCTTCACTTGAAATAGAGTTAATGACACAGATTGGTGAAATGAAAACTGAATTTGCTAATCTAAGAAAACAGATAAAAGGAGAAAGAAAATTGGTTAACAAATTCAGAATTGAAAAAGAAGTAATAAAAGAACAATATGAAGAATCTCAGGCTGAGAAACAAAAAGTTAAAGATGAAAATTCTGAATTGTTGAAAAAGCTTTCTGAACTAAAAGTTGAGTTTTCAAAAATAAAGGATGAAAAAGGTGATTTACAAATAAAATTTGATATGTTATTTGAGGAAAGAAAGAATTTATACACCAAAATCAAAGAATTGGAAGATCTAAATTTGAAAAGGGGTCAGACTCAGCAAACATTAAATCTTTTATTAAGAAATGTTAAAGATACAAGATTTTACAACCCAAAGAAGGGATTGAGATTGGAAGAAAATGTCACTTTAAAAAGAGCTCAAATCAACTTGTATGAAAAACTTCAAGTTTCTAAGCCAAAAATCCCAGAAATTGTTGAAGTTTTCATAAGACCTGCTAGTTCTATAACAAGTTCTGACAATTTGCAAAGACCAAACTCTAAAAAGTTGAAAGTGCAGGATCTATTCTTACAATCAATATAGAAAGAAGTAATTGAGAAATTGTATGATCAAGCCCAATTGTATTCAATGATGCACAGAATTACAGATCTAAGAGAGAGATCACCTCAAAGATTACAAGGAAAGAATACAAGTAATATGGAAAATCAATCAGTTAGCAACGTAGTGCTAACCACTCTATTTATACTGCAACAAACATCTTAAAGCTACAGTACAAATAAGAAAGACTAATAAGAACATGACACGTGTCCTAATTAGTTTACACATTACTAAATAACGAAACTCGTCATAAGTTCTGAACAGGTAATTCAGAACTTCTGAACATTCTTCTGATCACGCTTCTCAGAACTTCTGACTTCTCTTTCTCAGATCTCTGACTCTTCTTCTCAGAACTTCTGACTCTTCTTCTCAGAACTTCTGAATCTTCTTATCAGATCTTCAACACTTGGTTTATTGACAAAACTTCAGATCTAACAATCTCCCCCTTTTTGTCAAATAAACTTAAACTTTGCATCATCTAATTCTTTCAGAGCAGGAACAATTTTCTGAAGTAGCACATTCCTCAGATTAAGCCTCTTATCAATCTTGTCAATAATTTCTTGAATAATCTCAACTTGCTGATTAATTACTTCTTGAATCATGTTTGCTTCCTTCACTTTCAGCATCTTTTTCTCCAAATTGTGCTTTATGATCCTTAAAGTTCCAGAACAATATTTTGCAGTTTCCTTTACTCTGAAGAAGATCTTTCCACTTTTGTTCTTCAAAAATACTCCCAACTCTGGATATCTGTGAACACTTCCAGTCTTTAACACCTTTTTCTGCTCATGATCTGTATTGGGATTTGCCAGATAAACACATGACTTTTGCAAATACAGAGCTATTTGGAAATCTGTATAGCAATGCCACCTTAAGATATAGAACATGGCCTCAATCACCACACTTCTTGCCTTCCTTTCATTTCTATCTTTACTTGACTCTTTAAAACATAGAAAGCTGTGTAATCTGTAGAAGTCAACCACTGACAGTTTCTCAAAATCTGCATCAGTGAAATAATAAACTTTGCCATCTTCTCTCAAAACTTCAAAGGATAAGTACTCCATCTTTCTGAATTTCTTAACCTTCAATTCTCTGATTCCAGTGATTAGAAAATCTGAGTAAACGGCTTGCTTTGTTTTGCCAAGACATCTTGATTTTTCAGCCAACCAGATCTGAGTCTCCTTAGACCTATCATAATACACATCCAAGAATTGTACCTCTTTTGGTTTGAAGAACTCAGGCAGATCAAATTCAAGAAAGTATCCATTCAGATCAATGAACATTTCATCTTCTTTGGGTTCAGACTGTTCAGCTTGATCAATATTAGTTATCTGCACATTCTGAGGTGTTGTGTCCTGAACTTCTTCAGCCTCATCTGACAAAATTTCATTCACTTCATACTCAGCTGGGAACACAAAATCATTATGTAGAATCTTTTTGGGATTCACCTCAGATAACAACCATTCACTACTGTTTCTGATTTTTCTTCTAAAATCCAACCTCCTCTTCACACAGTTTATGCATCTCTTCTTTAAACTCTCTTTTTCAGCATCCATACTTACTTCCATTCTAATCAACAGCCAATTCAGAGTTGCATCACTGTACTTCACCAACTCTTTTAATCTGAACAATTCAAGTCTTTCGTGAACCATATATGTGAACCCTTCTGCCTCCATTCCTTCATTCACAAAACCCTTCACATGCAGATCAACTTCTGTTTTCTTTGTGGGAGAACTCAGATTGCACTTTTCTTTTCTTTCTTCTATAGCCAACTGGAAGTCATACAAGTATGTATTTCTGACATAAATACCCAGAAGTCTTCTGCATTCAATTTCTATCAAGGCTTCTTCAGTGCTAGCAAAGAACTTGACTAGAAAGATCTGATCATCAAGAGTCAATCTGTGAAAATCAAATGTAGACATGGAAACCTTTGTATTTCTTTCTTTCAGTATTTCCATTCTAACGAACATTAAACCATTGAATTCATCTTGTTGAAACATCAGAACTTTCTCGATTCTTTTCTGAATATGCAGTTTTGAGTCAGGAACTCTGAACATATTAGAAGCTTCTGAGTAGACCATCTGAGCTCTGTCATCCATAAAACCATCAATATTACTCTCCAAAAGCTCATACTCTCCTTCTGTGTAGTAGAGATTATCATATATTTCCTCAGGAAAAATATCATCATGAAATTGTCTGGCTAAAGGTACATCACTTAACTCTAGAATGAAGTCACACAAAGGTTCTTCTAGTCTTTGCAATTTAATCTTTGGAATCTCGATTGGTTTTCTAAATACATATTCAGAAGGCATAAAGAAGTCTTTCACTTTCACATACTCTTCTTCTGTATTTAACTCATCACAAAAGTTAAACCTAAAATCATCTTTAAAATCCTGAGTGTAATCTACAGTTCTGTCTTCTTCTCCCATTAGATCAATGGGTCTTATCACTTTTATTCCTTTATGAATTTTCTGAACACTCAAAGCTCTGACTACTTCATTATGCATTCTTCTGATCAATTCTTCATTCAACCTCATTTCTTCTGATTCAGACTCCATTGCCCTTTCACTGTTATAAACCACAATATCTGTACACCTGTTTACCACTGTACTTTCCACTATTTCTTCCATTCTCAAATCAGATTCCTCAATAGCTACAGTTTCATCTGAGTTTCCTTCCATCTCAGTATCCAAGTTCAATTCCTCTGTTTTATCTGATTCATTACTATCAATACTTCCTAACTCCATTTCTTCTGTATCTGAACTGTCAAGCTGTACTATCTGAATCATCTCCTTTAAATTTTCCTGTGTCTGATCTTCTGTACTTTTTGTATTGGCTAAGTGCATGTCTGCTATCTCAAAATCTTCTATGCCAATATCATCATCAGAACTTAACCTTTGTCTTTTCTCCCCCTTTTGATGATTATGAGAATCATTATCATCAAACTTCCTTTTCAAGTTCTGATTAAAAGCAACTTCAGGTTCAGCTTCTGCAATAGGAACAGGATCAAGAGGCTTTGAAGTAGAAGCCAAAGATACACTCAGTGCTTTCAATATAGATTCCTGCATACCCTGCATCTGTTTTAACATATCTTTTTGAAAACCAGACATTATATCCATGATCTCCTTTTTGTGAGAATCCAAGGATTTCTTTACATCATCTACCTTGGTTTCAACAGAAATTAACTTTTTCTCTAACACAACTTTCAAATCTGATACCTCATCATTCAGATCCTCCATCCTCTTCTCCAAATTTTCTACTTTTTCCCCCATCTCCTTGTTTTGTTTCTGAATCTTTTCAAATTCAGAAGTTTCTAACAGTGAACCTGAACCAACAGATGGTCCAGTTTTCATGTGCCCAGAGAGCTCATGGCCTGTAGATAACACACAGTCATCTTGTACAACAGATGCACGTTTGAATGAGGCTTTTGTAATGTTCACCTCACCAGGACTTCCATCCAATCCTCGACACCCAACATTAGGCATGTCTATGAATGTTGTTTCAGGAGTACGAAATTCCTGATCTGTGCAAGTGTCAAAAGGAATTTCAGGCTCAATATGAATAGGACTGTGATATTCAGACTCAATGTGTTGAAAAATAAGTTGGGATTTATCACCTCCCTCCAAATGAGTTTGGGATGGTTCCCCGGATTTGTGTGAAACAGTAGCATGTTGAAATGCTTCTGAGTGGGTATGGATGGGTTGTTCAAGATCCACCACTAGGTCCATGGTGTTTGTTTCAATATTGGACACTAAGAGATGTGAACCAATAGCATGTGTGGTTACCTGGTCAAGATTAGCTGGTTCAGAGGCATCTCTTTCTGTTTGAACCTCTGTTAACAATCTCTCATCCTCACCACTCTCATTCTGTTTTTCCTCACTGAGTCTAACCAAGCTCTCAGAATTTTCCCCCTCAAGTCTCTCAGAATGTTCACCCATCTGAACATCCTCCCCCTCTCTAATTCGACTAGACCCCTCACCTCTCTTCTCAGGTTGGTCCTCTTGGGTAGGGATTTGAGGTAATTCAATTCCCATAGAGGTGCAATAAGCTTTTAAAATCTCACTCTCCCTTGGAATATAGTTCCTAAGTGATTTTGGCAACAGTTTATGATTGGGATAATTTTCAAGTCTTGTTACTGAGGTCATCTTACCCAAATAAAATGTAGGACCATGCTCTTCATTTGTTCTTCTTGAGATTGTTCTGTTTTCCTGCATGGCATACCAAATAACAATTTGCCAGTACCTTATGTAGGGAATGTATGTCAGTGGAGCATCCTTTGTCTTCTTCTGAATTGCTTTCTGATTCTTCTCAAATGTATTCTTCATATCTTCCCAAAGTATTAAAGTATAGTCATAATGCCTATTCTTCACTAAACCTTGAAATATCTGAAGAATTTGTTTAGAACCTTGATCAGCAGAACTATTTTTCCCTGACAAACATTTATTTACCACATGAAAGAAGCAAGCCCAAATAGGTGGTAATTTGTTTCTTCTGAACAAACTGAGAGTCCTCAATCCTTCATTGTATCCCAACTTCATAAACTCTGCTATTAATTCCTCTGTTAGGGGTAAATCCTCAAAATCTGTTCTTCTTTGTACATCATCTTTCTCTGGTAGATTCAGCATCTCTCTTAGTGCAGAGATAGATAATACAAATGTCACTCCTCCAATTTCAGACACAAACTTATTATCTTCTAACCTAAGATATTTCCACCATTGTTGTATGTACTGAACAGGCACATTTTTACTTCTTGTAAACCATTTTCTGTACGGATGATGTTTGAATAACTCCATGATAATTCTGTGTTCAGGCTTAAAACGACTTTCCTCAAACAATATAACACAGTTATTTTCAGATAATTTCAACCATTCACTCTCAGGAACAACTCTTTCCACTAGAATAGATCTATCTGACATAATAGAACCTGCAGCACTCTGATCATGTTCAATATTAACATTTACCTCATCCGCATTTCCTTCAGATTCATCCATTTGTTCATCTTCTTCATCATTTCTTATTGCCCCTTCCTCTGCAACTCTATTTTGTACTTCATCACTTTCCGAATCAGATGAATCCATTATCGATTTTGTAGAATGTAGAGAAATTGGACCACTTCTTCGTATTTCAGACATGATTTAAGAAGAAAACAGATTCAAAGAACTCTGGATTTGATTCGTATCTCACGTTTCGCTTTGGAATTTGAAAGAACTTTGAAATAGGGATTTTAAGACCTATTTAAAATCCGCGAAGTTGAAAGGTTTAACGGAAAAGCGAAATCAATGTTATAACGGAGTCAACACACGTGAAATACCACAAAGGATTTAAATGAAATACGTGGCATTGTCAAACAAATATGAAGCTGACACGTGTTAGTGGATAGAATTTTGACTCAAGTCAAAGATCTGAATAACACGCGCAGATGTTCTGATTCCATGACTCAGAAGAATTTTGCCTTGTAACCAAAATGTCTTTTAAAATCAACTTCTGACCAATATAAAACATTTTGATTATTCAGAAGAGGTTTGAACAGATAAGAAATGAAAACAAATCTTTTAAGCATCACAAAATGATTTTCAAAAGAATTTTGATGCTCCCCCTTGACTTGAGCATGCATTTGAGTATTAATGATACATAAAGATGAGATAACAAGATAATCGAAGAAGCATAATCCATACAGTTGAAGTTATTTGTATTTCTCAAAAATAAATTTTTGAAAGTTAGATTGCTGAAGTATTGACTCAGAATTTCTGACCTTAAGATTTAGAGGTTCTGATCTCAAGACTCAGAAGTTCTGAACTCAAGACTCAGAAGTTCTGAACTCAAGATTCAGAAGTTCTGAACTCAAGACTCAGAAGTTCTGAACTCAAGACTCAGAAGTTCTGAACTCAAGATTCAGAAGTTCTGAACTCAAGACTCAGAAGTTCTGAACTCAAGACTCAGAAGTTCTGAGTACACTACTCAGACAACTTCACTTAGAAAAATTTAGCATTTTTAAGAAAAAAATATTTTCAACTAGGCAGATTAAGCATTCCTATTTTACATATGAGAAAAGAGAACCTTTTGTGATCAAGTGGCTTTGTGAACAAGTCAGCCAATTGATACTTTGTATGCACAAAGTGCATCTCTATAGTTCCTTTTTCCACATAGTCCTTTATAAAATGATACCTCACGTCTATATGCTTAGTCTTCGAATGTTGAACAGGGTTCTGAGTAATAGCAATTGCACTTTCTGAGTCACAATAGATGGGAATCTTATTAAGCTGATATCCATAGTCCATGAGTTGTGTTCTCATCCACAATGTTTGAGAGCATGAAGCAGCAGCAGCAACATACTCTGCTTCAGCAGTTGAAGTGGATACACAATTCTGTTTCTTTGATGCCCAACTCACTATTTTATCTCTCAAAAAGTGACAAGCACCAGATGTACTCTTTCTGTCCAACCTACTTCCTGCATGATCAGCATCAGTGAAAGCAGTCAATTTGAAGTCAGTTTCTTTTGGATACCATAGACCTAGATCAGGTGTTCCTTTGAGATATCTTAAAATCCTTTTGACAGCCAACATATGTGATTCTTTCGGGTTAGATTGAAATCTAGCACAGAAATAGGTAGAAAACATGATATCTGGTCTACTTGCAGTCAAATAAAGTAATGATCCAATCATGCCTCTATAAAGTTTGATATCTGCTGAAACACCTTTGAGATCAGCATCTAATTTTATGTTAGTTGCCATAGGTGTTCTCATAGAAGCACAATCAGACATTTTGAACTTTTTCAGAATATCTCTGACATATTTTCCTTGATTTATGAAAATACCTTTTGGTAGTTGTTTGACTTGAAGACCAAGGAAAAAATTCAGTTCACCCATCATGCTCATTTCAAATTCAGATGACATGACTTTTGAAAAATTATCACATAATTCTGGACTAGTAGAACCAAATATTATGTCATCAACATAAATCTGAATCAGAATCAAATCATTACCCTGTTTCTTTAAAAACAAAGTTGTGTCAATCTTACCTTTCTTGAATCCTGAACCTAACAGGTGTTTAGTAAGAGTGTCATACCAGGCTCGTGGTGCTTGTTTTAGACCATATAAAGCTTTGTCTAAAATATAAACATGATCAGGGAATTCTGGATCAACAAAACCTTCAGGTTGATGGACATACACCTCTTCATTAAGTTTGCCATTTAGAAAGGCTGATTTGACATCCATTTGATACACCTTGAAGTTTTTATGTGCAGCATAGGCTAAAAATATTCTGATTGCCTCTATCCTTGCCACTGGTGCAAATGTCTCATCATAATCAATTCCCTCTTGTTGACAGTATCCCTTAGCAACCAATCTTGCCTTGTTTCTGATGACAACACCTGATTCATCCTTTTTGTTTCTGAACACCCATTTAGTTCCAATTATAGATTTACCTTCAGGCTTTGGAATGAGTCTCCAAACTTTATTTCTTTCAAATTGAAGCAATTCCTCTTGCATTGCTGAAATCCAGTCTGGATCCTCTAGGGCTTCATTAGCTTTCTTTGGTTCAATTACACTTAAGAAACCAGCAAACATTACTTCATTTGCTGTAGCTGATCTTGTCTTTACTCCTGCTGATGGATCACCTATTACTTGATGAATAGGGTGATTTTTAGTCCATTTGTTAGCACTAGGGAGTACATCAATCTCTGAATAATTGTTGTTTGCATCATTCTCATCAATGATTGCTTGTAATTCTGAACTGTCACCTTGTTCTGACGTATGAGTAGGAGTTGCATCCAAGTTTGAGTTCTGATTAATGAAGTCAGAGTTCTGATTGACTTGTTCAGAGTTCTGAGTACAAGAATCAGAATTCGGATTACAAGGTTCAGAGTTTTCACCACTTGTATTTATTAGATTTGGGCACTCCTCTGATGGACCTTTGTCAGAAATTACAGTTGATTGAACTATTTCTGGAGTCTTATTTTTCATCTCTTTGACCATCTTTGGGTTTTCATATTCTGCATAAGAATCAGAAATTAGTTCACTAAAAGCATCCTTAAACAGTAAATTGAGTTCTGAACAAATAGGATTAGAATTTGTATCAGAAGTCATTTTTGTCTTGTTCAGCATGAGTTCTGAACTGTCTTGTTCAGAAGTCCGCATTCTGGCTTCATCAAAAGTTACATTTATGCTCTCCATCATCCTCTTGGTTCTTCTATTGTAGATTCTGAATGCTTTGGAAGTTAAAGAATAACCCACAAAGTATCCTTCATCTGCCTTTTTATCGAATTTGGCAAGATTTTCTCTGTCTCTGAGAACGTAGCATCTGCAACCAAAAATATGAAAGAATTTGATTAATGGTTTTCTTTTATTTATCAGTTCATAAGCAGTCTTATTTAATCTCTTATTGATTAAAGTTCTATTTTGTGTAAAACAAGCAGTTGCAATTGCTTCAGCCCATAGGAAAGTAGGAAGATTTGCATAAGCCAACATTGTTCTCGCAGCCTCAACTAGAGTTCTATTCTTCCTTTCAACAACACCATTTTGTTGAGGAGTTCTGACAGCAGAAAAATTGTGAGAAATCCCAGAACTTTCTAGAAAATTCTGAAGAGTCTCATTTCTGAACTCCGTTCCATTATCACTTCTGATTTTCTGAACTTGAAGTTGTAAGAGAACTTGAATCCTTTTGATAAAATTTATCAATGTAGTAGCAGCTTCTGACTTAGCTCTTAGGAACTCAACCCACGTGTATCTGGATAATTCATCAACAATCACAAGCATATATTTCTTTCCTCCCATCGACTGAACTGAAATTGGACCACAAAGATCAGTATGAATCATTTCTAATGGTGCTTTGCAAGATGAGTCCATTTTTAATTTGTGAGAACTCTTTTTCATCTTGCCCATTTCACAAGCTGAGCATAATGATTCTTTTTCAAATTTAAGCTTTGGTAAGCCTTTAACCAACTGTTTTGCAACAAGATTATTAAGATCTTTGAAATTCAGATGAGAACATCTTCTGTGCCAAAGCCAGCATTCATTTGCAGTTGATTTTGATAAAAGACAAACTGTATTTAATATTTTCAATTTTGAAAAATTAACTACAAATAAGTCCATATGTCTTTTGGCCCAGAAGACTTTGACATCATTTTCAGTTAGAATCATGCAACCTGTTATTTGAAACTTAATTTGACAAAGACTGTCTAAAAACTGACTTATGCTGAAAAGATTGTGTTGTAATCCTTCAACATAGAAAACCTTTTGGATAGTTAGATCCCCTTTAGTTAAATCCCCATAACCTTTGACTTGACCTTTGCTATTGTTTCCAAAGTTTACTGCTCCTCCAGCCTTTTCTGTGAAGTTTGATAGAAAAGACTTCTGACCTGTCATGTGTCTTGAAGCTCCTGAATCTAAAAACCACACATGACAGCCCTGCAAAAAGATCAGTTAGGTTTAGGTACCCATTTTGGAATGGGTCCATCTTTGTTAGCTTTGTCATTGGATTTAACATCAGTACCTTTTACTCTCCACTCAAAATCTTTCTTCAAACACCACTTTCCTTGAACTTTTATGAAGTCAGAACATTTTCTGCTTACAAGTTTGTTCAAATTCTTTTTGAGAGTTGTAACTTTTGGTTTTGCTATGTTTTCAAGTTTCTTTTCTTTTATCTTTTCTTTCTTCTGAGTCTGAGGAACAAAAATTTTCTTCTTTTCTGTATTTTGAGAAACAGAAACTTTCTGAATATCTTTTCTTATGTATGAAACAGAAGTTATTTTGACTTGACATTTGTGAGAATATTGGAATGAATCATTTTTACATCTAACACAAACAAGATTTTTCTTTGCAAGTGACAATAAATCTGAAACATAGATCATTTCATTTTTATTTATACTGTTCAGAGTACAATTGCCCTTATTACAAGAATTTCTAGCGTTTAGTTCAGAAGTAGATTTCATTCTAAGCTTCTCAAGTTCCCTTTTCAGATCGTTCAACTTTGCAAGATCATCTTTCCTTTTGCTTTCTTCTTTTTCTGAAAAATTCAAGTTCTTTTTGTTAGAAGAATTAGATGATTCACCTTTTTCATATGTACTTGATTCATTAAAGAATTTATCATTTTCTCTTGAAGCATTAATTTTAAAAAGCTCATACTCAGTCTTCAGTTTTTCAAGCTCTGTTATTTTCTGAATAAAAATATTCTTTTCTTTCAAAGCTTCTTCAAGTTTAATATCCACCTCACAGAAATCATTTTCAAGTTCATCATAAGTTTTCCTTAAATCCTCAAGTTCTTGACTCACAAGATTAAATCTCTTTTCAAGTTGCAAAAATTCATCTGATTTTGTTTCAGAAAATCCAGTTGAATCAGACTTCTGACTACCTGAGTCAGAGTTCTGATTTACAGAATCAGATGTCTGATCTTTAGACTCAGAATTCTGACTACAAAGTTCAGAATCCTGACTAGAAGTTTCAGACTTCTGATTGACTGTTTCAGAATTTTTACTTGTATCAAATATGCTCTCAATGTCATGATATGAAAAACTTGGTTGTTTATTTTTGTAGCTGACATTTAAGGAATCATACTTGAATTTAGTATCATTGTATCTTGGCTTTTCATTTGTTGGTTTAGAAACTTCTTTCTTAACCTTTTCTTCTGAACCAACTGACTTTTCTGTTTTAGACTCAGAAATTGTCTCATCTGACTTTTTAGAGTTTGGTCTTTGCAAATTGTCAGAACTTGTTATAGAACTAGCAGGTCTTATGAAAACTTCAACAATTTCTGGGATTTTTGGCTTAGAAACTTGAAGTATTGGAGCTCTTTTTAAAATGACATTTTCTTCCAATCCCAATCCCTTCTTTGGATTGTAAAATCTTGTATCTTTAACATTGCTTAATAAAAGATTTAATGTTTGCTGAGTTTGACCTCTTTTCAAATTCAAATCTTCCAATTCTTTGATTTTGGAGTATAAATTCTTTCTTTCTTCAAATAACATATCAAATTTTATTTGTAAATCACCTTTTTCATCCTTTATTTTTGAAAACTCAACTTTTAGTTCAGAAAGCCTTTTCATCAATTCAGAATTTTCATCTTTAACTTTCTGTTTCTCAGCCTCAGATTCTTCATATTGTTCGTTTATTACTTCTTTTTCAATTCTGAATTTGTTAACCAAAGTTCTTTCTCCTTTTATCTGTTTTCTTAGGTTGGCAAATTCAGTTTTCATTTCACCAATCTGTGTCATTAACTCTAATTCAAGTGAAGAATGTACCTCAGCAGATGATTCAGAATCAGCATCTTCAAAATCAGAATCATCCTCATTCCTCATTTTTGCCATATAGCTTCGCATCTGTGGAAAGTTGATATGATCATCTTCATCAGAAGTGTAGTACAGCCAATTCTCCTGTTCAGCCAATAGCGCAATCTCGTCATCTCTCTTCTTTGCAAGCTGAGCCTTCTTCGTGTAGTATTCATAATCTTTCACAACTTTAACTCTGCAATCCTTGGCATAATGGCCAGATTTTCCACACTTGAAACACAGATTCTTTTCTTTTCTCTCTTCCTTCTCTTCCTTGTTTTCTTCACTTCTCTCTATTCTCTTTTCAATCTTATTTTCTTCTCTGTCATCTTTCTTCTTATAATCTGAACTTCCAGCTCTCTTATAATTTCCTTGAAATCTGCCCTTCCCATACCTTTTGTTGAAAGTATTTGTCAGCAAAGCTAGCTTTTCAGCCATTATCTTGATATCTTCATCATCTTCTGATCCTTCTTCTTTGTCAGATTCCTCCAGACTCGGTATTTCTGATAGATATGCAGTCTTTTTGGGTGCTTTGATTGCTTTGGACTTTGATAAGAACGCTAACTGATCAGCAACATTTTTCTTTTCTTCCACAACTAACTTGACAGAGTCTTCATGTTGATTAAGAACACAGAACAAATCATTTAAGTCTTCTTCACACATATCTTTGTTCATTTGCAGACTTATGGCAAATGATGACCATTCTGAATTTAGACTGTTCAGAAATTTGTAATTTATTTCTGATTTTGTTTTCTTCAGTCCATTTCTTCTCAAGTCATTTAGAATAGTGCAAAATTTACTGTATGTCTGTGTCAAACTTTCTGACTCTTTTGCTTTGAACCTTTCATAAGCATTTATGCTTTGATTTAACTTTGCCTGAATAGATCTTACAGTTCCTAACATTTGCCTTTCCAATTCGTCCCACATTTCTTTAGCTGATGATCCACTGTCAATCCTGTTAAGAACCTCATTCGGGACAGCCAAAGTCATCAAAGTAATTGCTCTTTTGTCAATAGCATGCCTATTTTTCTGTTCAGCAGTGTATTGGGAATAATTCTTCTTTACTCTGGTCGCTGGAATTTCTGGAGTTGTCTCTGTAGCAGGGGTTGCGGCGACATCGATATATACTTCGATTGGACCTTCTCGTATAGAAATCATAAGATTTTCATCGATGTTGTCAAGGAATTGGATCATACGAGTTTTCCATTGCTGATACTCTTCTGGTATAAGAACAGGCGGTTTGGTTTCGGATCCCATGGCTAGATATTCTTTAGAAGACATGATTGTAAGAAAATTCAACAGAAGGACAAATTCGATTTTCTTGATCGAAAAGTAGCAGGTAATTCAAGAATTGCTAAGAATTCAAGAACTAGCCCTAGCAGCGGAATCGAATTTTGAATGAATCAAGAAATCTTCAAGAAATTGATCAATCGATCTTCGCAATCACAATCTTGAACGAATTTGTTTGTTGATTAGCTCTGATACCAATTGAAAGTGCAGGATCTATTCTTACAATCAATATAGAAAGAAGTAATTGAGAAATTGTATGATCAAGCCCAATTGTATTCAATGATGCACAGAATTACAGATCTAAGAGAGAGATCACCTCAAAGATTACAAGGAAAGAATACAAGTAATATGGAAAATCAATCAGTTAGCAACGTAGTGCTAACCACTCTATTTATACTGCAACAAACATCTTAAAGCTACAGTACAAATAAGAAAGACTAATAAGAACATGACACGTGTCCTAATTAGTTTACACATTACTAAATAACGAAACTCGTCATAAGTTCTGAACAGGTAATTCAGAACTTCTGAACATTCTTCTGATCACGCTTCTCAGAACTTCTGACTTCTCTTTCTCAGATCTCTGACTCTTCTTCTCAGAACTTCTGACTCTTCTTCTCAGAACTTCTGAATCTTCTTATCAGATCTTCAACACTTGGTTTATTGACAAAACTTCAGATCTAACAAAAGTCAGATGAGAAAATTTCTGAGTCTAAAACAGAAAAGTCAGTTGGTTCAGAAGGAAAGGTTAAGAAAGAAGTTTCTAAACCAACAGATGAGAAGCCAAAATACAATGATATTAAATTCAAGTATGATTCTTTAAATGTCAGCTACAAAAATAAACAACCAAGTTTTTCATATCATGACATTGAGAGCATATTTGACACCAGTAAAAATTCTGAAACAGTCAATCAGAAGTCTGAAACTTCTAGTCAGGATTCTGAACTTTGTAGTCAGAACTCTGAGTCTAAAGATCAGACATCTGAGTCTGTAATTCAGAACTCTGACTCAGGCAGTCAGAAGTCTGATTCAACTGGATTTTCTGAAACAAAATCAGATGAACTTTTACAACTTGAAAAGAGATTTAATCTTGTGAGTCAAGAACTTGAGGACTTAAGGAAAACTTATGATGAACTTGAAAATGATTTCTGTGAGGTGGATATTAAACTTGAAGAAGCTTTGAAAGAAAAGAATATTTTTATTCAGAAAATAACAGAGCTTGAAAAACTGAAGACTGAGTATGATCTTTTTAAAATTAATGCTCCAAGAGAAAATGATAAATTCTTTAATGATTCAAGTACATATGAAAAAGGTGAATCATCTAATTCTTCTAACAAAAAGGACTTGAATTTTTCAGAAAAAGAAGAAAGCAAAAGGAAAGATGATCTTGCAAAGTTGAATGATCTGAAAAGGGATCTTGAGAAGCTTAGAATGAAATCTACTTCTGAACTCAAAGCTAGAAATTCTTGTAATAAGGGCAATTGTACTCTGAACAGTATCAATAAAAATGAAATGACCTATGTTTCAGATTTATTGTCACTTGCAAAGAAAAATCTTGTTTGTGTTAGATGTAAAAATGATTCATTCCAATATTCTCATAAATGTCAAGTCAAAATAACTTCTGTTTCATACATAAGAAAAGATATTCAGAATTCAGAAAAGAAAACTGTTTCTGTTCATCAGAATACAGAAAAGAAGAAATTTTTTGTTCCTCAGACTGAGAAGAAAGAAAAGATAAAAGAAAAGAAAGTTGAAAATGTTGCAAAATCGAAAGATACAACTTTCAAAAAGAAAGTGAATAAGTTTGTAAGCAGAAAATGTTCTGACTTCATAAAAGTTCAAGGAAAGTGGTGTTTGAAGAAAGATTTTGAGTGGAAAGTAAAAGGTACTAATGTTAACTCCAATGACAAAACTAACAAAGATGGACCCATTCCAAAATGGGTACCTAAAACTAACTGATCCTTTTGCAGGACTGTCATGTGTGGTTTTTAGATTCAGGAGCTTCAAGACACATGACAGGTCAGAAGTCTTTTCTATCAAACTTCACAGAAAAGGTTGGAGGAGCAGTAAACTTTGGAAATAACAGCAAAGGACAAGTCAAAGGTTATGGGGATTTAACTAAAGGAGATCTGACTATCCAAAAGGTTTTCTATGTTGAAGGATTACAGCATAATCTTTTCAGCATAAGTCAGTTTTTAGACAGTCTTTGCCAAATCAAGTTTCAAATAACAGGTTGCATGATTTTAACTGAAAATGATGTTAAAGTCTTCTGGGCCAAAAGACATATGGACTTATTTGTAGTTAATTTTTCAAAATTGAAAACATTAAATACAGTTTGTCTTTTATCAAAATCAACTGCAAATGAATGTTGGCTTTGGCACATAAGATGTTCTCATCTAAATTTCAAAGATCTTAATAATCTCGTTGCAAAACATCTGGTTAAAGGCTTACCAAAGCTTAAATTTGAAAAAGAATCATTATGCTCAGCTTGTGAAATGGGCAAGATGAAAAAGAGTTCTCACAAATTAAAAATGGACTCATCTTGCAAAGCACCATTAGAAATGATTCATACTGATCTTTGTGGTCCAATTTCAGTTCAATCCATGGGAGGAAAGAAATATATGCTTGTGATTGTTGATGAATTCTCCAGATACACATGGGTTGAGTTCCTAAGAGCTAAGTCAGAAGCTGCTACTACATTGATAAATTTTATCAAAAGGATTCAAGTTCTCTTACAACTTCCAGTTCAGAAAATCAGAAGTGATAATGGAACAGAGTTCAGAAATGAGACTCTTCAGAATTTTTTAGAAAGTTCTGGGATTTCTCACAATTTTTCTGCTGTCAGAACTCCTCAACAAAATGGTGTTGTTGAAAGGAAAAATAGAACTCTAGTTGAAGCTGCGAGAACAATGCTGGCTTATGCAAATCTTCCTACTTTCCTATGGGCTGAAGCAATTGCAACTGCTTGTTTTACACAGAATAGAACTTTAATCAATAAGAGATTAAATAAAACTGCTTATGAACTGATAAATAAAAGAAAACCATTAATCAAATTCTTTCATGTTTTTGGTTGCAGATGCTATGTTCTTAGAGACAGAGAAAATCTTGCCAAATTCGATAAAAAGGCAGATGAAGGATACTTTGTGGGTTATTCTTTAACTTCCAAAGCATTCAGAATCTACAATAGAAGAACCAAGAGGATGATGGAGAGCATAAATGTAACTTTTTATGAAGCCAGAATGAGGACTTCTGAACAAGACAGTTCAGAACTCATGCTGAACAAGACAAATATGACTTCTGATACAAATTCTAATCCTATTTGTTCAGAACTCAATTTACTGTTTAAGGATGCTTTTAGTGAACTAATTTCTGATTCTTATGCAGAATATGAAAATCCAAAGATGGTCAAAGAGATGAAAAATAAGACTCCAGAAATAGTTCAATCAACTGTAATTTCTGACAAAGGTCCATCAGAGGAATGTCCAAATCTAATAAATACAAGTGGTGAAAATTATGAACCTTGTAATCAGAATTCTGATTCTTGTACTCAGAACTCTGAACAAGTCACTCAGAATTCTGACTTCATTGATCAAAACCCAAACTTGGATGTAACTCCTACTCATACATCAGAACAAGGGGACAGTTCAGAATTACAAGCAATCATTGATGAAAATGATGCAAACAACAATTATTCAGAGATTGATGTACTCCCTAGTGCAAATAAATGGACTAAAATCATCCTATTCATCAAGTAATAGGTGATCCATCAGCAGGAGTAAAAACCAGATCAGCTACAGCAAATGAAGCAATGTTTGCTGGTTTCTTGAGTGTGATTGAACCAAAGAAAGCTAATGAAGCACTAGAGGATCCAGACTGGATTTCAGCAATGCAAGAGGAATTGCTTCAATTTGAAAGAAATAAAGTTTGGAGACTCATTCCAAAGCCTGAAGGTAAATCTATTATTGGAACTAAATGGGTGTTCAGAAACAAAAAGGATGAATCAGGTGTTGTCATCAGAAACAAGGCAAGATTGGTTGCTAAGGGATACTGTCAACAAGAGGGAATTGATTATGATGAGACATTTGCACCAGTGGCAAGAATAGAGGCAATCAGAATATTTTTGGCCTATGCTGCACATAAAAACTTCAAGGTGTATCAAATGGATGTCAAATCAGCCTTTCTAAATGGCAAACTTAATGAAGAGGTGTATGTTCATCAACCTGAAGGTTTTGTTGATCCAGAATTCCCTGATCATGTTTATATTTTAGACAAAGCTTTATATGGTCTAAAACAAGCACCACGAGCCTGGTATGACACTCTTACCAAACACTTGTTAGGTTCAGGGTTCAAGAAAGGTAAGATTGACACAACTTTGTTTTTAAAGAAACAGGGTGATGATTTAATTCTGATTTAGATTTATGTTGATGACATAATATTTGGTTCTACCAGTCCAGAATTATGTGATAATTTTTCAAAAATCATGTCATCTGAATTTGAAATGAGCATGATGGGTGAGCTGAATTTTTTCCTTGGTCTTCAAGTCAAACAATTACCAAAAGGTTTTTTTATAAATCAAGGAAAATATGTCAGAGACATTCTGAAAAAGTTCAAAATGTCTGATTGTGGTTCTATGAGAACACCTATGGCAACTAACATAAAGTTAGATGCTGATCTCAAAGGTGTTTCAGGAGATATCAAACTCTATAGAGGCATGATTGGATCATTACTTTATTTGACTGCAAGTAGACCAGATATCATGTTTTCTACCTGTTTCTGTGCTAGATTTCAATCTAACCCAAAAGAATCACATATGTTGGCTGTCAAAAGGATTTTAAGATATCTCAAAGGAACACCTGATCTAGGTTTATGGTATCCAAAAGAAACTGACTTCAAATTGACTGCTGTCACTGATGCTGATCATGCAGGAAGTAGGTTGGACAGAAAGAGTACATCTGGTGCTTGTCACTTTTTGGGAGATAAAATAGTGAGTTGGGCATCAAAGAAGCAGAATTGTGTGTCCACTTCAACTGCTGAAGCAGAGTATGTTGCTGCTGCTGCTTCATGCTCTCAAACATTGTGGATGAGAACACAACTCATGGACTATGGATATCAGCTTAACAAGATTCCCATCTATTGTGACTCAGAAAGTGCAATTGCCATTACTCAGAACCCTGTTCAACATTCGAAGACTAAGCATATAGATGTGAGGTATCATTTTATAAAGGACTATGTGGAAAAAGGAACTATAGAGATGCACTTTGTGCATACAAAGTATCAATTGGCTGACTTGTTCACAAAGCCTCTTGATCACAAAAGGTTTTCTTTTCTCATATGTAAAATAGGAATGCTTAATCTGCCTAATTGAAAATATTTTTTTTCTTTCTTAAAAATGCTAAATTTTTCTAAGTAAAATTGTCTGAGTAGTGTACTCAGAACTCTGAGTCTTAAGATTCAGAACTTCTGAGTACTAAGATCAGAACTTCTGAGTCTTGAGTTCAGAACTTCTGAGTCTTGAGATCAGAACCTCTGAGTCTTAAGGTCAGAGATTCTGAGTCAATACTTCAGCAATCTAACTTTCAAAAATTTATTTTTGAGAAATACAAATACTTCAACTGTGTGGATTATGCTTCTTCTATTATCTTTTTATCTCATCTTTATGTATCATTAATAGTCAAATGCATGCTCAAGTCAAGGGGGAGCATCAAAATTCTTTTGGAAATCATTTTGTGATACTTAAAAGATTTGTTTTCATTTTCTATCTCTGATTATTCTAAGAAGAACAAGCTTTTAATGATAAATTTTGTTGTTATTCAAACTATATCTGAATTAATTTTTTTTTCATATTCAGATATAAGATTTTAAATGATTTTTTAAATCATCATAATATGAACAGAATTTTGATGATAAAAAGTGCTTCTATCTGTTCAAACCTCTTCTGAATAATCAAAATGTTTTATATTTGTCAGAAGTTGATTTTAAATGACACTTTGGTTACAAGGCAAAATTCTTCTGAGAAAAACAATCAGATATCTGATAAAGAAAAGTCAAAACATCTGAGCGTGTTATTCAGATCTTTGACTTGAGTCAAAATTCTATCCACTAACACGTGTCAGCTTCATATTTGTTTGATTATGCCACGCATTTCATTTAAATCCTCTGTGGCATTTCAAATGTGTTGACTCCGTTATAACATTGATTTCGATTTTCCGTTAAACCTTTCAACTTCGCGGATTTTAAATAGGTCTTAAAATCCCTATTTCAAATCTTTTCAAATTCCAGAGCGAAAAGTGAGATACGAATCAAATCCAGAGTTCTTTGAGTTTGTTTTCTTCTTAAATCATGTCTGGAATACGAAGGAGTGGTCAAATTTCGCTACATTCTACAAAATCGATAATGGATTCATCTGATTCGGATAATGATGAAGTACAGAATAGAGCTGTAGAGGAAGGAGCAATAAGAAATGATGGAGAAGATGAACAAATGGATGAATCTGAAGGAAATGCGGATGAGGTAAACGTTAATATTGAACATGAACAGAGTGCTGCAGGTTCTATTATGTCAGATAGACCTACTTTAGTGGAAAGAGTTGTTCCTGAGAGTGAATGGCTGAAATTATCTGAAAATAACTGTGTTATATTATTTGAGGAAAGCCGTTTTAAGCCTGAACACAGAATTATCATGGATTTATTCAAACACCATCCGTACAGAAAATGGTTTACACGAAGTAAAAATGTGCCCGTTCAGTACATACAACAATGGTGGAAACATCTTAGGTTAGAAGATAATAGGTTTGTGTCTGAAATTGGAGGAGTAACATTTGCCTTATCAATCTCTGCACTAAGAGAAATGCTGAATTTACCAGAGAAAGATGATGTACAAAGAAGGACAGATTTTGAGGACTCACCCTTAACAGAGGAATTAATAGCAGAGTTTATGAAGTTGGGATACAATGAAGGATTGAGGACTCTCAGTTTGTTCAGAAGAAACAAATTACCACCTATTTGGGCTTGCTTCTTTCATGTGGTAAATAAATGTGTGTCAGGGAAGAATAGTTCTGCTGATCAAGGTTCTAAACAAATTCTTCAGATCTTTCAGGGTTTAGTGAAGAATAGGCATTATGACTATACTTTAATACTTTGGGAAGACATGAAGAATACATTTGAGAAGAATCAGAAAGCAATTCAGAAGAAAACAAAGGATGCTCCACTGACATACATTCCTTATATAAGGTACTGGCAAATTGTTATTTGGTATGCCATGCAGGAAAACAGAACAATCTCAAGAAGAACAAATGAAGAGCATGGTCCCACATTTTATTTGGGTAAGATGACCTCGGTAACAAGACATGAAAATTATCCCAATCATAAACTGTTGCCAAAATCACTTAGGAATTATATTCCAAGGGAGAGTGAGATTTTAAAAGCTTATTGCACCTCTATGGGAATCGAATTACCTCAAATCCCTACCCAAGAGGACCAACCTGAGAAGAGAGGTGAGGGGTCTAGTCGAATTAGAGAGGGGGAGGATGTTCAGATGGGTGAACATTCTGAGAGACTCGAGGGGGAAAATTCTGAGAGCTTGGTTAGATTTGGTGAGGAAAAACAAAATGAGAGTGGTGAGGATGAGAGATTGTCAACAGAGGTTCAAACAGAAAGAGATGCCTCTGAACCAGCTAATCTTGACCAGGTAACCACAAATGCTATTGGTTCACATTTCTTGGTGTCCAATATTGAAACAAACACCATGGACCTAGTGGTGGATCTTGAACAACCCATCCATATCCACTCAGAAGCATTTCAACATGCTACTGTTTCACATAAATCCGGGGAACCATCCCAAACTCATTTGGAGGGAGGTGATAAATCCCAATCTATTTTTCAACACATTGAGTCTGAATATCACAGTCCTATTCATATTGAGCCTGAAATTCCTTCTGACACTTGCACAAATCAGGAATTTCGTATTCCTGAAACAACATTCATATACATACCTAATGTTGGGTGTCGAGGATTGGATGGAAGTCCTGGTGAGGTGAATATTACAAAAGCCTCATTCAAACATGCATCTGTTGTACAAGATGACTTTGTGTTATCTACAGGCCATGAGCCCTCTGGGCACATGAAAACTGGACCATCTGTTGGTTCAGGTTCACTGTTAGAAACTTCTGAATTTGAAAAGATTCAGAAACAAAACAAGGAGATGGGGGAAAAAGTAGAAAATTTGGAGAAGAAGGTGGAGGATTTGAATGATGAGATGTCAGATTTGAAAGTTGTGTTGGAGAAAAAGTTGATTTCTGTTGAAACCAAAGTAGATGATGTAAAGAAATCCTTGGATTCTCACAAAAAGGAGATCATGGATATAATGTCTGGTTTTCAAAAAGATATGTTCAAACAAATGCAAGGTATGTAGGAATCTATACTGAAAGCACTGAGTATATCATTGGCTTCTACTTCAAAGCCTCTTGATCCTGTTCCTATTGCTGAAGCTGAACCTGAAGTTACTTTTAATCAGAACTTGAAAAGAAAGTTTGATGACAATGAGCCTCATGATCATCAAAAGGGGGAGAAAAGACAGAGGTTAAGTTCTGATGATGACATTGGCATAGAAGATTTTGAGATAGCAGATATGCACTTAGCCAGTACAAAAAGTTCAGAAGATCAAACACAAGAAAAATTAAAGGCAATAACTCAGATAGTTCAGATTGATAGTTCAGATACAGAGGAAATGGAGTTGGAAAGTACAGATGGTGGTGATTCAGATAAAACAGAGGAATTGAACTTAGACACAGAGATGGAAGGAAACTCAGATGAAACTGAAGCTATTGAGGAATCTGTATTGAGATCAGAAAAGACAGTGGAAAGTAAAGTGGTCAACATGTGTACAGATATTGTGGTGTATAACAAAGAAAATATGATGAATTCTGAATTAGAAGAAAGGAGGTTAAGTGAAGAGTTGATCAGAAGGATGCATAATAATTTAGTCAGAGCTTTGAATGTTCAAAAAGTTCAGCAAGGAATAAAAATGGTAAGACCTATTGATCTAATGGGAGAAGAAGACAGAACTGTGAATTATACTCAGGATTTTGAAGATGATTTTATATTTAACTTTTGTGATGAGTTAAATAGAGAAGAAGAGTATGTGAAAGTGAAAGACTACTTTATGCCTTCTGAGTATGTATTCAGAAAACCAATTGAGATCCCAAAGATTAACTTGCAAAGACTAGAAGAACCTGTATGTGATTTCATCCTAGAGTTAAGTGATGTGCCATTAGCCAGACAATTTCATGATGATATTTTTCCTGAGGAAATATATGATAATCTCTACTACACAGAAGGAGAGTATGAGCTTTTAGAAAGTAACATTGATGGTTTTATGGATGACAGAGCTCAGATGGTCTACTCAGAAGCTTCTAACAGATTCAGAGTTCCTGACTCAAAACTGCATATTCAGAAAAGAATTGAGAAAGTTCTGATGTTTCAACAAGAAGAATTCAATGGTTTAATGTTTGTTAGAATGGAAGTACTGAAAGAAAGAAATACAAAGGTTTCCATGTCTACTTTGGATTTTCACAGATTGACTCTTGATGATCAGATCTTTCTAGTCAAGTTCTTTGCCAGCACTGAAGAAGCCTTGATGGAAATTGAATGCAGAAGACTTCTAGGTATCTATGTCAGAAATATACACTTGTATGACTTCCAATTAGCTATTGAAGAAAGAAAAGAGAAGTGTAATCTGAGTTCTCCCACAAAGAAAACAGAAATTGGTTTACATTTGAAGGGATTTGTGAATGAAGGAATGGAGACAGAAGGGTTCACATATACAGTTCACGAAAGGCTTGAAATGTTCAGATTAAAAGAATTGGTGAAGTACAGTGATGCAACTCTGAATTGGTTATTGATTAAAATGGAAATAAGTGTGGAAACTGAAAGAGAGAGTTTAAAGAAGAGATGTATGAACTATGTGAAGAGGAGGTTGGATCTCAGAAGAAAAATCATAAACTGTAGTGAATGGTTGCTATCAGAGGTGAATCCCCAAAAGATTCTTCATAATGATTTTGTGTTTCCTGCTGAGTATGAAGTGAATGAAATTCTGTCAGATGAAGTTGAAGAACTGCAGAACACAACATCTCAGAATGTGCAGATAACTAGTTTTGATCAAGCTGAACAGTCTGAATCCAAAGAAGATGAAATATCCATTGATCTAAATGGATACTTTCTTGAATTTGATTTGCCTGAGTTCTTCAAACCAAAAGAAGTACAATTCTTGGATGTGTATTATGATAGACCTAAGGAGACTCAGATCTGGTTGGCTGAAAAATCAAGATGTCTTGGCAAAACAAAGCAAGCTGTTTACTCAAATTTTCTAATCACTGGAATCAGAGAATTGAAGGTTAAGAAATTCAGAAAGATGGAGTACTTATCCTTTGAAGTTCTGAGAGAAGATGGCAAGGTTTATTACTTTACTGATGCAGATTTTGAGAAACTATCAGTGGTTGACTTCTACAGATTACACAGCTTTCTATGCTTCAAAGAGTCAAGCAAAGACAGAAATGAAAGGAAGACAAGAAGTGTGGTGATTGAGGCCATGTTCTACATCTTAAGGTGGCACTGTTATACAGATTTCCAAATAGCTTTGTACTTACAAAAGCCATGTGTTTATCTGGCAAATCCCAACACAGATCATGAACAGAAAAAGGTGTTAAAGACTGGAAGTGTTCACAAATATCCAGATTTGGGAGTGTTTTTGAAAAACAAAAGTGGAAAGATCTTCTTCAGAGCAAAGGAAACTGCAAAATACTGTTCTGGAACTTTAAGAATCATAAAGCATAATTTGGAGAAAAAGATGCTGAAAGTGAAGGAAGCAAATATAATTCAAGAAGTAATCAATCAGCAAGTTGAAATTATTCAAGAAATCATTGTCAAAATTGATAAGAGGCTTAATCTGAGAAATGTGCTACTTCAGAAAATTGTTCCTGCTCTGAAAGACCTGGATGATGCTAAATTCAAGTTTATTTGACAAAAAGGGGGAGATTGTTAGATCTAAAGTTTTGTCAATAAACCAAGTGTTGAAGTTCTGATAAGAAGACTCAGATGTTCTGAGTAGAGGAGTCAGAGATCTGAGAAGAAGAGTCAGAGTTCTGAGAGAAAGAGTCAGAAGCTCTGAGAAGCGTTATCAGAAGAATGTTCAGAAGTTCTGAACTACCTGTTCAGAACTTATGACTACATACTTTACTTAGTATTTAGTAAACTAATTAGGACACGTGTTATGTTCTTATTAGTCTTTCTTATTTGTACTGTAGCTTTAACATGTCCGTTGCAGTATAAATAGTAGTTAGCTCTACGTTGCTAACTGATTGATTTTTCCCGTATAACTTTGTATTCATTCTTTGTAATCTTTGAGATTCTCTCTCTCTTAGATCTGTAATTCTGTTCATCATTGAATACAATTGGGCTTGATCATACAACTTCTCAATTACTGCTTTCTATATTGATTGTAAGATAAGATCCTGAACTTTCATAATTGATTTATTATTTTCAGTTGAGTTCGAGAGAATTAACTGTTAAATAGAACTAGGAATTGCATGCCTAAAACGATAAATCAGTGATAGAGATATACTGAATAAGTCTTAGTCCCAATTAAACCGTTAGGTTGATATCGAGAGATAAAATCTAGCCAATTTAACATAAATCGAGTACTTAATGTGTTTTGGAATCCATAGGTGAGATCGAGAGATTAAACTTATCCTTTTCAAAGTAAAACCCGTTGTGGCTTGAAAGAGAACAACGGTGACTTTAAAAGATTTGGGAATCATTAAGGGGATAAACTGGTAATTGTTTGAGTTGTTTGTGTGCATGTGTAGAACCGGAGGATTTCCAACCCTCAACTCTTCTCTCTATCGAAGTTCCTAATTTGTTCTTTGCCTTGTTTGCGTTTAAGTTGTGATTTACTAGAATTTAGTTTAAAACCAACCATCTCTAAATTCGACAGTTCAGTTAATAGTTCTTATAGTAATTGTGATACTTAGTTCCTAGTTCCCCGTGATTCGATACTCGTACTTTCCAAGTACTATTACTTGACTTCGACCCGTACACTTGCGGTAAGATTTAGGGGGGTGTAAACCCGCCTATCAAGTTTTTGGCAGCAAGTCGCGCAAGTCACTGTTTGTCGATTTTCAGCTATATTGTTCGGGTTTTAGGTCATTCGGTAGGATCGAGTTTTCGGCAGACGATCCAGAGCAGTCTCGGGGCGATTTCAGGCGATTTTTCGGAGTCATCGAGGTCACGTTAGAGAGCCGATCCCGAGTACATTCAAGACGGAACGTAGAGACGAACACGAGAGGGAGTTTTCATAACTTGTTATCACGTTTTTCACCTTTCGCATTTTGATCATGTTTATCTTCGTTTTTGAATACTTTTCTCCTTTTTTTGAATCCACCACCGACATGAACTAACTGGTTCGTGTTGGGGGTTGGAATGATTTCGGTTTTTAAGCATGTAACGAATTGACTCGAACGTTTATCAAGTCTTCCTTATTAAATGAAGCACGTGGTTTTGTTCTTAATGCTTTTGTACTCTTGGCCAGTTTACAATTGATTTGTTGACTAGTAATTAAGTTCGTGAGAATTAACTACTATATAGAATTAGGAATTGCATGCCTAAAGCCCAAAACGGTGATAGAGATATACCAAGTAAGCTTTAGTCCCATTTAAACCGTTAGGTTGACATCGAGAGATAAAATCTAGCCAATTTAACTTAAATCGAGTGCTTAATGTGTTTTGGAATCCAGAAGTGAGATCGAGAGATTGAACTAATCCTTTTCAAAATAAAATCCGTTGTTATTCGAAAGAAAACGACGGTGATTCTAAAAGATTTGGGAATCATTTAGGGAATTAACTGGTAACTGTTTGAGTTGATTGTGTGCATGTGTAAAACCTGAGGATTTCCAACCCTCAACTTTTCTCTCTATCGAAGTTCCTAATTTGTTCTTTGCCTTGTTTGCGTTTAAGTTGTGATTTACTAGAATTTAGTTTAAAACCAACCATCTCTAAATTCGACAGTTCAGTTAATAGTTCTTATAGTAATTGTGATACTTAGTTCCTAGTTCCCCGTGATTCGATACTCGTACTTTCCAAGTACTATTACTTGACTTCGACTTGTACACTTGCGGTTAGATTTAGGGGGGTGTAAACCCGCCTATCAAGTTTTTGGCCATGTTTGGTCAGCAGGAAAGGCAGGAAAAGTTTGATAGCGTGCTATCACTACATGCTTGTATGATGCCGAAGGGGACATCGCCCGGTACCCATGTCCTTAGGATGAAAGGGTACATAGGCGTCTGGATCGATTGGGTTACCCTCTTGGAGAAGAGCTAAAGGTCGACTTAATTCTTAACTCTGTGTCTAAGTCATATGATAACTTTGTGCTCAATTATCATTTGAACGACTTGGACAAATCCCTCATTGAGTTGCATGGAATGCTTAAGACTGCTGAAAGAGGGATTACCTCAAAGCTGGAGAAATCCAAGCGTGTCCTGATGATCAAGGCCAAGGGAGGGGTGACCAAAAAGAAGAATGTGAAGAGGAAATGAAAGGAAAAAGTTGGAAGCTCGAACAAGGTCAAGAAGAATGAGAGAAAGATTCCCCTGGATGCTGTTTGCTTTGAATGTTATACGAAAGGGCATTGGAAAAAAACTGTCCAGTTCTGATTGCAAAGGAAAAGAAGGAGAAGGCTCAGGAAGCCGGACCTTCAGGTATGTATACCATCGATTTATTTACTTCTGATCATCATTCTTGGGTATTGGATACCGGATGTGGGACTCTTATTTGTTCCTCTTTGTAGGGTCTAAGAAATAAGAGGCGGTTGAGGTCGGGACAATTGGAGCTCAAATTGGGCAATGGGACAAGAGTGAATGTTGTGTCTCAGGGTGATTATGATATGATCCTTCCTAATGTCTGGTTTTGAAACTTATGATTGTCTTTACATTCCTAGTATCGTAAGAAACATTGTTTCAGTTGCACGTTTGAGACAAGATGGGTTTATGTTTAAATTTCTTGACAATAATTCTATTTCTGCATGTTTGCATGGGATTTCATATTTTATTGCTAAGTCAGTTAATGGCATTTATGAAATAGATGTTCGTAATAGTCTTAATTTTGAATCGATGTATAATGTGAATGATAAGAGACTTAAGCGTGACTTAAGCCAAACATATTTGTGGCATTGTCCTCTTGGCCATATAAATAAGAAATGCATTGCCAAGCTCCAAGTGGATGGGATCTTAGAATCAACTGATGATTCGTTTGATAAATACAAATCTTGTTTATTAAGCAAGATGACTAAAGCACCTTTTAAGGGAAATCCCGAAAGGGAAAATGAGTTGTTAGGAGTGATAGATACTGATGTACGTGGGTCCTTCAACTCAGCTATAAGAAATAGTCTCTACTACTTCATTACATTTACTGATAACTTCACATTTCCTCGCTTATGAGTTTTCATACCATTTTTGATTTATGTGTTTTCACTTCTAAAAGACATCTATTTGTAATATTTACAAATAGGGGGAGATTTTTAGTCTCAACCATGGTGAATAATACAAATAGACATTTGATCAAAAAACTCATAGACATATATTCTTGCTCTTTGACCCAAAAAGAGACTAATCCGATACACTCCTTCTATCGGATTAGTGCTCAAACCATGTCTAATATGATATTTGTATTTTTATGTTTGAATAAAATATAAAATTAAAAAGTGAAAATTTACTGTGTTTGTATTCACCCCCTACAAAAACTTTATGTGTGAATTGTAACACCCTGAAACTCGAAATGCAAGAATTGGAGTCACGGGCGTCCGCATGGGCAAGGGCCGGACGTCCGCGTGTTGCGGAAGTCTGTGTGCCATCCGCGGAAGCAACAGGGAATTCGTGGGGTTCGACCAGCTCGAGGGCCGGACGTCCGCAGGGCTTCTTGCCGGACGTCCACAAGACCCCTGGTGAGATATTTTGTGTTTTAAAGCCCTCTTCCTCTCTCACTCCTCTCATTCTCATCTTCAACCCCAAATCCGATTCCCTCTCTCTCTAAAATCGTTTTCTCTCAAGAAAACCCTAAACCTCCCCTCTCCTCTTCATCCTCTTCCCCAAATCAAACCCCCACCATTGTTGAAAACCTTAACCCTTTCAAGGAAACCTTCCACTTCATCTTCTTCATCAATTTCTAGGGTTTCACCCAACCCCTTTTTCCTCCATTGTGAAGATTTGGACAGTGTGGTTCTTTTGGTGATGCTAGAAGTATATTGGTTGGTGGATTCAAGTATGGTTAAGGTAATCTTCTCTTCTCTTCATTTTTGAAGTTAGGGTTTTGATATAAGTGGGCATTTTGGTATAAAATGGTTGGTGGATGGCTTTTCATGGTTAGATCTAATTATTGTGGCTGGGAACTCATGGATCTAGGTTTTTGGAGGTTTTAGCTTGAAGATGCAAAGATGCTTCAAAGGAGCTTACATTTGGGGAAATTCTAGATTTAGCCTAAATCTAGTAAGGTGAGTTCAAGTTGATTTGTGAAAACTTTGTACATGCCAAAAATGTTATTTTCCAAATGTTTGTGTGTTTTACTTGAAAATATTAATTGTTGAGTTATTTGATGAGTCTAACTCTTTTGAAGTATATTTATCTTCATAAATGGGTAAAACACTTATATTTGGGATTTTTGGATATTCGATATGTAGAAATCATAAATATACCCTTAAAAGATTTATTGCTCAAAATGAAGTTTATTTGATGGTTTAATCATATTTGTGTAAATGATTTTATAAACTATTTGGGAGAATGCACGTTTTAGTATCAATAACCATTTTGAGAATTATTAGGGTATGAGTCCTTTTGGGAAAACCCTTTTTGTTTAACCCGTGTCGAGTTTTAGGTTAATAATGATTTTGTGGTACTTGTTTACCTAATTGATATTTGAATGCATTTTTATGCTATGATGACCGTTATTTATGGGTCTAATGAGTATTTGAGCATTTTGCTCGGTTTTGACTTTGAGATAGTCTTGGGGATATTTGTCCGGTTTTAATGGCTCGATGTGGAGTCTTGTTTATGGTTTGCTTGTATTGCACCATATTGCATATATTGCATCATATCGCATGGTATTGCGCATTATCGATAATTACATGCCCGGGTGCGTTAGTCATTCCAGGATGGGCTTATTATTGTAGACTGTGTTGCATTGGATCCATAAGCACGTAAGTCAGTATTTATTTGATGGTCTACTAGGCGTTGAGGAATTTGACCGACCCCATGTTTGATGACCTTTACCTTCAAGGGTACACTAGGAGGGTTGAGTCCGGTTGAGCTGTCAGGTTGATTGACGGGCGTTATTTTGACCTTCGCTATGTCGGGGCAATGCCATGGTTGTATCCTCGCTTGTGCCGAGCCTTTGGTGGTATTCATATTGATACTTCACTAAGGTCAGCTGTCTCTTTGGGTGTGACCTGTAAGGCGTCGTATGGGACACTTGGGCTTTTATGCAGTGAAGTGTCGTACAATTAACATTGTTAGAGTGGCGTACTTTTGTGTTCATCCACTCTCAATGGATACGGGTCTCCCCCGTCGTTGGCCAACCTATTTGGGATTTTATATTGTCCCTGTTTTACTATTAATGTTGGTCTTATACATTTAACTGCGATTGTATGACCATAATATTGGATTCCCCTCCATGTATATTAAGGTCTAATTGAAGCAGGTCATTTCCATACTTATGGTATTTGTAACTTCATTACATTTTACGTTCGCGTGAGTATTGGTTCGTATTATGTTTTCGATGAAGTATTATATTTAAATGGATGGTTTTTCCATGATTTACGGGTTGAGTATTTTGTCGTCAACCGTCTTTGAAGGTTTTGCATAACATGGATTTATTCACGTATTGAGTGAGTTTTGGATTGGTATTCATTTTGGAAAACGCTTTATACCTTTTGGGAATATTTCTCATAGATTTTGGGTGCGTTGGAAAATGAGTCATTTATATCCTTTTTGCAAACTCTTTTGGAAATCGTTATCTATACTGCAAACTTTCATTTAAAGACTTATTTAAATCATGCTATACACTCTTGAACTCACTAGGCGTTAGCCTAACCCTTTTTATTTGTCGGCATGTGCAACAAGTTTCAGGTTGGGAGTAGTTCTAGTGACACAGTGAAAGGTTGTGTGCTAGTAAAGTGCTCGAGAGGTGAATAGCTTAAGTGATGTTCCCGCATTCATCCTTGGGATTAGCAACTTGTACTTGGGTTAAGTATTACCGAGGTAGTTTTAGTCTTTGTAATGAGACTTGTATTATACATTGTTTGAGGTTAACCATAGTTTGTAATTTGAGGTATTGCACCTATTGAATTATAGGAATAAATCCTATTGTTTCGGATGTGTTTATCGAAAATTTTAATTAGTTGCTCTTTCCAATTCGAGGGTGTTACATGTGAATCATTGTGGTCCAGGACCAACATATGAACTCAAATAGGTCCCCTAGGTTTGGTATAAACAATTTGCGGATTTCATTGCTAGTATTGGTTTTACACACAATGTTTCCGATAATTCTCTTCATCTATCGAAATGATGTGGATATAGCATATTTGTTACTTTATGTTGATGATATTATCCTTACCACATCATCGAATTCATTACGAGGCTCCATCATTTCATGGCTAAAGTCTGAATTGCGATGAAGGACTTAAGCCCGTTGTCGTATTTTCTGGGGATTGCGGTCACCCGACATCCCAGTGGGATGTTTTTATCCTAACGTAAATATGCGTCTGAAATTATTGATAGGGCCGATATGTAAAAATTCAAGTTCTCTCTTACTCTGGAAGACACCAAGACCTAGCACGGTGCTAATGCCAACAAACCATACACTGAACCGGCCCAGTACCGAAGCCTTGTTGGGGCTCTACAATATTTGACTTTAACGAGCCCGGACATCACCTATGCGATTCAGCAAATATGTTTGTTCATGCATGATTCAAGGGAGGCACAAATGCATGCTTTGAAACGTATCATATGCTATCTTCAAGCAGGGACGGACCTAGACAATTTTTCATACGGTGGCACCATATTTTTTCATACGGTTTTATCGAAGTGTCTTTCATCTTTTTATCAACATTCAATATCGTTTGATGTGTGTTTTAGCCAAATTTCGGCGTTTTGAGAGATTTTTAACGTTTTTTGCTTGATTTCGGGGGATTTTTAAGTTTTTTTTATCAATTTAGAGAGATTTTTTTTGGTTGAATGGGTATAAGGTTTGAGCCTTTTTTCCATTTTAGGTTCACCCCTTGTAGTTTCCAAATGAATACGGTAGCACCTCCGAAATCGATACGGTGGCACCTTCACAAAAACAATTTTTTTTACCCTTTGTCGGAAAAATCTTACGGTGGCATGTGCCACCACGTGCCCCTCATGGGGTCCGTCCCTGTCTCCAAGGAACTCTTTAACTTGGTTTACACTTATACCCCTCTACCTCATCCACTCTTGTGTCCTACACAGACGTCGATTAGGGAGGGTGTCTAGACATGAGACGTTTTCTGGTCTGCTAATAGACAACCCACATTATCTCGCTCGAGCGCAGAAGTGGAATACCGATGGGTTGCAAATATTATTTCTAAATCATATTGATTACGAAATCTCCTTCTGGAGTTACATTGTCCTATTCGGAAAGCAACATTTGTGTATTGCGATAATGTTAGTGCTATATATTTATCAGGCAATCCGGTTCAACCTTAGAGAACCAAACACATTGAAATGGATATCCATTTCGTACGGGAGAAAGTGGCGTGGGGTGAAGTTCGGGTGTTACACATGCCATCCCGTCATCAAATTGTTGATATTTTTTTACCAAAGGCTTACCTTTGTTTCTATTTGAGGATTTTCGAGACAGTCTCAACATCTGAAACCCTCTCGTTTCGACTGCGGGGGTGTGTTAGAATATGGAAGTTATTCGATGTAATCCATATAATTTTGTAGATAATTAGTGTATTACTTGTCTTTGATTAAAAGCGTGTTCTGATTGGATTTGTTGGAATATTTTACACTTTTGGTTTGTCTAATATGTAAATTATTATGGATTACGTTCCTATGAATCATTTTTTACATTGACAAACACTGTGGTTTGCAAATCTTAATTTATAGATTTGACCCCTCATTCCAACGACCATTTCTGGAGGCCGGTTAAATCGCCTCACATGAGCGCAATTGATCTTTCCACGAGCTAACATTGATGGGTTTGGTTGAATTTGGGAAATAATCGACGCGGTATTCTTGTTGCGGTAAAAAAGTACATCTTTTTTTGTCTGTAGGAAATTAGAGTGGATTGCAGAAGATGTGGGAACCAAATCCAAAATGGACTACATATCATAAGAGTGTTTTTACAATAAACGCCCAAAATATAAACATAATCTATAATTTTTGACATACGAAAGACCAAAACTATAGGTTACCCTTAATATTGCTATGGTTTTTGAGAATTTAAAGGGTCGTTTATTAGACACTTAGCGGGAACTCTTATCGGTAAGAGCCACAACCATCACTTACCTTATCGGGTAACATTCTCGACCATCGAAATGGATTATTGGTAAGCGTCTGGTAAGCGCTAACCGGGTAAGATTCTTCTCCCTCATTACCGGCTATGATTTTTCGATCTTTGTTATACCTCTAACCAAGTAAAATTCTAGGTTTTTGTAATGCGGACCCGCTAAGATAAGTGACATCCAATAAACACTTATTCGTTAAATATATGATAAACAAAAGAAAATAAAAAGTAATCAAAATAGAATGCAAAGAAAATGACGATATGAAAAAGAAAAAGAAAAGAAAAGATAACACCACTTTTCCAATGAAAAGCAAATAAAACAAGACAATATATATATATATATATATATATATATATATATATATATAGGGGAGGTATCCGTTGCAAACCAGTCAGTTTGTGCAAACTATACAAACCAATCTTAGCCGTTGATCAAGTCTAATAAATATCTGATTTTATTATGTTTCCTAATCTAAAGTCATGATCATAATGAATGAATCTTATCATCTTCCATATATATCTCAGTCTTAATTAATGAATCATAATGATTATCCATAAATACATCCATTGTTTCCTAATATAGTGGTTTGTATAGTTTGCACAAACTGACTGGTTTGCAACGGATACCTCCCCTATATATATATACGGGAATTTAATTAAAATACCCAAAGTTTGACTTTGACTTACCAAAATACTCATTTCTCTCCCGAATTTGCTGAAATACCCATTAATCCCGCGATGGGTCCCGCGACCGCGGGATAGGGCACGCGTGGCCCGCTGTTTTGGCCAAAAAGTCCCGCGGCACCCCCAACTATGCCCGCGGTTACAATTTTCGTCTCTCCCCGCGACTGACCCCGCAACCATCCCGCGATGGGACAAAAAATTGCAATTTTGGTCCTTTTTGCACGAATCTTTGCATGCTTTTACTGTTTTTTCCACAATTATTGTACTTTTGAAGACCAATTTGTGGTTCAAATTCACTGGCATGTTTGAGATTTCATTCATAAATATCAGTAAAATGAATTTCATAATTCACACTATTCTATCCTTCTTTCTTGCTTTCTTTCACTTACTTTCTTTCACTTGCTTTTTTGTTGCTTTATTTCTTCAGTAAACAAATGGCATCGTCATCTAACCCATCGTCTACACCTGAAAGAATGCCACCTAAACTCCAGAAGGCGATAGCAGAAAGGGAAAAGGAGATAGACCAACTGACAGAAGAGTGGAAACAAGTGATGGTCAGGAAGGAAGTCCACTTGATAAGGATCGGAGTGGAAGAAAAGGAGATCAAAAGGATGAAAGGGGATATAAAATATAGGGAGGCTCGTATTCGTCGAGAAAAAGAAGAAATTCACCACATTTTGCAAGACTTCGCAATTCTTCAAGCGAAGGTAAGCGACAAGCAAAGTTGGATTGATCAAACTAAAGCAATTTTTCAGTAGGTGGTGGTACAGGTGTTGCTTTAGTATTTTGTTGTTTATGTGTTGTTGTTTTGTACTTTTCTAGTTCGACATTGTGGTTTCGTTCCTTTCCTGTTTGTATGTTGTTGTTTAATTTGTCATGAATAAAGGTCTTTAATTTGTCTGAAAAGTAGTGTTTAAGTAGTCTGAAATTTGTCTAAAAAGTGGTTCATATTAAAAATACAACTCATAGATGTTATACAAGATTATTTCATAACAAACACATATTAATCAATACAGTACAAAATTATCCAAATTTAAGGCTACGGGTTAGACGATGGTTTGGTTTTTGACAATCCGGGTCGACTTCTTACATGCTCTGGCGAGACGAGTCTCAAAGTGTTAAGCTCCACTTTTTCGATGTACACTTCAATCACAGTATGGCCGTCAACATACTGGCGTATGTTGGCTACATCTTCGTCGGTACTCAATTCTACCAGTCCAGTCAAGAAGTCTGCATTCGGCCTCTTAAAATACAACCTATTATATTTTGGTTCTTCATAGTCCAGCTCTTTCATGATCTGTTCAAGCAGTTGCAAAGAAAGATCCTCCACATCTAACATGTCAACATAAATTTCTAGACCACGGAAATAATGTCTTCTGGGTGGTTCCATGAAGTACCCACCATGGTGGACTTTCATGGTGAACAACTGTGGATATGCATCTGTTGATGAACATTAATTAATATAGTTAGTTCGTAGATTAACGGTAGTAACAAGCAAAACTCAATGAAACATGCACACTAACCCTATAACTCTTTGCCAGTGTCTGAAAGCGATTCAGATAAACGCCTAAAGCACCAAACATGAAGGTTTGGGGATGCCATGTAAGAATACATTAACGAATAATATGTTCTCGTATATGTGTTTTACGACTAATCTAGCGTGGGTTATTTATAGGCAAATATGGATGCTTTTACTGCACTTAGGTCCCTGTCTTTGCTGTAACACAACTTAGGTCCCTGTCAACGCTATCATATAATATAGTTCTATATAACCATTACTATTCTCTCCATTTAGACTACTACCATTACTATTCTCTCCATTTAGACTACTACCATTATGATCATCATCCCATGTTCTGTTTCAAGTACCTTTCAAAAGATAACTGGTCCCAATCAAGGAAAATCAATGTTCAAATCAACGTACATAAGTTATGTTTGATAAATTACAACGCACTAAACATACAATATTTATCGTCCCAATCAAGGGAAATCAACGTTCAGATCAACGGTATCATATGATATAGTTCCATGTGGTTCAAGCTCCGACGGGCCCGTGGTGTTACTTAGTTGACTGCTTGTGCGTCTACTCCTTGGCACGGTTGAAGGGGCGGGATTTGGACACTGTCCATGAGTATGTCCTACGCATTGGCACCGAGTACATTTTCGTTGTATCGAACATTCACCACGTGATGGACGTCAGTTGTTCTTTCTCGGTCTCCCGGCTCTGTTCTTATCGTTTAAAGGTGGATAGCATGGCGGAAGGGGGTCGGGTGGATACACCCATGCTTCAGGGGGTCCAGCTGGATTTATTACCTATGCGTATGTTCTCTGGTAAGTTTCGGACGTGAAGAAAGTTACAGCCAGGTCGCTGTAATCTCTACGACCCATATATCTTGCCGCAGCGATGGCATGGCCGCACGGTAACCCAGATTTTTGCCATTGGAAACACGAACAAACATGGTCGGTCATATGGACGGTCGCGTGAAGATGGTTATCCCGAACCTCGTACCTCCCATACCCGATTTCGCTTACTCTCCATGTCGACGCGTGACGCGCCCGGAAGAGAACTATCTCCTCCGCCTTTGGTGTGAGTCTATTTTGCAGCTCAGCTCCTTTTCGGCGTCGAAGTTGGTACCACTCTTGTTGAAAGCTCCGAAAGTAGTCCATAAGAGTAACAATCGGACATCTACGCGCAAAACGGGAGAGTGCATTCACCGACTCTGCACTATTGGAGGTCAGAATGTCATACCGTTGTGCAGGAAAATGGGCCGCGGACCACCTCTCCGGTCCAACATCGTCCATGACTTTGGCTGCTTTGTCGGCACTAACTCGTAGAAGATTCATGTACCGGTCAAACTCCCGATCCGTATATACTCGGCATGCCTTACAGTAGACATCCTTGTAGGTGGTAATACGTTTGTCCTGGGTTTTGGTGTTCATCTCCAAATGTCGACAACATAAGGCGTGAGGGGCGTTTGGGTACATGGCAGAGATTGTGGCGCTTATGGAAGGAGCCCTGTCGGACATAAACACCAACCCTTGCGGGTCTCCGATAGCTTGTCTCAACATGGACATAAACCAAGTCCACTCGTCCAAGGTTTCGGACTTGCCTACTCCAAAAGCTACTGGAACGATGGAGTTATCCCCGTCCATGGCAACCGCCAGGAACATCATACCCAAGTAAGGGCCCTTTAAATGGGCAGCGTCTATTACCAGGGCACGACGCAGATTTGCCAGAAATGTGCGGATCTGCAAAAACGTAGGTGGTTTCCCTTTGTAAATGTTATAGTTTATAATGTGTAAACATATGACGTGTTAAAATACGTACCGCGGGTCCAAGGGCAGCGAAGTACATCTCAAACCGTCCATGTGAATCGGTCCTTAGCTGGGTGACAGTACCTGGATTCTGCAGCTGCAAATTATATAAATATGTTGGGAGTCGTTCATACGACTCCTCGAACGTGCCTCTCACCAATAGCAGTGCCCTGCATCGCGCACGCCAAGCTTGGTGGTAACCAATCGTGACGCCGAACTGCTGGTGTACATGATGTCCTTTGGACGCAATGACCTGCTAGCATCAAGAAATTTGTCTTTCAGTATCGCACCCAAAGTCCTTTTGGTGGCTTATTTGTGGTTGGGATTCAGTTGCGTCCTCGTACAAATGTGTACGTCGTCCAACTTTCTAATAAGTAACACCCCTCCTTTCTCTCCCGCGGGCCTCGCGTACATCCTCCAATTACAGTTTTCTCTCGCACATTCAACTACGTATCTGCCTTTGTCGGATCTCGGAGTGACACTTTCGAAACCCTCTTCCATGAACTTAAGTCCGACCTGACTTGCCAAGTGGTCCTTCGAATCAAATATCTGACCTACTTCTAACCTTAAACTGCGATTATAAGGTGCAGGTTCGTAGGTTTTTGTATGGGTATTCTGGTCTGGAAGAAGAGGGGGCATATCAAAATAGTCATTTAACTGACTAAATGATTTATTACTAGGGGTATATTCGTCGTGATCATCACTATCGGTATCTGATCTGTCTATATCAGCATTACCCGTTTTGAAAACATAGGTTTCGTCATCAGCAACTCCAGCACAGCGTCCTTCTTGTGGTTGTTGTTGTTGCGTCTCCGGAACATAATCAGGAATACAGTCGTTAAGACCATATGCATGATCCAAATGAACTGTTAGGCCGTAGGAAGGCTGAAATTGAGAATCAGGCTGCTCCATTTGGAGGTCTTCGTCATCAGCGTCGTCATCACCGTCGTCGTCACCGTTGTCATCACCGTCGTCGTCACCGTCGTCATCGTCTTCGTTGCACACCGAGGATTCGGCATACACATAAAGTAATGGAGGTCTTTCTGATTCGGCTGCAAAGTGCATAAAACCAGAGATGTCCCCATCGTTGCATAACTCCACAAATGACCCGTCATCATTCTTGAACGCTAACTTGCAAACAGCCGAATGGTCGATTTCACATTTTTGCATGGCGTATGCAACAAACTTCTGATAAGAAAAGTTTACTGGCAATTTTACACAATGCTTAGATTTATAAGCAAAATTCCACTCATTGTTTTCTTCCACCCATTCACCATCGTAACAGAAATATAGCCTAGCTTTTGCAACAGATGAAATCATTTTTTCAGTGGTATCTCAAAAACAAAATACTGAAGAAAGCAAGAAAGCAAGAAAAAAGGATGGAATGGGTGTGAGTTATGGATTGCATTCTGCTGATATTTATGGATGAAATCTCATTGAGGAACATGAATTGCAACCACAAGTTGGTCTTCCAAGTACAATGATTCAACATTGATGAAACATGTCAGTGAATTTCAACCACAATTTGGTCTTCAAGGTACAATAATTGTGGAAAAAAACAGTAAAAGCATGCAAAGATTCGTGCAAAAGGACCAAAATTGCAATTTTTTGTCCCATCGCGGGATGGTCGCGGGGTCAGTCGCGGGGAGGGACGAAAATTGTAACCGCGGGCATAGTTGGGGGTTGCCACGGGACTTTTTGGCCAAAATAGCGGGCCACGTGTGCCCTATCCCGCGATCGCGGGACCCATCACGGGATTAATGGGTATTTCGGCAAATTCGGGAGAGAAATGGGTATTTTGGTAAGTCAAAGTCAAACTTTGGGTATTTTAATTAAATTCCCTATATATATATATATATATATAGAGGAAAGTTCAAATAAAAACTCATTTTCAATTGTGAACATGAGGACGGATCTTAGCCCTTCCATCTATATTGATCCAATGACCCATATTAAATAGATTTTTTAATTTAAATTATTAATTAATGTGATTAGAGGTAAAATGGGAAGATAATTTAAACACACGCCTACCATGTTTGACTTTTTATTTTCTTTTTTAATTAAATTTTTTTAACCCCCTTAAAGTTTAAAATAAATTATCTTAAAAATTACTACTATTTTAATCAAACAAATTACAACAAAAAAAAACGAGAATTTCGTGCTCTTCGATATGACATCCATCTCGATATAGTTTTTTCTTCATTTTAATTGTTTTTACGTGAAATGCTATGTATGTGTTATATTCAGTATGAATATGTATGCACGTTTCCTGGTGTCCATATTCAGTATGAATAACAAAGGGGAACGTTCATTCACTATTCATGACGAATAACACAGTATTCAAAATGAATAATACAAATTCAGGATGAATAATACACGAATTCCTGATTCATGTATTATTAAATATGAATCGTGTATTATTCACCTTGAATGTTGTATTATTCATGATGAATAATATATGGTGTCCATATTCAGTATGAATAATACATCATTCAGAGTAAATAATACACGATTTATGAATTCGTTTATTATTCATCCTGAATGTTATATAATTCATCCTGAATACTGTATTATTCATCCTGAATATTGTATTATTCATCATGAATAGTGAATGAACGTTCACCTTTGTTATTCATACTGAATGTGGATACTTGGAGATGTGCATACATATTCATAAAGAATAAAACCAAGTTTCGATTGTGAATCGGAAAACAAAAGAGAGTGTGTCATGTGTTACCTTCACGGGTCATTCATATATTATTCATCATGAATAATGTATCATTCTGTAACACCCCAAAATAGGGGTTAACAAAAACTTCCATAAAACGGAAGAGTGGTACACATTACTAAAGAAAAAATGTACATAATCATCATTACTAACCATTAGTACAAATATTTAGTTAATGCATCACTACTAAAGGACTACTAGCTTGTTTGCCCAATACTATAGCAATCCAAGATCAAAAAGACGTCGGGAAGTTCTTATGTCAATCTTCCAATTCTTTAACCTTCCAACATCATTCCCAAGCTCACACCCCGTTCTACACTTTCTTGTGCCCGGAACCACTAAGATCTGTAACACATAAAACACATAGCAAGTGTTAGGCTTTTAAAGCCTAAGTGAGGTTTACACATAATACATAGATTATAATCATAACATGTAGGAAGAACAATTCGGTACATTCACAAATTGGATTCCATGGAGAAGGCCCATATCGCTACCCGGTTACATCATAATTGAAGATATACCTTGATTGATACCCCACGGTATTGTCACAAGGCATAACACAACGGAAAACCCCACGGTGTCCGAAGGTATGAACAAAATACATTTACCCCATGGTATGTATGATTATATCCTCCAATGCCTACCAGGTGCTCCTCCAATTAAGTGAATACCAAAAATGTTAATCCAAATAAGATTCACAACATATTAAGCACTTTAACAATGGTCCAACCATTTATCATAATCCATACTACTTCCATGTAGTTCACATACATCCATATGTATTAATTCACATTCCATAAGAATTCAACAATAAACCACCATGTTTACAATTCAAGAATAAGTCTATTTTAACCATTAAGTCACCAGTTCATCATTAAGACGTTTATTAAGCCATCATGTCAATTTCACATACCATTGACATATAATCAAACCAAACTCTTAACATAAACATTCATCATGGCATACTAAGAAATAAACACAATTAATCCATATTAACTTATTTAAACTCCTCTTATTTCCATCTTAACCATTAAGAACATACAACTCAAGATTTTACCTTAATAATACAAAATCAAGAGAAGAAATGGTAGATAAGTATAATAAGAACATTTAGTTACAGATTACTCACCTTTAAATCTTCAATTTGTATAACCTTACTTGAAGACTTGAGCCCTAATTCTCCAATCAAAATGAAATGAAGATACCAAGCCCTAATTGAAGTTTGATTGTTAAGATTCATATAACAATTACCTGGATTGATTTAGAATTAAGAGATATGGATTTACCTTATATTTGGATGAAGAATCGTCTGAAAGTTCTTAAGAGAAAAGCCTGATTTCTTTTTGAGAGTTCTAAGTGATAAGTGAGATAAGTGATGACTAAGGGGTGGGTTTAACCCTCTATTTGGCACGTCAGGTTTTTGGCGCCAGTCGTCGGCGCCGATGGATCGGCGCCACTTCATTGGCGCCGGCTTCTGTTTGCCAAAACCTCCAACTTCTACTAATTAGGCCATAACTTCTTCGTTAGAACCCCGTTTTTACCCCGGAAAGTACCGTTAGGCTCGTATTCAAAATACCCATCTAACTAATCCATAAAATCTACTATTCCACTATATCATCTATTTTTCATAATTTTACTTAAAGAATAAACTTACTGATTTCTATCGAGAGTTATCAAATAACAAGTAAAAATCACAGAAGTTACTTAAAATGTTAATCATAATCTAAAAAGTCAAAATATTAATAAATATTAAACTTACTATTACTTACGAGGATTTTCCGGGTGTTACACATTCAGTATGAATAATACAACATTCAAGGTGAATAATACACGATTCATGTTTAATAATACATGAATCAGGAATTCGTGTATTATTCATCTTGAATGTTGTATTATTCATCTTGAATGTTGTATTATTCATTTTGAATACTATGTTATTCGTCATGAATAATGAACGAACGTTCCCCTTTGTTATTCATACTGAATATGAACACTAGGAAACGTGCATACATATTCATACTGAATATAACACATACATAGCATTTCACGTAAAAACAGTTAAAAGGAAGAAAAAACTATATCGATATGGATGTCATATCGAAGAGCACGAAATTCTCGTTTTTTTTAATGTATTTTGTTTGATTAAAATATTAGTAATTTTTAAGATAATTTATTTTAAACTTTAAGGGGGTAAAAAAATTAATTAAAAAAGAAAATAAAAAGTCAAAGATGGTAGGCGCTAATTTAAATTTTCAGATTTGTCCCTAATCACTTCTCAATTGGTTTCATTAAGTTTTAACCATTGATTAAATTTCCAAATCTTGATCAATGGTTGTGACTTGTCCTCATGTTTACAATTGAAAATGAGTTTTCATTTGAACCCACCTATATATATATATATTATAAGTGAGTGCATGGAAACAACTATGATATACACATCATACTTCCATATTCTATCATTTTCATCAATAAAAAAAATCCAAATATCTATCACTTGATTGGTAGTCGGTGAGTGTAAGGCTGTAAGCCGCCTTCCTTGACAATTCATCAAACATATGGTGGATATTCAAACTTGTATTTATATTATCATCCAATTGGCAGCCGTACGCGACTACTCTTTTACTCGATAAAATTCATCATCCTTGTTTTAACTAAAAGTTAATTACCGAAAACTCTAACCGGTTCACACGAAACCTGCCTCTAATTTACTATACTCAATAAGATAATTGGTTATTAAAGTAATTTTTTTTATAAATCTTAATTGGGTAAAAACATATTCACTTATTGACTAGGATGTTCGATTAATACAAAAAATTATATATACAACTATTTTTTAAAACATATAATAGTGATTATCTTCACTTATTTTATTGGGTAATTAAAATGATCAATTAGAAAAGTTAAGTAGTATAAATGTTTTTTACTTGATAAATGTTAAAATCTTCATGGAAAAGATTCACCATTAACAAAATGGGTATGGTAAAATTATTAATACAAACCATTACTTTTTACTGGTAAGAGACAATAAGTGTTTAATTAACTGTTAAGAGAAGATAACTATTTAGTAACGCATAATTAGAGAAAGGTTCAAACGAAAACGCTATCTATTTAAGAAAACACGAATAAAGGTCGTTCATGTACAAAATCACATGCGATTCACGTACAAAACTATATGTGATTAAAAATCTGGACGCGCGCGGCCTGGGACGCGACTTGCAAGTCGCGTAATCACATGATTTTGTACATGGGCGATATTTTTCGTGTTTTCTTAAAAAATTGACGTTCTCATTTGAACCCATCTCCGCATAATTAAATTAGTGTCTCTAACTTATATATAATGAATATTGTTTTTCTTTACCATTATTAAATTACTGTCTCTGACTCGTATATTACCAACATTGTACGGTTACGATTGATTTAAAATACATCAAAGAGCATATCAACCTTGTTGGAGATTCTCACACTAGTACAGTAGGCTATGGGACTTGTACAACAACAGCTTGTACATAGCTATCATATCTCCTGGTTTTTCTCACATCATATTTTCTTTCCTCTTCTCTTGGATCCTTGGTACTCTTTCTAAGGACATTGCAAGAAGTGTGATCTACTGCAACTCTGCCTACCAAATCTGGGTGGAACTCGAAGAGAGATACGAAATTTCTAATGGAGCAAAATTATTTGGTCTACATAAAGACCTATCTGGGATGTCTCAAGGAAACAACAATATAGCTGACTATTTTACCAAAATCAATATGGTATGGGATGACATCGACTCTTTGTGCTTGACTCCTGTTTGTTCTTGTGGCTGTAAATGTGGACCCTCTCAAAAGATAATAAAATTTCAACAAGATCAGAAAGTTATTCAGTTCCTCATGGGATTGAATGATTCCTATGGAATTATAAGAGGGTCCATCCTCATGAATAACCCTCTCCCTTCGTTAGGAAGTGTTTACAGTCTGTTGCTTCAAGAAGAAACTCAAAGGGAGATCAACTCCAGTAATCACTTCATGGCAGATTCTGCATCCTTACATGCTAATTCTTCCGGACCAGCTTCACATGTTGGCTCTTCTAAATTCGATTCAAACCCATCGCATATGCATGGTACCTACGGAAGGGGGAGACTACAAGTTTCAACTCAAGAAAATCTTCTCCCAGATGCAATCACTGCAAGAAGCCTGGACATACCATTGAAAAATGCTATAGGCTTCATGGCTTCCCTCCTGATTTTAAGTTCACCAAAAACAAAAGGTTTGCTGCTCAGGTTGATGTCCCAGATTCATCACCAGCTTGTCAAGACTCGACAACTTCTTCTCTTCCTGGTCTATCACCAGAGCTCTGCACTCAACTGATGAATTTACTGAAGGGTGCTCAAAGCTCTGAATCTACCCCATCTGCTGCCAACTTTGCGGGTAATGTTTCCAGGTCCTTTTGCCATATAAGCATCATCTCTGATGCTCATCACACTACATGGATTATTGATAGTGGGGCAAGTGATCACATGTGCTCGAATAAATATTTTTTCTCCTCATTAACCAAACTTCCGCACACCATATCCATATCTCTATCAAATGGTCAAGTTTCATCCATTGATTCCATTGGGATTGTTCCCATTGCATCTGATCTTGTTCTGATTAATGTGCTTTATGTCCCAGATTTCAAATACAATCTCCTTTCCGTGTTCAAATTGAACCAACAATTAAAAGGCATCACTAGTTTTACCACTGATTTTTGCTATGTGCAGGGCCCTCCTCTGAAGAAGCCAATGGTTCTTGGTAAAATACAAAGAGGCTTATACGTTTTGTCTCATCCTGCACTCTCTCATCAAATTCCTCAGATCCATGGCTACCAATTCTCTTCTGCTTCATCCAACGCAGCTTACGGTAGTAGCATTGTGATGTGGCACTCTAGACTAGGGCATTTACCTTTGTCTAAACTAAAATCTTTGTCTCTTTGTGATGTTGATATCAATGACAAGAATCATTTGTTCTCTTGTGAAATATGTGCTAAAGCTAGACAACACAGGTTACCTTTTCCTCACAGCCAGATTGGTAGCACTAAACCTTTTCAACTCATTCATGTCGATTTATGGGGGCCATATCATGTCCAAACCTACGATAAATACAAATACTTCATAACAATCGTTGATGATTTCACCAGAACAACCTGGACACATCTTCTAAGTTGCAAAAGCAATGCCTTTAACTTCATTAAAAAATTTCTCGCCATGGTTGAAACTCAGTTTGGTCAACATGTTAAGATCATTAGAACTGATAATGCTTTGGAACTGGGTTCTAGCGTTTCCGCCACCGATTTCCTTTTGTCGAAAGGTATTCAACATCAAACTTCATGCGCCCACACTCCACAACAAAATGGAGTTGTGGAGAGAAAACATAAACATCTTTTGGAAACCTCAAGAGCACTCTTGTTCCAATCAAATTTACCTCGACAATATTGGGGTGATTGTGTTCTTACAGCCACATATCTCACCAATAGATTTCCTTCAAAAGTCTTGAGCGGCTCATCTCTATATGAACTACTCTTTGGTCGAAAGCCAACTTACTCGCACCTCCGAACATTTGGGTGCCTTTGTTACATCTCCACACCCAAGCCAGGAAGGGACAAACTTTCTCTTAGAGCTACTCCTTGCGTTTTCTTGGGTTATCCTTATGGGAAAAAGGCTTACAAGTTTCTAAATATGGAAACCAAGAAAATACACATTTCGAGAGACGTCGTATTTCAAGAAGACATTTTCCCTTACGTGACCTCGCCCTCATCTATGTTCTTACCCCTATCTATCCCAGATTCGTCTCCACAACATCCAACCACCCGTACTCCAAACTCAAACTCACAAATTTCATCAGATCAACAATTTCCAGCTGACCACAATGCCATTCCACCACAAAACTCACAGTCCCAAACATCCTCATCACATGCTCAACACCCTGTCCCTTCAAGGCAATCTTCAAGGATATCTAACCCTCCTTCTTATCTGAGTGACTATGTGTGCAACATCTCCAATTCCTCATGTTGTTTTTCCACATGTTCCCACACACTCACATCCTTATGTCATTCTCCACCTTCTGTCAACTCATCCATCTCCTGTAATATGATATCTTCTACGCATTCTTCACTTGCACCACTAACAGAACCAAGTACCTACGAAGAGGCTGTCTCCTTCCCCGAATGGCAAAATGCCATTGCAACAGAATTTTCAGCTCTGGAAGCTAACGAGACCTGGTCTCTCGTTCCTCTCCCTCCTGGTAAGAAAACAATAAGCTGCAAATGGGTGTTTAAAGTCAAGCAACATGCGGATGGGAGCATTGAAAGATATAAAGCTAGACAAGTGGTCAGGGGCTACACCCAAAAAGAAGGCATGGATTACACAGAAACATTTTCCTTGTAGAAAAAATGACAACCATAAGGAGTTTGGTAGCTACTGCTGTCAAAAAGGACCATGATGCATGTTCTCAATCAGATATACCAGGGTGCTAATCCCCTGCTCGCTGCACAGCTCCCCGAGTTTCCAGAAGGTATATGCCCCTCATATGAAAGTGAAGATGATTTCGAGGAGGAGAATTCTGGCGACAGTTCACCGCAATAAACCCCGACCCACTAATGGTTTGTTAAAACTTTGGTTTCCACTCATGATGCTCCCAAAAACAATTTTAATTTCTGTTTGGTTTGATTTTATGCCTATGGCTAGGCTTTTGACACTTTGCTGAATTCTTATTTTGGTTCGTAATGCATGAAATCCTACCGCTCGGTAGGTACTTTTGGGTACTAACGTATTTGTTGTTTGAATGCTTGTTTGATCTCGTTTCCATTTCAAGGTACAACTTTCGGCTTCCGACTTAAAAAGGTCACTTTTGTAAGTACAAATCTCAACTTGTCCCGTGAAATGATATAGGCCGTTTTTCGCATCCAAACACGACCCTTGTACCCACAACCACCTCCTTCGGCCCATATTTCCATGTCACAGTGGGGACAATGTGAAGTCTTAAGTTTGAGGTGGGGATTTCCAGAGTGACTTCCAGTCTTCCCACAGTGGGGACACTGTGAAGTCTAAGTTTGAGGTGGGTAAGCCATACCCACCTCCAAAAAAAAAAGAAAAACACAAAAATACAAAAACAGAAGAAAAATGGAGTATCACTAACAAAATTGATGGTGTGCCTTTTCTGGACCATCAAAGTGCTCACTCCCAGAAAAAGATGGTGTGCCTATCCTGGACCATCAGAATACCCACTTTCAAGAAAAAATAGCTATACCCAAATAAAGCCTGAAAGTGTACGTACTTACCCATGCAAAATACAAACCACTCACTTTTGGAAATAAAAATCTCAAAGCGAGATCGTCGGTCCATGTTTGGAATTTCGTGCCAAAACCCTTGGAAAAATATTCAAAGCCACAAACCTTCCGAACCCAAGAAAAGTCCTATTGATCAATTGTGAACAAGGGAAAGATTTCGTCAAGTACAAAAGTGAAGCTTTGATTTTGGAACCGAAAGAAGTACCTATGGAGGGAGATCAACATCCAGTCAGAGTGAGAAGTCAGTAAGTCCCTGAAAGCTCTTGTGCATTATTTTTTTTATATATATTATTATTTTATTTTCTTTCTTTTTATTACTTGGGGACAAGTAATGGTTTAAGTTTGAGGTTGTGATAACTCTATTTTTAGAGTTATTATTTCCTTGAATTTTCTATTTTATTTTGTCAATTTTAGCCATTCCGCTTTTAAAAACCCCCATTCTTGGAACAATTCTCGAAAATGAGCAAAAAGAGTGAACCATAGTCTTTAATAAATTATTTGGTGGAATTTGGGTGTTTTTCATTATTTATCCCGCAGTGACCACTGTTGTGCCCACTCCGGTTTCCCACTATTCGAGCAGAGCAAAAAGACAAAAGAAACTAGTAGTTGGGATGCAACTATTCTGGAGTTTAGAAGGTTCAAATGGCAGGAAAATATGGGCTGGAAAAGTACAAAGTAGTTTTCTTAAAGATGACAACAAGTACACCTTTTTGTACTTAGAGATTGACTTGGAAAAGGGTCTATTGGGTAAAAGGATTGTCCAAAGTGCTGAATTCTGCCATAATACTGCAGTCTTTACCCATTAGATAAACCCACCTCTTTGTGTAATACCCAACTCTTTCTCCTAGTATATAAAGGAGCACTTGGGTGCCATTTATGATATGCTTGGCTTAATCTTAAATTTTCTCAACTACCACATTAAGTGTTAGTCTTTCATTTACTGCAGTAGCTAGCTTTAAAATTCTGTATCTTAATTTCTTAAGTTAATTGTAGTTCGCAATACACAGTGACAGGGACGAATTCTCGTTCCCCACTGTGAGTTCTATTCAAGTCACTTTCAGTTTAATTATGTGTAAATTCTACTCTTTCCTTTTCTTTACTTTAGTTATGGGCTAAACATCCTTTGGGATGTAGGAAGGAGAAGTACCTGGATTTTATTAAAAATGCTTGAGTAATCTTTATACTTAGAATATTTGTTGTTTTGGTCATTCATTCTCGATATTTACCCAAGGATGCGAACAAGCCGATCACTTGCAAGGATCTAAAGTCTAGTTCTTAACTTAGAAATAAGTAGAACGTAGTGACACGAGCTTAAATGATGCTAGGGGATTCGAAAGAATTCTTATGACACTTACGAAAGTGAGGTCGGCACAGTGAGCAAATCTCAACCCACTGGAGTAGTAGGCAAGCTAATTTGTGTATTAAAGACACTTAGAGTATTTGTCTCTACACATTCCATCGAGACCTGAAAAGGTTCATTTTTGAGATTACCATTAACAAAACAATAAGTACTAAGAGTATGAGAATTTTTATCTAAACGGTGTGAGTATTTTGTAACCGGGCTTTTCTAGCGAAAATGTCTACCTCGAATACAAGGATCACTTTTAGGACCGAGTATTTAGTATAAAATCTAGGGAAAATCTAACCTATATTCCTCCTTTTAAAATCTTTGTAAAATCGTCAAAGTAACTATTTCGCCAAACAAACCAGAGTATTATTTTCTCTCTAATTGAAACCTGTAAAAGGAGCTCATGAGAACCGTATTGTCTTGATTGTCCAGTCTCTGTGGATTCGATTCTGGTATTTTACCAACTATTACTTGTTGTGACGATTATAGTGGACAGTGTACACTTGCACTTCCCACTGTGGACAGTTTGCAACCCACTGCGATTAAAACACACATTTCGCACGTAACAAGTTTTTGGCGCCGTTGCCGGGGACTGGCGTGATTTTAAATCTCAAGACATTAGTTTTTGTTCGAGCCCGAGTAACTCGTTTTTCTAAGCTGTTCATGTTGCATGCCACGACAACAACACGAACCTTTGGTACCAATCGATCTTGAAATAGAGAAAACCTTTCGAAGAAGACGTAAAAACAAGAACACAAATCGACAACCCCCTGTGATCCCCACTGTAAACATGGCAGCAATACCACCACCTATAGTGGAGACCACAGTGACGATTGCCGATAGCAAAGATCAAAAAATACGGGATTACGCTACTTCCGGAGCTAACGACTTAAGCTCCGGGATTCTAAGGCCCAACATTGTTGCAAACCATTTTGAACTCAAACCGGTGATGTTTCAAATGATCCAAGCCATGGGTCAGTTTGGAGGATCACCATCTGAGGATCCACACTCGCACTTAAGGTGTGAGTGATGAAGCATTAAGACTAAGACTTTTTCCTTTTTCACTAAGGGATAAGGCAAAGTCATGGCAGAACTCACATGCACCTCATTCGATAACCATTTGGCAAGAACTTGCCGATAAATTTTTGCAAAAATACTTTCCTCCCACGAGGAATGTAAGGTTTCGAAATGATATAATTTTGTTTAGGCAAGAAGAAGACGAGGCTGTTTCAGATGCATGAGAACGATTTAAAGATTTACTTCGAAAGTGCCCACATCATGGCATCCCACATTGCATCCAATTGGAGACCTTTTACAATGGTATTTCCAATGCAGCAAAAATCATCTTAGATGCGACAGCCGGTGGAACATTCACGAGTAAAACCTACAATGAAGGATATCAAATCTTAGAAAAAGTGTCCAACAACAATACCGAGTGGTCCAATCCTAGAGCAATAGTACCAAAGACCAACACCATTGATCCGAAGCGCTGAAAACCATGAATGCGCAATTAGTGGCCTTAACAAAAATCGTTTTGAACCAAAATAGAGGCCAAGTCAATTCTGCAACTCATCTAGCCGAAAACTGCTCCCTCTGTGGAGAGGAGCATCTTTTTGACTATTGTCCAGCAAATCCCGAAGCCGTTAATGTTATAGGAACCAATCCGAGAAACAATCCATATTCGCAGACTTATAATCCAGGTTGGAGAAATCACCCAAATTTCTCTTGGGCTGGTAATCCAGGACTCCAACCCCACGGGGCGAGTCATACCCAGCAAAGACCACACAATCCCCCTGGATTTCAACAACACCACAGTGGGCAGAGCCCACAAAATTTTCACCAAGGGCAATCCTCACAACAATACCAACCACGATCCAATCAACCAGTTGAGGCTCAACAATCGATTGAATCAATTCTCAAGGGTTTTATGAATCAAACTCAAGCAGCCATTAGGAACATAGAGACTCAAGTAGGACAACTAGCCGTCGAAGTTAAGAATAGACCACCAGGGACGTTACCTAGTGATACCGAGCATGCTAGGCTGATAGGAAAAGGATCTGAACATGTCAAGTCCATCACACTTAGGAGTGGAAAGGATCTGAAAGATATCGTTTTCGAGTCTGATGATTCGCCTCAAATACCCACTGTGATCCCTACAGTGGGCACTCCTCAAGTCACTGTCATCCCCACAGTGGGGAACGACATCCCTGACCTTCCCACTTTTAGACCTGTTCCAAAACCTACTATTCCAAAGCCAATACCACAGTTAGCTCAAATTGACCCACGAAGTATTCCTTTTCCTGAAAGAATGAAGCTGTTGATCCAAACCCTCAGTGATTTGATAATGACCCTTTCTTATATACTTAGTGAAAATTGTAAGTAAACAACATGTATCAGAGTTTCACTATCGCTGATAAGTACTAAGATCTTCCAGTACCGCTGATAGGAACTCTTGTTGTTTAGATTAAACATTCAGCGAACACTGTTCATCATTAACGCCGAGTCTGTTCAGTCATTATGATGATCGCTGATAAGTTAGTTGTTTACTTATGATCCCTGAAGACAAGTTTCACGTCAACAAAGGTTCTAAGCTGAAGTCGAATATCAAGCTCAAGAACCAGCGACAAGTCTCCTAATGAACTGATGCGGATCAACGAAGACTCAGATTTGTCCACTCAACGTGAATTATCAAGTACAAGACTTCAGCTATCGCTGAACTTTATCATCTGCTGAATAGTAAATGATAATCGCTGAATCAACGAAAGTTGATCATGAAGTCCTCCGTACAAAGTACTTTTGTCTTAACCCCCCTTGCACGACTCCGTACGAAATGTCAGAAAAGAACCTCCGAATATCTGAAATCGTACAACCACTCTGATACTACACTGTTCATACATGCGGCTACTAAGGTTGTCAACCAAGGTCAATGACATGCAACCAACTAGCTGATGACACGTGTAAAGTGTATACTGACTTGCATTAAATGCATGCAGTATATAAAGAGATGAACCCACTTCATTTGAAGTAACTTGCTAACTCTGGACAAGTTCAATCTCTTATCTCAAGATAGGTTATTATTAGTAATTTCCTTATCTCTCTTAGTGCAAGAAACCTTAGTGTTCCAACTTGTTTAGATTTAGGTTTATCCTTAATCTTGTTTCCGCAACAAGCTGTAAATTGTTAATGATTTATCAATAAACAATTTAGAAAAGTAAAATCTGTGTGTTTGTATTCAACCCCCCTTCTACAAACTTGTATAGGCCTTCGGGACCAACAAGTGGTATCAGAGCAGATTTGTTTAATCTCATAAACAAGATCTAATCTAAGATATTTCTCTTCCTTGCTATTATCTGAAAATGGCCACCTACACAAACACAAATTATATAGACAATGGTTCTCTTGCTAAACCCCCTAGATTATCCAAAGATAACTTCAACTTATGGAAAAATAGGATGACACTCTTCTTAGAAGGTGTAGACCCTACTATGCCTTACTATCTAGAAAATGGTCCATTCATCCCTGTAAGAATTGATGCTGCTGTTCCAGCCGCTGAGAATAGACTTGCTATTCCAGAAAGGCTGGTACCTAAGGAAATCTTTCAATGGACTGACGAAGATAAGAAGAAAGTGGCTATAGATACAAAAGCCAGATCCATACTATCCATGGCTCTTCCTGACGAAGTCTACCATTCCGTCATGAATCTGAAAACATCAAAGGCCATGTGGGACACAATATGTGTTCAGTATGAAGGAACGTCTGAAGTCCAGGATTCAAGAAAGATCAACCTGGTAAGACAATACGAAAGCTTCATTTCTGGTAAGAATGAATCTCTCTCTGAAGTTCACCAACGTTTTAATTGTTTAATTATAGATCTGAAAACTGTTGGTAAGGAATATTCTAACTTTGAAGTGCTGACAAAGTTTCTAGAATGTTTACCTGAAAGCTGGGACAATTATGCTATGTGTCTCAAGCTATCAAAGGATCTAAAATCAATGACCCTTTCAACCTTATATGGCACGTTGCTGAATCACGAGCAATCGAGCCATCTTAAGAAGAATCTTGTTAAAGATTCCAGAAGCACCCCTGTTGCTTTAATCTCAGAGGAACCTTCTACTCAGCGACCCTCGGTCACTATCACTGAGTTAGAAAGTAACTCTGAAAGTTCATCAGATTCTGATTTTTCAGATGATGAATCTTTGGCTCTCCTAACTAAGAAGTTCAGGAGATTTGCCAAAAAGAAAATGTTTAGAAAGAACAAACCTCTTTCCATAAGTGACAAGCCTAGATCATCAGCTTTTGTTGATAAGACTACTGCTACTTGTTTTAACTGCGAAAAGACAGGACATTTCGCTAACGAGTGCAGGTCAAAGAAAGTTTCTAGACACTCAGCTTTTACAAAGAAACCCTTTGTTCCAAGAGACAAAGATGACAAATATTCAAAGCTGAAAGAAAAATATGCAAAGCTGAAAAGCTTTAAGAAGAAGAATAAAGGCATGATGGCTGACTATGATTGGGCTGCTTCTGATGAAGAAGCATCATCATTTGACTCTGAAGATGATGAAGCAAATCTATGTCTTATGGCCAAGATTGAAGAAGAGGAAGAAAGTTCAGTCATTCCCTCCACTTCAACATCTGCTATTTAGGTATCACCTTCCTTCTTTACCAATATTGCAAATATTGATGAAGCTGATAGTCTCCGTAAGATCGATCTCTTGACTAGAAGTTTATACGAAGCCATGAACGGCAAAACTGTGGTTGAAAACCAAAATCTTGATCTCGCTGAAAAGCTTAAAAACTGCCATCTTCAAATAGAAAAGCTTTCTAAAATTGAAGAAGATTTTAAAGATCAAGTATATTTAAATCAGCTAGTCAAAATCGAACGAGCAGAAGCTATCACTGCATTAAAGGCTGAAAAGCTACTGTTGAAGGATGGTGTAATTCTTCAACAAAGATCACTGAGATAATAAAGTCTCAAATTCCCCTGAGTGATAAACGTGGTTTGGGTTACAAATATGAAACTCCAAAACCAACCACTGAACGTTCAATGCTTAAATTTGGAACGTTCGTATCCTCAGTCGCTGATACTTCATCTTCTCAGTGCTCCTCGTCCATTACACCAATCCCTGAGGAAACTCCTACCTCCTCAAAAGGCAAGGAGAAAATGGTTTATTCAAAACCTACCTCTGTCTCTAAAGACAAAGGTAAAGGAATTGTTATTTACCATAATCCTCAGAAGGGTACCTTAGTACCAAAGCTGAATGCTTCTAAAGCTTCAGTCGCTCATCCCTCTGGATCAAAGAAGCAGATATCTGGATTTATTCAGCGATCTACTCCTAGACTCAGATTGGATGTCCTTGGTAAGAAATCTGAAGAACTAAATGTTCGTCCCATTTCTAAAGCCAATAGTTTACTTGGTGCTGGCACTTCTAATTTGAAATTAAAAGCTCAACATTCAAATGGTCCTAGAACTACTTTTAGCTATAGGAAATGTTATCACTGTGGACTCACTGATCATATTGCTAGTAAGTGCCCCACATCCACCAAAGCTGAAAAGATAGCTAAGGTGAAGATTGCCCCCAAGGCAAAGAAGACAAACCCTGGTGCAAATCAGGTCAAGGTGAATTCTACCACTGAGGTTAAGAAATTAACCAAAGTGAAGAAAGACAAAGCTGAATCTTCAAATGCTGTGAAGACTGCTGAATCTTCCATTCCAACTACTTCCACTGACAAACGTGAATACATGGTTAAGTGGGTACCTAAGAAAAACTAATCTTCCTTTGTATTGCAGGTTAAGAAGGGTATCTGGTATCTCGATAGCGGATGCTCTAGACACATGACTGGAAAGAAAAACCTGCTCGCTGAATACAAGGAAGAGAAAGGTCCCTCTGTGACTTTCGGTGGAAATGGAAAAGGACATACCCGAGGGTATGGTGTACTTTCAAATGGTACAACCTCCTTCAGAAGGGTCGCATATGTTGAAGGGCTGAAGCATAATCTTCTAAGCATCAGTCAGCTTTGCGACATGGATAACAAAGTAATCTTTACTAAGGAATCCTGCTTTGTCACTGACAAAAAGGAGAAGATAGCTCTCAGCGGTTATCGTTTGGAAAATGTTTATGTAATAAACATGGACTCAACAACCACTGAGAACTCCTGTTTCTTCTCAAAGGCCTCATCTGATGTCAACTGGCTATGGCATAAGAGGCTCTCTCATTTAAATTTCAAGACACTGAACACTCTTTCTTCAAAAGAGTTAGTCACTGGTCTACCTCAACATTCATACGCCAAAGAGTCGTTATGTTCAGCGTGTGAAAAAGGGAAGCAGACCAAAGCAAGCTTTAAGTCAAAGCAAGTTTCTTCAGTGTCATCTCCTCTACAACTACTCCATATGGATTTGTTTGGCCCTGTTAACAAACAATCCATCGCTGGAAAGAAATATATGCTGGTCATAGTTGATGAATTCTCTCGCTTCACTTGGGTAATGTTTCTCCGTTCTAAGAGTGACACCCCTGAAGAACTCATCACCTTTGTTCGGAAGATGGAAACCCTGAACAATTTGACCGTTCGCTCAATAAGGAGTGATCATGGGACTGAATTCAAAAACAGTTCTCTTGATTCCTTCTTTGAGAGTAAGGGTATTTCTCACAACTTTTCTTCAGTGAGAACACCGCAACAAAATGGAGTCGCTGAAAGAAGAAATAGAACAATTATTGAAGCTGCACGTTCAATGCTCAGCGATTCTCACCTCCCTACTTAGTTTTGGGCAGAAGCTGTCAACACTGCTTGTTTTACGCAAAACAGGTCGCTGATAGTTAAAAGATTCAAAAAGACAGCCTATGAACTTTTTCATGGGAGAAAGCCTTCAATCAGCTTTCTTTACATCTTTGGATGTCAGTGTTTTATACTGAACAACATAGATGCTCTTGGAAAGTTTGATCCTAAGGCTGATGATGGAATCTTTCTTGGATACTCCTCAGTTTCCAAAGCCTTCAGAGTCTTCAATCGTAGAAGACAAACTGTAGAAGAAAATATTCACGTCACGTTTGACGAATCCCGTTCAGCGAACTCTAAACCGTCCGCTGATACTGAAGAACTGAATCAATGGATGTTTTCTCATCTTGGTGATTCAGAAGTTATTCCCACTACTCATGCTCATCCAGTAGAAGATGATAGTCCTATCATTCCAAATATGAAGAATAGTAAAGCTGAAACTTCTTGGGTCTCAGCTGTTCCTATAAACACTATACCTAACGTTGAACCAAATGTCTCAGACATTCCATCTACTTCTCAGCAATCAGTGAATATAATGACAACTGCATCCATTCCTCTCTTGGCTGATACTCCTGACGTCGCTGAAGCTTCATCTTCAGCTCCTCCAGTTCAAGTTGAGTCAGCGTCTCACGCTCCGGCTCAGCGATGGACTATAAATCACCCAATTGATCAAATTCTTGGTGATCCAAACGCTGGGATTCAGACTCGACGAAGTGCAGGTAATATTTGTTTTTTTGTAAATTTTATTTCACTAATTGAACCAAAGAAAGTAGATGATGCCCTCAAATATCCAAACTGGGTCAGCGCCATGCAAGAAGAGCTGACTGAATTCGAAAGAAACAAAGTTTGGAAACTTGTTCAGAGACCAACTGATAAAACAGTAATAGGCACTAAATGGGTCTATCGAAATAAGTTGGACGAACATGGTACTGTAACCCGCAACAAAGCTCGACTTGTTGCTCAGGGATACAGACAAGAGGAAGGTATAGATTACGACGAAACATTTGCTCCAGTAGCAAGACTTGATTCTATTCGTCTATTCTTAGCATATGATGTACACAAAAACATCAAAGTACATCAGATGGATGTTAAGTCAGCGTTTCTAAATGGAAAGCTGAATGAAGAAGTGTACATGGAACAACCTCCAGTATTCTCAGATTCTAAGCGTCCAGGTTATGTTTATAAACTGGATAAGGCACTTTATGGCTTGAAGCAAGCTCCTCGTGCATGGTATGACACTCTCTCTACTTATCTCCATATTGAAAAATTTGAGCGAGGTAAGATTGACAAAACTCTATTTTTTAGAAAAGTGAAAGGTCATATCATTCTAGTTCAAATATATGTTGATGACATTATATTTGGTTCTACTAACCCTGAGCTTTGTACTCGTTTCGCTGATAGAATGAAAGATGAGTATAAAATGAGCATGATGGGTGAACTAACATATTTCCTTGGTCTCCAGATTAAGCAAACTGAGAAAGGAACTTTCATTAATCAGGGAAAATATGTTAAAGATTTGCTGAAGAAATTCGACTTAACTGAAAGTTCAGCTATGAAAACCCCTGTGGCACCACCGCTGACACTTGATAAGGACACTAAGGGTGTTCCTGTCAATGTCACGTTGTACCGTGGGATGATCGACTCTCTATTGTATCTAACAGCTAGCCGACCCGATATTATGTTTGCAACATGCTTGTGTGCACGATATCAAGCTGAACCTAAGATATCTCATATGAAAGCTGTAAAGCGAATCTTTCGATATCTTAAGGGTACAATGAATCTAGGTCTTTGGTATCCCAAAGATTCAGGATTCGATCTAACCGCGTATTCAGATAGTGATTTTGCAGGTTGCAAAATGGATAGGAAAAGCACTATAGGAGGATGTCAGCTCCTGGGTGGAAAGCTGGTAAGTTGGACAAGTAAAAAGCAAAATTCAGTGTCCACCTCCACAGCTGAAGCTGAATATGTAGCTGCTGGAAGCTGTTGTTCTCAAGTCTTGTGGATGAGAAATCAGCTACTAGACTATGATCTTCAGCTCTTCAAAATTCCAATCTATTGCGACAGCACAAGTGCCATCGCTATAGCAAACAATCCAGTACTACATTCAAAGACCAAACATATAGAAATCAGATATCATTTTATCAGAGATCATGTGATGAATGGTGATATAGAACTTCATTTTATCCCAACTGATTATCAGTTAGCTGACTTATTTACCAAACCTCTTGATGAGACAAGATTCAACTTTCTCATCAGCGAGCTTGGAATGCTGAACTTTGAAGGATAAAATCTTCAGCGGTTCACATTGATCAGTGAAAGGATAAAATCAACTTGTATAGCCCATTCTATCATCTTCTCTCTGAATAAACTTGATTCACTGATATCAAGGTATGTTCTCTCTCTCTCTGACAAACGCATGAAAATGAAAGATTTCAAAACAAAACGCATCGCTGAATATCTCTTCCTTAACAGCGATATTTTGAAATTTCTTAAAACCTTTACTGAATATTTTCATTCAGTGCTTCATGTTTTCAAAAGTATCTCTGAGTTTTTCAAAACCTCAGAGACAACCAAGAATATGAAAGGACAGTTGTGACGTCATTGCAACAGATAAAACTCCGGCACGTTTTCTCTTCCTGACACACGTTTGCACGTCTCGTTCAAACTTCCAATCAAATGCAAACACGTGTCCGTGTCATGATGAAAATCTTCTCCCGCTCAAGATTTTCCCTTTCTAAAATCTCTATATAAACAAATTCTTTGTTTATATTTTTCTTTTACGCGATCAATCTTCCTCCGCAAGAAAGAATTCACTGTTGCATTTGTGCTTTCAAACTTCAAGAACTGTTCATCATCTTCTTCATCAAACATCAAGGTTAATATGTTCTTATTTATTACCTAATGCAAAATAACTTGTTTATGATCTACTCTTTGTTTTAACAAGATCAAACAAAAGAACTTCTTAAAATGAAATCATTTTCTTTCATGATTTTATGAACACAACCATTTCATGGTTGTTCTTCAAGTTTAAATGCAAAAATCTTAAGCTTGTTCTTCATTCGTTTTTCCAGAATCCCAATCTTCAAAGAAAACTGGAAAACAAGATTTTTAATGGGTTTTACATTTCGTTTCAAAAATCAAGAAAAACCCTAATCTTCATTAAGACATTTTGTCTGAATGAAATGGACAAAATTCGAACCATCTTAATGGAAAATCTTTCCACATTAAGATTATTCTTATTTGTTAATCTTTGGTTGAACTGATAATACAGGAAATGGCAACGTCTAACATTCCTTCTACCGCTGAGAACATCTCTTCTGACTCTGAGGAAATGGAATTCTTCAAGGCTCCTCAGGTTAAGTTCACTTTGGATCAGCTAGACTGGACTAAGATAAACAACCTTTCTGCGCTTCTCGAGTTTCCTCCTCGAAAGCAAGTCACACATCTGACAGATGCTGTGAATTTCCTGAAGAATTGCTGCATTTCAACAGCCCTGACCATCTCACCGCCTGCAAGTCAGCTGCTACTATCTCAGTTTTGGTACTCTGCCATACACTCTCAGCTACCATCCGCCAAAGATCCCTCCAAAACAGTTGATTGTATCCTCTGCGATACTGAATATGGCACGATAAAGATCACACCCGCCATCATTCGCAAAGCTCTGAACTTTCCCATCGCTACAAAGGAAAAACCTTTTGTTCCTTTCCCTGACCATAAGAAGCTCGCTGACAAAGAAGTTCTTATTGCATTTTTTGATGCAATGGACTATGTATGGGAAATGGGCAGAGACAAGAAGCCTGAGAAGAAGCTAACTCTGCTGAAAAAATCGAAAATGCCCAGCGAGATGAACTTCATCTTCGCTCACCTTATCAGCTGCATGACTGCCAAGACCGACTCTTCTGATCAAGCCGCTCAACCTCAGCAAGCTATGGGATACGCTCTGCTGAAAGGTCTACACATTGACTGGGCATCTCTCATCTATGATGACTTGCTGCAAAGAGTATACTCTGCCGCTGACAGGCCTGCATGGGTTCCCTACCCCCGATTCATCAACGCTATCTTTCAATATGGCCTGAAGGACAGCTACCCTCAAGAGGGCGATCTGAAACTCTCTCAGATTGGCCCTAAGGTACTCGACTTCAAACCTGTTGAAAATGAGGTACGTCTTTCTACCCTCTTATCTCTTCTCAACCCTTCTTCTTCTACTTCTGTGGCTCCTTCAGCGACAATACCCATTGCTGATACCCTGGCCACAAAATCCTCTCCTTCTAAGAAAAGGAAACATTCATCTATCCCACTTGATTCTAAAAGGATCAAGAAAACAAAGGAGCAACCCCAGCAATCTCATGCTGAAGACTCCTCAGCTCTTTCTGCAGAGCTGAAGGAACGTTCAGTGGTACGCTCTGTCACACCTGTACAAACCATCCCTTCCATCCCAATCTCAGCGTCTCCAAACGTTGAGATTACAGACTTGGAAACTTCCCAACCTCCCTCAGTCTCTCAAAAGACTGATGAAGTGATTCTCAGCGATTCCAACGCTGAACGCAGAACCCAACCTCCAATCTCATCCTTCGCTTCTCCCTCTACTCGTTTGTTCTCTCCTCCAGTTATCGCTGGAGATGCCATCATTTCTACGGAAGCTAAAGCTGATAATCCAGAGATGATGAAGACAGGACCTGCAGAACAATCCATGGGCACTTTTGAAGATGACATGGAACTTTACTCAGGAACCCGTGATTTCGACGAATTCACCAATCCTCCTACAGGTAAACAACAACCCATAAACACTGTAACTAAACCCCAAACTTCTGAGCGTTCCTTTGTTCACAAGTTCTTATCTGTTACAGGTCCTAATTTGGGAGATATCAACGCCTCTCTGAAGTCCGTGGAAACAAAGCTGACAGGTCTCACCACTACTCTCTCCAATAACTCTACAGCTGTAACAAACGCTGGAGAGAATCTGAACAAGCTTACAACGGTGGTGGAGAAGAAGGCTTCCACAGATGACATGAAGCAGCTTGATAAAACTCTCAACAACTTCGCCAAGGTGCTCGCTGATATCTACACAGACTACACCTCTCTCAAAAATTCAGTTTCATCCATGTCCAGCGAGGTAACAACGCTGAAGACATCGGTTGGAACACTAGAGGGAGATATGTCTGTTGTGAAGACAAATGTCAACACTCTGACGACTGACTTAAGCTCTGTAAAGACTGACGTTGGTTCGATGAAGACTATGATCGAACAGCTGCTGCACAAGGCGAATACTCCTGCTCCTGCCCCTGTCCCTGAATCTGAACATTTTACAGCGGACGATCGCACTGAGCTGAAGAAAATCAATCCTGCTATTTCTGGCCTAGAAGACAGATTAGCAAAGATTGAAGTTCGTGTAGGTTTCTCTGTCCAAGAAGACAGAGAACCTACCCACGCTGCTGAATCTACCCATTCCTCCCCCAGTCATCATGAAAAGGAGGGGGAGAAGAGCGCTAAAAATCCTTCCAAGAGCGCTGAAGACCTTTCCCATGATGAATCTATCAGGGGAGAGAAGAACGAAGACCCCACCTTCGCTGAAGAGGGTGAGAAGACTATTGAAGCTGAAGCAGCCGCTGGACCTCAGGGAGATGAACACCCTGAGGGAACCGAGAAGCTCGCCTCTGTATCTGAGGGGGAGAAACTCGAAGAAGACGCTGAAGAATCCGAAGCAGAAGATGATGAAGCCGTCGACATCCCTGATAATGAACCATATTCTTCTCCAAAGAATGATGATGATGATGATGATGAAGATGACGATGACTTCTTTATCGTCAAACCTGCTTCGAAGATCAAAGCTCTTAAGGGAATCTCGATAAATGAACCTTCAGGGGAGCGGACAAAGACAAAGCCCTCAGCCTCTGGAGCTGAGAAAGGCAAAGGCAAAAGCGTCGCTGAAGATGACAATCTGATGATCTTGCTTGAAAAGCCGGTTTGTCAGGTACACTAAACATCTCTTACTCCATCCCTCCTCTATCATACACTATCAGTTCCTCTACCTAAGCCTATACACTTAAACCAATTCTCTCTATCTGATTCTACCCAAGTTCTTACTTGTAAGATCGCTGTGTTTCAGCTAGTCCTCTCCCCTGTTTGAGGATATCGCTGAAGGCTCCACAACTATACCAGCTGATGCTGAAGAAATAATCCCAGTCTTGGATTTGATCTCTGAGACTGATGAACCTGAAGAACAGACTCTCTCTCACAAACGCAGACCTTCCTTAGTTCCTCAAAAGCTAACTGAAGAGGATCAGAAAAGAAGAGAGGAAATAATAAAGCGATTCGAGGATCAGCGAATCATTCTGAGGCGTGAACAACTTCCTTCAGTTCCTCCAAAGTTCAGAATTTCAAAAGCTGAATACAAGGAACACCTCAGAGCTGAACGCCTAATCGCTGAAAGAAAGGAAGCTGAAGAAAAAGACAGAGAATACGCCATCAAGCTTACTTAAGAATCTGTCAAAGACCCCAAGCTGAAACGTGTTCCCATTCAAGTCCAACGAAAGCTTTGGGAAGAAGCCTAGAAGATCGTGGAAAAGAAGACTGAAGTTTCTCAGACAACCCTGATCTGGTGTAAAGAGAAAATACACTTCAGATATCGTCCAGCGAAGATCAACAAGGTATTCATCTCTGGAAGAACCTCTATCGGAGTACCTATTGTTGACATCAAACTTTTCAGAGAAGATGGCCAATCTGAAGCCTTTCGCGCTGACACTGTAAAAAGGTATGGTCTCTCTGAATGGCTGGAGATGAGGTTAGCTATCCAATCATCACAATCTAAGTACAAGGATCATTTCGATAAGCTGATAAACAGACAGATCGATTTGATATCTTCTTGTGTGGACATTCCTCCTCTTCCTGATCTTAAGCTGAAAAGAAAAAGGGCCTCTCTGAAGAAGAAACGTCAAGATTCAAACTCAGGTCCTGTCATACGAAATGAAACTGGAATTGGTTTCTCTCGCGCTGAAGTGCTTGGTCCTGACCCTGATCTATCTGCCCTTGACATTTCTTTGCCACCATGTGAACTTTTCGTCCCTGGTAAAGTCATCAGTAATCCTTATGGAATATTCTTTCTCGACTACGACGGACGTAAATGTTTTCAACGGATCGCTGAGCTTCCAATCACTCCAATCGAACAGCTCAGAGATCTCATCTACTGGTGTGACTTCAGAAAAGACATTCAGGCACGACACCTAAAACTCTTGATCTTTGAAGAAGCGCTGAACAAAAGAAAACGAGGTGTAACGGTTCCTGACTGGATGATCCCCACTGAAAAGACCCTTGATGAACTTCTCATTAAGGAAGAACCTCTGTAAGCTGATAGGATCGCCTCTTTCATCTATTTTATCAGTTATCCTTTTGTACTTGTAATTTATTTCGCTCGTACTTATAATCTTTTCATTTCTCTTTGTAACCTGATTCAAAGTTTTAAAGAAAGATTTCAGCGAATGTACTTTACTCCATCAGTACTGAAAAGATCCCAGAAAACAGTAAAAGGGACAAATATTTTATGAGTTCTCTTTATCCTTATGTTTTCATTAAATAGCAATTTTCTTTGTTGCTATGTCATAATCAAATAGGGGGAGATTGTTGATCCAAACCCTCAGTGATTTGATAATGACCCTTTCTTATATACTTAGTGAAAATTGTAAGTAAACAATATGTATCAGAGTTTCACTATCGCTGATAAGTACTAAGATCTTCCAGTACCGCTGATAGGAACTCTTGTTGTTTAGATTAAACATTCAGCGAACACTGTTCATCATTAACGCTGAGTCTGTTCAGTCATTATGATGATCGCTGATAAGTTAGTTGTTTACTTATGATCCCTGAAGACATGTTTCACGTCAACAAAGGTTCTACGCTGAAGTCGAAGATCAAGCTCAAGAACCAGCGACAAGTCTCCTAATGAACTGATGCGGATCAGCGAAGACTCAGATTTGTCCACTCAACGTGAAGTATCAAGTACAAGACTTCAGCTATAGCTGAACTTTATCATCTGCTGAATAGTAAATGATAATCGCTGAATCAACGAAAGCTGATCATGAAGTCCTCCGTACAAAGTATTTTTGTCTTAACCCCCCTTGCACGACTCCGTACGAAATGTCAGAAAAGAACCTCCGAATATCTGAAATCGTACAACCACTCTGATACTACACTGTTCATCCATGCGGCTACTAAGGTTGTCAACCAAGGTCAATGACATGCAACCAACCAGCTGATGACATGTGTAAAGTGTATACTGACTTGCATTAAATGCATGCAGTATATAAAGAGATGAACCCACTTCATTTGAAGTAACTTGCTAACTCTGGACAAGTTCAATCTCTTATCTCAAGATAGGTTATTATTAGTAATTTCCTTATCTCTCTTAGTGCAAGAAACCTTAGTGTTCCAACTTGTTTAGATTTAGGTTTATCCTTAATCTTGTTTCCGCAACAAGCTGTAAATTGTTAATGATTTATCAATAAACAATTTAGAAAAGTAAAATCTGTGTGTTTGTATTCAACCCCCCCCCCCCCCCTTCTACAAACTTGTATAGGCCTTCGGGACCAACAAAAGCCTAAAAATGTCGATGTTCAATTTAAAAAATTCTTAGACATTTTTAAACAACTTCACATTAACATACCCTTGGTAGAGGCTCTCGAGCAAATGCCAAGCTATGTTAAATTTTTAAAGGATATTTTGAACAAAAAGAGAAAGTTGGGTGAGTTTGAGACTGTGGCTTTGACCGAGGAATGTAGTGCCCTCCTTACTAGCAAGATTCCACCTAAGTTGAAAGACCCGGGTAGTTTCACCATTCCATGCACAATAGGAGGACAAGAAGTAGGTCAAGCACTCTGTGATTTAGGAGCTAGTATCAACTTGATGCCATTATCTATTTTTAACAAGTTGGGTATTGGAGAGGCTAGACCCACAACCGTGACATTACAACTAGCCGATCGGTCCATTGCCTACCCAAAAGGAAAAATAGAAGACGTTTTGGTCCAAGTGGATAAATTTATCTTCCCCGCCGATTTTCTAGTTTTAGATTATGAGGCCGATAAAGATATCCGAATCATCTTAGGGCGTCCGTTTCTTGCAACCGGACGAACTTTGATTGATGTGCACAAAGGAGAACTCACAATGATAGTTAATGACCAAGAAGTAACATTCAATGTCTTCAAATCCCTTAAGTATATAGACACCGAAGACTGCTTTGCTTTAAGTTCGATTTATGAATCCTACAGTCTTGACACAGTGCCCACAGTGGGAAGTACAGTTCCCACAGTGGGGAGTGAGAGTGAGCACTCCGACCTTGAGAGTGACGACACTTTTGAGGATGAGTGTAACGAAATGGTACCAGCCTTTGAACCCCTGGACTTTAAGGATAGAAATGTTCAACCACCTTCAATAGAACACCCTCCCGAGTTTGAGCTTAAACCATTGCCTTCCCACTTGAAATATGCTTATCTCGCTAAAGATAATAAACTTCCCGTTATTATCTCTTTCAAACTTAGCGAGAACCAAGAAAAACGTCTGATTGATTTGTTGATGAAACATAAGAAGGCAATAGGTTGGACCATAGCAGATATTCGAGGTATTAGCCCCTCCCTCTGTCAACATAAGATTAACTTGGAGAGTGACCACCCTGGGAAAGTCCAACCTCAAAGAAGGTTGAATCCCATCATGAAGGAGGTAGTTAAGAAAGAAGTTTGAAGTGGTTGGATGCCGGTATTATCTATCCCATTGCTAGTACTAGTTGGGTGAGCCCCGTCCAATGTGTCCCTAAAAAGGGAGGGACGACCGTAGTGAAGAACGAAAAGAACGAGCTCATTCCCACTAGAACTGTAACGGGGTGGCGAATATGCACGCCTATAGACAACTCAACTTGGCCACTAAGAAAGATCATTTTCCCTTACCTTTCATCGACCAAATGCTTGATAGGTTAGCGGGAAATGAATTTTACTGTTTTCTAGATGGATACTCCGGATACAACCAAATCCATATCGCCCCCGAGGACCAAGAAAAGACCACCTTTACTTGTCCCTATGGTACTTTTGCATTCCGGAGGATGCCATTTGGATTGTGTAATGCCCCCGCCACTTTCCAACGTTGTATGATTGCCATTTTTACTGACATGATTGAGGACACCATAGAAGTTTTTATGGATGACTTTTCTGTGATAGGGACATCGTTCGACAACTGCCTAGGAAATTTAGAGAAAAGCCTAGTGAGATGTGAGACCCACGACCTTATTTTGAATTGGGAAAAATGCCATTTTATGGTAGAAGAGGGTATTGTCCTAGGTCATCTTGTTTCAAAAAGAGGGTTAGAAGTCGATAAAGCCAAGCTTGAGGTAGTGGTACAACTTCCCGAACCTACAACTGTAAAAGGCATTCGGAGTTTTTTTGGGTCATGCGGGTTTTTATAGGAGGTTCATCAAAGATTTTTCGAAAATAACAAAACCCTTATGCAACCTGCTACAACACGAAAAAGATTTCATTTTTACGAAAGAATGCCAAGATGCTTTTGAAACAATCAAGGAAGCCTTAGTCACAGCACCCATAGTGACCACTCCTGACTGGTCACTTCCATTCGAAGTGATGTGTGATGCCAGCGAGTAGGCTGTGGGGGCTGTTCTCGGACAGAAAAAGAACAAAGTTTTTCATCCCATTTATTATGCAAGTAAAACACTGATTGAAGCTCAGATTAATTACACAGTAACTGAAAAAGAATTACTTGCGGTGGTGTTTACTTTTGATCGTTTTAGGTCGTACTTGATAGGGACGAAGGTCATAGTACACACGGATCATGCAGCGATAAAATACTTGATCAACAAGGCTGATTCCAAGCCACGCTTGATTAGGTGGGTTTTATTGCTGCAAGAATTTGACCTTGAGATCGTTGATAGAAAAGGAACAAGCAACCAGATAGCTGATCATTTGTCCAAGCTCGAGAAGATAGTGGGCACTGTTGATCCCACTCCGGTCAGAGAGAATTTTCCCGATGAACAATTGTTATCAGCCCAACATCTTGAAAATAATATTCCTTGGTATGCTGACATTGCAAACTTTTTAGCAAGTGGACTGAAACCCCACGGGATGAGGGGACAACCATTTAAAAAGTTTTTACATGATACACGACAATATGTTTGGGACGACCCTTTCTTATATAAGATAGGGACGGACCAAATATTGAGGCGTTGTATCCACGGGAGTGAGCAACATTAAATACTCCATGGTTGTCACACATCCCACTACGGTGGCCACTTTGGTGGAAACCGCACTGCTGCAAAAATCTTGCAAAGTGGGTTCTTTTGGCCCACTGTGTTTAAAGACTCGTATGAATTTGTGAAAAATTGTGAGCAATGTCAACGCACCGGGAACATTTCGCAAAGAAACGAGATGCCTCTTAACAACATTCTAGAGGTAGAACTTTTTGACGTTTGGGGGATTGATTTCATGGGACCCTTTCCAAATTCTAATAATAATTTTTATATCTTGGTTGCGGTAGACTATGTTTCAAAATGGGTGGAAGCCATTGCGTGTCATTCTAATGATGCCAATACCGTGGTAAAGTTTTTGCATAAAAATATTTTTACTCGATTTGGAACACCACGGGCATTGATTAGTGACGAAGGCACCCATTTTGTAAACAAAGTCATGGCCTCGGTCCTTTCTAAATATGAAATACATCATAGAGTGGCCACCGCATACCATCCGCAAACCAACGGTTTAGCCGAGCTTTCAAACCGAGAAATCAAAGGAATTTTGGAAAAAGTTGTTAAACCGCACCGGAAAGATTGGTCAACCAAACTCGATGATGCTCTTTGGGCCTATCGCACGGCCTACAAAACTCCCTTGGGAATGTCTCCTTTTAAATTGGTTTTTGGCAAAGCTTGCCATTTACCAATTGAATTGGAGCACAAAGCATTTTGGGCCCTTAAAGAGCTTAACATGAGTGAGGATGCTGCGGGAATTAAGCGGAGTTTGCAATTGCATGAACTAGAGGAGTTGCGGTTCCACTCTTATGAAAATGCAAAGTTGTACAAGGAAAAGACCAAGATGTGGCATGATCGAAGAATCAACCATAGGGAGTTCATGGAGGGACAACAGGTATTATTGTTCAATTCCCGTCTTAAACTCTTTCCAGGAAAGCTAAAATCGCGTTGGACGGGACCATACACCATTGTCAAGGTAAGTCCCTTTGGAACAGTGGAGTTGAAGTCCCCACAGTCTGGTCAAATCTTTAAAGTCAATGGGCAGAGGATGAAACATTTTCTGAATGAGAGTGCCCACATTCCATCCCACTCTCCAGCCCAATATGGTTAAGAAACACCGGGACCACTTGTAAATATTTTATTTCAGTTGTTTGCTGTCTTTTTTATTATTTTTGGTCTTTTTAATTCTGCATGGTAGTTTGTTTTTAATGTGTGTAGGAGAAATTGTCACTTTTTGGAAGAAAAAGGTTCGCAGTGGGCAGGAGCAAGTCCCTGCGCTCCCCACTCCCGGTCTGACATAAGAAGGGACGGTTTTTGGGGGGCCCAAGGCTGACATCTATCAACTTTTACTTACACAAAGGTCAACTTTTGCTGCCACTTGTCCTAGTCTCGCCATTTTCCAAGAAAAGCCATCATTTATCATCTCTCTCTCTCCAAAAGAAACCGTTCCCTCCCATACAAACCAAAAGAAAACATTTTTCCTATTCAAAAAAAAACCACTGTCTCTACAAAATACTTACACTCTTCATCTTCTTTCTCTCTCACGAGCCAAACCGAAAAACCCTTCCTAAAACCCTAAACAATGGCTAGAAGCAAAAGACTCAATACCCACCCTGAGGCACCCACACGTCCGGCGGTCCGCCGCAGAACCACCGAAGACCACCCGCCGGAAACCGTCACAGCGACCTAAACGAACCGCCGCCGGTCTCCGGCAAAAATCCGATAGTCACTGATATTCCAGACACGGATTCGTCCAAGCAAGGGAGTCCAAGGGGTGTTTCTTCATCGAAAGTTGCGGACTCCAGTTCGAGCCACCTCGATAAAGAGGCATTGCAGGCCGACGAAGAAGAAAGGCGATTGGAGGAAGAATATAATCAGCGGATGTCTGCTATCCGAAAGAGAAAGGAAGAACTCGAGAAAAAGCGAAAAGAAGAAGAGGAGAGGTTACGAAGAGAAGAAGAGGAGAGGTTACGAAGAGAAGAAGAGGAGCGGAAACGAGAAGAAGCCGAGAAATTGGCAAGAGAGGAGGAGGAACGAAAAAGACTTGAAGAAGAAAGAATTCGGGAAAAAGAATAAAGGAAAAAGGCTGAGGAGGCAAGGCTTCTTGAGGAAGCGAAGAAAAAGGCTGAAGATGAGCGATTGGCAAGAGAAGAGCAAGAAAAAATCCGACAAGAGGAGGAGATTCAAAGAAAGGGCAAGGAGCAGGTTCAAACTGAAGAAATCCCCCAAGTCGCAAGCACTGATGACTTGGAGGTAATACATGCAACTGCCCACAGTGAGGAGAATCCAATAAGAAGAGCCTTGAGAAACAAAGGAATGGTTACCCGGTCCGGGGTGACCATGTCAAAGAAAACGCCCACCAAAAAGTCGAGAATGTCCTCTGGAAAAGGTAAGGGTCTCGAACCCTCTTTAAGTTCCTCTTCTTTTGAAACTGATGCTGGAGATGCCCAATGCCAATCTGAAAACCCACACCAGTCCACTGTGGGGACCGAACATGCCCCCAGTGGGATAGCTAGGCAGTTTACCACTCCAGCAGCAGCAGACCACTTTGAGTGTATTTCTACACAAAGGTTGAACTTGGAAAGAGGATTTGACCCCGACTTTATTTCAGCTAACCAGTTTGTTAAGGTTAGAATTTTAGCACAGGATTGGTCGACATTTGCATCTGCCAATCGTCGAGCAAATGCCTCATTGGTGCGGGAGTTTTACGCTGAGGCTTCCCAAAAGAAGGACCCCATTGTAAAATCCGGGGTCGAACAGTAAACTATACAGCAGATGCAATTAATCGGGTTCTAGGAAGGATCCCGGAAGCTTGTGAATTTTTGCAGTTTTTGAAGAAAATGACCCCGACAGATGAGGATCTGATTTTAAAGCAGATACCAGTTGAAGGGAGGCCATGGGATAAAGACGGCCAGAGAAAGTGTCTGCACGCTAGCTCCCTCACCACAGAGGCCGCTGTGTGGTTCCAATTTCTCCGTGCCTCTTTGTCCCCAACATCGCATGATACGACTCTGTCAATGCATAAGTGTGTCTTGTTGTATTGCATCCTCACTGGGAAAAAGATCAATCTGGGGATTATCATGCGCGTTGCCATTCATCAAGCCCGCACTCGTAGAAAGGTAATCTTGCCACTCCCGTGTTTAATCACTTCCTTGCTAATAGAAGCTGGAGTCCCCTCAGCTGCAGATGATCTGTGGCTTGTTTCAACAAGTAACATCAGTGTGGCAACCATACGAAAAATGGGAAGAGCAATCACTGCCCCAACCGATGATCCCGCTGACAATCCCACTGTGGGGATCGCTGATGAGCACACTGTGAGAAGCGATGGTACCCCATTCCACAACCCCACAACAGGAACCGCAAGCACAAGCAACCCCCTAACAACCATTATGCAAGCATTGACATCTCTCACTTATCGTTTCGAAATAATGGAGGCCCAGCAGAAGCATGCCAACCGAGCCAATGAGATGTTCTGGATGTATACTCGGGACCGTGATGTAGTTCTCAATCAGATATACCAGGGTGTTGATCCCCTGCTCGCTGCACAGCTCCCCGAGTTTCCAGAAGGTATATGCCCCTCATATGAAAGTGAAGATGATTTCGAGGAGGAGAATTCTGGCGACAGTTCACCGCAACAAACCCCGACCCACTAATGGTTTGTTAAAACTTTGGTTTCCACTCATGATGCTCCCAAAAACAATTTTAATTTCTGTTTGGTTTGATTTTATGCCTATGGCTAGGCTTTTGACACTTTGCTGAATTCTTATTTTGGTTCGTAATGCATGAAATCCTACCGCTCGGTAGGTACTTTTGGGTACTAACGTATTTGTTGTTTGAATGCTTGTTTGATCTCGTTTCCATTTCAAGGTACAACTTTCGGCTTCCGACTTAAAAAGGTCACTTTTGTAAGTACAAATCTCAACTTGTCCCGTGAAATGATATAGGCCGTTTTTCGCATCCAAACACGACCCTTGTACCCACAACCACCTCCTTCGGCCCATATTTCCATGTCACAGTGGGGACACTGTGAAGTCTTAAGTTTGAGGTGGGGATTTCCAGAGTGACTTCCAGTCTTCCCACAGTGGGGACACAGTGAAGTCTAAGTTTGAGGTGGGTAAGCCATACCCACCTCCATAAAAAAGAGAAAAAACACAAAAATACAAAAACAGAAGAAAAATGGAGTATCACTAACAAAATTGATGGTGTGCCTTTTCTGGACCATCAAAGTGCTCACTCCCAGAAAACGATGGTGTGCCTATCCTGGACCATCAGAATACCCACTTTCAAGAAAAAATAGCCATACCCAAGTAAAGTCTGAAAGTGTACGTACTTACCCATGCAAAATACAAACCACTCACTTTTGGAAATAAAAATCTCAAAGCGAGATCGTCGGTCCATGTTTGGAATTTCGTGCCAAAACCCTTGGAAAAATATTCAAAGCCACAAACCTTCTGAACCCAAGAAAAGTCCTATTGATCAATTGTGAACAAGGGAAAGATTTCGTCAAGTACAAAAGTGAAGCTTTGATTTTGGAACCGAAAGAAGTACCTGTGGAGGGAGATCAACATCCAGTCAGTAAGTCCCTGAAAGCTCTTGTGCATTATTTTTTTATATATATTATTTTTTTATTTTCTTTCTTTTTATTACTTGGGGACAAGTAATGGTTTAAGTTTGAGGTTGTGATAACTCTATTTTTAGGGTTATTATTTCCTTGAATTTTGTATTTTATTTTGTCAATTTTAGCCATTCCGCTTCTAAAAAACCCCATTCTTGGAACAATTCTCGAAAATGAGCAAAAAGAGTAAACCATAGTCTTTAATAAATTATTTGGTAGAATTTGGGTGTTTTTCATTATTTATCCTGCAGTGACCACTATTGTGCCCACTCCGGTTTCCCACTATTCGAGCAGAGCAAAAAGACAAAAGAAACTAGTAGTTGGGATGCAACTATTCTGGAGTTTAGAAGGTTCAAATGGCAGGAAAATATGGGCTGGAGAAGTACAAAGTAGTTTTCTTAAAGATGACAACAAGTACACCATCTTGTACTTAGAGATTGACTTGGAAAAGGGTCTATTGGGTAAAAGGATTGTCCAAAGTGCTGAATTCTGCCATAATACTGCAGTCTTTACCCATTAGATAAACCCACCTCTTTGTGTAATACCCAACTCTTTCTCCTAGTATATAAAGGAGCACTTGGGTGCCATTTATGATATGCTTGGCTTAGTCTTAAAGTCTCTTAACTACCACATTAAGTGTTAGTCTTTCATTTACTGCAGTAGCTAGCTTTAAAATTATGTATCTTAATTTCTTAAGTTAATTGTAGTTCGCAATACACAGTGACAGGGACGAATCCTCGTTCCCTACTGTGAGTTCTATTCAAGTCACTTTCAGTTTAATTATGTGCAAATTCTACTCTTTCCTTTTCTTTACTTTAGTTATGGGCTAAACATCCTTTGGGATGTAGGAAGGAGAAGTTCCTGGATTTTATTAAAAATGCTTGAGTAATCTTTATACTTAGAATATTTGTTGTTTTGGTCATTCATTCTCGATATTTACCCAAGGATGCGAACAAGCCAATCACTTGCAAGGATCTAAAGTCTAGTTCTTAACTTAGAAATAAGTAGAACGTAGTGACACGATCTTGAATGATGCTAGGGGATTCGAAAGAATTCTTATGACACTTACGAAAGTGAGGTCGGCACAGTGAGCAAATCTCAACCCACTGGAGTAGTAGGCAAGCTAATTTGTGTATTAAAAATACTTTTGTCTCTACACATTCCATCGAGACCTGAAAAGGTCCATTTTTGAGATTACCATTGACAAAACAATAAGTACTAATAGTATGGGAATTTTTATCTAAACGGTGTGAGTATTTTGTAACCGGGCTTTTCTAGCGAAAATGTCTACCTCGAATACAAGGATCACTTTTAGGACCGAGTATTTAGTATAAAATCTAGGGAAAATCTAACCTATATTCCTCCTTTTAAAATCTTTGTAAAATCGTCAAAGTAACTATTTCGCCAAACAAACCAAAGTATTATTTTCCTCTCTAATTGAAACCTGTAAAAGGAGCTCATGAGAACCGTATTGTCTTGATTGTCCAGTCTCTGTGGATTCGATTCTGGTATTTTACCAACTATTACTTGCTGTGACGATCATAGTGGACAGTGTACACTTGCACTTCCCACTGTGGACAGTTTGCAACCCACTGCGATTAAAACACACATTTCGCACGTAACAAGATCCTAATCAAGGGTTGTTCTTTAACTCTTCCCCGACCTTCGATGTTGAGGGGTATTGCGATGCTGATTGGGCTTCATGTCCAAACACAAGGAAATCCGTAAGTGGATACATTATCATGCTTGGAGGTACTTTGATCTCATGGAAATCCAAGAAGCAACACACAGTCTCGTTGTCATCTGCTGAAGCAGAATATCGTTCTATGAGAAGGATAACTGCAGAATTGGCTTGGTTGAGCAGATTGGTGCATGATTTTGAAATTCCAAACATCACTCCTATCCCGGTGAAATGCGACAACCAGGCAGCCATTTACATTGCCAAAAACCCTGATTATCATGAAAGGACGAAACATATTGACATTGAGTGTCATTTTGTAAGAGAAAAACTGCGTTTAGGACTGATTTCTTTATCTCATTTGCCAACGCTTCACCAATTGGCTGATGTGTGCACCAAATCACTCACAGGACTACGGCATCATGCTATCCTATCCAAGTTAGGAGTGCAATCATCCCCTCCCAACTTGAGGGGGGGTGTTGGAGATTCTCACACTAGTACAGTAGGCTATGGGACTTGTACAACAACAGCCTGTACATATCTATCATATCTCCTGGTTTTTCTCACGTCATATTTTCTTTCCTTTTCTCTTTAGCCCTTATCTAGATAACCAAATATATATATATATATATATATATATATATATATATATATATATATATATATATATATATATATATATATATATATATATATATCCTCTCTTGTAATTCAATATGTACAGAAATATATCAAGGAAATTTCTCCATCTTTCTTCTCCATCTTATCATCATCATGCCTGTTTAATTTCGGTTTCACAAACCTATCCCAACATGAATAGATAAATGATGAGGACTCCAATGACAAGAATTAATGGCCCTAACAATGAATCTCATTTATCAATAAAGCATGACTTCAATATGAGATTTCATGAAGCATTTTCATTTTTATTAATTTCATTAAATTAGATAATATAAACTCAAAATCTGAGAAAGAAAAAGAGAATTCAATTCCAAGGATTTATTTAGGGACCGTTTACAAAACGCTTACCCGGGTAAGTGCTTACCAAGTCATATTAGCTTACCGGATGAATATGTCAATGACTAAGAATCTTATCCGGTAAGAGCGGAAGCAAGGACCGAGAGTCTTACCCGGTAAGTGAGTGCGACGGCTCTTACCACGGTTAGCGCTTACCGGCTTAATTTTTGCATACGATGCCATTTTGGTGGACTAAAATCTTACCCGGGAAGTAGATGATAGTGTTGAATTTTACCCGAAAGCACTTACCCAAGTAAGTGATTAGGTAAATGGCCCCTTAGTTTATCGATTTCAGTATTTGCTATATTTATTATTAAAGTATTAATAAATTTAATATTGTAACAAACTTTTAAATAAACTTTTAAAAAAGTGAGAAACAATAATAATACATTTCTCTCATTTAGTATTAAATTTTACATATTTGAATTTTTATCTTCCCTATTATTTTTTGTATTTTTGATAAGTTATTAGAGAATCTTTTAGAACGAAAAAAACTCTAAAATCTATATTTTATGTATTTTCAAAAACATCTATTGTAGATGCTTTTATATTTTTACGTATAATCGTGTATTGGATAACATATCACTACAATAAAATTGTGTTTATAGGACGTCAAAGTTGTGTAAAGGCCTCGCTAGACTGCTTTATTGGACATAAGTTTATAGAATCAAACGTTAAAGTATACTTTCTATAGGTGTTGCAATAGGTTTATAGGACGTCAAAATTGTGTAAATGTCAGGAAAGACTGTTTTATTGGACATAAGTTTATAGAATCAAACTGTTAAAGTGTACTTTCTAAAGGTGTTTTTTTTGAAGTATATAATATTCATATACGGCAAATGCAACAATTAAACTTACACACCCTCCTCACCTTTGGTGAGGTTTGAACCCCTAACCTCCTACGAGGACAAAGGCTCCCATACCGATAAGCCAAAGGCCCTTTGGTTACTTTCTAAAGGTGTTGAAATAGGTTAATAGGACGTTTTTAGCGTCTTAACAACTTTTTTAAAACAACTTTAAAATAACTTGTCGTATTAGCTAATTTATATGACTCTTTTTGAGAAGTTCCCTAAAACACATCTTTTTATAGGATGTTTGTTTTTATAAGACACTTATTTCAAACAGTGTCATATGAAATAACTTATATGACGTTTTAATATAAAAACGTTGTAAAAAACGTGTTAAAACGTCCAAAAGCGTCCTACAAATTATTTGTACCACCTTTAGGTAGGACACTTTAACGTTTGGTCCTAAAATTTATATCCTATAAAAGCAGTAAATTGAGACACTTTCACAATTTTAGCGTCATATAGAACCAATTTTATTGTAGTGTGTGATAACATATAGCATAATATTTTAATGTGTCTAATATAGTCTGTTAGGTCTTATTAGATGTAAGAAAACTCAATATAGAGTCATTCACTTGTAGTTGTGTCCGACTCTAATTTGATCAAGGTCAAGCACGTCTAACTAATATCCGACATAAAAGATAACCTAGTAAATTAAGGGGTTGTTTGGTTGGTTTTTCATCCTGTATAAATAATGTTGTCTGTATAGGTAAATAAACTTCTAGTTTGTTTACTGTGCTGAATAAACTGTCTTAATAATTTTACCCTTTTATTTATTTTTGCTTTTATGATTCTTCAACCCTCCTCTTACAATAGCTCATGGAACAATATTTCACCATCACAAAATTCAGGAATGGAGCTTTTTCCCTTGCAATTTTGGAAAGGAATCAAGAGTTTATCTGAGCTTGTTCATCTTCCACCATCTGATTTAATAGAAAACTCATCTTCAGAAGCTTCTTTAAGAGCTTATTCTCTTGTAGTTTTGGAAAGGAATCAAACTTAAAACAAAAAAGCAAAGCTTGAATCTAATCCAGAACCTGCTAACCATCTAGAACTTGCTAACCATCGAGAACTAGCAAACCATCCAGAATCTGCTAACCTTCGATTTCTGCAGCTCCTTCGATTTCTTTCTTCACCCATCCTTCGATTTCTTTCTTCACCCATCCTTCGATTTCTTTATATTTGCCATGTCTGATCGTATTCCTTTGCTCAGAACGAAATCCCCTTATAAAAAAATTGAGTGAAAAAAGGAGGAGGATGAGAAGAACCATTGAAGACGAACGATGGAAAAACCGAGGACAGAAGACTGGAAGAATGATCAATCGAGTGGAAGAACGAGGAGGACGAGAAGAACCATCGAAGACCAAAGACGAAAAAACCAAAGAGGACAGAAACTTGAAGAGTCAATCGAGAGCACAAGAGGTTTGTCACGAGAAGGACGTAGATGAAAAGTAAGTCGTTGTCCAGATAAAGCTCCCCTCATCTTGCTAAGCGAATAAGCTACCATCTAAATAAATAAGTTAGAGACAAACAGATAGGTGTAGCTTACCGATTAATCTATAAGGCCTATTAATCCCAATAAGCTCTTTCCAAACAGGGCCTAAGTCTGATTAAGTTACTTATATTTATAGGCTAATGAAGCTAGATGCAAATTCAATTTCAAGTCATGGGCGGACCCATAAGTTTTTTCATACGGTGACACTATATAATATAGACAAAAAGTAATTACAAAAAACACGGTTTTTATTGACGTGTCTACATCTTTTTACCGATGTTCAATATTGTCTGGTGTGGTTGTTGATCCAAACCCTCAGTGATTTGATAATGACCCTCTCTTAAATACTTAGTGAAAATTGTAAGTAAATAATATGTATCAGAGTTTCACTATCGCTGATAAGTACTAAGATCTTACAGTACCGCTGATAGGAACTCTCGCTCTTTAGATTAAACATTCAGCGAACAATGTTCACCATAATGCTCTGAGTCTGTTCAGTCCTTATGGTGATCGTTGATAAGTTAATTGTTTACTTATGATCTCTGAAGACAAATTTCACGTCAACATAGGTTCTACGCTGAAGTCGAAGATCAAGCTCAAGAACCAGCGACAAGTCTCCTAATGAACTGATGCGGATCAGCGAAGACTCAGATTTGTCCACTCAACGTGAAGTATCAAGTACAAGACTTCAGCTATTGCTGAACTTTATCATTCGTTGATAAACAATGGTAAAGCGCTGAATCAACGAAAAACTGATCATGAAGTCCTCCGTACAAAGTACTTTTGTCTTAACCACCCTTGCACGACTCCGTACGATATGTCAGAAAAGAACCTCCTTATTGTCTGAAATCGTACAACCACTCTGATACTACACTGTTCAAACATGCGGCTACTAAGGTTGTCAACAAACGTCAATGACATACAACCAATGAGCTGCTGCCACGTGTAAAGTGTAAACTGCCATGCATTAAATGCATGTAGTATATAAGAAGAAGAACTCACTTCATTTTGAAGTAACTTGATAACTCTGGACAAGTTCATCCTTCTTATCTTGAGATAGGTTATTATTAGTAATTTCCTTCTCTTTCTTAGTGCAAGAAACTTAGTGTTCCAACTTGTTTAGATTTAGGTTTATCCTTAATCTTGTTTCGCAACAAGCTGTAAATTGTTAATGATTTATCAATAAACAATTTAGAAAAGTAAAATATGGGTGTTTGTATTCAACCCCCCCCCCCCCCTTCTACAAACTTGTATAGCCCTTCGGGACCAACAAGTGGTATCAGAGCAGATTTGTTTAATCTCATAAACAAGATCTGATCTATACTAAGATTTCTCTTCCTTGCTATTTCTGAAAATGGCTACCAACACAAACACAAACTATTTTGACAATGATTATCTTGCAAAACCCCCTAGATTCTCCAGAGATAATTTTAATCTATGAAAAATAGGATGATTCTCTTCTTAGAAGGTGTAGACCCTACTATGCCTTATTATCTTGAAAACGGCCCATATATTCCTGTAAGAATTGATGCTGCAGTTCCAACCGCTGAGAATAGACCTACTATTCCAGAAAGGATGATTCCCAAGGAAGTTCATATGTGGATTGACGAAGATAAGAAGAAAGTGGCTATCGACACCAAAGCCAGATCCATGCTATCCATGGCTCTTCCTGACGAAGTCTACCATTCCGTCATGAACCTGAAAACCTCAAAAGCTATGTGGGACACAATCTGTGTTCAGTATGAAGGTACTTCTGAAGTCCAGGACTCTCGAAAGATCAACCTGGTAAGACAGTACGAAAGCTTCATTTGTGGTAAGAATGAAACTCTCTCTGAAGTTCACCAACGTTTTAACTGTTTAATAATAGATTTGAAAAGTGTTGGTAAGGAATATTCTAACTTTGAAGTGCTGACAAAGTTTTTAGAATGTTTACCAGAAAGCTGGGACAGTTATTCTATGTGTCTCAAGCTGTCAAAGGATCTAAAATCAATGACCCTTTCTACCTTATATGGCACAATGCTGAATCATGAGCAATCGAGTCATCTTAAGAAGAATCTTGTAAAAAATTCCAAAAGCACCCCTGTTGCTTTAATCTCAGAGGAACCTCCCACTCAGCGACCCTCGGTCACTATCACTGAGTTGGAAAGTAACTCTGAAAGGTCATCAGATTCTGACTCTTCAGACGATGATGATTCTTTGGCTCTCCTCACTAAAAAGTTCAGGAGATTCCCCAAAAAGAAAATGTTCAGAAAGAATAAACCTCTTTCCATTACTGACAAGCCAAGATCATCAGCTCCTGTTGATAAGGCTACTGCTACTTGTTTTAACTGCGAAAAGATAGGACATTTCGCTAACGAGTGCAGGTCTAAGAAAGTTTCGAGAAACTCAGCGTTTCCCAAGAAATCCTTTATTCCCAGGAATAAAGATGACAAATACGCCAAGCTGAAAGAAAAGTATGCGAAGCTAAAAAGCTTTAAGAAGAAAGGCAAAGGCCTGATGGCTAACTATGATTGGGCTAACTCTGATGAAGAAGAATCATCATTTGACTCTGAAGATGATGAAGCCAATCTCTGTCTTATGGCCAAGATTGAAGATGAGGAAGAAAGTTCAGACATTCCCTCCACTTCAACCTCTGCTACTCAGGTATCACCTTCCTTTACCAATATTGCAAATATTGATGAAGCTGATAGTCTTCGTAAAATCGATCTGTTGACTAGAAGTTTATATGAAGCCATGAATGGCAAAACAATAGTTGAAAATCAAAATCTTGATCTCACTGAACAGCTTAAAACTGTCACCTTCAAATAGAAAATCTTTCTAAAATTGAAGAAGATTTCAAAGATCAAGTGCACATAAATCAGCTAGTCAAAATCGAGCGCGAAGAAGCTATCGCTGCATTAAGAGCTGAGAAAGCTACTGTTGATGGATGGTATAATTCCTCAACAAAGATCACTGAGATAATTAAGTCTCAGATTCCCCTGAGTGATAAACGTGGTCTTGGTTACAAAGCTGATACTCTAGAACCAACCACTGATCGTTCCATGCTCTTATTTGGAACTTTCGTATCCTCAGTCGCTGATACTTCATCCTCTCAGTGTTCCTCTTCTAGACTGCCTATCCCTTAGGAAATTTCTACCTCTTCAAAAGGTAAAGAGAAAATGGTTTATCCAAAACCTACCTCTGTCTTTAAAGATAAAGGTAAAGGAATTGCTTTTAACCAAAATCCTCAGAAGGGTACCTTAGTACCTAAGTTGAATGCTTCTAAAGCTTTAGTGATTCATCCCTCTGGATCAAGGAATCAGATATCTGGATCTACTCAGCGTGGATCTTTTCAGCGATCTACTCCTAGAATCAGAGTGGATGTCTCTGGTAAGAAATCCGAAGAACTAAAAGTTCCTCCCATTTCAAAAGCCAATAGCTTATTTGGTGTTGGTCCTTCTAATTCAAAATCGAAAGCTCAGCATTCAAATGGTCCTAGAACTACTTTTAGTTATAGGAAATGTTATCACTGTGGACTTACTAATCATATTGCTAGTAAGTGTCCCACAGCCACCAAAGCTGAAAAGATAGCTAAGGTGAAGATCATTGCCCCCAAGGCAAAGAAGACCACTGAGGTTAAGAAATTAAACAAAGTGAAGACTGACAAAGCTGAATCTTCAAATGCTGCGAAGATTGTTGAACCTTCTATTCCAACAACTTCCACTGACAAACGTGTACACATGGTTAAGTGGGTACCCAAGAAAAACTAATCTTCCTTTGTAATGCAGGTTAAGAAGGGTATCTGGTATCTCGATAGCGGATGCTCTAGACACATGACTGGAAAGAAAAGCCTGCTCGCTGAATACAAGGAAGAGAAGGGTCCCTCTGTGACTTTCGGTGGAAATGGAAAAGGACATACCCGAGGGTTTGGTGTACTCTCAAATGGTACAACAACCTTCAGAAGAGTCGCATATGTTGAAGGGCTGAAGCATAATCTTTTAAGCATCAGTCAGCTTTGTGACATGGATAACAAGGTAATCTTTACCAAGGAATCCTGCTTTGTCGCTAACAAAAAGGAGAAGATAGCTCTCAGCGGTTATCGTTTGGAAAATGTTTATGTAATAAACATGGACTCAACAACCTCTGAAAACTCCTGTTTCTTCTCAAAGGCCTCATCTGATGTCAACTGGCTATGGCATAAGAGGCTCTCTCATCTGAATTTTAAGACACTGAATACTCTTTCTTCAAAGGAGTTAGTCACTGGTCTACCTCAACACTCATACGCCAAAGAGTCTTTATGTTCAGCGTGTGAGAAAGGCAAACAGACCAAAGCAAGCTTTAAGTCAAAGAAAGTATCCTCAGTGTCATCTCCTCTACAACTTCTCCATATGGATTTGTTTGGCCCTGTTAACAAACAATCCATCGCTGGAAAAAAATATACACTGGTCATAGTTGATGAATTCTCTCGCTTTACATGGGTTATGTTTCTCCGCTCTAAGAGTGACACCCCTGAAGAACTCATCACCTTTGTTCAGAAGATGGAAACCCTGAACAACTTGACCGTTCGCTCAATAAGGAGTGATCATGGGACTGAATTTCAAAAACAGTTCTCTTGATTCCTTCTTTGAGATTAAGGGTATTTCTCACAACTTTTCATCAGCGAGAACACCGCAACAAAATGGGGTCGCTGAAAGAAGAAATAGAACAATTATTGAAGCTGCACGTTCAATGCTCAGCGATTCTCACCTGCCTACTCAGTTTTGGGCAGAAGCTGTCAACACTGCTTGTTTTATGCAAAACAGGTCGCTGATAGTCAAAAGATTCAATAAGACAACCTATGAAATTTTTCAAGGGAGAAAACCTTCAATCAGCTTTGTTCACATCTTTAGATGTCAGTGTTTCATACTGAACAACAGAGATGCCCTTAGAAAGTTTGATCCTAAGGCTGATGATGGAATCTTTCTTGGATATTCTTCAAAATCCAATGCCTTCAGAGACTTCAATCGAAGAAGACAAACTGTTGAAGAAACAATTCACGTCACGTTTGACGAATCCCGTTCAGCGAACTCTAAATCGTCCGTTGATACTGAAGAACTGAATCAATGGATGTTTTCTTATCTTTGTGATTCAGAAGATATTCCGACTCATACTCATACAGTTGAAGATGATAGTCCTACTATCATTCCAAATATGCAGAATAGTGAAGCTGAAACATCATGGGTCTCAGCTGTTCCTTTAAACACTATACCTGCTTCTGAACCAAATGTCTCAGACATTCCATCTACTTCTCAGCAATCAGTGAATGAAATGACATCTGCACGTACTCCTCTCTTGGCTGATATTCCAGAAGTTGCTGAAGCTTCATCTTCAGCTCCTCCAGTTCAGGTTGAGTCAGCGTCTCACGCTCCGACTCAGCGATGGACTGTAAATCACCCAATTGATCAAATTCTTGGTGATCCAAACGCTGGTGTTCAGACTCGACGAAGTGCAGGTAATATTTGTTTATTTGTTAACTTTATTTCTCTTATTGAACCAAAGAAAGTAGAGGATGCCCTCAAAGATCCAAACTGGGTCAGCGCCATGCAAGAAGAGCTGACTGAATTCGAAAGAAACAAAGTTTGGAAACTTGTTCGAAGACCAACTGACAAGACAATGATAGGCACTAAATGGGTCTATCGAAACAAGTTGAAAGAACATGGAACTGTAACCCGCAACAAGACTCGACTTGTTGCTCAGGGATACAGACAAGAGGAAGGCATAGATTACGATGAAACATTTGCTCCAGTAGCAAGACTAGAATCTACTCGTCTATTCTTAGCATACGCTATACAGAAAGACTTCAAAGTATATCAGATGGATGTTAAGTCAGCGTTTCTAAATGGAAAGCTGAAAGAAGAAGTCTATGTGGAACAACCTCCAGGATTCTCAGATCCTAAGCGTCTAGGTTATGTTTATAAACTGGATAAGGCACTTTATGGCTTAAAGCAAGCTCCACGTGCATGGTATGACACTCTATCTACTTATCTCCATATTGAAAAATTTGAGCGTGGTAAAATTGACAAGACTCTATTTTTCAGGAAAGTAAAAGGTCATATTATTCTTGTTCAAATATATGTTGATGACATTATATTTGGTTCTACTAACCCTGATCTTTGTACTCGTTTCGCTGATAGAATGAAAGATGAGTATAAAATGAGCATGATGGGTGAACTAACATATTTCCTTGGTCTTCAGATAAAGCAAAATGAAAAAGGAACTTTCATTAATCAGGGAAAGTATGTTAAAGATATGCTGAAGAAATTCGATTTAACCCAGAGTTCAACTATGAAAACCCCTATGGCACCTCCGCTGACACTAGATAAGGATACTAATGGTATTCCTGTAAATGTCACGTTGTACCGTGGGATGATCGGCTCTCTTTTGTATCTTACAGCTAGCTGACCCGATATTATGTACGCAACCTGTTTGTGTGCACGATATCAAGCTGAACCTAAGATATCTCATATGACCGCTGTAAAGCAAATTTTTCGATATCTTAAGGGTACTGCGAACCTAGGTCTTTGGTATCCCAAAGACTCAGGGTTTGATCTAATCGCCTATTCAGATAGTGATTTTGCAGGTTGCAAATTGGATAGGAAAAACACCACAAGAGGTTGTCAGCTCCTGGGTGGAGAGCTGGTGAGTTGGACAAGTAAAAAGCGAAACTCAGTGTCCACCTCCACAGCTGAAGCTGAGTATGTAGCCGCTGGAAGCTGTTGTTCTCAGGTCTTGTGGATGAGAAATCAACTACTAGACTATGATCTTCAGCTCTCAAATATTCCAATCTATTGCGACAGCACAAGTGCCATCGCTATAGCCAACAATCCAGTGCTACACTCAAAAACAAAACACATCGAAATCAGGTATCATTTTATCAGAGATCATGTGATGAATGGTGATATAGAACTTCACTTTATCCCAACTGATTATCAGTTAGCTGATCTGTTCACCAAACCTCTTGATGAGACAAGATTCAACTTTCTCATCAGCGAGCTTGGAATGCTGAACTTTGAAGAGTAAAATTTTCAGCGGTTCACATTTGATCAGCAATAGGATAAAATCAACGTGTATAACCCATTCTATCATTCTCTCTCTGAACAAAATTGATTCGCTGATATCAACGTATGTTTTTCTCTCGCTGACAATCGCATGTAAATGCAAGATTTCAAAAACAAATTGCATCGCTGAATATCTCTTCCTTAATCAGCGATACTTTGAAATTTCTAAAACCAAACTGATATTTCTATTCAGTGTTTCATGTTTTCAAAAGTGTCCCCGAGCTTTCAAAACCTCAGAGACAACCTAAAATATGAAAGGACAGTTGTGAAGTCATAGCAACGGATAAGCCCAGGCACGTTCTTTTTCTGACACACGTTTGCACGTTTCATTTACCTTCCAATCAAATGCAAACACGTGTCCGTGTCATGATGAAAAACTTTCCCGCTCGAGTTTTTCTCTCTCTCTCTAATCTCACTATATAAACACTTTTTGGGTTTATATTTTTTCCTTTACGCGAAAAACTTCTCCTCCAAGCAAGAAAAAGAAAATTACAGTTGCATTTGTGCTCTCAAGTTTTCAAGAACTTCTTCTTCTTCAACGAACCAGGTTCATATTTATGTTATTTACCTGTTTCTTAAAACTTGTTAATGATCTTCTCATTGTTTTAACAAGATCAAACAAAAGAACTTTTTCAAATGAAATCATTTATTTCATGGTTTTATGAACACAACCTTTCATGGTTGTTCTTCAAGTTTAAACGCAAAATCTTAAACTTGTTCTTCATACGTTCGTTTCCAGAATCCTAATCCAAAAAGGAAACTGGAAAACAAGATTTTTATTGGGTTTGCATTTCTTTTTCAAAACCAAGAAAAACCCTAATCTTCATTAAGACATTTTTGTCTGAATGAAATGGACAAAATTCGAACCATCTTATTGGAAAATCTTTCCACATTAAGATTATTCTTATTTGTTATATCTTTGGTTGAACTGATAATACAGAAATGGCATCTACTGACATTCCTACCGCTGAGAACACTGCTGCTGCTGCTGAGGAATTGGAAATCATCAAGGCTCCTCAGGTCAAGTTCACTCTAGAAGAACTCGATTGGACAAAAACAAATAACCTATATGCGCTTTTCGAGTTTCCTCCTCGAAAGCAAGTCACACATCTGAATGATGCTGTGAATTTCCTGAAAAACTGTTGCCTCTCTACAGCCCTAACCATAACACCCCCTGCACATCAGCTACTACTATCTCAGTTCTGGTACTCTGCCAGACACTCTCAGCTACCATCGACCAAAGACTCCTCAAAGACCATTGATTGCATTCTCTGTGATACTGATTTTGTCACTATAAAGATCACCCCTGCCATAATCCGCAAAGCCCTGAGCCTTCCCATCGCCACAAAAGAAAAACCTTTTGTTCCTCTCCTTGACCACAAGAAACATTCTGATAGGGAAGCCATCACTGCATTCTTTGATGCAATGGGCTATGTATGGGAAACTGGAAGGGACAAGAAGCCTGAGAAGAAGCTGACCCTCATCAAGAAGTCAAAAATGCCCATCGAGATGAATTTCATCTTCGCTCACTTGATAAGCTGTATGACTGCAAAGACCGGCTCCTCTGATCAAGCCGCTCAACCCCAGCAAGCAATGGGATATGCTTTGCTTAAAGGTCTTCATATAGACTGGGCATCGATAATCTACGATGACCTTATACTCAGAGTAGACTCTGCCGCTGACCGATCTCCATGGGTCCCATATCCTAGATTCATCAGCGCCGTCTTCCAAACAAGCCTGAAGGACAACTACCCATGAGTAGGAGACCTGAAACTCTCTCAGGTTGGTCCTAAGGTACTCGACTTCAAGCCAGTGGAAAACGAGGTACGTCTCTCTACACTCTTAACTCTTCTCAATCCTACTTCTTCGACTTCTGCAGCTCCTTCAGCGGACAAACCCATCGCTGATACCTCAGCTGCAACCTCCTCTCCTTCAAGAAAAAGGAAACACTCCTCTACCCAACTTGGTTCCAAAAGAACTAAGAAAACCAAGGAGCAACCCCAGCAATCTCTTGCTGAAGACTCCTCAGCTTATCTCGAAGAGCTGAAGGAAAGTTCAGTGGTACGCTCTACCACAGCTAAACAAGCCACCCATTCCATCCCAGCTTCAGCGTCTCTAAACGTTGAGGTTATAAACTTAGAATCTACCCAACCTCCTTCAGTCTCTCTACAGACTGAAGAAGAGATTCTCAGCGGATCCAACGCTGAACCCCGCACCCAACCTCCTTCAGTCTCTCTACAGACTGAAGAAGAGATTCTCAGCGGATCCAACGCTGAACCCCGCACCCAACCGACATTCTCAACCTTCGCTTCTCTCTCTACTCCATTGGACTTTAATCCAGTTTTCACCACGATCACTGGAGCACCCGTCATTCCTCCAGAAGCTAAAGCTGATACTCTTCAAGGAGTGATGGATGTAGGACCTGCAGAAATGACCATGCGTACACGCACTCTAGCTGACGACATGGAACTCTTTTCAGGACACAAAGGTTTTGACGAATTCATCAATCCTCCTGCAGGTATACACCAACCCATATACACTGTAACTGAACCCCAAACTTCCGAGATTTCCTCTGTTCATAAGTACTTATGTGTTACAGGTCCTAATTTGGGAGACATCAACGCCTCTCTGAAGAACCTGGATACGAAGCTGACAGGTCTCACCACTACTCTCTCAGACAACTCTTCAGCTGTAACAAACGCTGGAGAGAATCTCAACAAGCTAACGACAGTGGTAAAGAGAAAGCCTCCAAAGCTGACTTGGAGAAGGTTGATAAAACTCTTGGTGACTTTGCAAAAGTTCTTGCTGACCTCTACACAGACTACACTTCTCTCAAAACCTCAGTTCAATCCATGTCCAGCGAGTTCACAACGCTGAAGACATCAGTTGGAAATCTTCAGGGAGAGATGACTGCTGTAAAGACTGATGTAAGTTCAGTAAAGACTAACATGATATCAGTGAAGACTGACATGAATTCTGTAAAGAATGACGTCAATTCAATGAAGACAATGATGAAGCAGATCCTGAATAACACGACCGCCCCTGCCCCTGCACCTTCGCATTTTACTACGGCGGATCATGAAGAACTTTTTAAGATCACTCCTGCTATTACTGGCCAAGAAGACAGAGTAGCAGCGATTGAAGATTATATGGGGATCCCTGGCCAAAAACACAGGGAACCAAAACCAACTGCTGAGTCATCACATTCCTCCCCCACTCATCATGAGGATGGGGGGAGAAGAACACTGAAGACCCTCCCCATGATGAATCTATCGAGGGGGAGAAGACTGAAGACCTTCCCCTTACTGAAGAGAGGGAGAAGACAAACGAAGAAACAACCGCTGGACCTCATGGAGATGAAAACCCTGAGGGAACCGAGAAGCTTACCTCTGTATCTGAGGGGGAGCAACTCGAAGAAGATGCTGAAGAATCTGAATCTGAAGCTGAAGATGAAGAAGCCCTCGACTTATCTGATGATGAACCATCCTCTTCTCCGAAGAATGATGATGATGACGATGATGATGACTCCTTTATCGTCAAGCCTGCTAAGAGGACTACAGCTCTTAAAGGGATCGTGATAAACGAACCTTCAGGGGAGCGGACCAAATCAAAGCCTTCAGCGTCTGAAGCTGACAAGGGCAAAGGAAAAGGTGTCGCTGAAGACAATGACAATCTGATGATCTCACTTCCAAAGCCAGTTTGTCAGGTACACTAAACCTTACACTCATCCCTCCTTTATCTATAAACATTATCAGCTCTACTCTCCACAGCCTATACACTTAAACCAATTTCCTTTCTCTGTTCTACCCAAGTTCTTATTCGTAAGATCGCTGTGTTTCAGCTAGTCCTCTCCCCTGTTTGAGGATATCGCTGAAGTTTCTACAGCAACAATAATCCCAGCTCCCAACGCTGAAGAAATAATCCCGGTCTTGGATTTGATCTCTTAGACTGATGAACCTGAAGAACATATGCTCTCTCACAAAAACAGACCTTCCTTGGCTCCTCAAAAGCTAAGTGAAGAGGATCAGAAAAAGAGAGATGCAATGATAAAGAAGTTCGAAGATCAGCGAATCATTCTGTAGCGTGATCAACTTCCTTCTATTCCTCCAAAGTTCAGAATTTCACAAAAGGAATACAAGGATCACCTCGGAGCTGAACGTCTACTCGCTGAAAGAAGGGAAGCTGAAGAAAAAGACAGAGAACTCGCCATCCAGCTTACTCAACAATTAGTGAAAGACCCCAAGCTGAAAAGAACTCCAAATGAAGTTCAACGTCAGCTATGGGAAGATGCCAAGAAGATCGTTGAGGAGAAGAGAACTGTGTCTCAATCTACTTTAATCTGGTGCAAAGAAAAGGTACACTTCAGATATCGACATGCCAGAATCAACAAGGTACTTATCTCTGGAAGATCAACCCTCAAAGTTTCAATCGCTGAAATCGAGATATTCAGAGAGAATGGACAGTACGAAAAATTCTATGCTGAAGCCATTACGAAGTACGATTTCTCTGAATGGTTGGAGATCAGATTAGCCATCCAGAAGTCTCAATCTAAGTACAAATATCATGTTGAAAAGCTGATAAATAAACAGATCGACTTAGTCTCTTCTTGTATGGATATTCCTCCTCCCCCTCCTCTCGCAAGTCAGAAAAGAAGGACCTCTTCAAAGAAAAAGTCTAATCCTCCAGACTCAGGTCCTCTTATACGAAACAAAACAGGTATTGGTTTTTCTCGTGCTGAAGTTCTTGGTCCAGAACCTGACCTTTCCGCACTTGACACCTCTCTTCCTCCTGGTGAGACTTTCATCCCTGGGAAAGTCATAAGCAAACCCTATGGGATATTCTTTATTGACTATGGTGGACGAAAACGTTTTCAACGTATCTCTGAACTTCCCATCACTCCCATCGAACAACTGAAAGATCTCATCTACTGGTGTGAATTCAAACGTGACATTCAGGCACGACATCTTAAACCCTTGATTTTTGAAGAAGCTCTGAACAAAAGAAATCAAGGAGTAACGGTTCCTGACTGGATGATTCCCACATCAAAGACCCTTGATGAACTCCTCATTAAGGAAGAACCTCTATAAGCTGATAGGATCGCCTCATTCTTCTATTGTATCAGTTATTCTTTTGTACTTGTAATTTATTTCGCTTGTACTTGTAATCTTTCCACTTCCCTTTGTAATCTGATTCGAAGTTTAAAGAAAGATTTCAGCGAATGTACTTTACTCCATCAGTACAGAAAAGATCCCAGAAAACAGTAAAAGGGACAAATATTTTATGAGTTCTTTTTATCCTTATGTTTTCATTAAATAGCAATTTTCTCTGTTGCTATGTCATAATCAAATAGTGGGAGATTGTTGATCCAAACCCTCAGTGATTTGATAATGACCCTCTCTTAAATACTTAGTGAAAATTGTAAGTAAATAATATGTATCAGAGTTTCACTATCGCTGATAAGTACTAAGATCTTACAGTACCGCTGATAGGAACTCTCGCTCTTTAGATTAAACATTCAGCGAACACTGTTCACCATAATGCTCTGAGTCTGTTCAGTCCTTATGGTGATCGCTGATAAGTTAATTTTTTACTTATGATCTCTGAAGACAAGTTTCACGTCAACATAGGTTCTACGCTGAAGTCGAAGATCAAGCTCAAGAACCAGCGACAAGTCTCCTAATGAACTGATGCGGATCAGCGAAGACTCAGATTTGTCCACTCAACGTGAAGTATCAAGTACAAGACTTCATCTATCGCTGAACTTTATCATTCGTTGATAAACAATGGTAAAACGCTGAATCAACGAAAAGCTGATCATGAAGTCCTCCGTACAAAGTACTTTTGTCTTAACCACCCTTGCACGACTCCGTACGATATGTCAGAAAAGAACCTCCTTATTGTCTGAAATCGTACAACCACTCTGATACTACACTGTTCAAACATGCGGCTACTAAGGTTGTCAACAAAGGTCAATGACATACAACCAATGAGCTGCTGCCACGTGTAAAGTGTAAACTGCCATGCATTAAATGCATGCAGTATATAAGAAGATGAACTCACTTCATTTTGAAGTAACTTGATAACTCTGTACAAGTTCATCCTTCTTATCTTGAGATAGGTTATTATTAGTAATTTCCTTCTCTTTCTTAGTGCAAGAAACTTAGTGTTCCAACTTGTTTAGATTTAGGTTTATCCTTAATCTTGTTCCGCAACAAGCTGTAAATTGTTAATGATTTATCAATAAACAATTTAGAAAAGTAAAATCTGTGTGTTTGTATTCAACCCCCCCCCCCCCCTCTACAAACTTGTATAGCCCTTCGGGACCAACAGTGGCTTTAGCCTAACTTCACCATTTCAATGGATTTTTAAAATTTTTTGTTTGATTTCAAGAGATTTGTAAGTTTTTTTTTATCGATTTTCAGAAGTTTTTTTTGTTAATTTCGAGATTTTTTCCGGTTTTTTGGTTGGTTTTTTTAGGTTTACCGTTTTTTGGTTGATTTCAAGAGTATTTTTTTGATTTTTTGGTTGATTACGAGGTATGGTTGCACTTTCTTGAAGTTTCCAAACTAATACGGTAGCATCTTTCAAAACGATAAGGTTGCACCTTACAGAAACCTAAAAGTACCCTTCGTCGACGAAATAATACGATGGCACGTGCCACCCTATTCTATACACTAGGTCCGCTCATGCTTCAAGTAATTGCATTCAAATTTATCACAACTTATTTTAGATCCTAATTGATTTAAAAAGAAAAATGTTTCAAAATATAACGAAGTTTGGCTTTCTTATAACAATAGATAATTTTCTTAAAATCTAACAAATGTTTAGTTTTTCCTATATTCTACCCATTTTACCTATAAACTAGTTTTTAGCATAGTTGTTATCAGTTGAATTTCATGTGGCACTTTTCTAGGTAATCAAGAATTACAATGTAAATTAACAACATGACATCTACGTCATCAATAGTTACAAGATATACTGACTAACGGTTAAGAATAAAATATTTATTACACTAATCGAGGAAACATATATCGTTACACTAGATAGAAAACTAGACAATCTTTTTTAGAGAGAGAGAGAGAGAAAGAAAGAGAGAGAAGAGAGAGAGAGAGAGAGAGAGAGAGAGAGAGAGAGAGGCGAGGGGATCATGCGATAAGTCAACGCAACATGTGTTAAATCCTATATGATTAAGCTTGTATCATGCATGTAATCATATAAAGGCTTTCTTTGTGGACGAGTATTTCATAATTTTTTTTATAAATATTTTAATTTTGATTTTATTTTATTGGCTTTATTAGTAGTTGTGGTTCATCAAGTCATAAACGCCCTAAGATATTTCGTTTTTCTATTTCTCGTCTATACATTAGAGCATCTCCAACATATTTTTCAAAATAAAGAAGCAAAAGTCAAAATCTCCCAAAAAAATTATGTTCATGTCCAACATTTTCTCGATTTTAGGAGATTACAATATTAATTATTTTATTAAAATATTCCATACAATTAATAAACCATTGTTTCTTTTTCCTAATTATTTATTTTTAAGGTTTTCATTGGTAGGAAAAATAAAAAATATTTCTCTTTCGTAAGCAACCATTTTTTTAAGAGTTCTCTAAAATTGGAGAAAATTTTATCGTCTAGCTCTCTCTTACTTTCTCCATTTTGGATAAGTTTTAGAGAATCAGTTAGAGCAAATATCCCCAAAATATACAATTGTGGAGAATCTATTGAAGATTCTTTTAAATCTCATTTAATGTTTCTTCTTTTGTTTTACCAAATCCTCCAATAATATTGCAAACTACACAAAAGAATGTCTAATTAAGATGGAAGATACACTTTTTGATTTGCAAACTACATTTTATTTATTTATTTAGTAATAGGATTTAAAAGAAGTAACAGAAAACTTGATTTTTTTTATTATGTATAAACTTATTTTGTTATATAGGCAGCGAGGTCACAGTCTGGGTCATTTAGGTAAATGACCTTAGATAAGTTTTTAATTAGATTCATGACTTCCTGCCTATATAAGAAAAGATGAGTTTATACTCATAAGAAGGTCATGGATTTAATTAAAATCTCATTTAAGGTTATATACCTAAAAATCTCGTCGATCACAGACTTGGTATGAAAACAGAAATTTTATTTCTTCTTTTTTATATTTGATAAATCAAAATTGTCATTCAACTATTTGTTTTTCATTTTGTCCTATTTAAATATTTTGTAGAGATTTATTTGATGTTGATTCCAAGTTTCTATTATGTATTAGAAAGATTATTATTACCATATAATTAAATGTTAGTTAATATAGTATTCAAATATTTTTGGTTTTGTTTAATTTATATGTGGAATCCATGATCGTGTAACACAGTTAACTCATTATTCTCTAGGTTGAACCGTCCATTATATACGTCGATAAATTTACGTTGTCATACACTGTGCAAGATAATTGCACTACTACAAATATGACTTTTATAAACGGTTGTTTTGGGCTTTATACGCGGTTTTGGAACCGCGTATATGGCCAGTGTTTGTAAAAGTATCGGCTTTTATACGCGGTTCTAAAACCGCGTAAAAAACTCAACTTTTATACACAGGTTTACAACCGTTTAGAAATGAATATTAACCGTTTAAAGAAGTCCTACCAACCGTTTATAAAAGTGTCTATCTTACACATTTTTTTGCTAAAACCGTTTACAATTGTAATAATTTTTCACGGTTTTCATTACAAAACCGTGTATAAATGTAGCAATTTATAAAAAAATGCAGACATTTGTACACGGTTTTTTCACTAGAACCGTGTATAATGAGTTATATTTATAATTTTAATATTTCCCTCGATTTTGTTACCATGCATTATTCGATAAATTACATTTCCAAATACAATTGGAATAATGAAACATTTCAAACACAATTTCAAATAAGTACAAAAATCAGCTAGACACGTAAATGTAGCATCTCAAAGTAACCATTAACCATTAAACTTTAAACATCGTCAACGTAAATGTAACATCTCCGAGTAACAAAACATTCTAATACTTTTTATCGTGTAATCAAGTCTAATAATTCTTAAAACAATCCCCCCATTTATTATCACATTTTACCATCTTTCATGCGCCTCAAAGTAAACGATCTTGCGATCATGCAAGCCATCTCTTCTACTTGTGTAATTGAGAAAGGAGTCGTCGTCGTCGTCCATGTGTCCTATATATAAGTTTTGTATAACATAAGTTTTGAAAGTAGGTGTTATTATAAACAAAATAAAGTGTTTTGTACGATGTATAGATAAAATGAAAGGAATTTAAAAAACACATACGTTGGAAGCATATTGTTCATGCATCACAAATTGGAAGATTTGCTTCACTACATAGTAACCACACTCCCAACCATCTTCTTGTTGATTACACTAAAGTGTAAAAAAAGTAGTGGTTAAACAAATTAAAGTACGAAATAAATTGTTAGGATATATGAATTATACCTTGTTTAATCTCCATGTAACCGAAGTGTTGGCTTGAGAAGACCCTATGGCACGATGGTAATCTGAAATAGCCCTAAATGAAAAATAACAACACATTTGTGTTATTAGTCGATTAACTATATAAATAAACAACAATAGTATATTAAAGTGATACATTACTTACGTGTCAATTAGGCCTTTGATCTTGTAAGTTTCGGCTATCTTTCCGCTTGACATCATCGAATCTAATACATAAACCAAGCTACGTCTAGGCCTATTGTTATAAATAAAATTAGGAACATATCAATCTATAATAACACTAAAAAAATAAGGCTATTGTTATTATACCTCAAATTCTTACGTCGATTTGATCTTAATGAACTCAACCCACGTGTCTGGTTTAACATACGGGTACTTCTCGTATGGTGTTTTGTTTTTTCTCATGTACGACTTTACGAGCACTGACTTAAAGCTTCTCCACGAGTTGGAAGCAATCGACATCGTCTTTTTCTTCAACTTGTCATCATTTAAATTCCACTTTTGTTGTTTGATCAAAACAAAGTCATTTAACGATAATAATATGCAATATCTTATATGATGACAATGCAATGTATTGTATACCTTTATCGCTGCCCATAATCGAGCCTTCTCATCAGCGTCAACTTTGTGCCAATAAGCCAATCAGGTACGAGTATTGAGATCTTCGTTCTCGCCTCCAATCCTACCCAATTAGCATACTTACAAGAATAAGGACCGACCGGCCGACCAGTATCGGGACAAAATTCAATTGTACAATCTTTACAATTCCTTATTTTGGTCATTGTTGTCGCCCCTCGGGTTTGGGTCGACCTTTGCATGGGTCTCGATCCCCTTGGTTCTTTGTTGCCTGAGATGTTATGAACGATAAGCAATCTCATATATATATATATATATATATAGGGGTGGTATCGGGTACAAACCAACTAGTTTGTACAAACTCGTACAAACCATACCTAGCTTCATGATTTTGTAAATTTAGCTTCATGAATGTATATATATATATATTTTTTGGCTTCATGAATATATAATTTGGCTTCATGAATATATCATTTGGCATTTTTAACTAGTTTTTTTACAAATATAAGGGTATTTTAGGGTATTTTTGTAAAAAAATTAGTTAAAAATGCCAAATGATATATTCATGAAGCCAAATTATATATTCATGAAGCCAAAATATATATTTATACATTCATGAAGCCAAATTTACAAAATCATGAAGCTATGTATGGTTTGTACGAGTTTGTACAAACTAGTTGGTTTGTATTTGATACCTATCTTATATATATAAACTTATACATGTATGAATATACATTAGATATTTGTTATGGTAAATACATCTGACTTCAGCAAAACAGGGACTTGGTAAGGTGGTTCCATCTACATACTTTACAGTAAATGTTTTTATTTTTTTTATCATTGAGTTATGTGGTTGTTAACACCACATACCCTTATCACAATACCAACTATAGCCCACCAAAACACTAACCCATTGGTTTACCCTGCAGTGACTAGTAATTTCATTAATAATATAATGCACAGTGCTTATGTTGATTGTTAAGAAGCTGCTTACATATATACAAATATGACTTTTATATATATACTTGTTAATTTCTTCTCAATTTCCCCCAAGTAAGTAGCTAGGAATCATTAAACACTTGTACAAAAACTAGCCGATAGACACAAGTACCAAAGCAAAATGGTTCTTTTAAGCACTAAGTATGCTCACGACAGGTTTTTCATTCGTGTTATCTAACAGAGGTCGTGTGATTAAGTCGAATGTGCAGGGGCAGTAGTTGGGTCATTTAAGCTGCTGTCCCTGCCCCCTGTTCGTTTCTGTTTGCTATCTGTTCTGTTCAGGGCAGCGGTCGTGTGATTAAGTCGAATGTGCAGGGGAGAGTTGTCACATTCGAAGAGATATTATCATTAATGAAAACAATGAAACAAGATATCTTAAATATCTTCCCTTTTAGGCCAATTTTACCATGTTCACAAAGTTCTACTTCATCTTCGTATCAACCTAAATGTTCTAGTTCATAATAATCCATCATAATCATAAAGATATCATTCCTAAAACTAGAATTACATCCAATTTCTTCCAGCTTTCCATGCTAAACTCTCAGTGACAGCTGTCCTAAGAAAATTCCGCCATCATAGTTTCTACCATGTTGCAGTGAATCCCCACAAGTATATAACAACCATGTCATACCGACATTTGATTGACATTATAAAAAAAACACGTGACACGAAAGCTACACATCTTTACATCCCATTAAACTTTCTTTATGTCTTGAGTTATTTCATTATAGCTTGTGTTATGCTGCATAGATGAAGGTTACATGCTACAAAGGATGTGAAAGAAAGAAGATATTTTGGCATGAGAAAAAGATCTACAGCTATGCTTATATATTGTTAAGTAACCAACTCACGTTTCCTACACATGCTATTTTATAAAGTATATATGTTATTAGATGCTAAAAGTTGAACTCTTATCAGACCATCTTTTATTTGCTTTAACCCTTTCTCATAAACAAAAGACAGGGAATGTTTAAGAGCTATGAATTAAATTCTATGCTGACAACTTAAAATGCCACCTTAAAAGCATATATATAAACCAATGAATTGATTTTACAAGCCAATCAAGATCAAAACAGTAACCTTCATGTTTTGATTCTCAGCAATTACTTACAAGTGTTTTACTTGCACAAATCGAATAAGAAAGAGTTACAAGAACAGTGATGTTGATTCATTTCAGTAGATTAGTGATCACCAAGATATGTGCACAAATGATAGAAGTAATAACCAGAAAACAAGAAAAAAGAAAGCAAGCACCAACACAAACTGGCCATTAAGGTTCAACCATGTCCTCCAAATGTCACTAAGGCCAAGACTGATGCAAAAATGGGATTCATTAAGAATATAGTGGACCACAAAACCATTTATCTAGAGTTGGATAATCAAGAGCTTACCCATGGAAATTACTGTAAAGGCTCCCATCATCCCTTTGAGAAGGAAATTACTGTAAAGGCTTCTTTTTGCCTTTAACTTAAAACAATATCAACAAATATGGTCCATAAAACAATATCTTAAATATCTTCCCTTTTGGGCCAATTTTATATACCAGTTTTATTAAATACCAATCACAAGTTTTAGATGTTATCAAGTTAATCACTTGTGATCAATGAACTGGTAGTGGGAGAGTTCAAGAAAATCATTTAAGTTCAATGTGCAAGAGCATCTCTAAAGTACGAAATCTAATAGATTCAATGTATATATGTGTTCCACAAATCGATTAACCAAACAAAAATCAAGACCCGACATCGAAGAGTAAGAGCAATCGAGACTTAGGGTTTTAAAAATCATACCTGGCATTGAAGACGTATTCTCTGCTTCTTCAACGGAGAGATCATCGCCGGAAGTATATTCTTCATTGGAGATACCATCTTTCGTCGTCATTGCTCGCCGGAGGAGAAAGGTAAAGAGACAGCCGAGGAGAAAGTCGACCGTGGAAAACGAAAGAGAGAGCCCGAGGAGAAAGCGTGCCGATCGTGGGTTTAGGATGGGTTTAGGGAAAACGTGGGAAATCGATAAAAAGGCGCTATTTGGAATTAGGGAAATCGATTTGGCGCTATTTGAATTTTGGAATTAGAGAAATCTATTTGGTGGGTTTCCTGTTGTATACTAAAAACCGTGTGTAAAAACAAACCTTTGTACGCGGTTTTTTGATACACAACCGCGTATAAAAGGTGACATTTTTACGCCGTTATTTCGATGCAACCGTTTGTAATTGTCCAGTACCTTTTATACACGGTTGTTAATTTAGAACCGCATATAAAATCTTAGATTTAGCAACGGTTCAACCTTAACCGTGTAAAAAGGGTCCAGATCTGTCCTTTATACACGGTTTTTGAAAAAACAACAAAAACCGCGTATAATTAAGCGCGTATAAAAGTCATATTTGTAGTAGTGTTGGAATGAGGTTATTCGTTTGCTATGAGTTATGCTTACAGAGTAGTATACTAGTCGGTTTACTTTTGTGTAAATGTAAAATTAAAGAAAAAAATCCGCCAAAGGGCCTTTGGCCTAGCGGTATGGGAGTCTTTGTCCTCGTAGGAGGTCAGGGGTTCAAACCTCACCAAAGGTGAGGAGGGTGTGTGAGTTTAATAGTTGCACTTGTCGTATATGAATATCATATACTTCAAAAAAAAAATTAAAGAAAAATAATTTGCAATTTATATTATTAAAATTTTATTTGTGTTTCTTCATTTTAGTCTTTATATCATAGGTTTCATATTAAGCATATATGTATTGTTCTCCAAAAATCTTTTAATCCTACTAAATCCAATACGTCGATATTGTGTTAAGTTTTTTAATATGTTATCATTTTGACCCTACTTGTACTATAGCCATTTAAACCCCATCAAGTTACAACTTGAATTTAAAGTTCCACAGAAGCCACTTTCAAGTTACTTGCTTAGTGTCATGTTACACATATACAATTTCAATCGACAATAATTTGAAAAAAGAAAGAATGTATGAACTTCGTAACTCTAAATACCAAATCAAACACTTGTTTGGTAAGTGCTTATCGGTAAGCGAAATTACCTTTACTTACCTTATCACGTAACATTTTCGGCTAACAAAATATATTATTGGTAAGCGTTTTATACCCGATACACTCTTATGAAGTAAGAGTCTTTTTCCTCACTTACCGGGTAAGATTATGTACCCCTGTTATGTCTCTTACCGAGTAAGATTCTTGGTCCATGTCATGCTCAAACGGTAAGGTAAGTGATCGATACTGATAAGAGCTTGCCCGATAAGCATTTAGTAAACGAACCTTAGAATAAAAATTCAAACGAACATATAAACAAACCAATATATTAAAACAATCCATCTAAAAATAGATTCATTAACAAGTGCTGAAATGGTAAAATTAAGAATGTGTGGTTTTTAAGGGTAATGTGTCGTTTGTTTTTTAAAAGGTGCTGAAGTTTGAAGTCTGATTTCATTTCTGATTTTTAAAAGATGGTGTTGAAGTCTGAAATCTGAATCGGTTAGACTTTTTAGTTTTTGTTTGCTGAAAAACGTTTGAATATATATAATTGTCTGTTTTATCCCTTAAAATGTTATACTGTTGAACTTATGAAGCCATCTATTCATTTTAATCAAATTATACTACCATCCACATTTAACACATTAAAAAATTCAACTTAAATACATTAATTGACTCAAATAAAATACAAAACAAAACAAAGTCTCTTTACCATGAGATGTTTCTACCCACCATATACACACAAAAGGAAAACATGAAACCCATCATTAAAGTAAAGTACTTATCTTCCATCCCAATAAGGCAAACCATGTTGTAACAACCCAGATCCAGAAATAAAAAAGACAAACATATAAGAATATCTTGCCAAAATGGCCCCAAACACCAGTTGTAACAACCAGTACAAGATAAGGTTTGCGGAAACAACCCATTACACAGCTGAGATCACTAAAGAACTATGCTTGACATGCTAAATAAAATGACTTCATTATAGTCCAAACTTCACGCTCACGCCTTCTCCTTACCCTTACTAGAGCCTTCATCCCTCAAGGTTATCTCTAACGACACCCTAAACAACACCCCAGACTAAGCTGGAAGGAACGGTAAACTCTCACGAAAGAAACCAACGAAGTAAAACTGTTCCCGAATTAAACTACCTGGATTTGGGTTTACCGGATCCCCATCCGGGTTTCCCGCCTCCCGAGTTCCTTCCCGGTCCCCCGCTCCCGTCCTTCCCGATTTCCCTGTCTCCCCGGTATCTGGGTTACCACACCTCCCAAGTTCCCTCCCGGATACCACTGTCCCGGCTCTCACAATCCAGATACCACGATCCGGGTTCCCTCAATCCAGATACTACGATCCCGACTCTCACAATCCGTATTCTCACTCAACACCCGGGTTTAGCTCACCCAGATTCTTACCCGGGTCGAGCGATTCCCGGTACATTGCATTGAGCCATTCGAGAAACACTTCGTTTCATGATTAATCCCAACCCCAACGATTTTTAAGCCTTGCAAATCAATAGATGTTCATACATAACACTCTTATAACAAGGATTAAACATCCACAAACCATTTTCCATCCATAACCCACCATTTAGACCACAAAGCTCTATAACTCCCTTTAAACAAGAAAAATCCAAGGAATAATAATAGGAGTGCAAGATTGATAGATTACCTTGAAGAACTTGGTGTAGAAGCTTCCTTCAATCCAACAATCTCCTTGATTTCTTCCCAATCGCACCCTCAATCTCACTCACTCACACACTGCGTTCTTAGCCTCTACAATTGCACACACTGAAAAGGAGAGTAGGGTTTTCAAGGTCTTTAACCTTTTCCTTTATTTGCACTTAGGCCCTCGAAGTTAAGTCCGATACCAAAATTACCACTACCTCCAATTTGTTACACCAAAAAGGGGTCACGGTTATTATAATACCTCCCCCTCAAAAGAATTCCGTCCTCAGAATTCCATCGACGAACAAACTCGGGCATTTAGACCTCATAGCCGACTCTATCTCCTGAGTTGCCTCTTATCCCTTGTGATATTGCCATTGCATTTTCATAAGATCAATTTCCTTGATTCTCAACTTCTTGACTCTACGATCACAGATTGTCCCCGACCCTATGACAAAGGTCAACTCCTTATCGCTTGCATTTTTTTGTAAGGTTATCGTCGTCTCAACTTCCAATATCTGCTCTCTAAAATACAGACATGAAACACACTATGAATTCTTCAAAAATCTCATCAAACACAACTAGATCATGCACTATCTCTCTAACTCTTTCCAAAATTTCGACGAATCCAACAACGTGGACCAACTCCACTTTTCTTCCGAGCGCACCACCCCATTTTATGGGGACCTCTTCCGCATCAAACTGCCCCTTCTCAAACTCGAGGTTCAAAAGTCTTATGCTTTTCAATCCAATCAACTTAGTTCCACTAGGTTTCTCGAACCATTCTGACCGAAACCACAGTCATACCCAATCCTTCGGAACCGCCCCTCGGTAACCACAACGTTCTTACGTCTGGTTATTCAATATAACGTACTTGCAACCTCTCCGGTCGACTATACCATCCGTAACACTCCAGACCAACCATTCCAGATATTGTCTGTTTTATCCACATACCTGGACTCACGGTTTTAAACGTGAATTTTTTTTGAGGTTTTCCCGTACAACTTCATTTCCTTAAGAGAAGGAAATTTTACCGAATACAACGTCACAACAGCATAAATCCTTCACTAAAATATAACCACTCAGTTCGCCAAATCAGCACAACGCCAACCTTGAATACTCCAATAAACTCACAGTTATGAGTTACCGCGCCCGATAATATGCAATTCCAAGATCATTTCTCCCAACCGACATACGTCTAACGCAGATAGTACCTTCTTCCTCGAATTACATCGACTATAATTCATTGATGTTAACCAATTCATACGCTCTCACCAGGTCATTACCTCATACTTATATATAGCTAGTAGTAGGATATCTCCACAATCCACCATCCGACGTGTCCACCAATCCGAGCTGAACCAAATCTTGAAGACACACATTCAAACTCTCATTGCATCCAACAATCGTCCAACCATATACGAAATAAATTCAAGTTTCACTCGCTCAACGAGGAGCGACCATGCTCACACGAAACTACTCCCATTAGCTTAGCACTGAGGTAGCGTTTGGTACGCAGACTGGATGGGACGGTACGGGACGGAACTAGACGGGACGGGACGGAACTGGACGGGACTGGACTGGACGGGACGGGATGGGACGGGACGGGACTGGAGGAGATAATTTTAATCTAGGTTACGTTGGAAAAAAGGGGTATTTTAGTAATCTTATGTTTTAGTCCCATGTTGTTCCACCTATTTTGGTGGGACAAAAAATCTTAAGTTTTGTCCCATGTTGTCCCATCTGATTTTTGTCCCATGGCATACCAAACATGGGACTAATTTTTTTGTCCCGTCCTGTCCCATCCAGTCTGCGTACCAAACGCACCCTGAACGACAAGTTTACTTGGAACATTTCTCACAATAACACCAAGTCAAATCCAATGGTCCTTCATTCCAAGTACTACATTCAACTACCCTTTTCCTCTTCCTTCTCGAAACATTAAACATGTTTCCAACGAACGGTTCACTAGAAGGTGCACGCTTTCGACCAGTCGCATAAGTTAGTTTTTCCACCGCCCTTGAACCATAACACACACAGATCCCCTTTCTCATACTCTTACCAGGGGTTCATATACCCACCAATGACAATCTGTACACACGACTCCACATTTTCGGTGTCACTTGCCAAACTTCCTACTTCCAACCTACTCACTTATTCCGACATATTATCTTCACCTCCTCACGTTAGCATGGAGCACTGCCCACCAAACATTACTTGCCCCCTTTTCCGACCTTTCTACATGCGCCGATAACACCTCTTCATTACTATACATAACCAAACGGTTTCACCAAAATTCTGACTTGAGGTATCCAACCAAGTCATCCCAAAATGACACCAGTATTTGAAGCCACCACACACTTCTTGTTCCCCAAACTGTTACCTTCTCAGAGAATTCCTTCGTACACAAGGAACAATTCACATTCCTTAAAGATTCCGTATCTACTACACCACATCGTAAATTAACCAATCCAACATCTTCATCAATCTTTCAATGATCCCCAAAAATACTCACTCAACGACTCCCGTAACCAAAAAGCACATGGTTCCTCTTTTGGGTAACAACCAACTACCGCTCCACCCCTTCTATTCCGAAAATAGCCATATCATAACGCCAACTTACAATCGATGCGTCCCAATAACATGCTTAACACTTTGTATAATTCATCCGAAATCTCCGAAAAGGGCTTCCATCTGGGCTTATCCTTTTCTAACAACACATTACTATATCACTGGCTTGCACATCTACCTTGGCAAAAGATGCCACTAACTTATCCACACATTCTCCGTCCCTTCTATTCCGTAGACCAGGTTCTCACGATCATTTGTACACATAATCAATCTTTCCTTCATATTCACCTGCATATATATAACCAAGTCTACTTCACGACGTTGTCTTTCCCCGAATCTAGATGAACCACAACTAACGATTTCCCAATTTACTCAAAAATATTTGTTCTTTGTTGGTTCATTGTGATCTCCAAGAAACCATTCCAAATGACAAGGCACATTCCCTTACAGGCCGATATAGTCAATGCACCCACTTCGGTTGTGCTAATTACCTCATCCTTTTACGAATCGTCCAAACCTCGTAAGGAAAATACACATCCAATAAGCAATCTTCCACAATCATAAAGCCCATACGAGGTGGTCCAACGTCATGAAATTATACATCTTTCCTGAACGACCTCCTACATCTACACACACCAGGGTGATTCTCTCAAATTTCAACCTCTTGACAATGTCTTCAGCTTCAGACATCTTAAACGGTTTCCGACGTCAACATCAATAGACGACATGATGATGCTTCCATAACCTTCCTGACAATAAGGTTCCTAACGGAACCTACTTCTTCCAATGTATCATAATCAACTTTATACCCCGCCGTCCTCACTTGAAGGAAAACAAATTCAAGACTTACTTTGTGTAAGGTCAATATTACAAGACCACCCCAAAACTCAGGCTTGACGCCGATAACATTTCATTTCTGCATCTCCACACTACTCATAACGAGTTACTAATACCAATACCTTGATGACTTCAAGTCCTTCCTCCGGACAAAACCATCCACCGACAACCACACTTCAAGTTACCGAACAAGAGTACAAGCTACCATAATACAAACTATACCAAAGTCCATTTCTGACCTTTCCACCATTCACCTCTCTTCCTTAATGGGAATACCAAGATCACAAAACACTCGCAACCGGCTTGATCGGCACATCTCCACTCTCGAAACCCTTCCTTATCTTTAAATGCAATAATCTCCACGACCTAGTGAGTTCACAACCTTCATGCATGGCGACACAATAATTTAAATCATTTCACACATTTGAACATTTAAAAAGTACAACACTTGAAAAAAACTTGAGTACACATGACCCAACACTCTCATAACTTCAATGCCATGCTCAACGATCACGAGAATCGTTCGCACACAACCTTTCGGTAAAACACAACCTTAACCAACCAAAACGATGTCGTTACATCAGAAACATATCGGATGAAACCTTTCCTATACGACTAGAATAATTCTGACCGAAATCACTTACACGAAGTAAATCAGTCGGCTCCCATACTCCTTTATATGATATCAACGTGTCAATACTGATTTTGGTTATAAAAGCTTTGTAGTCAAACATTTTCATGATATTCTCAACGAAGATCATCTCAACATGAAAAAGGGCGATATAATTCGCAAATCATTAAGTTCAAAATTTTATTCTGCAACGTAAATAGGTTTGTCTTTTTCTTTAAACACACGCTTGCACGCGTCGACTTATTCCAAAACAGGAAATTCGTTATTTACGCGTCTACTTTTAATCATGAAAGAGCTCATGTAACACATTTAAAGACACAATACATGAAACTCAACTTGCAATTGAAGGCTATTCACTCTAACAAGGTCAACCGTTGTACCCATACAACTATCATTGGCACTATACTTTTGACCAACGGTCTCTCCCTCGTCATAGCAACAACTTGTGGTACAAGTGTTTTACAACCTATCTGTTTCACCACCCCACACGATTCTCGTCTTCAATCATTGATTTACAATTCATATGGTTTCAATCTTTGACCCATACAGGTCGATAAACAACGAATTCCTTCACATTCTGCTATTCCAATACTTCAATCCAACACCGATATCTTCTCTTAGACATCCTTGCCACTTTATCGTCTGATTGGAGAGTCATAGGCTCTATTCCTTCACCCGATATTGAGTTAAAGATTTCAAAATCCTAATCCAGTCCTCTTCTCCTGCCCGGAATGATTGACACATCAACTCCAAGAATAAGGACTCACTAGAAACTAGGAGTTTTTCCCCTTAATCAGTCATTCATCACCTTCGAACCCAAGAATTTCTACCTCTAGACGGCTCATAACATTCCGAACAACACTTCTTCTAGAAGTTATAAGCATTATATCATACGCGATCTCTCACGATACCTCAACCATTTGCTAACATTGCAAGGTCAGAACTCACTACATACTTCTACGCCCCTTGATCTTCTCAACAAGAGCAATTAAGCACACTCATGTACCTGTAAATTCGCGATTACATTGGACATATGTAATTTCAAATTTACCTTACATGACGGTCCTCACTACCCTATCATTAGCGCACTTATAGTGATCCTTCCTAAGAGAATCCTACATCTCAGCTGTGTTCCCCTCTACTCTACAGTTTAAGTTTAGGCTCATTCGGTCACCTAAATCCCTTAAACTATGGCTCTGATACCAACTGTAACAACCCATATCCAGAAATAAAACATAAACAATTATATAAGAATATCTTGCCAAAATGACCCCCAAACACCAGTTGTAACAACCAGTACAAGATAAGGTTTGCGGAAACAATCTATTACACAACTGAGATCACTAAAGAACTATGCTTGACATGCTAAATAAAATGACTTCCTTCTAGTCCAAAACTCCACGCTCACGCCTTCTCCTTGCCCTTACTAGAGCCTTCTACTATACGCTTACCTGAAAATGGTTTAGTTGTTGAAAAGCGAGGGTTAGATCATGAGGTCTAGTGAGTTCCCTCAATAAACAACCTCTGCGCCATGTGAAACATTTTAAACAGTTTATAAGCATTTATAAACTATTCTCAACATAAAAAACATTTAAACTTTCTAACGCAAGAACTATACATGTAAATGGCACACTGAAGTCACGCCACATGTGACAACGTGTCAGTCTCACACTGCCTTAACTGGGACACCCCCATGGCATAAACGGGACACCCCCCGGCATGAGCACTGGTGGGACACACCCCCCGACTTAGCCATAACATGTTCACTTCCAAATGTATGGATACATAATATTTCGACTTTCTCAAATATAGAAAAACATACAGTTTCATATAAAAGATAAAACAGACAGTTTCATAACATTTCATGCATTCAAAATCATACACGAGTCAACACGAACACCTACGTTTTAAATGGAAAACGAGAGTGATAAGTCACTCAATCATCCCTCAAGGTTATCTCTAAACGACACCATAAACAACACCCCAGACTAAGCTGGAATGAACGGTAAACTCTCACGAAAGAAACCAACGAAGTAAAACTGTTCCCGAATTAAACTACCCGGATTTGGGTTTACCGGATCCCCATCCGGGTTTCCCGCCTCCCGAGTTCCTTCCTGGTCCCCCTCTCCCATCCTTCCTGGTTTCCCGGTCTCCCCATTATCTGGGTTACCACACCTCCCGGGTTCCCTCCCGGATACCACTGTCCCGACTCTCACAATCTGGATACCACGATCCAGGTACCCTCAATCCGGATACTATGATCCTGGCTCTCAGAATCCGAATTCTCACTCAACACCCGGGTTTAGCTCACCCGGATTCTTACCCGGGTCGAGCGATTCCCGGTACATCGCACTGTGCCATTCGAGAAACACTTCGTTTCATGATTAATCCCAACCCCAACGATTTTTAAGCCTTGCAAATCAATAGATGTACATACATAACACTCTTATAACAAGGATTAAAAATCCACAAACCCTTTTCCATCCATAACCCACCATTTAGACCACAAAGCTCTATAACTCCCTTTAAACAAGAAAAATCCAGGGAATAATAATACGAGTGTAAGATTGATAGATTACCTTGAAGAACTTGGTGTAGAAGCTTCCTTCAATCCAACAACCTCCTTGATTTCTTCCCAATCGCACCCTCAATCTCACTCACTCACACACTGCGTCCTTAGCCTCCACAATTGCACACACTGGAAAGGAGAGTAGGGTATTTAGGGTCTTTTCCCTTTTCCGTTATTTGCACTTAGTCCCTCGAAGTTATGTCCGATACCAAAATTACCACTACCTCTAAATGTTTACACCAAAAGGGGTCACGGTTATTACACATGTCCCAAGTTTCTAATTACGTTCAAACAAACAAAATCGCTATTATTATAAAAAGATGCATTCCATCCCAACAGATGCATTAGAAAGAAACAGATGCATTCCAAAATCGATATCTTCCATATTCCAAAATCGATTATAGAAACAAACAGATGCATTCCAATGTCGTATTTCATTTCATTAGAAGCAAAAGAAACAAACAAAATCGATTAGAGAAACAAATTTTATCAGAACATATGCATTCCAAGACAACATTAATAAGGCCAGATGCATTCTAAAACAAAGATGTATCAACAAAGAAGTAGCAACAAAGAAGAAGCAACAAGCTGGGAAAACGAGAGGGACGATACCCCGTCTTGATGGCCGAAGGTTCTTGGGTTCCAGTGAGAAAAGAGAGGAAAAAATGAGGACGAAAGTAAGGAGGATGGAGGTGATACCTGATCGATTCGTAGGAAGTAGTGAGACGGAGCCTTGTTTATTGTCGGAGTGTTGAAGAGGATGAAGATGATAAGGAGATGGAGGTGCACATCTAAACGAGATAGAGGTTAGGGTACCACTTTTTCATTTAGATGGTTTTAGATATAAGAGCCTCTGAATTTTCTTTAAAAAAAAGCAAACACTCTAAATTAAAAAAACGTATGACCAATTCAGACAAAAGTGGACATTAAGTGCTGAAAACCAAAAAACAAATAAGACCTAAATCTACAGTTAAATCCTTAAATTTGTCGTCTAGTACTTACTATCAAGTATCAACAACAGTAAAGATTTATCTAATCGTTAACTTTAAAAAAAGTTGGTATATAATTACATTTTTTAGAAAAACGTATTGTCACCTTTTGTAGAAAAAGACAATATACATGATTTGTAAAAAAGGCAATCAAAGGACAAACGTGTACACATCAGTCACCATCTATTTTTATGTCCCACTCGTGGGATACTCCCAAACCCTTTACACAAATATATTAATAAGGCCATGCGTAGCGGCTCCCGGGTACCGCATCGGGTAAGGCAAGGGTTCAGCGGGCTCGGGTACGGGGTCTGCGGGTAGGGGGAGGGTTCGGGGTATCGGGTTCCCCAACCCGATGAACCCGTGCCATTTTATTTTAATTTTTATTTTTTTTTAATTTTTTTTAAAAAAATGCCGTTGAACGGCTAGTTTGTTTAAAAATATATGTTTTTTTAATTTTTTTTCAAATTAATCACACTATATATATTAATCCAAACATCTTATTTTTTCACACCAAATTCTCTCAAATTCTCTCAAATTCAATACCTTCTTCCATTTCTCTCAAATTCAATACCTTATTCCATTTCTCTCAAATTTCATCATGAATCCAAACACCACACCTACATCCCGTCGTAACCGACCGGATACACCGCAACAAGACCCGGAGCTTGGCTTCCAACCGTTTTCTCAACAAGGTTATGTTCCACAACAAGCGTTTTCTCAACAAGGTTATGTTCCGTAACAACCGTTTTCTCAACAAGGTTATGTTCCGCAACCGCCCCCAAACGTTGGTTTCCAACAATTTCCGCAACACCCGTATGCTCATCAATTTACATATCCCTCTTGAGGGCTACTTTAGCGAGAAAAGAAAAAATTAGAAAATATCAGAATTTTTAGTGTTTTGTATTTTGTAATTTTAAATTTTTTAGTGTTTTGTATTTTGTATTTTTTAGTTTTTTAATGAATGATATGAATTTTTATTTTTATTATTTATCTTATTTTTATTTATTAAAAAATATATAAATATTTTTATTTTGTTAAATAATTAAATGTATAAATAAAAAAATTAAAAGGGATGAGGTGGCAAGGGTTCAAAGGGTACTGGTACTCCACTTTTAGGGTTGAAAGGGTAAGAGAGAAAAGCTGATGTGATGTTGAGGTGGCAAGGGTTCAAAGGGTACGGGTACTCATGGCCTAATAATTTGTATATGTCATGTTAGTTTTTGTATTAAGAAATATTTTTCTACTTTAATTATGTTTGTAAGGATATATATTCAATCAATTTAATTTTGAGTTTTTTAGTATGGTTGGATAAACTTATCATGTAAGTTAGAAATGATTGGGTTCACGTGAGACCAACTTGTTTTTGTGAGAACCGTGAGACCACAAAATAACAATAAAACTTCATAGTGATTCATTGTGAAGGTAAGAAAAACAACGAATATTCACAGCAAACACTCTGTGAAGATTTTGTAAGGTTTTAAGTAAACATACAACCACATGATATAGGCAACAGAAGCATATTTTAATTTTTATCATCAATGGTTATACAAACTATCAACCTATATGAATACATGCGTTCTAGATAATTAACTACAAAAGATTGAATCAAGAACACTTACTTGTTTATTGCGATTGTCGAAAACCACAATGATGAATCAAACCTTTGATCTCGCTTCTTGGATGTCAAGGACCAATAGTATGAATCCCTCTAGTGGCTCACACTTAAGAACACTAAAATACCAACAACATGAAGATGCTTAATCACTAAACCCTAAATTAGGGTTTACGATTTTGGGAGAGGGTGAGGGGAGATCGACGGCTCCAAGAGAGATTGAAAAAACTCATTAGGGTTTAACCCCTAGCAGTTTATTTATAACCCTCTATTTTACACTTAGCCCCTTGAACCGATAAGCTTGTTAAAACTATTTTAACCAATTAGTCCCTGCACTTTATATAATTAATCTAATTAATTATATTGCAGCTTATCATCAATTGAACTAATTGCTTTAACTCCCTTTTATTCTTCTGATTGTTTATTTTGGGCATTAAGGGCAACCCAAAAGGACCCTGCTATTTTTAGAAATATTACCAATAGTTAATGATTCTGGACACTATATCCAACAGTCTCCCACTTGAACAACTTATTAACTCTATTTGGTTTTAACACTTTCAATAATCAGCAGAGAGCAAGCCATCCAATGCAGCTGCCGAATTCTGATAAAGATTCGGTCCTAAGATAAGTGATTTAATGTTCCTTTGTTCTACAAGATATCATATGAACCTGAGACATGGATAAATGTCTATCTCATGGATCAAGATTATGTTTCCCGATTTCCGATATGTGTTGAATTCATCTGACTACTCAATTGAACACATCAATTCTAGTCAGGGTTTGGCCAAACACTTAATGTCAACACCAAATCATCGAGGGGCCCATGGATATCGCTTCTCCTGTTTAGGCAGAAGGAAAAAATAAACTTTGACTACACAGTTCATTTCTACTCATCATATTATACATGGACATACCCTGTATAGCTGCCAGTTACGGTCAGCGTTGGAGCACACCAAAGCATAACAGAATCCTAGAGCAAAACTCTATGTATCTCCGTTTGAAGAACATAAAATATTATCATCTCAAAATTACTCTGACTTAATCCATGAAGTAAACTTTTGAGTGCGGGTTGTTCCAATACCTAAATCACCATTAAGTACTCATGATCGTTAGCTGCATTCTCTATGCTTCTAACACTCCATGACAGTCTTGAATCACTACTTACTTCCAGGAGTATGACTGACTGTGGAGGTTTAAGTAAATTAATACTCAGGAAGTTGGTTCTAAACATGCAAAACAAAACACGATAATAAATTAAATATAAATGGACGCAATCCAGCATATATTATAATCTCCATATAATAATCTCCAAATCAAATACAATTTATTACGTTTTCAATACATCAAACTAACGACTAAAACATTCAAGGTATATTGATAATTCTAACACCTATGGCTTCAGTATCATACTCATGTTTGGGTCGAGTTAACGCTTTCGTGAAAGGATCCGACGGATTCTCTTCAGTCGGCACTCTACTCACCACGCTTAAAGCAAATGAGACATCAAGTCTAGTACATGTCATGGCATACATGATCGATCCTATAGCAGATGCATATGGAATTCGACTCATTCTGTACAGTTCTTTACTAGTGCTGGGACATTGATCTTTACTCAATCTTATGCCATGTTGCATCGGCAAATACCCTTTCTTGGATTCACTCATATTGAATTTCTTCAATATCTTATCCAAGTATGTACTTTGACTAAGTCCAATTAAACGTTTGGTTCTATCTCGATAAATTCTTATTCCAAGTATGTATGCTGCATTTCCCAAATCTTTCATAGCGAAACATTTTCCGAGCCAGACCTTTACATCTTGCAACATCGGAATATCGTTTCCTATGAGTAGTATGTCATCAACATACAAGACTAGAAATACAACATTACTCCCACTAGCCTTAACATATACGCAGGACTCATCTTCGCATCGAGAAAATCCAAACTCCTTGACCTTTTCATGAAAATAAAGATTCCAGCTACGAGACGCTTGTTTAAGTCCATAAATGGATCTTTCAAGCTTACACACCTTATCTGGATACTCGGTATGTACAAAACCTTCAGGTTGTGCCATATACACATCCTCATCAAGTTTTCCATTGAGGAAAGCAGTTTTTACATCCATTTGCCATATTTCATAGTCATGAAATGCAGCTATGGTAAGTAATATCCTGATAGACTTAATCTTTGCTACTGGTGAGAAGGTTTCATCATAATCAATCCCTTGAGTTTGAGTGTAACCTTTCGCAACCAGTCTAGCCTTGAATGTGTGCACATTCCCATCCATGTCGGTCTTCTTTTTGAAGATCCACTTACACCCAACTGTCTTGCGACCTGGTGCATGATCAACCAATTTCCAAACTTGGTTATCGTACATAGATTGAATCTCGCTCTCCATGGCCTCTTTCCACTTGGCAGCCTCAGGGCCTGCCATCGCTTCCTTGTAGTTAGATGGCTCATCCGCACTATCAAATGTTTTATCATTTACTAGTGTATCTCCTTCCTTTGTAATATGAAAACCATAATAAAAATCAGGAGATTGATTAGCTCTACTATCTCTACTAGTTCTGCGAAGAGGTGGTGGAGGTATGTCAGTTTCCTCAACAGGTGGTTCAATACTGCTCCCACTATCCTCTTTGGAAATGAGCTCCCTTTCTTGGAAGACTCCCCTTCTAGCTACAAACACTTTGTTCTCAGAAGGTTTGTAAAATATTCATCCAAAGGATTTGTAGGGATAACCAATGAACCGACACTTCTTTGCTCTAGGTTCTAGCTTGTCGTTAGTTTCGCGCCGAACGAAGACTTCACAACCCCAGACTTTTATATGTGCTAACGAGGGACGAGTCCCAGTCCACATTTTAGAGGGTGTCTTTGCAACCTTCTTAGTTGGAACGAGGTTTAAGATATGAGCTGCAGTTTCTAAGGCATAGCCCCAAAACGATATTGGAAGTGTAGCGTTCGATTTCTTCTCTCAGCAACACCATCGAGTTGTTGTGTTCTGGGAGGAGATAATTGCGAAACTATTCCACAATCCCTTAGATAGTCGTAGAATTCATGACTCAAGTATTCTCCACCCCTGTCGGACCGGAGCATCTTGATCTTCTTACCCAGTTGGTTTTCTACTTCGTTTTTGAATCCTTTGAACACTTCAAAGGTGTCCCAGTTGGTTTTCTACTTCGTTTTTGAATCCTTTGAACACTTCAAAGGTGTCTGACTTGTTTTTCATCAAATAGATAAATCCATATCTGCTGAAATCGTCAGTAAAGGTAACAAAGTATCTCTCACCGTTTCTCGTGGCAGATCTGAACGGTCCACATACATCTGTGTGGATTAAGTCCAACAGATCCTTACCCCTTTCCATTTTTCCTTTGAAAGGTGCTTTTGTCATCTTCCCAAGTAAGCAAGACTCGCATTCTCCATCCGACTTTAAGCCAAATGGTTCCAAGACCCCATCCGATTGGAGCTTGGCGATGCGTTTCTTGTTTATGTGGACAAGACGATGATGCCATAACAACGATTTATCCAATTAACTATTGGAGGAACCAACATTTAGAGTTAAGTTATTATTATTTCTACCAACACAAATCACACTTTCATACACACCATTACAAGGAGAGGCTTTAAAATAAAAACAACCATGTTTATAAACCAAAATGCAACCATTATTATTATCAAATTGAAATTCAAAACCATCCTTGTACAATGCATGAAAAGAAATAATGTTTCGAGCCATTTCTGGCGAGTAGCAACAATCTAATAACTTTATTGAAAACCACTACTAAGCATGAGCTTAAAATCTCCAATCTTGGTAACAGCGGCAGTCATCCTGTTTCCCATGATCAGATTCAGCTCCCCATGCTTCAACGTTCTACTTCCCTTTACTCCCTGGAAATTAGAGCAAATGTGAGTACCACATCCCGTATCAAGGACCCAAGAGTTAGAAATCGAAGTACTATGGAGTTCAATTGTAAAAATACCTGAGGTGCCACACCCTTTGACCTTGTTCATTTTCATGTCCTCCAGATATTTTGGGCAGCTTCTCTTCCAATGGCCCCTTTCTTGACAGTAAAAGCATATGGCCTCTTTAGGGTCACTTATGGGTGGTATGTCAGAAGAATAAACTTTTCTCTTATGACCTTGGTTGCGAGGAACAACTTTAGCCTTTCCCTTCCCTTTGGGATGAGAAACTTTCTTCTTCTTACAGCCACCTTCCCTAATGGTCAGGACGGGAGCAGTTGAGTGAGCACTTTGGGTCTTACCCATACTTGCTTCAGCAGATCTCAACATGCCATGGAGCTCCATCAAGGTCTTGTCCATATTGTTCATATTGAAGTTCACTATGAACTGTTTATATGCCCCACTAAGAGAGTTTAGCACCATGTAAATGGCAAGCTCTCTTGGGAAATCGACACCTAGATTGCCTAACCTGTCAATGTACGCTTTCATCTTTTGCACATGCGCACATACAGGGGCGCCGTCATGTTGCTTACATTCCATATGCGATTTTTCCGACTTGGAACCTTTCTTGCCTCGCTTGCTCCTGAAACATTTCACGAAGCTGCTCATTTAGTTCAAACGCCCCCATGTTCTCGAAACTCTTTTGAAGTTCCAGGGACATGGACGCCAACATGAGACACACGACTTTTGTGGATTCTGCGAATTGCTTATTGTATTCAGTTACTGCTTCGGGGCTTGCATCATCATTAAGTATAGGAAGATCCTCGTCGAGCAAATACTCTTTGTCTTCGTACCTCAAGGCAATTCTCAAGGCACGAATCCAATCCAAGTAATTTGGCCCAGTCAGCTTATCTTTACTTAGGATAGAGAGTAACGTAAGGTTGGATGTTGAGTGAGTAGGAGGAGGAGGAGGAGGAGGAATATTTTCAGCCATCTGTAGATATAGTTTTATTTTAGTTAGTTTAAAATTTAACCTTTAAAAACAATTATCCAAAATTATTTAACTAGGCTAGGATCCATATTTTACTCTATGATGTGAAAAGGGATGCCGTAATCACATCATAAAGTTAATTAGGTAAACAAATGCTATTTGTTAATTTCATTCACTATGAAACTCCTAGTTCTTTTGAGATTCACCGACTTATGTCAATGGCATGTTAATCTCGACTATGCTTATCTTCTATTTGTGAGTGGGATGCCGAGGATCACAAACTAGATGGTGAATCGACCATGCAAGAACACATGGACCCCTCGGCTCAAGTACGCTTGAGAATCACGAGCGCCACATCATTTTCGACTATAGTTTCACATTAACGTGCCGGAAAATCGCACACGCTCCGTTAACAAACTATAAGAATATGTGTGTTCTTTTCATGGGTAGCATAAGACTTTCACATTTCTTAGTATATCTAAACGGGATTTTGTTTTTATACTTCATAGTTAATACTTTTAACTTGTCACATTGACCTATCAAACCTTTCCGGTAATTCCACTAGTCCACACAAGAGGCGGTGAGCATGGTAACGCAGGGCGTTTTAAAAACCATTGACTCATTCGGCAACCATATTATAGGTAACCTCCTTAAACCCCCTTAGAGTGCTTATAGTGAGTACGCCTAGTCTTGGTTTGACTATCAATGTATAATTTAATTTTATATATATAATTAAGGTCTAATATATATATATATATATATATATATATAAATTGAATGGAATGGAATTTTAAACAATTTAAAATTATGATTATCTAATTAATTCTAATTAACCATGTGAGGGCACATTTAATAATTAATATAATCGTTTCCATAATTAATTCCAATTAAACATGTGAGGATACATGCTAATAATTAATGTAAATATTTGACCTACAATTTATATTCACTATATAAATAATGTTAATGTTTATCTTACAATTTTATTCAACTTAAATATATTTATATAAGATAAGATAATATGTAAGATTATCTATTCAATATTTGCCAAAATTGTTTATTGTTGTGTTTTAGGCAAATTATGAAACTAGCCAAAAAGAATTAGGGTATAACATTGCATAAAAAAAGACTACTCTATACCCTTTAGGGATTTCGATAAAACTTAATCGCTAATAATACAAACCTTTTATGCAAGTAAAAAATTAGTTTCCAAAAATTATGTTTTGAGGTTATGACCATGAAACCCTAACTTAGGGATTAAGCAATCCAATGGCCACAAAAATTTGAAATCGATTTTTTTGTAACCTCAAACCTAAAATTTCGAAAAACCCTAATCCAACAAAAACAGTTTTGCAAATCAAATTGAACCACTTTTGAGATAATATCTAAGAACCTGGCTCTGATACCACTGTAAGGTTTTGAGTAAACATACAACCACATGATATAGGCAACAAAAGCATATTTTAATTTTTATCATCAATGGTTATACAAACTATCAACCTATATGAATACATGCGTTCTAGATAATTAACTACAAAAGATTGAATCAAGAACACTTACTTGTTTATTACGATTGTCGAAAACCACAATGATGAATCAAACCTTTGATTTCGCTTCTTGGATGTCAAGGACCAATAGTATGAATCCCTATAGTGGCTCACACTTAAGAACACCAAAATACCAACAACAGGAAGATGCTTAATCACTAAACCCTAAATTAGGGTTTACGATTTTGGGAGAGGGTGAGGGGAGATCGACGGCTCCAAGAGAGATTGAAAAAACTCATTAGGGTTTAACCCCTAGCAGTTTATTTATAACCCTCTATTTTACACTTAGCCCCCTTGAACCGATAAGCTTGTTAAAACTATTTTAACCAATTAGTCTCTGCACTTTATATAATTAATCTAATTAATTATATTGCAGCTTATCATCAATTGAACTAATTGCTTTAACTCCCTTTTATTCTTCTGATTGTTTATTTTGGGTCTTAAGGGCAACCTAAAAGGATCCTGCTATTATTAGAAATATTACCAATAGTTAATGACTCTGGTCACTATATCCAACATATTTACCTTCACAGTCTTTTGCTGTGAAAATTTAATGTTAATTTTATAGTCTCAGGATATCCTAGAAATAATCTGGTTTCACATGATCTCACGGTACCTTCATATAGTAGTATTCTATATATATAATAAGTGAACGAACCCACACTAATAATTCGTCCAAAATAAATGGACGGGTATGAACAATATATAAAAGTAATTTGGACATATTTGCATGACCATTTTAATATTATTTTACACATTTAAGTAGTTTCTTTCATTATTTTGTTACTTCTCTACTACAAAGACTAATTTTATTACTCAATATCTTATTGTTAAACACGAATTTGGAGAGAAAATGTATATATTTTGTTGTACAATCTTTTTCTCTTTAGCTATCCTTAGACTATATGCATGTATAAAACTTGATTTTGAATAATTTTTATATAGTTTTTTGCTGTTTTTAAGGCCAAGACTTTTTTTTACCTCATTAGATAATGGGGGCAAACTAGATCATTTTATAGGATGGCAAGACTTTTTTTAGCTCATTAGAATGGGGGCAAACTAGATCATTTTATAGGATGGCTAAGGACAAGTTATAAAGCTTACATAAAATGTTTGACTTTGCTATATTAGCCTTGTTGAACGTAAAAAATGGGTTGGTTTGCCCCTATCCAAAGTCAAACCCACAAAATGATCAAGTCTACCAAAGGGCCTTTGGCCTAGCGGTATATGAGCCTCTTTCTTCTTAGGAGGTCAGGGGTTCAAACCTCACCAAAGGTGAGGAGGGTGTGTGAGTTTTTTTTTGTTGCATTTGCCATATATAAATATTATATACTTCAAAAAAAAATGATCAAGTCTAAATAAATCACACACACACGCGCACACACACAAAGACATGCTTGCACACACACACACACAAACACTTTTTGTTGAAAGATTCGATTTTTGTATGAATTCGGTTTACGTTTTTGTTTGAAATCGATTTAGGATTTTGATTTGTATTGATTTTATATCACTACTCATGAATTTTGATTTAGAAACCCAAAAATCCGCCCTCCTGTGATTATATGGTTTTAAAGTTTAAAGTTCATAGTGTTGTTTAATTGATGAAGTTTGATTGTTCCATTATTTTTATCAAAATTCATAGGTGAGAGAATGCCTTTTTTTGAAGTTCATCGGTGAAACTATGATTTTGATTGAAGTTTATAGTGTTGTTTCGTCTATGAAACTTGGTTGTTTCATATGTGAAATTGTTGTAAATATTTTTGAATTTAAAACACAGTAAGAAACCAATTTTTTGTAGGATTTCTTTTATAAATTTTAATTACGGTTTGTATGATAAACATGCTTCTAAATAACTCGTTATGGCGCGTTATGATACCAAGGATTGACTTCACCGCCACATTAACTTGTGGCCCTGCTTTAAGGCTTGGCTTTCGTCGTAACGCGTTATGGCGCGTTATTTTGTAAGGCATGTTTTTTTTACTTTTTTTAACACATAGCTTATGGATAAATGATCATTATGTAGACACCTAAGACACTGAAAGGAAATAGAAAAACTACAACCCTAAATAGGTAAATTCTTATTCTCGTTCTCGTACACCGTAAGTTCAACATGAATTCTCTGAAAAAATTATGAAGGTAGTGAGTAGAGACTCAAGAGATTTGATCCCCATCTTACACTCTTGATATCAGTTTCTTATATAATCGATATATTATATATAACATTGACCACAATGAGTCAAAAAACTGTCTTTCTTTATATATATATTGTTAGATCAAACTCAATACTAAATCTCATCCCTTTAAATTACATGTTTTGCAGTTACTATCACCTAAACTCTCTCCCACACACCCTGAATATCTCATCACGACCCATCTTAATTTCTCACGCCTTCTCACCATGTCCCAAGCTCATTTCTATCCCCCTCATTTCCCTTTCGATTTCATCTTCTGAAAACCGCGAGGATTGAGGTTTCACCGGAAGAACTAATACAGTCTATCCTTGTAGCGAGATCGAGATAATGCTAATTGTGAGAAAGCTGCAGGGGTGCCTCTAGTAAACATCATGGTCTGGAATGTCAATCGATTACATGAGGGAGAACACAAAAGAAGCCAAGGATGCGACATTGGGTAAAATGGGTGAGTATTGGCTTGATCGTCTCATTTGATAATAGGTTGAGTCCTTATCTGTTCATTTTCTTATCTTTATAAACATGTACTTTAGGTTTTTTTGTTGTTCCAGTTTTTGTAGTTTAAGTGTATGCTGTAATGAGTTGAACTAAATTTACCTATGATAGTAGAACGAGTTCAGTTTTGCTGATTTTTGATTGAACAACAAAGTTTTCATTAAGAATCAACCAAACAGCACACAACATACACCATCAAATACTCAATCCAAACAGAAGCTACCAGCCCAAAACAAAATTAAAAACAGAATACCGAAACAAAATCCATGAACAAAATAAGAGTCGGGTCAGTTTGCGAGAAGCAAACCCACAACCCCGAGGATCGAAAACCGTTACCGTAGGAGTGCTGATCTCAATCAGCCCCCGGATCGACTCTGAAACGCACCTGTCCTCATCGAGACTTCTCCCTACCCCGATGGATTCGATAGCCACTCAACCCAATCCAAGTTCGTCTTCTTGGCTCTTTTAGTCAACCATTCAAACGTTTTCCTTTAAAAACTCGAAAAAGAAGTCGATAATGTGGCTCTTTTCCTTTTTAAAAACTAAATTGTTTATGTGAGACCAAATTAGGTAAAGAAAAGACCACTTTACCGCCATCCATTTTGATGTACCTTTTGTCGTTTCCGCTATTGCCTGGTCCTCTCGCACCAAGTCTTGAATTGTTGTAGCACCGTCTATGTTCCTCTTCCACCATCTTCCTACAAGAACCCAAATATTTTTCACTTCTTCACATCTTAAGAAAGCATGATCAATGTCTTCAATCGCGGCGCCACACCTCGAACAAAGCACCAAGTCTAATTCCACACCCATCTTGTCCAAAACCGCGCTACATGGTATACGTCCCCGTCCTACTCTCCACATGAAGGTACACACCTTCTTTGGGACCACCGAAGAGCACACCGTTTCCCCCGAGTTCCCGCCCTGTGCCATCCTTTTTTCTTCAATTAGTTCCCGTAGTTGTCTTACATTGAACTCTTTTGTCGAAGATAAGTTCCACTCTATCTTGTCGCTTTTACTTCTATCCGGACTCCAAGCTTGGACCCGCCTTATTAGTTCCTCCATTTCTCCTCTCTCTTGCCCCTCGGTTCCCTCCTCCATGCCCATTTCCACGTCCACGCCTCTCCTACCCATTCTCCCTTCGCGCTACACTTACCGTTTTCTCGGACTCTAATCTAAACAAACAATTGAAATCCTCTTGAAGACTTCTATCACCGCCCACCTATCCATCCAGAATTTGGTGTCAATGCCATCCCCGAACCTCTTTCCAAATGAATCCAAAATCTCATTCCTTCATTGTCTAAGTCCTTCCCAACCCGCACAATATTTTTCCAAGTCGATCAGGTGTACCCGATGTCCCAATTGTTAGCTCCTAAGGCACCCTCTTCCCCGTAAATACTTCTCACTACCCTTACCCAAATTGCATCCTTTTCATTTAAAAAACGCCACCACCATTTACCCAATAATCCCCAATTTAACGATTGCAAACTCCCCACATTTAAACCCCTATTTTTAGACTCCCCAAAGTTTTTTCCCAATTAACCCATGCCACTTTCGTTTTTTCACTCGACCCCCCCCCAAAAAAAAAGAATATACTCTGAACCTCTCCAACTCTCCTATCACTCCTTTCGGGGCTTGAAACAGAGAAAATAGTACAATGACAAGCTTCCTAAGACCGCTTTAACCAAAGTAAGCCTTCCTTAAAAGAAATCAATTTTGTTTTCCACGATGCCAATTTATTCTTTACCTTTTCGATAACCGATTTCCACAATGCCATCCTACACATTGAAGCTCCAACCGGGAGGCCAAGGTCCATGAAAGGAAGAGATCCCCCTCCGCACCCTAAGCCCCGAGCCCATCCCCGTACCTCCTTGTCTTGAACTCCCAAACCGAATATTTTGCTCTTACTAATATTTATTTTTAATCCTGAAATTTCTTGGAAGCACCCTAGGATCTTCATGAGATTCTTTAGGTTCACAAGGTTCCATTTGCCGAAAAATATCACGTCATCCACAAATTGTAGGTGAAAAATTTTAAAATCATCCTGTCCCACTTTGATACCTTCATAAAGACCCCTCTACTTTGCTTCTTCCATTAAGATGTGTAAATTTTCAGCCGCCACTAGGAAAAGAAATGGGGATAACATGTCCCATTGTCTCAACCCTTTACCCATTTTGAACACTTTTGTCAGGGACCCATTAATGAGTACCGACATCGAAGTGAAGTGGATGCATGCCTTGATCCACCTTACCCATTTTCTCCCGAACCCCATCTTCTTCAAAGTCTCCAAAAGAAATTCCCATTCGACGCTATCGTAGGCTTTCTCGAAATCCACTTCAAAAATCAACCCACTTTTTTTTCTTGTAAAGTCAACTACCTCATTTGCAATTAACACCCCATCCAAAATATGTCGCCCTTTAATAAAGGCACTTTGAACACTGCTTATTACTTTACCTACCACGACCTTCATTCGCTCCGCCAAGACTTTTGATACCGTCTTGTAGTAAACCCCTATGAGGCTAATCGACCGAAATTCACCAAGGCCCTCCAAATTTGGGACCTTATGAATTAAAATGAGGAATGATGAATTGCACCCCCACTTATCCTTTCTTTATCCTAAAACCACTGTAAGGCCGCAATCAACTCCCTTTTAATGATCCCCCAAAACTTCTTGATACATCCAAACGAGAACCCATCCGAACCGGGTGACTTTTTATTTGCGCACCCTTTGATAGCCCTCCAAATTTCTTCCTCATCGAACGGTCTTTCCAACCAAATGACATCTTCATTTGAAAACTTCTTGAATTTTTGGCTAATTAAAGTAGGCCCATCCCATCTAACCGACGGAATTGTTTCTTTGAAAACGTTAAGTACATATTCCTTGATCCTTGCCGGTTCCTCCACCCATTCCCCATTTATATTTATCCATCTAACCCCATAAGAAAAATTCAAAGACCCAATATAATAAAAAGCATAGAAAGGAGCCTGGCAAACCAGAGGACCTGAAGACAGTTCCAAATTCTAACAAAATAGGACCCATTTGGAAATGGGTACCAAAATGTCTTTAATCTGTCTTGCAGGTACATGGACTCCTTAATACATATGTTAAGGACTCACACTTCAGTGGATAATGGACTCTTAAACACTCAGTTTAAGACTCATCCTTCAAAGGCAATTGATTTCTGTGCACAACGGTACAGAACTCAAGTACTATGACAGCATGCTGACAGATTTGCGATGCTGTAGTAAATTGAACATATCTCACTGGTCAAGACACCAATTGATGTGATTCAAAAGGCCCTGGATTTAAAACATATTGATGAACAGATTTCGTGTTTTGAGATTTCAAAGATTCGGAATTTATAAGGGTCATATGCATCGTTGAAGTAGACAACAGTGTGCTGATACAAAGCTGTTGGACAGATCTGCGCGACTATGATACATCAACCATATCTTATTCGTCCGAGCTCCAAAAGAGGTGTATCCAGATGCTCTGAAAAGATAACAAACCAATTCACACTATTTATTTTTTGAGTTTTTGGAAACTCTAGAGCTATCATGGTGTAAAGTAGTGTCGAAGTTAGTGTAAAACTGCTGGCAGAGGACTTAGAAGAAATCAGCAAGAGCTCACCAGAGCTCTGTTAGACCTCATCAGAGCTCTGTCAGAAAATTCTGTTCCACCAGAGATAACCAACAGAGCAGAGGTACCTCAACAGAGCAGAGGTACCTCAACAGAGCAGAGGTACACCAACAGAGCAGAGGTACACCAACAGAGCAGATGTACAACAGAGTAGAGGTACTTGCTGTCAGCTTTGCGCACCTGTCGTATTTTCAACAGAACTCCCTCCTCGAAACTCCAAATTTAATGAGTCCAGATGCGTTGGATTCTTAAGATAAAGATGAAAAATTTTCGTGTTCTGAGCTTGGTCTGAATCAGTGTTCTTCTTGGTCAGAATCTCTGTTAAAGTCAGTATATATATGCTGGACAGAAAGTTGTACTTCTCTGAACACATCTACCAGAGCTCTGTTGATTTTTACAGACTAAAAAAAATCAGAGGCAATTGACAGAGCTATCTCTGTTGATTTTTAACAGAGACATCTACCAGAGCTCTGTTGATTTGTCAGAAGTTGTCCAGAGCCCGAATTTTTTTGTTTGTTGGACAGCTTTGCGCTGCTTCAGAATTATGGGCATAACTTTTGACTCGGCGCTCCAGATTACATGAGTCCAGTTGCCTTGGAAAGATAATTCACAGACGCACGACTTTGATGTTCTGAGGTTTCTCAAATTATGTGTGCTGATATGCCAAAATCAGCTTCAAAGTCTGTTGTAAGGTGCTGGACCGAAAGCATGGCATTTAATTCATGCTCCTTCCGCTTTCAGGAACGGTGTTCTCTCGACGTTTCTACATCCAAAGTGTAGAACCAGTACCTCATCAGAATTATTGCTTCTACATAACTCAGTGTAGGACCAGTACCTCAGATATGTTTAGTTCAGAGTTTTTACTGGTATTTCTAAACTCTGACCCCCTGCATTTTTTTTAAATTTGAATTATTAGTTCTTTTGGATATTCCTAACAAATGAGGAATCATCAAAGATGATTACCAACACCTTTTGATTTTTATAGGATATCTGATTTCAAATTGAGCTTAAATGACAATTAATGCTCAATTTGAGGGGGAGAATGCTAATCTGACCATGTACATCCAAAGGTAAATTTCTAAATCTTTAGACTCATCATTTTTAAAGAAGACTAACTTTAAAATGATAAAACCTTTCTAAAATGGTCAAACCACTTCTAGATGCTAAATGCTTTTTCTGATATAGAAGTTGGATTTTAAATGCTTTTCTGAGACTAAAAATAGTCAGTGTGTGAAACAATACAATCTTTAGGACAACAATTTCATGGGATCAATGTGTGAGCTTTATAGTACTTCTATGGATCACTTAAACCTGTGTTTCCTACCTAAGAAGTAAACCTTGAGTGTTTGAGAGGTGAAGGGTCTAAATCAAAGAGTGGGGGAGATAACTCATCTGAGTTTTTCTCATTGTGCTTAAGAGGTGAAAATTGAAAAGAGAGTTTGGTTAGATGTGAACTACATGATAAAAAGAAAGAGAGTGTGAGAACAGAGTCAAAAGAATTATATAACTCTGCACTAACATTTTCTGAGTCGGGCAAGCCACATTACTGATTTAACACGATTCTTTGGTGATTATCATTGAAATAGGCTGTGAGCCCATGCCAACTCTTGACTTAACCCCACTAGCTACTTATTTCCTTCTCAACAGGGAAATGCTTCACTTTTCACGGGGAAGCAGCATACATGCTATCTGATCTTTATTTGGAAGGTTGGATATTGAAAAGAAGGAAATCTGCCCCACCTTCACACTTCATTCATGCACATTGAGTCTGTGGAAACCTGTTATGTCCAAACAAGTTTACACACTTTTGAGCCCAACATATCATACACATTTTCTTCCACACAATATCACGAATCTTTGTGATTCCCCATGCATATCTATGTGATATTGCCAGAATAGTTTGAGAAGTTTAATTTTTATCATTTCACTTCTATGATAACTGGAAGTCCTATCAGAGCTTCATATTTGTCAACTCTGAACATAGGCCACACAATTATTTTAATTGTTGTGATAACAGTTGCTATGTGCTTTTGTGTTAGATGATTACCCCTGGTTACTTATTCTTTAATGCAGATTCTCATGAGTCGAATATGTTCGCTACTCTTCATCTCCTAGCTGTTTATCTACCATCCGTTATTACTCAAACTGGTTATACAAGCTTCTGCACATCAAATCGTTCTCTGATTGTTTGAGTTTAATCTTTGGGAGAAAACCAAGATCAAAAAGGTAAATCAACAGTCAAGGGGGAGTATGCAACGATCAAGGGGGAGTTAAAGAAGGAATTGAAGCAACTGACTTTGTGGAAGATCGGGCTATTTTTAATCTTGAATACAAAGGGGGAGATTGTTGACTCTATTTTTATATTGTATTCAAGATTACTTGCTTAAATTATAAAAGCCCAAATTGTATTTGCTAAAATTGTAAAAGCCCAAATTGTATTTGTGGGCTTTAGTGGATTATGGGCTTAGGCCTTAAAACCTAAGTATTTAATGTCTAATTTGTTAGAGTTTTAGGTTAAGCCTCAAAAATCTCCTAGCCTCAATTTGAAAGAGTCAGAGGTATAGAGAGAGAGAGCTTCAATTGTAAGAGAGAGTGTTCATCAATCCTATCTTGTAAACTCCTCTTTATCAGTCAATACAAAGATTATTGCTATTATTATTGTTACTTGTTGTATCTGGGATCCTACACCAACATTTTAGAGTTCTCATCTCCCTCCACAATCCATTTAAATTTCGCCTTTTGTCTTACCATGCCAATCCTTTTTCTCTTCCAAAGCTAGCCATTTTTCTCTTGCTTGTAGCCATTTTTCTCTTACTTCCTCATCCCATGCCTTCACCTCCGCTTCTTTTTCTACCTTGGTAAGTTCTTCCTTAGATTCCAACACTTCTTTTGCAATCTCCCCAAACCTCTCTTTACTCCACACTTTTAAACTCTCTTTCACCTTTTTAACTTGTCCTTGAAGATACAATCCGGTTGATTAGAGCCAATTCCGCCATTCCATGCATCTCTAACTTTTTTAACTTTTCCTCAATGCCATCCTCCTTTAACAACGAGTCAAAAAATTTAAACGGTTTAGACCCGTAGTCGGATAATTCCTCACCTAATAATATCGGGTTATGGTTCGACCACTTTTGATCCAACAATTTAACTCCCAAGTTTCTCCACATTAAAAAAAATTCATTTGTTGCTAGAAAACGATCCAACTTACTCTGTTTATCACAATCGTTACTCACTCTTGTGTATTTGCTACCACCCATCGTTAATTCAACCAACTTACTCCATCTAATAAAATCATTAAAATCTCCCACCCCTTTCGCATTAGTCACCGAGTGTAATCTTTCGAAGTCTCCCCTAACCTCATTAAAGTCACCAAAAACACTCCACATTATGTCTTTTTTAGCTAGTAGATTTTCCAACTTATCTCATGTCTCTTTTTTTACCTTTAATGTCCCTTGGTTCGTACACATTTACAAAACCCAATAAGACTTCTCTTCCTGTCCACTTTTCAATCACAACCAAGAATGAAATCTCAGGCACCACATACTCGCAATTGATTAATTGTTTATCCCAAATCGTTAGAAGCCCCCCCCAGAATTGCCAATTACCTCCATTTGGGAGAAATCACCATCATCTCCCATCAGTTATGCTTTCCGCCCTCTCTGCCCTTGCAAATGACCGCCTTCCATTTCACCCCAATTACCTCGCCAAACTCCTTTAAGACCTCTTCCGTTTCTTTGCGGCCCAATTCGTTCGAGGTAGAAGCTTGACCCAAACTCGTTGACATCTCCTTTCCTACATGCTTCTTAAGAATTGACTTCTCCGGTGAATTCGAGCGCGACCCCTTTTTCTGCCAAGATTTCTTACTTTTTTTTCTAGCCATTTGTTTCAAAAGGTGGAAGCTAACCTTGCCTCTTCCTAACCCCGATGATTCTGCTTTCTTTCCTTTCCCTTTTTCAAACGCACAACGTCTTTCTACCATCTCTAGATCCTTCTTCCTCATCGACTTTCTTTTTCCGTTTGTCTTTTCTGCCAGACCGAGAACTTGTTGGACGTAACTATTCTGAGGGACTGATTCATTGAACTCCTTCGGTCGGTCATCTTCTAGGTTTTGGTCCCGTAAGGTTTCTACAAGGGTGTGAGTTTGTAGAAGGGGGGGGGGGGGTTGAATACAAACACAAATTTTACTTTTCTAAATTGTTTATTGATAAATCAAAACACAATTAACAGTTTGTTGCCGAAATAGATTAAGTAAAACCTAATCTAAACAAACTTTGAGAAACACTAAGTTCTTTGCACTAGAAAGATAGAATGTAGAAAAAACAATTCTCTACAATGGCATGAAGAAAGATTCAGGACCCTTCAAATTGAAGTATATTGCTCCTGTTTATACCCTATGCATTTAATGCATGGAAGGAGCACTTTACACGTGTCAAATCTTCATTGAGTGCATGCTTATGACTTTTGTCAATCTTGGCCATATGGTGAACAATGTAGTTGGCAGAGTGGTTGTACGATTATGGACAAAAGTAGGTTCCATGTTGTACCTTCGTACTACTTGTGCAAAAGGATACGACAAACAAATCTTGAACTGAAAGCTTCATGATCAGCGATCGCTAATGAGATCTTTTATCAGTGAGGCCTGATAAAAGTTTCAGCTATTGCTGAAGCGTTGTTCTTGAGATGTTGCGTATTGTTGACTTGTATTGGTTTCACTGAATGCCGCTTCAGATCATAAGTAGACTTGTCTTGTTCATCTGATTGGTCTTCGACAGCAGCGATAAACTCTTTTCAATGTGTGCTTGTATTCAGATATTACAATAACACTTTACATAGGAAACCTTCAACGATCACTGAACAAACTCAACTTAATGATCACTGATGGTGAAACACTATTACATATAGATGTTAAATGTAATTTTCACTAACTATTCTAAGAGTCGTCATCAAATCACTAAGAGAGTTTGGATCAACAATCTCCCCCTATTTGATAATGACAAAGCAACATGAGAAAATTGCGAAGTGTCAAAATATAAGGATAAAAGGACTCGTAAAATACATGCCCCATTTACTGTTTTGGGGATCTTTTCTACTAGTGATGGAGTAAGTACTTCATTGAAAACTTTCATTAATTCGTTACAAGTCCAAGTGAATACAATATAAGTACTAAAAGTTAAAAAACTGATAAATTAAAAGAAGAATAAAAGGGAATCTATCAGCTAAATGGGTTCATCCTTAATCAGGTTTTCGTCATAAGAGTCTTTTTCTATGATCATGTAGTCAGGTATCTCTTATCCTATTTTTCTTCTGGCTTTACATTCCTTGTAGATGTAAGATTTGATGAAGACACTGAACCTTGTCATATTGCACCAGTACAGAAGATCTTTCCAGTGGGCAAGTGGGCAGAGATGTATTTCGGTGTCTCGCTGAAATCTGACTTGTCCATCGAATCGTAGAATATGATTCTATAAGGGACTCCTATCACTTGACCAGGAGCAAAGGGACCTCCATGTGACAGTGATAGGTCGAGTGATGAGAGATCAAGTGGTAGACCAAGAACTGCTTCTCTTGAAAATTCAATTCCACTTTCATTTCTGTAAGCAGGTTATTCTTCAGAGATAGATGCTCGCTTCTTCTTTCATGTTGGTTTCTGACTCTGAGGCGGAGGAGGTATTTCAACACTCGCTGAGATTCGATCAATGAGCTTGTTCAGGAAGTTTTCCACGTAGACTTTGTATTTGGAGTTGGACTTCGGAAGTGCATCTTTGTCTCTAGCCATAACTAGAACCCGAAATTTTCCAGCTTTGACATAAACATTGTCTTAGCAGAGGTATCTATCCTGAAGACAGTTATGGACACCATCACTGAGTCTTTCTTCATTTATCCAGTTATGGTCACATTTGTGATCTTCTTAGGAAGAAGTCTTCTTTCAATCTTCCCCTTGCATCATTCGATCTCTAAGTCTTTGACGCACTTTTCGTTTCTAGCTTCCTCCTCGGCTTCTTTCAGTAACTGAGCTTGAACTCTGACCATATTCTTCTTTAATTTTCTATCAAAGATAGAGCTCTGAGCAACTTTTAGAGCAAGATTGACATCTTATTTGTGGGCCTCTAATAGTTTCTCATCTCTGATAGATTCTTCTCTTTCAGATTGGCTCAGAAAGCCAAGCTTATCTTGATCAACGCTTTGTTGAGGAGGGATCTTTATTCGATGACTCTCTAGCTGAGAAACCAGTGCTGCCATTCTTTTCACTTCTTCTTCCTTAGACCTTTGGATTGGTCTAGAGGATCTTGAAAGATGGCTGAGCACATGTTCCTTCTCTTCTTCTTCTTCTTCATCAGTGTCAGGAATGCAGACTGGGATTATTTGTTCTTTAGCGGATGCTGGGATTATTGAGAATATGTCAGCTTCAACTGGTATCTCAAGCAGAGGAGAGAACTGGCTCTGAAGGCTGCTCCCCCTCAGAAGTGCGGACAATTTTCAGGTTCCCCTCAGCATATATGCCCATCTGCTTGCCCTGAGAGGTCTTTTGAGGTGGGGGTTTATCAGAGCTTCTCCCCTGCTTCGTTGAATGTGATTCCTTTGGTGGGAACGCTGATGCACTTGGGAATAAAACATCTCCCATCATCGTCTTCATCATGATCGTCATCACCGAAAAGATCCTTGCCATCATCAGAGATGGCAAGATCTTCTTCTTCTTCAGCTTCTTTCTCCTCTTCCTCTGAGGGAATTTCAATAGGGGTTTCTTTATTCTCACCCCCAACATTATAAGGTTCTTCAAAATTATCTCCCTCAGCATTGGAAGGCCGAGGTTCAACAATTTCAGCAACAATTTTCTCATGCTTCCCGTTTTTTGTCATCAATAGTAGGAGGAGCATCAACTTGAGAAACATTAGTTTCCAGGTTTTCAACTCGGGTGAAGAGTTCCGTGATGGCATCAACAGCTTCCAAGGTATATTGCGACCATCTCAAGAGAAAGGCGGTCGTCAGATGTGAAAGATGGAGGGTGTTGAGGAGCGGGTTTCTTCAACTCTTGTAAAATATCAACGAGGAGCTGATTGTTGGAGGCGACCTTGGAGGAGAGATATGTGAAGGAGGCAGTGAGGTTGCTGAGAGAGGAAGTGTTGTTGGCGACGTCTATTTTTCATTGCTCCACCACCTCTTGGAGAGCTGACAGCTGAGAATTATCAGCTTTGGATGAGAGAGAGAGGTGGTGAGATGCTGTAGGGCAGAATTAGCGGCGTTGATGGCAGTCGTGTTGTTGTTGAGATTGTTGGAGAGAGAGAGAGAGAGAAGATAATGGTGTTGATCTCTTGAAGAGAGTTATTCAGAGCCACCAACTTAGGACCTATAAACATAGAAAATGTTTGAGCATAAGTATGTTCCGGATTAGTCACAGAAAGAATAAAGGGTTGGGATGATAGAGTACCTAAAGGTTCACTGAAGGAATCCAATTGATTTCCATCAAAGTGCGTATGCATGTCATGCTCAAAAGGAGTCGAAAACCTGAAGCCCTTCGTGAGAAAGTCCTTCAGGTCCTGTGTTGCCTGCCCAAAGGTGTGTTAGCAAATCAACATCAATGTCAGCGAGGATAGGAGATGACGCTGATGGCGTTGTGTTGACCAAAAAAATGGAGGGAGAAGCGATAAACGTAGTAAAGATGGCAGTGATCTGTATCAGGGAGGCACTAGCGATGCCTGAAGCTGAGCCTACAGTGCTTTGAGGCACTGAGGTGATGGGTGTCATTGCCAGCGTAGAATCAACAATCGTAGTTGTTGCTGAGGCGGTTGTTGTTGCAGTGTCAGTTGTGGCGGAGTGTTGTTGTTGTTTTTGTTGTTGTTGTTATTGTTGTAGAAGGCTTCTCCTTGGATGGTCTCTTGGCTTTCTTCGAGGAGCCAAGAGAGGCTGATGATTGTTTTCTCTTAGATGAGGTTGTTGCAGCTGGGATAGACCTCGGAGGTGGAATCGTGGTTATGGCTACAGAAGTTGAAGCAGTTGTGGTGGAGAGGAGGTGTTGGAGTTCAGAAAAATTGACATGGTGTGCACTTGGCTGGCGGTCCAGAAGGCCTGAGCCAAGTTTTGGCAGTTGATTATCTTTATTAGTAGGGTAAAAAGGGCCGAGGAAGCGTTGGAGCAGTACGCTGAGGAAGCAAACGTAAGGAATGGAAGGTTCCATATTAGCTTTGACAACCTTCAGCATCAGGTCATCGAGGATAAGACGAGTGAATCTATGTTGCGACCCGTAATAACTGAATAGCCAATGTCTAGAGCGACATGACTGGTGTGGTCCATGCTTCCAGTCTTTCCACCCATGCTCTGCACAAAGTGTGAGAACATATAGCAGAGCTCTGTAGGGATCCTTGCATTAAGGATCTTGGTGAGACGTTTGTCAGCCTTGTGTTGCTTTGTCTGCCAGTCGTACTTCATGAGGTCAAGGAAGGTGATCAGCTCTTCGTCAGTAGGTGTGGGGTCATAGGTTTTGGAGGTGGGTAGTCTCAGCGCTTGTCGAATAGCTGAAGGAGAGATACTTCCTTCTCCATGTTCGGTTTGGAAGGAGATAACAAAAATTTCCCTTCCATACTTCAGGGTCTTTACTGAGGACTTTGGAGGAAAGTAGCACCGTTCTGGAGGTGTGGTACGGGTTTGTTTGACTTGAAGGAGAGAATTCCCTGATGATTATTGGACATAAAGGTTATAGCTGAGAGCTCGAAGTTAACGTTCTTGGCATGGGTCAGAGTTGATGCTTGAGAGGCCATTTTTGTGAAAAAGATGGAGAAGTAGAAATGTACAGAAAATACTTAGAATAGAAATTGTAGAATTTCTAAGTATGAGGAAGATGAAACAACTTTACCAGTTTTCTTATTTGGAAAGAAATGGTAAAAACAGTGTTTACCAAGTTTCAATAAAGATGTAAATGGTGGATTTTAGTGGTTTACCAGTTTCGATATGTGGAAAGAGTGGTAAACAATAAATAGAAGAAGTTTAGAGACAATGTTTCAAAAGAACCGTTTGAAACGTTTAAAAACTTTTTAGGGGTTTTAAGAAATCATGAATGAGATGATTGGTCAGAAAAACGTTATTTGATCTTTCTTAGAAAAGAGAAAAAGATCAAAAGATGTTTCTGTATAAATACATTTGCATGAAAAATAATAAGAACCTGAAAATCACAAGGGTTTTGTGAGTTCGGGTTCTTGGTGTTTTTTCAAGCTTAGGATGTTCTTTTCTTTGAGAGAATTTGTGCGCGTAAAGTTCGAATGTGAGACAAAGAGTGAAATATATATACTTGGGAGGAGAGAGAAAGGAATGATGAGCAGGAAAAGAAATCATCATTACGTAGACATGTCACAAGAGTGTGATTGGTTAAGAAGTCATAACGGGCGGACATGTGTCAGAAAAATGCGTTCCATGAGTTATCCCAAATATAACGTCATGAAAAAATAACCTATTTTCAATTCCGAAAGACATCACTGATTTTGGAAACTCAGTGATGAAGTTTTTAATAAAAGAATCATTGATGGGAAATGTCAGTGATGAAGTATATTTTTGAAAAATCTTTTAATCATTTAAGGAAAGTGAATGATTAAGTTCTGAGATATTTTTAAAAACATCTTTTTGAGATAACTTCAGTGAGAATAGACTGAGAGTCATACCTGAGCATCATAGAACATTCAAGCAGAGATTATAAGATCAATGTCAGATATTAAATCTTAATCACTGATGTAATACTGGATCACTAAAGAGTCTTTCTTCAAGATTTAGCATTACAAGCTCATTGATGAAAAGTTGAATCTTGTCTCATCAAGAGGTTTGGTGAAGATATCAGTGATAACACCACTTTTTGGCGTTATTTTCGGTTCTCAAACCAATGAGATTGTCTTGTATTTAAGCAAAGAAGCGGAATTTTATGGTTTATTTAGTGGAATGTGCAGGTTCTTTAACAGGTAGTAATCTTCAAGAAAAGAAGCTGAAAAGAGCCCAAAAAGAGCCAAAACGAAGCCCAAGACCCGCGCCCGAACCAGGACCCGAACCGCGAACCAGAAACCGACCCGCGCACTTCAGAAAAGCGCGCAATTTTCCACGCGACCTGCAAGTCGCGTGGAAGGTCTCGTATCCCTCTGTTTAACGATTTTCAGCTTTATTATTCCAACTTTAGGTCATTATTCGATACGCAACTGAGACACGGCGAACGACATCAGTCTAGTGGCGATTTCTGGAGACTTTTCGGAGCTTTCGGAGACACGATAGAGGACAGATCGAGGAGAAGTTCACGACGCGACGTGGATTAGAGCCGGGAGAAGGGAGTACATCTACCACATTCACCACGATCACTTTTATCATGTTTTCGTTCATTGTTTCCTTTTCTTCTCCTATGTTTGAATCCACCACCAACATGAACTAATTTTAGATGTTGGGGGTTGGATTGAATTGGGTTTGTAAGCATATGAACAGATGACATGAACGTTTATCAGTTTTACTTTTTAATGAATGCATGTAATTTGATTCTTAATGCTTTTGAGAGTTTACTTAGCTTTCAATTGTTTTGTTGCTTCCAGTTGAGTTCGAGAGAATTAACTGTTAGCTAGAACTAGGAATTGCATGCCTAAGGCAAGAATTTGGTGATAGAGATATACCGAATACGCTTTAGTCCTAATTGAACCATTTAGGTTGAGATCGAGAGATTAAATCTATCCGTTCAAACATGAATCTTGCGCTTAATGTGTTTTGAAATCCATAGGTTGAGATCGAAAGATAAAACTTGTCCTTTTCAAAATAAAACCCGATGTTGCTCGAAAGAGAACAACGGTGATTTTAGAGATTGGGTATTCATTAAGGGGATTAACTGGTAACTGTTTTAAGTCAGATATTCGTATGTGAAAACCTAAGGATTTTCAACCCTCAACTGTTTTCTCTATCGAATTTTCCTCAAGTTGTCTACTGTTCCGTTTGTGATTTTCTTATTGCAATTAATTAGTTTAATACCAACCATCTCTCAATTTCGACAGTTCAGTTAATAGTGATTATAGTAATTGTGATACTTAGTTCCTAGTTCCCGTGGATTCGATACTCGTACTTCCGTACGTATTACTTGATTTCGACACCGTACACTTGCGGTTAGATTTAGGGGGGGTGTAAACCCGTCTATCAAGTTTTTGGCGCCGTTGCCGGGGAACTAGTTGCAACTGATAGCACTACCAACTATAAGCGCTATTACATTGAACAATATTTTTTCTGTTATTTTATTTCAACGCTTCAGTTTTTGGATTGCTAAATTTGTTTTCTTTCCGTTTCAGGTGCTAATTGGTTTATGCCAAGGAAAACTCGAGGGGAAGGAATCGAACCAATCGATCCGGAGATTGAAAGAACCGCCCTCCGTTTACGAAAAGAACAAAAAGCCAAAAATATATCAAGATTGAGATGGCCGACGAAGCACCTCCTCGCAACAATCCTCCGCCTCCTCCTGAGCAACGCCCTATGAAGTCGTTTGCCAATCCGAATGTGGCCGCGGTACGCATAGGCATTCAAGTACTTGCCACTGGGGCAAATTCTTTTGAGCTCAAACCGAGTACCATTGTCATGGTACAACAGAATCAATATGGAGGAGCGCCGACTGAAGATCCTCATGCACATCTCCGTGCATTCGAGAGGATTTGTAACACATTCAAGATCAATGGCTTGAACGAGGATGCCATCAAGCTGAGGTTATTCGGATTCTCTCTCAAGGGCCGAGTTGTAACATGGATCGAGGGTATCCAACCAGACTCGATCACTACATGGGAGCAGTTTAAAGCTGCGTTTTTTCAGAAGTTCTTTCCTCCGAGCAGAACCGCCCAACTCATGGCCGAAATCACACATTTCGTGCAATGGGACCAAGAAACCTTGTATGAAGCGTGGGAAAGGTACAAGGAGATGATCAAGAAATGTCCACATCATGGGTTACAAGGTTGGGTAATCATCCAGACTTTCTTTAGTGGACTTCACCCGCAATTTAAAAACGACATCACAGCTGCATCGGGTGGAGCACTAATGGATAAATCTTATGAAGAAGCATGTGAGCTGATCGATAATCTGGCCGAGCACAGTTTCTCTACTCCACGATCAGCTGTTAGAAGCGTTGCAAGTATTCAAGAGTCGGATGAGCTGAAGGAAATAAAGGCTCAACTAGCTGCGATCACGAACCATATGAAGGGAGGTAGACCGGAAGAACCCGAGCAAGTCCAATTCTTACAAAACCGGAACAACCAACCGATGAATGATCCGTTCTCGAGCACTTATAATGATGGGTGGAAGAAGCACCCGAACTTCTCGTGGAGTCAACCTGGTCAACAACAGCAAGGTAACTTTTCTAACCTTTCTAATTCTTCCAATACTAATAATGTTTATTGTTAGCTTCAATCTTCCTAATCATAGAAATACTTAGAAGTAGTGAAAAATAGGCTAAGTATAGAAAAGCCTCTCACAGAGGCTCTGCCACTTCTTCCAGAAGATCAAGTCCAGAAAGCCACAGAAGCTACAGAGGTAATCACAGAACCTCTGTAGTGCGCAAGAAGAATATCAACTCGGAAACAAGTGGACTGCTCCACAGAAGGTCAGACCATAGAACCTCTGTAATGCCTTACAGAGCCTCTGTGGTTTGCTATGAAGACTTGGAAGATATTACTGGATACGTTCATCAACTTGCATGGAAAAGTACTGTCAAAACACGTGTCAAGCTCTGAGTGGACTCAATAGGGCATGGTACAAAATAGACGTCTGCGCCATTTAATGCATTTACCAATAGTACATCTGCTCCATTAAATGCGCATGGCTCAAACAACTGCTCACACCATCCAGTCCACTGTTCACACCATCCAGTTTACTATTCATGCCGTAAAAGGAACAGTGACCAACTTCATAGTCTTCTAAGAGTAGTATAAAAGGAAGTCTCATGTTGAGATCTTCCTAACGACAAAAACACAAGGAATCACTAATACTCTCAAGCTTTATTATCAAATATCTGAGTGTTATATTCTCACACACACCAACAGTTCTTAATCTGTTCTTCGTGTTCTTATTATATATTGAATAACAGTAACTGTTCAAGAAATCCTTTTTATTCCTTACTGTTTTCTTTATATATGTGCGTTCTAATATCTATCAAACATATCTGTTAGTTTAATACGCTTCCGCATCAAACTCTAAACTCCACTAACAGATTGTTAATCTTGATTAAGTGTATCTGGGTTCCAACAATTGGTATCAGAGCCTTCCTTGATTTTCAATATCAAGTGATCCACTTATCAAGACTCTTGATAGATATTATTGAGATTTAAAATTGTGTCTGGAAACTGCTTAAACCCAGAAAATCTTCAAGCTCATCGAAGTAACTCTTTAGTCATACTTTCTTTCTAAAATCTTCAAATGACAAATACAAATAATTTCTTTACTACTGGTTCTCTCACTAAACCTCCTACTCTCCTTTGAGATGAGTATCCTCAGTGGAAAATAAGAATGGTCCATTTTTTCGAGGGTAAAAAAATCAAGTACAATATCTGTACAATCCTCCTCCTATTCCCATGACAGTAGTACCTCGTATGCCTGCTACTGCTGAATCTGCCGAAATCCCCGAACATCATAAACCAAAGCCAAAAGGGGAGTGGTCAACCGAAGATAAAGCAGAAGATGAAGTTGCTCAGAAAACCAAGAGGACATTAATTATGGCAATACCCAACGAACTCTTTCAATCCTTGGATTCATGTGAAACAGCGCATGATCTGTGGAAAGAACTGGAAAGACAGTTCGAAGGAGGTGCTAAAACACAAAAAAACCGAAGAGCACAGTACATCAATGAATATCATGCATTCAAAGCCTCTGCAACAGAATCTCTGCAAACAACATACGACAGATTCAACTCTCTAATCAACCAGTGCAGAAAATCAGGCATTGACAGAACTTCTGAAGAAAACAATGTCATGTTTTTAAAAAGTCTAAATGAAGAATGGCTCCAGCTGTCTATGTCCCTACAGACAAATCAGGATCTAGACACCTGGACTCTCTCTGATCTTTACGGAACATTAGCCGCACAAGAACCTCAGATAGCACAGGCTAAAACACTAACCATTGCACCATATGCATTGGTTAGTAAAACTAAAGAGGATGCACATAGACCAAGAAATGATAAAGCCACAGAGGAGAAGAAGAAGGAGAAGAAGAAGATGGTGATAATTGACAGTGAAGAAGAAGAGCAAGCAGAAAAGGAAATAACTCTTGCGTCACTAGCTAAATCTTTAGCTCTATTGACAAAAGAGTTCAGAGGAAACAGAAGAGGTTCCGGGAATGAAAGATATGATAGAGAAAACCAGGATGACAGAAGAGACAACAGAAGAGATGACAGAAGAGGAGAAGAATCAAGTGGCCGACAGAGGTCAAACGATAGAAATTACAGAGGGAATGACCGACAGAGGTCAGATGACTCGGTAAGCCACACACAGCAAGAATGCTACAAATGCGGCAAACCTGGTCACTATGCAAATGAATGTAGATCAGAGAAAGGCGGAGACCTACAGAAGTCCAATGATCGAACAGGAAACACTCCTCAAGGATGTTTTAACTGCGGCAAACCAGGCCATTTTACGAATGAATGCAGAAGCAGATCAAATCGCCCACAGAGGGACTCTGCTTTCTACAAAAAGAAAGCCGAATATTATGCTAAAAAATCCTTAATGGCAAAAGGACATTCTGAGGAGAACACAGAAGACTTCCAGTCAGACTCTACTTCTGACGATGAACATACCGCTAATGCCCTCTTCTGTGGCATGGCAGAAGTCGACTCCTGCACTGACTCTGAGGTATCTACTTCAAATTCCAACTCTTGTATTACCTCTGTAGATGATAATACACTTAGAATTAACATTGAATTAATTGAACTGAAAGAGATAAATCAAAGTATTCAGAAAAGACTCACTTTCAATGAGAGAGAAGTACGGCTTCTCACTCAAGAAAAAGCAATGATTTTTGAGGAAAAAGAGAGAATAGAAAAGAATTGGAACAAAACTCTAGATCCTTTAAAAAAACAAATTTCTGAATTAACCAATACTTTAAAAGATAAAACAAAAGAACTTTCAGTTTCAAGGAGCGAAACTACTGACATAAGATCTCTTAAAGAATACTTTCAAAGAGAAAGAGAGGTATTATGGCAAGATTTACTCAGAAGAGAAGTTTTGCTTAAAAACTATAAAGATGCACAGAAAGTTTATGAAAAAATAAACTCACAAATAGGGAGACGAGGTATAGGGTATGATTATATCACCCTAGGTGTTGAAGGTAAAAGAAACAAACCTCTGTCCTCGTTATTTGTGATTGGAAAAACAAACAAACCAGATTTTCCAAATCTAATCTCAGTAAACAAACGGGCGAAAATCTCTGTGGATCCTTACTTGAAGAAACATAAGAAGATGATTAACGTGTGGTTTGAAAACACAGACTCATCATCTTCAACCTCTGTCAATAGAAGTATCAAACCAAAGAAATATCTGAAAACACAAGATCAGATTGGTATCTTCAAGTTTGGTAAACCAGAGACCCAAACACAGGTTGCATTTGTCTGTTTGATAAACGTTGAAAAGAAATTGTCAGCAGAAGCTCCTGAGTTTAAACCCATTTTTTCAGAAGAAAACTTTAAAAATTTAATTGAAAAAGAAATTTTGGAAATATGGAAATCAAGCGTTTTAGAAAATTTCTGTACATCTTCTATAGATAAAACTCTCACTGAAGAAATCTTATTAGAAACCTCTGCAATCTATGAAAACTATTCTACAGAGGAAGAAAGCTCGTACGATACATGCTCAGAAAATCCAGCCTCTATTGAAAGAATTGACTCAACCTCTGTATACGAGGACGATTCATCCTCTGACAACTCAGAGACTGATTTCAAATCAGGGATAATTCACTGTGACACAGAGGATGTCAAATTCTCCTCTGAAGTTCCTCACAGAACTATTTCTCCAAAAGAGAAACTCACAGAGATTCCAATCTGCCAAGATTTTCTAAAATTGAATCTACATATCAAAACCTCTGCTGAGCTTAAAATGTTACAGAAGACCTCTATTGATCCTATAAGTTCTAGATTTTCAAAACCTAAGGTTAATAAATCTTTTTCTTCTGTGACAGTGATGAAAGAAGTTCACCACAGAAGCAACCCACAGAAGGCAGGTCCTAAACAGAGCTTTTGCAAACAACATTCGAGTATTCATAGATCTTCTAGTAATAGGAAATCTAATGTAAAGAAAGAATGTAATGCCTCTGTGGCTGAGTTCAAAAAGTTCAATGAAAAGTTCAAGCAAATTACATCTCATATTCAATACTGTCATTGCTTTGATCTTATGTCTAAACTTAATAATCATTTATCAAGTCAAGTCTGTTTACTCTCTACGACAATTCAAAAGTCAAATCCCACAAAGAAACAATCTGACTCTTCTGCAGAGAACAAAATGTATTTCAAGAATGCCAAGGCAAACTTGAAAAACTCGAACAATATTGGACCCATATGGATATGGGTACCTAAATCTCTGTGATTGTCCTGCAGAAGAAGTATGTGCCAATCTGGTATCTAGACTCCGGATGCTCAAGGCACATGACTGGTGACAGAAGTGCACTATCCACGTACAAAGAAACACAAGATGGTGGATCTGTGACTTTTGGAGACAACAAGAAAGGACACATAAAAGGCTATGGAGTCATAAGGAAAGAAGACGTTTCTGTATACAAAGTTGCATATGTGGATGGCCTTAAGCACAACCTACTCAGTGTAAGTCAACTTTGTGATACAGGATTCAATGTGTTGTTCAAAAGAACTTTCTGCTCTCTACAAAGTGAAGAAACAAGTATGGAACTTCTGCGAGCTGAAAGAATAGGTGATCTATATCTAATGAACTTCAACTCAAAGAACAAAGACAAAGTTTTCCTTGTTGCCTGCAAAAGTGAAGAAGCCTGGTTATGGCACAACAGGTTCTGTCACTTAAATTTTCACACATTGGAAAAACTGGTCAAACTTGATCTAGTTAAAGGTTTGCCAAATGTTAAGTTCAATAAGGATCATTTATTTTCTGCCTGTGAGATGGGAAAACTCAAAAGAGCTTCCCACAAAGGCAAAACAGATGTATCTTGCACTAGACCTCTGTACATGCTTCATGTCGACCTCTGCGGTCCCATTGCCATACAGAGCCTAGGTGGCAAGAAATACATACTTGTCCTAATTGATGAGTATTCGCGTTTCACATGGGTTGAATTCGTTAGAAAGAAATCAGATGTTCCAAATATATTGATAAATCTAATGAAAAGAATCCAAGTTCTTTATAATTGCAGAATACAGAAGTTAAGAAGTGACAATGGCACAGAATTTAAAAACTCTGTCATTGAAGCCTATCTTTCAACAGAAGGAATATCACAGAACCTTTCTGCAGCTCGCACTCCACAACAGAACGGTGTTGTCGAAAGAAAAAATCGAACACTTGTGGAAGCCGCAAGAACTATGATGTCAGCATGCGGATTATCAATGAACTTTTGGGCAGAAGCAATTTCTACTGCGTGTTATACTCAAAATCGATCAACCATTGTGAAAAGACACCTCAAGACGCCTTACGAATTGCTTAACAAACGGCGGCCAAACATCAAATTTTTCCATGTATTCGGATGCAAATGCTTCGTCTTAAACGACAGAGATTCAAGAGGAAAGTTTGATGTAAAAGCAGATGAAGGCAAATTCATTGGATACTCTGCCACTTCCAAAGCCTACAGAACATTCCTTACAAAGTCTCACAAGATTGTAGAAAGCATCAATGTTTCTTTTGATGATTCATTCCAAATGACTTCTGAACAAATCAGTTCAGAACTCGGAACTAAAGGGAAATCCTCTGTCATCTCACGAGCAAAAGAAGACTTGGATCTTCTATTTTTAGAGATGCTCAACGAAAACATTGATCCTTCTGTTGGAACAATCAGGGTTTCTGAAGAACCATCCTCTGTCGGACAAAATCCTACAGGTTTGTCTCTAACTGGTCCTAATAATGCTTCATCTTCTTCTGTACATACTACAGATGCAATTGCCGAAGCAGAAGAAAGTGCAGAAGATGAAACATCAAGGAAAACGACCACAGAAGCTGCACAAACCACAGAAGAACCAATTACAGAGGAAATCGAGGACCAAGACTATACGTCCTCAGAGGAACAAACTCCACCACCACTCATACCAATCATTCCACAAACGGTAGAATCAACTACCAAGGCACGAAGAACAACAGAGGCTACACAAGAAGAAACACAAGAAGTCTCTAAAGAAAGTCTGAATGACATTGATGATCATCTCCCACGCACAACTCAATGGACAAAAAGCTATCCTCCAAGCCAAATAATCGGAGAACCTTCTGACGCAGTAAAAACAAGGTCTGCCACTGCTAACTTTTGTTTCTTTACAAATTTTATTAGTGTGATAGAACCAAAGAAGATTTCTGAAGCCCTAGATGACCCAAACTGGGTAGACGCCATGCAAGAAGAACTTTTGCAATTTGAGCGTAACAGAGTATGGACTCTAGTACCTCTGCCAAGAGGAAAACAGGCCATTGGGACTAAATGGGTCTACAGAAACAAGAAGGATGAAGATGGAGTGGTCATCAGAAACAAAGCAAGATTAGTAGCAAAGGGATATAGACAAGCAGAAGGCATAGACTACGATGAAACTTTTGCCCCTGTCGCATGGCTCGAAGCAATAAGAATATTCTTAGCCTTCGCAGCCCACAGAGGTTTTAAAGTCTATCAGATGGACGTAAAATCAGCTTTTCTCAACGGTGAAATCCAAGAAGAGGTCTACGTTAATCAGCCACCAGGATTTGAAAGCTCAAAGTTTCCAAGGCATGTATACTACCTTGAAAAAGCTCTATATGGACTGAAACAGGCTCCACGAGCATGGTATGAACGACTTTCTACCTTTCTTCTAGTCAATGGTTACAACAGAGGTACAACAGATACTACCTTATTCTATAAACGCAAAAGTAGTGAGATAATGCTTGTACAAATATACGTAGATGACATAATTTTTGGGTCTACTAATTCAGAAGAGTGTAAAAGATTTGAAAAACTCATGCAGAGTGAGTTTGAAATGAGTATGATGGGAGAATTAACTTTCTTCCTCGGACTCCAAGTCAAACAATCATCAGAGGGAATTTTTATAAATCAAGCTAAATATGTCTCTGACATTCTTTCCAAGTATAGCCTCTCTGATACCTCTGCAATGAAAACTCCAATGGCCACTGGAAACAAGTTATTCTTAGATTCAGATGGCATCTCTGTAGAATGCACTCTCTACAGAGGCATGATTGGATCTCTGTTATACTTAACAGCAAGCAGACCTGACATTATGCATGCCACATGTCTCTGTGCACGCTATCAAGCTAATCCAAAGAAATCACATTATGATGCCGTAAAGAGAATCTTTAGATACCTAAAAGGGACCAAAAATCTTGGTCTCTGGTATCCACAGAACTCTGGTTTTGGTCTTAAAGCTTATACAGATTCAGACTATGGAGGATGCATGCTCGACAGAAAGAGTACCTCTGGGAGTTGTCAATTCCTAGGTGGTAAACTAGTCAGTTGGACCTCCAAGAAGCAGAATTGTGTTTCCACATCCACTGCAGAAGCTGAATACGTTGCTGCCGCTAGCTGTTGTTCTCAGGTTCTATGGATGAAGACTCAGCTAAAAGACTACGGCCACATTTTGTTCAAAATACCCATCTTCTGCGATTCCAAAAGTGCTATTGCTATCTCTGCCAACCCTGTGCAACACTCAAAAACCAAGCATATCGATATAAGGTATCACTTCTTGAAACATCATGTTGAATACGGTACAATCGAAATGCATTTTGTGCCCACAGAATATCAACTCGCTGACTTATTCACCAAAGCACTAGACGAGAAAAGATTCAACTTCTTGGTAGGTAAGATAGGAATGATTAACATGGTGTGAAAATCCTCAGTAAGTATAGTTTTATATTCTGTAAATAATAAGTAAATACATTGCTTAATTTATTGCTTTGATCGATTCTACTTCTGTATGTAAATTCTTAAAACCTTAAATAGTTCTTAAAATCACAGAGCTTCTGTAAGTCAACTAAGAACCTCTGACGACCCCTACAGAACCTCTGAAAAACCATGACCTATGTTCTATGCAAAACTTATCATTCTTTGATCCAAGCATAGGTCAAGGGGGAGCAAAAGGAAATTCTTGATCTACAGAAGTGATTAGATCAAGGGGGAGCAAAAGGGGCCCTGAGATGATCTACAGAGGTAAAATCTCTCAAAGGAAAGCCGAAGAAGAATGTCGATAATTCTCCATCGACAGAAGAAAGACAAAACTGCCGAGAACAGAAGAACCAAAAGGTATGTCTCTCGCATGAAAGGTTTTTAGAAAACAGTTTTCTAGGACAAGAATTGTCAAATATGTCCTAAATATACTGTGAATAACATTTCAAAAATCAAAAGTTCAAAAGATTCAACAAAATTCGAAATAGGAGAAATTTAAGGTCATAGAGCTTCTGCTGAGCTCAACAGAGCTTCTGCAGGAAATATGCTCTGTGATCACAAATTAACCCTCTGTCGATCTTTTGGAATGTTATCTCGAAAACCGACAACACACACCATGACCTTCTCGAACAAAACGTTTATCAATATAGTTTTATCGGACATCAACCTTCAAAAATGTGCGAAAAACATCTCTTAACACAGATCAAAAATTGGATGATCAGAAAATTAATAGAATTCAAGTTATAAGATTTTTTCTCTCATAGAGCTTCTGTTGGCTCTCACAGAGCTTCTGCAAGTTCCATCAGAGCTACAAAACCTCTGTGAGTAAAATTTCTTGACAAAATCCTATTAATCCTCTCCAATATTTTTACAAACGTTTTCGTTCAAAGAGGAATCTTCAAAGTCATGATAACAATGAGATATATGAGAAGGTTAAAACTCTAAGAATTTCAAAATCACAGAGCTTCTGTAAAACACAAAAGTTCTGCCATTTTGTTATCTGTGGTAATAACGGTTACTTTTACTGAGAGTGAAACTCATATGGCTAAGAACAACTCCACGCGCCTAGCATTAATGGGCCGCGCACGACGTCCTGTCATCTTCTGACATGGCCTACGTGTCCCATTTTCATTGAGCAAACATGGAACGTTTTTTTTGGGTAAGTTGAACCCGCCGCTCAAACTCGAGTGCGGATTCCAGACTTTAATCCATTGCCATATATTTTACCCTTTCGAAGTCTACCGTTTTACCATCCTATAAAAACAAACCTTACCCTCTCATAAAACCTTTTACAAACTCTCATCTTCTTCTCCGGCGATACCCTGCAAAACACTTGCAAATGGCTTCATCTTCTCGAGCTACATCCTCTGAACTCTCTCCGGCGAACTCAACGGAAAACTCCCCTGCTCATTCAGAACATTCTGAAAACCCCAGCCTTGCAAGAGATATTGAACAACAAGATTCCGGGGATTCCGCAGACTTTGCTCTGACGACACACTTGCAAAACTTCATAGCTAAGGATCATTTCGAAGCCACTCTTCCTATTAAATCCAACAACTGCTATTTGGTCCCCTCACCCACTACTTTCGGCGAAGCCCATGCCATACTTCTGAACATCATGGAAAACCATATCCTTTTCCCTCTACTATCAAGAACCCCTAACAGAATACCAGTTCGTTATTTGAACCAATTTTGGCAAAGCTGCCGATTTGATAAAACGATTCTCTTATCAAAGGGTACATTTCAAGACCTGATAAAACTGGGCATCTTGAAATCAAGTTCAACAGAACAATGTTCTCACTTGAATTCAACCTACCAACAAGGGGTCTTCTGGGATTGAAAAGTTATGCAGAGCAACCAACAGACGAAGAGCTCTGTAGATTCGTGGAAATGCTTGGGTACAACACCCAACTACGGAAGAGAAATGACTTCCGCAGAGGCCGATTACCACCTCTGTGGAACACTTTGTTCTCTATTCTTAACAGATGCTTGACAGGAAAGATAGGGAGTATTGACCAGAGCTCACATCAAATCTTGAGCATCATGTATGGGGTTTACTATGATCTTCCACTAGATTATGCGACCATAATGATGCAAGAGATCATAAACACCATCGACAGAAAGAACAACTCGAAAAGGGTCAAAGAGAACGATCCCAACTTTCTACCACCTCTGCAATTCCAAAGAATATTGGGAGTACTATTCGAACCTCTGCTGCTAATCCAAAATTGGCCAATGGAAGGGCCAACTCCCAAACAGTTCCCGATGAACAAAAATACCCCCACTGATCATGCTGATGGCTACTCACACTGCAGACCTCTGTCAAAGAAACTTCTGCGCTACGCATCGAACATATCCCTTAAGAAAGAGTATATACGCGATCATAGAACTCCAAAACCGAGTCCTATGACACCCCCGCGTTTAGGTGTTCCCCTAGGAACAATGATAGCAAAACCTCTTTCCACTCAAGCAGAAAAGGATCAAAAGTTAGCAAAACACATGGCTATTCAGCTCAGCTTCATAGCCAAACGCGCAGAAATAATGGGAAAGAAATCTTCAGCAAAGATCTCTGCTTCTACTCCAAAAGCTAAGAAGAGAAAAACTGCAGAAGGCACATCAACAAGCACTGCAGAAGATAGACCTTCACCTCCCCATGCCACAGAGATTGGCTCCTCTGCACCTCCCCTTTTCACAAAACAGAAAAAGAAGAGATCCAAATCAACAGAGGAAGGGGCACCAAAACCAAAAAGGAGGAAAACCAAAAAGAAGCATGGTAAAACACTTAAAAAGTTGTTTACCATTGCAGAAGAGGAAATCATAGAGGGAGAAACTGCAGAAGAAGAAGATGCAGAAGTAGGAATGACAGAAGAAGGATATCAATCACCATATCAATCTCCAGATAGATTTGCTCACCAAGGAGACCTGAATGATTTCCTACAGAACCCCGAAATTGCAAACACCCTTAATACAGCAGGGTGGACGACACAACCTCTCGACCACCACACTCCAGAAGAACAAGATTTCTTCATTTCTGGCATTGACACACATCTACACGAAGATGACACAACACCCAGAAATCAACCAGCCGAAACCCCTGTGATTTTACAAAACCCTTTCATTCAAGGATTGGACGTCCACAGAAGAAGTCCAAACCAAGCTTCAGAAGAAACAGAACAAATCGAAGCTGAGTGGAATACAACTAAAGTTACAGAGGCAACGGTTGTAGAAGAAACCACAGAAACAGGGATAGAAATCTCAGAGGTAGATTCAGATGAAGAAGAGGCTATCTGGATACGAAAAGGTCTCTATCATCCTCATGTCATGAGATTATACGGATCTCATCACATGTATGACTCATTGCGCACAAAGCAAGGAACTTCCACAGAACCAGAAGAAGAAACAAGAAAAGATGCCGAAGTTGAAGAAGGCACACATCAATCACCCCCTCCCAGTGCAACCCACATTTCTAACTCCACAGGTCTAGCTGCAGAAGGAGTTATTGAAAAAGAGCAGCACAGCTCGATCCCAACCAACCCATCCAGCCAGAGGTTACTCTTTCAACCTCTGTGCCCACAGAAACCGGGGAATCCATTCCTAGGGAGTCTCCTCAAAGAGACTCACCTAATATTCGTGATCAATCGCCCCAGATCACACAAGAACACCCTACAGAGGAATTTGTTTCCTCTGACACGCACTTATTAAGACCCACACTTCTTTCAGAGAGAAGTAGAGAGCACAAAGACAAAGAGACTCTAGACAAGTCTCCTAGTCAACAGAAGGATATTCCAATACCCACCTCTGGAGTGGATTTGGACAATGTTCTTCTCAGAACTTCTGTAGGGATTGAAACTCATGTTTCTTCTCAAGGATCAGAAGGAAATCCTTCCATTCTCAACATACAAACAGGAATGAAAGAAGGTATCCCATGAACAGGGATTCACTCTGGAGACGAATGTGTTCCTCCAGAGGTTACCACCGGAACACAAGTCACAAGGGATGAGTTCCAAACCCTTGAGACCTCTGTGAACCAAACCTTGAAAGAGTTGCAAAGCTCTTTCAAATCTTTTGCAGAGACAACATCACTGGCACTGCTAAACCTGAACACCAAAATGGACAACCTGTCCACAGAGGTGAAAACTACCATCTCACAGATGAAGTCTGCTGCTACCGCATCCACCACTTCTGCCGTAACAACTACTCCTTCTTCGATTGAGAACTCCATCAACAAGTTCCTTGATCAATTGAACAAACAGACTTCAGTGTCAACGGGCATCACTCCTGCAGATCTACAGAAGGCCCTACAAAAAGTTCAAGAAGAAGCCATGCGAAATACCATGCTGATGCAACCCAAAGACTACATGACAAGAGCACAGCTGACAGAACTTGGGCAGAACGTGATTAATCAAGTGACAGAAGTCATCCTTTCCTTCACCACTGCCAATGCTAACTTCGTCAAAGATTTCAGAGAAAGTGTAGGAAGGATGAGATTCAAAACAGAGGCAGAGCTAGCAACTCTTCTTAGCCTCTGTGATGATGTCTGCGCGAAACTGATCGCTGCTGGAGCCACAATGCCAAAGAAACCTGATGCTTCCTGCAGAGCAGAGGGTACATCAGACAAGGGTCAGGATGACTCTGATGATGATGACCATCCTGGTCCATCAGATCATCCTGAGGGGGAGAAAACTACAGAGAAAACTGCAAGCAGAGAACTTACAGGTCCACCAATAGCCGCAGAACCTCTGAGTCAAGCACCTCCAGAACAGACCCGACAACAACAAACTCAACAAACCACAGAGAATACACCCATCTCTGTGGATTCAACCTCTGAAGAACCCAACACTACAGAAGCAGATAAGCAAACCTCAGAGGCAACAACCGCCCCTGAGGTAATCATTTTAGAAGAAACAGATGAACCAACCACAGAGAAAACACCCACCTCTGTGGAAACACCCCAAACCATACCCAGAAGAAAGTCGATTGCCACCAAACCAAAAAGAGCAACGACCTCTGCTTCTGACATTCTGAAAAGGATGCACACAACAATAAGTGATCGTATGGTGAAGAGAGAAGAAGAAAGGCACAGGTTCACCTTAGCCTTCAGAATGGCAAGAAGATTCAATGAAAACACTTCATCAACAGAAACTGAGCTCACAGAAGAAGTCACCAAACAACCTCCAACAGAGGTTACAGAGCAAGTCAAGCCAACAGAACCATCGCCACAAAAGTCCTCTAAATCACAATCGTCAAAATCCACAGAGGCAACCTCCATCAAACCTACAGAAGTACAAACCTCAAATCCCACAGAAGCAACAGGTTATGCCACGACAACAAAAGATAAAGGCAAAGGGATACTGACAGAGGAACCTAAGAAGAAGAAAACATTGTCAAAGCCAACAGAGAAACTGATGAAAAGTGCGTTTGACGCCTTTCAAACCCCAAAACCCGAAGAAGTTGACTGGGCACATGGATTGAAGCCTCTGTCAGAAACTCCTTTAACTGGTAGAGCTGCAGAAGTTGTTCAACATATGGAGAGTCTCAGAAGACAAATTCCACGACCTGGTCCAACACATGAAGAAATGGAAGAAGTGGTATACAAATACCTCTACAAACAATCCTTTCAGACAAACTATCCAATAGATCATGTGACAGATCCAAGGATCAGAGAAGAATTTGAGAACATCTTCACAAGAACAAAGCCAAGAGCCAAAGCAGATGTCTTCTCAATTCACAAAATCAAAAAAGTGATCTTCTGCAGATTCTCCTTCACAAGAACCTATCCAAGGGTCAGGTACAATCTTTACAAAGTCAGAAAAGAGAACAATTCAGAGTCTACCTTCGCTGATGCTGACTTAAGAAACATCAATCCATACGATCTACCTGACCTTCTGCAATGGACAAAGGACAACTACAACACAGAGGCAAACACCAGAGCCTATCAAGTATTGAGAAAAGCGATGAGGGAAAAGCTTCTGCTATACAGCATGATAGATTTTCAGCTGGGAAAAGATCTTAGTCTCAAACATCTAGATCTACGACCACCAGAAGATCGCTGCCCACCAGACGCTGTGCCCAACTCAATCATCAGAGAACCAAGATTTGGGTTAGTATTTCAAAACCCACAACACCAGGTTAAACTTTTTGTACTCATGGATTGTCAGAAGTACGCAACCAGTACTCTGAGCAAATTCAGAGCAAGCCTTGTAAAATACAGAGGTACAGAGAAAATGGATAGAGATGATGCAGATACTTTAATCATAGAAATAGACTCAACAATCCGCCTAAGAGAACTCTGCATCAGATTCTACAAAGAGATCAGAAAAGTCGGCAGAGACAACAGAAGCTACAACGATTTCAAAGATGCCAAAATCTGATTCTCAGACCTCCAATCTCTGCAAACAAAAGTTTATCTTTCATTGTACTCAAATGTAAAATGCCTCTGGCATATTTCTAAATGAAAGAAATTTCGAGGTATTGTTTAACCTTTGTCTTATCTAACTTAGCCTAACTAAACACAAAGTCAAATTTTTATTTTTCACTACTTAGGGGGAGATTGTTAGCTTCAATCTTCCTAATCATAGAAATACTTAGAAGTAGTGAAAAATAGGCTAAGTATAGAAAAGCCTCTCACAGAGGCTCTGCCACTTCTTCCAGAAGATCAAGTCCAGAAAGCCACAGAAGCTACAGAGGTAATCACAGAACCTCTGTAGTGCGCAAGAAGAAGATCAACTCGGAAACAAGTGGACTGCTCTACAGAAGGTCAGACCATAGAACCTCTGTAATGCCTTACAGAGCCTCTGTGGTCTGCTATGAAGACTTGGAAGATATTACTGGATACGTTCATCAACTTGCATGGAAAAGTACTGTCAAAACACGTGTCAAGCTCTGAGTGGACTCAATAGGGCATGGTACAAAATAGACGTCTGCGCCATTTAATGCATTTACCAATAGTACATCTGCTCCATTAAATGCGCATGGCTCAAACAACTGCTCACACCATCCAGTCCACTGTTCACACCATCCAGTTTACTATTCATGCCGTAAAAGGAACAGTGACCAACTTCATAGTCTTCTAAGAGTAGTATAAAAGGAAGTCTCATGTTGAGATCTTCCTAACGACAAAAACACAAGGAATCACTAATACTCTCAAGCTTTATTATCAAATATCTGAGTGTTATATTCTCACACACACCAACAGTTCTTAATATGTTCTTCGTGTTCTTATTATATATTGAATAACAGTAACTGTTCAAGAAATCCTTTTTATTCCTTACTGTTTTCTTTATATATGTGCGTTCTAATATCTATCAAACATATCTGTTAGTTTAATACGCTTCCGCATCAAACTCTAAACTCCACTAACAGATTGTTAATCTTGATTAAGTGTATCTGGGTTCCAACATTTATCGTCCTCCATGTTTTAACCAAAGGAATTTCAATGAGGGACCATCTATGGAGAAGAAACCGGGGCTAGAAGACATGATGATGAAGTTCATGGCAAAGATAAACAACACGGTTGGAGAGTTAGCAAGCACGGTGAATACGGTCAAGGCGGCAACTGATCAGAACACCGCATCGATCAAGATCCTCGAAAGGCAAGTGGGGCAGATTTCGGAAGCCCTACAAAACCGACCTCCCAGAACATTCCCGAGTATGACCGAAAAGAAACACCAGGAAGAATGTAATGCCCTTTATATGAGAAGTGGCAAGGAGCTGAAGGGAGATCTTACAAGAGAGCCGTCATCAAAGGAAGTCGAGCCCGAAAAGCAAGATGTGGAGATTGTAGATGCGGATGAGTTGGAGGACGAGAAAGATATAGTGACTGAAGAGAGCAAGAATAGTGAAGCGACGAAGCCAAAGCAATCACCGGTCAAGTCGGTGGTACCGAGAGTGCCCTATTCGAGCAGACTTAAATCTCATAAAGATGATGTTAATTTTTCTAAGTTTATTGATATATTTAAAAAGCTGCATATTAACATTCCTTTCGCAGACGCTTTGGCACAAATGCCCTCATATGCGAGATTTATGAAAGACATCTTATCGAAGAAGAGGAAGATTGAAGATCATGCGACAATTGCACTTACTGAGGAGTGCAGTGCTATAATTCAGAACAAGCTTCCCCCGAAGCTCAAGGATCTAGGGAGTTTTTCGATCCCTATCCAAATTGGGAGTTTTAATTTTGATAAGGTATTATGCGATTTAGGAGCTAGTATTAACCTAATGCCTTTATCTGCTTTCAGGAAACTTGGCCTCGGGGAAGTGAAGCCGACAAACATGACCCTTCAGCTCGCGGATAGGTCGATTGTGTATCCATATGGAGTCGTCGAGGACGTATTGATCAAAGTCGGCAAGTTCTATTTCCCGGTGGACTTCGTGGTGTTAGATATCGACGAATATGTAGAGGTCCCACTTATTTTGGGTAGATCATTCCTGGCCACGAGCAGAGCGCTGATAGACATGGAAGAAGGGGAGATAACCTTCAGGGTTGGCGGCGAAAAGGTTATTTTCAAGATGTTCGAGAGTAGAAGGTGTAAGGAGGCCGATGGTCATGCAAGGCCAGATGTGGAAGAATCCGCGAAGAACTGCAAGTGTGGGCGATTCGATTTCGCGGATACCGAGCCAAGCTGAGATCCACATAGTCGTGCCACGACTTTAACCAAGGCGCTGGGTGGGAGGCACCCCACTGAGGTTCGTTTTCTTTTATATTTTCGTTTTTGAGTGTGTTTTAGTTACAAAAAAGCAATAAAAATCAAAAAAATCAAAAATAGCTGAAACAGGGACTTACGCGGCTTGTGCCGCGGCTTCCAAACCGTGTGCCAAACCGCGGGGTCCTCTGTTTGTTTTCTGAAGCAGGGAGTTACGCGGCTTGTGCCGCGGTTTCCAAACCACGCGCCAAACCGCGCGGGTCCCCTGTTTTTGTTTTCGTGTTGTGTTTTCCGTCCCTGCTTTGTGTGTTTCGTTGCTTTACTTTCTGTCGTTTTTGTTTTGTTTTCCTTGTGTCTACCTTGTCTCTCTCCCTTTTCCCCGATGACTCTGATTGGCGCTCGAATCTTACAAGAGAATCTCCTCCGTCCGGGCAAACACGTACGCTCTAAACTTTGTATGTAACGGGTGTGTAAGATGTTTGGTTTTTATTAGTTAACGAGATGCAACAAACCTAAGTTTCACTTAGGTTTGGGGTGCCCCATCTTTTCAACATCTACACACTTATTTTCTTTATCCTGTGCAAACCTCGGTTTCACCGAGGTTTGGGGTTGGCTTTGTTTGACAAACCTAGGCCACGGCCTAGGTTTGGGGTGACCATGTTTTTGAAAATGCTAGAATAGCTCTTTGATGCTTGTGTTTAATGTTATGTTTTGCCTGTTTGATACCTGTAACAACCGCACACCGATACTTATTTAGTATCGCCTACGCCGACACTTGCACATTGGGGACAATGTGTGGGTAAGGTTTGGGGTTACCCAATCGGGCCCACGTTATGCACGTAGATTTCCTGCACTTCTGAGTACCTAGATCACTTCATCTAATTTTTTTTATTTTGAATGATTAAGACCAACCATTGTAGGAAGAATCTTGTGATAGTGACGTGACCGCTAGGGAAGGACCGGGAAAGGACATGACTAGGGACATTAGTGGAGATCACCCATTAGCGAGCTTTGAGCCTAAAAGACGTTTTCATACACGAAAATCGTATACACTTTTTCGAGTTCCTTGTCGTGAATATAGAATGATCTCGCATTATTGCATCGAGTAGCAAAGACGACCATTGGGATATTAGGTAAGGGTATAGTAGACCAAATCGTGTGGACCTTAAGATGTGATTCCAGGCAATGTGTGTTTTGTTTTAACCTGTTTTTAAGCTATCGTACCCTTTTCACCCATCTGTGTGTAACCATAGCCCCCTTTGTAGCCATACACTCACCTTTTCATTTCAGACCCATCTTTAAACCCGAGCCAAAAGCCTTAGCCAACCCTATCCGAAAGTGTGTCAATCTGAGCGGTAATGAACAACGAGAAGATAGAGCGGAAAAGAAGGAATACAGGCCAGTTATGAAAATAAATAGAAAAGAGGGCCAATGCAGCCCCAATTTGAATAAAGAGGACCGATGAAGTCCCAAAAAATTAAATTAAATATATTTACAGTTTTTAGATAGCTTCACAGCAGCTGAATAAGAGAGTCAAAGTGACTCCATTAGTGACAAAGAGGGCCAAATGATAGAGCATAATGCTAGGAAGTTCAGGACCGCTAAAGCTTGACACACCAAGGATCTTTGTACCGTTTTACCCTTCATTTTATAGCCGGTACCCTCGCCCCGTTACCACCTTTGTAAAGACCTGGATGATCTTCTGGGAAACGTGATTACGGTATGCTACCACCTTTACTGATATTCACTGTCTGGCTACTTGATTCCTTTCTGAGATCAATTTTTGGACATTTGTGCGTCTTTCATTAGAGTTGTCATGTAATATTTGAGTATTCTTGTACATAAATTCCCTAAACATGACAACATGTGCGATAACCTAGGTTCGAGCGAAACGAGAGTATCCCGTGAGGTAGGGTCGAAGCGAAATGTTTTCCCTAGTATGTCTAAACCTAGAACAACCTTAGTGTAATCGGAGCAGTCACGAGTTCAACCTACAATGGAAGGTCATAGGTCAAACAGAATAAGGATGAGGCGAGAGTGAGATAAGCATTCACGAGTATAGGAAATCACCAGTGCATCACATGGTACCAAATGGGAGTCGTGCAGTTATTATTTCACTGATATGTGCTTTTACTCTATTTTTATCGCTAATTTGCTTGAGGACAAACAACACTCGGTTTGGGGTTGTTGATAACGCCACTTTTTGGCGTTATTTTCGGTTCTCAAACCAATGAGATTGGCTTGTATTTAAACAAAGAAGCGGGATTTTATGGTTTATTTAGTGGAATGTGTAGGTTCTTTAACAGGTAGTAATCTTCAAGAAAAGAAGCTGAAAAGAGCCCAAAAAGAGCCAAAACGAAGCCCAACGGAAGCCCAAGACCCGCGCCCGAACCAGGACCCGAACCGCGAACCAGAAACCGACCCGCGCACTTTAGAAAAGCGCGCGGATTTCCACGCGACCTGCAAGTCGCGTGGAAGGTCGCGTATCCCTCTGTTTCACGATTTTCAGCTTTATTATTCCAACTTTAGGTCATTATTCGATACGCAACTGAGACACGACGAACGACAGCAGTCCAGGGGCGATTTCTGGAGACTTTTCGGAGTTTCGGAGACACGATAGAGGACAGATCGAGGAGAAGTTCACGACACGACGCGGATTTGAGCCGGGAGAAGGGAGTACATCTACCACATTCACCACGATCACTTTTATCATGTTTTCGTTCATTGTTTCCTTTTCTTCTCCTATGATTGAATCCACCACCAACATGAACTAATTTTAGATGTTGGGGGTTGGATTGAATTGGGTTTGTAAGCATATGAACAGATGACTTGAACGTTTATCGGTTTTCCTTTTTAATGAATGCATGTAATTTGGTTCTTAATGCTTTTGAGAGTTTAGCTAGCTTTCAATTGTTTTGTTGCTTCCAGTTGAGTTCGAGAGAATTAACTGTTAGCTAGAACTAGGAATTGCATGCCTAAGGCAAGAATTTGGTGATAGAGATATACCGAATACGCTTTAGTCCTAATTGAACCATTTAGGTTGAGATCGAGAGATTAAATCTATCCGTTCAAACATGAATCTTGCGCTTAATGTGTTTTGAAATCCATAGGTTGAGATCGAAAGATAAAAATTGTCCTTTTCAAAATAAAACCCAATGTTGCTCGAAAGAGAACAACGGTGATTTTAGAGATTGGGAATTCATTAAGGGGAGTAACTGGTAATTGTTTTAAGTCAGATATTCGTATGTGAAAACCTAAGGATTTCCAACCCTCAACTGTTTTCTCTATCGAATTTTCCTCAAGTTGTCTACTGTTCCGTTTGTGATTTTCTTATTGCAATTAATTAGTTTAATACCAACCATCTCTCAATTTCGACAGTTCAGTTAATAGTGATTATAGTAAATGTGATACTTAGTTCCTAGTTTCCGTGGATTCGATACTCGTACTTTCGTACGTATTACTTGATTTCGACACCGTACACCTGCGGTTAGATTTAGGGGGGTGTAAACCCGTCTATCAATCAGCAAGCTGATAATCAGTGGGAATGAAATGAAGTTTAATATCTCCATTCATCACATGATCTCTGATAAAATGATATCTGATGGTCTTTGAGTGTAGCACAGGATTATTAGCTATGGCGATGGCACAAGTGCTGTCGCAATAGATAGGAATAATTAAAAGCTAAAAATCATAGTATGTAAGTTTATTTATCATCCATAAGACCTGAGCACAACAACTACCCGCGGCTACATACTCAGCTTCAGCTGTTGATGTGGACATTGAGTTTTGCTTTTTACTCGTCCGACTCACCAACTTTCCACCTAGAACCTGACAGCCTCCAGTGGTAGTTTTTCTATCCAGTTTGCATCCAGCAAAATTATTATATGAATAGGCAATGAGATCTGAAAATTCGCTTTACAGCGATCATATGTTATTCTTTGGGTTCTGATTGATATCGTGCATATAAACAAGTAGAATACATGATATCAGGGCGACTAGCTGTTAGATATAAAAGAGAGTCTATCATTCCTCTATAGGCAGTGACGTTAAAAGGTTTTCCATTTAGGTCCTTGTTCAGTGTCAACGGGGGTGCCATAGGAGTTTTCATAGTTGAGGTTTGAGTAAGATCCAACTTTTTCAACATATCTTTAACGTACTTACCTTGGTGTATGAATATTCCTTCATTGTTTTGCTTTATCTGAAGACCAAGGAAGTAAGTTAATTCACCCATCATACTCATCTGATATTCTTTCTTCATTCGTTCAACGAATCGAGTACACAGAGATCGGTTAGTGGATCCAAATATAATGTCATCGACATATATCTAAACATGTATAATATGACCTTTAACCTTTATGAAAAACAGAGTATTGTCAATCTTTCCATGTTCAACTTCTTCAGCGATAAGAAAAGAAGATAAATTATCATACCATGCACGAGGTGCTTGTTTTAAACCATAAAGGGCCTTATCCAGTTTTTAAACATAATCTGGATGCTTAGGGTCAGCGAACACTGGAGGTTGTTCAACAAAGACTTCCTCATTCAACTTTCCGTTTAGGAATGCTGACTTTACATCCCTTTAATGTACTTTAAAGTCTTTATGAACTGCATAGACCAAGAATAATCGAATTGCTTCGAGCCTAGTCACAGGGCGAATGTTTCATCATAATGCCTTCCTCTTGCTTGTATCCCTGAGCAACAAGTCTAGCATTGTTACGGGTTAGAGTCCCATGTTCATCTAACTTGTTACGATACACCCACTTAGTGCTAATAACAGTCTTGTCAGATAGTCTGGGAATGAGATTCCAAATATTATTTCTTTCAAACTCAGTCAACTCTTCTTGCATAGCGCTGACCCAATTTGGATCTCTGAGGGCATCATCAGTCTTTTTGGGTTTAAGCATCGATATGAAGTTTACAAAGAGACATATGTTACCTGAACCACATGAAGTCTGAATACCTTCGTTTGGATCACCAAGTATTTGTTCGATTGGATGATTCTTTGTCATCTCTGAGCGGGAACTTGAAATTCTGGCTCTGAGATGATTTCTGGAGGTGCTGAAGAGGAAACTCCAACGATGGTATTTTCAGGCATTAACTGCTGAGGTTCAGATGAGATTTCATTTACTGACTGTTGAATAGAAGTGTATGGGTTTTCAGAACTAGAAGGTTCAGAGGGAGGTAAAGTGTTTATGGTTACAACTTATATCCATAAAGAAGATTCGGCTTCACTTGTTTGCATGCTAGGAATAATGATAGGATCATCATCAACATTGTTTGGTTGAGGATTAGAATTTAAATAAGCTTCAGATTCCCTATAATGAGAAAACATCCACTGATTCAATTCCTCATTTTGAACAATAGGTTTAGAGTTTGCTGAATAAGATTCATCAATGGTGGCATGAATAGTTTCTTCAACTTTTTGTCTTCGCTTGTTGAAGACTCTGAAGGCCTTGGACACTGAGGAGTATCCAAGAAATATTTCATCGTCAGTTTTGGGATGGAACTTTCCTAGATTATCTCCGTTGTTCAAGGTATAGCACTGACAACCAAAGATATAAAGAAAGCTGAGAGATGGCTTTCTCCCATGGAAAAGTTCGTAGGCGGTATTTTAAATCTTTTAACAATCAGCGGCCTGTTTTGAGTAAAATAGGCGGTATTGACAGCTTCTGGCCAGAAATGAGTTGGAAGGTGAGAATCGCTGAAAATTAATCGAGCAACTTCGATGATCGTTTTGTTTCTTCTTTCAGCGACTCCATTTTGTTGCGGTGTACTCACAACTGAGAAATTATGATATATACCCTTACTCTCGAAGAAGTTATCAAGGGAACTGTTTTTGAATTCAGTTCCATAATCGCTTCTTATTGAGCGAACTGTCAAACTGTTTAGAACTTCCATTTTTTTTACAAATGGAATTATTTTGTCTGGAGTGTCACTTTTGGATCTGAGAAACATCACCCAGGTATAGCGAGAGTACTCATCTACTATGACTAGAGTAAACTTCTTTCCAGCGATGGATTGAACATTGACAGAGCCAAATAAACCAATATTGAGTAGATAAATAGGTGTTGTCACCGATGAGACTTGTTTGGATTTGAAACTAGCTTTGGTTTGCTTTCTTTTTTCACACGCTGAACATAGAGATTCTTTGGCGTATGAATGTTGAGGTAAACTAGTGAGAGAGAGAGAGAGAGAGAGTGAGAGAGTTCAGTGTCTTGAAGTTGAGATGAGAGATCCTCTTATGCCATAGCTAGTTGACATCGGAGGAGGCTTTATATAGAAAACAAATGTTCTCAATGGTGGTGGAATCCATGTTATTGACATAAAAATATAAAAAGGATAACCATTTAGAGCAAGTTTTCCTTCCTTATGAGTCACAGAACATGCTTTCTTTGTAAAGCATACTTTATAGTCTTTATCACATAGATGACTGATGCTAAGAAGATTGTGCTTCTGTTCTTCTACATAAGAGATTCTCCGGAAGATAGTTGTATCATTAGTGAGTACACCAAACCCTCTAGTATAGCCTTTTCCGTTTCCACTAAAAGTCACTGAGGGACCTTTCTCATCCTTGTATTCAGAGAGCATGTTCTTTTATCTAGTCATGTGTCTAGAGCATCCACCATCGAGATACTAGATACCCTTCGAGACCTGTAATCATAAGGAAGATTAAGTTTGAATTGGTACCTACTTTACAATGGATCCACAAGTGTCAGTGGAGATGGAAGGTTCAACGATGTTCACAACATCTGATGTTTCAGTGTCAGTGGTAACCTTCACTTTGGTTAATTTCTTAATCTTAGTGGTATTTTTCACCTTGGCAGATTTTTCATCCTTGGTGAGCTTCTTTGATTTGGTGGCATTCATCGTCACTTTAGCTTATTTTTCAGCTTTGGTGGCTGTGGGGCACTTACTAGCAATATGGTCAGTAAGTCCACAGTGATAGCATTTCCTATAGCTGAAAGTAGCTTTAGGACCATAGGCATAAGTAGTAGAAAGCTTTAAATGAGCAAGTGTGAGTTCCAGATTAGTGCATACAATCAGTAGAAATTAATAGAATAGAATCAATCAATCAGATTTCTACTGGTCATCCATATATTTCTTAATGCTTTCAGAGAGTTACAATATGATAATATGAATGATAATGACGATTAGCCTAAATTCTAAGGCTAACAAAACATTATATACTTAGGGCCTAAACTAGCAAGCCCATGGCCCATTTACACATTTAATCCCAAATAACAACATTTACAATATAAACCCTTGAACTTCTATTCAATATAAAATTGCCCTAACAATCTCCCCCTTTGAATTGAAGTTCGAGTTCGCGCCAGTTTTCAACGTATCTCTTTCGGAGCGCAAAGTGGATCTCGAAACTTTGGATGGCTCAACGGTAGTCGATGCGGTCTTTATCACTTCTAAGGCTTCTTGAGCGTTTATCTCATTTGAGTTGGAGACAAACGATAACTTTCGATTTTCGGATTCTTTGGTGATGATGTTTCGAAGATCATCTCTGACTATCAGTAGCGTACCATCACAGAATTTGTCGACCTGGCTGAAGCGAAGAAACCTATTTTCTTTTTGTTCATTGAGGTAAACTATCCCAAACTCTGGTTCTAGAAGCAGTGAGTTCTCGGGATACATCTTCATCTCGGGTGCTTTCAGGTTCGGTTTCAACAGGTTGATCTTCTTTTTTCTGTGCTCGACTCCCACCTGGAAATCTGTGATGTAAGAAATCATGACTTTGTGAAGCAGGAATCGACGGACAGCCTCGAGCGCTTTGGTAACATGAAGTGGTCGGATGGTACGGGTTCGGAGGTCCTTCAGTATAGCATGTAAATCAAACAGTTTGAGGTTCTTAAAGTCAGCTTCGGAAAATCTCCATTCATTTCCGTCTTCGCGTCGGACGGTGAATACTGGAAACATGACTCTAAGAATTCGGCCGGTTTGGATGTTGAGCACTTCAGTTTGTGTTAAGCCCGTATCCCGGTATGTATTTTCTTATTGTTAATCTTTTTTAAGCTATTATTTAACGTGGTTACCGTTAGCGGGATTAGACGTTTGGACCTAAATGTTAAAAATGTCAAATCGTTTGTTAGTTTGCGATAAGAGGTTAGTTGAGGGGCCAAAAGTGGCAAGGGGCCCATAGTTATGCAAGGGATCGGCCAAAGGACCGATCCCTCCCCTTCCCCCTTCGTTTTCACTTTTGCAACCCACCAAGAAACCCTAAGATACCCCCTTCCCTTCCCCCTTGTTGTGTCCGGCCGAGAGAGAAAGAGAGCGAGAGTCGAGAGGAGGAAGAAGGTGATCGCCGGCGTGAGGGAATCATCGGCGGGTGTGGTCGGAAAAGAGGATGAAGAAGGGTTCGTCGAGGTAGGTTCGTCTATTTTTCTCGTTTGTTGTTGTCGTTTGTCAAAGAAACGCCGTAAACCGCCACCACCACCGCCGCATCCATGGCTGCCGGCGGTGGGGCCGCCGCTGCACGCCGCCGTGGTGGCGGCAGGGGGGGGTGCGGGTGTGTGCAGGTGTGTGGGTGTGTGCGGGTGTGAGGTTGCGGGTGAGTCGGGGTGGGTGATGTTGGGAGGTTTCGCCGGAGGGTGTTACCGTAACCACCGTCGCCGCCGCCAACCACCACCACCGCCGGGGGCGGCAGTGGGTGGTGCCCGGCTGTTGACCAGCCTAGTATAACCTTATTCCAGTAAGCTATTAGGCTTTCCGGGTCTGTTTGGTTTAAGTCATGACTTAATGGATCATTAAGCAATAGTTGTCTTTTCATGTGAATTGTATAGTTTCTGCCACTGTTTTGTAAAAGCCATAACTTATTCTAGGAACATCGGATCGGGGTGAAACCAGTGTCAAAATCTCCCACTCTGAGTCTATAAAGTTTCATATGTTTTACAAAAAAATCAGTTCGGACCATAGCTAGTGTCAAATTGTCGTTTTGCACTGACAGGTCCTATTTTTCGCTGTTCTGCAGTCGATTTTGTAAAATTCATATAGGATGCTAGGAACATCGTTAGAATGCGTGCGATATGTCCCTGGAACCCTAAGACATGGGACTTTGTGATTATGGAATTTGATTTCTGGAATTATCAGTTTAAAAAGGGTTAAACAGGTCCCGAACAGACCTGTGTTTTGTAGATTAAAAGATGGAATGTTTAGTTTGTAAGCTAGTAATTGTGGTTTGGGTTGGGACTTCCCTTTGACGTTTGTTAACACATATTTAGGTGGAAAAAGGTGAGGGAAGTTGGCGGGTTGGTGTTGCTGATTGCGAGAGCTTTGCATTGCTTTAAGGTGAGTTCTCTCACTGCGTAGACTAGGAGTTACATATATGTTGTGGTTGGTTCTGCGTGTTGTAAATTATTGTATACATATTGTATGCTTACGTGAACTAGTTGTGGTGTGATAGCTAGTTGTAAATTATATAATATGTGAATTGTGTATGTTTTGTGTACACCTCGGTGGGACTGAGGGGCTCGGTGGGACCGAGGGCTCGGTGGGACTTAGCTAGTACGAATATCAAATAATGGGAACTCGGTGGGACCGAGGACTCGGTGGGACCGAGGAAGTGGATAGAAATGTTGTGGGAACTCGGTGGGACCGAGGACTCGGTGGGACCGAGGTATGTGATTACATGTTTAAACTTTGATATGTTATTATACATGTAATTGCGGTGTTGTTTGCCTACTTGCGAGTAGGGGCGATATATGTGTGATTGCTACCTGCGTAGGTGGTAGAATTCACTAAGCTTCGTGCTTACCCTTTTTCTATAAATGTGGTTTCAGGTGCTAGTGGCTCCAAGGCGTGACGGGTACACACTGGCGCGCGTGAAGAGTATTACAATTACGAGATTAGAATTATTATTTAAACGATTTATTTTCCGCTGTTTATTATTAATGAGAATATTTATTATTAAGTTTGCAAACGAAACGGTTTTGGAACATTTTAATAAGGGTTCATTTATTAAAATGCTTATATTTTAAAGTTAAAATTTATTGTAATTTTTGGGACGTTACAACTTGGTATCAGAGCACAGCTTGAGTGAATCAAACGCATCTCGGTGTGTTTGATCTCAAGTTGCGGCTATGAAATTCTTCTCTTAAAATTTTTGGAAAATAAAAGAAAGGAAAACCCGTTTGGAAAACGGTGATCGAGGGCACAATGTGTACAGTCAGCCGGAGCCAAAGGGAAAGGTACAGTACTTAGTGTATTTATCGCTTTCTAGATCATAGGGTATGCATGCTAGATTTCCTATGTGGTTTACACTGTACTATATGATGATTGCTTGCTAGTGGGGATTAATGCTAGTTATAATAGGTTGTTAAGCGAAGGCCCTATAGGTTGTATGCAGTAAGAATCACATAGCCTTAGAATATTTGATTTAGTTCTATTGCGCATCTGTTGTTTGAGTCCAACCATTCTAGGATAGAATCTTGTATTCGAATGTCTATTTGATTCACGCTGCATGCGACTGGGTATTCGCGAGGCAACTCGTTATGGCTAATAGGGATTCCGTTGTAGCAAGGGTAGTGGGATGAGATGAAATTCCTAGTGAGCTGGGAAGAGTGTTTACATATGAGTATGTATGCGAGATTGCTTTCTAGAACATAGGAGTATGTATGCTAGATTGCTTGGTGCTTATTACACTGTACTGCATGTTTGTTGCTTGCTAATAGGAGTTTATGCTAGCCTTGATAGGTTGTTAAGTGAATGCACTATAGGTTGTATGCGGTAGGAACCAAATAGCCTTAGAATGTCGAATTTAGTTCTATTGCGCAACTCTTGTTTGAGTCCAACCGTTGTAGGATAGAATCTTATATTCGAATGTCTATCTGGTTTTACACTGTGTGCGACTGTGCATTCGCGAGGCGACTCGTCATGACTAGTGGGGATTTCGTCATAGCAAGGGTAGTGGAGTTGGGTGGAATTCCTAGGGAGCTAGGAAGAGTGTGTACATATGTCGGTGCGGGCATATGTGTATAGTTTTCGGCAAGGAACTACTTGGGCACTTCGGGACGGGACTCGAAACGAGTGAGGATAGGTGTAGAAGGTAGTAGTAGAGCTCCTACTATCTGAAGCACAGGATCCGTGCTCGAGTCGGGGAAAGTCACGAGGAATCCAAGGAGTTGAGCGTGAGCGTTGTTAGTGTGAGTTATTATGTGCTAATAACTCGTTGTAATATCTACCCAGAATAGCCATCACAAGGAGGAACAACAATAGTGAACCTACTAGTACAGGTGTGTACTTGATTTGCTTGAGGAGATGATCGTTGGGGTAGTGATGAAGGTTCTAAACTAGTAGTCGTTGGAATAGAAGGACGATTCTAGTATTAATCCCTTGGAGTGACGATAAGGATGAGGTTTGTTTTAAGTAGGCCATTTCGGGTCAAGATTGATGATTGTGCTAGAATCATGGGCTTGTGGAGCCGACTTTGAATTGAGGAAAAACCGTAAGGATTATTGGACGTAATTTACCAACTTGCCTAAGAGGTGTAAATGTCCGGATGACGATAGTGGACCGGAGAGATTTGGAGGGGTACGAGTCGAGACGTCGAATGCCGACTGAGTCATGCACAAAGTTTATTTTGAAAATAAATTGCATTAACTAATTCTTGTGTATCCAATCCTTTTATGGATTGTGTTTTGGAATTTTGGGAAATGTTCAGCACACACGAAATCTCGAATTATGGTTTGAAGGTAGATGAAATCGTTTTATCACGGGAGTTGCAAACTTTGTTAGAATTTGTTTCATTTCGTAATTTTTCCAACGGTTCTTTCGGATAAGATGATATCCGCGTTTTGTGGTGTTTAAAATGTTGGGCAAGTGACTACGGCTTGTGACTTTAACATTGGAACTCCTCCACATATGTTAGAGTTGAGACAGAAAGTTACATTCCACGATGTGTGTATAAAACTATTGAGTGATTTGGGTAAAATGAGTTTTGTTTTACGGCATGTTGAGTCGTGTGGGTTTAATTTCACGAGGTGCATATCTTATTTGTTTATGTGACCATTTGGGAAATCTTGGAAATCAATATAAAGAACCCCACCTTTTGAGATTTTATGAGGTTTTAGTCGATATTTGCAAATGATGGAAACGGATTGGTTTCTATCTTTAAGTTTGAAACTTTCACGAGACCGTTGTGTTTTATCAAAAATATATTTGTAAATCGTTTCATCGTTTTGTATGACTAGCCGACACGCGTAAAAATTTATTGGTGAACCCTGTGCCATGACATTTTATGTTTAAAAAGAGAAATTTTAGGGTCAAATGTCGTGGAACTGATTTTGAAATTATGTGCACACTTTTGTCGCACCCGGGGTAAGGTCGAGCGGTTACTTTAAGTACATGTCATGAGTCAATCCATACTAGAACCGTGACGGTTCATTTTTAAAGAAATTATTTGTTTCGCTTTGCGTTTTGTGAGTAAACTAAGCTGCAATGGAATGAATTTCAACATGATTTTCATATGTGGGACGAGCGTGTCCATTTTTGCGTAACTACCGACCTGGTAATAGTAGTTTATTGCATACGATCTTTTTGAGATGAAAAATCTTGACGTTGAAGATATTTTGTAAAGGATTTTGTAAACCATTTGGGAAATGCGCTTTTAATTGTTATGTGTCATTTTTAGAATTTTAAGGGTGTGAGTCCTTTTGGAAAACTCTTTTGTTTAACCCGTGTTGAGTTTGGGACTAATGTTGATTTTAGAGTATTGCTTGCTTAAACTTTATTTAAACGCGTTTTGACCGACTTATGGGTCTAGCAAGCGTGGAGCATTTTGCTCGGTTTTGACTTTAAGATAGTCATGGGTCAATTGCACGGTTCTAATGGCTCGATGGGGAGTCTTGTTGATGGGTTGTTTTTGTTGCACAGTTTTGCATTTATTGCACGTTGAGTATTTACATGTTTGGGTGAGTGAGTCATTCCGGGATAGGCATGTTGTTGGTAGACTGTTTTGCATTGGATCCTTGGTCACGTTAGTCAGTCGTTGGTAATGGTCGGTTGGGTATCTCGGGGTGGGACCCCGGTATTCATGTGTTATGACCTTGACTTTCCAGTAGGCAATGGGAGGATATAGTCTTGAGCACTTACCTGGGAGGTAGATCCGATGTGCCAGGCCTTGAGGCGTTACCTAGGAGGTAGACGTCAAGGTGTATCCTCGATTCGGTGTAACTAGGCTTCGTAGAGCGAGTGTGGAGGACAAGTAGACGGTGGAAGGCTGGGTAATCCACGCGTGCTGGTACTGTAGGCCGAATAGTATCGGTTAAGGGTATGATGCCCTTTGTGTTTAAGAGAATGAATGCGCAGTAACCTTTTTGAGGTAAGTAGTATATTTAGGTGTCGACTTTTGGGGCTTGAGGCCAAACACCTTTAGTGTAATCGGAGAATTGTAGCCGATTTTAAGGTAATTATGGTGATGGTAGTAGTAACCCAGAGATGCTTAATTGTGATGAATGGTTATGGTGGAATGACCTTCGTGGGTGATTATAAATTTACTGGTTTGATTCGTGTGAGGTAAATTTTGGGGGTCTATTAGAACTCGTGGAAGTTAATCGACAGTTAATGGTAGAAATGATCGTATTCGAGTATCCTGTAGGGTATATGCGTGAGCAACGTTAGAATGGTTAGAGCTTGAAATTTGGAATCGGGATGTATGGAATATCTAAGGTTGGGAGACAACCGAAGTCGTTTGACTAGGAATGATTCCAGTTGTTGGAGTGTTCTTCCGATCGTATTTTAAGTGTTCTTGAAGGAGTTTCGTTGGTAAGAAGAGTATTTGAGAGATTTTTTTAGACGGTGTGAGAAACTTAGATTCCAGTTAGTGAAAGTCCAGTGGCAACACCGAAGGGGTTCGGAGTGGACGTGGGAACCCGAAATGGAGATGCACGAGAACTATCCCGAGTTATTTGTCGGTCGAGACTTCGAGGACGAAGTCTAATCCAAGTGGGGGAGAGTTGTTAAGCCCGTATCCCGGTATGTATTTTCTTATTATTAATATTTTTAAGCTATTATTTAACGTGGTTACCGTTAGCGGGATTAGACGTTTGGACCTAAATGTTAAAAATGTCAAATCGTTTGTTAGTTTGCGAGAAGAGGTTAGTTGAGGGGCCAAAAGTGGCAAGGGGGCCATAGTTATGCAAGGGATCGGCCAAAGGACCGACCCCCTCCCCTTCCCCCTTCGTTTTCACTTTTGCAACCCACCAAGAAACCCTAAGATACCTCCTTCCCTTCCCCCTTGTTGTGTCCGGCCGAGAGAGAAAGAGAGCGAGAGTCGAGAGGAGGAAGAAGGTGATCGCCGGCGTGAGGGAATCATCGGCGGGTGTGGTCGGAAAAGAGGAGGAAGAAGGGTTCGTCGAGGTAGGTTCGTCTATTTTTCTCGTTTGTTGTTGTCGTTTGTCAAAGAAACGCCGTAAACCGCCACCACCACCGCCGCATCCACGGCTGCCGGCGGTGGGGCCGCCGCTGCACGCCGCCGTGATGGCGGCAGGGGGGGTGCGGGTGTGTGCAGGTGTGTGGGTGTGTGCGGGTGTGAGGTTGCGGGTGAGTCGGGGTGTGTGATGTTGGGAGGTTTCGCCAGAGGGTGTTACCGTAACCACCGTCGCCGCCGCCAACCACCACCACCGCCGGGGGCGGCAGTGGGTGGTGCCCGGCTGTTGACCAGCCTAGTATAACCTTATTCCAGTAAGCTATTAGGCCTTCCGGGTCTGTTTGGTTTAAGTCATGACTTAATGGATCATTAAGCAATAGTTGTCTTTTCATGTAAATTGTATAGTTTCTGCCACTGTTTTGTAAAAGCCATAACTTATTCTAGGAACATCGGATCGGGGTGAAACCAGTGTCAAAATCTCCCACTCTGAGTCTATAAAGTTTCATATGTTTTACGAAAAAATCAGTTCGGACCATAGCTAGTGTCAAATTGTCGTTTTGTACTGACAGGTCCTATTTTTCGCTGTTCTGCGAGTCGATTTTGTAAAATTCATATAGGATGCTAGGAACATCGTTAGAACGCGTGCGATATGTCCCTGGAACCCTAAGACATGGGACTTTGTGATTATGGAATTTGATTTCTGGAATTATCAGTTTAAAAAGGGTTAAACAGGTCCCGAACAGACCTGTGTTTTGTAGATTAAAAGCTGGAATGTTTAGTTTGTAAGCTAGTAATTGTGGTTTGGGTTGGGACTTCCCTTTGACGTTTGTTAACACATATTTAGGTGGAAAAAGGTGAGGGAAGTTGGCGGGTTGGTGTTGCTGATTGCGAGAGCTTTGCATTGCTTTAAGGTGAGTTCTCTCACTGCGTAGACTAGGAGTTACATATATGTTGTGGTTGGTTCTGCGTGTTATTGTATGCTTACGTGAACTAGATGTGGTGTGATAGCTAGTTGTAAATTATATAATATGTGAATTGTGTATGTTTTGTGTACACCTCGGTGGGACTGAGGGGCTCGGTGGGACCGAGGGCTCGTTGGGACTGAGCTAGTACGAATATCAAATAATGGGAACTCGGTGGGACCGAGGACTCGGTGGGACCGAGGAAGTGGATAGAAATGTTGTGGGAACTCGGTGGGACCGAGGACTCGGTGGGACCGAGGTATGTGATTACATGTTTAAACTTTGATATGTTATTATACTTGTAATTGCGGTGTTGTTTGCCTACTTGCGAGTAGGGGCGATATATGTGTGATTGCTACCTGCGTAGGTGGTAGAATTCACTAAGCTTCGTGCTTACCTTTTTCCTATAAATGTGGTTTCAGGTGCTAGTGGCTCCAAGGCGTGACGGGTACACACTGGCGCGCGTGAAGAGTATTACAATTACGAGATTAGAACTATTATTTAAACGATTTATTTTCCGCTGTTTATTATTAATGAGAATATTTATTATTAAGTTTGCAAACGAAACGGTTTTGGAACATTTTAATAAGGGTTCATTTATTAAAATTCTTATATTTTAAAGTTAAAATTTATTGTAATTTTTGGGACGTTACAGTTTGTGCTTTGTTCGGATTTGGCTAACTGGAAGACCCCGCTTCATTACCTTTACGTACTGGCTTTGGTATTCCTTGTGTAACACCCCGCTTACCACGACACAATATTGTCCGCTTTGCCCCACTGGCTCACGGCTTTGTTCTTGGCGACCTATTGAGGACTTCCCAGGGGGTCACCCATCCTGGTACTACTCCCACCCAAGCACGCTTAACCACAGAGTTCCCAAGAAACCCGCATGCTTGTGGCCCCAAAACGCGTTGTGTCTGGTAAGGCCAAGGTTTACTAATATATACCCAGCATCTCTCCTGTCCACGGCCGATGTGGGATATGCCTAAGGTGTTTTCTGTAACATCCCAGGCCAACCGTACCAGATATTGTCCGCTTTGTCCACACACCCGGACTCACGGTTTTAAAACGCGTCTGATAGGGGAGGTATCAAGTTCCTCTTATAAGGCAACCTTTGTTCCCCTCCCCAACCAATGTGGGATCTTACAATCCACCCCCCTTGGGAGCCCAGCGTCCTCGCTGGCACACCAGTCCGGTTCCCGGCTCTGATACCATCTGTAACATCCCAGGCTAACCGTACCAGATATTGTCCGCTTTGTCCGCACACCTGGACTCACGGTTTTAAAACGCGTCTGATAGGGGAGGTATCAAGTCCCTTATAAGGCAACCTTTGTTCCCCTCCCCAACCAATGTGGGATCTTACAATCCACCCCCCTTGGGAGCCCAGCGTCCTCGCTGGCACACCAGTCCGGTTCCCGGCTCTGATACCATCTGTAACATCCCAGGCCAACCGTACCAGATATTGTCCGCTTTGTCCACACACCCGGACTCACGGTTTTAAAACGCGTCTGATAGGGGAGGTATCAAGTTCCTCTTATAAGGCAACCTTTGTTCCCCTCCCCAACCAATGTGGGATCTTACACCTTGTCAAACATGGAAATCCCAAGGCAGAAAGTCGGCTCGATAGGGCGTAACCTGTGAACATTGAGTTTCTTCAGAGATTCCTCCAGATGAGGAATAAGGATCATGATCTTCACCCATCGGATTTGTTCCGGTGGAGGTTGATCAGAAGCTATCGGTTGCTGAGGAGATGTCGGAGGTATAGCAGTAGAAGTCTCGGGGGCTTGTGAAGTGTGGGCAGGTGTGCCGTAAAGATTTTGCAGCAGGAACTGGTCGTAGTCGATATCGTCGTCGGCATCGGTGGGAGATACAAGATTTACCTTGAAGTTCATCGCACTGGTGGCTTTTTGGTACCATGCGTCCTCAGTCTCCGGGTCAATCTCTATGTCGGGATCTATCAGGTTAAGAGCATCCCCTTCCGGTGCAGTGTATGCGATCAGCGCCTGTGATTCTCCCTTGGGCTTTTCAACCATCGGGTCTTCGTCGTCTGAGATATCCATGTCGATTTCCATCTCAGCTAGGCTCAACTGGGCTTCGGGTTGGTCTTCGGTTATGGTTTATGCCACAGTTGATGGTTCCGGTTGAACCATTGATGTAGTTTCAGTGATGATGGGCTCGGACTCAGACAATAGTTATCTCTTGTTCTCCCCCTCACGGTGATCAGGATCGTCCTGGTCATCGTGCCGTCTCTTGAGTCCGCCAGCCTGACTCTTGCATGTGTCTTCAAGTGAGGTGACTCTTTCGGATAGAAGGTTTAAAGCTTTCTGAATGTCCTTAAGAGTCAAATCAAGATGGTCCAATCGACTGTTCATGGATGACGAAGGAGCAGATACCTGTGAGCGTAGAACGGATATCAGGTCTGCCTCTGTCGAGGCGTCTGTGTCAGTTTGTTGGAGCAGTTGACCTAGAAGCATCGTCTTGAGGGTATCCACCGAGAAAGATGGCTGAACAGGAGTCGGTGGAGGTGTTGGCGTGATTTCGGTTTCGACGATCTTCTCCTTCCTTTTGATCAAGCTCTTTATTTTGTCGAGCTCGTTGGTGAACATCTGCTCCATTGCCTCACGGACAGCCTTTAGGGCACCGTCCAGATATTCCCTTGACAAAGTGTCGGGTAACTTAACTCCGAGATCACTTAGATTACTCGTTGAGGTATCTACCGTAGAGGTAGTACCACCTACGTTCACGGATGCCAACTGGGTGGCCGTGGTAGAATTTCCTTCCGATCCTCGCGTTCCGCTCAAAGGCAGAGACACTACGGAAGTTCTGATCGGGCCACAAAGAGCACCGATATGTGGAGTCTGGTCTTGTGTCCTAGCCGAATGAATAATCTAATCAAGTGGCTCTAGACTCGATAGTGCACTGAATGAAGTCGAGACCGGGGGAGGATGGTCTCTTGTTTCAATACCAATACTCTCTGAGTGAGAGATCGGTAGATGTTGTGCTAAGTCCCCGTGTGAATATGAAACACCCATCTGTTGAGAGGCGGGTGAGTGGCTAGGGAGGTTGTGCAATTGCGCCGCTAGGTCTACGACGGCTTCTTCAATACCTTGTCCCAACGGATGAGATAAGATAGCAGATGTGGCTACCTGGCTGACGCTGGTTTGGGTTCGCTCACGAGCTTCTCTAGTTCTTATGCTCGTTCTCTCTTGATTATATTTTGATCTCCAATCTCTCCGACTTGCCTGCTTAAGTTTTTCAACTAAAACACCCTCTTCTCTCCTTATGTCTCCCGTAATAGGCTGGGATGTAGGAACGATGGGAGGTGTGGGTGAGTCAGAAGGAGATACTTCGGTCATCAGATGTCGACGTCCGATACGGGGTGGAATGACTACTACACGGTTGGTTTGGTTTGTATCTGTGTCAGTACTGTCGTATTCGACAGTTACGACCTGGGTGAATGGTGAAATCGGCTCTGTTGTGTCAGTGTCGGGGTCCTCTTCGAGTATAGGTGCAGTGACAACCGGGACCTCGTGTAAGCTAGTCGACGGTCCGGCGTCAGTCTGGTTCGTGTGGAATGTATGTGGGGTTGTTGGCTGGATCCAGGTTGGCTGGAATGTGTAGTACCGGCATACGTATCCAATGCACCGCCCGCGCCTGTTTCCCTCCCATGATGTACTCTCAACACACCCCGTCCGGTAGCCCTAGCTACCCGGACTCTACCTCCACGAGTTCTAAGACCCTCACGCCTCTCAGGTCTATCTCCCTGGGAGGTCCCTCCGGCTCTGGCTGGACCACAGGAGCACCTATTGCTTGTCTATACTCTAACACACTCGGTGCATTGGGGTCCGCATGTGCCAGCAGGGCTTCAAGTAATGGCATTGGTTGGGCGTTGGATGGGGTTCGAATCACTAAATAGCGTAAGCGAAAAGGAGGACATACCGGATGGTTTAGTCGTCGCGGTATGTTGAGATTCGCGTCCATGTGCTGACGGACGGCCAGCGAAAGGAATCGTGGATATGGTAGGAACGTTTTCTGCTTTGTCCCACCGATCTGTCGGATTGCCTGTACTAATTCGCGCCAGATCACCATTGCATAGTCGATGTGGCGGTTATAGCAGATGGCGTTGAATAGACGAAGAAAGTCGCCGGTGCACTGATCTATTCCCCTCCATCTGGATGAAAGACACCTGTTCAGTATTGTGAACAACGTATACCAGATGGGCACCAGGTACTTTCGGTTGAATCATGATGGGCGGTCGAGGGTGTGGTTGTAGCCGAGTGCTCGGATCTCGGTGCAGAGGGTGGTGTCATTGACCGCAGGGTCATAAGCTGCTTGTCCGCCGGCAGTAGCTTCAGGTAACGATAGAAGACGTCGGAACGAGTCAGGTGTGAGTGTGAATGGATGGTTATCGATCCACGCCGTGATTGTCTGAGAATTGGCAGCCGTGACAACTTGAGCTGACAACCAGACTTGATATACATATAGAACTGGGACGTCTGTCGTGGCGGTGAGTGCTTCGTGTAGCGGGTGGCCGAGAAGAATGTCCACGACCACACGGTGTTGTGGTCGGAAATCGGCAGCGTCCAAATGGTGATTGTTGGCCTTGATTTCAATGTCGTGGTCTGCTGGGACCAAAGCATTGTCTTATTCTTCATCAATGAATTCCTCTTGAGGAGGAATGTTCTCTTGCGGGGGTTGTTGTTCTTGATCCGCCATTTAGAACACCTGAAATACACGAAGTTAGAATACAGGCGGATGCAAAGCAGTGTCGATGCGTACATTGGCAATAATCGGCTCAATCTGGAACAGATTGTGGATTGGCAGTGAAACACATGGTACTGGACAGTTGGAAGTGTCCGGATAAAATGCATCCGGGAAACACAAGGTTACCGGACAAACAGGTTATCGGACAAACAGGTTACCGGACAAAACAAGTGTTTCCGGATAAGGCAAAGGTGTCCGGACAAAAGGAATATCCGGACAAAATGTATCCGGACAAATGAAGTTTTCGTATGATAAGGTTACCAGATACATAATGGTTACCGGACACCAATCACAACCCGGATAGTTGAACTTACCGGAAACTATGAGAGTTTCCGGACAACTAGAGTTTCCGGATGAGAATGGTGAGCGGATAAAATATCTAAGCTTACGATGGTTTCCGGGTAAACTTGAATGTGACCTGTAACGACCCGGTTTCCCAAACATGCTTCAAATAACATACATTGCATAACTTCATTACATTCATAATAAAAGATACATAATAAACCACAAACGGTCCCTTCGGTCTCGAAACTACAAAATACATTAAGCTTCCTAATCAACGCCCATCAAAAGCTCCTTACACTTAATCCTTTCCTTTGCCGATCCTTAACCTGGAAAACATATTTTTGAAAAGAAAATGAGGGTTAGACCAAACGGGTCTAGTGAGTTAATCCCGGTCCTTTCCAAAATCATTATAAAACCTTTTATGTAAATCATTTGTATCAAAATAGTTTAGATAAACCTTTGGTAATTCTTTCGTAAAATATAAACATACCACACGTATTTAAATACCAATCCAGACTCGTGCATCGTGTACATCTCATTCACCTTATTCCTCCACAAATGGCCATATTAGTTGGTAGCAAGCCAACTAATAAATCAACAACCGGTCCGCTCACCGGAACCCGGCTACCCGTCGGTCCGCACACCGGAACCCGACTACTCACCGGTCCGCACACCGGAACCCGGCTACACACCGGTCCGCTCACCGGAACCCGGCTACACACCGGTCCGCTCACCGGAACCCGGCAACAAGTGCACTCGTGTAGTGCAAAGCTTATATAAATACAATATATATCTCATTACATCATATTGTCATTTATATACACATAATCATATTCCTACCACATAATCATCTCATATATATATACACACATATATATATATATATATATATATATATATATATATATGTATCCCAGTTCAAAAACGTTTTAAAGCAAAACTCACCTCGATCGCTTATTCATAAACACTTCCAAGCTTTTCTCCAAAAGATTCAGTCTTTCAATCCAAATCCACAGAATCTGAAACAGATTAAATACAAATATCCCCTTACCATTTGAACACGTGAACCCTAGATAAATCTACCTAACTCTCGCCCTCAAAACAACCAAACAGCTATAGCTTCCGGACAGCCCAAAGCCACCCGGACAACCCAACTTTTCCGGACAGCATCACAAACCCGGATAACATGAATTATCCGGACAACTCGACTTTTCCAGACAACACAAGGAATCCGGACACCAAAGTAATCCGGACGTCATCCGGAAAACATAAGAAAATAGGAACTTACCCGGACAACACCCTGTCCGGACACCTTCAGAAAGTCATCCGGACACCATCAACAAAACTACCCGGACACCTTCTACTTTATCCGGACACCACTGTCGGTTTATCCCATTTTCACCTATAAATCGACTGAATCATTAACAGATGTGATTTTGACTATTCTACTCCGATAGGAACTATCTAAAAGTAATTTCAAACATAAAATACAAAGAGACATACCTCAGATTCACTTCCAAGCATACCAATTGAAGCCTTAACCTAGCTTTTCTTCTTTTCTCCTTCTTGCTCTCTCTCAACACACACACACACACACATACTAAACTGAAATCTGGATAATAACTGAGTTGTGAAATATCTGAAGTCTAAAGAGATAATATCTAACCCTATTTACCTTTTAGCCCTTAAACTATTCAACAATGACCCAAACACCCTTAACTTATAAACTTATCCAAACTTTCCCTAAATAGAAACTTTAAAGTTAAATAAACTTAACGGAATTAGATTTTAACTAACGGATTTACCCGGGGTATTACATGACCGGATAGTTTGAAGCTATCGGACGACATCTGGTTTGTTCAATCTTGCCAATAAACTATCCCAAATTGGGATCTAAGTGGTCTAGGTGCGAATAAATGATAACATAATTTAAACAACACCAACTGATTTGGGCAATAACATTGCGAAAGTTAACCGAATGTGATCGACGTGAAAACGGGGTTTGGAAACCTTTTCGAGCATTCGGAGGGTCGATTTGACCATGGATTCGTGTGTGTATGGGATCCAAAAGTATTAGAGAGTATTAGAGGAATCATACCTGTGATTTGGTAACTCGAAATCGATGTAAAGAGCGAAAACCGTGAGTGTCCGAATGAAGGTTTTATGAGAGGGGTTTTGTGAGTCTTGGAGTGTCCAGAAAAAGTGAATAGGAAGCAATCCGGAGGTTTAAATAGGGTCACCACTGTCCGGGTGAGTTTACCCGGATACCCATCCGGTCCGGGTAAGTAGAAAAGTTTCCCGCTCCCCCTCGAACTTTGGATACGGAAAACTTTTGCTCCAGCTCGGATCGTGTAAGTAGTGTGACATGAAAAACACTTGGGAATGTCCACACACAAAAACTTTTGGAAGTTAAAAACATTGGTGTGACAATCCCCCTCAAAAATAGAGTATACTAACCTGATACGCTTATGTGCTCCCCCTGAACACATGAATAACTTGTGAAAGCACAGATATAACACAGAGAGTAGACGGCAATATTAAACATAAAAGGAAACACACGTTAAAAGAAAGTAAACAAACGAAATCTACCTCATTAATACAGAGATTTAACCAAAAAGTGTATACGATACAAGTAGAATACAGATACGAGAAAGTGTATACTCAATCATCTGGAGTTTAAACAACAGATGATGAATAGATAGTTTCTCGTAGATGTATGGAACTTGTATCGGGCGCACTATCGGATCAAATCTTCAGATTTAGCATACCTAACGTGGACACAAGATAATTAAAGCATTTTTCGTCCAGGGGTTTTGTAAACAGGTATGCTAACTAATGTTATGTATTCACAAAGTAGGGTTCGACTGTACCTCTTTCGACGTGATCCTTGATAAAATGGTACCGAACGTCTATGTGCTTCATCTTCGTATGCTGGACGGGATTGCTGGATATGGCAGTGGCGCTCTTCGAGTGGCAGTAGATGGGCACCTTGGTGTATGTGAAACCATAATCTTTGAGTTGTGTGCGCATCCAGATGACTTGAGAACAGCAGCTTGCGGCGGCCACGTATTCCGCCTCGGCAGTCGATGTAGAGACGCACTGCTGCTTCTTAGATGCCCAACTCACCAAAGTGTCGCCCAAGAACTGCACATGTGTTGATCCAAACCCTCGATGATTTGATAATGACCCTCTCTTATATACTTAGTGAAAATTGTAAGTAAACAATATGTATCAGAGTTTCACTATCGCTGATAAGTACTAAGATCTTACAGTATCGCTGATAGGAACTCTCGCTCTTTAGATTAAACATTTAGCGAACACTGTTCACCATAATACTCTGAGTCTGTTCAGTCCTTATGGTGATCGCTGATAAGTTAGTTGTTTACTTATGATCTCTGAAGACAAGTTTCACGTCAACATAGGTTCTACGCTGAAGTCGAAGATCAAGCTCAAGAACCAGCGACAAGTCTCCTAATGAACTGATGCGGATCAGCGAAGACTCAGATTTGTCCACTCAATGTGAAGTATCAAGTACAAGACCTTAGCTATCGCTGAACTCTATCATTCGCTGATATAGAATGATAGATCGCTGAATCAACGAAAAGTTGATCATGAAGTCCTCCGTACAAAGTACTTTTGTCTTAACCACCCTTGCACGACTTCGTACGATATGTCAGAAAAAGAACCTCCTTATTGTCTGAAATCGTACAACCACTCTGATACTACACTGTTCAAACCTGCGGCTACTAAGGTTGTCAACAAAGGTCAATGACGTACAACCAATGAGCTGATGCCACGTGTAAAGTGTAAACTGCCATGCATTAAATGCATGCAGTATATAAGAAGAAGAACTCACTTCATTTTGAAGTAACTTGCTAACTCTGGACAAGTTCATCCTTCTTATCTTGAGATAGGTTATTATTAGTAATTTCCTTCTCTTTCTTAGTGCAAGAAACTTAGTGTTCCAACTTGTTTATATTTAGGTTTATCCTTAATCTTGTTTCCGCAACAAGCTGTAAATTGTTAATGATTTATCAATAAACAATTTAGAAAAGTAAAATCTTAGTGTTTGTATTCAACCCCCCCCCCCTTCTACAAACTTGTATAGCCTTTCGGGACCAACAAGTGGTATCAGAGCAGATTTGTTTAATCTCATAAACAAGATCTGATCTATACTAAGATTTCTCTTCCTTGCTATTTCTGAAAATGGCTGCCAACACAAACACAAATTATATTGACAATGGTTCTCTTGCAAAACACCCTAGATTCTCCAGAGATAATTTTAATCTGTGGAAAAATAGGATGATTCTCTTCTTAGAAGGTGTAGACCCTACTATGCCTTACTATCTTGAAAATGGCCCATATATTCCTATAAGAATTGATGCTGCAGTACCAGCCGCTGAGAATAGACCTACTATTCTAGAAAGGCTGATACCCAAGGAAGTTCATATGTGGACTAACGAAGATAAGAAGAAAGTGGCTATCGACACAAAAGCCAGATCCATACTATCCATGGCTCTTCCGGACGAAGTCTACCATTCCGTCATGAACCTGAAAACCTCAAAAGCTATGTGGGACACAATTTGTGTTCAGTATGAAGGTATGTCTGAAGTCCAGGACTCTCGAAAGATCAACCTGGTAAGACAATACAAAAGTTTCATTTGTGGTAAGAATGAAACTCTCTCTGAAGTTCACCAACGTTTTAATTGCTTAATAATAGATCTGAAAACTGTTGGTAAGGAATATTCTAACTTTGAAGTGCTGACAAAGTTTTTAGAATGTTTACCTAAAAGCTGGGACAGTTATTCCATGTGTCTCAAGCTGTCAAAGGATCTAAGATCAATGACCCTTGCTACCTTATATGGCACGATGCTGAATCATGAGCAATCAAGTCATCTTAAGAAGAATCTTGTAAAAGATTTCGAAATCACCCCTGTTGCTTTAATCTCAGAGGAACCTTCTACTCATCGACCCTTGGTCACTATCACTGAGTTAGAAAGTAACTCTGAAAGGTCATCAGAATCTGACTCTTCAGATGATGATGAATCTTTGGCTCTCCTCACTAAAAAGTTCAGGAGATTCGCCAAAAAGAAAATGTTCAGAAAGAACAAACCCCTTTCTATTACTGATAAGCCAAGATCATCAGCTCCTGTTGATAAGGCTACTGCTACTTGTTTTAACTGCAAAAAGATTGACATTTCGCTAACGAGTGCAGGTCTAAGAAAGTTTCGAGAAACTCAGCGTTTCCCAAGAAATCCTTTATTCCCAGGAATAAAGATGACAAATACGCTAAGCTGAAAGAAAAGTATGCGAAGCTGAAAAGCTTTAAGAAGAAAGGCAAAGGCCTGATGGCTTATGATTGGACTGCCTCTGATGAAGAAGAATCATCATCTGACTCTGAAGATGATGAAGCCAATCTATGTCTTATGGCCAAGATTGAAGATGAGGAAGAAAGCTCAGACATTCCCTCTACTTCAACGTCTGCTATTCAGGTATCACCTTCCTTCTTTACAAATATTGCAAATATTGATGAAGCTGACAGTCTTCGTAAAATCGATCTCTTGACTAGAAGTTTATATGAAGCCATGAATGGCAAAACTGTAGTTGAAAATCAAAACCTTGATCTCGCTGAACAGCTCAAAAACTGTCACCTTCAAATAGAAAAGCTTTCTAAAATTGAAGAAGATTTTAAAGATCAAGTGCATTTAAATCAGCTAGTCAAAATCGAGCGAGAAGAAGCTATCTCTGCTTTAAGAGCTGAGAAAGCTACTGTTGAAGGATGGTGTAATTCTTCAACAAAGATAACTGAGATAATTAAGTCTCAGATTCCCCTGAGTGATAAACATGGTCTTGGTTACAAATCTGATTATCTAGAACCAACCACTGATCGATCCATGCTCTTGTTTGGAACTTTCGTATCCCCAGTCTCTGACACTTCATCCTCTCAGTGTTCCTTGTCCAGACCGCCTATCCCTGAGGAAATTTCTACCTCTTCAAAAGGTAAAGAGAAAATGGTTTATCCAAAACCTACCTTTGTCTTTAAAGATAAAGGTAAAGGAATTGCTTTTAACCAAAATCCTCAGAAGGGTACCTTAGTACCTAAGCTGAATGCTTCTAAATCTTTAGTGATTCATTCCTCTGGATCAAGGAATCAGATCTCTGGATCTACTCAGCGTGGATCTATTTAGCGATCTACTCCTAGAATCAGAGTGGATGTCTCTGGTAAGAATTCTAAAGAACTGAATGTTCTTCCCATTTCAAAAGCCATCAGCTTACTTGGTGCTGGTACTTCTAATTCAAAATCTAAAGCTCAACATTTAAATGGTCCTAGAACTACTTTTAGTTATCACTGTGGACTCACTGATCATATTGCTAGTAAGTGCCCCACAGCCACCAAAGCTGAAAAGATAGCTAAGGTGAAGATTGCCCCCAAGGCAAAGAAGACCATTGAGGTTAAGAAATTAACCAAAGTGAAGACTTACAAAGCTGAATCTTCAAATGCCGCGAAGATTGTTGAACCTTCCCTTCCAACTACTTCCACTGACAAACGTGTACACATGGTTAAGTGGGTACCCAAGAAAAACTAATCTTCCTTTGTGATGCAGGTTAAGAAGGGTATCTGGTATCTCGATAGCGGATGCTCTAGACACATGACTGGAAAGAAAAGCTTGCTCGCTGAATACAAGGAAGAGAAGGGTCCCTCTGTGACTTTTGGAGGAAATGGAAAAGGACATACCCGAGGGTTTGGTGTACTCTCTAATGGTACAACAACCTTCAGAAGAGTCGCATATGTTGAAGGGCTAAAGCATAATCTTTTAAGCATCAGTCAGCTTTGCGACAAGGATAACAAGGTAATCTTTACCAAGGAATCCTGCTTTGTCACTAACAAAAAGGAGAAGATAGCTCTCAGCGGTTATCGTTTGGAAAATGTTTATTTAATAAACATGGACTCAACAACCACTAAGAACTCCTGTTTCTTCTCAAAAGCCTCATCTGATGTCAACTGGCTATGGCATAAGAGGCTCTCTCATCTGAATTTCAAGACACTGAACACTCTTTCTTCAAAAGAGTTAGTCACTGGTCTACTTCATCACTCATACGCCAAAGAGTCTTTATGTTCAGCGTGTGAGAAAAGGAAGCAGACCAAAGAAAGCTTTAAGTCAAAGAAAATCTCCTCAGTGTCATCTCCTCTGCGACTTCTCCGTATGGATTTGTTTGGCCCTGTTAACAAACAATCCATCGCAGGAAAGAAATATACACTGGTCATAGTTGATGAATTCTCTCGTTATACATGGGTTATGTTTCTCCGTTCCAAGAGTGACACCCCTGAAGAACTCATCACCTTTGTTCAGAAGATGGAAACCCTGAACAATTTGACCGTTCGCTCAATAAGGAGTGATCATGGGACTGAATTAAAAAACAGTTCTCTTGATTCCTTCTTTGAGAGTAAGGGTATTTCTCACAACTTTTCATCAGTGAGAACACCGCAACAAAATGGAGTCGCTGAAAGAAGAAATAGAACAATTATTGAAGCTGCACGTTCAATGCTCAGCGATTCTCACCTTCCTACTCAATTTTGGGCAGAAGCTGTCAACACTGCTTGTTTTACGCAAAACAGGTCGCTGATAGTCAAAAGATTGAATAAAACAACCTATGAACTTTTTCATGGGAGAAAGCCTTCAATCAACTTTCTTCGCATCTTTGGATGTCAGTGTTTCATACTGAACAACAGAGATGCCCTTGGAAAGTTTGATCCTAAGGCTGATGATGGAATCTTTCTTGGATATTCTTCAATCTCCAAAGCATTCAGAGTCTTCAATCGAAGAAGACAAACTGTAGAAGAAACAATTCACGTCACGTTTGACGAATCCCGTTCAGCGAACTCTAAACCGTCCGCTGATACTGAAGAACTGAATCAATGGATGTTTTCTCATCCTGGTGATTCAGAAGATATTCCCACTCCTTATACTCATTCAGTTGAAGATGATAGTCCTACTATCATCCCAAATATGCAGAATAGTGAAGCTGAAACATCATGGGTCTCAGCTATTCCTCTAAACACTATACTTGCTTCTGAACCAAATGTCTCAGACATTCCATCTACTTCTCAGCAATCACTTAATATAATGACAACTGCACCCATTCCTCTCTTAGCTGATACTCCAGAAGTTGCTGAAGCCTCATCTTCAGCTACTCCAGTCAGGTTGAGTCAACGTCTCACGCTCCGGCTTAGCGATGGACTGTAAATCACCCAATTGATCAAATCCTTTGTCATCCAAACGCTGGTATTCAGACTCGACGAAGTGCAGTTAATATTTGTTTATTTGTTAACTTTATTTCTCTGACTGAACCAAAGAAAGTAGATGATGCCCTCAAAGATCCAAACTGGGTCAGCGCCATGCAAGAAGAGCTGGCTGAATTCGAAAGAAACAAAGTTTGGAAACTTGTTCGAAGACCAACTGACAAAATAGTGATAGGCACTAAATGGGTCTATCGAAACAAGTTGGACGAACATGGAACTGTAACCCGCAATGAGGCTCGTCTTGTTGCTTAGGGATACAGACAAGAGGAAGGCATAGATTATGACGAAACATTTACTCCAGTAGCAAGACTAGAATCTATTCGTCTATTCTTAGCATACGTTGTACACAAAGACTTCAAAGTATATCAGATGGATGTTAAGTCAGCGTTTCTAAATGGAAAGCTGAATGAAGCAGTCTATGTGGAACAACCTCTAGGATTCTCAGATTCTAAGCGTCCAGGTTATGTTTATAAACTGGATAAGGCACTTTATGGCCTGAAGCCAGCTCCACATGCATGGTATGACACTCTATCTACTTATCTCCATATTGAACAATTTGAGCGAGGTAAAATCGACAAAACTCTATTTTTCAAGAAAGTAAAAGGCCATATCATTCTTGTTTAGATATATGTTGATGACATTATATTTGGCTCTACTAACCCTGATCTTTGTACTCGTTTCGCTGATAGAATGAAAGATGAGTATAAAATGAGCATGATGGGTGAACTAACATATTTCCTTGGTCTTCAGATAAAGCAAAATGAAAAAGGAACTTTCATTAATCAGGGAAAGTATGTTAAAGATATGTTGAAGAAATTCGACTTAACTCAAAGTTCAGCTATGAAAACCCCTATGGCACCACCACTGACACTAGATAAGGATACTAAGGGTATTCCTGTTAATGTCACGCTGTACCGTGGGATGATCGGCCCTCTCTTGTATCTTACAGCTAGCCGACCCGATATTATGTACGCAACTTGTTTATGTGCACGATATCAAGCTGAACCCAAGATATCCCATATGACCGCTGTAAAGCGAATTTTTCGATACCTCAAGGGTACTGTGAATCTAGGTCTTTGGTATCCCAAAGACTTAGGATTCGATCTAATCGCATATTCAGATAATGATTTTGCAGGTTGCAAATTGGATAGGAAAAGCACCACAGGAGGATGTCAGCTCCTGGGTGGAAAGCTGGTGAGTTGGACAAGTAAAAAGCAAAACTTAGTGTCCACCTCCACAGCTGAAGCTGAGTATGTAGCCGCTGGAAGCTGTTGTTCTCAGGTCTTGTGGAAGAGAAATCAACTACTGGACTATGACCCTCAGCTTTCAAATATTCCAATCTATTGCGACAGCACAAGTGCCATCGCTATAGCAAATAATCCAGTACTACACTCAAAGACAAAACACATCGAAATCAGGTATCACTTTATCAGAGATCATGTGATGAATGGTGTTATAGAACTTCACTTTATCCCAACTGATTATCAGTTAGCTGATCTGTTCACCAAACCTCTTGATGAGACAAGATTCAACTTTCTCATCAGCGAGCTTGGAATGCTGAACTTTGAAGAGTAAAATCTTCAGTGAATCACATTTGATCAACGATAGGATAAAATCGACGTGTATAACCCACTCTATCATCTTCTCTCTGAATAAACTTGATTCGCTTATATCAAGGTATGTTTTTCTCTCTGACAATCGCATGTAAATGCAAGATTTCAAAATAAATTGCATCACTGGATATCTCTTCCTTAATCAGCGATACTTTGAAATTTCTAAAACCAACACTGATATTTCCATTCAGTGCTTCTTGTTTTCAAAAGTGTCCCTGAGTTTTCAAAACCTCAGAGACATCCAAGAATATGAAAGGACAGTTGTGACGTCATTGCAACAAATAATCCCCGACACGTTCTTTTTTTCTGACAAACGTTTGCACGTTTCGTTTACATTCCAATCAAATGCAAACACGTGTCCGTGTCATGATGAAAATCTTTTCCCGCTCAAGATTTTCTCTCTCTCTAATCTCACTATATAAACTTATTCTGGGTTTATATTTTCCTTTACGCGAACTTCATCTCCAAGCAAGAAAAAGAAAATTTACTGTTGCATTTGTGCTCTCAAATTTTCAAGAAATTCATCTTCTTCAACGAACCAGGTTAATAATTCTTTTATTTTACCTGTTTCTTCAAACTTGTTAATGATCTTCTCTTTGTTTTCACAAGACCAAACAAAAGAACTTTTTAAAATAAAATCATTTCTTTCATGGTTTTAATGAACACAACCTTTAATGGTTGTTCTTCAAGTTTAAACGCAAAATCTTAAACTTGTTCTTCATTCGTTTTTCCAGAATCCTTATTCTCAAAAGAAACTGGAAAACAAGATTTTCTCTGGGTTTGCATTTCGTTTTTAAAACAAGAAAAACCCTAATCTTCATTAAGACATTTTTGTCTGAATGAAATGGACAAAATTCGAACCATCTTATTGGAAAATATTTCCACATTAAGATTATTCTTATTTGTTAATCTTTGGTTGAACTGATATACAGAAAATGGCATCTTCTGACATTTCCTCTGCCAAGAACACCATCGCTGAGAACACTGCTGCCGATAATACTACTGAGGAATTGGATATCATCAAGGCTCCTCAGGTCAAGTTCTCTCTTGACAAACTGGATTGGACCAAGCCAAATAACCTCTATGCGTTTCTCGAGTTTCCTCCTCGAAAGCAAGTCACACATCTGGATGATTCTGTGAACTTCCTGAAGAATTGTTGTCTATCCACAGCCCTGACCATAACACCTCCTGCACATCAGCTATTGCTATCCCAATTCTGGTACTCTGCCAGACACTCGCAGCTACCATCCACCAAAGACTCCTAAAAAACAATCGACTGTATCCTCTGTGATACTGACTATGGCGTTATGAAGATCACCCCTGCCCCTGCACCTTCATCTTTTACTCCGGCGGATCGTGCTGAACTCGTGAAGATCAATCCTGGTATTTCTGGTCTAGAAAACAGATTATCAGCGATTGAAATTTGTGTGGGGATCCCTGGCCAAGAAGACAGGGAACCGACACCAGCTGCTGAGTCATCGCATTAGGGGGGGAGAAGAGCGCTGAAGACCTTTCCCATGATGAATCTATCAGGGGAGAGAAGACTGAAGACCTCACCTTTACTGCAGAGGGTGAGAAGACAATTGAAGAAGCAACCACTGGACCTTAGGGAGATGAAAACCCTGAGGGAACCGAGAAGCTTACCTCTGTATCTAAGGGGGAGCAACTCGAAGAAGAAGCTGAAGAATCTGTATCTGAAGCTGAAGATGAAGAAGCCATCGACTTATCTGATGATGAACCATCCTCTTCTCCAAAGAATGATGATGATGATGATGACTCTTTTATCGTCAAGCTTGCTCAGAGGTCTAAAGTTCTTAAAGGGATCGTGATAAACGAACCTTCAGGGGAGCGGACCAAATCAAAGCCTTCAGTGTCTGAAGCTGACAAGGGCAAAGGAAAAGGTGTCGCTGAAGACAATGACAATCTGATTATCTCGCTTCCAAAGCCAGTTTGTCAGGTACACTAAATCTTCCTTACTCTAATCCCTCCTCTATACACATTATCAGCTCTACTCTCCAAAAAACCTCTATACACAACCACATTCTTTATCTCTCTATTCTACCCAAGTTCTTACTCAAACGATCACTGTGTTTCAGCTAGTCCTCTCCCCTGTTTGAGGATATCACTAAAGTTCCTACAACTGCGACTTCACCAACAATAATCCCAGCTCCCAAAGCTGAAGAAATAATCCCGGTCTTGGATTTGATCTCTGAGACTGATGAACCCGAAGAACAGATGCTCTCTCACAAAAACAGACCTTCCTTGGCTCCTCAAAAGCTAAGTGAAGAAGATCAGAGAAGAAGAGATGAGATGATAAAGAAGTTCGAGGATCAGCGAATCATTCTGAAGCGTGATCAACTTCCTTCTATTCCTACAAAGTTCAAACTTTCAAAAAGGGAATACAAGGATCACCTAAGAGCTGAACGTCTAATCGCTGAAAGAAGGGAAGCTGAAGAAAAAGACAAAGAATACGCCATCCAGCTTACTCAACGATCAGTAAAAGACCCCAAGCTGAAAAGAGCTCCAATCGAAGTTCAACGTCAGCTATGGGAAGAAGCCAAGAAGATCGTTGAAGAAAAGAGAACTGTGTCTCAATCTATTTTAGCATGGTGCAAAGAAAAGGTACACTTCAGACATCGACCTTCCAGAATAATCAAGGTACTAATCTCTAGAAGATCAACCCTCAAAGTTTCTATCGCTGAAATCGAGATATTCAGAGAGAATGATCAATACAAAAAATTCTATGCTGAAGCCATCACACAGTACGGTCTCTCTAAATGGTTGGAGATCAGATTAGCCATCCAGAAGTCTCAGTCTAAGTACAAGGGTCATTTTGAAAAGTTGATTAACAAGCAGATCGACTTAGTCTATTCTTGTGTGGATATTCCTCCTCCTCCTCCTCCTCTCGAAAGTCAGAAAAGAAAGGCCTCTGCAAAGAAAAAGTCTAAATCTTCAGAAGATGGTCCTCAGATACGAAACGAAACAGGTATTGGTTTTTCTCTAGCTGAAGTCCTTGGTCCAGAACCTGACCTTTCTGCACTTGACACATCTCTTCCTCCTGATGAGACTTTCATCCCTGGGAAAGTCTTAAGCAAACCCTACGGGATATTCTTCAATGACTGGGATGGACGAAAGCGTTTTCAACGTATCTCTGAACTTCCCATCACTCCCATCGAACAGCTGAAAGATCTCATCTACTGGTGTGATTTTAAGAACGACATTCAGACACGTCATCTTAAACCCTTGATTTTTTAAGAAGCGCTGAACAAAAGAAATCAAGGAGTAAATGTCCCTGACTGGATGATTCCCACATCAAAGACCCTTGATGAACGTCTCATCAAGGAAGAACCTTTATAAACTGATAGGATCGCCTTTTTCTTCTATTGTATCAGTTATTCTTTTGTACTTGTAATTTTATTCGATGTACTTGTAATTTTTACACTTCCATCTGTAATCTTTACGAAGTTTAAAGAAAAATTTCAGCGAACGTACTTTACTCCATCAGTACAGAAAAGATCCCAGAAAACAGTAAAAGGGACAAATATTTTATGAGTTCTTTTTATCCTTATGTTTTCATTAAATAGCAATTTTCTCTGTTGCTATGTCATAATCAAATAGGGGGAGATTGTTGATCCAAACCCTCAGTGATTTGATAATGACCCTCTCTTATATACTTGGTGAAAATTGTAAGTAAACAATATGTATCAGAGTTTCACTATCGCTGATAAGTACTAGGATCTTACAGTACCGCTGATAGGAACTCTCTCTCTTTAGATTAAACATTCAGCGAACACTGTTCACCATAATACTCTGAGTCTGTTCAGTCCTTATGGTGATTGCTGATAAGTTAGTTGTTTACTTATGATCTCTGAAGACAAGTTTCACGTCAACAAAGGTTCTACGCTGAAGTCGAAGATCAAGCTCAAGAACCAGCGACAAGTCTCCTAATGAACTGATGCGGATCAGCAAAGACTCAGATTTGTCCACTCAACGTGAAGTATCAAGTACAAGACTTTAGCTATCGTTGAACTCTATCATTCGCTGATATAGAATGATAGATCACTGAAAAAACAAAAAGCTGATCATGAAGTCCTCCGTACAAAGTACTTTTGTCTTAACCACCCTAGCACGACTCCGTATGATATGTCAGAAAAAGAACCTCCTTATTGTCTGAAATCGTACAACCACTCTGATACTACACTGTTCAAACATGCGGCAACTAAGGTTGTCAACAAAGGTCAATGACGTACAACCAATGAGCTGCTGCCACGTGTAAAGTGTAAACTGCCATGCATTAAATGCATGCAGTATATAAGAAGAAGAACTCACTTCATTTTGAAGTAACTTGCTAACTCTGGACAAGTTCAGCCTTCTTATCTTGAGATAGGTTATTATTAGTAATTTCATTCTCTTTCTTAGTGCAAGAAACTTAGTGTTCCAACTTGTTTAGATTTAGGTTTATCCTTAATCTTGTTTCTGCAACAAGCTGTAAATTGTTAATGATTTATCAATAAACAATTTAGAAAAGTAAAATCTTAGTGTTTGTATTCAACCCCCCCCCCCCCCCCCCCCCTTCTACAAACTTGTATAGCCCTTCGGGACCAACAACATGTCCCGATGTGCTCTTCCGATCCATCATGTTGCCCGCGTGGTCCGCGTCTGAATACGCTGAAAGCTCAAAACCTGTCTCTTTCGGAACCATAAGCCAAGATCAGCAGTACCTCTCAAATAACGAATATTCGTTTAACAGCAATTAAGTGAGACTCTTTAGGTTTTGACTGAAACCGGGCGCAAAGAAATGTCGAAAACATGATGTCCGGTCTACTAGCAGTTAAGTACATTAAAGAACCATTCATTCCCTGGTATGTTTTTTGTGTCTACATCCTTTCCGTTAGGATCGGCGTGTAACTTTCTACCGGGTGCCATGAGAGTTTTCATTGGTGAGGACTGTTCCATCTGAAACTTCCGAAGAATGTCCCAGATGTACTTAGCCTGATTTATGAATTTCCCGGTCGACAGTTGTTTAACTTGAAGACCGAGGAAAAAATTCATCTCACAAAACATACTCATTTGAAAATATTCTCCCATTAATGTGGCAAAGTTCTTACAATATAGTGGTTTAGTAGAACCGAAAATTATATCGTCCACATACACTTGAACCAATATAATGTAACGGGGCCCCAACTTTCCCCGTTTACGAAACCTGATCACTCATTTCCAGGGTGAAACCTTCAACAAAATGTAATCCCCCGCCTGAAACTCTAAGCCTGATCGTCTCTTGTCGGCGTAACTCTTCTGCCGACTCTGTGCAGTAGCTAAACGGTCCCGTACCATTTGTATCATCTCAGTCGTCTTCAGCACAATGTCAGTGCTCCCCAATACTCGCTGACCAACCTCGCCCCAGCAAATGGGTGTCCTGCACTTCCTACCATACAACATCTCGTACGGCGGCCTGCCAATACTGGAATGGTAACTGTTGTTGTAGGAAAACTCCGCCAAAGGAAGGTACTGATCCCAACTAACTCCAAAGTCAATAGCACATGCCCGAAGCATATCCTCGAGTGTCTGAATAGTACGCTCACTCTGCCCGTCGGTCTGTAGATGAAAAGCCGTACTAAAATGCAACCGCGTACCCATCTCCTCCTGAAACTTCTCCCAAAACCGGGAGGTAAAACGGGTGTCCCAGTCAGAGACAATCGAAACTGGCACTCCGTGCCTGGCTACAATCTCCCGCATGAAGACCTCTGCGAGCTTCTCCGCCGAGGAGCTTTCCTTGATGGCCAAAAAGTGAGCACTCTTCGTCAACCAGATATAGCATCATTCCCACGGGGATTCCTTGATGGCCAAAAAGTTCCATAGTGATCTGTTCCCATTTCCACACTGGCCAAAAAGTGAGCACTTTCCTTGACGATCGACAATCACCCATATAGCATCATTCCCACGGGGAGTCCTTGGGAGTTTAGTAATGAGATCCATAGTGATCTGTTCCCATTTTCACATTGGAATCTCTAAAGGCTGCAACTTCCCATGCAGCCGTTGGTGCTCAGCCTTGACTTTTCGACAAGTCAAGCATTCTTCTACATACTTGGCGACGTCCCGCTTCATGCAGGGCCACCAATAATCCTCCCGTAGGTCACGGTACATCTTCGTAGCTCCAGGATGAATGGAAAACTTGGACTTATGCGCCTCGTTCATCAATGTCTGTCTGTTCCCACCAGTGAAAGAGACCCAAACTCGACCATACCGTGTCAATAGACCTCGACTATCACGGGCAAAATTCGGAATTTCACCCGAAACTCTCTCGCGTTTGGCATTCTCGTCCAAAATCGCCACGTCTTGAGCTTTACCTATCGACTCAAGGAGAGGTGCAGCCACCGTTAGCCGCTGACACAAACCCCGAAGTGGCTCACCAACCGGATGTTGACTAAGTGCGTCCGCAACAACATTCGCTTTACCCGGGTGGTAAAGTATCTCACAATCATAATCTTTGACTACGTCGAGCCACCTCCTCTGTCGCATATTGAGGTTTTGATGGTCCATCAAGTATTTGAGGCTTTTATGGTCAGTGTATATCGTACACTTGACGCCATACAAGTAATGCCTCCATATCTTAGGTGCAAACACCACTGCTCCCAACTCTAGGTCATGTGTCGGGTAGTTCACCTCATGAGGCTTCACCTGCCTCGAAGCGTAAGCTATAACGTTGTCGCGCTGCATGAGCACGGCGCCCAACCCCTGGTGAGAAGCGTCACAATACACCACCAGATCCTCCATTCCATTGGGAAAAGTCAACACCAGAGCCTCGCATAAACGTCTGCGTAGCTCCTCAAAAGCCCCTGCTGCTCTCCACCCCAACTAAAAGCCGTAGATTTCTTCGTCAAACGGGTCATAGGTAATGCAATCTTGGAGAAATCTTGAATAAATCTCCGGTAGTATCCGGCTAACCCAAGAAAATTCTGTACTTCAGTGGGAGTCTTCGGCACCTCCCACCGCATTACTGCGGTAATCTTAGCCGGATCGACCATAATACCCTTCTGGTTCACGACATGTCCTAGGAATTGGACCTCTCGTAACCAGAATTCACACTTGGAGAACTTGGCATAAAGCTTCTCCCGCCTCAAAATCTTCAGAACTTCTCACAAATGCATCTCGTACTTTTCCTTCGTCTTCGAATACACAAGTATATCGTCGATGAACACAATCACCGACCGATCCAACATCGGGCTACACACCCTGTTCATAAGGTCCATGAACGCTGCTGGTGCATTGGTGAGCCCGAAAGGCATCACCACAAACTCGTAATGGCCATAACGTGTACGAAATGCCGTCTTCTCTGTATCCTCACTTCTCACCCGCATCTGATGATACCCCGACCTCAGATCAATCTTAGAGAACCACGAGGCTCCCTATTGCTGGTCGAACAAGTCATCGATCCTTGGCAGAGGATAACGGTTCTTCACCGTAAGCTTATTCAACTCACGGTAGTCTATACACATCCGTTGGGACCCATCCTTCTTCTTCACAAAAAGAATCGGGGCTCCCCACGGTGAACAACTCGGCTTGATGAACTCCTTTTCGAGAAGTTCCTGCAACTGGGTGTACAACTCCTTCATTTCCGGTGGAGCCAAGCGATAAGGTGCCTTAGCTACCGGAGCAGCACCCGGGACCAAGTCAATGCGGAACTCCACCTGTCGCTCGGGAGGTATCCCCGGTAAATCATCGGGAAATACGTCAGCAAACTCCCGTACAACTGGCACATCTCCGCGGTCTTCTTCTCTCCGTCGTCGCGCGTGTCTATCACGTACGCTAAGTATCCCCGGCCACTGTGCTGTAAGTACCTCTGAGCCCTCGCAGCCGAACATATCGCTGTGGTCCGCCTGGGCGAGTCGCCCTGAACTAGCAGTTCTCCCCCGCTTGGGGTTCAAACCCGTACTTGTTTGCGACGGCAAACAATTTCTGCATCGAAAGCTGTAAAGCCCGTGTCCCGGTATGGATTTTTTTTAGTTAATTATTTAATTGCTTTATTAGTTTCCTTAACGATGTTTTGTTATTGGGATTAGGCGGCAAGGACCATAAACGAATTAGTTGGTGTTAGTTGATTCATTTGGTAGAATCCTATTTTCTCGGGGTAAGAATGTCTTAGCTTCGTAAACATTTTGGTCCTTAAGGGTTAAAGATTAAAATCCTAATTGATTTTGGATAAAATTGTCAATACCTTATAGTGGAGGGACTAAATGTGTCACTTCTCAAACCTTTGCATGGGATCGGCCCAAGATGGACCGACCCCTTTCTTTCTTTCCTTGTTCCTTCGTGCAGCAATCCAAAAACAACAAACCCTATTTTGTTTGGTTCTTCTTTCTTGCGCCGTGAGACCCCAAACCAAACACCCTTCTCCTTTTTTCGTGGCTGCCGTGAAACCAACGACCAGCAGCAGCGCCGGTGCTGTTCACGCCGGCGTGAGGGAGAAGAAGCTGGACTTGGGTTTGCCTTTGTGCCATCGACGAGGTAAAGTTTCCCTTCCCTTCGGTTCTTTCTTGTCGTTTCAGCCACAAAACAACCACCATCGTCGGCGTCGCCATCTTGGCTGCCGACGAGTGTGCCGCCGTGCACCACCAATAGGTGGCTGTAATGGCGGGTTGCGACCTTGTGTTGCGGTGTTGTTCGCGAGAGGGAAGTACCCTTCTCTTTCTTTCCTTTTCTTTTCTTTTCGTTTCGGCGTCGAAAACCCAGGAAAAACGCCATCACCGCCGGTGGCCGCCGCCGCCGACCACCACTGCCGGAGGTGGCAGTGGGTGGTGCGCGGTCGAGTCCAGATCCTAGTCACCATGAAACTCTAAACCGTGACCTGATCGCGTAAACCCGACTCGTTTAAACCTTGAACCATTTTTTTTGTAAAATCGTTATTTTATGTGAAAGCTTGTTGCTGTCCAGTTTTTATTTCGCGCGTAACTTTTTACTCGGAACTCGGATTGGAGTGAAACCGGTGCCAAAAGTTCCCTTTCCGAGTCTAGTAACTTTTCTGTGTTTCGTGCGAAATCCAGTTCGGAACGTAGCATAGGCCAAATCGTCGTGTTATACCGCTAGCTGCTGTTTTTCGCTGTTCTGCGAACCATTCTTATAAAATCCGTATTTAATTGTAGAAAAATCGTTAGGAGGTGTATAATATGTCCTTGGAACCCTAACTCTGAGCACTTTCTAGTTATGTAATTTAATTAGGGATTTTCTAGGTTTAAAGAGGTCGGATCAGGTCCCGAACAGACCTGTTTGGTTAGACCGAAAAGTCGTTTAAGTGACGGTTTAAGCGTGCGTCGTATTTTAGGGTCCGGGTCTCGTGTTAATACATTTTTAACGTTCGTCTAGGTGTCGGGAAGTGATCTTGGATTGTGGAGCTTGAATTATTAATTGTGAGCTAGGCGCGCTTACGAGGTGAGTTCTCTCACTATATCTAATAACGGTTGTTTTATCATTGCTGTAGTACGTGGTGTGGTAGCTTGGTGCTTATTACACTGTACTGCATGTTTGTTGTTTGCTAATAGGAGTTCATGCTAGCCCTGATAAATTGTTAAGTGAATGCACTATAGGTTGCATGCGGTAGGAACCAAATAGCCTTAGAATGTCGGATTTAGTTCTATTGCGCAGCTCTTGTTTGAGTCCAACCGTTGTAGGATAGAATCTTATATTCGAATGTCTATCTGGTTTTACACTGTGTGCGACTGTGCATTCGCGAGACGACCCGTCATGACTAGTGGGGATTTCGTCATAGCAAGGGTAGTGGAGTTGGGTGGAATTCCTAGGGAGCTAGGAAGAGTGTGTACATATGCCGGTGCGGGCATATGTGTGTAGTTATCGGCAAGAAACTACTTGGACCCATCGGATGGAACTCGGAACGAGTGATGATAGGTGTGGAAGGTAGTAGTAGAGCTCCTACTACCTGAAACACATGATCAATGCTCGAGTCGGGAAAAGTCTCGAGGAATCCAAGGAGTTGAGCGTGAGCGTTGTTAGTGTGAATTATTATTGACACGGGGTTTTGACACCCCGCGGATTCTCACCGCAAGTGTACGGGTCGAAGTCAAGTAATAGTGTACGGAAGTACGAGTATCGAATCACGGGGAACTAGGAACTAAATATCACAATTACTACAAGAACTATTAACTGGGCTGTCAAATTGGAGGTTGGTTTTATAAACTAATGTAATGCAGAAATTAAAGTCAAACAAACACCAGACAACTAGTAAGCAGTTTTGGAATTCAGATGGAGAAACAGTTGAGGGTTGGATATCCTTAGGTTTCACATATGAATATCAGACTAAAGACAAATACCAGTTAATTCCGTAAATGAATACTCAACCTTGATCTAACCATTGCTCTCTCTCAAGTAACAACAGTTATATTTGTAAGACATGGTGCTTTCTCAAGCTACCATGAAGTTTATTTTGAAATCAACACAAGATTAATCTCCCGATCTCACCCTATGTAGTTCAAAACACATTAAGCGTAGGTTATTATGAGACTAAAGTTTTACTCGGTATATCTCTATCCTTTCTTACCTTTATACATGTAATTACTAATTCTAGATCTCAATTAATTCTCTCGAACATAATTGACAACAATAAAACAATTGTAAGTTAGCTACGCTCACAAAGGCATTAAGAACAAAATCACATGCATTCATTAATTGGAAAAACTGATAAGAATCATTCGTCATCCATCTATATGTTCAATCCTAATTCAATCCAACCCCCAACATCTTAAAGTTAGTTCATGATGTTGGGGGATTCAAACACAAAAGAAAAGGCAACGAAAGTATGAGAAAACATGGTAACGTGATCGTGGTGACAGTGTAAGATGAATTGATGAACTCCCTTTCCCGTGCTTGAATCTACTTCGCGTCGTGAACGTTTCTTCGATTTGTTCTCAATCTTCGCTCCAAATGGTGTCACGTGGCTCTAGAAATCGCCCCCGAACTGCCCTGGATCGTCTACCGTAAGTTTGATCTCGAAAAAGTGACCTAAATCCCGAAATAAAAAGTTGGGTCGGTTCTGGTTCACGGGTCGGGTCCTGGTTCGGTCGCGAGTCTTGGGCTTGGCTTTTGGGCTTCCGTTAGGCTTCGTTTTGACTCGTTTTGGGCTCTTTTTCGCTTCTATTTCCGAGGAATGCCGCCTTTTATATAACCTGCGTAAATCACTCAATAAACCGTAAAATTCCCGCCTTTTTACTTGGGTACAAGCCAATCTCGTTGGTTTGAGAACCGAAAATAACGCCAAAAAGTGGCTTTATCAACAACCCCAAACCGAGCGTTGCTTGTCCCCAAGCAAATTAGCGACAAAACAGAATAAAAGCATATATCTCAGAAAGAATAATAATTGCACAATTCCAATCGGTACCAAGTGATGCATCGGTGATTTCCCATACCCGTGAATATCTATCTCACTCTCGCGTCATTCTCATTTCGTTTGACCTATGACCTTCCATTGGGAGTTGAATTCGTGACTGTTCCGATCACATCAGGGTTAGACTAGGTCCAAACATACTAGGGAAAACATTTCGCCTCGACCCTACCTCACGGGATACTCTCTTTGCACTCGAACCTAGGTTATCGCTCGTGTTGTCATGTTTAAGGAGGTTATGTGCAAGACTGCTCAAATGTCATGACAACTCTCAAGAAAGACGCACAAATGTCCAAAATTTTGATCTCAGACGGAATCAAGTAGCAAGATAGGGAATATCGGTAAAGGTAGTCGTAAACCGTAATCACATTTTCCAAAAGATCATCCAGGTCTTTACACGGGTTGTAATGGGGCTAAGGCTATGGTTATGAAACGACGGGTAAGAAGGTTCAAATATCCTTGGCATGTCAATCATTGGCAGTTCTGAACTCTATAGTTTTTCGCTCTCTTATTTGGCCCTCTTCGTCACTATTGGAGTTGCTTTGACTCTCTTATTTTCTGCTATAGATAATATCTAAGTAACTGCAATTTTTTTTTTGGTCCTCTTTTCTACTTCTCGGGTTACATTGACCCGTTTTATTCTCATTGCTGGCCGGAGTTCTTCTTTTATGCTCTCACTCTATTGGTTCATTACTGCTTCCGATTGACACACTTTCGGATAAGGGTTGGCTAAGGCTTTTGGCTAAAGGGTGAATGATGGGTTTAGAAAGGAATAAGGTGGGTGTTTGGCTGCAAAATGGCTATGGATACACACTAAGGGTAAACAGGGAAACGATAGCTAAAAAGGTTAAACAAACACACAATGCCTGGACTCATTTCTTAAGGTCCACACGATATGGTCTACTATACCCTCACCTAATATCCCGATGGTTGTCTTTGCTAATCAATGCAATAATGTAGCGAGATCATTCTACATTCACGACAAGGAATTCGAGAAAGTGTATGTAACTTAAGTGTATAAATCCCTCGAAATGAAAAACGTCTTTTAGGCTCAAAATCTCACTATTGGGTGGTCTCCACTAATGTCCCTAGTCATATCCTTTCCCGGTCCTTCCCTAACGGTCACGTCGCTATCACAAGATTCTTCCCCCAATGGTCGGTCTCAATCATTCAAAACAAAAAATTTAGCTACTTTGATCTAGACACTCAGAAATGCAGGAAATCTACGTGCATAAGCTTGGGCCCGATTGGGCAACCCCAAACCTTACCCACACATTGTCCCCAATGTGCAAGCAAAGTCGTAGGTGATGCGACTCAATCATTGTGCAGTTATTTACTATTATAAAAAGGGCGGGTAAACATTAACGTAGCTGGCAAAAAGAAATCTCAAAATTTCTGAAGTGGGCACCCCAAACCTAGGCCATGGCCTAGGTTTGCCAAATAAAATCCAACCCCAAACCTCGGTACAACCGAGGTTGGCACAGGGTCTAATGTGAGTGTGTAGATGGTTCAAAAATGAGGCACCCCAAACCTAAGTGAAACTTAGGTTTGTTGCATCTCGTGCAATTAAAATAGAACACACATCCAACACCACTCTTTTAGCAGAAAGATTTAGAACATACCTGTTTTGCCCGGCCGGAGGATTCTTGATTGGTTGAGCACTTAGAGGAGAAGACGGAGCACATGCAAGACAAGGGAAAGACACAAAACAAAAACAGGAAACACACAAAGCAAGAAAGGGAACAAAAACTGTACGAAAAACGAAAAACGGGACAAAAGGGACTCACGCGGTTTAGCCCGCGACTTGCAAGTCGCGTGGAAAACCGCGTAACCCTCTGTTTCAGAAAACCAACAGAGGGCCCCGCGACTTGCTGCGGGGTATGCAAACCGCGTGACAAGTCGCGTACGTCCCTGTTCAGCTATTTTTTTGACTTTTTTTTTTCGATTTTTCAATTTTTATGGCTTTTTCATTATTTGAACACACTCAAAAATAAAAATCAGAAAGAAACACTAACCTTGGTGGGTTGCCTCCCACCCAGCGCCTTATTTAAAGTCGTGGCACGACTGTGCGGTTTCAACTCGGTTCAGTATCCGCGGAGTTAGATCGCCCACACCTGCGATTCTTTGCGGATTCTTTCATCTTCGGTCCTCCTCCTCTTTCACCACTTCCTCTTTCCATCAGCTTGAATCTCACGTTCTCACCACCGACTCGGAACGTGATTTCACCCTCTTCCATATCAATCAGTGCCCGACTCGTGGCCAAGAAGGATCTCCCCAGAATTAACGGAACTTCTTCATCCTCGTCTATGTCTATCACTACGAAATCCACCGGGAAGTAGAATTTCCCAACTTTAATCAGTACGTCTTCGACAACTCCATAGGGATATCTGATCGACCTATCCGCAAGCTTCAGAGTCATGTATGTCGGGCTTACCTCACCCAGACCAAGCTTCCTGAAAATAGACAGAGGCATTAGATTAATACTTGCCCCAAGATCACATAAAACTTTAGTAAAAGGAAAGTCCCCAATTTGAATAGGGATAGAGAAACTCCCTGGATCTTTAAGCTTTTGGGGAAGCTTATTCTGGAAAATGGCGCAGCACTCTTCAGTGAGTGCAACGGTGGCTTGATGATCAAGTGCCCTCTTCTTCGATATAATCTCCTTCATGAACTTAACGTAGGAGGGCATTTGTGTGAGCGCGTCTGCGAAAGGATTATTGATAGTTAGCTTTTTAAAGACATCAAGAAATTTAGAAAAATGAACCTGGTCTTTATTCGCTTTCAGCCTGCTTGGGTAGGGTACTCTCGGGATTTCCGGCTTGACCGGTGGTGTCACCTCTTTCTTTTTCTCTTCACTCTTCCCACTCTCTTCAGCTTCTAACTCGTCCATATCAATGATCTCTACATCATCATCGGCTTCCTTTGCTGGCTCTTCATTCAGCTCCTTGCCATCTCTAAGGTAGATGGCATTGCAGTGTTCCCGGTTTTGTCTTTCGGGTTGACTCGGCAGTTTTCCGGGGGCTCGGTTTTGGAGGGTCTCGGAAATCTACCCTACTTGCCTTTCGAGGATCTTGATGGCGGCGGTGTTTTGCTCGGTAGCCGCCTTGACAGTGTAGACTGTGCTGACTAATCCCTCGACTGTAGTTGCTAATCCCCGACTGTATTGTCCATTTTAGACATGAACTTCATCATCATGTCCTCGAGTCCCGGCTTCTTCTCTCCTGACGGTCCTTCGTTCCTTTGTTGAAAACCTGGAGGACGGTACACACTGTTAGTATTAAATGAGTTGGAGGAGTTAGAAAAGTTACCTGGTTGTGGACCCGGCTGATTCCATGAGAGATTGGGGTGCTTTTTCCACCCCTCGTTATACGTATTCGAGAAAGGATCGTTTCTCGGTTGGTTCCGGTTGGCCACAAAATGAACCTGATCAGGTTCTTGAATATTCCCTCCATTCAGTTGATTCGTGAGAAAGGCTAGTTGAGCTTTCAGCTCACTCATCTCATTACCTTCTTGGACACTTGCGACTCGTCTCACCGCTGATCTCGGCGTGGAGAAACTATGTTCGGCTAGGTTCTCGATCAGCTCACATGCTTCCTCGTATGATCTATCCATCAATGCTCCGCCCGCTGCAGCTGTAATGTCGTTCTTGAACTGCGGGTGGAGTCCGCTGAAAAAGGTTTGGATGATGACCCAACCTTGTAGCCCGTGATGAGGACACTTCTTTATCATGTCTTTGTAGCGCTCCCATGCCTCGTATAGTGTTTCTTGATCCCATTGTGCAAAATAGGTGATCTCAGCCATTAATTGGGCGGTCCGACTTGGAGGAAAGAATTTCTGAAGAAAAGCGGCCTTCAGTTGCTCCCAAGTGGTCACTGATTCCGGTGGAATACTTTCGGTCCATGCTTCGGCTCGTCCTTTGAGTGAGAATCCAAATAATCGCAGCTTGATGGCATCTTCGTTCATGCCGTTGATCTTTAAAGTGTTACAAATCCGTTCAAAGGCCCGAAGGTGCGCATGAGGATCTTCCGCCGGTGTCCCTCCATACTGATTTTGCTGCACCATTACGATGGTGCTCGGCTTCAGATCAAAATAATTTGCCCCAGTAGCGGGCGCTTGAATGCCTATACGAGCCGCCGCCACATTCAGATCGGCGAACGACCGCATCGGACGTCTCTCAGGTGGTGGTGGTGGTGGATTATTGCGGCGAGGTGGTCTCTCGTCGTCGGACATCTCGAATTTCAGATTCTTTTTAGCTTTAGCTTCTTTCCTTAGACGACGGGCGGTTCTTTCGATTTCCGGATCAAATTCTTCAATTTCTTTCCCTCGGTTATTCCTTGGCGTAAACCAAGTGGTACCTGAAAAGGAAAACAAAGTCAGTAATCCAAAAACTGAAAGAGAATGGAGTAAAATGACAAGAAAATAAAATGCCCAATCTAATAGCGCGTATAGCTAGTAGTGCTATTAGCTTCAACTAATTCCCCGGCAACGGCGCCAAAAACTTGACACGGGGTTTTGACACCCCGCGGATTCTCACCGCAAGTGTACGGGTCGAAGTCAAGTAATAGTGTACGGAAGTACGAGTATCGAATCACGGGGAACTAGGAACTAAATATCACAATTACTACAAGAACTATTAACTGGGCTGTCAAATTGGAGGTTGGTTTTATAAACTAATGTAATGCAGAAATTAAAGTCAAACAAACACCAGACAACTAGTAAGCAGTTTTGGAATTCAGATGGAGAAACAGTTGAGGGTTGGATATCCTTAGGTTTCACATATGAATATCAGACTAAAGACAAATACCAGTTAATTCCGTAAATGAATACTCAACCTTGATCTAACCATTGCTCTCTCTCAAGTAACAACAGTTATATTTGTAAGACATGGTGCTTTCTCAAGCTACCATGAAGTTTATTTTGAAATCAACACAAGATTAATCTCCCGATCTCACCCTATGTAGTTCAAAACACATTAAGCGTAGGTTATTATGAGACTAAAGTTTTACTCGGTATATCTCTATCCTTTCTTACCTTTAGACATGTAATTCCTAATTCTAGATCTCAATTAATTCTCTCGAACATAATTGACAACAATAAAACAATTGTAAGTTAGCTACGCTCACAAAGGCATTAAGAACAAAATCACATGCATTCATTAATTGGAAAAACTGATAAGAATCATTCGTCATCCATCTATATGTTCAATCCTAATTCAATCCAACCCCCAACATCTTAAAGTTAGTTCATGATGTTGGGGGATTCAAACACAAAAGAAAAGGCAACGAAAGTATGAGAAAACATGGTAACGTGATCGTGGTGACAGTGTAAGATGAATTGATGAACTCCCTTTCCCGTGCTTGAATCTACTTCGCGTCGTGAACGTTTCTTCGATTGGTTCTCAATCTTCGCTCCAAATGGTGTCACGTGGCTCCAAATTGCAAGTCGCGTGGAAAGTCGCGCGCCTCCCAGAGGCTGCTCTGGGTCGGTTCTGGTTCACGGGTCGGGTCCTGGTTCGGTCGCGGGTCTTGGGCTTGGCTTTTGGGCTTCCGTTAGGCTTCGTTTTGACTCGTTTTGGGCTCTTTTTCGCTTCTATTTCCGAGGAATGCCGCCTTTTATATAACCTGCGTAAATCACTCAATAAACCGTAAAATGCCCGCCTTTTTACTTGGGTACAAGCCAATCTCGTTGGTTTGAGAACCGAAAATAACGCCAAAAAGTGGCGTTATCAATTATGTGCTAATAACCCGTTGTAATATCTACCCAGAATCGCCATCACAAGGAGGAACGACTATAGTAAACCTACTAGTACAGGTGTGTACTTGTTTTGCTTTGATGGGATTATCGTTGGAGTAGTCTCGAAGGTTATAATTAGTAGTCGTTGGAATAAAAGGACAATTCTAGTATTAGTCACTTGGAGTGATGATGAGGATGATGTTTGTTTCGGGCCAAGATGGATGATTGTGCTAGAACCATAGGCTTATAGAGCCGACTTTGATTTGAGGAAAAATTGTAGGGATTATTTGACGTAATTTCCCATCTTGCCTAAGAGGTTTAAATGTCCGGATGACGTTAGTGGATCGGAGAGATTTGGAGGAGTAGGAGTCGAGGCGTAGAATGCCGACTAAGTCATGCACAAAGTTTGATTTTGAAAATAAAATTGCATTATCTAATTCTTGTGTTTCTAAATCTTTTTGGATTGTGTTGTAGAATTTTGGGAAAGGCGCTTTTAAGTGTTATGTGTCAGTTTGAGTACTTACATACTTGGGGGAGTGAGTCATTCCGAGATAGGCATGTTGTTGGTAGACTGTTTGCATTGGATCCTTGGTCATGTCAGTCAGTCGTTGGTAACGGTCGGTTGGGTATCTCGGGGTGGGACCCCGGTATCCATGTGTTATGACCTTGACTTTCTAGTAGGCACTGGGAGGATATATATTCTTGGGCACTTACCTGGGAGGTAGTTCCGATGTGCCGGGCCTTGAGACGTACCTGGGAGGTAGACATTAAGGTGTATCTTGATACAGTGTAACTAGGTTTCGTAGAGCGAGTGTGGAGGATAAGTAGACGGTGGAAGGTTGGGTATTCCACGAGTGTTGGTACTGTAGGCCGAATAGTGTCGGTTAAGGGAATGATGCCCTTTGTAATTAAGAGCATAAATGCGCAGTAACCTTTTTGAGGTAAGCAGTATATTTAGGTGTCGACTTTTGGGCTTGAGGCCAAACACCCTTAGTGTAATTGGAGAATTGTAGCCGATTTTAAGGAAATTATGTTGATGGTAGTAGTAACCCTAAAATGCTCACTGGTGATGAATAGTTATGGTGGAATGACCATCGTGTGTGTTTATAGAACTGCTGGTTTAATGGTTCGTGCGAAATAAATTTTGGGAGTCTATTAGAACTTGTGGAAGTTAATCGACGTTTAATGGTAGGAAGGACCGGATTCGAGTACCCAGTGGGGCATATTGGTGAGTACCTTTAGAATGGTTAGAGCTGGAAGTTTTGAATCGGGATGTATGGAATATCTAAGGTTGGGAGACAACCGAAGTCGTTTGACTAGGAATGATTCCAGTTGCTGGAGTGTTCTTTCGATCATAATTTATGTGTTCTTGAAGGAGTTTCGTGGTAAGGAAAGTATTCGGGAAATTTGTATAGACGGTGTGGGAAATTAAGATTCCAGTAAGTGGAAGTCCAGTGGCAACACCGGAAGGGTCCCGAGTGGATTTGGGGAACCCGAGGTAGAGATGCGGGAGATCTATCCGGGGCGGTTTGCGGACGTAGACTTCGAGGACGAAGTCTAATTCAAGCGGGGGAGAATTGTAAAGCTCGTGTCCCGGTATGGATTTTTTTTAGTTAATTATTTAATTGCTTTATTAGTTTCCTTAACGATGTTTTGTTATTGGGATTAGGCGGCAAGGACCATAAACGAATTAGTTGGTGTTAGTTGATTCATTTGGTAGAATTCTATTTTCTTGGGGTAAGAATGTCTTAGCTTTGTAAACATTTTGGTCCTTAAGGGTTAAAGATTAAAATCCTAATTGATTTTGGATAAAATTGTCAATACCTTATAGTGGAGGGACTAAATGTGTCACTTCTCAAACCTTTGCATGGGATCGGCCCAAGATGGACCGACCCCTTTCTTTCTTTCCTTGTTCCTTCGTGCAGCAATCCAAAAACAACAAACCCTATTTTGTTTGGTTCTTCTTCCTTGCGCCGTGAGACCCCAAACCAAACACCCTTCTCCTTTTTTCGTGGCTGCCGTGAAACCAACGACCACCAGCAGCGCCGGTGCTGTTCACGCCGGCGAGAGAGGAGTGCAGCGTGAGGGAGAAGAAGCTGGACTTGGGTTTGCCTTTGTGCCATCGACGAGGTAAAGCTTCCCTTCCCTTCGGTTCTTTCTTGTCGTTTCAGCCACAAAACAACCACCATCGTCGGCGTCGCCATCTTGGCTGCCGACGAGTGTGCCGCCGTGCACCACCAATAGGTGGCTGTAATGGCAGGTTGCGACCTTGTGTTGCGGTGTTGTTCGCGAGAGGGAAGTACGCTTCTCTTTCTTTCCTTTTCTTTTCTTTTCGTTTCGGCGTCGAAAACCCATGAAAAACGCCATCACCGCCGGTGGCCGCCGCCGCCGACCACCACTGCCGGAGGTGGCAGTGGGTGGTGCGCGGTCGAGTCCAGACCCTAGTCACCATGAAACTCTAAACCATGACCTGATCGCATAAACCCGACTCGTTTAAACCTTGAACCATTTTTTTTGTAAAATCGTTATTTTATGTGAAAGCTTGTTGCTGTCCAGTTTTTATTTCGCGCGTAACGTTTTACTCGGAACTCGGATTGGAGTGAAACCGGTGCCAAAAGTTCCCTTTCCGAGTCTAGTAACTTTTCTGTGTTTCGTGCGAAATCCAGTTCGGAACGTAGCATAGGCCAAATCGTCGTTTTATACCGATAGCTGCTGTTTTTCGCTGTTCTGCGAACTATTCTTATAAAATCCGTATTTAATTGTAGAAAAATCGTTAGGAGGTGTATAATATGTCCTTGGAACCCTAACTCTGAGCACTTTCTAGTTATGTAATTTAATTAGGGATTTTCTGGGTTTAAAGAGGTCGGATCAGGTCCCGAACAGACCTGTTTGGTTAGACCGAAAAGTCGTTTAAGTGACGGTTTAAGCGTGCGTCGTATTTTAGGGTCCAGGTCTCGTGTTAATACATTTTTAACGTTCGTCTAGGTGTCGGGAAGTGATCTTGGATTGTGGAGCTTGAATTATTAATTGTGAGCTAGGCGCGCTTACGAGGTGAGTTCTCTCACTATATCTAATAACGGTTGTTTTATCATTGTTGTAGTACGTGTGTGGTAGCTTTATGTGATTGTGTTGTGGAACTAGATAGTGGGGTGTCTAGTTGATACTATGTTGTATGCATGTTATGGTAGTTTGTATGTACTACTGTACTTGTGGTGTGAACTAGTTGTTTGTGGTGCGTAATATGTGCTTGGGTTAAATGCTTAGTATAAACGTGTGTTACATTACAACTCGGTGGGACCGAGGAAGTGGAAAGAAACGTTGTGGGAACTCGGTGTGACGAGTGTGTTACATTACAACTCGGTGGGACCGAGGATCCGGCGGGGCCGGAGATTTTATACGCGGGTGGTGTAGAGATTCGGTGGGACCGGGGATTCGGCGGGGCCGGAGATGTTATCATGTGGTCGGTAGGACCGACTTGTGCCTCTTAGGTGGGTGTGTGTGGATATGCATGTTTATGATTTGTTCGTAGACTGGTATGCTTGTTTATGTGTATCTATCTGTTATAGGGGTAATGTGGAATAACTGTGTTATCTATAGTGGTTGAATTCACTAAGCTTCGTGCTTACCCTTTCCCAATAAATCATTGTTTCTGGTGCGAGTAGCTCCAAGGCGTGACGGGTACACACTGGCGCGCGTGAAGAGCTGATCATTATATCGTTTTATAATTTTCATTTTTTTTAACTATTTATTCCGCTGTTTACTGTTTTTAGAGAATAATTATTCTTGGGTTGCAAACGAAACGTTTTGGGTTATTTAACGAGCTTAATTAATGAAATGTCATTTTTAAAAATTTAAATTTTCTTGTAATTTTTGGGACGTTACAAAAGCATCCATCCAATCCATGCCCACAATCACGCACAACTCACGCATAGCGATCGGAATCAGATCAATAAGGAATCTCACGCTAGAGATTTCCAAAGTACACCAGTGATACACGTCGGCAACCGTCAAGGTCCTATCATCAGCAACCTCAACCACAAGTGGACAGCCTAACCGTCCTACACTACGACCCAAACACTCACTAAAAGTGTGAGACACGAACGAATGAGTAGACCCGCTATAAAACATCACCAAAACAGGCACCGAGTTAACTAAAAACGTACCTGATCATACAGTTTAAGCAAAATGTAACGACATATAAGATCAATAATCAATAAAATCAAGTGATGAAATGTACCTGTCACCACTTTAGGCGTAGCCTGTGCCTCATCCACCTTTAGTTGATGAACTCTACCTCGGGCTGTCTCGGTTCCAGCCTGACCCACACGACCATCAGTAATACGAAAAGGAGCAGCCGCAGGAGTTCTCTGTGCCCCACCCCCATCAGCGACTCTCGGATTCGGGCAGTTGGCCTTCACGTTACCCGTCTGTTTGCAGTTGAAACAGACCATTAGTGGTACTCTGCAATCACGACCGTAGTGTCCCACTTGGCCGCACTTGAAGCATTTGTCATCTCTCCTTCCGCTACTATCCCTGGGTTTGAACCCACCGCTCCTTTGATTCGAGCGCGATTCCGAAAACCTCGTTTTCTTTGGAACCGCCGATACTGCTGCCACGGCCTGCACCACTTTCCTCTTTTTAGCCTGTGTCTCTAACTCAAGTTCCCATCTCCGGGCATCCTCCATCATCGCAGCAAGCGTAGCATACTGCGCAGTACTCACGAACTTCCTAATCTCGGTACGTAACATATCTTTGTACCGCGTCATCTTCATGTCCTCAGAAGCAGCATACTGGGGACAGAATAGTGCCATCTCCGTGAACTTTCGATTCATCTCCTTCACGGTCTCCGTAGTCTGTGTGAGTTCCAAGAATTCTTTAGCAATCCTCTCCATCTCTACTGGAGGAACATACTCTGCACGAAAACGTACGACGAACTCCTCCCAGGTCAAAGTAGTGCGCTTATTAAGCGTCAAAGCAGTAGCTCACCAGTCTTTCGCTCCGTCTCGTAACAGGTTCACCGCGAAGCGAACCTTCAGGTTCTCAGGACAACCACTAGTAAAGAATGCGCACTCCATATCCGAGATCCAGCGCATACTGACGATCGCGTTCGATTCTCCTTTGAACTCAGGAGGAGAACAAGCAAAGAGATCCCGATACTGAAACTCCCTCACTCGGGGTTGCCCACCCGCCGGGGGTGGAATTACCGCGATGCGCTCCTCCATCAACACTACTACCTCATCACGAATGGCGGTAATAATCTCGGGAATCGCCTCCCCAATAGCATGCGTCACCTCGGCTGCAATCATCTCACGGATCTGCTCGGCAGTAAGTCCAGTACCAACATTTGGTTCGACGTTGTTGTTCCTCCTTGTAATGGCCATTCTGGGTAGATATTACAACAAGTTATTAGCACACAATAAATCCTGCTATCTATGCTCACGCTCAACTCCTCGGATTCCCCGTGACTTTCCCCGACTCGAGCACGGATCCTGTGCTTTAGATAGTAGGAGCTCTACTACTATCTTCCACACCTATCCCTACTCGTTTCGAGTCCCATCCTGGAGTGTCCAAGTAGTTCCTTGCCGACAGTTCTAACCCATATGCCCGTACCAGCATATGTCAACACTCTTCCTAGTTCACTAGGAATTTCACCCCATCCCACTACCCTTGCTATGACGAAATCCCCACTGGCCATGACGAGTCACCTCGCGAATGCACAGTCGCATACAGTGTGAAATAAGATAGACATTCAAATAAGAGATTCTATCCCACAACGGTTAGACTCAAACAAGAGCTGCGCAATAGAACTAAATCAAGCATTCTAAGGCTATTTGATTCCTACTGCATACCACTTAAAAGGCGTTCACTTAACGACCTATCAGGACTAGCATGAATTCCTACTAGCAAGTAATAATCATGCAGTACAGTGTAATAAGCACCAGGCAATCTAGCATACATACTTCTATGTTCTAGAAAGCAATAAATTACACTAAGTACTCTACCTTTTCCCTTGGCATCGACTGACTGTACACACTGCGCCTTCGATCACCGTCCCGAGCCGCAAACTTGAGTTCAAACACACCGAAATGTGTTTGATTCGCTCAAGATGTGCTCTGATACCAAGTTGTAACGTCCCGAAAATTACAATAAATTTGAACTTTTAAAAATACCATTTTTAATAAATAAACCACAAGTGATTAAACCCAAATAAACGTGTTGTCCAAAACCTCGTTAAGTTAACAACGAACTCAATTTAAAACAGCGGAAAATCGAATAAATCTAAACATAGAGTTTAAAAATAAGTAACGGTGAAAGTCTCCTCAACGCGCCAGTGTGTATCGTCACGCCTTACTGCCACTCGTACCTGAAACAATAATTTATAGGAAAAGGGTAAGCACGAAGCTTAGTGAATTCAAACACTTACATTAGATAGCAATCATATGAACACCACCCCAAACAGCAGATAGATATAATCAACCAATCACACGTCAGTTTAAGAATGTATTCTAAACAAACAATCTCATGCAAGAACACCTGAGCATGTACTCATCGGTCTCCCCGAATTCATACAATACCCGTACACGTGTCCCTCGGTCTCCTCGAGTTCATACGGCACTCGTGTACGTATTTCCTCGGTCTCCCCGAGTTTTAAACAATAATTATCCAAGGTCTTATACTAGACACCAACCCGGCCTAGCACTACACATAAATAAACCAGCTAACACACACACGAACTACATCAATGCACATATAATCCCTATCCTATGCAGTGAGTGAACTCACCTCGAATAGCAGTGTAGAACTCCACGAACGGCAACAAGAACCCGTCTACTCCAACTCACTTCTTCCCGCCTAACGAAGGGTTATAAAGAGTCAATACGTAGCCCCAACCCGAAATTACCACTACAAGACTAAAAGAGCATTTTCCAGCTTTTGGTCCAAAACTACAGGTCTGTTCGTGACCTGTTTAGCCCCCCTTAAACCCATCAGCCCGAAATATTATTCCATAATTAGAAGTTTCTTTGTCTTAGGTTTCCAGGGACATATCGCACGCGTTCATACGAGGTCCCTACTATTTTATATGAATTTTCTAAGACCGACTATCCAAACTGCGAATTTCAGACCAGTCTGTACTAATTGTTAATTTGGCCCTAGCTAGAGGCTTTATTAATTTTTCTGCAAAACATAAGAAACCTACTCAACACAATTTGAGAGATTTGGGCACTGGTTTCACCTCAATCCGATCTTCCTAGATTATTCTCCGGATTTTACAAAACAGGGACAGATTAGGCGATTTCACATAAAATGATAACTTTGGTTCGGTTTAGGTTTAGGATTAGGGCTTGGCCTCTAATAGTTGGGTTAAATAAACACCACCCACTGCCACCTCAGGCAGCGGTGGTCGGCGGCGGCGTTGGGCGGCAGTCTCCATCGGCGGTGGTGGTGGTTCGACATTAACACCCACCGACGAGGCCAAGAAACGGTCAACCCGAAACAACTCAGCCACACACACCTACACTAGACCTAACAGCCACCCTCCCGCACAATACAACCACCGACCTGGTGGTGCACGGCGGCGCCACCGACGGCAGCCATGGCTGCTGCGGCGGTGGTGGTTTCTCGGTTTTGGCGCAAGAGAGAAGGAAACGAGATGGGGGCATACCTCACGATAAAAACGCAGCAGCAATCCTTCAACTCGTCGGCTTCCTCTCTTCCCGATCGTCTCTCTCGCTCTCTCTCCCTCTCTCGCTGCTTCTCCTTCTCGCCGGCAGCCGCTAGCGGCGGCGGTTCTGCTGGTTTCTAGCGGTGGTTGGCGGTGGCAGCAAAAGGGAGGAAGAACTAGGGGTTTTGATTTGCTTGGTTGCGATCGGTCTCTTGCATGGAACACAAAAACGAGACAAAAGGAAAGGGGGTCGGTCCTATGGGCCGATCCCATGCAAGCCTTATGACACAATTACACTTTAAGTCCCTAGGTTTTAAGGTTAAGTCATTTCTTACCACTTTAAGTTAGGACTTTACTAGATAAACCAAACATCGCAAAATTAATTCATTTTGGTCCCTGCCGCCAAAACCCGTTAATAAATTCATTTAGAGAAAAAAAAATTAAATAATTAAATAAAAATAAAAAAACATACCGGAACACGGGCTTTACAACCTGATCCCACATGCCCTTTGTTGTGTCCTTGTAACAGTCTATGGTTTTGTAGATCGGATTCGGTAGAGCCTAAACAAGATACTTCTTGGCATGATTTTCACCATCATACATGCCCTTTTCGTCCTCGCTCATCTCCAAGTATGTCTTGGCCTCATAACGAACTTGACCACCTTCTTCTTGTGCTAGAATGACATTCATAGGTTTAGCTTGTGGGCCATCAGTTAGAGCACGCCATATGTACTCGTAGTTGTCCTTCGACTCGATGAATATCAGGAATCTGTCCCGCCATTGGCTGTATTCTCCCTAGTAGAGGGTCGGTGGCTTGGAGTTGGTGCCGATAGCAAGAGCGTCACGAGACATCTTTGTTGATTGCACTAATGTGATCGTCAGACGTTTGTTCGATTCAAAGTGTAACCTAACGCAAGGCACTAAGAGTGATGTCCTAACACAGGTTCTAAGACTGATGTAGAATAAAACTGGTAAGATACTAGCTAAACAGAACTTACCGGATAGGAATCCGGATGAAATAGTGTCTGATCTGGAAGTGTCCGGATCAGATGTGTGTGAAATTTCAGATAGTAGAAGTGTCTGGGTAGTAAAGGAATCCGGATAAACTAAGGTTACCGGATAACAGGGAGTTACCGGACACAATAAGTTTACCGGATAGGAATAATCTTACCAGATAACTTGGTTACCGGATAGAACTATTGAAAGATAAACTTACCGAATGAAAAACTTACCGAATGAAATTGACAAACTTACCGGATGATTGTACTTACCGGATAACTGGGTGTCCGGTAAGAATTGGATTACCGGATAGAATTGTGTCCGGAAAGGAACAATTAACCGAAAACTATTGGTTACCCGGATAAATGAGATTTACCAGGAACTTTTGGTTACCGGATGAATTGTGTCCGGTAAGTTGCGAGAAAATAAGACTTACCCGGGAAGTGATGAGATGTTCCGGAAACTGCTGCTGTGTATCCGAAAACAGCGGCTGTGTCTAAGAGGTTCGACTGGAATGCGATTAGGGTTGCCAAAAACTTTCCTGAAAGATTAGAAAACTTCCAAAATAACAAAATAACACTACCCTAATCGATTATCAAGCAAAACATCAAGATTTTGAATGAAAAAATTGGATTTTTGCAAGAACAGAGACCAATACTTATGAAACTTTATTTTGCTTAAACACTAATAAGATGATCGAATTAGAAGATGAAAAATTGCATAAACGTTTATAATGATGATGCTAATTGAATGGAATAAACGAAAACGGGCAATTTTTCCAGAATCAAAATATGAGATTTTGAGCCAAGAACACAGTCGACTAAAATTGATAAATCTTACCAGAAACTTTGAATCACCTTGAATCGAATTGTCCGTATGCTCTAACACCAATTGTGAGTTCCAGATTAGTGCATACAATCAGTAGAAATCAATAGAATAGAATCAATCAATAAGATTTCAACTAGTCATCCATATATTGCTTAATGCTTTCAGAGAGTTACAATATGATAATATGAATGATAATATGAATGATAATGACGATTAGCCTAAGTTCTAAGGCTAACAAAATATTATATACTTAGGGCCTAAACTAGCAAGCCCATGGCCCATTTACATATTTAAGCCCAAATAACAACATTTACATTATAAACCCTTGAACTTCTATTCAATATAAAATTGCCCTAACAACAGGGCATTTTCCAAGAATGCCCTTAGCATCAGATATCGGAGGAACCTTTGGTACTTCGGATTTCTTAGGCTTAACATCAACCTTTGTCCTAGGAGTAGATCTCTGAACATGTTCAAAGACATTGGTTTGGAAGTCGAAGGTTGGCTTGCTGAAGATTTAGACGTAATCTTTTTCAGCTTAGGCATTTTGGTAACATCAACCTTTATCCTAGGAGTAGATCTCTGAACATGTTGAAAGACCTTGGCTTTGGAAGTCGAAGGTTTCCTTTTCTCCAAGAGTTTGGGTCTCTTAGGTGATTCCTCAGGAATAGGAGCAAAAGAAGAAGAACATTGAGAAGAGGAAGTGCCAGGGATGGAAGAGACAAACATTCAAAGCTTAAGCATGTAACGATCTTTACTTGGTTCTTCCTTATCAGAATTTAAACCAAGTCCACTATCTGTCATGGACAGGGATCTGAGCACCAATTATCTCAGTGATCTTTGCTGAGGATTTGCACCATCCTTCAATAGTGGCTTTGTCAGCCTTCATCTCAACGATAGCTTGTTCGCGTTCGATGCTGATTAGTTCATTTACATATACCCGATCCTTTAAACTTTCTTCTATATTAGATAGTTCTTGGATCTTTAAATGACATTTTCTAAGCTGTTCCGTTAAATCTAGATTATTTTGTTCAGTTTGAGTTTGAGTTTTGCCACTCAGGGCATTAAATAAATCAACTGTTAGAGAATCGGTATCACGACGTCTATCAGCTTCAGTGATAACTGGATCAGAAGAGATAGATACCTGAGAAGTAGAAGATGTAGAAGAAATATCAGCGGTTTCATCTTGTACTTCTTGGATCTGGGCCATCAAACAGAGGTTGGCCACATCTTCTTCATCAGAATCTGATTCTTCCTCAGATTCCGCCCAATCACATTCTTTAGCGATTAGATCTTTACCTTTTTGCCGATGTTTTAAAAGGCTCTCCGCGACAGCCGCCATGGCGCGCCTTAGCTCAAGGCTTGTGTCTCATGCCACGTTATGTTTGTGGCACGCCATGGCCTAATGTTCGGTCTTTTGTAACGCGATATTTGATTTTTGTTTACGTTTTTAATGTCTTATTTACTACTTTTTATATATAACCTAATTTAAGTTGTTTGTAATCATTTACTCATCGATTAATAGTTCAAAACATATGTTTTTATATATAATATTATATATGATATAGGGATTTGCCGCCATACGTCACGCCTTGATAAACGCCATGGCCTTATCCTGGCTCCTAAAGCTTGAAGCTTGACCTTACCGCGACGCCACGCCTTACGCCATTTAGAACCTTGCTTTTTGCTTGAAGTTTTTCAGCTTCAAAAACTTTTCTTCCAACTTTTGGTATTTGTCATCTCTGGGCTTAGAGGATGAAGAAGTTTTGAAGACTTTCTTTGACTTGCATTCACTAACAAAATGTCCTATCTTTTCCCAATTATAACAGGTAGAAGTTGCCTTATCAACTGGAGTTGATTTTGGCTTGTCAGTGATAGCAAGAGGTTTGCTTCTTCTTGAATTGCTCTTTCTGGCAAATCTCCTAAAGGAGTTTGCAAGAGTGCTAATGACTCATCAAACTCTGATAGATCAGTTTCTGATAAGTCATCTGAGTCAGATTCCAACTCAGTGATAGTGACAGAGGATCGCTGTGTGGGAATATTCTTAGAAGATACTAAAGCAACAGGTGTGCTTTTGGAATCTTTTGAATCTTTGACAAGATTCTTCTTAAGCTGACATGATTTCTCACGATTGAGCAGAATTCCATAAAGAGTTCTTAAAAAAATATCTTTGAGATCCTTTAAGAGCATATGACACATGGTATAACTGTCCCAACTTTCAGGAAGACATTCCAAGAATTTTGTCACGGTCTCATTATTTGAGTAGGTCCTACCAACAACTCTTAAGTCAATTAATAAGCAAGTAAAATGTTGGTGTACTTCAGACAAAGATTCATTCTTACCACAAATGAAACTTTCATATTGTCTTACCAGATTTATCTTTCTGGATTCTTGTACTTCAGATGTACCTTCATATTGAACACAACTAGTGTCCCACATGGCTTTAGAAGTTTTTAGGTTTATTACTGAATGATAAACCTCATCAGGAAGATCCATAGAAATGACTGATCTGGCTTTGGTCTCAATGGCCAACTTTTTCTTGTCTTCATCAGACCATTGAGTGAGATCCTTTACAACTTGCCTTTCAGGTATGGCATCAGTTGTAGCAATGTCTGGAACAACAACAACTATGACAAATGAAACATAGGGTCCATTTTCAACATAATGAGGCATAGTAGGGTCTGTACCTTCAAGAAAAAGTATCATTCAATTTTTACAAAGACTAAAGTTATCTTTCCTGAATCGAGGAGGTTTTGAAAGAGAATCATTATCTATATAGGTGGAAGCTAACCTTGTCTTTTCCCAACCCCGATGATTCAGCATTCTTTCCTTTCCCTTTTTTCAATCACACAACGTCTTCTTCCATCTCCAGATCCTTCTTACTCGTCGTCTTTCTTTTTCCGTTTGTCTCTTCTGCGAGATCTAGAATTTGCTGGACGTAACTATTCTGATGGACTGGTTCATTGAACTCCTTCGATGGGTCATCTTCTAGGTGTTGGTCCATTAGGGTTTCTACAAGGATGTGAGTTTGTAGAAAGGGGGGGGGGGTGAATACAAACACATTGTTTATTGATAAATCAAAACACAATTTTCAATTTGTTTCATTAATAGATTAAGTAAAACCTAAATCTAAACATAATGTGAGAAACACTAAGTTCTTTGCACTAGAAAGAGAGAAAGAGAGAATGTAGAAAAAATAGTTTCTACAATGGCACGAAGAGAGATTCAGGACCCTTCAAAGTGAAGGATATTGCTCATGTTTATACCCTATGCATTTAATGCATGGAAGGAGCATTTTAAACGTGTCAAATCTTCATTGGGTGCATGCTTCTAACTTTTTTCAAAGACATGCTCTTGGCCGCATGGTGAACAGTGTAGTTAGCAGAGTGGTTGTATGATTATGGACAAAAGAAGGTTCCCTTTTGTACCTTCGTACTACTTGTGCAAAAGGATAAGACAAACAAATCTAAAACTACAAGCTTCATGATCAGCGATCGCTAATGAGATCTTTCATCGGTGAGGCTTGATAAAAGTTTCAACTATCATGAAGACCTATTCTTGAGATGTTGCGTGTTGTTGACTTGTGTTGGTTTCACTGAATGCCGCTTCGGATCATAAGTAGACTTCTCTTGTTCATCAACTTGGTCTTCGATGTCAGCGATAAACTATTTTCTACGCGAGGCTTGTCTTTGGATATTACAATAACCCTTTACATAGGAAATCTTCAACGATCACTAAACAAACTCAGCTTAATGATCACTGATGGTGATACACTAATACATACATATGTTAAATGTAATTTTCACTAAGTATTCTAAGAGTCGTCATCAAATCACTGAGAGAGTTTGGATCAACACTAGGTTGTCCCTTTCTTGGTTTCCCATAACTAGGTTAAACTTATCTGAATCCGGTCCAATAATAAACCTTGTCTCATCTTAGGCCTCATGGTGAACTTCTGTGTTAAGGTCCACCTCCTCACTAGAATTTCCCAATGACTCTTTTTTCCTTCTTCATCGAAACAACAACCCTGATCATTACAATTTGAAAAATCCTCCTTAATGCCTCCCTTTCTGACCCTTCATCTCGCTTCGCCATCTCCTACCTTGCCGGACCTTCGCCGGTCGATGTCCCGACCTCCCCTTTCATCTCGCCACCTTCCTCCATGTTCTCCTTCATCTGATCGGTCTTCTCTCCGTCCGTATCAGCTTCCGGATTTATCGGTTTACTTTCCCTGAATTGACTTTCAACAACCTCCGAATCGGTATCACTAATTCCTTTTTCTTCTTCTTCCGGTCTTAACGACAATGTTGGAGATTCCTCCTCATCTTCACTACCATTGTCACTTTCAGACCGCTCCCCGATATGCTCCTCCACAGTTAACATTAGCGAGCTCTCTTCTTGTTTGACTCTAACCCGATACTATAGATTTCCCACCTTGATACTTCCCAATTCGTCTTTTTCATTCAACAACATAGCACAGTGATTGGTTTTGATGACTTTGCCCCACTTACTCTCTATTTTCTTGAATATCTCTTCCCTCCATGTATGTAGCGGCACACCATAGATATTTAACCAAAGAAGTCTTTCTCCCGATCGATAACCTTCTAACCATCTTCGTAGATCTTTCACCCAAAAGTGGATCACATGCACCTTATTTTCAAAAAAAAATTCACTTCTTCCCCCCCCCCCCCCCCCCAAGCTTTACGAGGATCTGTCTACCCCCAAGTAATTCACACTACATCTATCTCCCTATCCGTTGAAACACAACTTCCTAATCGCTTCAATGTTATCCGTTGAAACCACACTTCTCACTAGGCAATTTTTTAAGAACAACTATGCACTCTCATCCACATTCCATGTTCCCAACACCTCTCCCACATGCATCGTACTACCCATCCCGTTACGTTCTTCCATCTAATTTGCATCCAATCTCTTGAATACTAGTTCCTTTTGTTGGCATATAACTTCCATGTAAGTTCCCTTTCCTACCGAATAGCTCTTGGAAGATTCCTTTATTCCAGATACCCCGCTTGCCCCTTCTTCCATTCCTCCACCATCTTCGGTCACGTCTCTGTGATTTTCTGCCCTGAAACTCTGAGCTTGTAAGACCCTATCCATATATTACCCAGCCTTTTTCCCAGTCCTGCTGCATCACTCCCTCTCCTAAACCTTGCAAAATCGTACCTTTTCCACATCTCGATCTTCGTTTTGCCATATACAAATCCGAAATATCTCTTTTTGAACATTCTTCAAAGATGCGGGACCTTCCAAGACTCCGGAAAGTTGAAAATCATAAAAGAGATTTGATTTGGATTTGTAGCTAGCTCTGATCTACAGTTGGATTTCTTGTCATTGCACCTATACTTTCCTGATGGAAGCCCATCTCTCTCACCTTCGCTCACCCACCCCCTCGCTTCCTAACTCTCTCTCTCTCTATCTATCTCTCTCTCTCTCTCTATCTCCCCTCTCTCTCTCTCTCTCACACTCACACACACACACACACGCACACACACACACACACACACACACTCTCTCTCTCTCTCTTATCTCTCTCATAGAAAAAAATTCCTCAAAGAAATTCCTCAAACCCGTGAGAAAACAATTCGGTTAAATCCCGGTAGCCAAACCCATATACCAAACCGATCCAACAATCGAAGCCTATCCGGATATAATAACCGGATACTAATCCGGAATCACAATCGGAAATCAACTGAAAACCAAACCGGGAAAATCCACAAACGAAGTCAATCTGGAAAAAAGCACAATACGGAAACCAAAAACCACAGTCCGAATGCCTATTCGGGAAACGTAATCTGGAAAACAATACGATATCCGGATAAATCCCCAGATGCCTATTCGAAAACAGAAAAACCATAAACGAATCCGATAAATCCCCAGACGGAAATCAATCCAGAAACCAATCCGGAGGTTGTTCAATATGCACAAGGGCTGGAAGAAAACTGTAACTTACGATATCCGGATGCCAAAACTCTGAAGCAGCTAAACGTACGTGATCCGGAAAATAAAGTGTATAAGATCCGAATAAATCAAAATCTAGATGCTTGTCCACACAACCAACACCAAAAACCAAACCAGGTAAAACCCCCGATGGAAACCAATCCGGACACAAATCCGGAGTTGTTCAAAATGTACTAGGGCCAAAAGAAAGCTGAAAACGTACGATATCCGGAAGCCAAACTCGGAAGCATCTTCCTCCACTATGCCTCACTAATATATAAAAACCCTACCTCTGCCACGATAATAGACGACACCGAGCTTCCAACACCTGTTGTCTCTGCTGTAGTTGAACCGGTATCACAGTTGCCTAAACCCTAGTCTTAACTCCCGCTTTCAAACAATTTACAGGTTGTTGCGGAATAAGATCAAGTTAAAAACCTAATCTAAACAAACTATTAGAATCACACAGAATTCTTGCACTAAGAAAAGAGAGAATAAGAAAACTAGAGAGAGATTTCTTGCACAAAGTACTTCAGCGAAGCAAGCAGCCTCTTCAAAGTGAAGTAGGGTTTCCTATTAATACTGCATGCATTTAATGCAAGTCAGTACAACTTTACACATGGCAGCGTCTGGTTGGTTGCATGAATTTGACTTTAGCAAACATCCCTTTTGGCCGCATGATGAACAATGTAGTTGCAGAGTGGTTTTTACGATCCTGGACAAAGGATGTCCTTCTGACAAATCGTACAAAAGCGTGCAAGGAGATAAGGCAAAAGTTTCTTGTAGAACAGGCTTCATGGTCAACGCTCGCTGAATGAATCTTTATCAGCGAATGATAAAGTTCAGCGTTCGCTGAAGTCTTCTACTTGAAACTTCGCGTGAAATGGACAAGTCTTGTCTTCGCTGATATCTGCATTAGGTCACTAGTAGACTTAGTCACTCGTTCTTCAGCTTGGTCTTCGATTTCAGCTTTGAACTCAGTTGTCGCGAGTCTTGTCTTTAGGGATCATAAGCAAACAATTACAATATGAACTTTCAGCGATCATCAGTAAAACTGAACAAGCTCTGGGCTCACTGATGTTCAATTATCGCCGAAGTATAAATTAAAGCTTGTTTTCCATCAGCGATACTAAATAGACTTAGTATGTTTTCTTAGATGGTGAAACACTGATACATATTGTTTACTTACAATTTTCACTAAGTAATTTTAAGAGTCATTATCAAATCACTGAAGGGTTTGGATCAACAATCTCCCCCTATTTGATGATGACATAGCAATAAAAGAAAATTGCTAAGTTAAAAACATAGGGATAAAAAGGACTCATAAATACGTGTCCCATTTACTGTTTTCAGGGATCTTTTCTTAGTACTGATGGAGTAAAGTACTTCATTGAAATTTTTCATTAACTTCGTAAACAAGATTACAAGGGAAGTGGAAAAATTACAAGTACAATGAAAATAATTACAAATACAAAACGTTACAAGATGATAAAATAGATGAATACAAAAGGTGATTCTATCAGCTATACAGGTTCTCCCTTGAAGAGAAGTTCATCAAGGGTGTCAGTCTTTGGAATCATCCAATCAGGGACAGTTGCTTCCTGATCCCGTCTTCGTTTGGCTTCACGGTAGATCTGAGGCTTGATTAATATTCCAAGGTATGAGTGATCACACCAATACAAGAGGTCTCTGAGTTGTTTGATAGGAGTAATAGGTAACTCAAATATTCTTTGAAAGCATTGGCGACCATAGTAGTCAAGAAAAAATATGCCATAAGGATCACTGACTACCTTTCCAGCTTTAAAATCTTCAGCGGGAGGAAGAGAGATGTCTAGTCCTAAAAGATCAGCATTTGGACCAAGTACAGCTTCATGAGATAAGTCAATACCAGTCTCGTTCCATATAGCAGGTCCTGAAGATGGCGGATGCTTTTTCTTCGGAGCGGTTCTTTTTGGTTTGATGGCTGGTATGGGCAAATCAACAGCTAAGGAGACTTGGTCGATTAACCTGTTAATAGCATTTTTAACACAAGACTTGTAGCTTGATCGAGATCGTTGAATTGCGATCCGAATTTCCAACCATTCGTTCAGTCCAAGTTTATCCAAATCTGAGATGTAGCAGGCACTTGACACTCCGTTCTCCCTGATTATCTGGACAACGATGATAGTAGTACCTCTGACAGTTTTCCCCCTCAGGTTACCTGATTTATTCTTGTTGGTAACATCTTGAAGTGGAGTTTTTTCTTGCACCAGGCAAGTGTGTTATCGCTGACATTCCTTTTCTCTTTTTCCTTCTTGCCAGCATCTTTAAGCAGTTGTTGCTGGACCCTGAGAAGAAACTTTTTTAGCTAAGGATCCTGAACTGAACGTTTAGCAAGCTCAATAGCAAAGGCCTTATCAGTAAGCTGGGCCTTATGTTGTTCAACGAGAATCTTCTCAGCCTTGAGAGCTTTAGCGATTTCCTTCAGAGTCAGACAGCTGAGATGGGCAGGAATTAGTCGCTGACTTTCGAGCTTTTGAATCATCGTTGCTTTCCTTCTTTATCTTCATATGACCTTTGAGGAGTCAGAGAAGGTCTTTTGGGGTGGGAAAGCAGTTCTTCTTCAGCTTGTACTTCAGTCTCATCCAGAACAAAGACCGAGATTATTTGTTCTTCAGTGTTGAGCGATGGGATTATTTGCAGTGATGTTGGTAGAGAAACGTCAGCTGTATTCTCAAGCAGGGGAAAGGACTAGCTGAAACAAAATGATCAATTGAGTTAGATCTTTTGAAGGTAGAATGAGATAGAGAAAGAATTGGTTATGTGTTTAGAGGTTTTATGAGGAGTAGGGTAGAAATTGAGAATGGGTAGAGGAGGGAGGCAGTGTATGGAAAGAAAAGGTAACAAACCTGAAAAGTTGACTTTTTGAGGAGTATGGCCAAGTTGTCTTCAGCAAGGCCTTTATTCTTTCCATGCTGCATCTTCTTTGGAGATTTTGCAGCGGTCCCCTCCCCTGGTTCTTTAATAGAAACCCCTTTCATAACTGGGGATTTGATCACTTAATGGTGAAAGAAAAATCCGTCTTCATCATCATCTTCATCATCATCATTCAGAGGCTTGAAAGATAGTTCATCATCATTGATGTCGACGTCTTCTTCATCTTTTTCGTCTTCCTCCTCATCCTCAGATGAAATTTCCACAGTGTTGACTGGGGAATGAGGAGGGTCTTCGCCCCGCTCTCCCTCAGATGGAGAGGGACTTTCAGCGGTTCCCTTAGGATTGTCAGTTTCCTGAGGGTGTTCCTTTTCACATTCTTCCTCCCCCTCAACAGTTCGGGGGAAGCCTTCATTGTTCTTCTCCCCCTCTTCCACCGAATAGGGGGAAGTAGAAGCAACAGCAGCAACAGTTTCTTCAGGGACCCTATCTTCTTGGCCAGGGTGCCCTTAACTGGATGGTTGTTGATTTTCAACCTCTACCATTCTGTCTTCAAGGTCAGAAATAGCAGGGGCAACTTCCATAACAAACTCCACTGCCATCTCTAACTTTTCCCGGTCATCCTGAGAAAAGTGAGATAGAGGAACAGTGGGGCCTTCCATTCGTTCTAGGATCTTGGTGAGCAAAGTATTGTTGGTAGCGACTTGATTCGAGAGGTTGATCACCTCACCTTGAAGTCCATTTAGGCCGGTCTTCAGCGTTCCAACCTCGCTGCTGAGGTTGGAGTAGTTGGTGGAGAGTGCAGCGATGGAGGTCTGAAGACTTTGGATGGCGTCGGTGTTGTTGGTGACTGAGGTAGTCAATTCTTTTACTCCCCCTTGCAGAGAGCAAATATCAGCGGTTGTAGCCTTGTCTGCAAGGGAGTTGGAGACGGCTTTCAAAGAATCGCTAGCATTAGTGATGATGGAAGTGTTAGCTTTTTGATTTGTGGAGAGATATTCCACGCTGGCAGCAACGTCTTTGAGGGACTTCTCAATGTCTCCCAGATTAGGACCTGTTAAAGATAAAAACTTATGAGCAAAGGAAAGCTCAAAAGTTTGGGGTGCAAAGAGGGATGGAGAAGTATTTGGGATACCTGTTGGGTTGGAGAAGTGGTGGATGTTACGAGTACCAGTCCAGTACTTCATGTCAGTTTCCATCTCAGAGATGGTAGTGACAGGAATACTCGCCCCAGTAGGTCCTGAAGTGTTCTGCTGCATCAGTCCTCACAGCATTTCAGTGTTGGTGTCCGTCAGTGTAAATGGCGGAACCGATTGGGGAAAGGCGAAAGAAAGAGAAGGAATGGCTGAGATGGGGTTGGTTGCAGGTTCAACGCTGGATACGCTGAAAACGACCTCCGCAACGCTTTGAGGTGCTGAGGATGTTGAGTTCTCATCCATGAAAGTTTCAGAGAATTCGTTCTCTGGAACGGTTGTGGAAGGGGTGGCTTCAACAGATGTGGTGGAGTGGACTACGAAACTATCCAACGTTGCCTGTGAAGAGGCCACCATGGAGTCTTGAGCCTGGGAAGGGTGAGGGCGCTCCGTTGAGGTCTTCTTGGACTTATGGGTGCCAAGTGGGGATTGAGAGTGTTTTCTTTTTTTAGAGAGGTAGTGGTTGCGGCCTAGGTCACAATGGGGGGTTGTACCGCTGCAGGGATAGCCGCAGAAGAAGAAGAAGAAGTAGAGCGAAGAAGAGAGAAAAGAGTAGAAAGACTTACCTCGGCTTCAATGGGTTTGAAGTCGAGCACCTTGGGGCCTACCTGGGAGAGCCTGTAGTCTCCCTGAGTGGGGTACTGGTTGCCCAGAGCCATTTGCAGAACGACTGAGATAAACCTCGGGTAAGGAACAGTTATGGAACGTTCAGGCTGCTCTATCCTGTCCATCAGGTCTTCAAAGATGAAGCGAGCATAGTCTACATGCAGGCCTTTGAGGAGTGCGTAGGCCATAGCGAGTTGGGATTTGTTGGCTTTATCAGTGGAGCCAGTCTTCGCTGTCATGCAGATGATGACATGCGCAAAGATGAAATTTAGTTCAGAAGGCATCTTGTTCTTGAGAACCGTTGTTATCTTTTTCTCAGGTTCCTTGTTGCGGTTAGTGTTCCGGAGATAGTTCATTTGATCAAGGAAGTTGATCAAGATTTGTTTACCCTCAGGGGTGTTAGGGTCAATGAAAGGAACGAAGGGGTTGGCCTTGGTACTTCCAGGTAAGTTCAGTGCTGATCTGAGTGCAGCAGGGGAAATTATTCCACGACCCAACTCGGTTTGAAAACCGATAACTGAGTATTCTTTTCCAGTCTTTTTGGAGATAGCAGTGGTGCGGTGTGCAGTATACCAGAACTGCTGTAGGAGATGACGATGAGTAGGGGGTTATGGTCATGGATGTTGAGAGTTGGCAGGTTTTGATAAAATTGACATCATCAGCAAGATCAGGGGCTTGTTTCTTTTTGGGAAACTCCAACATGGCATAGGAGTTGTTGGAGGCAAAGGTGATTTGGTCTAGCTCATGTTACATATTGTCAGCCTTGGTCATGGTTGAAGGGACAACAATGGTAGCAGGAATGTTGGAAGATGCCATTTCTGTTAGAACACAAAGATATTGAAGAAAAATCTTAAAATGATAACTATTTCCATTTTAAAGGTTTTTGAGGTTATGGGTTTTTTCAGTTTCTTTTTAAGGAAAGAAAATGCAAAGAAAAGGTTTTTTTCGTTTTAAAGAAGTTTAAAACTAGTGAAAATCATGTTTTCCAGTTTCCTTTTTAGGAAAGGGATTATGGAAAAACGTATGAATGCTTAAGTTTAAGATTTTTATTTTAAACTCAAAAGAAAAACTGTATTTCAAGTTTTAGCTATAAGATCATGAAGAAGATGATTTTATGCTTGAAAAATGTTTGTTTTGATCCAATGTATCAAGAAATAGGATCAAAACAAGATATATTAAGGAGTTAAGAGAAGAAGATATGAACCTGTACGAGTGCAGATTGAAGATTTGATCAACATGTTTTAATATCAAAGATTCAAGAACACGATGCTTGAAAAATTTCTTGCTTTAGGAGAGTTTTAGAGCGTAAAAGGTAAAAATATAAACATGAAGTGTTTATATAGTGAGAGTAGATAGAGAAAGTAATGACCGGAATAAAAACTCATCAGAGCACGTGACACATCCCATGAAGCTTATTGGGCAAGGAATTGAAACAGGTGAACGCGTCAGACGAAAAGTCGTGCCAGGGGGTATCCGTTTGATTACGTCACACTTGTCTTTTCATTTTCAAAAGGCCTCCCTGAATGGTTCAGGGACAATTTAAATGAAGGCTCACTGAAAAAGAAAATTTCAGTGATGGATTTGTATTTTCAAAAGATCACTGAGTTTAAAAAAATATCAGCGACCAAATTATTTGAAAAACATCAGCGTTTTAGGAGTAGAAAAACATACCTTAGTATCAGTGAATCATTTTGTTCAGAGATTAGAGGATGAATAAGGAGATAGAATTTCCTTTATCACTGACCTAATGTGTTACCACTAAAGATTTAATCTTCTAGGTTCAGCATACCAAGCTCGTGGATGAGAAAGTTGAATCTTGTCTCATCAAGAGGTTTGGTGAAAAGATCAGCTAGCTGAAAATCAGTTGGGATAAAGTGAAGTTCTATATCACCATTAATTGCATGATCTCTGATAAAGTGATACCTGATTTCGATGTGTTTGGTCTTTGAGTCTAGCACTGGATTATTTGCTATAGCGATGGCACTTGTGTTGTCGCATTAGATTGGAAATTTAGAGAGCTGAAGGTCATAGTCTAATAGCTGATTTTTCATCCATATGACTTGAGCACAACAGCTTCCAGCAGCTACGTACTCAACTTGTTAGGACCATAAATGTCCTACATCTTAGAAAGATATATATAAATAATTATATAGTGGTTAATTAGATTTATTATTAATTGTAAAAGCCCTTAATTAGTTTAATTGGGCTTAATTGTCTAATGGGCTTAGGCCTTGTTTGTTTAAAGGCCTAAGTATATAAGCTTTCCTTAACCGTAGAATTAGGTTAGAGTTTTCATAAGCGATTCATTAGCAATTGATAAAGATTCATTAGTGAGCTTAATTGTTTTAGAGAGAGATAGTTGAGATTTTCATTCAAACATTTGTAACTATCTTGAATCATGAATATGAGAGGGATGACAAGTTGAAATCATTAATTGTTCTTGTTATTTCTTATTGATTCGTTGTTACCTGATCAAACTAGTACTCACAATTGGTATCAGAGCATAATCGGTGATTTGAAGAAACTGAAAAAGCCAATCGAAAGCAAGAAAACAAAGAATTTTCGTAGCTAACTTTCTCGGAGTTTGAACCGTCGGAACGTCTCGATTTTTGGTCAGTAGCTTCACGACATTCTGTTTTACATTCTGAACGGTTGGATTTATCGTTTGACGTCCAGAAGGCATCCAAATTATTTTCGAAATACTGCAGTTTTCTTGAGGAAAATCGTTCATCAATCGGGTTTGCAAAGTTCTTTCGTTTATTTATTAATTCGTTTGTTTGATCTCGATTGTTTACTCGTGTTTATCTGCGGTTATATCGATTCTCAAAGGAATAAATTTTTCATCTTAAAAATCAATTCTTGAGTTTTTTTGGTGTTCTTAAAATTTTTGTGGTGATTATTGAAAATTGGGATATGTTTTGCTTAGAAATCGATTTGGGTATGTTTGTTGTTGTGTTTTTGGTTAAAATCTAACCCTACAGAAGTGAAATCAAGCAACCCTATCGAACCCTGATCTGAAATTTTCAACCAGCCGTGGTTACCGGAAGTTCCTATTGTTACCGGGTAAGTTTCCTAATTTCTCATCACTATCCGGACAAATCATCCGGATTGATTTTGGTTCCCGGGTAAATTTAATCGGACACCTCAATCTTTTCGGGTACCAATTTTGTCCGGATAACACACTCTTCCCGGATACCCTTTTACTTCCCGGATATTTTTTTTGTTGGACACCCACTTTCCGGATAAATAACTTGTTACCGTATGAATCCTACTTCCCGGATAACTTATTTTTGGGCTTTCCGGATGAAATCCAATTAATGTGTCTTTCCGGATAAGCCTCCTTTGCCGGACTATCTCTTGTACTTCTCTTCTAAAGTGGGTCGGTGATCATCAAAGGCAAAGGTTTTCTCCTCACATTGTTGACATGTTTGCATTTACTAGCCTACTTTGTTGACCGATTGAAGTTGTTTTTTTAACTAACCTCAGATTATTTAATTACCCTAATTTTCTGGATAGGCATTCGTTTCATACAAATATACCTAAGACATTATTTAATGCATATATGTTTGGTTTTTGACAGCAAACCACGAGACTTCATCCTTGACTAATTTTGGTTTGTTTGACATTTGCATTGAATAATACTTCCATTTGCACACATCCGTCTTACATACAACTTCCGGATTTATGTTCATCCGGAAACAAGTTCATCCGGTAATCTCATTTGTCCGGTAAGTTTTCGTTGGTGTAAGGTCTCACATCACCCGGTAAGTTCTCATCGCATCCGGTAAGCGTATCACATCCGGAAAAGTTCCCGGTAAGTTGTCCATCACCCTGTAAGTTCACTCAATCACCCGGTAAGTTTGGTTGGTAAGTTCTCGTCGGTACCCGAGTTACCGCACGTCTCGTGATTGAGAATTTTTAACGAAAGTTGCAATTTTGTTCTTAACGACTGATTTGTAATTGTTTGTGACTTTTGAGATAATTTGCTACGATTTGCAATTATTCGCGACGCTTATCATTTTATGTGATTTTAGATTGACGTGTTCGATCTAACTTGGTTTATTTTTCTTACAGGTTTCATTCTCGAAGTTTGATTTCGTTCGTTCCGATTCTAATCAAATTTTAATTTTTTGAAAACGATTTTTTTTTTGATTTGTTTTTCAAATTTATTTTTTGATTTGTTTTTCAAATTTAATTTTTGATTTTCTTCCGCATTTTTAATTCTTCAAAGTTACATCGATTAACGATCATATATTTTTCAGGTAACAGTGTCGATATATTGTATACATCGAGAGTGTAAAGGCACGATAAAATACGCTAAAGAGGATTTCGAGCGTGCAAATGCATCGTGCATAAAGTACTTCAAAGAGCTGAAGGAACTGAAATCTCAAATCTGGAACAGTTCTGAGAAGCTTGCTGAAGAAGAAGAGAAAGGTAAACTCCTGAACTGTGAAAACCTTGAGCTTAAAAGTAACTATCTACTTTTGAAAAGGTTTTTGAAAAGGAGAAAGAATGTTTTGCAAAAGAAAGACAATTGCTTATTCAAAAGCAATCTGGGTTTTCAACCAAATCTCTTGAAGAGAAGAAGAGACTTGAGCTTATGTGTCTAAAACTTTCAAAACAAATCTTCGACTTTGAAAAAGTTTTAATTTTAGAAAGAGAGAAGTTTGAAACTGAACGCAAATCTTATTCTAAAAAGAATGGAGAACTTTCTTTGAAAATATCCGATCTGGAGAAAGAATTAGACATTCTAAGCAAAGAGACTGAGAAAAAGAAGGTTGAAGGATTTAGAACAAAATGTTTGAAAGATGATTTTGCAATCGAAAGAAAGATCTTTCAAACTGAGATTTCCAAACTTACAAAGAGATTATCTGGATTTGCAACCGAGATTTTGAAGGAACAAATGGTTAAATCTGATTTACAAAAGAAATCTGACTTAATTCTCAATGAACGAAATGCTTTATCCCTTAAAGTCAAGAAACTTGAAGAAAGCAATTTCAAAGGTGTTCAACCTTCTTATGCTTCAAGTTCATTTTCTTCAATTCGTTCTTCAAAGAATTTTGTCAAATCAAATGATTTTTCAAAAGATCGGATTCGACATTCCAATCTTTTCTATAATTCTCGTGTTGACAATAAAAATAATCCATCTTTCAAGAAAGTAAACATGGTTTGGAGAGTTAAAGGATCCGCTCCTGCTCCAAAGCCATTTGTCCCTGTTAAGAGTGAAAAGAACAACACAGCTTTCCACGCTAAACCTTTTGTGACAACTGATCGAGTTTACTCTGTTAATAAACTGATCAGCTTATCTACACAGAAGTTGTGTTGCTCTTATTGTGGAAGAAGTGAGTTTGTGAATAAAGATCGTCCCAACTATTGGTATGGTACTTATAGTTTCCCAGGTCCTCATAGGGCACCTAACCAACAAGGATGCATCAAAATATGGATACCAAAATCTGTCTAATCTGTTTTGCAGGAATGTCATATGCGGGGTTTAATTCCTATTATTCACATCACATGACGAACATTCAGAGGTTATGCCAATTTTGAGGGGGTGTACTATCGTATAAAAGGTAAGTGAACTTCAATTGAATTCAAAGACCGTGGAAATTCATTTTGGATAACTTACTTGTGTTTGTTATTCTCCAATTTTAAATTCCATGATTGCCACGTGTCACTTTTTCTTGACTTGGTTATTTCCATGTCTCACATACTTGTTGATTTTTCGATGGAAATACACTCGTTTGAATTCCTAGTTGTTTTTCAAGTTCGCTATTTCTTTCAAAATGATTCCATTCTTATCTGATATAATTATTTTGACTTGCTCTTCACAATTAAACTTTCTGATCATTGTTTCATTTCTTGCAAAATATTGTGCTTACTGAGTCAATCTGTTTTGCGCTTGATCTTGTTTCTTGAAACTCTGTTATTTCAAATATTGACTTTTGATTACCTCATATCAGAACTCGGACTTAAATTTTTACGATTTCTGATCATCTCAGATCAGGACTCGTTCTTAAAAGTTTGACTTCTAAACATTTCAGTTTACAACTCGTATTTCACTGTTTTACTAAATTGTTCTACTCGATGCATGAATGAGTGTTAGGTATTACATCGTTTCTATGGTCTATTAAGAACCGGAAGGACCTACCCATGAAACACTTCCCTTATAGACTACAGTGAGGGGTCTAGATTGATAGATGAGTTTGGAGTGAAAAGAATATGGTGAGGATGTGACAGGACTTAAAAGAAATATTGGTCCTTACCAAACCGAGTCAGTTATCCGGGTAACCACACAATCTATTCATTCTCGTTCTTTGGAGATGAATATTGAAACGTACATGGACCCAGTGTCGATAACTCGTGTCACCCCACCCAGCTACTCAAGTATCTCCCAACAGAAACTTGTTTCATATATTCACGGAGAATTAGCATATTGTCTATCTATTCCTCACTCGGAGGTCTTAGATATTGAAACAGGAAGACACCAGCTCCGGTCTCCGAACTTCATATTCTTATCACTGTGTCTATTGATTTTTAACTTGAGTCCCAAGTTAAATCAACATTTTGAGCCAAATTGATATAAATTATTTCTTTCACACATGCACGAGTCTTTGTGATTCCATTTGCATATCTTCGTGATATTGCCGGAACAGTTTGAGGGGTTAATTTTTAAAATTTTACTTCAGTGATAACTGGAAGTCCTATCAGAGATACCCCATTGCCAACTCTGAACATAGGCCATACAATTTTTTAAATTGTTGTGACAACAGTTACTAACGTGTTTCTGTGTTAGTTGATTACCCCATGTTGGTTACTACAATGTTTTATCTAGAATTTTTGCTACTCGTCACTATTGTCTTTGAACGTGCATGATGCTCCGGATGCTCCTACTCATCATGAGGGGGAGAAAGGGTAAAGATTCAAAGACACCGAATATCAAGTTGAGGGGGAGTTAGCAAAAGCCGAGGGGGAGTAAAGAAGTCCCCATGCAAAAGCCGAGGGGGAGTAACTGTTTTCCCGTATGATTGTTCTGTTCCGAGATCCAACGATTTCCAATGTGCATACAAGTGATCAAAGTGCTTACAAGTAATAAATTCTTCTCATTCCTTATCAAGTGGTGTTTTCTACAACCTATTGTTTCCTCCTTCGAGCATACTGGTTCTACAAGTTCGTTTAAAGCTGAAATCAATTTCAAGAGCTTTATTCAAGAGCTTTATTCAAGGGGGAGCGTTGCAAGACATGAAGACAAGCATCACCGAAGTGTTTCAAGGATTCTTAAGGAAGAGAAGATCAAGACCTGAAGGTTTCAAGACCGTTTTTATATATATATCTTTAGGGGGAGATTGTTAGGACCATAAATGTCCTACATCTTAGAAAGATATATAAATAATTACTAGCAGTTTACCCGCGCGATGCAGCGCGGGTGAATCACAACTCTAAAGCAATAACTTAGGAGCCGTTTACAAAACGCTTACTCAGGTAAGTGCTTACCAAGTCACATTAGTTTACCGGATGAATATGGCAAAGACCAAGCATCTTACCCGATAAGAGCGAAAGCAAGGACCAGGAGTCTTACCCGGTAAGTGAGTGCGACGACTCTTACGACGGTTAGCGCTTACGGCTAAATCGTTGCATATGATGCCATTTTGAAAAACCCTAAAAAGGTTTATGTGAGATATAATGAATCAAAACAATCACTTTTATTATTGTTATTATTATGAGATATAATGTCAGTTCCTTGAAAAACCCTAAAACCTTATAATCCACATTATTTTCCAAAATAAATCAATCTGATGCATCTAATACCCATAACCAGAAACCATTCAAACCAACATATTGAATAAACCACTACAAGATAACAGGACCAATCTTTAAAACAATTACAAATGGACCAAACAATGACATTAGAACTAAATAAAAGCTCCAACCTTGCGTATTAGCTCCCATCAGATCTCAGCCAGAATATAGACTACAGATCATAGAAAAGCAAAATTGAACTACCAAAGGCACCTGTAACAACAGAGGACCAGAATAGAAGTAAATCTTACAGTCCATAATTAAAAATGCAGCTTCAGTCCACATATTTAAAGATCTTAACATGCCATAACTAAAATGTTTCACATGTTACTACTCTTTTGTATGGATGAGAAAAAAAAAGTGCCAATCGATGCAAATACAACATGAAGAAGTCAATAACAATGTCTAGAAGTAATTGAAATGAAAAAATTCCTACAAATACAAAGAAATCTTAAAAATGAAAAAAATGCCTACAACTACAAAGAAAGCTTAAAAATGAAAATATGCCTATAAATGCAAAGAAAGCTTAAAACCCAACTCTGTATGAAACACATTGAAGAAAAACACAAATTAGAGAGACAACCATCAAAAATCATTGAAGAAAAAGCAGTTAGACAATCCTAGAGAGCGATGAAGAAACCCAAATGTGCAAGAAATAGAGCGAGCGGTAGAGAAATCCGACGGAGTTACAAGAGCATCGAAGAAAAACACAAACTAAAAAGGCAAACATAAAAAATCATTTAAGAAAAAAAAATTAGAAACGATATGATCATACCTAGATGGCAGTGGAGAAATTTCTGGTCCTGCCAAGACTCCGATTGATACTCTGCAGGCAGCTAGAATGGGACCCCGGAGAATAGTGTTAGCCTTGATCAAAGAGTATGGTGGTGTCAGTATTGTCGATTTACAGAGGTAGATTGTCGGAATTACATGAGGAATAACCACCAAAGGAGTTTAAAAGGAGACATACAACTTTTGCTTGATTATCTCAAACAAATGCATGCAAAATTTAGAGAGCACAACAAATCTTACCAAGTCAACTTTAATGTTCTGGAGATGAGATCTACTTGTAGTTGCTGTATGTTTGAATTTTCAGGTCTTCTATGCAGGCATGTATTAGCTGTCGTTAGAGTGACAAATGTTCTTACTCTCCCTTCCTGTTACATTGTAAAACAATGGACAACAAATGGCAAGAGCAGTGTTTTACATGAAGAATAAGTAACATAAGTTCCTTTACAATTAGCAGAATTCTACATGTTTTGTCAACCATGTGGAAACTGCACAATAACATAAATAGTAGAATTTTATTAGTCAGAAATACATAAGAGTTTGTTTCAGATACATGTGTTCTACTTTGTTAGAAGAAAAGAAAACATGAAAGTGTATATGAACAGATTAATAGTTTAGCAATGCAGTATAATATGACTGAAATCGTTCAAGAAATGAAACAAATACTTGCACCACAACCTGTTAACTATAGTGCACCATCTACGACATTGTTAGCCCTAAACCCATATGCATAAAAGATACTAAGGTTGAAAACAGATGAATGAAACGGTAGCTAAATCTACGATCAGATTAGTTTTATTTAAAAACGGAGAGCGAAACCCTAGAAATTACCTTGAGTCGACGACGATGCACGATTATGAACCCTCATTTGAAATTTGAAATCAGGATAGGAGAGAAAAGGTACAGCTAACCTCCCTTATAACATCCTCAAGAGATTCATGTGTACCACCATATGTGCCATGAAGCAATATACACAATTGCAAAAAGTACACCACCACACAAATAGAAGTTAACGATTTCAACTTACCGGAACCACTGCAGGTTAACAGTAAATACATCTTATCCTTTATGCAGAATTGTAACATCCAAAGCCATGTTCATGCCTACATCCTTCGATATAAAATTAAGAGCTTGATTTCACAGTGGTGAGGCAAAAACAAGAGTTCAGATTTAGAAGCAAAGGCCACCTAAACTTTAAAACCCACAATCCATACATCTGAATTAAAAACCAAACCATCCAGACTATTAATTCTGATTAAATGGCCATCCAGACAACTCAGGAAATTTGAGACCAGCTCTAAATTATTTGAAGAATTACAACTATGAAAACCCCAAAATTGTACCAAAAAACAACTAAATTCAAACTTTGCCCATAGCATTTAGGGGGTGTTTGGGAGTGCTTTTTAGTCCCAAAAGTGCTTATTGACTTATGGTGGTGGGAAAATGAGTTTTTAAAAAAGTGTTTGGATTAGCTTTTGTGGTAGGAAAAGCCAATAAGTCAATAAGTTATTTTTTTAAAAAGTGTTTGGCTTTTTTTAGTTAACAAAAATGGCTTTTTGAATCAAAAAGCACTTTTGGGATCAAAAAGTCAGGAATTTGTGACTTCTTCAAAATGGCGTTTTCAATTTAATCAAAAAGGAGTTTTAAAAGTGCTTTTGAGTTTGCCAAACATTAATTTTAACTTATTGGCTTCTTGAAAAGCCAATAAGTCAATAAGCAGTTTTATAACGCACATCCAAACACCCCCTTAGAGCATTACCAATACCATACCAACCTAAATTTTAATCCCCCGTGCATAGAGTCAAAGCAGAAGAGAAACACAGCAGGGTCCTAATAATCTAAATCTAACATAATGACAATTAAGATATTCCACCAAATTGCATCAACAGATTTTGACCCAAAATTCTTATCAACACATTTCCAAACCCAAAATACTGATAAAAGCCAAAAATGAAACCAGATCAGAAAAACCTCAAACCAGATTAAAAGTTCACCTTAATATGTTGGTGAAAATGATGTATATTCCAGGGTAGAAGCTGGGTAATTTAGATCTAATTCCATTTCAGTTTCCAAACATACCCAACAGAAGGCCTTTTATCAACTAAAATAACCAATGGTGTTCTTGAACTTGTCAAGAAACCAACTGTGAAACAAATTAATGGTGAAAATCATCATGAAACAAAAGCATAAAAAATTAAAGAACGTCAATTGAAAAGAAAATTAAAATATAAAAAAACGAATTCAGCTACACTGATATGAAAGAATCAAGAACAAATTAAATAAATAACTAAAATAATAAAGGGAAACAATTAAAGAATGATTTCATGGTATGTGGGGTGTTTTTTTAGGATATGATATTTCCTTTAAGAAGAGCTTTTGGGTTGGAAAGTTTTGGTTTTATGGGATTTGTGTCTGTATCTACCAAGGTTGATAGATCTTTTTTGTTTCAACCTCATGGTTCTGACCAAGGCTCAAGGTCCTTGAAAGGCAAAGATTTTTAGGTCCTGGTGTAAATGAACCATAAGTTCAAATGTACAACCAAGCCATTAGTTCAAAGCAGTCACAACTCTTAAAAGTTACAAATAAACAGAGAATTAAAGCAAGATTACTTGCCCATATAGCCTTCTTCAATACTAAGTAGATGCAAATTTAGGTCCTGTTGAACAAACAAAGATGAACAATCATACAATAATATGAATGCCTTATGTTGATAAGGAATGATTATATGCAAGAAACTGAAAACCAAGGCATGTATAAATAAATCCCAATTAGAAAAAATCTGAAAACCAAGGAAAATCTAAAACACATAAAAAACCAAGGAACAACTCAAGTTTATGCGCTAATCTATCACCTAGATAATAAATTAAAATCTTGTAGGTTTTCATTTGCATGTGGTAAAAAACCACCCGTGAAACATGGTATTGCATACATACCAAGAAGCTTCAAGGAATGATCAGGAGCCACACAACCCATAGCCTTCACATATAACATGAGATCATTAAAATAAGAAATTAAAGCAGCGTAAACTACAACAAATTTCAAGTGTGTTCTCTAACTGAAAAAGAAGATACAAAGAGAAGTGATAAACCTTAGCTTCACTTGAATAAGCAGTACATTAGCTTTATTTCCAAGGATTTGCTATATACGGCCACCAGCACAATGTAAACCCCATGATTCTTATTCTTTACCTCTTCTACAGTCACATAAAGCACCTCAACATCATCAGTTGTTGGATTCTCAAACAAATAGAACTAAAAATGAGGGAGAAAAAGAAAACCCTAAATTTAAAAATGAGCTCAATCACTAACCAAGATAAATTTGAGTTCCATCATTCAGAAGAAACTAAAATCTTTTGGTCTTTGAGAGAAACCAGAAGAGATAGAGGATCGAGAGGAGCCATGACTACATATCTTAAAGCCTGCATCTTGTAGAAGGGGAAGAAAACCAAGAGTTCATAAGCCATCACAGATGAGTCAAAAGCCACAAATAACGAAAGATGTAAATCCAAAAAAAGAAGAATAAAATCAACGTAGAGCATAGAAACACGAAAAATACTTACCTGAAGCGAGGGAGAGGGACGTAGCGGCGGAGGGAGAAGAGTGAGACGAGAGAGAGAGAGAGAGAGAGAGAGAGCAGAACGGTCATTAAGTTTTGAATTTTGAATTCAAACTGGGAACTGAAAAGCAAATCTGCTACAGAACTATTTGTACATTATGCATGTTTATTTGTAATTCATAGTTTTTTGAATTTGATGCTTTAAAGTGTGGTACATTGTGCTTTAAAATTTTTCTTTAAGAGTTTGATGTAAATGCATATATAGGTAGAAATAGATATAGTGCTTAATTAGATTTATTATTAATTGTAAAAGCCCTTAATTAGTTTAATTGGGCTTAATTGTCTAATGGGCTTATGCCTTGTTTGTTTAAAGGCCTAAGTATATAAGATTTCCTTAACCTTAGAATTAGGTTAGAGTTTTCATAAGTGATTCATTAGCAATTAATAGAGATTCGTTAGTGAGCTTAATTGTTTTAGAGAGAGATAGTTGAGATTTTCATTCAAACCTTTGTAACTATCCTGAATCATGAATATGAGAGGGATGACAAGTTGAAATAATCAATTGTTCTTGTTATTTCTTATTGATTCGTTGTTACCTGATCAAACTAGGACTCACACAACTTCAGTTGTAGAGGTGGACACTGAACTTTGTTTCTTGCTTGTCCAACTTACCATCTTTCCACCCAGGAGCTGACAGCCTCCTGTGGTGCTTTTTCTATCCAGTTTGCAACCTACAAAGTCAGTATCTGAATAGGCAGTTAGATCTAACCCTGAGTCTTTGGGATACTAAAGACCTAGGTTGGGTGTACCCTTTAGATATCTGAAAATTCGCTTTACAGCGATCAGATGTGATTCTTTGGGTTCAGATTGATATCGTGCACTTAAACAAGTAGCGTACATAATATCAGAACGGATAGCTGTGAGATGAAGAAGAGAGACGGTCATCCCTTGGTACGCAGTGACATTAACAGGCTTCCCTGAAGGATATTTGTTAAGTGTCAGCGGCGGTGCCATAGGGGTTTTCAAAGCTGAGCTTTGAGTTAAATCAAATTTTTTTCAGCATATCTTTGACATACTTACCTTGGTGGATAAAAGTACCCTTAACATTCTGCTTGATTTGAAGTCCAAGGAAGTAAGTCAGCTCACCCATCATAATCATTTATATTCAGATTTCATTCTTTTTGCAAAGCGAGTACATAATTCAGGGTTAGTAGAACCGAATATAATGTCATCGACATATATTTGAACAAGAATAATATGACCTTTTACTTTCCTTAAAAATAGAGTGTTGTCGATTTTACCACGCTCAAATTTTTCGATAAGGAGAAAAGATGAAAGAGTGTCATACCATGCACGTGGAGCTTGTTTCAGTCCATAGAGTGCCTTATCCAGCTTATAAACATAAACTGGATGCTTAGGATCCGAGAACTCTGGTGGTTGTTCGACATAGACTTCTTCGTTCAGCCTTCCATTGAGAAATGCTGACTTGACATCCATTTGATATACTTTGATGTCTTTATGAACATTGTAAGCTAAAAATAGACGAATAGCTTTGAGTCTTGCCACTGGGGCCAAGGTTTTGTCATAATCTATACCTTCCTCCTGTCTGTATCCCTGAGCAACTAGACGAGCTTTGTTGCGGGTTACAGTTCCATCTTCATCTAACTTGTTGCGATAGACCCACTTGGTGCCTATCACTGATTTGTCAGATGGTCTTGGAACAAGATTCCAAACCTTGTTTCTTTCGAATTCAGTCAGCTCTTCTTGTATAGCGCTGACCCAGTTTGGATCTTTGAGGGCATCATCAACCTTCTTTGGTTCAATTAGTGATATAAAATTAACATAGAGATAAATGTTACCTACACAGCGTCGAGTCTGAACACCTCTTTGAGGGCATCATCAACCAAGAATTTGATCTACGGAGTGATTCATAGTCCATCGCTGAGCAGGAGCATGAGCCACTAACTCAGAGTAAACTTCTGGAATCACTGAAGAGGAAGCTTCAGAAATGTCAGGTAACAGAGGCACGATAGGCAGAACAGATGAAACTTCATTTACTGATTACTGAGAGGTTGATGGAATATCAGATGATGGTTCAGAAACAGGCATAGTGTTGATTAGAAAAGCTGAGACCCAAGATAAGGAATCAGCTTCACTTGTCTGCATGCTGGGAATGATGACAGGATCATCATCGACGGTTGGTGTGTTGACCTGAGGGTCAGGGTTAGGAATAGTTTCTGAATCCCCAAAATGAGAAAACATCCACTGATAAAGTTCTTCATTATCAGCAGAGGGTCTTGAGTTTGCTGAACGGGATTCATCAAAAGTGACATGAATAGTTTCTTCTACAGTCTGTCTTCTCTTGTTGAAGACTCTGAAGGCTTTGGATATGGAAGGATATCCAAGAAATATTCTGTCGTCAGCTTTCGGATCAAACTTTCCAAGAGTATCTCGTTTGTTTAAGATGAAGCACTGACAACCAAAGATATGAAGAAAGCTGATAGATGGCTTTCTTCCATGGAAACGTTCGTAGGCAGTCTTGTTGAATCTTTTGCCGATCAGCGATCTATTCTACGTAAAACATGCAATGTTCGGGACTTCCATTTTCCTGACAAAGGACATAAGTTCATCTGAGGTGTCACTCTTAGCACGGAGAAACATCATCCAGGTGTAGCGAGAGAATTCGTCGATAATAACCAATGTGTATTTCTTTCTAGCGATGGATTGAATGTTGACAGGAGATGTCACTGAAGAAACATGCTTTGACTAGAAACTTGCTTTAGTTTGTTTTCCGTTATCTCACGCTGAACAAAGAGAAACTTTATTCTTCTTGTCAGTGACGAAACATGCTTCTTTAGTGAAGCAAACCTTGAAGTCTTTGTCACACAACTGACTGATGCTAAGAAGATCGTGCTTCAGCCCTTCAACGTATGCGACTCTTCTGAAGGTTGTTGTACCATTAGAGAGTATACCAAACCCTCGAGTATAGCCTTTTCCATTTCCTCCAAAGGTCACAGCGGGACCTTTCTCTTCCTTGTATTCGATGAGTAGGTTTTTCTTTCCAGTCATATGTCGAGAGCATCCACTATCAAGATACCAGATACCCTTCGAGCCCTGCAAACAAAGGAAGATTATGTAGATCCCAGATTGATCAAGTAACAATGATATAATCGAATGATAATCGTTTATTGATTGAATGTGTAGAGTTACAATATAGGAATGATGAACAAACTCTCCCTCTCTCTGTTAAGCGCACGAACTGATCTATCAAAGTCTAACCTAAAGATTAGAAAAACCAACTTTATATACCAAGGGCTTTAAGCCTAAGCCCATGGCCCACACACTCTAATCAAAGCCCATTTAGCATAATAGGCTTTTACAAACAAATAAAGAAAACAATTATTTTTCTTTATATCACTTTCTATTTTATAGGACTTTTAGTCCTAACAATCTCCCCCTAAAGTTATATAAAGAAAAAAATATGATCTTGGAATCTTCATGTCTTGATATTCTCTCCCTCTTGAATCTTTGAAAAATCTCTGGTGTTGCTTGGCTTCAGGTATTTCACGCTCCCCCTTGAATTATGCTCTTGGTCTTCATAATATCACGAGTTGATCCACGAGTTGAATTGGCTTTGAAAAACTTCAGAACTTGTTGAACCAATATGCTTGAAGGAGGAATCAACTTGTCGCGAACACTACTTGATAAGGGATGAGAAGAACCATGCACTTGTATCTTTTCTGCACAGATCATAACAGTTAATCCCCCTCAACTTTTGCTTACTCCCCCTCAACTTGATAATATGTGTCTTTGAACTTTGATAACGTACGTTTCTCCCCCTCATGATGATGATATTTGTCTTTAAATCTGTCAGTTCTCCCCCTCATGATGATTAGGAGCATCTTGAGCATCATGTAACTTCAAAGACAACACTGATGAGTAGCAAATTATCATATAAGACGTTCAGTAACCAAAATGGGGTAATCAACTAACACATAAACAAATAGTAACTGTTATCACACCAATTAAAATAATTGTGTGGCCTATGTTCAGAGTTGGCATTGAGGTATCTCTGATAGGACTTCCAGTTATCACTGAAGTAAAATTATAAAAATTCCTTCTCAAACTGTTCCGGAAATATCACAAAGATATGCAATGGGAATCACAAAGACTCGTGCATGTGTGAAAGAAGTAAGTTATATATGTTTGGCTCAAAAATTGATTTAACTTTGGACTCAAGTTAAAAATGAACTGACACAGTGATTAGAATATGAAGTTCGGAGACCGGAGCTGATGTCTTCCTTTTTCAATATCTAAGACCTCCGAGTGAGGAATAGATAGATTATGTGCTAATTCTCCGTGCATTTATGAAACAAGCATCTTTTGTGAGATACTTGAGTGGCTGGGTGGGATGACATGAGTTTTCGACACTGTGTACATGTCTGTTTCAATATTCATCTCCAAGGAACATGAATGAATAGATTATGTGGTTACCAGGATAACTGACTCGGTTTGGTAAGGACCAATAATTCTTTTAAGTCCTGTCACATCCTCACCATTTTGTTTTCACTCTGAACTCATGTATCAATCTAGACCCTTCACTGTTGTCTATAAATGGGATTTGTTTCTTGGGTAGGTCCTTCCATTTCTGGATAGACCATATAAACAAAATAAATCCTAACACTTATTTCATGAACCAAATAAAGCATTGAAGTACACATTGAAGTACGAGTTCTGAACTTATGTGTTCAGAAGTCATCGCATTTAAGAACGAGTCCTGATCTGAGGTGATCAGAAGTCATTTAAAATAAGTCCGAGTTCTGATCTGAGGTAATCAGAAGTCATCATTAAAACAATAAAAGTCCAAAGAACAAGACCAAGCGCAAAACGGAATGACTCGGTAAGCACAGTGTTTGCAACAAACGAAACAATTGATCAGAAAGTTTAATTGTGAAGAACAAGCCACAATTATTATATCAGAAAAGGAGTGAATCATTAGTAAGAAAGGACGTACTATGAGAACAAAATTGGAATTCAAGCGAGTGTATTTCCATCGAAAAATCAACAAAATATGTGAGACATGGAAATAACGAAATCAAGAAAATATAACACATGGTAATTCGGGAGGGTAAGGTCGGAGAAAAACAAACACAAGTAAGTTTTTCAGGATAAGTTACCATGGTTCTTTGAATTCACAAAAAATTCATGTATGTTCCATAAGAAACCTGGTACTCCCCCTCAAAAGTGGCATAACCTTGAATTGTTAGTCATGTGACATGAATAATTTGAATTAGATCACACATGACATTCCTGCAAAACAAATCAAAAAGATTTTGGTATCCATGCTTTGATGGATCCTTGATGGTTAGATTCCTTGGCTTTAAAATGGGGATTAGGGATACTATAAGTACCATACCAGTTATTGACATAACTTGGATGCACAAAGTCACTCTTTCCACAATGAGAGCAGCATATCTTTGCTCGGTTTAGACTGATCAGCTTAGCTATAGGGTAAACATGAACACATGAACCAGTCATGGAAATAAACGACTTTGTATCAACTACAGGAGAATTATGAGACTTGTTTCCATCAATGTCTTTTGTAGTTGATTTCTTTCTCCAAACCATTTTTACTTTTCTAAAAACATGATTATCTGAAGAATCATTAGGCTCACTGTCAGAAGAACTAGAGTAGTAAGATTGTCGTTTGTGAGAGTTACTGGCTTTTGAACGTTTCTTAGACCATCTTTTAAATTTAGATTTTGAAGAAGTGGTCTTAGAAACGTTTGTGGAGTTAGAACATTCTCCCTTTTCAAGATTTACCTGTGTGGGCATTGTCTCCAAAAGTTGAATGTGACTGACAAGCTTTGGAGCAAAGTCAATCTTGGAAATATCATCATCTTGACAAACAGGGGAATTCATAAACTCAAAAAATCGTTGTGCAAAGTCAAGTGGATTTGGACAGTCTGTGTCAGATGAGGAACAGTTAAAGGAATTATCCGCAAAAGGATTGTTGAAATCAGGGAAAAGATTCCTTTGAACTGATTCGGATTGAGCCGCTTTACCTTTATTTGGTGAAAACAAAGATTTGTCATTTGTGTCAAGGGACACACCTAGAAAAGATTTACACGAGGAGTTATCCGAATTAGTAGCTGACGGGTCAACCGAGATAGTGTCCGGAGAGATAGGCTTCATCGGGGTATCCCCAGGACTTCCCTTAGCCATCTTTGCTGTTAAAGCTTCTGCCACCAGAGCAGATAGCTTAGAAGTTAACTTTGCAATCTCGGTTTTGTAACTCGTACTCTCAGAGTCGGATAATGACTCGGTTTTGTTCATTTTGAGCTCATTGATGGTAGATAAGAGTACAGTTCTTTCGGGTTAAAAAATAACCTTATCTCTCATGATTGATTCTTCAAGTATAAAAATTATATTTTCCAAAATCAGAGGTGGAATGTAACGTTTGAACTCTGATTGGGCATGTGAAGCATCATCTGGTGTTGCCTGAACTGGAACCGGAGTTTCGACAGTTTTGGCAACATAACAGATGTCTAAATAATCATTCGAGAGATGAGGTGTTTTGTTTTTCAGATATGAAGCATTAAGAGTTTCATACACGAAAGGAACTTGTACATTAATAATTTTCTTAGGTGGCTCATCTTCCGAATTAGGTTCAGCATTAGCAGGCATTTCCCCCACTTTTGGTAGTGGAACACCTGTTTTGCGTTTAAGGACTTCCTTTTCCTCATCCTCCTAGGACGACTTAGTCCACTTGATCTTATACTCAGGGTATGTCTTATCTAGTCCCCAAAGTTGAACTCGTAAAGGGTGGGAACCTTAGATAAGATTTTCTTAAGGTAACACGGATTATCATATCCGAGTCCCCAAAGGGCGTTATAATACTTGAATTCCTTCAGTTTGTTCAAATGAATCGTTTGTCCTGTTTGACCTCGCTTGTAAAGTTTGGATTCAAGATCTTTAAGTTTGTTAGACAACTTATCATTTTCATTTTGAACGGTTAAGCGAAGATGGACAATCTTATTATTCTCTTCCTGAGACTTATTGAGCTTTTCGGTGATTTCAGATAATTGGGTTTCTAGGGATTCGACTCTTTTTGAAATGGTTGAGCATTCAAATTGATAATTTTCTATCACACATTTATCCTCAGCCTTTTCAATAGCTAGTTTTCCTATGGTATCATATTTTATTTTAGCGTCGGCTTCTAACTTAGAGATTTGCGCTTCTAAATGAGAAACTTTCTCTTTGAGCTCAGAGTAAGTTGGATAAGACATTGTTACTCGAAAAATGTGATCGTGAGACAATTCAAGATATCGATAAAAAAATAATCAAACGGTGTATCAAAGAATACACAAATGTCCCGCTTCGGCGACTTAAAACTGAAGGGTCTGAACACTCCCGGATTTGTGATCCGGGTGTGGTTTCTCGGATAGAGAATCCGGGAATTTGGATCCGGGAGGGAAGTCCGGGACCTGGAGACCGGGACATGGAAATCGGTAAAGGATCCAGAATTTGAGATCCGGAATTTTGGATTCGGACTAGGGGATCCGGAGTGGAGATTCGGAATCAGGAATCCGGAACTTAAGGATCCGGAATACCAAAGAAATGGATCCAGAATGAGCAACAAGGATCCGGAATTAGTAATATGTGATCCGGAATGTATGAGATCCGAAAACAATATAGGAACTTAAAACAAAGTACCATATCCGGAAGAGAATACCGAAAGTTTAGGAACCGGAACTGGTAAGATCTGGAACCAAAAACACAGATCCAGTATTGTGAATCCGGAAAGACACCGGAACCGAAAGAGGATCCGGTATGTTTGTGAATCTGGAATGTAAAAAGGAACCGGAACTCAAGAACTGAGTTCCGTATTCAAACATTGGAACACGAAAACTTACCTGGAAATCGAATCTGCACCACTTTTGACTTGGAAATTTTCTGCAATCACTTTAGAACCAAAACAAGCGAGTAGGGAATGCAAATTGTAGATCCCAGATTGATCAAGTAACAATGATAGAATCGAATGATAATCGTTTATTGATTGAATGTGTAGAGTTACAATATAGGAATGATGAACAAACTCTCCCTCTCTCTGCTAAGCGCACGAACTGATCTCTCAAAGTCTAACCTAAAGATTAGAAAAACCAACTTTATATACCAAGGGTTTTAAGCCTAAGCCCATGGCCCACACACTCTAATTAAAGCCCATTTAGCATAAAAGGCTTTTACAAACAAATAAAGAAAAAAATCATTTTTCTTTATATCACTTTCTATTTTATAGGACTTTTAGTCCTAACAGATTAGTTTGGAATAGGCGCCCATTTTATGATGGGTCCACACTTGTCAGTGGTGGTTGAGGAAGTGGAAGGATCTGCGATCTTCGCAGTATCTGATGATTCAGCTTCAGTGGTAATCTTTACCTTGGTTAATTTCTTAACCTTGGTGGCATTTTTCACCTTGGCCTGATTTGCATCAGGGATGGTCTTCTTTGCCTTGGGGGCATTGATTTTCAACTTAGATAATTTCTCAGCTTTGGTGGCTGTAGGGCACTTACTAGCAATGTGATCGGTAAGTCCACATTGATAACATTTCCTATAGCTAAAAGTAGCTTTAGGACCATAGGCATGCTTATTAGATATTTTTAAATGAGTCGGACTTGTACTGAGAATAACTTTGGCATTGGATATCAGAGGAACTATAAGTTCTTCAGATTTCTTACCAGTGACATCCACTCTTATTTTAGGAATAGATCGCTGAATAAATTCAATGATCTTATTCCTAGAAGTAGAGGGATGGCTTGCTGAAGGTTTTGAAACCTTCGGCTTAGGTACATTGCTACCCTTCTAAGGTTTTTGATCAACAATTTTTTCTTTACCTTTAAAAATCAAGGTAGGTTTGTCCTCGGGGATGGGAGTTTTAGAAGAAGAAAAGCACTAAGAATAAGAGGTGTCAGGGATAAATGACACGAACATTCCAAACTTTAGCATGGAACAGTCAGTGGTTGGTTCATCAGCGTCAGCTTTGTAACCAAGATCACTTATGTCACTAAGAGGGATCTGAGCACCGATTATTTCAGTGATCTTTCTTGAGAATTTATACCATCCTTCAACAGTAGCCTTTTCAGCTTTCAGATCAGCGATAACTTGTTCTCGCTCGATACTGATGACTTGAATTACATATACTTGGTCTTTCAGATTTTCTTCTATTTTTGAAAGCTCTTGTATTTTTAAATGACAATTTTTAAGTTGTTCGGTTAAATTAAAGTTTTGTTGTTCAGCTTTAGTCTTGCCATTCATGGCATCGTATAAGTCAACAGTCAGCAGATCGATAGCTCGAAGTCTATCAGCTTCAGTGATAGCTGAAGTAGAGGTAGAAAAGATTGATACCTGCGAGTTAGAAGTAGAGGGAATTTCAGTTTGTTCTTCCCATCTTCTATTTTGGCCATGAGGCAGAGATTGGCCTCATCTTCTTCATTTGAATCTGATTCTTCATCAGACTCAGCCCAATCATGATCTTCAGCGGTTAGACCTTTTCTCTTTCTTTTGTATGTTTCAGCTTAGCATACGTTTCTTTAAGCTTTTGGTACTTGTCATCTCTAGCCCTTGGGTTAGAGGATTTCTTGAAGGATGAAGAGGGTTTGAAAACTTTCTTTGACCTGCATTCACTTGCAAAGTGTCCTACGTTTTCACAGTTAAAGTAGGTAGCAATAGCCTTATCAACAGGGGTAGATTTAGGCTTGTCAGTGAGTGAAAGAGGTTTATTTCTTCTGAAGTTACTCTTTCTAGCAAACCTCCTGACGGTATTTGTCAGGAGTGCTAGAGATTCATCAAGTTCTGAAGGATCAGCGTCTGATGAATCATCAGAGTTAGATTTCATTTTAGTGATCGTGACAGTGGATCGCTGAGCAGGTACTGACTCTGAGGAGAGTAAACCAACAGTGGTTCTTTTGGAATCTTTGACCAGATTGTTCTTAAGTTGACACGTCTACTCATGATTGAACATAGTGCCAAATAAGGTAGAGAAGGTCATAAATTTAAGATTATTAGAGAGCGTAAGACACATGGCATAGTTGTCCCAGCTTTCAGGAAGACATTCCAAGAATTTTGTCAGAATCTAGGAGTTAGAGTAAATCTTACCAACAGTTTTGAAATCAATAATTAAACAGTTGAAACGTTGGTGAAATTCAGAGAGAGTTTCATTCTTACCACAGATGAAACTTTCATATTGTCTTACCACGTGTTAGATCTGAAGTTTTGTCAAAAGTTACAAGTGTTGGATCTGAATAGAAGACTCAGAGTTCTGAGTTAGAAGACTCAAAAGTTCTGATCTGAGAAGTCTCGAAAAGATTACAAGTGTGGAATCTGAACAGAAGGGTCAGAGTTCTGAGTAGGAGACTCAGAACTTCTGATGATGAAGATGAAAACATCACAAGTGCTTGAAGGAAGTTCTGAAGTGCTTGATCAGAAGGATGTTCAGAAGTTCTGAACATGTTGTTCAGAACTTATGTCTTAGGATATTTTCAGTTATATTCTGTTACTAATTAGGACACGTGTAACTGTTCTATTAGTCTGTTTCTTATATGTACTATAGTTTTAGTATTTCCTTACAGTATATATATAGCAGTTAGCAACTGTAAGCTAACTAATCTTTGGCATAACTTTCCGCATATCTTTGTATTCACTTTTGTAATCTTTGAGAGATTCTCTCTCTAGATCTGTAATTTGTTCTTAATTGAATACAAGTGCGTTGATCCAAATCTCTATCATTCTATTGTTTGATTGTGCATATTGATTGTAAGATTGAATCCTGGTTTCTACAATTGGTATCAGAGCTAATCAACAAACAAAGTCGTTCAAGAGCGTGTTCTTGAGGGTTTCTTGATCGCATTCTTGAAGATTTCTTGATCAATTCGTCAATTGATTCCGCTGCTACTCACAATTCTTGAATTCTTTGTAATTCTTGAATTCGTTTTACGTTTGTTCAAGAAATTCGATTTGTCTTTCTGTTGAATCGATCAAATTCAATTTTACTAATCATGTCTTCGAAAGAATTTCTCTCGATGGGATCTGAAACAAAGCCACCTGTTCGTATTCCTAACGAATATCAGCAATAGAAGATTCGTATGATACAATTCTTGGATAATATCGATGAGAATTTGATGATCTCAATACGAGAAGGTCCAATTGAAGTTTATGTCGATGTTGCTGCTACACCTGCAACTGATACAGCTCCAGAGATTCCTGCTACTAAGGTGAAGAAGAATTTTTCACAGTACTCAGAAGCACAGAAAATCAGACATGCAATTGACAAAAGAGCTGTTACGCTGTTGACTTTGGCAGTTCCCAATGAGGTTTTTAATAGGATTGATAGTGGAACATCCGCAAAAGAAATGTGGGATGAACTTGAAAAGCAAATGCTTGACACTGCAAAATCAATTCAAGCAAAGTTAAACCAATGCATCAATGCTTATGAAAGATTCAAAGCAAGAGAGTGTGAAAGTTTAAATCAAACTTATGAAAAGTTTTGCACTATTTTGAATGACCTCAGGAGGAATGGGTTGAAAAAGACAAAGTCTGAGATTAATTACAAATTTCTGAATTCTCTTAATTCAGAATGGTCATCTTTTGCAATTAGTCTTCAAATGAATAAAGACATGTGTGAGGAAGATTTAAATGATATATTCTGTGTTCTAAATTCAACATGAGGATTCGGTTAAGCAGGTAGTGGAGGAGAAGAAAATTGTTTCTGATCAACTAGCCTTACTTTCAGAAAGAAAATCTAAGGTGATCAAAACAGCAAAGAAATCAGTATTTTTATCTGAAATACCAAAGTTAGAAGAAGAATCTGATGAGGAGGAAGGATCAGAGGAAGATGCTGATATCAAGTTGATTGCAGAAAAATTGGCCTTGTTGACTAATACATTCAACAAGAGATATGGAAAGAACAAGTTTCAGGGTAAGTTCAGAAGGGAAAAGGGGAGTTCCGAAGAGAAATATAAGAAGAAAGGGGATAGAGAAGAAAGTAAGTTTGAGAAGAAAGAAGAGAAGGAAGAAAGAAAAGAGAAGGATTTGTGTTTTAAGTGTGGAAAACCTGGTCACTTTGCCAGAGACTGCAGAGTGAAAATAGTAAAAGATTATGAATACTACCCAAAGAAGGCTCAACTGGCTAAGAAAAGAGATAATGAGATTGCAATGTTGGCAGAACAGGAGAACTGGTTGTATTATACTTCAGATGAAGAGGATTGCATTCACTTTTCTCAAATGCAAAGTTATATGGCCAAGATGAAAAATGAGGATGATTCTGATTATGAAGATGCTGATTCTGAATCTTCTGTTGAGGTACATTCTGCACTTGAAATTGATTTAATGACTCAAATTGGCAATATGAATTCTGAATTTGTTAAACTCATAAAACAAATAAAAGGTGAAATAATTATGGTTAACAAGTTCAGAATAGAAAAAGAGATAATTAAAGAGCAGTTTGAAGAATCTGAAGTTGAGAAACAAAAAGTCAAAAATGAGAATTCTGATCTTTTAAAGAAGCTTTCTGAATTAAAAACCCAATTTACATAAATAAAAGATGAAAAAGTTGATTTACAAATTAAATATGATATGTTACTTGAGGAAAGAAAGAAGTTGTACACAAAAATCAAAGAGTTGGAAGTCCTTAATTTGAAAAGAGGTCAAACTCAACAAACCTTGAATCTTCTCACTAGCACCGTTAAAGATACAAGATTTTATAATCCTAAAATGGGATTAGGTTTGGAAGAAAATGTTGTTTTGAAAAGAGCTCCAACAAATCTTTATGATTTTGATAAACTACAGGTTCCTAAACCAAAAATCCCAGAGATTGTTGAAGTTTTTGTGAGACCTGCTAGTTCTATAACAAGTTCAGATAATCTACAAAAATCAAGTCCTGTAAAAGCAAAGGAAACAATTCCTGAACCAAAAACTGAGAAGTCAGAAGTTTCAGATGACAAGGTTAAGAAAGAGATTTCTAAACCAACAGAAGAGAAACCAAAATATAATGATGTTAAATTCAAATATGATTATTTGAATGTCAGTTACAAAAATAAACAACCAAGTTTTTCATATCCTGACATTGAAAGTATATTTGATGCAAGTAAGGTTTCTGAAACAGTTAGTCAGAAATCTGAGTCTTCTAATCAAAATTCTGACTCTACAAGTCAGAACTCTGAGTCTGAAGGTCAGAATTCTAAAACTGTTAGTCAAAGTTCTGATTCAACTGATAATTCTCAATTCACTTCAGAAAGCTTTTCAGAACTTGAAAAGAGATTTAAACTTGTTAGTCAAGAACTTGAGGACTTAAGAAAAACTTTTGATGATCTTGAAAATGATTATTGTGATGTAGATTTTAAACTGGACCAAGTTTTAAAAGAAAACAACACTTATGTCCAGAAAATAACAGAGCCTGAGAAGTTAAAGGCTGAATATGATCTTTTCAAGATTAATGCCTTAAAAGAAGACAAGAAATTCTTTGATGAATCAAGTACATTTCGAAATGGTGAATCATCCAAATCATCTGATAATTCTGTGAAATTCAATGTTTCAAAAGGAAAGATGATCTGAAAAAAGAATTCTGTGAAGATTGGGTTGAATACTACTTCTGAACCCAAAGCTAGAAATTCTTGTAATAAGTGCAATTGTACTCTGAATAATATCAATAAAAATGAAAAGACTTATGTTTCAGATTTATTGTCACTTGCAAGAAAGAATCTTGAATGTGTTCAGTGTGGAAGTCATTCATTCCAATCCCCTCAGAAAAGTCCAATTTTGATAACATATGTTTCTAATATAAACAAAGCATATCATAATTCAAAAAAGAAAACTGTTTTGATTCCTCAAACTCAGATAAAAAGAAAGAAGATTGAAAACATTTCTCAATCTAATTCAAAAGAAAAGAAGAAAGAAAATATCTTTAAAATTAAAGAAAAGAAGACTGAAAATGTTTCTCAGTCTCAACCAAAAGTTTTTAAAAAGAAAAGAAACAATTTTGTGAACAGAAAATGTTCTGACTTCATAAAAGTAAAAGGAAAGTGGTGCTTAAAAGAAGATTTTGAATGGAAAGTCAAAGGAACTTTTGTTAAATCAAATACCAAAGCTAACAAAGTTGGACCCATTCCAGAATGGGTACCTAAATCTAACTGATTGTTTTTGCAGGGCTGTCATGTGTGGTTTTTAGATTCTGGAGCTTCAAGACACATGACAGGTCATAAGTCTTCTCTGACTAATTTCACAGAAAAGGCTGGAGGAACATTTAATTTTAGGGATAACAGCAAAGGACAAGTCAGAGGTTTTGGAGATTTAACAAAAGGAGATCTAACCATTTAGAAGGTTTTCTATGTTGAAGGATTACAACATAATCTATTCAGCATAAGTCAGTTTTTGGACAGTTTCTGTCAGATTAAATTCTGCATAACAGGTTGCATGATTTTAACTGAGAATGACATAAAAGTTTTTTGGGCCAAAAGACATATGGACTTATTTGTGGTTAACTTTTCAAAAATTCAAGCTTTAACCCCTGTTTGTCTATTATCAAATGCAGTTGCTAATGAATGTTGGCTTTGGCACAGAAGATGTTCTCATTTAAATTTCAAGGATCTGAACAATCTGGTTAGCAAACATCTGGTCAAAGGATTACCAAAGATCAAGTTTGAAAAGGAATCATTATGTTCAGCATGTGAAATGGGCAAGATGAAGAAAAGTTCTCATAAGTTAAAAATGGACTCATCCTGCAAATCACCATTAGAAATGCTACATACAGATCTTTGTGGTCCTATTTCAGTTCAATCTATGGGAGGAAAGAAGTATATGCTAGTTATTGTGGATGAATATTCAAGATACACATGGGTTGAATTCTTAAGAGCTAAGTCAGAAGCTGCTGAAACATTGATTAACTTCATCTAAAGAATTCAAGTCCTTTTGCAACTTCCAGTTCAGAAAATCAGGAGTGACAATGGAACAGAGTTCAGAAATGAGACTTTTCAGAACTTTTTACAAAGTCTTGGAATTTCTCATAACTTTTCAGCTGTCAAAACTCCTCGACAAAATGGTGTTGTTGAATAGAAGAACAGCACTTTAGTTGAAGCTGCAAGAACCATGTTGGCATATTCAAATCTTCCAACCTTCCTATGGGCTGAAGCAATAGCCACTTCTTGTTTTACACAGAACAGAACTTTAATCAATAAAAGATTAAATAAAACTGCTTATGAACTGATTAACAAGAGAAAACCACTGATTAAATTCTTTCATGTTTTTGGTTGCAGATGCTATGTTCTCAAAGATAGAGAAAATCTTGGTAAATTTGATAAAAAAGGCAGATGAAGGATACTTTGTTGGGTATTCACTTACTTCCAAAGCATTCAGAATCTACAATAGAAGAACCAAGAGAATTATGGAAAGCATCAATATCACCTTTGATGAGTCAAGAATGAAGACTTCTGAACAAAACAGTTCAGAACTCGGACAGAATAAGACAAAAATGACTTCTGAAACAGCTTCTAATCCTAACTGTTCAGAACTCAATATATTGTTTAAGGATGCATTTCTGGAACTAACTTCTGAATCTTATGCAGATTTTGAAAATCTAAAAATGATTCAAGAAATGAAAAAGGGAACTTCAGAAGTGATTCAAACAACTGTAATTTCTGATACAGGTCCATCTGAGGAATGTCCAACTTTGATCATTACAAGTAATGAAACTTCTGATCCTAGTACTCAGATTTCTGAACAAGTGCCTCAGAACTCTAAACAAGTCATTCAGAATTCTGACTCTACTACTCAGAATCCAAACATGGATGTTTCACCTCAACAAGTATCAGAACAAGGGGACAGTTCAGAATTACAAGCAATCATTGATGAGAATGATACAAACAACAATTTTTCAGAAATTGATGTGCTTCCTAGTTCAAACAAATGGACTAAAGACCATTCTATTCATCAAGTGATAGGAGATCCATCAGTAGGAGTTAAGACCAGATCAGCAACAGCAAATGAAGCAATGTTTGCAGGATTTTTAAGTGTGATTGAACCTAAGAAAGCCAATGAAGCCCTAGAGGATCCAGATTGGATTTTAGCAATGCAAGATGAATTGCTACAGTTTGAAAGAAATAAAGTCTGGAGACTAGTTCTAAAACCTGAAGTAAAATCTGTTACTGGAACTAAATGGGTATTCAGAAACAAGAAAGATGAGTCAGGTGTTATAGTCAGAAACAAGGCAAGATTGGTTGCAAAGGGATATTCTCAACAAGAAGGAATAGATTATGATGAGACATTTGCACCTGTGGCAAGAATAGAAGCAATCATAATATTCTTGGCAGATGTTGCACAAAAGAACTTCAAAGTGTACCAAATGGATGTCAAATCAGCTTTTCTAAATGGTATACTTAATGAAGAGGTTTATGTCTATCAACCAGAAGGTTTTGTTGACCCTGAATTTCCAGATCATGTTTATGTTTTAGATAAGGCATTATATGGTCTAAAACAAGCACCAAGAGCCTGGTATGACACTCTTACTCAACACTTATTAAAATATGGTTTCAAGAAAGGTAAGACTGACACTACTTTGTTCTTAAAGAAGAAGGGTGATGATTTAATTTTGATTCAAATATATGTAGATGACATAATATTTGGTTCTACAAGTGCAGAGTTATGTACTGAATTCTCAAAAGTCATGGAATCAGAATTTGAAATGAGCATGATGGGAGAATTGAACTTTTTCCTTGGTCTTCAAGTAAAACAATTACCAACTGGTATTTTTATAAATCAAGGAAAATATGTTAAAGATATTTTAAACAAGTTTAAGATGTCTGATTGTGCTTCTATGAGAACACCAATGGCAACAAATGTCAAGTTAGATGCTGATCTCAATGGAGTTCCAGCAGATAACAAGATTTATAGAGGCATGATAGGATCTCTTCTTTACCTAACTGCTAGTAGACAAGATATTATGTTTCCTACTTGTTTTTGTGCTAGATTTCAATCAAATTCAAAAGAATCTCATTTGCTAGCTGTTAAGAGGATCTTAAGATATCTGAAAGGTTCACCAGATTTGGGCCTTTGGTATCCAAAAGAGACTGATTTCAAATTAACTGGTTTTACTGATGCTGATCATGCAGGAAGTAGATTGAACAGGAAAAGTACATCTGGTACTTGTAACTTTTTGGGAGATAAGATTGTGAGTTGGGCTTTGTTGGGAACTGAAGATTTGCTAAGTATGGTTAGTACTGCCAGAACAACGTTAATACTGCCAGTGCATAGTTACTACTGCCAATACATAGTTAATATTGCTTCGTACTTAATACTGCATGTGTCGTTAATACTGCTTTAAAAGAAAAACTAGGGCTAATACTGCTATAAATACCTCTTTCAGCCCGCCAAAGTTCATAACGTCTCTTTGAATTCTATTAATCTCTCTCTCTTTCTAACTATTCTCTCCCAAGAATCTCTGTTTTTCTGTCAAGAATCCTCAGGTACAATGGAGTTTATCGACGAACACAACGAGATTGCCATGCTCCAGAAACCAAAACAGTCTGCAGGTTTTCACGACATTGTGGATTTCCTCAAGAACACACATATATCCTATGCCCTAACGGTGACCCCGACAATCTACACCGAGAATCAGAAGCAGTTCTGGGAAAATGCCACCGTGGTGTCTGAAGATGGGCAGAAAATCATCAAAACAAGGGTGTGTGACAAACCCTTGAATGTTACAGAGGAGCTTATTCGCATCACTCTTCGATTGGATGATGCCTCAGGTATGACGTCTATTCCTAATGACGATCTATACTCAACTTTAACAATTATGGGGTATGAAGGTCCCATTGGAATCTTTAAGTTTTTCAAGTCTAAATTTTCTACACAATGGCGATTCTTTGTTCATACCTTAATGCATTGCATTTCAAAGAAAACTACTGGATGGAGTGAGTTTAGCAGTACCATTGCTTATGCCCTGGTCTGCTTGGCCACTGCCAGGAAGTTTAATTTTTCACAAATGATTTTCAATGATCTTGTGTCAAACCTGGAATCCAAAAAGAGTTTTTATATGTACCCAAGGTTATTCCAAGCAGTGATTACTCAGGAATTGACGGATTTGCCTCAATTTAATGAGGTATATGTACCTAAACCCCCTAAAGGAAAGGTCTTCTCAAATATGAGGAGAACTTCCAGGGACTCGGAAGGAGTTGACACTCCATTGTTCTCTACAATGATGGGTGTGTCCCACACACAAGAAGGTATGGCATCAGGGTCAAGGCCCTCATTAGACCAACCCACTGATAGCCAAACCCCACCTTCAATCACCAAAGAAATTCCTCAGTCCATTCTTCAAAGACCCACTCCTCTCATAACCAAAAAGTTTACAAGAAGAATGGTACACAAGGCTCCTTCCCTTGATGTACCTCCTACAAGCCCAAAGCCTTTAAGCCCGCTATTGGAGCATTCTCCAATAGAGAATAACGACAGGGAAACCACAGGGGTGTCTCCCAACCCCAAGAAGGTGCTCACTAAGGAGAAGGTTGAGCATGTGAGTAGCAAGGTTGCCACTACTTCTGCTAGCACAGAGAAGGACAGTGGTAACATAACTAAGACCTTCCTCACGGCAACTCAGAATGAGAAATCATTCAGAGGTCCCAGGTGCCAAGAAACCACGGGGGTAGGCAGTGCTTTTGCTAGGCAAAAGACACCTACTAAAATTTCCAGTGATCCTTTAAAGGAAGTAAAAACTCCTAAACAAGGTGAGGATAGATATACATATGAGGAATTGATGGAAACCATTGCCAATATCAACACAGATGTTGTAAGTCAGCAAAAAGAGATAGATGGACTCAAGAAAGTGGTCCTATATCAACAAACACAGCTTGAGAAGCATATGAAGCTGATTACAAAGTTGATGCACAGGAAGAAGAAAGCTCAGTATGTTCTTAAAAGAAGAAGCCCCAACAATGATGCTCCCAAAAAGGGGGAGTCAGAAGCTGAATTCAACATGGCGAGTGCACAGGAAAAGGGGGAGAATGAGTGTGTTGAAGAAATTGAAAAAGAAGCAGAAACTGATCATGCAGCAGAAAAGGTTAATGCTGCTGAAATTGCAAAAGAAGCAAAAACTGATCATGCAGCAGAAACAGTTAATGCTGCTGAAATTCAGAAAGAAGCAGAAACTGATCATGCAGCAGAAAAGGTTAATGCTGCTGAAATTGCAAAAGAAGCAAAAACTGATCATGCAGCAGAAACGGTTAATGCTGCTGAAATTCAGAAAGAAGCAGAAACTGAACCAACAGCAGAAACGGTTAATGCTGCTGAAATTCAGAAAGAAGCAGAAACTGAACCAACAACAGAAACGGTTAATATTGATGAAACCATTCCAGAGGCAGCAGAAACAAAAGAAGCAGCAGAAACCATGCAAGAAGCAGTATCTACAAAGGATGAAGCATCAGAAACAAAGGAAGCAACAGAAACTAAAAAGCCTACTTTGGAAGAAGTTGAAGTTGCAGAGGCTTTGATTAAAGCCAAACATGACACTCCTAAAAAGCAAGAAGAAACCCTGGGTGAAAAGCTGGCGTCACTGAAAAGAACAAGAACCAAGTCTATAGCTACCAAGAGGAAAGTTGTCAAGAAACCTAGGGTAGAACCAGTGGTAGAAGAAGAAAAAGAAGAGGATGTTCCAGAAAAGAAAGATGATACAAAGGTTGCTGAAGAAAAAGTAGCAACTCCATCAGGTCAACCAAGTAATGCTCAATGTGATATGTATATCACTATGGTTGATACTGATCCAATCAAAGTTGACCCATTATCTTCCATGCCTCCTGAGATCATCTTCTGGGATACCTTGGTAGATCAGAGAAAGGAGTACATTAGAGTCAAAAGAGCAGATGGGAAGTTTGAGGTCTGTTCTACATGGGGAAGACTTATCAGAATGTGCTCTAGATCTGACGTAGAGGAGATGTACAAGGTTGGAATGAAGCTGTATGGAAATATGCTGAATGAGAAAGGGATGTCTATCACCAAAATGGTTCTTGAATACCTGTGCCTAATGTTCAAACCAGAAGCAGTTCAGTATATGATAGAAAGAAATTTTCAAGCCATTACCAACTGGATGCTCATTGAAAAATGTGGAGTGTATGTCATCACACTTGACTATACATATCATGAGTATTATTTGGTGGATGTTGCATACAAGCACAACAAGAAAAGGTTGAATGGAATGCTACATGCTAAGTTGGCTTGCAACAAGGATTCTAAAATGGGAAGATACTTGGTGAGAAGGATTATCAATCAAAGCCTGGGTTTGAATCCTAATTTATGTGTTCATGATTAGGTTTTGGAAGCATCATCTGAAGAACTTGACTTCTCAACCTAAAAAGTCAAGTTAGGGGGAGATTGTTGGGAACTGAAGATTTGCTAAGTATGGTTAGTACTGCCAGAACAACGTTAGTACTGCCAGAACAACGTTAGTACTGCCAGAACAACATTAGTACTGCCAGAACAACAATACTACTGCTAGAGCAAAGTTAGTACTGCAAGTAAAAGTTAATGCTGCTGGAACAATGTTAGTACTGCTTGTGCATAACGATGTTAATACTGCTGGTGATCATAATTATGGAATGCGAGAATGTTGGAGATAAAAATGGAATGATTGAAGATAAGCATGAAAGAATATTCTGAAGATCAATTTTGTTTTGATAGTTATCTTGTAATTATTTAGTATAAATAGATGTTGATAGATAGCTATTCGGTAAGTAATTTTGTGAGAATTCGTTTTTGTTTTAGAGAGAATTAACCTCAAGGTTTAGAACCCTATTTCTAGAGAAGTAGAAGTCGTCTTGTTGAGCCTGTTCAACAAGATTGAGGTTTGGTTGTAAACTTGTGAGTTGAAGTTTGGAATACAAACAGATTGTGTTTTCTGATTAGTTGTTCATTGAGTGTGTTTGAATTAAAGTTCTATTCCGCAAGATTCTTTAATTCTGATTTCTAAGTATAATTATTCTTGTTTGGAATCGATCCTGACAGGCTTCAAAGAAGCAAAACTGTGTATCCACATCTACTGCTGAAGCAAAGTATGTTGCTGTTGCTGCATGCTGCTCTCAAACTTTGTGGATGAGAACACAACTCATGGACTATGGATATCAACTCAACAAAATTCCCATATATTGTGATTCAGAAAGTGCCATTGCAATAACTCAGAATCCTGTTCAGCACTCAAAGACCAAGCATATTGATGTAAGGTATCTTTTTATTAAAGACTATGTTGAAAAGGGAACTATAGAGATGCACTTTGTGCATACAAAGTATCAATTGGCTGACTTGTTCACAAAGCCTCTTGATCACAAAAGGTTTACTTTTCTCATATGTAAAATAGGAATGCTTAATCTGACAAATTGATTACATTTGCTATTTTTCATAAATGAAAGTTTTTCTAAGTAAGATTCTCTGAATAGTGTACTCAGAACTCTGAGTCTCTTATTCAGAATTCTGACTCTTAAGTTCAGAACTTCTGAGTCATGAGTTCAGATCTTCTGAGTCAATACTTCATAAATCCAACTTCAAATCTTTAAGTTTTGATTAGGTTATTCAGAACTTCTGATTATCTTTCAAAAATTCATTTCTGAGAAATACAAATATTTCGATTCTGTAGATTATTCTTTTCTGAAATTGTTTTCTACCTTTATGTCTAATATGTGTTTGAGTATATGCTAAAGTCAAGGGGGAGCATTGATACTCTTCAGAAATCATTCCAAGATGATTAAAAGGTTTGTATTCTTCTCTTATCACAAATCATTCTAAGGAGAACAAGCTTTCAATGATAAAATATTTTTATACTTGTTCAAAACTACTTCTGAATGTTTCAAAAGTTTTCAAATTCAGATGTTAGATTTTAAATGATTTTTCAGAAATCACAAATCATCATTAAAAGAACATAATATTGATGATAAAATAATTTTCTATCTGTTCAAACTACTTCTGGATGATTAAATGTTTTTATATAATCAGATGTTGATTTTAAATGAATTTTGGTTCTAAGGGAATTTCTTCTGAACTGTGTACTCAGAACTTCTGAGTATGCTTTCTCAGAACTCTGAGCGTGTTACTCAGAACTTTTAACTTGTGTTAATTTCTATCAAGTAACACGTGTCAGCTTCTTATTCAATTGAAAATGCCACATCTTTTCATTTTAATTTTAAATTGTTAAATTTAAATTGTTTATTGATAAATCTTAAAACAATTTACAACTTGTTGCGGAACAAGATTAAGGATTAACCTAATCTAAACAAGTTAAGAACAATAAGTTTCTTGCACTAGAATAAACACCGAAAGGAGATAAGGAAATTACGAGTAATAACCTAACACACAGTAGTAAGGAAGAAGGAGATGGCCCGAGCACTTCATTTCTGAAGTAGGGTTCTTCTTATATACTGCATGCATTTAATGCATGGCAGTATTGCTTTATGCGTGGCAGCAGCTGAGTGGTTGAATGTCATTGACCTTTGTAGACAACCTTAGTAGCCGCATGGTTCACAGTGTAGAATCAGAGTTTGTTGTACGATCATAGACAAAAGGGATGTTCGTTCTGATAGTTCGTATGGAGACGTGCAAGGGAGGTAAGACAATAGTACTTTGTAAGAAGACTTCATGATCAGCTTTCGTTGAATCAGTACTTTATCAGCGAATGATAAAGCTCAGCGATTGCTGAAGTCTTCTACTTAATACTTCACGTTGAATGGACAATTCTGTGACTTCACTGATATCCGCATCAGTTCATTAGTAGACTTGTCGCTGGTTCTTGGGCTTGATCTTCGACTTCAGCGTAGAACCTTTGTTGACATGAAACTTGTCTTCAGGGATCATAAGTAAACAATTAACTATCAGCGATCATCACAGAGACTGAACATGCTCAGAGCTACTGGATGAACAGTGTTCGCTGAATGTCTAATCTAAAGAGCAAGAGTTCCTATCAGCGGTACTGTAAAGTCTTAGTACTTATCAGCGATAGTGAAACTCTAATACATATTGTTTACTTACAATTTTCACTAAGTGTTAAAGAGAGGGTCATTATCAAATCACTGAGGGTTTGGATCAACAAAACCTAATCTAAGCAAACTTGAGAATCACTAAGTTTTTTGCACAAGAAATAAGAGAGAAAGGATAAGTAGAAATAGGATGAGTTTTTTGCATAAGAAATAGGATGAGTTTTTCTATTTGCACTAAAAAGTCAGGACCCTTCAAAGTGAAAGATGGTGTTTCTATTTACAAATTACACCCAATGCATTTAATGCATGGCATGAGCATTTTACACGTGTCAGATCTTCATTGGGCGCATGCTTCTGACTTTTGTCAAAGACATGTTTCTGGCCGCATGGTGAACATTGTGGTTGTACAATTATGGACAAAGGCAAGTTTCCTTTTGTATATTCGTACTTTTGTGCAAGAGGATAAGACAAACAATTCTTGAACAACAAGCTTTATGATCAGCGATCACTGATGGTCTTTTTCATCAGTGAGGCCTGATGTAAGTCAGCTATCACTGAAGTCTTGATCAGAATTGTCGCGTGTTGTAGAGTTGTCTTGGTTTCACTGAATGCCGTTTCACATCATGAGTAGACTTGTCCTTGTTCATCAGCTTGGTGTTCGATTTCAGTGATGAACTCTTTTCGATGTGAGGCTTGTCTTCAGATATTACATTAACTCTTTACATATGGAAACCTTTAGTGATCAGTGAACAAACTCAACTTTATGATCACTGATGGTGAAACACTAATACATTCAGATGTTAAATGCAATTTTAACGAAGTATTTTAAGGGTCGTCGTCAGATCACTGAGAGAGTTTGGATCAACAATATCCCCCTATTTGATGATGACAAAGCAACATTAGAAAATTGCTAAGTGTCAAAACGTAAGGATAAAAAGGACTCATAAAATACGTGTCCCATTTACTGTTTTGAGGGATCTTTTATAGTACTGATGGAGTAATGTACTTCAGTGAAAACTTTCATTAATTCATAATGAGTTTAGAAAAGGGAATTCGAAAGTTACAAGTACAAGTGAAAACAATACAAATACTAAAAGTTGAAAGCTGATAAATTACAAGAAAAGTTACAAAATGGGAATCTATCAGCTAGAGTGGTTCATCCTTTATTAGATCTTCATCATAAGAGTCTTCTGCAGTGATCATGTAGTCAGGTATCTCTTCTCCTCTCTGTCTTCTAAGTTTGCACTCCTTGTGAATGTTAGATTTGAGGAAGACACCGAACCATGTCTTATTGCACCAGTACAAACGATCTCTTAGATGGTTAGTTGGGGAGATATTGATTTTTGAGTCTCATTGAAATCTTTCATTTCCATCCCAATCATAGAAGATGATTCCATAAGGAACTCCTATCACCTGACCAACAGCAAAAGGTCCTCCAGGTGGTAGTGATACGTTGAGCGCTGAGAGATATGATGGTGGTCCAAGAACTGCTTCTCATGAGAATTTTATCCCGGTTTATTTCTCTAAGTACGTTCTTCTTCAGATGTAGATTCTCGCTTCTTCTTTCTGGCTGGTCTCTGGTTCTGAGGTAGAGGAGGTATTTCAACCCTCAATGAGATTCGATCTATGAGCTTGTTCAAGAAGTTTTCCACATAGACTTTGTACTTGGACTTCGACTTCTGAAGAACATCTCTGATCTCTAGCCATTCGTAGAATCTGAAGTTCTCCAACTTTGACATGAACATTGTCTTAGCTGAAGTATCTACTTTGAAGACTGTTATGGACACCATCACTGAATTCTTCTTCGTCTTCCCAGTTATGGTCACATGTTGTAATCTTTTCAGGACTATATCTCTGCTCGATCTTTTCTTTGCACCAATCTACTTCAGAACCTTGACGGTCTTTTCTTTTCTTGCCTCCTCCTCGGCTTCTTTTAGCAACTGAGCTTGAACTCTGACAGGGTTCCTTTTTAGTTTCTTATCAGAGACTAAGTTTTGGGCTACCTTAAGGGAAAGTTGGACATCCTTTTGGTATGCTGCAAAGAGTTTCTCAGTCCTGAGGTATTCTTCTCATTCATCTTGACTCAGGAATTCAAGCTCGTCTTGATCTTGTTTAGCGCTTTGTCTGGGAGGGATCTTCATGCGTTAAATCTCTAGCTAAGAGACAAGTGCTGCCATTCTTTTCTTCTCTTCCTCCTCAGACCTTTGAATTGGTCTTCAGGGTCTGGATGGATAGCTCAACACGTCTTCCTCCTCTTCTTCTTCTTCATCGGTCTCAGGAATGGAGACTGGGATTATTGGGTCATCAGCAGTCGCTGGGATTATTGAGAAGACATCTGCTTATAAGGAGTTAGGTGGTAGAAAAGGAATTAGGTAAGTATGAGGGGTTTATAAGGGCAGGGGTGAGGGAGAAAGTGACAATGGAGATACATACCTCTGAACGTTGCTCCCCCTCAGAAGTGCGTATAATTTTCAGGTTTCCCTCAGCATAAATTCCTTTAGGTTTTTCCTGAGGGGTCTTCTAAGCTGGGGCCTTGTCATATTTTCTCCCCCTGCTTCGTTGAGGATGATTCCTTTGGTGGGAACGCTGATGGACTTTGGAATCAACCATAGTTCATTATCTTCATCATCATCATCATCATCATCATCATCATCAGCCTCCGCGGAACCCGTGTCTTTGCCATCATCATTGATGACAAGTTCTTCCTCATCTTCCTTTTCTTCCTCATCCTCATCAGAGGGAATCTTTACAGGAGCTTCTTTATATTCCTTCCCCTCAGCATTAGGAGGCTCTTCAGCTAATTGCTCCCCCTCATCATCTGAAAGCTGATGATCAATAATTTTCTCTTCTTTAGTCTTCTCCCCCTCTTTGTCAGTGTCAGAGGGAGTGGCATTAAGGCAGCAGCTGCACAGGTTGAAGGAGCAGCTGTTTCTAGGTTATCAACCTTGGAAAACAACTCCCCGAGGGTGTCAACAGTCTCCACGATATAGTCTGCTACTATATCGAGAGATTTACGGTTAGAATTCATAAAGGACATAGGGTGCTGAGGAGCATGCTTCTTTAGCTCTGCGAGGATGTCAGCGAGTAGCTTATTATTTGTTGCTACCTTGAAAGACAAGTCAGTGAGAGAGTCGGAAAGCGTGTTGATGGAGGCGGTGTTTGAGGAAACTTTAGTTTTTATTTACTTCACCACCTCTTGGAGCGCTGAGAGCTGAGAATTATTAGCTTTATTGGAGAGAGAGGTGGTGACCTGCTTCAATGCATAATCAACATTATTAACTGCTGTTGTGTTGTTATTCAGGTCAGCAGATAGGTTGGAGAGGCTAGAGTTGATATCCTGAACACTGGTGTTTAGGGTCTCCAACGTAGGACCTGTAAACACAAAAGAAGGTTGAGCATAACAGTGCTCAGGCTTAGTCATCGAAAGAATGAGGGGTAGGGAAGAATGAGTACCTGAAGGTCCATCAGTGAAGGAATCCAACTGATTTCCATCAAAGTATCGGTGCATGTCGTGCCTTAGAGGAGTTGAGAACATAGGTATCTGAGGGTCCCCTTGAGGAGGACCTTCAGGTCCTGTGCTATCAGTCATGAGATGGCAAAGAAAATCCATTTGGCTATCGGCAAGGATAGAGCTTGATACAATGGATGTGTTGACAAAATAAGTTGAGGGAAGAGAAGTTGTTGTGAAGATGGTCGTGACGTGTGGCAGCAAGGCACTGGCGGTGCCTGAAACTTCACGTTCAGTGCTTTGAGGCACTAAGGTGGATGGGGTTGATGCTAGCATATATTCAGCAGTAGGAGCTGCTGAAGTGGTTATTTTGGAGTCAGGAGTGGTGGAGCAGACCATGAAGTTATCTAGGGAAGCCTGTGAAAAGACTGTCCGTGATGTTGTTGTTGTTGTTGTTGTTGCAATTGACGGTTTCTCCTTTGATCGCCTCTTAGGCTTTTTAGAAGACTCAAAAGGGACAGCAGATGGTTTCGTCTTTGAAGAGGTGGTTGTTGCAGCTTGGGTGGTCACAAGGGGTTGAATCATAGACGTTGATGCTAAAGTAGAAGCAGTGTAGGAGGAGAGAAGGCGTTAGAGAGTAGAAAACCTTACCTCATGATCGAGTGGCTATCTGTCGAGGATTCTGGAGCCAAGTTTGGGTAGTTGATACCCACCATCAGCAGAATAGAGAGAACCTAAGAAATGCTGGAGAAGAATGCTGATAAAGAGAACATAAGGGATAATGGGCTCCCTATCAGCTTTTTTGACCTTTACCATTAGGTCGTCGAAGATCATCCTGGCATAGTCAACGCTTCGTCCGGTGATCACTGAGTAGCCTAGGTCAAGAGCGACCCGGCTAGCTTGGTCCATGGTTCTTGTTTTTCCTCCCATGATCTGCACAAAATGTGCGAACATGTAGCAGAGCCCTGTAGGCATCCTGGCCTTGAGGATCTTGGTTAGCTTCTTCCCAGGCTTGTTATGCTTGGTTTCCTAATCATAACCTATCAAGTAAAGGAATTGGATGAGTTCTTCATCAGTAGGGGTGGAGTCGAAGGTCTTAGATATAGGCAGTTTCAGCGCTTGCCTTATCACTGAGGGAGTGATGCTCCCTTCTCCGTGTTGAGTCTGGAAGGCAATCATAGTTACCTGCTTCCCAAGTTTCAGTGTCTTTTTAGTCTTTTCAGCAGTGTACCAAGACTGCTGAAGGAGATGCTTGCAGCCAGTGGGGTATGCGGTCAGTGCATAATGAATGGAAGAGTTCATTAGGAACGTTGCCGCGTCCTAGAGGTGAGTTGATGGTTTCGATGCAGGGAAGGTGAGAAGTCCTTGATGATTGTTCGACTTGAATGACGAGGAGAGTTCAAAGTGGACACTCTTTGAGCGGGTGAGAGTGGATGCTTGAGAGGCCATTTCTGTTAAAGAAGACGAAGGAAAAAAATAGAAATGCAAAGGATTCCTTGCAATGGAATTTTTTAGGAAAACTTCTAAGGGGAAGAAAATACAGTTTTACCAATTTCCTTATTGGGAAAGAAATGGTAAAAAGTAGGTTTGCCAAATTTCAAAAGAAATGAAAATGGGAAGAAAATGTAGTTTACTAGTTTCCTTATTGGGAAAGAAATGGTAACCTACAATGTAGATATAGAAAACTGTTTAAAAATGACTTTTAAACTTGAGAACCTTTTTAGGGTTTTTAAGAAATCATGAAGGAGATGATTAGTGTAGAAAAAACTTGTTTTGATCTTATTTTGCAAAGAGAAAAGATCAAAAAGGTGTTTTTGTTAAGAGAGTTTTCATGAAATATAGAAAAGAACCTGGAAATCACAAAGAGTTGTGAGTACGTGTTCTTAGTGTTTTTCGATGCTAGAAAGTTCTTTGCCTTTAGAGAGTTTTGTACGCGTAAAGTTGAAATGAGAGACAAAAAGTGTATTATATACGAGTGAGGAGAGAGAAAGGAATGATGAGCGGGAAAAGTTTTCATCATTACGTAGACACGTCACACGAGTTTGATTGGTCAAGAAGTGTAACGGACGAACGTGTGTCAGAGAAATGCGTGCCATGGGTTATCCTAAAAAATGACGTCACATAGAAAACGTCTTTTCATTCTCAAAAGATATCACGGATCTTTGAAAGACTTAGTGATATGAGTCTTGGTTTTAGAAGAACCACTAATATGAAATGTCAGTGATGAGTCTTGTTTTTGAAAAAGCTTTTAATCATTTAAGAAAAGTGAATGATTAAGTTTGAGATTTTTTAAAAACGTCTATGAAGAAAAACTTCAGTGATAATAGATAGAGTGTCATACCTGATCATCAGATAGCATTTAGGCAGAGATTACAAGATGAATTCCAGATGTTGAACATCAATCACTGATATAATACCTAACTACTGAAGAGTTAGTATTGAAGATTCAGCATTCCAAGCTCACTGATGAAAAGTTGTATCTTGTCTCATCAAGAGGTTTGGTGAAAATATCAGCAAGCTGATAATCAGTGGGAATGAAATGAAGTTCAATGTCTCCATTCATCACATGATCTCTGATAAAATGACATATGATTTCAATGTGTTTGGTCTTTCAGTGTAGCACAGGGTTGTTGCTATAGCGATGGCACCAGTGTTGTCGCAATAGATAGGAATCTTTGATGGCTGAAAATCATAGTCTATGAGTTGATTTCTCATCCATAAGACCTGAGCACAAAGCACAAAAACTACCAGCGGCTACATACTCAGCTTCAACGGTTGAGGTGTACATTGAGTTTTCCTTCTTTCTTGTCTAACTTACCAACTTTCCACCTAGAAGCTGACAGCCTCTAGTGATGCTCTTTGTATCCAGTTTGCAACCTGCAAAATTACTATTTGAATAGGCAGTGAGATCAAACCCTGAGTCCTTAGTATACCTAAGACTTAGGTTGGGAGTACCCTTCAGATATCTGAATATTCGCTTTACATCTATCAGATGTGATTCTTTGGGTTTTCATTGATATCTTGCACATTAACAAGTAAAATACATGATATCAGGTCAACTAGCTGTAAGATATAAGAGAGAGACGATCATTCCTATATGGGCAGTGACATTATCAGGTTTCCCGTTTGGGTCCTTGTTTAGTGTCAGCGGATATGCCATAGAAGTTTTCATAGCTGAGCTTTGAGTAAGATCAAACTTTTTCAACATATCTTTAACGTACTTACCTTGGTGTATGAATGTACCTTTGTTGTTTTGATTTATCCGAAGCCCAAGGAAGCAAGTCAGTTCTCCCATCATACTCATTTTATATTCTTTCTTCATTCGTTTAGCGAATAGAGTACACAGAGATGGGTTAGTGGATCCAAATATAATGTCATCGACATATATATCAAAACAAGTATGTTAGTCCCATTAATAACAAGCAACAATCAAAGAAAACATGATTATAGTAGCAATATGAGATATAAAAGATCTAATGGTGTATTACTGAAATGTGAGAACTACCTAGAGAGAGAATGGTTCTCTCTCTAGAACACACACTTACACCTTAATGTCTACATTGTGAAATGATTCTCTTAACCCTAATTTCACACACTAATCCTTATATACTCACTTGTTACATACTTAAGCCCAAGCCTATAATTCCTATACCCAAGACCATATTACAATCATTAACCCTTTACAAAAATATCTTATAATTAGGACATTTTGTTCCTAACAAAGTATAATATGACCTTTAACCTTTCTGAAAAACAAAGTGTTATCAATCTTTCCACATTTAAAATTTTCAACGATAAGAAAAGAAGATAAGGTAGCATACCATGCACGAGATGCTTGTTTTAAACCATAAAGGGCCTTATGCAGCTTATAAACCTAATCTGGATGCTTAGGGTTAGAGAACTCTAGAGGTTGTTTGACAAAAACTTCCTCATCCAACTTTCAATTTAGGAATGTTGACTTAACATCCATCTAATGTACTTTGAAGTCCTTATGAACTACATAGGCTAAGAATAATCGAATTGCTTCGAGCCTGGCCACATGGGCAAAGGTTTCATCATAGTCAATGCCTTTCTCTTGTATGTATCCCTGAGCAACAAGTCTAACATTGTTTCGGGTTACAGTCCCTTGTTCATCTAACTTGTTATGATACAACCACTTGGTGCCAATAATAGTCTTTGCAGATGGTCTAGGAATGAGATTCCAAACTTTGTTTCTTTGAAACCTAGTTAGCTCTTCTTGCATAGCACTGACCCAGTTTGGATCTCTGACGGCATCATTGGTCTTTTTGGGTTCAAGCAGCGATATGAAGTTTACAATGAGACAGATGTTACCTGAACCACGTCGAGTCTTAATACCTGAGTTTGGTTCACCGAGTATTTGTTCAATTGGGTGTTTCTTTATCCGTCTCTGAGCGGGAGCTTGAAACTCTGGATCTTAGAGGATTCTATTATAATAAGCTCCCTAGGTCTAAAGGTCCTCCTCTGTGAACCACGAAGGTAGAGGAGCCAACAGTTCCACTAAATCCAATACTACTGGGATTTCACTGGTGTAGGTACTTCACTTCTAGAAAAAATAGTCGATCTTTATCTTCAATTGTTATGATTCCTGCAAGTTTCTCTTGGAAGAAAATGAAAAATATATAACCAACCATTCCTCCAAAATATTTTCCAATCACGAACATCGATCTTAGAGGTGTTAAAATGAACAATTCGAACAATTTATGCATCGAGTACCAATTCGAATTCCAAGCAAAACATGCAAATCGGGTTGGTCAGTTAAAACATTTATGTCACTTTTAGCTTTTTAGTAAATAATGTCTTAATATGATTACAAAACTATGTTGCAAAAATTATATAATATGTTTTTAATGAATTGATTTAGGAGACTGTAAGCATTCTAAAACATTTTAAATGGTCATCCATATGTCTGACCCATTTTGTTTCCTAATTTTTCTTTATTTTATACGTATCTTATTTGACAAAGATATAATATAACCAAAACTGGTCCAATTTTTTGATATATTTATGAAAATTGGTCCAATGGTTTTTGGTTAAGGGTGTGTTTGATAGTATATTTTCAAAATTATTACGGCAAGCAGAAGAATAAAAATCAAATGATTAGAAGTAAAAATTGGGGAACAATTTTAAATTTGTCTCACTAACCATATAAACCTTAACTACGGAACAAATGACTTTTACCCACAAAATTCACCCAGGGAGCAGTGGGTTTAGAATTTGCTGATCGGGATTCATCAAAGGTGACATGAATAATTTCTTCAACAGTTTGTCTTCGTTTATTGAAAACTCTAAAGGCATTGGACACTGAGAACTATCCAAGAAATATTTCGTCGTCAGCTTTGGGATCGAACTTTCCTAGGTTATCTCTGTTGTTTAAGATGTAGCACTAACAACCAAAGTCATGAAGAAAGATGATGGATGGCTTTCTCCCATGGAAACATTCGTAGGAAGTTTTCTTGAATCTGTTAACAATCAGCGACCTATTTTGAGTAAATCAGGCAGCGTTGACAGCTTTGGTCCAGAATTGAGTTGGAAGATGAGAATCGCTGAGCATAGATCGAGCAACTTCGATGATCGTTCTGTTTCTTCTTTCAGCGACTCCGTTTTGTTGTGGTGTTGTCACAGCTGATCACTTCTTATTGAGCGAACTGTCAGACTATTCAGAACTTCCATTTTTCTTACAACTGAAATGATTTCTTCTGCAGTGTCACTCTTATATATGAGAAACATTACCCAGGTGTAGGGAGAGTACTCATCTACTATAACTATAGTGTACGTCTTTCCAGCGATGGATAGTATATTGACCGGGCCAAACAAATCCATATGGAATAGATGAAGAGGTGTTGTCACTGATGACACTTTCTTAGACTTGAAACTATCTTTGGTTTGCTTTCCTTTTTCACACGCTGAACAAAGAGATTCTTTAGTGTATGAGTGCTGAGGTAAGCCAGTGACTAATTCCTTTGAAGAGAGAGTGTTCAGCATCTTGAAGTTCATATGAGAGATCCTCTTATTCCATAGCCAGTTGACATCTGAGGAGGATTTAGTTGAGGAATCCATGTTAATGACATAAACATTTTCCAAACGATAACCGCTGAGAGTAAGTTTCCCATCCTTATCAGTGACAGAATATGCTTTGTTTATGAAGCATACTTTGTAGTCATTATCACATAGCTGACTAATGCTAAGAAGATTGTGCTTCAATTCTTCTACATAAGCGACTCTTCGGAAGGTAGTTGTACCATTAGTGAGTACACCAAACCCTCTGGTATAGCCTTTCTGTTTCCACCAAAGGTCACTGAAGGACCTTTCTCTTCCTTGTAATCAGAAAGAAGGTTCTTTTGTCCAGTCATGTGTCTAGAGCATCCACTATCAAGATACCAGATACCTTTTGAAACCTGCAATCATAAGGAAGATTAAGTTTGAATTGGTACCCACTTTACAATGGGTCCACAAGTGTCAGTGGAGATGGAAGGTTCAGAAATCTTCACAACATCTGATGTTTCAGCGTCAGTGCCGTCACTTTGGTTAATTTCTTAAACTTAGTGGTATTTTTCACCTTGGCAGATTTTTCAACCTTTGTGACCTTCTTTGCCTTGGAGGCATTCATCTTCACCTTAGCTAATTTTTCAGCAATATGATCACTAAGTCTACAGTGATAACATTTTCTATAGTTGAAAGTATCTTTAGAACCATAGGCATAAGTAGAAGTAAGCCTTAAATGAGCAAGGATTGTTCCAAGAATACCCTTAGCATCATATATCAGAGGAACCTTGGGTCATCAGATTTCTTAGCCTTAACATCAACCTTTATTCTAAGAGTAGCTCTCTGAACATGTTCAGAGACCTTGGTCTTGGAAGTAGAAGATTGGCTAACTGAAGGTTTAGACGTGGCCTTTTTCAGCTTACGCATCTTGCTACCCTTCTAAGGAGTTTGGGAAACAAATTTCCCTTTCTCCATGAGTTTGGAACTCTTTAGCATGGAACAATCGTTGGTTGGTTCATATTTGTTAGAATTGAAACCAAGACCACTTATGTCATTGACAGGAATCCGAGCACTAATTATGTCAGTGATCTTTGCTGAGGATTTGCACCATCCTTCAACTGCAGCTTTCTCAGCTTTCAGCTCAGCGATATCTTGTTCGCCTTCAATGTTGATTAGTTCATTTACATAAACCTGATCTATTAAACTTTCTTCTATATTAGATAGTTCCTGGATCTTTAAATGTCATTTCTTAAACTGTTCAGTTAAATCAAGATTTTGTTGTTAAACTTGAGTTTTGTCATTCAGGGCATTATATAAATCAACCGTCAGTGAATCGATAGCATGACGTCTATCTGCTTCAGTGAGAACTGGGTTAGAAGAGATAGATACTTGAGAAGAAGAAGAGGTGGAAGAAATATTAACGTTTTCTTCTTTTACTACTTGGAGTTGGGCTGTCAGGCAGAGGTTGGCCACATCTTTTTCATCAGAATCCGATTCTTCATCAGATTCATCCCAATCGTGTTCTTCAGCGATTAGACCTTTACCTTTTTGCTTGAAGTTTTTCAACTTCACATATTTTTCTTTCAGCTTTTGGTATTTGTTATCTCTGGGCTCAGAGGATGAAGAACGTTTGAAGACTTTTTTTGACCTGTATTCACTGGCAAAATGTCCTATCTTTTCGTAGTTATAACAGGTAGTAGTTGCCTTATCAACATGAGTTGATTTTGGCTTGTCACTGATAACAAGATGCTTATTTCTTTTGAAATTGCTCTTTCTTGTAAATCTCCTTAAGGAGTTTGTCAAGAGTGCTAGAGACTCATCAAATTCTGAAAGATCAGTTTCTGATAAGTCACCATAGTCAAATTCCATCTCAGTGATAGTAACAGAGGATCATTGAGTGGGAATCATATTTGAAGAAACTAAAGAAACATGTGTGTTTTTGGAATCTTTAGAATCTTTTACAAGATTCTTCTTAAGCTGACATGACTGCTCATGATTGAGAAAAATGCCATAAAGAGTGCTTAAGGAAATATCTTTGAGATCTCTTGAGAGCTTAATACACATAGTATAATTGTCCCAGTTTTCAGGAAGACATTATTGAAATTTTTTCAGGGTCTCAGTATTAGAGTAGGTCCAACCAACAGTTCTTAAATCAATTAATAAGCAGTTAAAGCATTGGTGTACTTTAGAAAAAGATTCATTCTTACCACAAATGAAACTTTCATAATGTCTTACCAGATTTATCTTTCTCAATTCTTGTACTTTAGATGTACTATCATATTGAACACAAATATATAGTGTCCCACATGGCTTTAGAAGTCTTTAGGTTCATCACTGAGTGATAAACCTCATCAGGAAGAGCCATAGAGATGACTAATCTGTCTTTGGTGTCAATAGCCACCTTTTTCTTTTCTTCATGAGACCACTTAGTCAGGTCCTTTACAACTTGTCTTTCAGGTATGGCAGCAGTTGTAGCTGTAGCAGGAACAACAACAACTATGACAAATGGAACATAAGGTCTACTCTCAAGATAATGAGGTATAGTAGGATCTACACCTTCCAGAAAAAGCATCATTCAATTTTTCGAAAGACTAAAGTTATCTTTTCTAAATCGGGGAGGTTTTGCAAGAGAACCATTATCTATATAGTTTATGTTTGGGCTGAATGCCATTTGAAAAATAGCAAGGAACAGAGATTAAGCAAGATGTTGTTTATGATATTTAAACAATCTGCTCTGATACCACTTGTTGGTCCCGAAGGGGTTCTACAAGGGTGAAATTTATACAAGGAGGGGGGGGGGGGGTTGAATACAAACACAAGTTTTACTTTTCTATATTGTTTATTGATAAATCAAAATACCATTTATAGTTTGTTGCGAAATAAAATTAAGTAAAACCTAATCTAAAAAACCTTAAGAATCACTAAGTTTCTTGCACAAGAAACAGGAGAAAAAGGATAAGTAAAAAATGAGTTTTTCTACTTGCACTAAGAAGTTAGGACCCTTCAAAATGAAGGATGTTGTTCCTATTTATACCCCATGCATTTAATGCATGGCAGGAGCACATTACATGTGTTAGATCTTCATTAGGCGCATGCTTCTAACTTTTGTCAAAGACATGCTCTTGGCCGCATGGTGAATAGTTTAGGTGGCAAAGTGGTTGTACGATTATGGACAAAAGCAAGTTTCTTTTTGTACCTTCGTACTTTTGTGCAAGAGGATGAGAAAAATAATTATTGAACAACAAGCATTATGATCAGCGATCGCCGATGGTCTTTTTCATCAGTGGGGCCTGATGTAAGTCAGCTATCGCTGAAGCCATGATCAGAATTGTCGCGTGTTGTAGACTTGTCTTGGTTTCACTAAATGTCGCTTCAGATCAGGAGTAGACTTTCCCTTGTTCATCAGCTTGGTCTTCGATGTCAGCAATGAACTCTTTTCGACGCAAGGCTTGTCTTCAGATATTACATCAACTCTTTACATATGGAAACCTTCAGTGATCACTGAACAAACTCAGCTTTATGATCACTGATGGTGAAACACTAATACATACAAATGTTAAATGCAATATTAACTAAGTATTCTAAGGGTCGTCGTCAAGTCACTGAGAGAGTTTGGATCAACAAGAATCATAAAGGTTCATATGTGAATCAGTTAAAAAGAGTTCATATGAATTACACGGGTTCACATGTGAACATATAGTCATTTTTGAATCACAAAGATTCACATATGAACTCGTACCACATATTTGTAAAAGGTACGAAACTCTCCTTTTATTTTTGGAATACCCACAACTTTTGACCGGTCAAAGCCGCAATTCTTGACCAATCAAATTCGATCTTGACCGTATGAATGGCTAGGATTATTTCTCTATTTCTTACACACTTAGCATTTCTCATTTGAACCTATGGCTATATATATATATATATATATATATATATATATATATATATATATATATATATATATATATATATATATATATATATATGGATGATGGGCTTGTGCACATATATATTATTGTGCACTCTTTAAACAGACCATTAAGGAATCCATATTTATAGGCAAAATATTTAAGCTACTTTTTTGCAAAAATTGAGTGTAAATATTTTTCTCGTCACATTTCGGGGCCAATACTGTTAAAAAGCAAAATCATTACGAGTTTGATATGCATTTACTGGCGATTGGTGTTTGTTCACATATATACCAGTTTACTGAATTCATTTGAGCATGTAGCAATCAAATTTTTCTGAGAGGTTGAAACCTTAGTCAATTTCGGAGTTGTTAAGATTTGGCCCTTTGGAAATCATTAGTTGAAGTTGAAGTTGAAGCTCCTTTCTCTTGGAACGGAGGTAGCCACAAACTTGTTGTTTGCCTTCTATCCCAATCGAATTATTGACTTTTCATTGTGAACAAGCTACAAACTATAATTCTTTTTGTAAAGACGAAAAAAAATCAAGGTCTTGAGAACACCCAATAAGCAACTGCGTGATGTTCTTTTTGGGTGTGTCAGCTTCAACTATCATTAGTTTATGAAGATAACCAATTGCGTGATGTTTCAAAAAGTCGATTACATTCTCGATGAAAGAAGATATTTGTTAAGCATCTTCATATGCCCTTCCATTGTACTGAAAAAATATGTTAGGGGAGTGATAATAACTGAAGTAGTTGTAGTGAAAAATGTTAGGGGAATGAGAATAATTGAAGATGTTTGTTAGAATAGATCAGTAGAGTCTCTAGGGAAAGCACTAACAGACCATAAGCAATCTTATGCACATACGATTGAAACAAGTTGGTAAATAAGATTTAAGTTGGTTTTTTTTTGTAAAATGAAAATAATTGTTGCACTTCCTAACTCACATACTTGCTTCATCCATTGACAACTGCTAAAGTTTCTTATGAATCCCGTGAAAATTGTTATCATTTCTTATTTTGGCAACACTTAACTTTTAAGTCAAAATAATATTTTTGTTGATTGTGTCAACGGGTGTTAAGGACACTGTTGATCCAAACCCTCAGTGATTTGATAATGACCCTCTCTTAAATACTTAGTGAAAATTGTATGTAAACAATATATATCAGAGTTTCACTATCGCTGATAAGTACTAAGATCTTACAGTACCGCTGATAGGAACTCTCGCTCTTTAAATTAAACATTCAGCGAACACTGTTCACCATAATGCGCTGAGTCTGTTCAGTCCTTATGGTGATCGCTGATAAGTTAGTTGTTTACTTATAATCCCTGAAGACAAGTTTCACGTCAACAAAGGTTCTACGCTGAAGTCGAAGATCAAGCTCAAGAACCAGCGACAAGTCTACTAATGAACTGATGCGGATCAGCGAAGATTCAGATTTGTCCACTCAACGTGAAGTATCAAGTACAAGACTTCAGCTATCGCTGAACTTTATCATTCGCGGAATAGTAAATGATAATCGCTGAATCAACGAAAGCTGATCATGAAGTCCTCCGTACAAAGTACTTTTGTCTTAACGTCCCTTGCACGCCACCGTACGAAATGTCAGAAAAGAACCTCCGAAAATCTGAGATCGTACAACCACTCTGATACTACACTGTTCATTCATGCGGCTACTAAGGTTGTCAACAAAGGTCAATGACATGCAACCAATCCGCTGATGACACGTGTAAAGTGTATACTGAATTACATTAAATGCATGCAGTATATAAAGAGATGAACTCACTTCATTTGAAGTAACTTGCTAACTCTGGACAAGTTCAAATCTCTCTCAAGATAGGATTTTATTAGTAATCTCCATATCCTTCTTAGTGCAAGAAACCTTAGTGTTCCAACTTGTTTAGATTTAGGTTTATCCTTAATCTTGTTTCCGCAACAAGCTGTAAATTGTTAATGATTTATCAATAAACAATTTAGAAAAGTAAAATAGCGTGTTTGTATTCAACCCCCCCCCCCCCCCTTCTACAAACTTGTATAGGCCTTTCGGGACCAACAAGTGGTATCAGAGCGGATTTGTTTAATCTCATAAACAAGATCTAATCTAAGATATTTCTCTTCCTTGCTAATATCTGAAAATGGCCTCCCACACAAACACAAATTATGTAGACAATGGTTCTTTTGCACAATCCCCTAAATTCTCCAAAGATAGTTTAAATCTATGGAACGATAGGATGATAATCTCAACTTTTCCTAAAGAATCCTCTAACCCCAGGTATAGAGATGACAGGTATCAAAAGCTGAAAGAAAAGTATGCAAAGCTGAAAAGCTTTAAGAAGAAAGGAAAAGGCCTGATGGCTGACAATGATTGGGCTGCTTCTGATGAAGAAGCCTCATCATCTGATTCTGAAGATGATGAAGCAAATCAATGTCTCATGGCCAAGATTGAAGAAGAGGAAGAAAATTCAGACATTCCCTCCACTTCAACATCTGCCATTCAGGTATCACCTTCCTTCTTTACCAATATTGCAAATATTGATGAAGCTGATAGTCTCCGTAAAATCGAACTGCTGACTAGAAGTTTATACGAAGCCATGAACGGCAAAGCTGTGGTTGAAAACCAAAATCTTGATCTCGCTGAAAAGCTTAAAAACTGCCACCTTCAAATAGAAAAGCTTTCTAAATTTGAAGAAGATTTTAAAGATCAAGTCCATTTAAATCAGCTAGTCAAAATCGAACGAGCGGAAGCTATCGCTGCATTAAAAGCTGAACAAGCTACTGTTGAAGGATGGTGTAATTCTTCAACAAAGATCACTGAGATAATTAAGGCTCAGATTCCTCTGAGTGATAAACGTGGTTTGGGTTATAAATATGATACTCCAATACCAACCACTGAACGTTCAATGCTTAAATTTGGAACGTTCGTATCCTCAGTAGCTGACACTTCTTCATCTCAGTACTCCTCGTCGATTACACCAATCCCTGAGGAAACTCTTACCTCCTCAAAAGGTAAGGAGAAAATGGTTTATTCAAAACCTACCTCTGTCTATAAAGACAAAGGTAAAGGAATTGTTATTTATCAAAATCCTCAGAAGGGTACCTTAGTACCTAAGCTGAATGCTTCCAAAGCCTTAGTGATTCATTCATCTGGTTCTAGAAATCAGACCTCTGGATCAGTTCAGCGACCTACTCCTAGACTCAGAGTAGATGTCCTTGGTAAGAAATCTGAAGAACTGAATGTTCGTCCTATTTCAAAAACCAATAGTGTACTTGGTGCTGGCACTTCTAATTCCAAATTAAAAGCTCAGCACTCAAGTGGTCCTAGAACTAATTTTAGTTATAGGAAATGTTATCACTGTGGACTTACCGATCATATTGCAAGTAAGTGTCCCACAGCCACCAAAGCTGATAAGATAGCTAAGGTGAAGATAGCACCCAAGAAGACCAAACCAGTTGCAATTCAGGTCAAGGTGACTCCTACCGTTGAGGTCAAGAAATTGACCAAAGTGAAGAAAGACAAAGCTGAATCTTCAAATGCTGCGAAGACTGCTGAACCCATTCCAACCACTTCCACTGACAAACGCGTATACATGGTGAAGTGGGTACCCAAGCAAAACTAATCTTCCTTTGTATTGCAGGTTAAGAAGGGTATCTGGTATCTCGATAGCGGATGCTCTAGACACATGACTGGAAAGAAAAGTCTGCTCGCTGAATACAAGGAAGAGAAGGGTCCCTCTGTGACTTTCGGTGGAAATGGAAAAGGACACACCCGAGGGTATGGTGTACTTTCAAATGGTACAACATCCTTCAGAAGAGTCGCATATGTTGAAGGGCTGAAGCATAATCTTCTAAGCATCAGTCAGCTTTGCGACATGGATAATAAAGTGATTTTCACTAAGGAATCCTGCTTTGTCTCTGACAAAAAGGAGAAGATAGCTCTCAGCGGTTATCGTTTGGAAAATGTTTACGTTATAAACATGGACTCAACAACCACTGAGAACTCATGTTTCTTCTCAAAAGCATCTTCTGATGTTAACTGGCTATGGCACAAAAGGCTCTCACATCTCAACTTCAAGACACTGAATACTCTTTCATCCAAAGAGTTAGTCACTGGTCTACCTCAACATTCATACGCCAAAGAGTCCTTATGTTCAGCGTGTGAAAAAGGGAAGCATACCAAGGCAAGCTTTAAGTCAAAGCAAGTTTCCTCAGTGTCATCTCCTCTACAACTACTCCATATGGATTTGTTTGGCCCCGTTAACAAACAATCCATCGCTGGAAAGAAATATACGCTGGTCATAGTTGATGAATTCTCTCGTTACACATGGGTAATGTTTCTCCGTTCTAAGAGTGACACCCCTGAAGAACTCATCACCTTTGTTCGGAAGATGGAAACTCTGAACAATATGACTGTTCGCTCAATAAGGAGTGATCATGGAACTGAATTCAAAAACAGTTCTCTTGATTCCTTCCTTGAGAGCAAGGGTATTTCTCACAACTTTTCGTCAGTGAGAACACCACAACAAAACGGAGTCGCTGAAAGAAGAAATAGAACAATTATTGAAGCTGCACGTTCAATGCTCAGCGATTCTCACCTGCCTACTCAGTTTTGGGCAGAAGCTGTCAACACTGCTTGTTTTACGCAAAACCGGTCGCTGATAGTTAAAAGATTCAAAAAGACTGCCTATGAACTCTTTCATGGGAGAAAGCCTTCAATCAGCTTTCTTCACATCTTTGGATGTCAGTGTTTCATACTGAACAATAGAGATGCCCTTGGAAAGTTTGATCCTAAGGCTGATGATGGAATCTTTCTTGGATACTCCTCAGTTTCCAAAGCCTTCAGAGTCTTCAACCGAAGAAGACAAACTGTAGAAGAAACTATTCACGTCACGTTTGACGAATCCCGTTCAGCGAACTCTAAACCGAACGCTGATACAGAAGAACTGAATCAATGAATGTTTTCTCATCTTGGTGATTCAGAAGATGTTCCCACTCCTCATGCTCACACGGTAGAAAATGATGGTCCTTCTATCATTCCAAATATGCAAAATAGTGAAGCTGAAACATCTTGGGTCTCAGCTGTTCCTATAAACACTATACCTGCAGTTGATCCAAATGTCTCAGAAATTCCATCTATTTCTCAGCAATCAGTGAATGAAGTGGCAAATGCAAACATCCCTCTCTTAGCTGATAATCCAGAAGTAGCTGAAGCCTCATCTTCAGTTTCTCCAGTTCAGACTGAGTCAGCGATGCATGCTCCGGCTCAGCGATGGACTGTAAATCACCCAATCGATCAAATTCTTGGTGATCCCAACGCTGGTATTCAGACTCGTAGAAGTGCAGGTAATATTTGTTTATTTGTTAACTTTATTTCTCTAACTGAACCAAAGAAAATAGATGATGCCCTCAGAGATCCAAACTGGGTCAGCGCTATGCAAGAAGAGCTGACTGAATTCGAAAGAAACAAAGTTTGGAAACTTGTTCGTAGACCAACTGACAAAACGGTGATAGGCACTAAATGGGTCTATCGAAACAAGTTGGACGAACATGGTACTGTAACTCGCAACAAAGCTCGTCTTGTTGCTCAGGGATACAGACAAGAGGAAGGCATAGATTATGACAAAACTTTTGCTCCAGTAGCAAGACTTGAATCTATTCGTCTTTTCTTAGCATTTGCTGTACACAAAAACTTCACTGTACATCAGATGGATGTTAAGTTAGCGTTTCTAAATGGAAACTGAATGAATAAGTATATGTGGAACAACCTCCAGGATTCTCAGATCCTAAGCGTCCAGGTTATGTTTATAAACTGGACAAGGCACTTTATGGCTTAAAGCAAGCTCCACGTGCATGGTATGATACTCTCTCTACTTATCTCCATATTGAAAAATTTGAGCGAGGTAAGATTGACAAAACTTTGTTTTTTAGAAAAGTAAAAGGTCATATCATTTTAGTTCAAATATATGTTGATGACATTATATTTGGTTCTACTAACCCTGAGCTTTGTACTCGTTTCGCTGATAGAATGAAAGATGAGTATAAAATGAGTATGATGGGTGAACTAACATATTTCCTTGGTCTTCAGATTAAGCAAACTGAAAAAGGAACTTTTATAAATCAGGGAAAGTATGTTAAAGATATGCTGAAGAAATTCGACTTAACTGAAAGTTCAGCTATGAAAACCCCTATGGCACCACCGCTGATACTTGATAAGGACACAAAGGGTGTTCCTGTCAATGTCACGCTGTACCGTGGGATGATCGGCTCACTACTGTATCTTACAGCTAGCCGACCCGATATTATGTTTGCAACATGTCTGTGCGCACGATATCAAGCTGAACCTAAGATATCCCATATGAAAGCTGTAAAGCGAATCTTTCGATATCTTAAGGGTACAGCGAATCTAGGTCTTTGGTATCCCAAAGACTCAGGATTCGATCTAACCGCCTATTCAGACAGTGATTTTGCAGGTTGCAAAATGGATAGGAAAAGCACCACAGGAGGATGTCAGCTCCTGGGTGGAAAGCTGGTAAGTTGGACAAGTAAGAAGCAAAACTCAGTGTCCACTTCCACAGCTGAAGCTGAGTATGTAGCCGCTGGAAGCTGCTGTTCTCAAGTCTTGTGGATGAGAAATCAACTACTAGACTATGATCTTCAGCTCTCCAAAATTCCAATCTATTGCGACAGCACAAGTGCCATCGCTATAGCAAACAATCCAGTGCTACACTCAAAGACAAAACACATAGAAATCAGATATCATTTTATCAGAGATCATGTGATGAATGGTGATATAGAACTTCATTTTATCCCAACTGATTATCAGTTAGCTGATTTGTTTACCAAACCTCTTGATGAGACAAGATTCAACTTTCTCATCAGCGAGCTTGGAATGCTGAACTTTGAAGGATAAAATCTTCAGCGGTTCACATTTAATCAGCGATACGTTTATACATTCTTGTATAGGCTTCGGGAAAAAATCAACTTTTATAATCCATTTCATCATCTTCTCTCTGAATAAATTTGGTTAAACTGATATCCAGGTATGTTTTCTCTCCCTGACAATCGCATGTAAATGCAAGATTTCAAAATAAATTGCATCGCTGAATATCTCTTCCTTAACAGCGATATTTTGAAAATTCCTTAAACCTTCACTGATATTTCTATTCAGTGCTTCATGTTTTTTTTAAAGAGTCCCTGAGTTTTTTTTTAAAAACCTCAGAGACATCCTAAAAGCATGTGAAAGGACAGTTGTGACGTCATTGCAACGGATAACACTCGGCACGATTTCTTTCTGACACACGTTTGCACGTTTTGTTCAAACTTCCAATCAAATGCAAACACGTGTCCGTGTCATGATGAAAACCTTTTCCCGCTCAAGGTTTTCTCTCTCTAAAAATCCCTATATAAACAACTCTTGGTTTATATTTGTCTTTTACGCGAACAATCTTTCTCCGCAAGAAAAGAATTCTCTGTTGCATTTGTGCTCTCAAAAACCTCAAGAACTGTTCATCATCTTGGTATTCAACTTCAAGGTTAATATGTTCTTATTTTTTTATCAAATGCGAATAACTTGTTTTCGATCTTCTCTTTGTTTTAACAAGATCAAACAAAAGAACTTTTTAAAATAAAATCATTTCTTTCATGGTTTTATGAACACAACCATTTCATGGTTGTTCTTCAAGTTTTAAATCTAAATCTTAAACTTGTTCTTCATTCGTATCCATTTTTCTTTTAGAAACTGGAATACAAGATTTTATGGGTTTTACTTTTCTTTTAAAATCAAGAAAAACCCTAATCTTCATTAAGACATTTTTTTTGTCTGAATGAAATGGACAAGATTCGAAAAATCTTAACGGAAATTTCTTTCCACATTAAGATAATTCTTATTTGTTAACATCTTTGGTTGAACTGATAATACAGTGATATGGCATCTTCAAAGCTGAATGTTACCGCTGAATCCATCTCCACTGACTCTGAGGAAATGGAAATCTTCAAAGCCCCCAGGTGAAGTTCGAGCTGGATCAACTCGATTGGACTAAGGCCAACAACCTCTCAGCTCTTCTCGAGTTTCCTCCTCGGAAGCAAGTATCACATCTGGACGATGCTGTAAATTTTCTGAAGAACAGCCCTATCTACACAGCCCTGACCATAACACCTCCTGCCAGTCAGCGGCTCTTATCCCAGTTCTGGTACTCTGCCAGACACACTGAGCTACCCTCTGCCAAAGATCCATCGAAAACCATAGACTGCATACTCAGCGATACTGAGTATGGCACCATCAAGATCACACCCGCAATTATCCGCAAAGCCCTAAACTTCCCAAATGCCTCCAAAGAAAAACCCTTCATTCCATTCCCTGACCACAAAAAGCATGCTGACAGAGAAGCAATCATTGCTTTCCTTGACGCAATGGGTTATATCTGGGATATTGGAAGGGACAAGAAGCCTGAGAAGAAACTGACGCTGATAAAGAAATCCAAAATGCCCAGCGAGATGAATTTCATCTTCGCTCACCTGATCAGCTGCATGACAGCAAAATCCGGATCTTCTGATCAAGCCGCCCAACCTCAGCAGTCCATGGGATACGCACTGCTGAAAGGTCTAAATATTGACTGGGCCTCCATTATTTATGAAGACCTGATTCAACGTGTCGATTCTGCCGCTGACAGACCAGCATGGGTTCCTTACCCACGATTCATCAGCGCCATCTTTCAATATGGCCTGAAGGACAGCTATCCTGAAGAGGGTGATCTGAAACTTTCTCAGATTGGCCCTAAGGTTCTCGACTTCAAGCATGTCGCCAATGAGGTACGTCTCTCTACTCTTCTCACTCTTCTAAATTCTCCGCTTTCTGTGGCTCCTTCAGCGACTATACAAATCGCTGATACCCCGGCCACAACATCCTCTCCTTATAAGAAAAGGAAACCCTCTCACACCCAACTTGATTCCAAAAGGATCAAGAAAACCAAGGAGCAACCCCAGCAATTCCATGCTGAAGACTCCTCAGCTCATTCTGAAGAGCTGAAGGAAAGTTCCGTGGTACGCTCTGCCACACCCGTGCAAGCCATCCCTCCAATCCAGACTTCAGCGTCTCTAAACGCTGAGGTTAGAAACTTGGAAACTACCCAACCTCCCTTAGTCTCTCAAAAGACTGATGAAGTGATTGTCAGCGATTCCAACGCTGAACTCAGAACCCGAACCCCAATCTTAACCTTCGCTTCTCCCTCCACTCACTTGGACACTCCTCCAGCGAACACTGGAGATGCCATCATTCCAGAAGCCGCCGCTGATGCTTCTCAACTAATGATGAAGAAAGGACATGCAGAGTTCACCATACCTCACCGTACTTTCGAAGAGGATATGGAACACTACTCAGGAACCTGCAACTTCGACGAGTTCATCAATCCTCCTGCAGGTACTAATCCCACCTTAAACACTGTAACTAAACCTGAAACTTCTGAGCTTTCCTTTGTTCACAAGTACTTATATGTTACAGGTCCTAATTTGGGAGACATCAACGCCTTGCTGAAGTCCGTGGAAACAAAGCTGTCCAGTCTCACCACCACACTCTCCAACAACTCAACAGTTGTAACAAACGCTGGAGAGAACTTGACAAAGCTGACAACGGTGGTGGAGAAGAAAGCTTCCACTGAAGACATCAAGAGTCTTGATAAGACGCTCAGAGATTTTGCCAAGGTGCTCTGTGACATCTACACTGACTACACAAGCCTCAAAACATCAGTTTCGACCATGTCCAGCGAAGTAACAACGCTGAAGACATCAGTTGAAAAACTCGAGGGTGATATGTCAGAGGTCAAGACTGACTTAGGCTCTGTAAAGACCGACGTTAGCTCTATGAAGACGATGATCGAGACGCTGGTAAACAAAGCAAATAGTCCAGCTCCTGCTCCTGTCCCTATTCTAGAATCTTTCACAGAGGAGGATCGCACAGAGCTGAGGAAAATCACGCCTGCTATTTCTGGCCTAGAAGACAGAATAGCAAAGCTTGAAGGTTGTGTGAAAATCTCTGGCCCAGAAGACAGAGATAACACCAATGCTGAGTCTGCCCATTCCTCCCCCAGTCATCATGAAAAAGAGGGGGAGAAGAGCGCTGAACATTCCAAGGAGAAAAGCGCTGAAGATCTTGAGAAAAGCGCTGAAGATCTGAACAACAAAAGCGCTGAAGACCTTTCCCATGATGAATCTATCAGGGGAGAGAGGAATGAAGATCTGACCGCTGGACCTCAGGGAGATGAAAACCCTGAGGGAACCGAGAAGCTCGCCTCTGTATCTGAGGGGGAGCAACTCGAAGAAGATGCTGAGAATTCCGAAGCAGAAGAAGATGAAGACATCGACATCCCTGACGACAAACCATCCTTCTCTCCAAGAAAGGATGATGATGATGATGAAGATGACGATGATTTCTTTATCGTCAAACCTGCCCCAAGGATCAAAGCTCTTAAAGGAATCTCAATAAAAGAACCATCAGGGGAGAAGACAAAGACAAAGCCCTCAGCCTCTGGCGCTGAGAAAAGCAAAGACAAAGGCCTCGCTGAAGATGAAAATCTAGCGATTCTCTTTGAAAAGCTGGTTTGTCAGGTAAACTAAATCTTTATTTTTTCCTTCCCTGGACTTCTCAACAACTCACTAAGTTCTCCAAACCTATATACACATCCACATTATTTTTTCTATCTTTTCTACCCAAGTTCTTCTACCCAATTCTTATCTGTAAGATCGCTGCTTTTCAGCTAGTCCTCTCCCCTGTTTGAGGATGTCGCTGAAGGTTCTACTGTTGCGACTTCACAAATAAAGCCAGCTGCTGCTGATGAAATAATCCCAGTCTTGGATTTAATCTCTGAGACTGATGAATCAGAAGAACAACCTCTCTTGCACAATAAGAGACCTTCCTCAGTTCCTCAAAGGCTGAGTGAAGAAGATCAAAAGAGAAGAGAAGAAATAATAAAGCGATTCGAGGATCAGCGAATCATTCTAAGGCGTGATCAACTGCCTTCAGTTCCTCCTAAGTTCAGAATTTCAAAAGCTGAATATCAGGACCACCTTAGAGCTGAACGCCTCATTGCTGAAAGAAAGGAAGCTGAAGAGAAAGACAGAGAATACGCCATCAAGCTCACTCGAGAATCTGTCAAAGACCCCAAGCTGAAGCGTGTTCCCATTCAAATCCAACGAAAGCTGTGGGAAGAAGCCCAGAAGATCGTGGAAAAGAAAACTTAAGTTTCTCAGACCACCTTGATCTGGTATAAAGAGAAAATTCACTTCAGATATCGTCCAGCGAAGATCAACAAGGTATTCATCTCTGGAAGAACATCTATCGGAGTACCTATTGTTGACATCAAACTGTTCAGAGAAGATGGCACATCTGAAACCTTTCGCGCTGACACTGTAAAAAGGTATGGTCTCTCTGAATGGCTGGAGATGAGGTTAGCTATCCAACCTTCACAATCTAAGTACAAGAATCATTTCGAAAAGCTGATAAACAGACAGATCGACTTGATATCTTCTTGTGTGGATATTCCTCCTGTTCCTGATCTAAAGCCGAAAAGAAAAAGAGGTTCTCCAAGGAAGAAACGTCAAGATTCAAACTCAGGACCTGTCATACGAAATGAAACTGGAATTGGTTTCTCTCGCGCTGAAGTACTTGGTCCTGATCCTGATCTATCCGCCCTTGACATCTCTTTGCCACCATGTGAACTTTTCGTCCCTGGTAAAGTCATCAGTAATCCTTATGGAATATTCTTTCTTGACTACGACGGACGTAAATGCTTTCAACGGATCGCTGAGCTCCCAATCACTCCAATCGAACAGCTCAGAGATCTTATCTACTGGTGTGACTTCAGAAAGGACATTCAGGCACGACACCTAAAACCCTTGATCTTTCAAGAAGCGCTGAAGAAAAGAAAACAAGGTGTAACGGTTCCTGACTGGATGATTCCCACTGAAAAGACGACCCTTGATGAACTTCTCATTAAGGAAAAACCTTTTGAAAACTGATATAATCTCCTTTTTCTCTATTGTATCAGTTATCCTTCTGTACTTGTAATTTATTTCGCTTGTACTTGTAATCTTTCTGTTCTTCATTGTAACCTGATTCAAAGATTTAAAGAAAGATTTCAGCGAATGTACTTTACTCCATCAGTACTGAAAAGATCCCAGAAAACAGTAAAAGGGACAAATATTTTATGAGTTCTTTTTATCCTTATGTTTTCATTAAATAGCAATTTTCTTTGTTGCTATGTCATAATCAAATAGGGGGAGATTGTTGATCCAAACCCTCAGTGATTTGATAATGACCCTCTCTTAAATACTTAGTGAAAATTGTATGTAAACAATATATATCAGAGTTTCACTATCGCTGATAAGTACTAAGATCTTACAGTACCGCTGATAGGAACTCTCGCTCTTTAAATTAAACATTCAGCGAACACTGTTCACCATAATGCGCTGAGTCTGTTCAGTCCTTATGGTGATCGCTGATAAGTTAGTTGTTTACTTATAATCCCTGAAGACAAGTTTCACGTCAACAAAGGTTCTACGCTGAAGTCGAAGATCAAGCTCAAGAACCAGCGACAAGTCTACTAATGAACTGATGCGGATCAGCGAAGACTCAGATTTGTCCACTCAACGTGAAGTATCAAGTACAAGACTTCAGCTATCGCTGAACTTTATCATTAGCTGAATAGTAAATGATAATCGCTGAATCAACGAAAGCTGATCATGAAGTCCTCCGTACAAAGTACTTTTGTCTTAACCTCCATTGCACGCCACCGTACGAAATGTCAGAAAAGAACCTCCGAAAATCTGAGATCGTACAACCACTCTGATACTACACTGTTCATTCATGCGGCTACTAAGGTTGTCAACAAAGGTCAATGACATGCAACCAATCCGCTGATGACACGTCTAAAGTGTATACTGAATTGCATTAAATGCATGCAGTATATAAAGAGATGAACTCACTTCATTTGAAGTAACTTGCTAACTCTGGACAAGTTCAAATATCTCTCAAGATAGGATTTTATTAGTAATCTCCATATCCTTCTTAGTGCAAGAAACCTTAGTGTTCCAACTTGTTTAGATTTAGGTTTATCCTTAATCTTGTTTCCGCAACAAGCTGTAAATTGTTAATGATTTATCAATAAACAATTTAGAAAAGTAAAATAGCGTGTTTGTATTCAACCCCCCCCCCCCCCCCTTCTACAAACTTGTATAGGCCTTTCGGGACCAACAGACACACAACTAATAGTCAAACATTTCAATTAACACTGCAGTCATTATTGACCTGTCCAAATAATATGCTTGGCTTTTTCATGGAATCAAGCTATTGCTCTTCCAAAATGAAAAATGCTAGCTGATAATCATATTATGGAAAAGGAGGTGTGGGAAGAGCATAAACAAACAAGGCGAGATGATCGTGTAACAACCCAAATCTCAAAACCAAGCATCACATAAACAAATGCTAAAATGGCCCAAAAGCGTCAAGTCAAATACCGCATTACATCCCACAGTCTATTGCGGGTAAACGCCCTACAGTTGAGATTTCAAGGAAGCTAAAAAAGTCTGGAAAGTCTAAACAAAACACTACAATCAACGCCCTATACACTAGGCTCCAAGCCCATATATTTCCATTCCCTTTGCTCGAGCCCTCACAACCTGGCTTACCTGAAAAATGGATTCAGTTTAAAAAGCGAGAATTAGAGCAAAGGTCTAGTGTGTTTCCTCAAGAATCAACATCAAAACAATAGAGTAACATTCAAATTGAGTCATAAAACATTTAGAAATAATTAAAACTTTTCAAATATCATGCACATACACTTAACACATGTAGATGACACACGTTTAAAATCTTGTACACCTGTGACAACGTGTTCGGGCTTACACATGCCCTTAGATAAATGTCATGAAACGAATTCATGCATTTCGACTGGGTCACACTTCCCATAGTAAACCAACTCATGCCCCACCCTAGTGAATGCACACTTTTAATTTCAACACAAAACCAAACATGATTTATGCAAATGTAAAACATACATTTCATTAAACATCATGCGTATTCAAAGATTGTATATCAATAAAAGTAACTTAGGAAAACTCACCTATCGTCCACGCTTAATATCACCCATGAAGCTATGAGTGCCCACACCGAACACCAAAATTTCATGACACACGAGGGTGTTAACCACTTAAATATTCCCCAAAACAATCACTAACAACCCGTAAGACAAATCCTTAATCGGTGTCTCAATCCTCGCCCAAACAAGAAATGATCCGAAAACGGAAATTTCCCAAACAATGTTTGGGGACACTTCAAAGCGACCAAACCCACTTGGGTGTCGCTTCAGACACGGATATGGGTCTGCATGATTTTTCAACAAAAATCCTCCAAGCCTCTCAATCCTAGACCTTCCCAAATCGATTTTAAGCTCCTAAATCGAGGGAATCATGGTCCTAAACTATTTTAATCAATAACCGAACATTAAAACATCTAATATCCATCAAAATCCATTCATGGGAGAACATTCTTTCCTCAAAATCATTGAGGTGAAGAACTCTTGAAGGATAACACCATCAGTTGTGGTTTTTGTCCAAAACCCAATGAAAAACAACCAATACCCAAACAAAACAATCACTCTTTAGCGTTTTTAATCTAAAACCGTATAAAGATTATAGCCACACTTAAAGTTGAGTATTCTATCGTTGAGTTATATCATGAATGGAAACCCCAAAATACACAACTATGAAACCCACCAAAACCAAAGAACACAAAGGATGGGATGAATACCTTAAAGAAGATGAAGAGCACCACCACTTTCATCTTCCTTCACTAAACTCTCTAAGAAGAATGCAACAATCTCTCTTGCCTCTCTCCCTCTCTCTAGCGTCCAGTGCGTATGGAATGAAATGAGAAGAGTTTGAAGGTTTTACCCTCAATAGTTTCTTATTTGCACATAAATCCTTGGAAGTTGAAGGAATATACTTTTACACCCTTAAACTCCCCAAACTTCATTAAATGAGGTTTTTAGGTTATTCCAATTCCTCACCCTCAAAAGAATTATATCCCGAGAATACCATCGTCGAACACAAGCGGATATTTGGTCCTCATGTCCAATTCTACTTCCCACGTTGCCTCTTGTCATTTATGATATTACCAACGCCCAATCACGAGACCAATCTCCTTGGTCCTCAACTTCCTAACCTTGTGATCAACTATTGCCACTGGCTCTTCGTCATAGCTCAACTTATCCTCCAATCAAACATTACTCAACAGTCCAACCACACTTGTGTACGCCAGACGCCTCTCTAAATTAGATACATAAAGTTATGGTGGATACCCCGACGTTCCCCGGGTATGTCAAACATTGAAAACCACTTCTCCCACGATGCATCTTTACCTTGGGAAGATCTGTCTAGAACTAACACATGACCAACCTCTTCGTTCTGCCATAATGATCCTTTGTTCCTACTTTGAATAATCATTGAAACAACAGAACGTTAACCAACAAACTACCACACTTTTGTTGCACAATTCTGATTAAAATCATAAGCGCGCTATATCCCTGAAAATCGCCCCTCGATTATTACAACCCTCTTATTGCGAATAATTCATAAAATATACTTGTAACATCTCATGTCGACCGTACCCGTTGTTGTCTGCTTTGAACACACATCTGGACACGTGATCTTAAAACACGCCAAAATTTAGGTTTTGCATACAATTTCGATTCCTTAAAGGAAGGAATTTTACTGAAGTTATCACCACAACAACATGAATCCCCGACAAGAAAAATAGCAATCCTTCTCCTTGCCAACTTAACACAAGGTCATCCCTGAACTCTACCTCCAAGATTACTGATAAAAATTTCTTCATCAAACAATACACGATCCTTAATACACCCACCAATACGACATGCGCCATACAATAGCACCTTATCCTGTAACACAACATTGATCACTAATCCTTCAGTGATAAACAATTCATCTTCACTTTGCACACATCGAGCATATATCATCCTCATTTATTCTTTTGAATATAGATATAAATATACCTTCCAAAATTCTCTCTCTCGAAGTCCACTGACAAGTTGACCATTCCCAAAACAAAAATCAGAATTCTACCGAATCCATCAATAATCCATTAATTTCCAAATTAATTTCCGAGTGCACTTGCCTTACAAAAGGAGCGACACTCTCTCATAGAACTAGTTTAATTGCATGACATTAAGCACAATGCCCACTCGGAATATCTATCACACCATTACTTACTCAAATCTGACGGCCTTATACTTTGAGCAACACGTTCAACTATTTTTACCATGCCTTCTCGAAACATAAAACACACACTTTAAAATAAAGGTTTACTAGTAGGTGCAAGCTTTAGAATCACCACACAAATTAATTTTTCCAACAACTTAACTATAAATTGCACAATAATCATTTTCTCGTGCCCTCACAAGGAGTTCATATACCCGTCAAATGACAAGTTTTTTTTAACACAACCCCACATTTTCTTGTATCATTAAACAAACTTCTTACTTTCATCTTATCCACTTATTACTACACATCATATTCACCATCTCCTGGAAGACAACATTGATCACTAATCCTTTAGTGATATACAACTCATCTTCAGTTTGCACACATCGACCATATATCATCCCCATTTATTCTCCTGAGTATAGATATAAACATACCTTCCGAAATTCTCTCACCCGAAACTCCACCAACAAGTTTACCATTCTTAAAACACAAATCATAATTCTACCGAATCCATCAATAATCCATTGATTTCCAAATTAATTTCCGAGTTCACCTGCCATACAAAAGGAGCGACATTCTCTCACATAACTACTTTAATTGCACAACATTAAGAAAAATGGCCACTCGGAATATCTATCAAATAATTTCTTACTCAAATCCGACGGTCTTACACTCTAAGCAACATGATCAATTACTTTTACCATACCTTCTCGAAACATAAAACACACACTTCAAAAGAAAGGTTTACTAGCAGGTGTAAGCTTTAGACTCACCACACAAATTAATTTTTCCAACACCTTAACTATAAATTACATAATTATCCTTTTCTCATACAATCACGAGGAGTTCATATACTCGTTAAATGACAAGTTTTTCTGAACATAACCCCACATTTTCCTCTATTACCTAACAAACTTCTTACTACAAGACTTTCCACTTATTTCGACAAACCGTCTTCACTTTCTCACGCTAGCATGATGCATTGATCACCCATCATTGACCAAACACTATAATCACACATTTACAATACTATATCCAACCGAACGGTTTCATCACAATCCTCACTCGAGATATTCATCCAGGTCATTACGAAACAAAACACAATGTCCAAATTTACCACACATTTCTCGTTTTCCAAACAGAGTTAACCTATCCACTAAAATTCTTTACACACATGAATATTTCAACATTCTCAACTGTATTTTTAAATCTACTACAAAGCACCACAAACTAATCAAATATGGCATTCTCATCAATATCCAAATGGAATAAGATGAGCTAACCTAAAAATTCAACGTAACCATAAAGAACATGGATTCTTCCTTTATGTAGTCACCAATCGCCACTCAACCTTTTCTTCTCAAAATAGTAGTAACATAACACTGACCAAAAATCTATACACCTCAGTCGAACATACTTGCCACTTTTGAATACCTTACTAGAAATCTCCAAACAAGGATTTCCATGTACGCTTATCTTATATTAACAACACAAACCCACTACATAATCTTATAGCAACCCAGTACCACATCAATGACTTACCCATCTACTTTGTCAATAGCACACCACAATATCACATTACAATCACAATCTTCACAACCCCTCTAAAGAAACAATAGATATCGCCTTCTTCATACCAACCATAACACCACTGCTTGGAGTAAAGTCATATCGTGACTTAGTCTTCTCGAAATTAGATGAAACACAAGATCATGATCACTTAATTCATTTAAATAGATTATGGATCCTTGTCCGCTCATCGCGATCTACAAGAAACAGGTTCGGGTAGTCTAAAAGGATAAGGTGCCCTCCCTTGCAGGCCAATATACTCGATGTGCACCTACTTCTATTGTGCCAAATAAATCATTCCCATACAGATCATCCAAAACATCATACGAAATCACCTATTCAAACTAGCGATCTTCTACTTTCAAAAAACCCACCTAAGGTGGCCTAGCATAATGTCGATTATACACCTCTCCCCGAACGATTCCTTACATACTTGAATAACCTCCGCAAAATAACTATACCAGAGCTACTCCTCGAATTTTATTTACCTGATAACGATTTTCATACCGGACACTTTAAAGGGTCGATAGCTTACGTATCAACAGTCAACATGATAATATTTCAACGGTTTTACCGACAATCAAATATAATTAATGAGGTAAATTCCCACCCACAATTCTAACGTACATAATCGACTTTTATGTCCCACAACCCTCACTTGAAGAAGGCATAAGACTTCGTTAGCACATAGTCTAATTTCAAGTCCATCAAAATTTTCAGACTCGACTACGATAGTATTTATCACAATATCAAGTCGTACCCATTATCTTGTTACTAACAGAAGTATCCTGAAAACTCTTATCTTCACCCAGGATGCAATCAATCTCAATCACACCACATCCTAAAAACACTGACCAAGAATTTAGAGCTTCAGATATAAGGACATTACTAAATTCAATATTTGAGATTTCCATCATGCACCACCCTTCCCTAACGGGAATACCAAGGTCATAAACCGGCCATAATGGTTCAACCGACAAAATTCAGATCTCGAAACATTTCCTTATCCTTGATTTGCAATATTATCTATAGCCTAGTGAGTTCATGGCTTTCATGCATGTTATCACAATGATAGAAATCATTTTGAACATTTGAAAATTTAAATGCATATGACACCATGAAATAAACTCGAGCATGCATGACACAACACCACTATAGTTGATTAGTCATGCCCAACGATCTCAGGGATCGCTCACATGCAAGCCAACGATAAAAACCAACCTTATCCAACCAATCGATGTCGGAACAAACGAAAATGTATTTGATAAACCTTTCTCATGCGACTCTCACACTCATCGGTATGACAACAACATGTCCATACCAGTTTCAATTATAAAAACTATGTAATTGAATATTGTCATGACTTCCACAATAAAGGTTAAATGAGCTTGAAAGAGATGAAGCAGTTCACAATGAATAAAATCAAAATTTTCAGCATGCAATGTAAATAAGTTTGCAGTTTCTCCAAGATACAGATTGCACGCCTGCATATGTCGATTTGTTCTCCAAAACAAGAAACTCATCATGCACATGTATATATACCTTTTAAATGAAGTGACTCATGCAACTCAACAAGACAATACAATGCACCACACACGCATTACAGTTGAAGGTTATTCGCTCTAACAATGTCACACGTTTTGCATTTTTAGAAATTCCTCGTGGCATGTTGTTTTTGGTCAACGGTCGGTTTCTCATCCTTGCAACCACTTTTGGGACCGGTGTTTCACAGCATACTTGCTTGTCCAAACTACATAGTTTTCCCAATTTGATCCATGGTTTGCAAATCATACTCTTTCAAACTTTGGCTTTAATATGCATATAAATGATCATTCACCTTTCTTTCTATCCCTACTGCATACTTCAAATCAACAGTGATATCTTTTCCCAAACGTCCTTGCCACCCTTTTGCTTGACTGAAGATTAAATGGCTCATTTCTATTACCCGATCCTAGTTGGAGCTTTTGATATCCCAACGTAATCTTCTTCCCCTTATACTAATTAATCGATACATCAAACTCCATAAGTGGAAACTCACTAGAAATTAGGAGCATACTCCTAACCAATTATACTTCCATTTTGAAACCAAGAAGTTCTACCAGTATTTGGATTACTAACATCTCGTGCAAGACTCCTTCATGAAAGAATTAACAATCACACCACAAATCAAACCCTTGCTATCACTTGAAAAATTAGAACTCACTTCCTACTACCACATTTTCGATCGCCTCAACAATACTAACCAAGCACACCATGCACTTGTAAATTCATAATGACTTTGGCCAGATGCGATTTTGAATTTACTATACATGAGGGTTCTAACCACTATTATCATGATTCTCAATGATTGAAGCATTTCCTAATGGCTTCCTATATCTTAGATGTGTCTCCTACTTCCACTATTTAAGTTTAGGCCCATCAGGTCACCCAAATACCTTAAACTACGACTTTGATGTCAATTGTAACAACCCAACTCTCAAGACCAAGCATCACATAATTAAATGCCAAAATGGCCCAAAACATCAAGTTAAATATAACATTACACCCCATAGTCTACTGCAGGTCAGATAAACACATCCACATCTGAGAATTTTAAGGAAAATAGACTAAGTCTGGAAAGTCCAAATAAAATACTACAATACCCTATTCACTAGGCTCCAAGCTCATATCTTGTCATTCTCTTTGCTTGAGCCCTCACTACCTGGCTTACCTGAAAATGGTTTCAGTTTATAAAACGTAAGGCTTAAACTAGAGGTTTAGTGAGTTCCTCAACAATCAACATCACACCAATAGAGTAACATTCAAATTGAGTTATAAAACATTTAGAAATAATTCACACCTTTCAACTATTTTGCATACACACTTAACATATATAGATGACACACGTTTAAAGTCACACACACCTGTGACAACGTGTTCGGGCTCACACATATCCTTAGATAAATGTCATGAAACGAATTCATGCATTTCGATTGGGTCACGCCTCCTATAGTAAGCCACCTCATGCCCCACTCCAACTAATGAACACTTTGAATTTCAACACAAAACTGAACATGATTTATGCAAATGTAAAACATGCATTTCAGTAAACATCATGCGTATTCAAAGCTTTTATATCAATAAAAGTAAGTGAAAACTCACATGTCGTTCACGCTTAATCTCACACTTGAAGCTATGGGTGCCTAAATCGAAAACCTATATTTCACGACACACGAGGGTACTAAACCACTTAATTATTCCCCAAAACCATCACTAACAACCCCTATTACAAACCTCTAATCGGTGCCTCGATCATAGCCCTAATCAGACAGTGATCTAGGTGTGCACGATTTTTCAGCAAATCCTCCAAGCCTGTTAATCCCAAACCTTCAAATCGACTTTAAGCTCCTAAATCTAGGGAATCAATGTCCTAAACTATTTTAATCAATAACCAAGCATCAAAACAACCAATTATTCATCAAAATCCATCCATAGGAGAACAATATTTCCTCAAAATTATTAAGGTGAAGAACTTTTTATGGATAACACCATCAATAGTGGTATTTGTCCAAAAACCAATGAAAAACAACTAATACCCAAACAAAACAATCACTCCTTAGGGTTTTTAATCCAAAACATATCAAGAATGGAAACCCAAAAATACACAACTATGAAACCCACCAAAAACCAAAGAAGACAAAGGATAGGGATGAACACCATGAAGAAGATGAAGAGAAAACCACCCAATTCAACTTCCTCACTAAAATCTCCAAGAAGAATGCAACAATATCTCTTTCTTCTTCTTCTCTCTCTCTCTCTCTCTTTATCTCTCTCTCTCTCTCTCTCTCTCTCCAATGCGCATAGAATGAGAAGGCTTTAAGGGTTTTTGTAACACCCGTAATTTTCATTGAGTAAAAGTCATCCTGTGAGTTTTTGTGGCGTCTAAGTTATGGTTTTACATTAGTAAACTTGTTGCTTTTAGTCCCCAAGAGAATCAAGGGTGTTTCGGGTGAGAGAAGTGGGTTTTCGAAGTCCGGTACGTGTAGGGAGACAATGCCAGACGACTATGACAGTGTCATTGATAGTCGCCAAGGCATAGTTGCAGTGAAGAAACAACCCCTTGTTCCTTTGGGGTGACATTTTCATGCTACAATGCCCCTGGGCATAGTCACATGGCGTAGTCGCGAGCGGGTGCAGGCCTTAAAATCATATTTTTGGGATGATCTTTATTTAGTCATAAATTATTCACCACAACTCCGTTTTTGGTGATTCAAGTTGTTATGGTTTTGTTTTTAAGAGATCCACAAGAATAGATTGTGAGTGTTGAGAGTTATTGGAAGATCCAAGAGTATTTAGTGGTGGTAAGCTACTCATCTCTTTCGATTTTTAAGTTAAGGTTTGATGTGTTCTTCATTTTATCGTCTTTTCTCTCCATTTTTCCTTAGGTTTTGGATCTTTGGTGCTGAAGGGAACACTTTGCAAGTATTGGATCTAAGATTTAGGAGGTCTTGCTTGTAGATTCAAGTTTTCAGCAAGAAAACTCAAGTTTGGGGTAAAAACCTAGATTTAGCCTAAATCGAGCAAGGTGAGTTCAAGTTGCTTTGTGAAAAATATGTACATGCCAGAATGTGTATTTTGAAGTAATAATGTGTTCACTTGTTATTTATCAATGAATTGAGTATTTGTCAAAGTTTTCATATTTGGTAAACTTGGGTTGATAAATCTTATGAAATGCCTATATTTGGCTTTTGGATATTTTGACGAGTAAATCTCATAAATGTGTTCTTTTGGATGATTTTTTGTACAAATGGTGTCTTTTTGATGATTTATGTTTTTTTGGTGTATTTGATTTCATATACCATTATGAAAATGCAAGTTATCGTGTTATGAGGCATTTTGGAAACATAAGGTTATGAGTTCATTTGAAAAATGGTTTGTCTCTACCAATAAAATATTTTGGGTTAATCGTCTCTTTTAGGTATGTGTTTACATAAACGCCGATTAAATGTGTTTTATTATTTGAGGACCTTTATTGGATGGTCGATTAAGTTTTGAGCATTTTGGCTCGGTTTTGACATAAAAGAGCCTTGAAGACACTTGTTCGGTTTTAATAACTCACTGTAGAGCTTTGGTTATGATATTCATATATTTCATCTTATTTGAAAATTACATGTTTTAAGTGTGTTAGTCATTCATTTGGAGTCGTGTAATGTTTTAGACTGTAATGCAATTGATCCATAGGCATATGAGTCAGTTTGAGTGGGATGAACATCCGCATTTGTAACGTGGAATAGGCATGGGGTCTTAATGGGTAATAATTGTGGACTTTAAAGTCGGGCAACGACCAATGACCAATAATTGTAATTCCCGTAATGTACCAACAAATAGGCATGGGGTCGAGATGTTTATCAGTTGTGGACTTTAAAGTCGGGCAACGGCGGACGACCATCAATTGTAATTGTCGGAATATGCTTGTGTCATAATAGATAATTATATTGCTAGACACACGTGGGCCTATAGGGTCACACACATATACACTGAGATACCATTTAGGGGGTGTTTGGGAGTGCTTATATTTTTGACTTATTTGCTTATAGCTTCTCCCCACCGCAAATAAGCTATTTGGAGTGTTTGGATAGAAAAAATCAAAAGTGCTTATTTGCTTCTCTTCACCACAAATAAGTTGTTTTTGATAAGTCATTCCATACCTACTTATTTACTTCTCCTTATTTCCGTATCTATCCAAATTACCTTTTTACCCTCAATTTTTAACAAACACTTTTTAAAAACTGTTTTTCCTCACCACATAAGCAAATAAGCATAAGTTAAAAATATAAGCACTCCCAAACACCCCTTTAATATAATGTAATTATTGTATTTACGTTATATAAATAACCTAAGTAACGTGGGGTAATTAAATGGGCACTAATCGTTAAGTTTGGCTTAATGGGTTTGTATTAGATTTAAGTTAATAGCAAGCCTATTATACTTAATTAAATCCTAGGCCCATAAAGATTTAGAAGGGAGATCATTTAAAAGCCCAAGGAAGCTTTAGGGTTCATTTATATATAGAGATATTAAATAACCTAATTAAGCTAACCTAATCCTTGTGCTTCTCTCCCAAAAATCGGCGCCTCCCCCCCCCCTAGATCTCTCTAGGTTTTTTTGTTTTGATCATCTAGATCGTTTCTTGGTTAATCGAGGCTCTAAGATCCGTTGCTAAGGAGGACTAGCATCCGGTGGTGATCAATGAGGTGTAGTGTGGACTACTCTAGAGGTATTCTCCATTGAATACTTAGTTTCAAAAGAGCACACAAGTGGATCTGGTTTTGTCTACAAATCACGCTACAAAGGTATACCGTCATTTGTATTCTTCGTTTAATCATATTGGCAATACGTTGATCTCGTTTGATGATTGTTTTCCGTTGCGTTCATATATATGTTTATACATGTGTTTTTGTCATAATCACCAACAGTGGTATCAGAGCCATCGTATGTGCCATATGATTAGCAAGTATATGTAAAAGTGGCTAAAAACTAAAGTTTTTTTTCTGAAAATTTCGACCCTCATGAGGTCTTGAATAATGTATTTTAAGATCCTAAAGCCACAAGTTACATATACTAATCGTAGATTAATTATTGTAGTTTTTTCTTCGATTCGTTGGCTTGTTTTTATTTCTAATTGTAAGTGTTTTAGATCCATGGTAAAAACATGCATTTTTTACCATGGACCAAGCCAACACTCTTAATGATAATGTATTATTATGTTGATGTGCAAAACCGATGAAAACTTTGACCGTTTGTGTGCCTTGTTTCATTGGTTGTTAAGTTTTTGGATTGTAATATTTTGGGCAATTATTTTTACTTAGTTTAGTAGTAGAATAAATGTATTTTATCAAGAAATTGTAATCATTGCTCGGAATGGAATGGCGATGAAGTTAAAGACGAAAAGGCATTTTCGGAGCTGCTGGACAGCCGGCACGAAAAATGGATTTCCCGGAGTTTGGCACCTCAGATTGTGCTGATTCTTGTTGCTGAAGTTACATATGACATAGAGGAACAACTTTGAAGAAGGATGTTTCTACTGGGGAAGATTCCTTCCATGACGTTTCGGGCCCCGAAGCTGCTGCGTTTTTTCGGACAGATTTGGTGTTCGAATGTACATGTGGGTTCTACTTGCTCTTGATGGTCTTGGAGCAAGTGGGAGCCCATTAAGGGTCTATGTTGGCCCGTCCTTAGTGGCCCTCTTGGTCCGTCGTGATGGCTCACGAGATCAAGCATAGGTTTTTCATCGGTTGAGGTTTTGCACATATTGGTTGTGTGTTTATTTTTTTGTATGTTGCATTGTTATCTATGTCTCTGATATTATAACTTGCAAATGGGTTTTTCAAACCTAAAATTAAACACATACCACTTTTGAAACTAAATCCTTAGATTTAGTTAATATAAGTTTAAATTGGATTTGAAACTTAAAACTATTGTTCTATATAAATAACGCTTAAAAGGGTTTTATCGGTTATTTAATTTATGTAATGTCCAAGCTAATTAATATCTCATGTAGGTAATATATTAGTATTTAAATGGATATCTCGACACACATAAAATAAATCAAATTAGACTCTAAGTTAAGAAATGTTTTTAACTTATGCTACGAATGAAGAATGCATGCTTCTTTCGTACATATTTTTGACACGCTTTATCAAAATGCTATACCCGTCACAATTTTAAGTCATGCCGTCCAATCGGCTTGAAATCCCTCGCCATTACTTTTGCCTATGCGTGAGACCTAGGTTGAATTGTAGTCCCGAGGTGATTATTGTCTATGCGTGATACCTAGATCTATTTTCACATGATTTCAAATTGGATGACTTAATCGAGGTAAGCAGGTAAGACCTTGACCCGAGGCAAGGATGGGACTAAACATGCCAACTTGACACTAGTTGCTCGGCCACTAGATGCCATGGGTCCCATAAGGATCTAAGAATTGCACTTGAAATGCAATTGGTGAACGTCGCCTACCTATTGAATCTATCATTGCTAGCAGATCAACTGATGTGATGATAGAACCTCAATGAGGATCTTAGCCTTTTCGTAAAAAATTAATTGTTTTAAAAGTAAAACTTGGGTAGTTAATTTAAAAAGGATTAATTATTGAAAATACTAATCCTGAACTTTGTATGTTTGTAGATGGCAACAACAAATCAAACCCTAAGCAACTCAACTATCAGGTCAGTTCTTGAAAAAGAGAAACTGACAGGTATCAACTTTATCGACTGGTATCGAAATCTGAGGATCGTCCTCAGAGCTGAAAATAAGTTGATCCATTTGGAAGAGGCCTTACCTGAGGCACCTCCTGCCACTGCTTCTGCTGTAGTCCATGCAGCCTACACCCGTAGGTTTAACGAACAACAAGAAGTAGTTGCTCTCATGCTGGTGAGCATGACCCCCGAGATCCAAAAGAACTTGGAGGAACTCACAGCTTTTGAGATGCTACGAGAGTTGAAAACTATGTTTCAACAAAAAGCAGAACAGGAACTGTTTGAAACAGTCAAAGCATTCCACGCTTGTAAACAGGAGGATGGCCAGTCAGTTAGCTCTTACGTCTTGAAGATGAAAGGCTATCTTGACCGAATGGAGCGTCTTGGTTACCCCATGCCACAAGTTCTTGGAGTGAGCTTGATTCTTACCTCACTCTCCAAGGACTATAACCAGTTTGTTATGAACTATAACATGCATATCATGGGGAAGACTATCTCTGAACTGCATGCTATGCTAAAGCTTGCAGAGCAAGGGATGCCCAAGAAAGCTCCTGCTGCTGTTCTAGCAATCAGGAAAGGTAAAATCCAGAAATCCAAACCGCAAGCACTGGGCAAGGGTCATGGCAAGGGTAAACATGTTTACAAACCCAAACCTAAGATCCCCCCACCCGCTAAGAAGGAGCACCCTGCAAAGGACGCCACCTGCCATCACTGTGGAGTGATAGGCCACTGGAGGAGGAACTGTCCTGCTTACCTGGCAGAGTTGAAGAAGAACAAAGCTACCCCGGATAGCACATCAGGTATCTTCACTATAGAACTCTATGTTTTTCCTAGTAAAACCTGGGTTTATGACACCGGTTGTGGAACTCACATTTGTAATAATGTGCAGGGACTAAGGGGAAGTAGAAAGCTAAACGACGGAGCTTTGTACCTGTACGTAGGCAATGGAATGTGTGCAGCTGTTAAAGCTATAGGGAGCTTTGATCTTATCCTCCCTAATGGATTGATTATTGTTTTAGACAATTGTCATTATGCACATACTATTACTAGGGGTATTGTTTCGCCTTCTCGTTTGAAGAAAAATGGTTTTATCCATGTTTTTACGGATTATGGTATTTCGGTTTCTAAGGATAATATATTTTATTTTAATGCTATTCCTCCTGATGATATTTTTGAAATTGACATGCATAATCTTGTTTCAAACGATAGTTCTATGTATACATGTAGCACTAAGAAATCCAAGCGTAATTTGGATTCAACTTACCTATGGCACTGCCGTCTTTGCCACATAAGCAAGAAGTTCATTATAAAGCTGCAACACAATGGGCTTCTAAAGTCAACCGACGATGAGTCGTTTGATAAATGCCTCTCTTGCATATCTGGGAAAATGACAAGAAAACCTTTCTCCCATATAGGTGAAAGAGCCAACGATCTACTTGGACTCATACATACTGATGTATGTGGCCCATTTAGAACTGTGTCTAGGGAAGGTGCTAACTACTTCATCACTTTCACTGATGATTTCAGTCGCTATGGTTATGTTTACTTGATTAAACATAAACATGAAGCCTTTGAAACGTTCAAAGCCTTTCAAAGTGAAGTAGAAAATCAACTCGGCAAGACTATTAAGGCTCTCCGATCTGATCGAGGAGGAGAGTACATGAGTCAAGAGTTTTTAGACCATCTGACTAAGTGTGGGATTGTCTCACAATTCACTCCTCCATACACTCCACAACATAATGGTGTGTCTGAAAGGAGAAATCGAACTTTGCTAGACATGGTTCGATCCATGATGAGTCTAACTACTTTGCCATTGTCCTTTTGGGGTTGTGCTCTAGAGTATGCTGCTCGCATACTCAATATGGTTACGACCAAGAAGGTTGATAAGACACCATATGAAATATGGCACGGGAAAGTCCCTAATCTGTCTTACTTGAAGGTCTGGGGTTATGAGGCTCTCGTGAAACGAGACACACCGAACAAACTTGAGCCTAGATCTATCAAGTGTATCTTCGTAGGGTACCCAAAGAAAACGATGGGTTACTATTTCTACTACCCACCCGAAAACAAAATAGTTGTTGCTCGGTATGCTGAGTTTCTTGAGAACAGTCTCATTTTACAAAAAGCAAGTGGGAGCATTGTAGACCTTGACGAGATACAAAGAGAAGATGCACAACCTCCTGGTAACACTAGCGAACATCACGCTGAGGCTGAACATGCAGATGTTGAACCACAAAATGAAGTAATTCCCATTCGTAGATCCGCAAGGACACCTCAAGCACCTAAACGATATAGTTTTTATGTCGATGCTGAGGAGCAGAATTTGGGGGATCATGGTGAACCCTATAACTATCAAGCTGCATTGTTGGATCCAGAATCCGATAAATGGCTTGAAGCTATGAATGCTGAAATGCAATCCATGAAAGACAATCAAGTCTGGAACTTGGTTGATCTTCCTCCGAACAACAAGACTGTCGGGAGCAAGTGGATCTTCAAGAAGAAGACCGACATGGATGGAAATGTACACACCTATAAAGCTCGTCTAGTAGCAAAAGGTTACACTCAAACCTACGGGGTTGACTATGAAGAAACCTTCTCGCCTGTTGCTGACGTTAAAGCTATTAGGATTCTTATAGCCATAGCAGTGTACCATGACTATGAGATTTGGCAAATGGATGTCAAAACCACTTTCTTGAACGGTCACCTTAAAGAAGATGTTTATATGGTGCAACCTGAGGGTTTTGTGAGTCCGAAACATCCCGAGAAAGTATGCAAGCTTCAAAGATCCATTTATGGACTAAAGCAAGCATCCAGAAGCTGGAATAAAAGGTTTGATGAGGAAATCAAAACGTATGGTTTCACTCAAAACCTTGATGAGCCATGTGTATATATGAGAGCTAGTGGGAGCATCGTCGTTTTTCTAATCTTATATGTTGATGACATATTGCTCATGGGGAACAACATTCCAATGCTACAAGATGTCAAATCCTGTCTTGGAAAATGCTTTGCCATGAAAGATTTAGGCGAAGCGGCGTACATCCTAGGAATCAAGATCTATCGGGATAGATCGAAGCGGTTAATTGGTTTAAGTCAAAGTGCGTACATTGACAAAATTCTAAAACGGTTTAGAATGGATGCTTCCAAACATGGAAGTCTTCCAATGCAACACAATGTAAACTTGAGTAAGACTCAGGGACCCTCCACACCTGATGAGGTGAAGCGGCTGAAGGGAATCCCCTATGCTTCGGCTGTGGGATCCATCATGTATGCAGTGAGGTGCACTAGACCTAATGTAGCGTTCTCTCATAACCTTACGAGTAGATACAACCAAAATCCAGGAGAAAGTCACTGGACTACTGTTAAGAACATATTGAAGTATCTTCGAAATACTAGAGATATGTTCCTTGTTTATGGTGGTGATATAGAAAGAGAGCTCAGTGTTACTTGCTACACTGATGCTGGTTTCGAAACAGACCGAGATGACACTCGATCTCAGACTGGATACGTTTTCGTCATGAACGGAGGCACTATTGACTGGAAGAGTGCTAAGCAAAACACTATTGCGACGTCTTCTACAGAAGCTGAATACATAGCTGCTTCCGAAGCTGCAATGGAGGCTGTTTGGATACGGAAATTCATTTATGGGCTTGGCGTTGTCCCCACTAATGAAAGCCCCATGGATATGTACTGCGATAATTCTGGTGCCATTATCATAGCCAACGAACCTGGAGTTCAAAAGGGCGCCAGACACTTTCGCAGGAAGACTCACTACATTCGAGAGGTTATCGAGATGGGTGAAATTCGTCTTCTCAAAGTTTACACAGATGACAACTTAGCTGATCCCTTTACGAAACCAATGTCTTGTACCAAACATATCAAACATGCTAGGAACATTGGACTTCGACCAGCTAGTAGTCTCATGTAGATCTGTTTTTAGTAATTGAATAATTGGAACGTTGAACAGTTTTTATTTTCACAATGAATTGATGTACTTGGTATGATCGTTTTCATTTATATCAACTGTGTTCTATATTTGCATGTTTAATCCATGAATAAATTATTTGTTCAAAATTGTCCATTGTTAGTTGATGATACGGGAGTATCATCGAATTAAGGCAAATATGAGCGTATTGGTGATATTCATTGGTGAATGAATATTAATGATGATGCCACCAAACTCATATGTTGTTCATTGGTGATGAACATTGGACTGACCCAACCTACGAGAGTTCACTGCATGGATCAGCGTCACCAGTGAATCTCGCAAATGGTTATGCCACTCGTCCTTAGACTTGAGATGCAAGCAGGTTTTGTGTGGGTGGAATGTCGGTCTTTGATATGGTTAAACGCTGTCCTGAATAAGGTTGTTATAAAAATCATCTTCAGGAGTGATGTGAAGCACATGACAGACACGTGCAGTCAAAATAAGATTTGTTCCTCTACAAGTAATGGAGTTAGATACTACTGGGGCCCTCGATGAATTAAATAGATGTTTGTACGGCCGTACCCAAATGTAATTAACATGATGCTTGATTAATTTGGTAATCTAATTCAACAAATAGATCGAGAAACAGAATCGTTGAACAATTAGAATGACATATGATCCATGTCTAGTATTCAACAAGGTATCTGTAACAAAGGGATGACTGATTTAATAAACCACTTAAAATGAGACGTTTAAGAAACTAACCTCATGTGTCTTTAGGGGAATTGGCGTGTTGCTAGACGCTAACCTTTGCTTGTATGATTACTTGTTATTATGACATGCGCAAGTGGGAGCTGTTGGAATATGCTCGTGTCATAATAGATAATTATATGGCTAGACACACGTGGGCCTATAGGGTCACACACATATACACTGAGATACCATTTAATATAATGTAATTATTGTATTTACATTATATAAATAACCTAAGTAACGCGGGGTAATTAAATGGGCACTAATCGTTAAGTTTGGCTTAATGGGTTTGTATTAGATTTAAGTTAATAGCAAGCCTATTATACTTAATTAAATCCTAGGCCCATAAAGATTTAGGAGGGAGATCATTTAAAAGCCCAAGGAAGCTTTAGGGTTCATTTATATATAGAGATATTAAATAACCTAATTAAGCTAACCTAATCCTTGTGCTTCTCTCCCAAAAATCGGCGCCCCCCCTAGGACTCTCTAGGGTTTTTCGTTTTGATCTTCTAGCTCGTTTCTTGGTTAATCGAGGCTCTAAGATCCGTTGCTAAGGAGGACTAGCATCCGGTGGTGATCAAGGAGGTGTAGTGTGGACTACTCTAGAGGTATTCTCCATTGAATACTTAATTTCAAAAGAGCACACAAGTGGATCCGGTTTTGTCTACAAATCACGCTACAAAGGTATACCGTCATTTGTATTCTTCGTTTAATCATATTGGCAATACGTTGATCCCGTTTGGTGATTGTTTTCCGTTGCGTTCATATATATGTTTAAACATGTGTTTTTGTCATAATCACCAACAGTAATTTCATGTGAATGAGTGAAATCTGAAATTAATGGAATGACTATTGATTCGTAGTGGGGCTCTTGAACATTTATATGTGACTTACACTTGTGTTACGTTACATCAATGGAATCGGGTCTCTCCCGTCACCGAATGGTGAGTTTTGGATATATCACTTTCGGATATTGTAATATCCATGTTTTACGATCGTTTGGGTCTTGTGCGAGTAATTGCAATTGTTGAATTTAATATTTGATCCCCTCTACATATATTAAGGTTTGAATGAAGTAGTTATTTCCAAGTTTTGGTATTTGGGTTTCTATTCTAATAATGCTTCACGTGAGTATTGAGTTTAGTTTCATGCTTTCGGAGTATTTCTATGTAAGCGCTTTATCATGAAAAATGAGATTTTTGGGAAAGGCATCACTATTTATTCTAAACGGTTTTGCATAATGGGAATTGTGATTTAAGTAATATCATTTCCGTTTTATTGATTATATGGTGATAAAAACTGTTGAACTCACTATGTGTTAAGCCTAAGCTTTTTATTTTTCGGCATGTGCATCAGGTCCTTGTTGGGGGAAAATGGTACTGGCGACATCGTGAAGAGTTGAGTGCTAGTTATATGCACAAGAAGGATGTAGCTATTTGGTGATGTTTCCGCATTCGGAGATACCGACTATTATAAAGTTTTAGTAACATCCGAAGTTTATTTAGTCTTTATGTAAGACTTGGTTTGTTACCTGTTGAAGATAAATCTAGAATTCTAATTGGGTATTCCAATTTTTAATTTGCAAAAAGAGGTTTTATCTTTTCCTTGATATAATATCGAAAATTTTAAATTGGTTGCTCTTTCAAAATTCAAGGGTGTTACAGTTTTACCCATAGTCCCTTATTTTCACCTATAATCCTTGAAAGTTGAAGCAATTTACTTTTACACCCTTATACTCCCCAAACTTCATTAAATAAGGATTTTAGGTTATTACGATACTGAGTAAATGATGTTGGCAAATTCCAGAAGTGTAAATGAAAGAAATTACTCATGATGCATTCATGCTTGGTGCGTTCTATCTAAAATTGCTTATTTCTCAAAGTATAATGGTTTTCAAATTTTGCATTTTTGCATGTATTTTGTTTGTAATGAAATTTAAGTACAATGGCTCACCTGTTAATTAAAACACAAAGTGGTTAATTAATAAGTAACAGGGACAAATTAAAATAGAATTAATTTCAGTATTCAATTACATGCGCTTCCCTATTTAGTTTTTCTTTTTTAATTATAAACTATTACACCATTCATTTTTAAATTAAATTATCTAAGAAATAACTATTATTCTAATCAAACGAATTATATGAAAAACGATTATTTCAATCTTTTCAATATATCATTCATCTCCATATATGATTTTTTTAACTATTTTAGGTGAAATGATATATATTTGTGTAATGCATGTTCATGTATGACTATAGCAGTTCTTTGGTATTTATCCATCAATATGATATTCTTCATAAAATATACAATTCACTATAACACTCATCATCAATATTTTATGTATTTTCATGTGTATATAACAACTATTTAATATTCATACATCAGTATGATATTCGTCATTGATATATATATATATATATATATATATATATATATATATATATATATATATTCATCATGAATATTTATATATGTTCACATGTATACAACACATTTTTAGTATTCATATGTCAATATGATATTTATCATAAATATTAATTTCACTATGAGATTCATCATGAATATACTATATTTTCAACCTTACATACTCTAGTTTTTCTTTATTGGGTTTTCGATGGTGTTGATGGGTTCCCGACCTGTCTCGATAAAAGATGAAAGTGGTTGGTAATTGTTTTACACACGCAACGACAAAGTAAATTAATCGATAGATTCTTGATCGGTCTCGATTAGTTCTCAATCGGTGTAGATGGAAAATGAAGGCGTTAGGTTATGTTTTTCACAAAAAAAACACACTAAGTCAATGCATGAGTTCTCGATTAGTCTCGATGGGTGTTGGGTTATGATAATGAAGAACGTGGTGCTAGTTTACAAACTTATGGCGTTGTAGAAGGTGTTGTCCGGTTAAAAACTCATTGTGTTGAAGAAGGTATTAAAATATTATTAAGATTTAGATAATTAAAAAATAAAGAAACTTACTATATCGAGATGGATGTCATATCGAAGGCAAAGAAATGATCGTTTTTAATGTAATTTGTTTGATTAAAATATTAGTAAGTTTAAGATAATAAAAAAACCAAAAGAAAAAAATTATATAGCTAAACATGGACAGAAAATTGAAACAAACTTATGTTTTCTGCTGATCACCTTAATTAACCATTTCAATTCAAACTCATAGTTAATGTGAGTTGTTAGATCAAATAGAGATGGAGGGTCAAGATTTGTCATCTAGTTCACAATTTAAATAAGGTTTGGAATTGAACATCCCCCCCCCCTCTCTCTCTATTATATATATATATATATATAGGGAAAGGTTCAATAGAGAAGTGCAAATATTTAGAGAAATAGAGAAGTAAAAAAACACGGGTCCGTTCATATATGAACTGTCATATATGAACGTTCATAAATGAACGTTCATATAACAGTCATATCTGAACGTTCATATATGAACGGACCCGTGTTTTTTTACTTCTCTATTTCTCTAAATATTTGCACTTCTCTATTGAACCTAAGGCTATATATATATATATATATATATATATATATATATATACAAGTTGTGTACCCGCGCAATGCGGCGGGAGCCGTGTATGTAAACGATTATAAAGCTTTGGTGATTTTATTAGAGGAGATTTCGTTGACGATAGGATTTACACTTAGGTGGTCTTATTTCAGTTTTGATTGATAAGAGATAGAGCTGAATTATGAAACCATAATAAAACGGTTTGTTTTTGTAAATTGATAAAAGTCCGAATATATGTAATTGTCTACTTTACAGCTCAAAATATTATAATGTTTGAACTTATATACATACATTTATATAACTTCATTTGTTTATTCATCATAATTGTAAAATTTACATTTATAACATAAAACTATTAATACACTGAACCAAAAATACACCATAGTCAATGTTGAAACATTTAGAACATATTGAATTCATCTATGCAAATATATATCTAGGAAACGTATCAATGCAAACCAAGAGTTTCTTTGAAAGCCACGTCTTTGAAAGTCAATTATGAAAGTCCGTGTTCAACCTTTAATCAAAAGTAATATCACAACAATATATTAATTAATAATCAAAATAAAGTATCCATTGGATACCTGACTGATATCCCTAGAAGTGATAAAGTTAGATAATCAAAGTGTCATAAATATTCTATTGATATGTAACCTGCGATATTAAAAACATAGGATTCATTCATGATAACACATATGCTGGTTGTGTAAAAGTGTTTATTCATCAACTTAACACTAACATTATCTTTGCTGGTAGTACTCATGTTAGCATGCTTTTTCTTATTGTCATTTCTTATCAAAATCAACAAGTCATTTATCCAAACAAAATGGGGGAGGTTAAGGGGTCGTGTACCAAACGTAAGCGCTTACCAAGTCATATTACCTTACACGATGAATATAGTAAGGACCAAGAATCTTACCCGGTAAGAGCGAGGCAAGGACCAAAAGTCTTAACTGGTTAGTGAGGGCGACGACTCTTACCCCGGTAAGCGCTTTCGGGTAAATTGTAGCACACGATGTCATTTTGGTGGACTAAAATCTTACCTAGTAGGTAAGTGATAGTGTTGAATTTTATCGGTAAGCACTTACAGGGTAAGTGTTTGGTAAACGGCCCCTAAGATGGAACTCAATTACACGCTCCTGTAAAGATTCATGATTGTGTGTTGCAAAGAAAATATTACTTCATTACTGGAATGTAGCGCTGTTTTGGTTCCAATGATTTACTTTTATAGATATTGACATAACCATGTATATACATAGAAAAGATGCCTCTTACCCTCTACAAGAACAATTATACACCTCCACATGATTTGTATAAGTTAGTCAAACATATCTGCACATTTATAAATAAATGAACCTACCTTGAAGTGACAAGCTTAATGTGTTTGGCCATATAAAAAATATGTTCCTCAGATTCAATCACATTGGGAAAGCTAAAACAAAGAATTGTTGTGCTTTCTGTAACAAATTTGATGGCATAAAAAAGTAAGTTCTCATGTCACAGTGAGAAAATTATAGAGCAAAAAAGTTCATTAAATCTAAGATGTTCTAACATGTAAATGGTTGTATATAGTAATGACTAAGGAATCACTAACCATGTCATTGTAATCCTTAGGTTGATAAATTACCTTGATAAATGCTAATCATAAAATCCTTCTTAACCGAAAAATTCTCACAAAAATATTCACTGTTATGATCTGTATCAAAACCAACTGCAGGCTCATGACAACATCACGAATAAATTGATCAACGATTTTGACATCAATACGTCAATACTCAGTGAAAAGTTTCAATATTTCTCATGAAGTGGTATAAGTCAGCAGTATGACATCGACCTTTTTAACTTTATACTCGGTGAAAAGGTTACATATTCTCATGAAATGGTACAAGATAAAAGGTTTCATTTGGTTGGTTTTTCATTAAGTCGTGTATGGATAAAAAAATTTGTATGGGTTAACTTGATTGTATAGATTAGGAAGGTTTATGTTTGGGAGTGTTTTTTTTCAAATATAGAAGTAAAGTGTTTTTTAACTGGAAGGGGCAGGTTTAGAAATACTTGGCTTTCTGTATAAAGTTGTCTCCTATAAGCTTACTAAATTAGTCACTTTCTATATCATTAAGCCACTACCAAACAGCCATGTATAGCTGACCAAATAAGTTGTGGGTCTTGTTAAGCACATTGAACTGATACAAACAGGTTCTAACTCATCAGCATGAACATTGACCTTTTTAGGGAAGGTCGAGAACTCGGAGGCATAATTTCATCACATAAACATGAGCACTGAGACATCTAATAGAAAATCACTAATTTGTTCAAACAAAAGCATCCAAACTATCACTACACTCTACATATTATGTTTCTAGGTTTGAACCAAGCATGAAAACAAACAGATTAATGGGTGTTAATCACAAAATAAGAACATAATGGATGTAATTCGTATTCCCAAATGAACCCAATTTCCAATAGATGAACAAAAGGAACCACGGGGTTATTAGAAACATTGAGAAGGATATTGGGTGCAAAATAAAAATGGAGGAGATATTTATAATTGTTAGTGGCAAGGATGGATATCCAAGAAACTAAACGGAAGTCGAAATTAGAACAAAACACCAAAATCATATGGTCTTTCAAACTCAAATGATGAATACCGTAAATTATTTGGTCAAAATCAAAATCAAGAACGCAAACCCTACTATATCGATCGGAAACATAACACCAAAATCAAAATCAAAATCAAGAACACCAACCAGCATCATAGCCAAGAAACTAAACGGAAGTCAAATTTAGACCTAATTTACAGGAAAGCGGTTGTACATGATTAGTGACTATCGTTGGCTTCCTGGATATCAACGAAAAAAATAAATGCCATCTCCCTCTTGACTGCGGTGGACACGATCAAAATTATCTCTCAACCCAGCTCTTGATATATATGTAGATGGCGTGGAAGAAGAAGAAGAAGAAGAAAAGTACCGAAAGGTATGGTCGGTAGAAGAAAGGTATGGCCGGAAGAAAGGGTATGGCTTGGTTGTTCAAGAGGACAATGAAAAAATGGTTGTTCAAGAGTACAATGAAGATAGGGTATGGCTCGGTCGTTCAAGAGTACAATGAACAGTAACAAGTTTTTTGATTTATCTAGCAATGCTTTGAAGGTTTGTACATCATGCACAAACACTTGTAATTGAGAGTTTTTTGATTTTGAAGCTTTAAAGTGTTGTACTTTATGCTTTATAACATGTATTTAAGACATTTGATGTAAATGCTTATATATGTAGTATAGATATATAGATGGAGGTTCAGGGGAAAACCTCAAATAAATGGAAAACTAAAAAACACTTTATCAACCGTTAGATCGGATGATCTGATGGATGTGATTAGACGGGCGGTTACAACAATATTAATTAAATAAAAAAAACCTCACCCCCCTATTTTTTATTTGAAAAAAACGAAAAATAAACAAAATTCGAACGAAATAAATTACACCAAATAAATGATCATATTTTTCTCGTTAATTTGACATCCATATTGATATACTTTTTCTTTCGTATTTTCGTGGTTTTTCGGTTTTCCGGTTATTTAGGGTTTTCCCTTGAACCTGACCCTATATATATATATATATAGGGGCAAGTTCAAACGAGAAGGTATGTTATTTGCGAGAAGGGAAGAAAGAATCTTAACCAACCACCTAATTTATTCAAGAGTTATGATTAATAATGTCAAAATTGTAATTTATTGGACTAATTCATATATTAAAACACGTTGCCATTCATTGCTAAGGGCAAAATGGGGAAAATGCTATTTTAATCATGTATATATATATATATAGGGGTGGGTTCAAATGAAAACTCAAATTCAATTGTAAACGTGAGGACAAACCACAACCGTTGATTAATAATCTGGTGAAGAGATCAATGGCAAAAAAACACGGTGGCAATTTTGTAAATAAGTTGAAAACTCTGTCCATGACTTAGTGAATATTTAGCGCACAGGGGTAAAATTGGAAAGATTAGAATCAGCGCCTATTTTTGTTGAATTTTTATTTTCTTTTTTAATTAAAATTTTTTTACCCCCTTAAATTTTAAAATAAATTATCTCAAAAATTACTAACATTTTAATCAAACAAATTACATCAAAAAAACGAGAATTTCGTGCTCTTCGATATGACATCCATCACGATATAGTTTTTTTTTTCGATTTAAGCGTTTTTTACGTGAAATCGTGTATATGTGTTATATTCAGTCTGAATATAACACATATTCAGACTGAATATAACACATATTCATCACTCACGTCTCCTTTTGTTCACATCTATTGCTGCATTCTTTCACATTGCATATACATGCCACGCATGCATACTAAGGCCATTCTCCCTTAACCATCTGTGTTGTTTATCGAATATTGTTGCTGTTATTATCCATCTTTGGTTTTCTTGGTGACATACATATCAATACATCGCATGAACTTTTTTGATTTGGTTATTGTTCAACTACCGCTAGCCTCATATTTTTCAGCTACATCTCGGTTTGAAGAACTTGATCATCACGTGATATCATATACCACATATTAGGTTTTACCACACAATTATTGGTCGTGTTTATCGCATGGTTTTATGTGTTATATTCAGTCTGAATATGTGTTATATTCAGACTGAATATGTGTTATATTCAGTCTGTATATTCAGTCTGAATATGTGTTATATTCAGACTGAATAATTCCATATATTCAGACTGAATATAACACATATACACGATTTCACGTAAAAAACGGTTAAATCGAAAAAAAACTATATCATGATGGATGTCATATCGAAGAGCACGAAATTCTCGTTTTTTTGATGTAATTTGTTTGATTAAAATGTTAGTAATTTTTGAGATAATTTATTTTAAAATTTAAGGGGGTAAAAGTTTTTTAATTAAAAAAGAAAATAAAAATTCAAGACGCTGATTCTAATTTGACGAAAATATCCCTAAAGCTGAATTTTAGGAATGGCTTAAATATGGCTGCGATCAATGGAATTGAACATCCCCCCCTCTCTCTCTATTATATATATATATATATAATAATGTCAAAATTGTAATTTATTCAAGAGTTATGATTAATAATGTCAAAATTGTAATTTATTGGACTAATTCATATATTAAACACGTTGCCATTCATTGCTAAGGGCAAAATGGGGAAAATGCTAGTTTAATCATATATATATATATATATATATATATATATATATATATATATATATATATATATATGCCCCTATTTTATAGCATTTGATAATTTCAATTACCTTCTTTCAAAAAAAAATATAGCTATCAATTAACTTCTTTAAAAAAAGGTAACTATCAATTACCTTTATTAAACTATCCATTTGAATGATATGGCAAATCGTCCGTCTATTTGGTTTTTCTCTCATCTTCATCAGGAAGACGACCACCGTTCGACAATCTTGAAGAGTTACCAACGAAATATCATGTGTGATATTACGAGTAATCATATGTGATAATACCAAGTAATCATATGTGATAATACGAGTAATCATATGTGATAACACTAGAAAACCAATGCGTTATCACATATGATTATACACTATATCAACATATCCTAAAAACAACATGTCAATAATCACAAGTAATCATATGTGATTGACAACCCCAACAAACGTGTAAAAACAAATTAACCAATCAAGTAATATCACAAGTGATACTTCATAATCAATATATTATCAAATGTATAATTGTCAATAATCACTAGTGATTACAAAAAACCCCAACTCATCTTGGTCTCTTAATTCAACACAAAATCATATGCAACTTGGATGAAAGAAGGAAGAATCGATAAACAACATAATATCATATGTATATCTAACTGAATGAAAGAATTCCAAAATCGATAAATTGTTACTTGGATCCATTGATCGATTAAAACCAAACAGTAACAAAAAAAAGTAAGAGACTGAATTATGCAATAAATATTCAAGAATGTAACAAAGAATGGTCCAATTAAAAAAGGAATTGCATAAATGAAATTAAATACTAATTATCAATTTACTGTGATAAAAAAATGAATTCATATCCCAATTTAATAGGGATATACGATGGGTTAGAGTTTAGAGATAAACTCATCATTAAAAGTCACAATTACCCTTATTAATTAATAATTAATGATTAATAAATAAAAAATTAGTTAATAAAATGATTGGCCAAAATTACTTATCCCATTCTCGCATATGGTATACCTTCTCGAATGATCCTCCCTCTCTCTTTCTCTCTCTCTCTCTCTCTCTCTATATATATATATATATATATATATATATATGTGTGTGTGTGTGTGTGTGCAAATCAAAATCTTATAGAGACCATCTAAGACTAGAAACTGTGAAAACCAGTTTGTATGTGTTGTTCCACAACGTCAAAAAATGTTTTGCGTGTGAAAAAAAGCACAAAAATACATTTATACATGAAACAAAAATCTTAGTCACACACAAGAACATAACTCGTTGGATGGTTTTGGTTGATTTTTACGGTTTAGTTTTCACGGGTTTAATTTTCACATGTATTGTTTTATCAATGAAATAATACATGAAACCGATTTTCACGATTTATAACTTTTCGATGCTTTCTACATGATTTGTAGAATATATATGGGATCGTGTAGAAACGTTTTTCTATTTGAACCGTATTAGCTCCTTTATAACCTTTGGATGAAAAACACCAATGATCCAACGTCTAAAAGTCGCATGGTGGCATGATGGTAAGGAAACTTCGATTAGACCTTCCGTATCGGTCTCGGGCTCGGGCTCGGGCTCGGGTAGGGAGCAGGCTCCAGCGGGTTCCAATACGGGGGGGCTCGGGCTTTGGGGTGGGTTCCAGCCCCGGGTTCCCCAGCCCGTTGTACCCGATGGCTTTGTTTGTTTTTAAAAAAAAAATTTAAAATTTTTGTATTTAATTACTCCAACGGCTATGCAACGGATATATTTAATTTTATTTTTTTTAATTTTTTATTTCAATTTAATCACACTATATATATAATCCTAAAACCCATTTTATTTTTCACACAAAACAACTCTCTCATTCTCTTCCATTCTCTTCCATTCTCTATATTTTAAACAATATGGATTCGCCACAACCCGGTTCATCGACCGCATCATCATCATCCGTAGACACCGACGAGTTGTTGCATCTACAAAGGGAAATTTTTGTAGGCTTGGTTCGAGAGACTGCACAATTAATTTATGGTAGCACCGCCTCATCGTCAAGAAGAGAGAGGGTCGCGAACATAGAAAGAGGTCGAGTAGCTGCAAACGAGCGGCTTATGCGGGACTACTTTGGCAACAACCCGGTTTATACACCGGATATGTTTAGGCGGCGGTTCGGGATGAGGAGGCAGCTATTCGAACGAATAATTGAAGATTTACAAGGACAGTATTCATATTTTACACTTCGGTTGGACGCATGGTACAAAAAGGGTTTTTCTCCGATACAAAAGTGTACTTCCGCTATTCGGCAATTGGCGTATGGAGTAGTTGCTGACGCACTTGACGAGTACATCCGTATGGGAGAGAAAACGTCACGAGATTGTCTGCACAAATTCTGCACAGGTATTATTGAACTGTATGGTCAAAAATATTTACGCAAGCCTACTTTTATTGATATTCAGAAGTTGTACGCCGCGCATGAAGCTAAACACGGATTTCCCGGCATGCTCGGAAGCATAGACTGTGCTCATTGGGCGTGGGCAAATTGTCCGGTAGCATGGCGAGGTCAATTCATGAGAGGTGATCATGAGCACCCGACAATCATGCTAGAAGCAGTGGCCTCTCAAGATCTATGGATCTGGCACGTAAAGATGTTGAACGAGCTTTTGGCGTGCTTAAACAACGTTGGCATATACTTCATAACCCGGCACGCGGATGGGAACCGACAAGATTGGGAAACATTATGTACGCTTGTGTCATATTACACAATATGATACTCGAAGACGAAGACCATTCTATTTGTGGTGGCGATGAAAACGACCTTTTCACGGACGATATCGAAACCCAAATCAGTGAGGAACAACGCGCGGCAAATGTTCGAGAAGTCAAAAACCGGGACACTCATAATAACCTTCGGTCGGATTTGGTCGAACATATTTGGCGTATCCAAGTTCCCAACAATGACGACGAGTAGATTTTTAAAATTATTTTGTAATTTTTAAATTTATTTTGTAATTTTTATTTTTAATGAATGATATGAATTTTTATTTTTATTATTTATCTTATTTTTATTTATTAAAAAATATATAAATATTTTTATTTTGTTAAATAATTAAATGTATAAATAAAAGAATTAAAAAAATGAGGTGGCAAAAGGGTTTGAGGGTTCCGCTACGCCACTTTAGGGTAAGGAGAGGGTAAGGAGAAAATATGATGTGGCGCTGAGGTGGCTTGAGAGCTTGAGGGTTCCAATACGGATGGCCTTACAATGTTATAGGCGGACACATATAGCTTAATATCCCTCAGACACGTTATCATACCAAATTAACATATGAACCTTAACATAAGGTAACATGATAATAATCAGACGTTAACAAATCTTAACATATTGCACAATTTAACATATCTTAACATTCAATCTTAATAAACGCCAACATGGAAAATAATGAATATTAACAGACCTGAACATTAAAGACAATAAACATTAAAATATCTTAACATGAAAAACAATGACCATTAAAATACCTTTAACAAATCTAAACATGAAAATAGTAAACATTAACATTCGTGGACAAACCTTAACATGTTAACTTATGCTAAAAGTACGCTTAAGCTTAGATATGAATGACCGAATGACGAGATTGCCCATTTTTTTTGGAAGGCATTGCGGCATCGACCCAACGATCAACTACCACGAACACACGCACACACGCACGCACACCTCCCCGGCGGTATCGGGCATCCAATTGGGCAGCCCCCTAATCCGTCGCTGTCCCGGCCCAGCTTACGCTGGACCTAAAGCCCAACCACAGGCTGGGGGGTCAGCCTAGTCTAAGACTGGACCAACCCAAGGACTGGGTACTCCTCATGCCCTCAATTGTCTCCCCTTGGAATCGAACCCGGGTAGACTGGGATACCATCCACAGTCCCCCCTAGGATGTTACCGTCCCTAGGCAGACCAACTGAACTGAGATTGCCCATGCCTTCACAAACAACGTGCATCAGCATCATCGTTGGATCAAAACCGTCACGCTCCCGATCTATGGCCACAAGGTGTTCCTACAATTCCCATGAAATACATAACCATTTAATTGATTAAACTTAAAATTAACACACACACACACACACACACATATATATATATATATAATATGATATATAGAGGCGGGTTCAAACGAGGAGCGTACCAATTTAAGAGAACGTGAGGAGCAATTGACAGTTATGAATCACATGTGATTCGCAGTTGTGGATCACATGTGATTCACAACTGATCTGGACTCGAATTGACAGTTATGAATCATTAATGATTTACAGTGTTGAATCACATGTGATCCGCGACCTGCAGCATCGCGCCACGCCTCGCGCCACTTTTGCGCGAATTTTCGAGAAAGTTCCGATTTTTTTGCGTTGTAAATCATATGTGATCAGAAGCATGGGAGTGCTCCTCACGTTTTGACGCGCTCCTCACATGAACCTTCCTCATGATATATATATATATATATATATATATATATATATATATATATATATATATAAGACATAATAACTTTTAAACTTTAATAATTTTAAAATAATATATGTAAATCTTAAAATTAATGAACTTAATTTATAAGACATAAATTGTTTAAAATCTACGAAACTAAATAGTGTTTCACCATTCAAATTTACTTGTTACTATCCATTTGATTTAGAAAATGAAGTGTCTATTTAAATTATTGATGTCTTTTCTTTGTGAAATATAAAACACCCATTCAAAATGACCTTAAATATCTATTTAATAAAAAACTATAACAAAATATAATATCACTTTCTTAAAAACAAGGTTCTAAATGGTGTGAGGTGTGGCGTGGCGGCGAGACCAAGCCTCATGTCTTAGCAGTCATGACGTTTTCAAGGCGTGACTTATGGCGTCAAATTTTAAATTCATATATAATCTTATTTATAAAAACATATGTTTTGTAGTGTACTCAATGAGCCAATAGTAGTAAACAAGTTAAATTAGGTTATATATTAAAAAAAACTTGCAAATAAGACATTAAAATATAAAGAAAAATCAAATACCCGCATTACGAAAACGGCGTATTAGGCTATGGCGTGCCACAGGTTTAACGTGGCGTGAGACACAAGCCTTAGTGTCATGGCGCGCCATGACGGCTGTGTATTTTAGAACATTGCTTAAATTTTTATTTTTTTTCTATTAGTCAATCATATTTTGCATATCAATCTTGTGAACATATCAATGGGTTCTAGATGATGATGTAAGCCTAAAAAAAGTGGACAATAAACGCTTAAGAATATTCGTCCCATGGTTTCAATAATTAATCACATGACAATTAGAAAAATAATTGAAAGCTACACTCCAAAACGTATAAAGAGAAAATATTGTCTTCAATTTCATAAAAAAAAACAATATGACATTGTGAAAATGGTAAGTAGACCAAAGAAGATGGTAATTAAAAGTGAGGACATTTTTTAGGATGTTAAATGTATGATTCTGCTTCAAAAAAATGTATGATTCTGAATAGTGTTATTAAAATTTTGCGGTTCAATTTTACGTTGTCTAGTTAGGGATTTCACCGACAAATATAAAAATATAGCCCCATTTTAGTGGCTCTGTAATTTCTATCAGAAAACAAAAGTAATATGCTTCAAAAAGTTTTGAATGTCCCTATTTAAAACAATATCCGTTATATTGTAAGTCACGTGTCCTACGTGACCGGAGGACGGTGTGCTACAAATTAAAAACATAACAACATAACTAGATAACATACACGGAAAAACAGAGCTACTACGAAATTCCATCAAAATAAAGGTTCGGGAAACCAGATTTACGACGACGTAGATATATTTACAATATTTACAAAACCAAAAGCTATACTATCAAGGTCATCTTGAAAATAGTCACATTTCATAGCTCTTACTCCCAAGATGATCCACCTACGATCTTATACCTGCCAGGACAAAACAAGCCTCGGCTAAGCCAATTGCTTACTGAACAGATAATTAATATATTAAAGATCACATCTATAATCGAGCTTATATAAAGAATTATTAAAAGATCAATTGAAAGCGAAAACCAGAACATGAAATGATCTATCGCCAATTTACATAAAGTATCTCAACAATGTAAACTAAAAATTCTCATCACATCAAGAGTCGCGAAGAAAGAAGAAAATCAATGGGTTCTAGGGTTGTACGGACCACTATGACAATAGGACATGAGTATAGGGCAATACACTCAAATCCCTTTCGATAACGGTTCCCGTAAACGGCTCATTTAGATCGATCCAATCGCCCAATTGTCCGGTACCATACCAAACCCACTTATTGACAATGGGATAATAATAGCAAGGATGCCATGTCAATTTATAGCCGCCATGGAGGCGTTAAGACATCGTTGCCCTCGATGTCGTGCCTTAAAGCATAAAACATTCAAATCATTAAAAACTTGTCAATTTATTGTAAAATATGTAATCTCACAAGTTATGTATCTTTTAATTACTACATATCATTATCGAATCCCGAAAATGGTTCAAATCCGAAAACGGTTCAAATCCAAAAAAATGAAGTCCAACAATGGTTCAACTCAAACTCAAGTAGCCAAAAATGAATACATCAAAGAACCAAAATATAATAATAGCTCCAACTAGAAGTCATAACTATAGACATATTAGACACCAACAATTAGAGGACTTGTTAAACTTAAATGTTCAAATATGATTTCGTAAATTGAGAATTAGAGATTATGTGATAAATTCCATGATAGCAAATGAGATAATACATTAACTCAATACTAGACTAGTGACTATGGAGAGTCACAAAAATTGGATATATGTACCTTAGATGGTAATCGGTGTAATGATATGCGTTCCCGATATTCCAACTTTAAGCCAAGTCATTCCAATTTACCTTAGAGTTTTATGTACATACATAGCTCCTGTCCCACTGTTAAGACCTTTTTCTTATCTTAAGATTGGCCCTGAATAAGATTATCCATGATTGGGATGGATTACAAATATTACAAATCCTTAAAGCACAAGGTACAAACAAATATTGCAACTTAATCCCTTGCACCTCACATATTTGTACCAACTCGACTTTCAGCCTTTTTATTCTAATTAGAGGTACATTCAAATGTTAATGTCTAAAAAAAGTTGTAATTCTATTTCTTAGGGTTCTAATCGCTTTGGAATCATCCCATTTGAAACAAATACCAATTTTATATAGATTTTCTAAAAGCAGTGAACAAATCCTGTTTTGCACAGAACAATTCCAGAAAGTCATTGTTTTAAGCCTTATAAAGTTAGAGTAAACTACACTTTTGGTCCCTGTAGTTTCTTGATTATAAAAAATTTGGTCCCAACAATTTAAAAATTACAGTCTCGCCAATGAGGTATGCAAAAACTATCGGATTTGGTCCCTTGCTCTAACGTTCGTCAATTTAATGTCGTTGAGGCTTGCACGTGAGTTTCACATAAGTGTAAAAGCATCTTTTTGACTTTTTAGACTTCGACGCTTTCTTTTAAGACGGTTCTTTCTCTCTGTATTGTCTTCTTCTACATTTCCATCCAGTTTCTCAAATATCGCAGAACAAAGGTGTTCTTCATTGGAGATTTACATTTGTGGCTCCCCTGCGATTGTACGAACTTCATGGACTAACAACAACCCATGTCGAATGTTCTATTCTTGTTCAAACCCAATAAGGAAATAAGTGATATTGTTGAAGTGTTGTTCAAACCCAGTAAATGATATTGTTGAAGGTTCTACCAATTCCAACTGTGGCTTTGTTCGACGGGTTGACAAAGAAATGTGTCCACGTGCGATGCATGTCATTCCTGGGTTACTAAGATCCAAGAACATGCTTGAATGTGGATCCCAGATTAGTGCAACATCGTAGAAATCAGTAAACAATAATCAATAAGAACAATATGATTTCAATACGTCATCCCTCTATTTCATAAACCATTCAGAGAATTTTCAGTATACGGTTACAATGGTTATGGGATGATTAACCTACAAACTAAGGGTTAACAAAACAATTTATAATAAGGCCTAAAGCCTGAGGCCCATGGCCTATTAATCTATTAAGCCCATATAAGAAAGTTACAACTTTAACCCTTGAACTTCTATTCAATCTAATTTATTCCCAACAATCTCCCCCTTTGAATCGAAGTTCAGTTTCACGCCAGTTCGGAACATATCTCTTTCGGAGTGCAAAAAGAATCTTGAAGCTTCAGATGGCTTTGCAGAAGTCGATACGGACTTCAACAATTTCCATGTCTTCTCGGGCATTTACCTCGTTGAGACTTACGATAAACGATTTACGGATTTCGTTTTCCTTGGCAATTATTTCTCTTAAAGCGTCTATGACCTTTAACAAAGTTCCATCGCAGAATCTTTCAACTTGGCTGAAGCGGAGAAAATTCTTTTCGTTCAGTTCGTTGAGATAGATGATTCCGAATTCTGGTTGCATCAGCATCGTGTAGGCTGGATACATCTTCAACTCTGGAGCTCTTTGGTCAAGTTTCAACAGGTTGATCTTCTTCGTCCTATGTTTGATTCCCATCTGAAAATCGGTAATATAAGACATGGTGATTTTGTATTTCAGAAATCACTTTACCGCTTCAAGTGCCTTTGTGATGTGGAGTGGTCGGATAGTTCGGGTTCGGAGGTCTTTGAGGATTGGGTGGAAGTCGTTCAGTCTGAGATTCTTGAAGTCTGCTTCAGAAAATAACCAGTCGTTCCCATCTTCTCTTTTGACAGTAAAGACTGGGTACTAGATATTCAGAATGCGGCCTGACCTGATGTTGGTGACTTCGGTTATCTTGTGCTTGGTTAGGACCTGACTGACCGGTAAACACCTTTTCATGACCTCTAAGTATTGCTTCTTGTAGACGTCGTCGAACTTGGGTAATCCGAGGCAGAATGTTGGATCGAGCGGTCGTAACTTGTGGACGAACAACCTCTTTAGGGAGTCTTCCAGGTATGGAATCAGGGTTATAATCTTCTCCCATCTTACAGGTTGTGGTGGTTGAGTTTGAGCTGTATCGGTCTGAGGAGATGTCAGTTGAGTTGTTGTAGAAGTCTCGGGTAACAGTTGGGCATAAGCTGGAGTACTCTGAATGGACTGAAGAAGGAAATGATCATAATCAAAATCGTCTTCAGCTTCGGTCGGGAAGATCAGGTTTACCTCGGAGTTAATTTCACTGGCGGCTTTTTCGTACCATGCGTTCTCGGTTTCCGGGTCTACTTCTGATTCTAGATCGATCATTTCAAATTCTGACCGTTCCATTGCTGAACATCCGATCAGTTCTTGGGATTCTCCGTCGGGCTTTTCAACCGTTGGGTCTTCTTCATCTGAGATGTCCATGTCGATAACCATTTCGACTAGACTTAACCGAGTTTGTGGATGATCTTCTTATGGTGCCACAGTTGATGGTTCCAATTAAACCGTAAGAGTAGTGTCGATCGTGATTATCTCGGACTCGAATAATTGTTGACGCTTGTTCTCCCCCTTACGGTTATTAGGATCATCCTGGTCATCGTGCGAGCGTTTGAGTCCGCCAGCTTGACTTTTGAAGGTTTCTTCAAGTGAGGCGATCCTGTCAGACAAAGTTGTAAGAGTCGTCTGAACGTCCTTCAGGGTCGAGTCAAGCTGGTCCAATCGGGTGTTGACGGTAGTTGGTGAAGCAGATACCTATGATCGGAGTACGGAAAGCAAATCTGCTTCGGTTGAGGAGTCATAGTTGGTGTGTTGGAGCAGTTGGGCGAGAAACATAGTCTTTAGGTCATCTACCGAGTAGGATGGTTGAGCAGGTGCCGGTGGAGGTTTTGGTGCGGTTTCAGTTTTGACTAGTTTCTCTTTCCCTTTTAGCAAACTCTTGACTTTGTCTAGCTCCGTTTTGAACTCCTGGGTCATCGCTTCGCGGACAGCCTTTAAGGCACCGTCCAAGTACTTCCTTGACACGAAGTCGGGTAAGTCACCGCCAGGATCACTTAGATTACCCGTTGAGGTCACCACTATTGAAGCAACAGAGGTGCCACTTACGTTCATAGTTGGCGTGATGTTAGCTATGGTAGGATTTCTATTCGATCCTCGTAATCTGCACAAAGGCAGACTTACTACGGATGTTCCGATTGGTTCACTTAATTCACCGATAGTAGCATATGTAAGTACTTGTGTCCTAGCCAAAGAATGTATTAAAGTATCAACGGGCTCTAGACTCGATGGTGCACTGAAAGAAGTCAAGAACGGGGGAGGTTGTTCTCTATTTTCAATATTGAAACTCTTTGAGTGAGAGGACGATAGATGTTGTGCTGATTCCCCATGAGAAATTGAAAGAAGTGACTTTTGAGAGTCACTTGAGTGGCTAGGGGGTTGTGCAGTTGCGTCGCTAGGTCCACGATGGTTTCTTCAATGTCTCGTCCCAACGGATGAGACGAGGCAGTAGATGTGGCAACCTAGGCGACACGGGATCGGTTTTGCTCATTCGCCCCTCTATTCAATAGACTCGCTCTCTCGTTATTCTTTTTAGATCTCCATTCTCTCCGCCTCACCTGTTCCAGATTTTCAACTAAGTCTCCCTCCTCTCTCCTTATGTCTCCCGTATTCGGCTCGGGGTTAGGGATTTCGGAGGGTGTGGGTGAGTTGGATGGAGTTTCCTCGGTCATGGGAGGTATCATGGATATGCGGATGGCGTGACCCGTATCAGAGTCGGTTGTTTTAGAATCCAAGGCGCCGGTTTGGGTGAACGGTGATATGGGTTCAGTGGTGTCGGTTCTGGGGTCTTGGTCAAGAAGTGGGGTACTGACGACCGGGACCTCGTGTAGGGTAGTCGACGGTCCGACGTCATCGGTGGTACGGTTTGGTGAGGTAATATATGGGGGAGTAAGTGGTCGGCTTGTAGATGGTCGGGATGGTTGGCTTGAGGAAGGTCGGGTATGGCTAGTACTGGCATGTGAATCCTCAGCACCGCCTGCTTCAGTTCCCCTAACATAGTGTACTCTCAGCACGCCCCGTCCGGGAGCCCCAGCTACCTGGACTCTACCTCCTCTTGGTCTAGGACCCTCACGTCTCTCGGGCCTAGCTCCCTGGGGAGGTCCCTCCGGTTCTGGTTGGACCATAGGAGCACCTAACGCTAGCGATTGTCTATATGCTATCACACTCAGTGCTTGCGGATTCGCATATGCCAGTAGGGCTTCACGTATATGCATGACTTGTGCGTTGGATGCGTTGCGAATTACGAGGTAATGTAAGATGAAAGGAGGACATACCGGGTGATTAGCGAGTCGTGGAATGGCCGGGTTTGCGTCCATGTGTTGACGGATGGCAAGTTGCAGAAATCGGAGGTACGGGATGAACTTGCGCTCTTTGGTTCCGCCGATGGCGTGTATGGTGTTCACTAGTTCGTGCAAGATGATGGTGGAAAAATCCATGTGTCGGTCGTAGATGACGACATGAACTAGGCGTAGGAAGTTTCCGGTATATTGGTCGATGCCTTTCCACCTTGAAGATAGGCACCGTTTCAGTATCGTGAAGAGTGTGTACCATATCGGAGCGAGGTACTTCCTGTTGCAGATGGCCGGTTCAGTGCATGGTTGTACCACAAGGTCTGAATTTTGGCGCAAAGGGTGTCGTCATCGATTGCTGGATCAAATGCCGCGCAGCCATCATCAGTGGCTTCAGGGAGAGAGAGCATTCGTCGGAAAGATTCTGGTGTGAGGACAAAAGGATGGTGGTCGATTGTCGCTTGAATTGTCTGACTGTTGTTGCCGGTGACTACCCGAATGTTGTTCCAGACTTGTTGTGTCGGAGTGGGTGGCCGAGGAGGATGTCCACGACTACTCGGTGTTGGGGTCTGAATTCCGCAGCATCGAGGTGATGGTTGTTGCCCTCGATTTCAGAGATGTGATCGGGGGAGACTAAGGCGTTGTCGGCCTCCTCGTTAATGAATTCCAATTGAGGTGGGTTGCCTTGTTGTTGTTGTTCAGCCATTTGAGTACCTGAAAGATTAAGTGTTAGGATACGGTTGTTTGTGATGTAACGGTACATACCTTGGCGCTAATCGGCTCAATCTGGAAATGATTGAGGAACGGCCGTACGAAACAGGGTACTGGAATGGCCAAAGTGTCCGGAAACAGGAAGGTGTCCGGAAACCAGAGTAGCTGCATACACCAAGTTACCGGATGATAGTTGGTTACCGGATAAATATAAGTTACTGTAAAAGCAAGGTGACCGGACAAGCATAAGTGACCGGATAACTAAGGTATCAGGATGAGATGGTTATCGGACCAGGATAGTTTGAACTTACCAGATAAAGCACTTACCGGTTAGAAAAGGTTCACCGGACAAAAGATACTTATCCGGACACAAAAGGTTACCGGATAATGGAGGTTACTGGATAATGATAGTGTCTGGGTACGATGAATGTGTCCAGATAGTTTGAAACTATCCGGACGGGTTCCGGTTAACACGAATCGGCCAAATCAGGTTGTTAAACATAGATCTAAGTATACTAGGACGTGTATATGAGTGTAATAGCAATAATCTACCAAAAGATGACATAAACACAACCCTAAATCGACGGAATATGAACCGACTATGGGTTCGGTTACCGAACGTCCTATTCGATCGACGAATCGTTCAATTTTGAAAGCTATTGACTTACGATTGAAGTCGAAACATGTATAGGAGTGAAAATCGAGAGCGTACATGTGATTTGGAGTCGAAAACGAGTTGAAATGTAGAGATTTGAGGTGAATCTGAGGGTTTCGAAGGCATGAGGGTGTGAGTCGCAAATGTCCGGAAAAAGTTTGAAAGAATTGGGGTCCGGGTATTTATAGGAGACGAGGTTACCGGGTGGGTCGTCCGGAAACCTACCCGGTCCAGATAGGTTGTCCGGATAAGGTGTCCGGAGACTGTCCGGTCCGGATACCTGTCCGAATTGGTATGTTTCCGGGTAACTTATCCGGATACCTGTCCGGGAACTTTGAGGACTTTTCAAAAATGGACCATGGTATTTTCAAAATGGATTTTTCCCATGTAACAACAGTTGGAGAATAATGAAAAAATGCTCCCCCTAGGATTTTGCACAAAGATAACTTGCTCCCCCTCGGATTGTGCATGATTTGTGCATTTTGAACAAAAGAGAATACACACACACAAAAAAAACTTATTGTTTTAAGAAAAAGTGTGTGACGTTCCCCCTCAAATAAAGAATAGACTTACTTGGCGCATTCTTTTGGATGTGCTCCCCTTGAACACATGAACATCATGTGAAATGCAAGTGCGGTACGAGAAAAACAAGGAAATAAAATGAAAGGAAATCACAACCGAAATGAAAAGCAAACAAATGAAATCTACCTAATTAATACATAGGTTTAATTAGAGATGTGCACGATACAAGTAGAATACAGTTACGAGGAAGTGTATACTCGATCATCTGGAGATTAGACACCAGATGATGAAGAGACAGTTCCACGTAATTGTATGGAAATTGTAACGGGCGCATACACCCGATAAACCTTCAGATTGAGCATACCAAGCTTGGACACAAGATAGTTAAAGCGTTTTTCGTCCAAGGGTTTTGTAAAGAGATCTACTATCTGATGTTCTGTATTAATGAAATAGAGTTCGATTGTACCTCTTTCGACGTGATCCTTGATGAAATGATACCGAAAGTCTATATGCTTCGTCTTAGTGTGCTGAACCAGATTGCTTGAAATTGCGATCGCGTTTTTCGAGTCGCAGTAGATGGGCACCTTCGAGTAGGTGAATCCATAGTCCTTGAGCTAGGTGCGCATCCAGATCACTTGCGAATAGCAGCTCGCGGTGGCCACGTACTCCGCCTCAACAGTAGATGTGGAGACGCACTGCTGCTTCTTGGATGCCCAGCTGACTAGACTGTCGCCCAGGAACTGCACGTGTCCCGAAGTGCTTTTCCGATCCAGCATGCTACCCGCATGGTCCGCGTTTGAATAATCCGTAAGCTCAAAACCTGTCTCTTTCGGGTATCACAAGCCAAGATCAGCAGTACGTTTTAAGTAACGAAATATTCGTTTGACAGCAATTAAATGAGACTCTTTTGGTTTTGATTGAAAACGGGCGCATAGAAATGTTGAAAACATGATATCTGGCATACTAGCCGTCAAGTACATTAAAGAACCTATCATCCCATGGTAGGTCTTGGTGTCCACATCCTTTTCGTTAGGATCGGTGTGTAACCGCGTACCTGGACATTGGAGTTTTCATGGGTGAGGACTATACCATCTGGTATTTCCAAAGAATATCCCGGATGTACTTATCCTGGTTGATGAATTTCCCGGTCGACAGTTGCTTAACTTGAAGACCGAGGAAGAATGTCATTTCACCCATCATACTCATTTGAAAATATTTACTCATGAGTTTATAAAAGTTCTTACTGTATTGAAGGTTTATAGAACCGAAAATTATATCATCAACGTAAACTTGGACTAAAATTATATGACCTTCTTCATTCTTAATAAACAAAGTGGTGTCGCTTTTACCTTTTGAAAAATCAGCTTTGATTAAGAATTTTGATAGAGCATCATACCAGGCACGTGGAGCTTGCTTAAGACCATACAGAGCCTTGTCGAGGATGTACACATGGTTTGGTTTGGAGTCATCCACGAACCCGTCTGGTTGCGAGATGTAAACTTCTTCCTTGAGTACGCCGTTGAGGAAGGCGGTCTTGACGTCCATCTGGCAGACCATGAAGTTCTTGTGCGCGGCGTAGGCAAGAAACATATGTATTTCTTCAATTCTTGTGACCGGAGCGTATGTCTCGTCGTAGTCTATCCCCTCTTGTTGGCGGTATCCTTTGGCCACGAGGCGTGCCTTGTTGCGTACGATGATGCCATCTTAATCCTTTTTGTTCTTAAATATCGACTTCGTGCCGATAATCATCTTGTTAGCTGGACGTGGGACAAGTCGCCATACCTTGAGGGCCTCGAACTGGTTGAGTTCCTCTTGCATCGCGATTACCCAGTCCGGATCATTGAGAGATTCAGAGACGGTGTTGGGCTCGATCTTGCCTAAAAGCCGAAGAAGAGACAGAAGTTGGCGGAGGCACCTCGCGTCTGAACTGGAGTGGAAGGATCGCCGATAATCTGATATAGAGGGTGTGCTCGAGTCCATTTCGTGGTACGTGGAAGTGGTTTATGAGTTTCATGGGAAGTATCCGGGTCTACATACTCACCGGGGGAAGATCTTGAACAGCTTCAAGAGATGAAGAACGGTTCCTTGGAGGAGATGTTTCAGGATTTGCCATTGGTTGGGCAACTCCTGGGGAATTCAGAGGTTGATCCATTTGAGTTGTTGAGGACGAATCTTCAGGAGCGATCTCCGGAATGGGCACAGGGTCCTCCGATGGGATGGCCGTCTCAGTAGTCGTGTCAGTGGAGCTTTGAGGGGTTTCCGTAGTCAGCGTTGGAGAGCTTGTGGATGGCGGCGGACCGGAGAGGTTTGCTGATTTTTCGATTAGAGCGTCTCCAACCCTAAGATGCACAGTAACACGAGGGTTACGCAAATTAAAGAATTCGTCATAAAAGTGCTCAAACAGTAAATCTAAATCAGAAAGATGTGATTTTGACGTAGATGCGTGATTTAGATTTATTGGGGTTTGTGTAGATCCCGAACGAGAGTGTTCAGAAGTTAACACGACAGTTAATGCGGGTTCTAAACTGAGTTGTTCAAAAGCCAAATCCACGGATTTGTCAAATATCACGTTTACGCTTTCAATGACGGATTTGGTCCGTTTGTTGTAAACGCGGAATGTTTTAACCTGCATGGAGTATCCGATGAAAACTCCTTCACTTGCCTTGGGACTGAATTTGCCGAGGTCATCCTTGTCGTTCTGAACGAAGCAAGTGCACCCGAACGCCCAGAAATACTTGATGTTCGGGATTCGGTTGTTGATGATCTCATACGGGGTTTTCTTGAACCGTTTGTTGATGATGGAACGGTTTTGTGTGTAGCAAGAGGTTGCAACTGCTTCAGCCCAGAGAAATAACGGAAGCTTCGATTGTGATAACATAGTGTGAGCGGCTTCGACGAGGGTACGGTTCCGCCTTTCCACGACTCCTATCTGCCGAGGAGTCCTTGATGCAGAGAAATGTGAGAGATACCTACTGAAGTGAGGTATTCGTCAAGAGTATGATTCTTGAATTCCATCCCGTTGTCCGTCCTGATGGTTTGTATCAGTTGTCGAAGGTTTAGCTAAATGGTCTTCAGGTGGGTGATGATCAGCTCCGGGGTTTCGTCTTTCGAGTGCAGAAACTTCACCCATGTGTAGCGCGAGAAATCGTCGACCATTACTAAGACATATTTCTTTTTGTTGATGCTCTGAATGCGCATCGGTTCACACAAATCCATATGGATGAGTTCGAGGGACCAGGACGTGGTCGGAGCGGCCTTCGGCTTATGAGTAGCTCGCTTCATCTTTCCCATTTCGCATGCCCCGCAGAGTTTATCCTTCTCGAATTTGAGCTCGGGCATGCCTTTGACGTTTCCACCTAGCACCAGTTTGTTGATGTTCTTGAAGTTGAGGTGCGAAAGTCGTCGATGCCAGATCGAAGCTTGTTGAGAGTTGGCCTTCGACATCAGGCAGACGGAGTCATCGGTCTTTAGTGAGGAGAGGTCGATGGTGTACAGGTTGGTTTTTCGCGTTCCAACCAGCAGCTCCTTTCCGTCTTCAATACGGACGCTACACCTTTTTGCTTTGAAGTTAACCTCGAGATCTTTGTCTCAGAAATGTCTGATGCTGAACAGGTTGTGTCCCAATCCCGCGACGTATGACACCTTCTTGATGGTGATCTTGTCTTGAAAAATGTCGCCGTAGCCCATAATTGGTTCTTTGTCGTCATTCCCAAATCTCACGTCTCCGCAATATTTCTCGGTGAAGTTCGTGAGCAACTCCCTCCTTCCGGTCATGTGCTTGGAGCATCCTGAGTCTAAGTACCACACATGACCGTTCTGCAAAACAAGTTTAGGCATTTTTAGGTACCCATTTGAAAATGGGTCCTGGAGGGTTAGGTTTAACACCTGTCGGGCGAACCCATTTTGAATTGGGCTTAGGAGATTTACGCTTAGGTTTAGAATTAAAGACATGATAGGAACCAAACCAATCAGATGCATAACGATTATCATCAAAGTCATTCAATCCACAATTAGAACAACACAAACAATCATGGGATAATTGAATCAACTGTTGTATTGAATAAAGTCTTAACGGAAAATTAATACTTTGTTCAACAGAATTATTCGAATCATGAAAATGTTTTTCCTAGAATTGAAAGCATAATTAAACGACTTTGACTCCGACTTGCTCTTGTTAGATCCTTTGGCTACCCACTTTGGTTTGTCTTATTTGGCCCGACCATTTTTATCTAAAACATCATTAACGGCATGGTCAGCAGAGTTTGAGTAGGAAGGATTTCTATCATTTGGTCGACCGGTCTATTGTCGCGTCTGTGAACACTTTTGAGAATTTGAGTTAGTTTTGGAAACTTCGTTCATAGACCGGTTTTTGATTTTTGTAGAACATTGACCTTTTTGAAATCTGACCGGTTGATTCACTGCTTTTGAAAGAAATTCGATGTGGTTTGGAAGAGGTTTGTCGAATTCAAACTTAGAAAACTCCTCATCTGAACTTTCATCGGAATTCAAGCCGAAAATACAATTTCAGGCACAGATGGAACAGTAGTGGTTGAGGAAGGTGAGGAACACTTTGAATCTGTGTTATTGGAAGAACCTGTTGCGGAAGCTTTTTGAAATTCAGAGGTAATATTCTTTTGAACACATTCTTCTTGAGACTCTTTTCCTTTTCTAGAAGTTGTTTTGCCAATAAAAGCCTTACACGAAGATGTATCTGAGGAGTCCGAGGAATGTTCGGGTAGATTCACCTTATCCTTTTGGAGTTGGTCAACCTTCTTTTGGAGTTGACATTTACTCACTTGCTCGTGCATCACTTCTGTTGCCAAGGCAGACATTTTGGATGTGAGCCGATTGATTTCTACCCGAAGGAGGTCCTTTTCTTCGACATATGCAGATTCAGTTTAGGTGGATTTGAGTTTCTCAAGTTCAGTTAAAAGCTCTTGTTTTTCTTTTTGAATCTTGATCCTTTCTTGTTCAAATGATTCCTCTAACTCGACTATTTTCATTTCCAAAACGAGAGGTGGAACATAGCGTTTAAACTCATCTGTCTCGGTTTTGGTTTCCGTTGCAGGGACCTCGTCCTTTTAGGAGGAATCCTTGGGCTTTGCAACTTTGTAGCCGTCAAAGTAGTCATTTGATAAGTACTTGGATTTCTTTTCTCATATGATGTGTTAAGAACTTCATACGCAAAGGGCGGTTGCATTTTAGTAGTGTGTTTGCGTTTATATTCCTCAGTTTACTCTTCCTTCTCTTCGAGTGGTCCCGTCCATTTGATTTTATATTGGGAATATATTTTCTTGAGACCAAAGAAGTTAAATTCGTAAAGAGTGGGTCTCATTGTCAAAATCTTTTTCAAGTATTGTGGGTTGTCATACCCAATTCCCCATTCTTTATTGAAATAAGTGAATTCCTTAGGTTTGTTCATATGAATCGCTTGATCAGTTTGACCTCGTTTATGAAGTTTAAGTTCAAGATCAGTTATTTTAGAAACAAATTCTTTGTGTTGAATTTGAAGAGAGGAGCATTGATAGATAATCTATGCTTTCTCATCCTCACACTGATCAAGCTTTGAGTTTAACTCAGATATCTTGGCCCTAAGGTTCTTTGGTGCTATTGAAAGATTTGTACATTTTTCTTTAAGAATAGCATTGTCGGACTTATATTTATCAGTGATTCTCTTTTGAACATCTATCTTTTCTTTTAAAGAGTTAATTTCAAGTAGTTGTTCATCAGTGGAAGCCTTATAGGAGTCTATTCTTTGAACAAGTATTTGCATCTGATCGACTAAGCCTTGATGGATAGGGATACATACCTGACAAATATCTCCTTTATCTGACGGAGGAGAGTGGTTGCCCATGAAAGCATCGACATCTTCAGAATCGCTTTCCTCGTCGGAACAATTTAGCTAGAAGTCGTCTTCAACCAACAGTGCCTTTCCAGCAGCTTTATGTTCTGCTAACAGCAAATTTGCCTTGTAGTATTCTACGTTACATACAACGGGCTTTCGGCAATCTTTGGCAAAGTGGCCCAATTTACCGCAATTATAGCACGTGACTGGCTCATCTTTGTTCATTGACTCGGGCTTTCGTTCGTTCTTCTCCTTATGATCTGAATGCTTGTGAACGTCAGACTTTCTCTTTCCTTCATACTTCTCCTTATAATCATGGCACTTGTTGAGAGTAGTAGAGTAGCGCTGATTATTACAGGAAGGTTTCTTGAAGAACTTTTTTCTTTGAAAAGACTTGGTGATCAGGGCCATTGCTTTATTTATTTCAATTAGCTCAGGGTCAGAGTCGCTTTCCTCTGTTTCTTCAGCTTCTGGTTCTGATTCACTGGACACTTGGGTTCTCATGGAGTGACGGCTGGATGACTTGTCACTTTTTGAAGATACAAGAGCGAGGGGATTGACTTGTGATTTGGACGATGATTTCTGAGTGCTCACTGTCTCCATGACTTCATCCTCCTCTTGCATGAGTATAACAACCCAAACAAAATAAACATTTCAAATCATAAATATTAGATTATCCCAAAACGGGTCCCAAAATTTCTTACATCAATTCAAAATCTGGTTGGCGGAATCAACCTACACAACTGAGAAATAACTAAATGACTACAATGTTACTATGAGGTCAAGCCTTCCTGCTACGCCCTGCTCACTTGCCAGAGCCTTTCACTACCTGCTTTCCTGAAAGGTTTTTAATTTAAAAGAAAGCGAGGGTTAGACCATGAGGTCTAGTGAGTCCCTCAAACAGTTATCAAAGCATTTAAACAGAATACCATTTCAGTATAAATCGTTCATAAAACAGTTTAGATTAAATCGTTTCGGATATAAATCCGCCCCACATAAATTGACACCCTGAAGTCACCCTAAGGTGACAACGAGTCAGTCTCATGCTGCCTTGCAGGGTCACACCGCCCTTGGCATAAACGGGAACACCCTCCCGGCACGAGCTGGCGGGCCACTTCCCGACTTAGTCAATTTACATCAAAATCAATGTATGCATACATCCCACATAAATTTTCAAACATCAATTCATGCAATTAAAGCATAAGCATAAAGCATGGCATTTCTCATCATATATCCGCTTTAGAAAAACATATTAAAAACCACACGTTTTAGTTTAGAAAACTCGCCTGATATGCTTACTTCCTTCCTAGAGCACCTTGCTCTGTACTCCCCAAACGATCTACCTGAGTCAAAGGATAAACACATAAGCTAACTAACCGAACCGTCCGGACAACACTTACCGGGCACTCTTACTTCCCGGACATTTCTACTTAACGGACACCACAATGTCCGGACACCTCTGCTTTCCGGATAACACCACTTTCCGGATAACTCTACATTCCGGACGCTTAACCTTTCCGGACACTTAACCTTTCCGGACACTTAACCTGCGACAAGAAGCTATCCGGACAACTTCCGGACACCTGCTTAGCAAGAAGGTTTTCGGACGAGGCGCTGTTCGAGTTTAATGCTCGAAATCATGCCAAACACCCATTAAACAGTAAGATAATGCGACGATTAACTACTTACAGGCCCATTATCAAATCCCACAAAGTTTTACTGCCTAAACACAACCCAAAGATGCTTAAATCTCCCTTAATGGTCTTAAACAACGTTTTGCAAGAAAACTCTCAAAACCACAAATCACCAGACGAATCTTAGATGAGGTTATGGATTAAGGATTACCTGATTGATTGTTGCAGGAAGCAAATTCCGAATTCCGATCCTTCTTCTGATTCTACCACTTGAGGATCCTTCTCTTCTCTTGCACCAAAAACCTCGAACTCAAGTGCCATTTTCTCTCTAAATTTCTCAGCCGACACACACACCAAATCAGGGAAATTGAAATGATACCTAGGGTTTTGTGCCCTTTTATACTCCCTCTCTCATTTACCAAATGGCCCCTCAACTTCTACTTTTATTTACAACTCCACACTAACCACAAAACACTTCGAAAAAGGTCTGGGTCGTTACAATGAGCATCTCATAAAGCTCATGGATTGGAACGTTCCCAATCAGGTGGTTGTGTTTGATATGAGAAGCGAACACTTTCTATTCTGGCAGGAGATTGTTTAAGAACTTGAGGGCATTTTCAGTGTTAGATCGAGAGATCTTGTTCTTGTGGAGCTTGTTCAGAACAAGGTAGAATCGTTCATATGTCTGAGTTATCGATTCCCCTTTCGCTGTTTGAAACCGTCATATCAGGTGATGCAGCTGTTGACCTTCAATTGGTTTTCCACTTTACTCCCGCTCATCATCTTCTCGACTTGATCCCACATGCCTTTGGAGGTTTCCTTGAAGCTATCAATGGCCGTGTAGATCTCGTTTGGCAAACCATGAACCAAATACCTCTTTGCATGTTGCTCCCCAGTGAATCGGTTCTTTTCATCATCAGTCATCTGGCTATAAGTTTTGGGCATTGGTTGAGCCTCAGCACCGTCTGCTTTAGCTGGTACGATGGACATTGGAGTAGGCTGAGAACCTTCCGTGAGAGCTTGCCAGATGTATTCAAAGTTATCTTTAGATTCGATAAAGATTAAGAATCTGTCTCGCCATTGGCTGTATTCGCCTCGATAGAGAGTAGGAGGGTTGGAGTCGGTACCGATAGCTAAGGCATCGCGAGACATCGTGAAGTATGCACTAAGGTGATCGTCAGACAATAGTGTCGATTCATGGTTGGATCCTAACGCTAGGCACTAAGAGTGACAGTCCTAACACAAGGTCTAAGAGTGATTTTAACTAAACAGGTAAGATTATAAGCAAATCAGACTTACCCAGATAGGAATCCCGATAGAGGTGTCCGGATCAGGAAGTTTCCGGATCCGGAGTGTGTGAAGTGTACGAATAAGATAGAGTAAACGGGTAAACAAGAGTTACCGAATAAACCAAAGGAAACTGGATAACACAAAGTTACCGAATAAAAACTTACCGGAAAGATCAAAGAGACCGGATAGTAGCACTTACCGGGTGGAATGTCCGGATGGAGTAGATGACCATATGTTTTTATCGGAGACTTGGTTGTCCGAAAAGAAGCACAATCCGGATAAACTTACCGGATACAGATGCTATCCGGATAGGATTACCGGATACTCAGGTTACCGGGAAGTGCAAACAACCCAGATAGATCCGTCCGGACAGTGACGAGAATAATGAAACTTACCGGAGAGTTAGCGATGTTCCGAATAGTGCGGCTGGTTCGACAAAATTGGATCGATTTCTGACTAGGGTTGCTCGATTTCTTTCCTGAAAGGTTAGATTTCGACCAAACCACGAAAACAAACAAACTAAGCAAAAAAAACAATTATTTTGATGCTAAAAATTTGAACTTTTTAAAGAACAGAGACAAAACCCAAGAACACTGATTTGCTTAGAAAATTACTCAATCGATCGAATTGAGATCCAACAAATTGTAGAAACTCTAAACTCACTATGATAAATCGAATGAACCGATCAGAATCAAACAATTTTAACTAAAGCGAAATAATGAGAATTTTAGAACTTCAAGAAGAGTCGACAAAAACTAAACAGTAACTTACCAGAAACCTTCAATCAAACAGTCTGTATGCTCTAATACCAATTGTGGATCCCAGATTAGTGCAACATCGTAGAAATCAGTAAACAATAATCAATAAGAACAATATGATTTCAATATGTCATCCCTCTATTTCATAAACCATTCAGGGAATTTTCAGTATACGGTTGCAATGGTTATGTGACGATTAACCTACAAACTAACGTTAACAAAACAATTTATACTAAGGCCTAAAGCCTGAGGCCCATGGCCCATTAATCTACTAAGCCCATATAAGAAAGTTACAACTTTAACCCTTGAACTTCTATTCAATCTAATTTATTCCCAACAATCTCCCCCTTGAACAATATGATTTCAATATGATATATTGTATTTATATAAGCATTATACTACACGATTGCACGTTGGTCGGACTTAGGGCTGGTGGAGTTTGGCTGTCCGGCAGGACAACGGAGTTGGCTGTATTTTAGTGCAGCGGAGTAAATTGATTAGTTGGTTTAGCGCAACCAACTAATATGGCCATGTGAAAAAGTTGTACACAGTGCATACGAGTCTTGTTTGGTATTCATATACTTGTTGTATATTTGTGTTTTACAAAATGATTACTTAATTGACAAGGATTTTCTTACTTAGAACAATTGGTCTAACCCTCATTTTGTTTTCAAAATATGTATTCCAGGTCAAGGAACGTTTAAAGGCAAGGATAAAGTGTAATGTGCTTTTGAAGGCTGTTTGTGATTTAGAAGTTTTCCTTAATCGTTTTCTATGGATAGTATTGTAAGATTTTAGCAAAACGTTTGTACTGATATTTGTAATGTACAGTTTTAAGACTTTCGGACCTTATGTGATATAATATATATCTTTGTTATCTTATACAAGAGATGTAAATTGTATTACATGATGTATGTTTAGGATGGGTTGTTATAGTTGGTATCAGAGCACTAGTTTAGGGGATTTAGGTATTCGGATTCATACCTAGACTTAAACTACATGTGAAGTAGGATGTCCCTTATATTTTAGAACCTTTGGGTTATTAAATATAAAAGGTCGAAGGAACATCATGTAAGGTAATTTCAAATTACATCTGGCCAGTGTAATTATGAACTTACAGGTACATGTTTGAACTGGAATATCTTATTATATGGGGTATGTGCTTATGTGTATATTAATCCTGTGAAAATCAACAGAATGGCAAGTGGTTCTAAACGCATGGATAGAGATGAAGAAGGAAATCCTGATAGAACAAATCTAGGAACCAGAAACATGCAGGAGATGACAACTGGGACAAGAGGAAGAGGTGGAGAACGAGGTAGGGGTAGATCTGGAGGTAGGGTTCAACCCCAAGGCACTGAATTTGTTACTAGAGATGATTTGGCCGCTGAAATGGAAAGATTACAAGCAAACATACAAGCTATGTTTGATCGTCCCCATCACACTGAAACTGAAGGACTGGATCCCAATATGGAAGATGAGACAACTGTTACACCTTTTGTTATACCTGTACCAAAGAAATGTGACTATAAGATGTTTCTGAGCTGTAAACCTCTGACTTATTTGGGTGAAAAGATATGAAAATAGCTTCCATATCTTTTTGTTAGACAACCTAGGGGGGGGGGGGGGGTAAGGTTGTATTTAAATAATTTACTTTCAAAAATTCTTTTATAAAAAATATCTTAATAATGTAAATACAACAGAGTATATGAAAACACAACAGATACGTATAAATACAGGATAGTATAAATACAGTAAATAAAGCAGAGTATATATACAATAATTATATAAACAGATATAATTAAATGCACAGCGGAAATATAAAGAGATAAGGGATAGAGATACTTGACACGGAGATTTAGTGATCTACCACAACTTGGTAAATCACTAGCCGAGACACTTCCCGACACGATCCAATAAAAGTATTCTTTACGGTAGAATACAAACCAAATACAAAGGAAAGCAATAGGCTCTCAAGCTTTAGCTTATTGAGATATACAGGATCACACACCCGTTATTCAAACACTTACAAGAGGAGTATAACTCACAATGGAAATCACTCTTGTATAATATTTATCACTTGGATATTTTATAAAAACGTTTTATAAAATAAATATATAGTGATAATATGTAGTATGGAATATTAGTTGGGAGAGATCAGATGGATAGATGGCAGTGTGTTGTTGATCTGTTTTGTATTGTCTTATCTTTCTTCTCCACCATCGCATGCATTTATATAGCAGCTCTTCCAACGGATACATGCATCCGCGGTATACCGCCAAATGCACGCGGTATACCGTGCAGTAATAGTACACTGACACTCCAACGGCTCTCATGCAAAGTTGACTTCTGGAATACGTACCCGCGGTATACCGGCTAGGACTCGCGGTATACCGGCGTCAGAAAAAGAACTTCCAACCAATCAGAGACAAACACCACGCCTGCCGCGGTATACCGCCTGTACCTTCGCGGTATACCGGCCAATATGTACCCGCGGTATACCGGGCATTCTCCACGGTATACCGGCGTCAGAATAGACACCTTCCAGGACGCAACCAATCTTGCTGGATCTTCTCAATAAACCCTATTAAAATCATTTATTGGGTTTTTAGAAATATCCAAGTGGTATATTATTTTAGGGTGTTTATCATTATAAATTATAAACACTAATGACAATGTAAATCTTCCGTCTTGAACTCTTCAGATAAAATCTTCGTGTTCTTCAAGAACTGTACACTTGGATTGGATTGTTAGATAAACAATAATACGGTGTGTTTGTAATCATCAAAATAAATATATATAAATATATAGAGATGTGGTACACTTGCACCAACAATCTCCCCCTTTTTGATGATGACAAACACAACCGCTAAGCATGAGCATATGCGGTTTCTCTCCCCCGTTTGTCGAAACAAAAAGGGTCAAGAAAGACGGTATGCTTCCTCTCGAGAGATGCTCCCCCTCAAAATATGCATATATTTGAGAGAGCATAATCTCATGGTTAAAAGATAAAAAGCTCCCCCTCAAATTAATAACAAATTATAAAATTTGAGGGACAATAAAATATGCATAAAAAGCATATAATAGACATAAAACAAAATAACCAAAAAGAAACACTTGCACCAAAAAAGGATCTTAAGGCTTCGATTTTTCGGTTAATTTTATGTGAGCAAAAAAAAAATACCACGTATTATGACCTCGTCAGGGAACACGTATTATATCCTCGTCAGGAACCACGTATTGTATCCTCGCCAGGAAGCACGTATTGTATCCTCGCCAGGAAACACGTATTATATCCTCGTCAGGAAACACGTATTATATCCTCGTCAGGAAACACGTATTATATCCTCGTCAGGAAACACCTACAAAAGGCAAAGAAAATATTTCGTGGTACCCTTTTCTTATGGGTCCTTTTAACAGTTAGTATAAAACATAAACTGCAAATAAAAAAATTAAAATATGTTGTCGACATAAAATAAAACATGACAACATACAATCCACAAAATTTGTTTAAAACCACAAACGCATCCCACCGGGATTGTCAACATTAAACATTCCTTTCGGAATCCATTTTCTAACCATTTTAATTTTGCGATTGTATTTATCATACACATAAAATGAAGCATTTATATTCGCATTATTTTTAGGTCTAGAAAAATTACTATTATACATACGAGCATACGGTTTCCTCCCATAATTCACATTTTTCATTTTTGACATATATGGGGGTTTTCTTGTATCAACTTTAGGAGATGCAAAAAATCTTTTAATGGGTTTACACGAGCATTTATCAACACATGTATCAGAACCAATGCCTTTTCTACAATTAATGCGATTCGACATATTTAGCATTTTAAGCATTTTATCATTGCTATTTTGAAAAGCTTTAGCTAATAGATTATCTTTTTCATATAAATCGCAGTTAGCTTTTAAATAAATATTTTCATTTTCAAGCAAATCACATTTTATACATGCAACACTTTCATATGTATTTTTATTTAAACATGCAATTTCATTTTCAAGGATATCGCATTTTGTACATAAAATATTTTCACATGTTCTTTTCTCTAAACATGCAATTTTATCATTTAGAATGACACAAGATTTACAATCATTTTTCTCAATTGGTTTTTCTTTTAAGCATGCAATTTCATTTTTTAAAATATCACAAGATTTGCAAACATCTTTTTTACTTAATTTATTTTCTAACTTAGCAATTATATCCATATCATTTGCAGATTTTTGTTTACCGTCATTAATTTTCTTTTCACATGCAGATACGGTTTCTTTTAATTTTGAGATTTCATCTTGATACCTATTTGCAAGAGAGGCCATGTCATGGAATGATTTATATAATTCGTCAAGATTATTTTCATCTTCATTTTCATAATAATTGTCACTATAATTACTATCATAATTATTGTCATGAAAACATGATGTAGATACCTCATTATCACGGTCGGCCATGAGACAAATATTCTTGTCTTTATCTTCGTTTGCGCTCCACGCGGCTCCGACGAATGTTTTTGGTGTGTTGATTTGATTAGCACGTTTTGGACACACATTTGCATAGTGATTTTTATCACCACACACATAGCAAAAGCCTTTCTTTTTATTGGCTTTTTCATCGTCACTAGATTCGTCATATTTGTTATGGACGTTGCGACTTTGATTTTTACCACCACGATGGTAGTCTCCATTTCCTTGAAACCTATCAATATTGGCAAACTTTTTGTTAGATAAAAGTTTAGAGAGTTTTCTTACCATCTCGATTAAATCGTCAAGACTTTCGGATTCGTCATTTGAGGAACTTGCTTCTTCCTCCTCTTCTTCTTCCTCATCTTTAGGGGCAACGACTTTGAGAGCTATGGATTTCTTTTTGACTTGATCCCGAACTTGATTTCTTTTTAGTGCAATTTCGTGCACTTTAAGATTGCCGACAAGATCGTCGAGCTTCATTGTTGAGAGATCTCGGGAATCTTCTAACGATGTAATCTTTTGCATCCACTCCGAAGGTAGTGCTCGAAGAATCTTCCTTACATAATCTTCATTAGGATAAGTACGACCTAATCCTTGTAAAGTAGTCATTATGAGGTTAAATCTTTTAAACATAGAATCGATAGACTCATCTTGAGTCATCTCGAACATTTCATAATCATGAACTAGAATATTTATTTTACTGCTTTTGACTTGCGTGTTTCCACGATGAGTGTCATTTAAACTTTGCCAGATTTCATTAGCAGTTTCATAAGTATAAACTCTTTCTATTTCATCAGAATTTAAAGCAGCATATAACATGTTTTTAGCTTCAAAATTTAAACAATACGAAGCTTCATCAGTGGGAGTCCACTCTTTAGAATCTTTTTCAACAATAAGATCATTTACGATTTTGGTTGGAATAAAATTTCCTTTTTCAATAATTTCCCACATCTTTCTATTTTTGCCACGCACGTGACATTCAAATAATTTTGCCCAAAGACCAAATTTTTCAGTATCAATAATAGGAGGTTTTGAAAACAAAACAGTTTGTTGAGCCATTATATAAAAGATATAACTTTAAAAGTTTAAACAGATAATTTTTGAAAGCCCCGCTCTGATACCAATTGTTAGACAACCTAGGGGGGGGGGGGGGGGTAAGGTTGTATTTAAATAATTTACTTTCAAAAATTCTTTTATAAAAAATATCTTAATAATGTAAATACAACAGAGTATATGAAAACACAACAGATACGTATAAATACAGGATAGTATAAATACAGTAAATAAAGCAGAGTATATATACAATAATTATATAAACAGATATAATTAAATGCACAGCGGAAATATAAAGAGATAAGGGATAGAGATACTTGACACGGAGATTTAGTGATCTACCACAACTTGGTAAATCACTAGCCGAGACACTTCCCGACACGATCCAATAAAAGTATTCTTTACGGTAGAATACAAACCAAATACAAAGGAAAGCAATAGGCTCTCAAGCTTTAGCTTATTGAGATATACAGGATCACACACCCGTTATTCAAACACTTACAAGAGGAGTATAACTCACAATGGAAATCACTCTTGTATAATATTTATCACTTGGATATTTTATAAAAACGTTTTATAAAATAAATATATAGTGATAATATGTAGTATGGAATATTAGTTGGGAGAGATCAGATGGATAGATGGCAGTGTGTTGTTGATCTGTTTTGTATTGTCTTATCTTTCTTCTCCACCATCGCATGCATTTATATAGCAGCTCTTCCAACGGATACATGCATCCGCGGTATACCGCCAAATGCACGCGGTATACCGTGCAGTAATAGTACACTGACACTCCAACGGCTCTCATGCAAAGTTGACTTCTGGAATACGTACCCGCGGTATACCGGCTAGGACTCGCGGTATACCGGCGTCAGAAAAAGAACTTCCAACCAATCAGAGACAAACACCACGCCTGCCGCGGTATACCGCCTGTACCTTCGCGGTATACCGGCCAATATGTACCCGCGGTATACCGGGCATTCTCCACGGTATACCGGCGTCAGAATAGACACCTTCCAGGACGCAACCAATCTTGCTGGATCTTCTCAATAAACCCTATTAAAATCATTTATTGGGTTTTTAGAAATATCCAAGTGGTATATTATTTTAGGGTGTTTATCATTATAAATTATAAACACTAATGACAATGTAAATCTTCCGTCTTGAACTCTTCAGATAAAATCTTCGTGTTCTTCAAGAACTGTACACTTGGATTGGATTGTTAGATAAACAATAATACGGTGTGTTTGTAATCATCAAAATAAATATATATAAATATATAGAGATGTGGTACACTTGCACCAACACTTTTTTTTATTATTGTACAAAAAAAAGATATGGAAGCTATTTTCAAAACTAGCAAGTGTGCTGATGAAGATCGAGTGTTATATGGAACCACGATGCTGAAAGCCGATGCGTTATATTGGTGGGAAGCTTTTATAACCTCTAAAGGACCAGATGTGTATACCACTTTTTCATGGGAAGATTTCGCTATAGCTTTTAAAAGACAGTTTTGTCCCCAAGTTGCCGTTAGACAACTTGAAGAAGAAAATGTACAACAAGGAAGTTTGTAAGTCCGGGATTATACTGCTCGCTTTCTGGAGAAGTCCCACTTTGTTGAATACTATGTCGCCACGGAGGCACTCAAGATGGAAAGGTTCATCTTTGGACTAAATTCTGAGATCAGAGGTTTGGTGATTGCAAAGGGACCAGAAACATTCTCAGTCGCAGTGGATGCTGCAGAAAATGTTGAAAGAGATAAAAGGAGAGACGTCAGTGAGAAACGTTTTGGGAACATAAAATAGGTGTAAAGCCCGTGTCCCGGTGTGATTTTAAATTTTCTTATTTTTACTATTTTATTATTTTGCGTTAAACGAACTTGATAGCGGGATTAATGAGAAGGATCAAATATGTTAATCGGGTAGGAACCGTTGTTCATCTTGCAAGGTGTCGAAAAGGGCAGGGGCTAATTATGTAATTTTGGCATGGGTTGCATGGGATCGGCCCATGAGAACCGACCCCCTCCCCCTTCCCCTCTCGTTTCTATATTCCGCCGCACACAAGGAAACACCAAAAACCCTAGTTCCCTTCTTCCCTACCTGTTGCCACCACCGAAAGTCCCCAGCACCGGCGCCGCTGTTCTTGCCGGAGAAAGAGGAGTACAGCGAGAGAGGGAGAGGACGAGAGAGAGAGAGAGAGAGAGCCGGAGCTTCGTGGGGACGCTGCTGTGTCGTCGTGCGAGGTAAGACCTTCCCCCTTTTGTTTCCTTTCGTCGTTTTCGAGCAACCGCGAAACCACCACCACGGCGGCCATGGCCGCCGGCGTGTCGTCCCCGTACACCACCATTGTGGTGGCGGTATGTGGCGGGTCTGGTTCAGTTTAGTCGTGCGTGGGTGGCGTTGCGGCCGATTAGGATGGTGGAAGCGCTCCCTTGGGCCTCACCGTTTTCATTCACCAAAAACCACCACCACCACCGCAGCCTTGGCTGCCGGCGGTGTTGCCGCCGCCGTGAACCACCGGTTCCATGGTGGTATCGTGCGCAGCCGTGGTTTGGTGTGTGGGTGTGTGGCTGTGATTTATGGGGCGGTCGGGTTGTCCGGTTGGCTTGCTTCGCCGGATTTTTACAAACCGTCACCACCGCCGGCGGCAGCAGCAGCAGCAGCCTCCATGCCGCCGTTGACCGCCACTGCTTGGGGTGGCAGTGGGTGGTGCTGGTGTAGTTCAGACCCAGGTGCCTAAACCCTAGTTTGCGAATCCTAAACCTAAATGTAAAACGCTAAACCAAGAAATCGAAGTTATCATTTTATGTGAAAATGTCCAATCTGTCCCTGTTTTGTAAAATCCGTAGAATAATCTAGGAAGCTCGGATTGAGGTGAAATTAGTGCCAAAATATCCCAAATTGGATCTAGTATGTTTCGTACGTTTTGAAGAAAAATTAACGAGACCTCTAGATAGGGCCAAATTGGCAATTAGTGCAGACTGGTCCGAAATTCTCTGTTCGGATAGTCTGTTTTGAAAAATTCATATAAATTAGTAGGGACCTCGTATGAAAACGTGCGATATGTCCCTGGAAACCTAAGACATGGAACCTTTAGACCATGGAATTATATTTCTGGTTTGATGGGTTTAAGGAGGGCTAAACAGGTCACGAACAGACCTGCTGTTTTAGACCAAAAACCGGAAAAATGCACGGTTAGACTTGTAGTGGTATTTTCGGGTTAGGACTTCACTTTGACACTTTGTAACACTTCTTTAGGTGGAAAGAAGTGAGTTGGAGTTGGCGGGTTCTCATCGCCGTTTGTGGAGTTCTGCTTTGCTTTTCGAGGTGAGTTGAATCACTGCGTAGGATAGGGGTTATATGTGCATTGATGTAGCTCGTGTGTGTTAACTGATTGGTTGTGGGTAATATTCCATTGTGTTAGTGTCTAGTATGAGACTTTGGGTGTTGTATAAAACTCGGGGAGACCGAGGAATCGGGGAGACCGAGGAATACGTATATGGGTGTGTATGAACTCGGGGAGACCGAGGGATACGTACACAGGTGTTGTATGAATTCGGGGAGACCGATGGGTACATACACAGGTGTTCTCGCATGTGTTGCTTGTCTAGGATATGTTCTTAGACTGGCATGTGATGTTTGTTTATGTCTATCTGTTGATAGGGGTGGTGTTCATATGATTGCTATTTTTAGTACGTGTTTGAATTCACTAAGCTTCGTGCTTACCCCTTTCCTATAACTTACTGTTTCAGGTACGAGTGGCAGTATGGCGTGACGGTACACACTGGCGTGTTGAGAAGACCTTTGTCATTATTTATTTTGAGACACATGTTTAGAATTATTACGTTTTCTGCTGTTTTATTTATGATTGGTGGTTTAACTTAACGAGGTTTTTGAGAAACGTTTAATTGGATTTAATTACTTATGGTTTATTTTTTAATAAAATGTTATTTCTAAAAAGTTCAAATTTATTGTAATTTTTGGGACGTTACAAGTTGGTATCAGAGCACAGCTTGAGCGAATCAAATACATTTCGGTGTGTTTGAACTCAAGTTTGCGGCTCGGGATTATCTTTTTCCTTTTAAAATTTTTGAGAAATAAAAGAAAGGAAAAGTACGTTTGAGAAATGGTGACCGAAGGCGCAGTGTGTACAGTCAACCGATGCCAAGGGAAAAGGTAGAGTACTTAGTGTAATTTATTGCTTTCTAGAACATAGGAGTATGTGTGCTAGATTGCCTGGTGCTTATTACACTGTTCTGCATGAGTGCAGGGTTATTACTTGCTAGTAGGAATTTATGCTAGTCTTGATAGGTTGTTATGTGAATTCCTTATAAGTTGTATACAGGATGGACCAAATACCCTTAGATGCCTGATTTAGTTCTATTGCGCAGCTCTTGTTTGAGTCCAACCGTTGTAGGATAGAATCTTTTATTCGAATGTCTATTTGATTTCACACTGTATGCAACTATGCATTCGCGAGGCGACTCGTCATGACGAGTGGGGATTACGTCATAGCAAGGGAAGTGGAATGGGGTGAAATTCCTAGGGAGCTAGGAAGAGTGTTGACATATGCTGGTACGGGCATATGGGTTTAGCTGTCGGCAAGAAACTACTTGGGCACTTCGGGATGGGACTCGAAACGAGTAAGGATAGGTGTGGAAGGTAGTAGTAGAGCTCCTACTACCTAAAGCACATGATCCGTGCTCGAGTCGGGGAAAGTCACGGAGAATCCGAGGAGTTGAGCGTGAGCGTAGTTAGCAGGATTTAGTGTGTGCTAATAGCTCGTTGTATTAATTACCCAGAATGGCCATCACAAGGAGGAACAACAATGCTGAATCAGATGCTGGTACTGGAATTACTGCTGAGCAGATTCGTGAGATGATTGCAGCTGAGGTGATGCATGCTATTGGGGAGGCGATCCCCGAGATTATTACCGCCATTCGTAACGAGGTAGTAGTGATGATGGAGGAGCGCATCGCGGCGATTCCACCCCTTGCTGGTGGGCAGCCCCGAGCGCGAGAGTTTCAGTATCGAGATCTCTCTGCTTGTTCTCCTCCTGAGTTCAAGGGAGACTCCAACCCGATTGTCAGTATGCGCTGGATCTCAGACATGGAGTGTGCATTCCTTACTAGTGGTTGTCCGGAGAACCTGAAGGTTCGTTTCGCGGTGAACCTGTTACGAGATGGAGCGAAGGACTGGTGCGCTACTGCTTTGACACTTAATGAGCGCACTACATTGACCTGGGAGGAGTTCGTTGTACGGTTTCGTGCAGAGTATGTGCCTCCAGTGGAGATGGAGAGAATTGCTAAAGAGTTCTTGGAGCTCACTCAGACCACGGAGACCGTGAAAGAGATGAACCGAAAGTTCACGGAGATGGCACTATTCTGTCCTCAGTATGCTGCTTCGGAGGACATGAAGATGACGCGGTACAAGGATATGTTACGTACCGAGATCAGGGAGTTCGTGAGTACTGCACAGTATGCTTCACTTGCTGCGATAATGGAGGCTGCCCGGAGACGGGAACTTGAGTTGGAGACACAGCCCAAGAAGAGGAAGGCGGTGCAGGCCGTGGCACCAGTATCGGCTGTTCCAGCAAAAACGAGGTTTTCGGACTCGCGCTCGAGTCATAGAAGCAGTGAGTTTAAACCCAGAGATAGTAACGGAAGGAGAGATGAAAAATGTTTCAAGTGTGGCCAGGTGGGACACTACGGTCGTGACTGCAGAGTATCACTGATGGTCTATTATAAATGCAAACAGACGGGACACGTGAAGGCCAATTGCCCAAATCCGAGGGTTACCGATGTGGGTGGGGCACAAGGAGCTCCTGCGGCTGCTCCTTTGCGTATTACGGATGATCGTGTGGGTCAGGCTGGGACCGAGACGGCCCAAGGTAGAGTCCATCAACTGAAGGCGGATGAGGCACAGGCTACGCCTAAAGTGGTGACAGGTATATTTCATCACTTGAATTTATTGGTTACTGATTTTATATGTGGTTACATTTTTGCTTAAACTGTATGATCGAGTACGTTCTTAGTTAACTCAGTGCCTGTTGTGGTGATGTTTGATAGCGAGGCTACTCATTCTTTCGTGTCTCACACTTTTAGCAAGCGTTTGGGTCGTACTGTAGGACGATTAGGATGTCCACTTGTGGTTGAGGTTGCTGATGATAGGACCTTGGCGGTTACCGACGTGTATCATGGGTGTACTTTGGAAATCTTTGGTGTGAGATTCCCTATTGATTTGATTCCGATCGCTATGCGTGAGTTGTGTATGATTGTGGGCATGGATGGGATGGATGCTTTCGATGTAGAGATTGTTTGTCATCACAAACAAGTACGAGTTCGAACCCCAAGAGGGGGAGAACTGCTAGTTCAGGGCGACTCGCCCAGGTGGACCTAAGCGATATGTTCGGCTGCGAGATCTCGGAGATACTTACAGCACAGTGGCCAGGGGTATTTAGCGTATGTGATAGACACGCGCGACGACGAAGAGAAGAAGACTGCGGAGGATGTGCCAGTTGTACGGGAGCTTGCTGACGTATTTCCCGATGATTTACCGGGGATACCTCCCGAGAGACAAGTAGAGTTTCACATTGACTTGATCCCGAGTCCTGCTCCGGTGGCCAAGGCACCTTACCCCCTGGCTCCACCAGAAATGAAGAAGTTGTACACTCTGTTGCAGGAACTTTTCGAAAAGGAGTTCATCAATCCGAGTTGTTCACCGTAGGGAACCCCGATTCTGTTTGCAAAGAAGAAGGACGGATCCCAATGGATGTGTATAGACTACCGTGAGTTGAATAAGCTTACTGTGAAGAATCGTTATCCTCTGCCAAGGATTGATGACTTGTTCGACCAGTTATAGGGAGCCTCGTGGTCCTCTAAGATTGAATTGAGATCGGGACATCATCAGATGCGGGTGAGAAGTGAGGATACGGAGAAGACGGCATTTTGTAGGTGTTATGGCCATTACGAGTTTGTAGTGATGCCTTTTGGGCTCACCAATGCACCAGCAGCGTTCATGGACCTTATGAACAGGGTGTGTAGCCCGATGCTGGATCGGTCGGTGATTGTGTTCATCGACGATATTCTTGTGTATTCGAAGTCGAAGGAAGAGCACGAGACACATTTGTGAGAAGTTTTAGAGATTTTGAGGCGGGAGAAGCTTTATGCCAAGTTCTCCAAGTGTGAATTCTGGTTACGAGAGGTCCAATTCCTAGGACATGTCGTGAACTAGAAGGGTATTATGGTCGATCCGACCAAGATCTCAGCAGTGATGCGGTGGGAGGTGCTGAAGACTCCCAATGAAGTACGGAGTTTTCCTACAATAATATCTTCCATTCCAGTATTGGCAGGCCACCTCACGAGATGATGTATGGTAGGAAGTGCAGGACGCCCATTTGCTGGGGCGAGGGCGGTCAGCAAGTATTGGGGAGCACTGTTATTGTGCTGAAGACAACTGAGAAGATACAAATGGTGCGGGACCGTTTAGCTACTGCACCGAGTTGGCAGAAGAGCTACGCCGACAAGAGACGATCAGACTTAGAGTTTCAGGTGGGAGATTATGTGTTGCTGAGGGTTTTGCCCTGAAAAGGGGTGATTCGGTTTCGTAAACGGGGTAAGTTGGGGCCCCGTTACAGTAGACCTTACAAGGTCATTGCTCGAGTGGGAAAGGTAGTGAAAGTACAAGATCTAATCTTACAATCAATATAGAAAGCAGTAATTGAGAAGTTGTATGATCAAGCCCAATTGTATTCAATGATGAACAGAATTACAGATCTAAGAGAGAGAGAATCTAAAAGATTACAAAGAATGAATACAAAGATATACGGGAAAATCAATCAGTTAGCAACGTAGTGCTAACCACTCTATTTATACTGCAACGGACATGTTAAAGCTACAGTACAAATAAGAAAGACTAATAAGAACATAACACGTGTCCTAATTAGTTTACTAAATACTAAGTAAAGTATGTAGTCATAAGTTCTGAACAGGTAGTTCAGAACTTCTGAACAGGTAGTTCAGAACTTCTGAACATTCTTCTGATAACGCTTCTCAGAGCTTCTGACTCTTTCTCTCAGAACTCTGACTTCTCTTCTCAGATCTCTGACTCCTCTACTCAGAACATCTGAGTCTTCTTATCAGATCTTCAACACTTGGTTTATTGACAAAACTTCAGATCTAACAGGTAGCTTACCTCTTAGAGTTACCGGACGCGTTGAGCTTGATCCACAACACATTCCATGTGTCTCGGTTGCAAAAGTGTGTGGTGGATGAGTCAACGGTGATTCCTCTTGAGGATATCCAGATTGACGAGCAACTTAATTATGCGGGGAAGCCGATTGCTATTATTGAGAGGAAGACGAAGACCTTGCGTAACAAGGTAATTGGCTTGGTGGAGGTTCAGTGGCAGCACCGAAAGGGTTCCGAGTGGACTTGGGAACCCGAGGTTGAGATGCGGGAGAACTATCCCGAACTATTTGCGGACGTAGACTTCGAGGACGAAGTCTAATTCAAGCGGGGGAGACTTGTAAAGCCCGTGTCCCGGTGTGATTTTAAATTTGCTTATTTTTACTATTTTATTATTTTGCGTTAAACGAACTTGTTAGCAGGATTAATGAGAAGAACCAAATATGTTAATCGGGTAGGAACCGTTGTTCATTTTGCAAGGTGTTGAAAAGGGCAGGGGCTAATAATGTAATTTTGGCATGGGTTGCATGGGATCGGCCCATGAGAACCGACCCCCTCCCCCTTCCCCTCTCGTTTCTATATTCCGTCGCACACAAGGAAACACCAAAAACCCTAGTTCCCTTCTTCCCTACCTGTTGCCACCACCGAAAGTCCCCAGCACCGGCGCTGCTGTTCTTGCCGGTGAAAGAGAAGTACAGCGAGAGAGGGAGAGGACGAGAGAGAGAGAGAGAGAGCCGGAGCTTCGTGGGGACGCTGCTGTGTCGTCGTGCGAGCCGGAGCTTCGAGCAACCGCGAAACCACCACCGCGGCGGCCATGGCCACCGGCGTGTCGTCCCCGTACACCACCATTGTGGTGGCGGTATGGGGCGGCTCTGGTTCAGTTTAGTCGTGCGTGGGTGGCGTTGCGGCCGATTAGGATGGTGGAAGCGCTCCCTTGGGGCTCACCGTTTTCGTTCACCAAAAACCACCACCACCGCCACCGCAGCCTTGGCTGCCGGCGGTGTTGCCGCCGCCGTGAACCACCGGTTCCATGGTGGTATCGTGCGCAGCCGTGGTTTGGTGTGTGGGTGTGTGGCTGTGATTTATGGGGCGGTCGGGTTGTCCGGTTGGCTTGCTTCGCCGGATTTTAACAAACCGTCACCACCGCCGGCGGCAGCAGCCGCCTCCATGCCGCCGTTGACCGCCACTGCTTGGGGTGGCAGTGGGTGGTGCTGGTGTAGTTCAGACCCAGGTGCCTAAACCCTAGTTTGCGAATCCTAAACCTAAATGTAAAACGCTAAACCGAGAAATCGAAGTTATCATTTTATGTGAAAATGTCCAATCTGTCCCTGTTTTGTAAAATCCGTAGAATAATCTAGGAAGCTCGGATTGAGGTGAGGTCATTGCCAAAATCTCCCAAACTGGATCTAGTATGTTTCGTATGTTTTGCAGAAAAATTAACGAGACCTCTAGCTAGGGCCAAATTGGCAATTAGTGCAGACTGGTCCGAAATTCGCTGTTCGGATAGTCTGTTTTGAAAAATTCATATAAATTAGTAGGGACCTCGTATGAAAACGTGCGATATGTCCCTGGAAACCTAAGACATGGAACCTTCAGAACATGGAATTATATTTCTGGTTTGATGGGTTTAAGGAGGGCTAAACAGGTCACGAACAGACCTGCTGTTTTAGACCAAAAACCGGAAAAATGCACGGTTAGACTTGTAGTGGTATTTTCGGGTTAGGACTTCACTTTGACACTTTGTAACACTTCTTTAGGTGGAAAGAAGTGAGTTGGAGTTGGCGGGTTCTCATCTCCGTTTGTGGAGTTTTGCTTTGCTTTTCGAGGTGAGTTCACTCACTGCGTAGGATAGGGGTTATATGTGCATTGCTGTAGCTCGTGTGTGTTAACTGATTGGTTGTGGGTAATATTCTATTGTGTTAGTGTCTAGTATGAGACTTTGGGTGTTGTATAAAACTCGGGGAGACCGAGGACTCGGGGAGACCGAGGAATACGTATATGGGTGTGTATGAACTCGGGGAGACCGAGGGATACGTACACAGGTGTTGTATGAATTCGAGGACACCGATGGGTACATACACAGGTGTTCTCGCATGAGTTGTTTGTCTAGGATATGTTCTTAGACTGGCATGTGATGTTTGTTTATGTCTATCTGTTGATAGGGGTGGTGTTCATATGATTGCTATTTTATGTACGTGTTTGAATTCACTAAGCTTCGTGCTTACCCCTTTCCTATAACTTACTGTTTCAGGTACGAGTGGCAGTAAGGCGTGACGGTACACACTGGCGCGTTGAGAAGACCTTTGTCATTATTTATTTTGAGACACATGTTTAGAATTATTACGTTTTCTGCTGTTTTATTTATGATTGGTGGTTTAACTTAACGAGGTTTTTGAGAAACGTTTAATTGGATTTAATTACTTATGGTTTATTTTTAATAAAATGTTATTTCTAAAAAGTTCAAATTTATTGTAATTTTTGGGACGTTACAATAGGAGGGACCGTATTACAATCCGAAGAAGTCCAGATTCCCGAGATTTGATAGTCATCCACCTTTCAAACCAGTTGAAATACCATGTCCTAAATGTAATCGCATTCATCAAGGAGATTGTTATGTTGATCCTAGGATTTGCTACAAGTGTGGAAAGTCGGGTCATATTGCTAAGGATTGTCGGGTGGCTCGATTCTGTTTCTTTTGTAATTCGCTAGAGCATGTTCAGTCTGATTGTCCACAGTGGAGAGCCCAGCAGGGTAGTATATCAGCGAGACCGCATTGTATTAGGCCAAGAGAGATGCAAAGGCCTGAGATACCGAGAGCTAGGGGTTGTGCCTTTCAAATGACAGCTCAAGAAGCGGAGGAAATTCCTGACGTGTTACAGGTACATTTCTAGTAAACTATAGACGTGCTAAAGTGCTATTTGACTCTAGTGCAAACCGATCATTTGTGTCTCCTTCTTTTGCTGCTTATCTTCATTTAAAGCCTAAAGTGTTAGATCATGCTTTAATGGTAGAAACTGCAAATGATAATCAAGTACCGGTTCGAGAGGTATTTAATAGTTGTGTTATAGATATAGATGGGTGTGGGGTGCCTATTCAACTATTTCTTATGGCCTTGATTGAGTTTGATGTGGTAGTGGGAATGGATTGGTTAGCCGAGAATCAGGCTAGTATTGTTTGCCATAAGAAGCTAATCAATGTAGTATTACCTGAGAGAGGCCCGGTAGTAATTTATGGTTATCTTAGAAATCTTCAATCTTGCCTCATTTATATGTTAAAAGCCCGTAAATGTATTAGCAAGGGTTATCATAATTATTTAGCTTATGTGATAGATAGTAAGATAGAAAAGACTAAGCTGAAGACATTCCAGTAGTTCGTGTTTTTTTGGATGTTTTTCCAGAAGACTTGACATCTTCCGCCCGTTAGACAAGTAGAGTTTGGTATCGATCTGATTCCTGGAGCCGCTCCTGTTGCCCGTACACCGTATCGTCTAGCACCCTCAGAGATGAATGAAATGATGACGCAACTGCAAGATCTTTCTGATAAGGGCTTCATCAGACCCAGTACGTCACCGTGCGGTGCACCGGTTCTGTTTGTGAAAAAGAAAGACTGGTCGATGAGGATGTGCATAGATTATCGGGAATTGAATAAGCGTACGATAAAGAACAAATGTCTGCTTCCTAGAATTGATTCCCTCTTTGATCAATTAGTTGGAGCTTGTTATTTCTCCAAAATTGTTATAAGATCTGGTTATCATCAGCTGAAAGTTAAAGAAGAAGACGTTCTGAAAACTGCTTTCCGTACAAGATATGGTCACTACGAATTTTTAGTGATGACTTTCGGATTGACGAACACCCCAACTGCCTTTATGGATTTAATGAATCGGGTATGCAAACCATATCTCGATAAATTCGTTATTGTGTTTATCGATGATATTCTTATTTATTCTCGATCTGAAGAAGAGCACGCACAACATCTTCGTTTGATTCTTGAATTGTTGAAAAAGGAACAGTTATATGCCAAATTTTCCAAATGTGAGTTCTGGCTACGGGAAGTTCAATTTTTTGGGCATGTAGTTTCGGAGAAAGGCATTCAAGTTGATCCAATGAAAGTAGAAGCAATTGAAAAGTGGGAACTGTAACACCCCAAAATAGGGGTTAACAAAAACATCCATAAAACGGAAGAGTGGTACACATTGCTAGAGTGAAAGTGTACATAACATCATTTCATAACCTTTAATACAATTATTTAGTTAAAGTATAACTACTAAAGAAATGCTAGCTTGGTTTCCCAATACTATAGCAATCCAAGATCAAAAGGGTGTTGGGAAGTTCTAATGTAAATCTTCCAATTCTTTAACCTTCCAACATCAATCCCAAGCTCACACCCGTTCTAAACCTTCTTGTGTCCGGATCCACTAATATCTGTAACATATAAAACACATAGCAAGTGTTAGGCTTTTAAAGCCTAAGTGAGGTTTACACATAATACATAGATTATAATCATAACATGTAGGAAGAACAATTCGGTACATTCACAAATTGGATTCCATGGAGAAGGTCCATATCGCTACCTAGTTACATCATAATCGAAGATATACCTTGATTGATACCCCACGGTACAAGGCATAACACAACGGAAAACCCCACGGTATCCGAAGGTATGAACGAAATACATTTACCCCACGGTATGTATGATTATATCCTCCAATGCCTACCAGGTGCTCCTCCAATTAAGTGAATACCAAATTGTTAATCCAAATAAGATTCAAGCATATTAAGCACTTTAACAATGGTCCAACCATTTATCATAGTCCAAGCTACTTCCATGTAGTTCACATTCCATCAGAATTCAACAATAAATCACCATGTTTATATTTCAAGAATAAATCCATTTGAACCATTAAGCCATCATTTATCATTAAGACATTTATTAAGTCATCATCTCAATATCACATACTATGGATATATAATCTAACCAAACTCTTAACATCAACATTTATTATGGCATACAAAGTAATAAACACAATTAAGCCACATTAACTTACTTGAACTCCTCTTATTTCCCTCTTAACCATTAAGAGCATGTTACTCATAATTTCCCATTTGCTATACCAAAATCAAGATGAGGAATAGTATATAAATGAAATACAAGCAATTAATCACAAGTTACTCACCTTAATTCTTCAATTGGTATAACCCTAACTTGATGATTTGAACTCAAACACTCCAAGAAGAAAGATGAAGATATATTGCCCTAAATCAAATTTAATTGGTAAGATTCATCTTCTAATTGCTTGAATTGAATTAAGATTGAGATATAAGAGTTTACCTTAACTTCAGATGGAAAATCGCCTAAGAGGTATAGAGCAGAGCAAAATATCAGATTTGAGAGTTCTCAGATGAAAGAATACTGATTTAGGACTAAGAGGTGGGTTTTAACCCCCTTTCAACACGTCAGGTGCTCGGCGCCCGCGCCAGTGCATCGGCGCCACCATCCGCGCCAACCTCTGTTTGGTCATTTCTCAATTTCCACTAATTTGGCCGTAACTTCTTCGTTAGAACTCCGTTTTTGCTCCGGAAAGAACCGTTGGACTCGTATTCAAATTACCCATCCAACTAATCCATAAAATCTAATATTTAACTTTATCATCTATTTTTCATTAATTTCCTTAAGGAATAAACTTACGAATTTCTATCGGAAGTTCTCAAATAACAAGTAACACTCACGGAAATTACTTAGGAAATCAATTATAATCTAAGAAGTCAAAATATAAAGAAATATTAGGACTATTATTACTCACAAGGATTTTCCGAGTGTTACAATTCTCCCAACCTTAAAACGATTTCGTCCTCGAAATCTATATCCTTTACAACCCAAAGTCAACCGACTCACTGTCGACCAAAATTCAACAATTCCTAACGGGAATCTAAATTCCATCCACACGGTCTTTAAAGATAATTCCTCGAACAATTGTTTATTAACAAAACCCCTACACATACGTTGTACTTATGTACGGATAGACGTTCCAACCATAGAGAAACTCCCAACCATACGACTTCAGTCGTCTCCCAACCTTAAAATGTTCTATACATCTTGATTTCAGTTTCAAACTCTAAATCAATTTAAGGCTCAATTAATACTGAGACCAACCAAATCTCTAATTTCAATTGTCCCCATCGTTAACGGCCATTCACATCCAAAGAGCTCTAATAGACTCCAAAATCCATCTCAATAATTAATCATCAAACAGACAGGTTCATTAACCATACACAAAGATTAGTTCACTAAAACCACTCATCACAAATGAGTATCTTAAGGTTACTACTACCATCACCATCATTCTTCTTAAAATCGGCTACAATTCCCCGATTACACTAAACATGTTTGGCCTTAAGCCCCAAAAGTTGACACCTAATTATCACCAACCTTTGCACTCTAACCAAACCCACACATGAGTTCCATTCACAAATAAAAAAATCTAGAAGGAACAAGGATTCATCTTTCATATTTCCTGAACCTTACTTCTTTCCTCATTATCCACTCGTAAGCCTCCTTGAAGTAACCGTTTACCATTAAACCTTTATCCGACTATTGCTTGGTCTTCAATACCGTCATCATCCACATCTCAATCTCCAGGTCTCAAAATAACATTAACGTATACTGCTTGAAAATCCAATATCACTTTAAATTGAGCATACTCACCACTTTTGAATACTTCTATATCTACGGCACCCATCACTACATCTATGACCCACACGTTTCTTCAGTATAAAGTACTACCACTTTCTCACATCAATATCGTACTACGCGACCACATTGCAACCAAGCACCAAAATATTATATATCAAAGGTGATAATTCCATTGAACCTGTAGTATAACTACATTCTTAGGTCCGACCTTTCTATCATTACTTCCTACGTTAGCATGAAGTACTACCCTCTAATCATTATTTGTCTCTTTCTCCCAACTTTTCCACATACCGATAACACTTTCTCATCTTTATTAAACTTCCTATGATTCAAAATCATAAACTTATTTAACGACTCACACAACCAAAATCACTTTGGATAAACTCACACTACCGCTCGACATTCTATTCCAATTATAGCCAAATCACTACACCATCTTACAACCACATATTCCAACAGCTTTATTGACAACTAGTACTGTTCATCTGGAATCCCCGAAAAGACTTTCATCTAATGTTCCCTCTTTATAACTTCTTATTACTGGTTGACTCATTTATCTTGACAATTAATGCCACTACTCGTTCGTACATTCTCCACTCATAACATCTCACAGCAGACCAGATCCCTCATGGTCATTCGTACACAATTCAAATTTACCTTCATGCTCTCCCGCACAATTAACCGAATCTATTTCATTACTTTATTCCTCCTCAACTTTAGTTTGAACTACAACTCACGAGTTTCTAATTAACTTAAACTTACTCACTTCTTACTAATTCTTTGTGACTCCAAACCATTATATATACAGTGCACACTCCATCACAAATCGACATAGTCCATACCCTTACCATGTTCGTGCCTAATTCTTCATTCTATATGAACCATCTACATCATAAGTAGAATGTTCATCTACAACAATAGTCTTTCACTATCCTAACACCCCCCCCACAAGGTGATCCTTCAACTTTTAATCCTCCGATTCTAACTTAACATTTATACATGTCCTCAAAGGATAACCAATACATTCACATCATGAAAGCTTCAGTTATAATACAATTCATGTAATTCTAATCCCAAGCCTACGTTGCTTATTAAACCGGGCGAATACTCTCAAAACTTAACCAAGTCAAGAACCGAGCCATCTGCTCAAAAAGATCCAAAGATCATTTATAAATATCAACTCATGCAATGTAAATACATCTAACATACATTATGCAACACACTTCGAGGCGTGATAATCTCACGACCCCTTTATTGCTAATTTTCCAATGAAATTAATTCATATATGTATCTATATGTACAAGTATATGCAACTCTTTTATACTCAACAACATATACAAGACCAATACCTAAAACGGCATTTATTTAGATAAAATGCAATTAAGCACATAACACATCATACTTATTGCACAACCACAATAAACTTTTAAAAGCATATTTTAACCACCTAACTTTCACTTATGTAATAATTTAACCAAAACCTCTTCCACTCGTGATTTATTCGCCAATCACTCAAAATCCCTACATGTGGTGTTTCACAAGATATGTATTGTCCGCATTCTATAACGTTCTGTAACATCCCCAGTCCACTGTACACGATAACGTCCGCTTTGCGGATACCCTCTGCATAACAGCATACCGGCACCGCTCACGGTTTTGTTCCTGCCCGCACAGGCATACGCGGGACGCACCCAGACCGCACCCTGTGACAGGCAAAAGGCCTCATACATCTTACACAATTGCCGACTTCAATGTCAATAGTCGACCTATCGATACTTCTTTAATCTATTCATTAACAAGGACTGAACCTAATCCTTTCAACATAACACAATTTAATTTACATCTCATCGTCTTCATTTCAAACTTATTCGTGCAATACTAATATCACAAAATCACCATAAATTTTTATTTAACGTCGAGGGTATTTCCTTACTGTCTCACCACACTACTCATAGCAATTTGCTAATTCCATCACCTTGATGACTACTAATCCTTCCTCCAGACACAACCGTCCCTTGCCAACTGTATTTCTAGTTACCAAACAAGGGTATAGACCTTCTTACAACCGACACTAAAGTCCACTTTCGATTCTCCCATTATTCATGTCTCCTTTTGAACACAAATACCAAAACTATAAACATTCTCTCAATTTTATCCCACACCTCTCCACTCTTGGAGTTCTTTCTTAGCTTATAATGTAATACTCTACGACCTAGTGACTTCGTAGCCTTCATGCATGACAACGTGATAAATAAATCATTTCACACATTTTCTCATCTTAACAAACAATGCTTGAAGCAACTTGGGCACATATGACCCCCAACATTCTCAAAACTTCAATGTATTGCACAACGATCTCGAGAACCGTTTGCATACAACTTTCCGTAAAACTTTATCTTTCTCAACCAAAATGATGTTGTTACGATAGTAATATATAAAAATATTCTCATACTATAAAAAGTTTTAAAAGAATTTTCCAACACAAAGCAAGCTAGTCGTTTCTTACTTGATATCATCAAGTTAATACTTTTGTTGGTTACAAAAGGTTTTGCTAGCCAATGTTTTCTTGACCCTTTTTTACAATTAACTTTTCATATATAAAGAAAATACGAAATATTTTGCAAGTTACTAAACCCAAAATTTCATTGTGCATCAAAATGAAATTGTCTCTTTCTTAAGATACACATTTGTACAAGCAACTCATTCTTGAATAAAAATTGTTATTTATGCATTTATTTTAAAATCAAGAAAACTCATGTAGCACACTCACTAGGACACCATGCATAAAACTTTACTCGCAAATGAAGGCTACTCACTCAAACAAGGTCAATCGTTGTACTCACATCACTTATCATTAACACTCTACTTCCGACTAGTGGTCGTCCTCTTGACCTTGTAACACTTTCTATCCATGAGTTCCACGGCCCACTTACTTAATCATTTCATATTATTTCCATTTTGATGAATCACCTTACATTCTATCTCTACACATTTCCATCCGCCTATTAAAGGTTACCTCGGCGGGCTTTCATAAGTCCCGCCAATTCTAGGTTGTCCTTCCAACCCCCAAATCATTTACTTATCTATTCTCTAAAGAATTAAAGGACCTTGGTGGCATATCCACCAACGATCTGCTATAACACAAAGGAATAACCATAAGAAATGGTTATACGAATATAGACATACTAAACGTACTTTACCGATCATTAGTCACTGTAATAATTTAGAAACAAGCATGCTTACGTAACAATATATTCATAATAACAGTAGCTAACTGGAATTGTGAACATATTATACATGAGAATTCTCATTACCATTGTCACAGTACTAATTTCACGTATTTCTGTCAACTATAAGACTATCCCGTCTTAGTACTTCTACCCATATCTCACAAATCATAACTTAACTAATCACAGCTTAAGTCTAAGTACCTCCTCAGCATACTTAGTTCACTTAAGCTAATGCTCTGATACCAACTTGTAACACCCCAAAATAGGGGTTAACAAAAACTTCCATAAAACGGAAGAGTGGTACACATTGCTAGAGTGAAAGTGTACATAACATCATTTCATAACCTTTAATACAATTATTTAGTTAAAGTATAACTACTAAAGAAATACTAGCTTGGTTTCCCAATACTATAGCAATCCAAGATCAAAAGGGTGTTGGGAAGTTCTAATGTAAATCTTCCAATTCTTTAACCTTCCAACATCAATCCCAAGCTCACACCCGTTCTAAACCTTCTTGTGTCCGGATCCACTAATATCTGTAACATATAAAACACATAGCAAGTGTTAGGCTTTTAAAGCCTAAGTGAGGTTTACACATAATACATAGATTATAATCATAACATGTAGGAAGAACAATTCGGTACATTCACAAATTGGATTCCATGGAGAAGGTCCATATCGCTACCTAGTTACATCATAATCGAAGATATACCTTGATTGATACCCCACGGTACAAGGCATAACACAACGGAAAACCCCACGGTATCCGAAGGTATGAACGAAATACATTTACCCCACGGTATGTATGATTATATCCTCCAATGCCTACCAGGTGCTCCTCCAATTAAGTGAATACCAAATTGTTAATCCAAATAAGATTCAAGCATATTAAGCACTTTAACAATGGTCCAACCATTTATCATAGTCCAAGCTACTTCCATGTAGTTCACATTCCATCAGAATTCAACAATAAATCACCATGTTTATATTTCAAGAATAAATCCATTTGAACCATTAAGCCATCATTTATCATTAAGACATTTATTAAGTCATCATCTCAATATCACATACTATGGATATATAATCTAACCAAACTCTTAACATCAACATTTATTATGGCATACAAAGTAATAAACACAATTAAGCCACATTAACTTACTTGAACTCCTCTTATTTCCCTCTTAACCATTAAGAGCATGTTACTCATAATTTCCCATTTGCTATACCAAAATCAAGATGAGGAATAGTATATAAATGAAATACAAGCAATTAATCACAAGTTACTCACCTTAATTCTTCAATTGGTATAACCCTAACTTGATGATTTGAACTCAAAACACTCCAAGAAGAAAGATGAAGATATATTGCCCTAAATCAAATTTAATTGGTAAGATTCATCTTCTAATTGCTTGAATTGAATTAAGATTGAGATATAAGAGTTTACCTTAACTTCAGATGGAAAATCGCCTAAGAGGTATAGAGCAGAGCAAAATATCAGATTTGAGAGTTCTCAGATGAAAGAATACTGATTTAGGACTAAGAGGTGGGTTTTAACCCCCTTTCAACACGTCAGGTGCTCGGCGCCAGCGCCCGCGCCAGTGCATCGGCGCCACCATCCGCGCCAACCTCTGTTTGGTCATTTCTCAATTTCCACTAATTTGGCCGTAACTTCTTCGTTAGAACTCCGGTTTTGCTCCGGAAAGAACCGTTGGACTCGTATTCAAATTACCCATCCAACTAATCCATAAAATCTAATATTTAACTTTATCATCTATTTTTCATTAATTTCCTTAAGGAATAAACTTACGAATTTCTATCGGAAGTTCTCAAATAACAAGTAACACTCACGGAAATTACTTAGGAAATCAATTATAATCTAAGAAGTCAAAATATAAAGAAATATTAGGACTATTATTACTCACAAGGATTTTCCGGGTGTTACAGGAACCACCGATAACGCCAACCGAAGTACGAAGTTTTCTGGGTTTAGCCGGCTACTATCGGAAGTTTATACAAGATTTCTCTCGCATCGTTACGCCCCTGACCAAACTGACCAGAAATAATATAAAGTTTGAATGGAAAGAAGAGCAAGATGAAGCATTTCGAATATTGAAAGAAAACTTTGTAGCGCCGATTCTGTCACTAGTTGAAGCTTCAAATGACTTTGTCGTTTACAGTGACGCCTCCAAACTAGGATTGGGATGTGTATTGATGCAGCATGGGAAAGTTATTGCTTATGCTTCTCGACAACTGAAAGATCACGAAAGACAGTATCCTACCCACGACATGGAACTTGCTGTCGTGGTCTTTGCTCTAAAAATTTGGAGACATTATCTATATGGTTCTAAATGTCAAATTTATACCGATCACAAGAGTCTCCAACATCTCTTCGATCAGCGAGAACTGAATATGAGGCAAAGAATATGGTTAGAATTGGTAAATGCTTACGACTGTGAAGTTCTCTATCACCCTGGAAAGGCGAATGTGGTTGTTGATGCACTGAGTCGACAAGAGAAGAGTGGAACAATAAAGACAATTGCACTACGAGCTGAACGTCTACCTAACATCTTTGACGAATTAAAGAAATGTCAAGTAGAAGCTTTTAAATAAGAGCATTTGAAACCAGAACGGTTGGTGGGTATATCAACTTCACTCGTAAAAGATGATCGTGGGTTATTGTGTTTAGAAAACAGAATATGGGTGCCTCGTTTAGGTAATTTACGTGAACGAGTACTACAAGGAGCTCATCAATCTCGTTTTCTATTCATCCGGGTACGAACAAGATGTATAAAGATATACGACAATTTTACTGGTGGTCGGGAATGAAGAAAGATATTGCTCATCATGTGGAATGTTGCTGAACATGTATGAAAGTAAAGATTGAACATCAAAAGCCTTTTGGGAAGTTACAATATTTAGAAATACCTATGTGCGAATGGGATCAGATTACTACAGATTTCATCATGAAGCTACCAAGGACTCCGAAAGGATTTGATGCTATTTGGGTGATCGTCGACGGATTATCAAAGTCTGCTCACTTTCTATCGATAAAAGAAACCTATTCGTTAGAAAAACTAGCCAAGTTGTACATCGACGAAATAGTAACTCGACATGGAGTTCCGTTATCAATTATTTTTGATCGTGATAGTCGCTTCACTTCGAGGTTCTGAACAAGTTTTCAAAGAGAAATGGGGACGCAAATAAAGCTAAGTACTGCCTATAATCCTCAAACTGACGGTCAAAGTGAAGGAACAATTCAAACTTTGGAAGATATGTCGCGAGCCTGTATTGTTGATTTTAGGGGATCGTGGGATAAGCACTTACCTTTGATCGAATTTTCCTACAATAACAGTTATCCTTCCAGCATACAAGCGGCCCCGTTTGAAGTTTTGTATGGTAGAAAATGCCGAACTCCTTTGTGTTGCAACGAAGTGGGAGAAAAACAACTAGTTGGGCCAGAAATAGTTCAGTTAACCGCTGACAAGATTACTCAAATTCATGAACGACTGAAAGTGGCACAGGATCGACAGAAAAGCTATGCTGACCGATGCCGAAAATCATTAGAATTCCAAATTGGATATCGTGTAATGTTAAAAGTCTCGCCTTGGAAAGGGGTCATTCGATTTGGGAAACAAGGTAAGCTAAGCCCAAGATATATCGGACCATTTGCAATTACATAAAGAATCGGTGAAGTAGCTTACAGATTAGAAATTCCGCCAGAGTTAAGAGGTATCCACAATGCTTTTCATGTTTCAAATTTAAGAAAGTCTTTGGTTACTCCAGATCAGGCAGTTTCCCTACCAGAAATCCAAGTTGATGATAAGCTGACATTCGTAGAAGAACCTGAGGCCATTGTTGACCGTAAAGTTAAAGTCTTACAGAACAAGGAGATTAATTTGGTAAAAGTCCAGTGGCGATACCATAAAGGGCAGGATGCTACTTGGGAACCAGAATCTGAGATGAGAACTAAGTACACGTACCTTTTTGGTTGACCGAATTCTGGGACGGAGTTTTTTTAAGGGGGAGATATTGTAATGTCTCGGGTAAGTTTGTTTATTAGTTTAGGGTATGTTTATGTTAGTTTTTATAAGTCAAGGGTATTAGAATAGAGTTATGAGAGTTGAGACCCTTGCTTGCAATTTCTCATTCTTATATAAGAAATCGACACCTCCTCCTTGCATGTCATTGAGTCGGTTTCTTTCAGTGTGTGTGTGTGTGTGTGTGTGTTTTGAGTCGAGAGAAGCAGAGAAGAAGGTCGATCGATTAGGGCTCAAAGAAGTTCTCGTGTATTCAAGTTTGAGGTAATTGTTTTTTCAAATTTCGTTTATATCCAGTAGTAGACAATTTCTACCGGTTTAGAATTATAAATTTTCTGATTTTTAGTGGTTTCGATCGAGTCTGGGATTCGGACGTCTTCCGGATTCTTCACTATCCGGATTCGATTTCTCCGGATTCTCCTAAGTGTCTAGATGTGAATTGTATTCGGATTCGGTGTTTTCCGGGTGAGTTATCCGGACAAGTTTCCGGATTCCCTGACTTTCCGGAAAACGGTTTGCGATTGAGATTTTCGGATACAAAAGTATCCGGATGGTTTACAAGTCCAGATAGGTTTACCGGATAAGGGGTTTCCGGTTAATTTGTTTCCGGGTACAAATGTATCCGGATTCGTAGTTTTGTCTGGATATTATAGTGACCTGGATTCCTTGTGGTTATCCGGATTGTTAGTATCTTTCCGGATAGATTTATGGGTGGGTTTCTGATTTGGGCTTTTAGGGTTAAAAGGTGAACTGACTAAAGATATTTAGAATTCTTAGCCTGTCAATAAGTTTTACGTGGTAATTGGTTATTGTATCTCGTAAAAACTCAGATTTGGTGGAGTTGGTCGAAAAGTAAGATTCTTGCAAGTTTTCAAGAATAGGTGTTAGTTACGTTATTGCTTTCAGGTGAGTTTTACATTAACCATTTTCAAACTGGAATACATATTTACTGAATGAGAATGTGGTAGGTAGTGTGATGATGTGCTTATGATTGAAATATGTTATATTGAGATGTATGTTGTATTTATATAAGCATTATACTACACGATTGCACGTTGGCTGGACTTAGGGCCGGCGGAGTTTGGCTGTACGGAGGGACAATGGAGTTGGCTGTATTTTAGTGCAGCGGAGTAAATTGATTAGTTGGTTTAGCGTAACCAACTAATATGGCCATGTGAAAGAGTTGTACACAGTGCATACGAGTCATGTTTGGTATTCATATACTTGTTGTATATCTATGTTTTACAAAATGATTACTAAACTGACACGGATTTTCTCACATAGACCAATTGGTCTAACCCTCATTTTGTTTTCAAAATATGTATTCCAGGTCAAGGAACGTGTAAAGGCAAGGATAAAATGTAATGTGCTTTTGAAGGCTGTTTGTGATTTAGAAGTTTTCCTTAATCGTTTTGTATGGATAGTATTGTAATATTTTAGCAAAACGTTTGTACTGATATTTGTAATGTACAGCTTTAAGACTTTCGAACCTTATGTGATAATATATATATATATATATATATATATATATATATATATATATATATATATATATCTTTGTTATCTTATATAAGAGATGTAAATTGTATTATATGATGTATGTTTGGGATGGGTTGTTACACCCCTGCCCCATAAAGACATTTTATAACGTTAACCCAAAGGGCGTCCTTTTCAACGAGGAATCGCCACCACCATTTTCCCACGAGACCCCGGTTTATCGAGGCTAATGATCCGATGTTGAGACCCCCTTTCCCAAAAAACAATTAGTGTATTTTGCCATTTAACCTACAACATGCCTTTTTTTAACGTCTCCATCTACCCGCCACCCAAAATAATTCTACATCTCACATTCTCAAACTCTCTCAACACACCACTCGGGACTCGATACAAAGAGAAAAAATACATCGGTAAACTTCCCAACACCGATTTGACTAAAGTTAGTCTACCACCGAACGACACAAGTCTCGATGTCCACGTTTTTTTTGGATAAGGTTCATCTAGGCTTTGCCTAGACTACATCCTTGGCAATTTGGAAACAAACAAACAAAGCGGCCGTCTGAGACTAAGCCTGGCCACAGAATGCTGACGCCTGGACTCGAACCCGGGGTGGATGGGATATTCCACCACATCCCCCCAAGCCCTTGCCAACACGCCACCACCCTTGTGTTAGTTTATCTATTGTCGGTCTCCAATGCTCTAATCTTTTCATTGAAACTACTACCGGGAGTCCTAAGTAGGTGAAATGCATTTTACCGTGACCACACCCCACCCTCCTCGCCCAACTATGCACCTCCTCCTCCGGGACACCCACACCAAATATTTTACTTTTCCCCAAATTTATTTTTAATCCGGACAATTTTTGGAAACAAGATAGTATCTTCAAAAGGTTTTTAAGATTTGAGGTGCTCCACTTCCCGAAAAAAACCGCGTCATCCGCATATTGCAAATGCGACACCGATAGGTCAAGCTTCCCCACTTTTATACCTTCAAAAAGACGTTTATCCTCCGTTTCCTTCATCAATAAATGAAGGCTCTCCGCAACTATAAGGAAAAGAAAAGGGGCGAGAGGGTCCCCTTGCCTCAATCCTTTCCTCATAGGAAATTCCTTCGTTGGCGTCCCATTAATCAAGACCGACAATGTAGCGGATTGTAGGCACGCTCCGATCCAACATACCCATTTTTGACCAAACCCCATCTTCCTCAAGCAATCAAGTAGGAACGACCATTCGATACTATCGTATGCCTTTTCAAAGTCCACTTTGAAAATCAACCCACTTCTTTTTTTCTTCCGAACATAATCTATAATCTCGTTGGCCACCAAAACCCCATCCAAGATAAACGACCTTTTAAGAATGCGCTTTGGGTGTAGCTAATGATTTTTCCCATCACACCTTTTAAACGTTCCGCCAAAATCTTGGCAATGGTTTTATAATATACCCCAACAAGGCTTATCAGGTGGAAATCCCCAAGATTAATTGGAACGTCAACCTTCGGGTTTAAAGTTAAAAAAGTGGAGTTACATCCTCAACTAATTTCTCCTTTTTTCCAAAACCACTTTACCACCCGAACTAAATTGATTTTTACGATCTCCCAAAACTTTTTTAAAAACCCAAAGGTGAATCCATCCAGCCCCGGGGAGATGTTGTTCCCACAACTCCTTATCGCATCCCAAATTTCGTTTTCTTCAATTGGCCTTTCCAAATCTATTGCGTCCTCTACCGAAATTTTAGCATATAGATCCTCCCATAAAGTTGGACGGTCTACAAGTTGAGAGAAGAACTTACCATTGAAATAGTCGACAGAATGTTTTTTGATTGTCCGTCCAACCTATGGGGTTTTCATGCCTCTTACCGTATTTTTCCGCTTCCATTGTTTGATTGTCGCATGAAACATCTTGGAATTTTCGTCTCCATCCGTCACCCATTTCGCCTTTATTTTTTGTTTATCCATATCTAGTTTTTTTGTTTCTAATTCCAACCACTTGCTTCATGCTTGGACCCACCGCTCTCTATCCAAGTCACCCCACACTTTTTCTTCCGCCTCCATTTCACTCTTGATTACCTCTTCTTTTGCCGCCCCAAATTCGATTCCATGTTCCCAAACTTTTTCTTCGCCCACTCCTTTAAATCTATTTTGACATTTTTCATTTTGTCCTGAAATGCACCGTCTGGATTTCTAGAGCAAACTTCCTTGTTCCATGCATTAACGATCACCTCTTCCACATCTTGTTCCTTAAGCCAGGAATCGAAAAACTTAAATGGATTAGGTCCAAAGTCTGCTTTGTCTTTGAAAAGAATAATCGGCGTGTGATCCGACCATTTTCTTTCCAACGATTTAACACTCAATTTCTTTCATTTAATCCCAAATTCGTTCGCCATCAAGAACCGATCTAATTTGATAAATTGTAGACCTTCATTGCTAATCCTTGTGAACCTTCTTCCTATCATCGGCACCTTCAAAAGATTGCACCTATTAATGAAATCGTTGAATTCTTCCGCCCCTTTCGCGTTCGTGACCGAATCAGTTCTTTGGCCCTCTCCTCTCCTCTCACTTCATTGAAATCGCCGAAACGACACCAACTTACCTCCTCCTTTTCAACTAGATTTTCAAAAAAATTCCAAACTTCCATCCTCTCTTTTAAATCTCTCGGACCGTAAATGTTCACCAACCTTACAAGACCATTCACCCCCTCCCACTTACCAATTACCGCTAGGAGAGATACATCCACTACCATTGATTCTTTTTTAAATATCTTTTTGTCCCACATGGTAATAAGGCCTCTAGATTTACCAATCGCATCGCTGTTAATGTAATCAACATCGTCACTACCCCACAGATTAACGACCTGATTAGTAGTCCAATTCTTTACCTTCGTCTCTTGGATACCAATCAACGACGTACTTGTTTTCCCACAGATCTCCCTTACCCATTTCTTTTTTGCCACGACCCTAATCTTCTTATATTTAGAGAGACAATGTTCATTGATTGCGTGTATTAAGACGAGACATACCTTCTGTTTCCTTTTCACGTGCACTATAATTTAGTTGAGCATCCTTCTGCCGAACCACTTTCGACCCGTACCACTCCATCCCCAATAAGCACCCAAATTCTTTTAATCCTTTTAAAGACTCCTTACTTCCCATCTCGTTAGACATCGCAGTTTGGATCGCTGAGTTGGCTGATCCTCTTCTTCGTGATCTGCTCGTCGATAATTTCTTGATAATACCATTGTTCGGACCTTTTTCGCACCCAATTTCATACCATTCTTCCTTGCCATCTGTTTGATTATATGGAATCTTACTTTTCCGCTCCCATATTGATTCCGTCCCCCCCTTTTCCTTTTCCTTTGCCGATGTCTGATCTTTGTTTGAGTTCCTCCTATTCCCGTTGCCCATCTTTACGTGAGCTGATCCCCTAGTCACAATTCTTTTCTGAATTAGAATCCACTCTTCTTTTTTCTGATATATATTATCTGGCCAGTTTCTCCCCCACTTTCGATTTCCATTTCAGCCCAGCCTTTCTCGCCGGCCCTACTCCTGGTAATGAATTGGCCACTTCTCCAATTGGGTCCTCTCTATTCCGCCTCTTAGGTCCACCAACCGGCCCATTTTCCTTCAATCCAGAATAATTAATTTTACCTCCCTTTAGTTCCGAATCGGGTAGACCCGAATCCATCGACCCGTTTAATTGATTTCCGGAAGTAGCCCACGGGTTATGACCTCCATCGGTAGCCCCACCCTCATCATTAGGTTTTCCTGTAGATTCCTTTTCCCCATGCATTGCGTCTCTTCCCATTCCCCACCCGTTACCATCTCCTTCTTCCTTTCATCGCCGGCCAGTCCGTCGTAGGATCTCCGGCATGATTTCCATCCATGGCATTAACAACAGTCCTCTTCTTTACCTCCCAACCAAGTATCCTCTATAAAGAGAATCTATAAACGATTAATTCACAGTGAAACGTAGTTTATAAGTGCTCTTCTCTACCTGGATAGAGAGCGGTAGGTATTATAGAGAATCTATTTGAGGTGCTCTTATAAACTACTCTTCACTGTGAATTGATCGTAAGAGCACCTCAAATAGATTCTCTATCAATTCTCTGAAATAAGGAATCAAAAGTCACAATCTCTAAATAAAATTTCATTTCTCTCCGACAAATTCTCTATTTAGAGATTTTAGCATTATTTATATTCATAAGATATTATATAAGCTTATTATCCCGATGCATGTTTTTAAAAAAGTTGTAACTAATAATAATTTTATTTTATTGATGAAAATGAATAATATAAAATTTTTCTTCGACCTGTTATATGTTTTTTTTTTCAAATATCAAAATAGAAATTTGTTAAAGACAAGAAAACAAAATTAACTAGACCTCGCAAACGTGTCGTGTCGTGTCGGGTTCAAAGTTAAATGGGTTAAGAGTGTATGACCCTAACCCGACCCGTTTAATAAATGGGTCAGATAATCCCAACCCTAACCCGACCCGTCTAACCCGCCACGACCGGCCTAACCCGTTTAACATTTATAAAACTAAAAAATAAATATCTAAAATTCACAAAAAAATACACATCCATTATTCAAATTAAAACATTAGAAATTTAAATTTTACAGTTTAAATTTATAAATTCTAACCACTATTCTAAAAGGCTCGCCGCGACAACCGCCATGCCGTGTTGTGGCTCAAAGCTTGTGTCTCACGCCACGTTATGTATGTGGCACGCCATGGCCTAATGTGTGGTCTTTTATAACGCGATATTTGATTTTTATTTACGTTTTTAATGTCTTATTTGTTTGTTTTTAATATTATAACCTAATTTAACTTGTTTGTTGTCATTGACTCATGGATTAATAGTACAAAACATATGTTTTTGTATACAATAGTATATATGATTTAGAGATTTGGCGCCATAAGTCACGCCTTAATAAACGTCATGGCCTCGTCGTGGCTCATAAGGCTTGAGGCTTGGCCTTGCCGCCACGCCATGCCTCACGCCAATTATAATCTTTTCTAACCAAATCCAAAACATTAAAAATCCAAAGTATTAAAAAGAAAACATATATATATATATATAAACGAGTTATTCGGGTCATTTTCGAGTTGAAATCTTTGACGCTGACATTACCCGTTTAACTTTCGTGTCGTGTCGTGTCAAACCGTTTACTTAAACGGGTTAAAATGTATTACCCAAACCCGTTTATTTCATGTTGAATTCGAGTCTAGCAAGTCGTGTCAGTTTTGTTAGGTCTAAAATTAACCACCATTTCCTATTTTAGAAAATTATTGAAGATGTTTTTTAGAATTTAGGTCTTTACACAAATTGGTGAACATATGTTTCAAATGTAATAATTGAAGAATATATATTTAATAAAGCATTTCCCGATGGTAATAATTACAATAAATGAATCTATAATTGTTTAATCATTTACTTTTGACCGTGGAATGCGACCAACCTTTTTAAAAAATTAATGACATAGTCTTTGATATCCAATAAAATATACAAGTGAGAATTGTGTTCCACCAAGGATTATCCATTACCGTAATTATTATCTTTATATATTATATATACTAGTGTGTGGTATTGTATAGTGCATGGTGGCAAAAAGAATATTATTATAAAATATGTAAGGAAGTCGTTTAGTAAACGTTTGTCATGTAGATGTTTTTCGTTGTTATTTACATTATTAAGCATGACTAGGAACGTATCCAGAAAATGTTTTATAGCGTGGTATCATATGATATACACAAAAATAATTTAAAAAAAGCATAATTTTTATTGCCGTGTTTTCATCTTTTTACCGGTATTCAATATTGTCTGATGTGGCTTTAGCTTAATTTCATCGTTTTCAGAAATTTTTGAAACTTTTTGCTTGATTTCGAAAGATTTTTAAGTTTCTTTATCGACTTTTGAGAAAAAAAAAATCCATTTTTTTGGTTGATTTAAAAAGTTTTTTTTTGGTATTTTGGTTGATTACGAGGCCGGGTTGCATCCTCTTGAAGTTTCCAAAATAATACGATAACACCTTTTAAAACGATACGGTTGCACCTTTCACGTACCTAAATTTTTTTACCTTTGCCGGAGAAATAATACGGTGGCACGTGCCACCGTAACCACCCACTTGGGTCCGCGCATGAGCATGTCAAGGACTCGGAATTTTATACGGTAAGAGGATATCAAAGATCGAAATTCTTATTCGGTAAGTGATGAAAAAGAGTCTTACCCGACAAGTAATTACCCGATGTAAAACGTGTACGTTCAATCATCTTTTATGGTCGAGAATGTTACATGATAAGTTAAGTGCGTGTGACATTTTTTACCGCTAAACGTTTGGTAAACGACCCCTAAATTAAGGTAAAACATATATTTCTTAAATTTTCTTTTTGAACGGCATTTAACACATACACGCTCCCGAGGTATCCGGGCTCCCACTTAAGGGTGTCAATATATTTCTTAATTGATGACTAATGAAATGTAATAAAAAAAATTGAATGGAAACAATTATAGAAATTTAAAAAAAAAACAATATAGTATAAGCAAATTTTGTTGATAAATTATTGACTCATAGCGAACCCATTTTTTAGTTTTGTAAGTCATCATCTACTCTTTTAAGATATAATCTCTATTTTCCACACAATCATCTTAATAGCATTGTGGATCACCGAAATCTCAAGATTTTGAGAACGTTTTAGATTTAATGGACGGACAACCAACGTATCAGATTTCACCTCCCTAAAAGTGATGTTTGTCTGTTGTTGTTGGGTTTTTCTCTTTGCCCATTTTCCTCTTTTCTCTTTCTTTCATTCATTCATTCATGCAACGTGGGATTCAAACCATAAACTGATAAAAACGTTGCTTTTGCTTTTGTAATGATCACCATTTATCAATCTTCCATCGATATGGGATTAACCATTCTAACACCATAATTTTGGATTTGAATTCCCAAATCATACTCTTTGGTTGTTACTTTTATATATATAAAGAGATATTAATTAATTTTTAGTAAAATAAATTGTTTGCAAAGAGTGAGTCGACCAAAGCGTTATGCCTAGACGATAAACTTTTAGGAAATATTAGACTAAGTCAAGTGCACCGACCCTACGTATCTGATATTAAACTAATAGAAACATATACTACATTTTTCTCTTCCCGATAAGAAGATATTTTCCTATAGTTCACCTTTTTTGTACCTATCTTAGGGGATGTTTGGTTCGCGGATTCAAAAGAATTTAATGTAATTGGAATGACAACTTTCTTTGACCAAATTCCTTAGTGATGCTTGGTTCACGGAATGAATTGATTGGATTCCACCGGATTCCACCAAATTCCTCGGTTGAGGGATTTTTTTATTTCTTAGCATATGTGAAGGATTTGAATTCTATTTCGTGGCAAATGTAACATAATTAATAATTTTGCTTACATTTCTTAGCTCTATAATTATTAAGGTTATATTCAAATTTAATAAATCGCAACATATCGATTTGGATTTTGTCAAACGGGTGTAAATAGCCCTAAGGTTTGTGGGGACTTAAGCAATCCTTGTGACTCCCCTGGAAGTCCAATAGATTGAGTGGTTTCTTTTCGAAAACTAAAATAGACGAAGAATTATCAACAAAATGTAAGCATACAAGAAAAAACCTCTATGTTAACAAGGTTACATTCAAATTAAATAAATCGCAACATATATATTTGGATTTTGTGAAACAGGTGTAAATAGCCCTAAGGTTTGTGGGGACTTAAGACATCCTTGTGATTCCCCTACTACATGGAAGTCCAATAGATCGAGTAGTTTCTTTTCGAAAACTAAAATAGACGAAGAATTATTAACAAAATGTAAGCATACAAGAAAAAACCTCTATATTAACAAGGTTATATATTAAATAAATCGCAATATATCTATTTGTATTTTGTCAAACGGGTATAAATAGCCCTAAGGTTTGTGGGGACTTAAGCAATCCTTGTGATTCCCCTACTACCTGAAAGTTTAATAGATTGAGTGATAATGAAATTTCATACATAAAATAATACCTATAACCATAATCCATTGTCTTAACAAACATAAACTATATAGTATTCGTTACTTACAAGTTAGGCGCGTTGACAATATCTCTGAATTACTATGTAGGAGGAATGTTTTTACACGGACTTGACGCTAAAATGTCGTGTTGGCTACGTGCCAGAGATTAGAGATCTTTTCAAGCGTTAGGTGAACGGGAATGTAATGTACTCGAGATATTTAGAGGGACACCTTTCGGTCCATGGGTGGAACTTACCAATACTGGTGGTGACCCCATGCTAGTTCATATGTTTCTACAGCTGGAGGTCGAGGTTTGACAATGCAGATCCGGAGGAGCTGTATTTTGATGTGTTCGGGTATTCCATGCGGTTTGGGCGTCTTGAGTTATGTCATATTACAAGACTCCTTTTCGGACCAACACCCTCCCTTCCTCCCTTACCAGAAGATTCCTTCGCTCGTAGGGTTTGGCCCGACCATTCACCAAGGACTTTGATGCTTAGAATCGCCGTTAACACGATGAAAGTAGGCCTTCGGTGCCCTATCCGACGATGACGATGTCCGTGTATGTGTTGATCCAAACCCTCAGTGATTTGATAATGACCCTCTCTTATATACTTAGTGAAAATTGTAAGTAAACAATATGTATCAGAGTTTCACTATCGCTGATAAGTACTAAGATCTTACAGTACCGCTGATAGGAACTCTCACTCTTTAAATTAAACATTCAGCGAACACTGTTCACCATTAATGCTCTGAGTCTGTTCAGTCATTATGATGATCGCTGATAAGTTAGTTGTTTACTTATGATCCCTGAAGACAAGTTTCACGTCAACATAGGTTCTACGCTGAAGTCGAAGATCAAGCTCAAGAACCAGCGACAAGTCTCCTAATGAACTGATGCGGATCAGCGAAGACTCAGATTTGTCCACTCAACGTGAAGTATCAAGTACAAGACTTCAGCTATCGCTGAACTTTATCATTCACTGAATAGATAATGATAGTGCTCTGAATCAACGAAAGTTGATCATGAAGTCCTCCGTACAAAGTACTTTTGTCTTAACCCCCTTTGCACGACTCCGTACGAAATGTCAGAAAATAACCTCCGACTGTCTGAAATCGTACAACCACTCTGATACTACACTGTTCATCCATGCGGCTACTAAGGTTGTCAACAAAGGTCAATGACATGCAACCAACCAGCTGATGACACGTGTAAAGTGTATACTGACTTGCATTAAATGCATGCAGTATATAAAGAGATGAAGCCACTTCATTTGAAGTAACTTGCTAACTCTGGACAAGTTCAATCTCTTATCTCAAGATAGGTTATTATTAGTAATTTCCTAATCTCTCTTAGTGCAAGAAACCTTAGTGTTCCAACTTGTTTAGATTTAGGTTTATCCTTAATCTTGTTTCCGCAACAAGCTGTAAATTGTTAATGATTTATCAATAAACAATTTAGAAAAGTAAAATCTGTGTGTTTGTATTCACCCCCCCCCCCCCCCCTCTACAAACTTGTATAGGCCTTCGGGACCAACAAGTGGTATCAGAGCAGATTTGTTTAATCTCATAAACAAGATCTAATCTAAGATATTTCTCTTCCTTGCTATTATCTGAAAATGGCCACCAACACAAACACAAATTATATAGACAATGGTTCTCTTGCTAAACCCCCTAGATTTTCCAGAGATAACTTCAACTTATGAAAAATAAGGATGACACTCTTCTTAGAAGGTGTAGACCCTACTATGCCTTACTATCTCGAGAATGGTCCATTCATCCCTGTAAGAATTGATGCTGCTGTTCCAGCCGCTGAGAATAGACCTGCTATTCCAGAAAGGCTGGTCCCTAAGGAAATCTTTCAATGGACCGACGAAGATAAGAAGAAAGTGGCTATAGATACAAAAGCCAGATCCATACTATCCATGGCTCTTCCTGACGAAGTCTACCATTCCGTCATGAATCTGAAAACATCAAAAGCCATGTGGGACACAATATGTGTTCAGTATGAAGGAACGTCTGAAGTCCAGGACTCAAGAAAGATCAACCTGGTAAGACAATACGAAAGCTTCATTTCTGGTAAGAATGAATCTCTCTTTGATGTTCACCAACGTTTTAATTGTTTAATTATAGATCTGAAAACTGTTGGTAAGGAATATTCTAACTTTGAAGTACTGACAAAGTTTCTAGAATGTTTACCTGAAAGCTGGGACAATTATTCTATGTGTCTCAAGCTGTCAAAGGATCTAAAATCAATGACCCTTTCAACCTTATATGGCACGTTGCTGAATCATGAGCAATCAAGCCATCTTAAGAAGAATCTTGTAAAAGATTCCAAAAGCACCCATGTTGCTTTAATCTCAGAGGAACCTTCTACTCAGCGACCCTCGGTCACTATCACTGAGTTAGAGAGTAACTCTGAAAGGTCATCAGATTCTGATTCTTCAGATGATGATGAATCTTTGGCTCTCCTAACTAAAAAGTTCAGGAGATTTGTGTAATAACCAAGTATTTTATCTAATTTAAATTGGGAATTTTATAAGTCTTTATGTTAGTGTTTTATAGAATTAGAAGTTAAGGGATAAGTTTTAATTTTATTATAGAAGTTTAGGGGTGTGTCTTGCCATTTGAGATAAGTTTAGGGTGGGTTTGGTCTTTTTGGCCAAACTAAACCCCACCACCGCCATATACTTCTTCAATTGGAAAATGATGTCTTCTATTAAGCAAAAAGAGAAATATCCTATGGTGTGTGTGTGTGTTACGTGAAGAAGAGAGAGATAGAGAGATAAGATTGAGATAAAGGCTAAAGAAGAAGAAGAAGGAATTTCAGGAATTGCTACTGTGATTTTGTACCAAACTGAAGTAATCAAGGTAAATCATCCATATCTTTTTGTGTTTTAATTCCTCCAAGTGTTCTTGAATTTACTAGTTTAAGTTCTTGGTGGGGTTTGTTAAAAATGGATGTTTTGGGAAGTTTAAGCTTAAGGTGAGGTTGTGTTAATGGTCTTAAACATATCTGCACTTTTACAGTATCATGCATAGAATAAAAGTACAAAAATCTGGGTTTTAGGATGAAACAGTGGACTGAGACATTCATCGAAGTCGCAATAGACGACTGCGACATTCAACGAAGTCGCAACAGTTGGTTGCGACTTGGCATTGAAGTCGCAATGGTCAGTTGCGACTTGGCATTGAAGTCGCAATGGTCATTTGCGACTTGGCTTGGAATCGCAGTAGTTGATTGCGATTCGGGTTTGGGATCGCAATAGTGGGTTGCGACTCCAGGGTGGAATCGCAATAGTTGATTGCGACTTAGGGTGAAGTCGCAATAGTGGGTTGCGATTTCGGGGTGAAGTCGCAATAAGAGGTTGCGACTTAGTACTGTTCATTACCGTTGCGACTTGGTACTGTTCATTGCGATTTCATGTTATTTTGGGTTGCGACTTGGGTGGAGGATTTCGTAAGATTAGTGTTAAAAGAGATATTTGGTATTTTGTGATTTCAGATTCTACAAAGGGTGGTCATACGTGAATTATCTTGGAAGAGATTTTGTGATAAACGCACGAGGTGAGTTTTTATTTGAAATGTTTTCAAATGGAATACATAAATGTGATTAAATGTAATATGGTGCATATAGTGTTTATATGAAGAATACTTTGTATGAGTACTAGTTGGCCGGGCTTAGGACCGGTGAAAGTTGGTTGTACAAAGGGACAGTGGTGTTGGCTGTATTTAGTACAGCGGTGTAAATTAATTAATTGGCTTGCTACCAATTAATATGGCCAAGGAAAAGAAAAGAGATAGAGATGGAAAGATACATGATGCATGAGTCATATTTGGTATTCTTACGTGAATTATGTGCAAATGTTTTCTTTTACTAACGGGGATTTTTCTCACTAGACCTCAAGGTCTAACCCTCATTTTTGTTTTAAAATATGTATTCCAGGTCATGGAGAAAACAAGAGACAATAATAGGATATATCATGTTAGCTTTTGTGGATGTTGAATGATTATGAAGATTTCAGTTATAATTAGTAGTTGTTATGTATTTTACTTTATTCGAAAAAGTTTGTACTGAAAGACTTAATTGTAGAATTTAAGGGACCATATTTGGATTATGATATGTTATTTTGTGGTGAATTATATGAAACTTGTATGTTGGGATTAAGGGATGTTACAAATGGTATCAGAGCCTTAGTTTAAGAGATTTAGGTATTAGTATCTGTACCTAGACTTAAACTGCATGCGAAGTAGGATGTCCTTGTTATTATAGAACCTTGGGATGATAAATATAAAAAGGTAGAAGGAACATCATGTAAGGTAATTTCAGATTACACCTGGCCAGTGTAATTATGATCTTACAGGTACATGTTTGAACCAGAATACTTTATTATATGGGGTATGTGCTTATGTGTATATTAACCTTGTTGAATCCACAGAATGGCAAGTGGAACGAGACAAACAAACCGAGAAGGGGAAGGAAATCCGAATAGATCTAATCCAATAGCGGTGGAAGGGGAAGAGGGGGAGAAAGAGGTAGAGGTAGGTCAGGGGGCAGAGTACAGGGGCGAGGCACAGAGTTTGTTACGAGAGACGACCTAGCGATTGAAATGGGAAGACTTCAGGCAAATATCCAAGCTATGTTTAACCAGACTCACCATACGGAAACGGAAATACCAGACCCTACCTTTGAAAACGAGGTGCCTATCGCACCTATTGTCACATCAGCACCAAGAAAGTGTGATTATAAAATGTTTTTAAGCTGTAAACCACCCACCTATGGAGGGGACAGAGATCCAGTAAAAGCAATGCGATGGCTGAAGGAAGTTGAAGCTGTATTTAAAACAAGTAAATGCGCGGAAGAAGATAAAGTGTTATATGGAACAGCAATGTTGAAAGCGGATGCCTTGTATTGGTGGGAGGCCCTCATTGACTCTGAAGGACCTGATGTATATTCAACTTTTACTTGGGGCGAATTCTCGAGAGCATTTAAGGAACAGTTTTGTCCGCAAGCCGCAGTTAGACAGTTGGAAGAGGAATTCCTGAGTCTACAACAAGGAAATTTGTCAGTAAGAGACTACACTGCTCGTTTCTTGGAAAAGTCGCGTTTTGGGGAGTATTATGTTGCCACAGAAAAGATGAAGATGGAAAGGTATGTATTCGGATTGAACTCAGAGATTAGAAAGTTAGTGACTGCAGCGAGACCTAATACTTTTTCAGAAGTGGTAAATGCTGCGGAAAATGTGGAGCGAGACAATAAGAGGGATGTTGGGGATAAGAGTGCTGGGAAAAGAAAATCGGAAGAAATGACGTATGATTCAACGGAATACGAAATTCAAAGGTTCGATAGTCACATACCTTTTAGACAAAATGAAAAACTATGTCCAAAATGCAACCGCGTACATCAAGGAAATTGTTATGTTGATCCTAGATGTTGTTATAAGTGTGGAAGGACGGGACACATCGCTAAGAATTGTCGCGCAAATCGATTCTGTTTTGTTTGCAATTCCCCTGATCATATTCAGTCAGAATGTCCACAGTGGAAAGCACGTCAGGGTAGTACAACAGCGAGATTAACGGAAGTTGAATCGGGAAAGGTACAAGGGTCTGAAGCACCGAGAGTTCAAGGCCGCGTTTTTCAGATGACGGAACAAGAGGTGGAAGAAAGTCCTGATGAGGTTACAGGTATATTTCTATAAACTCTATACGTGCTAAAGTGTTATATGACTTCGGTACGAAGTGGTTCTTGGTATTTTCGTGCTTTTGTTACTTAATTGTGTTAGAGGTATAGATAGAGGCGGAGTGTCTATTCAGGTAGTTTCTATGGCTTTGATTGAGTTCGAGGTAATAGTGGAAGATAAGTATCAGTACCTTTTTGCTTGACCGAATTCCGGGACGGAATTCTTTTAAGGGGGAGATGTTGTAATAACCAAGTATTTTATCTAATTTAAATTGGGAATTTTATAAGTCTTTATGTTAGTGTTTTATAGAATTAGAAGTTAAGGGATAAGTTTTAATTTTATGATAGAAGTTTAGGGGTGTGTCTTGCCATTTGAGATAAGTTTAGGGTGGATTTGGTCTTTTTGGCCAAACTAAACCCCACCACCGCCATATACTTCTTCAATTGGAAAATGATGTCTTCTATTAAGCAAAAAGAGAAATATCCTATGGTGTGTGTGTGTGTTACGTGAAGAAGAGAGAGATAGAGAGATAAGATTGAGATAAAGGCTAAAGAAGAAGAAGAAGGAATTTCAGGAATTGCTACTGTGATTTTGTACCAAACTGAAGTAATCAAGGTAAATCATCCATATCTTTTTGTGTTTTAATTCCTCCAAGTGTTCTTGAATTTACTAGTTTAAGTTCTTGGTGGGGTTTGTTAAAAATGGATGTTTTGGGAAGTTTAAGCTTAAGGTGAGGTTGTGTTAATGGTCTTAAACATATCTGCACTTTTACAGTATCATGCATAGAATAAAAGTACAAAAATCTGGGTTTTAGGATGAAACAGTGGACTGAGACATTCATCGAAGTCGCAATAGACGACTGCGACATTCAACGAAGTCGCAACAGTTGGTTGCGACTTGGCATTGAAGTCGCAATGGTCAGTTGCGACTTGGCATTGAAGTCGCAATGGTCATTTGCGACTTGGCTTGGAATCGCAGTAGTTGATTGCGATTCGGGTTTGGGATCGCAATAGTGGGTTGCGACTCCAGGGTGGAATCGCAATAGTTGATTGCGACTTAGGGTGAAGTCGCAATAGTGGGTTGCGATTTCGGGGTGAAGTCGCAATAAGAGGTTGCGACTTAGTACTGTTCATTACCGTTGCGACTTGGTACAGTTCATTGCGATTTCATGTTATTTTGGGTTGCGACTTGGGTGGAGGATTTCGTAAGATTAGTGTTAAAAGAGATATTTGGTATTTTGTGATTTCAGATTCTACAAAGGGTGGTCATACGTGAATTATCTTGGAAGAGATTTTGTGATAAACGCACGAGGTGAGTTTTTATTTGAAATGTTTTCAAATGGAATACATAAATGTGATTAAATGTAATATGGTGCATATAGTGTTTATATGAATATTACTTTGTATGAGTACTAGTTGGCCGGGCTTAGGACCGGTGAAAGTTGGCTGTACAAAGGGACAGTGGTGTTGGCTGTATTTAGTACAGCGGTGTAAATTAATTAATTGGCTTGCTACCAATTAATATGGCCAAGGAAAAGAAAAGAGATAGAGATGGAAAGATACATGATGCATGAGTCATATTTGGTATTCTTACGTGAATTATGTGCAAATGTTTTCTTTTACTAACGGGGATTTTTCTCACTAGACCTCAAGGTCTAACCCTCATTTTTGTTTTAAAATATGTATTCCAGGTCATGGAGCAAACAAGAGACAATGATAGGATATATCATGTTAGCTTTTGTGGATGTTGAATGATTATGAAGATTTCAGTTATAATTAGTAGTTGTTATGTATTTTACTTTATTCGAAAAAGTTTGTACTGAAAGACTTAATTGTAGAATTTAAGGGACCATATTTGGATTATGATATGTTATTTTGTGGTGAATTATATGAAACTTGTATGTTGGGATTAAGGGATGTTACAATTTGCCAAAAAAAAATGTTTAGAAAGAACAAACCTCTTTCCATAACTGACAAGCCTAGATCATCAGCTTTTGTTGATAAGGCTACTGCTACTTGTTTTAACTGCGAAAAGACAGGACATTTCGCTAACGAGTGCAGGTCTAAGAAAGTTTCTAGACCCTCAGCTTTTACAAAGAAATTCTTTGTTCCAAGGAATAAAGATGACAAATATTCAAAGCTGAAAGAAAAATATGCTAAGCTGAAAAGCTTTAAGAAGAAGAGTAAAGGCCTGATGGCTAACTATGATTGGGCTGCTTCTGATGAAGAAGCATCATCATCTGACTCTGAAGATGATGAAGCAAATCTATGTCTTATGACCAAGATTGAAGAAGAGGAAGAAAGTTCAGACATTCCCTCCACTTCAGCCTCTGCTATTCAGGTATCACCTTCCTTCTTTACCAATATTGTGAATATTGATGAAGTGATAGTCTCCGTAAGATCGATCTCTTGACTAGAAGTTTATACGAAGCCATGAACAGCAAAACTGTGGTTGAAAACCAAAACCTTGATCTCGCTGAAAAGCTTAAAAACTGCCATCTTCAAATAGAAAAGCTTTCTAAAATTGAAGAAGATTTTAAAGATCAAGTATATTTAAATCAGCTAGTCAAAATCGAACGAGCAGAAGCTATCGCTGCATTAAAAGCTGAAAAAGCTACTGTTGAAGGATGGTGTAATTCTTCAACAAAGATCACTGAGATAATAAAGTCTCAGATTCCCCTAAGTGATAAACGTGGTCTGGGTTACAAATATGATACTCCAAAACCAACCACTGAGCGTTCAATGCTTAAATTTGGAACGTTCGTATCCTCAGTCGCTGATACTTCATCTTCTCAGTACTCCTCGTCCAATACACCAATCCCTGAGGAAACTCCTACCTCCTCAAAAGGCAAGGAGAAAATGGTTTATTCAAAGCCTACCTCTGTCTCTAAAGACAAAGACAAAGGTAAAGGAATTGTTATTTACCAGAATCCTCAGAAGGGTACCTTAGTACCAAAGCTGAATGCTTCTAAAGCTTCAGTGACTCATCCCTCTGGATCAAGGAAGCAGATCTCTGGATCTATTCAGCGATCTACTCCTAGACTCAGAGTGGATGTCCTTGGTAAGAAATCTGAAGAACTGAATGTTCGTCCCATTTCTAAAGCCAATAGTTTGAAAATGTTTATGTAATAAACATGGACTCAACAACCACTGAGAACTCCTGTTTCTTCTCAAAGGCCTCATCTGATGTCAACTGGCTATGGCATAAGAGGCTATCTCATCTAAATTTTAAGACACTGAACACTCTTTCTTCAAAAGAGTTAGTCACTGGTCTACCTCAGCATTCATACGTCAAAGAGTCTTTATGTTCAGCGTGTGAAAAAGGGAAGCAGACCAAAGCAAGCTTTAAATCTAAGAAAGTTTCATCAGTGTCATCTCCTCTACAACAACTCCATATGGATCTGTTTGGCCCTGTTAACAAACAATCCATCGCTGGAAAGAAATATACGCTGGTCATAGTTGATGAATTCTCTCGCTTCACTTGGGTAATGTTTCTCCGTTCTAAGAGTGACACCCCTGAAGAACTCATCACCTTTGTTCGGAAGATGGAAACCCTGAACAATCTGACCGTTCGCTCAATAAGGAGTGATCATGGGACTGAATTCAAAAACATTTCTCTTGATTCCTTCCTTGAGAGTAAGGGTATTTCTCACAACTTCTCTTCAGTGAGAACACCGCAACAAAATGGAGTCGCTGAAAGAAGAAATAGAACAATTATTGAAGCTGCACGTTCAATGCTCAGCGATTCTCACCTGCCTACTCAGTTTTGGGCAGAAGCTGTCAACACTGCTTGTTTTACGCAAAACAGGTCGCTGATAGTTAAAAGATTCAAAAAGACAGCCTATGAACTCTTTCATGGGAGAAAGCCTTCAATCAGCTTTCTTCACATCTTTGGATGTCAGTGTTTCATACTGAACAACAGAGATGCTCTTGGAAAGTTTGATCCTAAGGCTGATGATGGAATCTTTCTTGGATACTCCTCAGTTTCCAAAGCCTTCAGAGTCTTCAATCGTAGAAGACAAACTGTAGAAGAAACTAAACCGTCCGCTGATACTGAAGAACTGAATCAATGGTTGTTTTCTCATCTTGGTGATTCAGAAGATATTCCCACTCCTCATGCTCATCCAGTAGAAGATGATAGTCCTATCATTCCAAACATGCAGAATAGTGAAGCTGAAACATCATGGGTCTCAGCTATTCCTATAAACACTATACCTACCGCTGAACCAAATGCCTCAGACATTCCATCTATCTCTCAGCAATCAGTAAATGAAATGAGAAATGCAAGTATTCCTCTCTTGGCTGAAACTTCAGAAGTAGCTGAAGCCTCATCTTCAGCTCCTCCAGTTCAAGATGAGTCAGCGACTTATGCTCCGGCTCAGCGATGGACCGTAAATCATCCAATTGATCAAATTCTTGGTGATCCAAACGCTGGTGTTCAGACTCGTCGAAGTGCAGGTAATATTTGTTTATTTGTTAACTTTATTTCTCTAACTGAACCAAAGAAAATAGATGATGCCCTCAAAGATCCAAACTGGGTCAGCGCCATGCAAGAAGAGCTGACTGAATTCGAAAGAAACAAAGTTTGGAAACTTGTTCGGAGACCAACTGATAAAACAGTAATAGGCACTAAATGGGTCTATCGAAACAAGTTGGACGAACATGGTACTGTAACCCGCAACAAAGCTCGTCTTGTTGCTCAGGGATACAGACAAGAGAAAGGTATAGATTATGACGAAACATTTGCTCCAGTAGCAAGACTTGAATCTATTCGTCTATTCTTAGCATATGTTGTACACAAAAACTTCAAAGTACATCAGATGGATGTTAAGTCAGCGTTTCTGAATGGAAAGCTGAATGAAGAAGTGTACGTGGAACAACCTCCAGGATTCTCAGATTCTAAGCGTCCAGGTTATGTTTATAAACTGGATAAGGCACTTTATGGCTTGAAGCAAGCTCCTCGTGCATGGTATGACACTCTTTCTACTTATCTCCATATTGAAAAATTTGAGCGAGGTAAGATTGACAAAACTCTATTTTTTAGAAAAGTGAAAGGTCATATCATTCTAGTTCAAATATATGTTGATGACATTATATTTGGTTCTACTAACCCTGAGCTTTGTACTCGTTTCGCTGATATAATGAAAGATGAGTATAAAATGAGCATGATGGGTGAACTAACATATTTCCTTGGTCTTCAGATTAAGCAAACTGAAAAAGGAACTTTTATTAATCAGGGAAAGTATGTTAAAGATATGCTGAAGAAATTTGATTTAACTCATAGTTCAGCTATGAAAATCCCTATGGCACCACCGCTGACACTTGACAAGGATTCAAAGGGAATACCTGTTAATGTCACGCTGTACCGTGGGATGATCGGCTCTCTCTTGTATCTTACAGCTAGCCGACCCGATATTATGTATGAAACATGTTTGTGTGCACGATATCAAACTGAACCTATGCTATCTCATATGAAAGCTGTAAAGCGAATCTTTCGATACCTTAAGGGTACAGCGAACCTAGGTCTTTGGTATCCCAAAGATTCAGGATTCGATCTAACCGCCTATTCAGATAGTGATTTTGCAGGTTGCAAATTAGATAGAAAAAGCACCACAGGAGGATGTCAGCTCCTGGGTGGAAAGCTGGTAAGTTGGACAAGTAAAAAGCAAAATTCAGTATCCACTTCCACAGCTGAAGCTGAATATGTAGCTGCTGGAAGCTGTTGTTCTCAAGTCTTGTGGATGAGAAATCAGCTACTAGACTATGATCTTCAGCTCTCCAAAATTCCAATCTATTGCGACAGCACAAGTGCCATCGCTATAGCAAACAATCCAGTACTACATTCAAAGACCAAACACATAGAAATCAGATATCATTTTATCAGATATCATGTGATGAATGGTGATATAGAACTTCATTTTATCCCAACTGATTATCAGTTAGCTGATTTATTTACCAAACCTCTTGATGAGACAATATTCAACTTTCTCATCAGCGAGCTTGGAATGCTGAACTTTGAAGGGTAAAATCCTCAACGGTTTACAATGATCAGCGAAATGATAAAATCAACTCGTATAACCTATTCAATCATCTTCTCTCTGAATGAAACTTGGTTAAGCTGATATCAAGGTATGTTTTCTCTCTCTGACAATCGCATGAAAATGCAAGATTTCAAAACAGAATGCATTGCTGAATATCTCTTCCTTAACAGCGATATTTTGAAAATTCTTAAAACCATCACTGATATTTTCATTCAGTGCTTCATGTTTATAAAAGAGTCCCTGAGCTTTCAAAACCTCAGAGACATCCTAAAAGAATATGAAAGGACAGTTGTGACGTCATTGCAACGGATAAACCCCGGCACGTTTCTCTTTCTAACACACGTTTGCACGTCTCGTTCAAACCTCCAATCAAATGCAAACACGTGTCCGTGTCATGATGAAAATATTTTCCCGCTCAAGATTTTCTCTCTCTAATCTCTCTATATAAACAAACTTGTGGTTTATAGTTTTCTTTTACGCGATCAATCTTCCTCCGCAAGAAAGAATTCACTATTGCATTTGTGTTTTCTAAAACTTCAAGAACTATTCATCATCTTCTTCATCAAACATCAAGGTTAATATGTTCTTATTTATTACCGAATGCGTATAACTTGTTTCCGATCTTTTCCTTGTTTTAACAAGATCAAACAAAAGAACTTCTTAAAAATGAAATCATTTTTTTCATGGTTTTATGAACACAACCATTTCATGGTTGTTCTTCAAGTTTAAATGCAAAAATCTTAAACTTGTTCTTCATTCGTTTCCAGAATCTAATTCTTCATAGAAAACTGGATAACAAGAATAATTGGGTTTTACATTTCGTTTCTTAAAATCAAGAAAAACCCTAATCTTCATTAAGACATTTGTGTCTGAATGAAATGGATAAAATTTGAACCATCTTAATGGAAAATCTTTCCACATTAAGATTATTCTTATTTGTTAACATCTTTGGTTGAACTGATAATACATAGAAATGGCATCGTCTGACATTCCTGCTACCGCTGAGAACATCTCCGCTGATTCTGAGGAAGTGGAATTTATCAAGGCTCCTCAGGTTAAGTTCGCTCTGGAACAACTAGATTGGACCAAAACGAAAAACCTTTCTGCGCTTCTCGAGTTTCCTCCTCGAAAGCAAGTCACACATCTGAAAGATGCTGTGAATTTCCTAAAGAATTGCTGCATTTCAACAGCCCTGACCATCTCACCTCCTGCAAGTCAACTACTACTATCCCAGTTCTGGTACACTTCCAGACACTCTCAGTTACCATCCGCCAAAGATCCCTTCAAAACAATTGATTGTATCCTCAGCGATACTGAGTATGGCACGATAAAGATCACACCTGCCATCATTCGCAAAGCTCTGAACTTTCCCAACGCTACAAAAGAAAAGCCTTTTGTTCCTTTCCCTGACCATAAGAAACTCGCTGACAAAGAAGCTCTTATTGCATTTTTCGATGCAATGGGATATGTATGGGAAATTGGAAGAGACAAGAAGCCCGAGAAGAAGCTGACCCTGCTAAAGAAGTCGAAAATGCCTAGCGAGATGAACTTCATCTTCGCTCACTTAATCAGCTGCATGACTGCAAAGACCGGCTCCTCTGACCAAGCCGCTCAACCTCAGCAAGCAATGGGATACGCTCTGCTGAAAGGTCTACACATTGACTGGGCATCTCTTATCTATGATGACTTAGTGCAAAGAGTAGACTCTGCCGCTGACAGACCTCCATGGGTTCCTTACTCCCGATTCATCAGCGCCATCTTCCAATATGGCCTGAAGGACAGCTACCCGCAAGAGGGCGACCTGAAACTCTCTCAGGTTGGCCCTAAGGTACTTGACTTCAAACCAGTTGAAAACGAGGTACGTCTTTCTACCCTTCTAACTCTTCTCAACCCTTCTTCTTCTACTTCTGTGGCTCCTTCAGCGACAATACCCATCGCTGATACCCTGGCCACAAAATCCTCTCCTTCTAAGAAAAGGAAACAATCATCTACCCCACTTGGTTCTAAAAGGATCAAGAAAACAAAGGAGCAACCCCAGCAATCTCATGCTGAAGACTCCTCAGCTCTTTCTGCAGAGCTGAAGGAACGTTCAGTGGTACGCTCTGCCACACCTGAACAACCCATCCATTCCATCCCAACTTCAGCGTCTCTAAACGCTGAGGTTACAAACTTGGAACCTACCCAACCTCCTTCAGTCTCTCAAAAGACTGATGAAGTGTTTTTCAGCGAATCCAACGCTGAACTCAGAACCCAACCTCCATTCTTATCCTTCGCTCCTCCCTCCACTCATTTGGACTCTCCTCCTGTTTTCGCTGGAACTGCCATCATTTCTACGGAAACTAAAGCTGATACTCCAGGAATGATGAAGACAGGACCTGCAGGACAATCCATGGGCACTTTTGAAGATGACATGGAACATTTTTCAGGAACCCGTAATTTTGACGAGTTCATCAATCCTCCTGCAGGTACACACCAACCCATAAACACTGTCACTAAACCCCAAACTTCTGAGCTTTCCTCTGTTCACAAGTTTTTATATGTTACAGGTCCTAATTTGGGAGACATCAACGCCTCTCTGAAGTCCATGGAGACAAAGCTGACAGGTCTCACCACTACTCTTTCACATAACTCTACAGCTGTAACAAACGCTGGAGAGAATCTTACAAAGCTGACAACGGTGGTGGAGAAGAAGGCTTCCACAGATGACATGAAGCACGTTAATAAAACTCTCAGCGACTTCGCCAAGGTGCTCGCTGACATCTACACAGACTACACATCTCTCAAAAATTCAGTTTCATCCATGTCCAGCGAGGTCACAACGCTGAAGACATCGGTTGGACAACTAGAGGGAGATATGTCTACTGTAAAGACTGACTTAGGCTCTGTAAAGACCGATGTTGGTTCGATGAAAACGATGATCGAGCAGCTGCTACACAAAGCGAATACTCCTGCCCCTGCCCCTGTCCCTGCATCTGACAATTTCACAGCGGCGGATCGCACTGAGCTGGAGAAGATCAATCCTGCTATTTCTGGCCTTCAAGACAGAATAGCAAAGATTGAAGGTTATATAGGTATCTCTGACCAAGAAGACAGAGAACCTGCCGACGCTGCTTAGTCAACCCATTCCTCCCCCACTCATCATGAGAAAGAGGGGGAGAAGAGCGCTGAAGATCTCTCCAAGAGCGCTGAAGACCTTTCCCATGATGAATCTATTAGGGGAGAGAAGAAGGATGCTGACGAAACCACCGCTGGACCTCAGGGAGATGAAAATCCTGAGGAAACCGAGAAGCTCGCCTCTGTATCTGAGGGGGAGCAACTCGAAGAAGAAGCTGATAAAACCGAATCCGAAGCAGAAGATGATGAAGCCGTCGACATCCTTGATAATGAACCATCATCTTCTCCAAAGAATGATGATGATGATGACGAAGATGACGATGACTTCTTTATCGTCAAACCTGCTCCGAGGATCAAAGTTATTAAGGGAATCTCGATAAATGAACCTTCAGGGGAGCGGACAAAGACAAAGCCCTCAGCCTCTGGAGCTGAGAAAGGCAAAGGCAAAAGCGTCGCTGAAGATGACAATCTGACGATCTTGCTTGAAAAGCCGGTTTGTCAGGTACACTAAACATCTCTCACTCCATCCCTCCTCTATCATACACTATCAGTTCTACTACCCAAGCCTATACACTTGAACAAATTTTCTCTCTCTTATTCTACCCAAGTTCTTACTTGTAAGATTGCTGTGTTTTAGCTAGTCCTCTCCCCTGTTTGAGGATATCGCTGAAGGTTCCACAACTGCGACTTCACCAATAATACCAGCTGCTGCTGAAGAAATAATTCCAGTCTTAGATTTAATCTCTGAGACTGATGAACCTGAAGAACAGCTACTCTTGCACAGACACATACCTTCCTTAGCTCCTCAAAAGCTAAGTGAAGAGGATCAGAAAAGAAGAGAAGAGATAATAAAGCAATTCGAGGATCAGCGAATCATTCTGAGGCGTGATCAACTTCCTTCAGTTCCTCAAAAGTTCAGAATTTCCCAAAAGGAATACAAGGATCACCTCAGAGCTGAAAGATTAATCGCTGAAAGAAAGGAAGCTGAAGAAAAGGACAGAGAATACGCCATCCAGCTTTCTAAACGATAAGTGAAAGACCCCAAGCTGAAAAGAGTTCCTATAGAAGTTCAACGTCAGCTCTGGGAAGACGCCAAGAAGATAAATGAAGAAAAGAGAACTGTGTCTCAGTCCACTTTAGCATGGTGCAAAGAAAAGGTCAACTACAGACTCTCTCCTGCCAAAATCAACAAGGTATTCATCTCTCGAAGAACAACCCTTGTTTCAATCGCTGAAGTCGAGATATTCAGAGAAGATAAGAAGTACGAAAAAATTTATGCTGAAGCCATAACGAAGTACGTTCTCTCTGAATGGTTGGAGATCAGGTTAGCCATCCAGAAGTCCAAGTCGAAGTACAAGGAACATGTTGAAAAGCTGATCAACAAACAAGTCGACTTAGTCTACTCCTGTGTGGATATTCCTCCTCCTCCTCCTCTCGAAAGTCAGAAAAGAAAGGCCTCAGCAAAGAAGAAGAAATCTATATCTTCAATTGATGGCCCTGTCATACGAAATGAAACAGGTATTGGTTTTTCACGTGCTGAAGTCCTTGGTCCTGATCCTGATCTTTCCATGCTTGACACATCTATTCCTCCTGGTGAGACTTTCATCCCTGGCAAAGTCATAAGAGAACCCTACGGGATATTTTTCCATGACTACGATGGTGGAAAGCATTTTCAACGCATCTCTGAACTTCACATCACTCCCATCGAATAGCTGAGAGATCTCATCTACTGGTGTGACTTCAGGAATGACCCTCAGGCACGACATCTGAAACCCTTGATTTTTGAAGAAGCGCTGAACAAAAGAAAACAAGGTGTAACCGTTCCTGACTGGATGATTCCCACCACATCAATGACCCTTGATGAACTTCTCATTAAGGAAGAACCCTTTACAAACTGATATGATCGTCTATTTCTCTATTGTATCAGTTATTCTTTTGTACTTGTAATTTATTTTCGCTTGTACTTGTAATCTTTCCATTTCTCTTTGTAACCTGATTCAAAGTTTTAAAGAAAGATTTCAGCGAATGTACTTTACTCCATCAGTACTGAAAAGATCCCAGAAAACAGTAAAAGGGACAAATATTTTATGAGTTCTTTTTATCCTTATGTTTTCATTAAATAGCAATTTTCTTTGTTGCTATGTCATAATCAAATAGGGGGAGATTGTTGATCCAAACCCTCAGTGATTTGATAATGACCCTCTCTTATATACTTAGTGAAAATTGTAAGTAAACAATATGTATTAGAGTTTCACTATCGCTGATAAGTACTAAGATCTTACAGTACCGCTGATAGGAACTCTCGCTCTTTAAATTAAACATTCAGCGAACACTGTTCACCATTAATGCTCTGAGTCTGTTCAGTCATTATGATGATCGCTGATAAGTTAGTTGTTTACTTATGATCCCTGAAGACAAGTTTCACGTCAACATAGGTTCTACGCTGAAGTCGAAGATCAAGCTCAAGAACCAGCGACAAGTCTCCTAATGAACTGATGCGGATCAGCGAAGACTCAGATTTATCCACTCAACGTGAAGTATCAAGTACAAGACTTCAGCTATCGCTGAACTTTATCATTCGCTGAATAGATAATGATAATGCTCTGAATCAATGAAAGCTGATCATGAAGTCCTCCGTACAAAGTACTTTTGTCTTAACCTCCCTTGCACGACTCCGTACGAAATGTCAGAAAAGAACCTCCGACTGTCTGAAATCGTACAACCACTCTGATACTACACTGTTCATCCATGCGGCTACTAAGGTTGTCAACAAAGGTCAATGACATGCAACCAACCAGCTGATGACACGTGTAAAGTGTATACTGACTTGCATTAAATGCATGCAGTATATAAAGAGATGAACCCACTTCATTTGAAGTAACTTGCTAACTCTGGACAAGTTCAATCTCTTATCTCAAGATAGGTTATTATTAGTAATTTCCTAATCTCTATTAGTGCAAGAAACCTTAGTGTTCCAACTTGTTTAGATTTAGGCTTATCCTTAATCTTGTTTCCGCAACAAGCTGTAAATTGTTAATGATTTATCAATAAACAATTTAGAAAAGTAAAATCTGTGTGTTTGTATTCAACCCCCCCCCCCCTTCTACAAACTTGTATAGGCCTTCGGGACCAACAGTATGTTTAGTGGTGATGGTAGAGATGGTCTTTATGGGCCGTGAGTGGAGTCAGCTTGTCACCGAGACGGTCCTTAGGGTCGTCGAGGACTTAAATGCCTTTAACAGTTATCTGTGGGGTAGCCACATCTGGGAACATACATACAAACATATGCACCGTGCCATCGCCAAACGCGCCGACAAGCTTAGTGTAACATCTCGAATTTTCATAGTTAAAGTTAAGTTATATTTTGATAAAGGGGTTGAAAGAGTAATTAGTCAAAGTGTTGGATTAATTGTAAAATGCAACTTCAGGGTTGATTTGGTATTTTCAGGAAAGTTGATTTTTTTGTATAAGAAAGAGAGTCGGTCTAAGAGTAAGGTTTATCTCATTTTCTATTTTGGAGTCGGTTTGGAAAAGCAGAGAAGGAAACTCAATCCCGCTGCTTACTTTCGGTAAGTGTTAGCCCCAAGTATGCGTAATGTAAAAGTATTGAAAATATCACAAGTCAGAAGGACATCAGAGATCAAGCAAAGACTTAGCAGAAGATCAAACAGAACACCATCAGAGACGTCGGAGCTCTGGCAGAAGACCTCTGATAGCACCTCAGAGAAGAACATTTCCAGAAGACCTCCAGAGCTCTGGTAGAAGACCTCTGGTGAAAGAAGACCTCTGTGAAGCTTAAGTCTCGTAGAAATCTCCACGTGTCAGACACGTGTCCGTACTTTCCATGTCAGCCCAAAAAGGACGAAGACACACTTTCCACGTGTCATTCCAGGGTTAGATAGTACATTGTCAGTCACTTTATCAGGCTATAAATAAAAGGGTAGTGAAGCGCACAATTGTAAGCTTTTGGTGAGAATTATTACTAGGATTGTGACAGCAAATACTGCACATTCTATTCCACTACCATTGTACGAATTGTCACCTGAGAGATTTCAGAATACATACACAAGAAAGTGTTCTTGGTGTTATTCATATATCAATATACGAGCAGCTTATTTAACTATTGTGTTATCATTTACTGTTCTATATATTGTTATTGTTATTCTCTCATTGCTTCTTATCACACACAATCACTCATACATAAACAACTTTATAATGCTTCCGCTACCTTTGATCTTGCTGTTTATATGAGACAAAGTGAATCTGGGAACCTACAATTGGTATCAGAGCAGATTGATTTGTTTAAATCAAATCAATCCAATCTAACCAGGTTGGTTCACTATTGTTGATTGTGCCTTGTTTTTTAAGCTTCATAGTATACTTTGTTTTTTACTGGTTAAAACATGAAACTCCTTTGTTACAAGCTTTTGATACGTATTTAAGCTTTCCAGCAAGTTTGAAAATCATCTCTACATTATTCACTGTTCCATTGGTTTACTGTTCATCTACTTTTTGTTTAAAACTCTTTCAAAATCTTTCAAGACTCTCATACTTTGTTTTCTGCAAAAATGGCGAACAACAACATTAATGCTATTTATACGGCTGGTTCGTTAACCAAACCACCTACTCTTCTGAGAGATGAATATCCTCAATGGAAGATTAGGATGGTTAACTTCTTCGATGGTATGGATAGAGACCTCATGCGATCAGTCACAAATGGACAATTCCAACCTATGGTCTTGGTTCCTCGTGTACCCACAACAGAAACAACTGCTGAGGTTCCTGCTCACTTCGAACCTAAAACCACTGGTTTTACAGAGGAAGAAAAGCTCAAAATGTAAAATGACCTCAAGGCAGTTAGACTCTTGATAATAGCCATTCCAAACGATATTTTCCAAGAACTAGACTCTTGTGTTACTGCAAAAGAAATCTGGGATCAACTTCTAAACCAACTTGAAGGTGGTATAAAAACCCAAAGGGATAGAAGGACCCAATGTATTAATGAATACAATTATTTCAAAGCACTTCCTGAGGAAACTTTGCAACAAACCTACAACAGATTCAACGTTTTAATCAATAAATGTAAGAAATGCGGGGTTGTAAGGTCCAAGGAAGACAACAATGTCTTATTCTTGAAAAGTTTGAACGATGAGTGGCTAAATCTATCTATGTCTCTACAAGCTAACCAAGATTTGGATGCATGGTCTCTTGCTGATGTGTATGGCACCTTAGCTGCACAAGAGAAGGATGTTGTCAAACAAAAGGGCAAATCTACTATTGCAGGTCCACTAGCATTAATCTCTGATTAAAAAAACACCCTCAGAAAGGAAATCCAACAGAGATAATGCTAGTAGAGACAAGAAGAAGGAGAAAGTCGTGAAGAAGAAAGGAAAGAAAAGCTTGATAGCAGAGAGTGAAGATGAGGAGAGTTCGTCAGATGATGACGCTGACATCAATGTTTTTGCCCAATCTCTTGCCCTAATAACTCAACAGTTTAAAAAGAGATTTGGAAAAAAGTATTTGATAGGAGAGGAAGGTTTGAAAGAGAAGAGAAAGAAGAGAATAGAGGATATGCTGCACCTCACCATCAGAACAACAACAGAGCTGCACCAGAGCAGAGACAACAACAGTATCAACAAAGATACAATCTACCAGCCCCTCAAAAGCAAGCTGATGCTGCCCAGCCCATCAACCAGAATGATGGAAGATGTTTTCGATGTGGCAAACCAGACCATTTCTCTGCAAACTATAAAGGTAGACTGGTAAAAGACCAGGACTACTACAAGAACAAGTACAAATATAACTTCACGGAAAGAAGTTATGTAGTAGAAATGGAAAATTAGATCTCTGATTCGTCCTCTGATGACGAACCAGAGCAGCTCAATTTCTATGGGGTGGCTGTTGATGATGAAAGCCTAGAAGAAATGAGGGACTGGATGACAGATGAGATACCAGAGAGGTCAACAGAGACAGACATTTCCTTAATGTCTTGCGCATTCTCTGCAACAGACTCTACTGACAGAGCGCTAGAGATCTCTAAACCCAGTGCCAAGGTATGTACATTTTCTGAATCTAAATCTGACTCCGAGCTGGAAATGAATGTGTCATTACTTGATGAGGAATTTCAAAACCTAAAACAAAAGCTTTCTGAAGAAAAACAACTGAGAAAACTGGCTTAGAAAGATCTGTCCTTCTGCAAGAGAGAAAATAATCTCTTGGAAATGGAGAATGAAGAAATTTCAAAAGAAAAATCTGAGTTAGAACTTTTACAGAAGCATAAGGAAGCCTCATTTTCTAAAAAATGCAAAGAGTTTGAAGAGGTTTTAAGACAAAAGGCTGAAGAGGTTAAGAAGTCAGAATACGAAAGGCTAAACTCTATTGCTCTCAAAAACTATTTTCAGAAAGAAAGGGAGGTGTTACATCAATCCCTACAGAGAAAAGAGCTTTTGATTAAAAAATACCAGGATGCACAAGTTGTACACATTAAAACCAACTTGCAAAAGGACACTCTAGGTCTGGACTTCAGTGACCTTGATCCCTTCACTAGAAGGAAGAAGACATCTCTGTCCTCTACCTTCTGCGTTGGGAAGGTCCAAATGCCTGATAGTGTGATCTCTGGTAATGTTGTTTTTATAAGAGCAAAAACTTCAGAAGGGTCAAGGACCAGAATGCTACGGTTCAGAAATATCAGCTATGACTCCTCTGATCACGAAAAGGTTACAAAACCATCTCTAGAGTTTATTCGTGATCAAGGAAAAGTTGAAATCAATATTTCTAACTCTGCCAAAAGCCTTAATCCAGAGGAGATCTTCAACTTTAGTTCCTTCAAGAAGCAGAAGCTTGCTGCCTCTGTGGTTGGTTCCTCTGGTGTCAAAAATCAGAGTGAACTCAATCCTGAAGCTTCAGTCTTTTCTCCATCCTCTGAAAGTGTGAGGACTTCATTTGAAGAAGATTTACTGAAAGTTCTTGAAGAAAACTCCATCTATGATGCTTTGAAACCTAAACTGAGAAAGTTTAAAACCTGTACCATCAAAGTTTTGAATCCCACTGACTCCTCAAGTGCAAATGTTTCCATGAAACCCACTGATACTCACACTTCTGCCAGAGCCACCAGAGACTTTCTAGACTCTGACTCAGACTCTGACTCTGAGGTGGATGAGCAAATTTTCTGTGCTCCCAAAACTATTTTGCACAAACCCAAACAGGCATTTGTAGGATCTAGAATTTTGAACAATGTCATACCTGTTTCTAACAACACATCCATAATCCTACCATGCCTTGGTTTTAAAAGTATAGGTATCAAAATCCTTTCTTCTGAGGAGTTAGAAGAGAAGAGAAAAGAGAAAGCCAAGAGTATTCCTGTGAACCATACCTCTGTTCCTTATGCTTACAAACCTATAAGGTTTACTCCAGAACAAAAGGGTAAATGGAAAGTCAATGAGCAACCTATCGCTAACTCTGCAGTAAATCAAAGAGGTAATTCTTTTTGGTCTAAGGAATCTCATCAAGAGAAAAATGCCAGTTTCAAGAAAACAAAACTGGACAGAAAGTTTGTGAAAACATCTGATCCTAGAATTTTTCAATCTCAAAAGGCATATAATCCCAATATGTTGAAAAGAAACAGCAACATGCATCAATCATCTTCATGTTCTATCAACTGTAATTGTATTAAGCTTTTGTTACAACTGCAAAATCATTTGAATGGTCCCCACTGTATTCTGAATCAGTCACAAGAAAAGAAAAATCCTAAGACTAACCATCAGAATATGCAGAGAAAATCCTCTGGCACACCATCAAAGAATGGAAAGCCAGCAGGTAAATCAGTTAACACCCCCAAGCCTAACAAGAAAGGACCCATTATGCAATGGGTACCTAAAAAGAACTAATCTGTCTTGCAGAAGCCTCATGTGCAGATCTGGTACTTAGACTCAGGGTGTTCCAGGCACATGACACGCAACAAAGAGCTACTAATCTCATTCAGAGATAAAATGGGAGGTGTAGTAACCTTTGGTGGTGATGGACAAGGACAAATTAACGGTTATGGTGTTTTGACAATTGGAGGTGTTTCTGTATCTAAAGTTGCTTATGTTGAAGGTTTAAATCATAATCTACTTAGCATAAGTCAATTGTGTGATCATGGTTTTGATGTCAATTTTAAGAAGAAATAATGTTCTCTGTTAGTTTCTGAGTCTGGTCAAGAACTTCTATGAGCTGACAGAAAAGGCAATCTTTACAAAATGAATTTTAATCCCAATCAAAGTTCTAAAACAGAAAAACTCTGTTTAGTTTCCTTGAATAAGGAAGATGCCTGGCTCTTGCATTAAAGATTTACATACTTGAACTTTTCAAATCTTGACAAGCTTGTGAAACTAAACTTAGTAAAACGTCTGCCTTCTCTTAAATTTGACAAAGACCACCTTTGTTCTGCTTATGAATTGGGTAAGCTAAAAAGGGCTTCACACATAACAAAAAGTGATCACAACTGCCCTAGACCTTTGCATATGTTTCATGTGGATCTCTATGGTCCAATCTCTGTGCAAAGTCTATCTGGCAGAAAGTATATTCTTGTTCTTATAGATGAATATTCTAGATATACTTGGGTTGAGTTCATCAGAGTAAAATCTGATGTCCTAGAAACTCTGATAAATCTGTTGAAGAGAATACAGGTTATGCTAGGTCTAAAAATCCAAAAGTTGAGAAGTGATAATGGGGCAGAGTTCAAGAATGCCAGAATTAACTCCTACGTAACAGAGGAAGGAATCTCCCAGAACTTCTGGGTTGCCAGAACTCCCCAACAAAATGGTGTTGTGGAGAGAAAGAACAGAACTCTGGTGGAAGCTGCCAGAACTATGTTGGCAGGATCTGTTCTTCCTATCAACTTCTAGGCAGAAGCAGACTCAACAACATGTTTTACCCAAAACAGGGTTGTCATAGTCAAAAGATTCAAAAAGACTGCTTATGAACTCATCAACAACAGAAGGCCAAATGTGAAATACTTTCATATTTTTGGTTGCAAGTGTTACATCTTGAATGATAGAGATCAGTTGGGAAAATTCGACAAGAAGGCTGATGAGGGAATATTCATTGGTTACTCTTTAACCTCAAAAGCCTACAGAGTCTTCAATACAAGAACAAAAGTCATTCAAGAAAGTATCAACGTATCCTTTGACGAAAAATCATCAAGTTCCTTTGAAAGAAAATCACCAGAGGGGATACAAATTGCAGAGGAGCCCAGTTCCTCAAAGACAAGAGAAGAGAATATCAATCTGATATTCAACGACTTCTTTGATGATGAAGATTCCTCTGAAGTCATCACCAGAGGCAATCAAGCTCAGAGCTCTGCCGGACAGAACTTAACAGGTACATCTTTGACAGGTCCCTCAAATTCTTCACCATCTACTTCTCTGTCCACAGGTCAAATACAGAGAAATGAGGGACAACAATTAAATGAAAGAGAGCCTGAAGAAGAATCATCATCACCCCTTTTGACCAATATTGGAAGAAATTCCTTATATGAAATCTCACCCTCTCAAAGCCCTGTTGGTACATCACAGAGCAATGAAGCCACTCTCCAGAGCAGTGTGCCTCAGAGCCCTGGTGCCAATCCTCAAAGATCTGACGCTGACATTCATCTTTTCCCACCAGAAACTCAGACTCCACCTGTTGTCCATGCTCCTATGACCAGATGGACAAAGAATCACCCCCATCACCAGATTATAGGTGCTGCTGAAGATGGTGTAAAGACAAGATCTGCAACAGTCAATGAATCTTTCTTTGTGAATTTCTTGAGCATGATTGAGCCAAAGAAAATTTCTGAAGCCCTGGAAGACCCAAACTGAATTGAAGCCATGCAAGAGGAGCTTCTTAAATTTGAAAGAAACAAAGTTTGGTCCTTGGTTCAACTTCCAAAAGATAAAGCAACTATTGGAACCAAGTGGGTTAGAAAGATGAAGATCGAGTAATCATCAGAAACAATGCAAGGTTGGTTGCAAAGGGATATTGCCAAGAAGAAGGCATTGATTATGATGAAACCTTTGCACCAATGGCTAGGCTAGAGGCAATCAGAATCTTCCTAGCCTATGCTGCTCATAAAGGTTTCAAGGTCTATCAAATGGATGTAAAATCTGCCTTTCTGAATGGCAAATTGCAAGAAGAAGTGTATGTCCAGCAACCTCCAGGCTTTGAAAGCTCAGAGTTTCCAGATCACGTATACAAGCTAGACAAAGCTCTGTATGGCCTTAAACAAGCCCCAGAGCCTGGTATGAAACTCTATCAAACTTTCTGTTGGTCAACCATTTTGAAAAAGGTATTGTGGATACTACCTTTTTCTTTAGGAGATATAAAAACGATATACTTCGGGTACAAATATATGTTGATGACATTATCTTTAGGTCTACTAGACAAGAGTATTGTGACAGGTTTGAGAATTTAATGAAAAGTTAGTTTAAAATGAGCATGATGGGAGAACTTTCTTTCTTCCTTGGTTTACAAGTAGAACAATCCATCAGAGGCACCTTTATCAGTCAATCAAAATATGTCTATGATATTTTGAAAAAGTATAATATCAATAACTCAAATCCTATGAAAACTCCTATTGCCACTGGAGTTAAACTTGATCATGATCCACAGGGTCAATCTGTGGATGTCAAGAACTACAGAGGCATGATAGGGTCACTTCTGTACTTAACTGCTAGCAGACCTGATATAATGTTTGCAACATGTCTATGTGCTAGATTCCAAGCTAATCCTAAGGAATCCCATTTATCTGCTGTCAAACGAATTTTTAAATATCTCAAAGGGACATAATTCTTGGGTCTCTGGTATCCTCTTAACTCTGGTTTTGAGCTTGTAGCATACACAGATTCAGACTATGGAGGATGGAGGAATGACAGAAAGAGTACTTTTAGTAGTTGTCAATTGCTAGGGGATAAGCTAGTCAGCTGGACATCCAAGAAGCAAAACTGTGTGTCAACCTCTACAACAGAAGCAGAATATGTTGCTGCTGCTAGTTGTTGTTCACAAGTCATTTGGATGAAAACACAGCTCAGAGACTACGGCCTAGAGTACAACAAAGTCCCAATTATCTGTGACTCCAAGAGTGCAATAGCAATTACAGCAAATCCAGTTTAGCACTCCAAGACAAAGCATATTGACATAAGGTACCACTTTATCAAAGATCATGTTGAAAAAGGGACAATTGAAATGTATTTTGTTTCAACTGACTTCCAACTTGCTGATCTGTTTACAAAAGCCCTTGATGAAAGGAGATTTAATTTCTTAATCAGCAAGATGGGTATGGTGAACATGTCCTCCTAAACTCTGGTAACACCATCAGAGTCTATGACTTTCATCACAGAACTCTGACGGAGTAGGTAGGTAGGTCATGACAACAGAGTCTCTGATGTCAATCTCAGAGCTCTGCCAGCATAATTTTTCAATATTTTCTCTTTTTAAGTCTCAACTCGGTTTCTTTGAAACTTTTTTTTAAATAAGCTTTATCATATTCTTCAAAAGTTTCACAAATCAAGGGGCAGCTGAAAAGACAAATCTTTGAATAAGTTCATCATTTTAGGGGGAGCTTAAAAGGAAAATAAGCATTGTTTAAGGGGGAGCAAGTCAAATGTTTTCAAATTTTCTTGACTTGGCTTGTTGAATAAAAGAAAAATCTTTTTGAAGGAAGGAAAAACCTATTCTGATGAAAACATTTTTGACTATATCTCTGAACTCATACTCAGAATCAGGTCTCTGGAAGAATTCAATAGAGCCTTTGACATAAACATTAGAACTCTGTAATTTCTCTGAGAAACCTCTGGCGTATTGGTTCTCTGATTATTTTCATCATCGGAATTAGGATTTGCAAATGATTTTAGGGTAAAGGTGAAACATCTTGAGAATTTGGGTTACTTGAAAGAATGGAAGAGGTCACTCAACAGAGGCAAGAATGTGCTTAGAATTCCAACAGAGTTCTGTCACTTCTCTGCCTTATACTTTCTCTGATATTGGGCATCAGAAGTGCGGGTTATTTCTGAGCCTCAACCACATGTCACCCACCAATCTCTAACCGTGACAGTTCCATATCAGAAAAGTTGTCAGACCCAAAACCCACATGGAATTTTTTGATTGGGTAACCAACCATTAGATGTTCCCACGTTCTACTGTAGAAAACGTTCCACTATCTTACACTCAAGTGCCTACAGTACCTACGATGGTTATCCCAACCACATTCTTTTGAGTATAAATACCCATTTCATTTCTTATGCTTTCTGAGTATTTGTTGGTTCCTGTTTTGCTTAAACAATGATCTTAACTTTCAGTTAGTTCAGATTGTATGGTGCGGAAGCGTATTTAAGAACTGAAAGATAATGTAAAGGTAGAAGAACACACAATATCAAATAAACAGTACGTAAGAACAGATGAATATCTCTAAGATTACTGTATTTGATATATATTAAGAACAACAAGAACATAACACGAATTCTGCTGGTGTGTGTGTGTTTGTGCGTAGCTTAATATGTATGATTCTTGTTAATGGAAGAACTCAACATGAGTCTTCCTTTTATACTACTACAAAGGGGACATACTTTAGACAATAAGGACTTATGCTACAGTAGACAGGATCGTATGAACAATAACAGGTACTGCATGCATTAAATGCGCATGTTCCAACTTGGACAGAGCCCTATCAGAGTTTGACACGTGTTGTTGTTGTCAGGGCATGCCTTAAGCAAGTGGATGAACGGATCCTGGAACAGTAGAAAGATATTTGTAAATCTTCTAAGTCTTCAGTATAAACCGCAGAGGCTCTGTCAAGGGTGATAGAGGTTCTGTGGCTCGGTCCTCTGTGAGCAGTCTTCTGCTGATACTTGCCTTCGGTATTCTTGGGTTCTTCTTTAGAGCCTCTGTGGGTTACTTATGTACTTAGACTATTTTCACTACTTTCACAAACAGAAAGATTGGAGCTAACAATCTCCCCCTAAGTAGTGAAAATTAAAAAAATTGAAAGTGCAAGGATTTTCTAAGCACAAGAACAATTTTCTTTTTACATTTATGCCAGAGGCATTTACATTTGATTGTATTGAAAAGAAAAAATTACAGAGGATTTGTTTGACTGACTCATACGTTGGCATCCTTGAAGTCATTGAAACTTCTGCGGTCGAGTCCTTCTTGTATGAGCTCGTGATAGAAGTTGATGCAGAGAGTTCGGAAGTTGATTGTTGCATCGATAACCTCTATCGGTCTGTCGGCAAGACTTTGATCCATGAGCTTTGTTCCTCTGTGCTCCACTAGGATTGCTCTAAACTCTGTCAAAGTACTCGTTGCGTACTTTTGACAGTCCATCTCTACGAAAAGCCTTGATCTTCCAGCAGGATCTGGAAATACTAACCCGACCCTTGGATTTGTGATAATTGAGTTGGGTGTAGCAGAGGGAGGGCAGTAGTCTTCTGTCTTGTTGACATATAAGTTCTTCACTCCAAGATCTCGAGCCAATGGGAAGACGACCATGCTGTATAGTAGAAGCTTCTCTTGCATAGCTTTTTTGATCACTCTGTATGCTCTGCGAACTTCATCGGTTGTGAAGTTCTTCTTCGTCCATTCCAGAAGGTCAGGTAGATCATAAGGATTGAGATTCCTAAGATCTGCATCTGGAATTGGTTCTGGGATCTGTTCTCTCTTCTGACCTTGTATATGTTGTAAGAGAGTTTAGGCCAGGTTTTGGTTTTGGAGAACTTACAGTAGATGGCCTTGACGATTTTGGAGGTTGAGAAGACTTCATATTTTGCCTTGGGTTTTGTTCTGGTGAAGAGGTTTTCGAGGTCGGCACGGAAGTCAGGATCTTGAATGGTTGGTGCTGATTGATCCATTATGCCCATTCTGCTGTATAAGTAGCTGTACACCACCTCTTCCATTTGTGGTGGTGGTGGTTGAGGTAAGGTTCTGCGCAGAGCATCTAATTGGTTCTTGACTTCTGTCACTCGATCCTGTGTTGCTTTCACCTTTGGATCCAGAATTAGAATATTTGACAGAGGAGTAAACCCAAAAGCCCAATCTTCTTCTTCTGGCTTTGGATTCATAATGGCGTCGAAAGAGCTCTTCATCAGTTTCTCTGTTTCAGGTTGATGTTTGGGCTTTTTCTTCTTTTGCTTTGGGCTGATCTGCTTGTAGAGATGGGGTTTCCTCTATAGGTTTTGATGCTTGAGTCTCAGAGGGCTTTGTTGTTGATGTTTCTGTTGGTTTGGGGATTGCCTCTGTAGGTTTTGACACTTGAGTTTCAGAGGGCTTGATTATGGTTGCTTCTGTTGGAGAGGCTTCTGGTGGTTTGCTCTGATATTTCCTCTGTTTTTGAGCAATTGTTTTGGTTCTTGGTATTTTGGGTGTTGGAGAAGGAAGTTCATCTTCGAAGGATGTCAGGAGTTGGAGTTCTTCTCTGGTTTGGACATCTTCTCCAAATACAGAAGGATATTCCACAGAGGTGGGTGTTGCCTCTGTGGTTTTCTGTTCAACTGTTGTTTTGGGTACTTGGGTTTCTTCAGTAATGGATTCCACAGAGATGGTTGTTGTCTCTGTGGTTTGGTTTATGCTTTGGGTTGTAGCAGGGGTTTCTTCAGAAATCATTTCCACAGAGGAGGTTGTTTTCTCTGTGGACTGTTGTTGTGTTCCTTGTTGGGTTTGAGTTGGGGGTGCTTGGTTGATGGGTTATGCGGAAATTGGTGGAGCTGGTAGTCCTCTTTCTGTCGCTTTCTCCCTTGGTTTCGCCCCCTCAGGATGATCTGATGGACCATGATGGTCATCATCAGAGTCATCCTGACCCTTATCGTCTTTAGTACTGTAATAACCAGGTATGTTATTGGTTTGTTTAATACTATTACTCTAAATTAAGAAAGGTTTGGAGTTAGTTATATACAAGTTAGTTAAGTATTTATGGAGTTAGAAGTTAAGGGGTAAGTTATAATTTTTATATGGAAATATAGGGATGTATTTTGCCATATAGAGTAAGCTTGGGGTTTGTTTGGTATTTTTGCCAAACATCACCTCCACCACCGCCCTATTTTCAGCAAGAGGCAGGAGGTGTCATCTTGTTGACACAATTAGAAAATATCCTAAGTGTTTGTGTGTGAGTGTGTGTTCGGTTTAGAGAGAGAGAGAGAGAAAAATCGAAGAAAGCAAAGAAGAGGAAGAAGGGGAGTTTAGATTTCTGCTGGAATTGCTAAAAACATCTGAAGAAAACAAGGTAATATTTCTGTTTAATCCATACTTTTAAGGTTCTTAGTTTTCTATAAACTTTAGAAGTGGGTTTTGCTATTTTTAGAAGGATATATGAATTCTGGGTTTGGGTTAGTGTTCAAAAGGTAGTCTTAAACATATCTGCATAATTTCAGCAACATGCATAGTTAAAAGATTAAATTCTGGGTTTAAGATGAACACTGTGGACTGAGACATCCAAGCAAGTCGCAATGGTGGGTTGCGACATGCTTGAATATGGCAATCTTCATGAATGTCGCAATGGTGAGTTGCGACTTGCTCATGAAGTCGCAATAGTGGGTTGCGACTTGGGTATGAAGTCGCAGTAGTTGATTGCGACTTGGGTAGTAAGTCGCAGTAGTTGATTGCGACTTGGGAATGAAGTCGCAGTAGTTGATTGCGACTTGGTGTAGTGTATTGCGACTTGAGTCGAGGATTTCAGAACTTAGAGACTTCTAGCCTTAAAAAGAAATATTTGTATTCATGTGGTACAGATTCCGTGAATCGAGACTGAAGGAATCAGAGAGCTCGATAATAGCGTGGAAGGGTTTTTGGAACTAAGCTAATCAAGTGAGTTTTTCTTTAAAATGTTTTCAAATGGAATACATATATGTGATTAAATGTAATATTGTGCATATAGTGTTTATATGAGTATTACATTGTATGGGTACTAGTTGGCCGGGCTTAGGACCGGTGAAAGTTGGCTGTACAGAGGGACAGTGGTGTTGGCTGTATTTAGTACAGCGGTGTAAATTAATTAATTGGCTTGCTACCAATTAATATGGCCAAGAAAAAGAGAAAGAGAAAGAGATGGAAATATACATGATGCATGAGTCATAGTTGGTATTCTTATGTGAATTATGTGTATGATGTTGTGCAAATGTTTTCTTTAACTAACGGGGATTTTCTCACTAGACCTCAAGGTCTAACCCTCATTTTGTTTTAAAATATGTATTCCAGGTCAAGGAGCAAATAAGAGACAATGATAAGATTTATCATGTTTAGCTTTTGTGGAAGATGAATGATTATGAAGATTCAAGTTGTGTTTTGTATCTATTATGTATTTTCTGTTATTCGAAAGATTTGTACTAAAAGACCTAATTGTAGAATCTAAGGGACCGTATTTGAAATATGATATGTTATTTTGCGGTGAAATATATGTATTTGTGTGTTGGGATTAAGGGATGTTACAGATGGTATCAGAGCCCTAGTTTAAGGGATTTAGGTATTAGTATCTGTACCTAGACTTAAACTACATGCGAAGTAGGCTGTCCTTATTATTATAGAACCTTGGGATGTTAAATATAAAAAGGTAGAAGGAACATCATGTAAGGTAATTTCATATTACACCTGGCCAGTGTAATTGTGATCTTACAGGTACATGTTTGAACCAGAATACTTTGTTATATGGGGTATGTGCTTACGTGTATAATAACATTGTTTGAATCTACAGAATGGCCAGTGGTACGAGACAAACAACTCGGGGAGGAAGAAGTAACTCTAATAGAACAAATTCCCCAGTCGGAACTTGGGGAAGAGGGGGAGAAAGAGGCAGGGGTAGGACTGGAGGTAGAATACAGGGGCGAGGCACAAAGTTCATTACAAGAGACGACTTGACTGCTGAGATGGGAAGAGTACAAGCCAATATTCAAGCCATATTTGACCAGATGCATAATACTGAAACGGAAAGACCAGATCCTAACTTGGAAAACGAGATGCCTATCACACCTACTGACGTATCAGTACCAAGAAGGTGTGACTATAAGATGTTTTTAAGTTGTAAACCACCCACTTATGGTGGGGACAGAGATCCAGTAAAGGCGATGCGGTGGCTGAAGGAAGTTGAAGCTGTTTTTAAAACCAGTAAATGTGCGGAAGAAGATAAGGTGTTATATGGAACTGCAATGTTGAAAGCAGATGCCTTATATTGGTGGGAGGCCCTTATTGACTCTAAAGGACCTGATGTATATTCAACCTTTACTTGGAACGAATTCTCGAGAGTATATAAGGAACAGTTTTGTCCGCAAGCCGCAGTTAGACAGTTGGAAGAGGAATTCCTGAGCCTACAACAAGGGAATTTATCAGTAAGAGACTACACTGCCCGTTTCTAAGAGAAGTCGCGTTTTGGGGAGTATTATGTTGCCACAGAGAAAATGAAGATGGAAAGGTATGTATTTGGATTGAATTCGGAAATTCGAAAGTTAGCGACTGCAACGAGACCTGATACCTTCTCAGCAGCAGTAAATGCCGCGGAAAATGTGGAACGGGATAATAGGAGAGACATTGGTGATAAGAGTGCTGGGAAAAGAAAGCTGGAAGAAACGACGTACGATTCAGAAGAGTACGAATCCCCGAGGTTTGGTAATTATTCACCTTTCGGGCCAGCTGAAAAAAGACCATGTTCAACATGTGACCGTATTCATCAAGGAAACTGCTATGGTGATCCCCGAAAGTGCCACAAATGTGGAAAGGCTGGTCACATCGCGAGAGATTGTCGGGTAACTCGATTTTGTTTCTCTTGCAACTCCCCTGATCATATTCAGTCTGAATGTCCACAATGGAAAGCACAGCAAGGTAGTATGACGGTGAAACCAACGAGTGTTAGGCCAGGATGAATACAAAGGCCTGAAGTACCGCAAGCAAAGGGTCGAGTCTTCCAAATGATGACACAAGAACCAAAGGAAATTACGGATGAGGATACAGGTATATCTTAACAAACTCAATACGTGCTAAAGTGTTATATGACTTCTGCGTGAAATGATTATGGGTATTTCCGTTCTTTTGTTGCTTATATGTGTTAGAAATATAGATAGGTGTGGGGTGTCTATTCAGTTAATTCCTATGCTTGGATTGAGTTCAAGGTAGAAGTAAGAATTAAGTAAATTGTACCTTTTCGATTGACCGAATTCCGGGACGGAATTCTTTTAAGGGGGAGATGTTGTAATAACCAGGTATGTTATTGGTTTGTTTAATACAATTACTCTAAATTAATAAAGGTTTGGAGTTAGTTAAATACAAGTTAGTTAAGTATTTATGGAGTTAGAAGTTAAGGGGTAAGTTATAATTTTTATATGGAAATATAGGGATGTATTTTGCCATATAGAGTAAGCTTGGGGTTTGTTTGGTATTTTTGCCAAACATCACCTCCACCACCGCCCTATTTTCAGCAAGAGGCAGGAGGTGTCATCTTGTTGACACAATTAGAAAATATCCTAAGTGTTTATGTGTGAGTGTGTGCTCGGTTTAGAGAGAGAGAGAGAGAGAGAAATCGAAGAAAGCAAAGAAGAGGAAGAAGGGGAGTTTAGATTTCTGCTGGAATTGCTAAAAACATCTGAAGAAAACAAGGTAATATTTCTGTTTAATCCATACTTTTAAGGTTCTTAGTTTTCTATAAACTTTAGAAGTGGGTTTTTCTATTTTTAGAAGGATATATGAATTCTGGGTTTGGGTTAGTGTTCAAAAGGTAGTCTTAAACATATCTGCATAATTTCAGCAACATGCATAGTTAAAAGATTAAATTCTGGGTTTAAGATGAACACTGTGGACTGAGACATTCAAGCAAGTCGCAATGGTGGGTTGCAACATGCTTGAATATGGAAATCTTCATGAATGTCGCAATGGTGAGTTGCGACTTGCTCATGAAGTCGCAGTAGTGGGTTGCGACTTGGGTATGAAGTCGCAGTAGTTGATTGCGACTTGGGTATGAAGTCGCAGTATTTGATTGCGACTTGGTGTAGTGTATTGCGACTTGAGTCGAGGATTTCAGAACTTAGAGACTTCTAGCCTTAAAAAGAAATATTTGTATTCATGTGGTACAGATTCCGTGAATCGGGACTGAAGGAATCAGAGAGCTCGATAATAGCGTGGAAGGGTTTTTGGAACTAAGCTAATCAAGTGAGTTTTTCTTTAAAATGTTTTCAAATGGAATACATATATGTGATTAAATGTAATATTGTGCATATAGTGTTTATATGAGTATTACATTGTATGGGTACTAGTTGGTCGGGCTTAGGACCGGTGAAAGTTGGCTGTTCAGAGGGACAGTGGTGTTGGCTGTATTTAGTACAGCGATGTAAATTAATTAATTGGCTTGCTACCAATTAATATGGCCAAGAAAAAGAGAAAGAGAAAGAGATGGAAATATACATGATGCATGAGTCATAGTTGGCATTCTTATGTGAATTATGTGTATGATGTTGTGCAAATGTTTTCTTTAACTAACGGGGATTTTCTCACTAGACCTCAAGGTCTAACCCTCATTTTGTTTTAAAATATGTATTCCAGGTCAAGGAGCAAACAAGAGACAATGATAAGATTTATCATGTTTAGCTTTTGTGGAAGATGAATGATTATGAAGATTCAAGTTGTGTTTTGTATCTATTATGTATTTTCTGTTATTCGAAAAGTTTGTACTAAAAGACCTAATTGTAGAATCTAAGGGACCGTATTTGAAATATGATATGTTATTTTGCGGTGAAATATATGTATTTGTGTGTTGGGATTAAGGGATGTTACAAGTACCCTCTACTCTGCAAGAAGCTTCAGGTTTCTTTGGTGAAACAGCCCCTGCAGCAATCATCTTTGCGCATAAGTCATCACAGAGGCCGAGTAGTGTTTCAATCTCTGCTTCTGTGTTGAAGCGCAATTTGCCTACACTTTTCTGGAAGTCTTTGACATAATTTGCGCTGGCAGTAGTGAAGGCGACGATAACCTCTGTGACTTGATTTATAACCCCTTGCCCAAGCTCTGTCAGCTGAGCTCTGGTCATGTAGTCCGAAGGCTGCATGGCCTGAGTGTTTCTGATTGTTTGCTCTTGGACCTCTTCTAAGGCCTTCTTTAGGTCTTCAGGTGTAAGGCCCTTAGATTTGGAGGATTGCTCTTTCAGTTGTTGAAGAAAGTGCTTGACAGACTCTTTGAATGCAGAGGTTGCGGCTTTTCCAAATTCAGTTGCTGCTGAGGTTGCAGTGGTAGTAGCAGGGTTTGTTAGTGGACTTCATGTGGGCTGCGGCATTTTGTACCTCTGTGGACAGATTGTCCATTTTGGTATTCAGATTTGAGATGGCCGTTGAAGTTGTAGCTGCCAAAGAATTGAAAGAGCTTTGCAACTCTTTCAGTGTTTGGCCCACAGAGGTGACAAGGGTTTGGAACTCATCCCTTGAGACATGTGAACTAGTTGTAACCTCTGGGTGAAAAAATCTATCACCAGAGTGTGTCTCTGTTCCTGAGACACCTTCTTTCGCTCCTGTTTTTATGTTGAGAGCGGAAGGACTTCCTTCTAATCCTCGAGAAGAAACTTTTTGAGTTTCAGTCTCTATAGAAGTTCTGTCAAGGACATTGTCCTTATCCACTCCAAAGGTGGGTAAAGGATTATCATTGAGTTGACTCGGGGATTTGTCTAGAATCCCTTCGTCTTTGTGCACTCTAATCTCCTCTTAATAGATATTTGGGCCTAGGTGTGTGCGTGTAGCAGAGGAAACAAATTCCTCTGCTGGGATGACTGATGTGATCTGGGGCGACTGATCATTAACTAAGGGTAAATCCTTTTGAGAGTATTTCCCTTGAATGGTTTCCCCAGGTATGATTGGCACAGAGGTGGAAAGAATTGCCTCTGCCCGGTCTGTTTGGGGTGGGGTTGAGTTGTGCTGCTCTTTTTCAATATTACCTTCTGTTGCTAGACCAGCGGTAATAGAAGCGTGGGTTGCACGGGGAGATGGTTGGGGATGTGTGCCTTCTTCTTCTTCTTCGGAATCTTTTTCCTTTTCATTTTCTTTTTCTCCTACTGCTCTAACCACATCTTCTGTGATCCCTTCTGTCACTACATGTAACCTAATCACTTCTTTTGTTTCCTCTTTTTCGACAACCTCTTCTTCCCTAGGACCAAAGGAGTCGTATATAGAGTGTGTGCCAAAAAGTCGTTGTACATGGGGATGCATAACTTGTGTACCATCAGAGGCAGAGATAACAGGTTCTGGACTATTTCTGTGAACATCAAGGCCAGGTTGAAGGAAGGGGTTCTGTAGTATCTCTAGGGTCTCAGCCGGATTGTCTCTTGGAGTTTGGTCATCATCAGCTAACTCTGAGTCAACTCCAGACATTGTGAAATCGGGATCTTCTGCGGCTTCTTCGGTTTCATGTGACAGAGATTCTGCAATCCATCCAGCAGAGTCAAGGGTGTTAGCAAACTCAGGGCATTGGAGGAAGTCAGAGAAATTCCCATGATGCGCATAATTGAGGGGATTGGGGGATTGCAGAGGGGATTCTTGTGCTACTTCTCCTACCACCTCTTCTTCCACTGTATCCTCTGCAATTGTTTGCATAGGAGACATAGGTTTCCCAGTTTTCTTCTTGCTCTTTCTCCTCTTGGGTTTAGGTGTCCCTTCCTCTCAGGCTTTGGATTTTCTCTTCTTTTTTTCCTTTGGGGGAGAGGGAGGAGCAGAAGATCCAACTTTTGTGGCATGAGGAGGATAGGGTTGAGCTTCTGTGACACTTGTAGAGGTGCCCTTTGTGGTTTTCCTCTTATGAGTTTTCTTTTGAGGAGTAGAGGCAGAGGGTTTTTGTTTATTTGAGGCAGAGTAGATGGACTTTCTTTGAGCACGGAATCTGGCTTGATTTTCTTCATGCTTCTGAAAAGCAGCTGCCCATTCTTCATTTGTCAACCTATCTAATACTTCTGTACCTATGGGGGCTCCTAGACGCGGGGGTGTCATAGGACTTGGTTCTGGAGTCCAATGATCGCGTATGTATTCTATTTCTAGTTCTTCGTCCCTTACATATCCCAGAAGTTTCTTTGGCAGAGGTCTGCAGTGTGGGTATCCATCAGCATGTTCTGTTGGGGAGTTTTTGTTCATAGCATACATCTTGGTTGTTGGCCCCTCCATTGGCCATTTTTCGAGCAAGAGTAGAGGCTCTAGCAGAACACCTAGAATTCTTGGAAACTGCAGAGGAGGTAGAGCTCCTGTTGTCTGTGACCTTTTCTGCTGGAAGGTGATCTTTATGTCGATGGTGTTAACCATTTTTTGCATCATGAGAGTGGCGAAGTCCAGAGGTAGGTCGTAGTAGACTCCGTACATGATGGATAGTATTTGGTGTGAGGATTGATCTGGACTCCCCACTTTCCCGGTTAAGCATCTGTTGAGTATTGAAAATAGTGTATTCCACAGAGGTGGTAATCTGCCTCTGCAGAAGTCATTTCTCTTTCTGAGTGGTACGTTGTACCCCAACATTTCGACAAACTTGCAGAGCTCTTCATCTGTAGGTTCCTGTGCAAAGGTTTTTAACCCTAGAAGACCTCTTGTGGGTAGGCTGAACTCAAGAGAGAACATAGTTCTGTTGAACTTGAGTTCAAGATGTGCGGATTTATCGGGTTTGGAGATGTAGCCTTTGATTTGTCTATCTTCTGGGTCAAATCTGCAACTTTGCCATAATTGATTTATGTACCTAGCAGTGATTTTATCAACAATTTTGATAAGGAGAGGGCAGAGTATGTGATGTTTCAAAATATGGAGAAGAATGGCATGTGTTTCTCCAAAAGCTGTTTTGGATGGAACAAGGTAGTGGTTATTGGGTTTTAAAGGTAGAACATTTGCAAAATGTTCATGTTCTAAGAAGTTTTGGAGGTGGGTTGTCGGAGCAAAGTCTGCTTCATCGCCGGAGTTATCTTGCTCCAGGTTTCTGGCGATTTCAGGGTTTTCTGAATGTTCAGAGTGTTCAGGGTGTTCAGGGGAGTTCGCCGGTGAGTGTGCAAGGGAGATAGCTTCAGAAGAGGAGGCCATTTCTTGTATGAAGATGAGAATTTTGCAGGTTTTTGCAATGGTTCGCCGGAGAAGAAAGTGAGTTCGTAAAGGTTTATGAGGAGAGGTAACTTGGGTTTTATAGTGAGAGGTAACGGTAGAATCTGAAGAGGTAAATATATGGAAGTGTATAATATTTGGGGTCCGCACTTGAGTGTAAACGGCTGGTTCAACTTTCCATACGAACGTGTGCCATGTACGTCCAATGAAAATGAGACATGTCAGCAGTGTCAGAGTATGACAGGACGTCGTGTGCGGCCCATTAATGCTAGGCGCGTGGGCGTATCAACTTGTAAAATATTCTTACTCGCATAATTTTACCGCTACTGTTACAGAATTTCCTAAGTTTAGAAACTTTACAGAAGCTCTGTAGAGTTAGGAGCTCTGTGTTTTTGAAACTTTCCTTTTATATCCTCTGTTTTTTGTACCTTTACCAAAATCTTTTGAAAAGCATTGGAGAGGATCGATAAAGTTTTAGTGCAGAAATTTCATTTACAGAGGTTTTGAAGCTCTGTTAGAGCCAGCAGAAGCTCTATGAGTGGAAATTTCTCATAACTGAAAATTTATGAAACTTTTTGATCATCCAAGTTTTTAATTGTTTTGAGGATTGTTTTTAGGACATTTTTGGAAGTTGGTGTCCTAGAAAACTGTTTTGGATAAGGTTTTGTGCGAGTAACTCTTATAAGATGCCTAGGTTAATCAACAGAGGTTCTTGTGTGGGAATGGGCTCTGTGACTAACCCTTTTTGTGTCTTTAAGGAGTGCCATTGTTCAAGAGAATTCTGTGGAGGACATTCAAATAGATTGATAGAGTTTTTATTTTAAATTTATGATCATAGACGATTTCCTTAGCAGAGCCTCTGTTGAGCTCAGCAGAGGCTCTATGAGCTTGAATTTCTAATAACGAAGAACTCATTAATCTTTTTGAATATTTGAAGTTTGGAATGTCTTTAGCAGTGTTTCTAGGGCATATTTGGAGATTTGTGTCCTAGAAAACTCTTTTCGAAAATGATTTTGTACGAGTAAACTTCAAATATCTTGATTGGTTAGCACAAGTTCTGTGGTGTATGGAACTTTTTGACTTGAGACCTTCTGTACGACATTCAAGATGATCGATCGAGTTCTTATATGTAATTTGTAGTAATAGAGGATCTGACTTACAGAAGCTCTGTTGAGCTCAGTAGAGGCTCTGGAACCTTAAATTTCTCATAAAGGGAGACTCATCAATCGTTGTGATTATTTTCTTTTTGGAATGTCATAAGCAATGTTTCTAGGACATATTTGGAAATTTGTGTCCTAGAAAATTGTTTTCTTGAAGGATTTGTACGAGATACTTACTTTTTGACTTTCCTTTGTTCGGCGAAATTCTTGACCTCTGTTGATTGTGGTTGATCACAATTCTTCTTTGGCTCCCCCTTGAATGATCAACCTCTGTAGATCATTTCAAGGTCTCCTACTGCTCCCCCTTGACCTATGCTTGGATCAAATAAGTTGTGCATAGAACATAGGTCAAGTTCATCAAAGGTTCTGTGGAGGCCGTCAGAGGTTCTGAGCAGACCCACAGAAGCTCTGTGGATTAAAGAACTTTTGATGTTTTGAGAATTTACATACATCTAATAAAATAAAATAAATAAAACAACAGAAGCATGTATATACATATTTACAGAAGATTAAGTTATACTCACAGAGGTTTCAACCCATGTTTATCATTCCCAACTTACCCACCAAGAAAAGGAATCTTTTCTCATCTACTGCCTTGGTGAATAAGTCCGCAAGCTGGTATTCTGTAGACACAAAATGCATTTCGATTGTGCCATATTCAACATGATGTTTTAAGAAGTGGTAACGGATGTCGATATGCTTTGTTTTTTAGTGTTGTACTGGATTGGCAGAGATGGCTATGGCGCTCTTTGAGTCACAGAAGATAGGTATCTTATATATGTTGTGACCATAATCTTTTAGCTGAGTTTTCATCCACAGAACTTGGGAGCAACAGCTAGCAGCAGCAACGTATTCAGCTTTTGCCGTAGATGTCGATACACAGTTCTGTTTCTTAGAAGTCCAGCTAACTAATTTCCCACCTAGGAATTGACAACTCCCAGAGGTACTCTTTCTGTCGAGCTTGCAGCCTCCATAGTCTGAATCTGTATAAGCTCTAAGACCAAAACCAGAGTTCTTCGGATACCAGAGGCCAAGATTTTTGGTCCCTTTGAGGTATCTGAAGATCCTCTTTACATCAATATAATGGGATTCCTTCGGGTTAGCTTGATATCTTGCATAGAGGCATGTGGCATGTATTATGTCAGGTCTACTTGCTGTTAAGTATAACAGAGATCCAATCATACCTCTGTAGAGCTTGCACTCTACAGATTTATCATTTGGATCTGAGTATACTTATTTCCAGTGGCCATTGGAGTCTTCATTACAGAGGCATCAGAGAGACTGAATTTTGTAAGCATGTCAGAGACGTATTTTGCTTGATTTATGAAAATTCCCTCTGATGATTGTCTTACTTGGAGTCCGAGGAAGAAAGTTAATTCTCCCATCATACTCATTTCAAACTCACTCTGCATGAGTTTTTCGAAATTTTTGCACTGTTGTGCATTTGTAGACCGAAAAATAATGTCATCCACATATATTTGTACAAGCATAATTTCATCACCTTCCCTTTTATAAAACCAAGTTGTATCGATCGTACCTCTGTCGTAGTTGTTATCGAGAAGAAAGGTTGAGAGTCTTTCGTACCATGCTCTTGGAGCCTGTTTCAGTCCATACAGAGCTTTGTCGAGGTAGTACACATATTTTGGGTACTTAGAGCTTTCAAACCCTGGTGGCTGTTGGACGTATACTTCTTCTTGGATCTCGCCATTTAGAAAAGCAGATTTCACGTCCATTTGAAAAACCTTAAACCCTCTGTGGGATGCGAAGGCTAAGAAGATTCTTATGGCTTCGAGTCGTGCAACAGGGGCAAAAGTTTCATCGTAATCTATGCCTTCTTCTTGGTGATATTCTTTGGCCACCAATCTTGCTTTGTTTCTAATAACCACCCCCATCTTCATCCTTCTTATTTCTGAAGACCCATTTAGTCCATATGGCTTGTTTCCCTCGTGGCAGAGGTACTAGAGTCCAGACTTTGTTTCGTTCAAACTGCAGAAGTTCTTCTTGCATAGCATCTACCCAGTTTGGGTCGTCAAGGGCTTCAGAAATCCTTTTTGGCTCGATCACACTAACAAAATTTGTAAAGAAACAAAAGTTAGCAGTTGCTGATCTTGTTTTTACCTTTTCAGAATGTTCGCCGATTATTTGGCTTGGAAGATGGTCATCGAAGTCATCAACTTGATCCTCAGAGGTTGTGTTCTGAGGTTTTGGTGCACCTTCTGTTGTAGATGGGGCTTCTGTATTTGTGCTTGGTTTTTCAGCTTGTGGGATGATTGGTAAGAGTGTTGGTATTCTTTCCTCTGAGGTTGTAGAGACTGAGTCGTCGTGTTCCTCTGGTATTGGTACCTCTGTAGTTGCTGAAGTTGGTATTTCAGTAGCTTCTGTGGTTGTATCCTTTGCTGTATCACCTTCTGTTGGCTCCCCCTCGGTATTTGCATCTGTATGATTTATAGAAGAAGATGAAGTATTTTAGGGACCAGTTAGAGATATACCTTTCTCGATCTGGATGACAGAAGATGATCCTCCAGAGACTTTGTCGGCTCCAGCAGAGGGATCAATATCATCATGGAACATCTCTTGAAATAGAAGATTTAAGTCTTCTTCTCTTGTATTTGAGATGCCAGAGGATTCCCTTTTTAGCCCAAGTTCTGAACTGATTTGTTCAGAAGTCATTTGAAAGGTATCGTCAAAAGAAACGTTTATGCTTTCTACAATCGTTCGAGATCGTAGAAGATAAACTCTGTAGGCCTTGGAAGTTGCAGAGTATCCTATGAACTTGCCTTCATCTGCTTTTACTTCAAACTTTCCTCTTGCTTCTCTATCATTTAAGACGAAGCACTTGCATCCAAATACATGGAAGAACTTGATGTTTGGTCGTCTTTTGTTTATCAAATGATAAGGTGTCTTGATGTGCCTCTTTACAATGGTTGATCTATTTTGGGTATAGCAAGCGGTTGATACTGCTTCGGCCCAAAAGGTCATCGGTAATCCACATGCGGTCAGCCTAGTTCTGGCGGCCTCCACAAGCGTGCGGTTCTTTCGTTCGACCACGCCATTCTGTTGTGGGGTGCGTGCAGTAGAGAAGTTCTGTGAAATTCCTTCTTCTGTAAGATAGGGTTCAATGACATAGTTTTTGAATTTTGTGCCATTGTCGCTTCTCAGTTTCTGAATCCTGCACTCATACAGAACTTGGATTCTTTTCATTAAGTTTATCAGTATGTTTGGAACATCTGATTTCTTTCTGACAAATTCAACCCATGTAAATCTTGAGAATTCATCGATCAAAACCAGCAGATATTTCTTGCCACCTAGGCTCTGTGTAGATATTGGACCGCATAGGTCAACATGAAGCATGTACAGAGGCCTAGGGCAAGATACATCATTTTTGCCTTTATGGGAAGCCTTTTTGAGTTTTCCCATTTCACAGGCAGAGCATAAATGATCTTTATTAAATATAACGTTTGGCAGACCTTTGACTAGATCAAGTTTTACAAGTTTATCAAGAGTATGAAAGTTTAAGTGGCAAAACCTGTTATTCCATAACCATGCTTCCTCACTTTTACAAGCGACGAGGCATATTTTGTCTTTGTTCTTGGTATTGAAGTTCATGAGATATAGATCGCCTCTTCTTTCGGCTCGCAGAAGTTCAATTCCTATATCTTCACTCTGTAGAGAGCAGAAGGTTCTTTTGAACATTACGTCGAATCCCGTATCGCAGAGTTGACTAACACTGAGAAGATTGTGTTTAAGGCCATCAACATATGCAACTTTGCATACGGTTATTTTCTCATTCTGTATGACTCCGTAGCCTTTAATGTACCCCTTTTTGTTGTCTCCAAAGGTCACAGATCCACCATCGTTGTTTTCTTTGTATGTGGATAGAAGACCTCTGTCGCCAGTCATGTGCCTTGAGCATCCGGAGTCTAGATACCAGATCGGCACATACTGCTTCTTCAAGACAATTAAAGAGTTTTAGGTACCCATATCCACATGGGTCCAGTTTTGTTAGGGGTCTTCAAGTTTTCCTTAGCATTCTTGGTCTTTGTTTTAGCTTCTGTTGAAGAAATATTTTGTTTCTTCTTACCCTTGGATTTATCATTTTTTTTGGTACAAAGAGATGACAGTGTGGACTTTTGAAGTGTTGGTTTAATTTAAACATAAGATCAAAGCAATGACAGTATTGAATGTGCGAAGAGATTTGCTTGAACTTTTCATTAAAGACATTAAATGGGGGCACAGAGGTATTACAGTCTATCCTAACAATAGACTTTCTATTACAAGAAGGTTTATGTAGGCTAGATTGTTGTTTGCAAAATCCTTTGTTGAGTGTGGCCTTCTGTGTACCCCTTATGTGGTGAACTTCTGCAGGTTTCACTGTCACAGAAGAAAACGATTTGTCATTTTTTGTCCATTTACCCTTCTGTTGCCATGTTAGTTTTTCTTTAACAGGTTTTAAGGGTTTTAAAATCTTTGAACTCGTTGGAATTTGAGTGGACATTAACTTCTGTTGTTTGAAATTTTCAAGCTCAAGAGAGGTTTTGGCTTGTATACACATATCCAAAAAGTCTGGACAGATAGGAATTCCAGTGATTTTCTCCTTGGGAGGAATAGTTCTGTTAAGAACTTCAGAGGTTTGTTTAAAATCCTCTGTGTCACTAGGTCCGATCTCTGACTTAGAGTCAGTCTCTGATTCGTCAGAGGATGAATCGTCCTTATAAACAGAGGTTGAGTCACTTGGTTCTCTTTCGACAGAGGCTGGGCTTTCAAAACATGTGCCATACTCACTTTCTTCCATTTCTAATGAACTATCTTCTAAGTTAACAGAAGTATCTGTTAAGTTTTCTTCAGAGAGATCTTGATCGCTGGAAGATGTATAGAGGTTTTCTTCAGAGATGTCAAGTTTTTCTTCTGTAATTCTTGGTTTGAACTCAGGTGCCTCTGCTGATAATTTCTTTTCAGAATTCATCATGCAGACAAATGCAACTTGAGTTTGAGTCTCGGGATTACCAAACTTGAAGATTCCTATCTGATCTTGAGTTTTCAGATACCTCTTAGGTTTGGATTCTCTTTTGACAGAGATTGAAGGTGACAAATCTGTGTTTTCAAACCACACATTTGTCATCTTCAGAGGTTTCCTCTTGTGAGGTTCCCTAGAGACTTTTTGTCTTTTACTTACAGAGAGAAGATTTGGAATCCAGGTTTTCTTGTATCTCCAATGTGAAATAGAGAGAACAGAGACTTGTCTCTTTTGGTTCCGGTATAAGGATCTATATCACAGAAGCCAATTCCCCGTCTCCCTATTTGTGTGTTTATTTTTTCGTACACCTTCTGAGCATCTTGAAATTTTTTAATTTGAAGATCTCTTCTGAGTAAATCTTGACAGAGGACTTCTCTTTCCTTTTGAAAATAATTTTTAAGAGCTAGGATGTTCATTCTGTCGCACTCAACGTCCATTAGTTCTTTAGACTTTGTTTTCAAAGAAGAATTAAGTTCAAAAATCTTTTCTTTTAATGGATTTAAGTTTTTGTTCCAGTCCATTTCAATTTCTTCTTTTTCTTTAAAGATTTTAGCTTTTTCTTGAGTGAGAAGTCTAGCTTCTCTCTCATAGAAGGTGAGCTTTTTCTGAATATTTTCACATGTCTTTTTCATTTCAGTGTATTCAATGTTAAGTTTAATCAAATCATCTTCTGTAGTATTAGAGTTAGAGGTAGAAGTGGATACCTCACTGTCGGAGTCGGAGCTGACTTCTGCCATGCCACATAATAGAGCATTATTTGTTTCCCTTCGTCAGAGGATGTGTCTGACTCCCAGATTTCTTTGTTCACCATTAGTGACTTCTGAGCATAGTATTCATCTTTCTTTTTGTAGAAAGCTGCATCCCTCTGAGGGCGATTTGACTTGCTCCTGCATTCGTTGGCAAAGTGATCTAGCTTTCCACAGTTGTAGCATCCTTGGTTCTGTGTGGAGTTTCCAGCTCTGTCATCTGACCTCTGTCGGTCACCACTTCTTTCGGTTCGACATTCATTTGCGTAGTGGCCTGGCTTACCACATTTGTAACACTCTTGAATATGTGGAGTGTTGCCAGCTTTGTCTTCCGACCTCTGTCGGTCATTTCCTCTGTCATTTCTGTCACTTGACCTTTGTCGGTCACCACTTCTGTCGTTTCTGTCGTTTGACCCTTCTCTCTCGATTATCTCTTTCATATCGTTCATTACTAGATTTCTTCTGGTATCCTCTGCTGAATTCCCTAGTCAAGAGAGCTAATGATTTAGCTATCGAGGCCAGGGTCGTTTCTTCTTCTGCTGCTACTTCCTCTTCTTCTTCACTTTCCACCATCATGTTTTTCTTCTTCTTCTCCTTTCTTTCCTCTACTGCTTTCTCTTTCTTTGGTTTCTCTCTAGCCTCTGTAGTCTTACCAACCAATGCAAGAGGTGCAATGATCTGGAACATAACGTTGTTTTCTTCAGAAGTTATGTGGATGCCGAACTTCTTGCACTTGTTTATTAGAGAGTTGAACCTATCATACGTAGTTTGCAGAGATTCTGTTGACAGAGCTTTAAAGGCATAGTACTCATTTATGTATTGGGCTCTGCGGTTTTTCTGGGTTTTGGCTCCTCCTTCTAGTTGTTTTTCCAGTTCTTTCCATAGATCATATGCAGATTCACATGCATCCATGGACTGGAAAAGGTCATTTGGAATGGCCATAATCAGAATTCTCTTAGTTTTCTGAGCAACCTCGTATTTTGCCCAATCAGGATCAGACCATTTATCCTGGGTCTTTCGCTTTGTGTGTTCTGGGATTTCTGGTGTGTCGTCTGTGCCAGGAACACGAGGTACAATTATCATGGGAACGAAAGGAGGGTTACAGATATAATAAACCAATTCTTTGTCAGTACCCTCAAAGAAGTGAATCATTCGAATCCTCCATTGAGGGTATTCCTCTCTAAGAAGAGTGGGAGGCTTGGTTAAGGAACCAGAAGAGAAGAAGTTGTGTGTATTAGTCATTTTAAGAGAGATAAAATTATCCAGAAAAGGGTTTGAGCAGCAAACTTTTCAGAGTATGAAGTGGATGCTTCGTATGAAGTTTTTAAGCTTAAAAGCTTTAAGCTGAGCACTAAAATGGTGTTTTTAACCAGAATAACAGATTCTATAAGTTTACCAAAGTTCGAATGAATCGAAAATGGCAGAAAAACTGAAACTGTTTGATTAATATGAAGAATAGGTTAAAAATCGAAGTTTCTACCAAAGATCATAGTTTAGAGTGGATCCCTTGATATTAAAAATCAAGGTTTGCTCTGATACCAATTGTTGGTTCCTGTTTTGCTTAAACAATGATCTTAACTTTCAGTTAGTTTAGATTGTATGGTGCGGAAGCGTATTTAAGAACTGAAAGATAATGTAAAGGTAGAAGAACACACAATATCAAATAAACAGTACGTAAGAACAGATGAATATCTCCAAGAGTACTGTATTTGATATATATTAAGAACACCAAGAACATAACACGAATTCTGCTGGTGTGTGTGTTTGTGCGTAGCTTAATATGTCTGATTCTTGTTAATGGAATAACTCAACATGAGTCTTCCTTTTATACTACTACAAAGGGGACATACTTTAGACAATAAGGACTTATGCTACAGTAGACAGGAACGTATGAACAGTAGCAGGTACTGCATGCATTAAATGCGCATGTTCCAACTTGGACAGAGCCCTATCAGAGTTTGACACGTGTTTTTGTTGTCAGGGCATGCCTTAAGCAAGTGGATGAACGGATCCTGGAACAGTAGAAAGATGTAAATCTTCTAAGTCTTCAGTATAAACCGCAGAGGCTCTGTCAAGGGTGACAGAGGTTCTGCGGCTCGGTCCTCTGTGAGCAGTCTTCTGCTGATTCTTGCCTTCGGTATTCTTGGGTTCTTCTTCAGAGCCTCTGTGGGTTACTTATGTACTTAGACTATTTTCACTACTTTCACAAACAGAAAGATTGGAGCTAACAGTATTCAAACCTGCAAAATCTTCCATCCTTTGAGCAAATATCTTCTTTGTGTTCTTCAACCTCAAAACCTGCAACAATGGCTAACCAAGCAAACTCTGTTGAGTCGAGTAAAATTGTTCCAGTCGATCAAATCATCATCGAACCCTATGAGTTTGTTGGTAACAACTATCGATTCTCAGCAAACCCTACAAACTTTGAACCCATCTATCATGTTTTTGTCGAGTTCTTTCGACGTTCTGAACTCTTTCTAGCCCTAACCAAGGTTGACGATGATGTTCCTCAACTCTATGTCCAACAATGGTGGACAACTTGTCAGTTTATCGAAGAACATAAAGGCATCATGGGAAAGGTTGATGCTGGAGCAAATGATGGAGCAGGGACTATCCGTATTCGCCCCAAAAACCTCCGAAGAGTATTTGGAATGCACACCCCTGTGGAACTGGGAGTTCCTGCGTATGAGAAACCACCAAAAGATCTAGTTCTACTGGAATTTCTCAGGTTCTTGTGATATAACGAAGAATTAACCAAAATAGGTGAGTTCAAGAGAGGAAAACTACCACCAGTGTGGAACTTTATGTTCTCCACACTCAACAGAACCTTGACGTGCAAGAGTGGAAGCCAAGACCAAGTGAGCACAGAGATACTGTAGATCATGTATGGTCTGTACTTCAACAGATACTTGGACTACGCCACCATCCTGTATAAAGATCTGCTAAACATGGTAAATCTTAATACAGACGCTCTAGCAAAGGGAAAGAGAGTGGGACAAGACAGAAACATCAAGAATATCATATTTCCTAGGCTAATCAGCCTTGTCATCATAGAAGCGTTCGATGCTCTGCAATTAACACAACAAGGAGCCTCAACTCCTGGATGGGTGATGTCACAGTTCAGACCAACTATCTCTGGTACGTATCCTAATACTCCCAGAGTCCCACAGACGATGCTCGCTCTTATCCATCCTCAACACATCTCTCTTTAAAACTATAGACAAGTTGCCCAACCCCAAGAGCCTGGGGTGGGATCCCCAGCTTACTTAGGTTCTGAACCTTCATTAGAGTCGAGTAGTGAAGAAGTTGTTGAAGTTGTCAGACCAGAGGAAAGAGCACCCACAGAGGGGTCTTCCTCAGAGGTAGAAAAGGAGGAGGAAGTAGCACGTGACAGAGTATCCTCAGAGGAGGCTGTCCAAGAGGGAGTTAGGGATACTACGGAGGGAGGAGCAGAGAGTTCGTCCTCCTCTGGTAGTGGTGAGACAGAGAGCTCTGAGAATGAATCCGAGTCTTTTAATGCCCTAGGAGCCGAGGGAAATGTGGGCTTAGAAGAAGATGTTCATTTGAACACACATGTGTATTTTAAGACACCCTCTCCAACTCCCAGTGCAAGCACTTCATCTATCCAAGGTGATCTAGACCATATGGATATTGAACCAGAGGTGTACACCTCGAACCCTAACCAGCCTAATCCATCAGAGGCAATTCTTCATGCCTCTGGTATGCACAAAATAGGGGAACCTATATTTGGTAATGATATCCCATCGCCCCAGGATATCGATAGCACCCAACCACACGATGATGCCTGTGTGGCTCATCTTTCCAAGGAAGAACAGCTTAGGTCCCTGGGTAACTTTCATTTTACCCGTAGAGATTGCCTAACTCCGAGGCAATATGATAGCCTAGTAGCACAGGGATTCAATTGTCTAGATCACAATGTAAATTCCCATGTTTACTTCAATCTCTCAGATTCTGAGGTTGAGAGATGTGAAGGAACCAGAACACCCCGAGATGATTCTCCTCAAAGGGAACATCAAGGACAGGGTGGAAGTCCTCCCAGAATCAACGTCAATACAGTTCTGATAGGAGGCGCCTCTGGACTCGAGGCAGAATTGGATCCATGTGTTGGAGCCAATGTTACCCCTTCTGACATTGTCACTAAAGTAGAGTTTAAAGGCTTCTGTGACAATATTAGAGACTCCTTGAACGAGTATAAACTTATCATTGTTGCAAAGGAGGAGCTGGTCCAAAAGGAGAATGCTTTTCTGAAAGAGGAACTAAAAGAGGTACAAACAAAGTTGGCAGAAACCTCCCAAAAGTTCACTGTTTGGGAAAAGACAAGGGCATTGGAGGAAGAGAAGCTGCACAAAGAGATTTCTGATCTCAAAGCAACAATGGCAGAAAATCACAAGGAATCCCTCAACAGAACTCTCCCAGTACCCTCTATCATTCTGTCAGAGACTAACATCAGAACTCTGACAGAGATGATCAACAACTCTGTCAAAACTGCAATCAAAGAAGCCACGACACCAGACCCATACATCCCCTTCCCTGACACACAGCCAATCGAATGAGCATATATGGGGACTTTCAGAAAGAACGTGTTAAGCAAAATGATGACTATCAACTCAAAACTTGTGGGAAAAGCCTAAGTCTCATAAAAACATGTCAAAGAGACTCTGGAATCCCACAAGTTTAATTTTGAGAGTCAAGTGGACGAGAACAGAGCAGCTGCAACAGAGGTAGAAGATGTACTGAAGAAGTCTGCCGCTATGTTCACAGATGTTATCATGAGTACGGTATCAAAGAAGAGGTCTGCTGAAGATCCCTCTGAGGTTGCACCATCCAAAAAAGGCAAGTTTGGTGGCCCGAACTCTCCCAAGGCCACTGTAGCATTCTCTGATGATAAAGACGCATTAGTGAGTGAAGGAGAGCCCTCGGACCAACAAAAGGGGGAGACAACGTTCGAATACATCTTCAAGGATAAGTTTATCAAAACCCCAGCAGAAACCTCAGCTTCTGCAGCAGAACCTCAAATCGAAACCATTATTTTGGATACTCTTCCCCAATCTCCAAGAACTGAACTAGAGAGGACAGTCCCATCCTATGCTGATGACTTATCAAACTAACCCAACCAAATCTCAACTCTGCATGTCCAAGAAGAAGAACTTGAAAATCAAATGAAAGAGGAGCCAACACCAGAAACCCAACCTGAACCTGAACAGAATGCGGAAATTCAAGATCAACAACCAGAGCATTCACTACCTTCTCTGGAAGAAACCTTTTCTTATCTCTATGACGACAGAGATATTATACCCATCAACTCTACACCCACAAACCCATACCTAAACCCAAACAGAGCAAACTTGCTCACAGATGACAGAAGGAGATTTATAAGGACCAAAACAAACATTCATGGGGTCATAAATCCTTCCTTCAGTTTTGAAAGAGTGTTGAAGGTAGAGCAGAATAAGTTTGCCTATGACAGAGTTATCTATCATCTCTACACGGTCGAGTAAGAAAACAAGAAGATAGAAACCTTCAATGACAACGACTTGGAGCTACTCAATCCGTATGATCTACTAACTTTGCAAGGTTACTGCCTCAACCACTCTGACAAGTACAAAGCTGTCAGTACTGCCAGAGTTGAAGTCCTATATGCAATACAAGAACATGTCAACTACCGAACACAGACAGACTTCAAATTGGGCATGGATTTTGAATTAGACAAATTGGGCATTGTTCCTCCAAATGAAAGCCTTGAGGGACTCGAGCATCACTCAACAAGAACTCCTGTAGGAAATCCAACACTATTCATATGCCGACAGAAGGGCGTCAAGAAAGCCATTAGAGTAGAGGAAGCCCACAAGTACTCATCAGAGTCCCTAAGGTATCTCAGAAGGATCATTCAGAAGAGACCTCCAAGTGAAAAATGTCCACAAGAAGTAATAAACAACTTTGTAAGTCATATAAATCTCATGCTAGAACTCAGGGACTTAATCAGAAGATTTGATAGAATTCTTAGATGAGATTATTATGATTAGTCTTACTATTTCTTTCATGTAATGTAATGTAAATCTTTTGAAGAATAGTAACAGTTTTACAGAGGATGATTTTTCTCCGCTTCGTTTTTGCTTACTTATCTCTGTAATAGCATAGTTTGAATTTTCAATACTTAGGGGGAGATTGTTAGCCCCAAGTATGTGTAATGTAAAAGTATTGAAAATATCACAAGTCAGAAGGACATCAGAGATCAAGCAAAAACTTAGCAGAAGATCAAACAGAAGACCATCAGAGATCGTCAGAGCTCTGGCAGAAGACCTCTGATAGCACATCAGATAAGAACATTGCCAGAACACCTTCAGAGCTCTGGTAGAAGACCTTTGGTGAAAGAAGACCTCTGTAAAGCTTAAGTCTCGTAGAAATCTCCAAGTGTTAGACACGTGTCCGTACTTTCCACGTCAGCCCAAAAAGGACGAAGACACACATTCCACGTGTCATTCCAGGGTTAGATAGTACACTCTCTTTCACTTTATCATGTTATAAATAGAAGGGTAGTGGTGAGCACAAGTGTAAGCTTTAGGTGAGAATTATTACTAGAATTGTGAGAGCAAATACTGCACATTCTATTCCACTATCATTGTACGAATTGTCACTTGAGAGATTTCAGAATACACACACAAGAAAGTGTTCTTGGTGTTATTCATATATCAATATACGAGTAGCTTATGTAACTATTGTGTTATCATTTACTGTTCTATATATTGTTATTGTTATTCTCTCTTTGCTTCTTATCAAACACAATCACTCATACATAAACAGCTTTATAATGCTTCCGCTACCTTTGATCTTGATGTTTATATGAGACAAAGTGACTCAATGAACCTATAGTAAGAAATTCAATAAATCTCTCTAATTGGTTTCTTGAGAAGTGATAATCATAAATAATCTGATTCATTTAGGTTATTGATTTGTGTTGGTGGACTACAATCGAGTCTAGAGTTCTGATTTTTGATTTCCATCGATTTCGAAATCGTATCAGGTGAGTTCATCTACTCTTTATATGTTTTCCAAGTTAAAATTGATATGTTGAGTAGAAATAATCTCATTGATAATATTACAAAAGAGTTATTGAGATCTTGGAATGAAAATTGTATGTCATAAACTGGACAGAATCGAAATCCGGAAGATGAGTTTTCCTGATTGTCCCCAACAGTGGATGTTTTCTGGAAAGTTCCGGATTCCGGACGATTTTTCGGATGTTTCCGAATACCGGATGATTCCAGATTCCGGATAGGTGTCCGGATGGTTTTACCGGATACCGGATGGTTTCCGGATAGGATACCGGATTTGATTCCCGGATGGTTCCGGACTTGGAGTCCGGATACTCTTTCCGAATGTTACCGGATTCATTTGATTTCCGTATATGGTTCCGGATTGTTTTCCGAATATGAAATATATTCTGATATTAACAGTACGAATGTGATTATAATTCAACTCCGAGTAAGATATGAGTTGTTATGTGTTTTGAAGTAATGTGTACTCATGATAAGTAAGTGTAATGGATCCATAGGCACTAGTATTATGTGAACACGTGGAATAGGTGTGGCGCTAATCATAATTCCCGTGGGTTTGATAAATGAGGAATAGGCCAGACTCTAACGGTAATTCCCATTTAGTGTTATGATATGATAAACGTGGAATAGGTCGGGCTCTTAATGGTAATTCCCGTTGATTTGAAATGAGGAATAGGTCGGGCTCTTAATGGTAATTCCCATTTCATATTGTGACTTGAAATCGAGGAATAGGCGTGGCGCTAATCGTTATTCCCGATTTCTACTGGAAGATATGGGATAGGCCGGGCGCTTAATGGTAATTCCTACTTCCACTTCAAGAAATAGGCATGGTGCTAATTGTAATTTCTTGACATGAGCAATGATCTAGAATCTGTGGGATTCGTAGTGGTGCTCTGGAACATGAGACTATGACCTACTTAGTGTTTGTCATTCTCATGGAATCGGGTATGATTCCCGTCATTGAAAGATGTTATGTGTACAGTAAGAAAGATTGTGATCAGGTTAATTGATATGCTTTGTTTACAAAGTTGGTTTTCAAAGCTCATAAAGATTTTGAATTGAAAATTGGATGTTCTCACTAGGCGTAAGCCTAATCTTTTCAAATTAAATTTTCTACCAGGTACTAGCTCGGGAAGGGATAAGCAGGGATGAGAGTCAAGGAGTACCAGAGCTATGGTTTTGGAAATATTGTGAATAACCTTATGAACTAATTTTGTGTTCATAGATCAGATTAGTTGGTTGTTTATAGTGTATCATTTGTAAGTATGAAAATTGTCACTATATCTCGGTTGTAAATGAAAGTTTGGAAGTTGTAGTGGAAAACTCTGATAAATTTTTAAGGTTTAAATTTATTGTGATATTTTGGGTGTTTCAGTTTGGTATCAGAGCTGTAGTTTAAGTGAACTAGGTATGATCGTGAGAAACCTAGACTTAAGCTGAGATGATTAAGTTATGGTTTGTGAGATTGGGTAGAAGTATTAAGACAGGATAGTCTTAGAGTCGATGGAAATACGTGAATTAAGAACTGTGATGATGGTAACGAGGATTCTTATGTATAGTATGTTCATAATTTCAATTAGCTACTGTTAATATGAATATATTGTTACGTAATCATACATGTTTTTAAATTGTTATGGTGGTTAATGAACGTTAAAGTACGTTTCCTATGTTTGAGATCGTGTATAGCCATTTCTTATGGTTATCCTTATGTGTTATATAGAATACGATGGTGAATACACCAACCAGATCTTCTAATTCTTCAGAAGAGAGGGCAGTAAATGAATGGGTGTTGGAGAAGCAACCCGAAAGGAGTGGAACTTATGAGAGTCCACCAAGGCCACCTATAATGGGAGGAGGAGGAAGTCAAGAGCAAAGAACGAATGCTGGTACTTCTAATCCAGTGACGACGGAATCCACTATGGAGTCCAAAATGATGGAAAATATGATGCGAGCTATGAATACGGCACTGGCACGGCAACAAGAGATGTTTATGAAGGTGTTAAATGATAGAAATACTGAGTCGCGAAGACCAGAGACGGGTACTGGTACGGTAACTCCGCCTGTTAACTCAGTGTTGAATGTTAACAGGAGAATGGAAAAAGTTTGTTCTTACAAGACGTTCTTGAGCTGTAAGCCACCAGAGTTTGCTGGATCAGATAACCCGATTGTATGTATACACTGGATTAGGGAAATGGAACAGGCTTTTCGAGCTTGTGAGTGACGAAGAATCGAAGGTCAGGTTCGGATCTCAGATGTTACGTGGCAATGCTTTGACCTGATGGAACATTGTGACGTCAACGGTGACGGCTCTAGTTTTAACAACAATGACATGGGAGTCGTTTAAACGGAAGATTCTAGAAGAATACTGTAACAAAAATGAAATGGACCGAATCGAAGAAGAGTTTCAAACTCTTAAAAAGGGTACTTCATTTGTACGGGAGTACACTCGCATATTCCCAGAGAAGCTGAACTTGGTAGGGCATGTGGCCCCAACTGAAAAAGAGAAGATTAAAGCCTACCTGAAGGGCTTACCAGCTGATATGATGTCTAGAGTCAGAAATTCCAAAGCCTTGACTCTGAGAGACGATTGAGGAAGCAAAGATCATAGAAGAGGTTTATGCAAAAGATAAAGCTGAGAAGGCTCAAGTAAGGGAGGAAAGAAAGTGGGAAGGTCGATCGGAATCTCCGCAAGGACCGAAGCCCTTTATCGAGAACACTTATGTTGAGCCTCGTCAGGAACCGAATTGGTGTCAGAAATGTAAAAGCAAACACTTAGGTCCTTGTCGAGTGACTTCGCTAGAATGTTTCAAGTGTGGTAAGAGTGGTCACACCATTGGGAATTGTCCCATCCAAGGACCGACATGTTTTGACTGTAAGCAACCCGGTCATTATCGAAGGGATTTCCCAAAGCTAAAGAAGAGCAGAAATCAAGAGAAGAAACCCAATATCCCAAGACCAACGGGCTGAGCATTGTACATGATGGCGGAAGGATCTAAGGAATCGGCAGATGTATTTTATGATATATTCCTTGTTAATTATATACATGCGTGTATATTATGTAATAGTGTGCTAGCTTGTCTTTTGTACTACAATCTTTTATTAAAAGTTATCTATACTAGTTACTATTTTTGAAGATGCCTTAATAGTTGATCTAGCAAAGGAGAGTTTACAACCTTTGGAGATTCCTGAGTGAAAGTGGGATAATTTAGCAATTATCTACTTATTTTGTTCGGTTAGCTGGACGAGCTCTTCAGATGGAAATTTTAGTTTTGTGATGTGTTCCTGACGATGAACCGGCATCAAGTAGCAGATAATGTGGACAGCCAGATTCACAATTGGTCTAAATCAAAAGGTTAGTTTTCAATGATGGTTGTGACCCAACCCGATTTTGGACTAGTTTGTCTCCTGGTAACTGCGTCTTAGAAATAATTTTACTGGGATATTTCGATTTTGGGTTCCGATCAAGGAATAGAGACTGGACAAGTGGGGCTTCGACTAATAACCAAAGGAGACCAATAGAATTTCATGTTGTTTCCAAGTTGGGGAGCGAGTAATGTTAAAGGTATCTCCGTGGAAACATCATAGAGGTGACAATATGACTTAGGAGTCTGAAGAGGATATGAAAATAGATATCCTCATCTATTTACCTGACCTTGATTTCGAGGACGAAATCATTTTCAAGTTGGGGAGATTTGTAACATCTCGAATTTTCATAGTCAAAGTTAAGTTATATTTTGATAAAGGGGTTGAAAGAGTAATTAGTCAAAGTGTTGGACTAATTGTAAAATGCAACTTCAGGGTTGATTTGGTATTTTGAGGAAAGTTGATTTTTTTGTATAAGAAAGAGAGTCGGTCTAAGAGTGAGGTTTATCTCATTTTATATTTTGGAGTCGGTTTGGAAAAGCAGAGAAGGAAATCAATCTCGCTGCTTACTTTCGGTAAGAAATTCAATCAATCTCTCCAATTGGTTTCTTGAGAAGTGACAATCATAAATAATCTGATTCATTTAGGTTATTGATTTGTGTTGGTGGACTAGAATCGAGTCTGGAGTTCTGATTTTTGGTTTCCATCGATTTCGAATTCGTATCAGGTGAGTTCATCTACTCTTTATATGTTTTCCAAGTTAAAATTGATATGTTGAGTAGAAATAATCTCATTGATAATATTACAAAAGAGTTATTGAGAACTTGGAATGAAAATCGTATGTCATAAACTGGACAGAATCGAAATCCGGAAGATGAGTTTTCCGGATTGTCCCGAACAGTGGATGTTTTTCGGAAAGTTCCGGATTCCGAATGATTTTCCGGATGTTTTCGGATACCGGATGATTCCGGATTCCGGATAGGTGTCCGGATGGTTTTACCGGATACCGGATTGATTCCGGATACCGGATGGTTTCCGAATAGGATACCGGATTTGATTCCCGGATGGTTCCGGAGTTGGAGTCCGGATACTCTTTCCGAATGTTACCGGATTCATTTGATTTCCGGATATGGTTCCGGATTGTTTTCCGGACTTGGTTCCGGATGAGTTATCAGACAAGCTTTCCTGGATATTTTTAGTGTATGTGTAACGTGTTGTTTAAGCTTTTTTCTGAATATGAAATATATTATGATATTAACAGTACGAATGTGATTATAATTCAACTCTGAGTAAGATATGAGTTGTTATGTGTTTTGAAGCGATGTGTACTCATGATAAGTAAGTGTAATGGATCCATAGGCACTAGTATTATGTGAACACGTGGAATAGGTGTGGCGCTAATCGTAATTCCTGTGGGTTTGATAAATAAGGAATAGGTCGGACTCTAACGGTAATTCCCATTTAGTGTTATGATATGATAAACGTGGAATAGATCGGGCTCTTAAAGATAATTCCCGTTGATTTGAAATGAGGAATAGGTCGGGCTCTTAATGGTAATTCCCATTAAATCGTAATTCCCGATTTCTACTGGAAGATAAGGGATAGGTCGGGCGCTTAATGGTAATTCCTACTTCTACTTCAAGAAATAGACATGGCGCTAATAGTAATTTCTTAACATGGACAATGATCTAGAATCTGTGGGATTCGTAGTGGCCCTCTGGAACATGAGACTATGACCTACTTAGTGTTTGTGTAACACCTCGATTTTTGTATAAAGTGTTAAGAATGGGTTTTATTGATAAATTTATGATTTATTATATGATAGATTAAATTTAGAGTTTAACCCCGAATAGGTTACGTTATTTGTTTTACGGAGTTATAAGTTAAGGGGTAAACTTTAATTTTAATTTAGAAGTTTGAGGGTATGTTTTGCCAATTAATGGAAGTTTGGGGTTTGGTTGGTTAAAATGGTTAAAGTCATTTTGTTCCACCGCCTCACTTATATTAGGTGAGATATCTTCTTATCTCATTTAGTAAGAAAGATATTTTTGGTGTCTTGGTGTGTGTGTGTTGTACGGCAAAAGAGAAAGAGAGAGAGAGAGAGAGAGAGAGAGAGAGAGAGAGAGAACCGTAAGAGGAAGAAGAAGAAAGGAAAGTAGTTTTCTGCAGCAAATTGAGGATACAAACTGGTATAACAAAGGTATGATTCTATTTATAACCTTAATATATATAGTTATATATAGAAATGAATCCTATGGGTTTAGAATTGGGTTTGATGCTTTTGAAAAGAATGAGAAATCTGGGTTTATAAGCATGTTCTGTTGATAGTCTTAAGCATATCTGCACTTTTATGGAATTTATTATTGCTTAAAAATATAGATGTCTGGGTTAATTATGATTTCAGTGAGTTGAGACAAAGATGAACATCGCAGCAGTGAGTTGCGACATTTATGATAGTTGCGATAAGTATGATTGTATCGCAATAGTTGGTTGCGATAAGGTGTATATCACAATAGTTGGTTGCGATAAGGTGTATATCACAATAGTTGGTTGCGATAAGATGCATGTAGCAACAGTTGGTTGCGATAAGAAGGGGATATCGCAACAATGGGTTGCGATAAGTACTGTGTCGCAAGTAGTAGGTTGCGACAAGGGTTATCGCAGTTAGTAGGTTGCGATAAGTGTCGAGAATTTTGATTATTTAGGATTCTTAGTCTTTAAGGGTCCTGTACAGTAGATTGATACCAGTACATTATGTATTTGGGTATTTCAGATATTTGTGAAGTTGGTGACGGAAATTCTTACGGCTTTGAGAAAGTAAAGTAAGAGTAACGCTACTACTGTCAGGTGAGTTCATTCTTACCTTACCCTTTTATAATGTTTTTAAATTATGGTAAGGTGCATTTTTATAATGAAATGTTTTGGATGGATTTTGGAAGAATGATTTTATGAAGTAAAATCGGTTATCTTAAATTAATTGTTTTGCTTAATTTCATTAACGATATTTGAAATTGATTTATATTAAGCAATAACCTGCACGAGTACAAATAAGTGTAATGGATCCATAGGCACTAGTTTTATGAACATATGGAATAGGCGTGGACTAATCGTAATTCTAGTGTGTATGATAAACGTGGAATAGGCGTGGACTAATCGTAATTCTCGCTTAGGTGAAATGAGAAATAGACGTGGACTAATCGTAATTCCCATTTCTAAGGAAGTAAAGAGATTGACATGTGTAATTGTAATCCCTACTTCCTTTGCAAGTAATGGACATGTGTAATTGTGATTTCTTGGATATGAGCATTAATCTAGAATCCGTGGAGATTCGTAGTGGGCTCTGGAACATGATATCATGACTGACTTGCTGTCAGTCATAATCATGGAATCGGGGTTAATCCCGTCATCATAATATGTTGATACATACAGTAAGAAAAAGGTAAACCAGGTTTGTTATGCCTTGTTTACATTGATTTTAAAGTATTATTTTGAAACCGAATGTTCTCACTAGGCGTTAGCCTAATCGTTTCAAATTATATTTTCTTATCAGGTACTAGTTCCGGGAAAAAAAGGGATGTGGGACCAGAGCTTTTGGATTAGCGGAGAAGTTAATGAACATTGAGGCTTTTTGATGGATTACTTAGATAACCTAGTTAATCTGATTATAGTGACATAATTAGATTAATAGGTTATTTGAAGAATTCGATATTTGTAAATATGACCCTCATAGTTAATTCTCTGCTTATGTATAAAGTTTAGAAGGCTTATGTTTAAATCTTGTTATAAATTGAGGTTTAAATTAATCCTTTATTTTTAGAGTGTTACAATATAGTATCAGAGCATTAGTTTAAGTGAACTAGGTATGCTAATGAGATGAATTAAATTATGATTTGTGAGATATGGGTAGAAGTACTAAGACGGGATAGTCTTAGAGTTGACAGAAATACGTGAAATTAGTACTGTAACGATGGTAATGAGGATTCTCATGTATAGTATATTCACAATTTCAATTAGCTACTATTATTATGAATATATTGCTACGCAAGCATGCTTATTTCTAAATTGTTACAGTGACTAATGATCGATAAAGTACGTTTCGTATATCTAAATATGTATAACCATTTCTTATGGTTATTTCTTTGTGTTATATCAGAACGATGGTGAATACGCCACCAAGGTCCTCTAATTCTTCGGAGGACAGAGCAGTAACGGATTGGGGGTTGGAGGGACAACCTGGAACGGGCGGAACCCATGAAAGTCCGTCGAGGCCACCTCTAATAGGTGTATTGGAAAGTCAAACACATAGAACGAGTACTGGTACTTATAATCCGGAAATGCCTGAATCAACGGTGGAGTCTCATATGATGGAGAACATGACACGAATGATGAATACAACAATGGCTCAACAAACAGAGATGTTTATGAAAGCGCTGAATGATCGAAGTGCGGAGTTACGGCGAACGGAGACTGATACTGGGATAATAAATCCAATTCGTAACCCTGTGATAGAGGCAGAAAGGAGGGTGGAAAGAGTCTGCTCATATAAAACGTTTCTAAGCTGTAAGCCGCCAGAGTTTACCGGAGCAGATAATCCAGTAGCCTGCATGAATTGGCTCAGAGAAATGGAACAAACTTTCCGAGCTTGTGATTGTGATGAGAAATCAAAGGTCAGATTTGGGTCTCAAATGTTCAGAGGTAATGCGTTGACTTGGTGGAATGTAGTGACGGCTACAATCACTGCTCCAGTCTTGGCTGCTATGACTTGGGAGTCATTCAAGAAAAAGATTTTGGAAGAATGCTGTAATGAAAATGAAATGGATAGGATTGAAGAAGAGTTTCGGACTCTTAAGAAGGGTACTTCTACTGTTAGGAAGTATACTGAATCCTTTATGGAGAAGCTGAATTTAGTGGGGCATGTGGCTCCGACCGAGAAGGATAAGATTAAAGCGTATTTGAAGGGTTTGCCAGCGGACATGATGTCCCGTGTAAGAAATGCTAAAGCTACAACGTTGAGGGAGACAATTGAGGAAGCTAAGGTTATGGAAGAGGTCTATGCAAAAGACAAAGAAGAAAATACGCACGTGGGAGAGAAAAGGAAATGGGAAGGCCGGTCAGAGTTTTCTCAGAAATCAAAATCCTTTGGCAAAAGTGTTCGTAATGAATATCGTCGGGAGCCGAACTGGTGCCCGAAGTGTCGGAGTAAGCACTTTGGTCCGTGTCGGGTGACCACACTGGAATGCTATAAGTGTGGTAAAAGTGGGCATATTCTGAATAACTGTCCTGTTCAAGGATCTACGTGCTATGAGTGCAAACAACCCGGTCATTTCCGCCGGGATTGCCCAAAGCTGAAAAAGGGTGGAGACCAAAGCAAGAAATCAAATATTCCCAAGCCAACGGGTCGGGCATTCCATATGACAGCTGATGAAGCCAAAGAATCGAAAGACGTCGTTTCGAGTACATTCCTCGTTAATTCCTTTCCTGCGCGCATTTTATTTGACTGTGGTGCAAATTTGTCGTTTGTGTCCAAGTCGTTCTATCAAAAGTTAGCTATGCCTGTCACTACTTTGGAAGATGCCTTAGTAGTCGAGATAGCTAACGGAGGTAAAGTCTTAGTTCATGAAAGACTTGAGGGTTGTTTAATTTCAATAGGAGAGACGAAATTTCCGATCGACTTGTTGTTGATGGAAATTGGAGGGTTCGATATGATTGTGGGTATGGACTGGCTGACAGTCAATCAGACATAAATTCTTTGTGCAAAGAAATTAATTCGGATTCCGATAGCCGATAAGGATGATGTATTCATCTTTGGGGATAAGAGAAAAAGGGAAGTTTCATTGATTTCTGTTGCAAAAGCGCGTAAGTGTTTGGTAAAAGGATGTTTGTCCTATCTAGCGTATGTTCTAGATATGAAGTTAGAAAAGAAACAGGTGGAAGACATTAAGGTGGTACGTGAATTCCCAGACGTATTCCCCGATGATCTTCCAGGTCTATCGGCTGAACGACAAGTAGAATTTTGTATTGATCTTATTCCTAGATCGGCACCAATAGCGCGTGCACCGTATCGCTTAGCGCCGGCCGAAATGAAAGAAATGATGTCTCAACTACAAGAACTGTTAGAATAGGGTTTTATTAGACCAAGTTCTTCACCTTGGGGAGCTCCGGTATTGTTTGTTAAGAAAAAGGATGGCACTATGAGAATGAGCATCGATTATCGTGAGCTGAATAAGGTGACAATTAAGAACAAGTATCCGCTTCCCAGGATTGATGACCTGTTCGATCAACTTCAAGGTGCGGGATGCTTTTCCAAGATTGATTTGAGATCAGGGTACCATCAAGTTCGAGTAAGAGATGAAGATATCCCTAAGACAGCGTTCAGAACGAGGTACGAGCATTATGAATTCCTTGTAATGCCATTTGGGTTGACTAATGCTCCAGCCGTGTTCATGGATCTGATGAACAGATTATGTCGACCATTCTTAGACAAGTCTGTTATTGTATTCATCGATGACATACTTATTTATTCCAAGAATGAAGTAGATCATGAATGCCATCTTCGTGAAGTCTTAGAAGTTCTGAGGAAGGAGAAATTGTATGCAAAGCTTTCAAAGTGTGAATTCTGGTTAAAAGAAGTACAATTTCTAGGGCATGTGATTACTTCTGAAGGAGTCAAAGTAGATCCGGCAAAGATTGAAGCAATGACGAATTGGGAGACACCGAAGAGTGCGTCTGAAATAAGAAGTTTCTTGGGTCTCGCAGGTTACTACCGGAGGTTCATTAAAGACTTCTCAAAGATTGCTTCTGCTCTGACCATGTTGACTCGGAAGAATGTAAAGTTTGTTTGGACTGAAAAGCAAGAGTCGGCTTTCAGAACTTTACGTCAGAAGTTGTGTGAAGCTCCTATTCTTGCATTACCGGAAGGAACGGAAGATTTAGTCGTATATAGTGACGCATCAAAGATGGGGTTGGGGTGTGTGTTAATGCAACGAGGCAAGGTAATTGCTTATGCATCAAGACAACTCAAAGAACATGAGAAGAATTACCCTACCCATGATTTGGAATTGGCAGGGGTCAAGTTTGCATTAAAACTATGGCGTCATTATCTGTATGGAACAAAGTGTACACTCTTCACTGATCATAAGAGCTTACAACATGTTTTTGATCAGAAAGAATTGAACATCAGGCAAAGGCGTTGGTTAGAACTACTTAAAGACTATGATTGTGAATTGCATTACCATCCCGGTAAGGCAAATGTTGTAGCCGATGCTTTAAGTAGAAAAGAATACAGTGGGTGCTTGAAAACGACTAACGCTAGAATTGATGTAACATCAAGTTTGGTTGGAAGGATAAAAGAGGCACAAACGGAGGCCTTATTGGAAGTAAATCTGAAAGATGAAGTCATGAGCAAGCAGCATCTTCAACTGACAGAAGATAGCCGTGGAATTAAACTATTCCAAGGTCGTGTTTGGGTGCCAAAGATTGGAGGAAATCGTGAGTTAATTCTCGAAGACGCCCATAAATCTAAGTATTCTATACATCCTGGGAGTACTAAGATGTATAGGGATTTGAAATTACACTATTGGTGGCCAGCTATGAAAGTAGATGTGGCACAAATAGTAGAAAAGTGTAGGACATGTTTATTAGTAAAAGCGGAACATCAAAAGGGTAACGACACTATATGGGTAATCGTGGATAGATTGACCAAGAGTGCTCACTTTCTGGCTATGAAAGAAGCGTCACCAATAGATAAATTGGCGAAGTTGTATATCGATGAAGTGGTGTCAAGGCATGGTATACCGGTGTCTATAGTTTCTGATCGTGATAGTCGGTTTGCCTCGAGGTTTTGGCAGTCACTACAAGAAGAATTGGGTACGAGGGTTAATTTGAGCACTGCTTACCATCCACAAACGGACGGGCAAAGTGAAAGAACCATTCAAACTTTGGAAGATATGCTCAGGTCGTGTGTGTTAAATTTTGGAGGTAACTACCGTTAGTAGAATTTGCGTATAACAATAGTTACAATTCCAGTATTGGAAGAGCACCTTTCGAAGCTTTGTATGGTCGGAAATGTAGAACTCCGGTGTGTTGGTTAGAAGCTGGAGAAAAGCAATTTGCTGGTCCGGAACTTGTGCAACAAACGGCTGATAAAGGAAAAGAAATTCGGAAGCATATGAAAGCGGCTCAAGATAGACAAAAGAGTTATGCGGATCCGAAAAGAAGACCAAAAGAATTCCAAGTTGGGGAGCGCGTAATGCTTAAGGTATCCCCGTGGAAAGGTGTGATAAGGTTTGGTAAACGTGTAAAGTTTAGTCCTCGTTTTCTAGGACCTTTCACCATAACTAAGAGAGTTGGATTGCAAGCATATCAGTTAGATCTTCCACCTGAATTGGAAGGAATCCACAAAAATTTTCATGTTTGCTATCTTCGGAAATGTTTAGCCGAAGAAAATGATATAATTCCACTTACTGACGTTAGAGTGGATGAAGAGAGCCGTTGTGTGGAAGAACCGGGGGCGATATTGGAAAGATCGGTTAGGAAGTTACGTAATAATAAGGAAGTAGTTATGTTAAAGGTACAATGGAAACATCATCGAGGTGCTAATGTGACGTTAGAGTCGGAAGAGGATATGAAGGTTAGATATCCTCACTTGTTTACCTAAATTTGATTTCGGGGACGAAATCATTTTCAAGTTGGGGAGTATTGTAACACCTCGATTTTTGTATAAAGTGTTAAGAATAGGTTTTATTGATAAATTTATGATTTATTATATGATAGATTAATTTTAGAGTTTAACCCCGAATAAGTTACGTTATTTGTTTTACGGAGTTATAAGTTAAGGGGTAAACTTTAATTTTAATTTAGAAGTTTGAGGGTATGTTTTGCCAATTAATGGAAGTTTGGGGTTTGGTTGGTTAAAATGGTTAAAGTCATTTTGTTCCACCGCCTCACTTAAATTAGGTGAGATATCTTCTTATCTCAATTAGTAAGAAAGATATTTTTGGTGTCTTGGTGTGTGTGTTGTACGGCAAAAGAGAAAGAGAGAGAGAGAGAGAGAACCGTAAGAGGAAGAAGAAGAAAGGAAAGTAGTTTTCTGCTGCAAATTGAGGATACAAACTGGTATAACAAAGGTATGATTCTAATTATAACCTTGATATATATAGTTATATATAGAAATGAATTCTATGGGTTTAGAATTGGGTTTGATGCTTTTGAAAAGAATGAGAAATATGGGTTTATAAGCATGTTCTGTTGATAGTCTTAAGCATATCTGCACTTTTATGGAATTTATTATGGCTTAAAAATATAGATTTATGGGTTAATTACGATTTCGGTGAGTTGAGACAAAGATGAACATCGCAACAGTGAGTTGCGACATTTATGACAGTTGCGATAAGTATGAATGTCGCAACCTTGGGTTGCGATAAGTTCGATTGTATCGCAATAGTTGGTTGCGATAAGGTGTATATCGCAACAGTTGGTTGCGATAAGATGCATGTCGCAACAGTTGGTTGCGATAAGAAGGGGATATCACAACAATGGGTTGCGATAAGTACTGTGTCGCAAGTAGTAGGTTGCGACAAGGGTTATCGCAGTTAGTAGGTTGCGATAAGTGTCGAGAATTTTGATTATTTAGGATTCTTAGTCTTTAAGGGTCCTGTACAGTAGATTAATGCCAGTACATTATGTATTTGGGTATTTCAGATCTTTGTGAAGTTGGTGACGGAAATTCTTATGGCTTTAAGAAAGTAAAGTAAGAGTAACGCTACTACTGTTAGGTGAGTTCATTCTTACCTTACTCTTTTATAATGTTTTTAAATTATGGTAAGGTGCATTTTTATAATGAAATGTTTTGGATGGATTTTGGAAGAATGATTTTATGAAGTAAAATCGGTTATCTTAAATTGATGGTTTTGCTTAATTTCATTAACGATATTTGAAATTGATTTATATTAAGCAATAACCTGCACGAGTACAAATAAGTGTAATGGATCCATAGGCACTAGTTTTATGAACACATGGAATAGGCGTGGACTAATCGTAATTCCAGTGTGTATGATAAACGTGCAATATGCATGGACTAATCGTAATTCCCGTTTAGGTGAAATGAGGAATAGGCGTGGACTAATCGTAATTCCCATTTCTAAGGAAGTAAGAAGATTGACATGTGTAATTGTATTCCTTTGCAAGAAATGGACATGTGTAATTGTGATTTCTTGGATATGAGCATTAATCTAGAATCCGTGGAGATTCGTAGTGGGCTCTGGAACATGATATCATGACTGACTTGGTGTCAGTCATAATCATGGAATCGGGTTTAATCCTGTCATCGTAATATGTTGATACATACGGTAAGAAAAAGGTAAACCAGGTTTGTTATGCCTTGTTTACATTGATATTAAAGTATTATTTTGAAACCGAATGTTCTCACTAGGCGTTAGCCTAATCGTTTCAAATTATATTTTCTTATCAGGTACTAGCTCCGGGAAATAAAGGGACGTGGGACGAGAGCTTTTGGATTAGCGGAGAAGTTAATGAACATTGAGGCTTTTTGATGGATTACTTAGATAACCTAGTTAATCTGATTATAGTGACATAATTAGATTAATAGGTTATTTGATGAATTCGATATTTGTAAATATGACTCTCATAGTTAATTCTCTGCTTATGTATAAAGTTTAGAAGGCTTATGTTTAAATCTTGTTATAAATTGAGGTTTAAATTAACCCTGATTTTTAGGGTGTTACAATATGGTATCAGAGCATTAGTTTAAGTGAACTAGGTATGCTAATGAGATACCTAGACTTAAGCTGAGATGAATTAAGTTATGATTTGTGAGATATGGGTAGAAGTACTAAGACGGGATATTCTTAGAGTTGACAGAAATACGTGAAATTAGTACTGTAACGATGGTAATGAGGATTCTCATGTATAGTATATTCACAATTTCAATTAACTACTGTTATTATGAATATATTGCTACGCAAGCATGCTTATTTCTAAACTGTTACAGTGACTAAAAATCTTATTATGTGTTTTTGAATGACTAAAAATCTTACCAACAATCTTATTATGTGTTTTTGAATGACTAAAAATCTTACCATGAGGATAATGGACTTTTACTAGTTGGTAGTGTCGATACACGGTCCCTTATGGTTGTTTGAAGCACTTTTTGTACTTTTGAAATCTTGACCAAAACATCAATACATCAATTTATTATCACATGAATATTTTAGTTATCTCGAAAACTTGAAAAATATCTGAAAAGCAGAAAGGTTACAAAAGAACAATGCCCAGGGGTTTAATTTGGAAAAGTTTGAAACTCAACAATTCAGTTGGGGCAAATCTGCCAAATCATAAAACTCAAGGTCTTAATAGTAAATATTTTAAACTTATTTAGGCTATGTTTGGCAAACTAGCTGATAAACTAGCTTATGACTTATAAGCTAGCTGGTAGTTGATAAGCTAGTTGTTGACTAATAAGCTAGCTGATGAAAAAGTCACGTTTGGCAAAAAGTAGCTTATAAGCATTTAAATAACCAAAAATTACATATTAAAAAAATAGTTAATAAATAATAATTAATATTAATGAAGACATAATTGAAATATTTATAAAAAACTACCCATAAGTTACTCCAAGTAACTAACTTATAAGCTAACTTTTTTTTGGCAAACAATGCCTTAATATATTTGATATAGGGTACCAAAATAAATTTTGTTATTTTAAAAAAGGAAATTTTAATAAAAAAAAAACTTGTTACTCTTGCTCTTTTTATAGCTCAGATGTAAACCTCAAAAACTAATCAAAAGATAAATAAATTATAAATGTAATCATAGGGGGGTTTTAGTAATTTTTGCAATTCCAAGTTAGTCGCAACTCAGAAGGGGTGTATTAAAATACTTAGGGGTTAATTTTAAAAACTCTATGTCAACAATTGTTTTGGGACAAAAGTGGCAACTTTGAAAACTAAAGGACAAAATGGTCAATCTTTTAAACCTGCTTATGATAGTGTACATTTTAATTTGGTGTCTCTGGTTTGTGATATTCTCAGTTTTGGTCCTACAATTCATCTATTCCAAATCAGCCCATGTGGTATGCACTTTTGCTCAGTTTTGGCCCCTTATGTTATCGGTTGGTAAAGAAAATCCGTTTAAAGGTTTTTTGGCCTTTTATCTCATTCTGTTGTCGTTTTCTTCAATAAAAAATAAAGAGTGAATTACACCGGTGAACTCTATGGTTTGTTTAAATTTTGAATTTGCTCCCTAAAATAAATTATCTACTTTGATAATTTATAACTTTTCAATTTCATAAGACCCAAAAGCATTTTCGATTCAACACCATTAGGCCTTCCGTATCGCATGCGGGCTCGGGAGAGGGAGAGGGAGAGGGTAGGGCGGGCTCCGGTACCGGGGGGGGCATCCGATGCGGGCTTGGGAGGCGGGTTCCAAAACCCGTTCAACCCGAGGCTTATTTGTTTTTTTTTTAATTTTTTTAAATAATTTGAAAATAAAGACGTTGGCAACGGCTATTTAAAAAAAAATTATTTTTTTTTCAATTTAATCACACTATATATATTAATCCAAACCTCTTATTTTTTCACACCAAAATCTCACAAATTCTCTCAAACTCTCTCAAACTCTCTCAAATTCTCTCAAACTCTCTCAAATTTAATCATGAATCCAAACAAAACACCTACATCCCGTCGTAACCGACCGGATACACCGCAACCGCAAGAAGACCCGGAGCCTGGTTTCCAAGCGTTAACTAAATCTTATTTTTATTTATTAAAAATATATAAATATTTTTATTTTGTTAAATAATTAAATGTATAAATAAAAGAATTAAAAAAAACGAGGTGGCAAGAGGGCTTGAAGGGTTCCGGTACTCCACTTGAGGGTTTGGAGAGGGTAAGGAGAAAAGCTGATGTGGCGCTGAGGTGGCTTGAGGGTTGCATTACGGATGTCCTTAGTTAGCTATCGTTAAATAGCGACAAATCATTATTTGGAAACTTATAGAGACCAAAAATGCTATTCACTCTAAATTTTAATTGTGATTCACATATTTTATTTACGAAATTATTTTTTTAAGTTGTTTTGATTTCGCTTAATTTTTAGATTATTATATGTAAATAAAATTTTTAATATATATTTTTTAGTCCATGTAGTTTGCTAAAATTATGATTTGTCCCTTCTAACGGTTTTTAACTGATGGTATTAACTCGAGTGACCTTGAGTGTTATGAAATTGAAAAGTTAAGGACCATCAATGTAGATAGTTTGTTTTAGGGAACAAATCCAAAATTTGAGCAAACACATGAACTATCGGTGTAATTCACTCAAAAATAAAAATAAAAATAAAAATAAAAACCTTATGGTTATATATACACACAAAAACATCTAAACAAATCTCCATCTATGACAAACCCATCGTAAACCTCTAACGACCAGTTGCTCTTAATTTTAAATAACAACATGTGTTAGTGAAAAAACTAACATATTACATATACAACCACTATCTGTTACCAACATCATCACCGAACACAAACAACACGGTCGTTTTTTAAACTTGAGCACCTATGGTGTATGGCTTATCATATCATACTTCCATATCATATCTGAGTGTGTGTAGCCTTAGAAACGCTGCAACTTTCTTCTTCTAATATGGGGTCCTTGTTTTCCGTCGGTTTAGCATCATTATCTGTTGCAAATCGATCCATTAATGTGTTCAAAATTTCTTCCCCTATAGGTGTTCCTTGATGTGCCCGTATTTAGAGATAAAAATTTGAGATCTCTTGATGTTCTCTTCCCCCTATTTCTATAGATGAAGGGATTGTGTTTGTTCACTGTGGAAATGAGAGGCATCTGTGTGTGTGTGTGTGCAAACTCAGTTTTTTTATTGTGAATGTAACACCCTTAAATTTGAAAAGATCAACTAAATTAAACTTTCCAAAAATACATTGAATAAAGGATATATCTCTTTCTACAAATCAACACTTGAATTTTCTCAAATACAATTATAGATTTAACCTCAACAATTAATAATCCAAGTCTTATACAAAGACTATGGGGGTATTTGGTTGGGGTATTGAGAGGTAATGAATAAGAATGATAATGAAAACTGTTGTTTGGTTTGATATAATATAATGGAATCATTACCCCAAACCCATTAATTTCCATTTCTGACCAGATTGGGGGGAATGAGAATTTTATTCCCGTTTAGTCATTTTTTCTCATACGTCCCCTTCATTTCTCGATGTTGAATGAAAAATATTTTTTATTTTCACGTTGGAATTCACATATTTGTATTAAAAATTTTATATAATTTTTTTTTATTAATTATATTGGTTTAACCAAACAACATGAATGGAATGCTCATTCCTATTCCCATTTTCTGCACTCCCATTTCCATTTTCATTCTGATTCCTTGAGATGAACCAAACGCCCTCTAAGTATAGGTCGGGTGTTACTAAACCCACGAATAATTGTGATCTCCAAATGTGCGGAAGGTTTCATCCAACAGTTACACTCTTCTCGTGCATCTAACTAGTACTCATCTCTTCACAATGTCTCTAGTATCATTCCCCAACAAGGACTTGATGCACATGTGACATGCTGACAAATAAAAAGATTAGACTAACGTCCAGTGAGTTCTAGAGTTTTCATCATAATTATATAAGTCGTTAAATCGAAAGAATGCAATTTAAATTACGATTTCTAAAATGATTTACATTGAATATGAAAAAAACCCATTTTACAACACATAATTTTTGTGCGGAAAAACCACAATATAAAACATTCCCTCAAGATGTAACCTCAAACCCAAAACTCACCCAAAATGTAAATAATGATTTAATTCCCATATAATGAAAATGTGGATATTATCCAAAATATCCGAAAACACGGATAAGATATAATATGGATAGAAATCCGTACACAAAACATCACCGAAAACATGGATAATACTCAATAGCCCAAAACAGCCAATATAAACAATAAACAACATCGAAAGCGTCAAATCGTGGATAATCTTCGTTACCAAAGAATATACCCAAAATCCACCATTCGATGACGGGGGATACCCGATTCCATTTATGGTAACGGAACACAAAAGTAGGTCACATATCTTTGTTATATGAGCATCACTTAAGGATTACACATTCGTTAACATCAACCTCTCCATGTCTATAGTTTGAATCAACAAGCTCAACACCTCTATGTCTATTGTGTGAATAGTCATCAAGTTCAACCCCTCTAGGTCTATACCTTGGAATTTCCAAAACATCCTAGTTACGCTTGTTCACAAGAAATTACAATTATTGGTCAATGGACGATGCTCGACTCAAAGAGCCCGCACCTTACTCCCACAAGACCCCATGCCTATTTCAAGTTACATTACGGTGATACTTATCCCACTCAAACTGACTCTTATGCCTATGGATCCATCGCATTACAGTCTAAAACATTACATGACTCCAAATAAATGAACTAACGTATTCAAAACATGTAATTCTCAAATAAGATGCAATAAATGCAAATCATAACTAAAGTTCTACATTGAGCTATCAATATTGGACAAATGTCCCCAAGACCTAAAAGAGTCAAAAACCGAACCATAAGCTCAACCAATCGATTGCCTATTTGTTAAAAGTTATAAAATGCAATAAAACATAAATTCACGTTTATGCAAATACATGTTTCCAAATACATGAATAACATAAGACACAGTCTTTGATTGGGGCAAACCCTTTGTCAAAGGGACTTACACCATTACACTTTCAAAACACCCCATAACACAATGTATGCATTTCTCCAAAACACACGCTAAAAGTGTATATTCACCAAATGACCTCCATTTACAAGATAAATCATCAAAACACATATATTTAAGATTCATTTATCAAAGTACCCCAAAAATTCCAAATATGGGTGTTTCAAAAGATTTATAAAATCAAATATACTGAAGAAGTAAAACTGTTCAAATATTCCAACATTTGATAATTATCAAGTAAGCCACATAAATATTTCAAAACAGACATTTTTGGCATGTACAAAGTTTTCAACAAGCAAATTGAACTCACCCTGCTAAATTTAGATTTTTACTCCAAGCTTGAGTTTTCTTGGTGAAAATTTGAATCTACGACCAACACCTCCTAACTATTAGATCCAATACTTGAAAAATGTTTCATTCACCTCCAAATATCCAAAACCTAAGGAAAAAATGGAAAGAAGAAAAGAGAAAATGAAGAACACATCAAACCTTAGCTTAAAAATCGAAGAAGATCAGAAGCTTACCACCACAAAATACTATTTGATATTATAATAAACTTCAATACTCATGATATATCCTTGAGGATCTCTCAAAAAGGAGACCATATAAAAAAAGAATCGTCAAAGTTGAGATGAGAGAGATATGGCCTAATGAAGAAAAGAGGCTCAAAATCGGTTTTTATTCACTACATCCCCGCCCGCGAGAGTGACATACGAAAGTGACAGTGTCACTTTCACCCAAAATGTACCGAGAGCCCCTTATGCCCGATTTCACGATCGTTCCTTGACCGTTTTCCCGGTCGTTCCTCGACCATTTTCTCGGTACATTAGATGCTATTGTTCCTGGCACACTCGTTGAGACGACCAAACTCGGTAACGTCGGTGCTACTGTGACATATGTCACAATTACATAACATTATAGCCGGGACTACAACACTTTCAATACCATTGGTGCTATTGTGGAAGATGTCACAACCACATGGCACTATAGTCAAGACGACCATCATCTTAGTACCATTGGTGCTATTGTGACAAGTGTCACAACCACATGACACTATTTCCGAGACAACCTAACTCTTTGTACCATGGTGTTATTGTGACAAGTGTCACAACCACATGGCATTATAGCCATACTCTATATTTGGTTCTTCTTTTACTGATTCACCAGTTCAACACTTTTCTTCAATTGGGATAAAAATCAGGATGTTACAGTGAACATGAGAATCAATCTTGACCCTATATTTATATTGATCCAACAACTCATATTAGGTAGATTTTTTTACTAAAATTATTAATTAAAGTGGTTAGGAGTAAAAAGGGAAGTTAATTTCAATCCACACCTATCTTTTTTGACTTTTTATTTTCTTTTTCAATTAAATATTTTTACACCCTTAAAATTTAAAATAAATTATCTTATAAACTAATAATATTTTAATCAAACAAATTACATCAAAAACCAAAATTTTTGTGCTTTTCGATATGACATTCATGTCGATATAGTTTTTTTTTTCGTTTTAACCGTTTTTTACGTGAAATGTTATATATGTGTTATATTCATAATGAATATTTATGTACGTTCAAGTGTGTACAACAGCTCAACACCGTAAGTCCGTAACTTGGCAATACCTTTTCACACTTTCTTCAATGTTTACCAAACCTCTTGATAATACAAGATTCGATTTTCTCATCGGCGAGCTTGGAATGCTGAATCTTGAAGAATAACTCTTCAGTGGTTAAGCATTATGTCAGCGATAAAAATCTATCTCTTCTATTCATCATCTAATATCTGAATGAATGTTCTCTGATACTAAGGTATGTTTCTCTATCACTGAAAACTGAAGTTTTCTTCAATAAGAGAAAAAAACGATCACTGGCATTTCTCTATCAGTGATCCTTTTGAAAAAAATGAAATCTCATCACTGACATTTCTCCTTAGTGATTCTTCATAAAAACAAATCAATCTTGATACTTTCAACAATATCAGGACTACCTTTTGAAAATGAAAAGACGGTTTTTATCTATGACGTCATCAAAGAGGATAAACCAGAGGGAAAGTTGATTTCAGATACCATCCAAGTCGGATCATCAACATATACCTGAAGGGAAAGACCGTAAGAAAATCAGTGATGGAGGAAGTCACAATCGTCAGAGTGAACGGGGAAACCCAACGATGCTATATGTCAAAGCTTGAGCTCTACGGGTTTGATGAATGGCTAGAAGTACGGAGTTCCATTCAGAAGTCGAAATCGAAATTCAAGTCTCATGTGGAGAAATTCTTGAATGCTCTTATCAACAAGATCACATCTACGATAGATGTTGATCCAAACCCTCAGTGATTTGATAATGACCCTGAGAATCACTTAGTGAAAATTGTAAGTAAACAATATGTATTAGAGTTTCACCATCTAAGAAAATATACTAAGTCTGTTTAGTATCGCTGATGGAAAACCATGCTCTTTAACTTATGATTCAGCGATACATGTACATTAGTGAGCGCTGAGTCTGTTCAGTCTCACTGATGATCGCTGAAAGCTTCATCTGTAATTGTTTGCTTATGATCTCTGAAGACAAGATTCGCGTCAACCAAAATCGAAGCTGAAATCGAAGACCAAGCTGAAGAACGAGTGACTAAGTCTACTAGTGACCTGATGCGGATATCAGCGAAGACAAGACTTGTCCATTCCACGCGAAGTTTCAAGTAGAAGACTTCAGCGAGAGCTGAACTTTATCATTCACTGATAAATATCAACTCAGCGATCACTGATCATGAAGCCTGTTCTACAAGTTACTTTTGTCTTATCTCCTTGCACGCCTTTGTACGATTTGTCAGAAGGACATCCCTTGTCCAGAATCGTACGAACCAACTCTGCCAACTACAAAATACTTCATGCGGCCAAAAGGATGTTTGCGAAAGTCAAATTCATGCAACCAACCAGAAGCTACCACGTGTAAAGGTATATTGACTTGCATTAAATGCATGCAGTATAAATAGGAAACCCTACTTCATTTGTGAAGTGCTCGGCCCCTTCCTCGTAGAACTACTTAGTGCAAGAAAACTCTCCTTAGTTTTCTTATCTTCTTTCTCTCTATTTCTTAGTGCAAGAAATCTATGTGTATTCTCATAGTTTGTTTAGGTTAGTTTTTTAACATAATCTTGATCCGCAACAAACTGTAAATTGTTTGATATATATCAATAAACAATTTAGAAAGATAAAAATATGTGTTTGTATTCAACCCCCCCCCCCTTCTACAAACTTGTATAACACCTTTGGGACCAACAAGTGGTATCAGAGCAGACTGTTTAATCTAATAAACAAGATCTTGTGTATACTCTCTTCCTTGCTATTTCTTCAAGATGGCAAATACTACAAACACCAACTACATAGATAATGGCTCTCTTGCTAAACCACCTCGATTTAGCAAAGATAACTTCAATCTTTGGAAAAATCAATTGATGCTCTTCTTTGAAGGTGTAGATCCAACTATACCTTACTATATTGAAAATGGTACAACAACCTTTAGAAGAGTCTCATACGTGGAAGGGCTGAAGCACAATCTTCTTAGCATCAGTCAGCTATGTGACAAGGACTTCAAAGTTTGCTTCACTAAGGAAGCATGTTTCGTCACTGACAAGAAGGAGAAAGTTGCTCTCAGCGGATATCGTTTAGAAAATGTTTATGTAATAAACATGGACTCAACAACCACTGAGAACATGTGTTTTCTCTCTATAGCCTCTTCTGATGTCAACTGGCTATGACATAAAAGGCTCTCTCATCTCAACTTCAAGACACTGAATACTCTTTCTTCAACACTCATATGCTAAGGAATATGCTAAGGAAGCATGTTTCGTCACTGGTCTTCCTCAACACTCAACACTCATATGCTAAGGAATGTCTTTGTTCAGCGTGTGAGAAGGGAAAACAAACCAAAGCTAGCTTCAAGTCAAAGCAAGTTTCCTCAGTATCATCTCCTCTTCAACTTCTTCACATGGATATGTTTGGCCCTGTCAACGTTCAATCCATCGCTGGAAAGAAGTACACACTAGTTATTGTGGACGAATTCTCTCGCTACTCCTGGGTAATGTTTCTCCGTGCTAAGAGCGACACCTCAGAAGAACTGATGTCTTTTGTCAGGAAAATGGAAGTCCTGAATAATCTTACTGTTCGCTCAATAAGGAGTGATCATGGAACTGAATTCAAAAACAGTTCCCTTGATAACTTCTTTGAAATCAAGGGTATTTCTTATAACTTTTCCTCAGTGAGAACACCACAACAAAATGGGGTCGTTGAAAGAAGAAACCGAACGATCATCGAAGATGCTCGTTCAAGGCTCAGTGATTCTCATCTTCCTACTCAATTTTGGGCAGAAGCTGTCAACACTGCATGTTTTACACATAATAGATCGCTGATCATCAAAAGATTCAACAAAACTGCCTATGAATGTTTCCATGGAAGAAAGCCATCTATCAGCTTTCTCCACATCTTTGGTTGTCAATGCTTTATCTTAAACAACAGAGATGCTCTGGGAAAATTCGATCCCAAAGCTGACGACGGAATACTTCTTGGATATTCTTCTATATCCAAAGCCTTCAGAGTCTTCAACAAGCGAAGACAATCTTTAGAAGAAACCATTCATGTCACCTTTGGCGAATCCTGTTCAGCGAACTCAAGACCATCTGCTAAAAACGAAGAACTCAATCAGTGGATGTTTTCTCATTTTGGAGATTCAGAAATTGTTCCTAACCCTGACCCTCAGGTCAACACACCAACCGCTGATGATGATCCTGTCACCATTCCTAGCACGCAGACAAGTGAAGCTGAATCATCATGGATTTCAGCTGTTCCAAGCAACACTATGTCTGTTTCTGAACCATCATCTGATATTCCATCGACCTCTCAACAATCGGTAAATAAAGTTTCATCTGTTCCGCCTATCGTGCCTCTACTACCTGACGTCGATGAAGCTTCCTCTTCAGTGATTCCAGAGATTCATTCTGAGTCAGCGGCTCACGCTCCTGCTCAACGATGGACAATAAATCACCCCATTGATCAAATTCTTGGTGATCTAAATGCGGGTGTTCAGACTCGACACAATGCAGATAACATTTGTTTATATGTAAATTTTATTTCACTAACTGAACCAAAGAAGGTTGATGATGCCCTCAGAGATCCAAACGGGGTCAGCGCTATGCAAGAATAGCTGACAGAATTCGAAAGAAACAAGGTTTGGAATCTCGTTCCAAAACCATCTGAGAAATCAGTGATAGGAACCAAATGGGTCTATCGGAACAAGTTAGATGAACATGGAACTATAACCCGCAACAAGGCTCGTCTTGTTGCTCAAGGATACAAACAAGATAAAGGCATAGACTACGATGAAACGTTTGCCCCAGTGGCAAGACTCGAAGCTATTCGTATATTTCTAGCTTACGCTGTCCATCGAGACTTCAAAGTATATCAAATGGATTGTGAAATCAGTGTTCCTAAATGGAAGGCTGAATGAAGAAGTTTACGTTGAACAACCTCCAGGATTCGCTCCTGATCCTAAGCACCCAGATTATGTCTATAAACTGGATAAGGCACTCAATGGCTTAAAGCAAGCTCCACGTGCATGGTATGACACTCTATCCTCTTTTCTTCTCATTGAAATTTTTGAGCGTGGCAAAATCGATAACACTCTATTTTTCAAGAAAGTAAAAGGTCATATTATTCTTGTTCAAATATATGTCGATGACATTATATTTGGTTCTACTAAACCTGAATTATGTACTCGCTTCTAAAAAAGAATGCAATCTGAATATAAGATGAGTATGATGGGTGAGCTGACTTACTTCCTTGGACTCCAAATCAAGCAGAATGATAAGGGTACGTTTATCCACCAAGGTAAGTATGTCAAAGATATGCTGAAGAAATTTGATTTAACTCAAAGCTCAGCGATGAAAACCCCTTTGGGACCGCCACTGACACTTAACAAAGATCATTCAGGGAAGCTTGTTAATGTCACTGCGTACCGAGGGATGATCGGCTCTCTTCTTTATCTCACAGTTAGTCGTCCTGATGTTATGTATGCTACTTGTTTATGTGCACGATATCAATCTGAACCCAAAGAATCACATTTGATCGCTGTAAAGCGAATTTTCAGACATCTGAAGGGTACTCCCAACCTAGGTCTTTGGTATCCCAAAGACTCAGGGTTCGATCTAACTGCCTACTCAGATAGTGAATTTGCAGGTTGCAAACTGGATAGGAAAAGCACCACAGGAGGCTGACAACTCCTAGGTGGAAAGCTGGTAATTTGGACAAGCAAGAAACAAAGTTCAGTGTCCACTTCTACAGCTGAAGCTGAGTATGTAGCTGCTGGAACCTGCTATGCTCAGGTCTTATGGATGAGAAATCAGCTATTAGACTATGACCTTCAGCTCTCCAAAATTCCAATCTATTGCGACATCACTAGTGCCATCGCTATAGCAAATAATCCAGTGCTACACTCAAAGACCAAACACATCGAGATCAGGCATCACTTTATCAAAGATCATGTAATGAATGGTGATATAGAACTTCACTTTATCCCAACTGACTTTCAGTTAGCTGATCTTTTTACCAAACCTCTTGATGAGACAAGATTCAACTTTCTCATCAGCGAGCTTGGCATGCTGAACCTTGAAGAGTAAATATTCAGTGGTACCACATTAGATCTGTGATAAAGGAAATTCTATCCCCGTATTCATCATCTAATCACTAAACAAAATGATTCGCTGATACTAAGGTATGTTTTCCTATTCCTATACGCTGAAGTTTACTTTAGTATACTGTATTTCAAAACAAATCTCATCGCTGAATATCTATTCCTTCATTGATTCTTTTGAAATAACTAAGCACTGACATTTCTTATCAGTGATTTTTTTTAATCCTCTCTGAAAATTTCAACACCTTCAGAGATGAGTTATAAAAGTGAAAGGACAGTTGTGACGTCATCAAACGGATAAACCCTGGCATGACTTTTCATCTGACACATTCGCCCGTTTCGAATTCTTGTCCAATACGCTTCAAGGGACGTGTCACGTGTCATGATGAGTAATTTTTTTTCCCGCTCATCAGTTTCTCTCTCTACTCTTACTATATAAACAAACCTTGTCTATTGTTTCCTTTTACGCTCTCAAACTCTCTAAAGTAGAAAGAACTCTCTTGCATCTCTAAGCATTCTTGGATTTTGAATTTTTAAGACCGTGTGTTCATCTCTACAAGCAAAACATCAAACAGGTTTTATATTTGAATCCATTCTACTTCTTAAAACCTTTTCTAAACTTGTTTTTTATTCATTTTCGTGTATTAAGAATCAAAACACACGTTTTTGTACATAAGATCATCTTCTTCATGATCTTAAGAGATAAACTTGAAATATAGTTTTCTATTAAGTTTATAACAAAATCTTAAACTTAAAAACACTCATACGTTTTTCCAGAATCCCTTCTTTAAAATGAAACTGGAAAACATGCTTTTCTCTAGCCTTAAACTTCTTTAAAACTAGAAAACCCATTTTGTCTACATTTTCTTTCCTTATAAAGAAACTGTAAAAACCCTAAAACCCTAAAAACCTCAAAACCCTAATTTTGGAAATTCTTTCCATATTAAGAAATCTCTTCTATACTTTTGTGTTCTTTACAGAAATGGCATCCTCAAACATCCTTACTACCACTGCTGCTCCTACTACCATGGTCAAGGCTGACAATGTCAAATGTGAACTCGATCATCTCGTTCTGGCAACCAACAACTCCTACTTTCTTCTGGATTTTCCTAAGAAGAAGCCTGCTCCTCACCTCACTGATGCAGTGAACTTCATCAAAACCTGCCCACTCGCCAGTGCTATGACTATCACACTACCAGCTCATCGACACCTCCTTCAGCAGTTCTGGTACACTGCTTATCGTACCACCACTACCTCTAACAGGACTGGAAAAGAATTCACTATGATAGGCTTCCAGACTGAGTATGGCAGCGGACAAGTTTCACCCGCTGGTATTCGCTCAACGCTGAACTTACCCGGAAGCACCAAAGCCAACCCCTACGTTCCTCTCATCAAGCCTAACACCGCTAATGGTGAGAAAGAAATGATCAACTTCTTCGATCTCATGAACTATACATGGGACACTGACCAAAGCCTGCAACCTGAGAAAAAGCTGACCAAAATCCTGAAGAACAAGATGCCTTCAGAGATTAACTTTATCCTTGCACACGTCATAAGCTGCATGACGGCAAAGGTCGGCTCCACCGATCAGGCCTCCAAAGGTCAACAAGCCCTGGCCTACTCCTTGCTCAAAGGCCTGAACGTCGACTACGCTCGCATCACCTTCAAATACCTGATAGAGCGGATAGAGAAGCCTGAACATTCAACCACCATTCCCTATCCACGGTTCCTCTCGGCCATCCTGCAATTGGCTCTCGGCCACCACTATCTGCCTAAGGGAGATTACAAACTTCCTCAGGTTGGACCAAAGGTTCTCGACTTCAAACCCATTAAGGGTGAGGTACGTCTTTCAACTCTTCTCTCTCTTCTTCGCCCCACTTCTTCTACTTCTGTGGCTACTTCTACAGCGACTACACCCACCGCTGACACCCATGCCACAACTAGCTCTTCTTTGAAAAATAGGAAACATTCTACAACCACTCTTGGCAGCCATAAGTCCAAGAAGATCTGTAAGGAACAACCCAAGCCTTCTCAAGCTCAAGACTCCGCCTTCGCCTCTTCACAAGCAACGTTGGAAGGTTTCGTGGTCCATTCCGCCACATCTGCTGAAGCCACCCCTTCTTTAACCATTTCAGAGACTCAGTTCTCTGAAACTTTCCTGGATAAGCACCCAACATCCTCAGCGTCTCCAAGCGCTGCGGAGGTCATTTCCTGCGTATCCAACGCTGAAGCTGCGACAACCCACCTCTCTCAGCCGTCGCTTCTACCTCCACTTCTTTCATCTACAGCATCGCACCAACAATGCCATCATTTCCATTGATGGACACTAGAGCCGCAACGCTGCAAAATATTTTGCGAAGAAACGCTACAGGACCTTTAGGCTCCTCAACAACCATCCTTACTCATTCTCTAGAGGATGACATGGAACACTGGAGTGGCACTCAAAACATCGACACCTTCTCCAATCCAAATCCCACATGTATCCAAACACTATCCACATCCCTCTATGCACCCCTAACTTATGAGCTTTCCTTAGCTCACAAGTTATTTTCTGTTATAGGTCCTAATTTGAGGACTATCAGCACGTCCTTCGAGGACATTGTTGCAACAGTGGACTCCCTATCTACCAACATCACCAACAACACCGCAGTGATCACTACAGCGGGGAATATGGTGAACGATGTCTCCACCTCCCTTGCACCTAAGGCAACAACGGCTGATTTTTCGACCCTACAAGGGGGAGTCAGTTCTTTGGAGACCGCTGTCAACACCAACCTCTCCGCTCTCCAAAAGATGGTCACTGATCTCTCCACGACCTTTTCCTACCTCAGCAGCGAGGTTGGAACTATGAAGACAGACTTTAATGGTCTGAAAGGTGAGGTGAGCAGCCTCTCCAAAGAAGTCGCTGATAACAACGCCCTGCTCACCAAGATCCTGGAGCGAATGGAGGCTCCCACAGTTCCTGAATCAAACTTCTCTCAATCTGATCGCCAACTGTTAAGGATGACCGCTGATTTTGTCATCCTGACCACATCCCGTATTCTAGACCTGGAAACCAGGTTGGATACTGCTGAGATGTTAACGGCTGAAGCTCCAAGGAAACCAAGCCTGGAAGACAGGATCCTTGGAGGTGCTGATACTGCCGCCGCTGTCGATTCTCCCTCCCCCCATTCAGTGGAAGAGGGGGAGAATGTTGAAGAAGACCTTCCCCAAAATGTTGAGGGGGAGGAAGAAAATAAAGAATCGGACCCACAGGAAGGTGATAATCCTAAGGGAACCGCTGTTGAAAGTCCCTCTCCTTCTGTGGGGGAGCAACAACGCGAAGACCCTCATTCTCCAACCACTGACAATACCCACGACGTCAGCTCTGACGACGATGAAGAAGAGGAGGAGGAGTTGGAAATCCAGGATGAGGAACCATCATTCAAGCCGCTGAATGATGATGAAGATGATGAACCTCCCTTTGTTTTCCATCCAGAAGTCATCAAAGCCCCAGCTTTGAAAGGGGTTTCTATAAACGAACCAAAGGAGGGGACCGCTGCAAAGTCTCCTTCAAAGAAGACGCACCATGGCAAAAACAAAGGCCTTGCTGAAGACAACTTGGATATCCTTCTAAAGAAGCCAGTCTGTCAGGTATGTTATCTCGTCTTTCCATATACTGCATCCATCATCTACCCATTCTCCATATCTACCCTCCTACTCATAAAACCTCTATACACTTAAACCTCTTCTTTCTCTATCTCCTTCACCATAAAATGATCTAAATCTATTGATCATTTTGTTTCAGCTAGTCCTCTCCCCTGCTTGAGGCTAACGCTAAGCTCCGCTACAACAACAAATAATCCCAGCGCTCGACTCTAAAGAACCAATAATCCCGGTTTCCACTTTTAATGAAACCGAAGAACAAGCTGAAGAAGAGCTGCTTTCCCACCCCAGAAGACCTTCCTTGCCTCCTCAAAGGTCAAGTGAAGATGAACAAAGAAAGAAAGCAGCGATGATCCAAAGAATCGAAAGTCAACGTTTGATTCCTCCTCACCTCAGCTGCTTGACGTCCAGGGAAATTGCCGAAGCCTTGAAGGCTGAAAAGATCCTCGCTGAAAAATAGAAGGCTGATCTTAGTGACAAAAACTTTGCTCTGGAACTAGCCCAACGTTCAGTAAATGATCCACAACTGAAGAAGTTTCCCCTGGCAGTCCAGCAAGAGCTGATGAAGGAGGCGAAGAAGAAAAATCGGGAAAAGGTCAAGGTCAGTGAAACCACACTTACCTGGTGTAAAAAGAAGCTCCATTTCAGAAGTTTACCCTCAAGAATACAATCTGTAAACCTGAGAGGGAAAATGGTCAAAGGAGTAACTATTGTCGATGTTCAGATAATCATAGAAAACGGCGACAATAGAATCTGCTACATTTCAGCTTTGGACAAGCTCGGGTTCAGCGAATGGTTGGAAATCAGAATCGCAATTCAGCGATCCCGCTTAAGCTTCAAGCCTTGCGTCGAAAGTGCTATAAACAAGCTAATCGACCAAGTATCCTCAGTGGTTGATATTCCTCCTCCTCCAGCCATCCAACCAAAACGAACCGCTTAAAGAAGAAGATTATTCCATCTTCAGGGCCTGTTTTAAGAAACGAGACAGGGATTGAATTCTCTCGTGAAGCTGTGCTCGGTCCAAACGCTGATCTCTCAGGTCTTGACGTCTCCTTACCTCTTGCTGAAGATTTCGTAGCTGGTAAAGTACTTGGTGAACCCTTTGGCATCTTCTTTTATGAATACACCGGTCGCAAGTGCTTTCAACGTATCTCTGAGTTATACAAAACTCCCATCGAACAACTCAGAGATCTTCTTGGATCATTCTTGAAGCCCCTTATCTATCGAGAAGCAAAACTCAGACGGGATCAAGGAGTAACAGTCCCTGATTAGATGATTCCAGAAACTAGGGGTGGCAAAAAGTAACCCAACCCGCCAACCCAACCCGAACCCAACCCCATAGTAGCAGGTTGGGTTGAGATTTTCAACCCATTTAAGTTAAACGGGTCAACCCGCCTAACCCAATTAATAAATGGGTTGGGTTGGGTTGAAATTTTCGACCCATTTCCAACCTGATTTCAACCCATTTACAACCTGCTTTCAACCCATTTACAACCTGTTTGTAACCCATTTATGATTTGTATTTAATTTATTAGCATTATTTAATTATAATTAATAATTAAAAAGTTAACAAAAAGCCTAAATATGATTCCACTAAAGTCTAAATTGAACTCCTTTGATCCTTCCATTTCAATATTCCATCGTTCAAACTTTCAAAGTCTAAACTCTCTAAACCCTAGCTGACACTTTCTTCCAGTTCCAGCAAAGAGAGTGACGCCAGCCCTAGAAACTTATTTGTTTGATTTTATGGTTGTGTTATTGAAACTTTGAACAATTTATTTCACTTTATGGTTGTGTTTTATTGAAACTTTGAACAATTTATTTGGTTTTGTAGTTGTAACATGTGTATTTGTCATGGAATTATGTTGTAGTCGTTTTTTATTTTATTTAAAGTTTTAAAATTAAAAGGGTCAACCCAGGTTCAACCCATATATTAAACAGGTTGGGTTAAGAAAATCATAAACAGGTCAACCCGCTACCAACCCATTTAAGTACCAGGTTGGGTTGGGTTGTAAATCTTAACCCATTTACTTAAACTGGTTGGGTTGGTTTGAGGTTTTCAACCCAATTAATAAATGGGTTGAACCCGAACCCAACCGAACCCGACCTATTTACACCACTACCAGAAACTGACACTCTTGATGAACTTCTCGTCAAGAAAGAACCTGAATAGCTGATAGGATCAACTTTCTGTATTCTTCTATCTTGTCAGCTTGTATCTTTTAGTACTTGTAAATTTTTTCATTGTACTTACAAATTTTCCACTTCCCTTGTAATCTTATACGAAGTTAATGAAAGTACTTTACTCCATCAGTACTAGAAAAGATCCCTGAAAACAGTAAATGGGACATGTATTTATGAGTCATTTTTATCCTTATGTTTTTAAACTTAGCAATTTTCTTTTATTGCTATGTCATCATCAAATAGGGGGAGATTGTTGATCCAAACCCTCAGTGATTTGATAATGACCCTGAGAATGACTTAGTGAAAATTGCAAATAAACAATATGTATTAGAGTTTCACCATCTAAGAAAATATACTAAGTCTGTTTAGTATCGTTGATGGAAAACCAAGGTCTTTAACTTATGATTCAGCGATACATGTACATCAGTGAGCCCTGAGTCTGATTAGTCTCACTGATGATCGCTGAAAGCTTCATCTGTAATTGTTTGCTTATGATCCCTGAAGACAAGATTCGCGTCAACCAAATTCGAAGTTGAAATCGAAGACCAAGCTGAAGAACGAGTGACTAAGTCTACTAGTGACCTGATGCGGATATCAGCGAAGACAAGACTTGTCCATTCCACGCGAAGTTTCAAGTAGAAGACTTCAGCGAGAGCTGAACTTTATCATTCGCTGATAAAGATCAACTCAGCGATCGCTGATCATGAAGCCTGTTCTACAAGTTACTTTTATCTTATCTCATTGCACGCCTTTGTACGATTTGTCAGAAGGACATCCCTTGTCCAGAATCGTACAAACCAAGTCTGCCAACTACACTGTACTTCATGCGTCCAAAAGGATGTTTGCTAAAGTCAAATTCATGCAACCAACCAGAAGCTGCCACGTGTAAAGGTATACTGACTTGCATTAAATGCATGCAATATAAATAGGTAACCCTACTTCATTTGTGAAGTGCTCGGCCCCTTCCTCGCTGAACTACTTAGTGCAAGAAAACTCTCCTTAGTTTTCTTATCTACTTTCACTCTATTTCTTAGTGCAAGAAATCTATGTGTATTCTCACAGTTTGTTTAGGTTAGTTTTTTTAACTTAATCTTGTTCCGCAACAAACTGTAAATTGTTTGATATATATCAATAAACAATTTAGAAAGATAAAAATATGTGTTTGTATTCAACCCCCCCTCCCATCTACAAACTTGTATAACACCTTCGGGACGAACAAGACTTGCATCCTCCTCCAGCGCTGCATCAAAACCGAAGACCTGCTCCTGCCAAAAGAAAGCGTTCCTCCTCTTCCTCAGGGTCTGCTATCCGAAATGAAACAAGGATCGAATCCTCTAGAGAAGCAGTGCTCGAACCTCCTCCTGGTCTCTCAGCCTTAAACCTATCACTGCCACCAGGTGGACCCTTCATCCCTAGTCAAGTGATCAGTGATCTCTACGGTATAATCTTCTTAGACTGGAATGGTGTCTTGTTCTTACAAAGATTTTCATAGCTTCCTCTCTGCCCTATCAACCAACTTAGAGATCTCGTCTACTGGTGCAATAAATCAAGACCAGGCCTCTTCCTCCAAACCATGTGCTGAATGAAGCTAAGCTCAGAAGGGAACAGGGTGAAGTAGTCCCTGATTGGATGATCCTAGAGACTGATACCTTTGACGAAATGGTCTTCAAAGACGAACCTCAATAGGTTATAGATCCCTTTTGTATTCTTCTCTTGTATTTATCAGTAGTCTCTTTTAGTACTTATTTTTATGTCACTTGTACTTGTAATTTACAATCTTCCCTTGTAAAATTATTTACGAAGTTAATGAAAATTTCAGTGAAGTACTTTACTCCATCAGTACTAGAAAAGATCCCTGAAAACAGTAAATGAGACGCATCTATGAGTCACATTTAACCTTATGTTTTTCAACACTTAGCAATTTTCTTTTGTTGCTCTGTCATCATCAAATAGGGGGAGATTATTGATCCAAACTCTCTCAGTGATTTGATGACGACCCTTTGAATTACTTAGTGAAAATTATAAGTAACATTGTATGTATAAGTGTTTCACCATCAGTGATAACATACCGAGTCTGTTCAGTATCACTGATGGTAACCATTGTTCTTCATTATTCCTCAGTGATAAATGTACATCAGTGATAGATGAGTCTGTTCAGTTCCACTAATGATCACTGATTGTTTCATATGTAATACAATGTTGTTTGTAATCCTCGAAGACAAGTTTCGCGACAAAGAGTTCATCGTTGACATCGAAGACAAAGCTGATGAACAAGTGACAAGTCTACTAATGATCTGATGCGGACATCAGTGAAACCAAGACAAGTCCATACATGCGACATTTCAAGAATAAGACTTCAGCGATAGCTGACTTACATCAGGTCTTCACTGATGGAAGTTCAACTCAGCGATCGCTGATCATGAAGCCTCCTCTCCAAGAAATATTTGTCTTATCCTCTTGCACAACTCCATACGATTTGTCAGAAGGGACATACCTTTGTCCAGAATCGTACAAACCACTCTGCCACTACACTGTTCACCATGCAGCCCAAAGCATGTTTGTAAAAGTCAGAAGCATGTGCCCAATCAGATGCTAACAGATGTAAAGTCCTCCTGCCTTGCATTAAATGCCTGGAATATAAATAGGAGGATACCCCTTCAGTTTGAAGGTGGTCATCCCTGAACCTCTTAGTGCCTTAGAAAATTATCCTTAATTTTCTATCTTCTTTTCTCTCTTATTTCTTAGTGCAAGAACTATTAGTGATTCTCAAGTTTGTTTAGATTAGGTTTTTTAATTAATCTTATTCCGCAACAAAACTGTAAATTGTTTGATTTATCACTAAACAATTTAGAAAACTATAAATCTCGTGTGTTTGTATTCAACACCTCTTCTACAAACTAATACTTGTATAACCTTCGCAACCAACATACTGTTATATAAATTTAGGAAAAGTCGAAAAAAGACTCAACAAATTATCTGATTTTGAATGATTAAGTCCCTAATTTTTTAACAAATAAATTTTTACACTTTTTTCTAAAAAAAATTAACAAATAAATCCTTATACTTTTTCCTAAGTTTTTTTACCAAATACATCCTTAAACTTTTTTTGAACAAATAAAACCAAAACCTTTTTTGAAGAAACAAAATAAAGAACTTAATTTTTGATAAAATAAATCCAAAACTTTTTTTGAACAAAAAATATACAATTCCTCCCATTGAAAACAATGTAAAATGAACCAATTAAACAAATAAAATTTATACCATTTCTATTATTAATTCCGAAATATTCAAAAGTTATGTCTAAAATATAAATAGATACATACAAAAATTATACTCATCTTTTTACCAAATAAAATTTTGAACTTTTTTTAACAAATAAATTATAATCATCCTTTTGCGTCTTTTATGTCCCTTTTTTGAACAAATAAAATTTGATTTTTTTTACCAAATATGTTCTTGAACTTTTTTTTAACAAATAAATCCCAAACTCTTTTTGAAGAAACAAAATCATGAACTTAATTTTAAGCAAATAAATTTGAAACTTTTTTTTAACAAAAAATATATTGATCATCTACCGGCAACAAAATAAAATGAACCAATTGAACAGAGAAAAAATATATTATTTTATTACTAATTCCGAAGCATTCAAAAATTTCGAATATATATTTTTTGAGTAAATTACACTTTTGATTCCTGTTGTTTTCACCCACTATCAAGTCTAGTCCCTGTTTTAAACTAATTAGAGTTTTGGTCACTATGGTTACCATTCTTTTTCATTTTTGGTCCTCAGACTAACTTTTGTTAAATAAGTCTATTAACTACAGGGGTATTTTTGTCTTTTTATATTTCATCAATTTTCAATTAAAAAATAAGAAAAAAATATTATTTTATTGAATATTAATTATTATGTTATAATTTTTGATCTTCTTTTCTGTAGACAAACAAGGAGCCAAGACCTCATCTTTCCCCCTTCGTGGCCCCAACCCACTTCACCGGTTCCCATCGACCGACCATCGTCCTCTCACAACCACCGTATCCCCTCTGAATACCTCCATTAGCTGGTGGTTATTGGACATTGAGGGCTTCAACCCATTCGCTGGTGGTTATTAGACATAGAGGGCTTCAACCTTAGCAGGCTTCAGTCTAGGCTTCAATTTTGAGTAGGTTGGACTTCAAGCCTGGTCTTGATCTGGAGTTGCAAGATCGCTGGTTGTTTTTTTGTTTTATTTTTTCTGAAAGAAGATTTTATTGGTAAGGATCTTTAACCCCGATAAGATAGAACATGATAGGACAGGACATAACAGAACATGACAGAACAATTGTTCATCGTTTGATAGACAGAATTGGACAGAACAGAAGAGATAACATTAGATAAAATACAATAAATAAAATATAAGGAATGAATAAAATATAAAATAGATGTATATTTTATGTTATTACTCCTTTCTAAGTAATAAACTTGATGGAAGCTTATGTCTATCTTATCGGAGTAACTGTTTTCTTTTGTGTTTGTATGTACTTTAATTCAAAACCAAAGTTTTCTGTGATCAAAAAGTTGAAAGTTTTGCTTTTAGATCGAACGGTCTGCCTAATAATTCACCTCTTTTTTTCGTAGAACATGTATGACCTTGTATATATAATATATTGATTTAAATACTTAAACGATATTTGATTTCTAAGAGGTTATGAAGTCTGAAATTTTATTTAATTTTTTATTGGTATAGCCGTAAAGATGGTGTTGAAATATGCAAGTAGAATTTGTAACATTGTTTTTGTAAACTAATAAATATCTAAATGTGTATTCAAAATCGAAGTTAACGATATGAGGTAACTATTACCAAAAAGCCTAACATAAATGTTAGTTAAAATTAGCATTTATCAAGGCATACACAACAATTGTAGCCATTGAGTTTATCAGAATTGATTTTTTGCAATCATAATTTACCAAGATTAGTCTAATCATAGCTTAGGACACTGTTCCAAAAAAGATATTAATTAAAACTTATGCAAAATAATAATTTGACGTTTTCTAAAATCATAATAAATGGTGTTGACATTTATCCAAGGGTACGAAGTTTTGTGTTATTAAGAGCATCCACAGACGCTTGCAACTACACTTGCTAATCCAATTTCAAAACAAAAAAGTATGCCATGTCATAAAGCAATTGCAACTCTTGCAATTGCAAGTGCAAGCCATAGTGGGTCCCACACCCTTACTTTATATTATTATATTATATATTTATTAACAAAAAATAATTATAATATATATAATAATTTATAAAGTAATTAATAAATGTTGTAGTGGGGACCAATTGAAAGTGTAAAAGAATTGCAGGTGTGTGGATGATAATTGCAAAAGCTGATGTGGCACAATTGAAAGTCCAAATGAATTGCAGGTGTGTGGATGGTCTAAGACTTATACATTTTAGATTTCTCAATTTTTAAATATTCCATTGTCATGGTACAAGTTGTAAAACTCGAGTTTGTAAATCCGTCTTCTGTTTATTACGGTTCCAAAAACTTTGTTTTTGATTTAGGAAAATAAAAGGATATAGTAAGAGGCAACGGGGCTGTTTGTTTTTCTAAAAAAGCCTCTTAATACTTCTGAATTCTGAATCGTTCAGACGTGTTTACCTTCAGGCTCTTAAGTCTGAAATTCGTCTGAATCTAGAAGATGTAACCTAATGTCTTATAACCTCTTAAAGCACCACCTTTTATTAATCATAAGTGAAATAAGCCTTTAGACTTCAGACCTCTTAAAAATCAAACGCCACCTATGAGTCTAATAAAACCTCTTTTACAATAAGAGAATGGCAAGAAGTTTTAACTTTTTATCATAAAGAAAAAAAAATCTTATAAACTTATAAGTTGAGTCTCCAACTTTACACAATTTACCCTTAAAAAGAATTGAATGAGATTGTGGATCAAAAGTTTGCAGACTTGGAATGCAATAAGTTTGTGGTCAATTAAAGATGAAAACTGTAAAGAAAAAAGATAGAGAAAAAGATAAATAAAAGTTAGGAAGATATGAAGCTGCCCCACTTTAAGAAACAATGTACTTTTTAATACTGTATTTATCATCGTCTTAAAGTTATTAATGTTGAACTCAAGTTTTCGTGGCCGATGAAAACTGGTGCAGTTGTTTTTTTGTTTTATTTTTTCTGAAAGAAGATTTTATTGGTAAGGATCTTTAACCCCGATAAGATAGAACATGATAGGACAGGACGTGACAGAACAAAACAGAACATGACAGAACAATTGTTCATCGTTTGGTAGACAGAATTGGACAGAACAGAAGAGATAACATTAGATAAAGTACAATAAATAAAATATAAGGAATGAATAAAATATAAAATAGATGTGTATTTGATGTTTTAGAAGAAAATTAGATTTTATTTTGAGTTATATTGGTAAAACATAAGTATGTTCCAGCTTGTTCCATATGGTGGGGTGGAATAGACTTGTTCCACTCTGTTTTTGTCTGTTTCACATAAAAGTCCTGTCAAACGTGAAATAATGATCCCTATTCTGTTCTGTCCTGTCCAGTGTAGCAAACTACCTTAAGGGATGCCTTACAAATAAAGAGGATACCTTCTTTTTATAGGTAAAAATAAGGTACCTTTACATAAGCGTGTAGTTCCATCCATAATTTAAAGGTCTAAATATTTAGAAAAGCAAAACCTTTCGAAATGCAAAATGTATTTTTATTGGATATCAAATAACTAATTTCGATTAAAGGGTTGTTTATCAAATACTTACCGGATGAGTGTTTATCAACAAAAGATATCACCCTCAGTTACCTTATCGTGTAATATTCGCGGCCATGAAAGTAAATTGTTGGTAAGCATCTTAACCCCAATAAACGGTTACCGGGTAAGAGTCATTTCTCACATTTACTGGGTAAGACTTTTGGTCTTTGCCTCGCCTCTCACTAGGTAAGCTTATTGATCTTTATCATGCTCAATCAATAACATAAGTGATATCGATGAACATTTACCTAATAAACAACTAATAAACTACCCCTATATCACTTATAAAACAAACTTAAAACTTGTAAGAGTGTATTTTATTGGACATTATTTGGTTTTAACAAATATTGCAAAATGTTCACTTAAATGGATAAAATAAGAAAGAGAAATATCTTCTGCATAAATTTATAAAACTCAATATTAAAAGAGAAATTTTATTTTAATTGTTGAATAACGAAATTGAATACATCATTATTTTATATAAAAAAATTTAAAAATATATTAAAAATTTATTGAATATTTTAATAATATAACTATAGGATTTTGTAACGAAAATGGATTTACCTAAAAGGGCAGAAAAAACATTTTTTTCATTAAAGTTTTAAAATGTTCAATAAAATAAACCCTAATAGGATTCAATGACTGCAAATTAAGGTGGCATTTGTTTTTTAAAAGGTGTGTTGAGGTCTGAAGTCTGATTTCACTTCTGATTTTTAAGAGGTGGTGCTGAAGTCTGCAATCTGAATCAATAAGACTGTTTGTTTTTGTAAACTAACAAACGTCTGAATATGTATAATTTAACTTAAATACTTCAATTGAAATGAGCATCGATGATCGAAGGACAAAATAGAAAAAAAGAAACAAAAGGACGCTGACACATTTTCGAGGTTGTGGAGTTTTGATCATATATCAAACACAGAAGAGTCGATTTAAGTGATTCAAGATGTTTTGGTAAGCCAACACACAAATCTCCGATATACGTGTTTTGTGTTTTTGCAAATTCGGGGAGCATAGGGGCTAAAACCGACGTTGAAATCGAAAGAATGAAGCCGGATGGAAATAAGAGGTAATTAAGTAGCTAGGTGTTCACTTAATTATTCAGGGGATATTAAGAGTTAGGAGGCTCTGAAAACAAACGGCCTGAACCATCTTACGTCTGACCGAATCAGACATAAGTGACAATTAAAAGCTTATTTTGAAAAAACAAACACCACCTAAATCTATAAGAGCATCTCCAACACATTCTCTATAATTTCTCTAAAATTGAGAATCAAAAATCAAAATCTCTAAATAAAATTACATTTGACTCCAAGATTCTCTATTTTAGAGAGTTAAGCATTAATTATATTATTAAAATATTATACAAGTTTATTATCCCAATGCATTTTTAAAAAAAATTATAAAATAATGATAGTTTAATTTTATTGGTTGAAATGAATAAAAAATGATTTTCTCTCACCTCCCATCAATTTTTATAAAATTCTCTAAACTTAGAGTTTTTTGTTGTTTTCTCTATTTCAAAGTATAAGATAGAGAAGTTGTTGGAGCAATTTCGAGAATAAGATTGAGAAGCTGTTGGAGATGCTTTAAAACAACTATAGGGTGTTTAGGAGTTATACCTCACAAATAGGAACATAAAAAATACAAGGTTGTAATAACCGTGACCAAATTGTGAGAGTTTCAAGCCTTGGGGAAGAATTTATTTAATGCTGAAAGTTGAGGGGCCATTCTGTAAATAAGGGATAGGGTTTAATGACCAAATGATTGGTACAAAACCCTAGGGAGGATCATTTGGTTGGTGTTGGCGGCTGTGGTAAAGAGAAGGCAAAGAGAAAGGATTTTAGAGCTCAAGTGCAAGTTGGAAGGAAGAACATCAAATCATCTATTTGAAAGGAGAAATAGAGTGGAATGTGTTTCTACAAGTGTTTCCAGCAGGTAATTCCAAAACTAAGAATCTAATTGCTGTTGTTATGTTGATTTTTAGGTTTTGAGAGTTCTTTCTTGTTAAAGTCATTTGAGGCCTAAAAGGGAGATTTAAGCACCCTTAAATCGTGGTTAGTTAGTAGAGCTTTGTAGGTTATGGTTATAGAACATGTATGTGGCTAGTTATGGCTTAATCATCCTGTTTGTGGAACGTTTAGCAAGATTCTGGCCTCTGAACTCGTCCATCGTTCGTCCGAAAAGTTTCAGGTTATGAAGGTGTCCGGGCGAGTGTCCGGTAGGCAGATGTGTCCGGTAAGCTTAAGCGTCCGGAAAGCATAATTTCTAGGTAAGTAGAAAGTATCCGGATGTAGCGTCACCTGGAAAGTTGAGTCATCCGGGAAGTAGGGTCATCTGGACAGTCGGGTTATCCGGAAAGCTGAAATGTCCGGAAAGTGTTGGTGTCCGGTAAATTAGTATCCGGATAGTCGGTTAGCCAGTTTATAAGTTTTATGCTTTCCCTCAGGTAGATCGTTTGGAAGTGAGGATCAGAGTAGAAAAGGAAAGTAAGCGTATCAGGTGAGTTTTCTAACTAAATTACATGACCTTTTACGTGTTTTCTAAAGTAAGCACATGATGAGAAATGTCATGTTTATTTATATGCTTTTAACTGCATGAAAGTTTGTTTAAAGATTTATGTGAAATGTATGCATACATTGTGTTAGACGTAGACTGGCTAAGACGGGAGGTAGACCCGCCAGTGTTCATGCCGGGAAGGTGACCCGTTTATGCCATGGAAGGGTGTATCCAGTAAGGCAGCGTGAGACTGACTCGTTGGCACCTTCGGGTGACTTCAGGGTGCCGTTTACGAGTGCGGGTTCATCCGCGATGTTTTTATGAAAAGCTATGTGAAAGTTTTGTATCTGAAAGTTATAAACTGTTTTTAAATGCTCTTGAAAACCGTCAGGAGGGACTCACTAGACCTCATGGTCTAACCCTCGCATTTTTCCAAACAAAACCTTTTCAGGTAAGCAGATAATAGGAGGTTCCGGTAAGCGAGCAAGAGCAGGATAGAGCACAGATGCAGTTAGAGATAGTGCCACTCATACTTTTAGTAGCAATTATTCTCAGTTGTGTATAGGTTGTTTCCGCCAACCTAAAGTTTTGAGATTTATGTAAGAAATTTTGGTACCCAGTATTGTAATGCTTATTATTTATCACTATGCATGTCTCATTTTAGACTGGGTTGTTACAATTGGTATCAGAGCCATAGTTTAAGGGATTTAGGTGACCGGACGGGCCTAAACTTAAACTTTGGGAGTAGAAATCACAACTGAGAATCAGGAAATGCGTTAGGAGGACACTATTATGGAAATAGGACTGATAGCGTACCGAGGACGGTCGATTTCACATGGCCAGTGTAATTGCGAACTTACATGTACATGTATGTGCTTAATCTGCCTTATTATTCCGAAGTTGTAGTCTTATGCTAGTTTATATGTCGTATTCCAGTAATCTAGAATGTCAGCAAGATCCCTGAGGGGTATACTGAGACCCCTTGTTGGGGAAGTATCATGAGAGATCATTTATGATGTGATGTATGTATACATCGTAGAGAAGAAATGTCGTATAGAATGTCATGAGTCGTCTAGAGGTAGATCTTCGTGTATTCGAAGAGGATGAATGATAGATGTTGAGTAAGACTCCTGTTTCTGGAGAATCCCAGTTCTAGAAATCGTGGGATAGATCAGTTCGGATGGTAAGGAGGGGCAGTGTCGAGATCTTGGAAGTGCCAATTCAAGAGCAAGCTGAGGATTAGAACCCTGACTCTTTAGTCGAGTTGTTCAGTGGCAGGATCATTGAAGAGAGATTTCTGTAGAGTACTGAAAGCGTGTAGAAGTATAATATGAGATGAATTGGTCAAGGCGAAAATAGTATGAAATGGTTGAGTAAGTGGACCGTTGACTGTATGTATAGTAAGTTGTTGCAAGGCCGAGAGGGCGACCACTGGTCGAAAGTAGAGTGTCAATGATAAGTTGCGTGAGTAAAGCGATTGACCTTGTTTGAGTGAGTAGCCTTCAATTGCAAGTAGAATTTCATGCATTGAGTTCGTATATGTGTATAGATTTTTCTTAAGTAAAGTAAATGTGTAAATATCAAATTTGATCGAATATGAGTCGGCGTGTGCAAGCATATGCTTAAAGAAAAATGAAAATCCATTTACATCGCACAATGAAGTCTTGAGGTTTACGAATTTCAAAATATTCCACTCTTTTCATGATAAGTTAAATCGTTGTAAAAAAAAGGGTCAAGAAAACGTTTGAATGCAAAACTTTTATAACCAAAATGAGTATTGACATGTGAAGTTATATAAATGAGTGCGAGAACCGACTGGTTTACTTCGTGTCGGTAATTCCTTTCAGAATTTGGTCGTATGAAAAGATTTTCATCCAATATATTCTGTCATAACGACATATTTTTGGTTGAGTAAGATTAAGTTTTACGGACAGTTGCATGCGAACGATTCTCGAGATCGTTATGCAGGGCATTGGAGTTATGAGAGTGTTGGGGTCGTGTGCACCCAAGTTGTTTCCAAGTGTTGTTTCCTTAAAATGATAAAAAGTGTGAAATGATTTATTTAGCGCGTTGTCATGCATGAAGGCTATGAACTCACAAGGTCGTAGAGTACTACATTTTAAGCTAAGGAAGAACTCCTAGAGTGGAGAGGTGTTAGACAAATCAGGGGATAATGTTTGTAGTTTTAGTATTTGTGTTCAGGAGGAGAGGTGAGCAGTGGAAGAGTCGGAAGTGGACTTTAGTGTCGGTTGTCCGAGGGTCTGTACCCTTGATAGGTGACCGGAATACCATTGCCGAAGGACGGTTGCGTCCGGAGGAAAGACTAGAAGTCATCAAGGTGTTGGTTTAGCATCTCGTTATGAGTAGTGTGGCGAAGTAGGAATGAAATATCCTCGACGTCGAATGAGAGTTTTAAGGTGGTCTTGTAATATTGACGTTACTCGAGCGAGTTTGAAATGAGGACGTCGGGATGTGAATTTGATTATGATATGTTAGAAGGATTAGGTTCAGTAAGGGACCCTTGTTGAAGAATAGGTTATGGAAGTATCAACAGGTCGGCTATTGACGTTGAATTCGGCACCTGAGTAAGGTGTATGAGGCCGAAGACTTGAATTATAAGGTTGAAAGTTGAAGGACCACCTTGTAGGGGTGTTAAGATAGTAAAAGACTACTGTTTTAGATAAGCGTTTTACTTATGAGGTGGATGGTTCATAAATGATGAAGTATTTAGCACGAACGAAGTGGGTGTATAGATTATGTCGATCTGTGAGGGACTGTGCCCTGTCTATGTAATGGTTTGGAATCGTAAAGAGCTAGCAAGAAATCAGTATGCTTGAGTTAGTTAGAAACTTGTGAGTTGTGGTTCAACTAGAGCTGGGGAGAGACAAAGTATCGAGATAGACTCGGTTATTTATGCGGGAGAATGTGAAGGCAAGTTTGATTTGGGTACGAATGACCATGAAAGACCTGGTCTACAGTGGGATATTTTGAGTGGAGAATGTACAGATGAGTAGTGGCATCCATTGCCAAGATAAATGTGTCAGCTAGTGTTGTAGTAATGTGATGTTAGAAAAAGGATACACCAGTTGGAAGCCTTGCTGGGGATTTCGGATGAGGTGTTCGATTTGTTAATCAAGCTGTTGGAGTACGTGGTTTGTAAGTTGACGTGTGATATGTCTGTTATCGGAATAGAATGTCGGAGCGGTGATGGGTGGTTACCCAAGTGGGAAACCAAGTGTTTTTGGTTGTGTGAGTTGCTAAGTAAGTATATTTTTGGAATCTTTGGAAGTTTAAAGAAGATGATGGATGGTAGTAGATGCGAAATCTTTAAAGGATGTGAATTGTTTCTTAAGCGTGAAGGAATTATCCGAGAATGTAATAGTTGGAGATCAAAGAATGTGTAGTAACTTTGAACACTGGTGTCGTTTCGGGATGACTTGGTTGAATGCCTTAAGTTAGAATTTTGGTGCAACTGTTTGGTTATGTATAGTGATGAGGAAGTGTTATCAGCAGGTGGAAAGGTCGAGAGAGAGGGGCAAGTAGTGTTAGTGGGCGGTGCTCCACACTAACGTGGGGAGGTGAAGATCGTATGTCGGAATAAGTGAGTGGGTTGGAAGTAGTAAGCTTGACAGTAACACCGAGAGGTGGATTAGTGTGTGTGGATTGTCATCAGTAAGTGTGCGAACTCCTAGAAAGAGTATAGAGGAAAAGGATTCGTGCATGTCTTTGTGCGGGAAAGAAGTGGAAAAAGGACAGTTGAATGAGCTGAGTTGGTGATGTTGTGAGAAATGTTCAAACGATGTGGTCGTTCGGTGAGAGTAACGAAAGTTTTGTGTGAGCATGGTTACTTTTCCTTGTTGAGTGAGGGTAACCGAAGTTTTGTCATATTTGATTGGACGTTTGTAGAATGCAGTGAGAAATCGATGTGACTTCTGAATAAGTTCAATTCGGATAGGTGATCACTCCAATGAGAGATTATAGAAGTTTCCTACTTTTAGTTACGTTAAGTGTGAAATGATGAAGTGGTGAGAACGTACAAATTAGTTGTCGAGCTGTAGCCAATTTGATTCGGAAAGGAATTAGGATTTGCATAGACGTATGTCGGTGGGAAGGAGAGATTTGGAATTACATGTAACCCGGGGATGGAACTTTTAGGTGTGAGTTCGTCGGGATGTGCAAGTGTGGCCTTGTGCCAAGTGGTTAAGTGAGTGATTGTTCCTGGTTTTAGATTCTCGTTGTAGTGGCGGGGAACTTCCGCCAAGTTCCTCCTTTTAAGAAAGTACAGAGGTACGAGAGACCGTAAGTAGACGTGTTGTAAAACCGTGAGTACCGATGTGGGGACGGAAGCGAGCAAATGGAGGCGCGACTGGCCTTGGAATTATCAGGTGGTATTTAAGCGAGTATAGTATTCGGAGAGGTTGCAGGTAAATAGTGCAAGATGGCACGATTTAGCAAAGTGGTGACTCGCCGAGGACGGTTTCAAAGTATGGGGTGTGGTTATATTTCCCATCTGAACGGTTTGAGGCAACCGAGTAGGACTGAGTGGTTGGATTGAAAAACATAAGGCTTTTGAGCCTTGAAGTTTGAGAGAAAAGTAAGGTGGACTAAGTCTGCAGATCCGTCGAAGTTATGAAAGTTGAATAGATAGTGCGCGATCTTGAGGTACTCGATGAGAATTTGAGAAGAAATTTGATAGTGTGAGGCACGTCTCTTTTGTGGAGAGCCGATGTGAGAAGTGAGATGATGGCGACCTTGCAAGAGATGCATGCGATAAGAAGTTGACTTTTGTCATTAGTAAGCGAGTTAGAGCAGCGGCATACAAATTAGACTGGTCAGAAGAATTAAAGAGTGTTCATCCGACATTTCATGTCTCAGACTTAATGAAGCGTTTGTCAGATGCCGAGGTGGCTATTCCTTTGGGGGACATCAGTATAGATGAGGAGTTACGTAGGAGAACCGATTGAAATCGTGAGCAGTAAGATCCGGAAAACAAGGAATAGAGAAGTTCGTCTAGTAAAAGTTCAGTGTAGGTATCATAAGGGACGAGAGACTACTTGGGAGGTGGAAGCGGACATGAAGTCCAATTACCCTCATCTTTTCGAGAATGGAATTCCGGGGACGGAATTCCTTTGAGGGGGGAGTGTTGTAATAACCGTGACCAAATTGTGAGAGTTTCAAGCCTTGGGGAAGAATTTATTTAATGCTGAAAGTTGAGGGGCCATTCTGTAAATAAGGGATAGGGTTTAATGACCAAATGATTGGCACAAAACCCTAGGGAAAATCATTTGGTTGGTGTTGGCGGCTGTGGTAAAGAGAAGGCAAAGAGAAAGGATTTTAGAGCTCAAGTGCAAGTTGGAAGGAAGAACATCAAATCATCTATTTGAAAGGAGAAATAGAGTGGAGTGTGTTTCTTCAAGTGTTTCCAGCACGTAATTTCGAAACTAAGAATCTAATTGTTGTTGTTATGTTGATTTTTAGGTTTTGAGAGTTCTTTCTTGTTAAAGTCATTTGAGGCCTAAAAGGGAGATTTAAGCACCCTTAAATCGTTGTTAGTTAGTAGAGCTTTGTGGGTTATGGTTATAGAACATGTATGTGGCTAGTTATGGATTAATCATCCTGTTTGTGGAACGTTTAGCAAGATTCTGGCCTCTGAACTCGTCCAACGTTCGTCCGGAAAGCTTCAGGTTATGAAGGTGTCCGGGCGAGTGTCCGGTAGGCAGATGTGCCCGGTAAGCTTAAGCGTCCGGAAAGCATAATTTCCCGGTAAGTAGAAAGTATCCGGATGTAGAGTCATCTGGAAAGTTGAGTCATCCGGGAAGTAGGGTCATCTGGACAGTCGGGTTATCCGGAAAGCTGAAATGTCCGGAAAGTGTTGGTGTCCGTTAAATTAGTATCCGGATAGTGGGTTAGCCAGTTTATAAGTTTTATGCTTTCCCTCAGGTAGATCGTTTGGAAGTGCGGATCGGAGTAGAAAAGGAAAGTAAGCGTATCAGGTGAGTTTTCTAACTAAATTACGTGACCTTTTACGTGTTTTCTAAAGTAAGCACATGATGAGAAATGCCATGTTTATTTATATGCTTTTAACTGCATGAAAGTTTGTTTAAAGATTTATTTGAAATGTATGCATACATTGTGTTAGACGTAGACTGGCTAAGACGGGAGGTAGACCCGCCAGTGTTCATGCCGGGAAGGTGACCCGTTTATGCCATGGAAGGGTGTATCCAGTAAGGCAGCGTGAGACTGACTCGTTGGCACCATCGGGTGACTTCAGGGTGCCGTTTACGAGTGCGGGTTCATCCGCGATGTTTTTATGAAAAGCTATGTGAAAGTTTTGTTTCTGAAAGTTATAAACTGTTTTTAAATGCTTTTGAAAACCGTCAGGAGGGACTCACTAGACCTCATGGTCTAACCCTCGCATTTTTCCAAACTAAACCTTTTCAGGTAAGCAGATAATATGAGGCTCCGGTAAGCGAGCAAGAGCAGGATAGAGCACAGATGCAGTTAGAGATAGTGTCACTCATACTTTTAGTGGTAATTATTCTCAGTTGTGTATAGGTTGTTTCCGCCAACCTAAAGTTTTGAGATTTATGTAAGAAATTTTGGGACCCAGTATTGTAAAGCTTATTATTTATCACTATGCATGTCTCATTTTAGACTGGGTTGTTACAAGGGTGGTTTCGAGAGTTAACCGGGTCTTTTACTAATATTTGGAAGAGAAGAAAACGAGCTCGAAAAAGGCCCGAAATCAAAAGTCAAATTGATTGGAAAAGTTAGAAAACAAAACGGTGCGAGAAACTGCACGGCCTAAACAGCGCCACCCGTCGCACAAAACACTGCCATATGCTACACATTGGAATTGCGCCGCAGCCTTTTTTTTTGCAATGCCACCGTCCCACTTTTGCAATTTGGTTTGGTTTATAATTCTTATTCCATTGTTTATTTTATTAATTATCTTTAGTTTATTATTAAGTTAGCAATTATCCTTATAATTAGGTTTTAGTAATTAACTTTGTATTAGTTTAGATTATAAATATGAGTATTGTTTTCAGTTGTAAACAATTTATTGATTAATAAAAGTTCATTTTTTTAAGAGTTTTCTCTTAAGTTTTGAGTTTTACGTTTCGTAATTCTCATCTATCAAAAGGGTTTAGACGTTTGTCGATCCTTCCGAAAATCTACGATGCGTCATAAAAACATCTACATTGCGTCATAAACCACGTTGCAACTCTACATAGTCGATAGTCCTAGCTCAAAGACCTGTGTATATGTGTTCCTATACTATGAAACAACAAAGAATTTTTTTTATTTTTGCTATTATTTTGGCCGAAATGCCGAATTACTCTTACGCTGTGTTCTTGAAACTCATTTTATGAAGGAAAAGAAAGGAAGGGAGAGAAATGGGAGGAAAGTAAAAAACACTTGTGTTCTCTTTTTAGGAGAGAAATGAAAGGAAACGGAAGAAAAATAATGATAAGTTTCTTTCCAAAACTTTCCTCCCACATGTAGGAAGGAAAAGAAAGGAGAAAATTAAAAATAAAATTACAAAACTACCCAATCTTTTGTTATAAAAAATATATTTTTAAGGGTATATTAGTAAAAATGACGTCTTTCCTTTCCTTTCTCTTCTGTTCAAGAACACGAAAACTTATTTTCTTTCCTTTCCTTCCATTCTTTTTCCTTCCTTTTCGAGAACACAAAAAAAAAGTTACTTTACTTTCATTTCCTTTCTCTCCATTTCTTTTCACTCCATATTATATAACATAGCGTGAAAGAGGGGTGTAGAAAAGTGGTAATTAGGCAAAACAATGATTTGGGTTTTTATCCTTAATCCTTCTAAGCATGAGTCGGTCAGGCTGTTTACTAGGTGTTGACCAGGCTGACTCGGTCAACAAATCTGACTCAGTCAGCGGTCAGAGCGTTTACCGAATCCCGGATCTGACCGAACACTGACCGAACCCGCTTAAAAAATATGCTGACCCGGGTCAGTTTTTATTTTTCATACGATTTGGTAAAAAACGATCCCCCCTCTCCCTCATCACTCCTCCTCCATCGTCCCCCACGTCGTCGTCTCACCACGCGCTCGTCTCTCCCGACCCTTGTCGCTCACGTAATCTCTCACGAAATCTCTATTCACTGTAATAGGTTTTATTCACTGTGATTTGCTGTTAGTTTAGGTCAAAAACGCTCCTCCTCATCGAATTATGCTTTATTTTCCTTCGTGGGTTTGTTTGTGATAGAAAAATATCTGTGGTTTTTATAATTGTATATGGCGAAAAATACCTGGGTATCCTTAGCATTTGATATGTGTTATGTGGATTTTTGTCTGCTTGCATCTAGATCTTTCTGCTTGCTACTTGTTATCCATTTGACTTGTACAGTACACTCCACTATTGCATAGTTGTTGACTTTTGGTTATTTGCAAATGGGTTTTATTCAAGTGGGTTTTATTCAAGTGACACAAATTCACTCGAAAGCTACATGGAGCATTCTCTCGAAGCAATATCCTACAAATTCCCACTTCCACACGACACATAGTGACACAAACGATAGTAAGGGTCCAACAACATGTCAATGCCCCAAAAGCTACATGAAACATGTTCTCAAAGCAATTCATTGATTCAATTGACGGTATGCTAGAATCATTCATTATCCATTTGCTACATGACGTCTCATATTGAACTCAACGCATAGATTGTATTCATTGTTGTGTGAATATTGTGTTTCTCGATTCCAACATGACTGAGTATACAAGTATTATTGGTCTCACCGGTCTACTTGTGCATGGTCATGCAATTTTCTAAATCTATGTCATCGAGAGGCCAGGAGATATATCTCTCATCTTAAGATAATCATATTATGTATTGCATCTACATGAATCATACACAATTCATGTCATACCCAACATAGCCCTTATGATTTACCGGTTAAGAAAGATGTTTAACTACATCATAGTATAACATTTCTCATGCATGAGATCCCAATGTACATCTCAGGCGTAGGGACAATAAAATGTTCATCAACTCAAGATTCATTTTATGACGTCCATCTATGAATATATCTTGAATGTGTCTTGTCCAATGTTTGTGCACAGACATACGTATGTCACTCTGGTTGCACCTAGTGCGCTTCTAACTTGGACCATGACCAGACTTCACAATGATCTTAAGTTTATTACAAGTTCTCAAGTAATAATCGACCAAGGAGAATTTGAAATAATATAATCATCACATTATTTAGGGATATTAAACATGCTAATATTGAACACAATAATATTAATGTAAATAGTCATACCAATATGCTATGGCGGATACTCCTTAATGTTCAAAAAGTTCAAATTTACTAAAATACTTTCAAACCCAAGAATTACAAAATCTCAACTATATGGAAAAAATGTGAGCATCATGTTTGGTCTAACTCGTAAGTATGGTGAAAAGATCTGTCGGATTGTCTCCCGATCGAACTTTGCATATCTTCACGTCATATTTATCAATGATTTCTCCAGTCACATGATATCGTCTAAGAATATGCCTAGAGCACTGATGTGACCTCCATTCTTTCGTTTGTGCTACGACTCCCTCATTGTCTCAATAGATCTCAACATGGTCACACATGCTAGGAACTACCCCATGTATGTGATGCAAATCTTCATCCAAACAGCGTCCTATGGAGCATCCAACATTGTACTTGGAGTCTATAGTGGAGTCTGTTATCGTACTTTGAGCATCCAACAGAATTCAACCCACACATGTAAGTCGATTACGATTTAAAGTGGTCATAATCAATTTAGAAGCTAGCATATGTGTATCATCAAACACATAGATCTTTCCTGCACCACCATAAAGTAAGAAATTTAATTTGTTCTTCTCAAGTACTTAAGAATGTTCTTCACTACTACCCAGTGAGCATCACCTGCTCGCCATGCTCAAAGCATACGAGACATCCAGTCTAGTACATAGCATGGCATGCATGATGGATCCAATTGTCGAAGTATATGGAACACCCTTCATACGATCCATGTCCTCTTTAATAGTAGTACATTAAGTCTTGCTCAGTTGTATGCCATTTAGCATTGGTAAGTTTCCTCTATTGGAACCTTTCATCTTGAAGCATTTTTAAAACCTTATCAATATGTGTACTATAACTTAATCCAATTAAGCGCCTAGATCCATCTAAAGAGATCTTTATTCCAAGATAAAGGCGGCTTCTACTAAATCTTTTATAGAAAAATACTTCCTAAGCTAGCCTCCAAGCATCAGGATGTCGTTTCCAGTGATCAATATATCACTAACATACAAGAATTGGAATATTATAACGCTCCCATTATCCTTCTTGTATGAAACACCCAAAAATCACAATAAATTAAAACCTTAAATTTATCAGAGTTTACTACAACATCTTTCAATTTTCATTCACAAGTGGAGAACTAGTGACAAGGTTAATAATTACAACTGATCTATCATAAACAACTAACTAATCTAATTCATAACAAACAAGATCAGATATAAGGGTTGTCTATAATATCCCCAAAATATCTTCAATTCCACTAAATTCTCCTTTACATCTACAAAAGCATGATTCTGATACCGTCTTCACTCATCCCTTAGATTCCCTGCCCATGGTAGTACCTGGTAAGAAAGTTAAGTTGGAAACATTAGGCTTGCGCCTAGTGAGAACATCCAGTTTAAAATCAAAACATCTATAAGCTTCGGAAACCAAATTTGTAACAAATCATATAAAATAATCTTTTCGCAAACTTTCCTATCGTACACATAAAATCTTTCGATGACGAGAATCATACCCGATTCCAAGAGTATGACAAACACTAAGTAAGTCATAGTATAATGTTTAAGAGCGCCACTACGAATCACTGAGGATCCTAAATTTCAGCTCATGCTCAAGAAATTACAATTATGCCATGCCTATTTATTGGTATGGAAGTAGAAATAACAATTACACCTTGCATATTCCTCATCTCCCAATACAAACGGGGAATAACAATTATCCCTTGCCTATTCCACATTTCCAAATATAACCGGAATAGCAATTATCCCTTACCTATTCCACATTTCCAAATATAAACGGAATAACAATTATCCCTTGCCTATTCCATGTTTAACAAATAATGTCAGTGCCTATGGATCCATTACACTTACTAGCATACGTGCGTACCAAATCAAAAGCATACATCAAATCGTATCATACTCAAAGTGGAGTTATAATTATGTTCGTACTGCTAAAGTTGAAATCCAAATGATCAAGAATATCTCCTATCAAAAGTTACCGGAAACTCGGTATTACCAGACACTATCGGAAAAACTCTTCGGACTAAGTGCCCAAAACTCATATTCGGAAACTACCGGAAACTATGGATCCGGGAACTCTCGTGAAATACAAATCCGGATACTTTCAAAAATAGGATTTACTTGGATTTACCGGATACTACCAATAAATGGAGTTTATCGGATACTACCGGAATTAAGTGTTTACCAGATACTACCGGGATTAATTGTTTATCGGATACTTCGTAAAATAAAACTTACCCGGGAACCTTCGATCTGTACATCGAATTTTAACACAAATCGTTATTCTCTCAAGTTATGCTTACCAAAGTTCATCAATACCAGTAATGAGTTTAAATCATTAACGTATTTGATGAAAACATATTGAGTTTAACCAAGAAGATGAACTCACCTTAAGAATTTAACTTAGAGTCGGTATGAAGTAAAATCAATTAGGAATTCTGATTTCCATCCTTCTTTCACCCACGATTCAATAACCTAGTTAGAAAGTCGATTAATTTGTGATCACAATTTCATAAGGAACGGAATTGCAGAAATCAATTGGGTTTTCTTACCGAACGAAATCACTATTCTTTCTCTCTGCTTGAAACCGACTTCCCAGAAATTGAAATTGAGATAATCTCAATTTCAATTGACTTTCAACTTTTATACTTCAACTATCCTTAAATGACAAAACTAACCCAAAGTTTCACAATTTCACGAATTAGCTTAAAACTTTGACCAATTTCACTTTTAACCCTTCAGCATCAAATTATAACATAACCTTCAAAATTAGCGCGACTCACGCAAAATTAACATCCTACATAATAATATATTTTGATCATGGAAAATTCGAGGTGTCACAAATCTCCCCAACTTGAAAATGATTTCGTCACCAAAATCAAAGTTAGGTAAATAAATGAGGATATCTATTCTTCATATCCTCTTTAGATTCCCAAGTCACGTTGGCACCTCTATGATGTTTCTACTGTACTTTAACCATGATAACTTCCTTATGGCGTAGCTTCTTAGCCATCTTCTCCAAAATTGCTTCAGGTTCCTCCACGCAACGGTTCTTCTCGTCAACTTTTATTTCGGACATTGGTATAACATTCTCTTCTTCAGATAGATATTTTCAAAGATAGCACACATGAAAAGTGGTATGGATTCCTTCCAACTCGGGTGGAAGATCCAATTGATACGCTTGCAGTCCTACTCGTTTGGTTATGGTGAAAGGTCCAAGAAAACGAGGACTCAATTTTCCACGTTTCCCAAATCTTATTATGCCTTTCCATGGGGATACTTTTAACATCACCCGCTCCCCAACTTGAAATTCTTTAGGCCTCCTTTTCTGACCAGCATAACTCTTTTTTCGATCTTGAGCTGTCTTCAAGTGTTTCCAAATTTCCTTAACCATATCAACCGTTTGTTGCATAATTTCGGGACCAGCAAATTGATTTTCTCCAGCTTCCAACCACATACAGGAGTCCTACATTTCCGCCCATATAAGGCTTCGAAAGGTGCCCTTCTGATACTGGAATGATAACTACTATTATACGCAAATTCCACTAAGGGTAAATGCGTATCCCAGTTACGTCAAAAATCAATTACACAAGACCTGAGCATATCTTCCAAGGTCTGAATTGTTCTTTTACTTTGCCCATCCGTTTGTGGATGGTATGCGGTACTCAGATTTACTGTTGTACCCATTTTTTCTTGTAGTGACTGCCAAAATCTTGAAGTGAATCAACTATCACGGTCTGATACTATAGACACATGTATGCCATGCCTTGATACCACTTCATCAATATATAACTTGGCTAGCTTATGTATTGGTGAAGCTTCTTTCATTGGTAAGAAGTGAGCACTTTTAGTTAAGCGATCCACGATTACCCAAATGGTATCGTTACCTTTTAACGTCTTCGGTAACCTAGTCACAAAATCCATGGTAATCTTGTCCCACTTCCATTCAGGAATTTCTAAAGATTGTAGGCTCCCATAAGGTCGTTGATGTTCGGCCTTTACCAACGAGCACGTTACACATTTCTCTACACATTGTGCCACATCTAACTTCATAGCCGACCACCAATAGTGTAGTTTGAAATCTCTATACATCTTAGTACTCCCATGATGTATAGAATATTTGGACTTGTGGGTGTCTTCAAGAAGTAACTCCCGATTTCCCCCAATCTTTGGTACCCAAATACGGCCTTGAAATAATTTGATCCCTCGACTATCTTCAGTCAATTATAGACGTTGTTTAATCATAACTTCATCTTTAAGATTTTCTTCCAATAACACTTTCGTTTGTGCCACTTTGATCCTTTCAATTAGACTTGACATCACATCAATTCTGTCGTTAGTCGCTTTCAACCATCCACTGTACTCTTTTCTACTCAAGGCATCATCTACTACATTTGCTTTACCAGGATGGTAATGCAATTCACAATCATAATCCTTAAGTAGTTCTAACCAATGTCGTTGCGTCCTATTCAACTCTTTCTGATCAAAATCATGTTTCAAACTTTTATGATCAGTGAAAATAGTGCACTTCGTTCCATACAAGTAATGTCGCCATAATTTCAAAGCAAACACTACTACTGCCAGTTCTAAGTCATGGGTAGGATAATTCTTTTCATGCTCTTTGAGTTGTCTTGATGCATAAGCAATCACTTTACCGCATATACACACCCCAAACCCATCTTTGACGCATCACTATATACTACCAAATCTTCTGTTCCTTCTGGTAGTGCAAGGACAGGAGCTTCACATATTTCTTTTGTAAAGTCCTAAAAGCTGACTCTTGCTTTTTAGTCCATACAAAATTTACATTCTTCCGTGTTAGAACTGTCAGGGAAGAGGCAATCTTAGAAAATTCCTTTATGAATCGTCGGTAATAGCCTGCCAAACCCAAGAAACTCTGTATCTCCAATGAGTTTTTTGGTGTTTCCCAATTTATCATTGCTTCTATTTTTTCCAGATCCACCTTGACTCCTTTAGAAGTGATTACATGACCGAGAACTTGTACCTCCTTAAACAAAAATTCACATTTTGAGAATTTGGCGTACAATTTCTCTTTTCTTAGAACATTTGAGACTTCACGAAGGTGACATTAATGGTCGGCTTCATTCTTTGAATAAACAAGTATGTCATCAATGAACACAATGACTGACTTGTCTAAGAAAGGTCGACACACCCTGTTCCTTAAATCCATGAACACAACAGGAGCATTTTTCAACCCAAAAGGCATCACGAGCAATTCATAATGCCCATACCGCGTTCTAAACACCATCTTGGAGACATATTCATCCCTCACCCTTACTTGGTGATTGTCTGACCTTAAATCAATCTTGGAAAAACATCTTGCACCTTGGAGTTGATCGAATAAGTCATCAATCCTTGGGAGTGGATACTTATTCTTAATAGTCACTTTTTTCAATTCTCTGTAGTCAATGCACATTCTCATGGTGCCATCTTTCTTCTTGACGAAAAACTGAAACACCCTAAAATCACAATAAATTTAAACCTTAAATTTATCAGAGTTTACTACAACAGCTTTCAACTTTCATTCACAAGTGGAGAACTAGTGACCAGGTTTATAATTACAAGTGATCTATCATAAACAACCAACTAATCTAATCCATAACAAACAAGATCAGATTATAAGGTTTGTCTATAATATCCCCAAAATATCTTCGATTATACTAAATTCTCCGTTACATCTCCAAAAGCATGATTCTGATACCCCTCTTCACTCATCCCTTATATTCCCTGCCCATGCTAGTACCTGGTAAGAAAGTTAAGTTGGAAACATTAGGCTTACGCCTAGTGAGAACATCCAGTTTAAAATCAAAACATTTATAAGCTTCAGAAACCAAATTTGTAACAAAGCATATGTTGGTTCCCGTATTTGATTAACAAAGATTATCTTATCTATTAGTTCAAATAAGATGTGTTGCAGAAGCGTATTTGAAGAACTAACAGATATGTTTGTATAGAAACAATACCAAATATCAAATAAACATTATATGAAGAACACATGAATATCTCAAAGTTTATTGTATTTGATGAAGAACACTAACAATAGATTTGACGTTAATTGTGTGTGTGTGTGTGTTTTTCTGATATTTAACTGGTAAGGAAGAACTCAACATGAGTCTTCCTTTTATACTACTACAAAAGAACTATTCTAGACAAAAGGACTATTGCTACAGGAAAGAAGGGATGGCATGAACAGTTGGAAATCTGCATGCATTAAATGCGCTAATATCAACTTGCAAGGATTCCTATCAGAGTTTGACACGTGTTTGTTGTCGGACCATGCCTTGTACAAGTTGATGAACGGACCCTGGAACAGTAGCAAGATATTTCTGTAACAGTGGTAAGATATTTCTGCAACAGTGGCAAGATATTATAAATATCTTCCAAGTCTTCAGTATGAACCGCAGAGGCTCTGTCAAGGGGGATAGAGGTTCTGCGACTCGGTTCTTGGTGAGCATTCTTCTGTAGATCCTTCTTTGGTCCTTTGTGAGTAGTCTTCTGTAGATTCTTGGGACGTCGTGTTCCTTGAATGATCTTGTTTGCTTCGGCAGAGCTTCTGTGGAACACCGCAGAGCTTCTATGGAACTCTTTCATACTTGGCCTATTTTTCAATACTTCTAATATTATTAACAATTGGAGCTAACAATCTCCCCCTAAGTATTGAAAAATGAAAATTTGACTTTATGCATAATTTAGGCTAAGTAAAGTAGACAGAGGTTAAACAATACCTCAAAAGTTTCATTTCATTTCCTTTTAAAGATTACAGAGATAAGTAACTGAGATTTAGACATTTGCATCTTTGAAGTCGTTGAAACTTCTGTTGTCGAATCCCACTTCTCTAAGATCGTGATAGAATTTGATGCAGAGTTCTCTCAAGCCGATTGTAGCATCTATTTCTCTGATCATTCTTTCTGCTGATTCTTGATCCATAAGCTCAGTACCTCTGTTCTCTTCTAAGATTGATCTGAACTTGTTCAGAGTACTGGTTGCATACTTCTGACAGTCCATTTCCACAAAAAGTCTTACTTGACCAGAAGGATCCTTATACACTAACCCGTACATTGGTGTTGTTATGATTGAGTTGGGTATTGCAGAAGGTGGGCAGTTATCTTCTGGTGGTCTCAGACTCAGGTTTCTGACTCCAAGATCTCTTCCCAGTTGAAAGTCTATAATGCTATACAGCAGAAGCTTTTCCCTCATCGCTTTCCTGAATACTTGATAGGATCTTCTGTTAGCATCGTTGTCGAAGTTTTCTTTAGTCCAAAGTAGAAGATCTGGCAGATCGTAGGGGTTCAAGTTCCTTATGTCGGCATTTGAAAATTGATTTTCGGACTTGTTCTCCCTTTTGACTTTGTAGATGTTGTACCTGATCTTTGGAAAGGTTCTTGTTTGAGAGAATTTGCAGTATATTACCTTTTCAATTTTGGACTCTAAGAAAACTTTTGCCCTTGATTTTGGCTTTGTTCTGCTGAAGGTATTGTCAAGGTCAGCTCTGAGTTGAGGATCTTCGATGTGTGGTATAGGATTGTTCTGATATTGCGGTCTGTAAAGATACCTATACGCCACCTCTTCCATTTCTGCATATCGTGTAGTCAGTGGTGGTATTGGTCTTCGCAGAACATCCATTTGTTGTTTTATCTCTGCAACCCTACCCTTTGTTGCTTTTGCTTTTGGATCAAGGATTGGAATATCTGACAGAGGATATGAATTGAATGCCCAGTCTTCTTCAGGTTTAGGAGTGACAAGGGCATCGAATGAGCTCTTCATCAACTTCTCTGTTGTCTGAGGCATTGGCTTTTTCTTCTTTGGTTCTTCTGTCATGATACTCTTTCCTTTAACTTTGGCTTTGGGAGGCTCAGAACCTGTTGCTTGTCTTGGACTCTGTGGGATTGCTTCTGTTGGTTTAGGTGAAGTCTCTGTTGGTATGATGGGGATTGCCTCTGTAGTTTTTGACTTTTCAGTTTCTGAGGACTTTGGTGGTGATGGTTCTGTTGGTTTGATTGGGGATTTAGGTTCTGTAGATGTTTCTTCTGTGAGTTCGGTTGTGGTTTGTGGAGGGATACCGAAACGTTTTGCAGCTCTGAAAGCGGATACGAACTCCATTATCTTTAGGACATAAGTAGCAGAACGTTTAGATGTTTTTGGTTTGTGGGCAATGGTTTTTCTTCTTGGGTGAGTTTTGGGTTGGGATTTTGGTGGAGAATGGGGAAGTTCTTTTGAGGATGAAGAAGTAAGGATTTGAACTTCAGAGACATCTTTTTGAAGTTCAGAGGTGGTTTCCACAGAGGCTGGTGTTTCCTCTGTGGGACTCTGTTGAGTTTCCTGAGTTTGGGTTTGGGTTGGGGGTGCAGAGGAAATTGGTTCTGCTGCTATTGGTGGACTGGTTGCAGCTGTTTTTCTTTGTTTCTCCCTTTGTGTCTCCCCCTCAGGATGATCTGATGAATCATCATCATCAGAGTCATCCTGACCCTTATCTTCTTTACCCTCTGCTCTGCAAGTAGTGTCAGGTTTCTTCGCCCCGGCTGCCATCATTTTGGCACAGAGATCATCACAGAGACCAAGAAGAATTTGGACTTCGGCCTCTGTGTTGAACTGCATCTTTCCCACACTAGCTTTGAAGTCTTTTACGTAAGATGCGTTGGCTATTGTGAAGGCTCTGATAAATTCTGTCATTTGATTCAAGATGCTTTGCCCAAGTTCTGTCAACTGTGCTCTGGTCATGTAGTCGGTAGGCTTCATGGCTAGAGTGGCTTCTGTTGTTTGTTCCTGAACTTGACGTAGAGCTTTCTGCAGTTCTTCTGGAGTAATAACTTTTGATGATGACACTTGTTCTTTCATCTTTTCCAGATATATTTTGATCGAGTTGTTGAAGGCAGAAGTTGCAGCTTTTTCAAAATTAGCAGCAGCAGAGGCAGGTGTGGTGGCAGAAGTTGTGGCAACAAACTTCATCTGGGCTAGAGTAGATTGCACCTTTGTGGACAAGTTGTCCATTTTGGTGTTTAGTTCTGAGATGGCCTTGGATGTAATTTCTGCAAAAGATTTGAAAGAGCTTTTCAACTCTTTCAATGTTTGGTTCACAGAGGTGACAAGGGTTTGGAACTCACCCCTTGATACGTGTGAACTCGTTGTAACCTCTGGAGGAACACATTCGTCCCCAGAGTTTGTCCTTGTTCCTTGGACACCTTCTTTCACCCCTGTTTGTACGTTGAGGGTGGAAGGATTTCCTTCTGATCCTCGAGGAGAAACTTGAGTTTCAACCTCTACAGAAGTTCTGTGAAGGTCAGAGTCCAAATCCACTCCAGAGGTGGGTATTGGAATGTCCTTCTGTTGACTTGGAGACTTGTCTAGAGTCTCTTCGTCATTGTGCTCTCTACTCCCCTCTGAAAGGAGGTTTGGCCCTATCGTTGTGTGCATGGCAGAGGAAACGAATTCCTCTGCTAGGATGGCAGGTGTGATTTGGGGCAATAAATCACGAACTATGGGTGATTCCTTTCGAGAGGACTCCCCGGGAATGGTTTCCCCGGTTATAATAGGCACAGAGGTTGAAAGAGTAACCTCTGGCTGGCTGGGAGGGGCTGGGATCGAGCTGTGCTGCTCTTTTTCAATGATACCCTCTGCCGCTAGACCGGCGGTATCAGAAATGTGGGTTGCACTAGGAGGGGGTTGGGGATGTGTGCCTTCTACTTCTTCGGCATCTTTTTCTGCAGAACCCTCTATGGTTTCTATCCTAACCTCTTCCTCTATTGTAAAGTCTATGTTTACCTCTTCTTCTGAGGTTTCCTCTGTAGGTGCTACTGTTTCTGCTTCTGCTCTTAGGGAATCATATATGTAATGAGATCCTATGAGTTTTCGTACGTGAGGGTGCATGGTTTGTGTACCTTGAGCTGCAGAAAGGACTTCTGTTGTGCGCAGAGCCTCTGTAGACTGATCCAATGGTTCTGTGACCCATCCTGATGGATCTAAGGTGTGAGCAATGTCAGGATTGTTGAGGAAGGAATTGAAATCTCCCTGTTGATCTGCATATATTATTGGGGAGGGAGGTTGCAGATGCATAGTCTGATCTTCTTCTTCTTGTTCGACTTCTTCTGTTTTGGCTTAGGAGCTCCCTCTTCTGTGGATTTGGATTTCCTTTTCTTTTGATTTGGAGGGGAGGGAGATGCAGAAGATCTTGTCTCTGTAGCATGTGGTGGAGAATAGGTTTGAGCTGCAGAGGTTGTAGTTTCCTCTGTGGGTTTTCTTTTCTTGCTCTTCTTCTCGGGTGTTGCTGCCGAGGTTTTTCTTTTGGGAGAAGAGGGGTAAATGCTCTCTCTTTGGGCTTTGAAACGGTTTTGTACTGAATAATGTTTTTCTAAAGCTCTAGTCCATTCTTCTTCTATCATCCTCTCTACTACATCTACACCTAAGGGGGCTCCTAGACGCGGGGGTGTCACATGACTTGGTTCTGGAGTCCTGTGGACGCGTATATAGTCTAATTTCCTATCTTCATCGGTTGCATATGACAGAAGGTTCTTTGACAGAGGTCTGCAGTGTGGGTAGTTGTCTTCATGCTCTGTAGGAACGTTTTTGTTCATGGGATAGAGTTTTACCGTTGGCCCTTCCATTGGCCATTTCTGCAGAAGAAGCAGAGGCTCGAGTAAAACTCCCATTATCCTTTGGTATTGCAGAGGTGGCAGATATCCTGGTGTATGTTGTTTGGCTTTCTGGGTTGTAATCTTTCTGTCGATCGTATTTATCATCTCCTGCATCATGATGGTGGCATAATCGAGTGGATGATCATAATAGATCCCATACATGATTGTCAGGATCTGGTGTGAGCTTTGGTCAGGGCTACCGGTTTTTCCTGTGAGTCAACGATTTAAGATGGAGAAGAGGGTATTCCACAGAGGTGGTAGTCTGCCTCTGCGGAAATCATTGCGTTTCCTTAGGGTTGTGTTATACCCTAACATTTCTACGAATCGACAGAGCTCCTCGTCTGTAGGAACCTCAGCATATTTCTTTATTCCAAGAAGACCTCTGGTTGGCAGGTTGAACTCCAGCGAGAACATGGTTCTGTTGAACATGAGTTCTAGGTACTCAGACTTGTCTAGCTTTGAAATATAGCCCTTTATCAGAGAATCATCTGAATCAAATCGGCAACTTTGCCAAAATTGATTTAGATATCGTGCAGGGATTTTGGTTGGGGTTTTGGAAAGGAGAGGGTATAGGATATGATTTTCCATGGTATTTAGGAGAAGAGCATGGTCTTCGCCAAAGGCTGTTGGTGAGGGTACTAGGTAGCAGTTGTTGGATTTTAAAGGAAGAACATCCTCAAAATGTTCTTTGTTCAGAAAATGTTGAAGGTTGGTGGTTGGTGCAAAGTTTGCAGAGTCGCCGGAGTTTTCTGTTTCAGCATTTACGGCGATGTTAGGGTTTTGGGAGTGCTCTGAATGCACTGGGGAGTGTTGAGGAGAGTTCGCCGGAGAGTTTTGAGCAGCGTGTGAACTAGAAGCCATTTTTGCAAAGTAAAATGAAGATTTGAATATAGTTGCAGGTTCGCCGGAGAAGAGGGTGAGTAAAGTTTTTGTGAGGTATGGTAACTTGGGTTTTATACTGAGTTTGTGGCCGTAGAATCTGAAAGGGTTAATATTTTGAGGTAAATAATATTTGGGGTCCGCACTTGAGTGGTTACGGCGGGTTCAACTTTCCATAGGAACGTGTTGCATGTAGGTCCAATGAAAAGATGACACGTCCTATGTGTCAGTTATGACGAGACGTCGTGGGCGGCCTTATAAAATGCTAGGCGCGTGGGCCTCTTTACCTCCACATGATTCTCACTCGCAGAAAAGTTACCGGTACTGTTACAGAAATGCCTAAAGTAAAAATTGACAGAGGCTCTGTGATTTGAGAATCTTATTTTTCTTGCCTTTGTAGGTTGTACCTTCACAGAATGGTTGAAAAAATCCATGGAGAGGATCGATAAATTATTTGTATAGAAACTCCTTTACAGAGGTTTTTGGACCTCTGTCCGAGCCAGCAGACGCTCTGAGACAAGAAATTTCTTATAACTAATAATTTATAAACATTTTTGATCATCCAGGTTTTTGATTGTTTTTAACAATGTTTTTAGGACCTGTTTGAAAGCTGGTGTCCTAGAAAATTGTTTTTGAAAAAGATTTTGTGCAGTAAAAAGTCTTTTAAAACATGTGTTGGTCTACAGAGGTTCTTTCTTGTGGAAAGAACTCTGTAACTAGATACTTCTGTTGCAGTGTTTGTACGCGATGATTCTTTTTGAATTTTGATACCTAGAATGATTGACAAGAGTTTCCAAGAATTATTGATTTAAGATCAGAGCTGTTGCCTGCAGAACCTCTGTTGGACTCAGTAGAGGCTCTGTGACCTTAAATTTCTAATAATGGAAAACTTGATATTCTTTTTGATCAAAATTTATTTGGAATGTGTTTAATAATGTTTCTAGAACATATTTAGAAATTTGTGTTCTAGAAAATTATTTTCAAAAAGAATTTGTTCGAGATACTAACCTTTTTGTTCTTCTTTGTCCGGCAATGTTCTTTTCTTCTGTTGTTGTCATCTCTTCCTCTACTCCCCCTTGACTTATAAATCTCTGTAGATTAAGCAAGGTCTCCTTTTTCTCCCCTTGATCTAATCAACCTCTGTAGATCAAGTTTGTTCTCCTCTGCTCCCCCTTGACCTATGCTTGGTTCAAATAATCAGAAGTAAATGTATATAACATAGGTCTTGTATTAGAGGTTCTGTTGTTTTTCAGAAAGGAGTTTTTAGAATTTCCATACAAAATTGAATTATTTATTAAGTATATATACATATATAAAAGAAAACATTATTTTACAAATGAAGATAAGATACTTACAGAGTTTAAGTCATACTTATCATTCCTAATTTACCCACCAAGTAAAGGAATCTTTTCTCATCAAGTGCCTTGGTGAATAAATCAACAAGCTGAAATTCTGTTGGTACAAAATGCATCTCGATGGTTTGATTTTCCACATGATACTTCAGAAAGTGATACCTGATATCTATGTGCTTTGTCTTTGAATGCTGTACTGGATTTGCAGAGATGGCAATAGCACTTTTGGAATCACAGAAGATGGGGATTTTGCAAATGATGTGACCAAAGTCTTTCGACTGAGTTTTCATCCACAGAACTTGAGAGCAACAACTAGCAGCAGCAACGTATTCAGCTTCTGCCGTAGATGCTGAGACACAATTATGTTTCTTTGAAGTCCAGCTTACTAATTTCCCACCTAGGAATTGACAACTCCCAGAGGTACTCTTTCTGTCGAGTTAACATCCTCCATAATCTGAATCTGTGTATGCCTTTAGTCCAAAACCAGAGTTCTGTGGATACCAGAGGCCAAGATTTTTGGTCCCTCTGAGGTATCTAAATATTCTTTTTACAGCAATATAATGTGACTTTTTAGGATTAGCTTGATATCTTGCACAGAGACATGTGGCATGCATTATGTCAGGTCTACTGGCCGTTAAGTATAATAAGGACCCAATCATTCCTCTGTAAAGCGTGCACTCGACAGAGATGCCATTTGGATCTGAAAAAAGTTTATTTCAAGTGGCCATTGGGGTTTTCATGACAGAGGCATCAGAGAGGCTATAGTTTTCAAGTATGTCAGAGACATATTTTGATTGGTTTATGAAAATTCCTTCTGATGTTTGTTTGACTTGAAGTCCGAGGAAGAAGGTTAATTCTCCCATCATACTCATTTCAAACTCACTCTGCATGAGTTTTTCAAAGTCTTTACATTTTTGTGCATTTGTAGACCCAAAAATAATATCATCTACATATATTTGTACAAGAATAAGCTCATTTCCTTTTCCTTTAAAGAATAGAGTTGTATCAGTGGTACCTCTTTTGTAGTCGTTATTGAGAAGAAAAGTGGAAAGTCTTTCGTACCATGCTCTTGGAGCCTGTTTCAGTCCATATAGAGCCTTGTCGAGGTAATAGACATACCTTGGGTACTTTGAGCTTTCAAATCCTGGTAGTTGTTGGACGTATACTTCTTCTTGAATTTCACAATTGAGAAAGGCAGATTTTACATCCATTTGATATACTTTAAAACTTCTGTGGGCTGCGAAGGCTAAGAAAATTCTTATTGCTTCGAGCCGTGCAACAGGGGCAAAAGTTTCATCGTAATCGATGCCCTCTTCTTGGCGATATCCCTTGGCCACCAGTCTTGCTTTATTTCGAATGATCACTCCATCTTCATCCTTTTTGTTTCTGAAGACCCATTTAGTCCCTATGGCCTGTTTCCCTCGTGGCAGAGGTACTAGAGTCCAGACTTTGTTTCGCTCAAACTGTAGAAGCTCTTCTTGCATAGCATCCACCCAGTTTGGGTCGTCTAGGGCCTCAGAAATCTTTTTCTGTTCGATCACACTAATAAAATTGGTAAAGAAACAAAAATTTGCAGATGCTGATCTTGTTTTTACCTTATCAGTGGGATTACCGATGATTTGTGTTTGAGGATGGCTTTTTGTCCATTGAGTTGTTCGTGGAAGATGATCATTTGAGTCATCAAGTTGAACTTCTGTAGTTGAAGTGGTTGATGGTTCAGCTTCTGTAGGAATGGGTATTAAAGTTAGGATTTCCTTCTCTGTAGGTATTGTGGTTTCATCTTCACTTCCCTTTGGTGTTTCTTCTTGTGTTGCTTCCTCTGTTGGATTTGTTAGTATTTGGATAACCTCTGTTGCAGAATCTTTTGTTGTCGTATCTTCTGTTAGATTTTCAGTACCTGTAGTAGTTGTAGAAGAGGACGATGGATTAAATGTATCAGACAGAGAGATACTTCGTTTACAGAAGGGGATTCTGCAGAGGTACTGTTTGTTCCAGTAGAGGGATCAACATCGTTGTTGAACATCTCTTGAAATAGAAGACCTAAATCTTCATTTGTTTTTGAGATGCCAGAGGTTTCCTTGTTTAGCCCGAGTTCTGAACTGAGTTGTTCAGAAGTCTTTTGGAATGAGTCATCAAAGGATACATTGATGCTTTCTACTATCGTGCGTGACTTTAGAAGGTAAACTCTGTAGGCTTTGGAAGCGACAGAGTATCCAATGAATTTCCCTTGGTCAGACTTTTCTTCAAACTTTCCTCTTGAGTCTCTGTCGTTTAAGACAAAGCATTTGCATCCAAACACATGGAGAAAATTGATGTTTGGTCGTCGTTTGTTGATCAATTCATAAGGAGTTTTGATGTGTCTTTTCACGATCGTTGAACGATTTTAGGTATAGCAAGCAGTTGAAATTGCTTCTGCCCAAAAGGTCATTGGTAATCCACATGCAGAAAGCATGGTTCTTGCAGCCTCCACTAGCGTGCGGTTCTTTCGTTCGACCACGCGATTCTGTTGTGGGGTGCGAGCGGCAGAGAAGTTCTGGGATATTCCTTCTTCTGTGAGATAGGCTTCAATGACAGAGTTTTTGAATTCTGTGCCATTGTCACTTCGTAACTTCAGAATTCTGCACTCATAAAGAACTTGGATTCTTTTCATTAGATTAATCAAGATGCATGGAACATCTGATTTCTTTTTGACAAATTCAACCCATGTAAATCGTGAAAACTCATCAATTAAGACAAGTATATATTTCTTGCCACCTAGGCTCTGTATAGCGATTGGACCGCAGAGGTCAACGTGAAGCATGTACAGAGGTCTAGGACAAGATACATCAGTTTTGCCTCTGTGGGAAGCTCTTTTGAGTTTTCCCATTTCACAGGCAGAACATAAATGACCCTTATTGAATTTAACATTTGGTAAACCTTTGACCAGATCAAGTTTTACCAGTTTATCTAGAGTATGAAAGTTTAAGTGACAGAACCTGTTGTGCCATAGCCAGGCTTCTTCACTTTTGCTTGCAACAAGACAAATGTTGTCCTTGTTTTTGGCATTGAAGTTCATTAGATACAGATCACCTTTTCTTTTGGCTCACAGAAGTTCTATTCCGGTGTCTTCACTTAGTAGAGAGCAGAATGTTCTCTTGAGTAGTACATCGAATCCCGTATCACAAAGTTGGCTTACACTGAGTAGGTTGTGTTTAAGGCCATCAACATATGCAACTTTGTGTACTGTGATATTCTCTTTCTTTATGACTCCATAGCCTTTGATATGCCCCTTTTTGTTATCTCCAAAAGTCACTGATCCACCATCTTGTTTTTCTTGGAATGTGGATAGAAGACTTCTGTTGCCAGTCATGTGCCTTGAGCATCCGGAGTCTAGATACCATATTGGCACAAACTGCTTCTGCAAAACAATCACGGAGATTTAGGTACCCATATCCACATGGGTCCAGTTTTGTCAGAATTTTTCAAATTTGCCTTAGCATTTTTGAAATACATTTTATCTTTTGTCGAAGAATCAGTTTGTTTCTCTTTTATATTTGATTTAACTGCAGAGAGAAAACAATTTGAACTACAAAAATGATTATTTAACTTGAACATTAGATCAAAGCAATGACAGTATTGAACATCAGAAGTGATTTGCTTGAAATTTTCATTGAAAGCTTTAAACTGGGCCACAGAGGTATTACATTCTATTCTAGCATATGGCTTCCTATTACAAGAAGATTTATGTAGATTAGATTGTTGGCAAAAATCTTTGTTTGTAGCAGCCTTCTGTGAGTCCATTCTGTGGTGAACTTCTGTTGATTTCACTGTCACAGATGAAAAAGATTTGTTAGGTTTTGTCCATTTACCCTTTTGTTGCCATGTTGGTTTTTCTTTTATTTTTAAGGGTTTTAAAAACTTTGAATCTCTTGGATTTTGAGAGGATATTAACTTCTTCTGTTTTAACTTTTCAAGCTCAATAGTGGTTTTGGCTTGTATGCACATATCCATAAAGTCTGGACAGATAGGAATTCCAGTGATTTTCTCTTTTGGAGAAATAGTTCTGTTAAGAACTTCAGAGGTTTGTTTAACAACCTCTGTGTCACAAGGAATCTTTTCTATTTTGTCAGTCTCTGAGTCGTCAGATGATGAATCGTCCTCATATACGGAGATTGAGTCATCAATATTTCTTTCGACAAAGGCTGGACTTTCCGAACATGTGTCATACTTGCTTTCTTCATCTGAAAAAAAAAAATTCTAAGTCAACAGAGGTGTCTGACAAGATCTCTTTAGAGAGTTTTTGATCTACAGAAGGTGTATTTGAATTTTTCAACATATCTATTTTCCCAATTTCCATACTTTCCTTTTCAATTATATTTCTTAGTTTTTCTTCTGAAAAGATTGGTTTGAACTCAAGTGCTTCTGCAGATAATTTCTTTTCAGAATCTATTGTGCAGATAAAAGCAACTTGAGTTTGAGTATCTGGTTTACCAAACTTGAAGATTCCTATCCGATTTTGAGTTTTCAGATATCTCTTTGGTTTGGATCCTCTTTTGACAGAGGTTGAAGGTGATAAGTCTGTGTTTTCAAACCACACATTTATCATCTTCATGGGTTTCCTTAAGTGAGGTTCCCCAGAGACTTTTACTCTCTTACTCACAGAGATTAAGTTTGGAAAATTAGGTTTGTTGACTTTTCCTACTGTAAATAGAGATGACAGAGGTTTATTCTTTTTATTTTCTGTACTTTGATTAATATCACTGTACCCAATACATCGTCTTCCTATTTGAGTATTTATTTTCTCATACACCTTTTGAGCATCACGATAATTTTTAATTAACACATATCTTCTAAGTAGATCTTGCCAAAGGACTTCTCTTTCCTTTTGAAAATATTCTTTAAGAGCTAAAATGTTAAGTCTGTCGCTCTCAGAATCTGAAAGTTATTTTGTTTTGGATTTTAAAGATGTATTTAATTCAGAAATTTTCTCTTTTAAAGGAAATAGATTCTTGTTCCAGTGTGCTTCTAATTCTTCCTTTTCTTTGAAAATCTTTGCTTTTTCTTCAGTGAGAAGTCTAGCTTCTCTTTCATAAAAAGTGAGCTTTTTCTGAATATCATCACAAGTCTTTTTCAGTTCAACATTTTCAGTTTTAATTATAAGCAAATCAACTTCTGTAGTACTAGAGGTGGAGTTTGAAGTAGATACCTCAGTGTCAGAGTCGGAGCTGATTTCTGCCATGCCACAGAACAAGGCATTGTTGGTGTATTCTTCATCAGAGGTTGTATCTGACTCCCAATCTTCCTTGTTCACCACTTTGTTCGCCATAAGTGACTTTTGAGCACAATACTCAGCTTTCTTTTTGAAAAAAGCTGAGTCCTTCTGTGGGCGATTTGACCTGCTTCTGCATTCATTGGCAGAGTGGCCTGGCTTCCCACAGTTGTAGCAACCTTGGTTCTGGGAAGTATTACCGGCACGATCGTCGAACTTCTGTCGGTCACCACTTTTTTCCGATCTGCATTCATTTGCATAATGACCAGGCTTACCACACTTGTAGCATTCTTGTGGTGTGTAGCTTGCCTTGTCATTTGACCTCTGTCGGTCATTTCCTCTGTTGTCTGACCTCTGTCGGTCAGCTGATTCTTCTCTTCTTCCTTGATCCCTTCTATTCCAATCTTCTCTTCTCTCTCTATTATCTCTGCCATATCTATCATTACCAGAATTCTTTTGGTTTCCTCTGAATTCTTTTGTCAATAGAGCTAAGGATGTAGCTGTTGATGCCAGAGTAATTTCTCCTTCTTCCATAATCTCTTCATCTTCGCTGTCAACCACCACCATCTATTTCTTTCTCTCCTTCTTCTTTTCCTCTGTAGTTCTTTCTTTCCTCCGCCTCTCTGTTTCTTCTGTAGTTTTGCCAACCAAAGCAAGAGGTGCAGTGGTTAGTGTCTTTGCTTGTGCGATTTGAGGCTCTTGACCAACTAATGTTCCGTAGAGGTCTGAAAGAGTCCAGGAATTAAAATCTTGATTGGTTTGTAAAGACATAGATAGCTGGAGCCATTCTTCGTTCAGACTTTTGAGAAACATGACATTATTTTCTTAAGAAGTTATGTGGATGCCGAACGTTTTGCAGTTATTGATCAACGAGTTGAACCTGTCGTATGTTGTTTGCAGAGATTCATTTGTCAGGGCTTTAAAAGCGTAATATTCGTTTATGTATTGAGCCCTTCGGTTTTTCTGAGTTTTAGCTCCCCCTTCAAGTTGTTTTTCCAGTTCTTTCCAAAGATCATACGAAGATTCGCATGCATCTAAAGACTGGAAGAGATCGTTGGGGATTGCCATAATCAGAATTCTTTTTGTTTTCTGCACGAGTTCATCTTTTTCCTTGTCTTGATCTGACTAACCATCCCTGGTTTTAGGTTTTTGATGCTCAGGGATTTCAGGAGTGTCAGCTGTAGCTGGTACACGAGGTACTATTAACATAGGAACATGAGGAGGATTATAAAGGTATTGTACGAGCTCTTTATTAGTACCCTCAAAGAAATGGATCATTCTTATTTTCCACTGAGGATACTCATTTCTTAGAAGAGAAGGTGGTTTGGTTAATGAACCAGTTGTGAAGAAGTTTTGTGTACGTGTCATTTTAAGAGTAGGAAGTTTCAGTAAAAAGATATGACACGAAAAAGTGCGAAAGAATAATCTGGAAAGATTTTCTGGGTTTGGAAGCTCTTTACAGTGCACTTTTATGGAGTTTTAACTGAAGAAACAGTTTCTCTAGATTTACCAAACATCGAATAAATCGAAAATGGCTGAAAAAATAGAATCTGTTTGAAGGAATGAATAACAGGTTAAAATTAGACCATGTTTCTACCAATAATCTTGTTTAAAAGAGGATCGCTTGATATTAAAAACCAATCCTTGCTCTGATACCAATTGTTGGTTCCCGTATTTGATTAACAAAGATTATCTTATCTATTATTTCAAATAAGATGTGTCGCGGAAGCGTATTTGAAGAACTAACAGATATGTTTGTATAGAAACAATACCAAATATCAAATAAACATTATATGAAGAACACATGAATATCTCAAAGTTTACTGTATTTGATGAAGAACACTAACAATATATTTGACGTTAATTGTGTGTGTGTGTGTTTTTCTGATATTTAACTGGTAAGGAAGAACTCAACATGAGTCTTCCTTTTATACTACTACAAAAGAACTATTCTAGACAAAAGGACTATTGCTACAGGAAAGAAGGGATGGCATGAACAGATGGAAATCTGCATGCATTAAATGCGCTAATATCAACTTGCAAGGATTCCTATCAGAGTTTGACACGTGTTTGTTGTCGGACCATGCCTTGTACAAGTTGATGAACGGACCCTGGAACAGTAGCAAGATATTTCTGTAACAGTGGTAAGATATTTCTGCAACAGTGGCAAGATATTATAAATATCTTCCAAGTCTTCAGTCTGAACCGCAGAGGCTCTGTCAAGGGGGACAGAGGTTCTGCGGCTCGGTCCTTGGTGAGCATTCTTCTGTAGATCCTTCTTTGGTCCTTTGTGAGTAGTCTTCTGTAGATTCTTGGGACGTGGTGTTCCTTGAATGATCTTGTTTGCTTCGGCAGAGCTGCTGTGGAACACCGCAGAGCTTCTATGGAACTCTTTCATACTTGGCCTATTTTTCAATACTTCTAATATTATTAACAATTGGAGCTAACAGCATATAAAATAATCTTTTCGCAAGCTTTCCTATCTTACGCATAATATCTTTCAATGACGGGAATCATACCCGATTCCATGAGTATGACAAACACTAAGTAAGTCATAGTATCATGTTTAAGAGCGCCACTACGAATCACTGAGGATCCTAAATTTCAGTTCATGTCCACGAAATTACAATTAAGCCATGCCTATTTCTTGGTACGGAAGTAGAAATAGCAATTATCCCTTGCCTATTCCTCATCTCCCAATAGAAACGGGAATAGCAATTATCCCTTGCCTATTCCACATTTCCAAATATAATCGGAATAGCAATTATCCCTTGTCTATTCCACATTTCCAAATATAAATGGGAATAGAAATTATCCCTTGCCTATTCCATGTTTATCAAATAATGGCAGTGTCCATGGATCCATTACACTTACTAGCATACGTGCGTACCAAATCAAAAGCATACATCAAATCGTATCATACTCAAAGTTGAGTTATAATTATATTTGTACTCCTAAAGTTGAAATCCAAATGATCAAGAATATCTCCAATCAAAAGTTACCGGAAACTCAGTATTACCGGAGACTATCGGAAAAACTATCCGGACTAAGTGTCCGAAACTCATATCCGGAAACTACCGGAAACTATGGATCCGGGAACTCTCATGAAATATAAATCCGGATACTTTCAAAAATAGGATTTACCGGATACTACCGATAAATGGAGTTTATCGGATACTACCGGAATTAAGTGTTTACCGGATACTACCGAGATTAAGTGTTTACCGGATACTTCGTAAAATAAAACTTACCCGGGAACCTCCGATCTATACATCGAATTTTAACACAAATCGCAATTCTTTCAAGTTATACTTACCAAAGTTCATCAATACCAGTAATGAGTTTAACCCATTCACGTATTTGATAAAAACATATAGAGTTTAACCAAGAAGATGAACTCACCTTAAGAATTTAACTCAGAGTCAGTAGGAAGTAAAATCAGTTAGGAATTATGATTCAATCCTTCTTTCACCCACGATTCAATAACCTAGTTGGAAAGTGGATTAATTTGTGATCATAATTTCTTAAGGAACGGAATTGCATAAATCAATTGGGTTTTCTCACCGAACAAAAGCGCTATTCTTTCTCTATGCTTGAAACCGACTTCCCAGAAATTGAAATTGAGATAATCTCAATTTCAACCGACTTTCAACTTTTATACTTCAACTATCCTCAAATGACAAAACTAACCCAAAGTTTTACAATTTCATGAATTAGCTTAAAACTTTGACCAATTCCACTTTTAACCCTTCAACAACAAATTATAACATAACCTTCCAAATTAACGCGGCTCACGCAAAATTAACATCCTCCATAATAGTATATTTTGATCATGGAAAATTCGAGGTGTTACATTGTATGCACAAATTTTATATGCATTCTTGAAAAACTTCAACTCCTTTATTTTCTCGTCAAAGCAAAGATTCCAACTGTGAGATGTTTTCTTCAGTCCATAAATGGACCTTCTTAACTTTCACACCCTATTAGAATACTTCATATGTTTAAAGCCTTTTTGTTGTACCATGTACATGTCCCTGCTCAATTTTTTATTAAGTAACACAATTTTAACATCCATTTGGCATGTCTCATAATCAAGATACGCAACTATGCAAGACGAATCTTGATAGACTTAATCATGCTATCAGAGAGAAATTTTAATCATAATCGACTTTCTGAGTCTGAGTGGAACCTTTCACTAACAACCTAGCCTTATAATTATGCACAATCCCATCCATGTCAAATTTCTTCTTGAAAACCGTCTTGTACCGAACGACCTTAAAATTGATAGGTGCATCAACCAGATTCCAAACCTGGTTATCCGATATGGATTGCATTTTGGCCTACAGAGCATCACGCTATTTATCAAGTTCCAAACCTGAACGACCAACTATAAGTCACACGTTCATCATGAAGTGTGTGTTCATCTCCTATAAGATAATCATATCTTTCAGGATTTTGACTACTCCTCTTCGATCTATAGAGTGGTTGTATATCATCAGTCTCCCCAACAACATGTTGAGGTTCAACTTCCTGTTGACTGCTAATGTCAATCATTGCATCATCTTGTGGTTCTTGAAAAATTTTCAAGATCTGTGTATCCCATTTGGTGTTTTTTTGTCATAAAATTGTTATCCAATTATTCACCACGACGAGAACCAAAAACATTGTTCTCTCGAAGATTGTAGAAGCAATACCTAATAGTCCCTTTGTGACACCCAATAAATGTGCAATTTTCAAATCTGGGTTCAAGCTTCAAGCTTCACGCTTAACATAATGGTGTCAAACCCAAACCCTCATATAAGGTATATTTGGGATCTTCCTAGTTCATAACGCATATGGGATTTTGTCGATTCTTCTTGGTTGGTGCACTATTTAGTATATATGTAGCAGTTTATAGGGCATATCCCTAAAAACTCATATGTAGAGTGGTGGGACTCATCGTAGAACGAACCATATCTAATAGGATTTAGTTTCTTCCCTCGTACACACCATTATGATGCGGTGTTCCAGGTTGAGTGAGTAGAAAAAAGATACCACAACTCCTAAAATGATCGCTATACTCTTGACTCAGATATTCATGACATCGGACTGACCAAATTTCTTTTATTTTTTTTGCCAAGCTTACTTTCTACTTTATTCTAAAACTATTTGATAACTTCAAAGCTCTCATACTTATACTTTTATAAGTAAACATAGTCATATGTACTGAAATATAAGTAAAAGTAATGAACTACGATGACTCTTCCTTGTGACTGAGTTGAAGGGCTCACATACATCAGTATGTATAACTCCAAGTATCTCACTTTCCCATTCGGGCTTGCCCTTAATAGGCACCTTAGTCATCCATCCAAGTAAACAATACGTGCAAGTATCATACGAATTATCGCATGATTTCAACATTACGTTTGCTTGGAATTTGGTTATGTGTTTCTTGTTTAAGTGGCTAAGACAACAATGTCACAAATATGTATGACTCAAGCCTTGCTTAAGTCTTTTAGTGTTTACATTATATATTAAATCTAAATCACGAAAATTAAGCATATCTATTTCATATATACCATGCTGAAAAATCGTGATTGTTGATAATTTGGTAACCTATATGCACGGATAGGTATTGTAATCGAAGATAGTGGAGTGAATCGTAGGAAATTATGTATGTGGAACACAACGAAATTCAGAGAATTTGAGATACGTTTTCCCTCCAAAAAACCTTTGCATATAAGGTGATGATTCGAAGTTTAAACCCTAATTTTTTGTTATAGTTAGAAAACCTTCGGAAAGAATCATGATCAAGACTCATTTTTTTTCTGATTTGTAAACACAAAAGAAAATCCAGTTACGTTAGATGCAAATGGGAACGGTGTAGAGAGGATGAGACAAAAGGAAGAAGCAGAAGTGCGGTCTAAAAAAAGGAAACTTGCTGCCATTGCTAGAAGATATATCCGTCCAGGTAGTTTGAAGCATCATGCATATGTGCGTTTGGTTTATTGATGGTTTTAGGGTTAATCGTGTTATGGATTAGGGTTAATGATGTTTTAGGGTTTTACATTCAATATTAGGTTTTGTATTTGTAAACATGGTGTATATGTGATTAGTATTATTGGTAAATTTAGGGTTTATTGTTTTTGGGTTGTTCACTTCAATATTAAACTAAAAATGCATATAAGGAGCACATATGAAGAACTTTGTCACAATGATGCATCTGTTGCACATATGAAAGAAAATTTCATTTGCATCAATTAGTAGTGTTGCACATACGAAAATTTTCATTTGCATCAAAGAGTAGTGTTCAATTAGCAATCACTTTTAATAGCAGTGATGCACATATGAAAGAAACTTTCATCTGCATCAAATAGTAGTGGAAATACAATAGTGTGGATGTTCGTTTGAAACAAACAGTAGTGGTTGTGCCTAGATCATGATTGCTAATGCTTACTTGCAACTTGCACTGGTCGTTCTATTTTGAGTTTTATATAACTTCCACACTCAGATTAACACCCGAGTACGGTAGGATTAATATGTACATGTTTTGTTTTGGCTGGAAGAGTGACAGAGGTCAGTTTTGTTGTTGTTTTGAGATTTTTCATTTTTGTCAAATTAAGTGTCATTTGATGTGCACATTAAAATTCAGATTGGTGTCCATAACGATATATACTGGAAATATGATATACACATCAAATTCAGATTGGTGGCCTTCTCTTACGGAAGAAGGCTCATCAGCTGTTTAATTTGTGAAGCCATAGTTGGAGTCCGATTTTGCATCCTGCTCTGTTGGATTTTCATTTATGTTATGTAACACTCCAATTTTCGGGTAAGTCGTCATTCTCTTACTTCTTGTTTGAATTGACCATCGTAACCCTTATTGTGCTTGCATGCATGCAAACCCGTGAATCTCGAATTGTAAGATGGTGGCCTCCATGGGTATTTCGAGTAGAAAGTTACAACAAAATCAGGTCGGGGAAGGCCCGGCGAGAGTTCCTGGGCATCCTCGCATGTCACTATCACTGCTGCACCCCGAGTTCTTGGTACATTTGTGGCGAGAGTACCTGGCGATAGTGCCAGGGTCACTCTCGCAGTGTCACTTTCGCGGGCATCGATCAAGGCCGAATTCTTGGCACTCACAGTACATTCATGACGAGTGTTCCTGGGGCACTCTCGCACGTCAAGGTCGCCGTGGGGGGTGTTTTCGGTTTAATAGCAGCGTTGGCTTCTTTTGGAAGGAGGGTTTTCTCACTTCTCGTTTGGTCCGATTTTTCTCCACTCCAGGGGCGATTTCTCACCTAGTTCCTTCCCTCACCATTAAATGCTAGAGGTTTGATCATTTATGAGCTTAAATCATTACACCCTACCCTCATCTACCACTAGACAAGTCTCTATAAAGCATTTTGTGGGTTCCAGATTAGTGCATACACAATAGAAATCAATAGAATAGTAATCAGTCAGAATGATTTCAACTTGTCATCCACATAGTGTTGAATAACTTTCAGAGAGTTTCTTTACAGATGATCAAGAATAATTAAAACGATTAATGAATGATTAACCTATTTTCTAAGGCTAATAACCATATTTATATCTAGGCCTAATCAGTCAAGCCCATGGCCCATTAAGTAATTAAGCCCAAATACAACATTTACAATTAATACGATGAATATTTATTCAAGCAAAATTTATTCCCAACAATCTCCCCCTTTGAATCGAAGTTCAATCTCGCGCCAGTTTTCGACGTATCTCTTTCGGAGCGCGAACAGAATCTCAAAGCTTCGGATTGCTTTACGAAACTCCATGCGGTCTTCAACAATTTCCAAGGCTTCTCAGGCATTCATTTCGTTTCGATTTGTAGCAAACGAAGTCCGGAGTTCCTTTTCCTTGGTTATGATATTTCTTAGCGCATCTCTGACCTTTAGAAGAGTTTCGTCGCAGAATCCTTCGACTTGGCTAAACCGGAGAAACTTTTTCTCATTCTGTTCGTAGAGATAGACGATTCCAAATTCTGGTTGTAGAAGCAGCGAGTTGACAGGGTACATCTTCAGCTCTGGAGAATTCTGATTCGGTTTCAACAGGTTTATCTTCTTTGATCGGTGCTCGACTCCCATCTGAAAATCTGTGATGTAAGATATCAGTACCTTGTAGTGCAGGAATCGTCTAACTGCCTCGAGCGCTTTTGTGACGTGGAGCGATCGGATAATTCGGGTTCGAAGGTCTTCAATAGTGCGTGGAAGTCACTCAGCCATAGGTTCTTAACGTCTTATTCGGAGAATTTCCATTCATTTCCATCTTCACGTCTGACAGTGAATACCAGAAACAGAACTCTAAGGATTCGGCTGGTCTGGATGTTCACCACTTCGGTGATTTTGTGCTTATTTCTGACCGGGCTGACTGGTAAACACCTCTTCATTACCTCTATATATTGGCGCTGGTATTCTTTGTCGAACTTTGAAATACCAAGGCAGAAAGTTGGCTCAAGGTAAGGAATGAGAATGAGAATGATAATCTTCTCCCATCTGATAGGTTGTTGTGGTGGTGGAGGTTGATCAGAAGCTTGTTGTTGCTGAGGAGATGTCAGATGTGTTGGTGTAGAAGTCTCGGGATTATGAGAAGTGTAAACTGGGGTACTCTGAAGGTTCTGTAGAAGGAACTGATCGTAGTCTATTTCATCATCGGCATCGGTTGGGAATATCAGGTTGACCTCAAAGTTTATCGCACTGGCGGGTTTTTGATACCATGCGTTTTCCATTTCCGGGTCAATCAATGAGTCTGGATCTATCAGGTCAAGTACGTCCCTTTCTGGTGCAGTATATACGATCAATGCCTGTGAATCTCCCTCGGGCTTTTCAACCATTGGGTCTTCATCGTCTGAGATATCCATATCAAGTACCATCTCAGCTAAGCTCAGTTGGGCTTCTGGTTGGTCTTCGGTTTGTGCCACAGCCGATGGTTCTGGTTGAACCGTTGGAGTAGATTCAGTTATGATTGGATCAGACTCAGATAATCTCTCTCTCTTGTTCTCCCCCTCACGGTGATCAGGATCGTCCTGGTTATCGTGCCGTCGTTTGAGTCTTCCAGCTTGACTCTTGCAGGTGTCTCGAGTGAGGCGACTGTTTCGGACAAGGAAGTAATGGCATTTTGAACGTCCTTCAGAGTCGTGTCAAGCTGGTCCAATCGGCTGCTTACGGAAGATGCCTGAGCAGATGTTTGGGATCTGAGAACTGTGATGAGATCTGCTTCAGTCGAGGAGTCTGTGTTGCCGTGCTGGAGCAGTTGGGCAAGGAGCATGGTTTTTAGATCATCCACCATGTATATGGGCTGAACAGGTGCCGGTGGAGGTGTCGGTCTGGTTTCGGCTTCGACCACTTTATCCTTCCCTTTGATGAGGCTTTTCACTTTATCTAGCTCTGTTGTGAACTGCCTCTCCAGTGACTGGCGGACAGTCTTTAGTGACTGGCGAACAGTCTTTAGGGCATTGTCCAGATACTCCCTTGACAAGATGTCAGGTAAATCACCGCCGGGATCACTTAGATTGCCCGTTGAGGTCACTACTATTGATTCAATAGAAGTGCTACCCACATTCATAGTTGGCGTGATGTTGGCTATGGTAGGATTTCCTTCCGATCCTCGTATTCCACTTAAAGGCAGACATACTATGGAAGTTCCGATCGGGTCACTAAGAGCACCGATATTAGCAGTCATGTCCTGTGTCCGAGCCGAAGAAGATGTAATCATTTCAAATGGCTCTAGACACAATGGTGCACAGAAAGAAGTCAAGAACTGGGGTAGTTGTTCTCTTGTTTCAATACCGAGACTTTCCGATTGAGAGAACGGTAGGCTTTGTGCTAATTCCCCGTGTGAAAATAAAACAACCAAATTTTAAGAGCTGGTTGAGTGGCTAGGGGAGCTGTGCAGTTGCGTCGCTAGGTACACGACGACTTCTTCAATGTCTCGTCCCAACGGATGAGATGAGGCAGCAGATGTGGCTACCTGGACGACACGGGCTCAGAGTCGCTCATTTTCTGCTCTATTTTGTACACTCGCCCTCTCATTGTTCTTTTTCGATCTCCATTCTCTCCTCCTTACTTGTTCTAAGTTCCCAACTAATTCTCCCTCCTCTCTCCCTATGTCTCCCAAAATTGGCTGGGATGTAGGGATGTTGGAGGGTGAGGGTGAGTCGGATGGAGATCCTTCGGTCATTGGTGGTTGACTTCCGATAAGGGGTGGTATCAACGATAAATGGTAAGCGCGTTCCAAATCGTAGTCGGTAGTATCTGAGTCGACGGTATCGGTTTGGGTGAACGAGGAGATCGGTTTGGTTGTATCCGTTCCAGGATACTGTTCGAGTCTAGGGGCGACAGAGACAACCGGGACCTCGTGTAGGGATGTCGACGGTTCGGCCTCGGTTGTGGTTTGGGTATGTGAAGGGGTAGTTGGTCGAACAGTGTGTTGGCGGGGTTGTTGGCTTGTATCGACATGCGTATCCAATGCACCGCTCGCGCCTGTTCCCCTCCCAGAATGTACTCTAAACACACCCCGTTCGGGGGGCCTAGCTACCCGGACTCTACCTCCACGAGTCCTTGGACCCTCACGTCGCTCAGTTCTAGCTCCTTAGGGAGGTCCCTCCGGTTCTGGCTGGACCACATGAGCACCTATGCCTAACGCTCGTCTATAATCTATCATACTCGGTGCATCGGGGTCCGCGTGTGCCAGTAGGGCTTCGGGTAAAGGCATGGCTTGGGCGTTGGATGGGCAACGAATCACTAGATAATGTAAGTGAAAAGGAGGACATACCGGATGGTTCATGCGTCACGGTATGTTCGGATTCGCGTCCATATGCTGGCGGACGGACAGTGATAGGAATCTACGGTATGGGAGGAACTTCTTCTCCTTCGATTCGCCGATCACCCTGATGGTCTGAACAAGTTCGCGCCAGATGATCAGCGCGAAGTCGATGTAGTTGTTGTAGCATACGGCGTGGAAGAGGCGTAGGAAGTCGGCCGTGCACTGGTCGATCCCTCTCCATATGGAGGATATAAACCTGATCAGAATCTTGAACAGGGTGTACCAGATGGGCGCCAGGTATTTCCGATTGAAGGAGGATGGACGGTTGAGTGCGTGATTGTAGCCGAGAGCGCGGATGTCGGCGCAGAGAGTGTCATCGGTAATAGCGGGGTCATAGGCAGCATGGTCGCCGGCATTCGCTTCTGGTAATGCGAGAAGACATCTGAAGGATTCCGGTGTGAGCGCGAATGGATGACGATCGATCATCGCCGTGATTGTTTGTGAGTTGGGCGTAGTGACGACTTGAGTCGTGCGCCACACTTGATATATGTACAGTACCGAAACGTCGGTGGTGGCGGTGAGTGCCACGTGAAGAGGGTGTCCTAGAAGGATGTCCACGACCACACGATGTTGTGGTCGGAACTCGGTAGCATCTAGATGGTGATTATTTGCCGCGATTTCGATGCCATGGTCGGCTGGGACTAAGGCTTTGTCAGCCTCTTCGTCTATGAGTTCCTCTTGAGGAGGAATGTTTTCTTGTGGTTGTTCTTGATTCACCATTAGTACCTGTAAGAGACAATGTTAGTGTCTGGGCGGGATCAAGCGAAAGTCGATGTATACCTTTGCAAATAATGGCTCAATCTGGAGTAGATTGAGGACTGGCAGTGCGGAACAGGGTACTGAAATTACCAATTTGTCAAAGTTGTCTGGACAAATAGAGTATCCGCTAAGCATAGTGTCCGGATACAATGGTTCCCGGATAACGGGAGTTACCGGGTACATTGGTATCCGGATACAAAATGATTACCGGACAAAGTGATAGTGACCGGACAAAGAGCACCCGGATAGTTGAACTTACCGGAAACAATAAGGTTTCCAGACAACTAGGGTTTTCGGATGGTCAAAATAACCGGACAACCAAGATCATTCAGGATAGTTGAACTTACCAGAAACTATTAGGTTCCCGGACAACTTGGGTTACCAGATGACTTGGTTTCCGGATAATGTATCTTACCGGATAAAATATCTAAAATGATGAATGGTTACCAGATAATGATGAATGTGTTCGGATTGTTTGAAACTATCCGGACGACATCCGGTCAAATCGAAATCGTCCAAACACAAAACAATGATCAGAACTAAGTAACCTAACATAGTCTAATCGATGCAATAAGAAAAACAATACCAACGATTTTGCCTATAAAGGCTTCGATAGGGCCGAATGTGAATGGACATAGACCCGGGGTTCAAAAACCCCAATCGGTCCATCTGTGGGTCGAGTTAACCATCGAGTTGTGTGTGTTCGTGAGCGAAAGTGATTAGATGATGGAAAGGGGTACAAACCTGTGATTTAGAAGTCGAAATCGAACACAATGAACACAAATAGGTAGTTTTCGAGAGAGAGTCGCGTTGAGAGGGTTTTGGGTTTTGTATCCGGAAAAATGAGATGAAGTTGAGGTGACCGGATATATATATTTGTTGACACTTACCGGGTGTGGTATCCGTTAACCTATCCGGTCCGGATAGATGTCCGGTCCAAAAACCCATCCAGATAGGTGGATATCCGGATACCACATCCGGATAGTTTGGCAATTGTCAAAAATGGCCCCTGTACTTTTCAAACCTTTTGAGGGAAAAAAAACTTTTTGAACTTTGAGAAAAAAAAACATTTTTCCTGCTCCCCCTCGAATCGTGACACGAAAAATAATTGTGATTTAAAACATTTGTGACGCTTCCCCTCGACTGATGAACAGATAGAAAAATGCCCCCCCCTCGGTTCGTGCGAGTGATGTGATTATGAGAAAAACTCTGGTATGGCCACATACAAAAAACTTTTGGAAGTTAAAAAAAATTGTGTGACACTCCCTCTCAAACGTGGAACAATCTAACCTGAAATGCTTATGTGCTCCCCCTGAACACATGAACGAACTTGTGAAATGCACAAATATAGCGAAGAAAGTAGACGATAGTAATTGAACATAAAAGGAAACACGCGCTAAAAGAAAGCAAACAAACGAAATCTACCTAATTAATACAGAGATTTAAACAGAAAATTGTGTACAATACAAGTAGAATACAGATGCGAGAAAGTGTGTACTCGATCATCTGAGTTTACACAATAGATGATGAATAGACAGTATCTCATAGGTGTATGGAACTTGTATCGGGCGCACGATTTAGTCAAATCTTCAAGTATAGCATACCAAGCCTGGACACAAGATAATTAAAACATTTTTTGTCCAGGGGTTTTGTAAATAGGTCTGCTAACTGATGTTCTGTATTAACAAAGTTGAGTTTGATTGTACCTCTTTCGACGTGATCCTTGATAAAATGGTATCGAACGTCTATGTGCTTTGTCTTTGTGTGTTGGACCGGATTGCTGGATAAGGCAATGGCGCTCTTCGAGTCGTAGATAGGTACTTGAGAGTAGGTGAAGCCGTAGTCTTTGAGTTGAGTGCGCATCCAAATGACTTGGGAACAACAGCTCATGACGGCCACGTATTCCGCTTCAGCAGTCGATGTAGAGACGCACTGCTGCTTCTTGGATGCCCAGCTTACTAAACCATCTCTTAGGAACTTCTGGTTCCGGATAATTCAGAGGTTGGTCCTTGAATGTTGTTGATGACGAATCTTCAAGAACGATCTCCGGGATAGGTACAGGTTCCTCCGGGGGATTAGCCGTATCAGTCGTTGTTGTGTCTGTTGAGCTCTGAGGGGATTCCAGTGTAATCACTGGAGTGCTTGTCGAGGGCGGCGAACCGGAAAGATTCGCCGAGTTCTCGATTTGAGCAGCTTCAGGTCTAGTTTGCACAAAGACACGAGGGTTAGGTAAATTGAAAAATTCATCATAAAAATGTTGAAACAGTAAATCTAAATCAGAAATATGTGATTTTGACATAGAAACATGATTTGGATTTACTAGAGTTTGTGCAGATCCCGAACATGAGAGTTCAGAAGCTAACACGCTAGTTAAAGCGGGTTCTGAACTGTGTTGTTCAGAACCCAAATCTGCGGCTTCGTCAAATGTCACGTTTACGCTTTCGATGATGGATTTTGTCCGTTTGTTGTAAACACGATAAGCCTTAGCCTGCATGGACTATCCGATGAATACTCCTTCATCTACCTTCAGACTGAACTTCCCGAGGTCATCTTTGTCGTTCAAGACGTAGCATGTGCATTCGAATGCGTGAAAGTATTTGATGTTTGGGATGCGGTTGTTAATGATCTCGTACGACCTTTTGTTGAACCGCTTGTTGATTATGGAGCGGTTTGCATGTAGCAAGCAGTTGCAACCGCTTTAGTGTATAGAAAGAGCGGCAACTTTGATTGTGACAGCATCTTGCGAGTGGTCTCGACTAGGGTACGGTTCCGCCGTTCTACCACTTCGTTTTGCTGAGGAGTCCTGGCGGAAGAAAAGTTCTGCGAAATACCTACGGATGTCAGGTATTCGCTCACCGTTTGATTCTTGAACTCCGTCCCATTGTCCGTCCGGATTGACTGAACTTGCTGTCGTAGGTTCAGCTGAATGGTCTTCAGATGGGTGATGATGAGTTTCGTGGTTTCGTCTTTGGAGTGTAGGAACTTCACCCATGTGTAGCGAGAAAAGTCATCAATCATTACCAGAATGTACTTCTTCTTGTTGATACTCTGAACACGCATCAGTCCGCACAAATCCATATGGATGAGTTCGAGGGACCGAGACATGCTCGGAGCGGCCTTCGGCTTGTGAGTCACTCGCTTCATCTTTCCCATTTTGCATGCCTCGCAGAGTTTGTCCTTCTTGAACTTGAGCTCGGGCATGCCTTTTACGTGTCCGCCTAGCACCAACTTGTTGATATTCTTGAAGTTGAGGTGCGAGAGACGTCGGTGCCAAATCCATGCTTGTTGTGAGTTGGCCTTTGATATCAGGCATACTGAATCATCGGTCTTCAGGGCAGAGAGGTCGATGGTGTAGAGGTTGGTCTTTTGCATTCCAACCAGTAGCTCCTTTCCGTCTTCGGTGCGGACGCTACACCATTTTGCTTTGAAGTTGACGTCGAGATCTTTATCGCAAAATTGGTCGATGCTGAACAGATTGTGTCCCAATCACGCGATGTGTGATACCTTCTTTATCATGATCTTATCTTGGAAAATGTCGTCGTAGCCCATAATCGGCGCCTTGTTATCATTCCCAAACCTCACGTCTCCGCAGTATTTCACTGTGAAGTTCGTGAGCAGCTCCCTTCTTCCGGTCATGTGCTTGGAGCATCCTGAGTCTAAGTACCATACATGACCGTCCTGCAAAAACAAAATTAACGGATATTAGGTACCCATTTGAAAATGGGTCATAGAGGGTTAGGTTCTTGCTGAGGAACCCATTTTGAAATGGGTTCCATTTTTGATGTAGGTTTAACCTCAGATTAGGCAACCCGTTTTCAAATGGGTTTCCCTTTGGGTGCAGGTTTAACATCTGACTGAGGAACCCGTTTTGAATTGGGTTTCCTTTTGGGTTTACGAGATTTGCGGTTAGACTTTGAATTATAAACATGATAAGACCCAAACCAATCAGATGCATATCTATTATCATCGAAATCATTCAATCCACAAGTAGAACAACATAAATAATCATGGGATAACTGAATAAAATGCTGAATTGAATAAAGTCTAATCGGAAAATTAACACTATGTCCAACAAAATTATCCGAATGATTCAAACCACAATCATTAATGTTGTTCCTAGATCTAAAAATTTATTCACAGCCGGGGTCTTGGGTTTTGAAGAAGTTTCGCCTTTAAGGAAATTGACCGAGCGATTTACCGCTTTTGAAAGAAAGTCGGTGTGACTTGGAAGAGGTTTGTCAAACGAAAAAGATTCAAACTCTTCATCTGAACTACCATCGGAATTCATGAAAGTGGAAAAATCAACATCAGGAATCGATGGACTAGGATTAGTTGAGGGATGAGAGGAACACTGTTTTTCTGTGTTTTTAGAAGAATCTGGTGCGGAAGCTATGAAAAAATCAGAGTTTAGATTCTTTATAACACAATCATCTTAAGACTCGTTACCGTTTTGTTAGTGCATTGTAGTAGCTATCAAGACAGTATCATAGTTGTACTGTATCTTCTAAGTAGAGGCATGGAATTGTCATGGCTCTACTATATAAAAAAGATCTCTTTGTTATTTTAGTAATACTTTTTTAGCATCCTTGGTCAACATGAAGACAAGGTGAAGGAATTAAAAGATAAGAACAAGAAGGTGGAAGAATCTCTGGCTCTTCTGAGTGAGCACAAGAAAAGCGGGGGGTTGAAGGCAAAGACTTTAATTTATGATATAAGTAAGAAAATGAAAAGTTCTGATGATGAGGAAAGTGAAGGTTCTGGAGATGAAATGTCTGATTTCGCTGAAAAATTAGCTTTGTTAACTAATAGATTTCAAAAGTGGTTTAGTAGAAAGAAATTATATTCAAAGACTAAACCTGAATATAAAAAAGCTGATAAATACAAGAGATCTGAGAAAAGGTATGAGGACAAAGAGGAAGAGAAAGAGGAGAAATAGGAGAAAAAGGAAAAAGCGGAGAAGAAGGATAGAGATGATAAGAATTGTTTCAATTGCGGTAAGCCTGGTCATTTTGTCCGAGAGTGCAAACACAAGAAAGTAAAGAACTTTAAGTATTATCAAAGAAAAGCGCACTTGGCAAAGGCAAAAGAAACTGGAAAGCCAATCAATGCCGAAGAAGAAATTTGGCTTATTGATTCCTCAGCTGATGAAGAAGCTCACTTTACCGAAGTAAAGTACAGCTTGATGGCTGTTAGGACTAAAAGTCCTATAAAATAGAAAGTGATATAAAGAAAAGAATTGTTTTCTTTATTTGTTTGTAAAAGCCTTTTATGCTTAATGGGCTTAGACTAGAGTTTGTGGGCCATGGGCTTAGGCTTAAAGTCCTTGGTATTTAATGTTAGTTTTCTAATCTTTAGGTTAGCCTTTCATAGAGATTAGTCGTGCGCTTAACAGAGAGAGGGAGAGTTTGTTCATCAATCCAATATTGTAACTCTCCACAATCGATCAATAAAGCTTAATCGTTTCATTATATCATTGTTACTTGTTAATCTGGGATCAACAATTGGTAGCAGAGCAGAAGGACGTCTGATTCAAAGGTAATTCTCTTTTCTGATCATTCAAGTTTTTGTGACACTGTTTCATTCAAAGTTTTTTTTTGTTTTGATTTAAGTGTAAAAAGCTTGAATTGAGGCTTGAAAAATCTTCTTTATCGCGTTTCTGAAATCATATCGAGGTTTGAAATCGTTTGATTGAGTATAAATCTTCAATTTTAGAGTTTTTGATTTCTGGGTTTTTCACTCCCTGTTCTTGAGAAAAATCAAATTTTTTCTTCAAAAGTGCTTATCAAATCGATTTGGTTAGTGGTTTTGGTATTCCCCATTTGCTTGTTTGCGTTCTAAAGTGATTGCAGATTTTTTCCCGAGTCAAAAGTGCAGAAACATCGATTTCCAGGTAAGTTTTTGGAGTTCCAGTGCGTATTACTGTTCTTGAGTTCCGGTAGTATTGAATTCCGGATCCTACTGTTTCCGGATCCCACAGTACCGGATCTCTACACTTTCGGTACTTGATTCTGGATCTTTGAGTGTGAATTCTAATTCCGGATCTAGGTTATTGTTCCGGATCTCTTTATTTCCGGTTCTTGATATTCTCTCCCTCTTGAATCTTTGAAAAACCTTTGGTGTTGCTTGGCTTCAGGTCTTTCACGCTCCCCCTTGAATTATGCTCTTGGTCTTCATAGAATCACAGTTGAACCACAAGTTGAATTGGCTTTGAAAAACTTCAGAACTTGTTGAACCAATATGTTCGAAGGAGGAATCAACTTGTTGCGAACACTTCTTGACAAGGGATGAGAAGAACCATGCACTTTTAATCTTTTCTGCACGGATCATAACAGTTACCCCCCTTCGGGTTTTTGCTCACTCCCCCTCAATTTGATATTCGGTGTCTTTGAACTTTTAAAACGTTTCTCCCCTCATGATGATGATCTGTGTCTTTGAACAGTTGTGGATCCCAGATTCAATTAAGCAATCACAATGTAATCAACACAATCAACAAATAAGTCATAAATCTCACTTGAATAGATTGAACATAAATAGTTATCAGGCTGTAGCCGTACAAAGTAATATGAAAACTAATTATGATCATTAAACCCTAACAATAGGTTTAGCCAACTATTTATACCAACAAGGTATTTACAAGAATTGGCACATTTAGTCCCTACACTTCTATTCCACTAGCATGACCTAACAATCTCCCCCTTGGAATTGAAGTTCAATGTCACGCCAGTTAGGGACATATCGCTTTCGGATAGCGAATATAATCTCAAAATGTCGAATGGAGTTTCTGTATTCTAGCCGGTCTTCTAATGCTTTAATAATGACTTCTGATTACCTCATATCAGAATTCGGAATTCGTTTTTATGACATCTGAACAAATCAGTTCAGGAATCGTACTTCACTGTTTACTAAACTGTTCTACTTGATGCATGAAAGTGAGTGTTAGAATTTATTTTGTTTCTATGGTCTATCCAGAACCGGAAGGACCTACCCAAGAAACACATCCATTTATAGACAACAGTGAGGGGTCTAGAAGCATAGACGAGTTTGGAGAGAAAAGAAAAATGGTGAGGCTGTGACAGGACTTAAAAGAATATATTGGTCCTTACCAAACCGAGTAAGTTATCCAGGTAACCACACAATCTATTTATTCTCGTTCTTTAGAGATGAATATTGAAACAGACATGGACCCAATGTCGATAACTCGTGTCACCCCACCCAGCCACTCAAGTATCTCTCAAAATATGCTTGTTTCATAAATGCACGGAGATTTAGCACATAATCTATCTATTCCTCACTCGGAGGTCTTAGATATTGAAAAAGGATGACATTAGCTCCGGTATCCGAACTTCATATTCTACTCACTGTGTCTATTGATTTTTAACTTGTGTCCCAGGTTAAATCAATTTTTGAGCCAAACAGATATATATTATTTCTTTCACACATGCACGAGTCTTTGTGATTCCCATCGCATATCTTTGTGATATTTCCGGAACAGTTTGAGAAGTATTTTTTAATATTTTACTTCAGTGATAACTGGAAGTCCTATCAGAGATACCCCAATGCCAACTCTGAACATAGGAGACACAATTTTTAAATTGTTGTGATAACAGTTACTTTTGTGTTTCTGTGTTAGATTCTTACCCATTCTGGTTACTAAACGTTTTATCTGATATGTTGCTACTCATCAGTGTTGTCTTTGAAGTTACATGATGCTCAGGATGCTCCTAATCATCATGAGGGGGAGAACTGTTCAAAGACACAAATCATCATCATGAGGGGAGAAATGTTTTAAAAGTTCAAAGACACCGAATATTAATTTGAGGGGGAGTGAGCAAAAGCCGATGGGGAGTAACTGTTATGATCCATGTAGAAAAGATTAAAAGTGCATGGTTCTTCTCATCCCTTATCAAGAAGTGTTCGCAACAAGTTGATTCCTCCTTCGAACATATTGGTTCAACAAGTTCTAAAGTTTTTCAAAGCCAATTCAATTCGTGTTTCAACTGTGATGCTATGAAGACCAAGAGCATAATTCAAGGGGGAGCGTGAATGACCTGAAGCCAAGCAACACCAAAGGTTTTTCAAAGATTCAAGAGGGAGAGTATATCAAGACCTGAAGATTCCAAGATCATACTTTTTCTTTATATAACTTTAGGGGGAGATTGTTAGGACTAAAAGTCCTATAAAATAGAAAGTTATATAAAGAAAAGAATTGTTTTCTTTATTTGTTTGTAAAAGCCTTTTATGCTTAATGGACTTAGACTAGAGATTGTGGGCCATGGGCTTAGGCTTAAAGTCCTTGGTATTTAATGTTAGTTTTCTAATCTATAGGTTAGCCTTTCATAGTGGTTAGTCGTGCGCTTAACAGAGAGAGGGAGAGTTTGTTCATCAATCCAACCTTGTAACTCTCCACAATCGATCAATAAAGCTTAATCGTTTCGTTATATCATTGTTACTTGTAAATCTGGGATCAACAATGGCTAAAATGGACGAGGAAGACCAGGAATCCGAGGTACAATCTCTTACTTCTTCTAATGATTCTGATAATGATGTTCAAACTGAATATTCTGATTCTGAAAGTTCACTATTGAGATATCAAGACGAAGCACTTCTTTATAAATGCATAGCCGAAGATAGAGAAAAAGAAAAAGAAGTTATTAAAATTAAAAATCAAGAGTTTGAATCTAAAATTTCTGAATTGAAGAATGAAATGAGAGATATAAGTGATGAAATTATAGATTTAAACTTTAAAATTAAGATTTTGTCTGATGAAAGAATAGAAGCTTATGCAAAGATTAAGCAACTTGAAGATTTGAATTTTAAAAGAGGTCAGACTGAGCAAACTCTAAAATTAATAACTAATAACCCAAAAGATACGCGATTTTATATTCCAAAAATGGGACTAGGCTTGTCTGATGTTGAGGTCTTAAAGAAAGCACATGAAAATGTTTACACAATTGAAAAATTGGGTGAAGGTTTGAATGAATCTGTCAAAAAGGAAATACCTCCAATATCAGAATTTTTTGTTAAATCTAACTGTACAACTCCTGTTTCTGATAAAGAAAAAGGCAAGATGGAGAAAGGTTCGGAAGAAAAGCCTAGATTCAATACGACAAACTTTAAATACGATGAATTAAATTCTAGTTACAAAACCAAAAAGGTTGAACTAACTGAATTTAATTTATTATTTTCAAATGAATCTATGGATAAAACTTCTGATTCTAAAATCAATGAACCTGAATCTATCAAATCTGAATCTTGTGACGAAAAGGAGTCAAACATTAAATCAGATTCTAACAAAAAAGAGTTTGTTCAAGAAACCAATTCTGAATTTCCTGATCTAGATTCGGCATTGATTAAATTTATTGACTTAGAAAATCAAATTTCTGAGTTAAAATTACAAGTTGAAAAATTAAACAATGATAATGAAAATATTGGGATGAATTTAGATTAAAGTGTAAAAGTCAATTCTGACCTTTGGATTGAGATTCGACATCTACAATCCCAATTATTTGAATTATCAAAATCTAATGATTCAAATACTTGTAAAAATGTTCAAATCAATGTGAATCAAAAGATCAGAGTAAATCATCAAGTTCGGTCAATGCAAAAGAGAAATGTTCTTTCGAAGAATTCAATCCTAAGACAAAAGACTCTATTTCTATAAGTAAGTCATCATTTGTATGCTTTGATAATTCCTTGATTGAATCTAATTCAGATTCGAATAAAAAAGAATACAGTTCTAATGAGAAAGTAGAATCATCCGGAAACAAATATGATTCTTGTTCAAATGAATCTCCTAATTCTAAGTATTCTAACATTTCTTCTTCTTCATTCTCAGAAATGGATGAAGAAAAGCTCATGGATCTGAAGAGGCCAAGTGATTTTAGCAAGAATAGAAAGACCAATATTGAGAAATGTATTTCTTGTAATAAAAATTGTACGCATTCATGTAATGTCTACAATGCGAGTGTCAATAAAAATACAATGATTTCAGATTTTATATTGTTGACACAAGCAAAGAGAAGAATACATTGCGCTCACTGTTGGGACAACTATTTCAAGTTAAATCGCAACGCTTCTAAGGATAATAAATTTAAAAATGCTAAAACTTCGACCTCTTCTTCAAAATCTTCAGCTAATCACTCAGCAAGAATGTTTGGTTTTGGGCTGAAAAAGAAAAACAAAAAGAAAGACATTAAAACAGTTGAAGTAAACATGGTTTGGAAATGGATTCCAAAAGATGAAGTTAACAAACCATGTTCACCAAAGGAACGAAAATTTAAAGGCAAAATTCAAGGTTCCTTAACTGATAAATAAACTGATCCGTACTAACACAAAAGGCCCATACTGGTATGGGTACCTATGATAAGGTAACTTGTATTTTCAGGACCGTCATGTGTGGGTCATAGATTCGGGAGCTTCAAGACACATGAAGGGGTACAAGCACTTACTGCATGACTTTACCGTACATCCTGGCGGATCGGTTGGTTTTGGTAACAATTCAAAAGGGTATGTTCGAGGTCACGGTACATTAAAGAATGATTCGATTACGGTGGAAAAGGTTTTGTATGTTGAGGGTTTAGGACATAATCTTTTTTTAGCATAAGTCAGTTTTGCGATAAGGATTGTAAGCTCATTTTTGATAAAAAGTTCTGCCATGTTGTGGATGAAAATGGATCAAAAATCTTCAGGGCAAACATATGCGGCGATCTATACATAACTGATTTTGCGGCTTTAGTTGCCTCAAAACATGTATGTCTTGTGTCAGAGGCTTCTTTAGACGAAAGTTGGTTGTGGCATAGAAGGTTATCACATCAGAATTTCCGAATCATCAACAAACCGAGGATTGATGGATTAGTTACAGGACTACTAGATTTGAAGATCGACAAAGTTTCCGTCTGTCCGACTTGTGAAATGGGGAAGATGAAACACGTTTCTCACAAGTCCAAAACTTTGTCCAACTGCCATAATGTTCTGGAACTAATTCACATGGATCTATGTGGCCCAATGAAGACTCAATCAATGGGAGGAAAGAAATACATCTTAATTATGATTGATGAGTACTCGCGCTACACTTGGTTGGAATTTCTTCGTCTAAAATCTGAAGCACCTGAGATGATAATCAAACTCATCAAGAAAATTCAGATTCTCCTACAACGTTTAGTTCAAAAGATTAGAAGCAATAATGGAACGGAGTTCAAGAATGCTACTCTGCAGTCATTTCTTGACTCGGTTGGAAGTTCGCACAATTTCTTTGCACCAATGACCCATCAGCAAAATGGAGTGGTTGAGAGAAAGAACCGAACGCTTGTAGAAGCAGCTCGGACAATGCTTGCTTATTCGGGACTTCCACCAAGCATGTGGGCTGAAGCAGTATCCACAACATGCTTTACACAAAACAGGACAATTATAAATAAACGCTTTAATAAAACTGCATATGAAATTATCAATAATCGCAAACCTAACATAAAGTTTTTGCGTCATTTGGATGTAGGTGTTTTGTGCTTAAAGATAGACAGAATCTTACAGAATTCCAAGTCAAAGCTGGTGAAGGCATGTTTATTGGTTATTCCATGCAATCCAAGGCATACAGAATCTACATCAGACGCACGAAGTCAGTCATTGAAAGCATCAATGTGACTTTCGATGAAAATGTGACGTTGACTTCTGAACAACATGGTTCAGGACTCAGATATCAAACTGGAGCCTCTACTAAAAAAGGAGTAGAACCTGCACAAAACCAGTTTTCTAATTATGTATTAAATATTAATAATATTGATTTAGATTTGTTATTTTATAATGCGTTTATGGATATCTCTGCAGATATGGAACAACCTTCTGTATCCGTAAATGCAAATCCACCTCAGACGAGTGTCAATATTTTTGGTCCTTCTGAAACAATTGGTGTTGCTACTTCTAGTGCTACAGACGTACATCCGACTGAATCTACACCTATCATTGTTTCTGAACCACCTTCTCCGATTGAAGATCTGGTTTCAAAAAACACAACATCGGATGTCTCTACGCCTGATTCATTAGTACCTGAAGTTGAACTACCAACACCGACACAAGTTCCTTCAGCTGAATCGACAGAAGATATTTTGGCAATCATAGATGAGAATGATGCTTCTAACACTCGCATGGATATTCAAACTCTCCCAAGTACTCTTAAATGGACGAAGGCACATCCTCCTGCAAATATCATTGGTGACATCAAGAATGGTGTAAAGACACGATCTGCCACAACAAACGAGTGTTTGTATGTCAATTTCCTGAGCTCATTAGAACCCAAAAAGGCATCAGAGGCATTACAAGATCCAGACTGGATAAATGCTATGCAAGAAGAGTTAAATGAGTTTAAGCGGAACGAAGTATGGCATTTGGTGAAGCGTCCTAAGGACAGGACCATTATTGGTACAAAATGGGTCTTTAGGAACAAGAAGGACGAAGCGGGGATTATAGTTAGAAACAAAGCCAGATTGGTCGCAAATGGTTATAATCAGCAAGAAGGTATCGATTATGACGAAACCTACGCACCAGTGGCACGGATTGAAGCCATCAGGATCTTTCTCGCATATGTCGCTCACAAAAACATGAAGGTCTTCCAAATGGACGTAAAGTCTGCTTTTCTGAATGGGATTCTTCATGAAGAAGTGTATGTGAGTCAGCCTGAAGGGTTTGTAGATCCGAAATACCCAAACCATGTCTATGTCTTGGACAAAGCCCTTTATGGACTGAAACAAGCTCCACGGGCATGGTATGAAACTCTAACTATCCACTTGCTTGAATCCGGATACACCAAAGGTATAATCGATACAACTCTTTTTCTCAAAAGGACAGGTAATGATTTATTACTTGTACAAATATATGTTGATGACATTATATTTGGCTCTACAAACCCTGATATGTGTATTGATTTTGAAAACGTCATGAAAACACGTTTTCAAATGAGCATGATGGGGGAATTAAAAAAATTTCTTGGTCTTCAAGTAACACAATCAAACGAGGGAATTTTTATAAATCAATCAAGATATATAGATGATATGCTAAAAAAGTTTGATTTAAATTCAACCTCCATCATGAAAACACCAATGGCTATTGGTCGGCTCTAGGACGCTGATTTATCTTGTAAATCAGTCAATCAAAAACTATACCGTAGCATGATTGGTTCCTTATTATATCTCACGACAAGTAGACCAGACATAATGTTCTCAACTTCATTTTGTGCTCGTTTTCAAGCTAATCCTAAAGAGTCACACTTGATTTCCGTTAAACGAATCCTTTGGTATCCAAAGGATTCGGGGTTTGAGCTAATCGCTTTTACAGATGCAGATCACGGCGGAAATAGAATGGATGGGGAAAGCACATCTGATGCATGCCAATTTCTAGGGGATACGCTTGTGTGCAGGTCTTCTAAGAAGCAAAATTGCGTGTCAACATCTATTGCGGAAGCGGAATACGTGGCCGCGACAAGCTGTTGCTCTCAAGTGCTTTGGATGAAGACTCAGTTGAAAGATTATGGATATGTAATCAACAAGATCCCGATCTATTGCGATTCCAAAAGTGCGATAGCAATCACGGCAAATCCTGTTCAACATTCTAAAACAAAGCACATTGATGTCAGGTATCATTTTATTAAAGACCATGTTGAGAAAGGAACCATTGAAATGCATTTCGTGCCTAATGAACTAGAACTTGCTGACTTATTCACAAAACCTTTAGACGAGAAAAGGTTTAATTTCTTAATCAGCAAACTAGGGATATTAAACACTTAGGCATTTCTCTGATTTCTTTAACATATTGAGGGGGAGCATGTGTGTTTGTTTATTTAAATATATTCTACCTTTGAGGGGGAGCAAGGATATCTAACAGAGATACACTAACCATTCTGGACTCATGTTCTATGAGTACCAAGTTTTTCATCTGTACTTGCAGATTTATCTGAAGTTAAGTCAACTGGATATGCATCTGTTTAGGGGGAGGAAGATGGCATAAGTCTGTAAGTATAGTATATCATATAGTTTTCTTTTACTATTTTCTATTAAAAAAAATTGAGAGGGGAGGAACATATTTTTTAAAGGAAAAGAGCTGAAAATGTTTTAATCTGATGAGAGATTGTTGAAAGTTTGATTTTCTGAAAAAGTTGAATTTTTTTAAGAAAAACACTTACTTTTCGTATTCTCAAGGATACGAGAAGTGCACAACTCACATCCTCAAGGATACGAGTGTTAGAGCATTGTTGTATTCAAGATTTACTGTAAAGTCAATGTATTGTATTTGTTAGCTTTGCCTTTATACCTTGTATGTTATGGGTATAAATAGGCATGTCTAGTTCTTAGTTATGAGAGAATCTAGATCCCTTTAGGAACAACTTGTAGCATTAGTCATTTGTACTTTAAAGATCAATATATGGATGACTTGTGTACTCTAGATTTTCTCTCTACATCATTCTTGATTTCTTGCTAGATTTGGGATTTCACATTTGGTATTAGAGCTAAACAGAAAATTCAAGCAGATCAAAGAGCAAATTGAAGATTTTTTACACTGTTCTTGAAGAATTCGGATCCTTCATTCATCACTGTTCATGATGATTTCTTACCCTTCATCATTTACTGTTCATCTAGAATCATCATCTTTTTCATTTTTTGATCTTTTAGATTGATTCTTGACATAATTGCACTCGATTTTCATCCCTGAACAACTTTAATTCAAGGATCTATACCAAAATCTGCACAGAATTTGCAGATCTGATCATTTTATATATGTTTTTGTTCGAAAACATTTTCTTAATATTTTGGATCATAATTCGATTAAATTGATCGAATTAGGATTTGTGATTAACTAAGAAAGTGTATGGAATCAAATTTCGAACAAATCTGTGCAAATTTCATAACAATTGATCAAGAATTGAAAAAATTATGGCTGATTTAGTGATTTTCGTGTTCGAAGTGCAGAATTCGGATCATTCTTGGTGAATTCGGATCATTCATACACAATTCGGATCATTCAAAGGGAATTCGGAGTGTTTTTGGCATCACAAGTATAGAATTCGAACCCTTATGGATTCGAATTGAGTTGAATTCGAACCCTGTTAGATTCGAATTGAGAAGTTGAGGATTCATCAGAGTTGGTTTAATTTTTCAAGTAAAGAATTCGAACCAAGTTAAGTCCGAATTGGGTGAATTCGAACCCAGTTAAGTCCGAATTGGGTGAATTCGAATCCTTCTTCATCCGAATTCATTGAATTCGAATCCTTCAGCATCCGAATTCATTCAATTCGAACCCTTCAGCATCCGAATTCATTCAATTCGAACCCTTCAGCATCCGAATTCATTCAATTCGAACCCTTATTCATTCGAATTCATTGAGAAAATTTTTTATTCCGAAATTTTTTCTATAGTGTATTTCATACACTTTAAGAGCTTTTCAAGAAAAAAATTTATATAAAATTTTTTCTGCTTGATTTTCTGAACGATCAATTATTCTAGCTATTTGAAAAGATGTCTGACATAGAGAATTTAAGTGGGAGAATATGGTATCAGTTAGGAAAAGATAGAAAATGGACTCTTTCTGAAGCTAAAGATGAGATCAAGCGTCTTGAAGGTTTTATTGATAGATACATAACACATACTAATGAAGATGCAAGAAAAATTACAAAGCTCAAGTCTGAGAAAGCTTTATTAGAAGACAAAGTCTCTTCTCTTGAGTCCGAACTGAAATATTTGAATGACAAGATTGTAGTGCTTGAAGTTACTCTAGAGAAAAATAAGACATTTGAGATTTCAACTCATCAAGATAACATGAAGGAGCTTCAAGGGAGTATAAAGACAATGGAGGAAGAATATGCTGATTTGAAGAGACATATTTTAGACATTTCTTCTTCAAATGAAAATTTTATTTTTAAAGAACAAAATGTTTTACTTACTAAAAGAATTACTGATCTTGAAGTATATATTGCAGGTCTTGAAACAAAGAAAGACAAAGACAACTCAAGTCTGCACGATCAAATCGAGAAACATCAAGAGAAAGTAACAACTTTTCAAAAAGAAAATGCTGATCTGAAGAGCATTGAAGACAAGAGAGAGAAGATTCTTAAAGAAAAGGAAGTAATTGAACGTAATTGTATAAAACTTTCAAAACAAGTTTCTGACTTTGAGAAAGTTTTATTTCTTGAAAAGGAGAAGTTGGAGAAGGAAAGGGTCGAGTATGAAAAAGAAAAGAAAAGCTTTGAAGCGAAGAATGCGAAACTGTCAAAGAAAATTTCTGATCTTCATAAGGACTTAGAAAAGGAAAGACAAGAGCTAGATAAAGAAAGTCAAGAGCTAGAAAAGATGAAGAAAGCTGACTTTCAGGCTAGGTGCGTTAAAGACGACTTTTCTAAAGAAAGGAAGATATTTCGGCAGGAAATTCATAAATTGACAATGAATTTGGCTGCATTATCGACTGACATCATGAAAGAAAAGAGGGTCAAGTCTAATATTCAGAAGAAGCTTGATTTGGTGACCAAGGAACGGAATGACTTATCTTACAAAGTGAAGTCATTTAACAAATCCAAATGCTACTCAGAATGTCTGATTCGTCCTTCTAATCTATTCTATGATCACTCGGTGGATAATTCTTTCAAGTATCAATATGCTGATCTTCCTTCATATAAGAAAGTTAACATGTAATGGAGAGTAAAAGGTACGTCAACTGAAAAAGGTGAGCCAAAATCCTCTGTTCCCAACAAGAACACTAATCTGAAAGCTAAACCTTTTGCTAATCCTGATTCATTCTATTCCGCAAATCATTTAATCAGGTTAGCACAAAAGAATCTTTATTGTTCTTATTGTGGTACTAATGATTTTATTAAAAATGAGAGTGCTCAATATTGGTATGGTACTTATTATTTTCCTTCCTATAGAGCTCCGCTTAACAAGCAAGGACCCAAGACATGTTGGGTACCAAAATCTACTTAATCTGTTTTTGCAGATTTAGAAGCAAAGCGTTTAACTCTCGGAAGAAGATTACTTGTACCATTAAGGGGGAGTAAAGAGACATTGGCTTTTGAACATATCAATTCAAAACCCGTGCTTCAACGGCAATGGTTTCTAAACATATCAGTTTAGGACCCGCACTTAAAAGAGATTTTGGTTTCTGAATACATCAATTCAGGACCCGTGCTTCAATGTTTATGGCTTCTGAACAATTCAGTTTACGACCCGTACTTCAAAGACTAAGACTTCTAAACAAATCAGTTTAGAACTCACACTTCTCAGGTGATATCTTTAACTGTTACATCTTTTTACTTCAAGGAACAAGTGGTGAAAGGTAACATTGGATTATATTTTGTTTCTACTACTTTGAAAACTTGAAACTTTACAAATTTAATTCAATGACATGAAATTTTCAATCTTCACTCAATGAATTAAATGTGTGCTAAAAGATGATTTTACAAGAAACTTTGTATTATCTGAGTTGGATTTGCTTCAATTTCACCTCTGAAATAATCGAAAGGTCAGCAAAACATGAATGAAATTATGCTGAATGCTCAAAGTTATGTGAATCTGGATATATATAGAATATAATGCTCAAAAAGCCTATATGTCAGAATGATGGATGGAAATGAAAATATGGGCAAAGCACTATGTTTTAGAACCAAGTGATTGAGATAAAATTGTTGCACTATCATTTAGTTTGAAAGTTTGTGCCTGTGGCCTTTATGGTTTGGGAGAGTAAGTCCTAAGGGGTGCTCGACACCTAGTCCCTAAGATCAACTGGTCTGGGATCGGCTGACCCAAATCCTGCAATAGAACCAGATAGAAAGCCATGTTTTACTGGTACAAATGGGTTTAAGATATATCGATGTGGCCTTTCTGGTTTGGGAAATTAAGTTCTAAGGGGTGCTCGACACCTAGCACCTAAGGCCAACTGGTCTGGGATCTGCTAACCCAAATCCTGCTATAGAACCAGATAGAAAGTCATGTTTAACGATGTATCTTATTCTTACTAAGCTATTTGATTAAAAGATGCCAATGTGCACATATCAAAAGATGCCAATGTGCCCAAAATCAAAAGATGCCAATGAGCACAAACGAAAAGATGCCAATGAGCAAACATCTCTTGAATCTTGGGAAAATACAAAGTCGCGATAAACCCGTAAATTTGTGAAAATCCTGATTTTGTACAAATAGTGTGAGTAGAACAGAGTATTCTTATATGTTTTAGAAATGCATAAGCTTTATGCTAATCATATTTCGCATGCTAGCACACCAAATAGATTTAATAAAGGGGTTGAAACTGAACGTTTTTAACTTGATATACAATGATGACTTGTTCTTGAATCCAAACACATGCATTTGATTTCATTTGATTGAAAAATCTGTTAAATTTCATTAAGTTGAATTTCTTTTGTAAAGTTTTCAAATGATCAAATGTTTGTAGTTATAAAATGAAATTCAATGAATTTTATTTTCCTTGTGTAAATTTGTTTTAAAATTTGTGCTACAATTTCAAATACTGTACGTTATTGAAATATATGCATACTTTCAGGGGGAGAAAATAAATTGCTCCAGAATTCTTATTTTGAGGGGGAGCAAGGTTATTCTGTAAGGAGGAGATTGTTAGCAATACTCAAAGACTCGACTGAAATTGAAAATGGTTTTCGATGATTATGATGCTCACCATCATCGAAAAAGGGGGAGAAAAGTTTAATTTCAATTTCATGTCAAAGAGCTTTCAAATCAAAGATATTTCAAGTCAAAGATTCGCGAACAAAGACTGAAGATTAGGGGGAGAAGGATCATGTGAAGTCCAAATGTTGCTGAATTTGGTTATCTTAGTTCTGAGTGGTTCTCGGAATGCGCTTACACCGAATTTGGTTATCTTAGTTCTGAGTGGTTCTCGGAATGCGCTTACACCTAAAAGTTCAACAATGTGGATGGTTTCACATCTTTCTGATCCAAACTCTAATCGTTTCTGATTCATCTTGTTCCATGTTCAAGACTTGAAGACAATTTGTTGAAGATTGTATTGAAGAAGGTTCACTTTTCAAAGAAAAAGACAATGACTTTTCATGTTTGTCTGAAGATTCTTCAAAGCTGAGTTCTTAAAGAGTGTCAAAGCATATAGTTCGCCGTGAACTAGTGGAGATAAAGCTATTTGAAGATGGTTTGATAGAGTGTCTGTTTGAGAAGATTGACTTTACAAAGAGCTGAAGACTGCTATCATATTTTTTAAATCTTGAATCCAAAGGGGGAGATTGTTAGAGCATTGTTGTATTCAAGATTTACTGTAAAGTCAATGTATTGTATTTGTTAGCTTTGCCTTTATACCTTGTATGTTATGGGTATAAATAGGCATGTCTAGTTCTTAGTTATGAGAGAATCTAGATCCCTTTAGGAACAACTTGTAGCATTAGTCATTTGTACTTTAAAGATCAATATATGGATGACTTGTGTACTCTAGATTTTCTCTCTACATCATTCTTGATTTCTTGCTAGATTTGGGATTTCACAACGAGAAGTGCACAAGTCGCATCTTCAAGGATACGAGAAGTACACTAATCGTATCCATCGCATCCTTAAGGATACGATTAGTAGGTGTTCGCAACTTGTTCATTGTGAGAAGTGATACTTGTGGCTTCAATACGAGAACTTTTTCTCACTTGGAAGAACTCGCATCCTTGTTCATGCGAGTTGTTCAGATGAACAATACCATGTCACTCTTTTTGACATGTGGGGTCCAATCACATCGTGCCACGTGTCATTTTTAAATGTGGGTATAATTACGATTTTAAAATGATCCATTCCCACTTCTTCATATCCCTTTCATCATACGAAAACCCCTGACCACTACTGTTCATCTTCTTCATCACTTTCGACTTTCAATCTGTTGATTCTCTCTTCTCAGGTATTCATTTCTTTTAATTTTTGTTTATTTACTTTCGGTTTATAGATTAGAACATTAGTATCCGTTTTAACTTTTGTTTACATTCCTTTTTGTGTTCATTAATTTCACTCAAACAGTTTTGAAACAAGTGTTCATTTTCTGTTCTTATTCGCATTTTCATAAATGTTCTTAGAATCATCATTTTAGGGCTTTAAATGTCAAATTTGTGATTGATTTCTTATGGGTTTATGATATCGAGTGTATATGTATGGATTTTCTGCTCAGAATATGAATTTTCATGCGATTTTCAAATCTAATCATATTCTGAATGTTGCGAGTAGTAGGGTTTTAAATTTGACACTGAAAATGCCTAAGTATTGAACTTGTATTGTTCTTGAAAGTCAATAACTCGTATCCTTTGGGTTACGAGTTCTTCAAAACTCGCATTATTCTTAAATGACCAACAATTCGTATCCTTTGGGTTACGAGTTCTTCAAAACTCGTATCTTTTTATTTTGTATAAGTTCAGAATTCGCATTTACTTGTTGTGAGTTGATAGGAATTCGCATCCTTCATGTTGCAAGTTTTCGAAACTCGTATCCTTTTGTTGCGACTTCTTCAGAACTCGCGTCATTCTTAATGCGAGAAGTCAAGAACTCGCATCCTTCTTCATGCGAGTTCCTTGGTGTGTTTCATGTGTGTTGAGAGTTTCTTTTTATTCATGTTGGTTGCGAGTTGTTATGTGTTAGTTGGTTGCGAGTTCTATACTTAGTGATTTTTTAGAAATTTTTGAAAAAGTGATTTTTGCCAAAATTAACCGTTTCAGAACTGTTTTTCAAAACAACAGTTCAAATGGAAGAAAATCAGGAGTAACTAAGCAGAGTTCAGGGTTTTGGTGAAAATATACCAATTATCCCTGAAGCAACACCAGAAGTTGCACTTCCATCCACACGATCAGTTCAACCATCTGTAACCGAAGGAATTCCAGATCATACCATCATTCTTCCACGCGACTATGTGGAAATCATGGCCAACAATCACCATGTTGACTTTGATCATATCAACATATATTCGATCATCAAAGAAATCCTAAGGAATCACCTGTTGGCATATGCATTGATTCATACAGTCAATGTACCTATGATGTATCTTCAACAAGCCTAGAAGACCATTACACTTACCATGGAGAACCGAAGGCCAGTCTTCCTGATTCAGATTGATGAGTATATTACAAAGTTGGATTTTCACAGACTACGGCTTGTTATGAAGTTACCTGGACCTGACTCCAGACCTGGGAGAACATCTTTTGATTCTTATGCAACGGAAGCTGAAGTATTTCAAGGCATTAAGGCTATGGGATACATTGGTGAGCTGAATCAAATCAAAGACTTCAACAAAGCTAATATGCCGCCTTTGTATTACACGATCTTCTCTGTGATCAACCGATGCCTAACGTCAAAGCATTTAGGAATTGACAATGCAAGTCTGAGTATTCTAAAGCTATTCTACGCGGTAGTGTATGATCTACCTGTAGATTATGCAGTTATCTTTTGGAATGAGCTCCAACAAAGGGTGGAAGACAGAGAAAAGAAGAATGGCAAACCTTATGTGCCCTACATGAGGTTCTTACAGATTATAGTTTATAGCATGCTGAGGTCAAACAGAGATATTCCACGAAGATTGAACCATCCTTCTGCACTGGTAAAGTCAATGCAATATCTTCAAAGGCAAAAGCACAACTTCCATTATGAAATGCCTTTACCGGAAGGGTTCCTCGGATATACGAATCAGGACGCCGAGTGTGTTGTAGAATATAGGGAGTCTATGGTCTGGCCCGAACCGGAGGGACCTACCCAGGACTCAACCCCTAGACCTAGGCGAGTGGTGTCAGTGAGGGTTCAGGATGCAAGGGCTACTGAACGGGGAGCGCCGATGGAAAATACCAAGAGGGGAACCGGTGGGGGTCAGTCACCTATACTTGAAGATACACGGTTGTCGTCTGAGGACACACATCTAGATGATCGTGTACGACAAGACACTGATGACTTGATTCCTCAACATGTTGGAAGAGCTCCTCCGGTTGAGTCTTCTAGTGATGGTACAGGGTCTGACAATGCGTCTGATTTCGCGGAGGAACAAGAAGATCAAAATGACAATGATAAAGATGATGATGGTGCTGATGATGATGGTGCTGATGATGATGACAATAACAATGATGATAATGACTTTGGTGATGTTTCACAATACTTGAACTTTCCACACATGGAACATCTAGATACTGAAAATGTGCAAACTGTTGTTGAAACAGTTACTGGAGATATAAGGAGAACCGAGGGAGTATTAGTTGAAGATGTCAGTGAGCCTGCGAGAGAAAATGTAGAAAAAAATATAGAGAGTGTGAGTGCTACCATGACGTACTACACCAGACGGGCAACCACATCCGCCACCAGATCTCATATGTTGGGATCAGGTGTTGAAAAAGTCGTTTGTAGCCCACTAACGCAATTGCACACCGAAGCCAGCCATTTGGCTTCTTCTCAACAAGAAGCCGTCTCACTTTCTCATGGGGATATAACACATAATCTATCCGGCTCTCACTTGGAGAGTCCGGGTATTGAAACAGAGCGACTCTCTTCCCGGTCCTCGACCTTCATTTCTGCACAAGTATCGAGTATAGTGCCAGTTTGTCATATATTATCTTCTTTGCGTAGGACACTTATGGGAACATCTGATGAGAGTCTTCGTGCCTCATTCAGAATGCTCGGAGTAACTCCTTCTATAGGATTACGAGGATTGAGCGGAAGTCCTACCAGCGCTAACATTATTCCAACGCTGAACGTAGGCCATATAGTTGAATCAACTGTTGTGACAACGGGTAACCTAAGTGGTCCCGGTGGTGAGTTACCAGTCTTTGTGACGAGGAAAGAGCTCGACGGCGCCTTAAAGGCTATTGAGGAAAACGTGGTAAAGGAGATACAAGGGGTAAAGTATCTGTTGAAAGGCAAAGGGACGTTGATTGAAGAGCCTAAAGTGCCTGAACCTCCTCCAGTTACACCAGTTCAAAAAAATCCGATCGATCAAACTGTTGATGAGCTGAAAGATTTGTTCTATGCTAAACTACTTTCCATCAGTCCTGACGATCAGCAAAGCAAAACTCTGTTATCACTGCTCGAGAACTTCCAATCCAATCCACAATCACCACCACCTCCACCTACACCAACTCCTGCACCTAATACAGTTACATCCACGGAGTTCAATGCTTTCAAGTTAGAGGTTGTACAGTCTCTGAATGATATGAAGAAGTCTATGGATGAGCTAGCCAAGTAAGTGGCTATCCTGAATCTGAAATGTAAAGCACAAGCCCAAGGTACGAAACGAAAGCATGATCATGATCCCGATGATCATGATCATGAAGGGGAGAAAAGTAAGAAGCAGAAGTCTGATTCAGAAACTCCGAGTATGGGAAAAACGTTAACCACTGAAGAAGTTGTTCAGTTATTTGAATCCAGAGCAATGGGCGAAGAAAGCGGAAAACATATTGTGTTATATGTGGATCCGAATATAGAACCGACGGTTGAAAAACATGAGGTAAATGAGGAGAAAATAAGGGAGGTTGTAGACAGCTATGTGGAAGTTGTTGATGTGATTGATATCAGCTCTGATGATGAGGCCGATGAAACTAAAAGCGAGTATGAAAAGTATTGGAAAGTGAAAGAGGAAACGGAAACGTTGTTAATGATTACATATGAGTCAGCTGAACAAGGTGTTGGATTCACTCAAGAAGAAGTTGATTTTCTGACCGAAATATATGGGCTAAAGACACCTGAAGAAATAACCGTAAGCCATATACACTCACCCAAACCCATTTACAGCAATTTGATGACAGCTCAACCTGAAACTACATCATTAACCTTGAAACTACATCATTAACCTTTAACCTTAGTTAACCAAGTTCAACACAAACCACTATACCATCTTCTGAACCAATTTCTCAATCCATTCCAGTACATCATGAACCACCACCATTCTATGATCCATTTGTTGAAGATGTCAAACCTATGATACCTGAATCAACCTTTATACCACTATGCATTCCTGCAAGTGACGAAGCCGGTCCTTCCAATCCTCCAACATCTGATCAACCTGGTCCTTCTACTTCCCGAAACAAAAGATTATCCGAACTTATACCGTGTTGGGAATTACAGACCAGTTAGACCAATACAAGTTCGAGTACTTATACTTTCTGAGGGGCAAGTGTCAAAAGGAAAGATTTGTGAAGAGTAAAAATCTAATTGTGTCAATAAAGGAGGTGACAGCAAGGTTATTTTACAAAATGTGGTATCCGGAGTTCGTGGTTCAAAGGCAAGATTGTAGAAACTACACTTTCACGCAAGCAGATTTTTGTCATCTAACCATCGAAGACTTTGAGTTCATGTATCACTATTTCAGAGATCTTCAGATTAGGAAAGACAACGTGATTCTTGCATTTAACGCCATTAAAAGATCTCTGAGAAGACACATCTTGTACACACAGTGTCATGACTTTCAGATGGCTGTGGAAAGCGAGCAACCGATGGTAAATCTGATAAGGCCTAACCAAGAGATGCCTGGATTGATGAGGATGCCTCCATATGCTGTGATTGAAGAGCCGGAGTTTGGCATTGTTTTTAGAAATATTCGGATGATACACTAAAAGTTGTTAGACTTCAACTTGAACAAAGGCTCAAAAGACATGATGCTGAACGGAAGATTACATGGATGTATTTAAGAGCTAGAATTCTCGTGGTCAGAGCTATGTCAGAGATTCATGACAGATTGAACTTCAGAATGGCCATGAGAAGAATCGAAACTTATCTTGGGGTCCGGAGAAGAAGAAGACCCTTTCTGCCTTGATAGCTAAGGGGGGGATTGTTAGTGCATTGTAGTAGCTATCAAGACAGTATCATACCTGTATTGTATCTTCTGAGTAGAGGCATGGACTTGTCATGGCCCTACTATATAAAGAAGATCTCTTTGTTATTTTAGTAATAATTTGGAAGCTTTTGTCATTTGTAAACTTTTGCATATTCATGAATGACAACTTATCTCTAGATTCTCTCTCTACATCTTTGGATTTACTTTGCTAGATTTTGGGATTATCACGTTCTGTGAAAATGTTTTTCCAATAAACGCTTTACACGAAGAAGTATCGGACGAGTCCGAGGAAGGTTCGGGTGAAGTCATCTTTTCCTTTTGAAGTTGAGCAAGTTTCTCTTGAAGTTGAAACTTGCTCACTTGCTCTTGCATCACTTCTGTTGCCAAAGCAGACAGTTTTGATGTGAGCCGATCGATTTCATTCCGAAGGATTTCCTGTCCTTCATCCGACACAAATTCGGTTTTTACAGATTTGAGTTTCACAAGATCATTTTGAAATGTTTGTTTCTCCTTTTCAAAATTGGATCTTTCCTTTTCGAGTGTCTCTTCTAACTCGACTATTTTAGCTTCCCAAATGAGAGGAGGAACATAGAGTTTAACCTCGGCCGTCACAGTTTCGGGTTCAGGTGCTTGGGCCTCATCCTTTTTGGAGGAATCCTTGGGTAAAGCAACCTTATAGCCGTCAAAATAGTCATTCGAAAGGTATTTCTTTGGATTTTTCTTGTACGAGTAGTTCATACGCTCATACGCAAAAGGTAATTGCATTTTAGTGGTGTGTGTGCATTTGTATTCCTCAGTTTCCTCTTTCTTTTCCTCTTCGAGAGGTCCAGTCCAATTGATTTTATACTCGGGATACTTTTTGTCCAGACCAAGAAAACTAAAGTGATAAAGAGTAGGTCTCCTGGACAAAACCTTTTTTAAGTACTGTGGGTTATCGTATCCGATTCCCCATTCCTTGTTAAAGTACGTGAATTCCTTAGGTTTGTTCATGTGAATGGTCTGACCAGTTTGACCTCTTTTGTGAAGTTTGGTTTCAAGATCAGTTATTTTAGAAACAAACTCCTTATGTTGGAGTTGGAGTGAGGAGCATTGATAAATGATATCTGCTTTCACATGTTCACACTGATCAAGCTTTAGATTCAATTCAGATATTTTGGTCCTTAAGTCCTTAGGTGCTATGGAAAGATTGGTACATTTTTCTTTTAGATTAGCATTTTTGGACTTATATTTTTCAGTTATGCGCTTTTGAACATCTAGTTTTTCTTCTAACGAGTTAATTTCAAGCAGTTGTTCATTAGAGGTGGACTTATAAGCATCTATTCGTTCAACAAGTGGTTGCATCTGTTCAATTAGGCTTTGATGAATAGGTTCACATACCTGACACATCTTTGTCTTTTCTGATGGAGGAGAATAGTTGCCCATGAAAGAATCAGCATCGTCAGAATCACTGCCAGTGTCGGATTGTAACACCCCAAAAATTTAATATACGAAATTTAGACTTGCGGACGTCTGCGAGGGCTAAGGGTCGGACGTCCGCGATGCGCGGAAGTCCGTGGGTCATCTGCGGAAGCAACAGAGGAAATTGGGGGAGTGTCGGTTAGTTGAGGTCGGACGTCCGCGAGAGGCATGTGTCGGACGTCCGCGGCGAGTCTGATGTGTGTTTGAGGGTTGTTTTAAGTTAAGCCTCTCTCTTCCCTCATTTCATTTTTCTCTCAACCACATCTCAGATTTCTCTCCCTCTAAACCGATTTCCTCCCAAGAAATCACAAACCATTCCTCCTCTTCTTCATCTTCTCCACCCAAACCATACCCATTTCCACCATTGTTGAAGGTATGGAAGATTGGAGCTTTTCTGGGAGACTAGGAGCTTTGCCTTAAGAATTCAAGTGATAAAGGTAATATCTCTCAACCCAAAAGCTAGGGTTTTGTGGTTTTCATCTTCTCTTCCATTGTGGGTTTCATTGATGTAATTTTGGGTATGCTTTGTTAAGGAAACATTCTTCTTCTTCATCCATAAAATTAGGGTTTTCATATAAGTTGGGATTGGGATGTAAAATGTCTGGGGAATGATTCTACATGTTTGGATCTGAATATTTATGGTTGGAAACTTATGAATCTAGGTTTTTGGAAGATTTGGCTAAGTATTCGGGTTGCATCAAAGGAGCTTACGTTGGGGGGAAATCTAGATTTAGCCTAAATCTAGCAAGGTGAGTTCACGTTGCTTTGTGAAAACTTCGTACATGCCAAAAATGTTATTTTCCAAGTGTTTATGTGTTTTACATAAAAATTATCATTGGTTGAGTTATTTGGTGGATTTTGACTTTTGAAGTATTTAACTTGGGATATATTGTAAATTACCCATATTTGGGATTTTTGGGAAACTTGATAGATAAATCATAAATGAAAATGTTTTGAGGAGTTGTCTTATATATGGAGTCTACCTGACATGAAAATGCATTTTAGTATAATTTGGAAATATGCATATAGTACGTTATGGGACGGTTTTGAAATGTAACGGTGTGACTTCCTTGGAAAAGAAGGTTGTCCTAACCCAATGTTTGTTTCGGGTTTCATGGATTTAAATTTATTGGCAAAAGTGTGTGTTGCTACGTTTAACCTAATTCTATGACTTTTCATGAATTATCTTTTGAGTCAGTTGAGCTTATGGCTCGGTATTGGATTTTGTTAAGTCTTGAGGACAATTGTCCAGTTTTGATAGCTCAAAGTCGAGTTTTGATCATGATTTATTTTATTGGGGAATTGCATGTTTTGAATGCACGTGTTTATTCATTTGGGGTCGTGTAATGTTTTATAACTTATTAGCTATGGATCCATAGGCTCTTGAGTTTTACGTTCAATATTGAGACGCTAGTTTCTCTCATTGTAGCACGAAATAGGCATCGGGTTCCATGATAAGTAAGGCGTGGGCCTATATGGTCGGGCGTCGTCTCATGGGCAGTAAGGTGTAATTCCATACGTGATTGGCACATGATAGGCATCGGGTTCCATGGTAAGTAAGGTGTGGACCTATATGGTCGGGCAGCGTCCCATGGGCAGTAAGGTGTAATCCCACATGTGCTTGTTTTGTGGATTTGGAGTGACCCAATGTATAGACCTGGAGTGGTTGAAGTTGGGGGCTCCCAAGTCTCACGGGCAATAGATCTGGAGTGATTGAGCTCAGTTTAAGAGAGTAATCCACGTGGTTGTTTTATTACATGGTTTTGTGACCCACTTCTATGTCCCGTCACGTGCGATGTAAACGGGCCTCCCCCATCACCGAAAGGTGTTGCTTTGGGTACTTGTTTTTATCCATGTTTTCGGTGACGTATCATATTTATACGCATTGTTGTCCACGTTATGTGAGTTATGGGTTATGCTTCATCCATGTTTGGGATGTTTTGAATATTAGCGGTTTATTTATGAATTCAATTGTTTCGTAAATCAAATGCTAATTCACCTTTCATGTTGGTTTTGGGATGAGTCCATTTTGGGAATCATTTTATTTTAAAGTTTTCAGCACGGGATTTGTGTGAGATGGAAAATGGGTGATTTGCATCTAAAGTAAATTCTTTTGAACTCATGACTTAAATTACATCTATCTCGATTTATGAATTTATAGGGTCATGAATTTATGAATTGATTTTGCTTAGAGAAGTGTTTCGCACTTATTTGGGATTAACAACTTGTGTTGTGTTAAGTAACGCCCGTCTTAAGTTATTAATTGTGGAAATTGTGATGTTTAAACTTTGAAGTATTTCCAAGGATGGTTGTTGAAAGGATTCTATCCTCTTTTGATTTTTATCGAGATATTTGTTAGTTGCTCTTTCTAAATTTTGAGCGTGTTACAAGTTGGTATCATAGCATAAGTTTGAGAGAATTAGGTGTTGATTTTGGATACCTAGACTCAAACTAGCTTTATTTTAAGTAAGTGAAAGTGAAATTGCACTATTAGGCGCTGTAAGATAAAATGTTTTGAGATTGATGGAGTCACTAGGAACGAGAGTCACGTTAAGAGTAGCAAGGATAAGCATGTACGGTGCGTTCATAATGACACCTGGCCAGTATCATGGTGAACTTACTAGTTACATGTGCATACTTGAACTACTTTAATGTGATGACCCTTGGGGTAGTGAAGAAGTTTCTAAGCGAGTAGTCGTCGGAAAAGATTGACGATTTTAGTATTAGTCACTTCGGGTGACAATAAGCATGATATTTGTTTTAAGTGGACCGTTTCGGGTCGAGATTGATGGTTGGATTAGAAGCATAGGGTTATTGAACCGACTTTGATTCGCGGAAAAACCGTAAGGTTAACCGATGTAAATCCTAACTTTGCCTTAAGAGGTTTGAGCATCCGGATGACAATAGTAGACCAGAGGGATTTGGAGGAGTATGGGTTGAGACGTTGAGTGCCGACTAAGTTATGCACAAAATTTATTTTAAAATAAATTGCATCAATTATTTCTTGTGTTTCAAATCCTTATATAGATTGTGTTACAAAATCTTGGAAAATGTTTAGCACACACAAGATTTTAAATCATGGGTTTTGAACCTGCATGAAATTATTTTATTGCGGGAGTTGCAAACTCCGTCAGGACTTGTTTTATTTTGGTCTAACGTTACTTTCGGATACAGTGATGTCCGTATCTTTATGATGTTTAAGATGTTGGGCAAGTAACTACGGCTTATGACTTTAACATTGGATCTCCTCCACATATGTTAAAGTTTAGATGGAAAGTTATCTTCCATTATGTCTATGTAAAGCTATTTTGGAGAATTTGTTTGATGTGAGTTTGTTAAACAATGTCGTTTATATGGTATTACAACAAAAAGGGGATTTTTGGAATTTTGACATTTTAGTCATAATTTTGTTTATTGCAATTCGATTTCTGGAAGCGAAAGAATTTACGCCATTTTGTTGATTTGAGGGCATTGAGTCCCATTGAGTTTCATGGAGTTTGTTTTAAGATGTTTTGTGTCGCGTGAGTACAATTTCGTAATGTGCGTACTCCATTTATTATGTGAGAATTTATGGGTTGTATGTGGCATTTTGTCTCATGCGGGTTTCATTGGGAAGTATTATTTTATGCCGTGAGACGGCCTAAGGGAATATTTTTGGAACTTTGGTGTCGTATATTTTCCCTTTTGAAGATTTCTGTTAACACATTTTGTTGCAACTTGTTTAATGTACGGATTGATTTATACGTGGCGTGAGTGATGCATGAAAGAACATACTGATTGTATTTCTTAACAATTTGCTTTTTGCACTTTTGGTTAATTAGTTATTTTGTTATCATTTCATGCAAATGTATGGTATTAATCTAGGGGTATGCATAACTTGGTAGTCACTAACCCTCGAAAGCTTTGATAAATGAATCGTGAATGAAAATGTTTTATTAATACATCGCATAAGTTAAGGTCTTTTGGTCAGAGCATGTTTCAGTGTTGTGGGGATCATGCATGGTTTACAATACTGTACATTTTGAAAGCATTAATGTGTGAGTTGTTGACATTTGGTCAATTTTGACTTTACGAACATTTTGGAAAATGGCAAACCTTTTTGGTTTCGGAGAAGATGTGTATTTTGGGTATCTTAATGAGTAAACTTTTAAGCATTGACATTTTAACGTTTTATATTACAAGTATAAAACTTTTGGTGTAAATGCACCGTGATGGAGATTTGGGGAAATTATTTGTCTTAACTTAAAGTGAGAGGAATTGTTTACGTCTTTGGAACATTAAAGCACATTATTTGTGTGATCCGACATTCGAAGTCGATTTAAACCCTTTTTGTGTCGACCATTTACAAACACTTGATATTCTCCTAATTTTTGAGAAAACACCTTGATGTGTGTGGGTCTCGTCAAAAAGGTTTTGCTCGTATGCAATTTTAAGACTAAATGAGAACATTTTGAAATTGATTTAAAGAGTGGCATCTTTTGAAATTTCGTATGAACTATCGGATGCATGTTATTTCGTTTCAAGAAAACTACTAAGAGAGTGTTACAAGCTTGCATGCATATTCCAATTTGAGAATTCCTCTTGATGTCTTTGAATGATGAAAATGTATTGATTTTGTCTTTAAAACTTGAAACTGACAAAAACCATTTTATGTTTTAACCAAAGTATATTTATGGAATTATTTCACCAATTTTTATGAAATAAACTGACGTGTGCGAACGTTGTTGGTAAGTTTTGTTTCATGCTATTTTTAAAAGGGAATTTTGGGAATCGGATGACATTCAAACTCCTTTTGAAGCACATATAGACCTTATTGGTTGCACATTATTTGAAGTGGGGAATTATCTTACGTGCATGACATAGATCAATCCATGCTAGGACCGTATCGGTTTCTTTCAGAGAAGTTGTTTGTTGTGCTTTTGCGCTTTGCTAACGATACAAATTTCGATGAAATGGTTTTCATTATGATTTTCATATGTGGGACGAGTATGTCCATTTTTTGCACAACTACCGAATTGATAGTAGTAGATCTTGTGCGTACAAAGAGATTGATATGAAACCTTTATGTTGAAAGTTTCTATAAACGTTTTCGATTGACATATTTGTTAAATATTTCGCTTGAGAAACCTTGAACTCATAGGAACCTTGTAAAGGATAAGTGACCCTGGTTAAATGTAAGTGTGTGGGGAACTTCGACAGTCAAAGTTGGGTAATATAATGTGTGTTTGTACCATAGGCCAAGTAGTGCTGTTTGTAGAGTCGGCGTATTTCGTAACTGGAAGGTTAGATTCGTGGTATTCCCTCTTATCGTTGATGGTAACCGTCTTGTTGGCAACTTTGTTTTGGGTCTTGGGCAATTTTCACCTAAAGGGACGTGTAGGACCTTGTGAACACCATATTGATGACCTTGGTTTTGTGAGAATGTTCAACGAATGAAACTCGTGTGTAGAGTTCTGCTATGGTTCAAAACTTTGTGGTATTAGGTGTTGACTTTTTGGTTACAAGGTCAAGAACTGTTTGTGTGTTTGGAGGGTTGTAATCTGATTTTAAAGGGATATTGGTGACGGTTGTAGTGATCTTAAGATGTTCAATTGTGACAAGTGGATTTAGTGGGATAACCTTCCTTGTGTGGTAAAAGAATCTGTCGGTTGGATAATGGATAATTGTACGTATCCTTGGAGTCGTGAAAATGATGGGTCAGTGACGACCGTCGGTGTTGGAGTCTAAGGGGACTCGTTAGAAGTAAGTGCCAGTTCAGCAACGTAACCTTAGATTTAGAGGTTCGTTGGTTTTAGATGTAATCAAACCTTGGACTAATTGGAGAAATTTAAGAGTGTGTGGACACGGATTGATTTAGGGTCGGGATCTGTCGTCGGGGAAATATGGAACACCTGAGGTTGGGAGGCAACTTAAGTCTTGTGGTCAGAAGCCACTCTAGTAGATTAGGCTTTCATTTGGATGTATGTGTATTATGCCTAAGCAGGGACTCGTTGTGAGTAACACCAAAAAGTTGTTATGTGCAATTCCGCGGGGAATAAAAATTTGAATCTGGTTGAAACAGAAGGAACTTGGAATGTGTTGGGCGCGGTAGCCATTGATTGCGTGAGAACTAGATTTCGAGGACGAAATCAGTCTAAGGTTGGGAGGATTGTAATACCCCGAAAATTTAATATACGGAATTTGGACTTACGGATGTCCGCGAGGGCTAAGGGCCGGACTTCCGCGATGCACGGAAATCCGCGGGTCATCCACGGAAGCAACAGAGGAAATTAAGGGAGTGTCGGTCAGTTGAGGCCGGACGTTCGCAAGAGGCATGAGCCGGACGTCCGCGGTGAGTCTGATGTGTTTTTTTAGGGTTGTTTTAAGTCAAGCCTCTCTCTTCCCTCAATTCATTTTTCTCTCAACCACATCTCAGATTTCTCTCCCTCTAAACCGATTTCCTCCCAAGAAATCACAAACCATTCCTCCTTTTCTTCATCTTCTCCACCCAAACCATACCCATTTCCACGATTGTTGAAGGTATGGAAGCTTGGAGCTTTTGTGGGAGACTAGGAGCTTTGCACTAGGAATTCAAGTGATAAAGGTAATATCTCTCTACCCAAAAGCTAGGGTTTTGTGGTTTTCATCTTCTCTTCCATTGATGTCATTTTGGGTATGCTTTGTTAAGGAAACCTTATTCTTCTTCATCCATAAAATTAGGGTTTTGATATAAGTTGGGATTTGGATGTAAAATGTATGGGGAATGATTCTACATGTTTGGATCTGAATATTTATGGTTGGAAACTTATGAATCTAGGTTTTGGGAAGATTTGGCCTAAGGATTCGGGTTGCATCAAATGAGCTTACGTTGGGGAAAAATATAGATTTAGCCTAAATCTAGCAAGGTGAGTTCAAGTTGCTTTGTGAAAACTTTGTACATGCCAAAAATGTTATTTTCCAAGTGTTTATGTGTTTTACATGAAAGTTATCATTGGTTGAGTTATTTGGTGGATTTTGACTTTTAACGTATTTAACTTCGGATATATTGTAAAATACCCATATTTGGGATTTTTGGGAAACTTGATAGATAAATGATAAATGAAAATGTTTTGAGGAGTTGTCTTATATATGGAGTCTACCTGACATGAAAATGCATTTTAGTATAATTTGGAAATATGCATATAGTACGTTATGGGACGGTTTTGAAATGTAACGGTGTGAGTTCCTTGGAAAAGAGGGTTGTCCTAACCCAATGTTTGTTTCGGGTTTCATGGATTTGAATTTATTGGAAAAAGTGTGTGTTGCTACGTTTAACCTCATTCTATGATTTTTCATGAATTATCTTTTGAGTCAGTTGAACTTATGGCTCGGTATTGGATTTTGTTAAGTCTTGAGGACAATTGTCCAGTTTTGATAGCTCAAAGTCGAGTTTTGATCATGATTTATTTTATTGGGGAATTGCATGTTTTGAATGCACGTGTTTATTCATTTGGGGTCGTGTAATATTTTAGACCTTATTAGCTATGAATCCATAGGCTCTTGAGTTTTACGTTCGATGTTGAGACGCTAGTTTCTCTCATTGTAGCACGGCATATGCATCGGGTTCCATGATAAGTAAGGCGTGGGCCTATATGGTCGGGCGTCGTCTCGTGGGCAGTAAGGTGTAATCCCACATGTGCTTGTTTTGTGAATTTGGAGTGACCCAATGTATAGACCTGGAGTGGTTGAAGGTGGGGGGCTCCCAAGTCTCGCGGGCAATATATCTGGAGTGATTGAGCTCAGTTTACGAGAGTAATCCACGTGGTTGTTTTATTACATGTTTATGTGACCCACTTCTGTGTCCCGTCACGTGCGATGTAAACGAGCCTCCCCCGTCACTGAAAGGTGTTGTTTTGGGTACTTGTTTTTATCCAAGTTTTCGGTGACGTATCATATTTATACGCATTGTTGCCCACGTTATGTGAGTTATGGGTTATGTTTCATCCATGTTTGGGATGTTTTGAATATTAGTGGTTAATTTACGAATTCAATTGTTTTGGAAATCAAATGCTAATTCACATTTCATGTTGGTTTTGGGATGAGTACATTTTGGGAATCATTTTATATTAAAGTTTTCAGCACGGGATTTGTGTGAGATGGAAAATGGGTGATTTGCATCTAAAGTAAATTTTTTTGAACTCATGACTTAAATTACATCTATCTCGATTTATGAATTTATAGGGTCATGATAAAACTCTTGAACTCACTAGGCATTAGCCTAACACTTTTTATTTGTCGGCATGTGCAACAGGCTCAGGTTGGGAATAGCTTTAGCTACACGGTGAAGTGATGAGTGCTAGTAGAGTGCACGAGAAGTGGTTTTGCTTAGAGAAGTCTTCTGCACTTATTTGGGATTATCAACTTGTGTTGTGTTAAGTAACGCCCGTCTTAAGTTATTAATTATGGAAATTGTGATGTTTAAACTTTTTGAAGTATTTCCAAGGATGGTTGTAGAAAGCATTCTATCGTCTTTTTATTTTTATCGAGATATTTGTTAGTTGCTCTTTCTAAATTTTGAGGGTGTTACACGGATTGATTGAGCCAGTGGTCGTCTTCAACTAGCAGTGCTTTTCTCGCAGCTTTCTGTTCAGCCAGCAGAAGTTTGGCCTTGTAGTAGTGTACGTTTTTCTCGACGGGCTTTCTACAATCCTTGGCAAAGTGACCCAGTTTCCCGCAGTTGTAGAAAGTGACGGGTTCGTCCTTCTTCTTTGATTTGGACTTGCGGTCATCCTTCTCATTCTTTTCCTTGTTGTCAGGTTGCTTGTGCTCATCTGCCTTTTTCTTTCCTTCATATTTGCCCTTATAATCATGGGGCTTGTTGGACGAAGTGGAGTAGCGCTGATTTGTTGATCCAAACCCTCAGTGATTTGATAATGACCCTTTCTTATATACTTAGTGAAAATTGTAAGTAAACAATATGTATCAGAGTTTCACTATCGCTGATAAGTACTAAGATCTTACAGTACCGCTGATAGGAACTCTCGCTTTTTAGATTAAACATTCAGCGAACACTGTTCACCATAAATGCTCTGAGTCTGTTCAGTCATTATGATGATCGCTGATAAGTTAGTTGTTTACTTATGATCCCTGAAGACAAGTTTCACGTCAACAAAGGTTCTACGCTGAAGTCGAAGATCAAGCTCAAGAACCAGCGACAAGTCTCCTAATGAACTGATGCGGATCAGCGAAGACTCAGATTTGTCCACTCAACGTGAAGTATCAAGTACAAGACTTCAGCTATCGCTGAAATTTATCATCTGCTGAATAGTAAATGATAATCGCTGAATCAACGAAAGCTGATCATGAAGTCCTCCCTACAAAGTACTTTTGTCTTAACCACCCTTGCACGCCTCCGTACGAAATGTCAGAAAAGAACCTCCGAATATCTGAAATCGTACAACCACTCTGATACTACACTGTTCATCCTTACGGCTACTAAGGTTGTCAACCAAGGTCAATGACATGCAACCAACCAGCTGATGACACGTGTAAAGTATATACTGACTTGCATTAAATGCATGCAATATATAAAGAGATGAACTCACTTCATTTTGAAGTAACTTGCTAACTCTGGACAAGTTCATATCTCCTATCTCAAGATAGGTTATTATTAGTAATTTCCTTATCTTTCTTAGTGCAATCAACCTTAGTGTTCCAACTTGTTTAGATTTAGGTTTATCCTTAATCTTGTCTCCGCAACAAGCTGTAAATTGTTAATGATTTATCAATAAACAATTTAGAAAAGTAAAATCTGTGTGTTTGTATTCAACCCCCCCCCCCCCCCCTTCTACAAACTTGTATAGGCCTTCGGGACCAACAAGTGGTATCAGAGCGGATTTGTTTAATCTCATAAACAAGATCTAATCTAATATATTTCTCTTCCTTGCTATTATCTGAAAATGGCCTCCCACACAAACACAAATTATATAGACAATGGTTCTCTTGCAAAACCCCCTAGATTTTCCAGAGACAACTTCAACTTGTGGAAAAATAGGATGACACTCTTCTTAGAAGGTGTAGACCCTACTATACCTTACTATCTTGAGAACGGCCCACACATCCTTGTAACAATTGTTCCTTTAGTTCCAGCCACTGCAAATAGACCTGCTATTCCAGAAAGGCTGATTCCTAAAGAAATCCATCAGTGGACCGACGAAGATAAGAAGAAAGTGGCTATAGATACAAAAGCCAGATCCATACTATCCATGGCCCTTCCTGACGAAGTCTACCATTCCGTCATGAACCTGAAATCATCAAAAGCCATGTGGGACACAATATGTGTTCAGTATGAAGGAACTCCTGAAGTCCAGGACTCAAGAAAGATCAACCTGGTAAGACAATACGAAAGCTTCATTTCTGGTAAGAATGAAACTCTCTCTGAAGTTCACCAACGTTTTAATTGTTTAATTATAGATCTGAAAACTGTTGGTAAGGAATATTCTAACTTTGAAGTGCTGACAAAGTTTCTAGAATGTTTACCTGAAAGCTGGGACAATTATTCCATGTGTCTCAAGCTATCAAAGGATCTAAGATCAATGACCCTTGCTACCTTATATGGCACGTTGCTGAATCATGAGCAATCTAGCCATCTTAAAAAGAATCTTGTAAAAGATTCCAAAAGCACCCCTGTTGCTTTATTCTCAGAGGAACCTTCTACTCAGCGACCCTCGGTCACTATCACTGAGTTAGAGAGTAACTCTGAAAGGTCATCAGATTCTGATTCTTCAGATGATGATGAATCCTTGGCTCTCCTAACTAAAAAGTTCAGGAGATTCGCCAAGAAGAAAATGTTTAGAAAGAACAAAACTCTTTCCATAGCTGACAAGCCTAAATCATCAGCTTTTGTTGATAAGGCTATTGCTACTTGTTTCAACTGCGAAAAGACAGGTCATTTCGCTAACGAGTGCAGGTCAAAGAAAATCATGAGACCTTCAGCTTTTACAAAGAAATCCTTTGTTCCAAGGAATAAAGATGACAAATACTCAAAGCTGAAGGAGAAGTATGCAAAGCTGAAAAGCTTTAAGAAGAAAGGAAAAGGCCTGATGGCTGACTATGATTGGGCTGCTTCTGATGAAGAAGCATCATCATCTGATTCTGAAGATGATGAAGCAAATCAATGTCTCATGGCTAAGATTGAAGAAGAGGAAGAAAGTCCAGACATTCCCTCCACTTCAACATCTGCCATTCAGGTATCACCTTCTTTCTTTACCAATATTGCAAATATTGATGAAGCTGATAGTCTCCGTAAGATCGATCTCTTGACTAGAAGTTTATACGAAGCCATGAACGGCAAAACTGTGGTTGAAAACCAAAATCTTGATCTCGCTGAAAAGCTTAAAAACTGCCACCTTCAAATAGAAAAGCTTTCTAAAATTGAAAATGATTTTAAAGATCAAGTCTATTTAAATCAGCTAGTCAAAATCGAACGAGCAGAAGCTATCGCTGCATTAAAAGCTGAACAAGCTACTGTTGAAGGATGGTGTAATTCTTCAACAAAGATCACTGAGATAATTAAGGCTCAGATTCCTCTGAGTGATAAACGTGGTCTGGGTTATAAATATGATACTCCAAAACCAACCACTGAACGTTCAATGCTTAAATTTGGAACGTTCGTATCCTCAGTCGCTGACACTTCATCATCTCAGTGCTCCTCGTCCATTACACCAATCCCTGAGGAAACTCCTACCTCCTCAAAAGGTAAGGAGAAAATGGTTTATTCAAAACCTACCTCTGTCTCTAAAGACAAAGGTAAAGGAATTGTTATTTATCAAAATCCTCAGAAGGGTACCTTAGTACCAAAGCTGAATGCTTCTAAAGCCTCAGTGACCTACCCCTATGGATCTAGAAAGCTGATCTCTGGATCTATTCAGCGATCTACTCCTAGACTCAGAGTGGATATCCTTGGTAAGAAATCTGAAGAACTGAATGTTCGTCCCATTTCTAAAGCCAATAGTTTACTTGGTGCTGGCACTTCTAATTCAAAATTAAAAGCTCAGCATACAAGTGGTCCTAGAACTACTTTTAGTTATAGGAAATGTTATCACTGTGGACTTACCGATCATATTGCTAGTAAGTGCCCCACAGCCACCAAAGCTGAAAAGATAGCTAAGGTGAAGATTGCCCCCAAGGCAAAGAAGACCAACCCTGGTGCAAATCAGGTCAAGGTGACTCCTACCACTGAGGTTAAGAAATTAACCAAAGTGAAGAAAGACAAAGCTGAATCTTCAAATGCTGCGAAGACCGCTGAACCTTCCATTCCAACTACTTCCACTGACAAACGTGTATACATGGTTAAGTGGGTACCCAAGCAAAACTAATCTTCCTTTGTAAATGCAGGTTAAGAAGGGTATCTGGTATCTCGATAGCGGATGCTCTAGACACATGACTGGAAAGAAAAACCTGCTCGCTGAATACAAGGAAGAGAAGGGTCCCTGTGTGACTTTCGGTGGAAATGGAAAAGGACACACCCGAGGGTATGGTGTACTTTCAAATGGTACAACCTCCTTCAGAAGAGTCGCATATGTTGAAGGGCTGAAGCATAATCTTCTGAGCATCAGTCAGCTTTGCGACATGGATAACAAAGTGATTTTCACTAAGGAATCCTGCTTTGTCTCTGACAAAAAGGAGAAGATAGCTCTCAGCGGTTATCGTTTGGAAAATGTTTATGTAATAAACATGGACTCAACAACCACTGAGAACTCCTGTTTCTTCTCAATGGCATCTTCTGATGTCAACTGGCTATGGCACAAGAGGCTCTCACATCTAAATTTCAAGACACTGAATACTCTTTCCTCCAAAGAGTTAGTCACTGGTCTACCTCAGCATTCATACGCCAAAGAGTCTTTATGTTCAGCGTGTGAAAAAGGGAAGCAGACCAAGGCAAGCTTCAAGTCAAAGCAAGTCTCCTCAGTGTCATCTCCTCTACAACTACTCCATATGGATTTGTTTGGCCCCGTTAACAAACAATCCATCGCTGGAAATAAATATACGCTGGTCATAGTTGATGAATTCTCTCGTTACACATGGGTAATGTTTCTCCGTTCTAAGAGTGACACCCCTGAAGAACTCATCACCTTTGTTCGGAAGATGGAAACTCTGAACAATATGACTGTTCGCTCAATAAGGAGTGATCATGGAACTGAATTCAAAAACAGTTCTCTTGATTCCTTCCTTGAGAGTAAGGGTATTTCTCACAATGTTTCGTCAGTGAGAACACCGCAACAAAATGGAGTCGCTGAAAGAAGAAATAGAACAATTATTGAAGCTGCACGTTCAATGCTCAGCGATTCTCACCTGCCTACTCAGTTTTGGGCAGAAGCTGTCAACACTGCTTGCTTTACGCAAAACAGGTCGCTGATAGTTAAAAGATTCAAAAAGACAGCCTATGAACTCTTTCATGGGAGAAAGCCTTCAATCAACTTTCTTCACATCTTTGGATGTCAGTGTTTCATACTGAACAACAGAGATGCCCTTGGAAAGTTTGATCCTAAGGCTGATGATGGAATCTTTCTTGGATACTCCTCAGTCTCCAAAGCCTTCAGAGTCTTCAACCGTAGAAGACAAACTGTAGAAGAAACTATTCACGTCACGTTTGACGAATCCCGTTCAGCGAACTCTAAACCGAACGCTGATACAGAAGAACTGAATCAATGGATGTTTTCTCATCTTGGTGATTCAGAAGATATTCCCACTCCTCATGCTCATCCAGTAGAAGATGATAGTCCCACTATCATTCCAAATATGCAGAATAGTGAAGCTGAAACATCTTGAGTCTCAGCTGTGCCTATAAACACTATACCTGCAGTTTATCCAAATGTCTCAGAAATTCCGTCTATTTCTCAGCAATCAGTGAATGAAGTGACAAATGCAAACATTCCTCTCTTAGCTGATAATCCAGAAGTAGTTGAAGCCTCATCTTCAGTTTCTCCAGTTCATACTGAGTCAGCGACGTATGCTCCGGCTCAGCGATGGACTGTAAATCACCCAATCGATCAAATTCTTGGTGATCCCAACGCTGGTATTCAGACTCGTAGAAGTGCAGGTAATATTTGTTTATTTGTTAACTTTATTTCTCTAACTGAACCAAAGAAAATAGATGATGCCCTCAGAGATCCAAACTGGGTCAGCGCTATGCAAGAAGAGCTGACTGAATTCGAAAGAAACAAAGTTTGGAAACTCGTTCGTAGACCAACTGACAAAACGGTGATAGGCACTAAATGGGTCTATCGAAACAAGTTGGACGAACATGGTACTGTAACTCGCAACAAAGCTCGTCTTGTTGCTCAGGGATACAGACAAGAGGAAGGCATAGATTATGACGAAACTTTTGCTCCAGTAGCAAGACTCGAATCTATTCGTCTTTTCTTAGCATATGCTGTACACAAAAACTTCACTGTACATCAGATGGATGTTAAGTCAACGTTTCTGAATGGAAAGATGAATGAAGAAGTGTATGTGGAACAACCTCCAGGATTCTCAGATCCTAAGCGTCCAGGTTATGTTTATAAACTGGACAAGGCACTTTATGGCTTAAAGCAAGCTCCTCGTGCATGGTATGATACTCTCTACTTATCTCCATATTGAACAATTTGAGAGAGGTAAGATTGACAAACTCTATTTTTTAGAAAAGTGAAAGGTCATATCATTTTAGTTCAAATATATGTTGATGACATTATATTTGGTTCTACTAACCCTGAGCTTTGTACTCGTTTCGCTGATAGAATGAAAGATGAGTATAAAATGAGCATGATGGGTGAACTAACATATTTCCTTGGTCTTCAGATTAAGCAAACTGAAAAAGGAACTTTTATAAATCAGGGAAAATATGTTAAAGATATGCTGAAGAAATTCGACTTAACTGAAAGTTCAGCTATGAAAACCCCTATGGCACCACCGCTGACACTTGATAAGGACACAAAGGGTGTTCCTGTCAATGTCACGCTGTACCGTGGGATGATCGGCTCACTATTGTATCTTACAGCTAGCCGACCCGATATTATGTTTGCAACATGTCTGTGCGCACGATATCAAGCTGAACCTAAGATATCCCATATGAAAGCTGTGAAGCGAATCTTTCGATATCTTAAGGGTACAACGGATCTAGGTCTTTGGTATCCCAAAGACTCAGGATTCGATCTAACCGCCTATTCAGACAGTGATTTTGCAGGTTGCAAAATGGATAGGAAAAGCACCACAGGATGATGTCAGCTCCTGGGTGGAAAGCTGGTAAGTTGGACAAGTAAGAAGCAAAACTCAGTGTCCACTTCCACAGCTGAAGCTGAATATGTAGCCGCTGGAAGCTGTTGTTCTCAAGTCTTGTGGATGAGAAATCAGCTACTAGACTATGATCTTCAGCTCTCCAAAATTCCAATCTATTCCGACAGCACAAGGGCCATCGCTATAGCAAACAATCCAGTGCTACACTCAAAGACAAAACACATAGAAATCAGATATCATTGTATCAGAGATCATGTGATGAATGGTGATATAGAACTTCATTTTATCCCAACTGATTATCAGTTAGCTGATTTGTTTACCAAACCTCTTGATGAGACAAGATTCAACTTTCTCAGCAGCGAGCTTGGAATGCTGAACCTTGAAGGGTAAAATCTTCAGCGGTTCACATTTGATCAGCAATACGTTTATACAAACTTGTATAGCCTTGGGGATAAAATCAACTTATATAATCCATTTCATCATCTTCTCTCTGAATAAACTTGGTAAAACTGATATCCAGGTATGTTTTCTCTCTCTGACAATCGCATGTAAATGCAAGATTTCAAAATAAATTGCATCGCTGAATATCTCTTCCTTAACAGCGATATTTTGAAAATTCTTTAAACCTTCACTGATATTTTCTATTCAGTGCTTCATGTTTTTCAAAAGAGTCCCTGAGCTTTTAAAACCTCATAGACATCCTAAAAGAATGTGAAAGGACAGTTGTGACGTCATTGCAACGGATAACACTAGGCACGATTTCTTTCTGACACACGTTTGCACGTTTCGTTCAAACTTCCAATCAAATGCAAACACGTGTCCGTGTCATGATGAAAACCTTTTCCCGCTCAAGGTTTTCTCTCTCTAAAACTCCATATATAAACAACTCTTGGTTTATATTTGTCTTTTACGCGAACATTCTTCCTCCGCAAGAAAGAATTCTCTGTTGCATTTGTGCTCTCAAAAACCTCAAGAACTGTTCATCATCTTCTTCATCAAAACATCAAGGTTAATATGTTCTTATCTATTATCAAATGCGTATAACTTGTTTTCGATCTTCTCATTGTTTTAACAAGATCAAACAAAAGAACTTTGTAAAATAAAATCATTTCTTTCATGGTTTTATGAACACAACCATTTCATGGTTGTTCTTCAAGTTTTAAATCTAAATCTTAAACTTGTTCTTCATTCGTATCCAGTTTTCTTTTAGAAACTAGAATACAAGACTTTATGGGTTTTACATTTCATTTCAAAAATCATGAAAAACCCTAATCTTCATTAAGACATTTATGTCTGAATGAAATGGACAAAATTCGAAAAATCATAATGGAAATTCTTTCCATACTAAGACAATTCTTATTTGTTAACATATTTGGTTGAACTGATAATACAGTGAAATGGCATCTTCAAAGATCAATGTCACCGCTGAGTCCATCTCCGCTGACTCTGAGGAAGTGGACATCATCAAAGCCCCTCAGGTAAAGTTCAAGCTGGATCAACTAGATTGGACTAAGGTCAACAACCTCTCTGCGCTTCTCGAGTTTCCTCCTCGAAAGCAAGTCACACATCTGGATAATGCTGTGAATTTCCTAAAAAACTGCTGCATTTCAACAGCCCTGACCATCACACCTCCCGCAAGTCAGCTACTACTATCCCAGTTCTGGTACTCTGCCAGACACTCTCAGCTACCCTCCGCCAAAGACCCCTCCAAAACCATCGATTGCATACTCAGCGATACTGAGTATGGCACAATTAAGATAACCCCCGCAATCATTCGAAAAGCCCTGAAGTTTCCCAATGCCACCAAAGAAAAACCCTTCGTTCCATTCCCTGACCATAAGAAGCAACCTGACAAAGATGCCATCATTGCTTTTCTCGACACAATGGGTTACATCTAGGACATTGGAAGGGACAAGAAGCCTGAGAAGAAGCTGACGCTGATAAAGAAGTCCAAAATGCCCAGCGAGATGAATTTCATCTTCGCTCACCTGATCAGCTGCATGACAGCGAAGTCCGACTCTTCTGATCAAGCCGCACAACCTACGCAAGCTATGGGATACGCACTGCTGAAAGGTCTAAACATTGACTGGCCTCTATTATATATGATGACCTAGTACAATGCGTGGATTCTGCCGCTGACCGACCAGCATGGGTTCCTTACCCAAGATTCATCAGCGCCATCTTCCAATATGGCCTGAAGGACAGCTATCCTGAAGAGGGTGACCTGAAACTTTCTCAGGTTGGCCCTAAGGTGCTCGATTTCAAACCTGTCGCCAACGAGGTACGTCTCTCTACTCTTCTCACTCTTCTAAATTCTCCGCTTTCTGTGGCTCCTTCAGCGACAACACCCATCGCTGATACCCCGGCCACACAATCCTCTCCTTCTAAGAAAAGGAAACACTCTCACACCCAACTTGATTCCAAAAGGATCAAGAAAACCAATGAGCAACCCCAGCAATCCCATGCTGAAGACTCCTCAGCTCATTCTGAAGAGCTGAAGGAAAGTTCCGTGGTACGCTCTGCCACACCCGTTCAAGCCATCCCTCCAATCCAGACTTCAGCGTCTCTAAACGCTGAGGTTAGAAACTTGGAAACTACCCAACCTCCCTCAGTCTCTCAAAAGACTGATGAAGTGATTGTCAGCGATTCCAACGCTGAACTCAGTACCCGAATCCCAATCTTATCCTTCGCTCCTCCCTCCACTTCTTTGGACACTCCTCCAGCTAACACTGGAGATGCCATCATTCCAGAAGCTACCGCTGACGCTTCTCAACAAATGATGAAGACAGGACCTGCAGAGATCACCATTCCTCACCGAACTTTCGAAGAGGATATGGAACATTATTCAGGAGTCCGCAACTTTGACGATTTCGTCAATCCTCCTGCAGGTACAAATCAACCCATATACACTGTAACTAAACCTAAAACTTCTGAGCTTTCCTTTGTTCACAAGTACTTATGTGTTATAGGTCCTAATTTGGGAGACATCAACGAGTCTCTAAAGTCCGTGGAAACTAAGCTGACTGATCTCACCACCACACTCTCCAACAACTCTACAGCTGTAACAAACGTTGGAGAGAATTTGACAAAGCTGACAACGTTGGTGGAAAAGAAACAACGCTGAAGACATCGGTTGGAGCACTAGAAGGTGATATGTCTGCTGTGAAGACAAACGTTCAAACTCTGACGACTGACTTAGGCTCTGTAAAGACCGACGTTGGTTCGATGAGAACAATGATCGAAGAGCTGCTCAACAAGGCAAGAACTCCAGCTCCTGCTCCTGCCCCTGCCCCTATTTTGGAATCTTTCACAGCGGCGGATCGCACAAGCTGAAGAAAATCACGCCTGCTATTTCTGGCCTAGAAGACAGAATAGCAAAGCTTGAAGGTTGTGTGAAAATTTCTGGCCTAGAAGACAGAATAGCAAAGCTTGAAGGTTGTGTGAAAATCTCTGGCCCAGAAGACAGAGATAACACCAACGCTGAGTCTACCCATTCCTCCCCCAGTCATCATGAGAAAGAGGGGGAGAAGAGCGCTGAACATACCGCTGAGAAGAGCGCTGAAGATCTGAACAAGAGCGCTGAAGACCTTTCCCATGATGAATCTATCAGGGGAGAGAGAAATGAAGATCTGATCGCTGAAAAACCTCAGGGAGATGAAAACCCTGAGGGAACCGAGAAGCTCGCCTCTGTATCTGAGGGGGAGCAACTCGAAGAAGATGCTGAAGAATCCGAAGCAGAAGATGATGAAGCCGTCAACATCCCTGATGATGAACCATCTTCTTCTCCAAAGAATGATGATGATGATGACGAAGATGACGATGATTTCTTTATCGTCAAACCTGCCCCAAGGATCAAAGCTCTTAAGGGAATCTTAATAAATGAACCTTCAGGGGAGAAGACAAAGACAAAGCCCTCAGCCTCTGGCGCTGAGAAAGGCAAAGGCAAAGGCAAAGGCAAAGGCCTCGCTGAAAATGAAAATCTGGCGATCTTGCTTGAAAAGCCGGTTTGTCAGGTACACTAAACTTTACTTATATTCCTTCCCTGAACATCTCTATACAAAATCAGTTCTCTACTCCACAAACCTCTCTACACATCCACATTCTTTTTCTATCTTTTCTACCCAAGTTCTTCTACCCAGTTCTTATTTGTAAGATCGATGCGTTTCAGCTAGTCCTCTCCCCTGTTTGAGGATATCGCTGAAGGCTCCACAACTGCGACTTCACCAATAATTCCAGCTGCCGCTGAAGAAATAATCCCAGTCTTGGATTTGATCTCTGAGACTGATGAACCTGAAGAACAAACTCTCTCACACAGAAACAGACCTTCCTTGGCTCCTCAAAAGCTAAGAGAAGAAGAACAGAAGAAAAGAGAAGAAATAATAAAGCGATTCGAGGATCAGCGAATCATTCTAAGGCGTGATCAACTGCCTTAAGTTCCTCCTAAGTTCAGAATTTCAAAAGCTGAATACAAGGAACACCTCAGAGCTAAACGCCTCATCGCTGATAGAAAGGAAGTTGAAGAAAAAAACAGAGAATACGCCATCAAGCTTACTCAAGAATCTGTCAAAGACCCCAAGCTGAAACGTGTTCCCATTCAAATCCAACGAAAGCTTTGGGAAGAAGCCCAGAAGATCGTGGAAAAGAAAACTGAAGTTTCTCAGACCACCCTGATCTGGTGTAAAGAGAAAATCCACTTCAGATATCGTCCAGCGAAGATCAACAAGGTATTCATCTCTGGAAGAACATCTATCGGAGTACCTATTGTTGACATCAAACTTTTCAGAGAAGATGGCCAATCTGAAACCTTTCGCGCTGACACTGTAAAAAGGTATGGTCTCTCTGAATGGCTGGAGATGAGGTTAGCTATCCAATCGTCACAATCAAAGTACAAGGATCATTTCGAAAAGCTGATAAACAGACAGATCGATTTGATATCTTCTTGTGTGGACATTCCTCCTCTTCCTGATCTAAAGCTGAAAAGAAAAAGGGGCTCTCCAAAGAAGAAACGTCAAGATTCAAACTCAGGTCCTGTTATACGAAATGAAACTAGAATTGGTTTCTCTCGCGCTGAAGTGCTTGGTCCTGATCCTGATCTATCTGCCCTTGACATTTCTTTGCCACCATGTGAACTTTTCGTCCCTGGTAAAGTCATCAGTAATCCTTATGGAATATTCTTTCTTGACTACGACGGACGTAAATGCTTTCAACGGATTGCTGAGCTTCCAATCACTCCAATCGAACAACTCAGAGATCTTATCTACTGGTGTGACTTCAGAAAAGACATTCAGGCACGACACCTAAAACCCTTGATTTTTGAAGAAGCGCTGAACAAAAGAAAACAAGGCGTAACGGTTCCTGACTGGATGATCCCTACTGAAAAGATCCCAGAAAACAGTAAAAGGGACAAATATTTTATGAGTTCTTTTTATCCTTATGTTTTCATTAAATAGCAATTTTCTTTGTTGCTATGTCATAATCAAATAGGGGGAGATTGTTGATCCAAACCCTCAGTGATTTGATAATGACCCTTTTTTATATACTTAGTAAAAATTGTAAGTAAACAATATGTATCAGAGTTTCACTATCGCTGATAAGTACTAAGATCTTACAGTACCGCTGATAGGAACTCTCGCCTTTTAGATTAAACATTCAACGAACACTGTTCACCATAAATGCTCTGAGTCTGTTCAGTCATTATGATGATCGCTGATAAGTTAGTTGTTTACTTATGATCCCTGAAGACAAGTTTCACGTCAACAAAGGTTCTACGCTGAAGTCGAAGATCAAGCTCAAGAACCAGCGACAAGTCTCCTAATGAACTGATGCGGATCAGTGAAGACTCAGATTTGTCCACTCAACGTGAAGTATCAAGTACAAGACTTCAGATATCGCTGAAATTTATCATCTGCTGAATAGTAAATGATAATCGCTGAATCAACGAAAGCTGATCATGAAGTCCTCTGTACAAAGTACTTTTGTCTTAACCACCCTTGCACGCCTCCATACGAAATGTCAGAAAAGAACCTCCGAATATCTGAAATCGTACAACCACTCTGATACTACACTGTTCATCCTTACGGCTACTAAGGTTGTCAATCAAGGTCAATGACATGCAACCAACCAGCTGATGACACGTGTAAAGTATATACTGACTTGCATTAAATGCATGCAGTATATAAAGAGATGAACTCACCTCATTTTGAAGTAACTTGCTAACTCTGGACAAGTTCATATCTCTTATCTCAAGATAGGTTATTATTAGTAATTTCCTTATCTTTCTTAGTGCAAGAAACCTTAGTGTTCCAACTTGTTTAGATTTAGGTTTATCCTTAATCTTGTCTCCGCAACAAGCTGTAAATTGTTAATGATTTATCAATAAACAATTTAGAAAAGTAAAATCTGTGTGTTTGTATTCAACCCCCCCCCCTTCTACAAACTTATATAGGCCTTCGGGACCAACATGATTATTTGACGAAGGTTTCTTGAAAAACTTCTTTTGCTGGAAAGATCTGGAGAGTAAGGGCATCGCTTTCTTTATAGCAGTAAGTTCAGGATCAGAATCGCTTTCCTCCTCTTCTTCAGATTCTGGTTCACATTCAGTTGAATCTTAGGTTCGTTTGGAGTGACGACTGGAAGATTTGCCTCGTTTAGAAGAAACAAGAGCGACTGGATCGGCGTGTGACTTGGAAGCGGACTTCTGGTTGCTCAGTATCTCCATGACTTCATCTTCGTCCTGTAGAAGCATCTCGTAGAGTTCATGAATTGGAACGTTCTCCATCAGGTGGTTGTGTTTGATGTGGGAAGAGAACACTTTCCATTCTGGCAAGAGGTTGTTCAAAAACTTGAGCGCATTCTCCGTGTTTGATCGACTGATCTTGTTCTTGGGGAGCTCGTTCAGTAGGTGGCAGAATCGTTCATATGCCTGTAAGTGTGATTCGTCGTTGCGCTTCTCAAAGCCATCAAACTTGGTGATGCAACTGTTGATCTTCAGCTGGTTTCCCAACTTTGCTCCCGCTCATCATCTTTTCTACCTGATCCCACATGCCCTTTGAAGTATGCTTGTAGCTGTCTATGGCTGTATAGATCTGGTTTGGTAGATCCTGGACCAGATATCTCTTGGCATGCTTTTCGCCATCAAACATGCCCTTTTCCTCTTCGCTCATCTCCAAGTATTTATTGGGCTCAGTTCGAGCTTGAGCACCTCCTACTTGTGCTGGAATGATATTCATGGGAGGATCTTGTGGGCCATCAGATAGAGCACGCTAGATGTACTCGTAGTTGTCCTTAGATTCGATGAATATGAGGAATCTGTCCCGCCATTGGCTATATTCGCCCTGATAGAGGGTCAGTAGCTTGGCATCGGTGCCGATAGCAAGAGCATCGCGAGACATCTTTGGTATTTGCACTAATGTGATCGTCAGACATTGGTTCGATTCAAAGTGGAGTCCTAACGCAAGGCACTATGAGTGAAATTCCTAACGCAGGTTGTAAGAGTGACTTAGAGTAAAACTGGTAAGAAACTTGCTAAGCAGAACTTACCGGATAGGAATCCGGATGAAAAGTGTCTGATCAGGAGGTGTCCGGATCAGATGTGTGTGATTTGTTCAGATAGCAGAAGTATCCGGATAAACTAAAGTTACCGAATAACACTGGGTTACCGGATAAAATAAGCTTACCGGATAGAGAGTAGTTAACGGATGAGGCTACTTACCAGAAAGTAAAGTTACCGAATGAAAAATACTTACCGGAAGACAATGTACTTTATCGGAAATGGATGAATCCAGAAAGAGTATCCGGGTAGTGAGCACGTACCGGATAGTGTCGTCCGGATAGAGACTTAACCGGGAACTTTGAGTTATCCGGGTACTTGGAGTTTTCGGGAACTTTTGGTTACCGGTAGTTTTGTCTGGTAAGTGGCGCAAGAAAAAAAAACTTACCCGGATTGATGTGCAGGGTCCGGACACGACGGCTGTGGAATGCAACTCGATTGAGATGCAATTAGGGTTGCCCAAAATAACTACTTAAAGATTAGAAACTTTCCAAAAGACAGAAATAAAACTACCCTAATCGATTTTCAAGCAAAATATCAAGATTTTGAAGAAAATATTTACACATTTTCAAGAACAGAGACACAAAACTAAGTACTTGATTTTGCCAGAAACACAATCAAACAGTCCAATTGAGTAAAGCAAAATTGCATAATCGCATATAATGATGATGCTAATCGAGTGGTATACGCGAAATCAAGCAAATTTATCAGAATCAAAATAAGAGATTTTAAGAACCAAAGAACACAGTCGATAAACTAGGCATAATACTTACCAGAAACCTTTGAAATCTTTGAATCGAATCGTCCGTATGCTCTGATACCAATTGTGGGTCCAGATTAGTGCATAGACAATAGAAATCAATAGAATAGTAATCAGTCAGAATGATTTCAACTTGTCATCCATATAGTATTGAATAACTTTCAGATAGTTTCTTTACATATGATCAAGAACAATTAAAACGATTAATGAACGATTAACCTATTTTCTAAGGCTAATAACCATATTTATATCTAGGCCTAATCAATCAAGCCCATGGCTTATTAAGCAATTAAGCCCAAATACAACATTTACAATTAATACCCTGAACCTCTATTCAAGCAGAATTTATTCCCAACAGATTTCAAGGCATCAAGAGTTCAAGCTTCAAGTCTCTAATTCAACATCCTAGAGTTTCTTCATTTGTTAAGGTTTCACTCTACAAACCTTAAGTGAGTGATTCTTTCAATTGTTGGTCTCATTAATGGTCATTTTTGGGTTAGTTATGGATTATAAATTGTTTGAGGTTGTGATGTCTTAATGACATAGGAACTAAAACCTGGACTTGAGTTGCAATCGAATAACATCCCGGGTGACCTCATGTCATGTGTTGTCTTCACCCCGGTGATAACGGGTCTCCCCCGTATTTCAAGGGCATATCTTCGCTGCGCATTTTATGCTCATGTTGAGTTTTTTGACGAAAGCCAAGTTGTGATTACTACTACTACCGCACGAATTAGGTAACTTTGGTTTGTGATAGGGTTATTTTTATAACCCTATTTATAGCCTTTTGTCATCATTTTGAGCTAGTTTTTATGGTCCCATTGAGTCTTTTTGGTTAAATTTAGTGTTTAATTGAGTAAATAATTAATTGATGATTTCAAACGTCAGTTTAGCTCATTTCTATATAATATGAAAAAATCTCAGTTATGTTGTGCCTAATTGTAGGAGTGAAGAAAAAATCGTTTTTGGAGTCTACAAATATTGAAGTGCGTTAGAAACGAAGCGGATTGCAAGTGTCGGATTGAAACCGAGATACTCCATATTTTGGACAAGTGTTTTTGGGCTTTTGTTATTTAATCTTGGGCTTTAGCTATATTAGACTTGGGCCCCCAATGTGTGTACTTTGGCCCCAAGTAATTACTCTCTTATATATATATATGTATGCATTAGTAGTAGTAAAGGGGAGACAATTTAGGAAGTAACAAGTAGAAATAGTAATAGCTCGTAGCAAGTAGTGAAGCAGCCGAAGTGCAGATTTTGGGACCACCTTTCGGTCCTCATTTCCACTTTGGTTCGTTTTGTACTTAGTGAACCATAAACCCACGGTTCATTTAGGTTTGGTTCATGGTTCGCACCCTTGTGGTTCCACTAAACACTCGGGTTTGATCTATTGTTTAATCTAAGTATGTTTTATTAATCTCTTGTTACCATTGGATCTGACAATCTCACTTTTCTTAAAAAAATTTAAACTCCACGATTTTTAAACCATTTTTATACTCACGGTTTTGTTAATGTTAGTTGCAAACGGTTTCCACGCATTTTAAACCTTAATCACTAACTCTCGGCGATATTCTATATTTTATTTTCACTACAAATTGGAAGTCCGAATTATTCACTTCGGTTCTCTAACAAACTTTGGTTCACAATTTGTAGTTGATGGTGGAATTATAGAGTTTCCAAGTGTTAAAATTCTCTTTTTGTTATTCACATCCTTTTTCAACATCTAGTTAGCATAGTTTTAGATTTTTAACCAAACCATAGAATTTAAAGGTTTGTTTTATATCAAGTCGTCATCGTTTTTATTTGCATTCACAAACGTCGTCATCGTTTTTATTGTATTTCAAGCGATGATGGGCTAATTGCCTTAGTTTGGGGTATAAAGTGAAGTTGGAATCGGGACTAATAAAAAGACAAAAAGGTGTATCGTAAGGTATGATTGTCCGAGTTATCTAAATCAAAGTTATATTTTAAGGATGATTAGAATCGATGAATTGAAAACTGGTTTTTTGTGTGAAGGGCTTATTTAGTCACATAAATATTGACTGTGGGATAATAATGGAATATTGTCTCACCTTTTATCTAATTATTTGACTAATGTTCCAATGAATCTTTACACCATGTGCTTCTTTATATAATTAAATTACCATTAGTTGTTAACCAAACTCCCAACAAAAAGATTGTTGGTCCCGAAGGGCTATACAAGTTTGTAGAAGGGGGAGGGCGGGGGGGGGGGGGGGGGGGGGTTGAATACAAACACACAGATTTTACTTTTTTAAATTGTTTATTGATAAATCATTAACAATTTACAGCTTGTTGCGGAAACAAGATTAAGGATAAACCTAAATCTAAACAAGTTGGAACACTAAGTTTCTTGCACTAAGAAATAGAAGGAAATTACTAATAATAACCTATCTCAAGATAAGAAGGATGAACATGTCCAAAGTTAGCAAGTTACTTCAAAATGAAGTGAGTTCTTCTTCTTATATGCTGCATGCATTTAATGCATGGTAGTTTACACTTTACACGTGGCAGCAGCTCATTGGCTGTATATCATTGACCTTTGTTGACAACCTTAGTAGCCGCATGTATGAACAGTCTAGTAACAGAGTGGTTGTACGATTTCAGACAATAAGGAGGTTCTTTTTCTGACATATCGTACGGAGTCGTGCAAGGGTAGTTAAGACAAAAGTACTTTGTACGGAGGACTTCATGATCAGCTTTTCGTTGATTCAGCGGTTTATCATTCTATATCAGCGAATGATAAAGTTCAGCGATAGCTAAAGTCTTGTACTTGATACTTCACATTGAGTGGACAAATCTGAGTCTTCGCTATCAGCGGTACTGTAAGATCTTAGTACTTATCAGCGATAGTGAAACTCTGATACATATTGTTTACTTACAATTTTCACTAAGTATATAAGGGATGGTCATTATCAAATCACTGAGGGTTTGGATCAACAATCTCCCCCTATTTGATTATGACATAGCAACAGAGAAAATTGCTATTTAATAAAAACATAAGGATAAAAAGAACTCATAAAATATTTGTCCCTTTTACTGTTTTCTGGGATCTTTTCTGTACTGATGGAGTAAAGTACTTTCGCTGAAATCTTTCTTTAAACTTCGAATCAGGTTACGAAAGGAAGTGGAAAGATTACAAGTAGAAGCGAAATAAATTACAAGTACAAAAGAATAACTGATACAATAGAAGAATAAGGCGATCCTATCAGTTTATAAAGGTTCTTCCTTAATGAGAAGTTCATCAAGGGTCTTTGATGTGGGGATCATCCAGTCAGGGACATTTACTCCTTGATTCCTTTTGTTCAGCGCTTCTTAAAGAATCAAGGGTTTGAGATGTCGTGCCTGAATGTCGTTTTTGAAATCACACCAGTAGATGAGATCTTTCAGCTGTTCGATGGGAGTGATGGGAAGTTCAGAGATACGTTGAAAACGCTTTCGTCCATCCCAGTCAATGAAGAATATCCCGTAGGGTTTGCTTAAGACTTTCCCAGGGATGAAAGTCTCATCAGTAGGAAGAGATGTGTCAAGTGCAGAAAGGTCAGGTTCTGGACCAAGTACTTCAGCTAGAGAAAAACCAATACCTATTTCGTTTCGAATCTGAGGACCATCTTCTGAAGATTTAGACTTTTTCTTTGTAGAGGCCCTTCTTTTCTGATTTTCGAGAGGAGGGGGAGGAGGAATATCCACACCAGAATATACTAAGTCGATCTGTTTGTTTATCAGCTTTTCAACATGATCCTTGTACTTAGAATGAGACTTCTGGATGGCTAATCTGATCTCTAACCATTCAGAGAGACCGTACTTCGTGATGGCTTCAGCATAGAATTTTTCGTATTGTCCATTCTCTTGAATATCTCGATTTCAGCGATAGAAACTTTGAGGGTTGATCTTCCAGCGATGAGTACCTTGTTGATTCTGGCAGTTCGATACCTGAAGTGTACCTTTTCTTTGCACCAGGCTAAAGTAGATAGAGACACAGTCCTCTTTTCTTCAACGATCTTCTTGGCGTCTTCCCAAAGCTGACGTTGAACTTCGATTGGAATTCTTTTCAGCTTGGGGTCTTTCACTTATTGTTGAGAGATCTTGATGGCGAGTTCTCTATCTTTCTCTTCAGCTTCCCTTCTTTCAGCGAGTAGACGTTCAACTCTGAGGTGATCCTTGTATTCCTTTTGTGAGATTCTGAACTTTGGAGGAATAGTAGGAAGTTGATCATGCTTCAGAATGATTCGCTGATCCTCAAACTTCTTTATTATCTCTTCTCTTCTTTTCTGATCCTCTTCACTTGGTTTTTGAGGAACCAAGGAAGGTCTGTTTGTATGAGAGAGCATCTGTTCTTCGGGTTCATCAATCTCAGAGATCAAATCTAAGACCGGGATTATTCTTCAGCTTTGAGAGTTGGGATTATTGTTGGAGAAGTCGCAGCTGTAGGAACTTCAGCGATATCCTCAAACAGGGGAGAGGACTAGCTGAAACACAGTGATCGTACGAGTAAGAACTTGGGTAGAATAGAGAGATAAAGAATGTGGTTGTGAATAGAGGTTTATGGAGAGGAGAGCTGATAATGTGTATAGATAGATAGAGGAGGGATGAGTGTAAGGTAGATTTAGTGTACCTGACAAACTGGCTTTGGAAGCGAGATCAGATTGTCATTTTCTTCAGCGACACCTTTTCCTTTGCCCTTGTCAGCTTCAGACGTTGAAGGATTTGATTTGGTCCGCTCCCCTGAAGGTTCGTTTATCACGATCCCGTTAAGAACTTTAGTCCTCTGAGCAGGCTTGACGATAAAGGAGCCATCATCATCATCATCATTCTTTGGAGAAGAGGATGGTTCATCATCAGATAAGTCGATGGCTTCTTCATCTTCATTTTCAGACTCAGATTCTTCAGCTTCTTCTTCGAGTTGCTCCCCCTCAGATACAGAGGTAATCTTCTCGGTTTCCTCAGGGTTTTCATCTCCCTGAGGTCCAGCGGTTGTGTCTTCTTTTGTCTTCTCACCCTCTTCAGCAAGGGTAAGGTCTTCAGTCTTCTCCCACTGATAGATTCATCATGGGGAAGGTCTTCAGATATCTCCCCCCCCCCCTTCCTCATGATGAGTGGGGGAGGAATGTGATGACTCAGCGGCTGGTTTGGGTTCCCTGTCTTCTTGGCCAGGGATCCCCACACAAATTTCAATCGCTGTTAGTCTCTTTTCTAGACCCGAAATAGCCGGATTGATCTTCACGAGTTCAACACGATCCGCCGTAGTAAAATGCTTAGGTGCAGGAGGGGCGGTCATGTTGTGCAGGATCTGCTGCATCATTGTCTTCATTGAACCTACGTCAGTCTTTACAGAACTAACGTCAGTTTTTAAGGAACTTACGTCAGTCTTCAAGGAACTGACGTCGGTCTTTACATCAGACATATCTCCTTCGAGTTTTCCAACCTTCTCCAAGTCAGCTTGTGACCTCGCTGTACATGGAGTGAACTGATGTTTTGATGGAGAGGTAGTCTGTATAGATGTCAGCGAGAACTTTTGCAAAGTCGCTGCGAGATTTATCAACCTTCTCCAAGTCAGTTTTGGAGGCATTCTTTTCCACCACTGTTGTCAGCTTTGTAAGATTCTCTCCAGCGTTTGTTACAGCTGAAGAGTTGTCGGAAAGAGTAGTGGTGAGACCTGTCAGCTTCGTCTCTATTGTCTTCAGAGAGGCGTTGATGTCTCCCAAATTAGGACCTGTAACATATAAGAACTTGTGAACAGAGGAAAACTCAGAAGTTTGGGGTTCAGTTACAGAGTATAGGGTTGGTGTATACCTGCAGGAGGATTGGTGAATTCATCAAAATCTCGGTGTCCTGAGAAAAGTTCCATGTCGTCAACGAGAGTGCGTGTACGCATGGTCATCTCTGCAGGTCCTACGTCCTTCATTCCTTGAAGAGTATCAGCTTTAGCTTCTGGAGGAATGACAGGTACTTTAGTGATAACTGGATTAGAGTCCAATTGAGTAGAGGGAGAAACGAAGGATGAGAATGTTGGTTGGGTGCGGTGTTCAGCGTTGGATTCGCTGAGAATTACTTCTTCAGTCTGTGGAGAGACTGAAGGAGGTTGGGTAGGTTCCAACTTTATAACCTCAGTGTTTAGAGACGCTGAAGCTGGTATGGAATGGGTGGCTTGTTGAGCTGTGGAGAGCGTACCACTGAACGTTCCTTCAGCTCTTCGAGATGAGCTGAGGAGTCTTCAGCAAGAGATTGCTGGGGTTGCTCCTTGGTTTTCTTAGTTCTTTTGGACTAAGTTGGGTAGAGGAATGTTTCCTTTTATGAGAAGGAATGGATGTTGCAGCTTGGGTATCAGCGATGGGTTTGTCCGCTGAAGGAGCTGCAGAAGTAGAAGAAGTAGGGTTGAGAAGAGTTAAAAGTGTAGAGAGACGTACCTCGTTTTCCACAGGTTTGAAGTCGAGAACCTTAGGGTCAACCTGAGAGAGTTTCAGATCACCCTCTTTTGGGTAGCTGTCCTTCAGGCCTGTTTGGAAGACGGCGCTGATGAATCTTGGATACGGAACCCATGGAGATCGGTCAGTGGCGGAGTCTACTCTGAGTACCAGATCATCGTAGATAATCGATGCCCAGTCTATATGTAGATCTTTAAGCAGTGCATATCCCATTGCTTGCTGAGGTTGAGCGGCTTGATCAGAGGAGCCGATCTTTGCAGTCATGCAGCTGATTAAATGAGCGAAGATGAAGTTCATCTCGCTAGGCATTTTAGATTTCTTGATGAGGGTCAGCTTTTTCTCAGGCTTCTTGTCCCTCCCAGTTTCCCATATATAGCCCATTGCATCGAAGAATGCAGTGATGGCTTCCCTATCTAAGTGTTTCTTGTGGTCAGGGAGGGGAACAAAAGGTTTTTCTTTGGTTGCGATGGGAAGGCTCAGGGCTTTGCGGATAATGGTAGGGGTGATCTTCATTATGGCATAATCAGTATCACAGAGGATACAGTCGATTGTCTTTGAGGAGTCTTTGGTTGATGGTAGCTGAGAGTGTCTGGCAGAATACCAGAATTGGGATAGCAGTAGCTGATGTGCAGGAGGTGTTATGGCCAGGGTTGTGGAGAGGCAACAATTTTTCAGGAAGTTCACAGCATCTTTCAGATGTGTGACTTGCTTTCGAGGAGGAAACTCGAAAAGCGCATAGAGGTTGTTGGTTTTTGTCCAGTCCAGTTCTTCAAGAGTGAACTTGACATGAGGAGCCTTGATGATTTCCAATTCCTCATTAGCATCAGCAGTAGTGTTCTCAGCGGTGGTGTTCTTGGAAGTGGAAATGTCAGTAGATGCCATTTCTGTATATCAGTTCAACCAAAGATTAACAAATAAGAATAATCTTAATGTGGAAAGATTTTCCAATAAGACGGTTCGAATTTTGTCCATTTCATTCAGACAAAAATGTCTTAATGAAGATTTAGGGTTTTTCTTGTTTTTGAAAAACGAAATGCAAACCCTATAAAATATCTTGTTTTCCAGTTTCTTTTGAGAATTAGGATTCTGGAAAAACGAATGTGTGAAAAACAAGTTTAAGATTCTTTGTTTAAACTTGAAGAACAACCATGAAAGGTTGTGTTCATAAAACCATGAAAGAAATGATTTCATTTTAAAAAGTTCTTTTGTTTGATCTTGTAAAAACAATGAGAAGATCATTAACAAGTTTAAGAAACAGGTAAATAACAGAAATATTAACCTGGTTCGTTTGAAGAAGAAGAAGTTCTTAAGTTCTTGAAAAACCAGAAAATTCAGTGTGTGAAGTGTGTGTGTGTTGGAGAGCAAAAGAAGAAAAAGGAAGAAAGGGTTAGGGCTTCAAATTGGAGTACATGGAAGTAAAAATTAAGGTATGTTTTTGTTATGTTTTATGTTCATAATGGTTAGTAGATTGTTTCTATCGGTTTGGAATCAACAAAATTGAACTGGTATAAACCTTAGTTGAATTCTGGGTGAAAATAGGGATGAACAGCAGCAGTTTCCGGACACAAATTGAAGGTGTCCGGGTAGTATTGTTAGTAGTGTCCGGACGGTGTTTTATCCGGGTAAGTTCCTTTTTCCTAATGTTTTCCGGATAAATTCAGATACCGGATGGTATCCGGACTACTTTGGTATCCGGATGTCGTCCGGATTATATAGGTTGTCCGGAAAAGTCATGTTGTCCGGAAAAGTCATGCTGTCCGGAAAAGTGATGTTGTCCGGATAACTTATGGTATCCGGATACTTTTGCTGTTTGGCCAATATTGAGAGTTTAGATGCTGTCGAGTATCCAGTAACCTGTATTTTGTTAACCATTAGATAGGGAATGAATGAGAACTGACTATTCTGTGGTCTTGACTTGAGTACGGGTTTGGGGGCAACATTTGAGGATTTGAGTTCTTTAGAGTTCTTAGCCTTAGTAAGACTTATGTGTTTTATGTGGTAAAGAGATATCTGTATCTATTTGTTATAGATCCTGTGAATTCTGGGTAAAGGACTGAACCTGTTTAGAAGGCTTGGAAATGTGTTGATAAGCAATCAGGTGAGTTTACTTTAAAACGTTTTGAAACTGGAATACATATATGTGTGTATTGGGTATGTGATAAATGGTGTGACTATGTTTATATTTGAATTATAATATGTTGAGATATTGTAATTACGTGAGTATTATATTATGTTATAATACGTTGGCCGGGTATAGGACCGGTGTGTTGGCTGTAGTTGTTGTACAACGTTGTTTATTAGTTGGCTTGCAACAAACTAATATGGCCATGGGAAGGAGACAGAGAATTACACGATGAGTGAGTTATGATTGATAATTGTGTTTGTATTATGTGAATGTTGGTGTGCAAAGGAATTTCAAAGAAACAGGTATTTTCTCACTTAGACCATTAGGTCTAACCCTCATTTTTGTTTTAAATATGTATTCCAGGTCGAGGATCAAGTAAGAGCAAATAGGAAGGATAGTCGTTGCCTAGCTTTTGGGAAGACTTGTGTTATGAAGATCATGAAGTGTTTTTGTACTTATGGCTTTGTTGTTAGTCATAATGTAAATTATATAGTCAAAAAAATTTGTACTGAATTACTTATTATGTCTAGTAAGACTATGGGACCGAATATGAATTATGATGTATCTTTTGATGAAATTATGTTGTGAAATGTATGTTATTTGTATATATGGAAATCGGGTTGTTACAGATGGTATCTATACCTAGACTTAAACTGCATGTGAAGTAGGATGTCCCTATTTTTGTAGAACATTGGGGTGTTAAATATAAAAAGGTAGAAGGAATATCATGTAAGGTAATTTCATTATTACACCTGGCCAGTGTAATTGTGATCTTACAGGTACATGTTTGAACTGGAATATCTTGTTATATGGGGTATGTGCTTATGTGTATATTAACCTTGTCTGAATCAACAGAATGGCAAGTGGTACGAGACAAACAAATCCGGAAAGAGGAGGAAACCCGAATAGAACCAATCCAACAGTCGGAGGAAGGGGAAGAGGGGGAGAAAGAGGCAGAGGCAGAACTGGGGGCAGAGTTCAGGGGCGTGGTACGGAGTTTGTTACGAGAGATGACTTAGCGGTCGAATTGGGAAGATTACAGGCAAATATCCAGGCTATGTTCAACCAGACTCGTAATACTGAAACAGGAAGACCAGATCCTTCACATGAAGAAGAGATGCTTACTCCTACTGTTGTACCAGTAATGAAAAAGTGTGATTATAAAATGTTTCTCAGTTGTAAGCCTCCGACCTATTCAGGAGACCGGGATCCAGTGAAAGCTATGCGATGGGTGAAGGAAGTAGAAGCTATCTTCAAGACTAGTAAGTGCGCGGAAGAGGATAAGGTTATTTATGGAGCCGCAATGTTGAAAGGTGACGCTTTATACTGGTGGGAAGCTCATATTTCTTCGGGAGGTTCTGACATATATTCTACCTTCTCGTGGGAAGAATTTGTTATAGCTTTCAGGAAGCAGTTCTGTCCTCATGCAGCGGTTAAACAACTAGAGGGGGAGTTTATGAACTTGCAACAAGGAAATTTATCTGTTCGGGACTATACTGCTCGTTTTCTGGAAAAATCTCGTTTTGCAGAATATTATGTTGCCACGGAGGCCATGAAGATTGAAAGGTTTATCTTCGGGTTGAATGCAGAAGTCAGGAGTTTGGTAATTGCTAAAGGACCCGAAACTTTCTCCGCTGCAGTTCATGCCGCGGAAACCGTGGAACATGATAAAGGAAGAAATACTAGCGACAAAGGTACAGGAAAAAGGAAGTCGGAAGGACCACAACACGATCCGAAGAAGTTCAGGTTTTAGAGATACGATAACCGTCCACCTTTCCGACCAACGGAAAGACCTTGTCTGAAATGCAACCGTGTCCACCAAGGGAATTGTCAGGTTGACTCGCGGGTTTGTTATAGTTGTGGGAAGACTGGGCATGTTGTTAAGGATTGTCGTGTATCGGGGTTCTGTTTTTCAAGTAATTCTCCGGATCACATACAGTCTGATTGTCCGAGGGGAAGAATACAGCAAGGAGGTACATCAGGAACCAGCGGTTGTCAGATTGGTAGTACCAAGACTATAGCCACCAAGAACAAGGGGACGTGCATTCCAGATGACAGAGCAAGAAGCAGACGAGACTCCTGATATGGTTACAGGTACATTCTTAATAAATTCTACACGTGCTAAAGTGTTGCTTGATTCCGGTGCAAACCGATCGTTTGTGTCGCCTTCTTTTGCTGCCTATATGCATTTAAAGCCTAAAGTGTTAGATCATGTGTTAATGGTAGATACGGCTAATGATAATCAAGTACCGGTTAGTGAGGTACTTGATGGTTGTGTGATAAACATAGATGGGTATGGAGTGCCTATTCAGTTATTCCCTATAGCCTTGATCGAGTTTGATGTGGTGGTGGGAATGGATTGGTTAGCCGAGAATCAGGCTAGTATAGTTTGCAATAAGAAGTTGATAAATGTTGTTTTACCTGAGAAAGGACCAGTAGTGATTTATGGTGACCGTAGAAATCATCAGTCTTGCCTTATCTCTTTGTTAAAGGCTCGTAAGTGTATCAATAAAGGCTGCTAAAGTTACTTAGCTTATGTGATAGATATTAAGCTAGAAAAGAGTAAGCTGAGAGATATTCCGGTTGTTCGTGAATTTCCGGAAGTTTTTCCAGAAGATCTGACTAGCCTTTCGCCCGTTAGACAAGTAGAGTTTGGTATAAATCTGATTCCTAGAGCCGCTCCTGTTGCCCGTGCACCGTATCGTTTGGCACCTCCAGAGATGAAAGAGATGATGACACAACTGCAGGATCTTTCAGATAAAGGCTTCATCAGACCCAGTTTTTCGCCATGGGGAGCACCGGTTCTATTTGTGAAAAAGAAGGATGAATCGATGAGAATGTGTGTTGACTACCGGGAACTGAATAAGCGCACGATCAAGAATAAGTATCCGCTACCCAGAATTGATGACCTCTTCGATCAGTTAGTTGGAGCTTGTTATTTCTCCAAGATTGATCTAAGGTCTGGTTACCATCAGTTGAAGGTGAAAGAAGAAGATGTTCTGAAAACTGTTTTTCGCACGAGGTATGGTCATTATGAATTCTTAGTGATGCCGTTTGGATTGACGAACGCTCCAGCTGCTTTTATGGATTTAATGAATCGTGTATGTAAGCCGTATCTCGATAAATTTGTTATTGTATTTATCGATGATATACTTATCTATTCCCGACCCAAAGAGGATCACGCACAGCATCTTCGTTTAATTCTAGAATTGTTGAAGAAGGAACAGTTATACGCAAAGTTCTCTAAATGTGAATTCTGGTTACGGGAAGTTCAGTTTCTCGAACATGTAGTTTCTGAGAAAGGTATTCAAGTTGATCCGACGAAGATTGAAGCAACTGAAAAGTGGGAACCACCGAGAACGCCAACGGAAGTACGAAGTTTTCTGGGTTTAGCCGGATATTATCGAAAGTTTATAAAAGACTTCTCTCGTATCGCGATGCCTTTGACTAAGCTGACTCGGAAGAATCTAAAGTTTGAATGGAAAGCAGAACAGGATGAAGCATTCCGGATATTGAAAGAGAAAATGTGCAGCGCGCCTATTTTGTCATTACCAGAAGGTTCCGAGGACTTTGTTGTTTACAGTGATGCTTCCAAACTAGGATTGGGGTGTGTACTAATGCAGCGTGGAAAGGTTATAGCTTATGCTTCTCGTCAACTAAAGGATCATGAAAGACAGTACCCTACATACGACATGGAGCTGGCAGCAGTTGTATTCGCGTTGAAGATTTGGAGACATTATTTTTATGGTTCTAAATGTCAAATTTATACCGATCATAAGAGTCTCCAACACCTCTTCGATTAGAAGGAACTAAATATGAGGCAAAGAAGATGGCTAGAACTGGTGAATGATTACGACTGTGAAATCCTTTATCATCCGGGAAAGGCAAACGTGGTAGATGATGCACTGAGTCGTCAAGAAAGAAGCGGGACAATAAAAGCCATTGCACTACGGACTGAACTCCTACCCAACATCTTTGACGAGTTGCAGAAATGTCAAATGGAAGCTTTTCAAGAAGAACACTTGAAACCAGAACGGTTAGTGGGGTTATCAACATTGCTAGTGAAAGATGATCGTGGGTTATTGTGCTTGGGGAACAGAATTTGGGTGCCTCATTTGGGTGGTTTACGTGATCGTGTACTACAAGAAGCTCATCAATCACGTTTTTTTATTCATCCAGGTACGAATAAGATGTATAAAGACCTGAAACAATTTTATTGGTGGCCTGGAATAAAAAGGAGTATTGCTCAATATGTGGAAGGTTGTACTACTTGTAAGAAGGTAAAGATTGAACATCAAAAGCCGTTTGGTCAGTTACAACGATTAGAAATACCAATGTGGAAATGGGATCAGATTACTACAGATTTCATCACAAAGCTACCAAGGACTCCGAAGGGATTTGATGCCATTTGGGTGATCGTTGACAGATTGACGAAGTCTGCTCACTTCTACCAATAAAAGAAACTGATTCGTTGGAACGATTAGCCAAGTTGTACATCAATGAAATAGTAACTCGACATGGGGTTCCAATCTCGATTATTTCTGATCGTGACAACCGTTTTACTTCAAGATTCTGGAGGAGTTTTCAAAAAGAAATGGGTACACAGATAAAGCTAAGTACGACGTATCATCCTCAAACTGACGGCCAGAGTGAACGAACAATCCAGACTTTAGAAGATATGCTACGGGCTTGCATTGTTGACTTTGGGGGATCGTGGGATAAGCATTTACCGTTGATAGAATTTGCCTACAACAACAGTTACCATTCCAGCATACAAGCGGCACCGTTTGAAGTTCTGTATGGTAGAAAATGCCGAACGCCTCTGTGTTGGAACGAAGTGGGAGAGAAACAGTTAGCAGGGCCAGAAATAGTTCAGTTAACCACGGATAAGATTACTCAGATTCGGGAAAGATTAAAAGTGGCTCAAGACAGACAGAAAAGCTACGCCGACCGACGCCGAAAGCCGTTAGAATTCCAAGTTGGAGACTTTGTGATGTTAAAAGTCTCACCTTGGAAAGGAGTCATCCGATTTGGGAAACAAGGTAAACTGAGCCCGAGGTACATTGGACCGTTTGCAATTACAGAAAGAATTGGTGAAGTAGCCTAAAGTTTAGATCTTCCGCCAGAGTTAAGTAGAATCCACAATGCGTTCCACGTATCCAATTTCCGAAAGTGTTTGGTTACGCCAGATCAAGCAGTGTCTCTACCCGAAATACAGGTTGATGAAAAGTTGAATTATGTAGAAGAACAAGAAGCCATTGTTGACTACAAAGTTAAAGTGTTGCGGAACAAAGTAATCAGACAAGTGAAAGTTCAGTGGAGACATCATAGGGGTCATGATGCTACTTGGGAATCGGAGTTAGAAATGAGAACTAAGTACCCGTACCTTTTTGCCTAACCAAATTCCGGGACGGAATTCTTTTGAGGGGGAGATGATGTAATACCCCGGGTAAGTTCGTTAGTTAAAAACCCTTTTTGTTAAGAAATGTTAACTTTATTATAAGTATGTTTAGGGTAAAAGTTGGTTAAGTTATAAGTTAAGGGAGTTTTGGTCATTAGTGGAGAGGTGGAGGGCTGAAAGGGTAAAATTAGTGGGATATTATCTAAAAGAAATCAGATATTTTCTAAAACCAGAAAATTTAGTGTGTGAAGTGTGTGTGTGTTGGAGAGCAAAAGAAGAAAAAGGAAGAAAGGGTTAGGGCTTCAAATTGGAGTACTTGGAAGTAAAAATTAAGGTATGTTTTATGTTCATAATGGTTAGTAGATTGTTTCTATCGGCTTGGAATCAACAAAATCGAACTGGTATAAACCTTAGTTGAATTCTGGGTGAAAATAGGGATGAACAGCAGCAGTTTCCGGACACAAATTGAAGGTGTCCGGGTAGTTTTGTTAGTAGTGTCCGGACGGTGTTTTATCCGGGAAAGTTCCTTTTTCCTAATGTTTTCCGGATAAATTCAGATACCAGATGGTATCCGGACTACTTTGTTATCCGTATGTCGTCCAGATTGTATAGGTTGTCCGAAAAAGTCATGTTGTCCGGAAAAGTCATGCTGTCCGGAAAAGTGGTGTTGTCCGGATAACTTATGGTATCCGGATACTTTTGCTGTTTGGCCAATATTGAGAGTTTAGATGCTGTCGAGTATCCAGTAACCTGTATTTTGTTAACCATTAGATAGGGAATGAATGAGAACTGACTATTATGTGGTCTTGACTTGAGTACGGGTTTGGGGGCAACATTTGAGGATTTGATTTCTTTAGAGTTCTTAGCCTTAGTAAGACTTATGTGTTTTATGTGGTAAAGAGATATCTGTATCTATTTGTTACAGATCCTGTGAATACTGGGTAAAGGACTGAACCTGTTTAGAAGGCTTGGAAACGTGTTGATAAGCAATCAGGTGAGTTTACTTTAAAACGTTTTGAAACTGGAATACATATATGTGTGTATTGGATATGTGATAAATGGTGTGACTATGTTTATATTTGAATTATAATATGTTGAGATATTGTAATTACGTGAGTATTATATTATGTTATAATACGTTGGCCGGGCATAGGACCGGTGTGTTGGCTGTAGTTGTTGTACAGTGTTGATTGGTTGTAGTTGTTGTACAACGTTGTTTATTAGTTGGCTTGCAACCAACTAATATGGCCATGGGAAGGAGACATAGAATTACGCGATGAGTGAGTTATGATTGATAATTGTGTTTGTATTATGTGAATGTTGGTGTGCAAAGGAAATTTCAAAGAAACAGGGATTTTCTCACTTAGACAATTAGGTCTAACCCTCATTTTTGTTTTAAATATGTATTCCAGGTCGAGGATCAAGTAAGAGCAAATAGGAAGGATAGTCGTTGCCTAGCTTTTGGGAAGACTTGTGTTATGAAGATCATGAAGTGTTTTTGTACTTATGGCTTTGTTGTTAGTCATAATGTAAATTATATAGTCAAAAAAATTTGTACTGAATTACTTATTATGTCTAGTAAGACTATGGGACCGAATATGAAATATGATGTATCTTTTGATGAAATTATGTTGTGAAATGTACGTTATTTGTATATATGGAAATCGGGTTGTTACAGCTGTGGTGTTTGCTTTTGAAAAATTCAGATCATACTTGATTGGTGCCAAAGTAATTGTGCATACAGACCATGCTACAATCAAGTCTCCCATTTCCAAAAAAGATGCAAAACCAAGGCTAATAAGGTGGATCTTGTTGTTACAAGAATTTGATTTGGAATTCATTGACAGAAAGGGTATAAATAATCAAGTGGCTGACCACTTGTCAAGATTAGAAAAACATGAAAATACTGCACACACTAGTGACATATGTGAAGTTTTTCCAGATGAAAGGATTATAGCTGTACAACACGCTGCAACACCTTGGTTTGCAGATCTGGTGAATTATTTAGTATGTGGTATTATTCCAAAGGAATTTAACAAACACCAACGACAGAAACTCATTTTTGATTCTAAGAAATTTCTGTGGGATGATCCTTTTCTATTTAAGATTTGTGCAAACCAAGTAATCAGAAGATGCATTCCAAAAGAAGAAGTGGTATATGTGTTATATCATTGCCATACAGGACCTTGTGGGGGGTATTTTGGAAGAAGCATAACAGCTGCAAAAGTGTTGCAATCAGGTTTGTACTGGCCTACCTTAAACCATGATGCTCATAATTTTGCAAAGACATGCAATGAGTGCCAAAGAAGTGGAAATATCTCTCAGATAAATGAAATGCCCTTTCATGGAATTTTAGAAGTGGAACTATTTGATGTTTGGGGCAGTGACTTTATGGGACCATTTCCACTCTCTAACAATTGTGGTTATATTTTAGTGGTTGTCGATTACGTGTCTAAGGTAGAAGTTATGGCTTGCCACTCTAATGATGCTAGGACAGTAACCAAATTTCTGCAAAAGTACATCCTCACTAGATTTGGTACACCTCGTGCCTTAATTAGTGATGAGGGCACTCATCTCATAAACAACTTATTGGAAGAAGTCTTAGACAAATACAACATTCAACATACGGTGGCCACAGCTTATCACCCTCAAACAAATGGTTTGGTTGAGTTGTCCAATAGGGAGATAAAAGGAATTTTAGCCAAGGTGGTCAAACCACACTGAAAGGATTGGTGAAAGTACAGGATCTAATCTTACAATCAATATAGAAAGCAGTAATTGAGAAGTTGTATGATCAAGCCCAATTGTATTCAATGATGAACAGGATTACAGATCTAAGAGAGAGAGAATCTCAAAGATTACAAAGAATGAATACAACGATATATGGGAAAATCAATCAGTTAGCAATGTAGTGCTAACCACTCTATTTATACTGCAACGGACATGTTAAAGCTACAGTACAAATGAGAAAGACTAATAAGAACATAACACGTGTCCTAATTAGTTTACTAAATACTAAGTAAAGTATGTAGTCATAAGTTCTGAACAGGTTATTCAGAACTTCTGAACATTCTTCTGATAACGCTTCTCAGAGCTTCTGACTCTCTCTCAGAACTGACTTCTCTTCTCAGATCTCTGACTCCTCTACTCAGAACATCTGAGTCTTCTTATCAGATCTTCAACACTTGGTTTCTTGACAAAACTTCAGATCTAACAATCTCCCCCTTTTTGTTAAATAAACTTGAATTTTGCATCATCCAGTTCTTTCAGAGCAGGAACAATTTTCTGAAGTAGCACGTTTCTCAGATTAAGCCTCTTGTCAATTTTGACAATGATTTCTTGAATAATTTCAACTTGCTGATTGATTACTTCTTGAGTTATGTTTGCTTCCTTCACTTTCAGCATCTTTTTCTCCAAATTGTGCTTTATGATTCTTAAAGTTCCAGAACAGTATTTTGTAGTTTCCTTTGCTCTGAAGAAGATTTTTCCACTTTTGTTTTTCAAAAATACTCCCAAATCTGGATATTTGTGAATACTTCCAGTCTTTAACACCTTTTTCTGCTCATGATCTGTGTTGGGCTTTGCCAGATAAACACATGGCTTTTGTAAGTATAGAGCTATTTGGAAGTCTGTATAACAGTGCCACCTTAAGATATAGAACATAGCCTCAATCACCACACTTCTTGCCTTCCTTTCATTTCTGTCTTTGCTTGACTCTTTGAAGCATAGAAAGCTGTGTAATCTGTAGAAGTCAACCACTGATAGTTTCTCAAAATCTGCATCAGTGAAGTAATAAACCTTACCATCTTCTCTCAGAACTTCAAAGGATAAGTACTCCATTTTTCTGAATTTCTTAACCTTCAATTCTCTGATTCCAGTGATTAGAAAATCTGAGTAAACAGCTTGCTTTGTTTTACCAAGACATCTTAATTTTTCAGCCAACCAGATCTGAGTCTCCTTAGGTCTATCATAGTACACATCCAAGAATTGTACTTCTTTTGGTTTGAAGAACTCAGGCAGATCAAATTCAAGAAAGTATCCATTTAGATCAATGGATATTTCATCTTCTTTGGGTTCAGACTGTTCAACTTGATCAAAACTAGTTATTTGCACATTCTGAGGTGTGTCCTGGACTTCTTCAACTTCATCTGACATAATTTCATTCACTTCATACTCAGCAGGAAACACAAAATCACTATGTAACATCTTCTTGGGATTAACTTCAGATAGCAACCATTCACCACAACTTCTGATCTTTCTTCTGAGATTCAACCTTCTTTTCATAGAGTTTACACACCTTATCTTTAAATTATTTCTTTCAGTTTTAGCACTTACTTCCATTTCAATCAGTAACCAACTCAGAGTTGCATCACTATATTTTACCAGTTCTTTCAGTTTGAACATTTCAAGTCTCTCTTGAACTTTATATGCAAACCCTTCATATTCCATTCCTTCATTTACAAATCCCTTTATACACACACCAAATCCTGCAATATTTGTTGGACACCTCAGATTGCACTTCTCTTTTCTTCCTTCAATAGCTAGTTGAAAATCATATAAGTACATGTTTCTGACATAGATACCCAGAAGTCTTCTGCATTCAATTTCCATTAAGGCTTCTTCAGTACTAGAGAAGAACTTAACTAGAAAGATCTGATCATCAAGTGTTAGTCTGTGGAAATCAAAGTTGGACATGAAAACCTTTGTATTCCTTTCTTTCAGCACTTCCATTCTTACAAATATCAAACCATTGAATTCTTCTTGTTGGAACATTAGAACTTTCTCAATTCTTTTCTGGATATGCAGTCTTGAGTCAGGAATTCTGAATCTGGTTGAGGCTTCTGTATAAATCATCTGATCTCTTTCATCCATGAAACCATCAACATTGCTTTCTAAAAGCTCATATTCTCCTTCTGTGTGGTAGAGGTTTTCATACATTTCCTTAGGAAAAATGTCATCATGAAATTGTCTGGCCAAAGGTACATCACTTAATTCAGGATAAAATCACAGATAGGTTCTTCTAAAACCTGTAAGTCAATCTTGGGAATCTCAATTGGTTTTTTGAATACATACTTAGAAGGCATAAAGTAATCTTCTAATTTCTCATATTCTTCTTCTGTGTTCATCTCATCAGCATAGTTATATCTGAACTCATGCTTAAAATTCTGAGAATAATCAACAGTTCTATCTTCTTCTCCCAACAGATCAATAGGCTTTATCAGTTTTAACCCTTGTTGAATTTTCTGAACATTAAGTGCTCTGACTACCTCACTTTGCCTTCTTCTGATCAATTCTTCACTCAGCCTCCTTTCTTCTGATTCAGAATTCATCATATTTTCTTTGTTATATACCACAATATCTGTACACATGTTGACCACTTCACTTTCCACTGTCTTTTCTGATCTCAATACAGATTCCTCAATAGCTTCAGTTTCATCTGAGTTTCCTTTCATCTCTGTGTCTAAGTTCAATTCCTCTGTTTTATCTGAATCACCACCATCTGTACTTTCCATCTCCATTTCCTCTGTATCTGAGCTATCAATCTGAACTATCTGAGTCATTGCCTTTAAATTTTCCTGTGTCTGATCTTCTGAACTTTTTGTACTGGCTAAGTGCATATCTGCTATCTCAAAATCTTCTATGCCAATGTCATCATCAGAACTTAACCTCTGTCTTTTCTCCCCCTTTTGATGATCATGATGCTCATTATCATCAAACTTTCTCTTTAAGTTCTGATTAGAAGTACCTTCAGGTTCAGCTTCTGCAATAGGAATGGGATCAAGAGGCTTTGAAGTAGAAGCCAGTGATACACTTAGTGCTTTCAGTATAGATTCCTGCAAATCTTGCATTTGTTTTAACATATCTTTTTGAAAACCAGACATTGTATCCATGATCTCCTTTTTGTGAGAATCCATGGATTTCTTTACATCATCTACTTTGGTTTCAACAGAAATCAACTTTTTCTCCAACACAACTTTCAAATCTGACATCTCATCATTCAAATCCTCCACCTTCTTCTCCAAATTTTCTACTTTTTCCCCCATCTCCTTGTTTTGTTTCTGAATCTTTTCAAATTCAGAAGTGTCTAACAGTGAACCTGAACCAACAGATGGTCCAGTTTTCATGTACCCAGAGGGCTCATGGCCTGTAGATAACACAAAGTCATCTTGTACAACAGATGCACTTTTGAATGAGGCTTTTGTAATGTTCACCTCACCAGGACTTCCATCCAATCCTCGACACCCAACATTAGGTATGTCTATGAATGTTGTTTCAGGAATACGAAATTCTTGATTTGTGCAAGTGTCAGAAGGAATTTCAGGCTCAATATGAATAGAACTGTGATATTCAGACTCAATGTGTTGAAAAATAGGTTGGGATTTATCACCTCCCTCCAAATGAGTTTGGGATGGTTCCCCGGATTTGTGTGAAACAGTAGCATGTTGAAATGCTTCTGAGTAGGTATGGATGGGTTGTTCAAGATCCACCACTAGGTCCATGGTGTTTGTTTCAATATTGGACACCAAGAGATGTGAACCAATAGCATTTGGGGTTACCTGGCCAAGATTAGCTGGTGCAGAGGCATCTCTTTCTGTTTGAACCTCTGTTGACAATCTCTCATCCTCACCACTCTCATTCTGTTTTTCCTCACCAAGTCTAACCAAGCTCTCAGAATTTTCCCCCTCAAGTCTCTCAGAATGTTCACTCATCTGAATATCCTCCCCCTCTCTAATTCGACTAGACCCCTCACCTCTCTTCTCAGGTTGGTCCTCTTGGGTAGGGATTTGAGGTAATTCAATTCCCATAGAGGTGCAATAAGCTTTTAAAATCTCACTCTCCCTTGGAATATAGTTCCTAAGTGATTTTGGCAACAGTTTATGATTGTGATAGTTTTCAAGTCTTGTTACTGAGGTCATCTTACCCAAATAAAATGTGGGACCATGCTCTTCATTTGTTCTTCTTGAGATTGTTCTGTTTTCCTGCATGGCATACCAAATAACAATTTGCCAGTACCTTATATAAGGAATGTATGTCAGTGAAACATCCTTTGTTTTCCTCTGAATTGCTTTCTGATTCTTCTCAAATGTATTCTTCATGTCTTCCCAAAGTATTAAAGTATAGTCATAATGCCTATTCTTCACTAAGCCCTGAAAAATCTGAAGAATTTGTTTAGAGCCTTGATCAGCAGAACTGTTCTTCCCTGACAAGAATTTATTTACCACATGAAAGAAGCAAGCCCAAATAGGTGGTAATTTGTTTCTTCTGAACAAACTGAGAGTCCTCAATCTTTCATTGTATCCCGATTTCATAAATTCAGCTATTAATTCCTCTGTTAGGGGTGAATCTTCAAAATCAGTCCTTCTTTGTACATCATCTTTCTCTGGTAGATTCAGCATTTCTCTTAGTGCAGAGATAGATAAGGCAAATGTCACTCCTCCAATTTCAGACACAAACTTATTATCTTCTAACCTAAGATGTTTCCACCATTGTTGTATGTACTGAACAGGAACATTTTTGCTTCTTGTAAACCATTTTCTATAAGGATGATGTTTGAATAACTCCATGATAATTCTGTGTTCTGGTTTAAATCGACTTTCCTCAAACAATATAACACAGTTATTTTCAGATAATTTCCACCATTCACTCTTAGGAACAGCCCTTTCCACGAAAATAGGTCTATCTGACATAATCGACCCTGCAGCACTCTGTTCATGTTCAATATTAATGTTTACCTCATCTGCATTTCCTTCTGATTCATCCATTTGTTCATCTTCTTCATCATTTCTTATTGACTCTTCCTCTACAGCTCTATTCTGTACTTCATCATTATCCGAATCAGATGAATCCATTATCGATTTTGTAGAATGTAGCGAAATTGGACCACTCCTTCGTATTCCATACATGATTTAAGAAGAAAACAGATTCAAAGAACTCTGAATTTGATTCGTATCTCACTTTTCGCTCTGGAATTTGAAAACATTTGAAATAGGGATTTTAAGACCTATTTAAAATCCGCGAAGTTGAAAGGTTTAACGGAGAAGCGAAATCAATGTTATAACGGAGTCAACACATTTGAAATGCCACAGAGGATTTAAATGAAACGCATGGCATAATCAAACAAATATGAAGCTGACACGTGTTAGTGGATAGAAATTTGACTCAAGTCAAAGATCTGAATAACACGCTCAGATGTTTTGACGTTCCTTTATCAGATATCTGATTGTTCTACTCAGAGTTCTGATTCCATAACTCAGAAGAATTTTTCCTTGTAACTAAAATGTCATTTAAAATCAACTTCTGATAAATATAAAAAATCTTGATTATTCAGAAGAGGTTTGAACAGATAGAAACCCTTTTTATCATCAAAATTCTGTTCATATTATGATGATTTTCAAAAAAATCATTTAAAATCTTATATCTGAATATGAAAACTTTTAATTCAGATATAGTTTGAACAACAAAAAAATTTATCATTAAAAGCTTGTTCTTCTTAGAATGATCAGAGATAAGAAATGAAAACAAACCTTTTAAGCATCACAAAATAATATCCAAATAAACAATTTTGATGCTCCCCCTTGACTTGAACATACATTTGATTATTTATGATACATAAAGATGAGATAAAAGATAATAGAAGAAGCATAATTCATACAATTGATGTATTTGTATTTCTCAAAAATATATTTTTGAAAGTTAGATTGCTGAAGTATTGACTCAGAATCTCTGACCTTAAGACTCAGAAGTTCTGAACTCAAGACTCAGAGGTTCTGCACTCAAGACTCAGGAGTTCTGAACTCAGGACTCAGAAGTTCTGAACTCTAGACTCAGAAGTTCTGAGTACACTACTCAAACAATTTTACTTAGAAAAATTTAGTATTTTTAAGAAAAACAAATATTTTCAATTAGTCAGATTAAGCATTCCTATTTTACATATGAGAAAGGAGAACATTTTGTGATCAAGAGGTTTTGTGAGCAAGTCAGCCAATTGATACTTTGTATGCACAAAGTGCATTTCTATAGTTCCTTTTTCCACATAGTCTTTTATAAAATGATACCTCACATCTATATGCTTAGTCTTTGAATGTTGAACAGGGTTCTGAGTAATGGCAATTGCACTTTCTGAGTCACAATAGATGGGAATCTTGTTAAGCTGATATCCATAGTCCATGAGTTGTGTTCTCATCCACAATGTTTGAGAGCATGAGGCAGCAGCAGCAACATACTCTGCTTCAGCAGTTGAAGTGGACACACAATTCTGCTTCTTTGATGCCCAACTCACTATTTTATCTCCCAAAAAGTGACAAGCACCAGATGTACTCTTTCTGTCCAACCTACTTCCTGCATGATCAGCATCAGTGAAAGCAGTCAATTTGAAGTCAGTTTCTTTTGGATACCATAAACCTAGATCAGGTGTTCCTTTGAGATATCTTAAAATCCTTTTGACAGCCAACATATGCGATTCTTTTGGGTTAGATTGAAATCTAGCACAGAAACATGTAGAAAACATGATATTTGGTCTACTTGCAGTCAGATAAAGTAATGATCCAATCATGCCTCTATAGAGTTTGATATCTGTTGAAACACCTTTGAGATCAGCATCTAACTTTATGTTAGTTGCCATAGGTGTTCTCATAGAAGCACAATCAGACATTTTGAACTTTTTTAGAATGTCTCTGACATATTTTCCTTGATTTATAAAAATACCTTTTGGTAATTGTTTGACTTGAAGGCCAAGGAAAAAATTCAGCTCACCCATCATGCTCATTTCAAATTCAGATGACATGATTTTTGAAAAATTATCACATAATTCTGGACTGGTGGAACCAAATATGAGGTCATCAACATAAATCTGAATCAGAATTAAATCATCACCCTGTTTCTTTAAAAACAAAGTTGTGTCAATCTTACCTTTCTTGAACCCTGAATCTAACAAGTGTTTAGTAAGAGTGTCATATCAGGCTCGTGGTGCTTGTTTTAGACCATATAAAGCTTTGTCTAAAATATAAACATGATCAGGGAATTCTGGATCAACAAAACCTTCAGGTTGATGAACATACACCTCTTCATTAAGTTTGCCATTTAGAAAGGCTGATTTGACATCCATCTGATACACCTTGAAGTTTTTTGTGCAGCATAGGCCAAAAATATTCTGATTGCCTCTATTCTTGCCACTGGTGCAAATGTCTCATCATAATCAATTCCCTCTTGTTGACAGTATCCCTTAGCAACCAATCCTTCCTTGTTTCTGATGACAACACCTGACTCATCCTTTTTTGTTTCTGAACACCCATTTAGTTCCAATAATAGATTTACCTTCAGGCTTTGGAATGAGTCTCCAAACTTTATTTCTTTCAAATTGAAGCAATTCCTCTTGCATTGCTGAAATCCAGTCAGGATCCTCTAGGGCTTCATTAGCTTTCTTTGGTTCAATCACACTTAAGAAACCAGCAAACATTGCTTCATTTGCTGTAGCTGATCTGGTCTTTACTCTTGCTGATGGATCACCTATTACTTGATGAATAGGATGATTTTTAGTCCATTTATTTGCACTAGGGAGTACATCAATCTCTGAATAATTGTTGTTTGCATCATTCTCATCAATGATTGCTTGTAATTCTGAACTGTCCCCTTGTTCTGATATATGTGTAGGAGTTCCATGTGTGTTTGTATTCTGAGTAATGAAGTCAGACTTCTGAGTAACTTGACCAGAGTTCTGACTACAAGGTTCAGAATTCTGATTACAAGGTTCAGAATTCTGAATACATGGTTCAGAATTCTCACTACTTGTATTTATCAGATTTGGACATTCCTCAGATGGACTTTTATCAGAAATTACAGTTGATTGAACTATTTCTGGAGTCTTATTTTTCAACTCTTTGACCATCTTTGGGTTTTCATATTCTGCATAAGAATCAGACATTAGTTCAATAAAAGCATCCTTAAACAGTAAATTGAGTTCTGAACAAATAGGATTAGAATTTGTATCAGAAGTCATTTTTGTCTTGTTCTGCATGAGTTCTGAACTGTCTTGTTCAGAAGTCCTCATTCTGGCTTCATCAAAAGTTACATTTATGCTCTCCATCATCCTCTTGGTTCTTCTATTGTAGATTCTGAATGCTTTGGAAGTTAAAGAATAACCCACAAAGTATCCTTCATCTGCCTTTTTATCGAATTTGGCAAGATTTTCTCTGTCTCTAAGAACATAGCACCTGCAACCAAAAACATGAAAGAATTTGATTAATGGTTTTCTTTTATTTATCAGTTCATAAGCAGTCTTATTTAATCTCTTATTGATTAAAGTTCTATTCTGTGTAAAACAAGCAGTTGCAATTGCTTCAGCCCATAAAAAGGTAGGAAGATTTGCATAAGCCAGCATTGTTCTCGCAGCTTCAACTAGAGTTCTGTTTTTCCTTTCAACAACACCATTTTGTTGAGGAGTTCTGACAGCAGAAAAATTGTGAGAAATCCCAGAACTTTCTAAAAAATTCTGAAGAGTCTCATTTCTGAACTCTGTTCCATTATCACTTCTGATTTTCTGAACTGGAAGTTGTAAGAGAACTTGAATCCTTTTGATAAAATTTATCAATGTAGTAGCAGCTTCTGACTTAGCTCTTAGGAACTCAACCCATGTGTATCTGGAGAATTCATCAACAATCACAAGCATATATTTCTTTCCTCCCAGAGATTGAACTGAAATTGGACCACAAAGATCAGTATGAATCATTTCTAATGGTGCTTTGCAAGATGAGTCCATTTTTAATTTGTGAGAACTCTTTTTCATCTTGCCCATTTCACAAGCTGAGCATAGTGATTCTTTTTCAAATTTAAGCTTTGGTAAACCTTTAACCAGATGTTTTGCAACAAGATTATTAAGATCTTTGAAATTTAGATGAGAACATCTTCTGTGCCAAAGCCAGCATTCATTTGCAGTTGAATTTGATAAAAGACAAACTGTATTTAATGTTTTCAATTTTGAAAAATTAACTACAAATAAGTCCATATGTCTTTTGGCCCAGAAGACTTTAACATCATTTTCAGTTAAAATCATGCAACCTGTTATTTGAAACTTGATTTGACAAAGACTGTCTAAAAACTGACTTATGCTGAAAAGATTATGCTGTAATCCTTCAACATAGAAAACCTTTTGGATAGTCAGATCCCCTTTAGTTAAATCCCCATAACCTTTGACTTGTCCTTTGCTATTATTTCCAAAGTTTACTTCTCCTCCAGCCTTTTCTGTGAAATTTGATAGAAAAGACTTCTGACCTGTCATGTGTCTTGAAGCTCCTGAATCTAAAAACCACACATGACAGCCCTACAAAAGGATCAACTAGTTTTAGGTACCCATTTTGGAATGGGTCCATCTTTGTTAGCTTTGTCATTGGATTTAACATTGGTACCCTTTACTTTCCACTCAAAATCTTTCTTCAAACACCACTTTCCTTGAACTTTTATGAAGTCAGAACATTTTCTGTTTACAAACTTGTTTAATTCTTTTTGAAAGTTGTAACTTTTGATTTTGCAACATTTTCAACTTTCTTTTCTTTTATCTTTTCTTTCTTCTGAGTCTGAGGAACATAAACTTTCTTCTTTTCTTTATTCTGAGGAATAGAAACATTCTTCTTTTCTGTTTTCTGAATATCTTTTCTTATAAAAGAAACAGATGTTATTGTGATTGGACATTTCTGAGAATATTGAAAAGAATTACTTTTACATTGAACACAACTAAGATTTTTCTTTGCAAGTAACAACAAATCTGTACCATAAGCTTTTTCATTTTTATTGCTGTTTTTCAAAGTACAAGTACATTTATCACAATAATTATGTGCCTTTGGTACAGTTGCATGAACCTCTTCATTCATCTCAGAAATTCTTTTCACACCATCTTTCCTTTTGCTTTCTTCTTTTTCTGAAAAATTCAACTCCTTTTTGTTAGAAGAATTAGATGATTCACCTTTTTCATATGTACTTGATTCATTAAAGAATTTATCATTTTCTTTTAGATCATTAATTTTAAAAAGATCATACTCAGTCTTTAGTTTTTCAAGCTCTGTTATTTTCTGAATAAAAATATTCTTTTCTTTCAAAGCTTCTTCAAGTTCAATATCCACCTCACAGTAATCATTTTCAAGTGCATCATAAGCTTTCCTTAAGTCCTCAAGTTCTTGACTTACAAGATTAAACCTCTTTTCAAGTTCTAAAAATTCATCTGACTTTGTTTCAGAAAATCCAGTTGAATCAGACTTCTGACTACCTGAGTCAGAGTTCTGATTTACAGACTCAGATGTCTGATCTTTAGACTCAGAGTTCTGACTACAAAGTTCAGAATTCTGACTAGAAGTTTCAGACTTCTGATTAAGTGTTTCAGAATTTTTACTTGTGTCAAATATGTTCTCAATGTCATGATATGAAAAACTTGGTTGTTTATTTTTGTAGCTAACATTTAAAGAATGTTGATCCAAACCCTCAGTGATTTGATAATGACCCTCTCTTAAATACTTAGTGAAAATTGTAAGTAAACAATATGTATCAGAGTTTCACTATCGCTGATAAGTACTAAGATCTTACAGTACCGCTGATAGGAACTCTCGCTCTTTAAATTAAACATTCAGCGAACACTGTTCACCATAATGCTCTGAGTCTGTTCAGTCCTTATGGTGATCGCTGATAAGTTAGTTGTTTACTTATGATCCCTGAAGACAAGTTTCACGTCAACAAAGGTTCTACGCTGAAGTCGAAGATCAAGCTCAAGAACCAGCGACAAGTCTACTAATGAACTGATGCGGATCAGCGAAGACTCAGATTTGTCCACTCAACGTGAAGTATCAAGTACAAGACTTCAGCTATCGCTGAACTTTATCATTCGCTGAATAGTAAATGTTAATCGCTGAATCAACGAAAGCTGATCATGAAGTCCTCCGTACAAAGTACTTTTGTCTTAACCTCCCTTGCACGCCGCCGTACGAAATGTCAGAAAAGAACCTCCGAAAATCTGAGATCGTACAACCACTCTGATACTACACTGTTCATTCATGCGGCTACTAAGGTTGTCAACAAAGGTCAATGACATGCAACCAATCCGCTGATGACACGTGTAAAGTGTATACTGACTTGCATTAAATGCATGCAGTATATAAAGAGATGAACTCACTTCATTTGAAGTAACTTGCTAACTCTGGACAAGTTCAAATCTCTCTCAAGATAGGATTTTATTAGTAATCTCCTTATCTTTCTTAGTGCAAGAAACCTTAGTGTTCCAACTTGTTTAGATTTAGGTTTATCCTTAATCTTGTTTCCGCAACAAGCTGTAAATTGTTAATGATTTATCAATAAACAATTTAGAAAAGTAAAATAGTGTGTTTGTATTCAACCCCCCCCCCCCCCCCTTCTACAAACTTGTATAGGCCTTTCGGGACCAACAAGTGGTATCAGAGCAGATTTGTTTAATCTCATAAACAAGATCTAATCTACGATATTTCTCTTCCTTGCTATTATCTGAAAATGGCCTCCCACACAAACACAAATTATATAGACAATAGTTCTCTTGCAAAACCCCCTAGATTTCCAGAGACAACTTCAACTTATGGAAAAATAGGATGATGCTCTTCTTAGAAGGTGTAGACCCCACTATGACCTACTATCTTGAAAACGGCCCACACATCCCTGTAACTATTGATCCGTTAGTTCCAGCCACTGCAACTAGAGCTGCTATTCCTGAAAGGCTGATTCCAAAGGAAATACACATGTGGACCGATGAAGATAAGAAGAAAGTGGCTATAGATACAAAAGCCAGATCCATACTATCCATGGCCCTTCCTGACGAAGTCTACCATTCCGTCATGAACCTGAAATCATCAAAAGCCATGTGGGACACAATATGTGTTCAGTATGAAGGAACGTCTGAAGTCCAGGATTCAAGAAAGATCAACCTGGTAAGACAATACGAAAGCTTCATTTCTGGTAAGAATGAAACTCTCTCTGAAGTTCATCAACGTTTTAATTGCTTAATTATAGATCTAAAAACGGTTGGTAAGGAATATTCTAACTTTGAAGTGCTGACAAAGTTTTTAGAATGTTTACCTGAAAGCTGGGACAATTATTCCATGTGTCTCAAGCTGTCAAAGGATCTAAGATCAATGACCCTTGCTACCTTATATGGCACATTGCTGAATCATGAGCAATCTAGCCATCTTAAGAAGAATCTTGTAAAAGATTCCAAAAGCACCCCTGTTGCTTTAATCTCAGAGGAACCTTCTACTCAGCGACCCTAAGTCACTATCACTGAGTTAGAAAGTAACTCTGAAAGGTCATCAGATTCTGATTCTTCAGATGATGATGAATCCTTGGCTCTCCTAACTAAAAAGTTCAGGAGATTCGCCAAGAAGAAAATGTTTAGAAAGAACAAAACTCTTTCCATAGCTGACAAGCCTAAGTCATCAGCTTTTGTTGATAAGGCTACTGCTACTTGTTTCAACTGCGAAAAGACAGGTCATTTCGCTAACGAGTGCAGGTCAAAGAAACTTGGACTGTTTGTGTTTGGTATGGGTGTTGTGGTCATAAGTTCTCATATCGGTTAAGTTTGTGAAACTTGGACTGTTTGTACTACCATATATATATATATATATATATGTATATATATATATATATAGAGAGAGAGAGGCCGTTTCATGTAGAAACCTATGCTATTTTGAAAACTATGAAACCCACCTTACAACTATAGATCAATATTATCTACGGCTAAGATGAAATTCCCTTATTTATGGAAATAATAATTTTTTTTATTATTTTTAATGCACCGGAATTGGGATCGGAGGGTATCTGGGTAATTTCATCTCATAATTCGAATAAGGAAAGTGAATCAAACCCATTATCTTCGGCTTGATCGCTGAAGAATCGGAGCAAACTGATTCGTATAATCATCAACACGATTTCAACGCAGTTTCATCACCATGATTCGTCTTCCAGGAGGTATATTTTACCGACCATTTTCATTACTTTCACTGTAAAACCCTAGATTGAACGATTCCTCTTAACTCCGACACGTAGAAAGCGAAGCGAATGGATCATGAAGAACACAACCTTCTGCAATTTCACCAACACACCCCAAAATCCACTTGACGAAAACGGTAACGAAGTCGAGGATTCAGTCAGAGACACCCCGAACCCGAAACACATAATGGTCAATCGAAAAACAAAACCTGACCCAGATATTGGTAATGCATCTCATTTAATTAGTTTAACCTTTTTAACATGTAATGTTTATTCAGTGTTTTACTGCATTCAAAACCTGTCGAATATGTTAGGGTTGGGGTTTCTTTTAAAAAAAGGGGTTTTAATCAAATCGATGTTCTTTTTGTCATTATTCTTATTAGATTACTGATAACTCCATGAATCGTTCTATGTTAATAAAAAAGAACTCTGATAACATCATTGTTTCATTGGTTAAACCCATAAATGAAATAGTTCACATTCTCTTGAATTAATCTATACTTATAAGTTTATATCTTTTAAAAAATTTGAATGCAGGGGTTTCATTGTTCATAACATCATGTTTCATTGTTTCACTGGACTACGTCTCCTTATCACAGTGTTTCATTGTTTCACTGGACTACGTCTCCTTATTTCAGTATTTCATTGTTTCACTGGACTATGTCTCTTTATTTGAGCGTTTCATTGTTTCATTGGACTATGTCTCCTTATTTGAGTATTTCATTGTTTCACTGGACTACGTCTCCTTATTTCAGTGTTTCATTGTTTCATTACATTGCATCATTATTGAATTGTTCATTGAGGCTATTTCTCTTTTATCTCAGTGTTTCATTATAGTTGTGTCTCTTTATTTCAGTGTTTCATTGCCAGATACATGTAATCTGACTAATGCACATTATATCTATGTTTCTTTGTTTCATTACATAGATGTTGTGTTTTTTATAACTATTTTTAAGTATCTAACGACGTCCCACGACTGATTACTAATGGCAGATTCCAGTACAAAGGATATTGTTATGTTGGATGCTTCACATCATGGTGATGACACCAAAAAAGGTTTGGAGCAAGTAGTAATCGAGGTTGGGTCATCATCCTCGCGCTGTGGAAGGAAAAGTTAGCATACATTCCTTTACGGAACAACGAAGGTAATGGTTTCATTAATGTGAATAAATTTGAATCTAACAAGCACGTTTTATTTAAAAGGAAAAGAATCATAAGAAGAACAATTATCACCAACCCGTATCACAATGAAAGTTATTGAAGAAATACATGCTGTCAGTGTGGATGAAGGTAATACACAATATCTAATTTCATTAAATTAAGTTACAAGTTAACTTATTACTCATCAATTTTTTCAGAGTTGGACCCACAACTAAATGCGCGTCGAAGTTCCCTGAGAAACAGTAACCACCATGCAGCAGGTGTAAAAGTTAAAGGAGATGAAGTTATAGAAGATTTTGAGGCATTAACTTTAGAGGAAGGTATCAGACGTTATAAATCATTTATTTACAATCAACTACATAATTAAATGTAATATTAAGCTCAATTCAACTGTTTTTTGATGTAGATCGAGCTGAAACGTCTCGAAAAAATGGATCACGAAAGGATGAAACAACGCATAATGTAAACGGTAAAGAAGGCATACGTGAACCATTTGTACATAAAGCTGGCATGGGGGGCATACGAGTACCGGTTAGACCGGAAAGAGTGTGCAGACAACCATTAAGAGATGGTGTGTTAAGGACAAGGACATCCCCGATGGCGCTACATGAAACAATACAAAAGATTTCAAACGCTCAACGTGACGCAGTGCGTAGCATGGGATTTGGACATCTACTGGATTTAAAGACGGAAGGTATTCCAATTAGGCTTGGTTTTTATGTTATTGACAACCTAGATACTACTACGATGACATTGGGAGTTAGGAATGGATCAATCCCTATAACGCTAGAATCGGTTCATCAAATGTTAGGGTTGCCATTAGGTGGTATTGATTTGTTGGAAGTGGATCCTTCACCAGAATCACTAGATATATTAGATAACTTTAGAGCACAATTTGACAAAAAGAAAATGAGAACGATGGATATAAAGGATCTGATTGAGAACTCAAGGGACTGTGGTTTAAGGTTTAAAATAAACTTTTTGGTGTTGACCGTTAACATATTGGCCGAATGCAACCGTGCGGGATGTTGTAATCTCAAATTTTTAACGGGCATAAGAAATGACGAGATGATACCTCGAATCAATTGGTGCAAATACGTTTTCGATATGTTGCGGAGGAGCAAAGACAGCTGGGATAGAAAAAGTACCATATGTTTCTACGGTGGGCCATTGACATACTTGACGGTATGTACTTGATCATTATATTGGTTATTTCATTGGTTTATTGTTACTGAAAATTATGCATTCCGATTCCGTTTCCTTAGTTGTTACACTGTCAACTAATTAATCTTCATTTTGATAGATTTTGTATGTTGAATCTACGGACTGGCCGAAAGTAAAGGTTGAACATAAAAGGACGGCGATTCTAGCTTGGACATGCGAGCTACTGAAGAGAAGGAAAATCACTGAAATAGACGATGGAGGATTGGGTAGTGCCACAATTTCATTGAGAGATACTGTAAAGGAAAGGGAGGTAGTAAAAACATTTTTTTCATACTTGTTTCATTATCCTTATTTTGTAATCAAACAATTTATGAAATTACGTTAATGTCTTTAATGAAACAGGATGATATAAAGCTTATGGATGACAAGATTGCATTAATAACGGCTGACAGATTAGAGGCAGAGAAGTTTTTGGAATCACTAATCCAAAAATACCCAGACGATCCAGCCATCCTCAACTATGTGGACATTAGGCGGTTAATTTTCAGGTATGATATCGGAAGAGCAGAACATGTTGGTGGTGAAACAAGCAATGGTGTTCATGATTGGGTTCAACAAGATCAAGACCCTGATTTCGTGGGATTTGGAAGCGTTAATGGAAATGATACCTACAGGAACGTGGGAGTTGGTGAACGTAATGAACCTGAAAGCAAAGTCGACCCATCTTCAGCAATTTTGCTCAGTCAACGGGTCGGGAATGCTACATTGGAGACAGATCAAATAGGAACACCGATGTCACAGATTTGGTACTCTCAAACACTTCATGATATCTGCGACTCAGCATACGAAGCCTCGGACTCGGCGAAACGTCACGAAAAACAGTTTACTGTTGACCCAAAAGCGTTCAGCATGGACTCCAGCCCAATAAAAACATTGCATACTGAAAACACTAGGATTGGAGCATTAAAAGACAAAGGCAAAAGTATTTGTGTGGAACACAATGAGGGGTTGAATAAACGCATCAACAACAAGCAGTTGGTCATCAAACAAGAGATGCAAGCGAATCGTGAAGTAACAACCAGACAGCCAAGGCGGTGTGTTCGCTTAGGAGAGCACCTACGTTCCCATTATGTTAAAAGGGTGGTAGACATGAAGGTGACAACCGAAGAGAAAAGGGTTTGTGAGCGGGCTCAAACAGGACTAGGGTGCCCTTAGTAAGTTTTCAATTTAGTGTTTCATTAACAATAAATGATTTAATTACACATTGATGCTCGATATATTATGGATTAATAACTGTTTCATTCAAAAACATAACACAGTGATGCTGTCTTTCTTCTGGATAACGGGGAAAACATGTTACGAAGAGACCTGGAAAGTCTGGCAACACATGAATACGTACCTCCAGCAGTGGTGGACTGTTAGGCAGAGTTACTGAACTATGAAGAGCAATATAGAAGCAGGGATTTACCACGAAGGTTCTTCTTCACCACGGTTGTTATGGTAAGTTTCATCCTCTATGAAGTAGTTTACAATACTTGTTCCTTTATTATACACGTTGTTTAATTATAACAAAACTTCACTTTGGACTGAATTATTACGGGACACAGAATAACCATCATCTGAGGGATCCCTTCACGGACTTCAACATCAAATACAACATATTCAGTAAGAATCTTGCAAGGTCCTCCTATTTCAAGAAGAAAGTGATGAACATGAGAGAATTTGACATGGTAAAATACTTTTTTAATATATTAAAAAATTTAGTGAACAATATTACATTGGTCAGTGCCTTAAAAAAGTACTATACTAATGTTTCTACACAAATACAGGTATTTTTCCCTATTATGGATGATTACCAATATTATGTGGTTCTATTTAACCTACGCAAACACACAATAGTTGTACTAGACAACAAGTTCTGGACAGGCAGCGAATATTAGGATGAAATGGGACTATATGAACATGCAGTACAGATTTTGGTAAGACAAATATACATTGTTCAATAACTTACATTCATTAAAAAACATAACTGTTGTGATCTGTATTTCAACTTTGCAGCATAGTATGATGATTGAACACCTCCCAGAGTTCAACCACCCAAAAGCGAAGACGATGAAGGAAATAAAACATCACCGTCCATCCGTGAGGTGGCAGATAAAGAATCGACATCAACACGGCGGTGTGTTCGTCATGCGACATATGGAAACCTGGATGGGTGATGAACGTACGTGGAGGACAGGGCTAACAACCGAAGGTGGGGCACAATCAACAGAACTTACTGAGCTACGGAAGAAATACACAACGAAGTTCGTGATGAGCGAGTTCAACAAAAAAAGGAACGATGTGATGAAGGATGTTGACACGTTCCACGAAATGGAAACCCAGTTGAGGGATCAAATCATCAATGAAACGTCAGTGCCGAGAAAGTCGATTAAACTATTCTGAACATTATGGATATGGGTGGATAGACTTTACTTTGGTTTTAATGCAGAACAGTATCTTGGGGTTTTTAATTTTGTTTGAACTATTATGCATGCATGGGTTAAGACATATTCTATAACAGTTTTTTGTCAGTATGCCTTTTCCTATAAGTGGTTTCATGGAATATTAGATGGTTTCATTGTGAAACATTGTGGTTTCGTTCTGTTATTCACTGGTTTCATTGCATACCATAATCTCTATATTTCCTACTTTATCAAATATAAAGTGTTTCCTTACATGATAGTGCTTTATTATTTACATGAGCTAATAATTATGAATAACTAATTTTTACGAGATGATGCTCTACAACATCGTAATGGACTTTATTACTTGATTTTACTTGAACTTCAAAACACGTTTAGGTGTTTCATTTTAACTCAGATACAATGAACTACCCTAAATTAAAATGTTATCAGTACCCACCGGTTAGGTATATTAATTAAAAACATACAAATATAAGAAAATAACTTCATACAATACAATAAACACATAACGTGAATATTAAACAAACACACAATACAAAAGTCAACATATGCACTGATATATTCATATAAACCGTCATCATGAACCATTGTCATCACAAGCATTAACAAAAACCACTTCAATGGTTCATCATCTAGCTATTCGACCAAACAAAAAACTATACCCTTTTCATAATAGGTCCACCATCACCAGGGATAACCGACACAAGACCCGGATAAAACCCTAAACCAAAAAAAAACCCATTACCAACCAAAAAACGGACATGCAAGACCTAATGATCGGATTCCTTCTTGAGTTTGTCGATTTTCTCCAGGAGCACCTGCACGTTCTTTTTCTCCCTCCATTTCTGATCTACCTCATCCTTCAGCTGCATTTTGAGCAAGTGGTTTTCCTTGCTCAGGTGGTAGATGTCCTCCTTAAGTTTATCAAACCTCTTACAGAGGTTGTTGTGGTTCCGGAGAAGAGAACAAACACTCAAAGCAGGGTAAATACCCTTGTCGGTGTTGTTGAAGGCGCAGGAGGAAGCATCTGACATTTTTTGTAGCGAGTGGAAGGGCTCGAATGAAACTGGCGGCACAATTTAGGGTAAAGAATATGTGGGTGTTTTATAAAGTGGGGAGATGGGTAGTTCTTAAGGAAATGAAACTGTTGGTGCAAGTGTACCACATCTCTATATATTTATATATATTTATTTTGATGATTACAAACACACCGTATTATTGTTTATCTAACAATCCTATCCAAGTGTACAGTTCTTGAAGAACACGAAGATTTTATCTGAAGAGTTCAAGACGGAAGTGTTTACGTCGTCATTATTGTTTATAACTAATAATGATAAACACCCTAAAATAATATACCACTTGGATATTTCTAAAAACCCTTTAAATAATATTTTAAATAAGAAATTTTGGTTCTAGAAGTATCTGTCATGCGTACTGTTTCTGCAACCACTTTCTGACGCCGGTATACCGCGGGTGTTCAGCCGGTATACCGCGGCAGGCTCGGTGTGCATCTCTGATTGGTTGAAGCTACTTTTACTAGCCGGTATACCGCGAGTCCTAGCCGGTATACCGCGAGTCCTAGCCGGTATACCGCCACGTATGTATTCCAGTCAACTTTGCATGAAAGCCGTTGGAGTGTCAGTGTCCTTTTGTCTGCACGGTATACCGCGTGCCTTTGGCGGTATACCGCGGATGCATGTATCCGTTGGAAGCTTCATGCTATATAATGCTGCGATGGTGGAGAAGAAAAACAGAACAGATCAACAACTTACTCATCTGATCTCTCTCACTTATTTAACATATATATATTTTATAAAACCTTTTTTATAAAATATCCAAGTGATTATTATACAAGAGTGATTACCCATTGTGAGTTATACTCCTCTTGTAAGTATTTGAATAACGGGTGTGTGATCCTGTTTATCTCATAGCAGAGGCTTGAGAAACTATTACAAATTCCTTTGTATTTGGTTTGTGTTCTACCGTAAAGAATACATTTATTGGATCGTGTCGAGAAGTGTCTCGGCTGCTGGTTTATCACAGTTGGTGGTAAATCAGTAAATCTCCGTGTCAAGTATCTCTAACCTTTATCTCTTTATTTATTCCGCTGTGCTTTTAATTATATCTGTTTATATAATTGTTGTATATTTATTATTTGTATACTCTGATTTATTTATACTGTTTCAGTACTGTATTTATTTGTAAAAGAATTTTTGAAAGTAAAAGATTTTAAATACAACCTTACCCCCCCTAGGTTGTCTAACAATTGGTATCAGAGCGGGTCTTTCAAAAATTTTCTGTTTAAATTTTTTTTAAATGGCTCAACAAACTAATTTTGTGTTTTCTAAACCTCCTTTGATAGATACTGAAAAGTTTGGCATTTGGGCCGAGCTATTTGAATGTCACGTTCGTGGCAAAAGTCAAAAAATTTGGGATATTATAGAAAATGGGAATTTTAGACCAACCAAAGTTGAAAATGATCTTATTGTTGATAAACCCATAAAAGATTGGACTCCCGCTGAAGAATCTCATTATTGTTTAAATTTTGAAGCTAAAAATATATTATATGCTGCTTTAACCTCTGATGAAATTGAAAGAGTTTATACTTATAAAACTGCCAATCAAATCTGGCAAAGCTTGAGCGACACTCATCGTGGAAATACTCAAGTTAAAAGCTCTAAAATAAATATTCTTGTTCATGATTATGAATTGTTCGAAATGTCAAAAGATGAGTCAATCGACTCAATGTTTAAACGTTTTAACCTCATTATGACTACTTTGAAAGGACTAGGTCGCACTTATCCTAACGAAGATTATGTAAGGAAAATCCTACGAGCACTTCCTTCGGAGTGGATGGCAAAAATCACATCCTTGGAAGACTCCCGAGATCTCGCAACTATGAAGCTCGATGATCTCATCGGCAATCTTAAAGTGCACGAAATTGCACTAAGAAGAAATCAAGTCCGGGAGCAAGTCAAAAAGAAATCCATAGCTTTAAAAGTCATTGCCTCAAAAGAAGAGGAAAAGGAAGAGGAGGAAGAAGCTAGCTCATCCGATGACGAACCCGAAAATCTTGACGATTTAGTCAAGTTGGTAAGAAAACTTTCTAAACTTTTATCTAACAAAAAGTTTGCCAAAAATGATAGGTTTCAAGAAAATGGAGACTACCGTCGTGGTGGTAAAAACCAAAGTCGCAACGTCCATAAAAGTGAAGACAAATATGACGAATCTAGCGACGATGAAAAAGCCAATAAAAAGAAAGGCTTTTGCTATGTGTGTGGTGATAAGGATCACTATGCAAGTGTGTGTCCAAAACGAGCAAAACAAATCAACACACCAAAAGCTCTCGTTGGAGGCGCGTTGAGCGCAAGCATAAATGAGGCCAAAAATTTTTGTTTCATGGCCGACCATGATAATGAGGTATCTTCATCATATTCTTCTAAAAATAATTGTGATAGTAATTATAGTGATAATTATTATAGTGACGATGAAAATAATCTTGACGAATTATATAAATCATTTCATGATATGGCCGCTCTTGCAAATAGGTATAAAGATGAAATCTCTAATTTAAAAGAAACCGTATCCGCATATAAAAAGGAAATAGATGACGGTAAACAAAAATCTGCTTATGATTTAGATATTATCACTAAATTAGAAAATAAATTAAGTGAAAAAGATATTTGCAAATCTTGTGATATTTTAAAAAATAAAATTGCATGCTTAAATAAAAAGACACATGAAAATGTTGTATGTACAAAATGCGAGATTCTTGAAAATGAAATTGCATGTTTAAATGCTAAATGTAAATCGCATGAGAAAAATGACTTATTAGCAAATGCTTTTAATAGTAGCAATGATAAAGTGCTTAAAATGCTTAATATATCAAATCGTATAAATTGCCGAAAAGGCATTGGTTCAAATACGTGTATTGAAAAATGTGATTGTATGCCAATTAAAAAGGTTTTTGAAAAACCTAAATTTGTTGTTAAAAATAAAACGCAAAAACCTCCGTATGTTCCTAAAATGAATTATGTGAATTATATGTCGAGAAAATCACATGCGTTTATGTATAATAATAAGTTTGCGAATCCTAAGAAAAATGTTAATCCGCATACTTCTTTTTACGTCTATGATGAATACGATCGTAAAATTAAAATGGTTAGAAAATGGATTCCGAAAGGAATGTTTAATGTTGATAATCCCGGTGGGATGCGTTTGTGGTTTTAAACCATTTATATGGTTTTGTATGTTTGTCGTGTTTTATTTTATGTCGACAACATGTTCTTTTTTTGCAGTTTATGTTTTATACTAACTGTTAAAAGGACCCATAAGAAAAGGGTACCACAAAAATATTCTTTGCCTTTTGTAGGTGTTACCTGCCGAGGTTATAATACGTGGTTACCTGCCGAGGTTATAATACGTGGTTACCTGCCGAGGTTATAATACGTGGTTACCTGCCGAGGTTATAATACGTGGTTACCTGCCGAGGTTATAATACGTGGTTACCTGCCGAGGTTATAATACGTGGTTACCTGACGAGGTCATAATACGTGGTGATTTTTTTTTCACATAAAATTAACCGAAAATTGAAGCCTTAAGATCCGTTTTGGTGCAAGTGTTTCGTATTGGTTTGTATATCTTTGTCTCTATTGCTTTTTGCATTTTATTTTATCCCTCAAATTTTATAAAATCAAATTGATATCGTTATTAATTTGAGGGGGAGCGTTTTAGCTCTTTTACCCATGAGTTTATGCTACCTCAAATATATGCATATTTTGAGGGGGAGCATCTCTCGAGGGGAAGCATACCGTCTTTCTTGACCCTTTTTGTTTCGACAAACGGGGGAGAGAAACCGCATATGCTCATGCTTAGCGGTTGTGTTTGTCATCATCAAAAAGGGGGAGATTGTTGGTGCAAGTGTACCACATCTCTATATATTTATATATATTTATTTTGATGATTACAAACACACCGTATTATTGTTTATCTAACAATCCTATCCAAGTGTACAGTTCTTGAAGAACACGAAGATTTTATCTGAAGAGTTCAAGACGGAAGTGTTTACGTCGTCATTATTGTTTATAACTAATAATGATAAACACCCTAAAATAATATACCACTTGGATATTTCTAAAAACCCTTTAAATAATATTTTAAATAAGAAATTTTGGTTCTAGAAGTATCTGTCATGCGTACTGTTTCTGCAACCACTTTCTGACGCCGGTATACCGCGGGTGTTCAGCCGGTATACCGCGGCAGGCTCGGTGTGCATCTCTGATTGGTTGAAGCTACTTTTACTAGCCGGTATACCGCGAGTCCTAGCCGGTATACCGCGAGTCCTAGCCGGTATACCGCCACGTATGTATTCCAGTCAACTTTGCATGAAAGCCGTTGGAGTGTCAGTGTCCTTTTGTCTGCACGGTATACCGCGTGCCTTTGGCGGTATACCGCGGATGCATGTATCCGTTGGAAGCTTCATGCTATATAATGCTGCGATGGTGGAGAAGAAAAACAGAACAGATCAACAACTTACTCATCTGATCTCTCTCACTTATTTAACATATATATATTTTATAAAACCTTTTTTATAAAATATCCAAGTGATTATTATACAAGAGTGATTACCCATTGTGAGTTATACTCCTCTTGTAAGTATTTGAATAACGGGTGTGTGATCCTGTTTATCTCATAGCAGAGGCTTGAGAAACTATTACAAATTCCTTTGTATTTGGTTTGTGTTCTACCGTAAAGAATACATTTATTGGATCGTGTCGAGAAGTGTCTCGGCTGCTGGTTTATCACAGTTGGTGGTAAATCAGTAAATCTCCGTGTCAAGTATCTCTAACCTTTATCTCTTTATTTATTCCGCTGTGCTTTTAATTATATCTGTTTATATAATTGTTGTATATTTATTATTTGTATACTCTGATTTATTTATACTGTTTCAGTACTGTATTTATTTGTAAAAGAATTTTTGAAAGTAAAAGATTTTAAATACAACCTTACCCCCCCTAGGTTGTCTAACAGAAACTATGCCATTTATGGGGTATACTCGATGAACCGACTGTGTGGTATAATTATTACCACTTTATGTCTATTCGCATTTATTACTCGATTTTTATAGTTGGTACAATCAGAGTTTGGTCCACGGACCGAGAATACCACCTGATATAAAACAAAAAAACATATACAAAAACTCCTTTGTGGTTCACGACTAAGCAAAGCTGATGAATCTGATAGGTACAAACAATCATATACTACATCATTGGGAACTGTTCCATTTTTCATTGACCAACACCTGTCCTTAATTATTAAAAAAAACATAGGGATAATGAAATCAAAAATATTGAAATACTTCCTATATAAAGTCTGAACCAAAAAAATTTAAATAGTTCAACCCAAATAACTTAGATGAAAAAGTTCAACCCAAGCAAATAAAATGAAATAGTTCAACACAAGTAAACTAAAAACCCGATAATTCATCAATGAACCTTATCAGGGCAATTACGGGAGTCGTGCCTCCACATTTTGTGGCAACGCCTACACAAACGCTTTTGCTTTTTGGCCGCTTTTTCAGATGAACTGACGAGACGTTTCCCAGTGCCACAACCTTTATTCCTTATACCCGAAGGGGGTACAACGTCAACTGAATCAGGCTGGGAAGCACCAACTAACTCTTCGATATCATTCTGCTTCTCCTGGTAGCTTGATACGAGAGGTGTGTTCATCGACAATTGTTCACTCCCATCTTCTAATTGTTCAACAAATGATGCCAAAGAATCCTTGTCATTCCTAGCCATAGCAATAAGACAGTCAAATAACGTCACAGCCTTGTTGATCAACCCTTGTTTCTCCACATCCATTTCACCGTAACGAGAACGGGCCGGCATAGTCTCAACAGGAACTAAACCACGTCTCCAACGACGAAGATATACTTTTGCGGGATTGCCGTCACATTCTCATGAATCATCACACTAAACAAATGCCGGCAAAGGATGTCATTTCTTACGAAGTGATTGCAGTTGCAATCAAATGTTTCATCAGCTGAAATACGAACCACCTTAAAAAAATATTTTTTTAATTAGTCCAACTATATAAACAACTAAACAAAGATCAAACAGTGAAACATGATATTTATCAATAAATTCATTAACATACCATGTACATGGTCTTTAATTCAGGTTGCTTGTTATAGTGCTTAATGTCGTACACCTTATTTTCATCTCCATCCTCAACACATTTAAGTGTACAATACCATGCTGCTTTGTTCATCTCCTTCTGGATATCTAAAAAATAGTACGGGTATATGTATCACGCACCTGAGCCTCGAGTTTGGATGGAGATAGCATGCGAGGAATGGTTGTTCGAGTTTCAACCTCTAACTCACAATGCTTACGTCGTTGCTTATCGATAGCAAGATCAAGCATACCAATAAAAAAAAAGCAAATCATCCCAAAACTTTGCATAGACTCTGAAAAACACATTTATACTCTCAGACCTAGACGTGGTTTTCATGAGTCCAGACATAGATGAGTTCTTGTAGTATGCCAAAATCCAAGACTCTCTTATTTGGTACACCTCTTCCCACCATGCATCCCCACGTAGTCCATATGAATCCATCAGCCCATTCCATTTCACCTCAAAGTCTTCTGGTTCGATATGCACATTCCAGACAAGCTTGTTTATCTCAGTCTTAACGGGGTAGCATTTGAAATATGAGAGCTCGCCTGAACAGAAAATTTTAACAAAAATTGATACACAATACTTATCTATAAAATTAGCATAAACTGTTTAGCCCTTACGTTGTCATTAAACTTTTTCGTAATATGCCACATATATAAACGGTGTTTTGCATCAGGAAAGGCAACCGATATAGCTTGTTTCATTGATGCACATTGGTCAGTAATAACAAACTTCGGTTGCTTTCTATGGCATTTCATGAATGACATCAAAACCCACGTAAAGTTATGCACGGTCTCGGATGCAATTAAGGAAGCACCAACCATAACCGATTTCTTATGGTTGTCAACAGCTACAAACGTTATGAATACCATCGTGTGTCTGTAAAACAACAACCTAGTAATTAATTAAACAATGTGACAACAAGAGTATGAATGAACATCAACTAAAAAGGTAAGAAGATGAATTACTTGTTTGTTCGATATGTAGCATCAAATGAAATGGTATCACCAAACTCACTATAATTCTGTCTGGCACTTTCATCAACCCAAAATAATGCGACCAACTCCTTCCCTTCAACCTTGTACTCAAAAAGGTACTCCGGACAATACTCATGCCTATTATTCAACCTGTTGATCAACCTGTTGATCAACATTTGAGCGTCTTTGTTTCCGACAAAATGAACAACATCTCTTTTAAAGTTTAGGTGGTCCCTTGTAGTACCACCCAATGTCTCTATACCACCCATAATAGACTCATTCATTCTGTGATTTTGGGTGATGCCGACTTTTGAGGCACATGCATGTAAACATTCCTACGTTCTATGAACCCAAGTTTCCTCTTAGACCGCGAAAACATCCTATCTTCAGGTAGGACAACATATGGTTGTGCCTTTCAACAAACTTATATACCTCATACTCTCCAGTCTCATTAACAAAACGAACCTTTAAACTAGCTAAACAAACGGTCCTCTTATAACTAGATCTCCGTTTCTTTTTTTCACCGGGGGCTACCTCAAATGAATCAAACTCCCTCTTATTTGGTATCCCATGTTTACTACAAAAAAAAAGTAACAGGTAGATATCCTACCTACTTTGTTGCTTTTTTTATTTGCTAACCGTACATCAAAACCAGCAACCTCCGCGTATTTCCTATAACTTAGTTCGGCACTTTGGACGGAAAGAAATCTATCACCAACCCTTATAGAAACATCTTGGAGACTCGACCATATGTTGGTTCACTGACTCTACAATTAACAACATAATAACAAGAAATTAATTCCGATTAAAAAAATATATATAAAATAACATTGAACTGCATCATTTTTTTTCACATCAGGAATTAATATTAAAAACTATGAATACCATTTGTTTCATTATTGTTGTCGTTATCGACAGTGAAATCATGGACTGCTTCGGAGTCATGTACTGATTCATCAACGTGCGGAGAAACAAACGATGAAAGAAACGTATCATCGTTGTGAAAAACATCTTGAACATTAATCTCGTTGAGAGATAATGGTTCATCGTCTGAGTTCACCATCGATCACTAACTGAGAATTAAGAGTTCTTGTTTTTTTTCTCTTTAATCGGGTTAATATCTTTAATTACGGGTGATGATCATTATCAGAAAATCGTACAAATAACAACCGAATTACAAAAGACGTAATTGCCCTCTTAATTATAATTATGAAATAATGCTTAAGAAAAAATCTGAATGGTTGAAGATGGTTTTCAAAGTTTTCAAACTTAAGGTGGTTTTCATAATATCTCTCCCCTATATATATATATATATTGCATTGTGAGTCTCAGATCCGTGCAACGAACAATGTGAAATCAAGAGATGTAAAACAGTGAATATGATTTCAACTGGTCATCCATATAATGCTTTCAATAGAGAGTGTTTACAATATGAGAGTAGGAAAGCAAATGAACAACTTAGCCTAAAAACAAAGGCAATGAAACTATTTATATGACGGGCCCGTGGTTAACAAGCCCACGGCCCGTTCACTAACTAAGCTCAAATTAGAGAAATACAATACAGACCCTTGAACTTAAACTCAACAATAAATGACCCTAACAATCTCCCCTTTGAATTGAAGTTCGAGTTGGCGCCAGTTCGCAACATATCTTTTACGAAGCGCAAATGTACCTTGAACATTATGATAGCACGACGATAGTCGATGCGTTCTTCAACCATATCTAAGGCCTTTCGAGCAGTTGTTTCATTCGGATTAGGGACATACAAAAGCCTTTGATTTTCGGACTCGTGAGCAATGATATTTCGAAGAACATCTTGAACTTTGAAGAGCGTGCCGTCGCAGAATCTATATAACTGACTGAAGCGCAATTTTTTTTTCTCTTTCTGTTCGTTGATGTAGACTATCCCAAATTTAGGTTCTAGAAGCAGAGCGTTCTCGGGATACATCTTCAACTCAGGAGCTTTCAGATTCGACTTTAACATATTTACCTTATTTACCCTGTTCTGGATTGCCGTTTGGAAGTCCGTTAGATATGACATCATGATTGTACGGACTAGGAATCGACGAACAGCTTCGGGCACTTTTGTTACTGGAAGCGGTCAGATAGTTCTTGAACGAAGGTCTTTCAGAATAGCGTAGAAGTCGAACGATCGAAGGTGCTGGAAGTCGGCTTCAGAGAATATCCATTCATTACCATCTTCGCGTCGGACAGTGAACACAGGATAAACAACTTTCATAACACGACCTGACTTGATGTTGAGCACTTCGGTGATCTGATGCTTGGTTCGGACTTGGCTAACTGGTAGACACCGCTTCATTGCACTAATGTACCGGCGTTGGTATTCGGGGTTGGAACTGTAATTACCAAGGCAAAAGGTTGGCTCGATTGGGCGTAGCTTGTGAACGAACAACTTCTTCAGGTATTCCTCCAGGGGAGGAATAAATATCGTGATCTTCTCCTAACGAATTTGATGCGGTTGTGGAGGAGGAAGATCAGAAGCTGTCGGTTGCTGAGGAGATGTTGGAATATCGGCAGTTGTAGTCTCGGGTCTTGTTGAAGTTCCAGCGGGTTGAGCAGAGTGAACGTGGGTATTATACAAATTCGGGAACCGAAACTGGTCGTAGTCTACGTTGTCATCTTCATCAGTAGGGAAGACCAAATTAACCTGAAAATTTGCGGCACTGGCGGCTTTTTCATACCATGCATCTTCGGTTTCCGGGTTGGTCTCGCAGTCTGGATCAATCATATCCAGTATCGGTCTATCTGATGTGTCAAAAGTAACCAGTTCATGTGTTGAACCCTCAGGCTTTTCAACCGTCGGGTCTTTATCATCGGAAATATCCATGTCTATTACCATCTCGACTAAAGGCAACTCGGCTTCAGGTGCTTCTTCGGTTGTAGGTGCTGCAGTTGAGGGTTCCTGTTGAACCACGGTTGTAGTTTCAGTGAGGATCAGAGCGGTCTCGGTTAATCTATGTCTTTTCTCCCCCTCACGATGATCAGGATCATCATGGTCATCGTGCTTGCGTTTCAGACCACCTGCTTGACTCTTGCAGGTATCATCGAGTGAACGGACTCTCTTGGACAGCGTTGTGAGCGTTTGTTTGAAGTCTTTAAGATTCAAGTCAAGGGTATCCAATCGAGTGGTAATGGATGATGTAGGAGAAGTGACCAGGGATTTCATAATGGATAGCAGGTCTGCTTCGGTAGAGGTGTCGGTTTCGGATTGTTGGAGCAGTTGGGCTAGAAGCATCGTTCTTTAGGGTGTCCACTGAATATGTAGGCTGAACAGGAGCCGGTGGAGGTGTAGGGGCGGTTTCAGCGTCGACGATCTTCTCTTTACCTTTGATTAAGCTTTTAATTTGACGAGCTCGACGGCGATGTGCTGCTCCATTGCCTCGCGGACTGCCTTGAGGGTGCTGTCCAGGGACCCTTGTGACACAAAGTCGGGTAACGTAACACCGGGATCACTTAGATTACCCGTTGAGGCATCTACCTTAGAGGTAGAGCCACCTACGTTCACAGTTGGCAAAGTGGTAACTGTGGTAGGATTTCCGTCCGATCCTCGTGTTCCGTCTGACGGAGACACTACAGACGTTCCGATCGAGTCACGGAGAATCTTGATTTGGTGTTCCTCATCATGTGTCCTAGCCGAAGAATGTATAATATCAATTGGCTCTAGAGTCAACTGTGCACTGAAAGAAGTTGAGACCGGGGGTTGCTGGTCTCTTATTTCAACACCAGTACTCTCTGAGTGAGAGACCGGTGGAAGTTGTGCTTGATCCCCGTGAGAAACTGAAGCATCCGTCTTTTAAGAGACGGATTAGTGGCTAGGGAGGTTGTGCAATTGCTCCGCTGGGTCCACGGAGGCTTCTTCAATACCCCGTCCCAACAAATGAGACGGGATAGCAGATGTGGCTACCCGGCTGACACTCGGTTGGGGTCGCTCAGGAGCCTCTTTATCTTTACAGCTCAATCTTTCTTGGTTCGCTTTCGAACACACTTCCCTCCGTCTCACATGGTCTAACTAATCACCTAATTCTCCCTCAGTGCTCCAAGTATCTCCCGTAGGCTGGGTAGAAGGAATGAGTCGATGAATCGGTGACTCAGAAAGGATTCCTTCGGTAAAGTCCGGGTTCGATCTGATACTATGAGGGATTAATTTCAGGCGTATGTTACGGTCCGTATCGGATTCCATGGAGTCAGATTCCACGTTCTCAACCTGTCGAGAGGGTGAAGGGGGTCTGATATATATGGTTCGGAGTCATGGTGATGCATCGGTGGTGAGGACGATGTTCTGGCTTCGCCTGTCGGTCGGGTGATAGGGATTATGGGTTGATGGCTAGTACCGGCTCGAGAAGTACTGGTACGTGTATCCACTGAACCGCCCACTCTAGTTCCCCTCCCACGAATTCTTAACACACCCCGCCCGGGAGCCCCAGCTGCCCAGGCCCTTCCTCATCTTGTCCTAGGACCCTCACGTCCCTCGGGTCTAAGTCCCTGGGTAGGTCCCTCCGGCGCTGGCTGGACCATGGGATTCCCTAACTCTTGCCTATAAGCTACCACACTCGGTGCAGCGGGATCCGCGTGAGCCTGAAAGGCTTCAGGTATGGGCATGGCTATGGCGTTGGACGGGTTACGTATCACCATATATTGCATGTGGTGAGGAGGACATACCGAATGGTTCAGACGTCGCGGTATCGCCGGATTCGCTTCCATATGTTGTCGCACCGCCAGTGATAGGAGGAACTTCTTTTGCTTCGTACCTCCGATTTGGCGAATCACTTGAACTAACTCCCGCCAGATTATCATTGCGAAGTCCATGTGGCGGTTGTAGCACACGGCATGAAATAGTCGAAGGAAGTCGCTGGTGCACTGGTCGATGCCCTTCCATCTCGATGATAGGCACCTGTTCAGAATCTTAAACAAAGTGTACCAGATGGGGGCCAGATACTTACGGTCGGTCGAGGGCGTGATTGTAGCCGAGTGTGCGTACTTGAGTACACAACGTTTGGTCAGTGATCGCGGGGTCGTAGGTTTGGTGTCCGCCGGCATTTGCTTCTGGAAGTGAAAGAAGGCGACAGAATGACTCGGGTATGAGCGTGAAGGATTGGTTGTCAATCTGCGCCGTAATGGACTGAGAATTGGCCGCTGTGTTGACTCGTGCGGTGAGCCAGACTTGAAAAACATACATGACAGGGACGTCAGCTGTAATGGTGAGGGCCTCACGGAGAGGGTGACGCATCAATATATCCACGATTACATGGTGTTGGGGTTGTGGTCGGAACTCAACGGCGTCCAGGTGGTGGTTGTTGGGCTCTGTCTCTATGCCATTGTTAGGGGCGACCAAAGCATTATCAGCCTCTTCGTCAATAAAGTCCTCTTGAGGAGGATTTTATTCTTCAGGATTTTGATGAGGTTGTTGATCTGCCATGGAATATCTGTAACAGAACACGAGTTAGTAAAAAAGACGGATAAACAATTTCCGGCGCATTCGTTTGCAGTAAATGGCTCAATCTGAGGCAGATTGAGGACTGGCAGTGAAAAAGACAGGTACTGAACTGACAAAAATAGGAGTATCTGGACAAAAGAATGGAAAAACAAACGTTCCGGACAAACCAAAGTATCCGGACAACAGGTGCCCGGACAACAGAGGTTTCCGGATAAAAGGACATACCGGACAACATAGGTTTCCGGATAAAATATTGGTTACCGGACATCTGGGATTCCGGACATATCAACTATCCGGTAGTTGAACTTACCGAAAACCCTGAGGTTTCCGGACAACTACGTTTCCGAAGGTTGAAAGTGTCCGGTCAAAATATCTATTACTTGAACGTTTCCGGATAAAACACCAACCATGTGAATGTCTCCGGACACGATGAATGTGTCCGGAGGAAATTCAAAAACAGATATCGAACAAAACGACATCTTGTACGACGCCTACTTAACTCGAAATCGAAGAAACCAAAAAGGAGGTTTTCGAATACAAGAAATCGACCAAATCTGGGGTCAGTGAATGGTGTGATGTGTAGGAAATGTAGCTAATAGTGAACGAGGGTGAGGTTAGAACATCATACCTGATTTCGGGACGAAAAAACAAGTGAAAAGCGTGTAAATCGAGTGAGCCCGAATGAGAGAAAACGACGCGAGAGGTTTTGGGTGTTAGGTCGAATTATTCCGGATAAATGAAATAAAGGATTTCGTACCCTTTTAAATGACCCAAGTTATCCGGATGGGTCTACCCGGACACCCATCCGGTCCAGAAAGCTATCCGGATTCAAGGGTATCCGGTGACTTGTCCGGACACTCTGAAATTCCAAACAAAATTCATTTTTCAAAAACATAAGCCCCTAGGATTGTGACAGAAATACCTCTCGCTCCCCCCTCGGATAATGCAGAATTGTGCAATGGAGAGTCCGACACAAAAAAAACTTTTGGACATTTTAAAGAGAAAAACTGTGTCGCTCCCCCTCAAATGATGAACAGTAGATGAAATCCACACGGGAGTGTCCACAAAAAAAAAACTTTTTAACATTTGTAAGAAAACCTGTGTGTGACGCTCCCCCTCAATAGTAGAGTAAACTTACCTGATACCGGTTTGTGCTCCCCCTGAACACATTAACACTCGTGAAAGCACATATATAAGCAGATAAAAAATAGATGATAGTATAAAAGAAAAGGAAACACACGTAGAAAGAAAGAAACAAACGAAATCTACCTAATAAATACAGAGACTTAATCTAACTGTGTAACTGAAACAAGTAGAATACAAGTGCGAGAAAGTGTATGCTCAATCATCAGGAGTGGAAACACCGGATGATGAGCAGACAGTTGCTCGTAGTTGTATGGAACTTGTAACGGGCACACAATCGGATTAAGTCTTCAGATTTAGCATACCTAACTTGGACACAAGAGTATTAAAACGTTTTTCGTCCAAGGGTTTTGTAAATAGGTCTGCTAACTGATGCTTAGTACTTACAAAGTAGAGTTCGACTGTACCTCTTCCAACGTGATCCTTGATGAAGTGATACCGAACGTCGATGTGCTTTGTCTTAGTGTGTTGGACCGGGTTGCTGGACATGGCAATGGCGCTCTTCGAGTCGCAGTAAATGGGCACTTTGACATACGTAAAGCCGTAGTCCTTGAGTTGCGTCCGCATCCAGATTACTTTAGAACAGCAGCTCGCGGCGGCCACGTACTCCGCCTCGGCAGTTGACGTAAAACGCACTGCTGCTTCTTGGACGCCCAGCTTACCAGACTATCTCCTAAAAACTGCACATGCCCTAATGTGGTCTTCCGGTCCATCATGCTGCCCACATGGTCCGCATCAGAATAAGCGGATAACTCAAAACCTATCTCTTTCAGGTACCATAAGCCAAGATCAGCAGTACCACGTAAATAACGAAAAATCCGTTTTACAGCAGTTAAGTGAGATTCTTTCGGTTTTGATTGAAATAGGGCACATAAAAAAGTTGAAAACATGATATCCGGTCTACTTGCGGTTAGATACATCAAAGAACCGATCATTCCCCGATACAGTTTAGTGTTCACATCCATTCCGTTAGGATTGGCGTGAAGCTTTGTACCAGGTGCCATAGGAGTTTTCATGGGTGAGGACTGTTCCATCTGGAATTTCTTAAGAATATCCCGGATGTACTTAGCCTGGTTTATGAATATCTCGGTCGACAGTTGTTTAACCTGAAGACCGAGGAAGAAATTCATCTCACAAAGCATACTCATTTTGAAAAATTCTCCCATTAAATTGGCAAAGTTCTTAGCATATTGGGGATTAGTAGAACCGAATATTATGTCATCTACATACACTTGAACGAGAACTATGTGACCTTTTTCTTTTTTGATAAACAAAGTAGAATCGATTTTACCTCGTGTGAAGTTGGAGTTTATCAAAAATTCGGACAAAGTGTTGTACAAGGCTCGCGGAGCTTGCTTTAGACCGTAAAGCGCCTTGTCTAGAACGTAGACATGATCAGGCTTCGAATCGTCCACGAATCCTTCAGGTTGCGACACGTACACCTCTTCCTTGATATCGCCGTAGAGGAATGCGGTCTTCACATCCATTTGGAAGACCGTGAAGTTCTTGTGTGCGGCGTATGCAAGAAACATACGTATGGCTTCGATTCGTGCTACCGGAGCGTAGGTCTCATCATAATCGATCCCTTCTTGTTGACGGTACCCCTTGGCCACGAGACGCGCCTTGTTGCGTACGACGATGTCGTCTTCGTTCTTCTTATTCTTAAAAATCCACTTGGTGTCGATCACCGTTTTGTGAGATGGACGTGGGACCAATCACCATACCCTTAGAGTCTCGAATTGGTTGAGCTCTTCTTGCATAGCTATGATCCAGTCCATATCTTCAAGTGCTTCACGTACGTTTGTCGGCTCGATGTTGCTTAAGAATCCGGAGAAGAGACAAAAATTGGCAGAAATGCCTCGCGTTTGAACAGGAGTGGAGGGATCACCGATGATTTGGTGTAGGGGATGAGCTCTCGTCCACTTGGTGGTGTATGGAAGCGGTTGTTGATGTGAAAACCGTCAAAATCGCGTTTCAAGTTAGAATTAATCTAAGCACATTCAATATTTATGTCATTGGTCACACAGTCAAATTCTAGCAGTAAACTCGGTACGGTAGGAAAATTTAGGAATTTTTGCCTAGAAACCCCTCAAATTAGGGAATTATCCATAAATCTCATAAAATGCCAACCTAAACAACAATTATACCACAATTATATTTATATATTTTACAACTAAAATTAATTCAACCTAAAATGATATTAAAACTTCTACCATTAAAATTTAAAGTGTGTTTAAAATTTTAAATTTAAAAGAAAATGTTGCATGTATAAAATTAAATCAAAAAGCAAGGAATTGACATTATTTTTGGCAACACACCACCTTACCCCTTTTATGCTCTCTTCTCTTCTCATTTCAATCACACATGCAACTCTTCTCTCTCTCTAAGTTCTCACACTAAGAAATTCTCTCTTTTCTCTCTCAATCTTCATCCATCTTTCTCAAGAAGAGCCATAAACTTCAGCCCCTAAAACACATCTCCTTCAAGAGATTAAAGTGATCAAGGTAACTGTGATCCCACAATGACAAGTAATAAGAGTAAATACACAATATATATGAATCAAAGAAGTACACCTCTATATATATGATTGAAGAACTTGCAGCTTACAACTTCACAGAAGGTTGAGAGGTTTACAAAGTGGAAGGAGGCTGCGAAGATAGAGGCGTGTGTATTTTGTATGTTTAATGTTCTATGTTGTGGTCTGACCTAAAAAATACAGATAGTATACTATATATACTATTCAAAGTTTGACAACATGTCACATTTGGTCCCTCAACTATAATACTACATGGTACAAGATAATGTAACATTAACAATCTCCCCTTTGTACCAATGTAGAGCCATAAGCTTTAGACATTCATTGGAACCACTTGTGTCTTCCGAAGCCCGAAAATCAACTCGAATCTTCTTAGCGCGTTCCGGTAGTCTACTCGATATTTGACGGCATCCATTACTTCCTTTATCAACGCCTTTTGTTTCTTCGACAGCTTCTCTTCTCCTTTAGCATCCAATCGTAATCTGCTCACTAGATGAATCTGAATCATCTTAAAAGTTCCGTCGCTGAATTTATTTGCATCAGTGACTCTCATGAATTTCTTCTCTGAGGCTGAGTCAATGAACACAACTCCAAGATCTGGTTTGCTCAGCACGGTGTAAGCTTGAACACTCTGAATATCTGCCAGATCTAGATTCGGAGGTCTGATGTTGACTCGTTCTTGACGCGCTTCCAAGGCCATTTGAAAATCCTTAAGATATGAAAACTTCAGGATGTTCTTCATGTACCTCTTCAGACTTTGATAAGCATCTGACCATTCTCCCTTCTTTTTAGGATCTCGAGACAGGATTTCATACAAGTTGCAAACGTCATTGAGCTGTAGTTTCTGAAAATCTGCCTCATTAAAGACTAGTTCTGAATCATCTGATCTCTGAACGGTAAATACTGGGTACCAAACCTTTGAAAGCTTTCGCGATTCTATCTTCAGTACTCTTCTGATCGGTTTGTCAGACTTTATTGCATTGGCGTTCAGTGATTCATATCTCATGAAATAGAGATATTCAGTTCTGTGCTTTTCTGGCCAGTCTTCAATCCCGTAGACTTTTTCCCAAGAGATTGGCTGCATGACCCTTACAAACATATTGCTTCGTAAGATTTCCTGAAAGGGAGTCATAATTCTGACTCGTAGGCCAGTCGCCACAAATCCTGGTTCATTCTGGATAATGTCTTGGAGAAGTCTGATTTCTGCTTGAAGCTTTGGATCTCTGAGATGTTCAGCAGGTTGTAGGTTGATAACGATCGGAGCTTGCGGTTGAATTACTTGAGCTTGAGCTGGAGTTATTGAAGTATCTGTTTGTTGAATAGAAGATCCTGGAGCTTCAGTCTCTGAATCTAGAGCAACCATCATAGTATCAGAAGAATCAAACACATTTGCAATTTCTTGTTTGATCTGCACCGTTGTTCGTTCGGGCTCTTCATCTGAATCTATGATTATAACGTCTGTCGTCCAATCATCTTCTGTTCTATTGTCACTAGCCGAAGGCTTTTCAACCCCAGCTATGACATCAGCTAGAATATCGAGATTCTCTGAGTCAGTGGCTCCTTTACTTGTATCCTCGGACGCTTTACCGGAAGATGTCTCAGTTTCTTTCTCTACTGCAGTGCTCTCAGAAGCAGCAACTGTACTTGTTCCAACACCTGTACCTGTACCTGTACCTGTACTCTACCCCTCATGGTGATCTGTATCATCCTGATCATCATGTCTTCTTTTCTGAGCGGTTTCAGCTTGAACACCACAAGCCAGTTCGACTACTTCGACCCTTTTGACAATCGAATGAAAGCCAGCCAAAAAGGAATCTGCCATGTTGGAGATTGAGGTATTTAGCTGCTCAAATTGGGGAACAAGCAGTGGATTTGTGGTTGATGAAGCTTGAGGCGGTGGTGGAGGTGGAGGTGCGGTTTGTTGACGAAGCAAGCTAATAAGATCGACATCCTCGCCTGGTCTTGGATCGTGTTTGGCAAGAAGTCGTGCAAGCAGCTCTGACTTGAGTAGATCTTCAGGAGCAAGATTTAACGGGATCGATGTTGGATCTTGTTGAACGGGTTCGGCTCTAGTCAGTTGAGGTTCAGATGTAGAAGATTCAGCCGGTCCTTTACTTTTCACCGCTCTGATTACATCATCACTTAATTTCTGAAACTCTGCTTTCATTTTGTCAGTATGAGCCTGATATGTGTTGTCGATAGATCTGACAAAATGCTTTAGTAGAGTAAGTGGCACGAATCTATTCGGAGGAGGGCCAACCAAACTAAACGCTCGTTCGAGATCAGCACTAACACCCAGACCACTTAGGTTACTGGTTGAAGTATCGGTTGAAGCAACCGTACTGCCTGTGTTCAAAGCTGGCATAGAGTTAGCAATGACAGGACTTCCACCCGATCCTCGTGACGCACCAACAAAGGGTGGCACTCTGGGTGTTCCGGTTGGGGCACGAAAGCTCCCAACAAGGTGTTGTTCAAATAGCGGTGACCTAGGAAAAGAAGCTGTTCCAAAAGGCGCTAGACTCGATGTGCTCTGAAATGAAGTCGGTGGCCGGGGCAGGGGCCTACCTGTTTCAATACCAGCGAACACCGAATGTGTTGCCGATAGACTTTGTGCATATTCCCCTGTGCTGAATGAAACACCGGCCTGTTGAGAGACCGATGAGTGGCTTGGTGGGGGTGTGCACTGCATGGTTGGGCGGACCATGGCTGTTTCAATGCACAACGGCGACGAACGCACGTTGGCAGAAGATGTGGTTGCCCATCTTGGATCGGCTTGGGAAGAGTCGGTAGTTATAACTTTTTCCGACTCTTTCACATTTTCGCTCATTTCTTTTCTCCCTCTTGCCTCACCACTAAGTACATTTTCTTCATCTACGTCTACTTCATCGTGTATAAGTGAAGTATCAACAGCAGCAACTGTAGAAGTAACCATAGGTTCTGGTTGTCTAGATGAACCTGCACCAGGTGTTTCAACTCGAGGCCTTTTTCTTGTTTGCCTTGGTAACAAGTTTACATCTGGATCTGAGTCATATTCATAATCACCAAAATCAACTAGAGGACTGAATGGTTCTGTTCTTTGGCTTGAAGAAGATGTTGCTCGATCGCCAGAGCGTGAAGATGTAGCACGACCAGTACTTCGAGTCCTACCCCCCACTCTCTTTCTTGTTGTTCTTCTCACCACTCGTTGTTCAGGAACCCCTTGTTCCTGAACCCCCTCGACAATAGGACCCTCACCACCTACTGGGTTTGCATCTTGGGCAGGTCCAGCCGGATCTGGCTGGTCCATTAATGCGTTTTGCTCCCTATACTGAATCACTACCCAGCTAGCCTGGTCGGCATAATTCAGTACCTCTGGTCGAATAACGGCGGTATGTACGAATGGTTCATGTGCTGGCGGTACAAGGCGGTGCATCCAGCTTGCTGGTCCTCGCTCAGCTTCCTCTCTTCTTGGGATTTCCGGTCGGTCTTGCATAGCCTGATGAATCAGGATTTGGAAGAACCGTTGAAATGGCACAAAGTTGCGTCTCATTTTGGGTTTGAGCTGATCTGCAACAATTTCCACCATTTCATTCCAGATAAGGACAGCATAGTCTATATTGCGGTTGAAGGCGAATGCATGAAACATCTTTAGGATCGCTAGATTCGTCTTATCTAGGCCAGTATGCTTAGATGTCATGCAGCGATTGAGGATTGAGCATAGGGTGTACCACACCGGCGGTAGATGTTGTCTTCTGAATTGTGATGAACCGGTGAGTACGGGGACTCTTGGATCTTGATATCCAAGGCTGCGGATATCCGTGAATAATTCTTCAGAAACAGCTGGATCTTCGAAGTTGTCGCGTCTTGGAAGTTCGAGAGCACGACGTAAGCCTTGTAGTGTGATCCTTACTTCGAAATGGTCTATATTAGCATTGAATCGCTGTGGTCGAGCCGTAGGATTGAATCGAAGTGTGTGCCAAAATTGTTGTAAATAAATGGCAGGCACTCTCTCGACCCTTGTCAGTGCAGTGCGAATTGGATGACCACGGATGATCTCTAGAATTATCCGGTGAGAGAAGTTGCTTTCAAGATCCAGGTGATGATTATTTTCACGGATTGCTAGAAAGCTGGCCCTTGGCATGATTTCTTCATCCGGGTCAACGGCATTGACGGATGGATGTGAAGAGCGTTGCGAGGCGATGATGGTGTTGTCATCGGATGCATATTCAGCAGGTTGTTCAGCCATCTGTAAGGTATTTTAACATGTTAGAACAGATTTAAGCAATTCAAACAGAAAGGTATTTTTCTTGAAAAAATCCCAAAAACAAAAAAAATTCACAAGGCCTTGAAACCTCGCAATACAAGATTGCGAGGCTCGCAGTCAACGGAATTAGAAGATTGCGAGGCTCGCAAGACCTGGAAGGTTGCGAGGATCGCAGTCTTAAAGAGTATGAGTTGCGAGGGGTTTGAATGTCTGAGGATTGCGAGGTATATGAACATTAGCAGTAAAACCTATGTGATTTTCCAGATTTTCGAAATTAGCATGTATAGATGTTAAAATTGATACTAGCATGCTCGGTTTTGGTTCGTGAGTAAACCTTAATCATCTAAAACATCTAACAAGCACTAATCGATTGAATTTTAGCATGTAACAGTGACCGACCCTAAAACCCCTTAAACCTTAAATGCAAAATCGATTAAATCATGATTTTTAACGGATGAAATGTAATAAGAATCGAGAATACATACCTCTTAATCGAATGTAGTCGATTACACGGAGTAGAATCAACAAATAAAACTTCTTTGGTCGAATCGCAATGTTCAGTATCGAGAGAAAAAAAACGAGGGTTCTTTATGGAGAGGTTTTTGAAATAATGACTAAGTCAAAGATCGCAAGTATATAAACCAATTTGAAATCCGTGACACGTGTCACTCCCTGAATTTCTCAAAATTTAAAAAAAATTCGGATCGCAATAAACAAAACCAAACCTCGCAATATACGATTGCGAGGGAATCTTAGGATCGCAATACACTACTGCGAGGGAATCTTTGAATGAAGGGAATATTCGCATCGCAATAGAAGACTGCGATGGAAAGATTCCATCGCAATGAACTATTGCGAGGGAATTGCGAGGAAATTTGATACTTTGACATTTTTGATCTTTTTCCAAATTTTAGCCCACTGGAAGATGTCCAACTTCCAATTGTTTAATTAAACTAGGTAATTTCCAAGACTATTTTTCACTCTCCCTTAAATGATGCATAAGGGTTTATAAAAAATTCAAGTTAGAAACACTTACCTTGTTATCTTCAAGCAGTAAGTATTTGGAGATACCTTTTACTTACTCTGTCATGTATGCACACTCCCCCTCTTTTTGTGCGTACTCCATTTCCTGTACTCCCCCTGAGACTATGAACAAGTCTTTTGCATACATAGATATCATCACAATTGTATCGTTACGATAAAATAAACTTTGAAACACAACAAATACATGAAATTGAAATATCTTATGTTGATAATAGAATGTGATGAAAATATGAGTGTATCAATTTAGATAGATTTATCTAGATTGAAAGATACATATTTCCATCCATTAAATGATCAAATTAGATATTACACTTTCATGTTCAACATGCCAAGCTTGGATATTAAGAAATTAAAGCGTTTTTCATCCAAGGCTTTTGTAAACAAATCGGCAAGTTGATGCTCTGTTGGAACAAAATATAATTCAACCGTACCTTTTTCCACATAGTCTTTTATGAAGTGATACCTGACATCTATGTGTTTGGTCTTTGTGTGCTGAACCGGATTTGCTGTAATGGCAATTGCACTTTTGCTGTCACAGTTGATAGGGATCTTCTCGTATCTGAAGCCGTAGTCCTGCAGTTGAGTCCTCATCCACAGAACTTGTGAACAACAACTGGCCGCAGCAACATACTCTGCCTCCGCAGTTGATGTAGAAACACAGTTCTGTTTCCTCGATGACCAACTGACCAACTTTTCCCCTAAAAACTGAACATGACCAGAAGTGCTCTTCCGGTCTAGCAAACTACCTCCATGATCTGCATCTGAGTATGCAGTGAGCTCGAATCCTGATCCCTTTGGGTACCAAAGTCCGAGGTACGGTGTCCCTTTCAAATATCGAAAGATCCTTGTAACAGCACTTCGATGTGATTGTTTTGGTTGTGCCTGAAATCTTGCACATAAACATGTAGAGAACATTATATCTGGACGACTCGCAGTGAGGTACATTAATGAACCTATCATCCCTCGGTAGTTCTTGACATCGACATCTACACCGTTTGGATCAGGACCAACTTTTGATTGGTGAGCCATAGGTGTACCAATCGAAGTACAGTTTTCCATTTTGTATTTCTTCAAAATGTCAAACACGTATTTTGATTGGTTGATGAAGATACCTGTCGAGAACTGCTTGACATGTAATCCAAGAAAGAAATTAATCTCTCCCATCATACTCATCTGGAATCTGGTCATCATTAAACCCGAAAACCACGTGCATAATCCAGGGTTAGTTGAACCAAAAATAATGTCATCGACGTAAATTTGTACCAAAAGAATATCACCTTCTTGTTCCAGAGTAAAGAGAGTTGTGTCAATTTTACCTTTTCGAAAGCCAGCACCAAGTAAGTAGGTAGATAGGATTTCATACCAGGCGCGAGGGGCTTGCTTCAGACCATAGAGAGCTTTGTCAAGTATGTAGACATGATCTGGATAATCTGTGTCCACAAAACCCTCTGGTTGAGAAACGTATACTTCTTCTTTCAAAACGCCGTTCAAGAATGCTGTCTTCACGTCCATTTGATAAACAGTGAAGTTTCTGTAGGCAGCGTATGAAAGAAATATCCGTATTTCTTCTAAACGAGCAACCGGTGCGTATGTCTCATCATAGTCTATTCCATCCTGTTGCCTGTACCCTTTCGCTACAAGGCGTGCTTTGTTTCTTATCACAATCCCTTCACTGTCTTTCTTGTTCTTCAGGATCCATTTTGTACCAATGACCGTTTTACCCTTTGGTCTAGGAACAAGTCTCCATACTTTTAGAGCTTCAAATGAGTTCAGCTCATCTTGCATGGCAATTATCCAATCTGGATCTTCTAAGGCATGTTGAACAGATGTAGGTTCAACTTGACTAAGAAAGAGCGCAAATAGGACCTCGTTTGCCGTTGCCGATCTAGTTTTGACTGGTTCGTTGACTTGACCAATAACCTGAGTAATGGGGTGACTCTGCGTCCATTTCGTTGAGTGTGGGAGAGATGCAGCACTTACATTTGGATCCACCAAGGTAGGGTCTTTATCGAAGTTCAACTGTATTGTCAAGATAGGTTCCGGTGTTTTGACAGGTTCATTGACAGATGTGTCAACAGGAACTGCCTCCGGTTCTGCTTCAGAAGATGACTCTGGTATGTTTGCAGACCCATCATCATTGACATTTGAAGTTGTACCCGACGAAGAAGCACCATGTGTGGATTCACGTTGTCGTCTACTTCTCATGATGATTTCTTGTGTAGAACCCAAATGCCTGTCACTTGAAGAAGTTATCTGAGTCGTTGCATCTGTTGAGGTTTCCGATGAAGGACCCGACAACGAAGCCTGAGCTGGTGTTGCAACCTGACTCCTGTTATTTAAAGATGACGAAGAGTTATCATTATTAAAGTAGTCATCATAAAAGTATTCAAACAATAAATCAAGATCACTGGGCTTTGAGTTAGAAGTGGAAGCTTGATTCTTGTTTGATGTCCTAGTCACCATCGGACGTATTTGTCCGGATGCTAGGATCCCTGATATTGCGGGTTCTGTACTGTTATGGACAGAAGCCATTTCTTCAGATTCGTCGAATTTGACATTGACACTTTCTTTCACATTCTTTGAAGACTTGAGATAGATCCTGTAAGCCTTTGATGTGAGCGAGTATCCGATAAAGAGGCCCTCCAGCCCTTTAGGACTGAATTTGTTCAATTTGTCCTTATCGTTCAGCACAACGCACCTGCAACCAAACACACGAAAGTAGTGTATTACAGGTTTTCTCTTATTCATTAATTCATATGGTGTTTTGCCAAACCATCGATGTATAATGGAACGGTTTTGTGTGTAGCATGCCGTTGCAACAGCTTCAGCCCACAGATACAGAGGTAGATCAGAATAAGACAGCATCGTTCTGGCCGCTTCAACGAGTGTTCGGTTTCGTCTTTCAACTACACCATTTTGCTGAGGTGTTCTGGCCGCAGAATATTGATGTGAAATTCCTAATGACTGAAAGAAGTCATCAAGAGTTCTGTTTTTGAATTCTGTCCCGTTGTCTGATCTGATATTCTGAACTGATGGTTGTAGATTCACTTGAATCTGTTTGATTAACGAGATGATCAAGTCAGGAGTTTCGTCTTTTGAACGAAGAAACTTGACCCATGTATATCTTGAGAAATCATCAACAACAACTAACACATATCGTTTGGCATTGATACTCTGAGTCTTCATTGGACCACAGAGATCCATATGAAGAATTTCTAGTGCTTTGCTTGTGCTGGGTTCCGGCTTTGGTGGGTGAGGAGCATGCTTTATCTTCCCTGTTTCACATGCAGTACAGAAGTTGTCTTTCTCAAACTTCAGTTCTGGTAGACCAGTAACTAAATCACCTGTCTGCAGCTTTTGAATGTATCGAAAGTTGAGGTGAGATAGTCTTCGGTGCCATAACCAGCTTTTGTCAAACGACGCCTTTGACATCAGACACACATTCATCTTGGGGTTTAGCTTGGATAGGTCAATGGTGTAAAGATTTGAATTGCGCGACCCAACTAGAAGTTCATTTCCTTCATCGGTTAGAACTGCACACCGAGTCTTCTTGAAATGTACTTCTAGGTCTTTGTCACAGAATTGACCTATACTAAACAGGTTGTGTCCCAATCCTTCAACATAGTTAACCTTGGTTATTTTGACCTTGTCTGTTACTATGTCTCCATAACCTAAGATAGGAGAGTACTGATCATTTCCAAATTTGACTCTCCCTCCATCTCTTTCTACAAAGTTGCTCAAGAGTTCCTTTCTTCCAGTCATGTGTTTTGAGCAACCAGAATCCAAGTACCACACATGACGGAGCTGCAAAAAGGAATTTAAACAGTTTTAGGTACCCATTGCCAATTGGGTCCTTTTGGGTTAGGAGTCTTTGTAGTTCTAGGTAGCCATTTCAAATTGGCAATGCTCTTTCTATTACCATTGTTAGAGTAATTAGGTGTATACAACCAACAGTTATAGTCAGATTTGCCAATGAAATCATCCACACCACATGAAGCACAACAGATTTTATCATGAGACAAGTTAATCAGTTGTTGCATTGTATAAATCTTGCAAGGTGTTACAAGTTTTCTATTGTCAACAGCATGATTAATTACATTCAAAAACAACTTGTCCTTCTTGAAATTTAAAACATTTAAAGGAACTTTGGATGATTTGATCTTTGTCACTTCTTGTGTGGATGCTTTTATCTTCCACTCAAGTTTCTTGTTGGTTCTTAAATTACGATCTGAAACACCAGACAAAGAAGAGTTGTGAGATTTTGAATATAGAGTTTGAGTAGATTTAGCATGCTTCTTCTGTTTTGGTTTTCTTTTCTTTTTCTGAAATGATTGTTTTGATTTATATTTAGAATAGTAATCATTGACAGAAATTTTCTCTGAAGACTTGGAAGATTCCCCTTCCAAAATGATCTTTTTAGGTTCCTCTTCTTTTATCAAAAAATCAGTGTGATCTGGAAGTTTTGCACTGAAGTCAAATAGAACAGGCAATTCATTTTCAACTTTGCCTTTGCCTTTACCAACATCCATACTATCAATATCAGAATCACTTTCTGATGAAGCATAAAAGAAACCATAAGACTTAGGATAATGAAATTCATTAAATTCTGTTGAAGCATGTTTAACAGATTTTTCCTTTAAATTCCAAAAATCATAACCATGAGATGTTGGTTTACTAAGAAAATCATCTATTTCTTTTTCTTGGTCATCTATTTTACAACCCTTCAAAACAGTTGTTCCCATGAAAGCTTTGCATGAAGAAAGATCTGAATCAGAAGAATGTGTTACGTTTGAAACCTTTTCATCAGATATTTCCTCAAGTTTTCTTTTCATATCAATTAAGTTTTCTAAAAGAACTGTGATCACAACTTCCTTTTCAATCTCAAAAACAAGTCTGTTCTCTCTTTCTTTCCCTATTATTTGTCTTTCAAGAAAAAGCGTTTTCTGAAAAGTAAATAGTTGATCTGAAAGATCCAAACATCTAAGTTCTAGAGATTTCTTTTCTTCAAAGCTTTCAGGTTCATCATTTATGCTATATGACAAAACAGTAAAGATAACTTCTTTTTCAATATAAAAAAGAAGTTGATCTTCGTTTCTGATTTCTTCAACATTAAAAATTATATTCCTTTCGAGCTCCATGAGTTTTTGTTCAAGAACCATTGGTGGAAAATACCTTTTTCCTTCCAAAACAGATTTTTCAGGATTATCCTTTTGAGTATTTTCTTTTTCCTCTGGTTCTTTAACAATATAACTCTCAAAATAATCATTTGGTAAGGTTTTTTCATTATCTAATGCCTTGGCATTCTCTGGACCATACCAAAAAGGAAGTTGCATTCTAACAGTGATTTTTCTTTTTGTTTCTTCCTCAGCCTTTTGTTCTTCCTCATGAAGTTGTTTGATTTGATAGCAAGGATGTGTAACAGGCATAAACCATTCAAATTCATACTGAGTGGGAGTTTTAGTTATGGCATTCCTTAGGTACTGAGGATTGTCATATCCAATACCCCACTTTGCGTTATAGTATCTGAATTTGTTTGGCTTATTCATTTGAATTGTTTGTTCTGTTTGACCTGCTTTGTACAGTTTATCTTCCAGATCTTTGATATTTTCACTCAACTCTTCATTTCTTTCTTTATAAGCATGTAAAAGACTTTCAAACTCGCTATTCTTTATTTCTGAACTCATTAATTTTTCCGATAGTTCAGATACTCTATCTTGAAAGTACGCATGACCAATATCGAATTCAGTCTTTTTCTTTTTCAATTCAGTAATTTGACTGTCTTGTTCTATTAGTCTTTCCTTTTGAGTTGAAATTATTTCATTAGCAATGTTCTCATCAGCTTTTAATTCTTCTAACCTTTGTGTTAAGCATGCTTGTTTAGAAATAAATTGATTATAGAAATCGAAATATACTTGTTCTGAAGTAGACTCTGCTCCTTCATCATTGGCTTCTTTGGTCATGAAGCACATCTTTGTTTGAGCAGTAGTCTCATTATTAGCTTCATCATCAGAATGATCAAGCCAGTAATCCTCTTCTACCTTTAGTGCAATACCCGATTGCTTCTTTTCAGCAAGCAACAACTTGTTTTTGTAGTAATTGGTATCTTTCACTATCTGCTTCCAGCACTCCTTCGCGAAATGACCAGGTTTCCCACAGTTGTAACAGGTCTGTGGTTCTTCCTTTTTCTCAAAAATCTTTTTCTCCTCTGGCCTCTTGTAATCATTTGGCCGTCTATACTCAGTAGGACTTTTGTACTCTTCCGGCCTCCTGTATTCTGCTCTTTTGCTTGATTCAACATGCGCCCTATGCTCAAAGTTCTTTGAGCCCGACGCATACCTCTGATTATTAGAACCAGGACTTTTCCCAAATTTTCTCTGAAAATAACTGGTAAGCAGAGCCAGAGAATCCTTCATTCTCTCTATTTCTTCTATCCCACTTGCTTCCTCCATTTCTCCTTCAGACTGGTTCTCCTCATCCTGGGAGTATCCTCTGCTTGAAATCAACGCAAGTGGATCTTGCTCTTCATCCTTCATCCCTCTTTTATCTTCATTCTTCACTTTCCTATTCTTCTTCACTTTCTTCGCTTCAGCATCATCTTCATCCTGCTTCAACGTTTCAAACATCTGTTGTAGAGGTAATTCTGATAGCTTAGCATTCTGCTTCATTCGGTGAGCGTACTTCTTCCATTCTGGTTGAAGAACGGTCAGGAATTTTACGTTGTGCTCAATAACCTTCCTCTCTATTTTGAATCTGCTTAGCTCATTCAATATTGTGGTGAAGCGTACATAAGCAGAGTCAAGAGTCTCTCCTTCTTTCTGTTTGAAGCATTCGTATGAGTTGATGATGGTTGAGATTTTCATTTGATTCTCTACTTCAGATCCTTGAAATAACTTTATCAGTTCATCAAACATGGCTTTACCAGATTGATTTTTGCTGTCTACCCTCCGATAGACATTATCGGTCAAGGCCTGAATAATTAGAGATTTCGCCATTTTATCTCCTTGGTACAATTTCTTCTGTTCAACAGAGTAGTGAATCGGTAGAACAGTAACAATATCTGGAATTGGATCACCATCAATAGCAATCCCTCTTCTTGTTATAGGCTTCATTGGTCCATTATCTAGAGAATTGATAATGAATTATCCGTTCTCTTGTCTATCTACCCAGTCTAGGAATCTGTCTTTCCAAATTTTGAATTCTGATGTAAAGAGAACCGAAGGTTTGTCTTTGGAACCAATGGATAGCACATCTCTTGTAGTCATTTAATTACTTGTCTGATCGTTTTATCTCTTGTTCAGTAGCTTTCTTTTTCAACAAACTCTTTCTGTCTCTGCCTTTGTATGGGTTGCGAGGCTACTGTTTGCGATGCAACAAAAAGTCTCAACAATCTGTTGTGAGGCAAACAAAGTATCGCAATGAAATTGGATCGCAGTGAACAATTGCGATCGAAACTAAGTCTCGCAGTCAACAATTGCGAGGCAAACACCAAACCAACAAATCGCAATAACAGATTGCGAGGCAAGAAACAGATCGCAATTAAAAATTGCGAGGATCGCAGTCCAAAGATCCTGAAAGTTGCGAAGCTCGCAGTCCAGAATTTTAGAAGGTTGCGAGGCTCGCAGTCTTAATTTCTAGAAGATTGCGAGGGGTTTGAATCTTGCGAGAGATATGAATATTAGTTGGTTGCGATGGTTATGATGATTTTTAAGCAGATGTTCAAATGAACTCAAAAATGCTTGAAATTTTGAACGAGTGTTCCTGGGTAATTTCTGGGCACTTTTATAACCTTGAGTTTTGTCTAAAAACCAACCTAACCTTGATTTGATGAGCAAAACAGTGAGTTTTACTCAAAACAGAGACTTCGTGAAAAACAGAGAAGATGCACGTATTGATCTAATTCCCTGGTGATATGCGGAATTAAATACACAGGAAATTTCTATTTTCACTTCTTGATCGATTCCAACCACTAGAAGAACTCCAGAGACCAAAATCAACCAAAAAAATTGAACTTGAAGAATACAGATACGTACAACTTTTAAGAACAAATCTGAACAAAATGATATTAAGCTCTGATACCAGTTGTGATCCCACAATGACAAGTAATAAGAGTAAATACACAATATATATGAATCAAAGAAGTACACCTCTATATATATGATTGAAGAACTTGCAGCTTACAACTTCACAGAAGGTTGAGAGGTGTACAAAGTGGAAGGAGGCTGCGAAGATAGAGGCGTGTGTATTTTGTATGTTTAATGTTCTATGTTGTGGTCTGACCTAAAAAATACAGATAGTATACTATATATACAATTCAAAGTTTGACAACATGTCACATTTGGTCCCTCAACTATAATACTACATGGTACAAGATAATGTAACATTAACAGTAACTACAAGTGTGTTGGATGAAATCTACACACCCCCCTTTTTGTTCTAATTTTCATTTTGCACTTTTCTTGTTATGAATGTTCTTCATCTTCTTCTACATTTTCTTTAAACTTTGTTAAGAATCATCTCTACACATTTTAATGTTTGTAGATTTATCACCATAACACTTGCATGTTAGTAAAAAGGTGGTAAATCCATAATCAAACCTATGTTAAGATCAAAGATGGGATCTTAACTTGCATGCATATAGTTTTCTTAAAAGATCTACATTTTTTATCCCAAAAGTTCTACATTTTTTATCCCAAAAGTTGTATGAAAAACTCTTTGATTTCACTAAAAAACATGTTTAAACCAACATGCATGAGCCAAAAATATATAATTTTAAGTTGCATTAAGAAGTTCTTGGCATAAACACCAATCAATCTTCAAAAAGACTCATTTTCAAAGTTTTATAAAATATGAGTTGATGGATAGCATGCATGTAGTTTAAATGGTTTAAAAACCTGTTTTAGAACTGAAATTATTTGTATGGTGATGAGTCAAATCGGATTGCATGCAAGAGGAATAAGAATTTCTAATAAAAAGACAAAGAAAGATGCACATGTATAAAGTTTGGTTTTGACAGCTTGCTGCCAGATTCTACACCTCTCTTCAAAAAGTCATATCTCACTCAATAATACTCCAAATTAAGTGATTCATTTTCTGGAATTTACTTTCATGGGTTAGGTTTCAACCCAATTGGTTTCAATTAAAAACTCAAAGATTTCGTCTACCAAACAGTCTTCACAAAAACAGTGCGCAAACAGCAAAACTTTCTGTAGTGTTTTACGTCAAGAATTATTTCATGTACTTAACCACCTCTAAAAATTATGAAACTTATGCCAAAAGTTTCCTAACTCATTAACCCACTTGTACATAAAATATCTCGACCTAAATACCCCTGGAAGTTATCCAAAAATGGACAGAAAGTGACACCAAAATCTGGACAGCAAAGGACAATTTTCTTGCTATAATTGAAAGCTAACTATTTGAACCCTTTTCATTATTCTTATAATGAAATTGCGTTATATATATATATATATATATATATATATATATATATATATATATATATATATATATATATATATATATATATATATATATATATATATATATATATATATTATGTTTATGCATTTTATATACTCTAACTTTACATTTTGAACCCTTTTCATCATTCTTATGATGAAATTGCGGTATATACATATATTATATATAACTTCTTTTGACCCTTTTCGTTACTTATTGTGGCGAAATTGCGGTAACGTCAACCTAACAAACATGAAGAATATATGTTTTGATTACTAATTTCAGTTAACTCCATATAAATTTTAATTTTAATCACAACCAAGGCATTTTATGACGATTTGGATAGTTAGTATCGAACCTTTGAGATTAAAACTCACTAGTGACCTTACGTTCGTAGGTTCGAAGTAGGATCACACCGAAGTATTTTGTGGGAGATTCCCGGATTTCTATCGCGTATCAAGTGAGTTATCACAGCCCCTTTTACTATTTTACATATTTTGGGGTGAAAAGCATGTCGTTATTACAAATATTTTACGCACCGGTTGTCTCGTTTTCTTGGAAATTTTGCTATACTTGCTTATGCTCTATGGTATTTATGTTTTGTGTATGTTGTAAGTTTGAGTTTTCTCTATCGTATTAAGTCCCCGTTATTTATTTTACGTTACCCGTTTAACTCATGTATTGAGCCGTTGGTAATTATGGATAGCGCTATTTGGATTGACAACCCCACTCACAAATCGCGCTTTTTGAGTGCATAATTATTGTTTGTATTTACGCTTTGTTGGCGATAGAACATGCGGTGGGGCGTTCTGTCATATAGGTCGGGTAACGGGCTCATAACTTAAACATTATACATACAATTACCTTGAGCAAGTATTTTTATAACCGGTTGACTTATCCACTTGTGCGGATTAAAACTATTTTTATGACAAACCTTGTTGGCCTCATAAAACCTGTGATCTCACCAACTAGTGCATTAGTTGACCTTTTATTGACATGCTTTTCAGGTGAACGTCCTTAAGGTTGGAACTTAGGAAGGCTACGCGTGTTGAAGCTTTCTATGTTTTTAAATTATGTTCATTTCCCTTTTCGTAAAACGTTTGTAAAAGACAATGTTGTAAACTTTTGAATGTATTTTGATGGTTGGTGTGATCTTGTAACTTTTGCTATGAAACTTGAGCTGTACATCCCGTGTTTCCGCTTTAGCGGGGTGTGACAGATTTGGTATCAGAGCTAAAGGTTATAGAGAATACCGGTTTTCCTTTGGAAAACTGCAACTACAGCCAAAAACGGGAAATAACGCTCAAATTACTAAACATATTGCTAGTATAACTAATTCGGGTATTGCATCATCGGTCTTTAATTAAACAAAGCCTGATCACCTATGTTTAATTAAGGAAGGAGTGATGAGAGATCAGAAATGGTTATAATAGGAATATGTGTGTTTTTCTTTTTCACTTAAGTGCTTCAAGTAGCCTGCATAGTATGAGTGTATTTATTGCCTATAACATGCAATAGTATAGTACGCATAGCCTTTATATTTGCGTGATAGTAATGTTATGCACTCTTACTTCAGTACCACTATGTCATCATCATCATCACACTCTCAACCTTCCTACACGCCGACCCCAGTTCTACCGCGACCCACTCCTATAACTGTGCAACCGAACTCTAGAGGGCCACGTACTAGGCTGACCGCTAGGAAGAGTGAACCCATTCCTAGGCGAGTGTCATTGAGGTCCGATCGTGTGTAGGCGCCGGAACCACCGCGAGTCATCATGGGAGTACCCGTTGGTCGTGCGTCTGGCATGACATGGGCGGAAGAGCAGCATTTTCGGGCTATGACAGCGGAGTTGCATAGCTGTCAGGCGCGGGTTAGTCATCAAAGTCAGGTTCTGACGGAGCTATGTGAGTTGAGTCATCTCTTGACTAACATGTCGACCGAAGCCCTAGATAGAGCGAGGGTAGCTCGGAGGATTGCCTTAAGGGCTGAGATAGCTAGCATGGCCGTGGTGATGTTACTGTCGATGTTGGTATTGTGGGTTCTGATCGAGGTGTATCGGGGAGGATATTGATACGGATGGTGGAAGATTTAGGAAATGGAACCTTTTTATTTCTAGTTATTTCAACTTTGTATTACAGATTGTATTTCTGTTCTTCTAAAACATTATGGTACTGATGTGCGATGCACATAAGAAATTTTGTATCAACGGCTATTATTAATGACTTTAATGGAAAAGTGATCTCGCGTTTTAATTATACGTTTGTTGATCATGCAATATTTATTGTTAGTCTTCCCAATATTTCGATTTACAAAATTATTTTTGCAAAACATCCGATTTTTATTTACACAAGATTTTAATCAAACCAATATTTGTAAATGTGTTTTAGAAAAATGCCACCAAGAAGATCCACACGTCGCACGGGAGGAATTCCTGAAGACCAAAACCCCGATATTGCCCAGATCATAGCTCAACGCATTAAAGAGGCGATACCCGACATTGTAACACAAGTCACCGCGGGCATCAATGAGCGTCATAGGAATGATAATGTGGGAGGAGGGAATCCCAATAACGTTAATGACAGTAGAGGATGCAGTTACAAGACGTTTATGTCTTGCAAGCCCAAATAATTTCACGGAAAAGAGGGTGATGTAGGATTGCTTTTGTGGTTTGATAGTATGGAGTCGGTGCTCCATATCAGCAAATGTTCAGAAGACCGCATGGTCGAGTATGCGGCATGTCAGCTTCAACGACGAGCTTTGATGGGGTGGAACATTCAAGTCCAAACCCATGGAAGGGAGGATGCATACAAACTTTCCTGGGAGGAGTTTAAGAATTTGTTCACTGAAGAATATTGTCCCAAGAGTGAAATTCAAAAGTTGGAGGCTGAATTTTGGGATCTCAGCATGGTAGGGTCAGGGATAGACCGATACACCGCTCGTTTTCATGAACTCGCAAAGTTAGTACCCCACATGGTTACCCCGGAGAGCAAAAGGATTGACCGATACTTGTATGGATTGGCCCCGGAGATCCGAGGGATGGTTATGTCGGCAAGTCCGACCACGATTCAAGCTGCAGTGGCTTTAGCAACTAGTCTGACCAATGATGCGGTCAGGGCAGGAACTTTGACTCAGAAAGGTATCGGTAGTAAGAGGAGGCCAGAGAGCCAATCGGGAAAGACGGTTGGTAGTGGTTCAAGCAGGAATAAGAAGGTAGTAAGGAATTTTGGGATGAATGCTAAGGAAGCAGGGCGAAACAGTGGACCCCACCCAAAGTGCAACCAATGCAACTTGCATCATGAGGGAGCCTGTCTCATTTGTGGCATATGTAAGCAAAAGGGTCATTCTGCTCGGTACTGCAGGATGGGGAAGAATGTAAAGGTTGAAGGAAGGGCATGTTATGAATGCGGGAGTCCGGACCACTTCCAGAATGTGTGCCCAAAGTTAAATAGAGGACCAATCAATAACAACGCTGGGTACCAGGCAAGGCAAGCCAATCAGGGAAACCAAGGAGGACAAGCTCGAGGGCGGGCGTTTGTTTTAGGAGCAGAAGAAGCACGCCGAGACCCTAATGTAGTGACAGGTACGTTCCTCCTAAACAACTATTTTGCATCGGTATTATTTGACATTGGAGCTGATAGGAGCTTTGTTTCGTTAGAGTTTAGGCCTCTGATTGACTTGGAATCTAGAACATTGTCGAATGCTTATATTGTTGAGGTTGCTAATGGATGTGAAATAGAGGCTAGGGATGTAATCTCAGGTTGTACCTTGAAATTAGCCGATAGAACATTTAGCGTTGATCTTATACCCATTGACTTGGGGAGTTTTGACGTAGTAATAGGCATGGATTGGTTATCTAAGAATCGAGCAGAAGTTAGTTGTTTTGAAAAGACTGTCAGATTACTATTGCAAGGCGGAGAAACTCTTGTTGTGCATGGAGATAGAGCTGGAAAGGAACTGAGGATAGTATCGTATATGAAGGTCCATAAGTATTTGAGAAAGAAGTGCGTCACATTTTTGGCACATGTAGTAGAAAAGAAGACCGAAGAAAGGCGAATCCAAGATATTCCTGTAGTGAAAGATCACCCAGAGGTGTTCCCAGACGATTTGCCTGGACTTCCGCCACCGAGACAAGTCGAATTTCAGATCGATCTCATACCCGGAGCAGCGCCAGTAGCTAAGGCCCCATACCGCTTAGCACCTGCCGAAATGCAAGAGTTGTCGAGTCAACTTCAAGAACTTTTGGATAAGGGATTCATTCGGCCAAGTTCATCACCCTGGGGAGCCCCGATTCTGTTCGTTAAAAAGAAGGATGGATCGTTTTGAATGTGCATCGATTATAAGGAGCTAAATAAGTTGACAATAAAGAACCGATATCCTCTCCCTTGAATAGACGATTTGTTCGACCAGTTGCAGGGTGCAACTTACTTCTCGAAGATTGGCCTTCGATCGGGATATCATCAGTTGAGAGTCCGTGAGGAGGACATTCCTAAAACAGCTTTTAGGACTCGCTATGGACACTATGAGTTTCTAGTCATGCCATTCAGATTGACGAACGCGCCAACTGTGTTTCTGGATCTAATGAACAGGGTATGCAGACCATATCTAGATAAGTTTGTGATCGTGTTCATCGATGACATCTTGATCTACTCTCAGAGTAAGGAGGATCACGAGCAGCATCTCAGGGTAATTCTAGATCTTCTTAAGGATCAGAAGCTGTATGCCAAATTCTCTAAGTGCAAGTTTTGGATTCGAGAAGTACACTTCTTAGGTCACGTGATAGGAGAAAAAGGGATTCACGTGGACCCGGCTAAGGTGGAAGCCATTCGGAAATGGGAAGCCCCAAAGGCTCCGACGGAAATTCGCCAATTTCTAGGTTTGGCAGGTTATTATCGGCGTTTCATCGAGAATTTCTCTAGGATTGCTAAACCCCTCACCGCGTTAACCCAAAAGGATAGGAATTTTGTTTAGGGAGTTTCGCAAGAAGAAGTGTTTTAACTATTGAAGAAGACGTTGTGAAATGCACCGATCTTAGCTTTACCAGAAGGAACGGAGAATTTTATGGTGTATTGTGACCCATCACATCAGGGATTAGGTTGCGTATTGATGCAAAATGATAAGGTGATAGCATACGCCTCGAGACGATTAAAAGTTCATGAGAAGAACTATACCACGCACGATTTGGAACTCGGGGTTGTGGTATTCGCTCTAAAGATATGGAGACATTATCTATATGGTGCCAAGTGCACTATTTTCACTGATCACAAGAGTCTTCAGCACATCTTTGATCAGAAGATGCTTAATATGAGGCAAAGAAGATGGGTAGAACTGCTCAACGACTACGATTGTGAGATACGTTACCACCCAGGTAAGGCCAATGTGGTAGCCGATGCCCTGAGTAGGAAGGAAAGGGTAAAACCTTCACATGTACGAGCAATGGGAGCACTTGTACAAACAAGTTTAAAGACTCGGATTTTCGAAGCTTAAATCGAAGAAATGAAGTCTGAAAACCTGAAGGATGAGACTCTTCATGGTTTAGAGGTGAGATTTGAAACTAAGACTGATGGAGTACATTACTTTAAGGACAGAGTGTGGATTTCAAAGACTGACAACCTACGGGAAATGATATTGGAGGAGGCTCATAAATCTAGGTACTCAGTTCACCCAGGAGCAGATAAGATGTACAATGATTTAATGGAGTACTATTGGTGACCAGGAATGAAAAAGGATATTGCCATGTATGTTGGAAAATGCATCACTTGCTCAAAGGTCAAGGCTGTTTATCAAAAACCATCTGGGTTGCTGCAACAACCGGATATTCCCTAGTGGAAATGGGAGCAAATCACTATGTGTTTCATAAACAAACTTCCGAGAACGGCAAGAGGGCACGATTCGATTTGGGTTATAGTAGATCGATTCACGAAGTCTGCACATTTCTTGCCTATTCGGGAAGACTACAAGATGGAGAAGCTTGCTCAGATCTACATCAAGGAAATCGTCATGCGACATGGAGTCCCTGTTTCTATCATTTCAGATAGAGATAGCCGTTTTACATCTCGATTTTTGCAGTCACTTCAAAAAGCGTTGGGTACGCAATTGAATTTGAGCACTGCCTATCATCCTCAAACAGACGACCAGAGTGAGCGAACCATTCAGACGTTGGAGGACATGCTTCGGGCCTGTGTGATATATTTTGCAGGAAGTTGGGATAACCACTTGCCATTAGTTGAGTTTTCCTACAACAATGGCTATCACACCAGTATTGAGTGTGCGCCATATGAAGCTCTATATGGACGCAAGTGTCGATCACCTCTTTGTTGGTTGGAGATTGGAGATAGTTAGCTATCTAGTCCGGATATTGTTCAAGAAACCACTGACAAGATTTCCATTATCAGAGATAGGGTTAAAGCAGCTCAAGATCGTCAGAAGAGCTATGCGGACAATCAAAGGTAGCCTTTAGAATTCCAAGTTGGAGATAGGGTTTTTCTAAAAGTATCCCCTTGGAAGGGAACAGTTCGGTTTGGGAAAAGAGGAAAGTTGAGCCCTCGATATGTTCGACCATTTAAGATCATGGAAAGAATTGGACCAGTAGCATACAAGTTGGATTTGCCAATGTAGCTAAGTACTATTCACAACACATTTCATGTGTCAAACTTGAAGAAATGTTTAGCTGACGAAGCGATAACCGTGCCTTTGGAAGAAGTCTAAATCAACGATAAGCTGCACATCGTGGAGGAACCACTTGAGATACTTGATACGGAAGTCAAACGTCGTAGGCAAAGCAAGACTCCGATAGTAAAAGTCCATTGGAACACAAGGCGTGGGCCTGAGTACACTTGGGAACGAGAGGATTACATGATGCATAAGTATCCTCATCTTTTCGCTAGCAAACCGGATAAAACTGTTAACTCTTGAATTTCGGGAGGAAATTCTTTTAACCGGGGGAGACTGTGACAACCGTCAAAATCGTGTTTCAGGTTAGAATTAAACTAAGCACATTCAATATTTATGTCATTGGTCACACAGTCAAATTCTAGCAGTAAACTAGGTACGGTAGGAAAATTTAGGAATTTTTGCCTAGAAACCCCTCAAATTAGGGAATTATCCATAAATCTCATAAAATGCCAACCTAAACAACAATTATACCACAATTATATTTATATTCTACAACTAAAATTAATTCAACCTAAACTGCTTCAAGTGTAGCAGGTTGGTTTCTCGGAGGAGATGGGGGAGGATTCGCCGATGGTTGAACAACTTCTGGTTCCGAGGAGTTCAGAGATTGATCGTCGATAGTAGCAGAAGACGAATCATTAGGAGCGATCTCTGGGGTTTATAACAGGTTCCTCCGGGGGGACAGTAGTAGCAGTAGAAGTCGATGATGACGGTTGAGTTGTCTCCACAGTGATGGACGGCGTGCTTGTAGAAGGTGGCGCACCGGATAGATTCGCCGACACCTCAATACGAGCAGCTTCAAGTCTAGGTTGTACTGAGGCAGGAGGAGTAGGAGCATTAAATATGTCATCATAAAAATACTTAAATAATAAATCTAAATCAGAAATATCAGCATTCGATGAAGATGCAAGATTTGGATTTACTGTCGCTTGTGCAGATCCCGAACTTGGAGGTCCGGAAGCTAGCACGCCAGTTAAACCGGGTTCTGAACTATTGTGTTCAGAAGCCAAATCTGCGGCTTCGTCAAATGTCACATTTACACTTTCAATAACGGTTTTGGTCCGTTTGTTGTAACTGCGATACGCCTTAGCCTGCATGGAGTATCCGATGAAAACTCCTTCGTCCCCCTTGGGGCTGAATTTGCCGAGATTGTCCTTGTCGTTTAAGACGTAGCACGTGCATCCAAATGCATGGAAGTACTTGATATTTGGAACGCGTTTGTTGATGATCTCGTATGGCGTCTTGTTGAACTGCTTGTTGATGATGGAGCGGTTTTGCGTGTAACAAGCCGTAGACACCGCTTCGGCCCACAGATATAGCGGTAGTTTGGATTGGGAAAGCATGGTACGAGCCGCTTCGACGAGGGTACGGTTGCGCCTTTCCACCACTCCAGTTTGCTGAGAAGTGCATGCGGTCGAGAAGGTTTGCGAAATACCGACAGACGCCAGATAATCGTTCACTGTTTGATTCTTGAATTACGTCCCGTTGTCGGTCCTGATAGTCTGAACTGAACTTTGAAGATTTATCTGGATGGTCTTCAAGTGGTTAATGATCAGCTCCGGAGTTTCGTCTTTCGAGCGAAGGAACTTGACCCATGTATAGAGCGAGAAGTCATCCACCATCACCAGGACGTATTTGCGCTTGTTGATGCTTTGAACATGCATCGGTCCACACAAATCCATATGGATAAGTTCGAGGGACCAGGACGTGCTCGGAGCTGCCTTCGGCTGATGTGACGCGCACTTCATCTTTCCCATCTCACATGCCCCGTAGAGATGATCCTTCACGAATTGAAGATCGGGCATGCCTTTCACGTGTCCGCCCAGCACCAGTTTGTTGATACTTTTGAAGTTAAGGTGCGAAAGTCTTCGATGCCAAATCCAAGCTTGTTCGGAATTAGCCATGGACATGAGGCAGAGTGGGTTATCGGTCTTGAGGGGTGCGAGGTCGATGGTGTAGAGGTTGGTCTTGCGCTTTCCAACCAGAAGCTCCTCTCCGTCGTCGTTGACTATTCTACACCTATTGGCTTTGAACTGGACCTCGAGATCTTTGTCGCAGAATTGGCCGATACTGAACAAATTGTGTCCCAATCCCGCGACGTGTGATACTTTCTTGATAGTGATCTTGTCTTGAACAATGTCACCGTAGCCCATAATCGGCGCCTTGTGGTCGTTCCCAAATCTTACGTCTCCACCATATTCTTCTTTGTAGTTCGTGAAAAGCTCCCTCCTTCCGGTCATGTGCTTGGAGCATCCAGAGTCTAAGTACCACACATGACCGTGCTACAAAACAGGTTTAACGGATTTTAGGTACCCATATTTGCATGGGTCCTGGAAGGTTAGATTTGGCACCTATCGGAGGAACTTGCTTTGACACAGATTTCCCCTTGGATGTAGGTTGTACACCGTTTGAAGGAACTGGTTTTGGCATAGGTTGTCTCTTAGGTGTAGGTTTTACACCTTTAGGAGGAACAGGTTTAGCAGTAGGTTGCCTCTTTGGTGCCGGTTTAACCTCAGTAGTAGAGACCTTTTTGGGAATGGATTTTCTCTCCTGTTGTGGTTTAACCTCTGATTGGGACCCCTGTGGAGTATGGTGTTTCTTTTTATTTTTACGAGGTTTTCTTTTGGGTGTATGATTATATATGTGATATGACCCAAACCAATCATTATTATTTATATCATCAAAGTCATTCCAACCACATTTAGAACAACACAAACAATCATGCGATAACTGAATCAATTGCTGGACGGAATAAAGTTTAATTGGAAAAGAAACATCACGTTTAACAAAATCATTCCTATGATTCAAAGCACAATCGTTTTTGTTCATCCTAGGGTAAAAAACAGTATTGAAAGACTTTGATGCTGCATCCTCGACAAGTTCCTTAGCTAGCCACTTTGGTTTTTCTTGATTAACGCGACCGTTTTTATCTGAAACAACAGGGACAGTACGCTCAGTGACTTTTGAAGGAACAATATTTTTGGCAGTCAATTGCTCAGTCTTTTGCCTCGGTTGTGATTCTTTTTGAGAAATCGGTTTAGATTTTGAAATCTTAATCACAGCTGGGGTCTTTGTGTTTGAACAGGCACCCTTTAGAAAATTGACCGGTCGATTGACTACTGGAGACAGAAAATCAGAATGACTCGGAAGAGGTTGATCGAAGGGGAATGACTCAAATTCTCCATCAGAATTGCCTTCGGAGTTTATATATTCAGAAAAATCGACATCCGGAATTACGGGACTTGGATCGGTCGAGGAAGGCGAGGAGCACTTTGTGCTTGTGTGCTTTGGGGAATTTGGTGCGGAAGCTAGGAAAAAATCAGAGTTCAAATTCCTTAACACACTCTCGTCTTGAGAATCTTTACCGTCTTGTGAAGTAGAAATCTTGCCTATAAAAGCTTTGCACGAAGACGTATCAGATGAATTTGAGGAAAGTTCGGGTGAAATCTGCTTCTCCGATTTGAGTTGGTCAATCTGCTCTTGGAGCTGACCGTTTTTCGTATACTCTTGCATCGCATCTGTTGCCAAGGCAGCCAGCTTTGATGTAAGTTTCATGATTTCACACCGAAGGATTTCCTGTCCTTCATCAGACACAGTTTCGGTTTTTACCGATTTAAGATTCTCAAGTTCTTTAATCAGCGCTTGCTTTTCATTTTGAAAAATCGACCTTTCTTTCTCGAGTGACTCCTCCAACTCGACTATCTTTGCTTCCAAGATGAGAGGGGGAACATAGAGCTTGACCTCATCTGTCTCAGTCTTGGTTTCGGTTACTTGGTCCTCATCCTTTTTGGAGGAATCCTTGGGCTTTGCAACCTTGTAGCAATCGAAGTAGTCATTCGAGAGGTACTTTTTATCTTTCTTATAGGAATAATTCAACGATCCATAACTGAATGGAAGTTGCATTTTGGATGTGCGTGTGCGCTTGTATTCCTCAGTTTTCTTTTCCTTTTCAGGTTCAAGAGGACCAGTCCATTTAATTGCATATTCCGGATAATCTTTGGCTATTCCAAGACAACTAAAGTCATACAATATCAGTCTTTTGGCTATTCCCTTTTTCAAATAGTGTGGGTTATCGTATCCGATTCCCCAGTCCTTGTTGAAATACATGAACTCCTTTTGTTTATTCATATGGATAGTTTGATCAGTTTGACCTCTCTTGTGGAGTTTTGTTTCAAGATCAAGAATTTTAGCAACAAATTCCTTGTGCTGAATTTGAAAGGCAGAACATTGATAAACGATTTCTGCTTTCTCATTCATACACTGATCAAACTGTGACTGAAGTTCAGATAATTTGGCCCGTAAGTCCTTAGGTGCTATCGTAAGATTTTTGCATTTTTCTTTTAAGGTAGCATTTTCGGACTTATATTTCTCAGTTATTCTCTTTTGAACATCTAACTTTTCAGATAGAGATCTGATTTCTAGTTGTTGTTCTTTAGAGGTGGCCTTAAAAGAAATCTGCCTGTTCAACAAGTGATTGCATTTTATTCAAGAAATCTTGTTGGTTAGATTCACATACCTGACTTGACTTTTCTTCTTCGGCTGGAGAGTGATATCCCATGAAAGCATTAGCACCATCAGAATCGCTTTCAGCATCAGAACGACCCAACTAGTAGTCGTCTTCCACAAATAGAGCTATTCCAGCTTCCTTCTGCTCAGCCAATGCGAGCTTCGCCTTGTAGTAGTGAGTATTCTTGACAACAGGCTTATGGCAATCTTTTGCAAAATGACCAAGCTTTCCATAGTTGTAACAGGTCACGGGCTCATCTTTCTTCTTACTGTCATCTTTCTCCATCTTCTCCTTCTTTTCAGACTTATCTTGCTCATCGACTTTCTTCTTTCCTTCATACTTGTCCTTATAATCGTGGCGCTTGTTGGAGGAGGTGGAGTAGCGTTGATTATTGGACGATGGCTTCTTACAGAACTTTTGTTGTTGAAAAGATTTGGAAAGTAGGGCTATCGCTTTCTTGAAATCAGACTCACTATCTTCCTTTTCTTCAGGTTCTGACTTTGATGAGCTTTGCTTTTGAGCACGTTTGGAGTGACGGCCCGAAGATTTTCCCTGTTTGGAGGACATAAGTGCTATAGGATCAGCAGCTGGCTTGGATATGGACTTCTTCTCGCTTAGAAGTTCATTTACTTCATCTTCGTCTTGAAGAAGCGTCTCATAGAGTTCGTGGATGCTAACTTTCTCTATCAAGTTGTTGTGCTTGACATGAGATGCAATTGTCTTCCATTCTGGCAACAGGTTGTTGAGGAACTTGAGTGATGTGGTTCTTGTTAAGTTCGTTGAGAAGAAGACAAAAACGTTCATAGGTCTCGGAGAGGGATTCGCTGGTACGTTGTTTGAATCCATCGAAATTGGTGATGGCGCTATTGATCTTCAATTGATTCCCAACTTTGCTTCCACGCATCATCTTCTCCACTTGATCCAACATACCCTTTGTTGTATCTTTGTAGCTGTCTATGGCAGTATAGATCGTGTTGGGGATAGCTTGAACAAGATACTGCTTAGCATGCTTTTCTCCCTCAAGCATGCCCTTTTCCTCGTCGGTCATATTGGAGAGAGTCTTTGGCACGGTGTTAGTCTTACCACCTTCTTGAGTTGGTGGAACGTCCTTCATTGGTTGAGGAAGTGGCCCATCTTCTAAGGCTCGCCAAATGTACTCAAAGTTGTCCTTCGACTCAATGAAGATTTTTAAACCTGTCGCGCCACTGGTTGTACTCACCTTGATATAGGCAAAATGGTTTGGACTCGGTACCGATTGCAAGAGCGTCGCGTGAAGACATCTTTCGTTGCACTGGAATGATGGTCAGACGAAGTGATCAATTCAAAGTTATAGGCTAACGCAAGACACTACGAGTGATATCCTAACGCAGGTTCTACGACTGATTTAAACTAGGAACAAGTAAGAATTCAACAAACTGAACTTACCGGATAGGAATCCGGATAAGAACTCTGATCTGGAAGTGTCCGGATCAAATTAAGTTAAAACAGTTCAAAAACAAACAGAAGTATCCGGATAGAAAAAAGAGTCCGGATAGCTTAAGGTTTCCGGATAACACAAGGGTTACCGGAAGACAATAGTTACCGGGTAAAATCAATAAAAATAAAACTTACCGGATGCGAACAGTTTCCGGATGAAATTAAAGATACAAAACTTACCGGGTAAACGAGGTGTCCGGATAGAATGCTTACCGGAAGAAATTGGTTCCGGATGAAACGCTTTCCGGATGCAGGAATGTCCGGGAAGATTGGTTACCGGAAACTTTGGGTTTCCGGAACTAATATACCCGGAAAGGTTAGAGTTTAAATGACTTACCCGGAAAGATTGGACGTACCCGGAAAGATGGAATGCGAATGTCCGGAAACCGCTGCAAGTATCCGGAAAGGGCGGCTGTTATCCGGAAACAGCGGCTGGCCTTTTCAAATCGATTGGGAATTGACTAGGGTTGCTCAAAAACGTTCCTGGAAGATTTGAAACACTACCAAACACAAAAATAACACTACCCAAATTGATTTTAAAGCAAAAACAACACGTTTTGATGGCTAAAAATATTATTTTTCTAAAGAACACACTCAAAACTTTTGACTTTTAATTTGCTTAATAACCACTCAAACGATCGAAATAGATTATGAAAACTTGCAGAATCACTACTAGCAATGATACTAACAATACCCAATAAACGAAATCGATCAATTTTACCAGAATCAAAGAATTGATTTTCAAATAAGAACACAGACGTGAAAAATAGAAAACTTACCAGAATTCACTATGAACACTTTGAATCGATTTTGTCCATCTACTCTGATACCAATTGTGAGTCTCAGATCCGTGCAACGAACAATGTGAAATCAAGAGATGTAAAACAGAGATTATGATTTCAACTGGTCATCCATATAATGCTTTCAATAGAGAGTGTTTACAATATGAGAGTAGGAAAGCAAATGAACAACTTAGCCTAAAAACAAAGGCAATGAAACTATTTATATGACGGGCCCGTGGTTAACAAGCCCACGGCCCGTTCACTAACTAAGCTCAAATTAAAGAAATACAATACAGACCCTTGAACTTAAGTTCAACAATAAATGACCCTAACATGCATGGTCTGCAAAACACTTCCAGGAAAGCAAAAGAAACAAATTGCACAGATGTTGGATATGCATTCCAAGCTATATATATGAACTTAAGATGATACAATCAGATGGTAACTTGTGTTTTGTGTGAATAAGTCCCTTTAGGGTTATGCAACTGTTATTTAAAGATGGTATATAGTTATATATAATTAGGTTAAGTCTTCATATCATTTACTCTTAACTACTTGTACGTAACTAAATTTCCATTTGGTACAGGGACATTGTTAGTTGTCTGATTCAAAATAAATAGAATCATGTTTCCTTATTTTCTGTTTTAGTGGGTCTTAGAAACTTTCAACTAGCATTTAGTAAGTCATGGGATTGAGGTCCTATTTTTTAGTATTTTTCAGTTATCTTATTTGCTATTTAAAGTCTTGTAATCTTTGGTTTTCTATTTAAGTGAAGAAAAGTTGTCTTCTTTCTCTGTTTCCTTTCACGTACAACAGTGGTATCAGAGTTTTTCTCCAGGTTTGATCCACCCTTTTTTTCTCCAGCAAAAGAAAAGAAGGAATTGAGGGAAACACTTGAGTGAAAAAGTTATGGCAAGCAACAACAATAATACTTCAACTCATGGAGTTTAAAAATGAAGATTGTGTTCAAGTCCCAGGAATTCTGGGAAACTGTGGATAACGGGTTTAAAGAGCCAAATTCGGCACCGGCTCAACCCGATCAACAACTGCGTGAAGCTCGCAAGAAGGATGCAAAGGCTCTTTTATACATTCAATCGGCATTGGATGATGAAATATTTCCACGTATTGCAGCGACAACAACATCCACGGAGGCTTGGGAAATTCTAAAGCAAGAGTATCTGGGTGATAAAAAGGTAATCACCGTTAAACTTCAATCTCTTCGTCGTGAATTTGAAACATTGGTTATGAAAGAAAAGAAATTTGTTCAAGTATTTCTTTCTAGAGTGTCGGGACTTGTAAGTCAGATAAAAACTTATGGTGAAAACGTTGGCGAGGAAACTATTGTAAGCAAAGTCTTGCGGAGTTTGACTAAAGAATTCAATCATGTTGTTGTTGCAATTGAGGAATCTAAGGACCTGTCAACTTACACTTTTGATGAGTTGATGAGTTCCTTGATTTCACATGAAGAAAGGTTGAATAGGGGCAGTGAAAAAGGCGTCGAAAAAGCATTTCAGGTGAAAGGAAATTTCTTTAAAGGGAAGGCAGAAAGTTATGGTGGGTTCTTTGGCGGACGTGTGCAAGGCCAAGCCATTTTTAGAGGTCAAGACCTTGGAAGAGGAAGAGGCAACTTTGGGGATCAACGTCACCAAAGGAACAACGTTCAATGTCGATATTGTAAGCGATCCAGGCACCTTGAAGTTGACTGCTGGATCAAGCAAAGAGATGAAAATAAAGCTATTTTCATTGAAAATGTGGATGATAAAGGTAAGTTATTCATGACTAACTCCTCGGTTTCTAATGTTTTCAATGGTGTATGGTATATCGATAGTGGATGCTCAAACCATATGTCTAGTTCAAGGTCTTTGTTCCGGGATCTTGACGAGACAAAGAAAAGTGAAGTCCGACTTGGGAATGACAAGAAGGTCGAAGTCGAAGGCGAAGGTATGGACATTTGAATGTAAATGGGCTAAGTGTTGGACAGTTGATGAAGCGTGGATACCGTCTAGTATTTGATGGTGATGCATGTTCTATACATGAAAAAAAAACTCTGCCCAACCTATGGATATTGTCCAGATGACCCAAAACAGAATGTTCCCTCTTGATGTTACAAAAGATTTTAAAGTCTTAGTCGTTAGTTGTGATACTGAGGCTAAATTATGGCATTTAAGATATGGACATTTGAATGTAAATGGGCTAAGCTTACTCAGTAAAAAGGAAATGGTTTTCGGGTTAACAAAAATCGGTGAACTTGGTTTCTGTGAGGGATGCATTTATGGTAAGCAAAGCAGAAAGTCCTTCCCGATTACAAGCTCTAGAGCGTCGAATTGCTTAGATTTTGTGCATGCCTACTTGTGTGGTCCTATGAAAATCGAGTCATTTGGTAGGAGTCGATATTTTTTGCTACTTACTGATGATTTCAGTCGGATGAGTTGGGTTTATTTCTTAAAACTCAAATCAGAAACCTTTGAGGGTGTCAAGATCTTTAAAGCACTCGTGGAGAAGCAAAGTGGCAGGAGCATCAAGGCACTCAGAACTGATCATGGTGGCGAATTCTTGTCTAATGAGTTTATTGACTTCTGTGATTAAAAGTGGAATTTTGTGGTACTTCTTTACCTAAACGATGTTTAAATGCATTTTATGCTATGATGACCGTTATTTATGGGTCTAATGAGTTTTGAGCATTTTACTCGGTTTTGACTTTAAGGTAGTCTTGGGGACATTTTGTCCAGTTTTGATGGCTCGATGTGGAGTCTTATTAATGGTTTGCATTTATTTCAACATATTGCATGTTATTGCACATTATTGATACTTACATACTCGGGTGCGTTAGTCATTCCAGGATGAGCATATTATTATAGATTGTGTTGTATTGGATCCATAGGCACGTAAGTCAGTCTTTATTTGATGGTCTACTAGGTGTCGCAGGATATGACCGGGCCCCATGTTTTATGACCTTTTACTTTTCAAGGGTACACTAGGAGGGTCGAGTCCGGTTGAGCTATCAGGTTGATTGACGGGTGTTTATGACCTTCGCCATGTCGGGGAAATGCCGTGGTTGTATCCCCGCTTATGTCGAGCCTTTGGTGGTATTCTTAGTAATATTCCGCTTAGGTCAGTTGTCTCTTTGGGTGTGTCTTGAAAGGCGTCGTATGGGACACTTGGGCTTTTATACAGTGAAGTGTCATACGATTAACATTGTTTGAGTGACAAACTTTTGTGTTCATCCACTCTCAATGGATACGGGTCTACCCCGTCGTTGGCCAACCTTACATGGGATTTTAATATGTCCATGTTTTATTATTGTTGGTCTCTTACGATTGACTGCAGTTTGATGACTTTAATATTGGATTGCCCTCCATGTATATTAAAGGTTAAATGAAGCAGGTCATTTCCATATTTATGGTATTTGGACTTCATTACATTTTACGTTCGCGTGAGTATTGGTTCGTATTATCTTTTCGATGAAGTATTATATTTAAATGGATTGTTTTTCCATGATTTATGGGTTGAGTATTTTGTCGTCAACCGTATTTGAAGGTTTTGAATAATATGGATTTATTCACGTGATTGAGTGAGTTTGGATTGGAATTCATTTTGGAAAACGCTTTATACCTTTGGGAACTTTTCTCATAGATTTTGGGTGCGTTGGAAAATGAGTCGTTTATATCCTTTTTGTAAACTCTTTTGGAAATCATAATCTATGTCGCAAACTTTCATTTAAAGAATTATTTAAATCATGCTATAAACTCTTGAACTCACTAGCCGCTAGCCTAACCCTTTTTATTTGTCGGCGTGTGCAACAGGTTCAGGTTGGGAGTAGTTCTAGTGACGCTGTGAAAGGTCGTGTGCTAGTAAAGTGCTCGAGATGTGAATAACTTAAGTGAAGTTTTCCGCATTCATCTTTGGGATTAGCAACTTGTGCTTGGGTTAAGTAACACCCGATGTGGTTTTTAGTCTTTGTAATAAGACTTGAATTATATTTATTGTTTGAGGTTAATTATAGATTTTAATTTGAGGTATTTCACTTATTGGATTATAGGAAGAAATCCTATTAATTCGGATGTATTATTGAAAATTTTATTTACTTGCGCTTTCCCAATTCGAGGGTGTTACAATATCTTTTACTCTTAAGATGACAGGATATGCCACAACAAGGTAAAAACTTTGAAACGGGGTGAGTTCTGTTGCTACTTTGCCATTATTTGATTAGGGTTTTTTAAGATGAAAAACCATATATAAATTAATCAGCTGCTTAATATTTATACTTCTAAGGTAGAAGCTGTTAAATTGTAAGCTAGTACATCATAGTCAAGAAGGTAACGTGTGGCGGTTACTTAACTGTTGGATTAAAGGACAGTTACATCCTTTTGGTTAAAGGGTTGTACCGTTTCAATAAGTTGTGTCTGTTAGTCAAAGGGATGTGTCCCTTCATGTCTATATATTTGTATGTCCTTGTAATTTTTCAGTTAGTCTTTCGTGATAATAATGTGTGGTGTTATATATATATATATATATATCACAACAACAGATCCTCTGCATATCCTGTATTCTTTTTTATGTTTTGTTCCAACAAAGTGGTATCAGAACCATGGTTATTGGCTGTTGATTTGAAGAAAACGCAGAAGTAAGATGACTTCGAACAATAGTGTTTTCCAGGCCCCACTTCCGAAACTAACAGGGAGATATTATCACCATTGGAGCACACAGATGAGAGTGTTGTTCGAATCATAGGATATGTGGAGTTTGCTTGAAGACGGATACATGGAATTGGTTAAAGTGGAAGGAACAACACCCCAACAGATCCTCCAAGATAAAGAAGATAAGAAGAAGGATCGAAATACCTTGTTCCTAATCTATCAGACGATTGATGAGAACATCTTTGAGAGGATTTCCTCATCAAACACATCAAAACAAGCATGGGATGCCCTCTACAAGACTTATCGTGGATAAGATAAGGTAAAGGCGGTTCGATTTCAAACTTTGCGTTGTGAGTTTGATGGTCTAACAATGCAGGAATCAGAAACTGTTGAAGATTTCTACAACCGAGTAATCACAATGGTGAATCAAATGAGGCTTAATGGTGAAAGCCTTGATGACAAAAGGGTGGTTGAAAAGACCTTAAGAAGTCTTACACGAAAGGTTGAATACATAGTGGTGGCCATAGAAGAATCGAAAGATATCTCAACACTCTCATTAGAAAATTTATTGGGTACATTACAGTCCCATGAATTACGTTTGAGACAATTTGATGATAAGTCTTCATTGGAACGATCTTTTCATTCTTGTGTGACATCGAAGAAAGATTATGGCGAGGGTTCTTCTAAAGGAAGAGATCAAAGGATACAACTATCAAAAACTCAATGCTTTTACTGCCACAAATACGGACACACTATGAAGTATTGCAAGAAACGAAAAGAGGATGAAAGTGAAGATGTCAACTTCATATATGAGAAAGAAACCAAGGAAGAAGAAACAATGTTCATGGCAATTAAAGAAATTGAATCTCTAAGTGATGATGCATGGTGCAAAGATGGTGAATGTTATGATCTTGTGGAAAGAAACAAGGAGGTATGTATGCCTGTGGATGCTACACTCCATGGGAAGGTCAAGGAAATTAATGATGTATAATGCTTGAAGTTTAAAAGCTTCAAGAAGATGGGTGATATCTCTAGTATTGTAAGTAGTCTAGCTTAAGGGGAAGTGTTAAAATGTAAGCTAGTACATCATAGTCAAGAAGGTAATGCATGGCAGTTACTTAAATGTTGGATAAAAGGACAGTTACATTCTTTTGGTTAAAGGGTTGTACCGTTTCAATAAGTTGTATATGTTAGTCAAAGGGATGTGTCCCTTCACGTCTATATAGCTGTATGTCCTTGTAATTTTTCAGTTAGTCTTTCGTGATAATAAAGTGTGGTGTTATATATATATATATATATATATAAAGAGTTGTTTTCAAAGATTTGGTAGTCTAGATGAAAAGTGTTTTGATAGAAAAGTCGGAAAACAAAGAGAGATGAGAAACGTAAAAAAATTTGGCCTTGGGCCAAATTTTTATAAAATCGGAGAATTGGGTCACTATGAGGAAAACGATTTTAGTTGGCCCAAATTTCATTAGTACACATTTGTTATATATTGGGTTCCCTCACTTAATTAATTTCGGCCCATTTGTTTACATCAGATTTTTATCTTTTGGGCCGGTTTCGTTAAGATGCAAGATCCTTGGTCCAAATTCAACCAAATCAATTACCAAACCGGTTTAACATCTAAATTAGATTTTGTTTGATTTTGTGATTGGGTGAAAACTGTGCTGCATTTAATGCTATTGAAAAAAATCTGAGAACACAGTGTACCATCTTCCTGAACCTTAACCCATCGAACAACAGGTATTGTACCCTCTTCTCTTCTCTGTGTCTCTCTTCTCTATTTTTTCTCCCTTATCTACTTCTCTCGTCTCTTTCTCTCTCAAGAGGCAGCCGGAAGAAAACTATCATTCCACCGCTGAACTGCCACACCAACTCACCACATCCCATCCAAATCCACCATACTCGATTACCCTTATGTCAACCTTTCATCTTCCCTATATAGAAACCAACTATTCGACTCTGATGACTACCTCACAAAACCCAATACTCCTTTCCGACTGTTCATTAACCCTGCTCGGGGAAACCATCTATGAACAATTCCAACCATCAAGAACCCTCAAAACCCACCAAAGTCTCATCGGCTACAGTTTTCCATTTCAAACACCATCCTCTCCTCACTTTAGCTCACATAGCTGAAACCCTAGATTATTCCCCACCACCAACAAACGATTTTCAGACACCTAACGCCATCGAATAATACCCACCGGAAAACATGGATCGTCGACAAAACCCCCTGATTTGAACATCTCTCTCAGTGGTCCTTCCAACTTCTCGCTGTAGCAACCCCTCAATCGGACCTACGTCGCATCCACAGAGTTTTTAAGGAGGTTTGGTCATGACTCGCCAACACCACGCACCACTATTACTCGCACACCTCCAGGCTACTCACGACCATTTTACACTCCTCGACACCCATACCCAAATTCCTCACCATGACACTCACCTGCACCCTCCTGTGTCGTGGTTTTGAACTCCTTAGGGAAACCATTCTCTCGAGGCCATCTTCTTTTAGGCCCTACCTTTCCCCCTCAAACTTAAACCCCCAATACCCTCCGATGGCATGCACGGCCGTACCGTTAGGACACCGACAAGCCCCACCTCCTCAAGCCACTCCAATGTTAGCCCCTATCCCTAGTCCACAGTCAAGGACCGTAGCTCCCATGAATCTGCCCCCATCAAAAAGACTTCAAATTAAGGAAGCTGTGGAAGAGGAAGTGCAAGAAAGTGAGACCGAAGGTTCTGCTCCAGTGTCCAAACAACCCCACAACAGTGATAAGGGTAAATAAAAAGTGGGTAACAACTCTGATTCTCATACTTGTCGTTTAAATCTTTTTAGTTGTCACGAAGCACTCACGAGACACAAGTTTGCTAGAAAATTAGGGCAGGCAACAAAAGGTTTTCATCATTTGGTCTTGTTATCATACCCTCATTTCAATCATGTTATAGATAAACTAGGATGGAAATCATTGTGCGAAGTCCCCAACCCGTATAATGTAGATTGGGTACGGGACTTCTACACAATTATCTGTTACCAATGGCTTGGAACTAACTGTTAGACAAACAAAGGTTTGTTATTCGGCCGATGTGGTAAATACTATCTTGGGACTGGAACCTCAATCAGATAATTATGAGTTGAGCAGGTTAACTGATAGTGCAACTGAATCTAACCTTCAGGCCATCCTAAAAAGGATAGGACATGACGGGTCAGATTGGTCATTTAAAGGACTTACACGTATTTTACGTACGCATTGTCTCACACCCGAAGCAAACGTTTGGTTTTTCTTTTTAAGACACACTTTGTACCCAACCACTCACGACACAAGTCTATGCATGGTACGTATGTTTATTTTGTATTATATAATGGAAGGGCATAACTTTAATGTCGGCCGACTAATAGCCAATAACAGTTTTGGAGGAGCTGATAGAGCCAATGCAAGATTGCCACACCCAACCATTATACATGCATTAATGGAAAGAGCCAAAGTCCCCGTTTTACCCACTGACCATTTTTCTACGGACAAAATGGTCATGGATAAAATGAACGTTGAAAGATTGTTACGGAACAACACGTATTTCCATCCTAAGAGAGACAGTGATGTGCTATCTTCCTTGGAAGAAAGCATTCGGTCCCTCAGAAAAGAACTAACTGCATCACTAAGAGAACAAAGAGTGTTTATTAATAAACAGATAACTGGACTGAGTGAGGAGTTAAATGCTAAGTTGGATCTGATCACTACCTATCTGAAGAGGACACATGATGAGAAGGTGAGATGGCTGAGGTATGAAAAGTCGAGGGATGACTTGATCAGAGCAATTTGGACTAAAGAATACCCGGAATTACTGAAGCAGTTACCTTCTTTCCCCTTGGATCTTCTGTGGATGTCAGTTGAGCACCCTCCTACTAATCATGAGTAGGACAAGTTCAATTCTCTATCTCTTTTATCTGCATTCAAATAAATTCTTTAATTTTTCTGCATGCTCTTAGATTTAATAAGTCTGGGATTGTATTGTGAATTTTGAAAGTTGTTGTTTCATCCATGCCACCATGCACACAATCCACAATATGTTGATACTAGTTCAAGTTCTTGTTATGATAGCCTGAATAAAATGATTGTTCTTAATGCTTGCATTTGTTATCACTAGAACTAGACTATTGATTCTTTGTTTCACATATTTTGTTAGAATCCATGCAACGCTAAACACATCACAACCTTTTTCCAGACAATCTTTGTGCATGTGCTCAAATTGTTCAATGAGGACATTGAACCCCTCAAAGTTTTAGGAGGGAGGATGATATTGTAACACCCCGAAAATTGGAATCTGAGTTTGGGGGTTGCGGACGTCTTCATGGGCCAAAGGCCGGATGTCCGTGTAGCGCGGAAGTCTGCGGGTCGTCCGCGGAAGCAACAGAAAATTTAAGGGATTTGGATCAACTCAAGCCGGACGTCCGCATGGTGGTCAATCCGGACGTCCGCGATGCATCTGAGATATTTTTTTTCCTCTTAAGCCCTTTCCCTCTCTCTTCCCTCATTTCATTTTCCTTCACAACAACTTAACCCTTTCTCTCTCTCTAAGTCGGTTCCTCCCCAAGAAAACCCTAAAACCCAACCTCCTCTTCTTCATATTCTTCACCCAAACTAAACCCATTTCCACCATTGTTGAAGGTATGGAAGCTTGGAGCTTTTGTGGGAGACTATGAGCTTTGCTCTAGGGATTTAAGTAATAAAGGTAATATCTCTCTACCCAAAAGCTAGGATTTTGTGGTTTTCATCTTCTCTTCCATTATGGGGTTTGTTGACGTAATTTTGGATATGCTTTGTTAAGGAAACCTTCTCCTTTTTCATCCATAAAATTAGGGTTTTGATATAAGTTGGGATTTTGAGGTAAATTATTTGGGGAATGATTCTACATGTTTAGATGTGAATATTTATGGTTGGAAACTTATGGATCTAGGTTTTTGGAAGATTTGGCTTGAAGGTTCAAGTTTTTTCAAGGGAGCTTACGTTTGGGGAAAATCTAGATTTTAGCCTAAATCTAGCAAGGTGAGTTCAACTTGATTTGTGAAAACTTTGTACATGCCAAAAATGTTATTTTCCAGGTACTTGTGTGTTTTACTTGAAATTATCAATTGTTGAGTTATTTGATGAGTTTAACTCTTTTGAAGTATTTAACTTCATAAATGTTGTAAAACAACCATATTTGGGATCCTTGGATATTTTGATGTGTTGAGATCATAAATATGTCCTTAAATGATTTATTGCTCCAAATGAAGTATATTTGATGGTTTAATCATATTGGTGAAATTGATTTTATAAACCAATTGCGAAAATGCACAATTTAGTGTCAAGAGTCATTTTGAGAATTATAAGGGTGTGAGTCCTTTTGGGAAAACCCTTTTGTTTAACCCGTGTCGAGTTTTGGGTTAATAATGATTGTGTGGTACTTGTTTACCTAAACGATGTTTAAATGCATTTTATGCTATGATGACCGTTATTTATGGGTCTAATGAGTTTTGAGCATTTTGCTCGGTTTTGACTTTGAGAAAGTCTTGGGGACATTTTGTCCGATTTTGATGACTCAATGTGCGGTCTTAATTATGGTTTGCATTTATTGCATCATATCGCATATTATTACGCATTATTGATATTTACATGCCCGGGTGCGTTAGTCATTCCATGATGGGCATATTATTATAGACTGTGTTGCATTGGATCCATAGGCACGTAAGTCAGTCTTTGTTGGATGGTCTACTGGGTGTCGCGGGATTTGACTGGGCCCCATGTTTTATGACCTTTACCTTTCAAGGGTACACTATGAGAGTTGAGTCCGGTTGAACTGCCAGGTTGATTGACGGGCGTTTTATTGACCTTCGCCATGTCGGGGAAATGCCATGGTTGTATCCCCGCTTGTGCCGAGCCTTTGGTGGTATTCTTAGTAATATTTCAGCTAAGGTCAGCTGTCTCTTTGGGTGTGTCTTGAAAGGCGTCGTATGGGACACTTGGGCTTTTATGCAGTGAAGTGTCGTACGATTAACATTGTTTGAGTGGCATACTTTTGTGTTCATCCACTCTCAATGGATATTGGTCTCCCCCGTCGTTGGCGAACCCTACTTGGGATTTTATAATGTCCCTGTTTTATTATTGTTGGTCTTATACATTTGACTGTGATTGGATTACTTTAATATTGGATTTCCCCTCCATGTATATTAAAGTTTAAATGAAGCAGGTCATTTCCATATTTATGGTATTTGGATTTCATTACATTTTACGTTCGCGTGAGTATTGGTTCGTATCATGTTTTCAATGAAGTGTTATATTTAAATGGATGGTTCTTCCATGATTTATATGTTGAGTATTTTGTCGTCAACCGTATTTAAAGGTTTTGCTTAATATAGATCTATTCACGTGTTGAGTGAGTTTGGATTGGAATTCATTTTGGAAAACGTTTTATACCTCTTGGGAACTTTTCTCATCGATTTTGGGTGCGTTGGAAAATGAGTCGTTTATATCCTTTTTGTAACCTCTTTTGAAAACCATAATCTATGTTGCAAACTTTCATTTTAAAGAATTATTTAAATCATGCTATAAACTCTTGAACTCACTAGGCGTTAGCCTAACCCTTTTTATTTGTCGGCATGTGCAACAGGTTATGGTTGGAAGTAGTTCTAGTGACACGTGTGAAAGGTTGTGTGATAGAAATGTGCTCGAGAGGTGGATTGATTAAGTGGTGTTTTCCGCATTTACCCTTGGGAATAACACTTTGTGTTTGGGTCAAGTAATACCCGAAGTGAGTTTAGTCTTTGTAATAAGACTTGAATTATATATTGTTGAAGTTGATTATAGATTTTAATTTGAGCTATTTCACCTATTGAATTATAGGAAGAAATCCTATTATTTCGGATGTATTATCAAAATTTTTATTTTAGTTGCTTTTTCCCAATTCAAGGGTGTTACAAGTTGGTATCAGAGCATAAGTTTGAGAGAATTAGGTGTTGACTTTGGATACCTAGACTCAAACTAGCGTTCTTTTAAGTAAATGAGAGTGAAATTTCACCGTTAAGGACTTTAAGATAGGATGTTCTGAGGTCGATGGAGTCACTAGAAACGAGAATCACGTCTAGAGTAGCAAGGATAAGCATGAACGGTGCATTCATAATGACACCTGGCCAGTATCATGGTGAACCTACTAGTACATGTGTGTAACACCTCGATTTTTGTACAAAGTGTTAAGATGGGTTTTATTGATAAATTATTTGGGTTATTTGATAGATTAATTTTAGAGTTTATCCCCGAATAAGTTTCATTAATTGTTTTATTGAAATTATAAGTTTTCAAAGGAAAGACAATTCCATTTTTTATACCGAGAGAAATATATGAATCAAGTGAAACTAAAAAAGAAAAGGATTCTATAATCAGCAATCAGATAATTAATGAATCAGTTAGTCAAATTCGATCTACAGGTTGGACATATTATTCAGAGGCGGGAGAAGAAATGCAAAATAGGATTGATAGAAGAAGCACAATCAGAAATCAAATAGAAATAATGAAAAAAGAGAAAAAAAAAGGCCGGGAATAAAAAAAATATAAATAATAATGGAGAATCACCGACAAAAATTGGGAAAATATTTAAAAGAAAAAATATTCAATTAATAATTAAATTTTTCATTGAAAAAATATACATAGATATCTTTCTATGTATCATTAATATGCGCAGAATCGCTCTACAACTTTTTATCGCATCAACAAAAAAAATTCTTGATAAATACATTTACAATAACGAAACAAATCAAGAAAGCATTAATAAAACAAAACAAAATAAAGTCAATTTTATTTTGCCTATGACTATAAGAAGGGCTTTTGATAATCTTAGAAATAGTAAGGGGAAGCCCCATATTGACTTATCTTACTTGTCACAAAACTATGTATTTTTTTAAATTATCACAAAGCCAAGTTATTAACTTCAATAAGTTAAGATCTATTCTTCAATATAATCGACCGTCTTTTTTTCTTAAGACTGAAGTAAAGGATTTTTTTGGAAGACAAGGAATATTTCATTCCGAATTAAGACATAAGAAACTTCCAAATTATGGAATGAATCCATGAAAAAACTGGTTAAGAGGTGATTATCAATACGATTTATCTCAGATTACATGGTCTAGATTAGTCCCACAAAAATGGAGAAATGGAATCAATCAATCCCATACGTCTGAAAATAAAGATTTTAAACAAATGGTATTCCTATGAAAAAGACCAATTAGTTGATTACAAAAAAAACAAAATTCGAAAGTATATTTATTTTCAAATAAAGAGGAGAATTTTTCAAAAAAAACTATAGATATGATCTTTTATCATATAAATATATTCATTCTGAAACTAAGAAGAACTCCTATATTTATAGATCATCATTAGAAACAAATAAGAACCAAGAAAATTCCACCAGAAATAAAGAATTTTTTTTAACATACTCAAGAATATTCCTATCAATAATTATCTAGGAAAAAGTTATAGTTATATTATATATATGCAAAAAAAATCCAGATAGAAAATATTTGGTTTGTAAAATTAAAAAAAAAATATTAAGGCTAAACCTAAACCTAATAAGGACCAAAAAATTGATAAAATTCATAATGATGGTCTTTTTTATCTTCCGATTCATTCAAATTCCGAAATCAATTACAAATACAAAAGGGTCTTTTACAAATACAAAAGGGTCTTTTTTGATTGGATGGTAATGTTTTTTGATTGGATGGGAATGAATGAAAAAATCTTAATGTTAAATCGATTCACATCGACTCCGAAAGTTGTTTTCTTTCCAGAGTTTGTGATACTTTATGATAAATATAAAAAGAAACCTTGGTTTATCCCAAGCAAATTACTTCTTTTTAATTTGAATATAAATCCAAATTTTAGTGAAAATAAAAATATCAATGTAAAGGAAGAAGAGGATGAGGATGTAAAGGAAGAAGAGGATGAGTATTTTTTTGGAAAGCAAGTTGGAAAGCAAGAAAACGATGAGGATTTTTTAAATTTTAGCCCATCAAATTCAAAACAATATTTTAAATTAAAGAATCAAAACAATATTGAAGAATCTTTTTTACAACCGATCCGAAAACTAAGAATCGTCCTTAAAGGAGATTTTCCCTTGCAATTACAATGGAATGGACATGTGAATAAATTGAATCAAAAAATGATAGATAATATCCCGGCATACGGTCTCCTGCTTAACCTGATAAAAGTAAGAAAAATTGTTCTATCCAATATTAAAAGGAAAGAAATGAATCTGGATATAATGATTGAGCGTTTGGATCTTACAGAATTAATCAAAAATAGAATATTAATTATGGAACGTACCCGTCTATCTGTAAAAAATGACGGACAGTTTTTTATGTATCAAATCATAGTTATTTCATTGGTTCATAAAAATAAGCATCAAAGTAATCAAAGATACCGAAAACCAAAAAATGTTACTACGAATAATTTTGATGAATACATTCCAAGACATAAAAGAAAAACTCTAAATAGAGACAAAAAGATTTATGATTTGCTTGTTCCTGAAAAAAATTTATCGTCTAGACGTCGTAGAGAATTGAGAATTCTAATTTCTTTCAATTTGAATTTAACGACTAGGAATGGTGTGCATAGAAATACAATATTTCGCAAGGAAAACAAGATAAAAAACTGGAGTCAATATTTGGATGAAAGTAAAGATTTTGACAGAAAAAAATTAATTAATGAAATTAAAGTTCTTTTTTTGGCCTAATTATCGATTAGAAGATTTAGCTTGTATGAATCGCTATTGGTTTGATACCAATAATGGGAGCCGCTTGAGTATGTTAAGGATATATATGTATCCATGATTTAAAATTTTGAGTTTCCTATATATTATCTTGTTCTATCAATCATATTTTTCATTTTTTCTTCTGTCCGGCATCTGTATATATTGATGTTATATGCAAGCAACCAGATGGACATATGCGCTGTCTTACACCCCAGTCTAGTATACTGCAATACTAAGCAAATGACGTAGATAATGGCGTATCCATTAAAGCTATAAATTAATCAACAGAATCTTCGTAGTAAACTATTTGGTAGCGTCTTTTTCTATCACTATCCAAATTAACTCCAAAATCAGATTGATTAATCTTAATTGATAAAATCTGGAGTCTATAAATAAATTATGATTATTGTGTATACTACATTAAAATTTCTGACATTATTATTACTGATCAATAAAATAAATATCTGTAAAAAGGGGAGTGTGAAATTCTTTTATGGTAAAAAATTCATTTATTTCAATTATTTTGCAAGAACAAGAAGAAAACAAAGAAAACAGAGGATCTGTTGAATTTCAAGTAGTTAGTTTCACCAATAAGATACGGAGACTTACTTCACATTTGGAATTGCACAAAAAAAGACTATTTATCTCAGAGAGGTCTGCGGAAAATTCTGGGAAAACGTCAACGGTTGCTGGCTTATTTATCAAAAAAAATAGAGCGCGTTATAAAGAATTAATAGGACAGTTGGATATTCGAGAGAGAAAAACTCGTTAATTTGAAGAGTTAGTTTGAATTATTCGCTTAAAGTTTGATGAACTTCTTTTCGCTTTCAGCAATTCATGGAAGAATGAATCAGGAAAAACCTATGATTGTACCATCTACAAGAAAAGACTTCATGATAGTCAATATGGGACCTCACCACCCATCAATGCATGGTGTTCTTCAACTCATTGTTACTCTAGATGGTGAATATGTTATTGACTGTGAACCAATATTGGGTTATTTACACAGAGGTATGGAAAAAATTGCGGAAAATCTAACAATTATACAATATTTGCCTTATGTAACGCGTTGGGATTATTTAGCTACTATGTTCACAGAAGCAATAACTGTAAATGCGCCAGAGCAATTAGGCAATATTCAAGTGCCTAAAAGGGCCAGTTATATCAGAGTCATTATGTTGGAGTTAAGTCGGATAGCCTCACATTTGTTATGGCTCGGCCCTTTTATGGCAGATATTGGGGCACATACTCCTTTCTTCTATATTTTTCGAGAAAGATAATTGATATATGACCTATTCGAAGCTGCCACCGGTATGCGAATGATGCACAATTTTTTTCGTATTGGAGGAGTTACTGCTGATTTACCTCATGGCTGGATAGATAAATGTTTGGATTTTTGCGATTATTTTTTAACAGGAATTGCTGAATATCAAAAGCTTATTACACGGAATCCCATTTTTTTAGAACGAGCTGAAGGAGTAGGCATTATTGGTGGAAAGGAAGCAATAAATTGGGGTTTGTCGGGACCAATGTTACGAGCTTCCGGAATACAACGGGATCTTCGTAAAGTTGATCATTATGAGTGTTACGGCGAATTTGATTGGGAAGTCCAATGGCAAAAAGAGGGGGATTCATTAGCTCGTTATTTAGTACGAATCAGGGAAATGACAGAATCCATAAAAATTATTCAACAGGCTCTAGAAGGAATTCCGGGAGGGCCCTATGAAAATTTAGAAATCCGTCACTTTGATAGAGTAAAAGATAATGTATGGAATGAGTTTGACTATTGATTCATTAGTAAAAAACCCTCTCCGACTTTTGAATTGTCGAAGCAAGAACTTTATGCGAGAGTCGAAGCACCAAAGGGAGAATTGGGAATTTTTCTGATAGGAGATAAGGGTGTTTTTCCTTGGCGATATAAAATCGCCCACCGGGGTTTATTAATTTGCAAATTCTTCCTCAGTTAGTTAAAAGAATGAAATTGGCTGATATTATGACGATACTAGGTAGTATAGATATCATTATGGGAGAAGTTGATCGTTAAAATGATAATTGATCCAACAGAAGTACAAGCTATCAATTCTTTTTCTAGATTGGAATCCTTAAAAGAGGTCTATGGGATCATATGGATGCTTATCCCTGTTTTTACTCCTATATTAGGAATCATAATAGGTGTACTAGTAATTGTTTGGTTAGAAAGAGAAATCTCTGCGGGTATACAACAACGTATTGGCCCTGAATACGCAGGACCTTTGGGAATTCTTCAAGCTCTAGTAGATGGTACCAAATTACTTTTCAAAGAGAATCTTCTTCCATCTATAGGAGATACTCGTTTATTCAGTATTGGAAGGGGTAAACTTTAATTTTAATTTATAAGTTGGAGGGTATAATTTGTCAGTTGATAATAATTGAGGGACCGAAGTGGTTAAGTGATGAGAGATTAATCATCATCACCGCCTCATTTTTAGCATATGTGGCTAAGAAACACTTTATTTTGGAAGCTTTATGTGAGTGTGTGTGTGTGTGTGTATCGTTCAAGAGAGAGAGAGAGAGAGAGAGAGAACCGAAAGAAGAAGAAGAAAAGCAGATTATATAGCTGGAAATTAAGGTGTAATCTGAGGAAACAAAGGTATATCTCTCACATAAATCCTTCATCTCATGTAACTAAAGCTTTCTAATGGTTTAGAATTGGGTTTTGATGATTTTGGAAAGATATGAGAAAACTGGGTTTATAAATAGTTTCTGCTAATGATGTTAAGCATATCTGCACTTTTGTAGAAATTATTATGGCTTAAGAGTATAGATTTCTGGTTTAAATACGTTTGCGGTTAGTTGAGACAAAGATGAACATCGCAACAGTGAGTTACGATAAAGATGGGTGTTGCGATAATGATGATTATCGCAACAGTGAGTTGCGATAGAGTGAGTGTATCGCAGCAGTTGGTTGCGATAAGAACTATGTTGCAACAGTTGGTTGCGATAAGATGTTATGTCGCAACAGTTGGTTGCGATAAGAGGGATATCGAAACAATGGGTTGCGATAAGTATGGTGTCGCAAGTAATAGGTTGCGACAAGTGTAGATGCGTTCCTTTGGGTAGCAATAAGTGTCGAGAATTTTGATTATTTAGGATTCTTAGTCTTTAAGAGTCATGTACAGTAGTTTGATATCAGTACAATATGTATTTGGATGTTTCAGACTCTGGGAAGTTTAGTAGCGGAAAGTCTTTACAACTTTAAGAAGTGAAGTAAGAGTGACGCTATTGTTGTCGTGTGAGTTCATTCTTACCTTACCTTTTTATAAATGTATTTGAAGTTATGGTAAGGTATATTTTATAATGAATGTTTCCTGAATGAGTTTTGATAAAAAGCAAAATTGGTTATCTTGAAGATAATGGTTTTTGCTTAAATTCATTAACGTTATTTGAAAATGATTTATATTAAGCAATAACCTGCACGAGTACCAAATAAGTGTAATGGATCCATAGACACTAGCTTTTAAGAACACGTGGAATAAGCATGGATTAATCGTAATTCCAGTGTGTATGATAAACGTGGAATAGGCGTGGACTAATCGTAATTCCCGTTTAGGTGAAATGAGGAATAGGCATGGACTAATCGTAATTCCTATCTCACATTGATGAGAAATTGTGGGATAGGCGTGAACTAATCGTAATTCCCGATTTCTATAGGAAGGAAAGAGATAGGCATGGCTTAATTGTAATCTCTACTTCCTTTCCAAAGAAATTGACATGTGTAATTGTGATTTCTTGAATATGAGCATTAATCTAGAATCCGTGGAAATTCGTAGTGGGCTCTTGAACATGATAACATGACTGACTTGGTGTCGGTCATATTCATGGAATCGGGTTTAACCCCGTCATCGTAATATGTTGAAACGTATGGTAAGAAAAGGGTAAACCAGGTTTGTTATGCCTTGTTTACATTGTTTTTAAAAGTATTATTTTGAAACTGAATGTTTTCACTAGGCATTAGCCTAATCGTTTCAAATTATATTTTCTTACCAGGTACTAGCTCGGGAAGGTAAATGGGCTGTGGGAAGAGTGCATTCGAGTATATACTTTTTGTGGAAAGTGGAGAAGTTAGCTTTAGTGAGGAGTTTTTGGTAAATCCTAGATAACCAGTTTAATCTGATCTCAGTTGACAGGATTATATTAATAGGTTATTTTGAATTTGCATTGGTGTATATATGAATCCTTAAGGTTAATTCTCTGTTATGTATAAAAGTTTGACAAATATTATGTTTAACCTTGTTAGAATTAAAGTTTAAATTTACCCTAATTTTTAGGGTGTTACAATATGGTATCAGAGCTTTAATTTAAGTGAACTAGTTATGCTAGTGAGATACCTAGACTTAAGTTGAGATGAATTAAGTTATGATTTGTGAGATATGGGTAGAAGTACTAAGACGTGATAGTCTTAGAGTCGACGGAAATGCGTGAAATTAGTACTGTAACGATGGTAACGAGGATTCTCATGTATGGTATGTTCATAATTTCAATTAGCTACTGTCATTAAGAATATATTGTTACACGAGCATACTTGTTTCTAAATTGTTACAGTGTCTAATGAACGGTAAAGTACGTTTCGTATGTTTGGATATGTGTAACCATTTCTTATGGTTATTTCTTTGTGTTATGTCAGAACAATGGTGAATACTCCACCAAGGTCCCATAATTCTTCGGAGGATAGGGCCGTGATTGATTGGTCAGTGGAAAAACGACCAGAGATGGTTGGAACTCATGAAAGTCCGCCGCGATTACCTTCTATGGGAGGAGCGGATAGTCGGGTACACAGAACGAGTACCAGTACTGCCAACCTGGAAATGCCAGAATCGACAATGGAGTCTCGTATGATGGAGAACATGACGCGAATGATGAATACAACAATGGCACAACAAACAAAAATGTTTATGAAAGCGCTGAATGATCGAAGTTCGGAGTTACGTCGAACGGAAACTGATACTGGTGTAATAAATCAAATTCGTAATCCTGTGACAGATGTGAACAGGAGGGTGGAAAGAGTCTGCTCATATAAAATGTTTCTAAGCTGTAAACCGCGAGAGTTTACCTGAGTAAACAGTCCAGTGGCATGCATGAATTGGCTTAGAGAGATGGAACAAGCTTTTCGAGCTTGTGAATGTGATGAGAAATCGAAGGTCAGATTCGAATCTCAAATGTTACGAGGTAATGCGTTGACTTGGTGGAATATAGTGAAGTCTACTATAACGGCTCCAGTCTTAGCCGCTATGACATGGGAGTCGTTCAAGAAAAAGATTTTGGAATAATATTGCAATGAAAACGAAATGGATAGGATTGAAGAAGAGTTTCGGACTCTTAATAAAGGTACTTCAATTGTTCGGAAGTACACTGAATCCTTCATGGAGAAGCTGAACTTAGTGGGGCATGTGTCTCCGACTGAGAAGGAAAAGATTAAAGCTTATTTGAAAGGTTTGCCAGCGGACATGATGTCCCGGGTGCGAAATGCTAAAGCTTCAACGTTGAGAGAAACAATTGAAGAAACTAAAGTTATGGAAGAGGTTTATGCTAAAGACAGGGAAGAAAAGACGCAAGTGGGAGAGAAATGGAAATGGGAAGGCCGGTCAGAGTCTTCTCAGAAATCAAAAGCATCTGGCAAAAATGTTCGTTATGAATCTCGTCGGGAGCCGAATTGGTGCCCGATGTGTCGGAGTAAGCACTTTGGTCCGTGTCGGGTGACAACATTAGAATGTTAAAAGTGTGGTAAAAGTGGACATACTTTGAGTAACTGTCCCGTTCAAGGACTAACATGCTACGAGTGCAAACAACCCAGTCATTTCCGCCGGGATTGCCCAAAGCTGAAAAAGGGTGGAGACCAAAGCAAGAAATCAAATGTTCCTAAGCCAACGGGTCGGGCATTTCATATGACAGCTGACGAAGCCAAAGAATCGAAAGACGTCATTTCGGGTACATTCCTCGTAAATTCCATTCCCGCTCGCATTTTATTTTATTGTGGTGCAAATTTTTCATTTGTGTCCAAATCATTCTATCACAAGTTAGCTATGCCTTAGTAGTCGAGATAGCTAACGGGGGTCAAGTCTTGGTTTGCGAAAGATTTGAGGGTTGTTTTATTTCGGTAGGGGAAACGAAATTTCCGATCGACTTGTTGTTGATGGAAATTGGAGGGTTTGATGTAATTGTGGGTATGGATTGGTTGACAGTCAATCAGGCAGAAATACATTGGGCAAAGAAATTAATTCGGATTCCGATGGCTGATAAGGATGATGTACTCATCTTTGGGGAAAAATGAAAAGGGGAAGTTCCGTTAATTTCTGTTGCAAAAGCGCGTAAATGCTTGATGAAAGGATGTTCATCCTATCTAGCGTATGTTCTAGATGTAAAGTCAGAAAAGAAACAAGTGGAAGACATTAAGGTGGTACGTGAATTCCCGGACGTATTTCCCGATGATCTTCCAGGTCTACCGTCTGAACGACAAGTAGAGTTTCGTATTGATCTTATCCTTGGATCGGCACCAATAGCGCGTGCACCGTATCGCTTAGCACCGGCCGAAATGAAAGAGATGATGACTCAGCTACAGGAGCTGTTAGACAAGGGTTTTGTAAGACCAAGTTCTTCACCTTGGGGAGCTCCGATATTGTTTATTAAGAAAAAGTATGGCACTATGAGGATGTGCATCGACTACCGCGAGATGAATAAGGTGACTATTAAGAACAAGTATCCGCTTCCAATGATTGATCATCTGTTCGATCAACTCCAAGGTGCGGGATGCTTTTCAAAGATTGATCTGAGGTCAGGGTACCATCAAGTTCGAGTAAGAGATGAAGATATTCCTAAGACGGCGTTCAGAACGAGGTACGAGCATTATGAATTTCTTGTAATGCCATTTGGGTTGACAAATGCTCCAGCCGTGTTCATGGATCTGGTGAATAGAGTATGTCGACCATTCTTAGACAAGTCTGTCATTGTATTCATCGATGACATACTTGTTTATTCGAAGAATGAAGATGATCATGAATGCCATCTTTGTGAAGTCTTAGAAGTTCTAAGGAAGGAGAAATTGTACGCAAAATTCTCGAAATGTGATTTCTGGTTAAAAGAGGTACAATTTCTAGGGCATGTGATTACTTCGGAAGGATTCAAAGTAGATCCAGCAAAGATAGAAGCAATGACGAACTGGGAGACACCGAAGAGCGCGTCTGAAATAAGAAGTTTCTTGGGTCTAGCAGGTTACTACCGGAGGTTTATTAAAGACTTCTCAAAGATTGCTTCTGCTTTGACCGTGTTGACTCGGAAGAATGTAAAGTTTGTTTGGACTGAAAAACAAGAGTCGGCTTTCAGAACTTTACGTCAAAAGTTATGTGAAGCTCCTATTTTTGCACTACTGGAAGGAACAGAAGATCTAGTTGTGTATAGTGACGCATCAAAGATGGGTTTGGGGTGTGTATTGATGCAACGAGGCAAGGTGATTGCTTACGCATCAAGACAACTTAAAGAACATGAGAAGAATTACCCTACCCACGATTTGGAATTAGCAGCGGTCATGTTTGCATTAAAGTTGTGGCGACATTATCTGTATGGAACGAAGTGCACTCTTTATACTGATGATAAGAGCTTGAAACATGTATTTGATCAGAAAGAGTTGAATTTGAGGCAGCGACGCTGGTTAGAATTACTTAAAGATTATGATTGTGAATTGCATTATCATCCTGGTAAGGCAAATGTTGTAGCCGATGCTTTAAGTAGAAAAGAATACAGTGGGTGTTTGAAATCAACTAATGCCAGGATTAACGTGACATCAAGTTTGATTAAAAGGATAAAAGAGGCACAAGCGAAAGCGTTATTGGAAGAAAATCTGAAAAATGAAGTGATGAGCAAACAACATCTTCAACTGACTGAAGATAGCCGTGGAATTAAACTGTTCCAAGGTCGTGTTTGGGTGCCAAAGGTTGGAGGAAATCATGAGTTGATTCTCGAAGACGCCCACAAATCCAAGTATTCTATACATCCTGGGAGTACTAATATGTATAGGGACTTGAAACTACACTATTGGTGGCCATCTATGAAAGTAGATGTGGCACAAATAGTAGAAAAGTGTGTGACAGTTCGTTAGTAAAAGCCGAACATCAAAAGCCTTACGGAAGTTTCCAATCTTTGGAGATTCCGGAATGGAAGTGGGAAAAGATTACCATGGATTTTGTGACGAAGTTACCAAGGACGCAAAAGGGTAACGACACTATATGGGTAATCGTGGATCGATTAACCAAGAGTGCTCACTTTTTGGCTATGAAAGAAGCATCACCAATAGATAAATTGGCAAAGTTGTATATTGATGAAGTGGTGTCAAGGCATGGTATACCGGTGTGTATAGTGTCTGATCATGATAGTCGGTTTACCTTGAGGTTTTGGCAGTCACTACAAGAATAATTAGGTACGAGAGTTAATTTGAGCACTGCTTACCATCCACAAACCGACGGGAAAAGTGAAAGAACCATTCAAACTTTGAAAGATATGCTCAGGTCGTGTGTATTAGACTTTGGAGGTAACTGGGATACGCATCTACCGTTAGTAGAATTTGCGTATAACAATAGTTATCACTCCAGTGTGTTGGTTAGAAGCTGGAGAAAAGCAGTTTGTTGGATCGGAACTTATGCAACAAACGGCTGATAAAGTGAAAGAGATTTGGAAGCATATGAAAGCGGCTCAAGATCGACAAAAGAGTTATGCAGATCCGAAAAGAAGACCAAAAGAATTCCAAGTTGGGGAGCGCGTAATGCTTAAAGTATCCCCATGGAAAGGTGTGATAAGGTTTGGTAAACGTGGAAAGTTGAGTCATCGTTTTCTAGGACCTTTCACCATAACCAAGAGAGTTGGATTGAAAGCATATCTGTTGGATCTTTCACTTGAATTGGAAGGAATCCACAATACCTTTCATGTTTGCTATCTTCGGAAATGTTTAGCCGAAGAGAGTGATGTGATTCCACTTACTGACGTAAGAGTGGATGAAAAGAGCCGTTGTGTAGAAGAACCGGAGGCGATTTTAGATAGATCGGTTAAAAAGCTACGTAATATTAAGGATGTAGTTATGTTAAAGGTACAATGGAAACATCATCGAGGTGCTAACGTGACGTTAGAATCAGAAGAAGACATGAAGAGAAGGTATCCTCGATTTTTGTACAAAGTGTTAAGATAGGTTTTATTGATAAATTATGATTGGTTATTTGATAGATTAATTTTAGAGTTTATCCCCGAATAAGTTTCATTAATTGTTTTATTGAAATTATAAGTTAAGGGGTAAACTTTAATTTTAATTTATAAGTTGGAGGGTATAATTTGTCAGTTGATGATAATTGACGGACTAAAGTGGCTAAGTGATGAAAGATTAATCATCATCACCGCCTCATTTTTAGCATATGTGGCTAAGAAACACTTCATTTTGGAAGCTTTATGTGAGTGTGTGTGTGTGTGTGTATCGTTCAAGAGAGAGAGACAGAGAGAGAGAGAACCGAAAGAAGAAGAAGAAAAGCAGATTATATAGCTAGAAATTAAGGTGTAATCTGAGGAAACAAAGGTATATCTCTCACATAAATCCTTCATCTCATGTAACTAAAGCTTTCTAATGGTTTAGAATTGGGTTTTGATGATTTTGGAAAGATATGAGAAAACTGGGTTTATAAATAGTTTCTGCTAATGATGTTAATCCTATCTGCACTTTTGTAGAAATTATTATGGCTTAAAAGTATAGATTTCTGGTTTAAATACGTTTGCAGTTAGTTGAGACAAAGATGAACATCGCAACAGTGAGTTGCGATAAAGATGGGTGTTGCGATAATGATGATTGTCGCAACAGTGAGTTGCGATAGAGTGAGTGTATCACAACAGTTGTTTGCGATAAGAACTATGTCGCAACAGTTGGTTGCGTTACGATGTTATGTCGCAACAGTTGGTTGCGTTAAGATGTTATGTCGCAACAGTTGGTTGTGATAAGAGGTATATCGCAACAATGGGTTGCGATAAGTATGGTGTCGCAAGTAATAGGTTGCGACAAGTGTAGATGCATTCCTTTGGGTTGCGATAAGTGTCGAGAGTTTGGATTATTTAGGATTCTTAGTCTTTAAGAGTCCTGTACAACAGTTTGATATTTGTACAATATGTATTTATTTTAGTAGCGGAAAGTCTTTACAACTTTAAGAAGTGAAGTAAGAGTGACGCTATTGCTGTCAGGTGAGTTCATTCTTACCTTACCTTTTTTATAAATGTATTTCAAGTTATGGTAAGGTATATTTTATAATTAATGTTTCCTGAATGAGTTTTGATAAAAAGCAAAATTGGTTATCTTGAAATTAATGGTTTTTGCTTAAATTCATTAACGTTATTTGAAAATGATTTATATTAAGCAATAACCTGCACGAGTACAAAATAAGTGTAATGGATCCATAGGCACTAGTTTTTATGAACACATGGAATAGGCGTGGATTAATCATAATTCCAGTGTGTATGATAAACGTAGAATAGGCGTGGACTAATCGTAATTCCCGTTTAGGTGAAATGAGGAATAGGTGTGGACTAGTCGTAATTCCTATTTCACATTGATGAGAAATCGTGGGATAGGCGTGGACTAATCGTAATTCCCGATTTCTATAGGAAGGAAAGAGATAGGCATGGCTTACTTGTAATCTCTACTTCCTTTCCAAAGAAATTGACATGTGTAATTATGATTTCTTGGATATGAGCATTAATCTAGAATCCGTGGAGATTCGTAGTGGGCTCTTGAACATGATAACATGACTGACTTTGTGTCGGTTATATTCATGGAATCGGGTTTAACCCCGTCATCGTAAGATGTTGAAACGTATGGTAAGAAAAGGGTAAACCAGGTTTGTTATGCCTTGTTTACATTGTTTTTAAAAGTATTATTTTGAAACTGAATGTTCTCACTGGACGTTAGCCTAATCGTTTCAAATTATATTTTCTTACCAGGTACTAGCTCGGGAAGGTAAAGGGCTGTGGGAAGAGTGCATTCGAGTATATACTTTTTGTGGAAAGTGGAGAAGTTAGCTTTAGTGAGGAGTTTTTGGTAAATCCTAGATAACCAGTTTAATCTGATCTCAGTTGATAGGATTAGATTAATAGGTTATTTTGAATTTGCATTGGTGTATATATGAATCCTTAAGGTTAATTCTCTGTTATGTATAAAAGTTTGACAAATATTATGTTTAACCATGTTAGAAGTAAGGTTTAAATTTACCCTGATTTTTAGGGTGTTACAATGTGCATACTTGAACTACTTTAATGTGACGACCGTTGGGGTAGTGAAGAAGTTTCTAGGCGAGTAGTCGTTGGAAAGGATTGACGATTTTAGTTTTAGTCACTTAGGGTGACAATAAGCATGATATTTGCTTTAAGTGGACCATTTCGGGTCGAGATTGATGGTTGGATTAGAACCATAGACTTATTGAACCGACTTGGATTCGAGGAAAAACCGTAAGGTTAATCGACGTAATTCCCAACTTTGCCTTAAGAAGTTTGAGCATCCGGATGACAAAAGTGGACCGGAGGGATTTGGAGGAGTATGGGTTGACACGTTGAGTGTCGACTAAGTTATGCACAAAATTTATTTTAAAATAAATTGCATCAATTATTTCTTGTGTTTCAAATCCTTATATGGATTGTGTTACAAAATCTTGGAAAATGTTTAGCACACACAAGATTTTAAATCATGGTTTTGATCCCGCATGAAATTATTTTATTGCAGGAGTTTGCAAACTCCGTCGGGACTTGCTTTATTTTATTATTGTCCAACGTTACTTTTGGATACAGTGATATCCATATTTTAATGATGTTTAAGATGTTGGGCAAGTAACTACGGCTTATGACTTTACATTGGATCTCCTCCACATATGTTAAGGTTTGGACGGAAAGTTATATTCCATTATGTCTATGTAAAGCTATTTTGGAGAGTTTATTTAATGCGAGTTTATTGAACAATGTTGTTTATATAGTATTACAACAAAAAGAGAGTTTTTGGAAATTTGGCGTTTTAGTCGTTTTTTTTTGCTTATTGCAATTCGATTCTTGGAAGCGAAATGTTTGGTGTCATTTTGTTGACTTGAGGTCATTGAGGCCATTGAATTTCATGGAGTTTTGTTTTACGACGTTTCGTGTCGTGTGAGTTGCAAACTCCGTCGAGACTTGTTTTATTTTGTTGTTGTCCAATGTTACTTTCGGATACAGTGATATCCGATGTTTAAGATGTTGGGCAATTAACTACGGCTTATGACTTTAACATTGGATCTCCTCCACATATGTTAAGGTTTGGACGGAAAGTTATTTTCCACTATGTCTATGTAAAGCAATTTTGGAGAATTTGTTTAATGTGAGTTTGTTAAACAATGTTGTTTATATGGTATTACAACGAAACGGGGATTTTTGGAATTTTGACGTTTTTAGTCATAATTTTGCTTATTGAAATTCGATTTTGGAAGCGAAAGGTTTGGTGCCATCTTGTTGACTTGAGGTCATTGATGCCCATTGAATTTCATGAAGTTTTGTTTTACGACGTTTTGTGTCGTGAGAGTGCAATTTCACAATGTGCATACTCCATTTATTTATGTGAGAATTTATGAGTTATGTTGGGCATTTTGTCCCACTCGGGTTTTGTTGAGAAATATTATTTTATGTCATAAGACGACCAAAAGGGATGAGTTTTGGAACTTTGTTGTCGTCTAATTTCTCTTTCAAAGATATGCGTTAACACATTTTGTTGCAACTTGTTCAGTGTATGGATTGATTTATACGTGACGTAAGTAATGCATGGAAGAACACCTTGATAGTATTTCATAACAATTTGCTTATTGCGTTTTCGGTCAGTTGATTGTTTAATTGTCATTTCATGCAAAATGCCTTATTTGACCTAGGGGTATGCATAGTTTGGTAACCATTACCTCTCGACATTTTGATAAATGGATTGCGAATGAAAATGTTTTATTAACTCATTGCATAAATGAAGGCCATTTGGTCAAAATATGTTTTAGTGTTGTGGGGATCATGCATGGTTTATAATACGGTATATTTTGAAAATACGAATGTGTGAGTCGTTAACATTTGGTCAATTTTGGTTTGATGGACGTTTTGGAAAATTGTAAACCTTTTTGGTTATAGAGAAAATGGGTATTTTGGATATTTTAACGAGTAAACTTTAAGCATCAACGTTTTAACGTTTTATAATACAAGTGTGAAACTTTTGATGTAAATGCTCCGTGATGGGGATTTGGAAAAAAAAAATTATTTGCCTAACCTAGAGTGCGTGGAATTACTTATGTTTTTGAACATTGATGCGCACTGTTGGTGCAATTCGAGATTTGAATTCGGTTTGAACCCTTTTTGGTGTCAACAAATTACTAGCACTTATTTTCTCCTAAGTTTTGGGAAAACCCATTGATGTGTGCGAGCCTTGTCATAAATGGTTTACTTATGTGTCATTATATGACCAGATGAGAAAATTTTGGAAATTGATTTAAGGAATTTCGTCTTTTGAATCTTTGTCGTGAACTATTTGATACATGTCATTTCATTTCAAGAAACTACCAAGAGAGTGTTACAAGTTTGCATGCATACTCTAATTTGAGATTTCCCCATGATGTTTTAGTCAATGACTTCAAAGGATGAAAACGTATTGATTTTGTCTTTAAACTTGGAACAGGCACGAGTCATTTTATGTTTTGACCAAAGTGTACTTATGAATCGTTTCATCGTTTTTGGGAAATAAACTAACGTGCACAAACCTTGTCGGTGAACATTGTTCCATGCCATTTTATGGTTAAAAAGGAATTTTTAGTGTCGAAAGCCGTTTAAACTTCTTCTGAAGTACGTGCGAACCTTTTGTTGCACACTACTTAAAGTAGGCGGTTACTTTACGTGCATGACATGAATCAATCCATACTAGGACCGTAGCGGTTCATTTCAAAGAAGTGTTTTATTACGCTTTTGAGTTTTTGTTAATAATCTAAACTGCGATGAAATAGGTTTCAGTATGAATTTCATATGTGGGACGAGCGTGTCCATTTTTGCGCAACTACCGAATTGATAGTAGTAGTTTTATGCGTACAATTAATTTGATATGAAAACCTTTGTGTTGAAAATTTCTATAAAAGTTTTGATTGGCATATTTGTTAAATAATTCACTTGAGAACCTTGAACTCATTAGGACCTTGGAAAGGTTAAGTAACCCCTGTTAAGAGTAAGTGTAAATAGGACCCCGAATATGAAAAGTTGGATGTTTCGACGCGTGACGGTGGTATAGGCCGGATGGTATCGATGACAAAGTCGATGTATTTGTTGTAACTTAAGGGTTAGATTCGCGGTATCGTATTTTGTGGTTGGTGGGAACCGTTCTTGTCGGAAACCCTGTTTTGGGTCTTGGACAATTTTCGCGTGAAGGACCCTTTATACATCGTATTGATAACCTTAGTTTTGTGGGAATGCTCGGCGAACGGAACTCGTGTGTGGAATTGTGTTAGACTTCAAAGCTTGGTGGTATAACTAGGTGTCAACCTTTTGGGTTCGAAGTCGAGAACCGTTAGTGTATTCGGAGGGTGTAGTCCGATTTTGAAGAAATAATGATAACGGTTGTAGTGATCTTAAGATGCTCAATTGTGATTAGTAGATTTGGTGGGATGACCTTCTCGTGTGGTAAAAGAACCATCCGGTTGATGATTAATGTTGGGATGGATTCTTGGAGTCGTATAATCAATGGGCCAGTGACGACCGCAGGTATTGGAGTCGATTGGTCTCGGTATTAATCAAACCTTGAATTGATTTAGAGTCTGGACCGACAATCGGGGAAGTATGGAACATTCTAAGGTTGGGAGACAACCGAAGTTGTCTGATTATGAGTTACTTCAGTGGATGGGGTAATCTCCCGGACACAAGTACAGTATGCCTGAGGGGATATTGTTGTTAAGAGTTGCTTGAGGATTGTCTTGGCGGTTTGTGTGGGGGAAATTTAGATTCCAGCGGAAGCTGATAGATTATGGTCGGTGTTGAGTTAGTTAGCCTTTGCCTGTAAAGGGTCTAGATTTCGAGGACGAAATCATTCTAAGGTTGGGAGGATTGTAACACCTCGAAAATTGGAATATGAGTTTGGGGGTTGCGGACGTCCGCATGGGCCAAGGGCCGGACGTCCGCGTAGCGCAGAAGTCCGCGGGTCGTCTGCGGAAGCAACATAAAATTTAAGGGATTCGGATCAACTCAAGTCGGACGTCCGCGTGGTGGTCAATCCGTACGTCCGCGATGTATCTGAGATATTTTTATTTCCTCTTAAGCCCTTTCCCTCTCTCTTCCCTCATTTCATTTTCCTTCACAACAACTTAACCCTTTCTCTCTCTCTAAGTCGGTTCCTCCCCAAGAAAACCCTAAAACCCAACCTCCCCTTCTTCATCTTCTTCACCCAAACTAAACCCATTTCCACCATTGTTGAAGTTATGGAAGCTTGGAGCTTTTTGGGAGACTAGGAGCTTTGCTTTAAGGATTCAAGTAATAAAGGTAATATCTCTCTACCCAAAAGCTAGGATTTTTTGGTTTTCATCTTCTCTTCCATTATGGGTATTGTTGATGTAATTTTGGGTATGCTTTGTTAAGGAAACCTTCTCCTTCTTCATCCATAAAATTAGGGTTTTGATATAAGTTGGGATTTTGATGTAAAATGTTTGGGGAATAATTCTACATGTTTAGATGTGAATATTTATGGTTGGAAACTTATGGATCTAGGTTTTTGGAAGATTTGGCTTGAAGGTTCAAGTTTCTTCAATGGAGCTTACGTTTGGGGAAATCTAGATTTTAGCCTCAATCTAGCAAGGTGAGTTCAAGTTGATTGGTGAAAACTTTGTACATGCCAAAAATGTTATTTTCCAAGTACTTGTGTGCTTTACTTGAAATTATCAATTGTTGAGTTATTTGATGAGTTTAAATCTTTTGAAGTATTTAACTTCATAAATGTTGTAAAACACCCATATTTGGGATCCTTGGATATTTTGATGTGTTGAGATCATAAATATGTCCTTAAAAGATTTATTGCTCAAAATGAAGTTTATTTGATGGTTTAATCATATTGGTGAAATTGATTTTATAAACCAATTGGGAAAATGCACAATTTAGTGTCAAGAGTCATTTTGAGAATTATAAGGGTGTGAGTCCTTTTGGGAAAACCCTTTTGTTTAACCCGTGTCGAGTTTTGGGTTAATAATGATTATGTGGTACTTGTTTACCTAAACGATGTTTAAATGCATTTTATGCTATGATGACCGTTATTTATGGGTCTAATGAGTTTTGAGCATTTTGCTCGGTTTTGACTTTGAGAAAGTCTTGGGGACATTTTGTCCGGTTTTGATAACTCAATGTGGGGTCTTAATTATGGTTTGCATTTATTGCATCATATCGCATATTATTGCGCATTATTGATATTTACATGCCCGGGTGCGTTAGTCATTCCATGATGGGCATATTATTATAGACTGTGTTGCATTGGATCCATAGGCACGTAAGTCAGTCTTTGTTGGATGGTCTACTGGGTGTCGCGGGATTTGACCGGGCCCCATGTTTTATGACCTTTACCTTTCAAGGGTACACTAGGAGAGTTGAGTCCGGTTGAGCTGTCAGGTTGATTGACAGGCGTTTTATTGACCTTCGCCATGTCGGGGCAATGCCATGGTTGTATCCCCGCTTGTGCCGAGCCTTTGGTGGTATTCTTAGTAATAATCCGCTATGGTGAGCTATCTCTTTGGGTGTGTCTTGAAAGGCGTCGTATGGGACACTTGGGCTTTTATGCAGTGAAGTGTCGTACGATTAACATTGTTTGAGTGGCATACTTTTGTGTTCATCCACTCTCAATGGATACGGGTCTCCCCCATCGTTGGCCAACCCTACTCGGGATTTTATAATGTCCCTGTTTTATTATTGTTGGTCTTATACATTTGACTGTGATTGGATGACTTTAATATTGGATTTCCCCTCCATGTATATTAAAGTTTAAATGAAGCATGTCATTTCCATATTTATGGTATTTGGACTTCATTACATTTTACGTTCGCGTGAGTATTGGTTCGTATCATGTTTTCAATGAAGTGTTATATTTAAATAGATGGTTCTTCCATGATTTATGGGTTGGGTATTTTTTCGTCAACCGTATTTGAAGGTTTTGCTTAATATAGATTTATTCACGTGTTGAGTGAGTTTGGATTGGAATTCATTTTGGAAAACGTTTTATACCTATTGGGAACTTTTCTCATAGATTTTGGGTGCGTTGGAAAATGAGTCGTTTATATCCTTTTTGTAAACTCTTTTGGAAACCATAATCTATGTTGCAAACTTTCATGTTAAAAGAATTATTTAAATCATGCTATAAACTCTTGAACTCACTAGGCGTTAGCCTAACCCTTTTTATTTGTCGGCATGTGCAACAGGTTCACGTTAGGAGTAGTTCTAGTGACACGTGTGAAAGGTTGTGTGCTAGAAATGTGCTCGAGAGGTGGATTGATTAAGTGGTGTTTTTCGCATTTACCATTGGGAATAGCACTTTGTGTTTGGGTCAAGTAATACCTGAAGTGAGTTTAGTCTTTGTAATAAGACTTGAGTTATATATTGTTGAAGTTGATTATAGATTTTAATTTGAGGTATTTCACCTATTGAAATATAGGAAGAAATCCTATTATTTCGTATGTATTATCGAAATTTTTATTTTAGTTGCTCTTTCCCAATTCAAGGGTGTTACAGATATGGTCAACAATGCATATTCATACCTATATCATCCCATATACACACCTCTTTGCAAATTTGCATCAAAATTTGAAAACAATTGCACAAAAGGAAAATAGTCCTACACAAAAGAGCAAAGCTCCATTCTAAATTTTCCGTGCATTACAAAAGTGTCAAAGACACCAAAGAGACCAATGTGTCTAAATTCATTCCTCAAAGAGAAGATGGCAGAAACATTGTGCCATAAACAGAAACCCATTAAGTTGTTGGAAAAAGGCCATGCATATAAAAAAATTTGAAAAGGCCAAATGCATGATCGGTTCTTGGTTGCAATCAAGTGATTCTAATTAAACAAGGAATTATGTGGCTAGCTTATGGTTGGTATTTTTGATGACTAAGTTGAAAGAATTCATTTTATGTATGGCTATTATTATGCATAACTTGAATTTGGTGGAAGCATATTGTGTTTGTGGTCATAATGGTTCGATTGGAGGAACATTTTTTTGGAATAAGCAAGTTTGTAGCTCAAATTCTTTTGCAATAAAGTTGCTTGAGGACAAGCAACAATTTGAATTTGTGGTTGTGATATGGTTATTTTTATAACCCTATTTATAGACTTTTGTCATCATTTTGAGCGAGTTTTTATTGTCCCATTGAGTCTTTTTGGTTAATTTTAGTGTTTAGTTGAAGATTTCAAACGTCAATTTAGCTCATTTCTCTATAATATAGCAAAAATCATAGTTATGTTGTGCCTAATTGTAGTAGTGAAGAAAATGCCATTTTTTGGAGTCTATAAATATTGAAGTGTGTTAGAAAGGAAGCGGATTGCAAGTGGCGGATTGAAACCGAGAGACTGCATATTTTGGGCTGGCATGTTTTGTTTACTTCCAGTTGGGCCGAAGATTAACAAACACTTACATATTTTTGGGCTAAACTTTTGGACAAGTGTTTTTGGGCTTTTGTTATTTAATCATGGGCTTTAGCTATATTAGACTTGGGCCCCCAATGTGTGTACTTGGGCCCCAAGTAATTACTCTCTTATATATATGTATGCATTAGTAGTAGTAAAGGGGAGACAATCTAGGAAGTAACAGGTAGAAATAGTAGTAGCTCGTAGCAAGTAGTGAAGCAGCCGAAGTGCAGATTTTGGGATCACCTTTCGGTCCTCATTTCCACTTTGGTTCGGTTTGTAGTTAGTGAACCATAAACCCACGGTTCATTTGGGTTTGGTTCATGGTTCACACCCTTGTGGTTCCACTAAACACTCGGGTTTGATATGTTGTTTAATCTAAGTATGTTTTATTAATCTCTTGTTACCATTGGATTTGATAATCTCACTTTTCTTAATTGTTTTTAAACTCCACGGTTCCTAACTATTTTTCTCTTGTCCACGATTTTTAAACCATTTTTATACTCACAGTATTGTTAATGTTAGTTGTAAACGGTTTCCACGCATTTTAAATCTTAATCACTAACTCTCGCCCCAATTCTATATTTAATAGTCACTACAAATTGGAAGTCTGAATTATTCAACAAAGTTTGGTTCACAATTTGTAGTTGATGGTGGAATTATAGAGTTTCCAAGTGTTAAGATTCCCTTTTTGTTATTCAAATCCTTTTTCAACATCTAGTTAGCATAGTTTTAGATTTTTAACCAAACGATAGAATTTCAGGGTTTGTTTTATATCAAGTCACATTTGAAACAAGATTTCCCTTTTAGCTTAGAAAATCATTTTCTTAAGTAATTAAAACGTAATTTGAATTTTCAAGTATTGTGTGACGAATTGTCTATCTCCATTATTTGCATTCACAAACGTCGTCATGGTTTTTATTGTATTTCAAGCGATGATGGGCTAATTGCATTAGCTTGGGGTATAAAGTGAAGTTGGAAACGGGACTAATAAAAAAACAAAAAGGTGTATCGTACGGTATGATTGTCCGAGTTATCTAAATCAAAGTTATATTTTAAGGATGATTACAATCGATGAATTGACAATTGGTTTATTGTATGAAGGCCTTATTTAGTCACATAAAATATCGACTCTGAGATAATAATGAAATATTGTCTCACCTTTTATCTAATTATTTGACTAATGTTCCAATGAATCTTTATACCGTGTGCTTCTTTATATAATTAAATTACCATTAGTTGTTAACCAAACTCCCAACAAAAAGATTACCTTCAATTTCGTCATCTGAAACCTGTTTTTATTAGTTGGACTTTTAAAAGAAAAACTTTTCCAAGCTTCCCTGTGGGACCGATATTCGGTACTTTGTACCATTATTACTTGCTACAAGGCGATAATAGACTGAGACGTATACTTGCGTCATGATTTATTTATGATAATTTCAGGTACACAAAAGAAGCTAACAAGTTTTTGGTGTCGTTGTCGGGGAAGCACACCCAAAAGTTTTTCTTTTTAGTAAAATTTATAAAAACAAGTTTTTCTACCATCTTTCAGAAAAGGTGAAAAATAGTGCATGTGTGGATCCCAGATTCAATAAGCAATCACAATGAAATCAACACTATAGCATTATGCGTCATAAATCTCACTTGTATTATGATGAACAGAAAGAGTAATAGGCAGTAGCCGTACAAAGTAATTGTGAAACAATAATAATGATCATTAACCCTAAAACTAGGATTAGCAAACTATTTATACCCAAAAGGTATTTACACAAAATGTCATATTTAGTCCCTATACTTCTATTCCACTAACGTGACCTAACAATCTCCCCCTTGGAATTGAAGTTCAATGTCACGCCAGTTAGGGACATATCGCTTTCGAATAGCGAATAGTATTTCAAAATGCCGAATGGAGTTTCTGAACTTTAGCCGTTCTTCAATAGCTTTGAGAAGTTCTTCCACAAGATACTTCCTGACGTTGGCGAAGTTCTCTGACGACTCTTCTTCTTTGATGATCTTCTTCAGCACGTTCTGTATGTTCATCAAGGTACCCTCACTAAACTTGTGCAGCTCCCTGATCCGCATGTACTGTTTCTCCCCTTTGTTGTTCAGATACACTATACCTGTTTCTGGTTTGGTAAGGAGTGTATGTACCTATACGTCTTCAGGAAGATTCAGATTAGGCTTCAGAATGTTGATCTTTTTATGGCTGCTTTCTAAGCCTAACTGGAAGTCGTTGATGTAGGCGAGCGTAATCGTGCACTTTATGAATCTCTTGATCATCTCGAGGGCATTCGTGTAGGGTAACGGATGAATGGTGCGAGTCTTTAACTCTTTAAGCAGTACCGGGAAGTCATTCATGTATAGATGGCTGAAGTCGGCTTCCGAGAACGTCCATTCATTTTCGTCGTCCCTTTTTACAGTGAAAATCGGGAACCATATGCTGAGAATCTTGTCGGACACGATCTCCACAATTTCTGTAATCCTGTGTCGCGTGCAGACCTGGTGGATCATTCTGATGCGCTTCATTACCTCCAAATACTGAGCTCAGACCGGATCTTTCAAGAACTTGACCCCATGACACATTACCGGGTCGAGAGGCCTGATCCAATGAGCGAAAATCTTCTTTTGTATTTCCTCCAGATAAGGAACCAGGATCCGTACTCTTTCCCAACGAGCTGGATGAGCTGGCTGAGGCGGAGCCGTTTCCGGGTCTGGAGTCGGAAGCTCTGAAGTACCTGCAGAATTGTGTATAGCAGGCTGAATAGCCAATACCTGTTCGCTCTGGAGGAGGAACTGGTCATAGTCATCTTCATTGATTAATTCATCTTCGTCAGCAAAATCCCATAAAGCATCTGTCTCTGTCTGAATGGCTATTATGGCTTTTTATCTCCATTTACTTTCCTGTTCCAGATAGCCAGCGGAGTCCTCATCGATCAATTCTAGGACCGACCGCTCTGGAACTGTCAGCACTATGGTATCTTCTGATTGACCCTTGGGCTTTTCAACCGTTGGGTCTGCTAACTCTGGCATCGTTTCCCTGACTGGTGTAGAAATCTCCATATCTTGAACCATTTATGAGTCTGTAGGTTGTTGCTATGATTCTGGTTCAGCTGGAGTGACGGTTGTAGTTTATGTCGTTGCGGTTGACAGCTCGGTCAGTCACATTCTTTTCTCCCCCTCATGCTGATCAGGGTCGTCCTGATCATCATGTCGTCGCTTTGAACCCAGTACCTGACCCTTACATGTGTCTTCAAGGCTGGCAACCCTCTCGGTGAGAGCTTCGAGGGCCTTCTTTACTTCGGTTAAGTTTGTTGTAAGTGTATCAAGTCGGGCATCTGTTGAAGTAATCGGGGGCAGTGGTTGGGATTGTGAGCGTAGGATACTCACTAGATCAGCTTCCGATGAGGCGTCGATGTTAGACTGCGAAAGTAGTTTATCCAAAAGGGCGGCTTTGAGAGCGTCGACGCTCATATTCTGTATGCTCGGGGTTGAAGTTGGCGCCGATATGCTTATAATATCTCTTATATATTAAAATCAATGCGCCATTAAGATTCCAGATAAATTTAACTCTTATAGACCCGGCTGGGTTTATAAGAGTAAAACCTGATTTTATGATTTTTGTTCATGTAAACCCGCACGGGTTTACAAGAGCAAACAACTGTTCCTCAGATTTCTCGTCTTGTATGTCAGTCCGGTATGTAAGAGGAAGAAAGCGAGAAACCTTAATGGGTCATCAATTTACATGCGGTTACCTAAGATTAGGATCTTACGTTTTTCAGGGACCTAAAGTGACATATTTGAAAGTTCAGGGACCTAAAGCATCATTTAGGGAACAACCCCATTTGTTCTGGAGAATGTTGTTGGAGGGAAAATATACGAGGTGGAAATTTGTATTTGTATGTCAGTCCGGTATGTAAGAGGAAGAAAGCGAGAAACCTTAATGGGTCATCAATTTACATGCGGTTACCTAAGATTAGGATCTTACGTTTTTCAGGGACCTAAAGTGACATATTTGAAAGTTCAGGGACCTAAAGCATCATTTAGGGAACAACCCCATTTGTTCTGGAGAATGTTGTTGGAGGGAAACTATACGAGGTGGAAATTTGTATCGGTGTCCACCCCGATACATAGAATAAACACACCACGTCCAAGTTTGGGGACCTAAACCGTCAATTTTCAAACTCTAGGGACCAAACTCTGTCAATTCCACTTTACAAATCGAAGAAGAAGTAGTAGTGTAACATCCCCAGGTCCACCATACACGATATTGTCCGCTTTCCGCTTACCCTCTGCATAACAGCATGCCGGCACCGCTCACGGTTTTGTTTCTGCCTGCACAGGCATACGCGGGACGCACCCAGTGACAGGCAAAAGGCCTCATGGAGGGAAACTATACGAGGTGGAAATTTGTATCGGTGTCCACCCCGAGACATAGAATAAACACACCACATCCAAGTTTGGGGACCTAAACCGTCAATTTTCATCGGTGTCCACCCCGAGACATAGAATAAACACACCACATCCAAGTTTGGGGACCTAAACCGTCAATTTTCAAACTCTAGGGACCAAACTCTGTCAATTCCACTTTAGGTATAAATATTTTTTATCTTTATATGTTGATATGCTTATAATATCTCTTATATATTAAAATCAATGCGCCATTAAGAATCCAGAAAAATTTAACTCTTACAGACCCGGCCGGGTTTATAAGAGTAAAACCTTATTTTATGTTTTTTGTTCATGTAAACCCGTGCGGGTTTACAAGAGCAAACAACTGTTCCTCAGATTTCTCGTCTTGTATGTCAGTCCGGTATGTAAGAGGAAGAAAGCGAGAAACCTTAATGGGTCATCAATTTACATGCGGTTACCTAAGATTAGGATCTTACGTTTTTCAGGGACCTAAAGTGACATATTTGAAAGTTCAGGGACCTAAAGCATCATTTAGGGAACAACCCCATTTGTTCTGGAGAATGTTGTTGGAGGGAAACTATACGAGGTGGAAATTTGTATTTGTATGTCAGTCCAGTATGTAAGAGGAAGAAAGCGAGAAACCTTAATGGGTCATCAATTTACATGCGGTTACCTAAGATTAGGATCTTACGTTTTTCAGGGACCTAAAGTGACATATTTGAAAGTTCAGGGACCTAACGCATCATTTAGGGAACAACCCCATTTGTTCTGGAGAATGTTGTTGGAGGGAAACTATACGAGGTGGAAATTTGTATCGGTGTCCACCCCGAGACATAGAATAAACACACCACGTCCAAGTTTGGGGACCTAAACCGTCAATTTTCAAACTCTAGGGACCAAACTCTGTCAATTCCACTTTACAAATCGAAGAAGAAGTAGTAGTGTAACATCCCCAGGTCCACCATACACGATATTGTCCGCTTTGCGCTTACCCTCTGCATAACAGCATGGGCGCATTCAAATATGAGGTTGCCCTGGGGAAATATCTGTAGCCACGCCTTTACCCGCGACGGCCTTTCTGATAAAGGCGATGTCATCGGACAGCTTCTTCATGATCTCAGTTTGGACAGCCTTTAAGGCGCCGTCCATTTGCTCCTTGGAGACGAACTCCGGGTGACTAACACCGGTGGAACTTAGCCTTTCCATTGTAGTAGTTGTGGTGGATTGCACCGCAGTACCGCCTGTGCTCACAGTTGTCCTGATGAAAGTAGTGGCAGGTCTTCCGCCCTGTCCTTGCAAGCTACCGAAAGGTAGGCTCACTCTGGGAGTTCCGATCGAGGCGCGAAGACTCTCGACGGTAGCAGTAGTAACGAACTGTGTCCTAGCCAAAGGAATCGTTTCAACAAATGGATCTAGACTCAATTGTGCTTCGAAGGAAGTTGAGGACTGGGGCTGGTGTTCTTTTATTTCAACACCAGAACTCTCCAAGTAAGAGACCGGTGGAAGTTGTGCTAGATCCCCGTGTGAAGATGAAACGGTTTCCTTTTAAGAGGAAACCGAGTGGCTAGGAGGGGTGTACAGTTGCGTCGCTAGGCCCACAGCGTCTTCTTCAATACCCCGTCGCAATGGATGCAAGGGAATAGCAGATGTGGCTGCCTGGCTTGGTCGAGGCTGGTTGGGAGCAACCTGTGAAGATTTCTCCATATCTCGCTCACTCTCATTTCTTTTCTTACTTCTCCGTTCACGCACAACCTCACTTTCACATTCTTTTTCGACTTTTTCTCCCTTCGCTCTCCTTTTCTCTCCAGATAAGGCTTCGGGGTTATGTGTGTAACGACCCGGTATCCCATAACATACATAACGTATAACAATTAACATTTCATACACAACGTCGTTACTTTCATAACAAAATACATGATAATTCACATTCGGTCCCAAAGTCTCAAAACTATACAATACAGAAATGTAAACATATCCTAGTCTTCGTCAGCTATCAACCGCCTCCTATGCTTTATCCTTCCCTTTGCTAACAAAAGATCCTTGACCTGGAATACATATTTTTAAAAGGAAAATGAGGGTTACACCAAATGGTCTACAGAGATAATCCCTGTCAGTTTAGAAATCCTTTTTATAAAACACACTTATACCACAAAGACTTAAATACCAAATAAGACTCGTGCATCGTGTATCACTTATCCTTCACATCATTCCCATGGCCATATTAGTTGGTTGCGAGCCAACAACACCGCTGTACAACAACTACAACACCGCTGTACAACAACTACAGCAAACATCCGCCGGCATTGTTCGGCAAGTGCTCTCGTGTAGTGTAATGCACATGTAAATACAATATATATCTCCATATATCATATTGTCATTTATAAAACCTTTCATCACATTTTCTTTTATAAAAACGTTACCACATTCCAACCACATATACGTCCCAATATAAACACATAATCACATCATGTATCATAATCTCAATCCGTACATATCCATCTCATATATATATATATCACATATATATGTATCCCAGTTGAAAACGTTTTAAAAGTAAAACTCACCTTGATTGCTTAAAATACTCTTCCAAGCCTTTCTCCAAGCTATCCGATCCTTTATCCAAAATTCTCAGAATCTGAAACCATTTACATACAAATATCTCCTTACCAACTTATGTATAAGACTTACTAGCAGGTTAAGAACTCTAGATACATCTATATAACTCTTATCCTCAAAAATGACCAAACAGCCAAAATATCCGGAAACCACAAAAGTATCCGGACAACACAAACAATCAGGACAACTCCAACTTCCCGGACAGCATAAAGAATCCGGACATCATTCGGACACCAAAGTAATCTGTATGCCATCCGGTATCTAATTCATCCAGAAACTGTCAAACGAATCGTCCAGACACTATCAACAAAACTACCCGGACATCACCAAAGAAACTACCCGGACACATTCATCTTGTCCGGGAACCTCTGTCGGATTGGTCCTTTTTACCCAGAAAACCGACTGAATCAACCCCAGATATGATTTCGACTATTCTACTCCGATGGAAAGTATCTATAAGCAATTACCAACATAAATCACAAAGAAAACATACCTTAAATCCCTTCCAAGTCCACCAATTTAAATCCCTAGCCTTTTCCTTTCTTCTTCTTCTTTTGCTCCCAAAAACACACACTTACACATACTGAAAATATCTGATGTTTCTGAGTTGTGAAATAGCTGAACTCCTAAAGAGGTAATATCAAACTCATTTTACAATTTAGACCTTAAACTATTCATTAATGACCAAAACACCTTTAATTCCTAACTTAACCCAAACTTACCCTAAACTTCCAACTTGAAAGTTAACTAAACTTAACAGAAAGGGGATTTAACTATCGAACTTACCCGGGGTATTACAATGTGTGTCATCATCATCATCATCCGACTTTGTAGCCTCACTACCGGATTCCTCTGACCCTACTTGGGAACCAGAAGTCGAGCCTAATTGAGACTCGGATTCAGACCCTAATTCGGAGCCAGAAGATGAATCGGCAGCTGGTCCGGAGGCTGGGCCGGGCTCGAAGCTAGAAGAGAAGGCTGCCTCTTCAGCGACTTGAACTCTGGATATGCCTTCCACTTCCACGTCATGCAATGCTTGATCTTCGACTCTAGGTGGCGTCGGTGTACGTGGTGGAGTGGAATGGGGTCGGGACAAACTAGCTTCGCGCGTTGACCTGGCGGCACCGCCCACGCCTGTTCCCCTCACTATATCTTCTCTCGGCACGCCCTGTCCGCGAGCCCCTGCTCGTCGGACCCCTCTTCCTCGCATACAGGGACCCTCACGCCTCTCGAGTCGCGCTCCTTGGGCAGGTCTATCCGGTTCTGTCTTGTCCATCGGAGCGTCTAGGTTGTTCTCTCTCCTATAAGCTATCACACTCGGTGCCGTTTGGTCCGCATTAGCTAGTAAGTCAGCAGGGATTACCATAGGTATAAGATCTTCAATAACTATCTTATTCTGAATTCTAGTCATGCGAGTAGATAGCATTACCTCATGGTCTGCGCGTCGAGGTATTGTGAGGTCGGTCGCCATGAAATGCGCGACAAGAAGCTGTAGAAATCTCGGATAAGGCAGGAATTTGAGGCGTCGGCTGCCTTGTTTCTTTTGTACTTGCTCGATCAGCTCCGTCTATAGAATAGTTACGTAGTCGACATGCCGACTATAGACTATGGCATGGAATAGGCCGAGAAAGTTGACTGTCATCTGATCTATTCCCTTGTTGACTGCTGAGAGACATATGTTCAATATGGTGAACAACGTGTACCAAACCAGCTGGAGATGGATCCGCGAGAAGTGCGATGGTTGTGCTAGCTGTCTGACATTTTCGAGAGCACGAATATCCCGGCAGAGGACTGCATCCGAGACTTGTGCGTCGTAGGCAGTGCGTCCTTGAATGGCAGTCGGTTCTGGCAATTCAAGAATTCGTCTGAAGCTGTCGCGAGTAATCACGACGTCGGAGTCGCCAATACGGCCTCGTAGGATGAAGTGCTGGCCACGGGCGACATGTGTGAGTGAGCGCCAAAGCTGGTGTACTTAGACGGCGGGAACTAGTGCGGTGGCCGTCAGTGCTCGGTTGAGTGAGTGGTTCTTCAGAATTTCCACAATTACTGGACATTGGCATCGGGGTCTGTCGTGTCCAGGTGGAAGTTATTAGCGACTAATGGAAGGTTCGGACCTTCGGGAAGTAACGGGACATTTCCTTGTGGATTCGGATTTGGTTGAGCAATGTTCCTGTTTTAAAAGCAAAGTTGTGTTGAGTGTACATGGCATGAGTGAGGCAAAAGAAAGTTTCGGGGGACGTATTCTCGAATTTGAATAACCGAGAATCGGTTACGGACCGAAACTAATCACTACTCGGATCTTGACGATTCTGAGTTGAGTATGTGCATTGATGTGCAATATATGAGCATTTATGTGCAATCAAACCATCAAGCATCAATACAACGGAATAAAACAGGTCAATGAAACAGTAAACCAATCTAATGGAATAGTGCTTCCGGAGTGGAGTTCCGGAACCTCAAAGATCCTGAACCGGAGTGACTTCCGGAACCGCATAGGATCCGGAGTGGAATAGGGGACAGATCCGGAATACAAGGACTTCCGGAACGCATATAGATCCGGAACTTAAGGTGACCAATACCGGAACATAGGTTAATACCGGGACTAGTGTTGGTTCTATATGCTCAAGAATGATTATAAAATAATATTATCGGTAATATATGATCCTATAGGGTCACACCGAACAACAAGTAGACACCGAATTAATATTTATAAGAATTTGATTCTTGATAAATATTATTATTTCTTGATAAATATTATTAATTATATTATTGAATATAATTCATAATATTAGATGCAAATGAAAGATTCTAGATTATTAATTAATATGATTGGGTCATATTTAACATGAAGTTAAAAGGAGGGACTATATGTAGTAAGTTTAAATAGTTAAAATAATGATTTTATCAAATTTAAACTAGGAGGGGTTTAAGTGAAATTATGCATGGGAGGCTCAAACCTCATTGGACCCTTTTATGGTCCAATAGAAAATGCTTGTTTTGTCTCTAGTTTTGTTTAAGGAAGAGACTTACTTGGTAAAAAAACACAAGTATCATTTTTGGCTCTCACTCTCTCCCTCCCTTCTCCTTTCGGCGGAAACCACCAAGTATGGTGGTTTTGGTGTTTATTTTGCTATCCATTTTCTTGTAGTCTTGGATACAAAGTTCCATTTTTTGCATCTTGGAATAATAAGAACTAGCATTCCGAAAGGTGTCGTCGCTTGTGGTGGATACCGGTAGATGAGCTCTCTTTTGGGTTCTACATTCATCACCAATATCCAACCTCCCATGAGGAACCAAAGGACTTCAAAGGTTGTAATCTTGAACTCTCTTTGTATGTTGCTCTTTTATCTTTTCATGCATGTAACAAGATCCTTGGTGGGAATAAAATGGTTTTATGTTTTGTTCAAATTTTTGCTTCCGCTGCGTAAAATATTGTACCTCTTATGGTTTTGAAACCCATGTTTTGAATATAAAATCCCAACAAGTGGTATCAGAGCCTATGTTATAATGCATGATTAGATAAAAAAGTTTTATTTGGATAAAACTTGGTTTTTGGAAGCCATGGGTAAAATTTCATTTTTATATGAAAAGTTCATACATGGCTTTTAGGCAACTTGTTTGTATTTTTTATATATGTATATTTTATGTAACAAGATTTTTACATGCATTTTTGTTACATAAAAGTTGCCTAACAAAAACAAAGTGTTGTTTTATGTTATTTATGAGAAATATGTGCATAAACAAGCCATGGACCAATATGTTGGTTGTTGTGTTGTTCTTTTAATTTTTATTATTATTCATGTTGGTTTGTAATAGTAAAGAGGTTTTATTTTTTCATGTCCTCTTGTTCATTTTGTAAGTATTAGATTAGTTGTTAGAACTAGTTTTTATTTATTTATAAAATGTAACAAGATGAAGACCAACATGGAGCTTGAAGATGGAGCTTGATGTCTTGTTTGCATAGAGATGCTAAAGCAAGTGGGAGCTTGAAGTTTTTTATTTTTGTCCCTTAGAAATGGACTTGGCATTTCTTGTTTTGGCTCACAAGAAATGTCATTAGATATTGCTTTGTTTTATGCACATTCTTTTACATGATTATGGTTGATTATGTTCTTTTGATTCTTTAAAATATAGGTTACTGCATGCTAGTAAAGAACATAAAATTGGTTCAAACGCGCTAATTTAAAATTGTTTAAAGTTGAAGCGACGAATTTTAAAATTAGATTTTAAATGAACCAAGTTCAAAATGAGATTTTATATCAACCAATTTTTAAAATGGAGATTTTAAATCAATGACATGAAAATTGGTTCAAATACGTTTTATATATAAAATTGTTTATTTAAAAACGACGTAACCTTAATTTTTTTTTTTGAACCAAATTATTTAAAATGGAGATTTTGAATTTATTCATTTTGATGAAATATTTCTTTTTCTTAAAACAGTACCTTGATTATTGGATGCATGCAATAATATGGTACTATAAGTTTTAAAATTAAAATTAAGATTTTGAATTTTATAAAAGAGTTTAAATGGAGATTTTGAAACTCATACAAACTCATAGTCTAATAATAAAAGTGTTTATTAAAAGACTATAAATGGTTCTTATTATGATCAAACTCAAACGTCATTATATGATATTAACAAATGATCATTAGTTGATAAAATAGAGATTTTATTTAACCAAAAGGAACCATTTGATGAGTAGTAAGACTTTATTATTGAATGCATACAATAAAATGTTGTAAAACTAGAATTATAAAATATTATAAATCCCTTTTTCAAAATGCAAGTCTATGCCATCCTTTTGAGAAACACTCAATACATCACTATGACACCCTTGTGGGATAAAGGTCACCTAACCACTTGGATTGTCTTGAGATGGATGAGGTGATTCTTATGTCTTTGTGGGATAAAGGTCACCTAACCGCATGGATGTGAGTTTCACATGTTGTTTCAAGTAGGATGACTTGATTGAGAATCTTTTGTGATAAAGGTCACCTAAGCATTAGAAACCCAAGGCATATATGGGATCAAACATGCCAATTAACAAACAAGTTGTTAAGGATCCCAAAACGCTAGGAATTACATTCGATGTAATCGATAAACATTATCTACCTTGTTGGATTAAATGGACGGGATAAAGGTCACCTAACCGTTTCATTTGTTTTGCAACGTTGGATCCGAGATACCCAACCGACCGTTACCAACGACTGACTTACATGACCAAGGATCCAATGCAAACAGTCTACCAACAACATGCCTATCCCGGAATGACTCACTCACCCAAACATGTAAATACTCAAAATGACACATAACACTTAAAATCGCCTTTCCCAAATGGTTTACAAAATCATTTACAAAATATTTTCAACGTCAAGATTTTTCACTTCAAAAAGACCGTATGCAATAAAACTACTATTACCAGGTCGGTAGTTACGCAAAAATGGACACGCTCGTCTCACATAGTAAAATCATGTTGAAAATCATTCCATTGCCGTTCAGTTTACTTACAAAATCCAAATGATATGGAACGAAGTTTACCAATCAAAATTTGTGTGCGTCAGTTATTTATACAAAACAAGGAAATGATTTATTGACAATAAAACATTTAGCTGACTAAAAAACGCACCAGACAACTCATGATAAAATGCTACCAAAAATATTCTCCCAAATTTCTACAACACAATCCATATAAGGATTGGAAACACAAGAATTAGATAATGCAATTTTATTTTTTTTAAAAATCAAACTTTGTGCATGACTTAGTCGACATTCTACGTCTCGACTCGTACTACTCCAAATCCCTCCGGTCCACTATCATCACCCGGACATTTACACCTCTTAGGCAAGTTGGGAAATTACGTCCAATAATCCTTACAGCTTTTCCTCAATTCAAAGTCGGCTCCATAAGCCCATGATTCTAGCACAATCATCAATCTTGACCCGAAATGGCCTACTTAAAAAAAACCTCATCCTTATCGTCACTCCAAGGGATTAATACTAGAATCGTCCTTCTATTCCAATGACTACTAGTTTAGAACCTTCATCACTACCCCAACGATCATCTCCTCAAGCAAAATCAAGTACACACCTGTACTAGTAGGTTCACTATTGTTGTTCCTCCTTGTGATGGCTATTCTGGGTAGATATTACAACGAGTTATTAGCACATAATAACTCATACTAACAACGCTCACACTCAACTCCTTGGATTCCTCGTGACTTTCCCCGACTCGAGTACGGATCCTATGCTTCAGATAGTAGGAGCTCTACTACTACCTTCCACACCTATCCTCACTCGTTTCGAGTCCCGTCCCGAAGTGCCCAAGTAGTTCCTTGCCGAAAACTATACACATATGCCCGCACCGGCATATGTACACACTCTTTCTAGCTCTCTAGGAATTCCACCCAACTCCACTACCCTTGCTATGACAAAATCCCCACTAGTCATGACGAGTCGCCTCGCGAACGCACAGTCGCACACAGTGTAAAACCAGATAGACATTCGAATATAAGATTCTATCCTACAACGGTTGGACTCAAACAAAAGCTGCGCAATAGAACTAAATCCGACATTCTAAGGCTATTCGGTTCCTACCGCATACAACCTATAGTGCATTCACTTAACAACCTATCAAGGCTAGCATAAACTCCTATTAGCAAGCAACAAACATGCAGTACAGTGTAATAAGCACCAAGCAATCTAGCATACATACTCCTATTTTCTAGAAAGCAATCTAGCATACATACTCATATGTAAACACTCTTCCCAGCTCACTAGGAATTTCATCTCATCCCACTACCCTTGCTACAACAGAATCCCTATTAGCCATAACGAGTTGCCTCGCGAATACCCAGTCGCATGCAACGTGAATCAAATAGACATTCGAATACAAAATTCTATCCTAGAACGGTTGGACTCAAACAAGAGCTGCACAATAGAACTAAATCAAATATTCTAAGGCTATATGATTCTTACTGCATACAACCTATAGGGCCTTCACTTAACAACCTACTATAACTAGCATTGATTCCTACTAGCAAGCAATCATCATACAGTACAGTGTAAACAACATAGGCAATCTAGCATGCATACCCTATGATCTAGAAAGCGATAAATACACTAAGTACTGTACCTTTCCCCTTTGACTGTACACACTGCGCCCTCGATCACCGTTTCTCAAACGGGTTTTCCTTTCTTTTATTTTCCAAAAATTTTAAGAGAACAATTTCATAGCCGCAACTTGAGATCAAACACACCGAGATGTGTTTGATTCACTCAAGCCGTGCTCTGATACCAAGTTGTAACGTCCCAAAAATTACAAGGAATTTAAAATTTTTAAAAATAATGCATCTCATTATAATCAAACCATAAGTTAACAAATCCCATTACAATAAAAATAAACGTCGTTAATTTAAACCGTCAAATAAAATTTAAGCAGCGGAAAAGTTATATAATTAAATCCCCATTTAAAAAGTTAAACTTAAACAGCCTTCGCCTTACGCCCGTGCGTACCGTCATGCCCGACGGCTACTCGCACCTGAAATCATAAGATATTGGGAAGGGGTAAGCACGGAGCTTAGTGAATTCTACCACCTACGCAGGTAGCAATCACACATATATCGCCCCTACTCGCTAGTAGGCAAACAACACCGCAATCACAAGTATAGAAACAAATCAAGGTTTAAACATGTAATCACATACCTCGGTCCCACCGAGCCCTCGGTCTCCCTGAGTTCACACAACACTTTTACACAATTCCTCGGTCTCCCCGAGCCCTCGGTCTCCCCGAGCCCTCGGTCTCCCCGAGTTCACACAATTCCTCGGTCTCCCCGAGCCCTCGATCTGCCCGAGTTCACACAATTCCTCGGTCTCCCCGAGCCCTCGGTCTCCCCGAGTTCACACAATTCCTCGGTCTCCCCGAGGTGTACACCAAACACACACCAATCACATATTATATAATCTACCACTAGCTATCACATCACAACTAGTTCACGTAAGCATACAATAACACGCAAGAGCAAACGCAACATATATGTAACTCTTAGTCTACGCAATGAGAGAACTCACCTTAAAGCAACGCAAGTATCCACAACCGCAACACAAGCCGGCCAACTTCACTCACCTTCTCCCACCTAATTACGTGTTAACAAATGTCAAAGTGAAGCCCCGACCCAAAACCACGACTACTAGATTACAAGTCACATATTCCAGCTTTTACTCTAAAAACACAGGTCCGTTCGGGACCTGTTTAACCCCTTATAAACTGATAAATCCAGAAATATTATTCCATAATCACAAAGTCCCATGTCTTAGGGTTCCAGGGACATATCGCAGGCTCTCTAACGATTTTTCTACAATTAAATATGGATTTTACAAAACCGACTTGCAGAACAGCGAAAAACAGGACCTTTCAGTACAAAACAACAATTTGACACTAGCTATGGTCCGAACTGGTTTTTGCGTAAAACATATGAAACTTACTAGACTCAGAATGGGAGATTTTGGCACTGATTTCACCCCAATACGATGTTCTTAGAAAACGTTATGGCTTTCACAAAACAGTGGCAGAAACTGTGAATTTCACATGAAATGACAAATATTGATTATTAATCCATTAAGTCATAGCTTAACCCAAACAGACCCGAACAGCCTACAAGCTTACTGGAGAAAAGTCATACTAGGCTGGACAACCACCGAGCACCACCCACATCCGCCTCCGGCAGCGGTGGTGGTTGGCGGCGGCGACGATGGTTACGGTAACCCTTCCGGCGAGACCTCCCAACGTCACCCACTCCCGACACAATCGCAAAGCGCACCCTCACACACCCGCACCCTGCACACCCCTGCACCCACCCCTCTGCCGCCACCACGGCGGCGTGCAGCGGCAGCCCCACCGCCGGCAGCCGTGGTGGTGGCGGTTTACGGCAATATAGCAAACGTCGACACAACGAAAAGAGGAACGAACTTACCTCGACAACCCTTCTTCCTCCTCTTTTCTGGCAGCAAGACGACGGCGTCTCTCTCCTCTTCCCGACGAACTCTCTCTCTCTCTCTCTCTCTCTCTCTCTCTCTCTCTCCGGCGACTCTCTTTTTCTCTCGCACCTCTCTCGCTCTCTTTCTCTTTTCCGGCCGAACACCCCCTCTCACTCACGGCCGTAGGGTTTCTCCTTCCTATTTCCTTTACTTCCTTGCTAAACACGCCACTAAACACACACAAAAGACACGGGGCTTGGTTCGTGAGTGCATGGGCCGAAACACCAAAGTTTTGGCCTTTTAACAGTAATGGTCCCTCGACTATCTTCTTCTCGCAAACTAACAACGTTTGACATATTTAACTATTAGACCAAAATCATCTAACCCCGCTAACGGAAACCACGTTAAATAAAACTAAAAAGACAAGAATTAATAAAAAGAAAATTACATACCGGAATACGGGCTTTACAACTATCTGTAACATCCCAGGCTAACCGTACCAGATATTGTCCGCTTTGTCCGCACACCTGGACTCACGGTTTTTAAAACGCGTCTGATAGGGGAGGTATCAAGTTCCTCTTATAAGGCAACCTTTGTTCCCCTCCCCAACCAATGTGGGATCTTACAATCCACCCCCTTGGGAGCCCTGCGTCCTCGCTGGCACACCAGTCCGGTTCCAGGCTCTGATACCATCTGTAACATCCCAGGCTAACCGTACCAGATATTGTCCGCTTTGTCCGCACACCTGGACTCACGGTTTTTAAAACGCGTCTGATAGGGGAGGTATAAAGTTCCTCTTATAAGGCAACCTTTGTTCCCCTCCCCAACCAATATGGGATCTTACAACAGAGTTTACACAAATCAAGTTTCTAGATGAACCCATTCATGAAGCTCCTTATATAAGCTAAACTTGAAGGGTCATGTTTGAGCTTTAGGACTTCGTTATTCTAGTGATGGGATTTGATTTGAATTTAGTATTTGGATATTTGAACATGTTTAGTAAAGCAACAAGTATAGTATTTAGTTAGATATATAGGATATGATCTTTTCATACTCGTTGTGTTCTATATTAGCATGTTTAAATCCTTGAATAAATTAGTTATTCTAAATATCCATAGTCGATCATAGTTGTGGGAGCAACTATGAAGTAAGACTAATATGAATTGGATTGGTTGACTTTTAAAAGTAAAAGTGGCAAAAGTGTTGCAACCAAGTTCATAGGTACTTGTTAGGGAACGAGTACTGGACCTGACCCGCTTCAAGATCACTTCATGTATCGTCGTCATAAGTGATTTTTGAATAAAAGGTAGTATCTTTGTATCCTTCGACCTGAGATGTATATTTGGGACTCAAATGTAGGGAGTGTTATGCTTTGATATGGTTAACCGTTGTTCTTGAAAAAGGCAGCTATAAAGGCCATTATTGGGCATGACATGAACTGCATGAGAGGCGTATGTAGTCAAGATGGGATTTGTTCCTCTTAAATGTTTTAAGAGTGAGACATCTAAGGCTCCTTACCAAAAGTTGAACAACAAATGAGAATGATAGCGATCCATGTCTCACGTTCAACATGATGTCCGAACAAAGGGATAACTGATACCACACCTTATATATCAATTGAAGCTATGAGCTTATGGGAATTGGATGTTGTTGAATGGCACTGACAGTCATACATTGCTGGGGGCAGTGAGATGTTGCTAGACGTCCACCACTGTCTATATCATTCTATAATGCAATCTTGAGCAAGTGGGAGATTGTTGGTTCTATATACTCAAGAATGATTATAAAATAATATTACAGGTAATATATGATCCTATAGGGTCACATCGATCAACAAGTAGACACCGAATTAATATTTATAAGAATTTGATTCTTGATAAATATTATTATTTCTTGATAAATATTATTAATTATATTATTGAATATAATTCATAATATTATATGCAAATGAAAGATTCTAGATTATTAATTAATATGATTGGGTCATACTTAACTAGAAGTTAAAAGGAGGGACTATATGTAGTAAGTTTAAATAGTTAAAATAATGATTTTAACAAATTTAAACTAGGAGGGGCTTAAGTGAAATTATGCATGGGAGGCTCAAACCTCATTGGACCCTTTTATGGTCCAATAGAAAATGCTTGTGTTGTCTCTAGTTTTGTATAAGGAAGAGACTTACTTGGTAAAAAAACACAAGTATCATTTTTGGCTCTGACTCTCTCCCTCCCTTCTCCTTTCGGCCGAAACCACCAAGTATGGTGGTTTTGGTGTTTATTTTGTTATCCATTTTCTTGTAGTCTTGGATACAAAGTTCCATTTTTTGCATCTTGGAAGAATAATAACTAGCATTCCGAAAGGTGTCGTTGCTTGTGGTGCATACCGCTAGAGGAGCTCTCTTTTGGGTTCTACATTCATCACCAACATCCAACCTCCCATGAGGAACCAAAGGACTTCAAAGGTTGTAATCTTGAACTCTCTTTGTATGTTGCTCTTTTATCTTTTCATGCATGTAACAAGATCCTTGGTGGGAATAAAATGGTTTTATGTTTTGTTCAAATTTTTGCTTCCGTTGCGTAAAATACTTTACCTCTTATGGTTTTGAAACCCATGTTTTGAATATAAAATCCCAACAACTAGCGGTATGCTGGAACTCAATTCCGGAACCGGGAGAGATCCGGAACCGAAAGAGTTCCTGAACTAGTCGCATTTCAAAATATCAAATCCATACCGGAACATATAAAATTTATCAAACACCGGAACTAGTTCAATTCCGGAACTAGGGAAAAACCGGAACCCAAAAATTCCGGAACTCAATACTTCCGGAACACAATACCGAATCGTATGAACATCAGACCGCTAATCGAGACAAAATAATTTCAAACAAGAAATTAACGAATCCAAACCCAACATCGATGTTTAAAACCACATTAGATAACATATTTACTTCGAGATCGATGATTGTTGTGTCGAGATGATGATCGACAGCAAGGCTGAAGGGTTTTAGAACCCTAATCAGCGCCGACAACAATTAATTCGAACAAATTGATCGATTTTGATGCATTTTGGATCGATCTCAAGTAGTGAAAACGATTAAGAGTGGATTAAAACACATACCTGTCGATTCGGAGTCAAAATCTGAGCTCAATTTGATGAAAACCCACAAAGCAGAGATGATGTGAGAAGAAGTTGGGTTGAGAGAGTTTTGGGCGCGAGAGTTTGAAATTATGAAAAACTTTTTAGAAATTCCGGTATTTATACCGGTCGATACCGGAAGTGAGTCCGGTACCGGATGCCTTAAACTCTCCCGATACCAACTTTGTCTCAACTTTGAGCAATTGGCGATAAATACCCCTGAAGTTTGAAACACTTCCAAAATTTCCCCTGAACTTAAAATTTACACTTTTAGCCCCTCAGGTTTGAAACTTTCACTTCTCCCCCTCAACTTGTTGAAAACTAACTCTCCCCCTCAAGTTTTCAAGAAAAACACTACTCCCCCTCAACTTTTCAAACTCACATTTCTCCCCCTCAATTTCTCAATAAAATTGCTATTCTATCCTCACAGAAACGAGAAGACATACCTTCGGTACTCGAGAAAACAACTTAAATTGCAAATGGTTAGTAGCACGGGAATAAATGGAAAAACAAGGACTAGATGGATAAAATTAAAGAAACATAGAAAACTGAAAAACGAAAGAAACACTAAACAACGGAAATACAGAGAACATATCACCGATGTGTTTGAAACACCTAAACCACACTGCGAGACAAGTGTAACTGGTAACAGACAGTTATCCCGTACTGTAGGAAATATGTGACAAGTACAACCGTGACTCAAACTTTCAGATTGAGCATACCTAGCTTGGACACGAGTTCATTGAACCGTTTTTCGTCCAAAGCCTTGGTAAATAGATCTGCAAGTTGGTTTTCTGTACTTACGAAGTAGAGTTCTATCGTACCTTTTTCCACATGATCTTTAATGAAGTGGTAGCGCACGTCTATATGCTTCGTCTTTGTATGCTGAACCGGATTGCTTGTGATGGCTATAGCACTCTTGGAGTCGCAATAAATCAGGATGTTCGAGTAGTTGTACCCGTAGTCCTTCAGTTGCGTCCGCATCCAGATCACTTGGGAACAGCAACTAGTCGCGGACACGTACTCTACTTCCGCCATGGAGGTGGAGACGCAAGTCTGCTTTTTGGAGGCCCATCTAACTAACTTGTCGCCCAAGAACTGGACGTGGCCTGTAGTGCTTTTTCGGTCGAGCATACTCCCGCGTAGTCAGCATCAGAAAATGCTGTAAGCTCGAAACCTGTATCCTTAAGATACCAAAGACCAAGATTAGCAGTACCTTTTAAATATCGAATAATACGCTTAACGGCTATCATGTATGACTCTTTAGGATTATATTGAAATCTAGCACACAAAAACGTTGAAAACATTATATTCGGCCGACTTGCCATCAAGTACATCAGCGAACCGATCATTCCTCTATAGGTAGTCGTATTCACGGCCTTTCCATCAGGATCGGCGTGTAACTTCATACCTGGTGACATGTGAGTCCTCACGGGTGAACACTGTTCCATCTTGAATTTTCAAAGAATATCCGTGATGTACTTAGATTGATTGATGAATATCCTAGTCGACATTTGTTGAACTTAAAAACCGAGAAAGAAATTCATCTGACCCATCATACTCATTTTAAAATATTGTTTCATGAGGAGTGAAAAGTTGCGACAGTATTGAGGGTTCGAAGAGCCGAAGATAATGTCATCGACATAGACTTGAATTAAAAGGATGTGCTCGCCTTCCCTTTTGATGAAAACGGTTGTGTCGATCTTACATTTCGAGAAGCCGAAATTGGTTAGAAAAGTAGACAATTTATCATACCAGGCTCTCGGTGCTTGCTTGAGTCCATACAACGCCTTGTCGAGGCGATACACATGATTGGGGTGATCAGGATGCACAAAACCTTCCGGCTGGGAGATGTATACTTCCTCCTTAAGATCGCCATTTAGAAATGCCGTCCTCACATCCATTTGGTAGACGGTGAAGTTTTTGTTAGCGGCGTACGCGAGGAACATCCGAATAGCTTCAATTCGGGCAACAGGTGCGAACGTCTCTTCATAGTCGATCCCCTCTTGCTGTCGATACCCCTTCGCGACCAAACAAGCTTTGTTTCAAACCACGACCCCGTTCTCGTCCTTCTTATTTTTGAATATCCATTTGGTGCTAATGATGGTTCGGTTCTTCGGGCGAGGGACCAGACGCCATACTTTGAGACTCTCGAATTCGTTCAACTCTTCTTACATAGCCATTATCCAATCTGGGTCGTGCAGGGCGTCTTTAACCATCGTTGGTTCAACGTTGCTGAGGAAATTGGAGAAGAGGCACTCCTTTCCCATAGCCGCCCATTTTTTAGTATTACTCAGCAGTGCAGGAGTAGCTTCGTCTTCAGTTTCCATTGTTGCTCTAGTTTGAACAGGAGCAGACAGATCTCCAATAATCTATTCTGGCGGGTGCGCTCGAATCCATTTTCGGGTGTGAGGTAGCGGGTCCGATAGAGGTTCTGAATTGTCAGCATCGATGTAGGACCCTAGGGATAGATTCTGAACCGCTTCAAGAGATGGAACCGGATGTAAGCATGCAGCGGCTGCAGGTTGAGAAACAATAACGTTGGACGACGATTTAACAGTTGCGTCAGAACTGTTGTTTGCTACGGGGGTAGATGGAGTGGGTTGAACCACTGGTGAGGGAGACACGGTCATCGTCGCTGTACTTGATGATGGTGTCGCCGCTAACACAAGTGAAGTGGGCGAGACCTCCGACGATGTAGTGTTGGGGGTTGGTGGGGAACCGGAGATGTGGGTCGACACCACTACAGCTCCATCTGCATTCAAAGAAGCATCAGAAGAAACTTGGGGAAGATAAAAATCATTATAAAAATTCTCAAACAGTAGATCTAACTCAGATGGATGTGAGTTCGACGTATTGGACGCCGACGGATATACTGTCGTGTGCTTGGATTCCGATCTAGTGAGATCATAAGCCAGCACCCCAGTAAGCGCGGGTTCTGAACTGTGATGTCCAGAAGCCAAGTCGACCAATTCGTCGAAGGTCACATTAATACTCTCAATCACGCTCTTAGTCCTCTTGTTGTAGACTCGGTATGCTTTGGAAGATGTAGAGTAGCCGATAAAAATCCCTTTGTCTGTCGTCGGCTTGAGCTTGTCAAGATCATCCTTGTCATTCAGTACGAAGCACTTGCACCCGAACATGTGAAAATAGCTGATGTTGGGTGTGCGTTTATTGATGACCTCGTATGGCATCTTGTTGAAACGCTTGTGGACGATAGACCGATTTTGAGTGTAGCACGCTGTCGCGATAGCTTCGGCCCATAAAAACATAAGAAGTACGTATTGTGTCAGCATGGTGCATGCCACTTCTACTAAAGTGCGGTTGCGTCGTTCCACCACGCCGTTTTGTTGTGGAGTTCTGGCTGCCGAGAATTTGTGCGAAATTCCCGCCGATGTGAGAAAATCGTCGATGATGCGATTCTTGAATTTAGTTCCGTTATCCGTGCGAATCGCGATGACGGTCAGCTGTACAATGTTCTGAACTCCCTTCAGGTGGTTGACTATGACACCCGAAGTCTCATCCTTTGATCGTAGGAACTTGACCCAGGTGTATCTGGAGTAGTCATCCACCATCACTAAGACGTACTTCTTATGGCTTATGCTTTGAACGCGCATTGGGCCGCAGACATCCATGTGGATCAGCTCTAGAGGTCTTGACGTGCTAGGAACCGGCTTCGGCTTGTGGGACACCTTCTTCATCTTTCCCAACTCGCAGGCGGAGCAGAGATGTTCCTTTGCAAACTTCAGTTTTGGCATACCCTTGACGAGTCCACCCAGCACTAGCTTATTGATTTTCTTGAAGTTCAAGTGTGAGAGTCGTCGATGCCACAGCCAGTGCTATTGAGTGGTGGCTTTAGAAAGTAGGCACACGGCTTTGTCGGTCTTCACGGCGGCAAGATTGATAGTGTAGAGGTTCGTTCATCGAGTGCCGGCGAGAATCTCCGTTCCATCGTCATCACGAATACTGCATCTCTTCGCCTTGAATCGAACTTCAAGATTCTTGTCACAAAACTGGCCGATGCTGAAGAGGTTGTGACCAAGACCTTCAACGTAGGACACACGTCTGTTAAGTTGTCCTGGACTAGGTCGCCGTAGCCCATGATCAGGGCCACGTTATCATTGTCGAATCGAACATCACCACAGTACTTCTCCTTGAAGTTGGTGAGTAGCTCCCGTTTACCAGTCATGTGTTTGGAGCACCCAGAATCGAGAAACCACACATGATCGGGCTACAAAACAAAGTTAAGGTTGTTTAGGTACCCATCTGTAAATGGGTCCTTGGGTGTTAGGTGCAGTACCTTTGTTTGAGACTCGTTTAGATCTGGGTCTTTTCTTTTTGGACTTACGAGAAGCATTAGAATTAAAGACATGGTATGAACCAAACCAATCTGATGCATGTCTAGAATTAATCAAGTCATTCAATCCACACACAGAACAACAAACATAATCACGAGAAAAATCAATCAATTGATGAACATTGTCAAGTTTAACCGGAAATTTAAAACCATGTTCAACTGAGTTATTCAAACCAAAACCATGTTTATTGTTATCTTTCCTATTATGCGAAAAAGAATTAAATGACTTGTTCTTCTCAGGACGCGTCTTAGTCTTCGTCTCTACCTACTATCTCCGAACCGCTTTCCCCCGACCCGTTCTATCTGAAAATACATTGGAGTTATAGTTAGAGGAGCTAGAGTTAACTGGTTGTTTGGAAGAGCTCTTACCGGATTTTGCACGTTTCTTTGACTGACGTTTAGATTTAGATTTAGATTTGGAGTTGGTCGCAGAAACGGTTTTAGAATTAGAACATTCACCTTTTTCGAAATTAACCGGTTCGGGCATTTTTTTCTAAGAATTGACTAGTAAGCTTTGGAGCAAAATCAATCTTAGAAAATTCATCATCAGGACAAGCCGTGGAATTCAATAACTCAGAAAATCTTTGTGCAGAATCAAGTGGGGCTTCACCATCTGAGTCAGACGAGGAGTTATCCGCAAACGGGTTATCAAAAATTGGAAAAAGATTCTTTTGAACTGAATCGGGTTAGATGGCCTTACCTATATCCTTACAGCTCAAAACTTTATCAGTTGTGTCATCAGACACTCCTAAGAAAGCTTTACATGAGGAACTATCCGAATAGACCGGAGCAAAATCAAACGAGATTGTTTCAGGAGTATCAGGCGTCATCGGAGTATCCACTGGATTTCCCCTAGCCATTCTCAGCGTTAAAGCTTCTGTCGCCAAAGCGGACAGTTGAGACGTCAACTTAGCAATCTCAGTTCGATAGGCCGCTCTTTCAGATTCGGGTAATGTCTCGGGTTTGGTCTGTTTGAGCTTTTTGATAGAATCTAACAGTACAATCCTTTCGATTTCATACTTGACCTTATCTTTCGCAATTGATTCTTCAAGTTTGAAAATGATGTTTTCCAAAATCAGAGGTGGAACATAACGTTTGAACTCTGATTTCTCTTTAGAATCATCATCTCAACCTTTTTGGCAAGCGAACAGATGTCAAAACAATCGTTGGAGAGATAAGGGGTTTTGCTTTTTAAATATGACGCATTAAGCGTTTCGTACACGAAAGGAATCTGTACGTTGATTTTTTTCCTAGGCGGCACATCATCCGATTTTGTGTTCTTTTTAGAATTAGGATTATCAGTTTTAGGTTTAACCTCAATTGGTGGTAGAGGTATACATGTTTATCTTTTAAAATCCTCTTTCTCCTCATCTTTTGGAGATGACTTGGTCCACTTAATCTTGTACTTAGGATATTTCTTGTCTAGACCCATGAAATTGAATTCATACAGAGTGGGAACTTTAGACAAGATTTTCTTGAGGTAACACGGATTATCATATCCGAGTCCCCATTGTGAGTTGTAATATTTAAACTCTTTTGGCTTGTTCAAGTGGATGGTTTGTTCAGATTGACCAAGTTTGTAAAGTTTGGATTCAAGATCCTTAAGCTTAGTGTTCAACGTCTCGTTTTCCTTTAGAACATTCTCTTGAACTAAAACACTTTTAGAATACTCCTCCTGATACTTCTCTAACTTTTGAGTATAATCAGATATTTGAGTCTCGAGGATTTCAGCTCGTTTTGAAATGGCCGAGCACTCAGTTTGATAGTTTTCTATCACACATCTGTCCTCAGTCTTTTCAATTGCTAGCTTGTCTATGGTATCGTATTTAACCTTAGCCTCGACTTTTAGCTTTGAGATTTGGGCGACTTTGGTCTTAACCTTAAGTTTGAAGGAATCTAAGGTACGCACCATTTCTTTCATTTGATTGATTAAGTTAGCATTGGAAGAACTACATACCTGACACTCGTGCTTGTCTTTCTTCTTGTCGGAAGAGTCATCTTCGGAATCAGTTTCTACCGGGTTGAGGCCAGTATAACACATATGCGCTTCCTCGTCTTCATTCTCTTCATCAGTCTGAAGGAGCCAATGATCATCTTCCACTAACAGTGCTTTGCCAGCTTCCTTCTGCCTTGATAGGAGCATCTTGGTCTTGTAGTACTCAGCATTCCGTACTACAGGCTTCCGACAGATCGCTTCCCTTCATCATTCCTCTTTCTTCCATCCTCAGTCTTTCGTTTGCCTTCATACTTGTCTTTATAATCCCGATGCTTGGTGTTTGTAGAGTATCGCTGATTGTTGTTAGTCGGCTTCTTAAAGAACTTCTTCCGGGCATACTCACGGGACATCAATGCAACAACTTTCTTGATACCGTCAATCTCGGGATCAGAATCACTTTCTGGTTCGTCATCCTCGTGTTCAGATTCACTTGGTGCTTCCTCTCTATATGAACTGCGTGGAGCTTGCTTTTGTTTCTTATGAGTCATCAGGGCAAGAGGATCTTCCTTCGTCTTCTCATTAGACTTTTGATCGCCCATCTACTCACGTACGTCATCTTCATCCTGGAGCAACATCTCGTAGATCTCATGCAGCGGAACATTCTCTAATGAGCGGTTGTGGGTGACATGAAGAACAAACCCCATCCATTCAGGTTGAAGGTTGTTGAGAAACTTGATGTTGCATTCGAGGTTTGACTTGAAGATGCTGTTCTTGTGCAGATCGTTGAGTAGAGTTCAGAAACGCTCATATGTCTCCATGAGTGATTCCCCTCTTTTAAGCTTTGAAGGATTCGTAGCGCGTGAGGCAGTTGGTGATCTTCATCTGATTACCTTCACGACTGCCTTGCATGATCTTAGCTAGCTGATCCCACATCCCTTTAGACGTGCCCTTGTAGCTGTCGATGATGCAGTAGATATTGTTGGGTAAACTGTATACTAGATAAGTCTTCGCCAACATATCTCTATCGGATTTACGCTTCTCTTCAACCGTTAGCTTGTCGTATGGTTTGGGCACTTTGTGGGCTGGAGGTCCACCTTCTTGTGTAGGAACGTCCATCAATGGTGGAACAGTCGGACCTTCCTTCAGCGATCGTAGAATTTCCTCATAAAGTGGCTTAGTCTGAATGAAGCACATAAATCTATCTCTCCAGACATTATACTCCCCGCGATACAGAATTGGAGGCTTGAATTCCGATCCGATGGCCAAAGCGTCTTGAGCATTCATTGTGAAAACTTGTGTGATCGTAAGACGTGTAGAGTGATGTTAGGGTCAAATATTGGTTGAATAGAAGTTCAAGGTCTATTTTGTTATTTCTTAATTTGAGCCTCAATTGTGAACGGGCCGTGGGCTTGTTACCACGGGTCCATTAGTATATAATGTTTTGTTTAGCTTAGATTTAAGCTAGTTGTCATTTTAATCTTTCAAGCTCTTATTGTAAACACTCTCTATTATTGAAAGTAAAGTGGATGACCATTGGAAATCATAACGACTTGTTCAACATCTATTGATTTCTATTAACTGTTGCACGAATCTGGAACTCACAATTGGTATCAGAGCAGACGGACGAATCGACTCAAAGTGATTTTCATAATTTCTGGTAAGAGTTCTGTTCAAAATTTAATCGCCTGTGTTCTTGGTGCTTGAAACTCATATTTTGTTTTACTCAAAATTGACCGTTTTCGTTTATTGCATACTGTTAGCATCATCTATATTAGTGATTCTTCACTTTCTCGCACTCTAATTCGATCATCTTAGTGGTTTTTTAAGCAAAATTAAGTTCATAAGTTTTTGGTTTTGTTCTTGCAAAAATCCAATTTTTACCATCAAAAACTTGTTATTTTGCTTCAAAATCGATTTGGGTATTGTTATTATTGTTTTTGGTCAAGTTCCTAACCTTTCGGGAACGATTTTGAGCAACCCTAGTCGATTTCCAATCGAATTAGAAACCACAGCCGCAGTTACCGGATACCACAACCGTGGTTACCGGGTCCATACCAGTGTTACCGGGTAAGTTCCTATTTCTTCAGTTGTTACCGGGTAATTTTAATCCCTACCGGCTATTTCAATTCTTACCGGACATCATTCTCGGTAAGTCCTAGATACCGGTCACTACTCACATCCGGTAAGCACAACTAACCGGACAAGATCCCGGTAAGTCCTTTCATCCGGTAACATACTCATCCGGTAAGCTCTTCACCAGGTAAGTTTTTCATTTGCTCAAGTTTCTTTCATCCGGTATCTAGTTTTACCCGGTAACCCTTTATTACCCGGTAACTCCAAATCATCCGATAACCTTTGCAAATTTACCTGATTTTCACAATCTGATCCAGACACTTCCAGATCAGATATCTCACTTCCGGATTCCTATCCGGTAAGTTCTGCTTAGTCGATTTCTTACCTGATTTAGCATAATCCACTCGTAGAACCTGCGTTAGGATGTCACTCTTAGTGCCTTGCGTTAGGTTATCACTTTGAATCGAACAAATCGTCTGACGATCACTCTAATGCAACTAAAGATGTCTTCACGCGACGCTCTTGCTATTGGCACCGATTCCAAACCACCTTGCCTCTACCAAGGTGAGTAAAGCCAGTGGCGGGACAGATTTATAATCTTCATTGAGTCTAAGGACAACTTCGAGTATATCTGGCGAGCTCTAAGAGACGGGCCTATTCCTGAACCCATGAAGACTATTCTACCAGCTGAAATAGGTGGTCTACCTCGTGTCGAGAAAAAGACACTCACCGATATGACTGCCGACGAAAGAGGTATGCTTGAGGGAGAAAAACATGCTAAGAGGTACCTTGTTCAAGCGCTACCCAACACGATCTACACTGCCATCGACAGCTACAAAAATACAGCTAAGGGCATGTGGGATCAAGTGGAGAAGATGATGCGCGGGAGCGAAGTCGGGAATCAATTGAAGATCAACAACTCTATAACCAAGTTCAATGGGTTTAAGCACCGCACCGGCGAATCCCTCTCTCAGACCTATGAACGCTTATGTCTCCTTCTCAACGAGCTCCACAAGAACCAGATCACTCGTACTAACACGGAGAACGCACTGAAGTTCCTCAACAACCTCCTGCCTGAGTGGAAAGTATTCGCATCACACGTCAAGCACAACCACTTAATGGAGAAAGTCGGCATCCACGAGCTCTATGAGATGCTTCTTCAAGACGAAGATGAGGTAATGGAAATTCTGAACGAGAAGAAGGCTGCATCCAAGCCAGTTGCTGATCCACTTGCTCTTATGTCCTCCAAACGAGGGAAATCTTCCAGCCGACATTCTAAACGTGCCAAAGAGCCAAGTGAATCCGAGCCTGAGGAAGAAGAGGACAGTGATTCAGATCCTGAATTATCTGCCATTAAGAAGGCAATGGCCCTGCTCTCCAAGTCCTTCCAAAAACAGAAGTTCTATAAGAAGCCGACGTCCAATAATCAGCGCTACTCCACCTCCTCCAACAAGCGCCATGATTATCAGGACAAATATGAAGGAAAGAAGAAAGCTGATGAGCTAGACCAGTCTGACAAGAAGAAGAAGATAGAGAAAGATGACCGCAAGAAGAAAGATGAACCTGTGACTTGTTATAACTGCGGGAAGCTTGGTCACTTTTGCGAAAGATTGTCGGAAGCCTGTTGTAAAGAATGCTCACTATTACAAGGCGAATCTCGAATAGGCCGAGCAGAAAGAAGCTGGAGAAGCCTTATTTATTTTAGACGACTATTGGTTGGGTCGTTCTGATGATGAAAGCGAGTCTGATGGTGCTGATGCTTTCATGGGATACCACTCTCCTGCTGATGAAGAAAAGGCAAAGTCAAGTCAGGTATGTGAATCTACTCCTCAAGATTTCTTTACTCAAATGCAATCTCTTGCTGAACGGATAGATTCCCACAAGGCCACCTCTAACGAACAACTGCTTGAAATTAGATCACTATCTGAAAAGCTAGATGTTCAAAAGCGACTAACTGAGAAAAATAAGTCCGAAACTGCTAATTTAAAAGAAAAATGCAAAAATCTTTCAATAGCACCTAAGGACTTAAGGGCCCAGATATCTGAACTACAATCACAGTTTGATCAGTGTATGAATGAGAAAGCAGATATTGTTTATCAATATTCTGCTCTTCAAATTCAGCACAAGGAGCTTGTCGCTAAAATACTTGATCTTGAGACCAAACTCCACAAACGAGGTCAAACTAATCAGACCATCCACATGAATAAACCCAAGGAGTTCACGTATTTTAACAAAGAATGGGGAATCGGATATGATAACCCACACTACTTGAAAAGGGTATATCCAAAAGACCTATACTGTATGATTTTGGTTGTTTTGGAATAGACAAAAAGTATCCGGAATATGCAATAAAATGGACTGGTCCTCTTGAAACTGAAAAGGAAGAGGAAACTAAGGAATACAAACGCGCACACACGTCTAAAATGCAACTTCCTTTTTGTTATGAACCTTTGAATTATTACTATAAGAAAAATCAAAAGAAGTACCTCTCGAATGACTACTTTGATTGCTACAAGGTTGTAACGCCCAAGGATTCCTCCAAAAAGGATGAGGTCCAAGCAACCAAACCCAAGACTGAGACGGATGAGTTCAAACTCTATGTTCCCCCTCTCATCTTGGAAGCAAAGATAGTCGAGTTAGAGGAGTCACTCGAGAAAGAAAGGTTAAGTTTTCAAAAGGAAAAGCAAGCGCTAATCACTGATCTTGAGAATCTAAAATACGTCAAAACCGAAGCTGTGTCTGATGAAGGACAGGAAATCCTTCGGTGTGAAATCAACAAGCTCACATCAAAATTGTCTGCCTTGGCAACAGAAGCGATGACGGAGCATACGAGAAATGGTCATCTCAAAGAGCAGATTGACCTACTCCAATCTGAAAAGATGATTTCACCCGATTCTTCCTCCAACTCATCGGACACGTCTTCGTGTAAAGATTTTATTGGCAAAATCTCTTCTACACAAGACTGTAAGGACTCTCAAAACGGGAGTGTTTTAAGGAATTTGAACTCTGATTTTTTCCTAGCTTCCGCATCAAATTCCCCGAAACACACAAGCACAAAGTGTTCCTCGCCTTCTTCGACCGATCCAAGTCCTGAAATTCCGGATGTTAATTTTTCATACTTTATGAACTCCGAAGGCAATTCTGATGAAGAGTTTGAATCGTTCCCTTTCGATAAACCTCTTCCAAGTCATACTGATTTTCTGTCACCGGTAGTCAATCGACCGGTCAATTTTCTAAAAGGTGATTGTTCCACAACAAAGACCCCAGCTGTGATTAAGATTTCTAAAACAAAGACGGTTTCTCAAAAACAATCACAGCCGAGGCAAAAGACCGAGCGATCGACCGTCAAAAATCCTGCTTCCTCAAAAGTAACTGACCATTCTGTCAATGTTGTTTCAGATAAAATCGGTCGAGCTAAAAAGGACAAACAAAAGTGGCTAGCTAAGGAAACTATTGAGGATGCTGCATCAAAGTCTTTCAATACTGTTTTTTATCCTAGAATGAACAAAAACGATTGTGCTTGGAATCATAGGAATGATTTTGTTAAACGAGATGTTAATTTTCCAATTAAGCTTTATTCCATTCAACAATTGATTCAATTATCGCATGATTGTTTGTGTTGTTCTAGTTGTGGTTGGAATGACTTTGATGATATTAAAAATAATGATTGGTTTGGGTCATATCACATGTATAATTCTTCACCCAAACGTAAACCCCGTCAAAACAAAAAGAAACACTATACACAACGGGGTTCCCAATCTGAGGTGAAACCCAAACAAAAAAGGAAACCCACTTTAAAACGGGTTCCTCCTACTGAGGGTAAACCTACACCCAAGAGGCAACCTGCTCTAAAACAAGTTTCTCCAAAAGGTGTAAATCCTACACCCAAGAGGCAATCTGTTTCAAAGCAAGTTCCTCCAAAAGATGTCAAGCCTAACCCTCCAGGACCCATGCAAATAGGGGTACCTAAAGTCCGCTAATCTCGTTTTGCAGGACGGTCATGTGTGGTACTTAGACTCTGGATGCTCCAAGCACATGACCGGAAGGAGGGAGCTTCTCACGAACTACAAGGAAATATATGGCGGAGACGTGAGATTCGTGAATGATGACAAGGTGCCAATTTTGGGCTACGACGACATTGTCCAAGACAAGATCACTATCAAGAAAGTATCACACATCGCGGGATTGGGACACAATCTGTTCAGTATCGGCCAATTCTGCGACAAAGATCTCGAGGTCCGGTTCAAAGCCAAAAGGTGTAGCATTCTCACCAACGACGAAACGGAACTACTCGTTGGAAAGTGCAAGACCAACCTCTACACCATCGATCTTGCAGCCCTGAAGACCGATAAACCTGTCTGCCTGATGTCAAAGGCTAATTCCGAACAAGCTTGGATTTGGCATCGACGTCTATCACACCTGAACTTCAAGAGTATTAACAAACTGGTGCTGGGCGGACACGTGAAAGGCATGCCTGATCTTCAATTCGTGAAGGATCAACTATGCGGGGCATGTGTGTTAGCTCCAATCTTTCTGTTTGTAAAGGTAGTGAAAATAGTCTAAGAACAGAAGTAACCCACAGAGGCTCTGCAGAAGAACCCAAGAATACCGAAGGAAAGAATCAGCAGAAGACTGCGCACAGAGGACCGAGCCGCAGAACCTCTGTCACCCTTGACAGAGCCTCTGCGGTTTATACTGAAGACTTGAAGATTTACAAATATCTTTCTATTGTTCCAGGATCCGTTCATCCACTTGTTCCAGGCGTGCCCTGATATCAACTACACGTGTCAAACTCTGATAGGGCTCTGTCAGAATTGGAACATGCGCATTAAATGAACATCGTACCAAGCTACTGTTCACCCAATCCTGTCTACTGTAGATCAGTCCTTATTGTCTAAAGTATGTCCCCTTTAGAAATAGTATAAATAGAAGACTCATGTTGAGTTCTTCTATTAAGCAAAATACCACAAAAATACACATATATCATTAAGCTTTACTCTTCTCACACACACCATTAACTGCAGATTTCTTGTTAATCCTTTGAAGTTCTTGGTGTTCTTAATATATATCAAATACAATAATCTTGGAGATATTCATCTGTTCTTACATATTGTTTATTTGATATTGTGTGTTCTTCTACCTTACATTATCTTTCAGTTCTTAAATACGCTTCCGCACCATACAATCTGAACTAACTGAAAGTTAAGATCATTGTTTAAGCAAAAAGGAACCAACAATTGGTATCAGAGCAAACCTTGATTTTTAATATCAAGGGATCCACTCTAAAACTATGATCTTTGGTAGAAACTTGGATTTTTAACCTAGTCTTCATATTAAACAAACAATTTCTTTTTCTTTTTTTGCCATTTTTCGATTTAGTCGAACTCTGGTAAAAGTATAGAATATGTTTTTCTGGTTGAAAACTCCATTTTAGTGCTCAGCTTAAAGCTTTTAAACTTAAAAAACTTCATACGAAGCATCCACTTCATACTCAGAAAAGTTTGTTGTTCAAACCCTTTTCTGGATAATTTATCTCTCTAAAAATGACAAGTACAAACAACTTCCTCTCTGCTGGTTCCTTAACCAAACCTCCCACTCTTCTTATAGAAAAATACCCTCAATGGAAGATTCGAATGATTCACTTCTTTGAGGGTACTGACAAAGAAATGGTTTATTATATCCGTAATCCTCCTTTCATTCCCATGATAACTGTACCTCGTGTTCCTAGCACAGACGACACACCTGAAATCCCAGAACACACGAAACCAAAGACCCAAGAAAATTGGTCTGATCCTGATTGGGCTAAATACGAAGTTGCTCAGAAAACTATGAGAATTCTGATTATGGCCTTTCCAAATGACCTTTTCCAGTCCATGGATGCATGTGAATCTGCATATGATCTATGGAAAGAACTGGAATAACAACTAGAAGGAGGAGTCAAAACCCAGAAGAACCGCAAAGCTCAATACATAAATGAATACTATGCCTTTAAAGCTCTGCCAACCGAATCTCTGCAAACTACGTATGATAGGTTCAACTCTCTAATAAACAAGTGCAAGAAGTTCGGCATCCACAGAACCTCTGAAGAAAACAACGTTATGTTTCTGAATTCTCTGATTGAAGAATGGCTTCAGTTATCTATGTCTCTGCAAACAAATCAAGACTTAGATTCCTGGACCCTATCAGACCTCTATGGAACATTGGCAGCACAAGGGCCTCAGGTAGCACAAGCAATAGACCAGATCATTGCACCTCTTGCATTGGTTGGTAAGACTACAGAGGCTAGAGAGAAACCAAAAAAAAGAAAAAGCAATAGAGGAAAGAAAGGAGAAGAAGAAGAAAAACATGATGGTGGAAAGTGAAGAAGAAGAGGAAGTAGCAGCAGAAGAAGAAACGACCCTGGCCTCGATAGCTAAATCTTTAGCTCTCTTGACTAGGGAATTCAGCAGAGGATACCAGAAGAAATCTGGTAATGAACGATATGAAAGAGATAATCGAGAAAGAGAAGGGTCAAACGACAGAAGTGGTGACCGACAGAGGTCAAGTGATAGAAATGACAGAGGAAATGGCCGACAGAGGTCGGAAGACAAAGCTGGCAACACTCCACAGATTCAAGAGTGTTACAAATGTGGTAAACCAGGCCACTACGCAAATGAGTGCCGAACCGAAAAAAGTGGTGACCGACAGAGGTCAGACGACAGAGCTGGAAACTCCACACAGAACCAAGGATGCTACAACTGTGGAAAGCCAGGTCACTTTGCCAACGAACGCAGGAGCAAGTCAAATCGCCCTCAGAGGGATGCAGCTTTCTACAAAAAGAAAGCTAAATACTATGCTTAGAAGTCACTAATGGTGAACAAATAAATCTGGGAGTCAGACACATCCTCTGACGAAGGCGAAACAACGAATGCTCTATTCTGTGGCATGGCAGAAGTCAGCTCCGACTCCGACAGTGAGGTATCCACTTCTACCTCTAACTCTAATACTGCAAAAGATGATTTGATTAAACTTAACATTGAATACACTGAAATGAAAAAGACATCTGAAAATATTCAGAAAAAGCTCACATTCTATGAGAGAGAAGCTAGACTTCTCACTCAAGAAAAAGCTAAAATCTTTAAAGAAAAAGAAGAAATTGAAATGGACTGGAACGAAAAGTTAAATCCTTTAAAAGAAAAGATTTCTGAACTTAATTCTTCTTTGAAAACAAAGTCTAAAGAACTAATGGACGTTGAGTGCGACAGAATGAACATCCTAGCTCTTAAAAATTATTTTCAAAAGGAAAGAGAAGTCCTCTGTCAAGATTTACTCAGAAGAGCTTCAAATTAAAAAAATTCAAGATGCTCATAAGGTGTACGAAAAAATAAACACACAAATAGGGAGACGGGGAATTGGCTTCTGTGATATAGATCCTTATACCGGAACCAAAAGAGACAAGTCTCTGTCCTCTCTATTTCACATTGGAGATACAAGAAAACCTGGATTTCCAAATCTTCTCTCTGTAAGTAAAAGGCAAAAAGTCTCTGGGAACCTCACAAGAGGAAACCTCTGAAGATGACAAATGTGTGGTTTGAAAACACAGATTTGTCACCTTCAATCTCTGTCAAAATAGAATCCAAACCTAAGAGGTATCTGAAAACTCAAGATCAGATAGGAATCTTCAAGTTTGGTAATCCCGAGACTCAAACTCAAGCTGCATTTGTCTGCATGATGAATTCTGAAAAGAAATTATCAGCAGAGGCACATGAGTTCAAGCCAAGAATTACAGAAGAAAAACTTGATATCTCTGAAGAAAACCTCTGTACATCTTCCAGCGATCAAGATCTCTCTGAAGAAAACTTAACAGATACTTCTGTTAACTTAGAAGATAGTTCCTCAGAAAAGGAAGAAAGTGAGTATGACACATGTTCTGAAAGCCCAGCCTCTGTCGAAAGAGAACCAAGTGACTCAACCTCTGTATATGAGGACGATTCATCCTCTGACGAATCAGAGACTGACTCTAAGTCAGAGATCGGACCTAGTGACACAGAGGTTTTTAAACAAACCTCTGAAGTTCTTAACAGAACTATTCCTCCCAAGGAGAAAATCACTGGAACTCCTATCTGTCCAGAGTTTTTGGATATGTGCATACAAGCCAAAACCTCTCTTGAGCTTGAAAATTTCAAACAAAAGAAGTTAATGTCCACTCAAATTCCAACAAATTCAAAGATTTTAAAACCCTTAAAACCTGTTAAATAAAAACTAACATGGCAACAGAAGGGTAAATGGACTAAAATTAACAAATCTTTTTCTTCTGTGACAGTGAAATCTACAGAAGTTCACCACAGAAGGGGAACACAGAAGGCCGCACTCAACAAAGGATTTTGCAAACAACGATCTAGCCTACATAAACCTTCTTATAATAGAAAGTCTAATGTTAGGATAAATTGTAATGCCTCTGTGCCCCCATTTAATGTATTTAATGAAAAGTTCAAGCAAATCTCTTCGCACATTCAATACTGTCATTACTTTGATCTTATGTTTAAAATAAACCAACATTTCAAAATTCCACACTGTCTTCTCCCTGTACCCAAAGCAAAAGATAAATCCAAGGGTAAGAAGAAACAAAATGCTTCTTCAACAAAAGCTAAAACAAAGACCCCTGACAAAACTGGACCCATGTGGATATGGGTACCTAAAACTCTTTAATTGTCTTGCAGAAGCAGTATGTGCCAATCTGGTATCTAGACTCCGGATGCTCGAGGCACATGACTGGCGACAAAGGTCTTCTATCCACATACAAAGAAAAGAACGATGGTGGATCTGTGACCTTTGGAGACAATAAAAAGGGGTACATCAAAGGCTACGGAGTCATAAAGAAGGAAAATATAACCGTATGCAAAGTTGCATATGTTGATGGCCTTAAACACAATCTTCTCAGTGTTAGTCAACTCTGCGATACGGGATTCGACGTAATGTTCAAAAGAACCTTTTGCTCTCTACAGAGCGAGGACACATGACTTGAACTTCTGCGAGCCGAAAGAAGAGGAGATCTATATCTCATGAACTTCAATGCAAAGAACAAGAAAGACAAAATATGCCTTGTTGCATACAAAAACGAAGAAGCTGGTTATGGCACAACAGGTTCTGCCATTTAAACTTTCATACTCTTGATAAACTTGTAAAACTTGATCTAGTCAAAGGTCTACCAAACGTTAAATTTAATAAAGATCATTTATGCTCTGCCTGTGAAATGGGAAAACTCAAAAGAGCTTCCCATAAAGGCAAAACTAATGTATCTTACCTAGACCTCTGTACATGCTACATGTTGACCTCTGTGGTCCAATATCTACACAGAGTCTAGGTGGCAAGAAATATTTGCTTGTTTTGATCGATGAATTCTCAAGATTTACATGGGTTGAATTTGTCAGAAAGAAATCAGATGTTCCAAACATTCTGATAAACTTAATGAAAAGAATCCAAGTTCTGTATGAGTGCAGGATTCAGAAACTGAGAAGCGACAATGACACATAATTCAAAAACTCTGTCATTGAAGCCTATCTTACAGAAGAAGGAATTTCACATAACTTCTCTGCTGCACGCACCCCACAACAGAATGGCGTGGTCGAACAAAAGAATCGCACGCTTGTGGAAGCCACTAGAACTATGCTAACCGCATATGGATTACCAATGACATTTTGGGCAGAAGCAGTATCAACCGCTTGCTATACCCAAAATCGATCAACCATCGTAAAGAGACACATCAAAACACCATATCATTTGATCAGCAAAAGACGACCAAACATCAAATTCTTCCATGTATTTGGATGCAAGTGCTTCGTCTTAAATGATAGAGAAGCAAGAGGAAAGTTTGAAGTAAAGGCAGATGAAGGCAAGTTCATAGGATACTCTGCAACTTCCAAGGCCTACAGAGTTTATCTTTTGCAGTCTCGAACGATCGTAGAAAGCATAAATGTTTCTTTTGACGACACCTTCCAGAAGACTTCTGAACGAATCAGTTCAGAACTCGGTCTAAAAGGGGAATCCTCTGGCATCTCAAAAACAAGAGAAGAAGACTTAAATCTTCTATTTCAAGAGATGTTCCATGACGACATTGATCCCTCTGCTGGAGCCGTCAGAGCCTCTGGAGAATCATCTTCTGCCAGCCAGAACGCAATAGGTATCTCTCTAACTGGTCCCTTAAATAATTCATCTTCCTCTGTTAATCATACAGATGCAAATGCCGAGGGGGAGCCAACAGAAGATGATACAACAAGGAAAACAACCCCAGAAGCTACTGAAGAACCAACTCCAGAAACCACAGAGGAACCAATAACAGAGGAACAAGAAGACTCAGTCTATACTTCCTCAGAGGAACAAACACCGCCACTCATTCCAATCATTCCACAATCTGTAGGATCAAGCACGAAAGAAAAATCCACGACAGAGGCTACACCAGAACAACAAATAGAAACCTCTGAAGATCAACTTGATGAAATCGATGACCATCTCCCAAGAACAACAAAGTGGACAAAGAGCCATCCTCCAAGTCTTATAATCGGCGGACCTTCTGAAAAGGTAAAAACAAGATCTGCCACTGCTAACTTTTGTTTCTTTACAAACTTTATTAGTGTGATCGAGCCAAAAAGGATCTCTGAAGCCCTTGACGACCCAAACTGTGTAGATGCTATGCAAGAAGAGCTTCTACAGTTTGAACGAAAAAAAGTCTGGACTTTAGTTCCTCTGCCACGAGGAAAACAAGCCATATGAACTAAATGGGTCTTCAAAAATAAGAAGGATGAAGATGGAGTGGTCATAAGAAACAAAGCAAGATTGGTGGCCAAGGGATATCGCTAAGAAGAAGGCATAGATTACGATGAAACCTTTTCCCCTGTCGCACAACTCGAAGCCATAAGAATCTTCTTAGCCTTCGCAGCCCACAGAGGTTTTAATGTATTTCAAATGGACGTACAATCTGCTTTTCTAAATGGCGAAATCCAAGAAGAAGTATACGTCCAACAGCCACAAGGGTTTGAAAGCTCTAAGTACCCAAAATACGTGTACTACCTCGACAAAGCTCTGTATGGACTGAAACAGGCTCCAAGAGCATGGTACGAAAGACTTTCTACCTTTCTTCTCGATAATGGTTACGACAGAGGTACGACGGATACAACTTTGTTTTATAAACGAAAAAGTGATGAAATTATGCTTGTACAAATATATGTAGACGACATAATTTTTGGGTCTACAAATACAGAAGAGTGCAAAAAGTTTGAAAAACTCATGCAGAGTGAGTTTGAAATGAGTATGATGGGAGAATTAACTTTCTTCCTCGGACTCCAAGTAAAAAACAATCATCAGAGGGATTTTCATAAATCAAGCTAAATATGTCTCTGACGTACTTTCAAAATACAGTCTCTCTGATGCCTCTGTAATGAAAACTCCAATGGCCACAAGAAATAAGTTAGACTCAGATCCAAATGGCATACCTATAGAGTGCACGCTCTATAGAGGAATGATTGGGTCTCTGTTATACTTAACTGCAAGTAGACCTGACATAATGCATGCCACATGTCTCTGTGCAAGATATCAAGCTAACCCGAAGGAATCCCATTATAATGCTGTAAAGAGGATCTTCAGATACCTCAAAGGGACCAAAAATCTTGGCCTCTGGTATCCGAAGAACTCTGGTTTTGGTCTTAAAGCTTATACAGATTCAGATTATGGAGGATGCAAGCTCGACGGAAAGAGTACCTCTGGGAGTTGTCAATTCCTAGGTGGTAAACTACTCAGCTGGAACTCTAAGAAGCAGAACTGCGTATCCACATCTACAGCAGAAGCCGAATACGTTGCTGCTACTAGTTGTTGCTCCCAGGTTCTATGGATGAAAACTCAGTTTAAGGACTATGGCCACATCATATTCAAGATTCCCATCTTCTGTGACTCAAAGAGCGACATAGCCATCTCTGCCAATCCAGTACAGCACTCAAAAACAAAGCATATCGATATCCGTTACCACTTTCTGAAACACCATGTTGAATATGGGACAATCGAAATGCACTTCGTGTCTACAGAGTACCAGCTTGCAGACTTATTCACCAAGGCACTAGATGAGAAAAGATTTCTTTTCTTGGTGGGTAAGTTGGGAATGATAAACATGAGTTAAAACCTCTGTAAGTATAACTTAAATCTTCTGTAAATATATATATATACATGTTTCTGTTGTTTTATTTATTTTATTTTATTTCTGTATGTAAATTCTCAATCACCAAGTGTTCAATACTCAACAGAGCTTCTATAGGATTGCTCAGAACCTCTGACAGTCCTTATAGAACCTCTGAAAATCTTGATCTATGTTATATGCACAACTTATCTTATTTGATCCAAGCATAGGTCAAGGGGGGAGCAGAAGGAAACCTTGAAATGATCTACAGAGGATGATCATTCAAGGGGGAGCCAAAGAAGAATTGCGATCGACATTATCCACAGAAGTCAGGTACTAAGCCGAAGTCAGAAGAGTCAAAATATAAGTATCTCAAACAAACAGTTTTTGAAAACAGTTTTCTAGGATACAAATTTCCAATTTTGTCCTAAAGAAAATGTTAAAAACATTTCAAACTACAAATGATCAAAAAGATGCATAAATTTTGAGTTATGCGAAATTTAAGGTCATAGAGCCTCTGTTGAGCTCAACAGAGTCTCTGCCAGAAAAAATCTCTATGGATCGTAAAGTTAAACTCTTTCGATCGGTTTGAATGTCTTATCAAAATACCTCTTTCGCACAAATACAGAAGCAGAAGCAAGAAAAGATGTCTGGATTAATAGAGGCACACAACCAAAACCAACTCCCAGTGCAACCCACACTTCTATTGCCGCCAGTCTAGTGGCAGAGGGCAATATTGAAAAAGAGCAGCACGGCTCGACCCCAACCCAAACCATCCGGACAGAGGAAATTCTTTAATCCTATGTACCATTAATAACCGGGGAAACCATTCCAGGGGAATCCTCTCTAAAGGATTCATCCGTAGTAAGTGATCTATTGCCCCGGATCACAACAGAAATCCTTGCAGAGGAATTTGTTTCCTCTGCCACACGCACACAACTAGATCCAACCATCTCTTCAGAGGAGATTAGAGTGCACAAAGACAGAGAGACTCTAGACAAGTCTCCGAGTCAAAAGAAGGATAATCTAGTACCTACCTCTGGAGTGGATCTAGACAATGTCATTCTCAGAACTTCTGTAGAGTCTGAAGCACTAGATGCTTCTGCTCGAGGATCAGAAGGAAATCCTTCCACCCCCAACATCAAAACAAGGGCGAAAGAAGGTGTCTCAGGAACAGAGACTCACTCTGGGGACGAATGTGTTCCTCCAGAGGTTACAACAAGTTCACATGTATCAAGGGATGAGTTCCAAACCCTTGTCACCTCTGTGAACCAAACAGTGAAAGAGTTGCAAAGCTCTCTCAAAACTTTTGCAGAATCAACATCTTTGGCTATCACAAATCTAAATACCAAAATGGACAACCTGTCCATAGAGGTACAACATACCGTAGCTCAGATGAAGTCCTCTGCAACAAACACTGCAACCTCTGCAGCTGCTGAATTCGGAAAAGCCGCCACCACTGCCTTCAAAGAGTTTGTCAATCACTTTCTTCAACAACTAAAAGAGCAATCCTCAAAATCTTAGGGTCTTACACCTGAAGACCTGAAGACCTGAAGAAGGCCTTAGACGAAGTTCAACAGCAAACAACCAGAAATACTCAGGCCATGAAGCCTTCTGACTACATGACAAGAGCTCAAGTGACAGAACTCGGCCAAGGAATACTTGATCAAATGACCGAATTCATCAGAGCTTTCACCGCTGCCAACGCAAACTATGTCAGAGAGTTTCAAGCAAGCGTCGGCAGAATGCGCTTCAACACAGAAGCAGAGGTTGAAACACTGCTCGGCCTCTTTGATGACTTATGCGCAAAGATGATTGCTGCAAGGGCTGTTCCACCAAAGAAACCAGATACAACTTGCAGGGCAGAAGGTAAAACAGATAAGGGTCAGGATGACTCTGATGATGATTCTGACGATTCATCATATCATCCTGAGGGGGAGAATCAAGGGGGGAAACAAAGGGAAGTAGCTGCAAGCAGAGGTCTACCAGAACCACCAGTATCCGCAGAACCCCTGAACCAAATTCCCCCAACTCAAACCAAGGAGGAAACCAACAACAGTCCACAGAGGCAACAACCACCTCTGTGGAAATGATCTCTGAAGACACCCCTGCTAAAACCCAAAAACATGAAACCCAAAGCAGAAACAAAACCACAGAGACAACAGCCATCTATGTGGAATCCATTACTGAAGAAACCCAAGTACCCAAAACAACAGTTCAACAGAAGACCACAGAGGCAACACCCACCTCTGTGGAATTTCCTTCTGTATTTGGAGAAGATGTCCAAATCCAAGAAGAGGTCCAACTTCTGACATCCTCCGAAGACGAACTACCTTCCCCAACACCCAAAACCAACCCAAGAACCAAAACCATTGCTCACAAAAGAAAATATCTGAGCAAAACACCTGAAACCTCTCCAACAGAACCCAAATCATCAATCAAGCCCTCTGAAACTCAAGTGTCAAAACCAACAGAGGCAATCCCCAAACCAACAGAAACATCAACAACAAAGCCCTCTAAGACTCAAGCGTCAAAACCTACAGAGGCAACCCCATCTCAACAAGCAGAACAGCCGAAGGCAAAAGACAAGGGAAAAGGGATTATGACAGAAGAACCGCAGAAGAAAAAGCCCAAGCATCAACCTTCGACAGAAAAACTGATGAAGAGCTCTTTCGATGCGTATAAGACACCAAAGCCTGAAGAAGAAGACTGGGCTTTCGGCACTACACCTCTGTCAAATATTCCTGTTCTGGATCCAAAGACAAAACCTTCAGAGGATCGAGTGGCAGAAGTCAAGAACCAAGTAGATGCTCTGCGCAGAACCTTACCTCAACCACCACCACCACAAATGGAAGAAGTGGTATACAGGTACTTATACAGCAGAATAGGCATAATGGATCAATCAGAACCAACCATTCAAGACCCTGACTTCCGTGCTGACCTCGAAAACCTCTTCACCAGAACAAAACCCAAGCCTAAATACGAAGTCTTCTCAACATCCAAGATCGTCAAAATCCTATATTGTAAGTTCTCAAGAACCAGAACCTGGCCTAAACTCTCTTACAACATCTACAAGGTCAAAAGAGAGGACAGATCAGAGAACCAATTTGCATATGCAGATCTTAGGAATCTCAATCCTTATGATCTACCTGATCTTCTGGAATGGACGAAAGAGAACTTCACAACCGACGAAGTTTGCAGAGCCAACAGGGTGATTAGAAATGCCATACACGAAAAGCTTCTGCTATATAGCATGGTAGATTTCCAATTGGCTCGAGATCTTAGAGTAAAAAGCTTAAACGTTCAGCCACCAGAAGACTACTGCCCTCCCTCTGCTACACCAAACTCAATCATCACAAATCCAAGGGTCGGGTTAGTATTTCTAGATCCTTCTGGTAAATCAAAGTTGTTCGTAGAGATGGACTGTCAGAAGTACACAACAAGTACTTTGACAGAATTTAGAGCGATACTAGTGGAGCACAGAGGAACAAAGCTCATGAATCAAAGTCTTGCCGACAGACTGATAGAGGTTATAGATGCAACAATCAACTTCCAAACTCTATGCATCAGCTTCTATCACGAACTCATACAAGAAGGACTCGACCGCAGAAGTTTCAATGACTTCAAGGATGCCAACGTCTGAGTCAGTCAAACAGATCCTCTGTAATATTTTCTTTTCAATACAATCAAATGTAAATGCCTCTGGCAAAATCTAATGTGAAAAGAAAATATTCTTGTACTTAGAAAATACTTGCACTTTCAAATTTTTAATTTTCACTACTTAGGGGGAGATTGTTAGCTCCAATCTTTCTGTTTGTAAAAGTAGTGAAAATAGTCTAAGAACAGAAGTAACCCACAGAGGCACTATAGAAGAACCCAAGAATACCGAAGGCAAGAATCAGCAGAAGACTGCTCATAGAGGACCGAGCCGCAGAACCTCTGTCACCCTTGACAGAGCCTCTGCGGTTTATACTGAAGACTTGAAGATTTACAAATATCTTTCTATTGTTCCAGTATCCGTTCATCCACTTGTTCCAGGCGTGCCCTGACATCAACTACACGTGTCAAACTCTGATAGGGCTCTGTCAGAATTGGAACATGCGCATTAAATGAACACATCGTACCAAGCTATTGTTCACCCAATCCTGTCTACTGTAGATCAGTCCTTATTGTCTAAAGTATGTCCCCTTTAGAAGTAGTATAAATAGAAGACTCATGTTGAGTTCTTCTATTAAGCAAAATACCACAAAAATACACATATATCATTAAGCTTTGCTCTTCTCACACAAACCATTAACTGCAGATTTCTTGTTAATCCTTTGAAGTTCTTGGTGTTCTTAATATATATCAAATACAGTAATCTTGGAGATATTCATCTGTTCTTACATACTGTTTATTTGATATTGTGTGTTCTTCTACCTTACATTATCTTTCAGTTCTTAAATACGCTTCTGCACCATACAATCTGAACTAACTGAAAGTTAAGATCATTGTTTAAGAAGAAAGGAACGAACAATGTGAAATGGGAAAGATGAAGCGAGCGACGCACAAGCCGAAGGCCGCTCCGAGCACGTCCCGGTCCCTTGAACTCATCCATATGGATTTGTGTGGACCGATGCGTGTTCAGAGCATCAACAAGCGCAAGTACGTCCTGGTGATGGTGGATGACTTCACCCGCTACACTTGGGTCAAGTTCCTTCGCACGAAAGACGAAACTCCGGAGTTGATCATCAATCATTTGAAGACCATCCAACGGAACCTTCAAAGTCCAGTTCAGAATCAAACGGTGAACGACTACCTGACTTATGTCGGCATTTCGCAAACCTTATCGGCCGCACGCACTCTTCAACAAAATGGAGTGGTGGAAAGGCGCAACCGTACCCTCGTCGAAGCGACTCGCACGAAGCTTTCTCAGTCCAAACTGCCGTACGAGCGGTTCAACAAGACGCCGTACACGCAAAACCGCTCCATCATCAACAAGCGGTTCAACAAGACGCCGTACGAGATCATGAACAACCGCGTTCCGAACATCAAGTATTTCCACGCATTCGGATGCACGTGCTATGTCCTCAACGACAAAGATGATCTCGACAAATTCAGCCCAAAGGCGGACGAAGGAGTTTTCATTGGATACTTCATGTAGGCTAAGGCGTATCGCGTTTACAACAAACGGACTAAAACCGTTATCGAGAGTGTAAACGTGACATTCGACGAAGTCGCAGATTTGGCTTCTGAACACATCAGTTCAGAACCCGGTTTAACTGGCGTGCTAGCTTCCGAACTTTCACGTTCGGGATATGCATAAGCGACAGTAAATCCGAATCATGCATCTACGTCGAATGCTGATCTTTCAGATTTAGATTTACTGTTCCAATATTTTTATGATGATATGCTTAACATTTCTACTCCTCGTGTCTCAGCGCAACCAAGACTTGAAGTTGCTCAAATCGAGGATTCGGCGAATCTCTCCGGTCCGCCACCCTCGACTAGCACTCCATCCATCACATTGGAGACACCTCAGTCATCATCCTCAACATCAACTGGTACACCCATCCCCCCAGAGGAACCTGTACAAAACACGGAGATCGCTCCTTAAGATTCGTCATTTGCTACAATCGTAGATGAGCATCTGCATTCTTCGGAACCAGAAGTTGCTCAACCTTCGACGAATCCTCCCCCATCTCCTCCGAGAAACCAACCGGCTACACTTGAAGCGGTACAAGACCTTCCATCTGGTGACTACGTGGATCCGGACGCCTCACATTCCACTCAGCAGCCGCTTCCACACACCACCAAATGGACGAGAGCTCATCCCCTGCACCAAATCATCAGTGATCCCTCCACTCCGGTCCAAATGCGAGGCGCATCAGCCAATTTCTGCCTCTTCTCCAGATTCTTAAGCAAGATCGAGCCTACTACCGTCCATGAAGCACTCAAGGATCCGGACTGGGTCATGGCCATGCAAGAGGAGCTCAACCAATTCGAGGCTCTCAAGGTATGGTGACTTGTCCTACGTCCAACCCACGAGACGATGATCGGCACTAAGTGGATATTCAAGAACAAGAAGGACGAGGACGGCATCATTGTACGCAACAAGGCGCGTCTCATGGCCAAGGGATACCGTCAGCAAGAAGGGATAGATTATGACGAGACATACACTCTGGTGGCGAGGATAGAGGCTATATGTATGTTCCTTGCATACGTCATGCACAAGAACTTCACGGTCTTCCAAATGGATGTGAAGACCGCATTCCTCAACGACGAACTCAAGGAAGAAGTGTACGTGTCGAAACCGGACGGGTTCGTGGATGAAAAGAAGCCAGACCATGTCTACATACTAGACAAAGCGCTCTACAGATTGAAGCAAGCTCCACGGGCCTGGTATGACACGTTGACAAAGTTTTTGATAAAATCGGAATTCACACGAGGTAAAATCGATTCTACTCTCTTTATCAAAAACGAAAAGGGTCACATTGTTTTAGTTCAAGTGTATGTCGATGACATCATTTTTTGTTCTACTAATCCTATGTATGCTAAGAACTTTGCCAAGCTAATGGGACAATTTTTTAAAATGAGTATGTTATGTGAGATGAATTTCTTCCTTGGTCTTCAAGTTAAACAACTGTCGACTGCGATATTCATAAACCAGGCTAAGTACATCCAGGATATTCTTAAGAAATTCCAGATGGAACAGTCCTCACCAATGAAAACTTCCATGGCACCCGGTACAAATTTACACACCGATTCTAACGGAAAGGATGTGGACACTAAAACGTACCGGGGTATGATTGGTTCTTTGATGTACTTAACCGCAAGTAGACCGAACATCATGTTTTCAACTTTTCTATGCGCCCGGTTTCAGTCAAAACCGAAAGAGTCTCATTTAATAGTTGTCAAACAAATTCTTCGTTATTTACGTGGTACTGCTGATCTTTGCATGTGGTACCCGAAAGAGACAGGTTTTGAGCTGTCTGCATATTCTGATGCGGACCACGCGTGCAGCATGATGGATCAGAAGAGTACATCGGGTCATGTGCAGTTCTTGGGCGATAGCTTGGTGAGTTGGGCATCCAAGAAGTAGCAATACGTCTCTACGTCGACTGTTGAGGCGGAATACGTGGCCGCCGCAAGTTGCTGTTCACAAGTAATATGGATGCGCACACAACTCAAGGACTACGGCTTTACATACGTCAAGGTGCCCATCTATTGCGACTCGAAGAGCGCAATTGCAATATCCAGCAATCCGATCCAGCATACAAAGACGAAGCACATAGACGTTCGGTACCACTTTATCAAGGATCACGTCGAAAGAGGTACAATCGAACTCTATTTTGTGAATACAGAACATCAGTTAGTAGACCTGTTTACAAAACCCATGGATGAAAAACGCTTTAATTATCTTGTGTCCATGTTGGGTATGTTATATCTGACGACTTGATCTGATTGTGTGCCCGATACAAGTTCCATACATCTACGAGAAACTGTCTACTCATCATCTGTTGTTCACACTCCAGATGATTGAGCATACACTTTCTAGCATCTGTATTCTACTTGTATTAGTTACATAGTTAAGTTGAGTCTCTGTATTTATTAAGTAGATTTCGTTTGTTTCCTTCTTTCCACGTGTGTTTCTTTTATTTCATACTGTCGTCTAGTTTAATTGTTTTTATATTTGTGCTTTCACAAGTGTTCATGTGTTCAGGGGGAGTACGACCAGATATCAGGTAAGTTATTCTATTGTTGAGGGGGAGTGTCACACACGTTTTTCTTTCATTGCCAGAAAAGTTTTTTTTGTGTGTAAGGACATTCCCGAGGGCACTTCACATGACACATTGTGCACATTCTGAGGCGGAGCACATTCATTATGCTCAACACTTAAGGGGGAGCGTCACACTGTTTTTCTTAAAAGAATAAAAGTTTTTTTTTGTGTTGACGTCGTCCAAAGCACTCACATTCCTGTTCCAAGGGGGAGCAGGGTAATCCGCATGCAAAGATCGAGGGGGATCTGGAAAATTTCCAACGAAAGGGTCCATTTTTTCAAACTTTTGGGTTTCCGGACACATACCTGGTACGTTACCGGGTAACCATGGTTACCGGGTACACTTACCGGACCGGGTAAGTTACCGGGGAATTTAACCGGTAAGTGGTTCACATTATAAAAGCATCCGGAAACCCTCTCATTTTCAATTTACCCGGAAAGCAAAACCCTCTCAAACCCCTATCGTAAGATATCGACTCGGTCACTCTCGGATTACTTCCATCTAGGTCATCGCACGATCCCAAAACTCAGGTATGATCTTATTGATTACTCCTCGACGTTATTCTATCAGTTTCACGCACTCATATCCACGAATCGATGCCGATTCGTTCGAATCAGTGAACGAGAAGGGGTTTCCAGAACCCTGCACGTACGTCGTTTCATATTCGGGTTGTTATTCGTTGTCTAGACCCCACCATATCATGACTTATGGTATTTCGTTGGCCTTAACACGTTTTTAAACCACGTAGATTTGGTGTTGATTATGGTTTTGGGTCGATTGGGTCAATGCGGTAACTCACCCGAAAACCCTAGTTACCCGGTAACATTCATGTTACCCGGTAACTAGCAAGTTACCCGAAAATGTTCATCCCACCCGGTATGCTTCATCAGACCCGGACACTTTGTTCCCCGGTAACTCATGTCGTCCGGATACCTTTGTATCCGGTAAGTTCGACATCCGGTAAGTACAATTTTGTCCGGTAACCTCTTCATATCCGGTAACCTTTTATCCGGTAACATAACCTCACCTGGTAAGTACCATTTTATCCTGTAACTATCTCTTACCCGGTAACCTCTATGTTACCCAGTAACCCCTATCTGTCCGATAAGTTTTGCTTGTCCGAATACCCTGTTTATCCGGACACTACTCGAGGCCAATACCTTTACATTTATCACACATTGGAAATCCCAATGTCCTGCTTTTACAGCCAGTCCACAATCAACCGCTGATTGAGCCTTTCAAATGCTAAGGTACGCATTGCAAATGAGGTTATCCCGTCCATAATCTAACAATGTGCTTTACAGGTATTATAAATGGCGGAACAACAAGAGCAGCAACAGCAGAACATCCCACCACAGGAGGACATCATAGACGACGAGGCGGAAAATGCCTTGCTTCCCGAGGACCATGGCATTGAGATCAATCCGAATAACCACCATCTTGATGTTGCCGCATTTCGACCCGATCACCGAGTGGTAGTTGATATATTGCTCGGCCACCCGCTTCGTCGAGCACTGACCACGACAACAGACGTACCTCTCATCTATGTACACCAAGTATGGCACACGGCGAGGGTGGTCACTGCCAACAACATCCAAACCATCACGGCACGTATTGATAACCACCCGTTTACTCTGACACTGGAATCCTTCCGTCGACTACTGTCCCTTCCGGAACCGAATGTCGGAGGCCATGCCGCATACACACCCACCATCGATGATGTCACACTCTGTGCTGAGGTCCGTGCACTTGGATATCGACACGACCTCGACCGCCCGTCCGCATTCAACAGGAAGTACATCGCGCCCATCTGGTACACACTATTCACAATCTTGAATAGATGTTTGTCTTCCAGATGGAAGGGAATCGATCAATGCACCATCGATTTCCTGCGCATGTTTCACGTTGTGTGCTACAACCGGCACATAGACTACTCAGCCATCATCTGGCGTGAACTGGTGCAAGCAATCCGATAAACCGGCGACTCCAAGAAAAAGTTCCTGCCATTCCCACGTTTCTTTGCTCTGGCCGTTCGCCAACACATGGATGCGAACCCTCTAATCCCGAGACGAATCAACCATCTGGTATGTCCTCATCACAACTTGCAATACTTGGTGATTCGTAACCCACCTGATACCCCAACCATGCCTATACCTAAACATTTACTGGCACACGCGGACCCAACTGCACCGAGTGTAGTAGAATATAGGCGAGAGTTAGGGAATCCCATGGTCCAGCCAGCGCCGGAGGGACCTCCCCAGGGACATAGACCCGAGCGACGTGAGGGTCCTAGGACAAGAGGCGGAAGGGCCCGGTCAGCAGGGCTCCCGGGCGGGGTGTGTTGAGATTACACGGGAGGGTAACAGGCGTGGGCAGTGCAGTAGATATGTGAGCTAGTTCTACCCAAGCCGGTCCAAGCCAACAACCTTCCATCACCCGAACGACGACTGAAGCTGGAACGTCGTCTAGACCAATGCTTCACCATGACCCGGAGCCATACATATCTGACCCCTCACCTACCAGACAAGTTGAAGATGTGGAATCTGACTCCACAGAATCCGATACGGATCGTGCTATACGCGCATCCTTGATACCTACTCGTATCGGACCAAACCCAGAATTGACCGAAGGAATTCCATCTGAATCACCCTCAACCCCCTTATCCCTACTGCTCAGCCTGATACGGGAGACATAAGGAGAACAGAGGGAGTTTTAGTTGAAAATCAAGAAGAGGTGAGACTGAGTGAAGTCAGGTCCAAAAAGAATCAAGAGAGAATAAGCCGTAAAAATAAAGAGGCTTCTGAGCGACCCCAAACTAGCGTCATCCAGGTAGCCACATCTGCTATCCCGTCTCATCCGTTGGTATGGGGTATTGAAGAAGCCGCCGTGGACCTAGCGGCGCATGTGCACAACCTCCCTAGCCACTCATTCGTCTCTCAAAAGACGGATGCTTCACTTTTGCACGGGGATATAGCACAACTTCTACCGATCTCTCACCCGGAGAGTATTGGTATTGAAATAAGAGACCAGCAGCCCCCGGTCTTACCTTCTTTCAGAGCACCATCGAGTCCAGAGCCACTTGAAATAGAACATTCTTCGGCTAGGACACACGATGAGTTCTAACAAATCGATGTTCTTCGTGACTCGATCGGAACTTCCGTAGTGTCTCCGCCTTTAAGCGGAACGCGAGGATCGGAAAGAAATCCTACCACGGCCACACCATCGCCAACCGTGAACGTAGGTGGCTCTACCTCTAAGGTAGATGCCTCCACTGGTAATCTAAGTGATCCTGGAGTTACTTTACCCGACTTTGTGTCACAGGGATCTCTGTTCAACACCCTCAAGGCTGTCCGCGAGGCAATGGAGCAATGCCTCACCACCGAGCTAGACAAAATTAAAAGCTTGATCAAAGGTAAAGAGAAGGTAGTCGAAGCTGAAACAGCACCAACACCTCCACCGGCTCCCGTTCGGCCAACTTACTCGGTGGACACTTTGAAGACTATGCTCTTAGCTCAGCTGCTCCAGCAATCTGAAACCGACGCCTCTACCGAAGCAGACATGATCTCCGTTCTACGATCCCAGGTATCTGCTCCATCGTCATCCATCACCACCATAATGGATCAGCTTAACACGACTCTCAAGGATGTTCAACAAGCGCTCAAAACGCTGTCCGAGAGAGTCGCCTCCATGGAAGAAACCTGCAAGAGTCAAGCAGGCGGTCTAAAGCGAAGACACGATGATCAGGATGATCATGATCACCGTGAGAGGGAGAATAAAAGACTACGATTATCCGAGACCGCCCATATCCTCACTGAAACTACTTTGGTTCAACCGGAACCGTCAACTGCGGCAACTACAACTGAAGAACAACCTGAAGCCCAGTTGAGCTTAGTCGAGATGGTAATAGACATGGACATCTCTGCCGATGAAGACCCGATAGTTGAAAAGCCCGAGGGAGCAACACAGGAATTGGTCACATATGAAGCATCAGATAGCACCGAACTACAATTGATAGATCCAGATACACAGATCCACTCGGAGACCGAAAATGCATGGTACGAAAAAGCCGCCAGTGCTATAAATCTCCAGGTAAACCTGATCTTTCCTACTGATGAAGACGACAATGTTGACTACGACCAGTTTCTGCTGCAAAATCTATATGGTACACCCGTTCACACTACTCAAGCCGCCGAGACTTCTACAAGACCCGAAACGACAACTGCTGAAAATCCGACATCTCCTCAACAACCGACAGCTTCGGATCATCCTCCTCCTCAATAGCAACAAATCCAATGGGAGAAAATCATGATCTTTATTCCTCACTTGGAGGAATCTCTGAAGAAGCTGTATGTTCACAGGTTACGCCCTATCGAGCCAACTTTTTGCCTTGGGATTTCTCACTTCGACAAATAATACCAAGATCAGTACATAAATGCCATGAAGCGGTGTCTGTCAGTTAGCCAAGTCCGAACCAAGCACAAGATCACTGAAGTGCTTAACATCCAAACCGGCCGAATCCTTAGAGTTATGTTTCCAGTTTTCACCGTCCGACGCGAAGACGGTAATGAATGGAAAATTTCTGAAGCTGACTCTAAGAATCTTAGAGCGTTCGACTTACTTGCTATACTGAAAGACCTCCGAACCAGAACCATCTGACCGCTTCAAGTGACAAAGGCGCTCGAAGCTGTTCGTCGATTCTTGATTCACTCATTTATGATGTCTTATCTCACAGACTTCCAAATGGGAATCGAGAACAGAGCAAAGAAGGTAAACCTGCTGAAACCGAATCTGAAAGCGCCTGAACTGAAGATGTATCCCGAGAACGTACTACTTCTGGAACCCGAATTTGGGATAGTCTACCTCAATGAACATAAAGAAAAGAGGTTTCTCCGCTTCAGCCAAGTCAACAGATTCTGCGATGGCACGCTCTTCGAAGTCCAAGATGCTCTTCGAAACATCATCACTTATGAATCAGAAAATCAAAAGGTTTCGTATGTTCCAAATTCTAATGAGATAACCGCACGAAATGCTTTAGAAGTGATTGAAGAACGTATCGACTACCGCCGAGCCATCAGAACGTTCGAGATACACTTTGCGCTTCGAAAGAGATATGTTGATAACTGGCGCGAACTCAAACTTCAATTCAAAGGGGGAGATTGTTAGGGTCAAATATTGGTTGAATAGAAGTTCAAGGTCTATTTTATTATTTCTTAAATTTAGCCTTAATTGTGAACGGGCCATGGACTTTTTACCACGGGCCCATTAGTATATAATGTTTTGTTACGCTTAGAATTAAGCTAATTGTCATGTTAATCTTTCAAGCTCTTATTGTAAACACTCTCTATTATTGAAAGTAAAGTAGATGACCATTGGAAATCATAACGACTTGTTCAACATCTATTGATTTCTATTAACTGTTGCACGAATCTGGAACTCACAAGTGATTCAAAGGTAATGGAGTAGTCTAACGCACAATCTAGCGCAAATCTAACGCAAGTTCCTAAAGGAGTGATATTCTAAAGCAGTTCCTATAATGGATCAGGAATGAACAGAAGAAACGCTGGAGAATAGAAGCAAATTGAAACTGGAAGAAAATAAAGTGTGCAGCGTAGAAGATCCGGAATAGGTGTTCCGGAGTGCAAGATCCGGAATTTGGAGATCCGGAATGCAAGTTCCGGAAATTGGACAAGAACCGGAAATAAGAGATCCGGAATCAAGTACCGGACTCAAGGGATCCGGAATCAAATGCTATGGGATCCGGAATTAAAGTTCCAGAATCAGAGGATTTCGGATCCGGTATTGAAGTCACTTCCAGAAGTGTGGAACCCGGAATGTATATCGATGATCAAAATAACCAGGTACCGGATCCGGATAGCAATACCGGAACTGAAAAAGATCCAGAATAAACACAGATCCTGTATTGAAACACTGGAACTGTAGAGATCCGATATTATAGAGGATCCGAAATGTAAAGGAACCGGAACTCAAGAACTGAGTTCCGAATGCGAACACTGGAAGTCGAAAAAACTAACCTGGAAGTCGATTTTCTGCACCTTTTGACTTGGAAAATTCTGCAATCACTTTAGAACCAAACGAAACAAGTAGGGAATGCAAAAACAACTAACCGGATTGATTTAACAAGCACTTTTTGAAGAAAAAATTGGTTTTTCTCAAGAATATGGAGTAAGAAACCCAGTAATCAAAAATCTAAAAAATTGATGATTTATACTTGATCAAAACACTTCAAAACACAATATGATTTCAGAAACACGATAAGGATGATTCTTCAAGTCTCAATTTCAGATTTTACACCAAAATCAAAGCAAAGAAAAATCCTTTGAATGAAACAGTCGACAAACACTTTAAATGATCAGAAAAGAAAATTACCTTTGAATCAGACGTCCTTCTGCTCTGATACCAATTATGGATCCCATATTCAATAAGCAATCACAATGAAATCAACACAATAGCATTATATGTCATAAATCTCACTTGTATTATGATGAACAGAAAGAGTAATAGGCAGTAGCCGCACAAAGTAATTGTGAAACAATAATAATGATCATTAACCCTAAACTTAGGATTAGCAAACTATTTATACCCAAAAGGTATTTACACAAAATGTCATATTTAGTCCCTACACTTCTATTCCACTAAACTGACCTAACAACATTCCAAGATTGCCTCACGGTGAAATTTTCCAATTTAATCCCGAAACTGAAAGAAACTTTAGACAACAAAGAAGAATCCAAAGAGCTAACTCGGTCTTAAATTCTTTGGAGATGCTTGATAGTGAATCTATGTCGGATAATGAGGAAGTTCCCCCGTTTGGTCCTAATGGGCGGCCTAATAATGATGGAAATCCAGAAAACCCGCCAATAATAAATAATCTTGATGATGAGAAACAAAACATTTTTTGTTTAGCTAATTCAAAAGATGGAGGTATTATTCTTATGCAATTCCTGTTTTAACTCAGTTACATTCAGGAATTCTTAAACCAACACTGCAAACCCGCCATTTTGAATTGAAACTGATAATGTTTCATATGTTACAAACTAACGGCCAGTACGCTGGTTTGGCATCTGAAGATCCTCATTCTCATTTACGGTCTTTCATGGAAATTACAGATTCTTTCAAACTTCCTGGTGTAGAAGATGATGCACTGAAATTAAAACTTTTTCCATTCTCATTAAGAGACAGTGCAAGGTCTTGGTACAACTCGATGAAGCCGATTTCTATAGTTACATGGGCCCAGATGGCGGAGAAATTTTTAAAAAATTATTTTCCACCCACGAGGAACGCTAAGTCCAGAAAAGAAATTTGTACTTTTAAACAAATGGACGATGAAGCAGTTCCTAATGCATGAGATAGGTACAACGAGCTTTTGAGAAAATACCCTCACCATTGCCTTCTGTATTGCATCCAGTAAGAGACGTTTTACAGTGGTTTAAACATCACTGCAAAACAAATGCTCGACGTTACTGCAAATGGAGCTTTCACATCTTGTACCTACAATGAGGGGTATGATATTCTGGAAAGAATTTCTAACAACAATGGTCAGTGGGATGATCCACGTGCTTTACCACCAAGAAAGACAACACGAGCACAAGATCCCGATGCATATGCATTGATATCTACACAACTCAATAACAACATGTCGTAATGAAGCATGTTGATTTACAGATCTACGAAATTTCTGGAAGAAATGAGATGAAGACGAATAAATCGGAAAAAAAGCAGCCTATAGGAGAAGTGCACGCTGATTCCGACAGTGACTTCGAGATGGAAACTAATGCAGAAATCTCGCATGAAAAGGGTTTAGAAACAAACGTAACAAGGACGGTCATAAACCAACAAAAGATAAACGAGAACCAAAAAAGCAGAAGCAGAATGCTGGGGGCATAAGAACAAGAACATCACCTAAAATCCTACATACTGTTGGTCCCGAAGGGTTATACAAGTTTGTAGAAGGGAAGGGGGTTGAATACAAACACACAGATTTTACTTTTCTAAATTGTTTATTGATAAATCATTAACAATTTACAACTTGTTGCGGAAACAAGATTAAGGATAAATCCTAAATCTAAACAAGTTGGAACACTAAGTTTCTTGCACTAAGAAGGAGAAGGAAATTACTAATAATAACCTATCTCAAGATAAGAAGGATGAACTTGTCCAGAGTTAGCAAGTTACTTCAAAATGAAGTGAGTTCTTCTTCTTATATACTGCATGCATTTAATGCATTGCAGTTTATACTTTACACGTGGCACCAGCTGACTGGTTGCATGTCATTGACCTTTGTTGACAACCTTAGTAGCCGCATGTTTGAACAGTGTAGTATCAGAGTGGTTGTACGATTTCAGACAATAAGGAGGTTCTATTCTGACATATCGTACGGAGTCGTGCAAGGGTGGATGAGACAAAAAGTACTTTGTACGGAAGACTTCATGATCAGTTTTTCGATGATTCAGCGATCTATCATTCTTTATCAGCGAATGATAGAGTTCAGCGATAGCTGAAGTCTTGTACTTGATACTTCACGTTGAGTGGACAAAACTGAGTCTTCGCTGATCCGCATCAGTTCATTAGGAGACTTGTCGCTGGTTCTTGAGCTTGATCTTCGACTTCAGCGTAGAACCTATGTTGACGTGAAACTTGTCTTCAGGGATCATAAGTAAACAACTAACTTATCAGCGATCACCATAAGTACTGAACATACTCAGAGTATTATGGTGAACAGTTTCGCTGAATGTTTAATCTAAAGAGCGAGAGTTCCTATCAGCGGTACTGGAAGATCTTAGTACTTATCAGCGATAGTGAAACTCTGATACATATTGTTTACTTACAATTTTCATTAAGTATAAGAGAGGGTCATTATCAAATCACTGAGGGTTTGGATCAACACATACCGCAATCGCATCGTTGACAATGGAACAAAAAAGTGTTGTAGAAGAACTTCGGTTGGGGTATTTGATAGGAATAACCGTAAATGGCATACCTTCTAAGTTGGGATACTATGTGGTCGATAACCTAGATACAACAAGCATGGAGATCAAACAAGGTGATGGTGCGATCGAAATCACACCACAACAAGTTCATGAAGTGATTGGTTTACGCATTGGAGGGATTGATCTAGAAGAACAAGAAGCAACAAAGTCTGATGCTAACATGAGTAGCATATGGAGAAAGCAGTTCACGAAGAAAAACTTGACTCCAAAAGATGTAATGAATGAGATAGTAGGCACATATGATGCGGGAATGAGATTCAAGCTAAACTTCCTTGTTTTATTTGTGAACACAATGGCAGAGTGTAGTCGTGTTGGATGTTGCAATGTAGAATTCTTGGATCTCATTCATAACATGGAACTGATCCCCGACATAGACTGGTCACGGTACATATACAATTGTGTCACAATGAGCAAAAACAATTGGCAGCGGGATAGCTATGACATCTTCTATGCAGGACCACTTACATTTTTGACGGTATGATTACTTTGACTACCTAATAACTTTAAACATTAACTTTATAACTAACAGGGTAGTATATGTGTTTCCATCTTCTGTATGTAGACTCAACCATACGCAGCAGAAGGCCATTGCGTAGGCAAAGACCATCAATAAGTAGTTGGGATATTGATCTACTTAGAGCAAGAGAGTATGTAGAAATGGAAATGGGGGGTTAGAAAGAGAACAGCTGGTAGGACCATACCTTGGGACGCAAGAAATCGAAGTATACGAGTCGGATGCATATGCAAACTCAGATTGCAAGTACGTGGACATAAGATGGACAAGACAGGTAAACTCATTATAAAGGAGTCAACATATATGCATTATGCTATAAAGGAGTCCATATATTGTTTTAAATAGTGTTGGACATACATATATTCATACTATTGTAAATAGTGTTAGGCATATATGATGTTCATATGGTTATGAAATGGGTGTGCATCAGTGCATATATGCAGATTTCTATAAAGGAGCCCATATATTGTGAATACATATATGCATATGATCTGAGGATACTGTTTTAAATAGTGTTGTGCATACATATATGCATACTTTTGTAAAGCAGTGTTGTGCATACATTGTGTTCATATTGTTATGTAAAAATAAGTGTGCATTTGATAGTTTTAAATTTGTATGTATAAAGTGTTTAAAGAGAGGTATAACCTAGACTACTTTATGCATGTAACAGGCTTTCAAAAAGCGTATTGAAGACAACATAGCAAAAGTGATACTCATCAAATGGCAAACTGAGGGGGAAATAGATGCAGCTTTGACCGAGTACCCCGAAGAGTTCCAGAAGTTAGGTGAAGAATTGAGTATTATGTTCTACAACCCAACATGTAATGCACGACAAAATGACCATCGACATGAAGCAAGTGGAAATGAAGTAGACGGACAAGCAAATAACAAGCAGAAAGAAAAGGAGAAGGAGTATGTGGTATGCACACCACGCAAATTAGACTTCAACGAAAATATTCGACCAGCTTTCGGACTTTCTCCTTCCCAAATGTGGTATAGTCAGACGACGTATAACATCGTTGACGATACAGTCTAGGCTAGCCTGTCAAAAAAGAATCCTGACAATGAAACGCCTATCGTGGAGGAAGTAATTTCATTATTTCCACCTCCAAGCTTTGACTTGGGTAGTAGTCCATCGAAACCAACGGAAGAACAGTTGGGACTTGTAAAGGATAAGGATAAGGTGAACAACGTAACACATGGTATGAAAGTTGCTCGAAGATCAGTTAAGCTTGCAGAAACATTACGATCACCATATGTTAGGCGACAAGTGACAGTTGGCATTGGTTTATCAACCGAAGAGAATACGCTTCATGAATGGATAACGGCACCTTTCGGTTCGAACAAGTAAGTGTATTGAATTCAATACATTACTTCATATCTGTAACACCCCGAAAATTGAAAAGCGGAAATTGGACTTGCGGACGTCCGCATGGGCGCAAGGTCGGACGTCCGCGTAGCGCGGAAGTTCGTGTGTCGTCCACGGAAGCAACAAAAATGTTTGGGGTTCGACCAGCTCAAGGGCCGATCGTTCGCGTGGAGTCTACGCCGCACGTCCGTGAAGGGGTCTGATGAGATATTTTGTGCTTTTAAGACCTTTCCTTCTCTCTTCCCTCACTTCATCGCAAAACCGAAATCAGATATCTCCCTCTCTCTAATGTCGAATTTCTCCCCCAAGAAACCCTAAATCTTCCCTCTCTTCTTCATCCTTCTTCCCCAAAACAAACCCTCACCATTTTTATGGACCTTAACCTTTCTAGAAACCCCTCACTTCATCTTCTTCATCAAGTTTCTAGGGTTTCATCCAACCCTTTTCACTCCACCTTGAAGATTGGGAGTTTGTGGTTCATCTTGGTGATTCTAGAGATATTTTGGTTGGTGGATTCAAGTTATGGCAGTTAGGGTTTTGGTATAAGTGGGTATTTTGATGTAAAATAGGTGGAGAATGATTCTACATGGTTAGATTTTATTATTGATGGTTGGAAACTTATGGATCTAGGTTTTTTGGAGGATTTGGCTTGAAGATGAAAGTTTCTTCAATGGAGCTTACGTCTGGGGAAAATCTAGATTTAGCCTAAATCTAGCAAGGTGAGTTCAAGTTGACTTGTGAAAACTTTGTACATGCCAAAAATGTTATTTTCCAAGTACTTGTGTGTTTTACTTGAAATTATCTACTGTTATGTTATTGGATGGGTTTAACCCCCTTTTGAAGTGTTTAACTTCACAAATGTTGTAAAACACCCATATTTGGGATTTTTGGATATTTTAATGTATAGAAATCATAAATATGTTCTTAAAATATTTATTGCTCAAAATGGAGTTTATTCAATGGTTTAATCATGTTAGTGTAATGGATTTTATAAACCATTTGGGAAATGCACAATTTGGTGTCATGAGTCATTTTGAGAATTATAAGGGTACGAACCCGTGTCGAGTTTTGGGTTAATGATGATTTTGTGGTACTTGTTTACCTAAACGATGTTTAAATGCATTTTATGCTATGATGACCGTTATTTATGGGTCTAATGAGTTTTGAGCATTTTACTCGGTTTTGAATTTAAGGAAGTCTTGGAGACATTTTGTCCAGTTTTGATGGCTCGATGTGGAGTCTTATTTATGGTTTGCATTTATTGCAATATATTGCATGTTATTGCACATTATTGATACTTACATGCTCGGGTGCGTTAGTCATTCCAGGATGAGCATATTATTATAGACTATGTTGCATTGGATCCATATGCACGTAAGTCAGTCTTTATTTGATGGTCTACTGGGTATTGCGGGATTTAACTGGGGCCCATGTTTTATGACCTTTTACTTTTCAAGGGTACACTAGGAGGGCTGAGTCCAGTTGAGCTGTCAGGTTGATTGATGGGCGTTTACGACCTTCGCCATATCGGGGCAATTCCATGGTTGTATCCCCGCTTATGCCGAACCTTTGGTGCTATTCTTAGTAATATTCCGCTAAGGTCAGTTGTCTCTTTGGGTGTGTCTTGAAAGGCGTCGTATGGGACACTTGGGCTTTTATGCAGTGAAGTGTCGTACAATTAACATTGTTTGAGTGGCATACTTTTGTGTTCATCCACTCTCAATGGATACGGGACTCCCCCGTCGTTGGCCAACCTTACTTAGGATTTTAATATGTCCATGTTTTATTATTGTTGGTCTCTTCCGATTGACTGCAGTTTGATGACTTTAATATTAGATTCCCCTCCATGTATATTAAAGGTTAAATGAAGCAGGTCATTTCCATATTTATGGTATTTGGACTTCATTACATTTTACGTTCGCGTGAGTATTGGTTCGTATTATGTTTCCGATGAAGTATTATTTTTGAATGGATTATTTTTCCATGATTTATGGGTTGAGTATTTTGTCGTCAACCGTATTTGAAGGTTTTGCATAATATGGATTTATTCACGTGATTGAGTGAGTTTGGATTGGAATTCATTTTGGAAAACGCTTTATACCTTTGGGAACTTTTCTCATAGATTTTAGGTGCGTTGGAAAATGAGTCGTTTATATCCTTTTTGTAAACTCTTTTGGAAATCATAGTCTATGTCGCAAACTTTCATTCAAAGTATTATTTAAATCATGCTATAAACTCTTGAACTCACTAGGCGTTAGCCTACCCTTTTTATTTGTCGGCATGTGCAACAGGTTCAGGTTAGGAGTAGTTCTAGTGACACTGTGAAAGGTCGTGTGCTAGTAAAGTGCTCGAGAGGTTAATAGCTTAAGTGAAGTTTTCCGCATTCATCTTTGGGATTAGCAACTTGTGCTTGGGATAAGTAACACCCGATGTGGTTTTTTTGTCTTTGTAATAAGACTTGAATTATATATATTGTTTGAGGTTAATCATAGATTTTAATTTGAGGAATTTCACTTATTGGATTATAGGAAGAAATCCTATTAAGTCGGATGTATTATCGAAAATTTTATTTAGTTGCTCTTTCCCAATTCGAGGGTGTTACAAGTTGGTATCAGAGCATACGTTTGAGAGAATTAGATGTTGATTTTGGATACCTAAACTCAAACTAGCGTTCTTTTAAGTAAATGAGAGTGAAATTTCACCATTAATCACTTTAAGATAGGATGTTTCGAGGTCGATGGAGTTGCTAGAAACGAGAATTACGTCGAGAGTAGCAAGGATAATCTTGTACGGTGCGTTCATAATGACACCTGGCCAGTGTCATGGTGAACCTACTAGTTACATGTGCATACTAGAACTATTTTAATGTGATGACCGTTGGGATAGTGAAGAAGTTGGTATCAGAGCATTCGCTGAAATTTTTCTTTAAACTTTGTAAAGATTACAGAGGGAAGTGGAAAAATTACAAGTACAACGAATAAAATTACAAGTACAAAAGATGTAGATAGATAAGGATAGAAAGAATTTCAAGGCAATCCTATCCGTCAAAAGGTTCTTCCTTAATGAGTTGTTCATCAAGGGTCATTGATGTGGCAATCATCCAATCATGGACATCTACTCCTTGATTCTTTTTCTTCAGAGCTTCTTCAAAAATCAAGGGCTTCAGGTGTCTAGCTTTGATGTCGCATCTGACTTCACACCAGTATAAGAGATCTCTGAGTTGTTCGATAGGAGCGAGGTGGAGCTCAGAGATACGTTGAAAGTGATGGTTTCCATCGTAGTCAGAAAGAATATACCATATTGTAACGTCCCAAAAATTACAAGGAAATTTAAAATTTTTAAAACATACATTTCATTAAAACAACCATGATTTAATAATTCACGTCTTAAATAAAATTAACGTCGTTACTTCAAACCATCAACAAGGTTTATGCAGCGGAAAATTTCATAACTAAATTCAAGGGTTCAAAAGTGAAAGTTTAATAATATTTGACACTCCGCGCTCCATGTGTGTACTGTCACGCCCGACTGCCGCCCGCACCTGAAATAACAACACATTGGGAAAGGGTAAGCTAAACGCTTAGTGAATTCAATCACGCACGTAGGTAGCAACCCCACGCATATCGCCCCTACTCGCAAGTAGGCAACATCACCATCATCACGAATATCAAACCACATAATGATTATTATATAAGCACGAACCTCGGTCCCACCGAGTACACAAAATACATTAATACAAGCTCAGTCCCACCGAGCCCTCGGTCCCACCGAGTAAAAATTGTTGTACTAGCTTAGTCCCACCAAGCCCTCGGTCCCACCGAGCCCCTCAGTCCCACCGAGGTGTACACATGCAAATATATATTCCACATACGAATCTAATAAATCACAACCAGTTATCACATCCCATCTAATTCACGTAAGCACATAAATACACGTAATCACACGTAACACAAAATAACGACATACATGAAATTCCTAACTACGCGGTGAGAGAACTCACCTCAAGGCTAAGCAACGTGCTCACGAAACGCAACACCAACACGGCAATCTTCTTCACTTTCTCCCACCTAAATACATATAAAAAGTCAAAGGAAAGTCCCGACCCATAACACGTTTACTAGCTTTCAAACGACTAAATATTCCAGCTTTTTCTTAAAAGTTACGGATCTGTTCGGGACCTGTTTTACCCCCTTAAAACTGATAAATACAGAAATTAAAATTCATAATTACGAAGTTCTAAGTCTTACGGTTTCAGGGACGTATCGCACGCGTCCTAACGATTTTTCTATAATTTACTATAGAATTTCCAAAAATGCTTCGCAGAACAGCGAACACCCGGACCTTTCAGTACAACATGGCAACTTCGCCCTAGCTATGGTCCGAATTGGTCTTTCCACAAAACAGAGGAAACTTAATAGACTCCGAAACGAAACTTTTGGCACCAGTCCCACCCCAAACCGACATTCCAAACGAAAGTTATGCGTAAAACAAAACAGGGACAGAAAGCTGGATGTTTTTCGGACCAGGATGTATAAACAGCCCCATACGGCCTAGCTACAGGCCTAAACGGACTTTCGGCAAAACACGAAAAACTTTCCTGACTCGATTAGTGAACTTCGGCCACCGATTTCATTTCAATCCGAGCTACGAGTAAAAAGTTACGGCCACGACAAAACAGTGGCAGAAAATCGACATTCACATAAAATGACAAATCACCAACTTACGACCACTTTTTCACCTAGCTAGAGGCTGAACCAGTTTTCCGCTAAAACACGGAAAACGTGGCCGACCCCGTACTGGAACCGTGGGTACCAATTTCGGCTCAATCGGAGCTACGAGCAGAAAGTTATGAACTACGCGAAACAGAGGCAGATTACACTAATTCACATGAAATGATAAAACGGTTCGAGATTAGGATTAACGGCTTAAGGTTTAAGGTTACGGTCAGGGTGGTTTTAGGGTTACGCCACGGGCACCACCCACTGCCACCTCCGGCAGTGGGGCACGGCGGCGGCGGCGTTCCGGCGACACCCACACCCACACACACCCCTCGTCTCTCCGTACCACCCTCACCCTCTCGCTCCCCATCACGGCTGCCACAAGTGAATCCTACCAGCACCCACACATATACCCACCTGCACACAGCCACCGCCGTCCACCCACGGCCACCGTAGTGGCGGCGGGCGGCGGTGGTTGCCTCGCCGGAAAAACGAACAAGAAGAGAAACTAAACGGAACAAGGGAGAGACTTACCTTTCGACGATTGCTCCTCCTCCCTCGACTCCTCCGGCGACTGGTGGCGATCTCCGGCGAATGGTGGTGCTGGTGGCGATCTCCGGCGATTGGGAAAACCCTCCGGCGACCCACTCCCTCTCTCTTTGCTCGGTTCTCCCTAACTTGCGGTCTCTCTCTCTCTCTCTCACTCTCTACTCCGGCCGATTGAATCAAAACAAGGAAAACCACAAAACAAACCAAAGGGGATGCTTTGTCGAGGCTGCTGGAAACCGACGAGAAGGGGAAGAGGGGGGGGGGGTCGGTCCCTCTTCCCTTGGCCGTTCAACACTCCACAATCCCATTTGACCACCTTTGGCCCCTTAGGCTCAAACACTTTGGCACTATTGGTCCCTGAATTCCCATAAAATGTAAAAAGGGAGTGAGGTTTGCCACACATAACATTCAAGGTCCCCTTTGACAACTCCCGTTAACAAGACTCGCTTTAAACGACAATCAAATAAATACATTAGGAATTTTAAAAACCATATCGGGACACGGGCTTTACACATATGGATCACTTACAACTGTGCCAGGAATGAAAGTTTCTCCAGGTGGTAGGGAGGTGTCAAGCGCTGAGAGATCAGCATCAGGGCCAAGAACTTCAGCACGAGAGAAACCAATACCTGTTTCATTCCGAATAGGAGGACCTGAATCATAGACTTTCTTTTTCTTAGCAGAGATTTTCTTTGTTGAGGAAGAGTAGGAGGAATATCCACAGCAGAAGAAAGCAGGTCGATCTGTTTGTTTAAGATCTTCTCGACATGGCTTTTGAACTTTGAGCGCGATCCCTGAATGTCTAATTTTGTTTCTAACCATTCAGAGAGACCAAACTTTTCTAAGGTAGCAGCATAGAAAGTTTGCTTGGTTTTGTCATCTCTGTAGACATCCACTTCAACAACAGGAACATTGGCGTACAGTTTTCCTCTGATGTTTGCTTTGAGGATTTTGGATGGTCTAGATCGATAGGTCAGCATTTGTTTAGCCCATTCCAAGGTCGTGTCAGAGACCTTAGTCTTTTCTCTAACGATCTTTTGAGCATCATCCCATAGCTGACGTTGAACATCAATGGGAACTCTTTTCAGCTTGATGGCGTATTCTCTATCTTTTTCTTCAGCTTCCTTTCTTTCAGCGATTAAGCATTCAGCTCTGAGGTGTTCCTTGTATTCCTTTTGGGAAACTCTGAACTTTGGAGGAACGGAAGGAAGTTGATCACGCTTCAGAATGATTCGCTGATCTTCGAGTCTCTTGATCATTGCATCTCTCTTTTCTTGATCCTCTTCACTTAGCCTTTGAGGAGCCAAGGAAGGTATGTTTTTGTGAGAAAGAGTCTGTTCTTCAGGTTCATCAGTCTCAGAGATCAAGTCCAAGACTGGGATTATTTCTTCAGCGTTGAGAGCTGGGATTGTTGTTGAAGTCGCAGCTGTAGGAACTTCAGCGATATCCTCAAACAGGGGAGAGGACTAGCTGAAACGCAGCGATCTTACAAGTAAGAATAGAGATGGAAAGAATGGGATTGTGTATAGAGGTTTGCGGAGGTAGAGAACTGATAAAGTGTATAGAGGAGGGATGTTGTGTAGGATTAATGTACCTGACAAACCGGCTTGTTAAGCAAGATCATCAGATTTTCATCTTCAGCGACACTTTTTCCTTTGCCTTTGTCAGCTTCGGATGCTGATGGCTTTGTCTTTGTCCGCTCCCCTGAAGGTTCATTTATCAGAATCCCTTTAAGAGCTTTAGTTCTCTGAGCAGGCTTGACGATAAAAAAATCATCATCATCGTCATCTTCGTCATCATCATTCTTTGGAGAAGAGGATGGTTCAGCATCAGACAAATCGATGGCTTCTTCATCTTCAGCTTCAGACTCAGTTTCTTCAGCTTCTTCTTCGAGTTGCTCCCCCTCAGATACAGAGGCGAGCTTCTCGGTTCCCTCAGGGTTTTCATCTCCCTGAGGTCCAGCGGGTGCTTCAGCTTCAATTGTCTTCTCACCCTCTTTAGTGAAGGTGAGGTCTTCAGTCGTCTCTCCCCTGATAGATTCATCATGGGAAAGGTCTTCAGTGCTCTTGGAGAGGTCTTCAACGCTCTTCTCCCCCTCTTTATCATGATGACTGGGGGAGGAATGAGAAGATTCAGCAGCTCGTGTGGTTTCCCTGTCTTTTTGGCCAGGGATCCCTATATACATTTCAATCGCTGATAATTTGTTTTCCATGTCATAAATACCAGGATTGATCTTCATGAGTTCAGCACGATTTGCCGTAGTAAAAGATGGAGGTGCAGGGGCAGGTGCAGGGGCGGTCGTGTTGGTCAGAATCTGCTTCAACAAGTTCTGAATTGAAGAGTTGTCATTCTTCATCGTGTTGACATCAGTCTTCACATAACTCATATCAGTTTTTACTGAACTGACATCAGTCTTTACAGCAGACATATCACCTTCGAGTGTGCCAACCGATGTCTTCAGCGTTGTGACTTCGCTGTACATGGTGTCTACAGATTTCATGATGTCGAGGTAGTCTGTATAGATGTCAGCGAGAACTTTGGCAAAGTTGCTCAGAGATTGATCAACCGTCTCCATGTCAGCTTTGGAGGCATTCTTTTCGACTTCGGTTGTAAGTTTTAAGAGATTCTCTCCAGCGGTTGTTATATCTGAAGAGTTGCCGGAAAGAGTAGACGTGAGACCAGTCAGTGTTGTCTCTACTGTCTTTAGAGACGTGTTGATGTCTCTCAAATTAGGACCTGTAACATATAAAAACTTGTGAACAGAGGAAAGCTCAGAAGTTTGGGGTTTAGTAACAGTGTATAGGGATTTGTGAGTACCTGCAGGAGGATTGGTGAATTCATCAAAATCACGGGTTCCTGAGTAAAGTTCCATATCGTCAGCGAGAGTACGTGGACGTATGGACAGCTCTGCAGGTCCTACTTCCGTCGTTCCTTTTGTTCCTGGAGGAATGACAGGTGCAGCTGTGATAACTGGAGTGGGGTCCAAATGAGTGGAAGGAGAAGCGAAGGATAAGAATGGAGGTTGGTTACTGAGTTCAGCGTTGGAATCGCTGAGAATCACTTCATCAGTCTTTTGAGAGACTAAGGGAGGTTGGGTAGATTCCAAGTTTGTAACCTCAACGTTTGGAGACGCTGAAGTTGGGATTAAAGGGATGGCTTGTTCAGGTGTGGCAGAGCGTACCACTGAACTTTCCTTCAGCTCAACAAGAGGAGCTGAGGAGTTTTTAGCAGGAGATTGCTTGGGTTGCTCCTTGGTCTTCTTAGTTGTTTTGGAACCAAGGTGGGTATCAGAATGTTTCCTTTTAAGAGGAATGGAGGTAGCAGCTGGGGTATCAGCGGTGGGGTTGTCCGCTGAAGGAGCTGCAGAAGTAGAAGAAGTAGTAGGGTTAAGAAGAGTCAAGAGTGCATAAAGACGTACCTCATTCACCACTGGTTTGAAGTCGAGTATTTTAGGGCCGACCTGAGATAGTTTTAGGTCACCCTCTTCTGGGTAGTTGTCTTTCAGGCCTCTTTGGAAAATAGCGCTGATGAACCGAGGATATGGAACCCATGGAGGTCTGCCAGCGACGGTGTCCACTCTAAGAACCAGGTCATCATAGATAATCGATGCCCAGTCTATGTTGAGACCTTTCAGCAAAGCATATCCCATTGCTTGCTGAGGCTTAGCGGCTTGGTCAGAGGAGCCGCTCTTTGCAGTCATGCAGCTGATCAAATGGGCGAAGATGAAATTCATCTCGCTGGGCATTTTCGATTTCTTGATAATCGTCAGCTTCTTCTCGGGCTTCATGTCTCTGCCGATTTCCGATACATAGCCCATTGCGTCGAAAAATGCAATGATGGCTTCCCTGTCTGAGTTTTTCTTGGGGTCAGGGAGAGGAACAAAGGGTTTTTCCTTGGTGGCGATGGGAAGGCTGAGAGCTTTGCAAATTATGGCAGGGGTAATCTTCATGGTGCCATATTCGATATCGTAGAGGATGCAATCGATTGTTTTGGAGGGGTCTTTGGCTGAGGGTAGCTGAGAGTGTCTGGCTGAGTACCAGAATTGTGAGAGCAAAAGCTGATGTACAGGAGGTGTTATGGTCAGGGCTGTGGAGATGCAGCAATTCTTTAGGAAGTTCACAGCATCAGCTAGATGTGTGACTTGCTTTCGAGGAGGAAACTCGAGAAGAGCATAGAGGTTGTTCACCTTAGTCCAATCCAGTTTGTCAAGGGCAAATTTGACTTGAGGAGCCTTGAAGATGTCCATTTCCTCAGCAGTGTCATCAGCAGAAGTGTTTTCAGCGTTGGTGTTCTTGGGAATGTCAGAAGATGCCATTCTCTTTATTATCAGTTCAACCAAAGGATTAACAAATAAGAATAATCTTAATGTGGAAAAAAAATTCCAATAAGATGGTTCGAATTTTGTCCATTTCATTCAGACAAAATGTCTTAATGAAGATTAGGGTTTTTCTTGTTTTTTTAAAAAACGAAATACAAACCCAATAAAAATCTTGTTTTCCAGTTTCCTTTGAAGATTGGGATTCTGGAAAAACGAATGAATAACAAGTTTAAGATTTTTGCATTTAAACTTGAAGAACAACCATGAAATGGTTGTGTTCATAAAACCATGAAAGAAAATGATTTCATTTTTAAGAAGTTCTTTTGTTTGATCTTGTTAAAACAAAGAGAAGATCAGAAACAAGTTATTTGCATTTGGTAAATAATAAGAACATATTAACCTTTGATGTTTGAAGAAGATGAACAGTTGTTCTTGAAAAATCGAGAGCCAAATGCAACAGTGAATTCTTTCTTTGCTTGGAGGAGATGTTCGCGTAAGAGAAAAATATAAGCGAAGAATTTGTTTATATAGAGAGATTTTAGAAAGACAAAATTTTGAGCGGGAAAAGATTTTCATCATGACACGGACACGTGTTTGCATTTGATTGGCAAGTAAACGAAACGTGCAAACGTGTGTCAGAAAGAAGAACGTGTCTGGGTTTATCCGTTGTAATGACGTCACAACTGTCCTTTCATATTCTTGGTTGTCTCTGAGGTTTTGAAAAACTCAGGGACACTTTTGAAAACATGAAGCACTGAATAGAAATATCAATTGGTTTTAAGAAATTTCAAAGTATCGCTGATAAGGAAGAGATATTCAGCGATGAGATTTGTTTTGAAATCTTGCATTTACATGCGATTTGTCAGAGAGAAAAACATACCTTAATATCAGCGAATCAAGTTTATTCAGAGAGAAGATGATAGAATAGGTTATACAAGTTGATTTTATCCCGAAGGCTATACAAGTTTGTATAATCGTATCGCTGATCAAAATGGGAACCGCTGAAGATTTTATTCTTCAAAGTTCAGCATTCCAAGCTCGCTGATGAGAAAGTTGAATCTTGTCTCATCAAGAGGTTTGGTGAACAGATCAGCTAACTGATAATCAGTTAGGATAAAGTGAAGTTCTATATCACCATTCATCACATGATCTCTGATAAAGTGATACCTGATTTCGATGTGTTTTGTCTTTGAGTGTAGCACTGATTATTAGCTATAGCGATGGCACTTGTGCTGTCGCAATAGATTGGAATATTTGAGAGTTGAAGGTCATAGTCCAGTAGTTGATTTCTCATCCACAAGACCTGAGAACAACAGCTTCCAGCGGCTACATACTCAGCTTCAGCTGTGGAAGTGGACACTGAGTTTTGCTTTTTACTTGTCCAACTTACCAGCTTTCCACCCAGGAGCTGACATCCTCCTGTGGTGCTTTTCCTATCCATTCTGCAACCTGCAAAATCACTATCTGAATAGGCGATTAAATCGAATCCTGAGTCTTTGGGATACCAAAGACCTAGATTCGCTGTACCCTTAAGATATCGAAAAATACGTTTTACAGCTTTCATGTGAGATATCTTAGGTTCAGCTTGATATCGTGCACACAAGCATGTTGCAAACATAATATCGGGTCGGCTAGCTGTAAGATACAATAGTGGGCCGATCATCCCACGGTACAGCGTGACATTGACAGGAACACCCTTAGTGTCCTTATCAAGTGTCAGCGGTGGTGCCATAGGGGTTTTCATAGCTGAACTTTCAGTTAAGTCGAATTTTTTCAGCATATCTTTAACATACTTTCCCTGATTAATGAAAGTTCCTTTTTCATTTTGTTTTATCTGTAGACCAAGGAAATATGTTAGTTCACCCATCATGCTCATTTTATACTCTTCTTTCATTTTATCAGCGAAACGAGTACATAGATCAGGGTTAGTCGAGCCAAATATAATATCATCAACATATATTTGAACAAGAATGATATGACCTTTTACTTTCCTGAAAAATAGAGTTTTGTCTATTTTACCTCGCTCAAATTTTTCAATATGGAGATAAGTAGAAAGAGTGTCATACCATGCACGTGGAGCTTGCTTTAAGCCATAAAGTGCCTTATCCAGTTTATAAACATAACCTGGATGCTTAGGATCTGAGAATCCTGGAGGTTGTTCCACATAGACTTCTTCATTCTCCATCTGATATACTTCGAAGTCTTTGTGTACAGCGTATGCTAAGAATAGACGAATAGATTCTAATCTTGCTACTGGAGAAAATGTTTCGTCATAATCTATGCCTTCCTCTTGTCTGTATCCCTGAGCAACAAGACGAGCCTTGTTGCGGGTTACAGTTCCATGTTCGTCCAACTTGTTTCGATAGACCCATTTAGTGTCTATCATTGTTTTGTCAGTTAGTCTTCGAACAAGTTTCCAAACTTTGTTTCTTTCGAATTCTGTCAGCTCTTCTTGCATGGCGCTGACCCAGTTTGGATCTTTGAGGGCATCATCTACTTTCTTTGGTTCAGTTAGTGAAATAAAATTTACAAATAAACAAATATTACCTGCACTTCGTCGAGTCTGAATACCAGCATTTGTATCACCAAGAATTTGATCAATTGGGTGATTTATAGTCCATCGCTGAGCCGGAGCGTGAGACGCTGACTCAACCTGAACTGAAGGAGCTGAAGATGAAGCTTCAGCGACGTCTGGAGTATCAGCCAGGAGAGGAATGGATGCAGTTGTCATTATATTCACTGATTGCTGAGAAGTGGATGGAATATCTGAGATATTGGCTTCAGGATCAGGTATAGTATTTATAGGAACAGCTGAGACCCATGATGTTTCAGCTTCACTATTCTGCATATTTGGAATGATAGTTGGACCATCATCTTCAACTGTGTGAGCACGAGGAGTGGGAATTTCTTCTGAATCACCAAGATGAGAAAACATCCATTGATTCAGTTCTTCAGTATCAGCGGACGGTTTAGAATTCGCTGAACGGGACTCGTCAAACGTGACGTGAATTGTTTCTTCAACAGTTTGTCTTCTTCGATTAAAGACTCTGAAGGCTTTGGAAACTGAGGAGTATCCAAGAAAGATCCCATCATCAGCCTTAGGATCAAACTTTCCAAGGGCATCTCTGTTGTTCAGTATAAAACACTGACATCCAAAGATGTGAAGAAAGCTGATTGAAGGCTTTCTCCCATGAAATAGTTCATAGGCTGTTTTATTGAATCTTTTGACTATCAGCGACCTGTTTTGCGTAAAACAAGCAGTGTTGACAACTTCTGCCCAAAACTGAGTAGGCAGGTGAGAATCGCTGAGCATTGAACGTGCAGCTTCAATAATTGTTCTATTTCTTCTTTCAGCGACTCCATTTTATTGTGGTGTTCTCACTGAAGAAAAGTTGTGAGAAATACCCTTGCTCTCAAAGAAGGAATCAAGAGAACTGTTTTTGAATTCAGTCCCATGATCACTCCTTATTGAGCGAACGGTCAAATTGTTCAGGGTTTCCATCTTCCGAACAAATATGATGAGTTCTTCAGGGGTGTCACTCTTGGAACGGAGAAACATAACCCATGTATAACGAGAGAATTCATCAACTATGACCAGTGTATATTTCTTTCCAGCGATGGATTGTTTGTTAACAGGACCAAACAAATCCATATGGAGTAGTTGTAGAGGAGATGACACTGAGGAGACTTGCTTTGATTTAAAGCTTGCTTTGGTCTGCTTCCCTTTCTCACATGCTGAACATAGAGACTCTTTGGCATATGAGTGTTGAGGTAGACCAGTAACTAACTCTTGAAGAAAGAGAGTTTAGTGTCTTGAAATTCAGATGAGAGAGCCTCTTATGCCATAGCCAGTTGACATCAGATGAGGCTTTTGAGAAGAAACAGGAGTTCTCAGTGGTTGTTGAGTCCATGTTTATTACATAAACATTTTCCAAACGATAACCACTGAGAGCTATCTTCTCCTTTTTGTCAGTGACAAAGCAGGATTCTTTGGTAAAGATTACCTTGTTATCCTTGTCGCAAAGCTGACTGATGCTTAACAGATTATGCTTCAGTCCTTCAACATATGCGACTCTTCTGAAGGTGGTTGTACCATTAGAGAGTACACCAAACCCTCGGGTATGTTCTTTTCCATTTCCACCGAAAGTCACAGAGGGACCCTTCTCTTCCTTGTATTCAGCGAGCAGGCTTTTCTTTCCAGTCACGTGTCTAGAGCATCCGCTATCGAGATACCAGATACCCTTCCGAACCTGCATCACAAAGGAAGATTAGTTTTTCTTGGGTACCCACTAAACCATGTGTACACGTTTGTCAGTGGAAGCAGTTGGAATGGAAGGTTCAGCAATCTTCGCAGCATTTGAAGATTCAGCTTTGTCAGTCTTCACTTTGGTTAATTTCTTAACCTTAGTGGTCTTCTTTGCCTTGGGGGCAATCTTCACCTTAGCTATCTTATCAGCTTTGGTGGTTATAGGGCACTTACTAGCAATATGATCAGTGAGTCCACAGTGATAACATTTCCTATAACTAAAAATAGTTCTAGGACTATTTGAATGCTGAGTTTTAGATTTTGAATTAGAAGGACCAGCACCAAATAAGCTTTTGGCTTTAGAAATGGGAGGAACTCTTGGTTCTTCAGATTTCTTACCAAGGATATCCACTCTGAGTCTAGGAGTAGATCGCTTAATAGACCCACGCTGAGTAGATCCAGAGATCTGATTTCTTGATCCAGAGAAATAAATCACTAAAGCTTTAGAAGCATTCAGCTTTGGTGCTAAAGTACCCTTCTGAGGATTTTGGTTCAACGCAATTCCTTTACCTTTATCTTTAAAGACAGAGGTAGGTTTTGGATAAACCATTTTCTCTTTACCTTTTGAGGAGGCAGAGATTTCCTCAGGAATAGGCGGTCTGGGGGACGAACAATGAGAGGATGAAGTGTCAGCGACTGAGGATACGAAAGTTCCAAATAAGAGCATGGAACGATCAGTGGTTGGTTCTTGAGTTTCATATTTGTAACCAAGACCACGTTTATCACTCAGGGGTATCTGAGACTTAATTATCTCAGTGATCTTTGTTGAAGAGTTACACCATCCTTCAACAGTAGCCTTTTCAGCTTTCAAAGCAGCGATAGCTTCTGCTCGTTCGATTTTGACTAGCTGATTTAAATGCACTTGATCTTTAAAATCTTCTTCAATTTTAGAAAGCTTTTCTATTTGAAGGTGACAGTTTTTAAGTTGTTCAGCGAGATCAAGGTTTTGGTTTTCAACTATAGTTTTGCCATTCATGGCTTCATATAAGCTTCTAGTCAAGAGATCGATTTTGCGGAGACTATCAGCTTCATCAATATTTGCAATATTTGTAAAGAAGGAAGGTGATACCTGAACAGCAGAGGTTGAAGTAGAGGGAATGTATGAACTTTCTTCCTCATCCTCAATCTTTGCCATAAGACAGAGATTGGCTTCATCATCTTCAGAGTCAGATGATGATTCTTCTTCTTCTGAAGCAGCCCAATCATAAACCATCAGGCCTTTGCCTTTCTTCTTGAAGCTTTTCAGCTTTGCATATTTTTCTTTCAGCTTAGAATATTTGTCATCTTTATTCCTGGGAATAAAAGATTTCTTGGGAAACGCTGAGTTTCTCGATACTTTCTTAGACCTGCACTCGTTAGCGAAATGTCCAATCTTTTCGCACTTAAAACAAGTAGCAGTAGCCTTATCAACAGTAGCTGATGATCTTGGCTTATCAGTTATAGAAAGAGGTTTGTTCTTTCTGAAAATTTTCTTTTTGGCGAATCTCCTGAACTTTTTAGTTAGGAGAGCCAAAGATTCATCATCATCTGAAGAGTCAGAATCTGATGACCTTTCAGAGTTACTCTCTAACTCAGTGATGGTGACCGAGGGTCGCTGAGTAGAAGGTTCCTCTGAGATTAAAGCAACAGGGGTGCTTTTGGAATCTTTTACAAGATTCTTCTTAAGATGGCTTGATTGCTCATGATTCAGCATTGTGCCATATAAGGTAGCAAGAGTCACTGATCTTAGATCTTTTGACAGCTTGAGACACATAGAATAACTGTCCCAGCTTTCAGGTAAACATTCTAGAAACTTTGTCAGCACTTCAAAGTTAGAATATTCCTTACCAACAGTTTTCAGATCTATTATTAAGCAATTAAAACGTTGGTGAACTTCAGAGAGAGTCTCATTCTTACCACAAATGAAACTTTCATACTGTCTTACCAGGTTGATCTTTCGAGAGTCCTGGACTTCAGCAGTGCCTTCATACTGAACACATATTGTGTCCCACATGGCTTTTGAGGATTTCAGGTTCATGACGGAATGGTAGACTTCGTCAGGAAGAGCCATGGATAGTATGGATCTGCCTTTTGTGTCGATAGCCACTTTCTTCTTATCTTCGTCAGTCCACGTATGAACATCTTTGGGTACCAGCCTTTCTGGAATAGCAGGTCTATTCTCAGCGGCAGGTACTGCGGCATCAATTCTTACAGGGATAAATGGGTCGTTTTCAAGATAATAAGGCATAGTAGGGTCTACACCTTCTAGGAAGAGAGTCATCCTATTTTTCCATAGATTAAAATTATCTCTGGAGAATCTAGGGGGTTTTGCAAGAGAACCATTGTCTATATAGTTTGTGTTTGTGTTGGTGGCCATTTTCAGAAATAGCAAGGAAGAGAAATCTTAGTATAGATTAGATCTTGTTTATGAGATTAAACAAATCCGCTCTGATACCACTTGTTGGTCCCGAAGGGTTATACAAGTTTGTAGAAGGGGGGGTTGAATACAAACACACAGATTTTACTTTTCTAAATTGTTTATTGATAAATCATTAACAATTTACAGCTTGTTGCGGAAACAAGATTAAGGATAAATCCTAAATCTAAACAAGTTGGAACACTAAGTTTCTTGCACTAAGAAGGAGAAGGAAATTACTAATAATAACCTATCTCAAGATAAGAAGGATGAACTTGTCAAAAGTTAGCAAGTTACTTCAAAATGAAGTGAGTTCTTCTTCTTATATACTGCATGCATTTAATGCATTGCAGTTTAAACTTTACACGTGGCAGCAGCTGATTGGTTGCATGTCATTGACCTTTGTTGACAACCTTAGTAGCCGCATGTTTGAACAGTGTAGTATCAGAGTGGTTGTACGATTTCAGACAATAAGGAGGTTCTATTCTGACATATCGTACGGAGTCGTGCAAGGGTGGATGAGACAAAAAGTACTTTGTACGGAAGACTTCATGATCAGTTTTTCGATGATTCAGCGATCTATCATTCTTTATCAGCGAATGATAGAGTTCAGCGATAGCTGAAGTCTTGTACTTGATACTTCACGTTGAGTGGACAAAACTGAGTCTTCGCTGATCCGCATCAGTTCATTAGGAGACTTGTCGCTGGTTCTTGAGCTTGATCTTCGACTTCAGCGTAGAACCTATGTTGACGTGAAACTTGTCTTCAGGGATCATAAGTAAACAACTAACTTATCAGCGATCACCATAAGTACTGAACATACTCAGAGTATTATGGTGAACAGTTTCGCTGAATGTTTAATCTAAAGAGCGAGAGTTCCTATCAGCGGTACTGGAAGATCTTAGTACTTATCAGCGATAGTGAAACTCTGATACATATTGTTTACTTACAATTTTCATTAAGTATAAGAGAGGGTCATTATCAAATCACTGAGGGTTTGGATCAACACATACCGCAATCGCATCGTTGACAATGGAACAAAAAAGTGTTGTAGAAGAACTTCGGTTGGGGTATTTGATAGGAATAACCGTAAATGGCATACCTTCTAAGTTGGGATACTATGTGGTCGATAACCTAGATACAACAAGCATGGAGATCAAACAAGGTGATGGTGCGATCGAAATCACACCACAACAAGTTCATGAAGTGATTGGTTTACGCATTGGAGGGATTGATCTAGAAGAACAAGAAGCAACAAAGTCTGATGCTAACATGAGTAGCATATGGAGAAAGCAGTTCACGAAGAAAAACTTGACTCCAAAAGATGTAATGAATGAGATAGTAGGCACATATGATGCGGGAATGAGATTCAAGCTAAACTTCCTTGTTTTATTTGTGAACACAATGGCAGAGTGTAGTCGTGTTGGATGTTGCAATGTAGAATTCTTGGATCTCATTCATAACATGGAACTGATCCCCGACATAGACTGGTCACGGTACATATACAATTGTGTCACAATGAGCAAAAACAATTGGCAGCGGGATAGCTATGACATCTTCTATGCAGGACCACTTACATTTTTGACGGTATGATTACTTTGACTACCTAATAACTTTAAACATTAACTTTATAACTAACAGGGTAGTATATGTGTTTCCATCTTCTGTATGTAGACTCAACCATACGCAGCAGAAGGCCATTGCGTAGGCAAAGACCATCAATAAGTAGTTGGGATATTGATCTACTTAGAGCAAGAGAGTATGTAGAAATGGAAATGGGGGGTTAGAAAGAGAACAGCTGGTAGGACCATACCTTGGGACGCAAGAAATCGAAGTATACGAGTCGGATGCATATGCAAACTCAGATTGCAAGTACGTGGACATAAGATGGACAAGACAGGTAAACTCATTATAAAGGAGTCAACATATATGCATTATGCTATAAAGGAGTCCATATATTGTTTTAAATAGTGTTGGACATACATATATTCATACTATTGTAAATAGTGTTAGGCATATATGATGTTCATATGGTTATGAAATGGGTGTGCATCAGTGCATATATGCAGATTTCTATAAAGGAGCCCATATATTGTGAATACATATATGCATATGATCTGAGGATACTGTTTTAAATAGTGTTGTGCATACATATATGCATACTTTTGTAAAGCAGTGTTGTGCATACATTGTGTTCATATTGTTATGTAAAAATAAGTGTGCATTTGATAGTTTTAAATTTGTATGTATAAAGTGTTTAAAGAGAGGTATAACCTAGACTACTTTATGCATGTAACAGGCTTTCAAAAAGCGTATTGAAGACAACATAGCAAAAGTGATACTCATCAAATGGCAAACTGAGGGGGAAATAGATGCAGCTTTGACCGAGTACCCCGAAGAGTTCCAGAAGTTAGGTGAAGAATTGAGTATTATGTTCTACAACCCAACATGTAATGCACGACAAAATGACCATCGACATGAAGCAAGTGGAAATGAAGTAGACGGACAAGCAAATAACAAGCAGAAAGAAAAGGAGAAGGAGTATGTGGTATGCACACCACGCAAATTAGACTTCAACGAAAATATTCGACCAGCTTTCGGACTTTCTCCTTCCCAAATGTGGTATAGTCAGACGACGTATAACATCGTTGACGATACAGTCTAGGCTAGCCTGTCAAAAAAGAATCCTGACAATGAAACGCCTATCGTGGAGGAAGTAATTTCATTATTTCCACCTCCAAGCTTTGACTTGGGTAGTAGTCCATCGAAACCAACGGAAGAACAGTTGGGACTTGTAAAGGATAAGGATAAGGTGAACAACGTAACACATGGTATGAAAGTTGCTCGAAGATCAGTTAAGCTTGCAGAAACATTACGATCACCATATGTTAGGCGACAAGTGACAGTTGGCATTGGTTTATCAACCGAAGAGAATACGCTTCATGAATGGATAACGGCACCTTTCGGTTCGAACAAGTAAGTGTATTGAATTCAATACATTACTTCATATCTGTAACACCCCGAAAATTGAAAAGCGGAAATTGGACTTGCGGACGTCCGCATGGGCGCAAGGTCGGACGTCCGCGTAGCGCGGAAGTTCGTGTGTCGTCCACGGAAGCAACAAAAATGTTTGGGGTTCGACCAGCTCAAGGGCCGATCGTTCGCGTGGAGTCTACGCCGCACGTCCGTGAAGGGGTCTGATGAGATATTTTGTGCTTTTAAGACCTTTCCTTCTCTCTTCCCTCACTTCATCGCAAAACCGAAATCAGATATCTCCCTCTCTCTAATGTCGAATTTCTCCCCCAAGAAACCCTAAATCTTCCCTCTCTTCTTCATCCTTCTTCCCCAAAACAAACCCTCACCATTTTTATGGACCTTAACCTTTCTAGAAACCCCTCACTTCATCTTCTTCATCAAGTTTCTAGGGTTTCATCCAACCCTTTTCACTCCACCTTGAAGATTGGGAGTTTGTGGTTCATCTTGGTGATTCTAGAGATATTTTGGTTGGTGGATTCAAGTTATGGCAGTTAGGGTTTTGGTATAAGTGGGTATTTTGATGTAAAATAGGTGGAGAATGATTCTACATGGTTAGATTTTATTATTGATGGTTGGAAACTTATGGATCTAGGTTTTTTGGAGGATTTGGCTTGAAGATGAAAGTTTCTTCAATGGAGCTTACGTCTGGGGAAAATCTAGATTTAGCCTAAATCTAGCAAGGTGAGTTCAAGTTGACTTGTGAAAACTTTGTACATGCCAAAAATGTTATTTTCCAAGTACTTGTGTGTTTTACTTGAAATTATCTACTGTTATGTTATTGGATGGGTTTAACCCCCTTTTGAAGTGTTTAACTTCACAAATGTTGTAAAACACCCATATTTGGGATTTTTGGATATTTTAATGTATAGAAATCATAAATATGTTCTTAAAATATTTATTGCTCAAAATGGAGTTTATTCAATGGTTTAATCATGTTAGTGTAATGGATTTTATAAACCATTTGGGAAATGCACAATTTGGTGTCATGAGTCATTTTGAGAATTATAAGGGTACGAGTCCATTTGGGGAAACCCTTTGTTTAACCCGTGTCGAGTTTTGGGTTAATGATGATTTTGTGGTACTTGTTTACCTAAACGATGTTTAAATGCATTTTATGCTATGATGACCGTTATTTATGGGTCTAATGAGTTTTGAGCATTTTACTCGGTTTTGAATTTAAGGAAGTCTTGGAGACATTTTGTCCAGTTTTGATGGCTCGATGTGGAGTCTTATTTATGGTTTGCATTTATTGCAATATATTGCATGTTATTGCACATTATTGATACTTACATGCTCGGGTGCGTTAGTCATTCCAGGATGAGCATATTATTATAGACTATGTTGCATTGGATCCATATGCACGTAAGTCAGTCTTTATTTGATGGTCTACTGGGTATTGCGGGATTTAACTGGGGCCCATGTTTTATGACCTTTTACTTTTCAAGGGTACACTAGGAGGGCTGAGTCCAGTTGAGCTGTCAGGTTGATTGATGGGCGTTTACGACCTTCGCCATATCGGGGCAATTCCATGGTTGTATCCCCGCTTATGCCGAACCTTTGGTGCTATTCTTAGTAATATTCCGCTAAGGTCAGTTGTCTCTTTGGGTGTGTCTTGAAAGGCGTCGTATGGGACACTTGGGCTTTTATGCAGTGAAGTGTCGTACAATTAACATTGTTTGAGTGGCATACTTTTGTGTTCATCAACTCTCAATGGATACGGGACTCCCCCGTCGTTGGCCAACCTTACTTAGGATTTTAATATGTCCATGTTTTATTATTGTTGGTCTCTTCCGATTGACTGCAGTTTGATGACTTTAATATTAGATTCCCCTCCATGTATATTAAAGGTTAAATGAAGCAGGTCATTTCCATATTTATGGTATTTGGACTTCATTACATTTTACGTTCGCGTGAGTATTGGTTCGTATTATGTTTCCGATGAAGTATTATTTTTGAATGGATTATTTTTCCATGATTTATGGGTTGAGTATTTTGTCGTCAACCGTATTTGAAGGTTTTGCATAATATGGATTTATTCACGTGATTGAGTGAGTTTGGATTGGAATTCATTTTGGAAAACGCTTTATACCTTTGGGAACTTTTCTCATAGATTTTAGGTGCGTTGGAAAATGAGTCGTTTATATCCTTTTTGTAAACTCTTTTGGAAATCATAGTCTATGTCGCAAACTTTCATTCAAAGTATTATTTAAATCATGCTATAAACTCTTGAACTCACTAGGCGTTAGCCTACCCTTTTTATTTGTCGGCATGTGCAACAGGTTCAGGTTAGGAGTAGTTCTAGTGACACTGTGAAAGGTCGTGTGCTAGTAAAGTGCTCGAGAGGTTAATAGCTTAAGTGAAGTTTTCCGCATTCATCTTTGGGATTAGCAACTTGTGCTTGGGATAAGTAACACCCGATGTGGTTTTTTTGTCTTTGTAATAAGACTTGAATTATATATATTGTTTGAGGTTAATCATAGATTTTAATTTGAGGAATTTCACTTATTGGATTATAGGAAGAAATCCTATTAAGTCGGATGTATTATCGAAAATTTTATTTAGTTGCTCTTTCCCAATTCGAGGGTGTTACAAGTTGGTATCAGAGCATACGTTTGAGAGAATTAGATGTTGATTTTGGATACCTAAACTCAAACTAGCGTTCTTTTAAGTAAATGAGAGTGAAATTTCACCATTAATCACTTTAAGATAGGATGTTTCGAGGTCGATGGAGTTGCTAGAAACGAGAATTACGTCGAGAGTAGCAAGGATAATCTTGTACGGTGCGTTCATAATGACACCTGGCCAGTGTCATGGTGAACCTACTAGTTACATGTGCATACTAGAACTATTTTAATGTGATGACCGTTGGGATAGTGAAGAAGTTTCTAAGCGAGTAGTCGTTGGAAAAGATTGACGATTTTAGTATTAGTCACTTAGGGTGACAATAAGCATGATATTTGCTTTAAGTGGACCGTTTCGGGTCGAGATTGATGGTTGGATTAGAACCATAGACTTATTGAACCAACTTTGATTCGAGGAAAAACCATAAGGTTAATCAATGTAATTCCCAACTTTGCCTTAAGAGGTTTAAGCATCTGGATGACAATAGTGGACCGGAGGGACTTAGAGGAGTATGGTTTGAGACGTTGAGTGCCGACTAAGTTTATGCATAAAAATTTATTTTAAAAATAAATTGCATCAGTTATTTCTTGTGTTTCAAATCCTTATGTGGATTGTGTTACAAAATCTCGGAAAATGTTTAGCACACACAAGATTTTAAATCATGGTTTTGAACATGCATGAAATTATTTTATTGCGGGAGTTGCAAACTCTGTCAGGACTTGCTTTATTTTATTATTGTCCAACGTTACTTTTGGATACAGTGATATCCATATTTTAATGATGTTTAAAATGTTGGGCAAGTAACTACAGCTTATGACTTTAACATTGGATCTCCTCCACAAATGTTAAGGTTTGGACGGAAAGTTATTTTCCATTATGTCTATGTAAAGCTATTTTGGAGAATTTATTTAATGCGAGTTTATTGAACAATGTTGTTTATATAGTATTACAACAAAAGGAGAGTTTTTGGAAATTTGGCGTTTTAGTCATGATTTTGCTTATTGCAATTCGATTCTTGGAAGCGAAAGGTTTGGTGTCATTTTGTTGACTTGAGGTCATTGAGCCCATTGAATTTCATGGGGTTTTGTTTTACGACGTTTCGTGTCGTGTGAGTGCAATTTCACAATGTGCATACTCCATTTATTTATGTGAGAATTTATGAGTTATGTTGGGCATTTTGTCCCACTCGGGTTTTGTTGAGAAATATTATTTTATGCCATAAGACGACCAAAAGGGGTGAGTTTTGAAACTTTGGTGTCGCGTGATTGCTCTTTCAAAGATTTGTGTTAGCACAGTTTGTTGTAACTTGTTCAGTGTATGGATTGATTTATACGTGACGTAAGTAATGCATGAAAGAACACCTTGATAGCATTTCATAACAATTTGCTTATTGTGCTTTCGGTTAATTGATTGTTTTATTACCATTTCATGCAAATGCATTATATTGACCTAGTGGTATGCATAGCTTGGTAACCATTACTTCTCGACATTTTGATAAATGGATCATGAATGAAAATGTTTTATTAACTCATTGTATAAATGAAGGCCATTTGGTCAAAGTATGTTTTAGTGTTGTGGGGATCATGGTTTACAATACGGTATATTTTGAAAACACGAATGTGAGTCGTTGACATTTGGTCAATTTTGGTTTGATGAACATTTTCAAAAATTGTAAACCTTTTTGGTTATAGAGAAAATGGGTATTTTGGGTATTTCAACGAGTAAACTTTTAAGCATTGACGTTTTAACGTTTTATATTACGAGTGTGAAACTCTTGATGTAAATGCTCCGTGATGGGGATTTTGGAAAATTATTTGCCTAACCTAAAGTGCATGGAATTACTTACGTTTTCGAACATTGATGCGCACTGTTGGTGCAATTCGAGATTTGAAGTCGGTTTGTACCTTTTTCGGTGTCAACCATTTACTAGAGCTTATTTTCTCCTAGGTTTTGAGAAAACACATTGATGTGTGTGAGCCTTGTCAAAATATTTTACTCATGTGTCATTATATGACCAGATGAGAAAATTTAGACAATTGATTTAAAGAATTTCATCTTTTGAAATTTTGTCGTGAGCTATTTGATGCACGTTATTTCATTTCAAGAAAACTACTAAGGGAGTGTTACAAGTTTGCATGCATACTCCAATTTGAGATTTCCTCATGATATTTTAGTTGATATCTTCATACGATGAAAACGTATTAATTTTGTCCTTAAACTTGGAACTAACACAAGTCATTTTATGTTTAGACCAAAGTGTACTCATGAATAGTTTCATCGTTTTTGTGAAATAAACTGACGCGCGTAAACTTTATTAGTGAACCCTGTTCCATGCCATTTTATGGTTGAAAAGGGATTTTTAGAGTCGGATGTCGTTTAAACTTCTTTTGAAGTACGTACAAACCTTTTGTTGCGCACTATTTAAATTAGGTTGTTACTTTACGTGCATGGCATGAATCAATCCATACTAGGACCGTAGCGGTTCATTTCAAAGAAGCTGTTTATTACGCTTTTGCATTTTGTTAATAATCTAAATTGCGATGAAATAGTTTTAAATATGATTTTCATATGTGGGACGAGCGTGTCCATTTTGCGCAACTACCGAGTTGATAGTAGTAGTTTTTATGCGTACGATTAATTTGATATGAAAATCTTCGTGTTGAAAATTTCTATAAAAAGTTTTGATTGGCATATTTATTAAATAATTCACTTGAGAACCTTGAACTCACTAGGACCGTGGAAATGTTAAGTAACTCCGGTTAAGAGTAAGTGTGTGTTGAACTTCGACTATGAAAAGTTGGATGTTTCGACGCGTGATGGTGCTATAGGCCGGATGGTATCGGTGGTAGAGTCGATGTACGTGTTGTAACTGAAGGGTTAGATTCGCGGTATCGTATTTTGAGGTTAGTGGTAACCGTTCATGTCGGCAACCTAGTTTTGGTTCTTGGTCAATTTTCGCATAAGGGACCCTTTAGACACCGTATTGATAACCTTAATTTTGTGGGAATGCTCGGCGAACGGAACTCGTGTGTGGAGTTCTGTTATAGTTCAAAGCTTGGTGGTACAACTAGGTGTCAACCTTTTGGGTTCGAGGCCAAGAACCGTTAGCGTATTCGAAGGGTGTAGTCCGATTTTAAAGAAATAATGATAACGGTTGTAGTAATCTTAATATGCTCTATTGTGATGAGTAGATTTGGTGGGATGGCTCTCTTGTGTGGTAAAAGAACCTGTTTGTTTGATGATTAATGTTGGACGGATTCTTGGAGTCGTATAATCGATGGGTCAATGACGACCGCAGGTCTTGGAGTCTATTAGGGCTCATTGGATTTAAACGACAGTTAGCAGTAGGAACAACCGGAATTGGAGATTCAGTTGGTTTCGGTATTGATCAAATCTTGGATGGATTAAGAGCCTGGACCCGTAAATCGGGCAAGTATGGAACATCTAAGGTTGGGAGACAACCGAAGTTGTCTGATTAGGAGTTACTCCAGTGGATGGGGTGTTCACCCGGACATAAGTACAATGTACCTGAGAGGACATTGTTGGTAAGAGTTTGCTTGAGGTTTGTCATAGCAGTCTGCGTGAGGGAATTTAGATTCCTGTTGGAAGCTGATGGATTATGGTCGGCGTTGAGTTGGTTAGCCTTTGGTTGTAAAGGATCTAGATTTCGAGGACGAAATCATTCTAAGGTTAGGAGGATTGTAACACCCCGAAAATTGAAAAGCGGAAATTAGACTTGCGGATGTCCGCATGGGCGCCAGGTCGGACGTCCGCGTAGCGCGGAAGTCTGCGTGTCGTACGCGGAAGCAACAGAAATGTTTGGGGTTCGACCAGCTCAAGGGTCGGAAGTCCGCGTGAAGTCTAAGCCAGACGTCCGCGAAGGGGTCTGATGAGATATTTTGTGCTTTTAAGACCTTTCCTTCTCTCTTCCATCACTTCATCCCAAAACCCAAATCAGATATCTCCCTCTCTCAAATGCCGAACTTCTCCCCCAAGAAACCCTAAATCTTCCCTCTCATCTTCATCCTTCTTCCCCAAAACAAACCCTCGCCATTTTTATGGACCTTAACCTTTCTAGAAACTCTTCACTTCATCTTCTTCATCAAGTTTCTAGGGTTTCATCCAACCCTTTTCACTCCACCTTGAAGATTGGGAGTTTGTGGTTCATCTTGGTGATTCTAGAGATATTTTGGTTGGTGGATTCAAGTTATGGTTAAGGTAAGTTTCTCTTCTAGTCATTTATGGCAGTTAGGGTTTTGGTATAAGTGGGTATTTTGATGTAAAATAGGTGGAGAATGATTCTACATGGTTAGATTTAATTATTGATGGTTGGAAACTTATGGATCTAGGTTTTTTGGAGGATTTGCCTTGAAGATGCAAGTTTCTTCAATGGAGCTTACATTTGGGGAAAATCTTGATTTAGCCTAAATCTAGCAAGGTGAGTTCAAGTTGATTTGTGAAAACTTTGTACATGCCAAAAATGTTATTTTCCAAGTACTTGTGTGTTTTACTTGAAATTATCAACTGTTAAGTTATTTGATGGGTTTAACCCCCTTTTGAAGTCTTTAACTTCACAAATGTTGTAAAACACCCATATTTGGGATTTTTGGATATTTTGATGTATAGAAATTATAAATATGTTCTTAAAATATTTATTGATACTTACATGCTCGGGTGCGTTAGTCATTCCAGGATGAGCATATTATGTTAAACTGTGTTGCATTGGATCCCTAGGCACGTAAGTCAGTCTTTATTTGATGGTCTACTAGGTGTCGCAGGATTTGACAGGGCCCCATGATTTATGACCTTTTACTTTTCAAGGGTACACTAGGAGGGCTGAGTCCGGTTGAGCTGTCAGGTTGATTGACAGGTGTTTATGACCTTCGCCATGTCGAGGCAATGCCATGGTTGTATCCCCGCTTGTGCCGAGCCTTTGGTGGTATTCTTAGTAATATTCCGCTAAGGTCAGCTGTCTCTTTGGGTGTGTCTTGAAAGGCGTCGTATGGGACACTTGGGCTTTTATGCAGTGAAGTGTCGTACGATTAACATTGTTTGAGTGGCAAACTTTTGTGTTCATCCACTCTCAATGGATACGGGTCTCCCCCGTCATTGGCCAACCTTGCTTGGGATTTTAATATGTCCATGTTTTATTATTGTTGGTCTCTTACGATTGACTGCAGTTTGATGACTTTAATATTGGATTCCCCTCCATGTATATTAAAAGTTAAATGAAGCAGGTCATTTCCATATTTATGGTATTTGGACTTCATTACATTTAACGTTCGCGTGAGTATTGGTTCGTATTATGTTTTCGATTAAGTATTATATTTAAATGGATTGTTTTTCCATGATTTATGGGTTGAGTTTTTTGTCGTCAACCGTATTTGAAGGTTTTGCATAATATGGATTTATTCACGTGATTGAGTGAGTTTGGATTGGAATTCATTTTGGAAAACGCTTTATACCTTTGGGAACGTTTCTCATAGATTTTAGGTGCGTTGGAAAATGAGTCGTTTATATCCTTTTTGTAAACTCTTTTGGAAATCATAATCTATGTCAAAAAAATTCATTTAAAGAATTATTTAAATCATGCTATAAACTCTTGAACTCACTAGCCGCTAGCCTAACCCTTTTTATTTGTCGGCATGTGCAACAGGTTCAGGTTGGGAGTAGTTCTAGTGACACTGTGAAAGGTTGTGTGCTAGTAAAGTGCTCTAGAGGTGAATAGCTTAAGTGAAGTTTTCCGCATTCATCTTTGGGATTAGCAACTTGTGCTTGGGTTAAGTAACACCCGATGTGGTTTTTAGTCTTTGTAATAAGACTTGAATTATTGTTATTGTTTGAGGTTAATCATAGATTTTAATTTGAGGTATTTCATTTATTGGATTATAGGAAGAAATCCTATTAATTCGGATGTATTATCGAAAATATTATTTAGTTGTTATTTCCCAATTCGAGGGTGTTACAATATCTTTTACTCTTAAGATGACAGGATATGCCACTACAAGGTAAAAATTTTGAAACGGGGTGAGTTCTGTTGCTACTTTGCCATTATTTGATTAGGGTTTTTTAAGATGAAAAAACATATATAAATTACTCAGCTGCTTAATATTTATACTTCTAAGGTAGAAGCTGTTAAAATGTAAGCTAGTACATCATAGTCAAGAAGGTAACGTATGGCAGTTACTTAACTGTTGGATAAAAGGACAGTTACATCCTTTTGGTTAAAGGGTTGAACCGTTTCAATAAGTTGTGTCTGTTAGTCAAAGGGATGTGTCCCTTCATGTCTATATATTTCCTTGTAATTTTTCAGTTAGTCTTTCGTGATAATAAAGTGTGGTGTTATATATATATATATATATATATATATATATATATATATCACAACAACAGATCCTCTGCATATCCTGTTTTCTTTTTTATGTTTTGTTCCAACAAAGTGGTATCAGATCCACGGTTATTGGCTGTTGATTTGAAGAAAACGCAGAAGTAAGATGACTTCGAACAATAGTGTTTTCCAGGTCCCACTTCCGAAACTAACAGGGAGAAATTATCACCATTGGAGCACACAGATGAGAGTGTTGTTCGAATCACAGGATCTGTGGAGTTTGCTTGAAGACAGATACATGGAATTGGTTAAAGTGAAAGGAACAACACCCCAACAGATCCTCCAAGATAAAGAAGATAAGAAGAAGGATCGAAAGACCGTGTTCCTAATCTATTAGACGGTTGATGAGAACATCTTTGAGAGGATTTCCTCATCAAACACATCAAAAGAAGCATAGGATGCCCTCTACAAGACTTATCGTGGAGAAGATAAGGTAAAGGCGGTTCGGTTGCAAACTTTGCGTTGTGAGTTTGATGGTTTAAAAATGCAGGAATGAGAAACTGTTGAAGATTTCTACAACCGATTAATCACAATGGTGAATCAAATGAGGCTTAACGGTGAAAGCCTTGATGACAAAAGGGTGGTTGAAAAGATCTTAAGAAGTCTTACACGAAAGTTTGAATACATAGTGGTGGCCATAGAAGAATCGAAAGATATCTCAACACTCTCATTAGAAGATTTATTGGGTACATTACAGTCCCATGAATTACGTTTGAGACAATTTGATGATAAGTCTTCATTGGAACGATCTTTTCATCCTCGTGTGACATCGAAGAAAGATTATGGTGAGGGTTCTTCTAAAGGAAGAGATCAAAGGATACCACTATTAGAAACTCAATGCTTTTACTGCCACAAATACGGACACACTATGAAGTATTGCAAGAAACGAAAAGAGGATGAAAGTGAAGATGTCAACTTCATATATGAGAAAGAAACCAAGGAAGAAGAAACAATGTTCATGGCAATTGAAGAACTTGAATCTCTAAGTGATGATGCATGGTGCAAAGATGGTGAATGTTATGATCTTGTGGAAAGAAACAAGGAGGTATGTATACGTGTGGATGCTACACTCCATGGGAAAGTCAAAGAAATTAATGATGTATAATGCTTGAAGTTTAAAAGCTTCAAGAAGATGGGTGCTATCTCTAGTATTGTAAGTAGTCTAGCTTAAGGGGAAGTGTTAAAATGTAAGCTAGTACATCATAGTCAAGAAGGTAACGCATGGCAGTTACTTAAATGTTGGATAAAAGGACAGCTACATTCTTTTGGTTAAAGGGTTGTACCGTTTCAATAAGTTGTATCTGTTTGTCAAAGGGATGTGTCCCTTCACGTCTATATATTTGTATGTCCTTGTAATTTTTCAGTTTGTCTTTCATGATAATAAAGTGTGGTGTTATATATATATATATATCACGCCTTAGGTTCAATAGAGAAGTCCAAATATTTAGAGAAATAGAGAAGTGATCTTGGCCATTTATTCGGTCAAGATCGGTTATAATTGGTCAAACGTTGCGGCTTTGACTGGTCAAAAATTGCGGCTTTGACTGGTCAAAAGTTGCGGCTTTGACTGGTCAAAAGTTGCGGCTGTTCCAAAAATAGAAGGGCAATTTCATAACTTTTACAAAAAACACGGGCTGAGTTCATATATGAATCTGTGTGATTCACATATGAACTATACGTTCATATATGAACCTTTGTAATTCACATATGAACTCTTTATAACTAATTCATATATGAATCTTGTGATTCATATATGAACCTTTGTGTTTCATATATAAAACTAATTAACTGTAGGTTCATATATGAATCAGTTGAACCAATTAATTGATTCATATATGAATCTTTGTGTTCATATATGAACCTTTGTGATTCATATATGAATTGTTTTAACTAATTCATATATGAACCTTTGTGTTCATATATAAATCTTTGTGATTCATATATGAATCACAAAGGTTCATATATGAATTAGTTAAAAAGAGTTTATATGTGAACGTATAGTTCATATGTGAATCACACAGATTCAATATTACTCAGCCCGTGTATTTTTTACGAAACTACCTCTTTATCCTGTGCAGACCACGCGAGTAATTATCCGTTGCTTCTCGGTCAAAGCCGCCGATCTTGACCGAATAAATGGCCAAGATCACTTCTCTATTTCTCTAAATATTTGGACTTCTCTATTGAACCCTTCCCTATATATCACAACAACAGATCCTCTACATATCTTGTGTTCTTTTTTTCTGTTTTGTTCCAACAGAAGCTTCCTATGGAAAATATGTTATTTTGTGTTTGAGATCATTAAAACAAAATGTCTTGATAATTAATGATTATGCAGATTTGGTTATTTACTTAAATTTTGTGTTTGGTATGGGTGTTGTGGCCATAAGTTCTCATATCTGTTAAGTTTGTGAAACTTGGACTGTTTGTACTACCATATATATATATATATATACATATATATTGCATGGTCTGCAAAACACTACCAGGAAAGCAAAAGAAACAAATTGCACAGATGTTGGATATGCATTCCAAGCTATATATATGAACTTAAGATGATACAATCAGATGGTAACTTCTGTTGTGTGTGAATAAGTCCCTTTAGGGTTATGCAACTGTTATTTGAAGATGGTATATATATAGTTATATATAATTAGGTTAAGTCTTCATATCATTTACTCTTAACAACTTGTACGTAACTAAATTTCCATTTGGTACAGCGACATTGTTAGTTGACTGATTCAAAATAAATAGAATCGTGTTTCCTTATTTTCAGTTTTAGTGGGTCTTAGAAACTTTCAACTAGCAGTTAGTAAGTCATGGGATTGAGGTCCTGTTTTTTAGTATTTTTCAGTTATCTTATTTGCTATTTAAAGTCTTGTAATCTTTGGTTTTCTATTTAAGTGAAGAAAAGTTGTCTTCTTTCTCTGTTTCCTTTCACGTACAACAGTGGTATCAGAGCTTTTCTCCAGGCTTGATCCACCCTTTTTTTCCAGCAAAAGAAAAGAAGGAATTGAGGGAAACACTTGAGTGAAAAAGTTATGGCTAGCAACAACAATAAATACTTCAACTCATCCTATGATTCCCGTCTTCAAAGGGGAAAAGTACCATCTATGGAGTTTAAAAATGAAAACTTTGTTCAAGTCCCAGGAACTCTAGGAAACAGTGGATAACGGGTTTAAAGAGCCAAATTCGGCACCGGCTCAACCCGATCAACAACTGCGTGAAGCTCGCAAGAAGGATGCAAAGGCTCTTTTATACATTCAATCGGCATTGGATGATGAAATATTTCCGTGTATTGCTGCGGCAACAACATCCACGGAGGCTTGGGAAATTCTGAAGCAAGAGTATCTGGGTGATAAAAAAGGTAATCACCGTTAAACTTCAATCTCTTCGCCGTGAATTTGAAACATTGGTTATGAAAGAAAAGGAATCTGTTCAAGTATTTCTTTCTAGAGTGTCGTGACTTGTAAGTCAGATGAAAACTTATGGTGAAACATTGGCGAGGAAACTATTGTAAGAAAAGTCTTGCGGAGTTTGACTAAAGAATTCAATCATGTTGTTGTTGCATTTGAGGAATCTAAGGACCTGTCAACTTACACTTTTGATGAGTTGATGAGTTCATGAAGAAAGGTTGAATAGGGGCAGTGAAAAAGGAGACGAAAAAGCATTTCAGGTGAAAGGAAATTTCTTTAAAGGGAAGGAAGAAAGTTCTGGTGGGTTCTCTGGCGGACGTGTGCAAGGCCGAGCCAGTTTTCGAGGTCGAGGTCGTGGAAGAGGAAGAGGCAACTTTGGGGATCAACGTCACCAAAGGAACACCATTCAATGTCAATATTGTAAGCGATCCAGGCACCTTAAAGTTGATTGCTGGATCAAGCAAAGAGATGAAAATAAAGCTAATTTCATTGAAAAGGTGGACGATGAAGGTAAGTTATTCATGACTAACTCCTCGGTTTCTAACGTTTTCAATGGTGCATGGTATATCGACAGTGGATGCTCAAACCATATGTCTAGTTCAAGGTATTTGTTATGGGATCTTGACGAGACAAAGAAAAGTGAAGTCCGACTTGGGAATGACAAGAAGGTCGAAATCGAAGGCGAATGTATGATTGCCATTGAAACCATGCAAGGTAATACTAAAGTTCTTCATGATGTTTAATTTGTGCCTAATTTAGCGTACAACCTGCTAAGTATTGGACAGTTGATGAAGCATGGATACCGTCTAGTATTTGATGGTGATGCATGTTCTATACATGAAAAAAAAAACTCTGCCCAACCTATGGCTATTGTCCAGATGACCCAAAACAGAATGTTCCCTCTTGATGTTACAAAAGATTTTAAAGCCTTAGCCGTTAGTTGTGATAATGAGGCTAAATTATGGTATTTAATATATGGACATTTGAATGTAAATGGGCTAAGATTACTAAGTAAAAAGGAAATGGTTTTCGGGTTACCAAAAATCAGTGAACTTGGTTTCTATGAAGGATGCATTTATGGTAAGCAAAGCAGAAAGTCCTTCCCTATTACAAGCTCTAGAGCGTCGAATTGCTTAGATCTTGTGCATGCCTACTTGTGTGGCCCTATGAAAACCGAGTCATTTGGTGGGAGTCGATATTTTTTGCTACTTACCGATGATTTCAGTCGGATGAGTTGGGTTTATTTCTTAAAACTCAAATCAAAAACCTTCGAGGGTTTCAAGATCTTTAAAGCACTCGTGGAGAAGCAGAGTGGCAGGAGCATTAAGGCACCCAGAACTGATCGTGGTGCCGAATTCTTGTCTAATGAGTTTATTGACTTCTGTGATAAAAGTGGCATTTACAGGTAATTAACAGCACCGGAAACACCCTAGCAAAACGGGGTAGCGGAGCGAAAAAATAGAACCGTGGTGGAAATGGCTAGGAGCATGCTGAAAGCAAAGGGGTTGTCTAATCAATTTTGGGGAGAAGTTGTTGCAACAGCAGTGTACATTCTAAACATCTCTCCAACAAGGGCTGTTATGAATCGCACACCGTATGAAGCTTGGACGGGTAAGAAGCCCAAGGTAAGCCACTTAAAAGTCTTTGGTTGTATAGCATATGCTTTGGTTAATACCCGTTCAAAGCTTGATGAAAAATATCTAAAGTGTATTTTCATTGGCTATAGTCTCCAATCCAAAGAATATCGTTTATATAATCCTTTTAGTGGCAAAGTGATAATAAGCAGGAATGTTGGGTTTAACGAAGAAGTGTGGATACCGTATAGTATTTGATGGTGATGCATGTTCTATACATGAAAAAAAACTCTGCCCAACCTATGCCTATTGTCCAGATGACCCAAAACAGAATGTTCCCTCTTGATGTTACAAAATATTTTAAAGCCTTAGCCGTTAGTTGTGATAATGAGGCTAAATTATGACATTTAAGATATGGACATTTGAATGTAAATGGGCTAAGATTACTAAGTAAAAAGGAAATGGTTTTCGGGTTACCAAAAATCGGTGAACTTGGTTTCTATGAGGGATGCATTTATGGTAATCAGAAAGTCCTTCCCTGTTACAAGCTCTAGAGCGTCGAATTGCTTAGATCTTGTGCATGCCTACTCGTGTGGTCCTATGAAAACCGAGTTATTTGGTGGGAGTTGATATTTTTTGCTACTTACTGATGATTTCAGTCGGATGAGTTGGGTTTATTTCTTAAAACTCAAATCAGAAACCTTCGAGGGTTTCAAGATCTTTAAAGCACTCGTGGAGAAGCAAAGTCGCAGGAGCATCAAGGAACTCAGAACTGATCGTGGTGGCGAATTCTTGTCTAATGAGTTTATTGACTTCTGTGATAAAAGTGGCATTTACAGGCAATTAACAGCACCGGAAACACCCCAGCAAAATGGGGTAGCGGAGCGAAAAAATAGAACCGTGGTGGAAATGGCCAGGAGCATGCTGAAAGCAAAGGGGTTGTCTAATCAATTTTGGGGAGAAGCTGTTGCAACAGCAGTGTACATTCTAAACATCTCTCCAACAAGGGCTGTTATGAATCGCACACCGTATGAAGCTTGGACAGGTAAGAAGCCCAAGGTAAGCCACTTAAAAGTCTTTGGTTGTATAGCATATGCTTTGGTTAATACCCGTTCAAAGCTTGATGAAAAATCTCTAAAGTGTATTTTCATTGGCTATAGTCTCCAATCCAAAGAATATCATTTATATAATCCTTTAGTGGCAAAGTGATAATAAGCAGGAATGTTGAGTTTAACGAAGAAGCTATTTGGGTATCTACCGGGCAAAAAGAAGAAAACCAAGTTGTAAACTTTGAAGATGTGTTGCTAAAAGATTGTGCTCCAGCAGCCCGAGATGATCTAGGTCCTACAAATTCTGGTCCAACACCACCTGACAGCAACACTTCATCCGCAGAAACCAACAACAATGATTCATCATCCGATTCTGACAACAATGGTTCATCAAAAATTCCCCCACCAAGGGATACTTATGATGATACCCCAAAGAAGTTTAAATCGTTGGCTGAAATTTACAACACTTGCACTTTTGCCTTGTATGTGTCAGACCCAACCAACTATGAAGAGGCTGTTGAGCAACATGAGTGGTAGAAAGCTATGACAGAGGAGATACAAGCTATCGAAAAGAACTCTACATGGGAGCTGGTTGACGTACCTAAAGGCAAGAATGTTGTGGGGCTAAAGTGGGTCTTTCGAACGAAGTTTAATGCCGATGGAAGCCTTCAAAAGCACAAAGCTCGGGTCGTCGCAAAAGGATACTCACAACAGCAAGGTATAGACTTTGAGGAGACTTTTTCTCCCGTTGCTCGAGGTGAGAATTATTTTAGCACTCGCTGCCCAATTTCAATTACCCGTATTTCAATTTGACGTAAAGTCTGCTTTCTTAAACAGTGAGTTGAATGAAGAAGTCTATGTGCCTCAACCGCAAGGACTTGTTATTGATGGTGCTGAAAACAAAGCGTACAGATTGCAAAAGGCTTTGTACGCGTTGAAGCAGGCCCCTCGTGCGTGGTACAGTAAGATTGACTTTTTTTCGGGAAAGCGAATTAAAAAGAAGTGAAAACGAGCCCACTCTATACCTCAAGCAACAAGGTAATGGAGAATTTTTGTTGGTCTGTCTCTACGTAGATGATATTATTTATTTAGGGCCATCTAAGTCCTTAGTTGATGATTTCAAGACTTGTATGATGAGCACATTCGAGATGACAGACTTGGGGTTGCTAAAATATTGTTTGGGGCTTGAGGTGTTGCAAAGCAAATATGGGATTTTTGTTTGTCAAAAGAAGTATGCTACAGACATGCTGAAAAAGTTCAATATGGTGAATAGTGAAGTATCCGCAACACCAATGAACATTAATGAGAAGCTGAAGTGTGAAGATGGGACTGAAAAAGCCAATCCAATCGTGTTTAGAAATCTGGTTGGTGGTTTGAACTACTTGACACACACCAGACCAGATATTTCATTTTCTGTTAGTGTAGTGTCACGATTTCTGCACAGTCCTACAAAGCAACATCTAGATGCAGCAAAGAGAATTCTTCGCTATGTAGCTGGTATCGTAAATTATGGCATATGGTATTCAAGAGTTAAAGAATTCAGGTCGGCTTCACCGACAGTGACTGGGCTGGATGCTTAGATGATCGCAAGAGCACTTCCGGTAATGTTTTCAGTTTTGGTTCGGGAGATGTAACATGGAGTTCAAAGAAGCAAGACACGGTGGCTTTATCTTCATCCGAAGCTGAATACACAGCAGCAAATGCAGCAACACGACAAGCTTTATGGCTTCGAAAAGTTCTTGTTGATTTCTGTCTTGAGCAAGAAGATGCAACAGAGTTATTTTGTGACAACATGTCAGCCATTGCAATGGCCAAGAACCCTTCTTTCCATGCTCGAACGAAGCATATCGATGTACAATATCACTTCATTCGCAAGCTGGTTGGTGATGGAAAGATTAAACTAAGCTTCTATGGCACAAATGAGCAGACGGCAGACATATTTACAAAATCTCTTCCACAAGCTAAACATGAGTTCTTCAGGATGCAGCTCGGAGTATGTGACTTTAAATCAAGGGGGGGTGTTAGTTGACTGATTCAAAATAAATAGAATCGTGTTTCCTTATTTTCAGTTTTAGTGGGTCTTAGAAACTTTCAACTAGTAGTTAGTAAATCATGGGATTGAGGTCCTATTTTTTTAGTAGTTTTCAGTTATCTTATTTGCTATTTAAAGTCTTGTAATCTTTGGTTTTCTAATTAAGTGAAGAAAAGTTGCCTTCTTTCTATGTTTCCTTTCACGTACAACAGACATGGTACACGTATCGGCAACTGGAATGCGAATAATGCGTTCTTTCGTAGAATCGCTTGCAGCACCAACGCATATATGGACGAACGTGGTCGATGGTTGGGTAGATCTGATGAACTATGAAGAGTGTTTCCGAAGAAACAACTCACCCAAACGTTTCTTCTTTAAGATAGACGTATTGGTACGTATTCATTAATAAGTGGTAAAATGGAAAACATGTTACCGGTCATAAACAACTTAATTGTAATCTTATTAACTTATGAAAAAACAGGCGGATGGTGTACTGTATGAAGAGATGTAAGAGTACAGAGTACACGTTACAATTGGTTCAGGCAAAACCTAGGACATGCAGCAAGTTACAACCTCGAAGCACTTAAAATGAAGGGCATTGACATGGTAAGCAAAATGTATATAATCAATTTCATATTTATAATGAACATAAGGGCTTGTTAGATAACTATATCGTATAAGTAACATGCATGTTTTTGCAGTTATTCTTTGCATGTTTTTGCAGTTATTCTTCCCGATCATAAAAGGACTACACTACATATGTGTTGTTTTCAATTTGCGAAGTCATGCCATAAAGATACTAGACAACATATATGGCACGCACTGGGGCTGTAGGGGCTTTATACGAACCGGAAATGCCAATACTAGTAATATTTAATTGTTTCAAATATTATAACATAACTAACTTAATTTTACATATTGCAGCAATCCATGCTTGTCAGACACTTACATGAATGTGGACACCCAACAATACTAGAGGGTACCGAGCCAGAAATGTAGAGTATATGAATTCGGAATTCACAGGTTTATTGCAATTTCCAGGATCGAAATATAATCAAACTACATCATGTTGTATAATAATCACCATTCAAGGATTGGTATAAGGAAACAAGAAAGAACAAGATGAAGTGGGTGGGTAACCCTTTGATAATCTTTAATATAACTCTGGGATTCCACACATTTGAAATGATTACATGTGGCCCTATAAATAGATAATGAAACGGTGTCATGAACCAACACTTTGGTTCGTTGGTGGCTGTCTAAAAGGCGACAGTTTGGTGGTGGTGTCGGTTAAACAGACACACCTCTTCAATTCTATTTCATAACCGCCACACCTTTTCTAATAAATTAATACATAATAAACAAAACTAATCTAATAATAGATAATCGAATTACTTGTGTGTCATTAAGTTCCAACATTCCCCCCTAATGACAAAACAAGGAATTCATTGTTCTTCGTTCTTCGTTCTTCAATCTTCGATCTTCCACCTTTGGTAATTCCGGTCGTCTTCTCCGGTTAATCTCCGGTGGTCTTGTTCTTCACTTCTCTGTTCGTTCTTCAATTTCTTGTTCCTTGCTTTCTTCAACGATACTTTTGATCCTTGGTGTTGATGGCTTTTCGGTTTCTAGTTGAACCAAATTCCAGCAGGGTTAGTGCCGCCATCTTCACTTGATTCTTCACGGCTTTTCGATTTGTTGGCTTTTCGCACTTCACAGCCTTGTCCCCATTTTTCTCTAGTTTCCCAACAGCCTCGTGTGGGTCTTTGCTTTTGGTACGCACCTTGCCTTCATCAAGCCTCTTGGTTGATACTACTTTCATGGTTCTTCAATGAACCGGGGTCTCAAGGTTCTCTATTCTACTTCTTTTTTTTGACTTCACATGAACACACTTTGTGTTCTTCTTCCTTTGTACAAACCGAACAGCCGTTGATTCTTTCTTTCTTTCTATGACTGCTTCGTCTCCATGTCTCTTCTTTTCTCTGTGGTTAACCGCCGGTTATTGGTGGTGTAACCGTTTTCTATTCTCTCCTCCATGGTTTAATCTTGAATGATAATTGTAACATGATTTGATTTGTTGTTTGATTCCTTGGCTCTGATACCACTGTAGAGTATATGAATTCGGAATTCATAGGTTTATTGCAATTTCCAGGATCGAAATATAATCAAACTACATCATGTTGTATAATAATCACCATTCAAGGATTGGTATAAGGAAACAAGAAAGAACAAGATGAAGTGGGTGGGTAACCCTTTGATAATCTTTAATATAACTCTGGGATTCCACACATTTGAAATGATTACATGTGGCCCTATAAATAGATAATGAAACGGTGTCATGAACCAACACTTTGGTTCGTTGGTGGCTGTCTAAAAGGCGACAGTTTGGTGGTGGTGTCGGTTAAACCGACACACCTCTTCAATTCTATTTCATAACCGCCACACCTTTTCTAATAAATTAATACATAATAAACAAAACTAATCTAATAATAGATAATCGAATTACTTGTGTGTCATTAAGTTCCAACAAGAAATACTTCAAATGTACCGGAGAACGAGTAATAATTTCACCGACAGTGGTGTGTTTGTCATGCGCTACATGGAGACATATATGGGAGGAGGAATACGAGGATAATATAGCGGACTTGCAAAAGAAAGACCAACACAAGTAAGGCATTAATTAACCGAACTTCGGAAAAAGCATACTGCAAAAATGTTGTTGTCTGATAACAATGAACAAAGAGCGGTTGATGCACGAGGGTGAAATAAGCAGGTTCCAATCAGTTGACAAAGAGAACAAAGAGCGGTTGATGCACGAGGCAAACAGGACAAGAGAATATAGGTTGAAAATATGAAATAACATATGATGTGAAGTACAGTTAAGATGATTGTGGGATTTCGTTTGGCTTATTTTGACGTTAATGTTTTTGTTAATGTCTGGGAAAGACTTTTTATGTTACTGCATTATATTATTCTCGCTATTTTTTTAGGTCTACTTTAGTATGAACCTTATGGAAGATATCTAAAAACTTGGTATTAACTTTGTGTTGTAAATACTAATTAAATAGCATTATTGTTATTGTTGATGTGCATATATGTGACGAATTGCTCAGGTAGTTGAAAATTCAACAACAACTATGGAACCTGTTGGAATAGCAATTTAATTGTGGTCTAAATGTTAGCATATGAATGGATGGAATAATGGCCCTTATATGCATAACAAAAATTGATATATTTCCAGCCTTTCAAGTAATGTTTGGAATAGATGCATAAGGTTTAATAAAAAAAACAACCATATATTCTATTGCTTTAACCCATTAAAATTTCAACACGACAACACAATCAAACTTAAACTCTTCCTCATTGAATCAAAAAGATAACATAAAGCAAACATGCATAAAGTTTACCAACGCAACAATGAAAAAATCCAATCTAAAAAAACTAAAATGCATAATCATTATCAGACAATTCACACCACTACCTTAATGGACAGTTGCGGGAATCGTGATTCACCAACTCCCCACACAAGCTACACATGTGTTTCAGACGTTTGTTTTTCATAACAGCTTTTTCAAGAACACCTACAAGTCTTTTACCCGTACCACATCCTTTGTTGCGTATTCCAGCTAGAGGCACGATGTCTACATCTTCAGTTTGTTCAATTTCGTAACAATCTCTAAAAACAGTTGCTTTGTCCTTGGCAGATGAGTTTGCATAGATATCAACATTAAAATCATCCTTCCACTTATCCAACTTATCAGAAACCAACTTCAGCTTCGCCTTGTCATCCCTAACACAACTAACGAATAATATCAATCTTGTTGTACAACTCATTTATCAATGATTCTTTCTCATGGTCAACCTCGCCATACCTCGCACGAGTCGCTTGAACTTCGACAAGAATTAGCCCACGCTTCCACCTATGCATAATATACTTATCTGGTATTGAATCAAACATTCAAACCTATCATTCAACATCACCTTTAACATATGCCTACACAGAATACCATCCCAAATAAACTTGTTGCAACTACATTTCATGGTGATACCGTCAGATTCTTGAACAACCTACAAGCACACATCAATCAGGCGTGCCAAACGAATTTGTAATGAGTCATATATGAAATAAAATGAATTAAAATAAAGCAAAATAGTAAAATTACCCCGTATGAAACTTTGGTCACCGATTTCTTATTCTTATGTAGTACAACATACCGGATACCACCATCAACGTTACCAAGGAACTTTAAGGTACAATACAAAATAGCTTTATGTATTTGTTTCTAAGAATATGGTACAAGTGAATACCTCATACGCATATTTCTCAATCATAAAAAGGGTTGCAAACTGTGGTAATGTTTTCCTATTCAAGAACTCCAAAGAACGATGTTTATCTTTATGCTTCCCTATAGTGTCATCGTACGCATAAATGAACTTAACAAGGTTATTGCGAAAACGAGCATATATATTGAAGTACGGATTGACACTCTCTGATCTAGATGTCTTCGTCATCAACCCAGACATTACATCATCCTTGAAATAGGCAGGAATCCATGAGCTTTTGATGTGAAACATGTCACGCGACCAGCCATTTGAATGTAAATCAAACTCTACTATCATTTTTTTCCATTGACTTTCGAAATCTTAGGGAGTAATATGCACATCGCAAACGAGCTTATTAATTTTATTTTGGCAACTAGCATTTTCATTTAGATCAGCCTTAACCTGCACATAGATTTCATTGGTTATAATAAATTAATTCACATATGCATCAACATATTGCATATATGAAAAAAATAACATAAACAAACAACAAATAATAGATCATATAATTTATAAGTATTCCAGTAAATTTAATAAGCAATCTAACCTTGTCGGGCACTTTCTTCATTAAGTGCCATATGCACAACCTATGTTTAGCCTCTGTCAAAATAGCAGCAATCACTTGCTTCATTGACGGACACTTATCTGTGATGACAAACAATGGTTGCCTACCATGCGCTTTCAAAAACGCATTAAGAACCCACTTATAATTCTCGAAGTTCTCGTGACTAACCAAAGCAAACCCAACAACAACCGACTTCTTGTGGTTGTCTATTGCGGTGAACGAAATAAATATCATCGCGTGCCTACAACAAGAAAGTTTCCAATAAACATCAGAGAATTTAATGTACAAAAACAATGAAAAGGGAAAATAACGTACCTATTCGTTCGAAAAGTTCCATCAAATGAAATGGTATCACCAAACTCCTTATAATTAAGGCGTACTATTTCATTGGCCCAAAATATACAGTGCAACTCTCGCCCTACACATCTATACTCAAAAAAATACTCAAAAAAATACTCAGGATCGGTCATCGAGCGTTTCTCCAACAAATTCATCAACATCTTAGCATCTTTGTTTCCTACAAAACTCACCACGTACATCCCTCCTGGCATTCTGGTAGTCAACCGTCGTGGCCCCAACATACACATACCCACCTTTCAAATATGCTTCCATTCTGTGGACCTTAGACGCCCCAAAGTTAGGCGAAGAACCCCGAATCACCTTAGCGTAATCAGTATACTTAAGTCGCCTATTAGTACAAGAAAGTCGTTTATCGTCACTATTGTAAAGCATATGGTTATGCTTCTCAACGAATTGATAAATCTCATAGCGTTATTGTTAAATGAATCTTACAACGAGCCATACAACCTGACCTCTTCACGTTTGAATTACGGTGTTACCTATCTCCAACACGAACAACGAATCAAACGTCTTTTTCGGAGGAGCGCCTTGCTTGCTACAGACAAAATATCGTGTTTGCACCCCACCATCTTTATTCGTCTTCCTGTTGGACCGACGCACATCAAAACCCGCAAAATCAGCATATTTCATATAAAATCCTTCTGCGGCTGCCAACGAGGGAAATTGCATTCCAACCACAACTTTAGAGCATTCAGGTACATTAGGAATCGAGTACTTCAACCCATCCGGTGTTAGAAACATTTCATCAGGTACTACTGCATATATAATCACATCGATAATTATTTGCTAACATAGTTGGAAATACACAAAAATAAGAATATCATATATAAAGAAAATAAGACGTTTTAAATTACTAAGACTGTATGATAAAATCTAAATAAAACTCATTTGTCCATGCATATATAGTTAGCTATGCACAACACATGAATTACTATCATAACACGTTTTCATTATGCATTATTCATATCTTGTATATATATTCATCACTATTCACAAATTATGTTGTATATAGAAAATTGTTGGTTTGATTTGCATAAATGCATATCAAGTCGTTATTCGTTGCAGACTTGCAGTTACACATAACAAATGAAAAGGGTAAAAACTACAAAATCATTGTTTATACATGCACATATGAAGATATATATGGATACATGTACAACTATAACTCGATAATCTAATCTCAATGTTTTCTAATCTCACCATAATCGTTGTCATCAGAAAGTTCACGATCAAAATCCATGTTGTTATCGGCTAGTTCAACATCTGTATCATGAGATTTCTGACTTCTTTCTCCAACCTCAAAAGTGGAAAACACGTTGTTCACTTGAATCTCGTTAATAGGCTTTCCTCGTGCATCTCCAACACTGGAACATCATTCACTTGATTGTCGTTAAGACTGCGTTCTTCTTGCACATGTACCGATGCATCCTTTTTGGTTTGGTTTTGATTAATCATATCGCCACCCAAAGTAAAATATATATCAACGATGGTGATTATAGGACATGCACACGTTGGAAACCTTCACAAAAACTGCACACGTTGGAAACCTTCAAAAAAAATGATGGATCCTATAATAAACTAAACGATGAAGATGCATATGATAATTACAAAATATTTGATAAACTAAGTATTAGGCTAAATTTTAGGAAACTCTTTGATTATTCCACTGTTAGACGATTATCCAAATATAACCAAATATTCTGTATTTGAACATTTACTAAATTAACCCTTGATTATAATTTTAATTTTTAAAAAATATTAAATGACATGGATATATGATTGGTTGAGATTGGTTTATAAAGGGGTGCAATATATGTTTGGTTTGCATTTGATTTGCCCTCTATATATATTGTGTATATATATATAAATGGGAAATTAATTAAAATGCCAAAAGTCCAACTTCAAGTTACCAAAATGCCACAAATCTCTCCCACTTTGCAAAAATGCCCTTTTTTCCGCGATGGGAGGCCGCGATCGCGGGCCAGGGACCATTTCTGACATTTTTTTAAACTTGCAGGGACCATTTTTGAAAAAAGGAATCCCGCGATGGTATTATTTTTGTGACTTTTCAATTGCAAGGGACCATTTTTGAAAAATTCCAGGGACCATTTTTGAAAATTTGAACCGACCACTGTTCACCCGCGTTTAGTCAAATTTTATGAATTTAAAATGAAATGTTACACTTTCAACCCCTATACTTATTTACTAAATTTACTTTATATCTTTTACTTTCATTATTTTAATTTTACATTTAACACATATAATCGTTTATTAACTAAAATGCGTTAAAATACGTTTTAATTTTAACAAATTACACCATTATAATCGTCTCTTCGATACGTTCGAAATGAGCCCAATCTTGAATTTTTTTGGATTTATATATTTTAATATATATTATATACAGTTATACACTACATAAAAAAATATTTTTTATATTTAAAATTCATACCCTTATAGTTAATTATTTAATTTATGGTACATCTCTTATTTTTTTTTTCAATTTTGTTTTACACTCCTATCGCATTAACATAATAATCATATATTAACTAATTCATTAAATCGTTTTAAATTATTATTATTTGAATGTGTTTATAGATATCGTGAATGGCAATAGAAGAAGGTTTCACGAGAAGAATATTAAATGGGGTTTTGACAAGTTGGTATCACTGGAGTGCTGGACTCATTTAAGAATTGTGAAAATGAGTATTTGGCGAATGATGATTCATGTGTGTTTGGACTCATTCGCCAAATACCCATTTTTTTGGAAATACATCGATCATTTTGTGCATACTCTGTAACTGCAAATACTTCAGCTCCAAACACACATGAATCATCATTCGCCAAATACCCATTTTCACAATTCTTAAATGAGTCCAGTGATACCAACTTGTCAAAACCCCATTTAATATTCTTCTCGTGAAACCTTCTCCTATTGTCATTCACGATATCTATAAACACATTCAAATAATAATAATTTAAAACGATTTAATGAATTAGTTAATATATGATTATTATGTTAATGCGATAGGAGTGTAAAACAAAATTGAAAAAAAAAGATGTACCATAAATTAAATAATTAACTATAAGGGTATGAATTTTAAATATAAAAAATATTTTTTTTATGTAGTGTATAACTGTATATGATATATATTAAAATATTTAAATCCAAAAAAATTCAAGATTGGGCTCATTTCGAACGTATCGAAGAGACGATTATAATGGTGTAATTTGTTAAAATTAAAACGTATTTTTTTAACCTATTTTAGTTAATAAACGATTATATGTGTTAAATGTAAAATTAAAATAATAAAAGTAAAAGGTATAAAGTAAATTTAGTAAATAAGTATAGGGGTTAAAAGTGTAACATTTCATTTTAAATACATAAAATTCGACGAAACGCGGGTGAACAGTGGTCAAACGCGGTTCAAATTTTCAAAAATGGTCCCTGAAATTTTTCAAAAATGGTCCCTTGCAATTGAAAAGTCACAAAAATAATACCATCGCGGGATTCCTTCGCGATCGCGGGATTCCATTTTTCAAAAATGGTCCCTGCAAGTTTAAAAAAATGTCAGAAATGGTCCCTGCCCCGCGATCGCGGGTTCCCATCACCGAAAAAAGGGTATTTTTGCAAAGTGGAAGAGATTTAGGGCATTTTGGTAACACTTGGTCAAACTTATGGTATTTTAATTAATTTCCCTATATAAATTTAATACTTTTTTTAAAATAAAATGTATTTGATACATTTGACCTTTTTAGTTGTACACATAATTTCTTTATGTGTAGGTCATTTATGAAACTAGACTAGCTAACTAGTCCTTACATAATAAGAGCATCCACAATCATGAACCTCTCGTTCATGACTCTGTCACATCAGCTTTCTCTCTCTACCACATCAATTTTCTCTTTCCTACTTACTTTATGAACATTTCACTCCCAATCATGGACCGGTTCATGATTTATATAATAAAAAATACAAAAAAATTACTATTATAACTAAAACAAATAATTAAAATATACTTATAATAATTAAAATACACTAATTAAAAATTACAATAATAAGTCATAATTAAAAGTTACAATAACTAAAAACAATTTTAATAAATCTACATCAATCATCCGTAAACCGTTCCCAAATATGTTCGACCAAATCTATTCGAAGTTGATGATGTACTGAACGGTCACATATTTCAGCATTCATTTGAAGGTATTGTTGAAATTGTTGAACAGTTCCTTGAGATACGGGTATTGGAGGATCTACGTTGTCGTCAGACCAACTAGTTGCTGAAATCCCTTGGTTTTCTATAATCATATTTTGTAATATGATGCATGTATAAATGATGTCACTCATTATTTTGACTTGCCAAAATCTTGTTGGTCTTCTTATAATTGCCTAACGAGATTGAAGAACACCAAACGCTCGTTCTACATCTTTTCTAGCCGCCTATTGCATTTATTTGAACTTTTTTCTTTTAGGGTCTGATGGATGTGAAAAACTTTTCACGATCGTAGCCCACTCCGGATAGATGTCGTCACCAAGATAATATCTGTAACGACCCGGTTTCCCAAACATACAACAAATAACATACATTGCATAACTTCATTACATTCATAATAAAAGATACATAATAAACCACAAACGGTCCCTTCGGTCTCGAAACTACAAAATACATTAAGCTTCCTAATCAACGCCCATCAAAAGCTCCTTACACTTAATCCTTTCCTTTGCCGATCCTTAACCTGGAAAACATATTTTTTGAAAACAAAATGAGGGTTAGACCAAACGGGTCTAGTGAGTTAATCCCAGTCCTTTCCAAAATCATTATAAAACCTTTTATGTAAATCCTTTGTATCAAAATAGTTTAGATAGACCTTTGGTAATTCTTTCGTAAAATATAAACATACCACACGTATATAAATACCAAACAAGACTCGTGCAGCGTGCTCCACTCATCCTCATCCTCGTTCCCATGGCCATATTAGTTGGTAGCAAGCCAACTAATAAATCAACGCCGTACAACAACTACGACACACAACGCCGTACAACATCTACGACCAACAACGCCGTACAACAACTACGACACACACTTCAGCCGGCATAGTTCGGCGTGCTCTCGTGTAGTATAATACTTACATAAATATAACATCTCATTATTTTATATTTAAAAGCATATACTCAATCGTATCTCAATATACGATATACCACATCATCACACATATCCTTTTCATATATATATATAAACACACACACATATATATATATCACAAATTCTCAATCCACACATACTCATATATATATAAACACATATATATGTTCCCCAGGTTGAAAACGTTTAAAGTAAAACTCGCCTGAATGCTTATTACAACTCTTCCAAGCCTTTTCCAAAGATTCAGTCTATCAATCCCAATCCACAGAGTCTGAATTAGATTAGATACAAATATCCCCTTACTAACTGATCACATAAAACATACTAGAAGACCAAGAACTCTAGATAACTCAAATCCTCAAAAGTGACCAAAACAGCTAAAGTATCCGGACAACACCACCTTTTCCGGACAACATGACTTTTCCGGACAACCTCAGTAATCCGGACATCATGACTAATCCGGAAAACACGATTTATCCGGACAACATAAGGAATCCGGACACCACAGACTAATCCGGACAACAAAGGAATCCGGATGCCATCCGGTCTCTAAATCATCCGGAAACCATCAATCAAATCGTCCGGACACTATCAACAACTTACCCGGACACCACCAAAGAAGCTACCCGGACACATTCAACTTATCCGGACACCTCTGTCGGTTTACCCCATTTTTGCCCAGAAATCGACAGAATCATTAACAGATGTGATTTTGACTATTCTACTCCGATAGGAACTATCTAAAAGTAATTACAAACATAAAATACAAAGAGACATGCCTCAGATTCACTTCCAAGCATACCAATTGAAGCTTTACCCTACTTGACTTCTTTTCTCCTCCTTGCCTCCAAACACACACACACACTAAGCTGAAATATCTAAATTCCTGAGTTGTGACATATCTGAAGTCTAAAGAGATAATATCTAACCCTATTTACCTTTTAGCCCTTAAACTATTCAACAATGACCCAAACACCCTTAACTTATAAACTTATCCAAACTTTCCCTAAATAGAAACTTTAAAGTTGAATAAACTTAACGAAATTAGATTTTTAACTAACGGATTTACCCGGGGTATTACATTATCTCCCCCTTAAAAGTATTCCGTCCCGGAATTCGGTTAAGCAATAAACGAGGGTAACTACTTATCACGTCCTACCCAATGGTCCTTCACTCTGATCATTACATTCGTCTACTTTCTCCCACTCTCTTCTCAACATAACACACGTTTTCCCAAGGATAGCTCACTAGGAGGTATTCACTCTTAACGGATCCTATGAGCTAGCTTTCTTTCACCTCCAAACCAATTGCACGCACCCAATTTCAACAATTACTATACTTTACTAACAACTTCACCATACCTCATATCAGAAACTTAATCGAGTCAATCCAAAATCACACTCAATGCTCAAAATAACTTCACATTTTCCATTTCTCAAACGGTAATACTCTATTCTTTAGCTAACCATCTATTGCCACTCCATTCTCTAATTCTTGAATAACACTACTACACACCACCTCGACATCCATGCCTCTCCACACATACTTTTGGCACATCTAAACAACTTATAAACAAAATCCCGAGCAGAGGTTTCCACTTATACTCACCCCATATCATCACAAATCCACCACTTAATCTCACGAAATTCATTACTACTACACCTTGCACATTCACTAATTATAAACTGTCACCATCTTATCCACATTACCCCACACATTTAAACAATACCTTTCTTGATAGCGTCAACAATCACATTAAGTATAATCTACACAACATACTAAACTGTCGCCTTCATGACTAGGTCAAGACTTCACGCACTATCGTTACCTTCCACACACAATTCATCACGTTCTACATATTGCTATTATTCTTTACACTCAAGCCATCACACTCCACACACTAACAAATTAGAACAACAATAATTAAACACACCCTTCTATATCTCTAACACAATTATCAAATATTTTTCTAACACAAATAATAAAATTAAAAACACAAAAGAATCGGTTTGCACCGAAGTCAGATAACACTTTAGCACGTATAAAGTTTATAGAAATATACCTGTCTTCATCTCTATCCATACGTCGAGTTCGACTTGCCACTCTGTTGATTCAACAAGGTTAATATACACGTAAGCACATACCCAATATAACAAGATATTCTGGTTCAACATGTACTTGTAAGTTCATGATTACACTGGTCAGGTGTAATTTGAAAATACCTTACATGATGTTCCTTCTACCATTTTATATTTAACATCCTAAGGTTCTAAAATAATAAGGACATCCTACTTCACATACAGTTTAAGTCTAGGTATAAATCCAAATACCTAAATCCCTTAAACTAGGGCTCTGATACCATTTGTAACGACCCGGTTTCCCAAACATACAACAAATAACATACATTGCATAACTTCATTACATTCATAATAAAAGATACATAATAAACCACAAACGGTCCCTTCGGTCTCGAAACTACAAAATACATTAAGCTTCCTAATCAACGCCCATCAAAAGCTCCTTACACTTAATCCTTTCCTTTGCCGATCCTTAACCTGGAAAACATATTTTTTGAAAACAAAATGAGGGTTAGACCAAACGGGTCTAGTGAGTTAATCCCAGTCCTTTCCAAAATCATTATAAAACCTTTTATGTAAATCCTTTGTATCAAAATAGTTTAGATAGACCTTTGGTAATTCTTTCGTAAAATATAAACATACCACACGTATATAAATACCAAACAAGACTCGTGCATCGTGCTCCACTCATCCTCATCCTCGTTCCCATGGCCATATTAGTTGGTAGCAAGCCAACTAATAAATCAACGCCGTACAACAACTACGACCCACAACGCCGTACAACATCTACGACCAACAACGCCGTACAACAACTACGACACACACTTCAGCCGGCATAGTCCGGCGTGCTCTCGTGTAGTATAATACTTACATAAATATAACATCTCATTATTTTATATTTAAAAGCATATACTCAATCGTATCTCAATATACGATATACCACATCATCACACATATCCTTTTCATATATATATATAAACATATATATATATATATATTTCACAAATTCTCAATCCACACATACTCATATATATATAAACACATATATATGTTCCCCAGGTTGAAAACGTTTAAAGTAAAACTCACCTGAATGCTTATTACAACTCTTCCAAGTCTTTTCCAAAGATTCAGTCTATCAAACCCAATCCACAGAGTCTGCAATTAGATTAAATACAAATATCCCCTTACTAACTGATCACATAAAACATACTAGAAGACCAAGAACTCTAGATAACTCAAATCCTCAAAAGTGACCAAAACAGCTAAAGTATCCGGACAACCCAAACAACCCGGACAACACCACCTTTTCCGGACAACACCACCTTTTCCGGACAACATGACTTTTTCGGACAACCTCAGTAATCCGGACATCAAGACTAATCCGGACAACACGATTTATCCGGACAACATAAGGAATCCGGACACCACAGACTAATCCGGACAACAAAGGAATCCGGATGCCATCCGGTCTCTAAATCATCCGGAAACCATCAATCAAATCGTCCGGACACTATCAACAACTTACCCGGACACCACCAAAGAAGCTACCCGGACACATTCAACTTATCCGGACACCTCTGTCGGTTTACCCCATTTTTGCCCAGAAATCGACAGAATCATTAACATATGTGATTTTGACTATTCTACTCCGATAGGAACTATCTAAAAGTAATTACAAACATAAAATACAAAGAGACATACCTCAGATTCACTTCCAAGCATACCAATTGAAGCTTTACCCTACTTGACTTCTTTTCTGCTCCTTGCCTCCAAACACACACACACACACTAAGCTGAAATATCTAAATTCCTGAGTTGTGACATATCTGAAGTCTAAAGAGATAATATCTAACCCTATTTACCTTTTAGCCCTTAAACTATTCAACAATGACCCAAACACCCTTAACTTATAAACTTATCCAAACTTTCCCTAAATAGAAACTTTAAAGTTGAATAAACTTAACGAAATTAGATTTTTAACTAACGGATTTACCCGGGTATTACAATATCTCTTATTATATTTTGTTCCATTCACAACAAATTGTACTTGTGGAGCATAACCTTGTAATACATTATTAAACAAGGGAGACTGATTTAGGACATTAATATCATTGTTAGAACCTGCAACGCCAAAAAAAGCATTCCAAATCCAAAGGTCCTGAGATGCAACTGCTTCCAACATAATTGTCGGCACCCCATGATCACCTCGTGTAAATTGACCTTTCCAACCTACAGGACAGTTTTTCCATTCCCAATGCATACAATCAATACTTCCTAACATACCAGGAAAACCGTGGTGTTCGGAATGTAATTGTAGTATACGTTGGACGTCGTGAGTGGTAGGCCTTCTTAGGTATTGACCTCCAAATACTTCAATAACACACCGACAAAAAAATTTTAGACATTCAATGGCAGTGTTCTCGCCAATTCGTATGTACTCGTCATTATAGTCAGTAGGTGTACCATAAGCTAGTTGTCGGATCGTGGCAGTGCATTTTTGTAGTGGAGACAATCCAGTTTTACCGGTTGCATCAACTCTCATTTGAAAATACTCTGAATAATTAGAGAGACCTTCAACAATTCAAAGAAACAATTCTCTGGTCATCCGAAACCTTCTTCTAAACATAGAAGATGGATAGATCGGATTATCTGCAAAATAATCTTTAAAAAGACAAGTGTGGCCCTCTTCACGACCTCGATGCAAATATTTTTTTTTGCCTCGATGATGGTTCGAACTTTCACCTTCTTCATGTATGACATCTTCAAGCATATTGATTAATTCTTCCTCTCTATCATTTGAGGATTCTTCTATTAATAACTGGTTTACTACACTCATTGCTTTATTCACAACCCCATAAGTCATTGTGAATGGATAAATTTGAAGAAATGTGGTATAAGTCATGAATATAAGAAATGTGGGTGTAAATGTGGTAGTTGGTAGTAAATTTTGTAGTTGGTTAAATGTGAAAATTACATTAATTAAAATTACGAAAATGAAAATTACATTACTTAATATTATGGAAATAAAAATTATATTAATTAAAATTACGGAAATAAAAATTACATTAATTAATACCATATTTTGCTTTGATATCGGCACACAACATGTTATGAATGGATAATTGTTGCGATGTCATATGATTGGTATTTTGTGTAAGGACGAGTAGATCATCTCGTTTTCGCTTCTCTTGTTTTGCTTGGTTGCTAATCTTGAGGTTTTCATTTAGGTCTTTTAATTCCTCTCTAATGGCCTTCAATTTTGAATGTCGGATTGTGCTCAGATTCTTCAATTCTTCTTAAATGGCATGAACTATGTCATGTGCATGTGATTTTTCTTTTCCTTTCCTCTTAGCCGCTTTTGTTCCAATTGGTCGAACTTCAACTTCAATATCGTTGGTATTGATACTTGCATGAGTATCCGTTGATGATGTGTAAGTACCCGATGCCGAGGTCTTCGTTCTTTTTCCTAAAAGATTAATGGAGCTCCCACCTCTCCATTTGGGTTCATCCTTAACCATTCTCCACACATGCTCATATTAAATTCACTTTTGTATTCGGAGTAGTAAACTTCCCGAGCTTTTACCATTACTTGATCATCGGACCACCCACTATGATGCTCATTTTTTAATCGAATAAAACCTTGATTGAACTCATTTACTTGAGGATTTATCCTATAGTAATGAGATTTCAAAACATTTGTTTTCCTTTCGATGAAAGAAGCGTGATGAGTATTATAGTACTCCACAATTCTTTTACAAAAATCTTTATTTTGTTGATTAGTGCCAACCACGCTATCGGTGGAAATAACGAGCCAAGCACTTATCATTAACTCATCTTCCTTGTGGCTCCATTTTCTTTACTTAATGCTTTCGAGTGATTATTTTCGTCAAGATCTTTATTTTCTACACTTTCTTGGGTAGAAAATGGTGGAATTTCAGAAAAGTCATTCGGTGCATTCGGTGTGGGTTGTGATGAAAATGTAGGCATATATGGATTTGGTGTGAACATAGTATTGAGTGTTTGGTGGAAATAAAAAACAACTAACATTCGACGTACCGTGAGAAAAATCTTGAGTGTGTGCATAAAGCGGTGGAAATGGATATGGTAGAAAACTCGGTTGAACTTATCTAGTTGTTGTATTTGGTGAACTTGTATCACTGTCGGGTGAGTTCAACAAACTCGTAAAATAGTTTGTATGGTTGGGATCCATATTGAAAGAGAGTAAAAAAAATCAAAAGAGTTGAAGATTGAAATATGTAATTTCAAATGATGTAGGTAAGATTTTTTATAGGTAAAAATTGGTAATTAATTTGTGTAGTTGGAAGTTAGTAATTAATTGTATAATTAATTTACGTAGGTAAAAGTTGTAATTTATTTATGTAGATAAAAAGTTAATAATTATTTATTTTATTAAATTGTTTTTTAATTGATTACTAAATTGAAAATAAATTGCTTTTATTAAATTACACCGTAATTATTATAGATGGATGCATTTAATTAGTTTTTTAAAAAATAGGTGAATAGTATTTGTATGGTTTGGTTGGCAGTTGCATGCATTAATTGGTATTTAATATTTGAAATAAGAATTGAATTGCATAAACTGAATTGAATTGCATTTAAAATTGAAGTGAGAAAGTGGCATGGACCGCTCCATCTGCATGGAGCGGTTTGCCACATGGAAAACCACTCAATGGCAGCCAAAAATGATGGACCGCTTCACATTTGCCACGTGTACATAAAAAACCTCCCATTGGGGGTGCTCTAAGATTATGTTCTAATGGCTAGTTATAAGATCATCATGAAATGTTGCTTGTAAGTACAAAAACATGGTATATTTTATGATTTCTTAAGTATGACTCCTAATATTATATTGAGATAGTATGGCCAACACTTCTCCATCCATACCTCTTACATATGGTTTTGGATATAGGGTGTTGGAATTTGAAAACATTTTTGACTTTATATACAACTCTCGTAATATTAGATGGTACTCTCTCAAAAGGTGGTGAAAAGGTTCTCTCCCAAGAGCTTTCCATATATACACAAGTAGGTGTTCTTGAAGTGATTCTCAAATATACTTCAAGAACATTAGTGGGTTGATGAAAGGGACTAGAATCCGAGGAAGTCTTGCTTCGGTGTGGATCGACTTTGGATGAAGGCTAGCATGGCTTCTTCTCTACCCTACTTCGACGTTCAAGCTTCAAATGTTGTAACACCTCGAAATTTCCATATTGTGTACATTTTGGGAGAACGTTTAAAATAATGAGAAAGTGTTATTTTTAAACGAATTGTCGAAGGGTTTAAAAGTGTAGTTGATTAAAGATTTTGGGCTAAATTGTGAAATTGTAAAATTTGGGTTTAGTTCAACAATGGGCCATAGTGTTGGGATAAATTGGTAAATTTGTGAAAACTTAGATATTAATAAGAGGGTCGGCTGAATTGAGATGTATCTCAATTCACTATTGGTTTTTGAAGTCGGTTTTAGCAAGCGAGAGAGAGAATGAAGACTGATTTCAATTGGTAAGAGTTATATCGCTTGGTTTGATCAATCTGTTTCAATAGATAACTATGTTCTATCTTTAATTAGAACAGTGATTCAGTAATAGGAAAGGATTGGAAGCTTGAGAAGGTTTATACCAATTTCAGACGCAACCCAGGTGAGTTCATCTTCTTATCTAATTAATTGCAATTGAAATTGGATGAAATATATGGTTGTAAATGGTCTAAGTGTTTTAGAAATACTGTGATGGTAAGAAGTTGATTGAGAATTGAATTGCAGTGAGTTTTAAGGCTAAAATTGATGTCCAGATCGAAGTTACCGTACGATTTTGTTAGTGTCCGGTAATTCCATTTCAGAGGTGTCCAGTAAAACCTTAATGGTGAAAACATCCGGAAAGCACTTAAGTTTCCAGATAAATACTTTACCGGATGGTATCCGGATTACTTTGGTTTCCGGACGTCATCCGGATTGCATACGTTTCCGGTATGTATTACGAAAGTATCCGGTAACTTGAGTTTCCCAGATACTAGTTCCGAATTGTTCCCAGATTCCGGTAGTTTTCGGATAGAATACTCGGACACCTTGTCCGGATATCATTGGTGTACGGATAATTCTGATGTCCGGTAAGTTCTGATGTTTCGGATACTTCTGGGTTTTCGGTAACTAAGAGTTCCTGGTAACTTTTGGCAGGGGATGATTAATTAATCGAAATTCAATCCTAGCAGCATGAACATACTTATAATTTGATTTTTTAGTATGTTATGATTTGACGTATGATTTGGTTTGATACCATGCACGTATGCTAGGAAGTGTAATGGATCCATAGGCACTAGCATTATATTTGATTAATGTGGAATGGGCAAGGGATAATTGCTATTCCCATTATGTTTGATTAATGTGGAATGGGCAAGGGATAATTGTTATTCCCATTATGATTGATTAATGTGGAATGGGCAAGGGATACATGTTATTCCCATTATCTTTGATAAATGTGGAATGGGCAAGGGATGATTGCTATTCCCGTTTATATTGAGAGATGAGAAATAGGCAAGCTATAATTGCTATTTCCACTTTCATTTGGGAGATTAGGAAAAGGCAAGGTATAATTTCTATTTCTACTTCCATTCTGTAGATCCCAGTTTGACAATAAAGTAACAATGATTCGAAGAAACAATTAAGCTTTATTGCTCGAATGTAGAGAGATACAAGATTGGAATGATGAACAACACATTATCTCTCTATTAGCCGTATAAACTATTCTGATTAAACCTCTAAGCCCTTTTTTTAATTTCCTCTCTAAACACACCTTAAATACCAAGGCTTTTAAGCCTAAGGCCCATGGCCCATAACATCTAATTAAGCCCATTTAACCAATTAAACGTTTTTTCAAACAATTAAATAAAACATTCCTTTTCTTTATATCACTTTCTATTTCTATTTTATAGGACTTTTAGTCCTAACAAATTCCAAGAAATAGGCAAGGTATAATTGTAATTTCTTGGATATGAGCTGTAATCTAGAATCTGTGGAGATTCATAGTGGCGCTCTGGAACATGAGATTATGACTACTTAGTGTTAGTCATACTCATGGAATCGGGTATGATTCTCGCCATCGAAAGACGTTATGTGTACGGTAAGAACGATGACCATCAGGTTTGTTTATATGCTTTGTTTACAATTGGTTTTCAAAGCTTATAAAGTTTTAATTTGAAAACTGGATGTTCTCACTAGGCGTAAGCCTAATCGTTTAAAATTAAATTTTCTTACCAGGTACTAGCTCGGGAAAGTTGAAAAGGGATGAGTGACGAGTGGTAGCGAAATCCGACTTTTGGTGTTGTAATGGAGAAGTTAGTGATACGAAGATGTTTTGATGAATGGCCTAAACAACTAGTATAATCTGATCTTAGTGTTAAGGATTAGATTAGCAGGTTGTTTTGATAGTTCAAATTGTATATATGAACCTTCATAGCTAATTCTCCATTTATGTATAAAAGTGTGGACGAAATTGTGGTTAACTCTGATAAATTTTAAGGTTTCAATTCGTTGTGATTTTTGGGACGTTTCAGTTTGGTATCAGAGAAGTACTTTAAGTGAACTAGGTATAATCGTAAGATACCTAGACTTAAGCTGAGATGATTAAGATACGATTTGTGAGGTTAGGTAGAAGAACTAAGACGGGATAGTCTTAGAGTCGACGGAAATACGTGAATTAAGAACTGTGATGATGGTAACGGGGATTCTTATGTATAGTATGTTCTTAATTTCAATTAGCTACTGTTATTATGAATGTATTGTTACGTAAGCATACTTGTTTTATATTGTTATGGTGATTGATAAACGTTAAAGTATGTTTCTTGTGTTGGGGTCGTGTATAACCATTTCTTATGGTTATCTTTTATGTAATCCAGAATACGATGGCGAATACACCAACCAAATCTCCTATTTCCTCGGAAGAGAGGGCCGTAAATGAATAGGTAGTGGAGAAGCAACCCGAAAGGGTTGGAACTTATGAGAGTCCACCAAGGCCACCTATAATGGGAGGAGGAGGAAGTCAAGCACAATGAACGATTGTCGGTACTTCTAATCCAGTGACGATGGAATCCACTATGGAGTCCAGAATGATGGAAAATATGATGCGAGCTATGAATACGGCACTGGCACAACAACAAGAGATGTTCATGAAAGTGTTAAATGACAGAAGTGCCGAGTCACGAAGACCAGAAACGGGAACTGGTATTGTAACTCTGCCTGTTAACTCAGTGTTGAATGTTAACAAGAGAATGGAGAAAGTTTGTTCTTATAAAACATTTCTGAGCTGCAAGCCACCGGAGTTTGCTGGATCTGATAATCCGATTGCATGCATGAACTGGATTAGGGAGATGGAACAGGCTTTTTGAGCTTGTGAGTGTGACGAAGAATCGAAGGTCAGGTTTGGATCTCAGATGTTATGCGGAAACGCTTTGACTTGGTGGAATATTGTAACATCGACAATAACGGCTCCAGTTTTGGCTGCCATGACATGGGAGGCATTTCAAAGAAAGATTTTAGAAGAATACTACAACGAGAATGAAATGGACCAAATTGAAGAAGAGTTTCGGACTCTTAAGAAGGGTACTTCTTCAGTAAGGAAATACACTCACATATTCTTGGAAAAGTTAAACCTAGTGGGGCATGTGGCTCCAACTGAAAAAGAAAAGATTAAAGCCTATCTGAAGGGCTTACCTGTTGATATGATGTCACGAGTGCGGAATTCCAAAGCCTTGACACTGAGGGAAACAATCGAGGAAGCTAAGATAATCGAGGAGGTTTATGCCAGAGACAACAAGGAAAAAGCACAAGGAAGAGAGAAAAGAAAATGGGAAGGTCGATCCGAATCTTCTCAGAAATCTAAACTCTATGTTAAGAATACTCGTTTCGAGTCTCGACGAGAACCGAACTAGTGCCAGAAATGCCGAAGAAAACATTTTGTCCCGTGTCGGGTGGTTTCAAATGAATGTCTTAAATGTGGAAAGACTGGTCACCAAATTACAAATTGTCCCATCTGAGGACCGATCTGTTTTGAATGTAAACAACCCGGTCACTTCCGAAAGGATTGTCCAAAGTTAAGGAAGGGTGGAGATCAAGATAGGAAGCTAAATACTCCAAAGCTAGCGGGCAGGGCGTTTCATATGACGGCCGATGAGGCAAAGGAATCTAAGGATGTGGTTTCTGGTACATTTCTTGTTAACTTTATTCCTGCACGAGTATTATTTGATTGTGGTGCCAATATGTCATTTATATCGAAATTGTTTTATCAAAAGTTAGTTATGCCTGTCACTACCTTGGAAGATGCCTTAGTAGTTGAAATAGCTAACGGGGGTCAGGTCTTAGTTCGAGAAAGACTTGAGGGTTGTATGATTACGATAGAAGGAAAGGAATTTCTGATTGACTTGATTTTGATGGAAATTGGGGGGTTTGATATAATCGTTGGTATGGATTGGTTGACAATCAATCAGGCAGAAATTCTTTGTGCCAAGAAATTAATTCAGATTCCTATGTCCGAAAATGATGTTGTACTCATCTATGGGGAGAGAAAAGGGGAGGTTCTGTTGATTTCTCTTGCCAAAGCGCGTAAGTGTCTAGTAAAAGGATGTTCATCCTATCTAGCATACGTTTTGGATGCTAAAGGAGAAAAGAAGCGAGTGAAAGACATAAGGATAGTAAGCTAATTTCCAGATGTGTTCCCCGACGATCTTCCAGGTTTACCGCCAGAATGACATGTAGAGTTCAGGATTGATCTTGTTCCCGGAGCGACACCGATAGCACGAGCACCGTATCGTTTAGCACCGGCTGAAATGAAAGAGATGATGTCTCAACTGCAAGAACTGCTCGAAAAGGGATTTGTTAGGCCAAGTTCTTCACCTTAGGGAGCTCCGGTGTTATTTGTCAAGAAGAAGGACGGCACTATGAGAATGTGCATCGACTATAGGGAGTTGAATAAGGTGACTATTAAGAATAAGTATCCGCTTCCAAGGATTGATGACTTAATTGATCAAATCCAAGGCGCGAGATGTTTTTCAAAGATTGATTTGAGGTCGGGTTATCATCAAGTACGAGTAAGGGATGAAGATATTCCCAAGACGGCGTTTAGAACGAGGTATGGGCATTATGAATTTCTTGTGATGCCTTTTGGGTTGACAAATGCTCCAGCTGTGTTCATGGATTTAATGAACCGGGTGTGTCGACCATTCTTAGATAAGTCTGTCATTGTATTCATTGATGACATACTTGTTTATTCAAAGAATGAACCGATCACGAATGTAATATTCGTGAAGTATTAAATGTTTTGAGAAAGGAGAAATTGTACGCAAAGTTTTCAAAGTGTGAATTTTGGTTAAAGGAGGTACAATTTCTTGGTCATGTGATTCCCCGGCAGCGGCGCCAAAAACTTGTTACGTGCGAAATGTGTGTTTTAATCGCAGTGGGTTGCAAACTGTCCACAGTGGGAAGTGCAAGTGTACACTGTCCACTATGATCGTCACAGCAAGTAATAGTTGGTAAAATACCAGAATCGAATCCACAGAGACTGGACAATCAAGACAATACGGTTCTCATGAGCTCCTTTTACAGGTTTCAACTAGAGAGGAAAATAATACTTTGGTTTGGTTTGGTAAAATAGCTACTTGAAACGATTTACTAAATGCTAAAAAGGAGGAATGTAGGTTGGATTTTCCCTAAATTTTATCTCAAATACTCGGTCCTTAGAGTGATCCTCGTATTCGTGGTGGACATTTTCGCTAGAAAAGCCCGGTTACAAAATACTCACACCGTTAGATAAAAATCCCATACTCTTAGTACTTGTTGTTTTGTCAATGGTAATCTCTAAATGGACCTTTTCAGGCCTCGATGGAATGTGTAGAGACAAATACTCTAAGTGTTTTTAATACACAAATTAGCTTGCCTACTACTCCAGTGGGCAGAGATTAGCTCACTGTGCCGACCTCACTTTCGTAAGTGTCAAAAGAATTCTTTCGAATCCCCTAGCATCATTCAAGCTCGTGTCACTGCGCTCTACTTATTTCTAAGTTAAGAACTAGACTTTAGATCCTTGCAAGTGATCAGCTTGTTCGCATCCTTGGGTAAATATCGAGAATGAAAGACCAAAACAACAAATATTCTAAGTATAAAGATTACTCAAGCATTTTTGATAAAATCCAGGTACTTCTCCTTCCTACATCCCAAAGGATGTTTTAGCCTAACATTTCCGAAGTAAAGAAAACAAAAGATGAAGATTTGCACATAATAAAACTGAAAGTGACTTGAGTTAACTGCGCACAGTGGGGAACGAGAAGTCGTCCCTGCACTGTGTAATACGAACTACAATTTAAACTAAGAAAGTAAATTACTGAAAATTAAAGCTAGTTACTGCAGTAAATAAAAGACTAAAGCTAATGTGGTAGTTGAGGGAATTTGAGACTAAAAGTATTCAAGGATGAAAACTAAGCATGCATTTAATGGCACCCAAGTGCTCCTTTATATACTAGGAGAAGGAGTTGGGTATTACACAAAAGAGGTGGGTCTTCCAATGGGTAAAGACTGCTGAGTTGTGGCAGAATTCAGCTCCTTGTGCAATTCTTTTATCCAATGGTCCCTTCTCCAAGTCAATCTCCAAGTACAAAGAGGTGTACTTGATGCTATCTTCAATGAGAACTACCTTGTACTTCTCCAGCCATTTCTCTGCCATATGAACCTTCCTCCTCCAAAAAATTAGATCCCAACTAAAAGTTTCTTTTTGATTTCTTTTTGATCAGCTCGAAGAGTGGGGAACCGGAGTGGGCACTGTATACGTCACTGCGGATGAAAAAGCGAGAAAACACCCAAAACTTCCCCAAATAATTTATTAAAGACCATGGTTCACTCCTTTTGCTCGTTTTCGTAAATCATACCAAGAATGGGGGTTTTTAGAAGTGAAATGGCTAAAATTGACAAAATAAAGTGGAAAATAAATGGAAATAATAACTCTAAAAATAGAGTTATCACAACCTCAAACTTAAATCATTACTTGTCCCCAAGTAATAAAAAGAAAGAAATAAAATGAAACACAATGCATAAAAGGTCTTTGATGGACTTACATATTTCTTGACTTGAATGGCCGTTGATCTCCTTCCTTCGATACTTCCTTCGGTTCCAAACTTTGAAAATTTCACTTTTGTGTTTGACGAAACCTTTCCCTTGTTTACCTTTTGATCAATAGGGCTTTCTTGGGTTTGAAGGGTTTATGGCTTTGAATCTTTTCCCAAGGGTTTTGGCAAAAATTTCCAAACATGGACCGAAGATCTCGCTTTGAGATTTTTATTTCAAGAAGTGGGTGTTTAGTATTTTGCTATGATAAGAACGTACACTTTCAGGCTTTATTTGGGTATAATGAGTATGGCTATTTTTTGTGAGGGTGGGTATTCTGATGGTCCAGAATAGGCACACCATCGTTTTCTGGGAGTGAGCACTTTGATGGTCCAGAAAAGGCACACCATCAATTTTGTTAGTGCTACTCCTATTTTCTTCTGTTTTTGTATTTTTGTGTTTTCTCTTTTTTTTTTTTTTTGGAGGGGGGTACGGCTTACCCACCTCAAACTTGGACTTCACAGTGTCCTCACTGTGAGCAAACTGGAGGTCACTCTGGAAGTTCCCACCTCAAACTTAAAATCTCACAGTGTCCCCACTGTGACATTGAATTAATGAACAAAGGTGGTGGTTTGGGGGTACAAAAAGGATCGTGTTTGGATGCGAAAAATGGCCTATATCATTTCACGGGACAAGTTGAGATTTGTACTTACAAAAGTGACCTTTTAAGTCGGAAGCCGAAAGTTGTACCTTGAAATGGAAACGAGGTCAAACAAGCATTCAAACAATCAATATGTTAGTACCCAAAAGTACCTACCTACCGGTAGGATTTTCATGCATCGATATTTAAAAAGTTAAAACAGCAAATAGTGTCAATGCCTAGCCATAGGCACAAAAAGATCAACCAAACAAAATAAAATTGTTTTTGGTGAGCAAAAGAGCGAAACCATTGTTTTAAAAACAAACCATTCACGGGGTTTGGGTGGCTTGCGGTGACAGATCCGCATCATCATCATCGAACTCATCCTCACTGTCATTAACCGGGCAGATATCTTTCGGGAATTCTGGTAGCTGAGCAGCTAGCATTGGGTTGGCCTCTTTCATCATCAGGCCCGTCACCTCATCTCGTTCTCTTGTATACATCCAAAATTTATGCGTGGCCCGGTTCTGGTATCGCTGCTCACTTTCCAGCAACTCGATCCTGTATGTGAGCTTCTTTAAAGCTGCCAAAATCTCTCCCATTTGGTTGCTGGACGAACCTGCCTCAGTCTGACGCCTCGATGTATCCGCAGTCCGCACATCATGCTCCTCAGCGATGATCACAGTGGGCCGGACAGTCCCCACTGTGGGAATCTCTTCTTCATGTTCATGTGGAGGAGTGTTGATATGCCTTCCCATCTTGCGAATGGTCTGCACACTAATGTTGCTTGTTGAGTCGAACCACTGATCCTCCACAGCGGAGGGTACACCTGCGTCTATCATTAGTAACGTGATAAGGCAAGGGAGGGGCAACACAACCTTCTTTCGGGTCTTAGCTTGATCGATGGCAGCGTGCATGACTATCCCAACATTTATCTTCATTCCTGTGAGCAGACAGTACAAGAGGGTACATTTGTGCAAGGACAAGGTGGTATCGTGTGATGTCGGAGATAAAGAGGCCCGAAGAAATTGAAACCAAACAGCGGCCTCGGTGACGAGGGAGCTAGCGTTTAGACAACGTCTTCGACCATCCTTGTTCCATGGCTTTCCTTCGACAGCTATTTCTTTCAAAATACGGTCCTCATCCTCGGGGGTCATTTTCTTCAAAAACTTTGTAAACTCACACTCATTTGGGCCACGCCTTCCTAACACTCGGTTGATTTCTCCTGGATTATAACATACTTTCCTTCCTCTAACTACCACAATGGGGTCCTTTGATTGAGAGGCTTCGGCATAAAATTCTCGGACCAACGAGGCATTAGCGCGTCGATTGGCCTCGGCCAAAATCGACCAGTCTTGCGCGATGATCATATCTTTTACAAATGAGTTTGCTTCAACAAACTCGGGGTCAAAACCCCTTTCCAACCTTAGCTTCTGGGTTGCGATGCACTCGTAGTGGGCAGCCACCTCTGAAGAGGTGAACTGCCTAGGCACACCACTGGGTGCATGAGCAGTGCCCACTGTTGAGTGATGTGGGTGTAGGGTTTGAACTTGGTCATCCCCAATGTCATCTTCAACAGAAGAAGCACTTAAAGCAGGTTCGAATGTAGTACCTTTTTTTGATGATCTTTTTGCTGATTTCCTCGGTGTCGTGGTCACCGTAGACCTGGTGACCACTCTCCTCTTCTTTAATGCTCGTAGAACAGGACTCTCCCCACTGCGAAGCTTTTTCTTGATTTTTCCTCCAAAAAGCGGCAATTTCTCCTACACACATTAAAACAAACTACCATGCAGAATTAAAAAGACCAAAAATAATAAAAAGACAGCAAATAACTGAAATAAAATATTTACAAACGGTTGTGACATTGCTTAACCATAGCGAGGCGGAGAGTGGGCAGGGATGTGGGCACTTTCATGCAAAAAATGCTTTACCCTTTGCCCATTGACTTTAAAGGTTTGACCCGATTGTGGGGATTTCAACTCCACTGTTCCGAAAGGACTCACCTTGACAATGGTGTATGGTCCCGTCCATCTTGATTTAAGTTTACCTGGAAAGCGTTTGAGACGAGAATTGAACAATAGTACCTGTTGTCCTTCCATGAACTCCCTATGGTTGATTCGACGATCGTGCCACATCTTGGTCTTTTCCTTGTACAACTTTGCATTCTCATAGGAGTGATATCGCAACTCCTCTAGCTCATGTATTTGCAGACTCCTTTTGATTCCCGCGGCATCCTCACTCATGTTAAGCTCTTTAAGGGCCCAGAACGCCTTGTGCTCTAATTCAATCGGTAAATGGCAAGCTTTGCCAAAAACTAATTTGAATGGAGACATTCCCAGAGGAGTTTTATAGGCTGTTCGATAGGCCCAAAGAGCATCATCGAGTTTGATTGACCAATCTTTACGGTGTGGCTTAACAACTTTTTCCAAAATTCCCTTGATCTCACGATTTGAAAGCTCGGCCAACCCATTGGTTTGTGGGTGGTATGCGGTGGCCACTCTATGATGAATATCATATTTAGCAAGAACCGAGGCCATGACTTTGTTTACAAAATGGGTGCCTTCGTCACTAATTAATGCTCGTGGTGTTCCGAAGCGAGTGAATATATTTTTGTGTAAGAACTTCACCACAGTGTTAGCATCATTGGAGTGACAAGCAATGGCTTCTACCCATTTTGAAACATAATCTACCGCAACCAAGATGTAAAAGTTATTGTTGGAATTTGGAAAAGGTCCCATAAAATCTATCCCCCATACATCAAAAAGTTCGACCTCTAGAATGTTGTTAAGAGGCATTTCATTTCTTTGTGATATATTCCCCGTACGTTGACATTGCTCACAATTTTTCACGAATTCAAATGAGTCTTTAAAAACAGTGGGCCAAAAGAATCCACTTTGCAAAATTTTTGCTGCGGTACGGTTTCCACCGAAGTGGCCACCGTAGTGGGATGTGTGACAACCATGGAGTATTTGATGTTGTTCACTCCCATGGACACAACGCCTTAATATTTGGTCCGCCCCTATCTTGTACAAGAAGGGATCGTCCCAAACGTATTGTCGTGTGTCGTGTAAAAATTTCTTGAATGGTTGTCCACTCATCCCGTGGGGCTTAAATCCACTTGCTAAAAAGTTTGCAATATCAGCATACCAAGGAGTTTCATTATGATGTTGCGCAGATAATAATTGTTCATCGGGAAAAGTTTCTTTTACCGGAGTGGGGTCAGGAGTGGGGTCAACAGTGCCCACTGTCTTCTCGAGCCTGGACAGATGATCAGCAACCTGATTGCTTGTTCCTTTTCTGTCGACGATCTGGAGGTCAAATTCCTGCAGCAACAGCACCCATCTGATCAACCTCGGTTTAGAGTCAGCCTTGTTGATCAAATATTTGATGGCTGCGTGATCGGTGTGTACTATGACCTTTGCTCCAATTAAGTAAGACCTGAAACGATCAAAAGCAAAAACTACTGCAAGTAGTTCTTTTTCGGTTACAGTGTAGTTGATTTGAGCCTCGATCAAAGTCTTGCTTGCATTGTATATTGGATGAAAAATCTTATCTTTTCGTTGGCCTAGTACTGCACCTATAGCCCAATCGCTGGCGTCACACATGACTTCAAATGGGAGTGACCAGTCAGGAGTGGTCACTATGGGTGCAGTAACTAAGGCATTTTTGATTATTTCAAATGCGTTTCTACATTCTTTGGTAAAAACAAACTCTCTTTCATGTTGCAGCAGGTTACATAGGGGTTTAGTTATTTTGGAAAAATCTTTTATGAACCTCCTATAGAAACCTGCGTGACCTAAAAAACTGCGAATGCCTTTTACCGTTGTGGGCTCGGGAAGTTGGGAGATTACTTCTAGTTTTGCTTCATCAACTTCCAAACCCTTTTTCGACACAAGATGACCCAAAACGATGCCCTCTTCGACCATGAAATGACATTTTTCCCAATTTAGAATAAGGTCGTGGGTTTCACATCTCACCAAACTTTTTTCTAGATTCCTCAAACAATTATCAAATGATGTGCCGATCACAGAAAAATCGTCCATAAAAACTTCTATGGTATCTTCTATCATATCAGTAAAAATGGCCATCATACAGCGTTGAAAAGTAGCGGGAGCATTACATAAACCAAAAGGCATTCTCCGGAATGCAAAAGTACCATATGGACAAGTAAAGGTGGTCTTTTCTTGGTCTTCGGGTGCGATGTGGATTTGGTTATATCCGGAGTATCCATCTAGAAAACAATAAAATTCCTTTCCCGCTAATCTATCAAGCATTTGATCAATAAAAGGTAACGGGAAATGGTCTTTCTTTGTTGCTAGATTCAGTTGCCTATAATCCATGCATATTCTCCATCCCGTAACAGTCCTAGTTGGAATGAGTTCGTTCTTTTCATTTCTGACCACTGTTGTTCCTCCCTTTTTAGGGACACATTGAACGGGGCTCACCCAACTACTACTGGCAATGGGATAGATAATACCGGCATCTAACCATTTCAAGACTTCTTTCTTAACTACCTCCTTCATGATGGGGTTCAACCTTCTTTGGGGTTGGACTTTCCCCGGGTGGTCATTCTCCAAGTTAATCTTATGTTGACATAAAGAGGGGCTAATCCCTCGAATGTCCGCTATGGTCCAACCAATTGCTCCCTTATGCTTTATCAACAAATCAATCAGAAGTTGTTCTTGTTTCTCACTAAGTTTGGAAGAGATAATGACGGGAAGTTTATTATCCTTAGCGAGATAAGCATACTTTAAATGGGAAGGCAATGGTTTAAGCTCTAACTCGGGAGGTTGTTCTATTGAAGGGGATTGAACATCTCTATCCTTGAAGTCCAGAGGTTCAAAAGCTGCAACCATCTTATTACACTCATCCTTAAAAGTGTCATTACTCTCTGATTCAGAGTGCTCACTGTCAATCCCCACTGTGGGAACTGTACTCCCCACTGTGGGCAAATTGCCAAAATTGTGGGTTTCATAAATCGAACTTAAGGCAAAACAATCTTCGGTGTCTATATATTTGAGAGATTTGAAAACATTAAAAGTTACCTCTTGGTCATTAACTCGCATCGTGAGTTCTCCTTTGTGCACATCGATCAAAGTACGTCCGGTTGCAAGAAACGGACGTCCTAAGATGATTGGGATTTCTTTATCGGCCTCATAATCTAAAACAAGAAAATCGGCGGGGAAGATAAATTTATCCACTTGGACCAAAACGTCTTCTATTTTTCCCTTGGGGTAGGCAATGGATCGGTCGGCTAGTTGTAATGTCACGGTTGTGGGTCTAGCCTCTCCAATCCCTAACTTGTTAAAAATGGACAAAGGCATCAAGTTGACACTAGCTCCTAAATCACAGAGTGCTTGGCCTACTTCTTGTCCTCCTATAATGCATGGAATGGTGAAACTACCCGGGTCTTTCAACTTAGGTGGAATCTTGCTTGTTAGGAGGGCACTACATTCTTCGGTCAAAGCCACAGTTTCAAATTCACCCAACTTCCTCTTTTTGTTCAAAATATCTTTTAAGAATTTAACATAGCTTGGCATCTGCTCGAGAGCTTCTACCAAGGGTATGTTAATGTGAAGTTGCTTAAAAATGTCTAAGAATTTTTTAAACTGAACATCGACATTTTTAGGCTTCATTCTTTGAGGAAATGGAATGTTTCGTGGGTCAATCTGAGTTTGCTGTGGTATTGGCTTTGGAACAGTAGTCTTTGGGACAGGTCCAAAAGTGGGAAGGTCAGGGATGTCGGTCCCCACTGTGGGGATCACAGTGACTTGAGGAGTGCCCACTGTGGTGCTCACAGTGGGTTTTTGAGGCGAATCATCAGATTCAAAAATGATATTTTTCAGATCCTTTCCACTCCTTAAAGTTATGGACTTGACATGTTCTGGTCCTTTTCCTATCACTCTAGCTTGCTCGGTATCACTCGGTAACGTTCCTGGTGGTCTATTCTTAACTTCAACGGCTAGCTGTCCTACTTGGGTCTCTATATTCCTAATGGCTGCTTGGGTTTGATTCATAAAACCTTTGAGAATCGACTCGATCGATTGTTGAGCCTCAGCTGGTTGGTTGGATCGTGGTTGGTATGGTTGTGGGGATTGCCCACTGTGATGTGGGGATTGCCCACTGTGATGTTGCTGAAATCCCGGGGGATTGTATGGTCTTTGCTGGATGTGACTCGGTCCTTGGGGTTGGAGTCCTTGATTACCGGACCAAGAGAAATTCGGATGATTTCTCCAACCTGGATTATAAGTCTGCGAATAAGGGTTGTTCCTTTGGTTGGTCCCTATGACATTAACAGATTCGGGGTTTGCTGGACAAAAGTCGAAAACATGCTCCTCTCCACAAAGGGAGCAGTTATCAGCGAGATGGGTTGCGGAATTGACTTGGCCTCGATTTTGATTTAAAACGATTTTTGTCAAGGCCACTAATTGTGCATTCATGGTTTTGAGTGCTTCGGAATCTATGGTGTTGGTCTTAGACATGGGTGCTCTCGGATTTGACCATTCGGTATTGTTGTTGGACACTTTTTCTAAGATTTGATATCCTTCGTTGTAAGTCATACTCGTAAATGTTCCACCGGCTGTTGCATCTAAGATGATTTTGGCTGCATTGGAAAGACCATTGTAAAAGGTCTCCAATTGGATGCAATGTGGGATGCCATGATGTGGGCACTTTCGAAGTAAATCTTTAAATCGTTCCCATGCATCCGAAACAGCCTCATCTTCCTCTTGTCTAAATAAAATTATATCATTTCGAAATCTAACATTCCTTGTTGGAGGAAAGTATTTTTGCAAAAATCTATCGGCAAGTTCTTGCCAAGTGGTTATCGAGTGAGGTGCATGTGCGTTCAGCCAAGATTTTGCTTTGTCCCTTAATGAAAAAGGGAAAAGCCTTAGTCTTAATGCCTCATCACTAACACCTTGCAATTGAAAGGAATCGGTCATTTCTAAAAAAGATTTTAAGTGCGAGTGCGGATCCTCAGATGGCGATCCTCCAAATTGACCCATGGCTTGGATCATTTGAAACATCACCGGTTTGAGTTCAAAATGCGTTGCAACAATATTGGGTCTCAAAATTCCGGAGCTTAAATCACCAACTCCGGAAGTAGCATAGTCCCGTATTTTTCGATCTTTGTTATCGGCAATCGTGATTGTGGTCTCCATTATAGGTGGCGGTACTGCAGCCATGTTCACAGTGGGGATCACAGGAGGTTGTCGATTTGTTTTCTTGCTTCTTCGTGTTTTTCGCAACGTTTTTTCTATTTCGAGATCTATTGGAACCAAATGTTCGAGTTGTCGCCGTGGCATACAATACGAACAGCTTAGAAAAACTAGTGACTCGGGCTCGAACAAAAACTAATGTCTTGAGATTTAAAATCACGCCAGTCCCCGGCAGCGGCGCCAAAAACTTGTTACGTGCGAAATGTGTGTTTTAATCGCAGTGGGTTGCAAACTGTCCACAGTGGGAAGTGCAAGTGTACACTGTCCACTATGATCGTCACAGCAAGTAATAGTTGGTAAAATACCAGAATCGAATCCACAGAGACTGGACAATCAAGACAATACGGTTCTCATGAGCTCCTTTTACAGGTTTCAACTAGAGAGGAAAATAATACTTTGGTTTGGTTTGGTAAAATAGCTACTTGAAACGATTTACTAAATGCTAAAAAGGAGGAATGTAGGTTGGATTTTCCCTAAATTTTATCTCAAATACTCGGTCCTTAGAGTGATCCTCGTATTCGTGGTGGACATTTTCGCTAGAAAAGCCCGGTTACAAAATACTCACACCGTTAGATAAAAATCCCATACTCTTAGTACTTGTTGTTTTGTCAATGGTAATCTCTAAATGGACCTTTTCAGGCCTCGATGGAATGTGTAGAGACAAATACTCTAAGTGTTTTTAATACACAAATTAGCTTGCCTACTACTCCAGTGGGCAGAGATTAGCTCACTGTGCCGACCTCACTTTCGTAAGTGTCAAAAGAATTCTTTCGAATCCCCTAGCATCATTCAAGCTCGTGTCACTGCGCTCTACTTATTTCTAAGTTAAGAACTAGACTTTAGATCCTTGCAAGTGATCAGCTTGTTCGCATCCTTGGGTAAATATCGAGAATGAAAGACCAAAACAACAAATATTCTAAGTATAAAGATTACTCAAGCATTTTTGATAAAATCCAGGTACTTCTCCTTCCTACATCCCAAAGGATGTTTTAGCCTAACATTTCCGAAGTAAAGAAAACAAAAGATGAAGATTTGCACATAATAAAACTGAAAGTGACTTGAGTTAACTGCTCACAGTGGGGAACGAGAAGTCGTCCCTGCACTGTGTAATACGAACTACAATTTAAACTAAGAAAGTAAATTACTGAAAATTAAAGCTAGTTACTGCAGTAAATAAAAGACTAAAGCTAATGTGGTAGTTGAGGGAATTTGAGACTAAAAGTATTCAAGGATGAAAACTAAGCATGCATTTAATGGCACCCAAGTGCTCCTTTATATACTAGGAGAAGGAGTTGGGTATTACACAAAAGAGGTGGGTCTTCCAATGGGTAAAGACTGCTGAGTTGTGGCAGAATTCAGCTCCTTGTGCAATTCTTTTATCCAATGGTCCCTTCTCCAAGTCAATCTCCAAGTACAAAGAGGTGTACTTGATGCTATCTTCAATGAGAACTACCTTGTACTTCTCCAGCCATTTCTCTGCCATATGAACCTTCCTCCTCCAAAAAATTAGATCCCAACTAAAAGTTTCTTTTTGATTTCTTTTTTATCAGCTCGAAGAGTGGGGAACCGGAGTGGGCACTGTATACGTCACTGCGGATGAAAAAGCGAGAAAACACCCAAAACTTCCCCAAATAATTTATTAAAGACCATGGTTCACTCCTTTTGCTCGTTTTCGTAAATCATACCAAGAATGGGGGTTTTTAGAAGTGAAATGGCTAAAATTGACAAAATAAAGTGGAAAATAAATGGAAATAATAACTCTAAAAATAGAGTTATCACAACCTCAAACTTAAATCATTACTTGTCCCCAAGTAATAAAAAGAAAGAAATAAAATGAAACACAATGCATAAAAGGTCTTTGATGGACTTACATATTTCTTGACTTGAATGGGCGTTGATCTCCTTCCTTCGATACTTCCTTCGGTTCCAAACTTTGAAAATTTCACTTTTGTGTTTGACGAAACCTTTCCCTTGTTTACCTTTTGATCAATAGGGCTTTCTTGGGTTTGAAGGGTTTATGGCTTTGAATCTTTTCCCAAGGGTTTTGGCAAAAATTTCCAAACATGGACCGAAGATCTCGCTTTGAGATTTTTATTTCAAGAAGTGGGTGTTTAGTATTTTGCTATGATAAGAACGTACACTTTCAGGCTTTATTTGGGTATAATGAGTATGGCTATTTTTTGTGAGGGTGGGTATTCTGATGGTCCAGAATAGGCACACCATCGTTTTCTGGGAGTGAGCACTTTGATGGTCCAGAAAAGGCACACCATCAATTTTGTTAGTGCTACTCCTATTTTCTTCTGTTTTTGTATTTTTGTGTTTTCTCTTTTTTTTTTTTTTTGGAGGGGGGTACGGCTTACCCACCTCAAACTTGGACTTCACAGTGTCCTCACTGTGAGCAAACTGGAGGTCACTCTGGAAGTTCCCACCTCAAACTTAAAATCTCACAGTGTCCCCACTGTGACATTGAATTAATGAACAAAGGTGGTGGTTTGGGGGTACAAAAAGGATCGTGTTTGGATGCGAAAAATGGCCTATATCATTTCACGGGACAAGTTGAGATTTGTACTTACAAAAGTGACCTTTTAAGTCGGAAGCCGAAAGTTGTACCTTGAAATGGAAACGAGGTCAAACAAGCATTCAAACAATCAATATGTTAGTACCCAAAAGTACCTACCTACCGGTAGGATTTTCATGCATCGATATTTAAAAAGTTAAAACAGCAAATAGTGTCAATGCCTAGCCATAGGCACAAAAAGATCAACCAAACAAAATAAAATTGTTTTTGGTGAGCAAAAGAGCGAAACCATTGTTTTAAAAACAAACCATTCACGGGGTTTGGGTGGCTTGCGGTGACAGATCCGCATCATCATCATCGAACTCATCCTCACTGTCATTAACCGGGCAGATATCTTTCGGGAATTCTGGTAGCTGAGCAGCTAGCATTGGGTTGGCCTCTTTCATCATCAGGCCCGTCACCTCATCTCGTTCTCTTGTATACATCCAAAATTTCTGCGTGGCCCGGTTCTGGTATCGCTGCTCACTTTCCAGCAACTCGATCCTGTATGTGAGCTTCTTTAAAGCTGCCAAAATCTCTCCCATTTGGTTGCTGGACGAACCTGCCTCAGTCTGACGCCTCGATGTATCCGCAGTCCGCACATCATGCTCCTCAGCGATGATCACAGTGGGCCGGACAGTCCCCACTGTGGGAATCTCTTCTTCATGTTCATGTGGAGGAGTGTTGATATGCCTTCCCATCTTGCGAATGGTCTGCACACTAATGTTGCTTGTTGAGTCGAACCACTGATCCTCCACAGCGGAGGGTACACCTGCGTCTATCATTAGTAACGTGATAAGGCAAGGGAGGGGCAACACAACCTTCTTTCGGGTCTTAGCTTGATCGATGGCAGCGTGCATGACTATCCCAACATTTATCTTCATTCCTGTGAGCAGACAGTACAAGAGGGTACATTTGTGCAAGGACAAGGTGGTATCGTGTGATGTCGGAGATAAAGAGGCCCGAAGAAATTGAAACCAAACAGCGGCCTCGGTGACGAGGGAGCTAGCGTTTAGACAACGTCTTCGACCATCCTTGTTCCATGGCTTTCCTTCGACAGCTATTTCTTTCAAAATACGGTCCTCATCCTCGGGGGTCATTTTCTTCAAAAACTTTGTAAACTCACACTCATTTGGGCCACGCCTTCCTAACACTCGGTTGATTTCTCCTGGATTATAACATACTTTCCTTCCTCTAACTACCACAATGGGGTCCTTTGATTGAGAGGCTTCGGCATAAAATTCTCGGACCAACGAGGCATTAGCGCGTCGATTGGCCTCGGCCAAAATCGACCAGTCTTGCGCGATGATCATATCTTTTACAAATGAGTTTGCTTCAACAAACTCGGGGTCAAAACCCCTTTCCAACCTTAGCTTCTGGGTTGCGATGCACTCGTAGTGGGCAGCCACCTCTGAAGAGGTGAACTGCCTAGGCACACCACTGGGTGCATGAGCAGTGCCCACTGTTGAGTGATGTGGGTGTAGGGTTTGAACTTGGTCATCCCCAATGTCATCTTCAACAGAAGAAGCACTTAAAGCAGGTTCGAATGTAGTACCTTTTTTTGATGATCTTTTTGCTGATTTCCTCGGTGTCGTGGTCACCGTAGACCTGGTGACCACTCTCCTCTTCTTTAATGCTCGTAGAACAGGACTCTCCCCACTGCGAAGCTTTTTCTTGATTTTTCCTCCAAAAAGCGGCAATTTCTCCTACACACATTAAAACAAACTACCATGCAGAATTAAAAAGACCAAAAATAATAAAAAGACAGCAAATAACTGAAATAAAATATTTACAAACGGTTGTGACATTGCTTAACCATAGCGAGGCGGAGAGTGGGCAGGGATGTGGGCACTTTCATGCAAAAAATGCTTTACCCTTTGCCCATTGACTTTAAAGGTTTGACCCGATTGTGGGGATTTCAACTCCACTGTTCCGAAAGGACTCACCTTGACAATGGTGTATGGTCCCGTCCATCTTGATTTAAGTTTACCTGGAAAGAGTTTGAGACGAGAATTGAACAATAGTACCTGTTGTCCTTCCATGAACTCCCTATGGTTGATTCGACGATCGTGCCACATCTTGGTCTTTTCCTTGTACAACTTTGCATTCTCATAGGAGTGATATCGCAACTCCTCTAGCTCATGTATTTGCAGACTCCTTTTGATTCCCGCGGCATCCTCACTCATGTTAAGCTCTTTAAGGGCCCAGAACGCCTTGTGCTCTAATTCAATCGGTAAATGGCAAGCTTTGCCAAAAACTAATTTGAATGGAGACATTCCCAGAGGAGTTTTATAGGCTGTTCGATAGGCCCAAAGAGCATCATCGAGTTTGATTGACCAATCTTTACGGTGTGGCTTAACAACTTTTTCCAAAATTCCCTTGATCTCACGATTTGAAAGCTCGGCCAACCCATTGGTTTGTGGGTGGTATGCGGTGGCCACTCTATGATGAATATCATATTTAGCAAGAACCGAGGCCATGACTTTGTTTACAAAATGGGTGCCTTCGTCACTAATTAATGCTCGTGGTGTTCCGAAGCGAGTGAATATATTTTTGTGTAAGAACTTCACCACAGTGTTAGCATCATTGGAGTGACAAGCAATGGCTTCTACCCATTTTGAAACATAATCTACCGCAACCAAGATGTAAAAGTTATTGTTGGAATTTGGAAAAGGTCCCATAAAATCTATCCCCCATACATCAAAAAGTTCGACCTCTAGAATGTTGTTAAGAGGCATTTCATTTCTTTGTGATATATTCCCCGTACGTTGACATTGCTCACAATTTTTCACGAATTCAAATGAGTCTTTAAAAACAGTGGGCCAAAAGAATCCACTTTGCAAAATTTTTGCTGCGGTACGGTTTCCACCGAAGTGGCCACCGTAGTGGGATGTGTGACAACCATGGAGTATTTGATGTTGTTCACTCCCATGGACACAACGCCTTAATATTTGGTCCGCCCCTATCTTGTACAAGAAGGGATCGTCCCAAACGTATTGTCGTGTGTCGTGTAAAAATTTCTTGAATGGTTGTCCACTCATCCCGTGGGGCTTAAATCCACTTGCTAAAAAGTTTGCAATATCAGCATACCAAGGAGTTTCATTATGATGTTGCGCAGATAATAATTGTTCATCGGGAAAAGTTTCTTTTACCGGAGTGGGGTCAGGAGTGGGGTCAGGAGTGGGGTCAACAGTGCCCACTGTCTTCTCGAGCCTGGACAGATGATCAGCAACCTGATTGCTTGTTCCTTTTCTGTCGACGATCTGGAGGTCAAATTCCTGCAGCAACAGCACCCATCTGATCAACCTCGGTTTAGAGTCAGCCTTGTTGATCAAATATTTGATGGCTGCGTGATCGGTGTGTACTATGACCTTTGCTCCAATTAAGTAAGACCTGAAACGATCAAAAGCAAAAACTACTGCAAGTAGTTCTTTTTCGGTTACAGTGTAGTTGATTTGAGCCTCGATCAAAGTCTTGCTTGCATTGTATATTGGATGAAAAATCTTATCTTTTCGTTGGCCTAGTACTGCACCTATAGCCCAATCGCTGGCGTCACACATGACTTCAAATGGGAGTGACCAGTCAGGAGTGGTCACTATGGGTGCAGTAACTAAGGCATTTTTGATTATTTCAAATGCGTTTCTACATTCTTTGGTAAAAACAAACTCTCTTTCATGTTGCAGCAGGTTACATAGGGGTTTAGTTATTTTGGAAAAATCTTTTATGAACCTCCTATAGAAACCTGCGTGACCTAAAAAACTGCGAATGCCTTTTACCGTTGTGGGCTCGGGAAGTTGGGAGATTACTTCTAGTTTTGCTTCATCAACTTCCAAACCCTTTTTCGACACAAGATGACCCAAAACGATGCCCTCTTCGACCATGAAATGACATTTTTCCCAATTTAGAATAAGGTCGTGGGTTTCACATCTCACCAAACTTTTTTCTAGATTCCTCAAACAATTATCAAATGATGTGCCGATCACAGAAAAATCGTCCATAAAAACTTCTATGGTATCTTCTATCATATCAGTAAAAATGGCCATCATACAGCGTTGAAAAGTAGCGGGAGCATTACATAAACCAAAAGGCATTCTCCGGAATGCAAAAGTACCATATGGACAAGTAAAGGTGGTCTTTTCTTGGTCTTCGGGTGCGATGTGGATTTGGTTATATCCGGAGTATCCATCTAGAAAACAATAAAATTCCTTTCCCACTAATCTATCAAGCATTTGATCAATAAAAGGTAACGGGAAATGGTCTTTCTTTGTTGCTAGATTCAGTTGCCTATAATCCATGCATATTCTCCATCCCGTAACAGTCCTAGTTGGAATGAGTTCGTTCTTTTCATTTCTGACCACTGTTGTTCCTCCCTTTTTAGGGACACATTGAACGGGGCTCACCCAACTACTACTGGCAATGGGATAGATAATACCGGCATCTAACCATTTCAAGACTTCTTTCTTAACTACCTCCTTCATGATGGGGTTCAACCTTCTTTGGGGTTGGACTTTCCCCGGGTGGTCATTCTCCAAGTTAATCTTATGTTGACATAAAGAGGGGCTAATCCCTCGAATGTCCGCTATGGTCCAACCAATTGCTCCCTTATGCTTTATCAACAAATCAATCAGAAGTTGTTCTTGTTTCTCACTAAGTTTGGAAGAGATAATGACGGGAAGTTTATTATCCTTAGCGAGATAAGCATACTTTAAATGGGAAGGCAATGGTTTAAGCTCTAACTCGGGAGGTTGTTCTATTGAAGGGGATTGAACATCTCTATCCTTGAAGTCCAGAGGTTCAAAAGCTGCAACCATCTTATTACACTCATCCTTAAAAGTGTCATTACTCTCTGATTCAGAGTGCTCACTGTCAATCCCCACTGTGGGAACTGTACTCCCCACTGTGGGCAAATTGCCAAAATTGTGGGTTTCATAAATCGAACTTAAGGCAAAACAATCTTCGGTGTCTATATATTTGAGAGATTTGAAAACATTAAAAGTTACCTCTTGGTCATTAACTCGCATCGTGAGTTCTCCTTTGTGCACATCGATCAAAGTACGTCCGGTTGCAAGAAACGGACGTCCTAAGATGATTGGGATTTCTTTATCGGCCTCATAATCTAAAACAAGAAAATCGGCGGGGAAGATAAATTTATCCACTTGGACCAAAACGTCTTCTATTTTTCCCTTGGGGTAGGCAATGGATCGGTCGGCTAGTTGTAATGTCACGGTTGTGGGTCTAGCCTCTCCAATCCCTAACTTGTTAAAAATGGACAAAGGCATCAAGTTGACACTAGCTCCTAAATCACAGAGTGCTTGGCCTACTTCTTGTCCTCCTATAATGCATGGAATGGTGAAACTACCCGGGTCTTTCAACTTAGGTGGAATCTTGCTTGTTAGGAGGGCACTACATTCTTCGGTCAAAGCCACAGTTTCAAATTCACCCAACTTCCTCTTTTTGTTCAAAATATCTTTTAAGAATTTAACATAGCTTGGCATCTGCTCGAGAGCTTCTACCAAGGGTATGTTAATGTGAAGTTGCTTAAAAATGTCTAAGAATTTTTTAAACTGAACATCGACATTTTTAGGCTTCATTCTTTGAGGAAATGGAATGTTTCGTGGGTCAATCTGAGTTTGCTGTGGTATTGGCTTTGGAACAGTAGTCTTTGGGACAGGTCCAAAAGTGGGAAGGTCAGGGATGTCGGTCCCCACTGTGGGGATCACAGTGACTTGAGGAGTGCCCACTGTGGTGCTCACAGTGGGTTTTTGAGGCGAATCATCAGATTCAAAAATGATATTTTTCAGATCCTTTCCACTCCTTAAAGTTATGGACTTGACATGTTCTGGTCCTTTTCCTATCACTCTAGCTTGCTCGGTATCACTCGGTAACGTTCCTGGTGGTCTATTCTTAACTTCAACGGCTAGCTGTCCTACTTGGGTCTCTATATTCCTAATGGCTGCTTGGGTTTGATTCATAAAACCTTTGAGAATCGACTCGATCGATTGTTGAGCCTCAGCTGGTTGGTTGGATCGTGGTTGGTATGGTTGTGGGGATTGCCCACTGTGATGTGGGGATTGCCCACTGTGATGTTGCTGAAATCCCGGGGGATTGTATGGTCTTTGCTGGATGTGACTCGGTCCTTGGGGTTGGAGTCCTTGATTACCGGACCAAGAGAAATTCGGATGATTTCTCCAACCTGGATTATAAGTCTGCGAATAAGGGTTGTTCCTTTGGTTGGTCCCTATGACATTAACAGATTCGGGGTTTGCTGGACAAAAGTCGAAAACATGCTCCTCTCCACAAAGGGAGCAGTTATCAGCGAGATGGGTTGCGGAATTGACTTGGCCTCGATTTTGATTTAAAACGATTTTTGTCAAGGCCACTAATTGTGCATTCATGGTTTTGAGTGCTTCGGAATCTATGGTGTTGGTCTTAGACATGGGTGCTCTCGGATTTGACCATTCGGTATTGTTGTTGGACACTTTTTCTAAGATTTGATATCCTTCGTTGTAAGTCATACTCGTAAATGTTCCACCGGCTGTTGCATCTAAGATGATTTTGGCTGCATTGGAAAGACCATTGTAAAAGGTCTCCAATTGGATGCAATGTGGGATGCCATGATGTGGGCACTTTCGAAGTAAATCTTTAAATCGTTCCCATGCATCCGAAACAGCCTCATCTTCCTCTTGTCTAAATAAAATTATATCATTTCGAAATCTAACATTCCTTGTTGGAGGAAAGTATTTTTGCAAAAATCTATCGGCAAGTTCTTGCCAAGTGGTTATCGAGTGAGGTGCATGTGCGTTCAGCCAAGATTTTGCTTTGTCCCTTAATGAAAAAGGGAAAAGCCTTAGTCTTAATGCCTCATCACTAACACCTTGCAATTGAAAGGAATCGGTCATTTCTAAAAAAGATTTTAAGTGCGAGTGCGGATCCTCAGATGGCGATCCTCCAAATTGACCCATGGCTTGGATCATTTGAAACATCACCGGTTTGAGTTCAAAATGCGTTGCAACAATATTGGGTCTCAAAATTCCGGAGCTTAAATCACCAACTCCGGAAGTAGCATAGTCCCGTATTTTTCGATCTTTGTTATCGGCAATCGTGATTGTGGTCTCCATTATAGGTGGCGGTACTGCAGCCATGTTCACAGTGGGGATCACAGGAGGTTGTCGATTTGTTTTCTTGCTTCTTCGTGTTTTTCGCAACGTTTTTTCTATTTCGAGATCTATTGGAACCAAATGTTCGAGTTGTCGCCGTGGCATACAATACGAACAGCTTAGAAAAACTAGTGACTCGGGCTCGAACAAAAACTAATGTCTTGAGATTTAAAATCACGCCAGTCCCCGGCAGCGGCGCCAAAAACTTGTTACGTGCGAAATGTGTGTTTTAATCGCAGTGGGTTGCAAACTGTCCACAGTGGGAAGTGCAAGTGTACACTGTCCACTATGATCGTCACAGCAAGTAATAGTTGGTAAAATACCAGAATCGAATCCACAGAGACTGGACAATCAAGACAATACGGTTCTCATGAGCTCCTTTTACAGGTTTCAACTAGAGAGGAAAATAATATTTTGGTTTGGTTTGGTAAAATAGCTACTTGAAACGATTTACTAAATGCTAAAAAGGAGGAATGTAGGTTGGATTTTCCCTAAATTTTATCTCAAATACTCGGTCCTTAGAGTGATCCTCGTATTCGTGGTGGACATTTTCGCTAGAAAAGCCCGGTTACAAAATACTCACACCGTTAGATAAAAATCCCATACTCTTAGTACTTGTTGTTTTGTCAATGGTAATCTCTAAATGGACCTTTTCAGGCCTCGATGGAATGTGTAGAGACAAATACTCTAAGTGTTTTTAATACACAAATTAGCTTGCCTACTACTCCAGTGGGCAGAGATTAGCTCACTGTGCCGACCTCACTTTCGTAAGTGTCAAAAGAATTCTTTCGAATCCCCTAGCATCATTCAAGCTCGTGTCACTGCGCTCTACTTATTTCTAAGTTAAGAACTAGACTTTAGATCCTTGCAAGTGATCAGCTTGTTCGCATCCTTGGGTAAATATCGAGAATGAAAGACCAAAACAACAAATATTCTAAGTATAAAGATTACTCAAGCATTTTTGATAAAATCCAGGTACTTCTCCTTCCTACATCCCAAAGGATGTTTTAGCCTAACATTTCCGAAGTAAAGAAAACAAAAGATGAAGATTTGCACATAATAAAACTGAAAGTGACTTGAGTTAACTGCTCACAGTGGGGAACGAGAAGTCGTCCCTGCACTGTGTAATACGAACTACAATTTAAACTAAGAAAGTAAATTACTGAAAATTAAAGCTAGTTACTGCAGTAAATAAAAGACTAAAGCTAATGTGGTAGTTGAGGGAATTTGAGACTAAAAGTATTCAAGGATGAAAACTAAGCATGCATTTAATGGCACCCAAGTGCTCCTTTATATACTAGGAGAAGGAGTTGGGTATTACACAAAAGAGGTGGGTCTTCCAATGGGTAAAGACTGCTGAGTTGTGGCAGAATTCAGCTCCTTGTGCAATTCTTTTATCCAATGGTCCCTTCTCCAAGTCAATCTCCAAGTACAAAGAGGTGTACTTGATGCTATCTTCAATGAGAACTACCTTGTACTTCTCCAGCCATTTCTCTGCCATATGAACCTTCCTCCTCCAAAAAATTAGATCCCAACTAAAAGTTTCTTTTTGATTTCTTTTTGATCAGCTCGAAGAGTGGGGAACCGGAGTGGGCACTGTATACGTCACTGCGGATGAAAAAGCGAGAAAACACCCAAAACTTCCCCAAATAATTTATTAAAGACCATGGTTCACTCCTTTTGCTCGTTTTCGTAAATCATACCAAGAATGGGGGTTTTTAGAAGTGAAATGGCTAAAATTGACAAAATAAAGTGGAAAATAAATGGAAATAATAACTCTAAAAATAGAGTTATCAATGACATACTTGTTTATTCAAAGAATGAACCGATCACGAATGTAATATTCGTGAAGTATTAAATGTTTTGAGAAAGGAGAAATTGTACGCAAAGTTTTCAAAGTGTGAATTTTGGTTAAAGGAGGTACAATTTCTTGGTCATGTGATTACTTCTGAAGGTGTCAAAGTGGATACGGCAAAGATAGAAGCAATGACGAATTGGGAGACACCAAAGAACGCTTTAGAGATACAGAGCTTCTTGGGTTTGGCAGGTTATTACCGGAGCTTTATAAAAGATTTTCTCTAAGATCGCTTCTGTCTTGACAAGTCTGACACGGAAAATGTAAAGTTTGTGTGGACTGAAAAGCAAGAGTCAGCTTTTAGAACTTTACAAAAGAAGTTATGTGAAGCACCTGTTCTTGCATTACCAGAAGGAATGGAAGACTTGGTGGTATATAGTGATGCGTCAAATATAGGTTTGGGGTGTGTATTGATGCAACGTGGCAAAGTGATTGCTTACGCATCAAGACAACTTAAGAAACATGAAAAGAATTACCCTACCCATGATTTAGAATTGGCAACCGTGGTGTTTGCATTGAAGTTGTGGCGACATTATTTATATGGAACAAAGTGCACTCTTTTCACTGATCACAAGAGTTTGAAGCATGTCTTTGATCAGAAAGAGATGAACATGAGGCAATGGCGTTGGTTAGAACTACTTAAGGATTATGATTGTGAATTGCATTACCATCCTGGTAAAGCAAATGTTGTGGTTGATGCCTTAAGTAGAAGGGAATATAGTGGATGCTTGAAAATGACTAACGCCAGAATTGATGTGATGTCGAGTCTAATTGAAAGGATCAAAGTGGCACAAACGGAAGCATTATTAGAGGAAAATCTGAAAGAGGAAGTTATGGTTAAGCAACGTCTCCGGATGACTGAAGATGGTCGTGGAATTAATCTGGTCCAGGGCCGCATTTAGGTGCCAAAGGTGGGAGGAAACCGAGAGTTAATTCTAGAAGACGCCCACAAGTCCAAATATTCTATACATCCTGGAAGCACCAAGATGTATAGAGATTTGAAACTACACTATTGGTGGTCAGCTATGAAGCTAGATGTGGCACAATGTGTAGAGAAGTGTGTGATATGTTCGTTGGTAAACGCTGAACATCAGCGACCTTACGGGAGTCTACAATCTTTAGAGATTCCTGAATGGAAGTGGGATAAGATTACCATGGACTTTGTGACTAAGTTACCAAGGACATTGAAAGGTAACGATACTATATGGGTAATCGTGGATCATTTAACCAAAAGTGCTCATTTCTTATCAATGAAAGAAGCTTCACCGATCGATAAGCTAGCTAAGTTATATATTGATGAAGTGGTGTCAAGACATGGTATACCTATGTCTATAGTTTCTGACCGTGACAGCCGATTTACTTCAAGATTTTGGCAGTCACTACAAGAAGAATTGGGTACAAGAGTGAATTTGAGCACTGCTTATCATCCTCAAACGGACGGGCAAAGTGAAAGAACCATTCAGACTTTGGAAGATATGCTCAGATCCTGTGTGATTGATTTTGGAGGTAACTGGGATATGCATTTACCTTTAGTGGAGTTTGCGTATAACAATAGTTATCATTCCAGTATTGGAAGAGCATCTTTCGAAGCCTTATATGGACGGAAATGTAGAACTACAGTATGTTGGTTAGAAGCTGGAGAAAAGAAATTTTCCGGTCCTTAAATTGTGCAACAAACGGCCGACAAAGTAAAGGAAATTCGGAGACATATGAAGGCGGCTCAATATCGACAAAAGAGTTATGCCGATCCGAAAAGAAGACCGAAAGAATTCCAAGTTGGGGAGCGGGTGATGTTAAAGGTATCCCCGTGGAAGGGTGTGATAAGATTTGGAAAGCGTGGAAAGCTGAGTCCTCGTTTTCTAGGACCTTTTACTATAACTAAGAGAGTTGGACTTCAAGCATATCAGTTGGATCTTACACCTGAACTGGAAGGAATCCATAATACCTTCCATGTCTGTTATCTTCGAAAATGCTTAGCCGAAGAGGAAAATGTTATACCACTTTCTGAAATAAGAGTGGATGAGAAGAGTCGTTACGTGGAGGAACCGGAAGCAATTTTAGAAAGGACGACAAAGAAGCTACGACATAAGAAAGTGGTCATGGTTAAAGTACAGTGTAAACATCATAGAGGTGCTAACGTGACTTGGGAAGCTGAAGAAGATATGAAGAATAGATATCCTCATCTATTTACCTAACTTTGATTTCGGGGACGAAATCGTTTTCAAGTTGGGGAGATTTGTAACACCTCGAAATTTCCATATTTTGTACATTTTGGGAGAACGTTTAAAATAATGAGAAAGTGTTATTTTTGAACGAATTTTCGAAGGGTTTCAAAGTATAGTTGATTAAAGATTTTGGGCTAAATTGTGAAATTGTAAAATTTGGGTTTAGTTTCAACAATGGGCCATAGTGTTGGGGTAAATTGGTAAATTTGTGAAAACTTAGATATTAATAAGAGGGTCAGCTGAATTGAGATGTATCTCAATTCACTTTTGGTTTTTGAAGTCGGTTTTAGCAAGCGAGAGAGAGAAAGAAGACTGAGTTCAATTGGTAAGAGTTCTATCTTGGTTTGATCAATCTGTTTCAATAGATAACTATGTTTTATCTTTAATTAGAACAGTGATTCAGTAATAGGAAAGGATTGGAAGCTTGAGAAGGTTTATACCAATTTCAGACGCAACCCAGGTGAGTTCATCTTCTTATCTAATTAATTGCAGTTGAAATTGGATGAAATATATGGTTGTAAATGGTCTAAATGTTTTAGAAATAATGTGATGGTAAGAAGTTGATTGAGAATTGAATTGCAGTGAGTTTTAAGGCTAAAATTGATGTCTAGATCAAAGTTGCCGGATGATTTTGTTAGTGTCCGGTAATTCCATTTCAGAGGTGTCCGGTAAAACCTTAATGGTGAAAACATCGGCTAAGCACTTAAGTTTCCAGATAAATACTTTACCGTATGTCGTGCGTCGTGAGCGATCTTTTGAGAGAGAATTCTTTGCTTCGAGTGTTCTTCAGAGTTCAGTTGATTCCAGGTGTCAGATGATCTCAGATGATACGCGGAATGATGATTGTCTTTGTATTTATAGTCTTCGAGTGCTTTAAATGATCCCATAAAATCCTCTGATAACTGTCGTAACGGTCGCTAGTTTTAATGCTCTTAACTGCCTCTGTCGGTTATATCCGTTGGTCATTAATGACATTGATTCCTGCATTTAAACACTGAAAACGTAACAGTAATATCGCATGTTAGTCGGTCGAGGTCGAGAGGTTCCACACGACGGTCGTGTGTCGTGAGTAACTTTCGATTTCAACTTTTGTCAGATGATAAAGTGTTTATGATTTAACCTTATTATGGAAAAGCATAATAAATGTTTTCCTTGTTTTGGTCGTGGTCGAGACTGGTGAAATTTTACCCAAACACTGATGTTCCGGATACTTCTGAGTTTCCGGTAACTAAGAGTTCTTGGTAACTTTTGGCAGGGGATGATTAATTAATCGAAATTCAATCCTAGCAGCATGAACATACTTATAATTTGATTTTTTAGTATGTTATGATTTGACGTATGATTTGGTTTGATACCATGCACGTATGCTAGGAAGTGTAATGGATCCATAGGCACTAGCATTATATTTGATTAATGTGGAATGGGCAAGGGATAATTGTTATTCCCATTATGTTTGATTAATGTGGAATGGGCAAGGGTAATTGCTATTCCCATTATGTTTGAAAAATGTGGAATGGGCAAGGGATTATTGCTATTCCCGTTTATATTGAGATATGAGAAATAGGCAAGGTATAATTGTTGTTTCCAATTTCATTTGGGAGATTAGGAATAGGCAAGGTATAATTGCTATTTCTACTTTCTTTCCAAGAAATAGGCAAGGTAGAATTGTAATTTCTTGGATATGAGCTGTAATCTAGAATCTGTGGAGATTCGTAGTGGCGCTCTGGAACATGAGATTATGACTACTTAGTGTTAGTCATACACATGGAATCGGGTATGATTCCCGCCATCGAAAGATGTTATGTGTACGGTAAGAACGATGACCATCAGGTTTGTTTATATGCTTCGTTTACAATTGGTTTTCAAAACTTATAAAGTTTTAATTTGAAAACTGGATGTTTTCACTTGGCGTGAGCCTAATCGTTTAAAATTAAATTTTCTTACCAGGTACTAGCTCAGGAAAGTTGAAAAGGGATGAGTGACGAGTGGTAGCGGAATCCGACTTTTGGTGTTGTAATGGAGAAGTTAGTGATACGAAGATGTTTTGATGAATGGCCTAAATGTAACACCCCAAAATTCTGGGCTAATGTAAACCTCAATTTAAAACAAGTTATGATAAAATAACCTTCGAACTTTCATATAGGAAGTGCATTAACCATAAGGAGTATATTTACAAATACTGAATTCTTCAAATAACCTATTAATCTAATCATGTCACTATAATCAGATCAACTAAGTTATCTAAGTAATCCATCAAAACACTCCTTCCGTTAAATGACTTCACCGTTATTCCAAAACGCTCGTCCCACAATCCCTTTACTTGCCCGAGCTAGTACCTGGTAAGAAAACATTATTTTGAAACGATTAGGCCAACGCCTAGTGAGAACATTCGTTTCCGTAATAACATTTGCAAAAACAATGTAAATAAGTTATAACAAACCTGATTACCCTTTTTCTTACCATACGTGTAACCCTATTCCGTTAACACGATTTTACCCAATTCCATGAATATGACTGACCATAATTCCATCATCATATCATGTCTCGGAGCCACACTACGAATCTTCACTGATTCTAGATTAATGCTCTTATTCCAGAAATTGCAATGTACACTTGCCCATTTCAACATTCCAGAAATTGCAACGTACACTTGCTCATTTCCACATATCTTTTAGAAACGGGAATTACGTTTATTCCACGATTTCTCACACACATCAGAATAAAGATTAATATCCATTTATTCTACATGTACATAACCACTTGTACTACACACATCAGAATAATGACTAACTTCATCTATTCCACGTGCACATAACCATTAGTACTACACACATCAGAATAATGACTAACTTCATGTATTCCATGTGCACATAACCATTAGTACTACACACATCAGAATAATGACTAACTTCATCTATTCCACGTGCACATAACCATTAGTACTACACACATCAGAATAATGACTAACTTCATCTATTCCACGTGCACATAACCATTAGTACTACACACATCAGAATAATGACTAACTTCATCTATTCCACGTGCACATAACCATTAGTACTACACACATCAGAATAATGACTAACTTCATCTATTCCACGTGCACATAACCATTAGTACTACACACATCAGTGGAATAACGATTATTACCACACGCCTATTCCATGTGATTACCGAACACTAGTGCCTATGGATCCATTACACTTTACTAACGTATATACATAACAACATATTACAGCTCATATCATATTCTCAAATCTAAGAATATTAAATAACCTATCGTATCTTCATCCTTAAATGCCCCCCCCCCCCCCCCTTCGGCGACTTAGCACGGGGGTTCCGCTACCCAGATAGCGGATGGGGTCAAGGGGCAACGCCCTTGCGGGGTCTGGGGGCAGCGCCCCGAGAAAATTTTAGAAAACTTAACCAGACAAAAACATCCAGAACTGCATCCAGCCATCAGAACCTAGCCTTTTTCAGTTTCTTAAAAGTGTCCGGACAACAGGGGTTTTCCGGACAGCTGAACTTTTCCGGATACCTACAACTTTCCGGGTAAACCATACTTTCCGGATACCTATTTAATCAAGACGACACCCGGAAACTAAAGAAATCCGGATACCCTCCGGTAACTATATTCATCCGGAAAACTAAAATAATTCGTAACTTACCCGGATAACTTTGTCGCGTCCGGAAACATTCATCACAGAGGTGTCCGGATACGTGGTTTCGTCCGGACAACTCGACCTGCATCCCTTTAATTCGATTCCAACCTATGTCTGTTCTATTCAGCTCATTCCAACCATCCCATACAGTCCATAAACAATTTACTTTCAAGGTTTAATTTAACATATAAACACTGATTTATGCAAACCACAAATGAACTCACCTTTTTGTTGTAAAACCCACTTTGCTGCACAAATCCAAAACTTCAATCTGTTGTTTATGATTCTGTAAATCAATCCAATACACAGATTCGTTTATCATCATTCATTCACAACAAGAATTATCAGAAACTAAGTTCAATCCCTTACCAATTTGAACCAAAATCTTGCTTTTCTTCCTTTTTCTTCTTTTCTCTCTTTTCTCTCTTTCTGCCGACTTCAACAAAAATCTGAATGAGATAATATCTCATTTCAGCTACTTTATCCAAACACACTTTCCAAAAGTGACCAAACATACCCTCCTAGTTTCCAAACTTTCAAAAGTAGCACCAAACTTAATCCCTTGTATTTTAACCCTATTGAATTATAAAATTTCCATATAATTCAAGGTTTAATCCAAAATACAAATAAATCTCAATCCTCATTAAAATAATATTAATGAAAATTCAGGATGTTACACTAAACAACTAGTATAATCTGATCTTAGTGTTAACGATTAGATTAGCAGGTTGTTTTGATAGTTCAAATTGTATATATGAACCTTCATAGCTAATTCTCCATTTATGTATAAAAGTGTGGATGAAATTGTGGTTAACTCTGATAAATTTTAAGGTTTCAATTCGTTGTGATTTTTGGGACGTTTCAAATGTTGTCGTTCTTGAACACCATATGGTTGTTGTTTTTTTCCTAGTTCCATACATGAATGATCTTGGTGGGAGATTTTATCTTATGAAATTGTTGTATGTTATTTTTTAGTTCGGTTGCGTTTTGGAAACCTTTTTTTTACCTACAAATTCCAACATTTTATTGAAAATACCTTATACAAAGATTTGTTCATAATTAAAAGATTTATTCATAGGACACTCCTCAAAAAGTGCCCTCTAAAAAAACTAATACAACACTACTTTGATAAATACTCGATGACGAGTATTGATTTAAACGTTATGATCTCATGATGGTTAAACGATGCCTAGAGGACAACTACTATGATAAATACTCGATAAGACGATAACAACTGGATGGTTAACTCGAGAGATGCTCGATGTAGAAGCAGATCCATGAATTTTGTTAATGAGGGTTGGAATTGAAGTAACATAATATAAAATTCTCTAGGTATAGAAAAAGTAGAGTTTGGATGGTGGATATTACGATAATCATTGCCACCGGGTGTTGGTGTTTTTCTTTTAAATTTGTTTCCCCTCTTCAAACAAAATGATAAAACAATTAACAATTAATCACCAAATTCATAATTGGGCATATTAAGTCATCAGAATTTAGACATCAAAACAATAACAAGTAGGTATCAAATTCAAAAATCTAATAATAACAATTATGCATCAAACCCTAACCATTAAGGCAATACGAATTAAGCTTCAAACAAGAAAACAATATTTTTAATCTACAATCCTTAACAATAAACGAAAAAATGAATTGATTTTCAACAACCCATATTAATAAACAACTGAAAAAGTTTTTTAAATTTGGACAAAAACTTGATTAGTTACAACCTTAACCAGTCCCATATGGAACTCGCTTTCAAGGATATCAAAGTGAGAAGACATTTTTAGCTCACATAGCGGCTGAGGCTAGCGGAACTGTCATGTATTTGGGAAAAGTCCCCCTCGCCCTTTTGCCAACTGTTTGCTACACACCTATGACAAAAAAAAACAATCATATATAAAATCCATATCATATATTATATATAGCATTTTATAAATTAAAAATAACACAAATGTTATAAAGAACAATGAATCATATGAAATTCTTTTAAATAAGATTATTTTTCTTACATTATCAGAAAATTAAAAGCATAAATTGTCAAATTGGCTAAAAGAATAAAAGTCTAAAACATTATAGTTGATTTAAATTTAAAATAGAGTAAACTCTCATTTTGGTCCCCGTGGTTTACTGAAATCTTTGAATGAGACTTATGCTTTGTGTGATTCTCATTTCACTTTAAAAATGATCCTCTACCACTAACCCTATTAATTTTATCTGTTAGAAACAGGGGTACTTCTGTCCATTTAGGTATCCGTTTTTATTAAACAAAACCCATTGAAAAGTGGACCAAAAAACCTGGTTGACCGTCCAGTTCAGTTCCCGGCAAGGCCATCACCGTCCATTTTCTGACGACCCTCCCTTTCTGTCCATTTTCTGGTTGAGAATTTGATACCCCTGTTTCCTGGACGGTGATGGCGGTCGGGGATATTTCATCGACAAGAATTTTGTGAGAAATCAATTGCTTCAAGATCTTGACAAGATGATTCTGCCACAAGAACAACAGAGAAAGGTTTTCAAAGTTTCCGATTTCAGATGGAATGGTATCAGTAATTTGATTGTTGTCGAGTTCGATGTGAGTGAGACTTCTGCAGTTGCCGAGCTGACTCAGTATGGAACCAGAGATATGATTCACGCTCAACTGAAGTTCCTGCAACAAACTCAGGTTTCCAAATGTCACCGGAATCACTCCAGTCAAAGTATTCATGGAAATGTCAACCAGAACAAGTTGCAAGCAGTTTCCCAACTCCGGCGGAACGGAATAATTCCTACCACAACAACAGATTCTTGAGGGTTTTCAGATTACCAAGTGTGGTAGGGACTGAACCCAAAAGTGAATTCTCGTACAAGTAGATGTTTTGGAGTTCGGTGCAGTCGCCAAGCTCAGCCGGGATTTGGCCGGAAAGTAAGGTGGTGTAAATGGCAAGAGTATGGAGTTTCTTGAGATAACCAATCGTTGAAGGGAGAAAACCTTATAAGCTAGTTTCTACAACACCCAACATCACTAAACCAGTACAATTACCAATTTCTTCCGGTAATGGATCTTCAATATTCTTGTTTCCACAGGGGGCTCGACATTAACCAACATGTTTTTTGATTGATTCCTCAACAGGTCTGATTGTTGGAAAATTAATTAATATATTAATTTTATGTTAAATGGAAATTAAGGAAGGAGTCTTTTGACCTTCTATATGCTTTGATTACAATCGATGGAATTATGTTCCATTATGGTGATCTTTAATCTTATGTGGGTTACAAATATGTTTCATGTATAAAGAACACAACGTTGAGTTTTAAAAAGACGAAACATAAGAAACAGATTCTCAAGTTCAGGCATGTAGGTGAAGTCCGACAGAATTCGATTATGTTTAGAGTCGTTGTATCCTGGGAAATCGACGCACCGGTTGGGGGCGAATCGGTTTTAAGGAAATTGTGTCCAACACGGGCTTCGACTCAATACTCAGGTTTGTTTACAACTTTCTTTAATTCTTTCTATAACTTTATTTTGGTGAAACTATTTTTCTACAATCTTAAAACCGATTCGTCTTCTTTCGTTTCACCAAATGGATACGTTGTTGTATAACATTTGGGATTTCTACGTTTCTGGATTCTACAAAAGTACTTCTCTTCTTGAAACTCACACACTATGGGTTGCTATATTGGAAAGTAATTGTTGCATTCGTAAGAACGGGAAAATCATTTTGTGATATGCACTATGCTTTGAAAAGAAGCATGTTACATATATATATATATATATATATATATATATATATATATATATATATATATATATATTGTCTTGGAATTAGAAATGCTTGGTTTTTCTATGATTCATGTTTTCTCTCACACAAATGAAAGGCAGAGGAAAATCCAAGGAAAGACAAGGAGAAATCATTTGTGATATATATATTTCCTTTCACTATTCAAGCATTTGTGATTGGTAATGTCCATTACAAAAATGTAAGACTTTTGTTTCAGAATTGTCTATTTCCTCTTGTTTTCACCAAATTAAAATCCATTTGGTGGGCTATTGTTGTTTGTTTCAAAAAGAAATATGAGAAACATGATTTTTTTCTTATGTTCTTCAAACAAAAATACATGATTGCTTTTATTGTTATCGTAACTAAAAGGAAAATTGGGGAAAAGATCTGTTGTGCAAATTTGTCCTACTAAGAAACCAAAAGCATTGTTTTGTAACTAAAAACTGAAGATGTTTTCATTGTGAATAATGTGTTTCTCTCAAAGTCCTTGATTAGAAAACAAAAACGTGTTTGATATTGTTGTTGGTGTGAGAACCATTGCAAGCATAATTAATTAGACTATATAACGATAACCGTATATAATATGGTTGTGAAAAAGAAATCTTATATTTTTCTATTGTCGTGAAACAACAATTCTATATATGAACTTGAGTAAACTTTCTGATTGTGAAACATAAATTAGAATCTTGACTAGTTAATTGGATGATGCATTTTTAGAGGGAAGAATTATACCGGTTATTGTCCAAAAACAAGTATTGCATGGGTTTTAACTGTTGGGACAACCGGTTTCTTGGGTCTAAGATACATTTGAGATGAGATGTACAGATTGATGCTCGAGAAAAAGAGTCATAATATGGAGATATCATACAGTGAAATCTTTGTAGATAGAAACTCCATTTGTTTCATGGAATTTTGGGTTTGCAAGAAATTAATTTGTTATAATGTTGATATTTTAAATGTCACTAGCATTTTAAATAAAGGTAAAAATTGTGGATTTAATGTCAATATTAAATTTGACATTAAAGTGATTTTTAATATCATTTTAAATTCTAATTAATACCGTAACCAACAAATGTTGAAGGTATTTTAATAAGTAGATGAATTTTCATAATCTATCATGATCTAAGCCATATGAGTCAAACGAGATGTATGTAGTGATCATGGTGGTGAAGATAACATTGCATACATATCTCACTTAGTAAAGTAAGACAACTCAAACGTTATGATGCTAAGTGAGAAAAACGTCATGCTATCGACCTCTAACTTCTAAAAGTACGTATGCCCACGAGAAAGAATGTCAAGACACAAAGAACAGTTGAATACCTTGAAATGTGGGGGTGTCTTGCCAAAGGATATGAGAATCGGTATGAAGATGGTTGACTATGTTACCGTTAGTTATACAACCATAGTCATGCTACTGATTCCTTGTTCGTGAATCTGAAATCTGTTGATCCCGATTTTACTCAACAATGATATAAATATCAATTAGTTCAACCAAATAAGAGTGTGGAAGCGTTTTAACGAACTAAAGAGATATTCTTAGGTAGAAGAACACACGAAATCAAATAAACAAAGTATAAATAAACACGAGATTAACTCAAATATTCACTTTGTATTGATTAAATAATAACAACAAGAACACCGAAGGTATAATATGAATTCTGCTCTAAAGGTGTGTGTGTCGTGCAAAGTTAATAGAAGAGCTCAACATGAGCCTTCTATTTATACTATTCATCAGGGGACAAGCTTTAGACAAGAGGTACTAAGGGTACAAAGACACGATCGTGGACTGCATCAGGTACAACGTTAATGTAGTGTGCCGTTTAATAGCAAAGGTTGTAACCCATCAGAGATGGACACGTGGAGTGTGCAGGGCATGCCTTGTACGAATGATCTTTAGGATCTTCGTACAGCAGAGGCACGTGAGAGGCACGATTGTCTTTGTCTTGATCTTCATTCTTCAAAGTCTTCCAAGTCTTCAATACCACAGAGGCTCTGTCAAGGGTGACAGAAGCTCTGTGGCCTTGTCCTCTGAGAACGTGTAACACCTCGAAAATTTCATTGTAATTTATAAAAGGTAAGTTGTATTTTGTTTAAAGTTGAAGTTTATTGAGAAACAAAACTTGAGGGTATGAAATGTCAATTATTGGAAATTGGGGGTTTAATGTGTAACCATGCTTGTGACTCATTAATTTGAAATGAGGTGTCAAGTAGAGAATAATCAGTATTTTGAATACTGATTTCTTTTGGTTAATTGTTTCACAAAAAGGAAACAAAATTAGAACAGAGAGATAGAAATCGAGAGAGAAAAAGACGAAAAGAAGAAGGAATAAAAGAAGAAGAAAGGAGTTGATTTTGGGTAAGAAAATCTGATTTCTTGGTAAACTTGTTCATCTCTATAGAAATTAAGCTGTATCATATTGTTCAGGACTGCTCATTAAGCTGTTGATTAAGCTCGGTTTGTGAACCAGTGTTTGGAATTAAGCCAAAAGTGTTCAGATTATCTTTTAAGGTGAGTTTATTCAACTCTCTTTAAAATTAAGCAATTAGAATGATAATAGATATATTTTCCTTGGGATTGAACCATCTGTAATTTTAATTTGCTAAGAAATCGATACTGGTTTAAAGTTTGTGAAAGAGACGATGAACAGTACACTTTGCGCAACAGTGGCTTGCGAAAAGTGATAGAATTCGCAACAGTGGCTTGCGAAAAGTGATAGAATTCGCAACAGTGGCTTGCGAAAAGTGAGGAATTCGCAGCTTTGGCTTGCGAAAAGTGAGGAATTCGCAGCTTTGGCTTGCGAAAAGTGTAGTTTTTCGCTACAGTAGCTTGCGAACTTTTGTGGACTTTCAGTAGTAGTTAGGCTTTTATGTGGAATGCAATCTAATATGTATATGTAATTATTAAATGATTATAACTCAGATTTTGATACGAAAGCCATGTTATGAATAATTGTAAAGGACTTATTTATGAGTCCGGAACTGTAGTTAATTGTTGAGATGTTGATCCCCGATGCTAAATGGCAAAGTGGGGATAATCGTTGAAATTATATTCTGTACATAGAGATATAGAATATATGTTGAATTGTATAGCTTTAGTGTACAATAGAATGAGTGATGATACATCATTATTGTGTGGCGTTGGCTAGAAATATACATCTGGTCTAGTGGGCATAATGTGCGGTATAATGAGAACCGTTTACTAGCCAGGGACCGTTGGGATGTATTTCTAGTTGTTGGAGTGAATCTTGAATCATCTGTGAGGGTCTCTGGTGGTTGTTGATCGCGATAAAATCTCATTTGGGGTACCAGTGATTCAAGGTGGGGAGGAAATGAAATGAGGAATAGCAGACTTAGAGTTGTAATTCCCATTTCAAACGAAAAGATGAGATATCTTCATTGTTGAGAAATTATAGTCTTAATTCAGAAAGAAGCAGGTTTGGAAACTGTAATTTCTGGGAGTTGGAGTTAATTATAAATCCGGTGGGATTTATAGTAATTCTTGATGGTAGTATGATGACTAGATGAATTAGTCATAAGTAAGGGAATAGGTGGATTCCAATGGTTGATAAGAGCTTGGTATGGTAAGATGGCTGATAACAGGTTTGATATATTTGTTATTAATTTTTAGTTGTTAAATTTTAATTTGATTTGGATAATCTCACTAGGCGAAAGCCTAATGTTTCAAATTAAACTGTCTTACCAGGTACTGGCTCTGGGAAATAGTTTGGGAAGTGAGACTACAGTTGAAGGAAGTCAGACTTGGCGATAACGAAGGATCAAGATATTCTTTTGATGACTTTTGGGACAAGCCTTAGATAATCTAGTTGATCTTATTGTGATGTATAATTAGATTGATCGGATTATTTAAGTTAATCTATCTTGTGTATATATAGAAACTTACTTATGATCCTTTGGTTTATAAAAGTCTGATATTTTGATGATCATAACGCGTGTATTTTGAGGTTTAAATTGGCCCTAAATTTTAGGGTGTTACAGTATGGTATCAGAGCAATAGTTTAAGCAAACTAAGTATGCTGAGGAGATACTTAGACTTAAGCTGAGATGAATTAAGTTATGACTTGTGAGATTTGGGTAGAAATACTAAGACGGGATAGTCTTAGAGTCAACGGAAAGACGTGAAATTAGTACTGTTATAATGGTAACAAGGATTCTCATGTATGATATGTTCACAATTTCAATTAGCTACTGTTATTATGAATATATTGTTACGCGAGCATGCTTATTTCTAAATTGTTATAGTGACTAACGATCGGTAAAGTACGTTTTGTATAGGGGTATGTGCATAACCATTTTTATGGTTATCCCTTTAGGTTATAGTAGAATGATGGTGAATATGCCACCAAAATCCTTTGGAGGACAGATCGGTAAATGATTGGGGGTTGGAAGGACCACCTGGAAATTGGCGTGACTCATGAACGTCCGCCAAGGTAACCTTTAATAGGCGATTGATGTGTATGGAGATAGAATATAAGATGTTTGATCAAGACGAAAATAGTATGACATGGTTGATACGTGAATTGTGGAATGCATATATAGCAAACGTCATAAGGCCGAGAGGGCGACCACCGGTCGGAGGTAGAATGTCAATAATAAGTTACGTAAGTAAGACGATTGACCTCGTTGAGTAATTAGCCTTCATTTGCGAGTAAAGTTTTATGCATGGTGTTCTAGTGTGTGTTACATGAATTTCATGATTTCAAACCAAATGCATAAATAACAGTTTTAGACAAGGTTGAATTAGTATGTGCAAGTGTGTATTTAAAGAAAAGGCAATCCCATTTACGTCGCACAACGAAATTTTGGAGTTGTTACAAAATATTTCTTACTTTACATGAAAAGTTGATTTGTAGCAAGAAACCGTTGGCCAGCAAAACATTTAATAACCAACAGGAGTATTGATCTAATAACGTCATATAAATAAGTGGGAGAACCGACTAGCTTAATTCGTGTCGGTAAAACTTTTTTTTCGAACTATTGTTGTATGAAAAGATTTTCATTTATTGTCATAACTTGTGGAATTTTTTTTCGAACTATTGTTGTATGTATCAAGTTGTCATGCATGAAGGCTATGAACTCACTAGGTCGTAGAGTATTACGCTTTAAGCTAAGAAAGAACTCCAAGAATGGAGAAGTGTTGGATAAATCTGGGGAAAAAGTTTGTAGTTTTGGTAATTGTGTTAAAATGAGAGATGATCAGTGTGAGAGTTGAAAGTAGACTTTAGTGTCGGTTGCATGAGAGTCTGTACCCTTGTTCGCTGACTAGGAATACAGTTGCCGAGGGACGGTTGTGTCCGGAGGAAGAATTAGGTTCAGTTAAGGACCTTAAGGTTAAGGAAGTGTCGACATGTCAAGTATTGATTTTGAAGTCGATAGTTGTGTAAGGTGTATGAGACCTTTCGTCTGTCATTGGGTACGGTCTGGGTGTGTCCCGCGTATGCCCGTGCGGACAGGAACAAAGACTGTGAGTGGTACCGGTATGTTGTTATGCAAAGGGTATGCGCAAAGCAATTACTATTGTGTACAACATGGTTAAGGATTTTGAGTGATTGACGAATAAATCACTAATGAAAGAAGTCTCGAATTATTGTTGCACAAGCGAAAGATATGTAGTCAAAAGCACGTTTTTAAATATTTTTGTGAATGTGCAATATTTATGGGGTATTACGTTTTAAAAATGTGAACATGTGAGTTGGGGGATTTTGGTAAATCCGACCAGGTAAAGTTTTTTTTTAGAGTGGTAAAACTTTGTTTTGGGGCCGATGGCCAATTAAGGGATTAAAAAGGTAAAGAATTGGGTAACAATGTATTTTGGTTTATGTACTCGTGTGCGTGACACATGTTTAACCAAACGTTTATTTTAGCCTTAAAGGCTTGATTGATATTCAAATGAGTCTTTTGAATGTTTGTCAGTTTTAATGACTCGAGATGGAGTCTTGGTTGTGTTATATGCTTAACTGCATTCTATTTTGAATAAGTGTCGGTCTTAAGTGTAAAGACTGTTTGATAATTTCGCGTTTTTAATACCTTTGGAACTAACGAATCTTGGCAAAGTATATACATTGTGAAGTATATAAGAATTGCATGTACCTATATAAATTGACTTCGTTGGGAAAGTAGCAATGAAGGAGTCATATATTTATTATGCCTCGGAACGTATGTTGCATAATGATCATTGATCTTTGGAGTAGATGGCTCGGTTTTGAACTCAATTGAGTCTTAAGAGCATTGACCCGATTTAAAGAGCTCGTTGTAGTCTTGGGTTGGGATTACATGGATTGTATTAAAATAGAAGTTTGCATGAGGTGAATGTTTTGAGTATTCTTTTGGATTTAATTATTGTTAAGTCTTAAATCAGAAGAATAAAAGCTGAAGGACCACTTTGTAAGAGTGTTAAGATTTTGAAAGACTGTTGTGTTATAGAAGTGTTTTACTTGCGATGTGGATGGTTTGCAAAGGAGAAAGTATTAGGCACAAATGAAGTGAGGTATGGAAAATGTTGATCTGTGAAGGATTGTACCGTGTTTTAGTATTGGTTTGGAATCACAAGGAGCTAGTATGAACGAATAAGTTCAAGTATTTAGCAAATCGAGAGTGGTAGTTTAACTAAAGTTGGGGAGGAGATATTTAGTGAAATAAACTCGGTTAAAACGTGTATGAATGATTGTGAGAAACCTGGTCTGTGGTGAAAGGCTATGTGTGGATAATGTACGAGTGAGTATTGGTATCAACTGCCAAGATAAATGTGTCAACTAGTATGTATTATGAAGTTAGAACTAGGAAGCATCTGATGGAAGTCTTTTCGGGGATTCCGGATGAAAAGTACCACTTTGTCATTAAAGTTGTTGGGGCATGTAGTTTGTAAGATGGAGTAGTGATATGACTAATATCGAAACAGAATGTCGGAATGGTATTGGGTGTTTACCCAAAGTGATTTTGATTGTGTGAGTTGTTTCCTATGATAGAAAGATGGGACTTAAGAATGTAATCATATTGCAGGTTCAATAGAGTCATCACTTTTGATGTTCAATATTTTGGTGTTTGATTGTATTGTGGTTGTGCGATGAGATAGTTATGTGAGGAAGTGATAGCATTCTATATCGAAGAAACGTATAAGTCATGGATGTAATAATGGACTGCCATGGTTGTATAAATATTTAATAGTAACGAGTATGCTTAATTTACAGTGTACGTGGAAAGTTCAGGTAGTACATGTTAATGTTATTTTGAGACCTGGAGAGTGAGTTGGGATGATGATGGGTGAAAGGAAGACTCTTGTTCTTCTCAATCCCATTGGTTTTAGGTGAAGAGAATACTGTAACCATTAATCTATAGTGTTGGAGTATTCAGTAGATGTAAAAGAAATACATTGAATGCAGTTCTCGGTGTTGCGAGGATTTGGCTAGAAATCTTAACTGACGTTTTTAGAGAAACTGTCCTTTTGGACTGTAGCTGTGTGGTGGATATTCCGTGTAAACAAGAGAGAAATGATAACGGTATGCTAGACTAAGAAGTAGTCAAACATGGATTTGATGATAGCAATTACTCTAAGAGGATTGGTTTA